>OW388081.2:86151614-90951614 GCA_936449025.2 Sarcophaga subvicina | reverse complement strand
CTCTCAACACTTACTCATGTACATAGATGCATGCACAGACAAATATACATTGATAGATAAAAATACACACGCACATACATCAACAGTATACATTTACATAAGCAAAACACCGTTGTAAACATAAATACAGACACACTTACAGCTTCCATTGGAGCTTAGAATATGTGGCATGAGATAAACGAACAAAAATAAACATTTACAATGCAATTCGAATGCACTTTAAAGAAAAACACACAGTGTAACACAGCATAGTTACTACGAAAACATAACAATTAGGGAACGTAAAGATAAATTAGGCACTTATTTGAGGTTAAAGTCGATTTAAGGCAATTTTCGTTAACTTATTCTCCAGAGGAGTGTATTATAGTTAGGAAAGTCTAATTTGATTCTGGATCGGATGCCTCCAATAATATCATGCTGAGGCATGTGTTAGTCTATCATACCATAGGTTTGACTTTCCAATCCAACGGCTGCTGAAACTATGGTTAACGGGAAATGTCTAACGGGAAAGTTGTGCCTCTTAATCAACTATGAACCAATTTTTTCAAATAAAATTTCGAAAATTAAAATTTATGTCCGCACTCTCTCCGTATCTTAGTTTTAGGGCTGATATACTATTGGCTCGATGTGGAATGGCGCTACAACCTTTGTTGACAATAAAGTAACCAAGGTTTAGGTAGAAATTAACTCCTAAGCAAGGACAGGATATAATAGCATGACACCAATGTTTCCCAGATTCAAAGACTGTACTTCAGTATAAAAAATCTTAATTGTTTTGATTCGCTTTGTTTCTTTACAATCTACACCATTTTACACCATCTTTTTCCACGCTTTTGATTTAGGATCTGGATTTTAGTTTTCCTGTATCTTTTGTCAAGTGCTTCCAGTTGTCAAGAAAATAATTTCTTTGATTTAGAATGTTCTAGGATGATAGGGTTGCCAACCGTGTAATGTACAGAATTACCGTATTAAGTGTATTGTAATAATCAGGAACTTTACTTAATAAGATTATGAGTAACCTTGGTTTTTTCCTATGATGCTATTTGTAGCAATAGAACAGCTAAGTATAACATCATCTTGCAAGGTTCAGTTGGTGTTATAAACGTATCAAAAGGGCTTAAGCAATTTCCTATCAAGCCAAACTCATCTACAACAGCTGTTCACAAGAGTTGCGACAAGTTTTATGTCACTAAAGTGAGACCAATGGCTTATGCCCCCACTTTAAAGAGTTCAAATATTTTTAAAAACTGATGCTGACTACTTTTTATTGTGTCACACTGTATTATATGTATATAATGTATGTATTGTAAGTACGAATATATGTATGTTTTTAAATATACATTTTATAATTAACAGTTATTCAAATAGAAACATAAGCTCAGAGTATTTGTGTAAATAAATGTCTACCTATACACTTACATACATACATACATATAGCCTAATTAAAATAGTGTTTCATCTTCTTTGGTTTTCTGTTGAATGTGTGTGTGCATATACATATGTGTGGAGGTAGTCTTTTAAAAAACTATTATCATTACAACTTTAATAAATTCTCACAAGTCTAAATGAACTTTTGAAAACAAAGAGAGAGAGGAAATGGAAGTGATAGGGGAAAGACAGGAGATAGAGAAAGACAAAAGATTTAACAAGAATAACAACACTTCATATTTTAATTTATTTAAAGACTTTCAAAACACATATAAGTACACACACAAACAAATGTACGCAAAAACGAGGATGGTTTCAAATCTTTTCATAAAAATAAATCATAACTTATTTTACATAGAAAACTTTTCGATAACAATTTTTTTCTATAGAAAATACATTTCGATAACAATTATTTTCTATAGAAAATACATTTCGATAACAATTATTTTCTATAGAAAATACATTTCGATAACAATTATTTTCTATAGAAAATACATTTCGATAACAATTATTTTCTATAGAAAATACATTTCGATAACAATTATTTTCTATAGAAAATATTTCGATAACAATTATTTTCTATAGAAAATATATTTCGATAACAATTATTTTCTATAGAAAATATTTCGATAACAATTATTTTCTATAGAAAATATTTCGATAACAATTATTTTCTATAGAAAATATTTCCATAACAATTATTTTCTATAGAAAATATTTCCATAACAATTATCTTTATAGAAAATATTTCGATAACAATTATTTTCTATATAAAATACATTCCGATAACAATTATTTTCTATAGAAAATATATTTCGATAGTAATTATTTTCTATAGAAAATATATTTTGATAACAATTATTTTCTATAGAAAATATTTCGATAACAATTATTTTCTATAGAAAATATTTCGATAACAATTATTTTCTATAGAAAATATTTCGATAACAATTATTTTCTATAGAAAATACATTTCGATAACAATTATTTTCTGTAGAAATACTTCTCTAACAATAATTTTCTATAGAAAACTTCTCGATAACAACAATATTCTATAGAAAACTTTTCGATAACAATAATTTCCTATAGAAAACTTTTCGATAACAATAATTTTCTATAGAAAAATTTTCGATATCAATAATTTAATAAAATTTTAAATTAAATTTTCTAAAAAATGTATCGATAAAAAGATTTCTTATTATATTAACTAGTTTGGGCCAATATTTTAATTATTTTAATACGTAAATTGGCGAAAAAAACACAGAAATTCAAACTTAAAAGACAATTTGTTGTGCTGCCCTCGTTGTAAAAGTTTTACATTTAAAAGGTTTTCAAAGCCCTTCAGATTTGTGGCAAAATAAAGCAAAAACGAACAATCAAAAAAAAAGCAAAAGAACGTTTGTCCTTTTGCCAACATTGATGATTGTCCTTAAATGATAAATATTAATTAACAAAAACAACAACAACAATTGCAATAAGAACATTGTAAGTATAAAGAAGAATAGAAACAAAAAAGAAGGAGAACATAATTGTCCTTCATGTCAAATGTATAAAGCAAACGTTTTTACTAACTATACCGCTCTCTCTCTCTCTCTCTCTCTCACCTTCTCACTCTCTCTCTCTCTGTCTTTCTTTGTATATCGGCATATGTTTTTCTTTTGTGAGTGTGTGTGTGTGTGTATGTGTATGTATGTTCTTATTTATGTCTGCGTTTACAAAATCTTCTTGTGCCACATTTTTCTACTATGCATAGTCCTTTGCTTTTTGATAAGTGCATGTGTGTGCGTGTGTGTGTTTGTGTGAGAATGAATGTATGTACATGTCCATGAGTCTCTGTATTGTGTTGCGTATTGTTTATGTTCTCTCTGTGGAAAATGTTTTCCTATTCAAAAGTTTTCTAAAGTTAAATTTTCTTTCTTTCTTTTTTTTTCGGTTATAAATGACCTACTTGTGCTTGTGTGCCTTCCCCTTACACATTGCTCTACGTTTGTGTGTTTGTGTGTATTCAGATCCTGTTTATAAAAAGGACTTAAAGCCAACAGCAGTATTATAGTCATTCCTGTTGGTCGCTCTTGGTTAGTCAGTCTCTGGTCTCTGGTGGTTTAAATCATTAACAATAACCACATTTTTATTATTATTTTACGACTACAGACCGAAAACGAAAAAGAAAAGAAAGAAATCCTCTCTTCTTTTTCTTTTTTGTGATTTTTATTGTTCTCTCTTAACTTGCTTATTTATTTAAACTTATTAAAGGATTAAAGGCTTGTTTAAATATGTGTTTAAATGTGTGTGTGTGTGTATGCGTGTGTAGGGGTTGGCGCAAATGTGACTGTCTGTCTGTCTGTCTGTATTTATAAAATGAAATGAAAAAATAATCATGATGTTTATTTTATGAATTTAAAGTTTTATTAAGTCAATGCCTATGCATGTATGTATGTAGAGAAGATGCCTGTGTATTTGTCTTTATTACAAAAGAAATACTCTTCGTAGTGTGGAGTTATATTGTGTTTGTTGTGACGTTTGTAACATTATAAAAAGACTAAATTAGAAATGTTTAGAAATGTACCAATCATTCGGGAATTACTTACTGAGTCATATGCCAATGAGACTAGAAATTATATCGATACGGGTCAAATACTTAAATAATTCAAATTTGGTGTTCTTGAACGAGTTAAATAAGGTGGTTTAATTACAGATTGGACTAAGCATACGACGTCCCCACTTGTTTCTACTTATAGTTATGGTCCTAGAAAATTTTAAAACAATAATTTTTCGATGACAAGAATTTTAAGTAAAACATTTTTCGATAACAAAACTTTTGTATAGAAATTTTTAGATAATTAGAATTTTCCATGAAAACAATACAAATTTATTGAAGAAAATTTTTCCATACTAATAAATTTATTAGAGAAAATTTTTCGATAACAATAATTTTCTACAGTAAAATTTTCGATAACAATAATTTCCTACAGTATATTTTTCGATAACAATAATTTTCTACAGTATATTTTTCGATAAGAATAATTTCCTACAGTATTTTTTTCGATAACAATAACTTTCTACAGCAAATTTTTCGATAACAAGGCTTTTGTAGAAAAATTTTTCGATCATTAGAATTTTCCATGGAAAATATTTCGATAATAATAAATTTACTGGAGAAATTTTTTCGATAATAATAAATTTAGTGGAGAAAATTTTTCGATAATAATAAATTTACTAGAGAACATTTTTCGATAGCGATAATTTCCTACAGTAAATCTTTCGATAACAATAATTTCCTACAGCATATTTTTCGATAACAATAACTTTCTAAGGCAAATTTTTCGATAACAAGATTTTGTGTAGACATTTTTCGATAATTAAAATTATCCATGGAAAATATTTCGATAATAACAAATTTACTGGAGAAAATTTTTCCATAATAATAAATTTACTAGAGAAAATTTTCGATAACAATAATTTTCTGCAGAATATTTTTCGATAACAATAGTAATCCATAAAATATTTTTGCTAAAATAATTATCTATAGAATTTCTTTTCATTAATTTTCTGTAGAAAACTTTTCGATAACAATAATGCTCTATCGAAAGTTTGCGATAACAATTATTTTATACGGAAAATAAATC
The DNA here is from genome assembly GCA_936449025.2 of Sarcophaga subvicina. Classification (NCBI taxonomy): domain Eukaryota; kingdom Metazoa; phylum Arthropoda; class Insecta; order Diptera; family Sarcophagidae; genus Sarcophaga; species Sarcophaga subvicina. Next base: position 90,946,560 of record OW388081.2, on the reverse strand, counting down.
ATTAACATAATTTTTCGATTGAAATGCCATGTAGAAATGTATACTACTTGTATAAATATAATTTTTACAATTAATATTTCGATAAGTATATGTAAATTGCTATGGAAAATATTGTTATCGAAATATTTTTTATAAAAACAATAATTTAATATAATAATAATAAGAGTTGTTTTCCATAATTAATGCTTCAATTCCTTACAGAAAACTTGCGAATAAAATAATTTTAAACATTTTCCGATAACAAAACTCCTGCATAGAAAATTGTTCGATAACAAAAGAGTTTGCTTAAAGCAATCAAAAGTTTTAAGATAACAATAAAACTGCTTAGAAAATTCTTCGATAACAACGATTAATTTAAAAATTGTTTTTAATTTTTACGGTAATTAAATATGTTTGTAGAGAATTATGCGTTAATGATTTAAATACAAAATTTATTTCGACGCACATTTGTGAACAACCACCTTAAATAGCACAGTTCATACATTCAAATTAACCTTAATGTATGTTAGTGTAGGGCGTAATGAAATATTTATGAATACCTTCTGATTCATCATCGTCGTCGACATCGTCATCGTGATAATCATCATCAACATTCTTTTTTTGAGAGTCTATGATAAATATTAAATGAGAGTGTGTGAGTTTGTGAGTGTTAGTAGTGTGTGTGGCTATGTTGGTTTTCGATAAATTATTCAAACAATTTAAACAAATTTAAGAAGTCTTAAGTGATTAATTTTGCAAACAAATGGTCTTTCTATTGCTTAAATATGGTACCACCAATAAAAAGAACAAGAAATGTGAGAGAAAAAATGGGACTTGTTAAGGACACGATACACACACACATACACAAATATATGCACACACAAGCCATAGACATACATACATACAGACTCAGAAGGACCGAAATATTTCCAACAAAATGTTGTATTAAGGAGAGTTAAAAAAGCATTCAATAAAGAAAGTTGGCATTCTCTAGTTGGGACTAGAATACTTTTAGAGGAGGTTATACGTCCGTACTCACAAGCCTATTTATTTAATTTTTATTATCATGATTAGGTTATCAAATTTGGAAAAAATTCTGTGAGGAATAATGAATTTAGCATTTGGGGTCTGGCTTTATTTGAAAAAAGACAAACAAATTAAAAACGAAAGATTTTTATTTTAGAAATGACTATGAAGCTGGGGAACTAGGAAGATGAATACACAGAAAAACCTCCCCTGCTGGTCTAATAATTTAATCATAACAGCAGCCAATGACATCAACTTGTTCTAATCGAGAAATTCCTCCGGACTGCATAGACACTGTGAGCTAATATTACAACTGGAAAATGTTATTAAAATTCAATGATTTGTCATTCCAGTTCCAGTTTAATCAGAATCTTCTGAATATTCCGAAATCAAACTGATGACGCCAGATAATTTAAAATTTGTTCACCTCTCATCCTTTATTCAGATTCCATAGCGATTTTCTACAGAAAGTCACCAAAGGAAATGAAGACTTTGAACGAGCTTGCTCAAGGGCTTATCATACACTTACTAACAGATGTACTTCAAGGATAAGAGGAAACAAGGATTATAAAGTATAGGAGATCAGAGAGAGAGATTACCTTCATGGAAACAGAATAATTAACAAATTTGTTAGCAAAGACAAAAACCCGGGTTTCTAGAAATGTGGCTTAAAATCAAATGCTTGGCTACAATGCGGTGTGAGAAGCTTGGTTGTAATACTGGTTGTAATTACCAATTACAATCACATCCATTATGCAGACTCTACAAAAAAACATGATGGCATAAAATTAGAAATGCGTTGCCATCTCCCTTAGAGATATTCAGAGCCTGATAATTAGGATACGTGTCGTACAAACGCTTTCCAAAGCAAAGCGATAGCGTAGACAGTCGATAACTCTGTTACTTGGTTTTCCCAAAAAAAAAACAAAAAAATTATCGCATTAACTTACCAGCTTTACAGGGATCCATATCGATGTCATTGGAAATTTTTCTTTCGAATTTCATGGACAATAAATCCTCAATTGAATATTTACTGTGATGTTTATGCCATGGCATTCGGGTATAATTTTCCACAAACGCAGCAGGAGCACCAGATGCAGTATCGCCTGCATTATTCTCATTAATGATGGCCTGTTGAGAATTTCGTTTCATTTGTTGCCGTTGTTGTTGTTGATCCACGCCTTCAATTTGAATGGCTTCATAATTGTGTTGCTGGTGTCGTTCCTGTTGTTGTTGCTGATGATTATGATAATGATGATGCGGCTTGTTGTGATGGTGACGTTGTTTTTGTTGTTGTTGTTGTTGTTCTGGTTTATAAAAGGATTGTTTGTTGTATTGATTACCATAATGGTTTTGATATTGCTGGCCCACCTCATAATGCTGATGCTGCTTAGGATGCTGATGCTGCTCATGATGCTGATGATGTTGTTGATGATGATGATCCTTAATTTGTTTATTTTGTGGGTGTCTAGTGTGATGTTGTTGTTGTTGTTGCTGGTGCTGGTGCTGGTGCTGCCGTTGTTGTTGTAAATTGTTTTCGTGTAATGAAAATGAATTTTCCAAAGTTTCCCGTAACATCTCCATATTGCTGTCAATTCCGGTGTCTTTTTCTATGGCAGTATTTAAGGCATTTATTATATTTGTGTTCGTATTCGTATTTGTGTTGGTATTGGTGTTGCTATTGCTGTTAGTATTGCTGTAGCTGTTGTCTAAGGGTGCAGGTGCTGCAGCAACAATATCTTGCTCATAACTGGCATCACCTTCAATCACAGGCAAATTATAAAGTGATGTGTCCTCCTCAACTTCGGCTTCTACTTCTTCTACTGCCACATGCTCTTTTCGTATATGCTGCAGATTTTTATGCTCCCCACCATCAAAGGTTAACTGTGATGTCAATGCAGCAGATGAGGATGATGATGATGATGCTGGTGTTGGTTTCTCTTGTGATGTGACTGTAGCTGTTGCTGTAAAGGTATTGCCATTTAAATGAGCACTTTTTACACATGATGCTGTTACAACAACAAATATTGTTGTAATTATAAATGCTGCATAATTTCTTAAGTTGGTATGACGTTGTCGTTGTTTTCTACGGAGACTATATTTTTGAAATTTTAATTTTTCCATAATGGCGTCACACGTTCGTTACACGTATGTACGTATGTATACCTGATATGTTGTTCTCTACTTCTTACGTTCTTTTGCTTTTCTACTTCCTGCTGTTTTTATCCTTTTTTATTTTTAAATTCTTTTCTCCTTTTTTTTTGCTGTTTTAAAGGATTTTAGTTATAAAATGGTTTTTATGGTTTAAGAAAGAATTTTTTCAAAGTTTTTTTTTTTATCGTTTAAACATCGTTTATCGTTGTTGTATGCCGGTGTATGTCGTTTAAATATTTAAAGCACCAAACAAAAGCGGTGAGGGGGAGGGCGAGAATTTATTTTAATTTATTATAAATTAATAAATAAATACAGAAATATTGTTGTATTTATTTATTTATTCGTTTAAGCTTGACATGTGTTTTAATTAAAACTTAAAAACCCAGCATAAAATGGAAAATGTTGCCTGCTACTGCTGCTGCTGGTAGTGTTGTTTGTTTTGCTAACATGCCACAGATCCGTAATCTATAAAGCTGAAATAGAAAAACAGAAACAAAACGTATTAAATTATTGCAAATTAAATGAGTTTTTTTTAAATTGAATTGTATAGTTAGGCTGCTATTCAGAAAATAATACTAAAAATAAAAAAAAAACAAAAAATAAACAAACATGTTGAATTTATTGTTTTTACAAAAAACTACGCAAAGATAACAAGACAAAAGGATACCTGGAAACCCTGAAAAAATAAATTTTTTTCTTAAACTAAAGCAGTTGTGAAAGCAAATATACAGATTAAATTAATTTCTATTAAATTGATAGAAAAAACAAATAAACATGAATTATTTTAATAAAAAATATTTATTTTAGCGTGGTTTAGGAAAAACACATTTACTTCACCTAAAAGTATACTTCGGTTCTTCAAATTGTATGCACACTAATGTTACAAATTATAGCAGCATATTTATTTCTTTATTTTTAATTTGAATACAAATACAAATTATATTTAATTATTTACGAGCTAAGTAACTCATTGCTCGTTACAAAGTAATAAACCAGAGCCTATGGTGAGAATCGAACCCACAATCATCATGCTAATAGTCAAACACACTACGCACTAGAATATTAGAGCGCTTAGCAGCAAATTACTTGCTAACACAAGAATTTACCAAAAATTAAAAAAAATTTTCTCTTTCTCTATTCCTTAACATAATTTCAGTGAACGAAAGATGAAAATATTTTTAAATAATTATTTCGATATCCTCTTTTCAGTAGTCTTCAAGGAAAAACTCTGAGAATAAATATGCGGCCATTATCTGGTACCGAAGGAGCAACTTAAAGCTACTACTCTCTTCCTATATGCCATCCTTAGCCTTTCCTAGCAATCAAATTGCGTCAACAGTGATATCTTATAACCGTTGAATTATTAAAATACAGGGTGGCTGATATGCATTGCAACCAACTTCAGGTTGTTATCATTTGTAAACCGCTCGTCTGACAGCTGACAGATTTATTCCAGTGACAGTTCATTTTATTATTCACAAGCTTACAAAAGCATTTTGATCTATTGCATTCAGAAAAAAAGTTATTCGTGATGGAATTCAAGCGTGATAGTGTGATTGCTTTATATTTGGCTAGCTATCGTTAGAGACCTCCACCATTTAAATGTGAATAAATCTTTCGTTTATCGTACCATTGCTCGTTACCGTGATACTGGCAGTGTTGCATCGCGTCCAAAAAGTGGACGAAAAAAAACGGTAACAACACCAGAAATGATCCGAAAAGTGAAGGCCAGATTTGATCGAAATATACGCCGCAGTGGTAGAAAAATTGCTCGTGAGCTGAACATATCGCGAGAACGGATGCAACACATATTGAAAAATGAGCTTGGACTAAAGCCATTGAAGTTCCAAAAAGTGCAAGAGCTCACCGATGGACAAAAAAAAGTTAGACTGGAAAAGTTGCACGAAAGTGGCCAGTTACCGAATTTGGTGAAGTCGTCGTAGTCTAGTAGGTAGTGTGTTGGCTTATTAGACGCAAAAGCCTGGGTTCGAGCCCCAGGCCAGGCATCAAAGACATAATACAAAAAGTATTTTTACGGCGACTTCCTCTCAGCAGATTTCTGGCAAAAACTCTGAGAGTAAATAAAATTACCATGAAAAGTTTCTCAAAAATCTGTCGTTCGGAGTCGACTTTAAACTGTAGGTCCCGCCACTCATGTTTAAAAATTAACACACACAACATAAGTGGTGTGAGAAATTAGGACGTTGTACAATGGGTCAATTCGACCTCCGGGTACTGTACTTGTCCTAATTGACAAGTACACGTCCTCTAACCTAACCTAACCTAACCTACCGAATTTGGTTTTCTCTCAAATTGAGCAGTTTGTGAACAAACAAAATGATCGGATTTACTTGCAAAAGAGGTCAGCTGAAAATTTACGCCTGCGATTGGTAATGGTGTGGGCCGCTGTAACGGCCGATGGTCGCTCCCCGCTCGTATTCATCGACCGTGGGGTCAAAATAAATGCCGAATATTATCGGGAAAATGTCTTAAAGACAGTATTGAAGCCCTGGGCAGACAAACATTTCGGCCGCAGACCACGGACATTCCAACAGGACTCAGCACCACCGCACTCAGCACGCGTCAACCAAGAATGGCTTAAAAAAGAGGTTCCTCGCTTCATTTCTACCACACAATGGCCACCAAAATCTCCGGATCTCAATCGGTTGGACTTTTGCGCCTGGGGCATTACCAAAGTGTCGATCATCTCAAGACGGCGCTTCGCCGGGAATGGACCAAAATACCGCAGAGCCACTTTCGTGCAGCCTGTGATGGCTTTGTAGGCCGTTTGAAGGCCATAATTCGTACCAAAGGTGGCCAATTCGAACAAATCTAAACTGATTCTAAAATTTGATGTTATTTCCAAAATTTTTTGCTTTTGAACAATAAAATTAAAAAAAAATTAAAAAAATAAAGCGCTTTACTTTGTTGCATTATATATCAGCCACCCTGTACGTTATAAGGCGTTTTAAAGTCCACCACAATGAAAACGTTTTTTCTAGGAAATCTACTGATAAGAAATGAATTGGGAGTCTTTAAATATTTTAAATATTAAATTCTATTGGAAGTAGTTGTTGTTTTCATTGTTGTTGGTTTAATTACTTTTCCTGATTATTTGAAATTAATAATCGATTAAATTTCATCTCTGACGCTAGCAAAATAGGGGAAAACATCTGCAGCACATCACAAGTTTTTTTTTTTTTTTGATGCTGAAACTAAATTGTTCCCGTGCAAGTGCTTAAAACGTAAACAGGATTGATAAGGAACTGAAAAGAAAACCGATTATGTAGATAACATGTATTGGGAAAATAAATTATTAAAGAAATGTTGAAGTTTCTCAATTCGGAAGCATTTCTGCACAAAGCCAAAGGGTTTTACTGAAAACAAAAAAAAATATTCCCTTAGATCAACTGTTTTCGAAATGAATTTCAATGATAAATTCTTTGACACGTATGTAGTTGTTTGCTGTTATTGTTATTCCATAATTACTTTAGTCATTATTTAAAAGCAATTAAAAAACAAATTCATTTAATTAAACGGTTAACATCTGCATATGATTTACGAAGTTTTTAATTTAAATCGAATATTGCAAACGTGAAAGGCTTGATAAACAATTAAAAAGAAAACATGCAAAAGTAATGGTCTTTCTATCGCACTTTATAAAGAGATATTCTATACACCGAGAGAAGGCAATCTGCTGCCATCTTTATTACTAGTGACCTGAGGACAACCTCAGTAACCACTTTACGCCGTGCTAAATTGGCTTTCTACTGAGCTTTTCCTCGAACAATAGGCAAGTTCTGTGGCAATCATGAAGATCTCAGTGAACTGCTGAGATCACCTCTTTTTTTAACGCGGCATAAAGTCTTTGAAGGCTCATTTAGTGCGAGACGTCCACCCACAAAAACTCATTCTAGTGTTCAACAGTGAAATTACCCCAAAACCGCCGATTAAATTAACCTTTTGAGGGCTGTTCGGAGCACACATCTTGTAAATTAAATTATCAAACATTGGTCTACAGCCAAAATTCTCCTCTACGCTGCAACGTTCTTCAGCGAATTTGTCACTCTCGAAAGCGATTTGTTATATGAGCATGTGCTTAGGCATTGTCATACCCACAAGAGGCTTCTAAAATGAGAAGCCATAATGTGTTCCTTGATACGTGTATATCATGGACTTGTACTTCGGAAACTTATACAATGAATGAGGCAGAAGCCTTGGCAATCTATTAATGTTGCTCCGAATCTGCGTGAATTCTCAAATTATTCTGAGGTCTTCATTATTTCGAACTCTGAGCCTAGAAACGTACTTAAAAACTATGATGCGAACGTGCTGGCTAAAACAGATACCACAGGGGAAAACCGATTATGAAATTTGAACCGGGTTTAGTAAGCCAATAAGTAAAAAACGCCGCTACTTGCATAGAAGAGTTGACCTCTCTTCTGGCCGAAACCTTAATGCAGGGGGAAGAAAAAAGCTCATTTCTTTTCTCCTAACGAGCCCTTTATTATGTGATCCCCGTCTGCACGGGATATGTCCTAAGAAGGATAAAGACATTGTCTATCACTTAATGTGTTACAGCCAAGTGCTCGAGTAGACATGTAAGAGAATATTTGACATCCCAGATGGAACTGCCAACAAAGGACATTGCCTGACATAAAGGGTGTTTTTTTATAGAGGTATAGAACTTTAAGTTGCAATAAAACAACGATGGATTATTCGATTGACATGAATTTTATTTATCCGAAAGATAATCTTGTGGCATTACATTTTGAATATGATTTCTGGCATATGACCTCCACGGCTGGCGCGGATGTAGTCCAATCTGGACGTCCAATTTTCGATGACTTTTTCCAACATTTGTGGCCGTATATCGGCAATAATACGGCGAATGTTGTCGTTGTCTTCCAAATGGTCAAGCGTTTGTGGCTTTACCGCATAGACCAATGACTTTACATAGCCCCACAGAAAGTAGTCTAGCGGTGTTAAATCACAAGATCCTGGAGGCCAATTCACAGGTCCAAAACGTGAAATTAGGCGGTCACCAAACGTGTCTTTCAATAAATCTATTGTGGCACGAGCTGTGTGACATGTTGCGCCGTCTTGTTGAAACCACATCTCCTGGACATCATGGTTATTCAATTCAGGGATGAAAAAGTTAGTAATCATGGCTCTATACCGATCACCATTGACTGTAACGTTCTGGCCACCATCGTTTTTGAAAAAGTACGGACCAATGATTCCACCAGCAAATAAAGCACACCAAACAGTCAGTTTTTCTGGATGTAACGGTGTTTCCACATACACTTGAGGATTACCTTCACTCCAAATGCGGCAGTTTTGTTTGTTGACGTAGCCATTCAACCAGAAGTGCGCTTCATCGCTAAACAAAATTCGCTTATGAAAATCGGGAACAACGGTAATCTCGTTTTGGGCCCATTCGACGAATCTACGCCTTACTTGATGATCGTTTGGCTTCAAATCTTGCACGAGTTGGATTTTGTAAGCACGCAAACCAAGATCCTTCCGCAAAATCTTCCATAAAGTGGATGGACACAGATCCAATTCCTGTGCTCGATGGCGGATGGACTCATTCGGGTCTTCCTCAATGCTACGCTCTACAGCAGCAATAGCTTCTTCTGTACGCACCGTACAGCGTCTCTGGGGATGCGAGTTATCAATAAGAGCAAACGTGGTGCGAAAACGTTCCATGGTTAATCGAATTAACTGCTCTGATGGACGATTTTGTTGACGATAAAATGGACGTAGTGCGCGATACGTTTTCCGTACAGAACCATTATTTTCGAAATAAAATTGCACTATTTGCAAGCGTTGTTCAGGCGTGAGTCTATTCATGATGAATTGCCAAACCAAACTGAGAATAAATCACTTGACAGCTGTTAAATCGGTCGCCATCTTGAAAAGTAATGGCAACTTAAAGTTCTATACCTCTATAAAAAACACCCTTTATAAAACAGTTTGAAAGGCTAGGGCTAGCGGGCGCTTTCCTCATAGTGTATATCAGCGCCATTGATTTAATGTTATGTGATCGCACAATGAATTGATTTAAGGGGGGAGCGCACGTGATTTATGTACGGTGATATGCTATTACTATAATATATGATAATTATTATGCTATAAACACATTAGACGCTGCATTTGCGGCGCAACAATCTGTCAAAGAAATTATTGTTATATAGGCTGGTCCGTCAACAAGCGCCGATGTTGGTGCTGCGCCCTTAGACTAATATGTATTTTTGTTATTAACAATGAGCGGATTTGTGCTGCCAAATTGTGTGCAGCAACGCAAATGCTGCGTTTAGTGCGTTTATATAGCGTTAGGGTATTAAATTATTCGTTCATTACCTCTTTATTTGGTTATTAATGATTTATTTTACACTTGATTACAATACAAAACGCAACAACAATAACTACAACAACAACAAGTGATCAATTGTTTGATTAAAATAAAACTGCAGCTGCAAAAGCACTTGACGACGATTACATATCGCAACACAACACATAGAATGTTCATAGAAATCGCAATGACCCAGACCTTTTTGGCCAATTCTCTGTATCACATAAAAAAAATATTACAATTCTTTATACAGAATTAATAATGAATTCTAAATTTATTTTCAGTTTTTTTTTCTAAATTTATTTCACTGGCATTTAATTTTCTATTCAAACAACGCCTTAACGGCAAAGAAAGAAAAAAAGTACAGTGTGTGTGTACAAATATGTATGCACGTACTTTATGTGGAAATTGTTAATGCATAATAAAGCAGAGAAGAGAGAAGAAAAAATAAATTTTATTATTGATAACCATAAACGAATAAAAATAAGTGGAAATAAAACAAGTCTCAATGGAATTGGCAGTCTGTAACACCATAATATTGCTTTGACATGAACATCATCATCGCCATCATCATCATCGTCAGCGTCAGCTCAATCAGCTTCAATCGTCGACATGATATGATGGCAGAGAAAGTATTCCGTCTCAGCTGTTCATCATATTCTCGGGAATACAAAGAAATTAAAAAATAAAAATTAAATTTCAAATGAAATGCGTTTTCAAAGCAATCTCCTTTTGAATAAAATCGCATGTAAAGGCGCCATTAAATGGTGGCGGTATTTTCAATACGAAAAAATTCAATTGAATTGAATGGAGAAGAAATGAATTTTTAAATTCTTTAAATTTCTTTGTCATTTGATGCATTGATGAACGAACGAGTTATTGTCATATAAAAAATATACACAATCTTCTTTCGATGAAGAATTTCTTTTTTTTAAGTGCGAATTAAAAACGCATTTTTAATGGAAAGGAGTGCGCATGAAATAATTTGTGTGCATTCCTCAAAGCTTATATCTTTTACTGTAATAGAAAAAAATTACCGTTACTTTGCTTTTGTGCCGCCTTTGTCTCGATGCGACTTAGTGAAATATTACGCTGGCTAATTTTGCCTCTGGGCACTCCTATATCGCAAAGGAACTGAGTGTACATCAAGTCCAAACTTAATTTTGATAGAAGAATTCGCACTAAAACTCAAAGCTTATTCTGTGAAGTCTACATCTAATTCTAATCTTAAGCTCAGGATGGGCTGTGGAATTTTCTCCAAACACCTTAATTTTTGAGTATCTTTCCATCTCCTTGACTACTGTCATGTCGACGCCTCCATTCTATAACGTTCTAAGTGTACTTAGCACGTTTTTAAATTCTATGCTCTCTAACTTAAATACTGTCAAAATTTGGTTAAGATGCGCCGATCCGTTCCGAAGTTATAGGGAAAAATCTACTTCGAATACCCATATAGTCGTATTTCGCGCGAAAACTTTGAGAGCTCATAACTCAAAACACACTTTTTCGACTTAGAATGTTATAGAACGGAGGAGAGGAGGAGATAAAGGAAATAGATCACGCTGTGCAACAAAAGGAAGTCTAGTAGGTAGTGAGTTGGCTTAATCGTCGTAAGGCCTTGGTTTAAACCCAAGGTCAGACATCTCCAAAATGACAAAATATTCAAAAATTCTTCTCCTCAGATTTCTATCAAAAAGTCGAAGAGAAAATAAAATTGCCATGAAAAAGTTTCTCAAAAAATCTGTTTTTCGGAGTCGACTACTAAACTGTAGGTATCGCCACTCATTTATAAAATTAACACAGACAACATAGTAAGTGGTGTGAGAAGCTAGGACGTAATCCTGACTAAAGAGTCCAATGACCAATTATGTATGTATGTACGTGTGTAATAGAAGGGAACTCCAATCCCAGTATATCTAATCTCTCTGACAGCCAATCAGATTCCTTTCGGGTGCAACCTACAAGCTTAAACTGGTTGCCATATGTCCAAGACCTCTTTTATCGACTCTGGCTGTAAAAAACCTGGTCGATGGCCTGACAATAAGCCACTGTATTAGCCTTGTCTATGGAATATTTGCCTCTATTAAGAGTTATAGTGAAGGTTACAAACACGGTTTTAGACAGATTTAGTACATAAATATGTAGTTCAAATCGCAGCTCAGACATCACGAATATAAACGGCGAATTACTCTTCAGCATTCCTCTGGCAAATCTCTGAGGGTAAACAAAATTAATAAGAAGAGCTTTTTAAAAACCTGTTGTTCGGAGTAGTCTTTAAATTGTAGGTTGCGCCACTCTTACTCATGCATAAAATTAACATCCGGTTTCTGTAAGACAAACTGTTTCAGATGAACGTCTGTTTATGCGGAGAACACAAACAAAATCGAGTGTTTTTCCATGTTTTCCACCTGACGTTCGGACTCGTCTTAAAACTGCAAGTCACGTCACCCATGCTTAGAATTAATACCCTGTTGATGTAAGACAAATCTATGGGAAAAACATTCAAATTTGTTTGTGTTTTCCATACAAACAGACATCCATCTGAAATCATTCGTCTTACAGAGACAGGATCTAAATTAGAACATTTTGTGTGTGTGTGTGAGTAGTGTAAGGAGCTAGTTTGTAATCCTGACTAAAGATTAAATCTTATTACACAACTTCAATTCCAATTCATTAACACTGGGAATGGAATAATTGTTGCCCTGTGACTTATAGCGAAGTGTGCATGCTCGCATTTACATACATACACACATAATTGGTCATTACAACCCTTCAGTCAGGATGATGGACCTAGCTTCTCATACCACTTATGTTGTGTGTGTTAATTTTATACATGATACGTACAGTTTTTAAAGTCGACGTCCGAACGTTAGATTTTTGAGAAACTTTTCATGGCAGTTTTATTTTATTTACTAGTTTTTGCCAGAAATCTGCTGAGAGGTAGTCGCCGAAGAAATATTTTTTGTATTTTATTTTGATGTCTGACCTGGGTTTTGAACTGAGGCGTTACGTCTCATAAACCAACACACTACCTACTAGAATACGGCGACTCAACAAGCTCGTTTTCAACCGCTTTTATTAATCAGTAAATCGGCATTGAACTGAGATATTGGGGAAAGTTAATAGAGAAAGCTTTATTTGCTCTAAAATTAGTTTCACTGTACTACTAATCAGAGATCAGCAATGAATCGTTGTTTCGCTACTCATAAGTACTCATGAAATTTTGAGAATGAGTGAGTCAACAGTATTGAAATCCAACTACTCTGACTCATTCGTACTCAGTACAACATTGATTTATAAGTACAAGTTACAATGAGTATGAGTACAACGTTGACATCAAACTCATACCATTCGAAATATGTTTGATTCATAAGCTGACTCATTTAGATTCATAAATTTAGAAAAATACTTATAATACGTATAAATGATTCGAGTGATTCGAGTGATTCCAATCATTCGTCGAAATTTACAATCTTAGTTGTTGTTGGATTTACAAAGAGAGAAGAAAGACACATAAACAAATAAGACAAAGACAGCAAGCAGAGCAAACACACAACCTTCTTGTGAGTATTGTAGTGTTCGTACGCGAATCATACTTATTTTTGATTCGTGTATACGATGAGTCATGGAGAGCAGAAATCAATAACGTCAAGCGTATTGTTAAGTATGAGTACCATGAGTATTTCAAACTTTCAATATGAGTAGTATTAGTATGACATTAAAATAAGTATGAATGCGCATAAGTATCAGAAATTATAAGTATGATTCGAATCTACTCATCGTTTTGAATACTCCGCTTTACCATCAAGCTTATGTTGGTTTATTATAACAACTTTCCTCTAAGTGAACTTAAGCACACAAATATTTATTAACACGTTCATCGCCATGTCAGTCATATGTGTCTGACGCTAAGTAGTTCTGCATGAGCCATGTCAGTCTTATGTGTCTGACGCTAAGAAGTTTTACATGAGGCATGTCACACATATATGCCTGACGTACGCGATTTGTAGTCCACACTATTTTGGAATTTTATTTTACAAATTTATTTTTGTAAAATACGCATTTTAAATAAATAAATAAATAAAAAAGGTTTTAAAATAGGGCCATGTCAGTCATATATGTGTGACATAAAAAATAGTGTTTATCCGGGAATTTTGGCAGAAAAAAATTTTCTGTGATACTTTAAGTTTCCTTGATACATTTTTAACTAAATTATCTAATAAAGTTACCATGGCCCATGAGAAAATTTTTCTGATATTATCGTGGCGATGAACGTGTTAAAAATCAAATAAAATATTATCATATTCCTCTCATTATCCTTACCCTTATCCCTATTATTATCAACATAATTATCATAATCATTATCATAATAATTGTTATTAATTGTATTTATTGTTGCAACAATATCCATTCAATTATTTTTTCTTTTTTGGTTTGTTTTTAATCATCAGAATAATAATGCATAAATTAATTAATAAATACACCATCTCATAATATACTATATAAGTGTGTATGTATACAATATAATATTAAATGTAATTAATTAAAATTGATTTACAATAGGTTCATTCATTCATTCATTCATTCATTCATTCGTACACTCTTTTATTTATTCATTAATTACAAAAACAAAAACAAACATGAAAAAATGGAAAATAAATCAAAGAACAAATTTCAACGCAAATTATCTCGTAAATATTGCACTTTCCATTCCGCCATTTTCAAATCATAATTTATCCTGCTGTTAAAAGAGAGCCAACAACAATAACAGAATACAGGACCCTCTTAACTTTTTTTATAAAATAAAAAAAAAATAAAAATAAAATAAAAATAAAATAATTAATGTTTTTATTGCATTAAAACGAAAAAAAAAATTGTTGAATAAAATAACAGTAACAACAACACCAACAAAACAAAGGGCAAATAAATAACACACATACAGTGATGTGAAAAATAATAAGGACAGTGCCCATTCAAACTTTCATTATAAAGGGTGTTTTTTATAGAGGTATAGAACTTTAAGTTGGCATTACTTTTCAAGATGGCGACCGATTTAACAGCTGTCAAGTGATTTATTCTCAGTTTGGTTTGGCAATTCATCACGAATAGACTCACGCCTGAACAACGCTTGCAAACAGTGCAATTTTATTTCGAAAATAATGGTTCTGTGCGGAAAACGTATCGCGCACTACGTCCATTTTATCGTCGGCAAAATCGTACATCAGAGCAGTTAATTCGATTAACCATGGAACGTTTTCGCACCACGTTTACTCTTATTGATAACTCGCATCCCCAGAGACGCTGTACGGTGCGTACAGAAGAAGCTATTGCTGCTGTAGAGCGTAGCATTGCGGAAGACCCGAATGAGTCCATCTGCCATCGAGCACAGGAATTGGATCTGTGTTCATCCACTTTATGGAAGATTTTGCGGAAAGATCTTGGTTTGCGGGCTTACAAAATCCAACTCGTGCAAGAATTGAAACCAAACGATCATCAAGTAAGGCGTAGATTCGTCGAATGGGCCCAAAACGAGATTACCGTTGTTCCCGATTTTCATAAGCGAATTTTGTTTAGCGATGAAGCGCACTTCTGGTTGAATGGCTACGTCAACAAACAAAACTGCCGCATTTGGAATGAAGGTAATCCTCAAGTGTATGTGGAAACACCGTTACATCCAGAAAAACTGACTGTTTGGTGCGCTTTATGGGCTGGTGGAATCATTGGTCCGTACTTTTTCAAAAACGATGGTGGCCAGAACGTTACAGTCAATGGTGATCGGTATAGAGCCATGATTACTAACTTTTTCATTCCTGAATTGAATAACCATGATGTCCAGGAGATGTGGTTTCAACAAGACGGCGCAACATGTCACACAGGTTGTGCCACAATAGATTTATTGAAAGACACGTTTGGTGACCGCCTAATTTCACGTTTTGGACCTGTGAATTGGCCTCCAAGATCTTGTGATTTAACACCGCTAGACTACTTTCTGTGGGGCTATGTAAAGTCATTGGTCTATGCGGTAAAGCCACAATCGCTTGACCATTTGGAAGACAACATTCGCCGTATTATTGCCGATATACGGCCACAAATGTTGGAAAAAGTCATCGAAAATTGGACGTCCAGATTGGACTACATCCGCGCCAGCCGTGGCGGTCATATGCCAGAAATCATATTTAAAATGTAATGCCACAAGATTATCTTTCGGATAAATAAAATTCATGTCAATCGAATAATCCATCGTTGTTTTATTGCAACTTAAAACCGAATAATAACTCGAAAATTCTTTCTTGTTTAAACGACTTATTTTTCCTTAAACGGTAGAAAAACAGATTAAAGACAACATTTTTGCTATTCCCATGATATATTTTAATTTTTTTGTGATTTTGTATGAATGTATGTAGTTTAAGGTGTAAAAAAAAATAAGGACACTTCATGAAATCTTAAAGCTGTAACTAACCTAAGTAAAACTAAATAGATATTTATACTGAATACTGTTGCATGAAGCCTTAGTGCCACATTAGTACTTTGTTGCGGATCCTTTGTTATCCAGAACAGCAGCACAGCTTCTAGGCATTGAGTCGACCAAATTTTGACAAACATGCAGAGGTATTAAGTTCCAACCATCCTGTGTAACATTCCAAACCTTGTCGCAATTTGATAGACACTTTCCCCTGATTGCCCTTTAACTTCCTCCACAAATTTGCTATTGGGTTCAAATGAGGGGACTGTTCTGGCCATTCTAAAAAATTGATTTCTTTGTCCTGGTACCACTTCTTTGTGTACTTTGCCGTATCCTTTGGGTCAGTATTTTGGCATATTTTCTTAGGCATACGGCAGCATTGCATTTTTCAAAATTTCGGTGTAATCAGCCGATTTCATTACATTCTGGATACGATATAGATGACCCACACCATAATAAGAGAATGACCCCCATACCATAATGATACCACCACCATCTTTGACCGTGTTTAAAGTATATTTTGGATTGAATTCTTAAATCTTACCATATAAGAAGACCTATCCATCAAAAATTCGATCCAAAATATACTTTAAAGACGGTCAAAGATGGTGGTGATATCATTCGTTTGGGTGGGCACTGTCCTTATAATTTTTCACATCACTGTATGGTCAGAAGCAACAGATATGGTGGTACAGCCCAGTTCCTTCTAAATTTTTAAGTCTACAGAAATTTCTGACCAAAGCCGCTCCAATAGTTAAGGCCTGAAAATTTTGTTTTAAAACTTTTTTTTGTTAACGAGAATAATTTTAGGATCTTTTGCTAGGGCAACGAATTAATACCGGAGACAGCAAGAGTGAATAAAGCTGTTGCGAAGAATAGAACAGATGCAGAATATGGATGAGAGCATTAAGAACGAATTTGAAATGTCAGAACTGTTATTGCCAACACAATTTCCTGAAAGTTAAGGCAGTTAATGATGCAGATCTTGCTCTGACCGACCTCCCCGTCCTGGGTTCGGGGGAACTTGGTCAGTACAGGAACTGCGTTCACCTGTGTCATTACAACGGGCCGCTATGCGTGCTCAAGTAAGCTTTTGATATGAAGCTACCACACTAACCTAACCTAACGTAACCTAAGGCAGCTAATTCTGTAAACAGGCAGGTGGCAGGCAAGGTTAGTATCAAGGAGAGGTTTAGCATTAGAGATAATAGCATTTTTTCTGCTTTACTACAAGGATCATACTACAGAGAAGCATAGAGGAACTAATATCACACCTAATAAATATAAAATCTTCCAGGGGAGTCTTGACAGTTAGGTTAGGTTAGGTTAGGTTAGAGGACGTGTACTTGTCAATTAAGACAAGTACAGTACCCGGAGGTCGTATTGACCTATTGTACAACGTCCTAGTTTCTCACACCACTTATGTTGTGTGTGTTAATTTTTAAACATGAGTGATGGGACCTACAGTTTAAAGTCGATTCCGAACGACAGATTTATTGAGAAACTTTTCATGGCAATTTTTATTTCCTCTCAGAGTTTTTGTCAGAAATCTGCTGAGAGGAAGACGCCGAAGAAATACTTTTTGTATTTTGTCTTTGATATCTGGTCTGGGGCTCGAACCCAGGCTTTTGCGTCTAATAAGCCAACACACTACCTACTAGACTACGGCGACTTCAGACTTGACAGTTAATAACGGCCATCTTGTTGAAGCTGCAACTGTCAAATTTGTTGTCATTTATTCAATCGATTTTGTCAATTGAACAACACGTGCAAATGAAAATTAGCGACTGACCTTAATTTAGAACGAAAGATAATCTTCAGCGATGAGGCCCTCATGTTTTATGCAATTGGGATCTTCAGTTTAAAGTCGACTCAGAACAACAGATTTTTGAAAAACTTTTCATGGCAATTTTTATTTACTCGCAGAGTTTTTGCCAGAAGACTACTGCGACAAAGTCGCCTAAGAAATATTTCATTTCATATTTCATTTTGTTCAGGATGTCTAGCCCAGTTTTAAACCATGGCTTCACGTCTAAAAAGCCAAATTACTACCTTAGCTGAGAGAGCAACTATATAAGCAAACAAAATTGTCGAATTTGGTACGATACCAACCGACATGGAATCCAAGAGTGCTCAATACATTCCGAAAAAGCCACTGTTATGATATGGATTTGAGTCTGGCGGTGTCATCGGTTTATATTTCTTTGAGGACGACATTGGCCAGGTCATCACTGTCAACGGCGAGTGGTAAAGGTCGATCTTTTGGCCTGAATTTACTAATATGGATCGCTACAGCATGAGGTATCAACAGGTCGGCTTTAAATGCCGCACAGTCATGGAAATTTGAACACTTTGAATGCACTCTACCCAAAGAACCAATGATGCACAATCAAACGATATTTTTTTAGTTCATAATGACATCAACAGTCTTACAAGCGACTGTTGTAGGACTCGCCACTACGAGGGACTCGGAATAAAGAGTGAATGGATCAAATGTGTTGAGGTTATATTGACAGCCAGTGTCAGAGCAAAGAATTCACAATCTACGGAAAAACTCCCGTGTATCTTCCAAACAATATCTTCTAAAGTTGAATTTCATTTAGAAATATAACCCGTCATCAGCGAAAATCGCTGTTCAACGGAGTTAGCACTTGTGTGCGTTTTTCTTATTACCAAAAATAAGGAGGCCCAGCGAAAATTAGGGAGAAATAGCGTTGAACCCAAAAGTATTTTAACTGATGTGGATTAGTGGAAGAGAAAGAAAATTAATTTTTAAGAATTTAAGAATTTTGCGTCTAAGAAAGGAACACTTACGCTTCTTCTGGCAATCTTGACGTGAAGCATACACATATCTTCACAAGAATGCTGATCTTAATTTCTCAAACTACGCTAGTTAAACTACCTACGACTGTGTCTGACGGCTAAACCACAACAGAAGGAATAAGAATTTTTCAATTACAAAGAAAATCTCGACCCCAATAACTATGGTGCAGTAGGGTGCATAAAAAAGGACACAATTAAACAAAAGTGTCGTTCATCCATTCATTTATAATTAAATGTTGGCAAAAACTAAAAAAAAAATGTAAATGCACTCGGAAATAAATTATTATTGCAACAGACAACAACAACAGCACTGCGAGTATTAAATAAAAATTATCAAAAGGAACAGAAAGAGATGGAAAACATGTTGGTCAAGAGCTGCTATAGAACAACAAAGAAAAAAATAAAATATTTTGTATACACAGTTATTTATTTAAATTTCTAATTGTTTCGTTAAAAATATACTCGTAAACTGCACGTACATACATACAGAACAAACTCCCGCACACACCCACACACCCATGTATATTTACAGTATACACATGCATTCAATCATACTCGCACATACACAGACTTAATTGGTATAAAATCGTAATTGAGGGAGAGAGAGAGAGAGTGAGACAGAGAGAGAGATTGTTAAATCCAAAAAAGGTTAAACATGGATACTAAAGAGATAAGAAAATATACAATGGAGTGTAAAAATAGAGCAACAATTTGTAAAGCATCATTCCTTGACTTCTGCAAGCTTTACTGGCAAGCATTCAACTCTGATTCTTCACAGAAATTTGTACTGAAGGTGTTCCCTCGACCTGTGAACAGGCAGGAGAAGATTTGTGTGGTCCAGAGGGTGGTCACTTTTCTGTGGAAGATAAAAAAACGATCCGTTTAGCCGATATACATATAAAGCCGTTGCTAACTTGTAAAATAGATTGGAATTAAAATAAGGAATTACTGCAATGTGCCACCATCTGACAGTTGAGTCATGTCAAAATGTAAACACATTGTGTCATTTCCTTTATGTTTGACAGCCATTTACAGTAGACTACCATTTGATTTAATGACATCGCACAGTGGTTCAAGAGGCCAATCTAGCTGGAAAAAAGTCATAACTTCTCTTCGGAAGCAGCTAGAAGTATGCAATTTTGGAGTTATGTATTTCCCATTGAAGGCATTCTTTGCACCAAAAGTGGGCATTGTAGGTAAAATGGGCGTGGCGTTGTAGGTCAATAGAAAAATTTTTTAAATAACAAATTCTTTGTATGTAATTAGTTTCACCTTGAATCAAAGATTTCGGTTCCTTTTCAAAAATTAGTTTAATCGGCCTGCAGAAACGTGTAGATGATAGACGTGGGTTTTCCCATATGATATCGTTACCGTACTTTAGCTGCAAAGGTACCAAGCAAATTGCAAACAAATATTCATCTGTTTTACAGGAATCATTTGAACTAAAGTTTTGCTTATAGGTTGAGTGCCCACTGCTACCATCACACCCCCATTTATAAATCAAAGTCAATTCCGTATAATTGAATTCCTCAATGACATCTTTTTGCAATTTTAAAATTCTACATGCAGTGTGATCAAGTAAGTCCTGCAGAGACACTTCTGCTATTACATCGGAAAACCTTTATTCCATTACTTGGGTAGCGCTTTTGTTTAACTTCCAAAATTCGATGATATGATGGGTATATATCCGCGTTACGAATCTTAACACCAGTACGCATCACATTATAACTTGCTTTCGTATATTTTCCATCGATAAACAGACGTAACGCTTCTTCATCTGTATACGGTACTGGTTCCTTAGATTGTGCATTAACAATTTTTTTAATTTTAGTTGGTCTCGTGGGAGATTCATTTATGTTCTTTAGAAGCGCGGCAGCATCCCTCTTGCCAGATTTATAAAGACTAACGCCAGCAGCGAACGCTAGTTTCTCAGGTGAACATCCGTTAACTAAAGTAGACACTTCCATACGGTTTCCGTTTTCAGATTTACCTGAAAAATGTGATCGAGGTCTGCCAAAATTTGACGTTGATGGTTAAATCCTCTGGTATTTTAAATACATTTTCAGAAGGAAAACAAAATAGTCCATCTAACTAAATTTTGTTAGAGTCTTCAAAATATTTCTTACATCCTTGTGCTTTTATCCATCTTTCGTTAATTGAATACGTTAATCTCCGTACAGATAACTTAACTTTATTGCAATAATCTTCTGCTTTAATCTTCTGTAAACCACTCTTAGCAAAAAAAAATAGCTAATGACAGCCTTTGCCCTTTCTTTGCTTTTCATTTCGACAATCCACACATTATATAGTTCTCTCCGTGTTATGGATATGTTATCTATATATGTATATAAAAAGTGTACCGGCAAATAATTGAAGCTAATCTTTTGTTCCATCTAAAGTGGACATTACACACATAAATAGGGCACAATTCCTTTCACGGGAATCCAATTACCAAACAAATTATGTGAACTTTGAAACATAAAAAATTGACTTTTTTCCAGCTAGATTGGGCTCTTGAACCACTGTGCATCGGGCTGATTGGCTGACCAGTCAACAGCATCCAATCTAATCACAACCTCTTCTATTATTCTCTTCACAACTGTTGATGATTTAAGCATTAAACCGAAAGCAACAACTATAACTACAATAACAACATGATTTTTTTTCATATACATTTTAGTAACATTCGTTCATTTATTCATTCATTCATACGTACATTCATACATTCATTCATTCATTTTAAATTCATTCACTACACTTTCTTTCTGCGTGTGTGTGTGTGTGTGGCTGAGTGCATAAGAGCGAGTATAAGAGTGTAAATTTATACTTTTATTTTTTTTTTGCTTTGTATTATATTGTATTCCATTGTAGTTGGTATTGTTGTTGTTGTTGTTGTTGGTATTGTATTGTCTATTATCCTGATTTAAAACTGGAAGAAGGAGCGGCACAATACAAATGGAATAAAAAAATGCAACACAGAATAAAATTTGTATCAACAGCATCCAATTTAACAAGAAAAAACGATCCAAAAACGACGATAACAACAACGACGACTACGACGACGATACAGCCATTTAGCCAGCCAGCCATACCAAACGACCTGCCAGTCAGGCAAGTTTAAATATCCAGAGTTACTATTGCCACTGCCACTGCCACTGCATCGATTCCGTTTGCCAAACAGTGAATATCTTGCTCTTTTATTCTAAAGTACCTCTTAGGGATTGATAAGAAGACTACACTGTATCTCAAAGTAAAGTAACAGGCACTTTAAAATAAAAACACACAAATAATGCTTGCTTTTAGGAGAACAACTTTTCATAATTTGAAGTATACGTTTAAGAGTCTTTTTTATTTTATTTCCTTTTTCACTTCAAAAATTACAACCAACTTCACACAATTTTGCTCAAATTCTCATACAAAGTTGTTGCGTTTACATACCACTCGCGGCTTATACCAGACCCTTTCAATCTGCTCGTTTGAAAGCCAACATAAAGCACGTAGAAACAAGAATTGGGAACAAAGAAGCCAAATGCTTTCCATAAAAAGCCCTGACTCTTAGGTATACTGAAAATTATATTCAAGACCCTAACAACAGTGTCTCCATTCAGTTGTGATTCATTCGTGAATAGTTCGAAGTGAAAGAGAATCCACAAAACATTATGTCAGGAACTGTTTAGGCAATAAACGTTCACTTTAAGAGCTCTCTCTTTAGGAAAGAAGAAAAGACATTCAGAATACTGAAGTTACGGTTGTCAGCAGTCCGATTCCGTCAGGCTTACATATAAGATTTGTTCCACAACGCAAGTCAGCCAGGTCTTTCAAAACCCTCATGAAACCCTCACGACATTTTATATTACAATGTCTTGAACCATATGATCTTGATCTAGTGCGGTATCGAAATGATAGCAAAAAGGACAATGAAAAAATGGTGAGGATGAGACACTATTTATCACGCATAGCTCACAGACGTTCTACCACACGCCATCAAAAACTGCATTTAATTTGAATCTGTTGTTTTTCTAACATTTACCAAAAAAAAAGGGAAACCACCCCCCCCCCAAAAAAACTTAATTAATTTTCCATTAAAAATTCGGTGAAAATATATTCACTTTCAATGTTTTGCGGTAAATGGTGTACACGACCGCATAAAGTGTATCAAAATGTAACAATAAAATGACGATACAGATACAGTGTTATACAAACGATACTGATACACTGACGCACACAAACACTGAGACACAAATGCTACTACTACAGTGCTTTGCAGTGTATAGAGAAGACAGTAGAATGTTAAATGAAATTAAACTGGGCACATACACCACCTGTGGCCAAAAACATTTAAAACCAAATGAGGTTTCAACTCAAACTCTATTGTTCTTATTATTGTTGGTGTATTTGTAACTGTTTTTAATGAAACAAACGGCAACAACAACGGCAAGAACAACAACAACAACAATCAGAAAAAGTAATTTAATGCTAAATCCAACAACTACAAACAAGCAAACGAACAAAAAAACGAAATGAAATGAAACCAACACTAACCAATGCAACGACCAAATGCTTTAAAAAAAGGAAAACACATACACATGATTTCATTCTCCACCTTCACCACTATAATTTCCCGTTTTTTCTTTTTTTTTTTTTTTTTTGAAGTAAAAAAATCCTCAATTTACGGGAGCATAACAACAAAAAGAAAAAAGAAAAGAAGAGGGGAATGAAATTAAATCAGTTATAATCAGGCAACTCTTTCTCTCCCTTTTCTCTGTGTGTGTGTGTTAACTAAACTTTTCGCTTAAATTGTATATATTGAGCATAAATGAAAATGTTTCAACAGAAATCTGTGGGTTCTGTTCCGTAGCACATAAGGAAATAAACAAGCAAAAAAAAAAGAGCTCACAAAACAATTGTATTGTTAAGCATTGCCATGAATAAAACAGGCTTTTTACACACAAAACAATAAAGAAAACGAAAGAGGCAGTGAGAGAGTACAAGATCTCCTCTCCTACCCCTTGTTAATGTGAGACAACGGAAAAGAATGTTAAAATTGTTTTTAAAAAGTCATGATAATAATTATGAATTATTGTTGTTATTTTTCGTTACTTTTTGTTCTTTTGTGTCTTCCGTACAAAAGCCAAAACTCTCTTAAACATAAACAACTGAACAAACTCATGCTACTACACAAGCAAGTGTTTATGAAAACATATGTGCCTACATATGTATGTGTAGCACGTATGAAGTGTAAGTCAGTAGTGGATAAGTTCGTAGAAGTTGTTGTGGGGCTGAGACAACCAAGAGAACAAACAACAATAAGCAGAGTGTGTTTACAAGTTCGTCTCTGTCTGTGCGCGTATACGCAATATTATTACTTTTCCATTAAATTCATATTAAACATACGCCGTGTGGTTTGTTTTTTTTTTTTCTTACTACCATCTTTCGTTACGTTTTTTACTTTGTGCGTATATGAGTTTTATTAATTCAAAACTTTTCTTTATTATTAAACCGTTATTTAGCAAAATTTTAATTTATAATACAGGGTCTTTAAGCATTGAAGTTTTTTTTTTAATGCAAGATAAGCACTTCTATTGCATGGTTACCAAAGCGGGATGAACAAACTTTGCGGGGGTGTTGTTGCAGAACATTATATATTTTTCTACCAAGTTATTCATTAGGATCACTTCTTGAAATTTCTTTAATCAAATTGTATCATACACACTAACAGAATTGATCATTACAACCCTTCAGTCAGGATTAAGACCTAGCTTCTCACACTACTTATGCTGTGTGTGTTAATTTTATACATGACTGGCGGGGCCTACAGTTTAAAGTCGACTCCGAACCACAGATTTTTGAGAAACTTTTCAT
Source organism: Sarcophaga subvicina (assembly GCA_936449025.2). Classification (NCBI taxonomy): domain Eukaryota; kingdom Metazoa; phylum Arthropoda; class Insecta; order Diptera; family Sarcophagidae; genus Sarcophaga; species Sarcophaga subvicina. The sequence continues at coordinate 90,921,895 of OW388081.2, read as the reverse complement.
GGAAATTTTTATTAACTCTCTGGGTTTTTGACAGTAGACTGCCGAGAGAAAGTTTTTTTATTTATTTTATTTTTTACTTTTTATTTTTTTTTATATTTCGTTTTTTTTCGAGATGTTTGAGTTAAGATTTGAACCAAGAACTCTCGTCCAATACAATATTACGAATGATGAAACAGGGAAATCTATTATAATTGCTCACTCTCTGTCCATCTCTCTCATCTCATAGTCAAAAATGTATGAACCAATACCCAGCAATTAAACCCGCTTGCATTACTTTAATAACTTGCATTTGTATTGACAAAATAAATTCTTAATAAAACTGCCTCACACACTCTCTCTCAGTTTCTTAACATATCTTTCTCTCTTACTTTGCCACTCTCATCATATTCGAAAGTTAGGCATTATAAATCGAAGTGTACATATGGGTGTGAATTCAAACTAAGCAACCAGGCCGTCTGCATTTTTATTTATCCAACATACTCTGTTTTTCTCTCTCTCCCTCTTTCTCTAGTACTCTTTTAAACTAATATAAGTAACTGTGCACAAATTGTGCGTATGTAAAGGGTGTTTTTTATAGAGGTATAGAACTTTAAGTTGCAATAAAACAACGATGGATTATTCGATTGACATGCATTTTATTTATCCGAAAGATAATCTTGTTGCATTACATTTTAAATATGATTTCTGGCATATGACCGCCACGGCTGGCGCGGATGTAGTCCAATCTGGACGTCCAATTTTCGATGACTTTTTCCAACATTTGTGGCCGTATATCGACAATAATACGGCGAATGTTATCGTTGTCTTCCAAATGGTCAAGCGTTTGTGGCTTTACCGCATAGACCAATGACTTTACATAGCCCCACAGAAAGTAGTCTAGCGGTGTTAAATCACAAGATCTTGGAGGCCAATTCACAGGTCCAAAACGTGAAATTAGGCGGTCACCAAACGTGTCTTTCAATAAATCTATTGTGGCACGAGCTGTGTGACATGTTACGCCGTCTTGTTGAAACCACATCTCCTGGGCATCATGGTTATTCAATTCAGGAATGAAAAAGTTAGTAATCATGGCTCTATACCGATCACCATTGACTGTAACGTTCTGTCCACCATCGTTTTTGAAAAAGTACGGACCAATGATTCCACCAGCCATTAAGGGGAACCAAACAGTCAGTTTCCACATACACTTGAGGATTACCTTCACTCCAAATGCGGCAGTTTTGTTTGTTGACGTAGCCATTCAACCAGAAGTGCGCTTCATCGCTAAACAAAATTCGCTTATGAAAATCGGGAACAACGGTAATCTCGTTTTGGGCCCATTCGACGAATCTACGCCTTACTTGATGATCGTTTGGCTTCAATTCTTGCACGAGTTGGATTTTGTAAGCACGCGAACCAAAGTGGATCCATGGCGGATGGACTCATTCGGGTCTTCCTCAATGCTACGCTCTACAGCAGCAATAGCTTCTTCTGTACGCACTGTACAGCGTCTCCGGGGATGCGAGTTATCAATAAGAGTAAACGTGGTGCGAAAACGTTCCATGGTTAATCGAATTAAATGCTCTGATGGACGATTTTGTCGACGATAAAATGGACGTAGTGCGCGATACGTTTTCCGCACAGAATCATTATTTTCGAAATAAAATTGCACTATTTGCAAGCGTTGTTCAGACGTGAGTCTATTCATGATGAATTGCCAAACCAAACTGAGAATAAATCACTTGACAGCTGTAAATCGGTCGCCATCTTGAAAAGTAATGCCAACTTAAAGTTCTATATCTCTATAAAAAAAACACCCTTTATAAGCAATTGTACGTGCAACATTAAATCCTCATGCACAGATTAATAATGTGGGTAGACTGGTAGGCGTTCGAAAAGGCCCGTTAGGGTAAAAGGAAAAATTTAATAAAAATGTGTGATGAGGAGATGAAGCAGAAGACAAATAAAAATAATAAAGAAAATAAATAAATAATTGAAGAGGGCTAATTAGACAATTTATCCCTTAAAGGCTAAAAATAAAAGCGAAAAAAAGGGAAAGCAAAACTGGAGAGTTCTTGTTATTGTTACAATCAATGGATAAAAAGCATAAGAGTTGCTTAAGGCTTAAGGCAAAATGGGTAGGAATACACAACAACCGTTGCTTTTAAATGAATGCTAAGAAGTATGCTTAAGATAGAGACAGAGAGGGAGAGAGAAAAAAAATTAACGACAAAATTTGTTTGAAGGGAAACAGAAACAAAAATAATTATTTTTATTAAAATTTGTTGTTATTACTATTGTTGCTGTTGTTGTTGTTGTATAGCATTTAAGACTAATTAACTATTAAGCATAAATACTATATGGCAACAGTTGCTGTTGCCGTTGTTGTTGGTGTTTATTGTGCTTGTTTTTCTAGATGAACAATTTCAAAATGGGAAATTTTTTCGTTTTTTTTTTTAGGCCAGTAAGGGGATAAAAGGCAATCTGTGGGTTTGGTTTAAAACTTACGGCGTTTTTTTTTAAGTGAAATTCCTACCAAAAACAAAGAACGAAGGATCTTTTATAATTTCTGCTTTCGAAGAATAGAATGTCAAGTTAAAAAATGTCAAAGAAAAACATTGTGCCCTTATCTCTTAAGTACTTCAAGGGAACAAAAAAAGTTTTTCTTTTCTTACTACACTTAATAAACTGAGACTACAGCTATAGCTGTTGCTGCTGCTGCTGCTGCTGCTGCTGTTGTTCTGATATGTTCCTTTTTAATTAACAAGCCTTCCTTTTCTGTATATCTTCTCTACTCTACTCTACTCTGCACTATTTAATAAGAATAATTTTTTTCTTTATTTGGATTTATTTTCCTTTTTCTTGTTCTTCTTCTGTTTATTATTGTTTGTTTTTGTTAAAGTTTTGCCCGAAATATCATTAAATATTGCGTTGCTATTCGCCAACTCTCTCCCCCTCTCAATGATAGATACGATGTTACTTTTTGTTGTTTTTTTTTTTCTTTTACTTTCCTTTTGGTTAACATTACTGCTGTCGGCCTTACGTTACTTAAAATGTTTTCATATTTTTTTTGAAAATATTTCAACTTTTTATCGTATTTCCCTTTCGCTATTCGAAAGTTTTAATAATTAACATTCAATTTATGGCTGTTTGGCTGTTGGCAAAAGGAAACTTCTCATGATTTTCATCGTTGCAGACAGATAGTGAAATGAAGTGGCCTTGGGCAAAAGAAAATAATTATTTTCCAAATACTTCATGTTCATTGCAAACATAAGGAAATTAATAAACATTTAAAAAAAAAGAAAATTTTCATAGAAGTTTATACATTTTTCGATTTCAAAAGTCAAGTTAAATAAATTACACATAACACGTTACATAACCACACTTTATAATGTCTGGACCTAGCCTTGGCCGTTATACAATGTCATCTACATAATCTCCTTTGGACTGGTTGTAGCAATTGATAGTTTTCGTTCACTATTTCTGATAATATCTCGATGAGAACTTGACAAATGTTGGTTTTCAAATGCCTTAACATTTTCAGCGTAAACACGGCCCTTGATGTAGCCCCTTAAAATTGTCTAAGGGTGTCAAATCACATGACCTGGGTGGTCAATTGACGTTGTCAAAATGTAAATGTCAACTTCTCAACCAATAAATCCAAAATCGGTCCTGTTATATAATTCGTGATATCGTCTTATTGGTTCTACATACCGTCCAGATTAGGAACGCCAATTGGAAGGTAAATTATAGAAATACAACCCTGAACTGATTCATTCCGATAACATCACCAGATTTTCTGAATGCAATGGCTTTTCTGCAATCACTTCTGGGTATTCCTAGATCCATGTGACACAATTTTACTTGTTAATGTAACTAAAGGGTCCGCCAAATAACTTTTTTTTTGGAAAATGCTTTAAAAAAAACTACTGAATATTTTCTCAAATTTCTTTTTTTTATTTGAAAGTACCGGAAGGATTAATAATGGAAAATAATTTTATTCAAATGGCTGCCTCGGCTGGCCATGCAGTAGGCTACACGATCGTTCCAATTTTTAAGCACATTATCGATTGTGTGCAGCTGTATTTAAGCAATGGCTTCACGAATATTGTCCTTTAAAGCGTCAATTGTCTCTGGCTTGTCGGCATAACACTTATCTTTGATGGCACCCCACAAATAATAGTCCAACGGTGTCAAATCACAACTCCGAAATGACCAAACGACATCGCTCTGCGGCTGATAATGCGATCTTCAAAAACAGGGCGCAAAAAATCGAGTGTAGCTTCGGCTGTGTGGCACGTAGCGCCGTCCTGTTGAAACCAAATGTTGCCAATATCCTCCTCTTCAATTTTTGTCAACAAAAATTCGTTCAACATGGCCCGATAACGATCGCCATTGACTGTAACGGCCACTCCTTGCTCATTTTCGAAGAAAAATGGCCCAATTATGCCTCTGGACCAAAATCCGCACCAAACAGTGACTCGTTTTGGGTGCGTCGGCTTTTCAATGTATGCGTGCGGGTTTTCTATGCCCCAAATGCGACAATTTTTCTTGTTTATATACCCGCCAAGATCAAAATGAGCTTCATCTGAAAAGATGATTTTTTTGCCAAAATCGGCATCTTCTGGTGTAGGCTACCGCATGGCCAGTCGAGGCAGCCATTTGAATGAAATTATTTTCCATTATTAACCGGAAGGATTGTACTTTCAAATAAAAAAAGAAATTTGAGAAAATATTCAGTAGTTTTTTTTTTAAAGCATTTTCAAAAAAAAAATTATTTGGCGGACCCTTTATTAAGTAAGAAATGAACTTTTGAAATTTGAAAATTTTATTCGAAAAATCAGCATTGAAAGCCTGCTACTCTAGCACCCAAACAGCATATCTACGGTGTTGTGAATGGTCAGCCGACTACAATTGCTGCATGAGTTATATTTTACATGTATGCAGGTCCAAATCCAAATAAAAAAAAGCCCGTAAAATGTACCCAATTGCTGAGAACGTAATAGCAATGTCGAGCATTTCAGATCATCTTCCATACTTTCCGTTGTAGAAGCGATATTTCAACAGTGCGTATATTACGATGAAGAGCAGACCTAACCACACTTGTCACAATTCTAAACTCTTCAAATCATTTTAAATATCTCGGCAAAGCCCTGCACAGTACATCGTTTATAACGGCAATGACCATCCAATAATGTTCGAATAGAGACCACGTTTTAATTCCCATTTGTGTAGCGAATTTTAGCTATTTTTACGAGTTCGTCGGTTGGTAAACAATGGCAAACCATTCCCCAAAATAAATGCCACTTCAAATACAGACTTGTTAGACCGTTATTTTTGAAATCCCTAAATGTTTAATTCGATATATTCAGAATTCTTATGTGAAACACCCTGCAGTTGATAATTCCTAGCCGTACACATAAACTCTGAGTGCGTATGCGTGTGAACAGCCTTAAAGTGATTAGTTTGACTCGCATATAAGCATGCATATCAAGATTATTATTATTTGTTGTTACTTGTTGTTATTCGCTATAGTTGTTATGAAAATATCAACGAAAACAAAATACAAAATAATACACTTACGAGCATACAAGTATTCTCTCGCTCTCTCTGTTTCTCTTTTTTTAACATATTCTACGCATAAATACTCACTCCTTGACGATCCTATAAAATATGTGTAGATACAGTGGTGGTCATATGATTGAGAACAACATATCATCTTACTTTTCTTTATTTATTTATTTAAAGAAAAGTAAGAAAAAAATTGTTTTTTAAACATAATCTGCGGAACATATCAGCAACAAAAGTTGAGGGGAGGCTTCACTGCCAAAGTATTATTAGCAGCGAAAGGCTATCAAATGGAGAATATCATTTCATTTATCATTGTTATCTCGAAGGCACAATTTCCCAAAGAGGCAGATTGCGCAGGCATTAGCAACCGCATACTGAAAGCATGGTTAATTATAAGACCTTTGGAAATAATCTTTTCTTTACATACATACACACATAATTGGTCACTACAACCCTTCAGTCAGGATTACGACCTAGTTTCTCACACCACTTATGTTGTGTTTGTTAATTTTTTACATGAGTGGCGGGACCTAAAGTTTAAAGTCGACCCCGAACGACAGATTTTTGAGAAACTTTTCATGGCAATTTTTATTTACTCTCAGAGTTTTTGCCAGAAATCTGCTGAGAGGAAGTCGCCGAAGAAATATTTTTTGCATTTTGTTTTGATGTCTGGCCAGGGGCTCGAACCCTGGCTTTACGTCTAATAAGCCAGCACACTACCTACTAGACTACGGCGTACCTCTTTTCTTTAAACACACAAAATTGACAATATTTAGCAACATTTCAACACTGCCCATTGAGATATTAAGCGACAACATTCAATTATTTCTTGTTATTGGGTACTCCAATTAAAACTGCTACTCTGCAGCGCAATTTGATATGGATTGTGTACACTCTGCGAAAGATCAATGATTTCGGGAGACCAGTTATGGGGTGAAATTCTTACGGGAGACGGAGAATAGAAAAACTAGACCATATTTGGAGAAATCTGATATATACGTTAGCTACTTAACTCGGGATGAACTGGAATCCTATAAGAATACATATTAGTCATGGATAGTCATAATTAAATATAATTTATTACACTTCTATGCTCTCCGTGAATGGCAACAGGAACTAATAATAATTGACAAAATGATATCTGAATGCATAGGTAGGTAGGTAGGTAGGTAGAGGTGGCTGCCCAACCAAGAAAAATTTTTGGATGGACTCACTTAGGCCGCATTGGGCACATTGTGCTACCACAGTCAGCCGTTATCCCCTAGTCTCGAAACCATTCGGAGCTCCTGATGAAGCGATTCAGGCTGCCAATGTCAATCCCTGACAGTTCCTCCAGATCATCCATGTAGCAAGTACCCAAGTACTTCCTTCTCCTTTGGCATAGAGCCGGGCATGTACCCAGCAGATGATGGACCCCTTCTTCCTCATCTCTGCAGCTTCTGCAGAAGTCGTTAGCAAGGTATCCAAGTCCAATGCGCCTCGCATGCGTACCCATAATGCAATGCCCCGTAATGACACCGACAACCACACTGAGCGCGCCTCTTTGGAGTTTAAGTAGACTCATTGTGCGCCCCTCATCCAGCCTTGGCCAGATTTTACGAGCCGTTCTACCCGTTTCCGAGACCGCCCACCTGCCGTTGACGGAATCGACGATCGCATTATCAATTATGAGCTTGCAGGTCCTCATAGGTATGCCCAGATTCGAGAACTCATGACTTCGATGGTCGTGCCCCACCTGGCAAGTTCATCAGCTCTACAGTTACCCGGAATACCACTGTGCCCCGGTACCCATACGATATGGATGTCATTCGTTTCGGTGAATGCATAATGCAGGCTGAAAAAAGGTAAAATTCTTTGGATGAATTTATAGCGGAACTTTTTATAGTATCCAAGTGAGCTATGCTTTTAGATTATACTTGTAATTTAATTTAATCCAACATTAGTTATTGCATCTTTAATTTTATTGCATGATCATGATTACTACAAAGAACGAACTTCACAAGATAAAAATTTTATTCTGAATAATACCACCAGTGATATACATATGTATATAGCATAGCGAACATACATACGTTCTGCTTTTTCTCGCAATTACATTGACAACTTTACCATTACCGGTATTTATATACCATTTATTTTTGTTCTGGCAACTTCTAGAACTTACTGTTGATTTGTTATTATTTTTCTGCCGTTTAATTTATAAAAAAATAATAAAATTTCCAAATAACATGCATTCAAGCTTTAATTATATGATCACCATTGTTTGTGTATGAGGATATATTATAAATGTAAACAACAACAATGTAACGGTAACAGTAGATTTACACAAATAAGGCCTTCACCTTCTTTTCTTAAAAAGTAACTCTTTGTTAGCTCTCTCCCTCTCCTCATCCACTCCACGCTCTTGTTTATACACAACACGGCTAAGGAAACAACCGTTGCCATTGTATTATCAGACTTTGTCTTTTTCTTATATTTTTACTTGTTATTTTTGTATGTTTTTTTCACTCTCTCTCTCTCTCTCTCTCGCTATTGTCTATGTATTGAGTATTCAATCGTCGTGTTGAAAATAAAAACAATAACAACTGCCAGCGAGGTGTATAAAAAGGAACAAAAATAAAAGCAAAAAGAAAAATCAAATTTTCATTCATACAAGTGTCTGCCAGCCGTTATGTTACAGCTGTTAAGATTGTCATTGTTATTACAAAAAAAAAAAAAAGAAAACAGCGAATTTCTCTTATTCTCTTTTACGCTCTACTCCCTCTCTTTTCTGTTTTTATTTTTTTTTCTTGGGTTTTTCCAAGTATATGATTGTGTGTGTGTGTGGGTAGAGCATTATTTTATTACTGTTTGCCTTCACAGAGTTTAACCCTTTAAGATGTCAGTTTCAGTTTATTTTTCAATTTTTTTTCTTCTTTCGTTTAACTTTTTCTGAGAATTCTTTTCTGGAATTTTTTTCTTTCTATAATTTTTTTAATAGTTTTTAATGTCTCTGGTGAGAGTTAGGCAGACAGAGAGAGAGAATAAAAATGATTATAAAATTGTGACATTTTAGACATTTTAAATAGTTGAAGTTTTAAGGTCATATTCTGCAGTTTTTTTTTCTTTCTTTTTATAAATACTAGCATTGTCTTTGTTTTTGCTTTTCTTCGTTTTCTTCTTTTAGTTTTTTTTTCTTCTAAAAAGAATATCAAAAATGTTCGTTCGTTAGCAAAATAAGTATCTTTTGTAGCAGCAGCTGGCAACCAGCATTATTTTGAAATTCTATACATTCACAGAATTGAAACTAAAAATCTGTATGCATACCCCTACACACCCAAACATACATACATACACTCATACATACAGTATGTAAGGATACACAGAGTATATCTATAATTCCTTTGCATTGGCTTACACTGTACACTGGCTACACTTTAGTGATAATCCACCACACTTTACAGTGGGTCTGCGTAAACAAATAAGTGAAAACAATTGTGCAGCTTATACGTTTGTTTAAAGCATTTTTTTACAGAGAAACTGACTTCCAAAATTTTTTATTCAGTATTTTATGTGTTTGAAGATAAATAAATTCGTAATCACTTAGCAAAGACAAAAACCAAAGAAATTTTGAGGTTAAGAGGCACATTTTGAACTTACAAACAATGATCCTGGAAGTAAGCATTTAAATGTAAAAATTAAATCAATCGATCCAGATTCAGTAATACAACTAAAATGGCTTTGAAAACTGAGAAAACTTTACTTTAAAAAATGCATTTTTCTTTCGGAGACTTCCACTCAGTAATCTTCTGGAAATAACTCTGAAATCAAATAAAATTGCCATGAAAAGTTACTCAAATATCTTTCGACGGTCAGCAGTAGGTAATGCCACTCATGGATAAAATTAACACACTTAACGTGGGTGCTGTGAGAAGCTAGGTTGTAAACCTAGCTAAAGGCTGTTATGTTTTTCTATTTTTTTTCTTAAACAGAAACTAAGAGAAGCAACACTAGACGTTGACAAGACCATTGCTGTGCAATTTGTTAAGAGCCGTAAAATTTCCAAAAATTCCAACTTATGCCGAAATAAACAGCAGCGTGACCATTCTCATTTTCATGACATGACTCCAAACTTCATTTGCAAAAGTCTTAAAAACTTATTCGAAAATACTATGTGTGTGGTATCTACCAGTAATAGTTTCTTTCTAAATACTGACAAGCCATTCCACATTCATACAATTAAACTTCCCTTTAAACATTTTCAACTTTTCTTCAAAGAATTTTAAAATTTCATTGAAACGAATTTTTCCAATTTTCCCATACCACTGTGCGCTTTTGTTACAAGAAGAGAAAAAAGGGAAATGAAGAAAATCTAAACTGAAGCTATACAATATGAAGCGTTTATTTTCGTTAAATTTTCTTGTTGTTCTTCTTCTTCTTTCAGTTGTTTTGAATCCTTAAAAGCCTGCAGTATAAGGATAAGAAGTTACCCAAAAAACACAAGCTTAAATGCTGCTGCTGCTGCTACTGCCACCAACATAAACTCGCGTAGAGTACTTGAATATTATGAATGTTGCTGTTACTGCCACTGTTGTTCATGGCAACAAATCGGGTTGTTCCACCCGCAAGTTGTTGTTTGGCATCATAATTTCTTTTTTTCCGTTCCTCCTCACATTCATTGTAAGAGCCCAGCATCGTTGTTATCGTCATCATCATGGCATGATTTTTATCACCAAAAAAAGAATTTTGTTTTTAATTTTTCCACAGATTTTTTCCCTTCTTTTCATCTTCTTTTTTTTGCTTCTTAGAAAGAAAAAAAGCAAACGAATCCCTCTACTTGTCTAAATATGGTACAAGAACTTAAGAAATGAATAAAGAATTCTATGAATGAATAGAACGGAAAGTCCTGCTCATTGAAATGCTTAAAACCTCACACACACAGACATCCACACACTTGTGCACTTGAAATAGAAAAATAAATCTTTTAGTCCTTCGCTCATAATTCACGTTTAACTGCTCGGCTGGTCCCCTTCTACTCTACACCGCAATTAAAAACAATTCAAATCTTAAGCACAAGGAAAAATGAAGGAAAACAACAACAACAACTAAAAAGAACAGAAAGAAACAGAAGAAATAATAATAATTCCTACAACAAAAACAGCAACAAAATTATAACGAAACAGTGGGTCGATTAAAAGAAGAACTGAATTTAAAACAGCTGCTTGTGCTTATGGAACCTATATCACTTATATCCTGGCTATGTGTCCTTTGGATTATGTAGGTTTTACTATGACGCACTTTTTGCTTTCATGGGATTTGTTTACTCTATTCCCAGTTCTCCATAGGGAAACTGTTGACCGAGTCTATATTCTTCACTGATAGCAACGCTCCAGGCTGCTTCTAGTTTCCATTTGTGTGATATTTTCTAAATCCCGATTGTTTAAACATAAAGTGCTGCGCAGTTTTATTTTGGATTAATATTCCCCCTTTCCACGATCAGCCACTCTGTTGTCTTATAAGGTCCTGATATTAATCCATACCTTATCGCAATAGCCTCACTTGGTTTTATTCATGTTAAGCAACTTACTCTTTAAATGATTTGCTTTCCATTTAATTTAATTTTTTCTCTATTTCAGTTTTTCTTCATCTAAACATAGAAATCAACCCACTGTACCAAGAAAAATCAAGGACTTTTTCGTCTAAACTGCATACAACTACTCACACCTACGCTATCAGATGCACACTATCCCACACAGTGATTTGAACAATTTAACGACATACACCAAGAATCATGCAATTTTTTATATACATTCACTCACGCTCTCTCTCTCTCTTTTTCTCATGGTTTTTGCCTTTTCAAACATTAGCAACAACACTATCATCATAATAATGGTGGAAAAATCAAGACAACTGTAACTGGTTTTTGTTATGGCTTCCTTCACGATGTTGATGTTGTTGTTGTTAAAGCTGCTGTTTTTTTTAATGTAAGCGATCTTCTTTTATTGTTTACTCTCGTTAGTATTTGGCGGAGCACAATTTCTTTTATTGTTTACATTTTATATTCATACATACGTACGTATTTGCATACACGCTCTCACACTCACTCTTCTAAGGATGTAAATACAGAGGAAAGTATGTGCCTTAACGTTTGTTAAAGTGATGAATGTGGTCACTCACTAGTGCATGTGAGTGTGTGTATGTGTGTATGTAGTTTGCAGCAACAACAAAACATGACAAACATTTAATAACACAAAACCAAAAGAAAAATTATACCAAATGAAGGAGAGCACTTCGCCATTTATACACTCACACATACATACTCCTACACCTAAAGCATTAAATGCGGTGAGTGAGAGCAAGAGAAGAGATTGAAAGAAAATCACATCAAATTTGAATAAAAAAAAACAAAACTACAGAGAATTTTTATGAATTTGAAAGAGAACAAAAGAAATGGAAATGAAGAATGATGATGTAAAAAGAAAAGAAAAAAATAACAGAATAATACTAACACTTGCATATATATTTTTTTTGTAAGAGATTGTATAAAAGGAAACGGAAACCCAACAAAAAAAAGAAAAAATTATAAAAAAAAGAGAGTGGGAGAGTGCGGGAATATTGCATAATTTTACAATTTAAAGCAAATGAAATGAAATGCGTTGTGTTGTGATGCGACGTTATAATTTAAGCATAATTTCTATTATGCTTCGGTTGTTGTAGTTGTTGTTGTTGGTGTCTTTGCTGGTTTTAAATGACAGCCAACTGAGTGTCTTTGTGAAGTTTAAGTTGAGAGTTTTTGTCTCTTGATTTTCCTGCTGATTTTTTTCCATTTTGCATTTAAAGTTTTTCCTTTTGAATGACAATAAATTCAAAATTAAATACCACAACAATATAAACCTCGCCTCTCTTATATCACTATACTATCTTACGCTCTCTTAAGGAAATATAAATATGAAAAAATGAGAAAAAAAGAATTCATAGAGTTTTAAACAAAGAAATGTCAACACTGATGCCTTGCATACTCACATGAAATGGTAAATGCTCTTTATTTACATGGTATATCCCTTAAAAACTTAATGAATGATCCTGATCTCAAACACCTGGTCAGAGAAGGCTCTAAAACACGATAAACAAAGAAGTATGACCGCTTTTGGTGCAGAAAATCGTAAAAGGAAATCTAACGAATAAAGTTGCCACTTTCTTTAGCAGATATAAGCTCAAAAACAGAAACTGTTAACACAGGATATTCGCAATGCTTTTATGGGATGCAGCACTAATAACGATAGTATCCGTTGGCTAGTGTAAGCGCACTAAACGATAGCTTTGAATTTAAACCTCGATTTTTGACATCAGAAAAGAGAAAAGAAAAGGAAAAATATTTCTTTCGACAATATTTCTCCTGGCAAAGTCTCTCAGAATGAGAATATCTCACAATGTTTCTGCAGAACCTATAACGATGATGAAGCCGCCGTAGTCTAGTAGGTAGTGTGTTAGACGCAAAAGCCTGGGTTCGAGCCCCAGGCCAGACATCAAAGACAAAATACAAAAAGTATTTTTTCGGTGACTTCCTCTCAGTAGATTTCCGGCAAAAACTCTGAGAGTAAATAAAAATTGCCATGAAAAGTTTCTCAATAAATAAAAAATCTGTCGTTCGGAGTCGACTTTAAAATGTAGGTCCCACTACTCATGTCTAAAATTAACACACACAACATAAGTGGTGTGAGAAACTAGGACGTTGTACAATGGGTCAATTCGACCTCCGGGTACTGTACTTGTCTTAATTGACAAGTCCTCTAACCTAACCTAACCTAACCTATAACGATGATGAAGAACATCACGAAACATTTGTTATTGTCCGGCACTTGTTAACCAGAGACAAAGAATTCTTGAGCACCCAGAATTTTCTGACAGATCTATAAACCTATCGAGAAGTCTGAGAAATGTCAACCAAGAGTTTTAATTGTATGGCGAAATAGGTAATATTGGTATTACAACGAGACCTTATAGAACGACGGTTTGAGGCACGAGTTGACGTCGAAAATACAGTTTATAAGCTTCATATTGTGGGTAAATAAATCAATCAATGGCCGTAGTCTAGTAGGTAGTGTGTTGGCTTATTAGACGCGAACCCTTGGTTCAAGCTCAAACATCTCGAATGAGAAGAAATAATCCTTTCAGCGACTTTCTGTCACCAAACACTGTGAGAGTAAATAAAATTGTCATAAAAAGTTTCTCAAAAATCAATCGCTTGGAGTCGCCTTTAAACTGTAGGTCCTGCCACTTATGAATAAAATTAACGCACACAGCATGGGTGGTGTGAAGAGCTAGATTGTAATCTTCACTAAAAGTGATAAGTCCACTATATTGAAGGGAAATGAAATATGGTTAGTATCGAACACAATCACGAAAACACCACAGCTGACTCAAACCAAAGAAAATAAAGTATAAAGAATGTGCATTTTAACATATTTTGAAATATTTTTCAAAAATATTTCAAGACGCGGGGGGAAGATAGAAGGGAAGGTTACAGAAATCAAGAGCGTAACAATGCGTTGTTCTCATCATGCGTTGTTATCATCGTGCGTTTTTGTTGTTTGACCACTTTTTTATTTATTTTTCTGGTGTTAAAAACAGACGTCGGCACCAATGACCCTCAGGGTAAGAACATCTTCGGCTTTTTACACACATAGGACACGAACATCAAGAATGTTCGTTAAAAAGAGCGTAAAAATCTTGTCAGTTTTCAAAGAAGAAGGTTCATGTCGCTTTTTTCAGACTTCAATTATACACCCAAAGAAATATCACAGTAGCATTCACTAATATCAATGAGAAATGATTTCGATTTTTGGAAGAATACTTGCCAAGTTAAATACGGTGTCTTAGTGCAGTACAATTTTTCTATATTTTCCGATCATATATACATATCATTGGGATAATAAGTAGACTTGACATTATTACTAACAATTTTCCTGTAGGTTAACACATGCCTATGGTTATGGATTAGTGAGTGAGAGAGAGAAAATAAGTTGAGAGAATTTATTTATTTACAGCCATATAAAAGTGTTAGTAACATACTCTTTTTTTACTTTCATTTCATCAACATACATATGTAAAGCTGTCTATCTTTGGTTTAATAATTTTGGATAAATAAAAATAAAATAAAACATTGATTTTATTATTAAAAGAACATAAAGCTATCCATCTCTGGCTTAAAAATTAGGCCATGTTTTTTAGATAAATAAAAATAAAAATAATAAAAAACCATTTTTTATTTAAAGAAAAAAAAACGAGCATTCCAAAGCATTTAAAAAAATTATACTATGAGACAAAATAAAAAGTAAAATACGCCCAGCTAATGACATAGAACATTTTTAACACAAAATATTCTTCGAGTGTTATTCTGAAATAAAATGATAAAACATCCGCAGCACATGTATGCTTGTCGCAGTCTGATCGACAACTAAATCAAAAAACACAAGAATACATACACATATACATACGTTGATGAGAGCAACACATTGTAACGCTCTTTGTTTGTGTTCATTTTCCTTCTGTCTTCCTCTCCCCTCACCCAGAAATAATTTTTAAAAAAAATTTGGTGAGAGCGGGTCGTGATGTTACGACCCGCCATAAGAAATTTTACTTCTACATGATGCGCATTCTTTATATCCATATTCTTTGCTCAAACTCATATTCAAAGTATTTTAGGCCAACATCAATCTACCAACCTATGTCCTCACAATGTATTTGTGCCCTAGAACGAGCTGCTTTTTATCTTGCACATACACAAACAGTAGCTGTAATCTCTCTCTCTCTCTCTGCCTTTTTAATATCATTTGTATTCAACAAATTTACCTAAAATAAAATTCTCTTTCATAAAATAAATAAAAAAAAGCTTCCTTAATTTCCCTCTAATAAATCCCCATTACATTTTTATTCAATTAATAAACCCGATATTGTTGCCATGAATGAATTTTTTTCTTCGTTTTTTTTGTTTCTTGTTGTCGTAGAGCTCCCCAAACCAATTCGTTTTTAATGCGTTTTGCGTTTTATTAGAAAATCCACCAGGAGTACTCAAACTGGTAATCGCGTACTTGTATTCGTACTCGTACTTGTAATCTTCTTCGTTCGTTCAGTTAATATTTTCTTTCCTTTTTCTTTTTGTTTTTGTCCTCTTCGTCGTGGCATTTAGTACGTGATGAAATCCCTAATGGAGTCTGATTGTTATGAAGAGAAATTCAAGGCATTTAATAATAATCAATGAAAATATAATCAACATGCAATACAAAAAGAAAAGAAAGATAAGAGAACGAGAGAAAGAGATAGCGAGAGAGAAAAATTGGTAAAAGGGAGAAATACTGTATTGAATACATATATACAGAGTAGTTGTTGAGTGAATATCATGGTTTCTTTTCATCATCTATTTGGTAACTGATGACAATGTTGATTTCAATTATTCATTGACAAAGAAAAAAAATTCTAAAAAAATACAAAAAATCGTTCTTGAATAACAAAAAGAAAAACATGAACATGAAGAAATACAAGGTCTTTTAACATCAGGTTTCTTTTTTCAAATGCAATTTAAGCACAAATTCAAGAGAAATTTATTGTGTTTATTAATAATTTCCAATGTATTGTAATAGTTATCACTGATTAGATTAGAAATACAATATTTTACAGGTTCAATAAACACCTTTAAGTCATAAATACTCAACGTAATGCAACTAGCGATCCAAAGAACAGGCTCAACCAAACGAGAGCGACATCCGGATGACAATTAGCAACGTGAAGCACAAAAAAATACGAAAGATCGAAGCTTAGATAATATGTTGACTTATTAGGCGAGAGTCCGTGGTTCAAATTCCAGCTCAGAGATCTCGAACAAAACGAAATATGAAACAATATTTCGTCCGCTGACTTTCTCTCAGCAGTCTGTTGGCCAAAACTCTGAAAATAAAATAAAATTGCCATGAAATGTTTCTCAAAAATTTTCCGCAGGAAGTCGATAGTAAACTGTAGATGACGCCACTCACGTATAAAACATTGGTGATTTAAGAAGCTAGTTATGTAATCCAATTAAGTGAGCAAAAACACACCAAACAAATCTAAGAAATGTTGTTAAGGTGATAGCAGACTGCAATCTATTCAATTCTCCAATCTATATTAAGTTCTCTTATAATGTTTCCACCATTCCTGTTGCCCTCACAAACTGCACAATGTTGTTTTGCATCAGTAAAGGACAATTCCCTGGGCAGGACCTTATATACAACCAAGTGTTTTCTTCCAAGAAGCATTTATGCTTCACAATTTTCGAAGAATGTGCCCTAATGATTCATGCTCATCATTACAGATTCTAAATGTTGTGCTCGAGACGCTTCATATTGTGAGAAAGCATACTTTGAGTCTACAGTGCCCTATCAAAGAACTGGTTACTATCTTCAGTTTAGTCCTGGACAGTCTGGTACACGACTCATGTCTACTTTCATTGTAATAATGCATTAAAAATTTAGATTCTCTTAAAGCCATTTTGTCTGAGAATAATATCCTCGTCTCTTCAGCTACCCTTTAGACCAGTACATCCGCAAAAAGCCCCTGCTCTCTTCACAAAAAGGTTCTGGAATCTCTCACACCCATAAAATCTCACAAGCTTATCTATCTGCTCATTGCCGAGAAATTCCGCATAACCAGGTATCCAGCAGAGAATCACTCTATTTCCACTGCTAACTGCTTGTCCAGACAGTTCCAAACCAACCTTAAGTCAACCTCACAACATCTGACTGGGTTTGAAATATTCAGCGCATATTTAAGTTCTGTTGTATTGCATCGAAATAAACCTGCCTAATAATGTGCAATACCACTTAAAAAACTATAGTAGTCTCGTTCAACAATTTCCGTAGCCGTATGCAATATATTCTGGACCGTATGCAGTATACATACATATATTGTGGCGGCCATATCATCAAAATGAAGCACGCTGCCATCACAAATGCCCAGGCGATCAAATAATACTTGAATGCACTAGATACTCCAAGATCTAGTGCACAGCGATCTTTCATAGGAAAGCTCAAAAATACCACCAGCAAGAAATGTTAGAGGAGGACGCCTGAAGGAAACCATTTTGCTCTCAGGAGTAATAATGGAAGTAAAAAAAAGTAAATCCAATTATGGACTCTACTTGATCAGACTAATAAACCTCAAATTTTCAAATAAAAGCGGCCTTTAGTGAGAGGCAACTCAGGATATTTTATAATAAAAGTTTCGATTTCAAACAATGTTGTTTGATCTTAAAACTTTCAATGCTAACCGTATCTCTTCCACAACAGAATACAATATAACGATACTACAATAAAAACAAACAGAAAACAATACAACAAATATCAGAATCAGAAAGAGAGAGAGAGAGAGAGAGAAAAAAAATGAAATTTTTCTTATTTTGCTGTTGTCAATAAAAAGGAATGATTTTTTACATTGAAAAACTCATTCAATTGATTTCATTTAAGCTGTTTCACAAATAAATGCAACAAAAGCAACGCCTTAAGTGAAAGAGAATTAAATAAGAACAAACAAAAAAAAACTTACCTGATGACTTAAACTCTCTACAGAGAGAGGAAAGCAGGAGATTGGCAATATTGTTTACAAAATATTTTTATATTCTCTTGCACGTAGTTGTTGCTGTTGGTGCTATTGTTGAAAAAAAAATAATTGAGTGTAGCAGTTACAACACTTACACTCATACAACTACAGCCAGCTCTCATATTTTACTCAATGCGATACTCTCTCTATCACTGCGAATAAATTGATGAATTGTTTCAATATTTTTGTTTTTTTTTTACCGTTATAAGTGAAGAAAGAGTTTTTGGTTTTTAGCATACCCTACATCACTGTAAATAGTGTTCAAGAAAAGTGGCCACGTTTGTTTCATCACTATTATAGTCCTTTTTAAACTATTATTACGCGTTCAACTTGCAAAACCAATTGTTTGGAAACCACTAAATGGAGAAGCCATTCAATAAAAAATTGCCACCATAATGTAGCGTATTATATGGAGTCTGGCTTTACCGCATACGATATAATTGTTTGCTTTTGTTGTATTTTTCTTTTGCTGTTCTTGTATTTTTTATTTATCAGAAGGGAGTTAGTGATTAAAACGATATTTTACAAGTATTTGAGAAGATAAACAACGACAAGCAACAGAAACAGCAACAACAGCCGTAACAGAAGTAGCAGTAGCTGGTATACAAACAAATAAACAAAAATAAACACACACTTTAAACAGGACACAACGTTAAACGTGCCTTATCAACAATTTATGCTTGAAGACAGAAAAAAAAACGGTATGTGCCACGCACTTTTTTTATTATTAATTTACTTGATACCCTTCGCTGTCTTGGCACTCACTCACTCTCCCTCTACTCTATTTGTTGCCCTCACTCTAGTAATGATTTCCAAGAAACAACAGTTTAATGTAAGTGCATGTACGAATGCGTATGAATGCGTGTGTTTTGTTTGTTTGTGTAATGGCTGTGGTGGTTTGGCTGTGTTTAAACAGATTTAACCCACTTTGTTTTGGTTTTCTTGTTGTTTTTGTTTTTTCTTAATTAATTTGCTGAAGAAGAGCACTCACTCGCACTCACTCACGCACTTACTACTTGACTTGAAACTCTTAAATATGCCTGACAGTTACTGAAGGGGTTACAGAGAGGGAGAATCAATAAGAAATTCTTGTTATTATTTATGGAATTCCAATAAATGAACAACAACAACAACAACAATAATTTCTGCTTTATTTCTTTTACGAACATCATTAAAATTGTTTTTAGACGACACAGATTAAAGAGATAAAAATGGCAAACGCATACACATACACATGCAAGTGTGTAAATATTAAAGACATATTTTAGATTTAAGTTTTCTTTTCTTATTCATGTGTGTGTTTTTGTCTCTTATTCTTGAATTTATTAAAGAAAATTCTTTTGATTTTGTTTTTATATTTCTTTTTAAAATAATTGTCATGTTTATCCAACAATAATTTAGTGCAGCTGGAAAACTATGCAACAGCACATGCATTAAACATACACTCACGCACACGCATGCAAATAAATCCATGCATGGATAATTGTTTAGCACACAGTGTTGCCAATATTAGTTTTTATAGACATTTGCTCCATCAATAGATTCATTATTTCTCTTTAGAATCAGTTTAATCAAGATTATGGGTCAACTTCTCAAACCAGTCATGCTGCGCCGACTCTGAGCAATAGATTTAAGAATATTTTTGATCGCTATTGAAGACTCTCAGAGTGTTTGCCTAAATACGGAGAAAAATACGTTGGGAAAATTTTGTTTCTTTATTAAAATGTCAAAGCTGAGATTGATTATCTAGCGCTGGTCTAGTTAGCATAAACACTATCATAATACTCCACTTTGGATACAAACCGTGCACACTGCTATTAAACTCGAGATTCGAGAAGATGGATAGGATAGACCTCATACCATTATGAACTTTATACAAACCCTGTTGTTGTTTACTCTCTTACTACCCATTATGGAGCAAAGAAGTATTATAAAACTTCTTCTCCATCTTTATCTTTATTCTCTGCTTAGTTTCGATTTCATTAATCAAGTTTTTCCAGCTAAGCAGATGATTGCTGTACTGCAGAAGGTTCTAGAAGGATAGGGTTGCCATCCATTGTTTCCTCTTTTAACTTTCATTGGTTGCAGTTGTTAAAACCATCTTAATTTATGGTTTGATTTTT
Organism: Sarcophaga subvicina; assembly: GCA_936449025.2. Classification (NCBI taxonomy): domain Eukaryota; kingdom Metazoa; phylum Arthropoda; class Insecta; order Diptera; family Sarcophagidae; genus Sarcophaga; species Sarcophaga subvicina. The sequence continues at coordinate 90,901,613 of OW388081.2, read as the reverse complement.
GATCGAATTAGAGTATCTTTTTGATCTGTGATAAACGTCGGCTCTCCAGATATGACTGGATTGCGAAAATATCAACAAGTATTATATTGCCTGGATGCTGAAAATATATCTGCAAGCACCCATTGGACTGGCAAAATAATTATTTCAACAAAACTATACCTCAGTTGTTCTCCCATAAAACTTTACCAGACAAGGAATTCAAACTTTAAAAAAGAGATTTCCTCCATAAATCAATATTTTTTAATTAAAATTACACAAGAAATTTTATTTTAAAGTGCAACACTTTTGAATAATTACACGGAAATAGGCAACACTGCTATCACAACACACATGTACTAACACACCCACTTAGTACATTTATGCATGTGAATTTGCATAACAGAAAACAGAAAAAAGAAACAATTATAATCAAACCACAACAACAATAACAACAAAACACAATGATATGAAAATTTATTCCGGTTCCAGTCAGCATAAACAATAAAAATAAATTCTTAAAAGAGGAAAAGAATTTCTTTAAAATGTTCTCTCATCCTATTGCTTTCTCTCACTCTCTCTCTATCTCTGTCTCTCATTCTCTCTGGTATGTTTGTTTTTATGTGTCTTTTTTAGTTTTTGTTTACAAAATTTATTATGATACACTTTGATTACACATGTTAATTTACTCACACACACAGAGCCATACAATAATATACACTCCCTCGTTCATTTATGGCATTCGGCTCTCCCACACATAATGGACTTTTGGGACACACACTTAAATATGCATTAAGAGACACTACTTGCAATGTATAGTGTACAACGAAAGTATTCGTTTAAATGGGAAAATTTAAATATTTTTGGGATTTTTTTAGACTTTTGGAATAAAAGCAAGCCGGAAGATAAAAAAAAATATGAAATCTTTCGCACGGAGTCGAAGTTAAACTGTAAGTTCTGCCACTCATAGCTAAAATAAATACACACAACATGGGTGGTGTGAGAATGAAGAAGAAGTGAAATCCTGACTAACGGGTTTTAATGACCAATTAAATTAAGTTTAGTTCAATGAATTTATTTGTTTTCATTTCTTGACAGAAATTGAAATCACACTCGATAAGAAAAAAAGAGAAAACTTTTGTGACACACTGTATTTACAATTGTGTATTATATTCAATACGTTGTTGTGCTACATATTCCTATACTTTTACGAGCCGCAAAATAATAATAATGAACGTAATAAAAGAAATTATAAATGCAATCAAAACAATAACAAATACTCTCGTACTCGTACTCGCACTAGCACTCGCACTCGCACTCGCATTTGTTCAACAATGATAAAAAACAACAACAATAGCAACAACAATCATTAAGAATATCATCAACGATGTCAACAGCAACAAAGAAACGAACATAAAGAGAACAATTTTGATTCTTATTATTGTTCTTGCCATTGCTGTTGTATTGTTTTCATTAAGAGAGAGAAACAAAACAAAAGAAAAAAATCCAAGATCAAAGCTGAAATACTAGAAGATGATGATACACTCACTCACTCACTCATACAATAAGCAGCAGAAGATGAACCAGAGCAAGGAGATGTCACTTAATACTGTGACATAAGTACATATAAGCATGTGTATGTGCATGAGTGTATGTTTTTATGTTGTATTTTAGACACAATGTGTGTAGGCATTTACACACCACAGATAGTGTAGCAACTTATAGAAAATCATTCTGAGAGAAGAAGAAACAGAAAAACGCAACGCATTTTAAATAGAACTGCAGAACTGAATTCAATTCAATTCAATAGAAATGATAAAAAAAAATAAAAAAAAATTGAATAAAAATTCAAAATAAAAAACACAAAATTACACAAACAACACTGACTGACTGACTGACTATAAATAAGAAAGAGAATAACAAAAACAAAAAAAAAACGTGCCTTTGTTTTATTTTTAGCTGAAACGCTAAATTTACAAGACGCAACCAGACAACCAATATGCGAGCATCACTTGCGTATCTTAGATTTGGTGGGGAGCAAAGAATTTTTCAAAAGTCAAATGCTTTTCAGAATTGAAGTGAAAATATCGTACCTACCATATGAAGGAATAAAATAGAGAACAGAACAGTCACAATTGGACAGCTTTTAAAGGGACAAAGTGAGTGAGTGAGTGATAGACAGTCAGACAGTCAAGTTGGTACAGAGATGAAGCGAAAAAAAAAAACAAAAGAGAAGCAAAATTGTTTTACAAAGATAAGCTTTTATTTATAATCATTACCACAATAAACAACATTCATACACATATGTTTACGTACGTAGAAGTATGCAAGCAAACATATGAAAACATACAAATATGCCTTGCACAGTGGTGATATACATACATAAGTCGTTCGTTACGGCCATCACAAAGCATGTCTTCCATTCTCTTATTATTTCTTCGCTGCGTCTCAGTGCCTGAAGTCCTGTTTCTCAAGAGGACAGTAGCATCATATCTTTGAAAGGTCCTAGTGTTATAGGACAATAAATGCGACAGCAAAAGACCATCTGGTCCCATTTGGTGAAGAAAAACCTAGAACTTCAAAAACAACTGATGCCATATGTATATTGAAAGAAGAATTAGAATAGAAGTTAGGCAGAGGCCAACTAAAAACTTACGCAGTTCCTAACAAGATATAATGCTTATAGAAGTTGCTTATATTGCTTCGGCAACGACATCGAACCAAGATGTCTCCTCTTTTAACAAAAGAGCACCAAACTGCAGTACTTGTTTGCACAAAATCTGCCGAAAGTCGAATGGAAGTGATACTGGAGGGGATGCTACTGTTCGAAGAAAACTGGAACTCATTGAAAGAGATCATTTACTATACGCTAGTACCTAAGCACTGCTTTTAATAGAAGAAGTCCACGATGCTACAAACACACGTCGGCAATCCAAATATGCGACTAGGAAGTGCAGTTAGGCGGGTGTTGGCAATGGAAGTGATTAAGAATATGGCATATCGTTGAATATTGGTTAAGAATATGACGTATGTTAGATTTTCATCTACAAAACGAAAAGAAACGTTCCACTATTATTAACAAGAATTTTTGGCGGATCCTCTACAAGATTAAAAAGCATTGGAATTCCATTTGAAGTCGAGTAAAGCAGTAAAATTAAATGAAATATTGGTTTCACCAATTTGGAAAAGTAAGAAAACTGCAAAATATATTGTAACCTGCAAACACCGCTTTGGTTTCCTATGACCAGAATATTAAAAACATTTTCCCTTGAGAGACTATCTAGTATTTAAGCAACTTATAGTTACAATCCGTCGGTAAACGTGCATGCTTTAAAATTGATCATGTTCCCCTGTCAGATATCAAATGTCGCGAAAAATTAAAAAAGAAAGCGTTGGCTTATTTGTAACATATTTTTAGATACTAAGGGGCCTTTTTCTGATCTCTGGATGGAGAAGCATAAGTTACATCACTGCAGAACCTAATTTACATCATGGCTAGTGAAATATATCTGAAGAACTAGTGCTTGTGGGCACTTCTATTCGCCTTTTAATTCCTTTTGATACTAGCCGTTGTTCGTTTATCAAGTCTTTCAGTTCTTTTTTCACAGCGGCGTATTTCTTAAACATTTATTTGCTCACAACCAAGATCTTCGTGCTTTAAATATTCGATTTCAGATCAAATAACTCCCTGGTACAAGTGAGTGCATCAGCTGATTACTGTACACTTGTTAAATCGCCCACTAAAAATGTTATAACATCAGCAAACATATCTTCAGTGATTATTCGCGCACCTTCTACCCCAACACCGATTTTTACAATGACTCTGGCAAAATATTCTCTGAATATGAATCGAAATTATTCAGACTTAAATAACTTTTTGAAGCTTTATTCGTTTGTCATGGTGAAATGGCAAAGTTTACTAAGCATTTTTGGCATTTCGCATGTCACGATTCTTTTTTTATACTAAAAAAATTTGCATTGAGAAATCAAACGCAAATAAAATCTACTTTTAAAACAATCCATCGAATTGATTTGAAAGAAGAGTTATGCTGGTTGGCCAGTTAAACATACATACATACATACATACATGCATACATACATACATACATACATACATACATACATACATACATACATAATTGGCCATTTCAACCCTTCAGTCAGGATTACGGCCTAGCTTCTTACACCACTCATGTTGAGTGTGTTAATTTTATATACGAGTGGCGGGACCTACAGTTTAAAGTAAATTCCGAACGACAGATTTTTGAGAAACTTTTCATGGCGATTTTATTTACTCTCAGAGTGTTTGCCAGAAATCTGCCGAGAGGAAGTCGCCGAAGAAATATTTTTACATATTTCGGTATGTTGAAGATATCTGACCTAAGGTTTGAACCGTGGCCTTACGTCTAGTAAGTTCTTGATATTCATACAGAGAATAAAAGTCTATCCTATGCTTCTGAAATATGTAACGGTTAAATTGCAAATATATTAAAGATAAACCCAATTGCCAAATAACCAGTATACACTACTATGGGTTTGAATATAGAGAAACAGACTCGTGCTCTGATCATACGGACTCCAGAGTATAGATGGCAAATAGCACGGGGAAATTAAACTTGTTTTTTATATTCTTTTAAACCACTGTGGAATATTTATTTTTTATTTTTTGTATTTTGTCAACAATTTATTGATGAAACTGACACAATATGACATTCACACCAACTGTTTGTATGTATGAAAACGATTATGAATGTGTGTGTGTTTGTGTATATGGATTGCATGGACGATTGGATAGATGGATGGTCATAGAACTGATAAGAATTAAATATGAAAAATAACAACAATAAATAATACTATCAATACAATACTATCACTGCCTATCTCATATGTACATATGTATGTGTATAGCCAGTCTACAAGCAAACAACAGCATCAACATGCGATGCTATGTTTTTATTATTGTTTTTGTTTTTTTATTTATTTATTTTGGAAGGCAAAAACACACACAAAAAATAATATGAAATCGCATTTTACGTCTGAGCTTTATGGGGCCTAAACATAATTTCATTTAATTAGGCCTATAAATAATTAAACATACATATACACATGTTTGTATGTATGTATGTATGTATGCGTGTGTATAGTATTTATAGTAATTAAGGTTGTAAATAGGAAATATACAGTAATACTTACGTTTCTTTTTTTATTTTTATTATTTTTTTTTTGTAAAAATATATATGAATAGCTGATATTTTTTTGCACTTTCAAGCTGATTTTAAAGTGTGAATTCAAATTAACTTTACAATGTTGCTGCAATATAAGCTTTGGAAAAACAAAACAACAACAAAAATTACATAGAAAATGTCGCGCGCGTAAATAAAAAATCAAGCGTACAATAAAGTTTATGGCAAAATGGTGTTCAAAGCACTTCCGTTTTCCGTTTACATTACGTACATTTGAACGTAACGTTGCATTCAATCAAACAAGTGACAAAATTTCTAAAACACATGTATTAACACTATGGCACACGTACACACACCCACGAACACTTTCTCTCTCTCTCTCTCTCTCTCTCTCTCTCTCTGTTTCGCTCTTTTACTTTGAATTACTATTTTTACACCGCACACACACACACTCTCAATTATTTTTCTGTTAAATGCAATACAAATGGTTTTAGTATATTACCGTTATTGCTTTTCAAACCGGTTGTATGTATTATGGCTCAAATAAAACGCGCGCTTCTTTATTTTTATTTTAAAAACAATACTTATTGCGTACATACGTTTATAACGGTAATATTTTTTATCTCTTAATAGTTTGTTGTCAATTAAATAAAGTCGTAACGTATTACTGTTGCAATATTTCTTTTTCCTTTATTTTATTGCTATTTTGTTTCTTTTTATATTTTAAATCTCTTGAGCACTCCTTTTCGCTTTAAGAAACAACCGTTACGTATGGCAGCTCGAACTCAACTAGAATTTGTGTTTAAATTCCATTCGCTTTCAACCCATTTCAACTAAAGCCGAACGAATCTGAACGTACGAGCGTCAGACAATTCAGCATGTCTTTCTATACGAACAGCATCCACAAACAAAACCGACAGACATTAAGAAAGATTCTTTTGCTTAATTGTTGTTCTTTTTTTTCATTTCTTATTATTGTACTCCACAATACTTTCCTTGTAAACAAACACACAGTCGTAAATACACACGCACACATATTCTCTCTTAGCCATACACTATATGAAAAGAGAGAAAGGGGGAAGGCATATACCGTGTATGTAAGCAACAAATAAATGTTGCTGGTTGTTGGATATTATTTATTGTTGTTGATGCTAATATTGCTATCGTCAGATACGAATTCCACAAGCAATTCTCAGCCAAACACACGCACACATACTTACGCATTCTCTTGCACCATATGAAAACCCTCATGTTATTGTTTATTTTTTTTTTCTTTTTTTATTCTGTTTATTAGTGTTTTTGGTACAGTAGTTTAACTTCTATCGATATGAGTATATGTATATTTGAGTATGTGTATTTGTATGGTGAATTTTCTCATTTCTTAAAAGATTGCTTGTTTGCTTTTGATCGATTTCAAAACATGTGTTAGAGAGGCTGTCACAGCTGTTGTAGGTTTTTTTTCCTATTATTATTGGAGGCAATTGTCCTTCGGTAAGATATTCATATGTTGTGGATATGTTGTGGTGATGTGGTCTTTTTGGTATTTTTTAGAGGCTTATGGGATAATCCCTGGAATTTTTACAATTTCCTCTTTCTCTCTCACTTTTTATCTAAGCATAGATATATAAATCCCCTATTTCTTATTAGAAATATTCTGTAAAAATGGTTGTCATTTGAAGGCAATGACGTTACTACCTTGATAGCATTCATTCTAACCTTTTGGTTTTCGAAAATCGAAAAAAAAACAAAAATATGTAACAACCTGGTGAAATATTTATTGATGACCAGTATTCTGGTCGGTGTCTCACCAAAGGTGGCTGCAACGCAAGTTCCCAAGAATGAAATTGTAGCTGACTTGACGTTGTATACGAGATACTTCACATAACGTCAAAAAACTCTAATGGGGTCAAATCATATACTTTTGACGGTTATTGGGTTGCTCCAAAATGTAAAATTAATTGCTTCCAAACTCGTCTTTGGTATGGGAGTAAAAGGCTCACATAAAGCTTCCCTGTACCCCTACAATGTTTCCATTTCATCTCAATTTCAATAGTTACACCCGGAGGTAATTGGACATAGAGAGGTCGTAAATAAAAAGAATCATAAAAATCAGCTGCATTAATATTGATGTACATCCCTTTGCCAGCGTAATCTTTCGATAAATACTATAGGAGAATCTGGATATCTTCTTCAGACAGAAAGTTTAAACATTCAAGGAACACCTCTTTAGAGCATACCATTTTCTTGTACCAAGAACCGGACTAACACACTGGTAATGCATTACCGTCTGAAACTCTTTTTCATCTCCAAATAGACTGCAGAAATCTGCCTAAAATCCTTCAATCAACTGAAGGATACAAGTTGCCCGTCTCATATTGGATTCATTGAGTCCCAACAGCGACTCACATCTAGCCCCGTCAACCGATAGCCTGCAGTATTTAGTCACGTGGCAATTTAGTCCTTGTCGAAGTCACTGTCCTTTCCCTGAATCTGTCATCTGAGAGCCTATAAGAAGAGATTGTAGAACTCCTCCTTGCAAAATTGTTTTCGTCGCCCAATACTGAGTGTGTGTTACCTTCCCTTTATCAATCGAAAATAAATTTTCCTTTTTTAGTTTTTCATTTTTGTTTATAAATTCTCCGGAAATATTTTCAAAATTCTCAAATTTTGCGTTTTTCCAAATTGCTTCGCGATTTTGTATCACGTAAGTAATGCGTTGCCAACTGCATTTAGTGTGTATCGTTAACATGTGTTTTTATTAGATTGCATTGCCCGTGTTGCACTCGAAAGCCGAAAAAACCGTGAAAAGAAGAGAAAAATTATTGTAAATGCGGTGGTCAGATTGAAACTATTTTTAGAATTTTTTTTAAATTTCAATTAAATTTGGAATTTTACATAAACTTAAGGAATTCGGGCAAAAAAGAGCAAAAATGGCGTACAAGTGCGAAACACCCAATTGCGGAAAAGATGCCACTTTACAGTGTCCAACATGTTTGAAATTGGGTATACCAGGCTCGTTTTTCTGTTCACAGGCATGTTTTAAAGGATCCTGGAAGGAACATAAGCTCATACATGCTTTAGCAGGTGAATATAAAATCGATTGTGAGGGAATAAATTAAAAAAAAAAATTTCTTATAGAGGGTGTTGGCAAGCCAAAGCAATCAAATGAGGAAGCCGGCTATAATCCTTGGCCACATTATCGCTTTACCGGTGGTCTGAGACCCTATGAGAAAACGCCTAAACGCTTTGTGCCCGAAAATATTGAACGTCCAGATTATGCTGATCATCCTCAGGGCAGAGCCGCTTCCGAAGAGGCCATGAGAGGCAATACTTCTATCAAAGTACTTGACGATGATGAAATTGAGGCCATGCGTGTAGCAGGTCGTTTGGGTCGCGAATGTTTAGATGAAGCCGCTAAAGCAGTGGAAGTGGGTGTAACCACAGATGAACTGGATCGTTTGGTTCATGAAGCCGCCATTGAAAGGGACTGTTATCCTTCGCCTTTGAATTACTACAACTTTCCCAAGTCCTGTTGTACTTCGGTGAATGAGGTCATTTGCCATGGAATACCCGACTTGAGACCTTTGAGAGATGGGGACATTTGTAATGTTGATGTTACCGTCTATCATCATGGCTTCCATGGTGATCTCAATGAAACCTTCTTTGTGGGCAATGTCTCGGAGAAACATAAGAAACTGGTGCGCGTCACTTATGAGGCCTTATCCAAAGCGATTGAATTGGTAAGACCGGGTGTTAAATACCGTGAGATAGGCAATGTTATACAAAAGCATGTGGCTCCCCATGGTTTTAGTGTGGTTAAAAGCTATTGTGGTCATGGCATACACCGATTATTCCACACTGCCCCCAATGTGCCTCATTATGCCAGTAAGTCAAAGGAATTATACAAAGACATTAAACCAAACTGAACCTATATTTTCCTTTCAGAAAATTCTGCTGTGGGTGTTATGAAAGCCGGCCATTGCTTTACAATTGAGCCTATGATTTCAGAAGGTGTTGCCAAGGCTGAGCAATGGCCTGATGACTGGACGGCTGTTACAGCTGATGGATTGTACTCGGCTCAATTCGAACAGACCTTGCTGGTTACTGACAACGGTTGTGACATCCTGACCAAACGCCGTGAAAACAATGGTCAGCCCTGGTTTATGGACAAAATGTAAAACTAACGACAATACTTCACACCAAGTTGTATAAAAAAAGATATTTTTAATAAACAAACAATAATTGTTCTTTCTTTTTTAATAAAAAAAAATAAATCTTATTTCATTAATAATAACTTAAATCACTAAAGCCCCCCTCCCATTCTGTTAAATGAAATTATTTCTCCAAGGGTGCATAATTCAATAGTTTTTCGATCAAATCCACATGACCCAATAACATACGACGGCAGCAATAACGTTTTAAGCCCAATGCATCCAAGGCATCACTATAAAAAGATTTCACAATTACCAACAACACACAAGTTGAATTGACAATCTCAAAAATACTTACCCTTCGGTATATTCTGCTTGCAAAAGGCCTAAATAGGACTCCCATTTGTTGCCAATAACTTTGCCACAGGTGAAACAGCGTATGGGAATAATCATTTTGTTAAATTAAAACAATTTTTTGTAATAAAAATCAAGACTTCCAGAAAAGGCGTGCGATTCGCAATAATAAAACAACACAATTAACTTAAATGTCAAAAATACCAGTGTTGATAAATTCAGTACTTTTTCATTTCAAAAAACCGCATTAACTTAGTACTTTATTCATCAAAAACGTTTTTGTTCGTTCAAAAAAATAAACGTTCATTTATAATATACATATATTATAATAATTCGAGCATTCTTTTTCCGTTTCTGGATATATTAAATAAAAACTAAGCCCCGTTTGTTTAATGTTTTATGTGGTCTGTGTAAAAATATAATAATAAAAAAACATAATGGGATATTGTTGTTGTTGTAGTGGTATGTATGGTAGGTAGTAGGCAAGGTCACGGTTCAACTCCAGGTTCAGACAAAACAATGGCACATTATTTATCATATCAATATTACATAATAATAACACAACATAATGATGGTTGTGCTCGCTGCTGGTTTGGAGAACAGCAAGGAGGCAACAAATTTAATTGTATTTTTTGAAGTTTGGTGAATTTTGTAGTTGTGGTGAGTTTTTTCAAAATGTGGTGAATTTTCGGTGTGTTGAATAAAATCGAAGTGCGGTGAGTTTTTACAAAATGTGAATTTACGCGGTGTGATGAATAAAATCCTAACTCTCCAAAGTGCTGTTATTCGAAATTATACTGTATTACCATAGATACATGTACTGTATATCGTGATTTGAACAGTACATGTCTAGAATAAGTAATTTTAACCTCTGATAGTGGAGACATTCACCTATGACTGGTTACCGTATACACTCAGCAATGTTGCCATGTGTCATTTTTTCTATTTAAAATTCTAAAAAATTAAAAAAATACAAAAAAAATTAAATTTAAATTATTTTGTGAATGAATTTTTGAATAATTTCTTTCTATTATGTTTTATCCCCAAAATGCTTGCAATTCGAAATTCATTGTCGAAATAGTTATAAGTTTTTGTGCTTTGGATCTAAATTATTAAAGCATTCATTAATTTTTCCTCTTTTTCATAAGTTGGTTTACAGATTTTTAGTTTTGCTGGCAACATTTCAATTTCAAAACATTTCAGCACTTTATGTCGACCACAATCTTTCACTCAATTGAAACTTGGCAGCTCTGTAATGTATTATTAAGTACGCAAAATTACAGCCCAGCAATTGTAAAATATCAAAACAAAAAGGAAAAGCCGTTAACGTATGTTTTATATATAAATAAATAATATTAAACTTATTTCGTCTTAAAAATTAAATTCGAATTTATCGTTACACAATATAAAAAAGAAATTTGGTTTTAAAGTTGCAAAATATAAAAATTAACTAAGAATTCATTCTTCATTTGACGATGAAGTTTGTTGTTCCCGTTGCTGGTGACGTTGTTGTTGCCTTTGTTGTTGTCGTTGGTCCTCATTAGATACTTCAACGGATGAGGAGACTTCGTATAATTCATCTTCTGGTTGTTGCTCTTCAACACCTTCGGTATTTTCTACATCTTCAAAGGAGCCTTTAACGAGATTATCCGAACGTTTTTGTAGGCGGGCCTAAAGAAACAACAAATGATTAAAAAAGTAAGGTTATGTTTTAAAATGGCGCCAGTGTTTTTATTACTTCTTCCTCATCGGGTACAAAGATCCTTAATGGTGTATCAGCACCCAATTGCTGTTGGACTAAACGTTGATGTTCCTCGAATGCAGCAGCCGCTGAATCGGCTTTGTGTTGTTGTGGTCTGGGTGTTTGCACCAAAGCTTGATGTTGAGGATGTGGTGGTTGTGATGTATATTGTTGTTGTTGTTGGTGTTGTTGCTGCTGCTGTTGGAATTGTTGTTGTTGGTGTTGCTGCTGCTGTTGGAATTGTTGTTGTTGCTGATGGAACTGTTGCAATTGTTGTAATTCCAATTGCTGCTGTTGTTGCTGCAATTGCTGTAATTCCAATTGCTGCTGTTGCTGTTGCAATTGTTGCTCATATTGTTGCCGTTGAGTCTCGGCCTGTTCTTCCTCCACGTAAGCCTGCAACAATTGTGACGAATCTTGATGGGCATTACCAAAATAGTTCGAGACAACAAAACCAGCTTCAGTTGTACTTGAAATAGCCGAAGGAGGTCCGCCTATGTTTTGCAAATTGAAGGGAGCCGTTTCAATCGTTTGCTGTTCTTCATCCAAAGAAGGTGCAGCGATTAGAGGAGCAAAATGAGGCGCTATATCCAAGACAGGATGTATATTATTGTGGGGATCTTTAGCAGCCTGTAATATTTGACCGTTGCTGGCTACTTCTTGCGTGAGATCAGCATTTACATAACCAGCCTCTACTATGGGCAAAGCAGCGATGGCTGGTTTAAATAATTGTTGCTTATGTTGGGTATACAAATTATTGGATTGTTGCACCAGGTAAGTTGGATTGTAGATGGGTACGGAAGCAGCTGCAATTGGTTGGGTGTATTGCACAGGATAGATTTGTGGTGCTATTTGCTGAGCGGCATGAGCACCTACAATTTGCACAAGCGGTTGAGCCAAAGTCAGATGATTGCTTTGAATATCTACTGGTAAAGGTTTGCCATTGCTGGGTATATTGAAGGGTTCAGTTGCTGGACGTACAGGTGCAGCGGGCAGAGAAGGATCTGGATCTGGGGCAATGAGTTTTTGAGAGCCTGATAGAGGATCAAGTACAGTTTGATCATTTGTGCTATCCTCTACAACTTTGTAGTTGTTTTTCTGTTGATGATACACTTGGGGTTTAGGTGACGACGAGGGTGCAAAATAGGTTTCTTCAGGACGCAAGTGATTGTCTTGTATGGATAGGTTGGGTGCGGGAATGGTGTGTATAGGAGCAAAGTGATCAGATATGAAATCAATATGATGATCCAACTGTAGCTAAAAGAGTATTTTTTTTAATTATTTTCAATTTAATATATTACAGAACTCATAACAGCAGAATATAAAGAATTTAAATAATTACCGGCAATTGTTGCAATTCACCACTGTAGCTTTGTGTTTGCAGGCTGGGAATTTCATATTTGAAGGGCACATCATAACTGGTAGCAGGTTTATGCACCGGAGTCAGTTTCGTTTTTGTATTTGCCAATTTAATTTTTAAAGGCTTACGCTGGAACGTTGGATTTTTCATGTAGGTTTGTGGTCCCATCAATTTAATTGGTCTCTGATGGCCTCTTATGTGTGTAGGTCCAGCATTAATATGATGATGCAAATGAGAGTGAGGCATATGATGAGCATGACTATATGCATGAGGATGAGTATGAGCATGTGTGTGACCGTGTGCGGGACGCCCTTTCAAGACCAAAGGCACCGGTTGGTCGCTACGTATTTGTACAACCAGCGTTTTTTGTTTACTATTTGGTCCACGTAGAAAACCAACTTGTTTGCCATTTTTCGGTCCATTGTACGAATAAGGTGCATGCTTACCGACTTGTGGTTCAGCCACAGCAAACGCCAGTAATGCAAAGAATACAAGTGTGAGATAGAAGGGCTGTAAGAAAGGCGCACATAAATAAATGAAAAATACAAATGTTATGAGGGCAAAAAAATAGAAACTGGGAAATATAACATGATAAGGATTAAGTTGTTGAAAAAATATTTAAGAAGAGACTTTCAAGTAAAAATGTTATGAACATGTACTCGTTTTTTGCCGTATATGTACAGTACCAGTGCCATCATTAGATCCATGTATGCGATAAATTTATTAGGATTTTATAAATTTCTATTTCATTGAATTTAACAGCTTTCGTTGACATTAACAACTTTTTAATTGAATTTCATTTAATTATTTCACTTTTGTTTTTAAATACATACGTAGTATTTCAAACGCTAGTTTTTAATTACTTTCTATGAAATAAATTCCTCAATTTCTTGTTTTATGTCTTCTATGATGACAATATCTTTATAAAAATAAATTGTTAATAATTTCCAATAACAACTTAATTCTGTTTTATTAAAAAAGAAGAAGAAAGATAAATCAAATCAAATCAAATGAAATATTTAATTATTAACCAACCAACCAACTAACCACTTTCTAAAAACCATAATAGACTGAATATTTTTCTTCTTATATTTGTTGTTTACTTTGATAAAAAAAAAAGTATTTTTGTTTTGTTTTTATATGAAACAAGAGAGATTAATAATAATAACAATAAATAAAATGTATAAACAATGCCATGTAGCAATAATTAAGTCAATAAAATTTCTTGATTACGGCAAATGCCTCCTCTATTCATCATGAAATCATATTCAGAAAATCATGTTCAAGCGGCTAACTAAACTAGAGTTTAAAATTGTTGAAAAAAAGTTTTTTATTTTTTTTTGTTATTTTACTGTTGCACATTAAATCACGTATTAATGAAACGCATTATGTTGACGCTACGGTTGTGACCATGTCTATGCTTGTCATAGACTTAAATGGTAGCTGTTGTTTAGCTTGTGGTTTAAGTCTGAAATCCAAAAATACAATTAAACTCGCCTCGCTATTTGTCTTTATACGGCGTTGTCTGTTAAATTGTCAAAAGTATTGCAAGCTGGATTTGCTGTGCTGCTTCGGCTTACCACTTTAAACACTTTTACTTTAAACTTATAAAAACACTGTTATGGTCATGGTGGTTAATGGTCAAATCAATCAGAATGGCAAAAAGAAAATTCCACAATAAAATTTTACTTCCTTAGAAAATGTTGCTCAATTTGGTTTGGTTTGTGTTGTTGAAATGAAAACAACGTGATCACTTTTATTTGCATTCAATTTAAACAAGTTTTTTAACAGTTTTTGTAGAATATACATATTTTGAAATCAATTTAAATAATAATAATAATATTGTTGTTGTTATTGTAGCATAGTATTGCAAAATAAGTGAAATTTTTTCGATTTTAACATAAAAAAAATTTTTGTTTTTAATAACATTGTTTGCATTTTAATTTTAATTAACTGTTTATACATAATTTTAATAATAAATATTGTTTGTAATTATTTTTTAGTAACACAATCAGCGGACAGACGGACAACTCTAACGAAAAGTATTTAAATATTTTTGTGTGTCGATTATGGATGGAATTTGTCAATAAATTGTTTCATAATTAAACGCCAGCATAATATCATCAAAAAAATTAGGTGAGTCAAAAAGTTTGAATACTTAAGTTACATATTTAAATATATTTTTTTTTTAATTAAAGCTTCTCATTTAGTACATGGTAAAATGCACAATTTCACTTTCCATAAAAATATGAAAAGTTCCAAATTTAGGATGATGGTTTTCAGTTTCTAAATTTCTTTGTATTTCATGATCCTTCACTTTATTTACTAACTTGAAATCATATTGGAAACAAACTAAACTAAGGAATATGAAACCTCAATTGGGAATCACTAATGCATGAAATTATTACTGTTTTGTCTGATGTAGAAGAGAAAGAATCGACCTAAACTGAGGTGACAGGTAGATGGTAGATTAGAGGACATGTGCTTGTTTGTCACTAAGGCAAATACATACATTAACCAGTGATCATTTGACGTTTTATAATCGTCCTGAGAGAAAGAAAAGAGTAAAATAAAAGGAAAAGAGGAAGTAAATAGGGCAAGAGATAAATAGAAATCGGAACAGAAAGTGAAAGTAAGACGCAAACAAAAGACATTAGATCACTGATAATGTTTAGACACCTTTAAGACAGCCTGAAGTCATTACAAACCCATACGCAGGTTCCACAATCTGATCCTAGTAAAAGTTAGTCAGTTGTTATAGAGGATGTATTCAATAGTCTTCAACTTCTCGTCGCAAAATGCCCTGTAATAGTCCGGCTGGGGTCCATTTCAGAGTCTTGTCAGTGACTTAATCTCGTAATGTCCCGCAAGAAACTTATTTAGCTAAATCCCGTATAAACTGGGGTATCAACTCTGTATGGTTTTGTAATCAAACCAACTCCATCCTATGGGGCCACGGTTTGATAGGCGACTATAGAAGGCAGCCTGAATTCATTACAAACCCATACCCAGGTTCCACAACCTCATCCTAGTAAAGGCTAGTCAGTTGTTATAGAGGAGGTATTCAATAGTCTTCAACTTCTCCTCGTCGCAAAATGCCCTGTAATAGTCCGGCTGGGGTCTATTTCGGAGTCTTGTCAGTGACTTAATCCCGTAATGTCCCGTAAGAAACTTATTTATCCAAATCCAGTATAAACTGGTGTATCAACTCTGTACGGTTTTGTAATCAAACCAACTCTATCCTATGGGGCCGCGGTTTGATAGGCGACTATAGAAGGCAGCCTGCATCCATTACAAACCCATACCCAGGTTTCACAACCTCATCCTAGTAAAGACTAGTCAGTTCTTATAGAGGAGGTATTCAATAGTCTTCAACTTCTCCTCGTCGCAAAATGCCCTGTAATAGTCCGGCTGGGGTCTATTTCAGAATCTTGTCAGTGACTTAATCTCGTAATGTCCCGTAAGAAACGTAGTAATCAGTCTTATTTATCCAAATCCAGTATAAACTGGTGTATCAACTCTGTACGGTTTTGTAATCAAACCAACTCTATCCTATGGGGTCGCGGTTCATCATCAAACCCGGTTTGAGTGTATTATGAGAATGGTGGCAATAATGATTACAGGTGCTCTTAGTAATACATTATCTAAGGCATTATTTACTGACTTGCCTTTGTACCTTTGTGAAGTCGCCGTAGTCTAGTAGGTAGTGTGTTGGCTTATTAGACGTAAAGCCAGGGTTTGAGCCCCAGGCCAGACATCAAAATAAAATACAAAAAGTATTTTTTCGGCTACTTCCTCTCAGCAGATTTCTGGCAAAAACTCTGAGGGTAAATAAAATTGCCATGAAAAGTTTCTCATTCGGAATCGACTTTAAACTGTAGGTTCCGCCACTCATGTATAAAAATAACACACACAACATAAGTGGTGTGAGAAACTAGGTCGTAATCCTGACTGAAGGGTTGTAATGACCAATTATGTATGTATGTATGTTTTATTTACTACCACATCAGATATGTTGGAGAAAAAAATGGCTGCGAAAGCCACAATGGCGCCTAGCGTCACAAAGGCTTGGAAGTAAAAAAGCTACGGTCATGCCAAAATATTGGGTATTGTTGATATGAAGATACCTATTGACTACATTGAGTTTTACAACAAAAATAACGGATATAACCTATCGTAATAATGATTTACAACTCGCAGAGAACACAGTTTAAACATTCCAGATCATACGCAAAATTGTATGTGGAATCTTTTCAGAACGGTTGAATATTAAATTTTCCCTTGCACTACCCGATTACTATTCACGTTGAAATATTGGTACGCATATTTACTGGCAGTAAAGCGGCCATTAGATTTCCATTAGGTGTGGCCAACAAATGAGCTCACAAACTTTACTTATTTGTAAAGAAAAGATGGAATAATGAACCCAATTGTATTGAGACTAAACAATTCTAGCCTGGTAGGGATAAAAGCAGAAAAAGATTTGCGTTAAACCTGGGACACTGACGCCTGGATGTCCGGAGGTTGGGAATTATGTCAATTATTATCTTCTACAGAGGCTGCAATGAAAACGAAGAGCTTGGTAACCTAACAGAACAGAGAACACTTGTGTATTGAGATGAAGGATTCTTGTGCACTCAGAATTTTTTGAATGAGCATGACCAGCCAAAAATTATTTGGATAGCATCGACATACTAGAAGCCTTCATAAACCTATATGGATTTCTCAGAAATGTCAGTCAGAAATTATATGCGGGGCCCTAGAGAATCTAAGAAAACGGCTGCTAATCTAAGCTATTCTATTAAGCTTATGGATAAGAGCAGTTGTTGGTAACATTTTCGAGAAGTTATCTTGAAAAAGTAATTTTTTTGTGTGTTTTTTTTTCAATTTTCATAAAGAATCACCATTCGTTTCTATGAATTCAAAAGAATTAAAACCAAATTACATGTTTTTTCTTCTCCATATTTCCTTAATTTACTTCATCATATTTTTTTGCTAAAAATCTTTTTAATTTGAGCAGGTTTTAATAAATAATTTTCATGCTTTTGTCTCTGTTGGTATTATTACTGGTAATAGGTTTGAAACAGAAACCGTTTTTTATTTCGATAATAAATTTGCGTGTATGATTTTCATATCATGGTAGCGATGAGTATGATTACAATGATGATGATGTTGATGATGATGATGATGATGATGGTGTACTCGTGCACGCATCAGTGAATAAGTTCACTTACAGCATTAATTGGTGCACGTAATCATTGTATTTAATTTAATCATTATTAATAAACAAACAGATATTTGTTTTTTTTGTTGTTGTTGTTTTTGTTTCTTCTTCTTAAAGAAAAATAAAAAAGAGCAAACTAACATCTTCTTTTGTATTTCTATTAAATGTTCATTAAATAAAGAAATTTCTTTGTATTTACAGGGATTTACATCACAATATCAACGATAGCAATTTGTCTACTACCATATCTAACCATATTATCTAGCATTTTGAAGATATCGCTGTAATCCACAAGGGTTCCTCTAGAAACCTACTAAGCTTCAGACTAGAAGTGAAATCGTTAATTGGAATTATAAAATGAAATGCCCGTTTTAATGGTGAGTAGATAGTAGAATTTTAACATTCAGTCATAAGTGCCTCGGAGTCATATGCAAGTAGATAGGGTTGAAGGGTAGCAGACAAATCATGCCTTGCGGCATCCATCGAAACCACAAAGTAGGCTTTTTTTGTGTTCTCCATTAAGGGGTACCAACATTGCTTTCTATAGTTTAACTTAAGAAAGCTGGGCAATAACATAAAAAGTGTTCCATCGTTTTGATATCTTCACCACGTTCGTTATTATGACCTACCGTGCCTATACTGTTCAGGTGTACGTGTGAGTCGAAGTGTAGCTTATTATTGTACACAAGACAACTTTATTCAGTCTTAATATACTCATGGTTTTTTGATTTTCTTACTGATTAGAGTAGTACCGCCCCAGAGTATCAAGCAATCTAAACGTAGAAAATGAAGATATATCGGACACACGGTCGGAATAAATTTCAATAGTATTATAAGGAATAACGAATACGCTGTCAACTAAACAATATGCGAATAACGTTAAAGCCAGGGTTCGTGCCCCAGGCCAGACATCAAAATAAAATACAAAAAGTATTTCTTCGGCGACTTCCTCTCAGCAGATTTCTGGCAAAAACTCTGAGAGTAAATAAAATTGACATGAAAAGTTTCTCAAAAATCTGTCGTTCGGAGTCGACTTTAAACTGTAGGTCCCGCCACACTCATGTATAAAATTAACACACACAACATAAGTGGTGTGAGAAACTAGGTCGTAATCCTGACTGAAGGGTTGTACTGACCAATTATGTATGTATGTGAATACGTTAAATAATAGGCCGCCAATTAATCGTTTTTCAAGGACCAAATTTTGTTTTGTATACAATTTCCGCTTAAAAGCTTTCGCTTTTATTACTAATGGAGCATGAAATTTCCGGTGAATTTGTCCATTCATTCGTAACAAATTAACGTTTTTCACAAGCAATTGAAAATATATTTTCTTTTGACTCTAATTTATTAATGATCAGGTGAAAACTTGGCAATTAACCATAAAAAGAATTTCACTAAACAATAATTATTTATTGAGTGCTATTGAGCAAAAAAAAAAACATGTTCAAACTTTCTTTCTTGCTGTGAATTTACACTTAAACTTACCTTCATTATTTATTTGTTTTTGTTTTTGTTTTTTAATTTTAATTTTTATTTTTGGTTGAATGCAACTTTTGGTATATAAAAGTTTACTTATAAGAGTAAAAACTATATAAAGTTAATGAAATTAAAGTTTTAAAAGGCGAAATAGCACAAGGATAGTTTTGTTTGTTGTTCGTTTTTGATGAAGTGTAGAAAGGAGGAGGGGTTCGTTGTTTAAAAGTTAAGCGAACTTGTTTAACTATTCCAATAACAAGTAAAGGAATATTAAAATTGCAATTAAATAAATCACCACATCAATTAACTTCATGTCACTAAATGTGCTTTTTGTTGATGTATTGTGTTGTGTTGTGTTGTGTTGTGATGCGTTAATAATTTAACAAAATATTCGAATTATTGAATGCACTGGATGGACTATTTTGTGTTGAAATTATTTTTGTTTACTTCACTCTTCCAACTATACCGACGACTACTGACTAACACAACAGTTTGTAAAGAAATTTCAAAGTCAACTGACTGATGTATCGACAACAAAATTTAATAAAACCTCAACAACAATATTTCTAGCAAAAATACTCTTCATAAATATTGCTTCGATACAATAATGACGATAACAATACTACTCGTACTAAGAAGTAATAGCAACAATTGTTGTCTTGTCTTGTCTTAACAACAACATAAATACTGCTGCTGTTGCTGTTGCTGTTGCTCTGTCTCCGACCAGCCTTAATCACATTCAACCTGCCATATACAGCCATCGCACATTGGAAAGTCAATAAACATACGCACGCACTCTCTCTTTGGAAATTGTGTGAAGTTTTGTACGTAAAGAAATGTTGTATGTTAACTGGCTGTAATAAACTATACATATGTACATACGTACACACATTGTATTTGTAATTTACGTTTACGTTAACATTGTTGAGTTGGAAAGTGCTGGTCAAGCATAGATTTTGCAGCGACGCGTTTCGTTACTTGTGGCATGCAAACGTAAACGTGCCTCAACCAAATACAAAATTTCAAAACCAAAACAAGACAATACGAGACTAGACTAGACAAAACAAGGCTTTTTTTTTGAACAGCTAACAAATAAATTGCAAATTGTTTTGTGTGATAGTGGCCTATAATTGTTTAAAGAAAATAAAGACAATTGCAACAATCATCAGTTGTTGTTGTTGTTGTTGCTGTTGTTTGATTTTATTTGCAATCTAATACAATATACGTATGTTATGAGTTTTCTGGATAAATGTGTTATTAAATCTTTGATTGAATTTCAATTTCATCAATATTTGCACAATGGGTCGATTTTAATGATTGAATGTGAAAATGGAATTATGTTCTGCAATGATTGTTCAATTGAATTGCACTCGAATGGAAACTTCTCATTGAAAAGAAACCAATATCAGTAGTGTTATGTGGCTCATGGTAATATCTTGTTGCAACCAAATGTTGTCGAAGTCATATTCTTCAATTGTAGGCTAACATAAGATGGTTATCATACGGCCATGACACTCTAAAATAAAGTTAACGCTTATTTAACGGTCGTTTTCGAAAACAAGTCGCCGTAGTCTAGTAGGTAGTGTGTTGGATCATTATACGTAAAGCCAGGGTTCGAGTCCCAGGCCAGACACCAAACAAAAATACAAAAAGTATTTCTTCGGCGACTTCCTCTCAGCAGATTTCTGGCAAAAACTCTTGGAGTAAATAAAAATGCCATGAAAAGTTCCCAAAAATTTGTCGTTCGGAGTCGGCCTTAAACTGTATGTCCCGCCACTTATGTATAAAATTAACACACACAACATAAGTGGTGTGAGAAACTAGGTCGTTATCCTGACTGAAGGGTTGTAATGACCAATTATGTATGTATGTATGTATGTTTCGAAAACAATACAAAATAGTAACAGCATCCAGGTAATAATATACACGAAACTGTTACTTTGTCCCCGGCCTATGACGTTCGCATAATCACTTGAGAGTTCTTCGAATCCTATATGCAGATTTTCTTGTTGACATAACTTCTGTTTTATGGGAATTATCAGCCTGTCGCCTGCTAGACCGCTAGCATTCACTCAGAATGCCTTTGAGGTTGTAAATGAGGGTTTTATTTCTAATCCACATGCAAGAGATTAGGCCTCTCATCTAATCTATCTCCCTCCTCTGAAAATCAGATCTCGAAATATAACCATGAACGCAGTAAAAACCGAATAATTTTGCTTTACATTATTACTGGCAAAGAAGAAAGAAATTCCTTTTATTAAATGACAGCCTAAAAAAAAATTTTGCCCACAGTGCTGGTGGGCCACCGTCCCAATACAATGTTGACAAGCAAATCAGTTAAAAATAAAATAAAAGACTTAAGATACAGACTTTGTTTCATGTGTCATGTGTCGATTATTTGCTTCAGATAGACCTCTGCTTTACTTGTTTCTGTATTTATTTTTCTTCTTCATTTAGTTTTATTTGTTTTGGTTTTTAGTTCGTGCTACAAGATAGCACCTGTTGCTTGTTTGGCCATAAGAGAAGATAGATTTTTTGAATAAACATTTCTGTGGCAAGTGTTTTTACCATATAAAGTCATTTATACCAGGCGAACATGTTCAACAACAGATGTCCAATATTGATTTTTTTCTCTCTCTCTTTGCGCAGAATTTTTATTTCTTCTTTCATGTGGCGCCTCTTTACAGGAATATTTAAGTGTCTGCCTGTAGCTGTATATGTACACATATACATACATATGTATGCCTTCATAGATGTGAATGAATGAGTGAATGAATGTATTAAACTTGTTAGGAATTCTTGGCACTTGGATGGTAGGTAGCCAATCAACAAGAGAACTTTATACAACCACAGCGACACCAACTAACCAAACCCAAAAACCTGTAGGCTTAAGATTAAAACCAAATCAGAAGAAGAAAAAAAAGAAACCAAGCACATGTACATACAATAACAATACCAGACGTGCTAAACATGCATGCAATTTATAACTTGTTTTACATTTCAAACAACATACCTACATGTACATATACATACATGCATGCTTATAAATATATTTACATATGCAAGTAAGTTTTAAAATAAAAAATTTATCTTTCGTTGTCCATAAGTCCATAAGTAAGCTGTAAAGAAAAATACTTCTTTAATTGGTTGCAAGAAAAATGTTAAAAATTTTTTAATTTTTTCTTTTAAAGTTGTCTAGCTAGTGTCACTTCAAACATATTGATTACAAACTGCATTTACTACATATAGCCTGAGCCTAAGTCAAAGCTAAACCCATAGCCGACATTGTGTGTGTGTCTGTTAAGAATTGTTAATAAATTTGTGACATATTGTTTCATAATTTGTTAGGAATCGATTGGTTCGTTATTTAATATTTATGTATGCCACTCGTTGCCATAATAACACACTCTTTTTATGGTTTTGGCAGAGGGTTATCCATCTTTGGATTTCAAAATTAAAGTTAAACAAAACGCTAGGATTTCGATGAAACTTTTATTTTATTTCCTTATAATGCTTGGACCTTGTTTTGGACGTTATGTATGAAATACAACGTCATCTAAATGACCATATTTAAGTCGGTAGCGGCCGTCGATCTTTATGAGCTAGTTTTCTACCACATTTTCTTCCAACTTAAGTGTTGTATCGTCATAAACTTGACGAATGTTGGTTTTTAAATGCTCAAACATTAGAATATTATAGGCAGAGACTGGGACTTTAACGTAGTTCCATAAAAGAGATCTCAAGCCAAAACTGATCATGTTCTAAGGCTTGTCGCATCGTTTTGTTAAAACCACATACCGTCCCGAACATAATCTTCAATTACAATTTAGTTATCATACAGCCAAAACACTCTAAATTGACCGTAACAGTTCTCCAGATCTAGTTTTGGAAACAAGACTGCCGAAGGTATACTAAACGTAAGGTATACTAAACGGTCAGTTTTCCCGGATGGAATAGCTTTTCTGTACTCTTCAAAAAGACATTTTGTGCGACAATTTTGATTGCTAACGTTGTCACCAAGTGCAATATGAAAGGAAGGTTATAACAGTCATAAACACCCTGTAATGTTAAAAAAGTAGGCACTTTTGTTAGATACACCATATTTGTACACAGTTTAATGCGTTCTTCGTTTGTTAAACGATCCATTTTCATGCAAGCAAACCTTTCACTAAATAAATAATATGTACTTCAAACGATAGATGTTATTTAGCTGACTGCTTTGTCAGACCAGCAGTTTTGCAACCGCTGAATGGTTAACCCGATATGTACATAAACAAATCTACCTTTGTGAATAGTGTGTTGTTGTTTGCTGCATTTCTATAAATTTGCTTGCTTTACGCACTCGCTTATGAAATCAAACTTTATTTTGGATTTCGAAAATTTTATACTTACAATGCAAATATTCATTAAAATAATAATAATAATTGGTAATGGGGGTTTTGTTGTTGTTGTTGTTGTTAGTTAGTTATTGTATAATAAACTTGATAAATAATATTTTTCCATATTCATACATACAAACATAAATAAATCATAATCATAATTCCAATTTCACTTGACAACCATTTATGGCAACGTGTTGGGTATTTCTTTACAAAAGTTGCAAATATTTTACAGTGGAACCTAATCTAATAAATCATGTCAGGGTTTTAAAAATTCAAAACAAGAAGTTTTTGTTGATTGGGAATGGGTTATTCCGGTCTAGAAAGTATATTTAAATATCAAAGCAATATAATCCAAATACATACATATTTCAAAACAGACGTAATGGAAACTCCAGCGAAACCTTCACAATAAATTTACTACTTTTTTGGCGCTTACTCTTCTGTTTCCATAGAGGTTGAGCATGCTTGTAGGGAATACCCAGTTCTACTGAGTCAACTGGAACACCTACGCCCTCCCGCTGTTAGCGTAGTTAAGCCTTCCTGTAAAACTATTGGAGAATATTGAGATTAATTTAAGACAATCGGAACACGTACGTTTTGCAACGTGTCGGTGATTCTGATCTTTGTCAGGATTACAGCAGATATAAATTCCCCTATTTGGAACACATACGTACACTTATTGACATCTAATTAGAAACGCTTTAAAATTTCATAAAATTTTGAAATATGTTTCATATTGTTTATTCATTTCAAACTATTTGTTATTTATTTTTATAAAGTCATAAAAAAGTCACAAAAAACTTGACAAATCTCTTATTACTAAACACTTAAAAAAAGAACACAATTTTTTCAAATATTAACTGCGACACCTAATTAGAAACTATAAAAACCATTAGAAAAAAATTGTGATATTATGTTTATATTCTTACTTATTGTCAATATGTTGTTGCAAACCCTTTCTGCTTTAACACAGTTTCACATCGCCTTCGCATTGATGTTTTAAGGTTACGACATCGCTCCACTGGTATTGCCTCCCATGCCTTTTTAACTTCCTCGAAAAGAGTCGCCATGTTTGTAACATTTTTGAGGCTCGCACCTTTTTTCACATCGCCCTATAGGTGCTCGAGAGGTTTTAGGCCCGGACTTGATGATGACCACTCCAAAACATTGATGGAATTATCTTCAAGGAACTTCATTGTTACCTTGGCCGTGTGCTTTGGATCGTTGTCCTGTTGAAATTTCCAGATAACAGGCAAATTCTCCTCAGCCCACGGCAACATCGCATTATTAAGTATGTCAACGTACTTTTCCTTATCTAAAATTCCATCAATTTTGTGGATTGGACCAACACCATTCTAGGAAAAACATGACCACACCATAGTCACTGCACGTGAAAAATAGCGAAGATTAAATTCTTGGTTGATAGGCCTTCTAACCAATCTTCGACCATATGGACCAAGAAGATTTATCCTAGTTTCGTCGCTCCAAAGCACATATTTCCATTGATTGGCTGTCCAATTCAAATGGGACGTTTTCTCTGAATTTTGCTCAGAAATGGTCTCTCGCGTGCTGCTCTGTCATTTAGCGCGACTTCAACCAAACGATGTGAAATGGCCCTCTTGGACATGGAGATATTAAATCTGTCGCAAATTTCACGCTGGATATCCGCAGACGACTTCTTGGATAGGCTTTGGAGATCCACCTAATCATGCGGTCGGTATATTCTGATGTTTTCCTGGGCCTTTTCTATCGTAGAACGTTCGATATGGCGTCATATTTTTAAATATGCTTCAGAGCGTTAAAAACCATTTTTTGAACACTGAAGCTGCTCTGATATTTCTCTATACTCCAGCTTTACGCAGTTCAAAAATAGAGCTCCTTATTTCAGTAGTGCAGCTCTTGCATTTCCCCATTAAAGAACTTGAAAGTATTAGGCTATTATATTTAAATATACTGAATAAAAAAAGAATATTTGCCTACCTTTTTCTAAATATTACCTTTCACAGCAAATTTTAAACAATTAATGATCGTTTCTAATTATGTGTCGCACTTTTTTTTAAACTATACTAAGAACGTGTTTACAAGTTTGCAAAAAAATAACGTTAATTGAAATGCTTAATGAAGAAAGTAAAAGCATTTAAAGATTAAACAGAGTAATAAACAAAATACAAGTATTTTCAATGCGATATAACGGTAGTTTTCCAAAAATTATTTATATTACTGACTTTGCGCTAAAGTAAAAAAAGCGTTTCTAATAAGGTGTCAATAGGTGTACATACATATATGAACCCGGAATCGCCAGACCAGATATTAAATCTTATATCAAGAAAATTGTGACGAACCATGTAGTAAAACTTAATTTTTGCAGTATGTGCACAAACCTGATTGAGTCTTACTACCACCAGCTCAGCATTTTTTTTTTACTCAGCCGATGATCACAATTCATGAAGTATTCTGTTTTGGAATGTCGAAAAGTGAGTTGTAGGAGAAATTAAAGGGAGAGCGAGTAGCTTGTGAGTAATTAACGTTAATCTTTCCTATCGATGGCCGGTGTTATATTCATCTTCGTTATAATTTTTTTTTAATAATCCTCAAATTCTATAAAGTGCAACAGAACAGAGTCTCTGGTGGAAATCGAATCAATAATCTGTAGACCATCTGAGCACCTATAATTGAAAGTCTATGGGTAGACGATTAAGTATACATAGTTAATAATGTTTTAGTTGGCATGGAACAGAGTGCACGGATCAGTACAGTCTATCAGTCTGGAGTGAAATCGTTATTTACTCACTGTTCATCAAAAAAAAAAACGTAGGAATTTTAAAAGAGGATTGTGTCCTTCCTATAATACTTCAAAATAAGTAAAGCTCTTTAGTCGCTACCAGTACTCTCATCATTAAATTAATCGCAGATTCTTTACTCCAGTTTAAAAGTAACTTTAAACCCAATTCGGGATCGACTATCACCTGGGTGATTATTGAGTAATAGGCGGAGTTATCGCTGATGTACATCGACTATCTCCCTGCTGAATATTGTCTCGATAGGGGTTTCACTTTCTGATTCCGAGTAGGGACGACTGGAATCCTAATACGGTTGTCCCCCCGGAAGTCCTAGATATACATATATACCGGCGGCTCTAAACACGATAATGGGGTTGGGAGCGGTGTCGACTCTGGGAAACTGGACCTGAACATTTCTCTCCGTCTGCCGGACTACTGCAGTGTGTTTCAGGCGGAGGTGACGGCAATTTACCGGGCCGCTCAATGGATCCTCGTCAACGGTGCTCCTTTCACTCGCGTCTCGATCTTTTCTGATAGTCAGGCCGCGATAAGATCTCTATCGTGTTTCGTGAATAACTCTAGGATCACCGCTGTCTCGACCTTCTTTCTGTGCGCTTCACCAGTGTCTCACTGGTGTGGGTCCCCGGGCACAGTAACATTCCGGGAAACTGTAGGGCCGACGAGCTCGCCAGAACTTGTGCGCTCCTTCCGAAATTGTCTTCAATTGAACTGGGTATGTCACTTGCCTTGGTCAAGTTGGACATTACGCGGAAATTCTCTCGGGACGCCAACCTATCCTGGGTCAATGAGGAATCCTGCTCCACCGCTAGACTCACCTGGCTCTTGATGGATAGAAGGCGTATCAACTAATTACTTGGTCTTGGTCGTGACGTCATCTCAACCACAGTGGCCGTGCTTAGAGGTCATTGCGTTATGGGTAGACACGCGGAGAGAATGAGGCTCCCATTTAACGACTTCTGCCGTGGATGCAGATCCTTTGAGGAAGAGGAGACTGTTATCCACTTTCTTTGCGAGTGCCCGTCTCTTGCTAGGTGTAGATATAGGTTATTTGGCTCTCCATTTCTTGTCAGCTTGACGGAGCTATCATCTATTGACATCAAGGATATAGTTTCGTTCATCAAACTTTTTGACTGGTTTTCCAGTATAGGGTGGTCGTGCTTTTAATATGCAGCCCTTGCGCTGACCAACTTCTTCCTCTTCCCTGATTTTGGTGGAACTTGGTAAGTACAGGGACTGCGCTCACCCGTGGCATCACAACGGGCCGCTATGCGTGCTCAAGTGAGCTTTGTGAAATCAGAGCTACCACTCAGACCTAACCTAACCTATCCCTGATGTATGTTAGGACAACAGTTTTAGGGTAGACGTTATAAGGGTTCCATATACATACATATGTATATATGCAAGACAATAATCTACCAGCACTTTTTGTAACAGAGAAATTAATAAAAAAAAATAGTTTTTAATTTTTTTTTGCATACTTTTATTTGAAATGTTATTTTTAACAAATTTTTTTTTTATTTAAACATTAACAATTTTTTTATTTTTTAAATTATCAGCATTTTTCGTATGTTTTTTTTTTAATTTTATTTAATTTTTTTGTGTTTTTGTTTATTTAGTATTAGACAAGTTTTGAAATACTATTTTATTGTTATTATTATTATTATTATTATTATTATTATTTATTCTTACATTTGTTTTTAATTTTTATTTGTTAATTTGTTTAATTTATTCTTCTTCGTATATTTAATAAAAATTTCATTAATATTAACATTAAACTACTCTGTATGTTTCTTATTTGTTTTTATTTTTATTTGTGGGATGTTAAGTTGTTGTAATTGTTTGTTTTTATTTTTATTTTTAGTATAAATTATAGTAAATAATTAATTGCTTTATTAGTTTTACTATTATAGTATGACTACATAGATTTGTTTTATATTTTCTTTTCTTTTTCAGTTTTTATTTTTATTTTTCATGCTGTTAATATGCAAAATTTATAAAAAAAAAGAAATTATTAGAAATTATTAGGAAATTATTGAATTAAAACAAAAATTAAAAAAATAAAGAAATTGATTTAAATTTTCTTTTACTAAATGTACTGTGATGATGATTGAGTGTTAATTTACGATAAGAGAGAGATAGAGAGAGGAAGGAGGAAGGTCTACGCTATTTAAAGTGCAGCAAATGAATAAAATTACAAAAGCTGGTTCTTTATGACTAAACTCGTATTGTTTTTAGTACTATTTTTAGTTTTTTTTATAAATTAAATAAAAAAGTATTTTTTCTATCTAAACAATTAAAAATATTTTTTTTCTAATGATTTTTTTTGTTTCCTTTTTAATTACGTTCTGATCTTTTTAAGGACTATTCTTGTGTATGTAGGATTTATTATTAATCGTATTTGTTTTTCTGTGAGACGTTTTCTAATATAAAAAATGAATATATTTTTGTTTTATTTTAAATGTACGAGTAAACATGATTTCATCAAGGTTCACAACATTCAGAGTTTTTTTGTTTTTTTACTTTTTTTTTTGTTTTATTATGAAAATTTTGTGTTTTTTTTATTATAATTTGTAGTCTTTTCTAATAAACCAAAAAAAAAAATACTTTTATTTGTGTGTATTTATAATTAAATTTAAAAAAGTTCACGCATTGTTTTAGAAAAAAAAATTAGTTTTTGACGAAGTTTTTTTTTTTTTTTTAATTTTATTTATATTTGGCAGATTTTTCTCAGATACAAATTTCTCATTATTTATTTTACTTTGATGTTTTGAATTTCATTTTTAATTTGTGTTCCATTAATTTCATTTTTTAATTATTTTTTGCATTTATTTTTCTTGAACTTTTTTTATATTTGTTGTGTTTCTATTATTTCAAGAAGTCCGTAAAAATGAATATTCGTTGGCATATTGTGTAGCTTTTGTCAAACTAATCTTTATTTTTTAATTTATTTTTTTTAATTTTAGTTTTAAACAATAAAACAAAATTTGAAAGATTTTTAAATAAAATTGAAACTTTATAACTTTATGTACATACATGCATATGTATGTGTGGAACATAATATAGAATTCTGTGTTTAGCTATGAATTATCTGTTTAAGAAAAGTGAAGTGAAGGGTTTAAGGTTTGGAATTCGATTACATGATACCACACTATGACTCCTTAAGGAAGTCTAAAACGTCTGTCCAAGGATTGGAAAAATTTAATTTTGGAAAAACTGGATGGATCATAGGCATCATTTTGTAGCCCCACTGCAACATCTTTTAGGTTGGCGATTGAACCTATGGCTGTGATTGTTAAGGAAAAGACATGAGCATACTACTGTCAGGCACTGAGTTCTATGTATCTAAGTTCTATAAGTATCGCAGCATAGTACTTTTCAGGGAAGCTGCAGAACGAATGAATTGGCCAGATATGGCACGACCATCGAACTTCTTGGTGATTTTACATTGGCAATCCCACAGAGTACCTGCTAGCTTCGGATTAATGATTTGGTAATGGATATCGTTAGTGCTGCATTGATAGCTTTAAATACAGGCGAAATAGCGAAGCAAGTCTGGTCAAAATAAGGGCGCATGAAAATTCTGCTCGGAGCAGTTTTTGAAGTTATTACTGATGCATTGGTCTTGGTCGTAAGGCTGAGGCTTCATTTTCCAGCTAGATAAGTGGTTAAAGCTATAGAAATTTATGTGAAATAACAAAAAATCATTTCAAGTAATATGGAACATAACTTGCACATAAAATGTCTTGGCATTCACATCAAGCCACAGGAAAAATTCCAAAACGCCAAACGTATGATAATAGCAGGATCGTGATAAATTAAAAACTGTAGCCTACATGATCTCCTAAATGTGTTCTACAAAGCCCTTTAATGTTTACGAATTCCACATATAAGCATAAGATGCTGAGGTGAAATATGGAAATCAAAAAGATATCACTAGTATTCTTCTAGTAATCATCTCCGAAGCAATTATAGGTGGCAAGTGACACATTTGGCAGTTATCATTACGTGGGAAATTGATTCTAACAACTAAGCTGACGCCCTTGCAAAGGCTAGTACAACTGAAACGAATTCACATGTGAAGTTGGCATTACTTCACAGAAAGGCCCACCCAAACATTACTCATTTAAAAATGAGAGATATGCAGAGGCCCGACATATATTGTACGCTATGGATATAACCCGAATAAATTTTGCGTTGAACATAAAGTCCAACTTAATAACCATGTAGTTATTGTAGGGACACACACCCGAAAACAGGTTGCCTGACACTGGGGATGTCCGCTACAAAGAACAAAGCTAGCCAAAAGTGAACATTAAGATGATTAAAAAATGACACAAGAGTGGCGGAATAAGTAACAGCAAGACCTAATAGAACCCTAGTAAACTATGCTTCTAAAGTTGGCTGCTAGTTTAAACTTATCAAAGTTGGCAAGAACTGGAGGCGAGTGCTGGTGACGACACGAAATAAGGATACATTCAACAAAGTTATAGTATATATGCTCCTAGTATGTATATGTAGTATGCTAGTATTATATGCTCCATGTTGTAGTGTTGGTTGGTTGGTTTTTTTTAATAAAAATAATTTTTCGTGTTTAACAGATAATTTTTAGTAGATATTAAGCACGATGTTCTTGGTGTAAATAACGAACACAGATTGAAAATGGAAAGTTTTAACTTATTTATCGACTCAAGATAGGTCCCACCAATGTACATAGATATGTCTCCTCTCGGAATTTATAGCAAGAACTTGGCGTTTAAGTCATTTCCTATTTTTTAAAGAGCAGAAGAGATGTCATTTTGTTATTAATTACAAAATATTTTTTGGAATAATTATTTCGCTTTTAGTTTTAGTTGAATAGTTTTGTTTTCTTTAATTAATTTTTTAAATAAAACAAATCAATAAATTCTGTTTTGTTCGTTTTATTCTAATAATTCGGCGGAATTTTGTTAACATTTTAATTTTTAAATTAAATGCGAATTTAATCCACAAATTTTTTATTTTGTTTGTTTTATTAATTTAAATTTTAAATTTAATAAATTTTGTTTTTAATGAATGATTTTAATTTCTTTTATATATAAAAAAAGAATAAGTTTTTAATGTATGTATTTATGTTCATGTGATATATATATGTATATGTATGTATGTATTTTATAAACTAATAACAATGTTTTAATAAGTTAATGTTTAATAAGTGTTTTATATATACTATATATATATATATTTTTTTTTTTAATTTAAAAGCTCGAATTTATTTTTTAACTTAATTTTTTTTTAATTCTAAATGATTTTGTTTTTCCTATTTATTTTGTTTACCTAAAGGAAATCTATAATACACAGACGAATTATAATAACTAATAATAAAAGGAATTTTAGATTGTTGCAGTTGCAGAACCACTTTCTTTTTATGTCATTGCCCTGCAACAGCTTTCATTACAAATTGGCCAATATAATGTAGGCACATCAGTAGTTTGTTTGTCTAAACTTTAACTTCTGTATAAACCCTATTTTGTTTTATTATTTATTTATTATTTTTTTTATTTATTTCTATTGCATGAAGGTTTAAAAAATTTGATAGAGACGTTAAGCCAAAAAATGCAAAATTTACATGCAGCAAAAATGTTGCATTCATTTTTCATTGCAGCATGGAAAAAATTTACATATTTTTGATAAGAAATTAACGATTACATTTTTTTCCTCCTTTTGCAGTTTTTTTTTACAGTTTTTAATGAATAAATTTGGATTTTTATATATTATATTGCTTGAAAGTATTTGGAATAGAATTAAACGAAATGGAAATGTTGTGACATTGGCGGACTGTGGGCCAACATCTCCCACTCCTTGCGCACTACTGCGAAAACAGTCCTTGGTTTCGAACGCCCACCCCAACGAAATCAATGGTACGGTGAGGAGTGTTGCGAGGCAACTGTAGCGAAAAACGCCGCATACAAGAAAACGTTGCAGTCAGCCGCAGAGAAGGGATGAGAGACGCCTTTTCAGACACAAGAAGAGGGAGTAGGAAAGGCGTGAGCGTGAGGAAGTCGAGATGTATAGATGAAGGAATGGCGCTCGAAAATTCTATCAAAAGTTTAAGCGTGTAACCGAGAGTTATAAACTCGGAGCGTCTTCCTACAGGGACGAAAATGAAAACTTAGTAACAATAAAGCGACAGGTCCTGATG
The DNA here is from genome assembly GCA_936449025.2 of Sarcophaga subvicina. NCBI lineage: Eukaryota > Metazoa > Arthropoda > Insecta > Diptera > Sarcophagidae > Sarcophaga > Sarcophaga subvicina. Next base: position 90,868,784 of record OW388081.2, on the reverse strand, counting down.
GCCTCCCCGCTGAATTGTTTAAGACCGGATGTAATGAGTTGGTAGGGCGCATGCACCAGCTTATTTACAAAATATGGCTAGAGGAAAGTATGCCCAACGATTGGAACCTCAGTGTCCTCTGTCCTGTCCTGAAAAAGGGAGACCCTACTATATGCGCCAACTATAGGGGTATAAGCCTTCTCCCTATCGCATATAAGGTTCTTACAGGCGTATTGTGTGAACGACTGAAGCCACTCGTCAAAACACTGATTGGACCTTATCAGTGCGGCTTCAGACTTGGCAAGTCCACCATCGACCAGATCTTCACACTACGCCAAATCCTGGAAAACACCCACGAGAAACACCATCTTTTTGCCGACTATAAGGCTGCCTTTGATAGCCCCATAAGGGATCGTGTTTTTGTCGCAATGTCTGAGCTCGGTATACCTGCGAAGCTGATAAGGCTATGCAGAATGACGTTGAGTAATTCCTGCAGCTCCGTCAAGGTAGGCATGGACCTCTCCGAGCCTTTTGGTACCGTGCGAGGTTTCAGACAAGGCGACCCCTTATCATGCGACCTCTTCAACTTCGTCATTGAGAGTGTTCTGCCAAAGGCGGGAGTGCATCGCAGTGGCACTATTTTTCAAAAAAGTGTCCAGTTGCTGGCGTACGCTGACGACATTGACATCATAGGGCGTACGAAGCGAGATGTTACTGCTGCCTTTAGTGCTATTGAACGGGAGTCTACTAAGATGGGTTTGGCAGTAAATGAGGGCAAAACAAAGTATATGTTATAGACGAGTAGAGACACGCGGCGCATTGATTCTCAGATTACGGCCGATAACTATACTTTTGATACGGTCAAGGAATTCATTTATCTTGGCTCCGCCGTTACCACCAGAAATGATGTCAGTCTGGAGATCAAGCGCAAGATCACTCTTGCCAACAGGTGCTACTATGGTCTCAATAGGCAATTGAGTAGTAGACACCTCTCTCGTACAACAAAACTAACATTACAAGACACTCATCCTACCCGTGCTTTTTTATGGCGCAGAGGCATGGACCCTATTAAGTACTGATGTAGCAGCCTTGAGAGTGTATTCGAGAGAAAAGTACTGCGTAAGATCTTCGGTCCAGTACGAGTTGGCGATGATTTCCGCATCCGATACAATAGTGAGCTGTATGAGCTCCTCAACGACATGGACGTTGTACAGCGTATTAATATCCAGCGGCTGCGCTGGCTCGGCCATGTCGTTCGAATGGAGGAGGATGCTCCAGCGAGACGGGTATTTGATGCGGGGATCTGCGGAAGTCGGCGAAGAGGACGACCTTGTATCCGTTGAAAGGACCAAATCGAGGAAGCCCTGTCATCGATTGGTGTGACCAACTGGCGTAAGCGCGCAAGAACCAGCGGCGCCTGGAAGGATGTGTTGCGGCAGGCCGAAATCCGTTAATCGGGTTGTTATGACCAATTAAGTAAGAAGGAAATGTTGAAAATGAAAATGAATGAATGCAACATTTTTACTGCCTGCGCACAGTTTTTTTTACTGCACAAAATTTTGCTGCATGTAAATTTTACATTTTTTGGCTTAAGCCTAAAAGTACGCTTTAACGTCTCTATCATATTTTTTAAACCTTCATGCAATAAGAAATAAAAGAAAAAAAAATTATTCACACACACACACACCAGGAAAATATAAATGAAACTGAAATATACTCAGAAACTGAGGGTATACGACCCCAGACAATGATGTGTGTGTGCTTAATGTTTTTTCATTGAAAAATCATCTTTAACGGTGATGCGAATTTTTGGATGAATGGGTACGTGAGTGAACAAACAAGAATTGTCGAGGAGCATTCAATGCATTCCGAAAAAGTCACCGTTTTTAGGGGATTTTAGGCTGGCTGAGCCATCGGTTTATATTTCTTTAAGAACATCGTTGAACAGGCCATCATTGCCAACGACAAACCCTTTGAGTCTACAATTACCAACTTCTTTTGACCTGAATTGAATGGTCTGGAACAACCACTATCTGAATGTTTTTACACTTGCAGAGGAATATTGAAGAAAATTGAAATTTTTTCGGTTTATTTGGCTATCGCCATAATCGTGCAATTTATCACAATGTGGTGAATAAATTCAATACCATTGTATTATAAAAAAACGTCATTAGTTTCTTAAAGATTATAAGGTACAAAAAAACAACGTTTTCTAGAATAAGATTTACAAAGATTATGTTTTTGTTTTTGTTTTTTTTTTGTCTATGAATATTGCTTTTTTTATATCAATATAATCAATATATAATTATCCTGCATAATTTTCTTTTCTTTTTTTCTGAAAAAAAAATTGGTTTTTATTTGTTTATTTTTTTTTTTAGTTTTCATTATTAAAAAATTGGTGTTAAGCTTTATTTTTTATTTTCTTTTATTTCCTTTTATTTCTTTATTATGATTTTAATTCAATGTATGTACGTTGATATTACTTGCTATTTATTCTATTACTTATTGAAAATCATGGTTGTTGTTGTTATTAAGTTTTAAGCTTGATTGGCATATTTTGTTTTTGTTTATTTTTTTTCAGTTATTTTTATGGTTTTTTAGTTTTAATTTTTATTTTATTGTAATATATTCTGTTAAATTAATTGTATTTTGTAATGAAGGTAAAAATATTTAATTTTTCCTCTTTTATTTTTTTAGTTATTTTACTTGCATTTGTAAAATCGTTTTAATTTTTTATTTTTTTCATTTATTTTTAAACTTTATTTAATCTATATATTTTTCTAAATTAATATTTTAAAATGTCAATGTGAGTGTTTAAGTGTACAAGGTGTTTAAGGTGCCCATCAAGTGGCGTACAGTGAAGAGAAAAAAATATGCTTTAGAAGTCAGTGTCTTCTGTAAAAGTGTATGCAAAAAAATTTTTTTTTGTTTTGTATGTTTATAAAAAAATGTGTTGGTTTTTTCTTAGTATTTGTTTTTGGATTTTTACTTTTAACTATTGCGATTTACGAGTATGTAAAATTTATCGTATATTTATAATTCATTTTATTTTATTTATTTTTTCTGTTTCTATATAATTAATATATAATTTATAAATATTGTTAAATTACGTTAAAAAGTTTTTGTTTTTATTTTTATTTTTATTTTTTATTATTTTTTTAAATTTTTTTTCTTGTTCGTGATTTCTATACGCGTTGGCAGTGTTTTCATTGAACAAATATCCAAAAACTTAGAAGCTTTTTTTTTCTTATTTTTTTGTTTTATATTCTGTTGTTGTTCTTGTTCTTGTGTAGTTTGTAGTGTTTTATCATTTTCTTTAGGATTTTAAAATGTATGCATAATTCGTTTTAAGTCATTTAACGTATGTATAAAAAAAGTTGGTTTTTTTAGTTTTTAATTTTCCAAAGTCATAAAAAACAAATTCATTTTCTTTTTCATTTCTTTAGATTTAATAATTAATTATTTATGTATATGCGTTTAATATCTCATTTTCTTTTTCGTTTTAAAATTTTAATTATTTACAAAATATTTACACAAAAATTTTTTTTTAAAAGCAGAGTCTTAGATTTTCAAATATTGAAATTTTAAGAAAAAAACTTTTAAAATAAGCCAAATTAGAATTTTGAAACTACTATTTTGAAATGATTTATTCTTTTTCTTATATTGAAAGCCGTAGAGATTGATATTTTCTGAATTGATATTTTCCGAATAGCAAGAATTATGAGTTCGAATTCATTTTCCCACTGAGGCGAAGTCCACACTTAACTATATTTTGCTAATGGACCTACTTGCTACAAGAAGACTTCAATTACTAGGTACAGGGACACTTAAGTTTTTATATAAAATGACGTGCCAATATAAAAGGACAGAATAAGGGGTGCGTGCAGCAACGAACGCTAAGTGGGCCTTTAGCAAAATTAATATTGTGTAGGTAACACCCTTATCAAAGCTAATGAATAGTATGTGGATTTTATTTTCCATAAAGGTCTCAGTTTTAAGTGTTCTATGCTTTATTGTTGCTCTCAGGCTTCATCATTTTTCCTCCATAATTTCGACCGGCAGGACACTCAGTTATGACTTTAATACGGTTTCGAAGCTTTAATTCGATTCTGTTCATACAACCTCATTTAGATAATGACTGTAGGTTAGATTAGACCAAGTCGTTGTCTATGATTACAGAAATATGCTATCATTTGTAAAAGACTAGATAGGTTATGAAATATAAGAGAAACGATAATTAAGAAAGATAAGAACATTCGGAACTCTCATCAGATTATAAAATGTTATCTTAAGCATGTCTTTAGAGCACTTTTGCTATTCCGCAAAAGTCTAGACACATTTTTTGTAGAAATACAAATATTTTAACAATAGCAAAAAACCACCATGGATTTTTCTTAACTCGCGTTTAAACCTATTTTTATAGTATCCATCAAAAATAATAGGCATCGAAGTGGTTGGATTGGTTTTTTATTTCAAAAAGTAAAACTATAATTTAAATCGGGGTTATAGGTTTGGGAATGGGCACATACATATGTATGTATATTGCTTCCAAGTTATAGACTATGGACATATTCCAATACGGGTATGGTTGGCTGTGCAGTATCATAATTAAGTTCAGTTAATGACACCAGACAGGTTTTTAAAATGTCTTCTTAAAAGAACAACGTTTTTTTCTAAAAAATTTTTCCGATCAGAAAATTAGAATTAGAAATTCAAATCATTTCGAATTTAATTTATTTTTATAACATATACATTTCAAAATATGATTTATACTGATTTTTTCAAATTGAATTATTTTCAGTGTTATTGTGTTCAACCGACAAAGAGGTCTGGTCTGATTGCCATGATATTCCGTAAAAATACGTTTTTGGCTTTAATTGTTAAAGGAACTTAAAAACCTTGCGACTCTGCTTTTATAACGTAAGTTTAAATGTTTAATTTAATTTCTTTTTTAATTTAGTTTTTTATTTTTACAATTTTTTTGTTTTAAATAATTGAAATAAACATTTGAGTGTGTGAGTTAATTTTTTTTTACAGATTTTCAGTTTTTTTTTTTTTATAATTTTTTTTTCTTAAATTTGTTTGACAATTTAATTTAGCAAACATTTTCTTCTCTTTTTTGGTTTTTTGAATTTATTTAAATAAATAAATAAATAATAATAGTTAGAAAAAAATAAAGTTCACATGCATTAATGCAAAAATTTTAGAATTTATGTTAATCATCATTTTTTTAGGTTCAGTAAAGCTGATTTTGATGCTTAGTTTCCTTAAGCTTAGCTTAACATTCATTACATTTTCAGTAACAGTAACAGTATCAGTATTAGTTTCAGTTTTTATTTTCTTTTTCTTTTTATATTACGAGTATACACTAAAGCCACATATCAGGGTTCTTCTAAACAAAAAGCAGGCATTTGTTTTGGCTTTCATTACAAGCAGCAGCTGTTTCAAATGTTTTCGGGGTGTACATAGGTAGGGTGTTTATGGTTTTGGTTTTGGTTTTAAGCTTAAAAAGGTTTATTAATAATTTTTGTAATTTTTAGAAAAGCTAGTCTTTGGTTTTTTGTGTCTGTTTACGCATAATAGTGTTCAAGTGTTGTGGCCATATGAAAAAGATTTTTTCTTTGTGGTTTTTATGTTTTTTTCTTTTATTTTTTTGGGTTATTTTTTATAAATGCTTCCTTTTTCATCGCTAGATTTTAATTATTTTTTTTTATTTTATTTGTTTTTATTTTTTAAATACAATATAATATTCTAAACTACCATTTGTTTTTGTTGTTGTTTGTTCCATTTAGAATTTATTTATCATTTCATTTCATTAAATTTACTATTTTTTTGTAATTTTAATATCGTATTTCTATTTTAATTGTTTGGTTTTTTGTTTGTTTTTTTTTTTTGATTCACAATCTTTGCTTTGGTTTTCTAATATTAGTTTAGTTGTTGTTGTTGTTGTAGTAGTAATGGTAGTAAGTAGTATTGGTAGCAGTAAGTGGTAGTAGTAGTAGTAGTAGTTTTGTTTGCCTTTACATTTTCTTTCTTTAAATTTAAATTTAAATAAAATTTTTCTTTTTTCATTAATTAAATATTAATTTTTTAAATTAAATTTTATTTTCATTCGTTCTTTTTTTTTTTTTTTGTTGTTCTTGTTTAATGTGTAGCTTACCTTACTAATGGTTCCCAATTGCTTATATCACACCATCTATTTTGAGAATATTTTTTTGTTATTAATTGTCATTCATTTATTCAATCAATCAATCCAATTTTATGTGTTAATTTGTTTGTTAAAATAAAAATTTTATATTTTTTTTTCGGTTGGTAAAGATATTTTTAGTTTGGATATATCATCAATTTGGTAGAAAAATAAAACGAGTTAAAAGAATACATAGGTGTAAAAATTATAAATTTTCTTACCGCAATAAATAAAAAAAATTAAAAATCAAACTTAACATACCTTCTCATCGTAGTCGGCCCACTAATAGTAAGAAATTAAAATGGCAAAAAAAATAGAAGAATTAAAAATAATAAAATTAATTTCATTTAATCAATTCAATTCAATTCAATTCAAATTTGTTCTGTTCTTACACACAGTGGCACAATGTTTTTTAAATTTTTAGCAATAATTTGTTGAGACTCAAATGAAAATGAGCACATGAGTTACTGCTCGCAGTATGAGATGAAATGAGGACCCAGCTGTCTAGATTCATATACATAGTTCGCTCGGAAGTTGCATCAGCAGTCAGAACGTGCACTATTACTAACTTCGTTGAAGTTATGATGGCAAACATGGAGAACTGTACCTCTCCGTGACGAAGGGGAAAGACCTTTGATCACTTTTTATGTTCCAAAACATTTGGAATTTTAATGCTCTGAGTATTATTATCATACACAGTAGACTCTCCAACGACAGTAATTTCGAATAATTCGATCTAAAGGTGTTCTGTGTATTACTTTGGCCACAAATGATGAGCAGCATGACCACCCTTACGCAATTATTAGTACAACTCCTAAAGAAGATGACATCTAAGCAAATGTTCTCCCATTGAACAGAAAGTGAAAACTCTCCTGCTGTCATAATGAATTTCACAAATTCAGCTGGTTATAGTTACAAACAAAAGATTATTGAGTTAAAAAACAAAAGCTCAATAGAAACAGAAATTTTTATTTTAAAAACTTCTGATTGATATTTTCTGGAAGTAGACGTAGATATTGATTGGTTGGCATATAGTACACTGTTCACTTAAAAAAATTTTTAGTCATATTCCTGGGTGATCGGTTCAGTTGTTATCGATTTAATGATTTTGTTTAAAATTACATGAATTCGCCATCGAAATGAAATTATACGTACGAACCACTGTGTATTACAAATTCAATTTTAATTTAAATTTTTGTTTGTTTTAAATTGAAAACAATTTAAAAATGAAAAAACAAACAATGAAGTTAGGTATTTATACAATATAATAAATGAAAACTTTATTTTAAAAAATATATAAGAAACTAAAGATAATAATTGAAATAGGTATGTATACGTGTATACGTAGCAAAATATGTAATCAAGCATATTGGATCGCTACCTTAAAAAGAATTACAAAATAAAATTCTACTTTCCAAAAAAATATTAAAAATACACTCAAAAAATTAATCGTAATCTAATAGAATACGGGTTTATACGTTAAAATAAAAAATAAAAATTTAAATTCAAATAAGCATTCGAATTATTCAAGGAGTATGTGTATGGGATTGGGAAAGGGCATTATTTGATTATGTTTTTAATTTTGGTTATTTTAATTGAATAGAGAGAATCTAGTTAATAATGTCATGTTAGTTAAGGTTCTAAATAGGGCTAAACGGAATGGTGTGGGAAGCAATAATTTAAACAATTGAACGTTGGTTGTTGGTTGTTAATTTAAGGAGATTGTTGTTGTTTCCTCTTTTTGATCTTAATTTTTTCTTTTGTTTTTTAATTATTAATTTAATTATTATTTAAACATATTTAGTTAAACATGTTTTATTAGCGTAACACTGGTTTAAACTTGCTTTTCACGGCATGCGCTTAAATACAATATGATTCCCGACTTATCATCATCATAATGATGTTGATTTCAATGAATATTTTTCTCTTGTTATATCTCTTACGTCTTATCGGTTTGTATTAACAACTCATGTTTAATTAAATATGCGTGTGATGCACAAAAAAACACATTTTTGACTTGAAATTTTGAATTTTTTTTGTTTTGTAATTGAAATCGATTTTCGGTTTTGAAATTTAATTCTGCTTAATAAGATGCAGTATTTGCCTAATTTGTATGAATAGTGAACCTATGGTTCTTTGCCAAAATTGTGTCAGTTTGTGCATAAAAGAAATCTCCAACGTTCAAATGTACGAGTAAGGACCATCAGTTAAGGCGCTACACAGTAACAATCAGGAATTATCATCCTTATTTGAACCGCCCCCACCGACCCCGGAGCCTTGTGTTGTGGTACTGCGGCCGCCGGTAGGCGCACGCACCGCCGGTGGCTTATACTCCAGACCCGGATCAAACTGCATTAAAACGAATACCTATAATCAGACAAAAAAAAAAGAACTCAACTGTATATTATACATACATATGTATGTGCATATGGCTAGGAGTATATACATATATATGTACACACCTGATCTGTTGGCAGTAGTGAAAAGTCATCGGGTGGGTTTGTTATGACATAACGTTTGCTACTGGCATCACAACTGGAGCTGGTATCACGAAATCTGTAAAGGCCTATACACAGCATGCCATACGATTTCAATGCTGCCACAAATAAATCACCATATTTGCCACATTCTCCAAATTGTGCTAAAGGACCATCATATAATGAAATTTGACCCACTCGGCATCTATTTTAATAATTAAAAAAAATCAAAATCAAAATCAAATTCAATATAAAATAATTATCCCCCCATATACCACAGCTTACCTGTCTCTATTACTTAAACTTTCTGGCGTACTGTAGCCTCCTCTTAAACCGGCACCTTCGGCCAATATCAATTCTAGTTCCGGTGTGGCTCCGCCCGTTATTAACGATCTTATTAAAGTCAAGGCATTTTGATTGAAATAAGTCTACAGGCGTTCGTTCAACATCAAACACCGGACAATAAAAAAAAAAAAATTTTAAACTCAACCGATTAAATGAAAATTATTCGTTAGCATGATGAATTTGCAATTTTAATTACCGTTGACATTAATGAATCTAATACACTGACGGCAAAGGCTGTGCCGCAAGCGAATGGCTGTGTTAAGTAGAGTTCGGTGTCGGGATCGTCGTCATCGTCTTGATCGAGAAACTGCACGTTACTATCGTTGACAAGTTCTTTAAACAATAACCAAAACAGTGGAGTATTTTTTTTTCAATAAAATTAATCGTTTCTAAAGATTTTATTTTCACAATAAATCTACGCATTAAAGGCTAGGGGGAAGTGTTTAAAAACTGTAATGTTTGTCAGACTGCACTGTAGAATACAATACTTAACAAGCTAATATTACTAATATACGCAATGGTAAAGGGTATTTTTTATAGAGGTATAGAACTTTAAGTTGCAATAAAACAACGATGGATTATTCGATTGACATGAATTTTATTTATCCGAAAGATAATCTTGTCGCATTACATTTTAAATATGATTTCTGGCATATGACCGCCACGGCTGGCGCGGATATAGTCCAATTTGGACGTCCAATTTTCGATGACTTTTTCCAACATTTGTGGCCGTATATCGGCAATAATACGGCGAATGTTGTCTTCAAAATGGTCAAGCGTTTGTGGCTTTACCGCATAGACCAATGACTTTACATAGCCCCACAGAAACTAGTCTAGCGGTGTTAAATCACAAGATCTTGGAGGCCAATTCACAGGTCCAAAACGTGAAATTAGGCGGTCACCAAACGTGTCTTTCAATAAATCTATTGTGGCACGAGCTGTGTGACATGTTGCGCCGTCTTGTTGAAACCACATCTCCTGGACATCATGGCTATTCAATTCAGGAATGAAAAAGTTAGTAATCATGGCTCTATACCGATCACCATTGACTGTAACATTCTGGCCACCATCGTTTTTGAAAAAGTACGGACCAATGATTCCACCAGCCCATAAAGCGCACCAAACAGTCAGTTTTTCTGGATGTAACGGTGTTTCCACATACACTTGACGATTACCTTCACTCCAAATGCGGCAGTTTTGTTTGTTGACGTAGCCATTCAACCAGAAGTGCGCTTCATCGCTAAACAAAATTCGCTTATGAAAATCGGAAACAACGGTAATCTCGTTTTGGGCCCATTCGACGAATCTACGCCTTACTTGATGATCGTTTGGCTTCAAATCTTGCACGAGTTGGATTTTGTAAGCACGCAAACCAAGATCCTTCCGCAAAATCTTCCATAAAGTGGATGGACACAGATCCAATTCCTGTGCTCGATGGCGGATGGACTCATTCGGGTCTTCCTCAATGCTACGCTCTACAGCAGCAATAGCTTCTTCTGTACGCACCGTACAGCGTCTCTGGGGATGCGAGTTATCAATAAGAGTAAACGTGGTGCGAAAACGTTCCATGGTTAATCGAATTAACTGCTCTGATGGACGATTTTGTCGACGATAAAATGGACGTAGTGTGCGATACGTTTTCCGCACAGAACCATTATTTTCGAAATAAAATTGCACTATTTTCATGATGATATTCATGATGAATTGCCAAACCAAACTGAGAATAAATCACTTGACAGCTGTTAAATCGGTCGCCATCTTGAAAAGTAATGCCAACTTAAAGTTCTATACCTCTATAAAAAACACCTTTTAGAAAAAATATTTTTTCGGCGACTGTCCCTCAGCAGACTTCTGCCAAAAACTCTTGGAGTAAATAAAAATGCCATGAAAAGTTCCCAAAAACCTGTCATTCGGAATCGACTTTAAATTGTAGGTCCTGCGCTACTCATGTATAAAAGTAATACACACAACATATGTATATGGTGGGAGAAGCTAGGTCGTAATCCTGATTGAAAGGTTGTAATGACCAATTGCGTATATATGCAAGGTAAAATGATATTGCGATACGCATCAGTGAACATTTAAAATAATTGTGGAAATATTATTAATTTTGAATCCTGTATACCTACAATGGATTCATGTTTCTAACTGAATTTTAGTCCAATCGATGTTTTATAAATTTTTAGAATACTTTGAGACTGTACTTGATGCTATTTTTAGATCGAATTTGGAATTTGGGCGAATTGTAGATAATGTCCGTTAAACACTTCCCCCTTATTGCTATATTAGATGATGATGTATGGGAATATGGGGCCTTTGCAATACCAACTTAAAATTATTGGTTTAATTCAGAGAACGATGTTATGTCGGAAAAATTATATTAAAAAAAATTAAAAGTTTTAAAAACAAAACAATAAGTTATTTATTTATTTATTAAAAATTTTGAAGGCCCCAACACTTTAAGGTTATATAGGCCTAAACAATAAGTTATATTTAAAATATACATACGTATAAACAAATAATAACTTAAAAAATAATTAATACTTTAATGATATAAATATTCTTTAAATAAACACAAAAAGAAATTGAAATGAAACTTATTTAAAAAACGTTTTCTATTTGTAGAAGTCGTCTCTATCTCAAGAGAGAAATTCTTCAAATGGATTTGTTTACAAAATAAAAATATTTCTATCGCTCTCTGATTTTTAACCAGCTTTACTTGATATCTTTTCCCTGCAACAAGTAATAGCATCTGTTGATATTGCATAAAGCTCCGTAATGTTCGAGAATATCGAGTTAATGTAAGTAGAGAATAGAGCGGCGCTTATAAGCTTTGGTCATTTATAAACGTAGCCAACTTAGTGCAATGCAGTTTACCTGTTATCATTGGGACATTAGCCCCGTATACGGAGCCGCGACGCTGCAACACTATCGGGCTGCCCGCCGCAGCCGTAAGATTGTCAAATTCTGGACCACGTTGACTCAGCACTCCGATGGTGTCGTCGAAAGTCATGGCTTTAATGTTTAATGATGCCAAAATAGCCTCTTTGTCGGCCAATGTAGGATCATCATTGCTAGGAACTTTGGCCGATAGAATGCAACACATATCGCATAGATTAACATTTACGGCTCTTAAATCGGCTCTACTTAGCGGAGAGCCATTTAATACCGAAATTTTCGGCAGATTTTGTAACATCTTCCATTCCCGCCTTATGTAATCAACTGATCCCACAATGACCACATGTTTCAATTCATGATAATGAAAATTTGAAGCACGCAGAGGCATGACTAAATTTCGTAAACCAATCAGAGGTGAGTCAGGATCGGCGAATAGGCAGACAACGACATGACCATTCAATACTGTCATGGCCGCTTGATTACGATCCTATTTGGAAGAGAAAACAAAAAAGAAAAAAAAAAAAAACAAAAGTGCAGCATATAAAGTGATAAAGAAATTTTGTCAGTGTGTGGTGAGTCAGCGAAAATCGTAAATTTGTCTTTTCAATTTTATTTTTGTTATTCTTGTACGATTTTCACTGACATTCACTGTAAAAGAATCTAAATTATTTGTATATTGCTTGTGCATATATTTAGTATAATATTTTACCAGTATACAGTCTTCCAGACTTTTAGCCGGGCTCCAATGGAACATGCCCGTTGAATCGTACTTCATTTCGGTCTTTTCAAAATCAAAATCTTTCGATTGATCATCCGCTATACCGGCCGGCAGTGTAACACCTCCATTTTGATTTTGTGATGTCCCTGTACTACGACTCGTAGGCCTATATACATATATATATATTTTTTTTTTCGAAATAAGAAAAAGAATAAAGAAACAAACCAAAGAATAATTAATTTTTTTTTTTGTAATTTCTTTAAATGTCAGAAGTTTTAAGAAAGTAAAGGAAATTTAGGCATCAATAGGCAATATTTTGCTTTTGTTTTTTGTTTTTTTTTAATATCGACTTAAATGAATGCTAAACATCAAAATGCAAAAGTGAATACCAAAAAAATAACTGAACAGATGGTTTGTTTAATTAAATTTACTCAAACTTATGTATTTCTGTTTTTTTTTTATATAAAGTTTTATGAAACAAAAAAAAAATAAGAAAATTTAGCTAAAATTTGTTAAAGATATAGAAAGAGATGCTAAACATTTAAATGTATTTACGTAATTAATTAATTAATTAATTAAATTGATTAAATTAAAAGAGAAGAATAAAAACTTATTATTTAAGCTACTTGAAAGAGAAAGTTTATGAACAATTGAAATGTTTTGCGAAATGTTACTGCCAAGTTTATTATGAGAGTGACTAGTGAAAAGAAATGATTTTTTTTTGTTTTTGTTAAAAATATTTGTTAAAAGTGGTAAATGTTTGATTGTGTGATGTCTTAATTGTATAATTTGACAATATTTGATCGTACTTTATACGGATGTTTGTTTTATTCATGGCTATTCAAAGCAGACTCAAAATAATTAAAAGTAATCTACCTAATCATGTCTATCTCCTGGAAAAATAAGAGTCTACCCTAATGATAGAAGGTATTATAATTAATCGCCAAATGAATCTCCTCTCAAATCCCTCATCGACTTTATTAATAGCCTCTATATTATCAGTAACAAAGTGGGAGGCTTTGGCCTTGTAAATGCTAATTGCCAAATAACAGAGTCGTGTATCGAACGGCATTAGCCACTACATATTTATGTTTTAAACAAATAAAGAGATCTGTAAGACTCTTTGGCAGTCTTCCATCCATATTTTCTCTCAATGTCTCTCTCATTTCATATAGGAGTTTACACTATACTATCCGCTCTTGTTTCCACAAAAACTTGAAGTGCCGGACGACTTGTATGATCGCCTAAGCCCCTTTTAAGCTGTACAAATTGTAATATCGAATTTCAAATTTTATGGAGAAAACCAAAATTAGGCATATATGGGGAATGTGATCGTATGGGCCACCATAAATTTGGCCAAGTAAAGAACTAAAATTTGCTTTTTTGAGAGGAACTCCTGATAATCAATTACAGCTTCTAATTCTAACACCATTCAAAACTTTTCTCTTCTCTTCACCAAGTTTCTGTTGAAGTTGCAAAAGGTTATTGACACTTGTGGAAAGTTTCATTATCGCTTTCCTTGATTATGTATATTTGGACTCTAGTGTCTAGTCACGAAGTCCTTGACATTTAATTGGAACTTATTTATTTATCTCACAATTGCAATAATTTGGCTTGACTGTCACTAGCTATGATCTTTTGAGACAATAACCTTTATTTCTTTAACTTTTACGCCAATCGGAAGCTCAAAATACCAAAAATAGTGTCTTTGTGGGCCAATTTAAGATCACAAATGATAGTATCTTTGACCATAGGACTAAACGCACAAGATTCTCAAATAAAGGGTGTTTTTTATAGAGGTATAGAACTTTAAGTTGGCATTACTTTTCAAGATGACGACCGATTTAACAGCTGTCAAGTGATTTATTCTCAGTTTGGTTTGGCAATTCATCATGAATAGACTCACGCCTGAACAACGCTTGCAAATAGTGCAATTTTATTTCGAAAATAATGGTTCTGTGCGGAAAAAGTATCGCGCACTACGTCCATTTTATCGTCGACAAAATCGTCCATCAGAGCAGTTAATTCGATTAACCATGGAACGTTTTCCCACCACGTATACTCTTATTGATAACTCGCATCCCCAAAGACGCTGTACGGTGCGTACAAAAGAAGCTATTGCTGCTGTAGAGCGTATCATTGAGGAAGACCCGAATGAGTCCATCCGCCATCGAGCACAGGAATTGGATCTGTGTCCATCCACTTTATGGAAGATTTTGCGGAAGGATCTTGGTTTGCGTGCTTACAAAATCCAACTCGTGCAGGAATTGAAGCCAAACGATCATCAAGTAAGGCGTAGATTCGTCGAATGGGCCCAAAACGAGATTACCGTTGTTCCCGATTTTCATAAGCGAATTTTGTTTAGCGATGAAGCGCACTTCTGGTTGAATGGCTACGTCAACAAACAAAACTGCCGCATTTGGAGTGAAGGTAATCCTCAAGTGTATGTGGAAACACCGTTACATCCAGAAAAACTGACTGTTTGGTGCGCTTTATGGGCTGGTGGAATCATTGGTCCGTACTTTTTCAAAAACAATGGTGGCCAGAACGTTACAGTCAATGGTGATCGGTATAGAGCCATGATTACTAACTTTACCATTCCTGAATTGAATAACCATGATGTCCAGGAGATGTGGTTTCAACAAGACGACGCAACATGTCACACAGCTCGTGCCACAATAGATTTATTGAAAGACACGTTTGGTGACCGCCTAATTTCACGTTTTGGACCTGTGAATTGACCTCCAAGATCTTGTGATTTAACACCGCTAGACTACTTTCGGTGGGGCTATGTAAAGTCATTGGTCTATGCGGTAAAGCCACAAACGCTTGACCATTTGGAAGACAACATTCGCTGTATTATTGCCGATATACGGCCACAAATGTTGGAAAAAGTCATCGAAAATTGGACGTCCAGATTGGACTACATCCGCGCCAGCCGTGGCGGTCATATGCCAGAAATCATATTTAAAATGTAATGCCACAAGATTATCTTTCGGATAAATAAAATTCATTTCAATCGAATAATCCATCATTGTTTTATTGCAACTTAAAGTTCTATACCTCTATAAAAAACACCCTTTACTATACCACTTTGACTCAGCATTTCGATAGTGTCGTCAAAAGTCATGGCTTCAATGTTTAATGATGGCAAAATAGCCTCTTTGTTGGCAAATGTAGGACCATCAATGCTAGGAAATCGACTTTATCGCAGAGCTATTTAATACTTAAATTTTCGTATACTCAAGGCTGAGGTGCAATAGCAAAAACTCATCTGAGTTCGTTTCTATTTGGTAACCTCACATTTAGTAGGTTAAGAAATTGCAGTAAATTGGCTTTAAAACTTGTTTTCATTATAGATTTTAATTGGAAGAATTTGACAAAAAAAAAAAAATATCACCGAAATACGAGTCAAAATGGAAAATGAAAAAAAAGTTAAATTTATGGAATTTCGACTGATGGTGACACTGTTTTAATGAAATGTAGGAGAATGTTGCATGTTCCATGTTGTGATGACTATGAAAGTCTAATAAAAGTGTTAAAAGTCTGCTCGAGCTAGTAGTGTTAAAGCTAAGTTTAGACATAAGAAAAGTTTTAAAATGTTCAAAATAGCTTTTTTTTTAGTGTTATTGTTAAGTGTACATAGTATTTAGTATGTAGTAGTTTATCATTGATAATAATTATTATTAGTAGTTTTTATTAGTTTTTTTTTAGTAAAATAAATAAATTAGTGTGTTTTTCTTTTTATTATATTCATTAGTTTAGTTAATATCGTAAAAAAAGAGTGCAAAAATCAAAATGACAACGGTGTTGTTAGTAGTTTTGTTTTGTTATTGTTACTGGTTTTTTCTTTTTTGTTTTTTTTTTAAGTACATACAATAATGTATTGACTGATTATTGATTGATTGATTGTTTGTTTGGTTATTAATTATTTGTTAAACAATTCAATACAACAAATACACACACACACACACGCATAAACACATATTCAACGATAGACAACAAGACACAGAGTAGAAAGTGAAAGAAGAGTTTAAAAAATAGTGGCATTTCATAACATTAAAATACAAACAAACATACGAACAAATAAAAATCATAACAAAATACCAAAAACAAAAAAAAATCAATAAAAAAATACAGAAATTATAACAATAATCAATACACATACACAAAATACAAGAACGAACACACATGAACAAACACGCACACAGAGACACGAATACAAACACAAAACAAAACTGTGACAATTTAATCAACAAAGTAAGAAAGAGAGAAATGAAAAGAATTTAACAAAAAAAATTCTTTTTTTGTTTTAAATTGAATGAAATTAAATAACAATATTAACAACAATAATATAAAATTATTATGAAATAAATTTATATTATTGTTATCAAGTATTATGATTTATGTAAGTATATATTGTACAATATAGTAATTATTGTTATAATGTTATATAATGCTAATTATTATTAATTAATTAGTAATTATTGTTAAAATGATGTAAACGAAAATTGTTTTTTGTTTTTCAACTCAAATAAACAATACAAGTATGCAAGTAAGTGTGGTACGCAATTACGAGTTAAAAGTAGTGTATTTACGATATAATAATTTACGATACAGAAATATAGTACGATACGATACGAGTAGTTATAGCAACTCTTTGTGTGGTTTTTGTTTTTGCAATGTTTTTTTTTTTTTATAAAGTTTGTATGTTTTTCTTTTTTTTTTAAAGTTGTATTTAAGTAAGTAAGTGTTTAAGTAAGTAAGTATGTAATTAAGTAAGTAAGTTAGAAACTATTTGTTTTTGTTAAAGTAATGCATGAAATAGTTATAGTATTAGAGAAAAATTAGTTAAAAATGGACGCATACATGAGCTTTTTAACTTCGTAAGCAAGTTGATAGCCCGCATAAGGATTAGCTTCGTTTTCGGGAGGCCTGTAACAAAACCGTTAAAATTAAAGAGAAAAAAAAAAACAAAACAAAAAAACGTTTTTAAGCATTGCTTACAATCATTGATGTTTGTTAGATTTGTTAGAATTTTTTGTTTTTAATTTGTTTAATTAAGTTTGTATTGTAAACTGTTTTTTTTTGTTATCATAAATTTGCAACCATTTAAAGAGAAAGATGTTTAGTTTTTGGAATGTTTCATGTTAAGAAAAATTTTTAATGTAAAATCTTTAAAAACCATTCTGTTTCTGAAAACCATTTCATTTCTATTATATGTTCTCAAAATATTTTTTTATATTACATTTTTTTTATTTATTAAATAAATACATATACATATGTACGTATATTTGTATAAAATAATAGCAACATGATCAGTAATTTAAAAAGAAACTATGGAAGCATGTTTCCATCTGACCTGATGTATAACTAACTCTAAGGATACAAATGCCAAACTATAACAATTAATAGAGGTTACAGAAAAATACAAAAACTAAGGCAGACTACTGCCTTAGTCTTGCAGTGGTTGACTTATTAGACGTGAGGCCACGGTTCAAATTCCAACAAAACGAAATTCGAAAAAATATTTCTTCGCCGACTTCCACTCAGCAGACTTCTGGAAAAAACTCTGAGAGGAAATACAAATATACATACATAATTGGCTATTACAACCCTTCAGTCAGGATTACGGCCTAGCTTCTCACACCACTCATGTTGTGTGCGTTACTTTTATAAATGAAAGGCGGGACCTACAGTTTAACGTCGACTCCGAACGACAGATTTTTGAGAAACTTTTCATGGCAATTTTATTTACTCTCAGAGTTTTTGGCAGAAATCTGCTGAGAGGAAGACGCCGAAGAAATACTTTTTGTACTTTATTTTGATGTCTGGCCTGGGGCTCGAACCCTGGCTTTTCGTCTAATAAGCCAACACACTACCTACTAGACCACGGCGACTTCAAATACAAATATATTGTCATGAAAAGTTTCTCAAAAATATGCCATTCGGCGTCGACTTTAAACTGTAGGTCCCGCCACTCATGTATAAAATTAACACACACAACACAAGTGGTATGAGAAGCTAGGTCGTAATCCTGACTGAAGGGTTGGAATGACCAATTATGTATGTATGTAAGTAGAAAAATTTCGTATCAAGAAACATAGATTGGAAGACATGATCTGTATCAGCTATCTACTAGGGAGTATCGTAATAAAGTTATTAGCTGTTCATGCTGTACTGTAGAATAATACGTACGTTATGGTCAAATCTAATCCCGAACACCAGCTTGTTGGCCAAAAAAAGAATAATTGTCAGTTAGAAAAGGTAAAAACAGGAAAATTTAACTGATTTAATCGAACGTAATCGCCTGACATTGAATTACATCGACAAAAATTTGTAAAGCTTGTCTTATAAAAACATAGAAAAATTTATAGGAGAGACCAGCAGACCATATTTACTTTAGAAAATCGTTGATGAGCTGATTTCACACTTTTGGTACAATTTGTGTAAGCCTCAGGGAAGCCATACAGCCGGCCGCTGTTCAGCACGTTTATTTCGGAATATTGCATAAAATAGTGATCAACTATTGTGGTTTTGATTTAAAGGCTGATATTTTTGGGCATTAGTGTTAAAATACAACGGAAATATATCGACAGGATGTGACAGAAGCTATGATCAAGAAGGATATAAAGTTGATTTATAATGTTTACTAGCAACGAACAGTTAAGTCGTCTGTTTTCTGGTCAGATAATTTGTATTGATTATCTCCACTAAATTCATAAAGGATTGCATTAAGAGAAAAAAGGAGGCATTTAATGAAATATTTTTTTCGCATATACATTTGTATCCTTTGCTTTAGACTCCAATGCAAGCATACAAAATTGCTCAGGGTGGTAAAAGATTTGTCAAGAATAAAGAATTAAAGTCTGGGCTAGATGGTATTTTATGAATAAGAGAGATATTTATTACTATCGCGTGGGATATTTGTCAGTTTAAATTTGAACCATCGGATCTAGCAAAACCTATGCTATTCTATTCTGTCACAAAATTTCACTGAACGTAACGAATCAATTTACGTTTGAGCAACGTTGGGATTTATTGGAACAACGACGGACTACATGATGATGTCGGTTTTGCACAAAAAAAATCATCTTTTCGGATGATACGCTAATAACAATGTTGCCGTATTTGGGCTCACCACCCACACGTGATCTTACAGAAGCCAATGCACCGATTATAACCGATTTTTTTTGCGCCCGCTCTTCATGGTATTGATGTGAACGATGTTTGGTTTTAATAGGATGCTACAGGTTAGGTTAGGTTAGAGGACGTGTACGTGTCATTTAAGACAAGTACAGTACCCGGAGGTCGAATTGACTCATCGTACAACATCCTACTTTCTCGCACCTCTTATGTTGTGCGCGTTAATTTTATACCTGAGTGGTGGAACCTACAGTTTAAAGACGACTCCGAACGATAAATTTTTGAGAAACTTTTTCATGGCAATTTTAGTTTACTCTCAGAGTTTTTGTCAGAAATCTGCTGAGAGGAAGTCGCCGAAGAAATACTTTTTGTATTTTGTCTTGATGTCTGGCCTGTGGCTCGAACCCTGGCTTTACGTCTAATAATCCAACACACTACCTACTAGACTACGGCACTTCAAAAAAAAAAAAAAGGATGCTACAACTTGTCACACATCTTATTTTACAATCGATTTACTGCGTCAAACATTTGATGGCCGTTTAATTAGCCGAAACGGTGATGTCAATTGACCACCAAGAAGCTGCGATTTGACACCGTTGCACTATTCTCTGTAGGGCGCCATTAAAGATAAGAGAGATAATTGAGGAGTTGAAGGCCAACATTTGCGATGCTATTGCCGAGATACGACCCCATACACTGGAAAATGTGCACGAAATTGGTACGATCTAATGAGGTACTGTGAGGCTAGTTGTGGCAGCAATATGAATGAAATAATATTCCATAATAATATTAGACGCCTCCGTATTATAACACTCTAAGTCGAAAAAGTGTGTTTTGAGTTATGAGCTCTCAAAGTTTTCATGCGACATACGACCATATGTGTATTCTAAGGAGATTTTTCCCTATAACTTCGGAACGGATCGGCACATCTTAACCAAATTTTGACTGTATTTAAGTTAGAGAACGTAGAAATTAAAAATGCAAGAACATTAAAAACGTTCTAAGTACACTTGGAACGTTATAGAATGGAGGCGTCGAATTGTACTTCACAAAAAAAAAAAAATTTGGCAAAATTTCAAACAGTTTTTGTTTTATTGGTTTTTTTATATTTAAACTTTTAAATGGCCCATCCTATATCCTATATTAACAGTGGAATTATGTGGAGAAATAAAGCAAATTTTGTTAAATTTATTATGTTTTAATACATGTTGCTATTAATTAGACACATGGTTTTATTTTGTTTTCAAACAATGTTTTTTTGTTTTTTTATAATCTTCTGTTTAGAAAAGAATTTCTTTAAAGTTTTTAAGAAAATTTCTGTTTATAATTAAAATCGTGGAAGTATCTTTTCTCTAATACTTTTAATTTATTTTTTTTTTGTATTGAAATTTTTCTTAATGATAAAACATTCCCAGAATATTGTATTTATAATTATTTATAAAGAACGTTTAATATATATATATATATTTTTTTTTTATATTTAACATTTATAAGTAGTGAAGTAAGTAAGTAGTTTTATATAACATAAAAATGAACATTGCATTTAAAATAAAATAAAAAATAAACAAATTTATTAAAACAAATAAATTAAAAAACAAACGAAAATTAGAAAGTAAAATTGAAACTTAAAACAATAAAACAAAAATTTTAATTACAATTATTTGCCAACATTATTAAGTATGTATGTATTTATTTATATGTATCAGTATTTAATTTTAAAATATTAATTAATTAGTTTTTTTTTAGTTTTTTTTTTGTATTTTATTTAACATTAGAGAGTTTACATTATACAAGAATATTATATTGTAGTTGTTGTTGTTTGTTTGTTTACTGTTCTTTTTGTTAACATGTATTATTTTGTTATTTTTTTGTAATTAAAACATGGTTGGTTGGTTGGTTGTATATTTATATGAGAACATTATGAGAACGTCATTAATGAGTTTTGAGAATCATAAATATAAAGTAAAAAGATTTTTAAGTTATTATTTTGGTTTTTTTTTGTGATTATATTTTTTTAAAATCATTTTTTTTTAAAGTTATTAAAGAAAAAAACCAAAAGGAAGAGAAATGAAAAACATTTAAGCATATTCTTTGTACAAGTGCTTCCTCATTTTATATGTATACTCTTGTTAAACATTTACATTTTAATTATTTTTTATGTCTTTTTTTTTTTAAATTTAAATTTAATTTCGATTTTATTTTATTATTTAAATTTTTTTTTTGTAAATAAGTATAGTTGTTGTTGTAAAGGTAGAGAATTTTATAAAAATGTTGTTAAACATTGGCATACAATACTCACCGATTGTATTGCGATGGTGACATGACTTGTCCCTCAATTTGTTGCCTATTTACAGTTGGTTTGACCTTGTTCACCTGTTTAACGGTACCGGTTGTATGCAAGCCTGTAGTGCCATTACCGGGGCCCATACCAGTTGAACCATTCGGTCGACGTGTGTGGCGATTCAATACTGGAAATTATAAGCAAAAATTATTTTGTATTCCTCTTTTCTCCGGTATATGTAGTAGGAGTTGTAGAATTATGAATAGAATAAAGAATGTTGCTTTCTTATACAAATTTTTGCTGCAGGGAATTAAATTTTATTTGATTGTAATGATTGATAATTTTACAACATTCTTCGTTTTCATTTGTATCGCTAATCATCATATACTTACAGTTCATATCTTCACGATCTCTGGTTATATCGCCTGTTATGTTGGAATTCATTCAAGCAAATTCAAATAGAAAATAAAACAGAATTTTATTTTAAAAATATTCAATAATTTTTTTAAAATTTTAAAACTTCTACAAAGAGAAAATGTTATTGAAAAATAAAAAAAAACATAAAAATTAATTCAAATGTAAGTAGTTAAGCTAAGAGAAAGGTTTATTTTTTAAACATTTTTTTTCGTTTTGTTTCAGTGTAATTGGCGTTTCAACTCAACAATTTTTGGGTTTTACCGTTATGTTAGCAAAGATGGCGGAGTTTGTAAAGCATTTTGTAGCATATTTTACAAAAACAGCCCTCTCCTTAAAGGGTAAGTAAGTGTTAGAATTTTTAGTTAAATATTGTTGTTTCTTTTTTGAGCTACTAAAAGGGAGAAAGAGGGTATTTGAACAGCTTTCGAAATTTGTTTGTTTTAGTTTTTGTTGTTGTTTGTTTATAAAAATTGGTTTTTTCTTATAAATAAAATAAACTAAAGTTTTCTAAAAACAAAAAAAAAAAAATAAAGAACAAAATTATACAAAAATTAAAACGTTTTTATTTAAATAACAAGCCATTTAAATGCAAATTATTTATAAGAAAATTACAATTTGAACACCTGTTCAATTGAATTTAAAGGAAGAACGTTTTTTTATATATAAATTACACGATATTTTTTTTTAATTTTAAAATTTTTAACAACTTTACATTAATTAGAATAAATATTAATGAAAAGTACAATATTATTAGCAAAATATATTATAGGGTATAAAAACGAAACAAAAATAAAAATCAACATTTTATTTAGTTAGGGAAGGAGCTAAATAAAAAGAATATCAACTAAAGATTGGAGTTTGGAAAAAGTTAAAGTTAATGTAAGCCAGAAGAGATTAGTTTTAAACGAAATGTTAATGATATTTTTGGTGATATATTTTTTATTAAACAATTATGGGAATTCTCCTTTTTTTTAAGCCTAAGTTCACATTAAGTAAGTTTTCCTTTGGAAACTTAATTCAATTTTCTTTGACATTTTATTTTGTGTCTACCCTCCAAAGTTCTTTTATAACGTTTGGTACGAATCTGAACTAGAATTTAAACACATAATGTAGAGCCACTAAAGAAACGATTGTTTTACAGTCTTGTTATGATGCTAATGAAATCTTATGCTATTTTTAACTAGCGAAACAAGCAGCTGCGAGATCGTACCTATAGCCGTCAAAATCAGAATATGAAAGACGGACGATTTGGATTGCAATGTTGACTGCTTGATATCTTAGCCCACTTTAATACCACAATAATTCTCTTATGACAACGGCCTACATCTTAAAAAAAATACCTAAGCATCCACTGACTAATGGCATTTATACAAGATCGGATGTAAAGGGTGTTTTTTATAGAGGTATAGAACTTTAAGTTGGCATTACTTTTCAAGATGGCGACCGATTTAACAGCTGTCAAGTGATTTATTCTCAGTTTGGTTCGGCAATTCATCATGAATAGACTCACGCCTGAACAACGCTTGCAAATAGTGCAATTTTATTTCGAAAATAATGGTTCTGTGCGGAAAACGTATCGCGCACTACGTCCATTTTATCGTCGACAAAACCGTCCATCAGAGCAGTTAATTCGATTAACCATGGAACCATGGAACGTTTTCGCACCACGTTTACTCTTATTGATAACTCGCATCCCCAGAGACGCTGTACGGTGCGTACAGAAGAAGCTATTGCTGCTGTAGAGCGTAGCATTGAGGAAGACCCGAATGAGTCCATCCGCCATCGAGCACAGCAATTGGATCTGTGTCCATCCACTTTATGGAAGATTTTGCGGAAGGATCTTGGTTTGCGTGCTTACAAAATCCAACTCATGTAAGATTTGAAGCCAAACGATCATCAAGTAAGGCGTAGATTCGTCGAATGGGCCCAAAACGAGATTATCGTTGTTCCCGATTTTCATAAGCGAATATTGTTTAGCGATGAAGCGCACTTCTGGTTGAATGGCTACGTCAACAAACAAAACTGCCGCATTTGGAGTGAAGGTAATCCTCAAGTGTATGTGGAAACACCGTTACATCCAGAAAAACTGACAGTTTGGTGCGCTTTATGGGCTGGTGGAATCATTGGTCCGTACTTTTTCAAAAACCATGGTGGTCAGAACGTTACAGTCAATGGTGATCGGTATAGAGCCATGATTACTAACTTTTTCATTCCTGAATTGAATAACCATGATGTCCAGGAGATGTGGTTTCAACAAGACGTCGCAACATGTCACACAGCTCGTGCCACAATAGATTTATTGAAAGACACGTTTGGTGACCGCCTAATTTCACGTTTTGGACCTGTGAATTGGCCTCCAAGATCTTGTGATGTAACACCGCTAAACTCTTTCTGTGGGGCTATGTAAAGTCTATGCGGTAAAGCCACAAACGCTTGACCATTTGGAAGACAACATTCGCCGTATTATTGCCGATATACGGCCACAAATGTTGGAAAAAGTCATCGAAAATTGGACGTCCAGATTGGACTACATCCGCGTCAGCCGTGGCTGTCATATGCCAGAAATCATATTTAAAATGTAATGCCACAAGATTATCCTACGGATAAATAAAATTCATGCCAATCGAATAATCCATCGTTGTTTTATTGCAACTTAAAGTTCTATACCTCTATAAAAAACACCCTTTATAATTCTTTCCAAGATTTTTTATTAAAGTACAATGTCATTATGCAGCCTTCAAGATTAACTTTAAATATAGCCGAGAGACAAATTTGGCATGAAGGCATTTTGAGATACACACAAGTTTCCTGATAATAAAACATCTATTTGGTGCCTAGAGTCAGTGGGCGCCTCTTCATAGATTGTGCAAGAATACCGGGTGTCACTGGAGCAGATATCAAACAAAAGACAGGGACATAAAAGGTAACATCTTCAATAGCTGGTATAACTATTAATTCGTCCGAATTCTGAGGTGATGTTGATTTATAATCTTCATGTATTCGAAAAGAATAGATGGACAAATGAATTCACTGGTAGGAATACCAGACAAATCTAACCCTTTGTGGGTGTATGGAGGTTACGACTTGTAATAAATCTTAGAAATTATAATGAAACATTGGGCCCGCGGCATACATGCCGACAAAGTAAAAATATCTGCAGAAACCGTAATGTGGAGGTAGCACTATTTAGCGACAGAACTTGTCTAAACAGAGGTGTTTTGTGTTTTGAATTCAAACCCTCATAAATTGACAAGATAGTAAAGAATTGCCATCAGTCAGGATTTATAAGAAATATGGGACTTTTGAAAGAACAAAAATGTAGAATGAAAACAGCCAACTTCAGTTTGACAATTACGTGCTATAAAACCCACAATTACACGGTCTCTACGGTACGAGGTAGCTATTCTTCTCTTAACATTTTTAACGTGAACCCAGATTGTTTTAATTTCTTTTAATTACAATTTTTAATTTTGTTAAAATTAATACTATTCCGGTTTACATTAAGAGAGTATTTTTTTTTTGTTTTGTATTGTAAGTTACATGCTTTTCAAAATACACACGTAGAAACTTTTTTGTTTAAATAATTCAATATTTAAATATGTTAAATTATTTATAATATATATATATTTATAAATATTTATATATATATATATGTATATATAGAGAGAGATATAGAAATATAAAGATATAAAATTTTTTTCAAGGGATATTTTACTAAGAATCAAAGAGAGAAAAAGGCAGAGTTTAAAAAGAAAGCTTAAAAATAAAAATATAAAAAAATTTTTTAAAAAGCCAACTAAATTCATATAAAACTTAAATAATACTTAAGAACTTAAGAAAAATATAGTATTTTGATATCAAATAATTTCGTATTTAACTTTTTTTTGCTTTCCTAACACCAAATTTCCTTTAATTCTTTCATTTGTTTTTCTTTTGTCATATAAAATGTCTAAAAAACTTCCTTTCTTTTTATTTAGATTTGAAAAAAAGGAATGAAAATTCATTTATTTTTAAATTTTTTTTTTTAAATTTTTGTTTACCCGATATTGATCGACGCACATGCACCCTTTTCGGTAGTTCGGGTGGTGTAAACGTGGGTGCAGGGTGGTGATCATCTGTAAGTTTAAATTCCATTGAATACAGCAGATTCATTTTAAGCATTTTATTTTTATTTTTGTTTTAATTAAAAATAACAAATAAACAAAAACAAAGAAATATTGGAGATTGTATAAAATATTTATTTTTTTTTTACTTTTCATTTAAATTATAATATTCAATTCAAAAATAATAAATTTTATTTTTTTATTTAAATAGAAACAAAACATAAGGAAAATCATTTGAATTGAAAAGAATGGTTTTACTTGAGTTTTGTTATGAAAGAGAATTGTTGTAAAACCAAAAAGAAAAAAAAATATATAAAACGATAGAAAATTAAAATAAAAAGAAAGTTAAACAGACATTTTCTTGTAGGGAAAATGGATTTTTCAAAGATTAATTGTTTCAATTCCATCCTAATCCAGTCCTCCTGATCACTGCTATATTTGATTAAAAATAAAAATTAATATTTTCGCCTTCTAACTTCTATCAAAGATTTGTAAAACTTGGACGTGTTATTATATTATATACATATGTATATCGTTAGTATAATTCGCAAAGACGCTAAGTCCACTCTTTTCTAAAATTGGGATTTTAATGCAAAACGATAACACTATACCAAATACATATTTTCCGACAACAAAATGTCAGTATGTAGCTTAAAGTTGTTGTAATTTTGTGGTTTGCAAAAACGCTAAGTCCATAAAACTACGAAATATAATATTAACAGCACGTGCTAACTCCACGAATAATAATTATTCTTAATTTTTGATCTAGGTTATTTAAAGAGAGCTGTTTAGTAAAAATAATTGCGTTTAAAAAGTTTACAAATTTTAAAAACTGAAGAAGCCGCAATGTTTTTGTGTCTCCTCTAAAATTTGGAAAAAGGGACTGAACACATTTGCGAATGAGTCTAACGATATATATTGTATATGTATATATATATATTATTTGTTTCTTAGAATGACAGAGCTGCCATCTAACATTGTATGCAAATAATTCTTCCTGTGAAAAGGTATGAAAGTTGCAAATATATAAATATAGTGAGGTCCTCTTCCAAACTAAGAAGTTGTTTTTATAAAACTTACATATGGGATCAATAAGCGTTAGATGGAAGGCAAATGTGGGCTAAAAAATCTACTAGGTAAGCGATGTCTTTTAAAAAAGCTAGGATTGTTGAAAAAGTTTTTTCCGTAGATATAGCTCAAGAAATATACGAACGTGCTGAAACGATCTTTGCAAAAATCACAAACATCATGGATCAATAGCCTGAAGAGTTGGTGAACGATAAGCATATTAATGTTTAAATTTCATCCTTCCAACCCTTCATTTATTACCCACTGCCTAGGATATGCTCAGAAAATCTGATACACCTGAGTAAATATTTTTAAGTGTAGTTAGGGCGTACTTATGTGGTAGATTATGGGGAGGCCAGTTTCATTTTAATCGAATGGGGATTTTAGGATTCACTTGTATAGTGATGAGCAAGACAGCTCAATGACACGACTCTAATGAATCGAAGAAATTTTCTACATTTCGAAAATATTAGAAATTTCGATTGTACCATAGTCTAGTAAGTCGTATGATGACGGTCGCCATCTTGAAAGAAGATGTAGGAGGAAAAATAGTTTTTCAGCAGGGATGGGGGGGGGGAGGTTTGGCAAAAGCTCTGTGCTTAAACTATTTGCCAGGGAAAAAGGTTCCCAAACTGTTGTGTGGGTGGTGCAAGATACCAGACTGTAATCTTGACTAAAATGTTGTATCAGGTAGAACTCGAATGCGGTCTACAGGTTCATTAAATTAGTTCACAAAGCAATGCGAAAAGAAAACAGCTGACCGAGCCAACCAAAAATACCATATGACAACTCTTTAGATTTTGGTGTTGACAAAGGAGTTGATAAAAGATGTATACATTTGTGTGTATGTATTTTAATAAAAATTATCCTTTTTCCCTTCACGCTGAAAATGTCTCTTTTTAAAATAAAAACACATAAATTTTTACTAAAAAAAAATAACAATAAACAGAATTACAAAGGGAAGAAAGAAGATAACAAAACGGAATTATAGGTGGCGCCGGGGGTTGAGTATAAAGGATTAATAATTGGGAATTATATTGTAAAAGGTTTGGAGGGAAGGATAAAAAATAAAAAATAATTTATTTTTTTTATACAAAAATACTAAATAGATAAGAACAATTAATATACAATATAAGAAGAAAACGAGAGAGAGAGAGAGAGCGAGACAACATGCAATATATAATATATACATATTATGTAACTCGTATTATATTAAAACATTCGTATCTAGAATAAGAACAATTATCTACAATTTACATCATACAGATACAGAATACTAAAAAAGATAAAATAGAAAAACTCTGGAAGAAAAAAATTAAATAAACACAGTAACAGAGAGACAGCAAGCTTAGTGCGACTACAATAACGAATTTACGAATTACGATTATTTAATATAATATAATATTAGTATTAAAAGATTAGATTGAATACAAAAGAAAAAAAAACAAAATTAATTAATTAATTAATAATTGTTATATACGATACGATATTTGATTTATACATACATAGTATTTGTATTTCTAAATATACAAAGACAAACTAAATAAAACGTTAATATTTTCTTATCGAATTTTTTTTTTTTTTTAATAATGAAGGGTATCAAAATTTCAATACAATTTAAATAATATTCGAATAATATTTTCTTTAGTTTTAATTAATTACACCTACAGATCGTTGTTTTTTTTCTATATTGTAAAGAAAATGGATTTTTTCATTTTATTTGATAATCTTCCTCATCAGTTTGTTTGCTACTTTTGTTAGTTTTGTGTTGCCTTTTGAATATCCTTTCGATCTACATATTGGTTAATGGCCTAAAATATTATATTTCGTTTAAATAACTAGAAATATTGTATCTTCTATAAAAGCTTATATTGTATAATAAATTTGAAACTAAATTGCATTATGAAGTTTCATGTACGGAAAATTCCAGACTCTTCTTTTAAAAATCTAAAATTTTAACTTTTCTAGATTTGTTTCCTTCATTTTTTTTTCGTTTAATAAGCCAAACTTGTCACCATAATTAATCAGTTTTTATATTGTATATATACGTTATATTTTAAATAAGTTGTTTTAAACAAAATGAAATTAAAAATTAAATTGAAATAAATTAAATTATATATGTATGCATGTACAGTGAAAGACAGTGAAAATCGTACAGCAAAGGTTTAAGATCATATTTGTTTCTTTTGTAAATAAAAATAATGGACACGAAAATCTAAGCGTCGTTAGAACTTTTCACGATTCACTCCCTCGATTCTCCTTACTATTTACACGATCTCGAATATCTGGCGAAATGGATTCCGATTCTTATGGTGATTCAAAATCAAATTTTTTCATTTTCATTTTTCACAAATGATATGCAATACTTTATGTCTGTGGAGTCGCCACATTCTAGTACGTAGTGTCTTGGTTTCTTATACGTGAGGCCAGGGTTAAAACCCCATATCAGACGTCTCCAACAAAACGAAATATGCAAAAAAAATTTCTTTAGCGACTTACTCTCAGCAGGTTTCTGGCAAAAACTCTGAGAGTAAATGAAATTGCCATGAAAAGTGTCTCAAAAATCTGTCGTTCGGAGATGACTTTAAACTGTAGGTCCTGCTATTCATGTAAAGGGTCCGCCAAATAACGTTTTTTTTTTTGAAAATGCTTTTAAAATAACTACTGAATATTTTCTCAAATTTCTTTTTTTATTTGGTTAATAATGGAAAATAATTTCATTCAAATGGCTGCCTCGGCTGGCCATGCAGTAGCCTACACCAGAAGATGCCGATTTTAGCAAAAAAAAATCATCTTTTCAGATGAAGCTCATTTTGATCTTGGCGGGTATGCAAACAAGCAAAATTGTCGCATTTGGGGCACAGGAAACCCGCACGCATACATTGAAAAGCCGACGCACCCAAAACGAGTCACTGTTTGGTGCGGATTTTGGTCCAGAGGCATAATTGGGCCATTTTTCTTCGAAAATGAGCAAGGAGTGCGGTTACAGTCAATGGCGATCGTTATTGGGCCATGTTGAACGAATTTTTGTTCACAAAAATTGAAGAGGAGGATATTGGCAACATTTGGCTTCAACAGGACGGCGCTACATGCCACACAGCCGAAGCTACATTCGATGTTTTGCGCCCTGTTTTTGAAGATCGCATTATCAGGAGCAGAGCTGATGTCGTTTGGCCACCTCGGAGCTGCGATTTGACACCGTTGGACTATTATTTGTGGGGTGCCGTCAAAGATAAGTGTTGCGCCGACAAGCCAGAGACAATTGACGCTTTAAAGGACAATACTCGTGAAGCCATTGGTGAAATACAGCTTCACACAATCGATAATGTGCTTAAAAATTGGACCGATCATGTAGGCTACTGCATGGCCAGCCGAGGCAGCCATTTGAATGAAATTACTTTCCATTATTAACCCGGAAGGATTGTACTTTCAAATAAAAAAAGAAATTTGAGAAAATGTTCGGTAGTTTTTTTTTTAAAGCATTTTCAAAAAAAAAAAAAGTTATTTGGCGGACTCTTTACTATAAAATTAACGTACACAACATATGTGGTGTGAATAGCTAGGTCGTAATCATGACTGAAGTGTTGTAGTGACCAATGATATATGTATATAGGTAAGAGAGATTTTCTCATTAACGCTAGTGGAATATGCAACACTTTACATATGTATGTTTGCCAGAGACCATTTAACAAATTGGAATGCAAATGCCAATGACAATACTAAAGATAATGTTTTGTATTCACCTGTACCAATGAAGACAATATTGAAAATGTTGCTCTTGCAAATCTCTTTTCCAACAACAATTTATAGCATTTCAATTCATTGTCATGCAGCTCGTGATATAAAACCAGAAAAAGGCGCATAGTTCATTGTATATATCCTGTACAATTTTCTCTGACTTTTTAATTTTCTTGGGGAATAAATATTTTTTCTCTTGCTTTTTTATAATCTTAGCAAACTTAAATAACATTTTCTTTACAATATATCTTAAAATTTAACTTAAAAACTTATTTAATTCTTCTTGTATTAATTAAAAATAATTCACGCTTTAACGATTTTCGCTGACATTCACTGTATATTTTACAACTGTATCCAACACTCTATGAATGGAATGAAATTGAACAAAAAAATTAAAAAAATTCTGAAACTATGTATGAAAACAGAATGTCTATTTACGTTTTAATTAGAAAAGTTTAAGAGGAGTTAAAAAATAATTCAATTTTTCTTTGAACAAAAATCAATGCAATTGTGATAAGAAAGTATAAAACAAAAAAAAAACTAAACATAAAATAATCAAAATACAGCTCACGGACTTACTTGTCTGGTAGTAATCTTCATCTTCTATAAGATTTTTCAATCAATGGGGTTTTGATAAAAATTTGACGCGCCAACATATATATTTATAGGTTTATGGAGATGATTTTTATTTAAAGGAGTAGTTACGTTTTCGAATTATGTATTGTGTTGTTTACGTTACGTGACGTAAGTTTTTTTTTTACATAAATATAATTTAAAGAGAGATAACGAGATACGATATAATTTTAGTATAGAAAGTTTTTTGAATATGATCACAAATCATATGAGAGAGAGAGAGAAAAAAATATATGTTTAAATCGAAATGAACACACTACTGATAAAACCAAGGCGTGTAGAAAATGTAGAGAAAAAATTAATATTTTTAGGCAGTTTTGAATTGTTTTTCTGTAGTGTAGTGCAGCAGGAACTCTATTGTTTTTAAAGACCAATCAAGGAATCCATTATATTCTCCTATTTGTAGCAGAATATGTTTCACAATAAACATGAGGGGCGGAATACTCAAATATTAAAATATGCACTCAAGGTGTACTTTTAATATTTCAAGGATGTATGAAGTCCAATCCACTTTACAGAAGTGAACCTAACTCCTATCAAACACAAACAGAACTACAGGTATTCATACGTATGCAGGATATGCAAAAAAAAATATGAATTAACCTTTATGAGAAAGCCTGATAGTATTACAAAGAGAGCTTTTTGGTGGAATTCTCCAGGCTCAAAGATTCGTGGTCGACAAAAGAACAGCTGGGTGTCCCAGAATATTCCAAGAGTTAGTTTGATCTAACAGGGGATGTCGTAACAATAACAGCAGCAAATAGAGTTAAATGATCATTATTGAGTATTGATTTGATTTGCTATAGCATGCGAGAGCCTAAAAGTTCAACTCTCAGCTCTGGCGTATTAAAAGAATGAAATATGGGAAACAAATTTCAAACACTGTAGTCTAGTAGGTACAGTGTTGGCTCGTGGAAGATGAACATAAAACGAAATATGAAGAAATATTTCTCTGGCGACTTCCTCTCAGCAGATTTCTGACAAAAAGTCTGAGAATAAATGAAATTGCCATGAAAAAGTTTCTCAAAAAAATCTGTTGTTCGGAGTCGATTCTAAACTGTATGTCCTGCCACTTATGTATAAAATTAACACACACAACAAAAGTGGTGTGAGAAACTAGATTGTAATCCTAACAGAAGGGTTGTAAAGACCAATTATGTAGGTATGCGTATGTCATACGAATTTGAGGTTAAACTGAAGATTAGAAAGATGGCATGAGAAGTCAGTTCGTAATCTTAATGAGATGACGTCGACTAGAATCTATAACGTAACTTAGGCAATCAATACGTAAATGAAGTCAACAAATCGAAACTGCAGCCACAGGCGAAATAATTGTGTGAAACATACAAACTACCTTGGAGCGTATCGATTGAGGCCCTATACTCATTACAGAAATAACGTGTCAAAAATATATAAAGAATAATAATTTTTAGAAAATAATATTAAACAATAGAGTTCCAGCCGCAAATGTTTTGTGTAATAATTATGTGTGTGTTTAAGTTAATGGACACAGTTTCAACTAACCAGAGTTACTACAATGAAACATAAAGACAGTTTGTTTTTTAAGTCTAATCTCAAGAAAATCACGATCTGAAAACTGATTATGAAACAATCCTCTAAATTTTGTATTAAGAATGTGAAACTTTTAAAAACATTTTGAGTATCCGATTTAATTTTTAATCAATTATTTTTTTTTACATTTTATTTTCCAATTTTACATATTTTATGTACAGTTACACACAAAAACACAGACACAGATTTTTATTTTTAAAAGAAAAGAAAAAAATGTAAAAATTATGTGAAATAAATAAAATACGAAGAAAATAAAATAAATATAAATATAAAATATGAATTTTTTGCTATTAAAAAAACAATGAAATGTTTAATTGAATAGAATCGATTATGACGTTTATAAAATATATACGAATAAATAAACACAGAAAATATGATTACAAATGTATTTGAATTGAAAATGATTTTTTTTTAAATTTTTTGATTATTTTTTTTAAGAAATATTTTCCAAAAAGACTACACGAACAGTAATAAGTACGAACATAAAAAAATAAATTCGTTTTTATGATTTTGACTTGTAATAGACGAAATATTTTTAAATTGTAATAGAATAGACATGAATATACACGAACGATTATAAATTATAGAACAGAACCTTAAGGATTGTTGTTGTTGTTGATTGTATTGTACGAGTATATTGTTTTACAAGAAAGGTAAACATAATTTAGTTGCCACAAATAAAATCAGATTGTGTATTAAAATCAAACTATATACGTTTTTCCCAATGTTGATACACCTTAGGATGCCGTTCGGTGTCTTAAATAAAGATAACCTTAACGCTGCACATGTTCAAAGTAGATGTTCTGTTCATTCTCCTTAGCAAAGAATTTACAAACTTGGCTTAAGCTGATCCCTACCCTGTACAACTGCTACATGAGCCTATAGTGCCTGGTCAAAGTCTGCTTACTATTCTGCCTGCCTGAGAATAGTAATTATCCAACAAAAGTTAAGATTGTCTCATCAATATTTTTCTTTCTTTTTCCTCAATCTTCTTTTTTAACGAGTATACTATTTGGAACAATTTTTGCAAATACATACATACATACATAATAGGTCATTACAACCCTTCAGTCTGGATTACGACCTAGTTTCTCACACCACTTATGTTGTGTGTGTTAATTTTATACATGAGTGGCGGGACCTACAGTTTAAAGTCG
Source organism: Sarcophaga subvicina (assembly GCA_936449025.2). NCBI lineage: Eukaryota > Metazoa > Arthropoda > Insecta > Diptera > Sarcophagidae > Sarcophaga > Sarcophaga subvicina. Next base: position 90,834,065 of record OW388081.2, on the reverse strand, counting down.
ACTCCGAACGACAGATTTTTGAGAAACTTTTCATGGCAATTTTATTTACCCTCAGAGTTTTTGCCAGAAATCTGTTGAGAGGAAGTCGCCGAAGAAATACTTTTTGTATTTTATTTTGATGTCTGGCCTGGGGCTCGCACCCTGGCTTTTCGTCTAATAAGCCAACACACTACTTACTAGACCATGGCAATTTTTGCAAATAATTCAATTTAATTTCCTAAAAAAAGTAAATATGATTATCACAATCATGGCAACTAAATTATAATTGTTCTTTTTTTACACTATCTACGGTGTAAACACTGTCTTTATCCGCAGATTATTTGTCTGCTCAATGCAATAAATGCCCGCCTGAAGCCAGCATTCTGTTGGTGTCCTGACTAGCGGATAGGATTGCTATGTTCCATATTTTGGATGTACATCTTCCAATGACCTTCATTTGGAAAATATTCGCGAGTATGTCCATAGGTTCCGAAACGAATAGATTACTATCTTATGTCTGGCCTATGACTCAATCGTGTTGTGGTGCAATTAAGTTATATTGATACGCTTGTCCCTCAGGCGAATGTTCAATTGTTAAAGCAATCCTGATTGTTTCACTGAAAGGACACAAAAGAGCCATAAAGTCTTACTTTCAATATACGTATTATTCCTCTAATTCGAAGCTTTGCTGTCTTCGGATTCTTTAAGAGCAACGTTCATAGTCCATATCTTCAACTGTGACACGTGGAAAAAACTGTGAACATACTTAACTGTATTCAGCAAAGGCCGTGGATTCCTAAACGGAGACGCAATGGGGGATATTGAAGAACAACGTGGATTGAAACTGAGTACACCCAAACCTGTTTTTACACGTTTTTTTTTTACGCGAATTTGAAATAAGACGGTTTTTTTCAATAACTGCCAAGTTGATACTTGACGGCCTTCAAATGGCAAATAAGTTGGCAGAACACATTTTGACATGTGATAACATAATTGAAAGAGCTGTGAAATTTCAGTCAGACCTACAAACATGTATGGCTAGATACAGAGAGCTCTATAAAGAGCTTTCCAAAGTTGGATCACAACGCACTATAACAGAATTTGCTGTTAAAGGAAATAAACCAGCGCCAGAAGCAGCTTCTGAAGATGTAGAAGGAATAAGTATTTCTACTGGCGAGACTGATTGAGCCACCCCAGCAAAAGAGAATGCGCTTGCTATCAGAAACTGACTCCGAATAAAATAAAAAAAATTTTTTATTGAAAATAATTCCGTTCCTAATTGTCTTAAGAGTTTGATAACTAATTTTATTTTTATAAATGGAAGGGAATTTTTAAGTTTTTTCTTTATTTTTTTATAATCATAAAATGAAATAAAATAAAAACTCTGTGTATTTCAATAGTACTAAATCTGTGCGTTTTTATAAAGTTATTCAATTTAATAGGCATATGTAGGCTGCTGCATCAATCCTATGTATATCTTTTCAGTTTGTTTATACACTTACATACATACATAATATTTGTCTTTTTTACGCGTTTTTTTTTACACGGTATCCACTGGAACTTATCTACCGAAGTCGCCGTGAAGTCGCCGTGGTCTAGTAGGTAGTGTGTTGGCTTATCAGACGAAAAGCCAGGGTTCGTGCCCCCCAGGCCAGACATCAAAATAAAATACAAAAAGTATTTCTTCGGCGACTTCCTCTCAGCAGATTTCTGGCAAAAACTCTGAGAGTAAATAAAATTGCCATGAAAAGTTTCTCAAAAATTTGTCGTTCGGAGTCGACTTTAAACTGTAGGTCCCACCACTCATGTATAAAAATTAACGCACACAACATAAGTGGTGTGAGAAACTAGGTCGTAATCCTGACAGAAGGGTTTTAATGACCAATTATGTATGTATGTGTGTGTATATGCAACGGGAACACAGGTACTCATAAATTCATGATATTACAGATACTACGTAAAAATAAATTAAACGCAGATAATTAATATAAGCTGACGGTGAATTTTCCTAAGGAGATGGAATATTCAATACTAAAGAACAATAGAGATGGAGAATGTGGAGGCTCAAATTTTTATAAATCCAGTATGCCATGTACATATATTGCGTCAAGCGTAAAGGTCAGTGATGGTAGATTCTTACAAAGAAAATAGACAGAACGTTGCATGCTAGAGAATAACTTGATGCAAAATAAGTTTGCTGTAAATCTTGAAGATGCATCCTAATAATGATGGAGAAAAAACTCTTACATATGTAAGCCTTCTAAGAACTGCCCCAGAATTTTATTAAATCGCTGAAAGAAAATTGGCGCGACGAGTGATTTTCCATGGTGGCCGAGGGCTATAAAATAACTATTTGAACAATTTTTGCAAATAATTCAATTTAATTTCGTAAAAAAAAGTATAATATGATTATCACAATCATATCAATTTTATTTATAGCAACTAAATTATAACAGTTTTTTTATTTTGACAGTGTTTTTTTAGAGTTGATTATGTAACGAAAACAGAGAAGAAAGAAGTGTCTTTGAAGAGTTGATGGTTTTTGTTAATGAATGGTTAGGTTGGTTGGTGGTTATGGTTGAGTGGAGTATATGTATGTAGAGAGTATAGGAGTAGTAGTAGAGGTATAGTATAAGAATTCAGATATTAGTGTCTGTAGGCATTAGAGGCGTGTATTATTTGTGATTGTTTTTGTTTTTGGTAGTTTAAAAAAAAAGAAAGAATATTTTTGTAATGAATTTCGTATTTGAAATTTATACGTACTTGCACGTCCTACCATTTGTACGGCTCGGACGCCTTTCCTGAATGTGGCCACTGTGCTTGCAGTAATAGTAGTAGTAGGTTGGTAGATTGATTGATTGGTAGGTAGGTAGTAGGGGGGTCATTAAATAAAATAAATGTTATAGAGGATATGTGTGAATAGGTAAATGAATAAATTCATTAACATGATGTAAACTTTTTTTAGATTTTTTTTCATAAATTTCTTTAATAAAAAACAATAAAAACAATGATCATCATAATAAATTACAAACGAAACGAAAAAACTTTCATGAATAATAATAATAATAATAATAATTTACGATATTATTTACGTACGTATATAAAAAAGAACTTAATAAAATTGTTTAACATAAAAACAGAAATTACAGTTATATGAACCTACTATTTTAAGCCTACATTTTGTTTTTAAGAATATAAACTATGTATTGTTTTATACGTTCAATTGTTTTTAATACATTTTTTTTTGGTGATTTAGTTGGCTGGCATTTTATTAAATCCCTTTTATTATTAAAACCTTATATTTAATAGAGATTGTTGTTAACTAACCTAAGGGACGAAGAAAGTAAAATTCATTGTTTATATACCCTTTACCATTGAACAAGGCAGGCTACATACAGTAGGTGGCAGTATGTCGTAAGTAAATGAAAAACAATTTTATTGTCTTCCAGGAAATAATCCAATGAAATAATATTTGAATTTTAATTAATTTAATAAGGTCTTTGCGAATTCAAGGATATTTCAGGCACTATTCATGTGGCTTTCTTGTAAATCGAATATTCGTTTCAGATAATTTTAATAGAGAGTTGATGTGTTTATTATTTCAATTGCCTTAGCAGTTGAGGTTGCTATTGTTGGTACACATGGATGCCAAGCAACTGAACACCACATCCAGTTGATTAGAGCCTGCGCTGTGAAAGTTAGGTAGTATGTATGATCGAACTAGTGAAGCTAGAAAATCAACTAGTAAGACTATAATACGCACTAAATAACAAGGCCAAGTTCTTAGTTTTGTTTCTGAACTAGGAACTGACATTAGGAACTGATTTAGCTAGCGGGGTATTTCAGAAAATATGGTACATATGACAGACTAAGTTGTATTTCAAAGAGAAATCCAGTAAACGATGCTTTAGGCGAGCAGCAATATAACCTAATTAGATTATCGGATAGATATGGTCCCGTAGAACATAATTACACCTCTATATTACCCAAACTTTGATTTGAAACTTGGTTATCTTAAAATGGAATAGGTCGAATAGAGACCTATACCGAAGGATCTAAATTAAACCGAACCGAAGGACCATTTATGTCGATCTTTTTCAAAAACTATAAACTGTGTAAGGCACACCTTAATATACGGCAGGGTTATAAAAATTTATACAGAAATCAAGCAGCTCTGAAAAACTATGTACATAAGATGAGAAGATATTCTGTTGAAGGAAATCTAGTCGTTGTCGTATTAAGGCACCAGATTATCCCTTTTGGATCTCATTCGTATGATCTGTGTTACATTTACTCGCGTTAAAATTGCGATTTGACTTGCACTAAAAACGTCTAAGGGCTTTATAAGTTCAGTAGAATCTCTAAAGGATTTAACTTATAAAGTGTTTAATTTGAAGCTGCTTACGAAAGGACCTCTCTTGTTAAGTTCCCTATGATTGTGGAACTTTTTGGTACATTACAGCTTATTTATGAATCTGGCTTGGTAACTAAGATTGTTACAGTTAGATTGACATCGTTGATATTAGCCAATAGTCGATTACCTACATACATACATATATAATATGTTGTTTCGCAATACTGTAAGGGTGACGTCTTTACTTGGTATTATTACTTTCAAGTGCGATAACTAAATAGAAAAATATGAAACAAAAAATTGAAAACTTTTTTTAATCATTCATTGCAGATATTGGTATCATATTGCAACCCCGAATGATTTACGGGCGAATTATTTCTCTGATTAAAGAGAGGCTTCTAGTAGTAATTATGTGTGTCTCATAAAATGAACCTTAAGATATAGGGCATATAAAATATTCGTCTTGGCCGAATATAATTTATTTTTGTCTCCCAAGCATGTAGCTTTTTATTGTCATACGTATGCTATGTACTGAGGAAGAGATACGTTTTCTTACTCTTAAATTTTATTAAAAAAAATTAAAATAAAATAAATTAATAAACTTTCCTTTTCTTTTTGTTTCATATTATTTTTAGCAGAATAGAAAGATTATACTTGTTATACGTTTTTGTTAATACTTTTTTTTTGTTTTTTTTTGTTTTATTATAATTTTGTTTTTGTAATTTAACTAATAGCAATTAAGTCAAGTTAGCAGCAACAAATAATATTTATTGAGAGCAGCATTGTTAGCATTTAGAAATATAATTAATGAATTAATTACATATTTATTATTAGAATTTAATTAAAATTTTATTTTTTTTGTTTAATTTCGTGGGGAGGAATTGGACAACAACAAAAGAGATTATTTTTGATTTTAGCAACATGTTTTTTTTAAATTAATTTTTATCAAATTTTATTATTATTTAAATAAAATTTTAATATGTTTGTTGTTATTATTTATGAAATAAATAACGAAATTGCATTTTAATAATCGTACCCTCCATTTGGTTAATAACTGAGGATATGCCTTGATTCACCATTCCAGTCTGCATCATTATCATGCCCACATCTGTAAATTATTTTTGGTTTTTTTTTTATTAACATTTTCAAACTGGTGCTTGATTGATTGTTTGATTTTGAGGTGAAAACAACAAAATTTTTAATATATTTTTTCAAATTATTTTTTATTTTTAATTGCAATATTAGTTAGATTTTTATAAAATTATAATTGCTTTTTGGTTTTTTAATTTCAGTTTCTTTTTTTTGTTTCGCAACTTAAATTAATAGTTCCAAGGCGCCAGTCACAATTTATTACACACATGTACATATATAGTACGTAAGAAGGCACAGTGGGCTTCAAATATAATTTTTGTGTTTTGTCTTCACCTATGACAATAATGAGAAGAAAAGGCTTCTATGCATACAGCAACTATCTTAAATAATTGTCAGCCAAAAAATAAAGACACATATTTAGTAACTGTTGTAAAGTGTTAATACAGCATTTTCAATAAAAGCGCCATCTGTTCTTTAAAAAAAAGAATACCTAAAAGTATTTTCTTACTCACTTTGCAAGAAAATTGATAGTAATGTCTCTAGAGTAATGTCTCTAGACATAGGAATTAATGCTGTTTGGGAATGACTAGGACTCGATGAGCAAAGTTCAGCACCAATACAATTTCACCCAATTATCCGAGGTCCTGCTGCTATTCAGCAGTGATTAGCTTGTAAACTTGATTAATGGCATAGGAACAAGGCGAGGAAAAAAACCCAAATCAATTAGGAGATGGAGATAGCCTGTGGCAGTCATATTGTTCTTAAAGGAACTTTACTTTTGCTACAACAAAACGATCCGACTTTTCAAACGCTATAGAACTTTTTCGTATCCTAATAGTGATAACTTTCAACATACGAGTTATGTGTTGGATCATGCATCATTTGCCAAAGATGATAATAACCGCCGCATAACTCAAAGTATTAGGTGTCTAGGTTAGTTTAAATTGTCAGGGGCTTCGAAAAGCACAGCTTACTTGGGTTCTGTTGTAATACCGATATTACCGTCAAAGAATTATAAATCTTGGCTGGCGCCTCTGAGTTTTAGTCTGAATATATTACCTCCGGCTAGACACATTGTGTCAACAAACTCTGGCTGCTCAACACTGACTGAGAATATGTTTTTCGGGTTTCTCTTCTTAATGGTAATAACAGCTTGTTGAGAGGTATTCCCAGCCTCAAGGCTATGAAGGTCCTAATATGGACTCTGTTCAGGTTTAACATAAATTTTGTACACCAGATTTGTCTGATATCTTTACAAGATATGGATTCATTAACCCGAAAAAATTTGCCCTGATATGAAATCTTACCCAGAGTCAACATCATACATATGTATGTATATGCATGATAATCTTTCTTTTTAGAAACTTGAGGCTTGGATATGTTATAATTATTTTTATTTGCTAAGCTTAAAAAGATATGGAATATATTTTTATTTATTTTGTTGCTATTCAATGCCTAAACAATAAAATTATTCAAATTTATTTTTTAAAATCGTGGGGTTAGTACCTTCTTATTGATTTTCTACACAAGAATATACAAGATTAATATGTATTATATATACTATATATTTATTAATTATTATCTTAATAACAAATTTCCAATTTCACTTTTTAATCCCACTGTACCTCCTTCACCGTTGAAGCATCTTATTATTTGGTCTCTAACACTAGAATTAGTAGTGAAGCCATTGCCAGGCAAACACACATTGTACACTCGATCACAAAATTAACGCAGCCTTTACGTTACACAAACTTAAATCTGAATTTTTTTTTTGTTTTTTTTTTACATAAGATATCTAACTACTCTAGAATATTAGAATTAGATTAGAATAACGGTAACAGTAACAATTAAATTAATATAAATTAAATTACAATCATTTATTATTATTATTTAATTAGGTAATGTTTTTTTATTTTAAATTAAATACTACGTTGGATTACGGAAGAATTCGTAGAAGACGTGATTATTTACACAATGATTGATTGATTGATTGATTGATTGATTGGTTGGTTGGTCGTGAAAGTGAGGGAGGGTGTGGGGGCTTTATTAACGAAATTTACTTAAATTGTTAAATTGTTGTATTATTTACACTGTTGTAGTTGTTGTTATTATTATTAATTTATTTACACTTGCAAATGAGTGTGTATATATGTGTTATTATTATTATTTAGTATTATAAGGATTGATATGTAAAAGAAGGAATTATTAGTATAAATACATACATACGATATAAATATTTTTAATTTTCAAATAACCTGCTTAAACATTTAAATACGATTTTAGAAATGTTTCTACTTTAGTAACCCAAAAAATTGAATCTAAAAACTTATTATCTTAAAATCTACTGATTCATTGAGTCAATGAGCAAGTTTTCTTATACGTACATATACATACATATGTATACATACATACATATGTACATCAAATAAAAATGTTGATTATTCGTAAGGGTTTAGTATTGAGGATTTAATTTGATGGTTACAAATACAGTGAGCGTCAAAAGAAACAGTACATTAAAAAAAATATACATTAATAACTTGCCGTTACTTTTATTATAAAATTGTTTCATAGTCAGTTTTTAAAATTAAAACAAACAAAAAAATTACAAAAAAAATTTTGAAATATTTTCAAATATTTTCGGGCACTCTCCTTAAGTGGTAAAAGTTGAATTTGTTAGAATGTTACCCTTACAGTAGAGTTTCTTTTGACACTCAGTGTATATTATGATGAACTCAGTGTTTATAAATCAGTGTCGGCCCAGAATAACAAACTGTGGGATTATGACTTCTGGACGCATGGCCAATGAAATAAAACAACAAAAAATGTCGGTGGTTAGGCTTTAGAAGATCGTATAACGATATCACAAGAAACTTGAAAGAAGATCACATACAGATCAAATAAATATCCACCACTGTCAGTAAAACATTCAGCGCAAGATAAAAGAGCTTGCATCTCACAGAATAATGAGGTTAGAAGAAAGACATTTGACGTGAAATTTCCGAGTGACACAGTTATGCCAGAAAGTAATCGAAAATTTGGTAATTACCTACAGAATTTTTAATTTTTGTAGCTAGCAAACGTTACTCAAATTGTAAATTAAATTAAAAAAATTTAATTGAAAATTTCGAAAAACTTGTAAAAAAAAGTCGCAAAATTTTTTACATTTTATTACACGAAAATAAAATTTCGACTGATATATTTCAATTTCGAACACTTCCTAAATGTTATTTTTTGAGCACTTAAAATAAAATACGTGAAGACATCTGTGTCAAAAAAAAAAACTTTCGAAAATAATTTTTTCGAAATCGATAGAAAACCTTTTTTCGAATTTTAAAATTTACACAAAAATAAAGTTTTCTTTTTAATTTTTATTTAAAAATTAATTTCGAGATCCACACATGGTACCGGAATTTCTTCCACCATTTGTAAATGAAACACAGATCGCCAAAGTGCCTGGGGTAACAATACAATTATGACTTGACTGATAATGATTTCAATTTAAATTTTTTTTTAAATACTCGTACATTTAATTATATGATCGTGTTCTTTATATATATATGTAGGTATTGTATATAATTTATTTATCTTTTTTTAATAAAAAATGCATGTAGTAAGTAAGTAAGTATGTATGTATTTTTTTTTAATAAATATAATAATATCTGGTGCAATTAATCCTTGCCATGCACTCGTTTCAAATACAATTATTTAAGGATTCGTTTTTTTATTTAACTTCGGAAGACATTGACTGAGAGGAAATACAAAAAGTGTGAGACAGATAGAGAGAGAGAGAGAGAGTTATATATAGTAATTATATATTTAATATATTGTATATATATTTATATAATTAATTAAATAATAAATTTAAATCAATTTAAATTAAGAAAATAATAAAAACATTTTCGGTATTTGGTTTCTGGTGCAAAAACAAAACAAAACACAATTAATTGTTTTTCAATTTTGTTTTAAAATTTCTTTAATTTTTTTTTTATTTTTTGTAATAAAATTAATTAAGTTTGTACAAAAATTTGGAATTTGTTGTGTGTGTGATGCTAATTAAAAGTTATTAGTAGAAACACAAATTAAAACTAAAAAATTAATAACAGCGTGTGTAATAAAATATTTTTTAATTTAATTTTATTAAAATATCTTAAAGAGGGAGGATGTTGTATTTCGGTGTCCCAAAAGAATTTGTCTTTTTTTTGTAATTAATTTAATTATTTAATTAAGAAAGAAAGTAAAAGGAGAGTAACATTGTAAAGCATAAGTTCAAAATGGCGAATTAGTTTTGGAGATTAAAAAGATTTATATTAAAAAAAATATAAAGAGAGAAAGAGAGAGAGAGAGTGAAAGAGACAAACATATTTATAAAAGAAAATAATAAAAAAAATTTACAAAACAATGTACAGGCTTCGTCATAACATTTGCGAAAAACGAAAAGGGAAATGATAATGAAAAGAATAAAAATTAAATAAAAGTAAAAATGAAAAGGAAAAGAAAGAAACAGAAATATGTGGGAATATAAAAATAAAAAATAAAATAATAACTGAAGAGTGTTAAGAGATTTCACTAAAAGGGATCTATCATTCCATATCCTTCTCCAGAATTCTAGGGGAAGATAAGACTTTGCTAAGGCCAGATTAAGATCCAAAAGTCGTCTCCTTCTTATACATTGCAGTAGCTTCTTCCCCTAGTAGAGCAACGAATCGTAAAGGCACCTTAACCACTAATTGAAATCAAAATATAGAAGTCTATTGCCCTGATAGAAACTCTACATTATTGTAGAGATACAATACATATAAATTATTGTCGATGTACCGATTAGTATTAGATATTCGGTATTGGATAAATCTGAGGCTTTTGGAATTTTTAACTGAGCTAAATAACTCGATATGTGCTTAGGCCTTACCGTTATCACATTGATTCAATGTGAATTCTTCCTTTTACAACGCTTCTATTTGGATGACGGCTTGTTTGAATTTGAATTATTTGAACGTTGAGTTAAAACAAGGTCAACTTTTAATGAATTTGAAACCTGGTGCAACCTTTAATTATGCTGCGTTGAGCGCTCTTATTACTGAATTATCAGAGTAACCAAAGGCGAATACTTAGAATTGTAGGACCCATTTGGTACATTGCCTGGTTGTATTTGGGCGAACTCTGGATTGAGTGCAAATTTTTCACAGGCAGGCAAAGCTTTGAAATGAAAATCTTTCTGTATATCCCGACGAATATAAAAGTGAAGACAAGGCATTTTACAATGCATTGCACGGGACACTGTAATCTTATATAAATTGATTATCGAACAACATACTATAGATCCAGTGAATAGCACCTACACATCTTCTTCCCACTTGCTTTCATGTTCCATGCAAAGGTGGTTAAGGTTTTTATCGAATATCACATCTTATCTTCGGGAGTGGATAGAGTCAAACAGCAGTAGGAGCTATCAATGGAGGCGTATGGGATTACCGGCAAATTAATCCAAGTAAACTTACAAAGGAATGGTTGACAGACATCTGTAATGTAGTATTGGGAATGTGACTTTAACTCCATTCAAATCCGAAATACGGATTTGGTTACATGCTAGACGTGGATTGCGAACGTATCTTACAAAATTTAGGAGTCTATTGAAGATGTTGACGATGCCTAGGCTTTGATAATTTTTCCTTATCTATTGCGATAATTTTGAATGGATATGGATGGGGGAGCATGAATGAAACAAATATTGAAAGAAAAGAAAAACTAAGGAAAACATTTCATAAACGCACAAACTTATTTACAAAACTTCCAACATACTATGGCTGTCTTATGTATTATACTCGAACACAGTTGGAAGTTTAATTAAAAAAAATTAAAGGAAAATTAATAAAGGTAATGAAAAAAAGAAATTTTTTTAAACAGGAAAGGAGAAAGGATATGGATAAAGGAGAAAATAATAAAGATTTAAAGAAGGAGCGGGGAAACTTAAGAACTAAACAAAAAACCACATACACACAACCGAAATTATAAAATATTAAGCACTTGTGGTGCAATCATAGTAATTAATCAAATTAATCACATTAATTAATTGATTTAATTAAATTAATTAAATAATACGAAAAAAAGGAAAATTTAAAATATTTTCTATGCCAGTTATTTCCTTTTTTTTATACAAAGAAAATATTTTCTTTAAGGAAAGTATTTCCAAAAGAAGAGGGGTTTGGTAATAGAGTGGTTGGTTGGTTGGTTGGTGGTGGTGGTGGTGGTGGGTAGTAAAAGTTTTTGGATTGCATAAATAAATTAAACATTTTTAATTGAAATTTAAATTGAAATTGAATTATTTGTTAAAGAAACAAAACATATATGCACGTATATAGTTAAAGAGAGGTTAGTAGTTGTTTAATAAATAATATTTAAATTGTTTTTATTTGTTTTTATTTTTAAAGTTTATTTTTTTAATGAATTTTAGTTTGAAATTATTGTTGCGGATTTACCTAAATCATCAAACTTGTTCCGGGGCTGAACTGCCACTATAGATAGGTTTCAGTTGGGTATCGTAAATGATTATTTTTTTTAATTTAATTTTATTTATTTTTTTTTTAGATTCAAATATATTTTTATATTGTTGTTGTTTGTTTTTTGTAATTTTTTTTTATTTAAAAAAATTGTAAATAGAAGAATTAAACAATGATTTTTTTGTTTAAATTTGATTGTGTTTCATTTGAATAAAAAAATTTATTTTTTTTTAATGATTTTTTTATGATTTTGTTTGTTGTAGGATATAATAACGTATGTAGCAGTAGTAGTAGTAGTAGTAGAAGTAGTAGTAGAAGAGTAGTAGAATAGTAGTAAACAATTAACGTAGTATAAATGTTTTTATTTTTTTTTAAATTTTATTTTGTTGTTGTTAGAAGGTAAGGCCACGCCAACATGATTTTGATTTTGTTTTTTTTTTGGTTTTTCGTATTGTAATAATAAGATATAAAAAATTTATGAAAAAAAATTGAATTTTAAATATTTGTTTCAAAATACCTTAAAGAAAACCTTATTTATATTAAATATTTATTATAATATAATAAAATTATTTGTTTTTTTAAAGTTCGATAAGCTTAAATTACTTAAATTATATTGTATTGTATAAATAGTAGAGTTTTGTTCTTGTAACTCTTTATTTTTTATTTTTTTTAACAAAATTCTTAAAAATTATAGAGAATTTTAATTCATTTCTTTGTTGTAAATAAAAATTATACATGAAATTTAAATATTTAAATAGAATAAAATAAAGTTGAAAGTATAAGAGTAACAATTTGGTATAATGTGTACTTACAGTTTTTACATTTGCATTTCTTAATTAAAGTCTCATCTTTAATGTCTTCGTGACAGGCCTTACAATAAAACCACGCTCTGAAATTAAACACAGAAAATTATTTAAAAAATTAAAATGTTTAAATATAAAATTAAATTAAATTAAAGCGGATATAAATATCTTTTTAGGTGAAGACTGTTTCGGACTACCGAGTGTTTTAATACATTAAAGTTTGTTTGCAATAAAGAAAAACGATCAATACTGGTCCAAAAGGAAGAGGGTCACAGGAGCAGATGTTTTTTTTTTGCTATCGAACTAACCGTTTTCAAATTCTATGGATTATTAAGATCACAGAACTAGTCACGAAATATAAACCAGGGATCATAAATGTAATAATTTAAGGCCAGTAACCCATAAGGCTGCTAAGCAATCTTATGTCGGATTAACGGCATCGTTTATTACAGCGTTACTGTCAATGAAGTTGTAGAAATTATAAAGGAATGAATCTATTCACTTATCAACCGTGCGTGGGCATGCAGATTGATTTGTACTGCCATAAAGACAGAGCTCAATTCTACAGGTACTATACTAGTCCTTAGTGTGATTAGGAAAATAATGAGAGCTATTATATCTAGCCCTAATGGGGCATGGCCGTTTTAGACACAAGATCTACTGATGGATCCGGGATGTTTCTGTTTTCTGTAAGTTATGTAAAGAAGCAGAAGAAAAAGTAGATTATATTTTATGTCACTGTCCTCATCTGTAAGCTTGAGATTCTAACATGGTTCGTAAGTGGAATTTTCGGTATTCATCTGTGGGACTTTATGTCATTTTGGGGGCATGATTATAGGACTCTTTTCTCTTTACCCTTCTCTTTCTTTTCCATTCTTCTCCTCCAGATTTCTTTTTTTTTTCTTCACTTTGGTTTTTTCTCTCTTTAATTTTCTCACTTCTTCCCTTTGCTTTTTCTGAAGAGTTTTTTTTTGCAGTGGAGCAATGCATGACACTGCTAATATAAAAATATAATTGGGCCGCTAACAATCTAACCGAAGAATATTACAAGGTTAAGAATGAGAGTGTCGAAGGGGTGGAGCTACAATGAACGAAAATATTCACCAAATAAAAAAGGAACACAAACTTCTCCCAGATCTTCTTATAAAGTCTTTACGTAGTTACAGTTTCATTAACCAAGTTATTCCAGCTAAACAGGTGATTGACGAGTCATAAGATAATAACAGTTCCACCTATGGTTGTCAAGAAACAACACCCTCTGAATGTGAATGTCATTTCATGTCAAATTCCAACCAAATTAAAAACCATGAACGAAATTCTTATTGACATTTTTAAATTAATATATGTATACTTGGCATTCCAATTATAATTGCCATAACTAATTTCCTTTTATACATACCTGCAAAAATGTACATACATACATACAAACATATACATCAATAAATCTATGTATGGTACATACCTTTTGACTTCATCTGCACTTTGTGCTATAAAAAATCCTTGTGTATTGGCTTGAATTTTAGCGCCTCTGGGATTAATCGAAATTTTACTATCGGCACCATCTTCATTGCCCTTGATTTCGATTGCCAACAATAATAGTTTTAATTTCGAAAAACATAATCTAAATCCATATCATCATCATCATCATCATCATCATCATCATCGTCATCATCATCATCATTATTATAGAACGTTACGAGGAAAAGGTCACAAATACAAATTCAAATTCAAACGTGTGTAGAAAAGCCAAGAAACGATACAAAAGAAGAATACAGGAAAAAAACGAAAAGATTTCATTATTAATTTTACATTGCACTGTACTGATGTGATGGTGGTAGTAGTATTATATTGTATTGTATAATGAGTAATAAAGATTAAAGAAATAAAAGAGCTTAAAATGATTTGTTAGATTAGATAATCACTTCATATACATATATTATGTATGCATGTATGTATGTATGTATGTATCTCCTCGGAATGTTGTAACATTAAAACAAAAAATTAACGTCTCTTATAAAGGGTGTTTTTATAGAGGTATAGAACTTTAAGTTGGCATTACTTTTCAAGATGGCGACCGATTTAACAGCTGTCAAGTGATTTATTCTCAGTTTGGTTTGGCAATTCATCATGAATAGACTCACGCCTGAACAACGCTTGCAAATAGTGCAATTTTATTTCGAATATAATGGTTCTGTGCGGAAAACGTATCGCGCACTACGTCCATTTTATCGTCGACAAAATCGTCCATCAGAGCAGTTAATTCGATTAACCATGGAACGTTTTCACACCACGTTTACTCTTATTGATAACTCGCATCCCCAGAGACGCTATACGGTGCGTACAGAAGAAGCTATTGCTGTTGTAGAGCGTAGCATTGAGGAAGACCCGAATGAGTCCATCCGCCATCGAGCACAGGAATTGGATCTGTGTCCATCCACTTTATGGAAGATTTTGCGGAAGGATCTTGGTTTGCGTGCTTACAAAATCCAACTCGTGCAAGATTTGAAGCCAAACGATCATCAAGTAAGGCATAGATTCGTCGAATGGGCCCAAAACGAGATTACCGTTGTTCCCGATTTTCATAAGCGAATTCTGGTTGAATGGCTACGTCAACAAACAAAACTGCCGCATTTGGAGTGAAGGTAATCCTCAAGTGTATGTGGAAACACCGTTACGTCCAGAAAAACTGACTGTTAGGTGCGCTTTATGGGCGGGTGGAATCATTGGTCCGTACTTTTTCAAAAACGATGGTGGCCAGAACGTTACAGTCAATGGTGATCGGTATAGAGCCATGATTACTAACTTTTTCATTCCTGAATTGAATAACCATGATGTCCAGGAGATGTGGTTTCAACAAGACGGCGCAACATGTCACACAGCTCGTGCCACAATAGATTTATTGAAAGACACGTTTGGTGACCGCCTAATTTCACGTTTTGGATCTGTGAATTGGCCTCCAAGATCTTGTGATTTAACACCGCTAGACTACTTTCTGTGGGGCTATGTAAAGTCATTGGTCTATGCGGTAAAGCCACAAACGCTTGACCATTTGGAAGACAACATTCGCCGTATTATTGCCGATATACGGCCACAAATGTTGGAAAAAGTCATCGAAAATTGGACGTCCAGATTGGACTACATCCGCGCCAGCGATGGCGGTCATATGCCAGAAATCATATTTAAAATGTAATGCCACAAGATTATCTTTCGGATAAATAAAATTCATGTCAATCGAATAATCCATCGTTGTTTTATTGCAACTTAAAGTTCTATACCTCTATAAAAAACACCCTTTACAAGGATACTTTGAATCAAATACATTCATATAACATACATACATACTTATTACATACATATGTACTATATACAGCTGAAAACACATGCATATTTGAGAAAAGGTAATGGTGATGGTGATGGTGATCTATTCTAATGGCTAAACATGCTTAAAAACAGAAGCCACATGCCAAGGAAATTTTTGCAAAATGAAGAAAAGAACGTAAAATTTGCCAAAAAAAAAATTAATGGGTGTAGTGAGTAGTGTTTTGTTGGTTATTGGAAAAAGCCAAAAAGAAATGAATAATAAAAACTTGAATTAGAAATTACAAATATATTTAGTTGGGGTAGTATGGTTGAAAGTCATACAAATTACATGCACTAGAGTGTGGTGGTAGACGCAGACGTAGGTGATGTTATCAAAATTACTGGAAATTTTTTTTTTACATAAATTATCATACAAATGCAAATACCAGCTACAAATTACACAGTTACATACGGTTCTACATACATACTCATGTATTTACAATCTCTATTAAAAAAATGCTTTTGAAAGGTTCAAAAAAGATTCAAAGTTAAGTACAGGGTTTCCAAAAAAAAAAAACAAAAAACAGAAAAATCAGAGGAAAAAAATTGTGTTAAAAAAGAATTATTTTTTCAAATTGTTTTTATTGCGGATGTTGTTCATTTGCTTTAAGTTTTCCATGTTTTTTTTTTTATTTTAAGAAACATGCTGTTTTTGTTGTTGTTTTCTAAATTCAAGGATTAGTAGTGAATTTTATTTTGTTCGTTTTATAAAGGGTTTTGTTAGGTGGGCAGGTAATAAAAAAAAAAATGTGGCTTAAGAAAATTCATTCATTCTACACAAAATTGTGGGGGCAACCAACGTTTAAAGTTAAAAATCAATGTTAGAGAGAAAAAACAAATCAAATCAAATCAATTTAAATATTGTATATGCATTCCATTCCATCTACAGTTTGTTTTATTTTATTGTGTTTTATTAAAAAAAAATTAAATTATTAAATCATTCATTAGTTTGATTAATAAATTGTTTGATTAAATTAAAAGAAAAATAATTAACACAGGACAGGGCATAATTGCAAAATAAATGGTTATAGATTGATATGTAACTTCTTTCTAACTACTTGACAGATTTTCTATTTCTAGTGAGTAACATTTTGGCATCAAAGGACATATGGATTGTCAACATTTCCATAGTGGCAGAACATGTCTACCTAAGCTCTTTCACTGTCTAAATTCATTATAATTCAGTGTAACTATGTATACCCTACCATCAAATGAAATGAATTGAGATCTATTCATACGGATTTAATAATTTTTGGCAGCTTTCACTCAAAAAAAACGGCAATATAAAGTCCTTTATATTGGATAATGGAGGCTGAAAACTCTGTGAGGTTTAATTGCTTGTTCAGTTGCCGTAGTCTAGTAGGTAGTGTGTTGGCTTATTACACGTAAAGCCAGGTTTCGAGCCCCAGACCAGACATCAAGACAACATACAAAAGTATTTCTTCGGCGACTTCCTCTCAGCAGATTGCTGGCAAAAACTCTGAGAGTAAATAAAATTGCCATGAAAAAGTTTCTCAAAAATCTGCAGATCGGAGTCGACTTTAAACTGTAGATCGCGCCATTTATGTATAAAATTAACACTCACAACACAAGTGGTGTGAGAAACTAGGAGGTTGTACAATGGGTCCATTTGACTTCCGGGTACTGTACTTGTCTTAATTGACAAGTACACGTCCTCTAACCTAACCTAACCTTAATTGTGTACTGACGTGTGGTACTGCTATACAGATATAAATTCTAGCTCAAGCTGGTAAGGACAATTACAAGATTCCCTATTTTGGGAAGGGAGAAGTTAGTCGGTTTCAAAAATTAAAGACGCTTACTGCTGAGAACGACTCAGTTAACAAGATATTCAGATAATATTGAACGCTAGAACATGACGTTTACATCTTTGTATATCGGATATTTGAGGATATTAAGCAATAAAAACGCTAATGTAGTTGGAAAAAAATCAAACTATTGAGATAAGCTTTTAACTGCGTGGCACAATCAGTAAATACGGATGTTTCTTTAAAGATTTGATGAGTAAATAGCATCACTAGCAATACCAATTTTAAAACTCTTAATTGTGTTGTCTAATTCGTTTTTATATGTGGTTCTAGCAATTGAATCTGCCCTCAAACTTCCACAAGGTCTCTTCAACAAACGTTAAAATCAAATCTTTGTTATTTTCTGGCTGAATTGGTTTACGAATAATCGACTGTTCTTGTTAACCATCTGTTTCCCAATTGAATCTGAAATCCAAAAATGAAATTGGATCGGGACTGGTCGCATAAGATCTTAAGAAGACATTGCCAGTCAACCAGAAATATAACAATGGGCGTGGATCGTCTTCCTATGTAAAGTAAATAAGTTTTAATCTTTACCTAGAAAACCTTAATGTTTTTGCCATTCTCTACAAACCCTTTTGGGAATGGCTCTAAAAAACCACAACATAGTTCGATAATAAAATGTAAATAAAGCTAGGATTGTAGGGAAATATCTTTGAAAAGTTTTATGCTTGTGGGTGATTGAAAAATTGAAGGGTTTGTTAACATTTGGTGTTTATTGTAGTTAAGTTGGCTGCAGTTGTGGGTCTTCAATAAATTTCCATAGATTGTAGAATAGCAGTCGCCGTATTCAAATAGGTAGTGTATTGGCTTATTACGCGTAAGACCTCGGTTCAAACCCCAGGTCAGACATCTCCAGGAAATCGAAATATGAAAAAATATTTCTTCGGGGACTGCCTTTCAGCAGATTTCTGGCAAATACTCTGAGACTAAATAAAATTGTCATGAAAAATTTCTGAAAAATCTGTCGTTCGGAGGTGACTTTAAAACTTTAAACTTTAAACACTCACAACACAAGTGATGTGAGAAGCTAGGTTGTAATCCTGACTGAATGGTTGACCAATTATGTATATATGTATGTATGTAAGGTGTGGAATTGTTCTATTCGCTGGTGTGAAAATAAATTGTAAATTCTTTACAACATCAATTAGCAAACCGAATAAAGTGTTATTCAGAATGTAAATTTAATTTGCAATTGAAATGTAAACTCGAACATAATCAACCTAAGTATATATGAAAATTGCGTTGAAATTTTCTTTCTAGTTAGTTGCTGAAAAACATCTTCTGTAATTCTGAAGGCCTAAAACTTCTCCTTAAAGGAAACATGTCTGATTGGTAGTTAAAAAGTTACACATTTTATTACCTAATATTTTGCTAATCATACTACTGTCGATAGGACTAAGAAAATAATAAAAATCAGTGTTATTTTAAGAAAAGAGAAATACAAAACTTAAAATCAATTAAAATAAATTATTTGTTATTTACACAAATTCGTTAAAAAATAATTGAAAGAAAATCTGTTAAGTTTTGTTGGTTTGGTTGTAAATGTTTTGCTTTTAATTATTAATTGATTTTGTTTTTTGATTTTTGTTGAGGAAAAACAAAAATATTGTTTATCGGTATTATTTGTTATTTATTATTATTAATAGAGAACAATGTATGCATATATATATAGTAAGTATTGTTATTATTTATTAGAAAAAAGAATGTTTAAATATTTGTTTTTGAAGAAAAAAAAGAAAAAAAAATGAACAAATCATCTCTAAATAGGGTCTTACTCGCTGGCTTGTGGAAATGTCATGCCGGTAAATGAAGGTGATAAGGTTTCGGTATACATCTCACACCCTGTACCTTGAAGATAATCATTTTGCCAGGCCTGAGTATCTGGTGACTGAAAGTTAAATATACAAAAATGTGTTTTTGGTCAGGTTGTTAACAACAATTTGCTTTTATTTGTCATACAGGTTTAAATGTGTTTCATAAAAATCCAAGACCAAAAAAAAAAACAATTTCTTTATTGCTCACAGAGGTTTGAAGCACACATTCTTAATTAAATTCATCGAAAGAAAATTTCCTAAAATAGTCGCCTTTTAAAGTTGCTGATTGCTTGGTTGCTTGGTGGGTTGATTGGTTGGTTGGTTGGTGCTGCCTTTTGGTAACTTTTTCAAACAAAATTTGGCTGGTTTTTTAGTAGATTGTGAGTAGAGTGCATTATGTTTTGGGGATTCATTCCAAATGCATTTTCATTTTCAAACCGTTTTCAAATTTCTTTTTTTTTTGGCATGTTTGTAAAGTTTCTTTAGGTACACTTGCAATTTCCATTTCATTTCAATTCATTCGAATAATAAAACTTAACAATACAATGATGACGCATGTATGTAATTTGCTTAAAGAAAAGCTTTATTTGACTTAATTTAATTGAAATCAACATATTTTTTTTTAGCTTTAGCTTTTTTAAATAATGCCATTTAGCCTTTATTTTATTCATTAATAAATTTATATTTTAAATTATTAAACGTATGTACTTATTTATGTATTCTATGTGATGATGTATTTTAATCATTTAATGCTTGATTTGTTTATTTTTTTTTATTTTAATTAATTAATTGTGGTTGTTATAGTAATGAAACTTAAATCATTACTAATTGAATTTTAAGAAATTTTTATAAGCATTCTAGGACCGACTAGTGATACACAGGAGAACTAAAATAACACAACAATCAAATCTTTTATTATTGTTTGAGGCATATAAACGCGTGTAGAGAGAGAACTTGTCAATGGAATGTAGGCAAATTACAGCCGTATTATAAAAGAAACTATATTTCAACTCAGAGATATACGTTAGCTAACATGGTTTTCATCTCATCAACGAACAAAAATTTGATCACTTAGAGTATACAGGAAATACCACAAACTATTGGGAGAACATGCTGCAAATGTATGTTGAGGACACCATTCATTTAAATACCAGAAAATACCTAAAAATGTCCGCAATCAGGAGAGTACAACCACAATCTTAGTTAAATCAGAATCTGTACACGAGAATTAACTGAGTTCTGTAAACAAACTATATGAAAACGTACCTAACAGTTGCGCATAATTGAAGACAGTGGAAAGAATGAAAACCTATGTGCTGTGAGAGGCTACAATTAAAAAGACAAAAGTTGTAGATTTCAGACGATACGTGTGATATTAAAAATCAAAAAAATAACTTTATTGTGGTATGACAGCAAGCATAGTGCTGCCAATGTTTTTCCAATGAACCTACAATTAAAATAAAAATACATGCCATTGACGAACACTAGATTAATACGTAAAGTGAAGAACAGCCATTAGAACACACAACGAAAGAGTCCCCATCATTTCGCTCCCTCTCTCTCATATGTGTTGAAGTTGCCGTAGTCTAGTAGGTAGTGTGTTGGCTTATTAGACGTAAGACCACGGTTCAAACCCCAGGTCAGACATCAAAACGAAATATGAAAAAATATTTCTTCGGCGACTTCCTCTCAGCAGATTTCAGGCAAAAACTTTGAGAGCAAATAAAATCGCCATGAAAAGTTTCTCAAAAATCTGTCGTTCGGAGTCGACTTTAAACTGTAGGTCCCGCCACTCATGTTTAAATTAACACACACACATGAGTGGTGTGAGAGGCTAGGCCGTAATCCTGACTGAAGGGTTGAAATGGCCAATTATGTACGTATGTATGTCTCTCATATCAGCTAAATGAGTTAATCACAAATAAGTGGCCTATTTTGAGCGATTGAGGACAATTTCACAGAATGCAAAAATTGCAGAGGTATTTCGCACGTCACTCACAATTTCTCCGCTCATTTACAAGAGATCTTCGTAATGAGGAACCTCTTGGCTGGATAGAAAATACTGTAGAATGGCATTAATTTTTCTCTTAAAATTTAATTTAATTTACAGTTACTAACTGTACACATTTATAGAGGGAAAATATTCTGACCATATGAAGTCTCGCACAAAGACCAGAAGAGAGAAAATTGGTTTAATTGGGGGACAACGGTCAAGTTCCAAACCAGAAAAACTTTCCTACATCTAGAGTACGTTTTTGAAAATAAAGGGTGTTTTTTATAGAGGTATAGAACTTTAAGTTGGCATTACTTTTCAAGATGGCGACGGATTTAACAGCTGTCAAGTGATTTATTCTCAGTTTGGTTTGGCAATTCATCATGAATAGACTCACGCCTGAACAACGCTTGCAAATAGTGCAATTTTATTTCGAAAATAATGGTTCTGTGACCCGATTTTCATAAGCGAATTTTGTTTAGCGATGAAGCGCACTTCTGGTTGAATGGCTACGTCAACAAACAAAACTGCCGCATTTGGAGTGAAGGTAATCCTCAAGTGTATGGGGAAACACCGTTACATCCAGAAAAACTGACTGCTTGGTGCGCTTTATGGGCTGGTGGAATCATTGGTCCGTACTTTTTCAAAAACGATGGTGGCCAGAACGTTACAGTCAATGGTGATCGGTATAGAGCCATGATTACTAACTTTTTCATTCCTGAATTGAATAACCATGATGTCCAGGAGATGTGGTTTCAACAAGACGGCGCAACATGTCACACAGCTCGTGCCACAATAGATTTATTGAAAGACACGTTTGGTGACCGCCTAATTTCACGTTTTGGACCTGTGAATTGGCCTCCAAGATCTTGTGATTTAACACCGCTAGACTACTTTCTGTGGGGCTATGTAAAGTCATTGGTCTATGCGGTAAAGCCACAAACGCTTGACCATTTGGAAGACAACATTCGCCGTATTATTGCCGATATACGGCCACAAATGTTGGAAAAAGTCATCGAAAATTGGACATCCAGATTGGACTACATCCGCGCCAGCCGTGGCGGTCATTTGCCAGAAATCATATTTAAAATGTAATGCCACAAGATTATCTTTCGGATAAATAAAATTCATGTCAATCGAATAATCCATCGTTGTTTTATTGCAACTTAAAGTTCTATACCTCTATAAAAAACATCCTTTATTAGAATATATTAGGCAGTCTATTTAATTTCTTTTCTGTATTCCAATATATTTTAGCCTGTTCCTTCCTTCCTGCTTTATTATATGCATGGGTTCTTAGTTTATTGTACTGAAGGCCGTATTAGTGCGTTCTTTGCGAGAAAGACGAGAAGTTCATGAAAATATTTCTTATTTTTCGGAATATGCCATTGTAAAAGCATTAGAAACAGTGAAATACAAGCCACATTCCGGTGCTAATGTCATGTATTTGTAAGATGTACGTAATAATAAAGTAAGGAGGTCAAATGTTATGAACTATTGCTTAACCCATTTCGCTCCGCTGTTCGATTTTTCGAACATTAAAAATCTTCTTTTTTCAAAAAATATTTATGTATGAAAAAGGTAAAAATATACAACTCCCCCATAACTCCCCCCTCAACCCATAATTTTGGACACTTTTTAAATTAATTTTTAAAAATAATAAACAAAATAAAATTTAAAAAATAATTATGAGGAATTACTGACAATATATGGAACCGTTTTATAAATTATAAAAAATATGATGCGTGCCTTCACATATGTGTAAACTTGTCTGTTCGAAATTTCGAACGCTGGCGCTTATCCGAAAACGAAAAGTCGGAAAAATTTTTTGAGCTGATTTTTGACATCAGTGGGTCCTAATTACACTAAAAAAAAAGTATTTTTCTTCTTAAACAAAAAATAAAATTTAATCTCGGAGCGAAATGGGTTGAGACCAATACACCTTCAATGCTGCTGGTACCAGCGAATATCGCATTGGATTCTTATTTTGATTCTTACTTTAATCTTTTATCTCTTTTGAGGCTTACAAACTAGTACACGATATTTGTTCTTGCATGCTTTAAAATCGAGCTTTTAAGTAAAAACTCTTTCGGTGTTTGTCTGTAAATTAAATGGGAAATTAATATAAGACTTTTCGCCTCAATCTTCATATGCATTAGACGACAATAGACTTTTGAGACAGGATAAGAAGTTGAAAAAAGAAAATCATTAAGATAAATAAGATGATATGAAGAAATCTAAAGGCACTCTTGGATTGAAGCTGAAGTCTTCTCATTCTATAGACATTCAATCGTCTTGGAAATATCTAGGGCCGCAAAACGTATTGCTATCAAATACCAACGGGTTAATATTAAAAAAAAATTAAAATTTTAAATTAATAAAATTCTGAAATCAGAAATTATTATTAAAAAAACAAAAATGTACTTTTGTCACGTTTTGAACCTGTAACTTATAGAGAACATTTAAGAACATTTAAGACAAAAAGACATTAAATTTCATTACTACAACAACCATCTGTACAAATATACATATACAATATATAAGTATATATAAAACATACATATATAAACATACAATGTGTATGTGTTTATTAAGATAATGTACGAGTACATATAATAAACGATTAATTTTGAATGACTACGAACGAGTAGATAATGATCATGAATGAACAAAATGTTGAGTTAGTTTGTATTGTTTAATGATGATGATGATGATGATGATGATGATGTTACAAATAGAAACCAAAATAAATGGAAACGGAAACAGAAACAGTAACAGAAAAATTGAAAATCCAAATAGATTACATTAATAATAGAATAATAATTGTAATAGAATAGAATAGAATAGAATAATTAGAAGAATTTTGGAGCAATATTTGTAACAAAAATAAGCTGATTTCTCACAACATCAAAGGCAATCAATTTTTTTGGTTTTTCTTTTGTAGAACACTTATGGACGAAAAAAATGAACAAATATAGACAAATAAATTGTTTTTGTTGTTGTAATTTTAATATATATTCTTTTTTGAAAATCAAACATTAAGAAGGAAAATGAAAACTAAAAGTGAATTAAACCAACCGATTTACATACAAAAGACAAAAACAAAGTTCAAATTCAAGAAAAGAACAAAAAAAAACAAAGACTTGTGGCAACATTTGCTGCGCGACCACAAAGGAAACTTCTCTACATATGTACTGTTCGTGCAGCAAATGTTGGGCGTGTGTGATAATTTTTGTATAAAACTTAAATGAAAAAGTCAATGAAAAATTGTAATATTTTCAGCAAATATTCAGACATTTGACAAAATGACAATTGAATTTAATTTAATCAACAGAAACTAAATTAAATATGTAATGATACGCAATTAACACCATGACACGAAGAACTAAAAATGAAACCAAAAAAAAAAAGAAAAGAAATTGAATCAATAATTTGTATGTGTAATGTATGTATGACAAACCATTATTAATAATGATTTAGTGTTTATTTATGCTATGTATAGATGTGTGATGTGTGTGTTGTTACAATATTCATTTACTTATTTTTTTTTTTTTTAAATAATTTTAAACATATTCAAAAAGAACGTGTATGGTATGCCATTTATTTTTTTTTTCATTTCTATTACAGAGAATTACGGAAAGTATATTTAAAAAAAAAATGTAGTAGTTAAACAAAACATCCTGGATGTTTTAAACTTACTCAGTGGCCTGAGCAAATGGTATTCCAATAAATGTAGGACTCAAGGTTTCTGTATACATTTCCATGCCTGTACCACGTAGATAATCATTTGTCCAAGACTGCATGTCTGGCGACTATTTGAAATCAATCAAATTATTACATCAAACATATGTATCACATCAACAAAAAAAAATTATTTCAAATTTTATTTTTATTTTACTAAACAATAATTAATTATTTATAAACGTTTTCATATTGTCTTACAACTGCATTTTATTTTCTAAGAAAAAAAACAGACTTTAAATCTTGCCTTTCTTTTCCAAAAGGCTGACATATGTATCTGTTGCATTTGTTATTTTAAAAATATTTTTTTTCAAAACAAAAGTAATATTATATACATATGTATGTATAGTATATGGACTTACGGTTTTAAATGAACGCATAGCAAATAGATTTGCCATCATTGTTGAAAATCCGGGTGCTAGACAGCTTTGTGCGATAAAACCCAATTTTAATTCAGCCAAACAAATGACATCATCACCCTGCTTCCAATCCCACGATGGTATATTTAATAGATAAGCCTGTTTGCAAATAAATGTCAAGACATGTTTAGTTAATTAATTAGAAATAAAATACTAAATTTATTCATATAAAAATGGTCTACATCATCAGCCAGGACACAGCTACTTAATTCATCAAACAAAATTACTAAAAAAAATTTAAATTTTAAATAAATAAAAAAATTATCGTAAAGCTTATTTATATTGTATACATATCTATGTAGGTATGTGGCTAATTATTATATTTAAATTAAAAGATTTAATGATTTTTCAAAAATTAAACAACATTCTCCAAAAAAGAAAAAAGGAATTAAAAGTACTTACTTCTCCCAAAAAACAAAAGTATATTCTATTTTAAAAATAACGTATATTTCCTTAAGGAAAATGTTACCTACTCTCCATACCGAACATAGCATTTAAATTCCATATTCTATAATGAGGAATAGTGTTGTATACTTTCACTTTAGTTTAGCTACCGCGTTCACAAAAAAAATAGCATAAAAAATAGCATAAAATTTTATACAAATTTTGTCTTCAAAACTAACTTTTTATTGAAATGTATGGAAGTCAGCAAAAATACATATTTTTTGTATAAAATGTAGCATAAAAAGGAAAGTTTTGCTATTTTTACTACCAGGTTGCTTTATATATATATATATTATAATTTACGTGCAATTCGTTTATAAATTAGGTGAATAAAATAATTAAAATATTACCAAAAAATTGTTGTATTTTTTAATAGAAAGAAATCTACTTCTGTTACCAAAATGAAAAATTTATGTGGCTTTGAATAAATACTATATATGAAAATAGCAAATACTACCTGTTATATAAAATAGTATAATTACAGAATTATTGTATGTAGAAAACTACGGAATTTTTCTATATAGAAAATATAGGAATTTCCCACATAAAAGCTATCCAAGATTTATTGTAAAATATGGAGAAACTTTCTATGGAGAAACTTTCGTACATATTCTATAAAAAGACATATTTTCTATAGAAAAAGTATGGTAATATTTCATATTTTCTACAGAAAATATGCTACATTTTCGGCAGGAAAAATTACATATTTTCTGAGGAAAATACCGTAAATTTTCTAAAGAAAATATCGCACATTTTCTAGAGAAAATATTGCAGGTTTTCTAAAGAAAATATCGCACATTTTCTAAAGAAAATATCGTACATTTTCTAGAGAAAATATCGTACATTTTCTAGAGAAAATATCGCACATTTTCTAGAGAAAATATCGTACATTTTCTAAAGAAAATATCGCACATTTTCTAAAGAAAATATCGTACATTTTCTAGAGAAAATATTGCAGATTTTCTAGAGAAAATATCGCACATTTTCTAGAGAAAATATCGCACATTTTCTAGAGAAAATATTGCAGATTTTCTAGAGAAAATATTGCAGATCTTCTAGAGAAAATATTGCAGATTTTCTAGAGAAAATATCGCACATTTTCTAGAGAAAATATCGCACATTTTCTAAAGAAAATATCGCACATTTTCTAAAGAAAATATTGCACATTTTCTAAAGAAAATATCTCACATTTTCTAAAGAAAATATCTCACATTTTCTAAAGAAAATATCTCACATTTTCTAAAGAAAATATCGCACATTTTCTAAAGAAAATATCGCACATTTTCTAAAGAAAATATCGCACATTTTCTAGAGAAAATATCGCACATTTTCTAGAGAAAATATCGCACATTTTCTAGAGAAAATATCGCACATTTTCTAAAGAAAATATCGCACATTTTCTAGAGAAAATATCGCACATTTTCTAGAGAAAATATAGCACATTTTCTAAAGAAAATATCGCACATTTTCTAGAGAAAATATTGCAGATTTTCTAGAGAAAATATCGCAAATTTTTTAGAGAAAATATTGCAGATTTTCTAAAGAAAATATCGCACATTTTCTGGAGAAAATATCGCACATTTTCTAAAGAAAATATCGCACATTTTCTGG
Source organism: Sarcophaga subvicina (assembly GCA_936449025.2). NCBI lineage: Eukaryota > Metazoa > Arthropoda > Insecta > Diptera > Sarcophagidae > Sarcophaga > Sarcophaga subvicina. The sequence continues at coordinate 90,806,129 of OW388081.2, read as the reverse complement.
AGAAAATATCGCACATTTTCTAGAGAAAATATTGCAGATTTTCTAGAGAAAATATTGCAGATTTTCTAGAGAAAATATCGCAAATTTCTAGAGAAAATATTGCAGATTTTCTAGAGAAAATATCGCACATTTTCTAGAGAAAATATCGCACATTTTCTAGCGAAAATATTGCAGATTTTCTAGAGAAAATATCGCAAATTTTTTAGAGAAAATATTGCAGATTTTCTAAAGAAAATATCGCACATTTTCTAGCGAAAATATTGCAGATTTTCTAGAGAAAATATCGCAAATTTTTTAGAGAAAATATTGCAGATTTTCTAGAGAAAATATCGCACATTTTCTAGAGAAAATATCGCACATTTTCTAGCGAAAATATTGCAGATTTTCTAGAGAAAATATCGCAAATTTTTTAGAGAAAATATTGCAGATTTTCTAGAGAAAATATCGCAAATTTTTTAGAGAAAATATTGCAGATTTTCTAAAGAAAATATCGCACATTTTCTGGAGAAAATATCGCACATTTTCTAGAGAAAATATTGCAGATTTTCTAGAGAAAATATTGCAGATTTTCTAGAGAAAATATCGCTAATTTCTAGAGAAAATATTGCAGATTTTCTAGAGAAAATATCGCACATTTTCTAGAGAAAATATCGCACATTTTCTAGCGAAAATATTGCAGATTTTCTAGAGAAAATATTGCAGATTTTCTAGAGAAAATATCGCAAATTTTCTAGAGAAAATATTGCAGATTTTCTAGAGAAAATATTGCAGATTTTCTAGAGAAAATATTGCAGATTTTCTAGAGAAAATATCGCACATTTTCTAGAGAAAATATTGCACATTTTCTAGAGAAAATATTGCACATTTTCTAGAGAAAATATTGCACATTTTCTAGAGAAAATATTGCACATTTTCTAGAGAAAATATCGCACATTTTCTAGAGAAAATATCGCATATTTTCTAGAGAAAATATTGCACATTTTCTAGAGAAAATATTGCACATTTTCTAGAGAAAATATTGCACATTTTCTAGAGAAAATATCGCACATTTTCTAGAGAAAATATTGCACATTTTCTAGAGAAAATATTGCACATTTTCTAGAGAAAATATTGCACATTTTCTAGAGAAAATATCGCACATTTTCTAGAGAAAATATTGCACATTTTCTAGAGAAAATATTGCACATTTTCTAGAGAAAATATCGCACATTTTCTAGAGAAAATATTGCACATTTTCTAGAGAAAATATTGCACATTTTCTAGAGAAAATATTGCACATTTTCTAGAGAAAATATTGCACATTTTCTAGAGAAAATATTGCACATTTTCTAGAGAAAATATCCTACATTTTGTAAAAAAATATCGCAATTTTTCTAAAGGAAATGTTACACATTTTCTAAAGAAAAAAATTATACATTTTCTAAAGAAAATCTTATATTTTGTAAAGAAAAATCTTATATTTGCCAAAGAAAATATCGTATGTTTTCTATGAAGATAATATACTATATTTTCTCTTAGGAAAATATTGTTTATTTTCCGTACAGAGAATGTCGTACATTTTCTATAAAGAAAATACTGTAGATTTCCCATAAGAAAAATACAATGTGTTCTATAAAGAAAATCACGTTTATTTTCTATACAGAAAATAATGAATCTATAGCAAGAAATTTGATTTTATTAAATCCATAATTCAAAATCGTCCAAAAATAAAACAAGTTTTCCCAGAGTTTAAAAAATGGGTCAATTTTCTGCTATAGACGCGTGTGAACTACGTGAAATGTAAACTTGAAATAAAAAAATTTCGAATTAAATTTCTCAGTTCACGAGTGGTTATATATTGGAGTGTTGGTAAATTCAATATCCATTCCATGGCCATGATGTTGTATGTTTTGGTTACTTAATCGACCAAATAAATGGTGGAGTCTTCTGTAAACTTTGCGGGGAAAGTTTACCACTGATCCACACTTCCATATCGTGTCTTTGATTACCAAGTTGATGTCAGAATTAGAATATTCAAAATGGCGAACGGTTACCGTAATTGCCAACGTATCGGCAATTAACGGATGTTGTTCGTGAATTTTGAAATAAAAAAATAACAAATTTTTTTTCTGTTTGATTGTTCAGTTTAGATTTCTGATTGGGTTAACGAATGTTGTTGTAATCATAGATCAATTGTTGCGGATTTTTGTTGATCGAATTGGATTTTTTTTATCGAGGGGAATGACCAATACAAATTTTGACGGAGGACAGCGGAAATTAAATTAAAATTGGGTAAAGAGAGAGAGAGAGAGAGAGAGAGAGGGTAATTTTAATTTGTTAAATGGTTAGATGGTCTGATATATACCCTACGCCGTTAAAGATTTGTGGAATCCATTGTGAGTAGTTTTGAAGAAATCATGTAAAGTTCTACTATTGCTTTTTGACTTTCAGAAATCATTAGAATATGGTGTTATGATCGTAATCATCGGCAGAAATTGTTTTGCTTATAATATAAGCACATATTGTCGATCAATAAAAGAATGGGAATGTGTATGATAATCCGTTTCAAGTTAAAAGAATTGAGTGCGGCAATACGCGAATCCTTTTAGTCATTTAATGCTTTGCACTGCCATACTATAGGAATGAATTTAAATAACTTATAATTGGTCAATTCGCACAAGCCGTTGTATCGTTGTATTCATTGTATTGTTGGAAGAACATACAACAGTGTATGATTGTTGTTGATAATTTTCATGTAAAAATCCGATACACTTATACACATTTTTTCATATGTTTTTAAAAGTTGTATGGGTTACGTGCTATTAAATTGTGTGAATGCCACGAGATACACAATACAGCATAGCATTGAGCGTTCACAAACAAACAAATGTATTCAATACAACATACACGATAAAAAGTCGTGTGAATTGCCCAAATGTTTTCTTCGTGCAAATATATTACGAGGTACTGACCATGAGTGCATCTTAACTCATTATGGATTGAATACAGACCTATTCGATGAATCTAAATCAATATTTAAAGTTGGGGCTGGCTTCTACATTAGAGGAAAGGACAAATAGTAAAAGCAACAAACTAAAGAGATAATTATAGAGTCCTTAAAGCCAAAAATCTGTTACTTGTTACTGTAAGACTGTGCTCTAACTTGTTATCGAGTAGATGGTAGGGACATAAATACTGATCAGTCAATGTAGTCTGTTGGCTTGTGAGGTCGCGATTAAAACCCCAGGTCAGATATCTCCAACAAAACGAAATATAACAAAATATTTCTTTGGCGACTTCCTCTCAACAGATTTCTGGCAAAAACTCTGAGTGTAAAATAAAATTGCCATGATCTGTCGTTCTATGTCGACCTTAAACTGTAGATCTAGCCATGGATAAAATACCACACACAACTTAAGTGATGTAAGAAACTAGGTTGTAATCCTGACTGAAGGGTTGTAATGCCCAAATTAAGTAAGTAAGTAAGCAATGTAGGGGAATTTTATCGACTCTTGCTTGGTTGAATGTAAAAGCAGGCTTTAAATTCAATATTGTCTTGCACAGGCTAGTGATTGTCAATTTCAGACCTTAATTACATGATTGGCGAGCCATTATTCCACTAAAAATTGTGTAAAGTGCACTAGAGACGATAATGACTTATAGGCGGTTTAATAATGTTGAAGGCTTTAAATCATTTGGGCAATTCACACGACTTTGTATCGTGTATGTTGTATTGAATACATTTGTTTGTTTGTGAACGCTCAATGCTATGCTGTATTGTGTATCTCGTGGCATTCAAACAATTTGATAGCCCGAAACCAACACAACTTTTTAAAAACATATGAAAACATATACACATTTTTTTCATTCACACAATTTGATAGCACGAAACCAATACAACTTTTAAAGACATATGGAAAAAGTGTGTATAAGTGTATCGGATTTTTATATGAAAAATATCAACAACAATCATACACTGTTGTATGTTCTTCCAACAATACAATGAATACAACGATACAACGGCTTGTGTGAATTGACCAATTATTTACTTTCCCCCCATTGTAACACACAAACATTTGACTGAATTAAATTTCCAAGTGGTTTGAGCGAACTTGAAACTGTTGATTATAAACAATTAGTAAGGATTTCTGTGGAAGAATCTTCTACACAAATATAATGATTTGACGTCAGAGAGCTTTACGGATTATAAAATATGTTTCAATGGTTTGAAGAAAATCCCTAAGGAGAAAATCTGCTTTACTCCTTTCTGTTTTATTAGAAGTTTGTAATGAATACGATATTAACAGCCTAATAACATCGATATCGTCACACTTTTTCACACTAACACTTATTATATCTGAACTAAAACACAGCCTGGTGTAGGGTATTTTCAAATCGATATCATAACGATATTTTTTTTGTTACAATTTTGTATACAAATTTTAAAAATGAATCCTTTGGGGTTGGGAGAGGATGGTGCTCAACGAATTTATGAAATTTTAAAACAAACATTTTTGAATATCTTTGGCATTTTTGGAATAAATCAATCCTTTACTAATACGGAAAAATACAGATTAAAGGATTGATTTGATTAAACGAATTAATTGTGGGTGGTGTTTTTTGTTTTTGATTAATTGTTTGATTGACTGATTATTTGATTGGTAGATTGTGTCGATTATTGTTTTTTCAAAATTGTGCAATTCTCCATTAAAATATATTTTTAGTAATTTCTTAAAAACATTATTTACTACTCTTCTGGCTCACATAGATTACTGTTTTGCATCATCATTACAACATACGTAATTAGCTTGATTACATCAATTTGATTAAAAATTTTAATTGGTTTTTTTTTGAAAGAATTTAAATAAAAATAGTTTTTTAGCTTTTAAATAAATAAAAAGTTTTAAAAAAAAAAGAAAATTTAAAAAAAATTTTAAAATTAAAAAATTAAACTTTAGCCAATACTACCAGCATAAGTAAGAAATTAAAAGAAATTTTTTTTAAGAATTATTAGCTTAATTTTAAATTCATTTTAGCCATATATTTGTTAAAAGAAAAATAACAATAATTAAAATAATAATAATTTTACAGAGCTGAGTCCTTTTTTTTTGGGTTTCTTTTTTGTTTGTTTTTGCATGTAAGCCACTGTCTGTAAGTAAATCATGTTCTATTTATTACCTTATTATGATATTGCATTAATTGAATAATAACTCTGATATCATCACTGTAATTCTTTATTGAAATGACACGCATAATATTGGCAGCATCTTCAGCATCTGGATCCTGACAATATTTATTGGCAAGCACTAAACAGGCATCAGCTTCATGAACCTTTGTTTTTTTCCATTTTTTTGTTTTTTTTTATTTGTATTTAATGTTTTTTTTAAATATAGAAAAAAAGAGTACAACAATAATAAAAAAAGGAAAATATAAAAAAGAAAACAATTTTAAAAACGATTTATTTTTAACAAAAATTTTTCATCTTAAATTATGGTTTACAATTTTTAATTTAAAAAAATATCGTTTTTTTATTGTTAATTTTTTTTATAAAGCATTAGTTTTTGTTATTGTAATTAATTTATAATAATATTGTGTTAAATAATATTGAATGGAGATGTTTTGAATTTATAAATGGACATTGAAAACGTAAATTAAAATGGGTTTTTTGAAATGAAACGTTAAAAAAATGTTTTTAATATTGATTGTTGTGTTCTATAAACAATTTGTTTGATTTGAATTGATTTTTTAGTGGAGGGGACAAATATGCAACATATTTTCTTATTATTTTTTTTTTAATGTTGTTTTAATTATTAAAATAATGTGACACAAAGTCAAAAATATTTAAAGCCCAGTAGGAATTTTTTTATTTATAAAACTGATTTGTAAAGCATTTTATTTATAAGCGAAACTAAAAAATACAAAAATTAAACAAAAAACTTAAATAATAAGAGCCAGGTATGTGCTTTAGTTATAAAAAAAAATTAAAAAAAATAAAAAAAAATAAAATACAAAATATATACACATTTTACAAGATATTTAGATTATAAGCAACATGCAGTGCTAAAACTATCACAACAAATACATATGTGTGTAAAATTTATATACATACATACATACAATATTTACAAACATTTGAAAAAAGTTTTATTAATAAAAATTTAAATATTAAAATGTATTTGAAAAAAAAACTACAATACAAATATGCTTAGAATCTACGTACATATATCTACAACTACATATGTATGCATATCAAAAATATTCTACGAATACAAGAAAAGAGGAAAAGAGAGTAATGTACTGCTAAAGTTAATATTTTAAACCCTCAACCTAACACAGATGTTTCAATCTATGAATATTTTTAAATTTTAATTTAGTAAAACTGCTTAAATCACCAATTTGATCGATGTTCTCTCCTACTTCCTCACATTTTATATTCTTCGCTCTGGCATTCCTCTTCCTATTTGCGCGAAGGTTGTCATAATATAGTGAATAGTAATAGAGAGACTAGAGATCTGGAGTTCAAACCGCAGATGTGATATCACGAACAAAAAGAAATTTTAAAAAATATCTGCTTTCGGTAACTTTCTCACAGTCTTTGGAAATTGAAACCACAAAATTGAGTGCTGCTAGCAGATGTTTCTGTAATAAACTTAAAAATAAATCTGCTTAGAGCACCAGAGAGGGAGAAGAGTGACACATTCAAATTCTTACGAGATATTTACAGGATATTATTGTGTTGCAAATCTCACATTTGCGTAAAATCAGTTGCGCTTTACGGATGCGAGTCCTGGAACTTAAACCAGTGCGATATTAATGACATACAAGTATTCATCAACCGTTGTTTATGTCGCATACTAAAAATTTTCTGGTCAAACACCATCACAAACGAACGCTTATGGGCCGAGTGCGCACCAACACGAGTTGAAGTAGAAATCCGGAAACTCAAATGGAAGTAGATTGGGCATGCCTTGCGAACACCTCAAACCGACACCACCAGAAACGCAATAGACTGGAATCCACAAGGCAGCCGCAGGAAAGGTCGGCCGAGTAACACCTGGCGTCGACAATTAGATATCGAAGCAGCCAAAGTCAACAAAACGTGGAACGAGCTGAAGATCGTAGCAGCAGATAAACATGAATGCAACGAAATCGTTAAGGCCATATGCTCCTTATAGGAACAACAGGAACTTATATATATAAATCTCACATTTGTGCTGCTTTTATGAACTCTTAAAATAAGCTGCTATTGGCCTTAAGTTATCTTTGATGGCCTTATAGTGTTTACAGTTTAATTTTAAAGTGGATTCCTTCATAATCTTAAAATTCCATGCAATGGGTTTGAATTTTTTTTCTAATATCCAAATTCTGAACCTTAAAAACCTCTAGAATTATTAAAAATAGGCGTGGCACTTGCTATGAAATATAACTACGAAAGTACCTTAAAGAAAACTAGCGAACATTACACCAACATTATGAAATTACTATTTGTATAGAAAAGTACAGTATAAAGGGTTTTCATATTCATGAAGTCGCCGTAGTCTTGTAGGTAGTGAGTTGAGGCTACGGTTCAAACTCCAGGTGAGACGTTTCGAATAACACGAAATCTAAACAAATATTTCTTCGCCGACTTCCTTTCAGCAGATTTCTGGCCAAAACTCTGAGAGTAAATAAAATTGTCATGAAAAGTTTCTTAAAAATCTTTCGTTCAAAGATGACTTTAAACTATAGGTCCCATGAATAAAACTAACACACACAACCTAAGTGGTGCGAGAAACTAGGTCGTAATACTGACTGAAGGGTTGTAATAATGACTAATTAAATTACTCATGAGGACGTAATATAAGCAACGGATGATTTTTTAGTCGCTGTGAAAATTGAAGAAATAACAGAAAACGTGTAATATTCTATGAAATATTTATTTAGGGTGATAAATGATTGTCTCTCATTTATTTTTTAACGATTATTTCATGCAAATGTTGCTGTACCGTAGTTGATTCAATCGTGAGCTCTAACTTTGGCTTAGTTTTCAAGGCGGTATTTCATCAATATCAGCTATAATGTTGTAATTCAGATTTGCAATTGTTCGGCAAACGAAGGATGCCACGTACATACATATGTTCACAGAAAATTCTCTAGTGAGGTTATATCGCGTAACCTTGGTTTCAAAAGCGTAGGCCCATGTATGTTTCCCATGTATGTTTCCCATGTAGGAAACATAATAAGCCGTTTATCTATGTTCAAAGTATGTATCAAAGTTTGCTGGCAAATTGAAATAAAATGAATATTAGTTGTCGTGTATCTAAGAATGTACATTAGCTAGGATTTTTAACTATATGAATATAGAATATTTAATACACTCATTCCTTAACCGATCGAAAAACAAAAAATATATATGAAATCTTCTAAAAATTTTAGTTCTAATTCGATGAATTTGTTTATCATATTCAATAAAAGTGTAATGAAAATGAAATTTCATTTCCTATAAAAAAAAACTATTTGCAGAATTCAAGCTACCATGCATAAGAAATGTAAACAAATTAAAAACAATAAATAAAAATAAACTAAAAATTAAATTTAATGAAAAAAAAATTAATTAAAACAGTATAATTAAATTAATTACATTAATGAGTGTTTTAATTGTTACATTTATAACTAAGTTTTCATTTCAATAATCACTGGAGACAAATAAAATGCATACACTTGAGAGGCCAGAATAATCTTTAATTAATAAAGAATTGTTTCCCTTAAAAAAACTATGCATTTTATTTAATCAAAATACATATATACATACATAAATACATAACAGACACTAAACGTACATAAATACATCATGGATACATACATAAATACATACATACATTAATAGTGTTGATTGTGCAATGATGACACAATAATTTATTACAATTACAATAAAATTAAACTAAATTTTTGGTTTTTTTTAAAAATATGTTTTTAATAAATTAAACCTATTAATTATAATGAAATAAAAAACAATACAACAATAAATAAATAGTACGCATACATAAATATGTATGTAGTATATCAGTTGTAATTGGTTGCTTAATTTGTTCTGTTTATGATTACCGGTGTTTCTTAAAACTATGTTTAGTATAAATCTGCTTTAAATGTTTAATGAAATCAAATTTCAAAGATGTTAACAGGAATTATCGATAAATTTCCGATATAAAAGTCTTGCATTGAAAGCAAATAGAGTTATCAACACTCCATGTCATAACGCAAGAATACTAACATTACTGAACTTTGACTTCGAGATCAAACCTCAGTTGTGACAGTCTTGAAATAGGGAATGTAAGGATATTACCTCTCTCCTATCTCTTTTAACCCATTCGCTGCCAAGGGCGAGTATACTCGTCTTTGACAGGGTATTCCCCACTGCCAAGACGAGTATACTCGTTCTACTTTAACCATATTATAACATGCAGACTTTTGAATTAGCAAATATTTTTGTAACAAATATTTCTAAGTGTTGCCAATTTTCGCAATGTGTCTCGTTTTATTCCATTTTCTTTATTTTATCCATCTGCGTGATTTATTATTTGTTTTTCTACTAAAACGTACGACAAATGATATCGAGTCCTTCTGTCTTCCTATTGCCAACGACGATTATACTCGACTTTGGTTTTCTGCTTGTAAATAATTATATATGATAATATATGTCCTCTTACCAATAAATAATAGGGTTTTGGTAAACAATAACGCTCAAAATATAAATGGCAATGGGAATGACTTCATATAATTAGGCTTGGCAGCGAATTGGTTAATACTGTGTAGAACAACATTATTCTGATAGCTAGACACACTAATCTATGTTAATTGGGACTTTCTGCCTTGTGATAACTTGTGTTTTTCAACTCGCCAGCAATCCAACCGCGATAAGCCTTGAAAATATCAACTCTACTGACCTTAGGCAATATCATAAGAAGAAGAGATTTTCTTAAAATTTATTTATTCCCAGTAGTAAATGAATATTAACTGAAGTCTGCCTGTATAAAGGAATACAAACATTTGCAGCCAATTAATCATACAATATTACTCTCGAAATTGAATTGTTAACGAAATCTTGGCAATTTCACACTGTATAATGAAACCCTGCACGGAACTAGCCGATAGAAATAAAATTGTATTGAATCTTAACAGCCGAATGCAGTATTAATCGGAGATGGAGAGAGGTTATGGAAGTTTTCATTATGAAAGTGCGAAAAACTTGTCATTTGGAAACAAAAGACGTTCGGCTAATCCGCCTATTTTAGTAAGCTCAAAGGTAGAGCAGTTGAACTGTGCGCTTCATTAAGTTGTTGGTTGCATATATAAAGATCTGCAATATAAGGAGTAGGCTAACATCTTTCTTGATTATTTAAAGAAATTTTTCTAACAATATTAGAATAGAGGCTTTACAGAAGACCCCAGAATCCATACAGATGTAATTTCTTTAACTCGATTCGAGTTGGCATGGGGAGGAAAAAAGCTTTGTAAACTTGTTAACCGGTTAACATCGTATGAAAGACAAGCAGTGCCTGATAGTTAGTAAGACTCGCAATCCTAAGATCTACGTCACCTGAGAAAACTTGTTTGATGGAATAATAAGACAGTTCTGTGCTCCTTAGAGCCAAGATAACAATAGTAGCTATACAATCAAAGAAGATAGTCTAATGGTGATTTCTTTTCTGGAGAAAAATGTTGCCTACATATTGTGTAGCATTTATTGGAGGTTACACTAACCCCCATAACGTGTTGCATTTTAAACGATTATAAAAGAACAAAAATCATTGCCCTTTATGCAATTATTTTTGTAGTACAAGAACAATAACAAGAACAGCTGTTTTAAGAGTGTTGCCCTTCCAACCCTTTGATTACATTGAGGGTCAAAAATGCAGCATATTTTTTGGGATTTATGGCAACATATTTAGAAAAGAACATATTACTAATTTACAAAATTGCAAAAAGGGGAAAAGGCAGAATAAAGGCAACATTTATGCCAGAAAAGAAATCGCCAGAAGAAAGTTGAAGGGGGAGGGGCCTTATAATTACCTCTATTCATATACAAAGAGACAATGTTCAATTAAAAACTTTCAATCACGTTTTTTATTGCATCCCAGTTAGACAGGCTTCTATTCTACAGCATAGCATAGAATAGCATTTTAAATTTTTTGCTTCCCATGCGTAATAGAGGACAGTTGTAGATGCTCGATAAACTAGTATTTAGGTTCGACTCAAAACTCCGAACTGATATGAAATCCTCAATAATTTTTGAAAATTTAAAAATTCTTGGTCTTAAACTGTACTTAGAAAGAGTGATTTGTAAATGTGTGTTTAATTTAAAGAAAAATCTGTCACTTAAAACACTTTATAGTGTATACGAAAGCCATTGAATGCAAAAAAAAGGAAAAAAGGAAGAAAATCAATGCAAAAGTAATAAAAATTTTCTTGCAAGAATGTATTGACTGCAAGTATTACTTAAACTACTTGTAACTTGTAAAGTTATGTTAAGAACTGCTATTGGCACTTGGCAAAATTGACTGCAGTTGGCAGGAAAACCATTTTAAATAAAATACAAAAGAAATTGTTTTATAAAAAAGAAAACAGTTTCAAAAGTATACGCAAAATAAATTTAATTGTATAGTATAGTACGGCATAAAATAAAAAATTATTAGGAATACATATGTATGTATTATATATATTGTTATAGTAGTTGTAAATAATATAAGAGTAAAATAAGAATAATATAAGAGTTTTCATAAGATTTGTATAAATGTAATATAAGAGCTGTATAAGAGTTGTATACGAGTTGTAGTACATAAATTATGTATAAGAGTTGTATAAGAGTTGTATAAGAGCTGTATAAGAGTGAGTAAATATTTTTGTTTTATTAAATGAATAGGCTGGTTATTTAAAAGGGATGTATGTAAATGTTAATGTAGTTTGTTTTTTAATATTAAATTTAACATTTAAGACAACATTAATAAATTAACAGCATCATTTGTAATAATTTTGTAATAAAATTATTGTTTTTCTTTTTTTTTTAATTGGTGTAAACAGTTAATATTAATGAATGAGTTTAGTTTAGTTTAATTTAATAACAGAACACAAATGATGAACAAATAATTATTATTTGAGTTATAAAAAATATACATTGGTTATGTAGAGTGAAAAAGGATTATAAGACCATTATTACCTTAACCCTTTGCAGATCGATGGGATTCATAATAGTGCCTTGGAAAAATTCCACTGTTGTAAAATGTCGTTTAAATAAACCTTCAAGTTCCAAATCGGGTGGTTTTCTTTTAACGATTTTTATTGGTTTTTATTGGATTTTTTTGTAAATTTTATTTTCGTTTTGTATTTGAAAAGTTTGTTTTTGTTTTTTAAGTTATTGGAAATACAGGAACACACAATGAGTTTGTTTTTTCCGATTGATTTTAGAGAATTTCAGTTTATTTTTTTTTTTCAAATTTTGTTTCAAATTTTGCATCGATTTTTGTGTTTAACAGTCCATATACATACATATAGTATGGGGAGATTCAATTCAATTCAATTCGATTTGATTTTTGTTTTTTTGTTTTTGTGGATTTTGTTTTTACAGAATCAGGTGGTTGTGGTGGTGGTGGTGGTGGTGAATGGCACAAGAATTTTGTCGTAAATGTGGGATTTTTTTTTAATAAAATAAAAAAAAATTTATACAAAATAAATATCATTTCAATAGAGTGACAAGAGAAAATGTTCTTAAAGAAGGTTATTTAAGACAAAACGAAAATAATATTTTTTTTATAATTTTATAATTAACCTTAATTATTAATTGATTTGTTATATGCATTTTATGTATTTTATATGTATAAACATTAAATGCTTAAGATTGCTTAAAAAATAATTGTTAATATTTTATGGGAAATATTTTATAGAAAGGATTAAAATAATTTTGTATAAATGTTTACTAAAGAAATTATTCAACGAAATATTTAGTGTGACCAATCTTTTTTTTTAATTTTTTATTTAATTTAAAAACTTATTTGATTGCCATTCTCAAGAGTGCATATTAAAAACTTGTATAAAGATAATAAATTATAATAAAATTTTTACCTTTTAAAAGCGATATAATTTTTATAGCTTCAATGCTTCAGTTGGACAAGTGGGCTGCCTTCCAAAATGTATCAATACAAAGTTTGTATGCAGTTCTACTACGGTATATAAATTTTATAGATATGCAAAGTTACCGAACAATGCATCAACTATAAATCCGATGCCTGATTGCTTTTTGACTGCGTTAAAAATACACATTGGCGACGTTTTGAAATAGAATACATTGTATATATTTTGTATAGCGGCATTATGAAACACGATACTTTGTTCAAACACAAAGCAACTAACATTTTGGAAGGCAGCCATAATCTACATATTAGAGTATCAGTAAGAGAGCACAACAACGTTAATCCAAAGGATGCAAGCTGTCTATAACTTCGTAAAATTTTGCAAATCTTGTTTAACCCTTAGTTGGGCAAATTACCGCGGAGACTATGTAACAAAAATAGCGATATATTGGGCACTACGAGTGTGTCCAAGATGAGATTCCAAGAGATGCCGGAGAATGGAATCCATAGACCGACACCACTAAAACTTAACTGTGCCATACGTTGTTGTCCTTCTTTAGGACATAATATCAGTTAAACGGGAAATCGTTAACTTTGATGAACTTATGTACCAGCAGAACAAATTAAACCCTGAAAGTTTTCATGTTCTCCTGAACAAGGGAGTAGCTAAAGACAACAATGTTGGAAGTCTACAATAAAACGGTCTTATCAGAAATGGTTAACAGAGGAATATTTTACTTGACGATTACTGCTAATGAAGAAGTCTGTACAGATAGGATAGGTTAAGATAGTTTAATAATTGTTAAAGGCGATAGTGCAATATCTAACTTTTTAAAATTTTAAAACTTTGTTCTTCGTTTTACAAGGATATAATGTAAACCGTTTAATGTTTTCTTAACCCTCTTTCATCTGATGGATCATTTTGTTAAGTGATAGAATCATTTAAAAACCGAAGTAAGCTAAAGTGGGCAAGAAAACTGACCATAGTCGCCGTAGTCTAGTAAGTAGGGTGTTGGCTTATTAGACGTGCGGCCACGGTTCAAACCCAAGGTTAAACATCGCCAACAAAACGAAATACGAAAAATATTTCTTCGGCGAATTCCGCACAACAGATTTCTGGCAAAAACCCTGAAAGGAATTAAATTGCCATGAAAAGTTTTTCAAAAATCTGTCGTTCGGATTGGACTTTAATCTGTAGTCTGCCATTCATGTATAAAATTAACACACACAACATACAGCTGCGTGCAACTAATTAAGGACACGAAGCTTATATGTGAGCTTGAAGCAAAAAATACAAATGGTTGTATGATATTGTCAGAATTTGTCCAAGTTTAGTTAATTATTGAATGTCTGAAATATTGCACCGCTTATGGCAAGTTGTAAAAACCAAAGTAAGCTCAGTAAAAACAAGCAACTTTGATGATCTCTCCGCCGAAACAAAGAAAGCTTGGGAGGCCATTCTAACCATTGTATATGAAATTCTTGTTACCTCGATGCCTCTGAAATGTCAAGCTGTTATCGACAACAATGGTTTTGCAACAAAATATAGATTTTTTTCTAATAAATACATGTTTTTCATAAAGTTTACGGTGTGTCCTTAATTATATGCACGGATGAAATCAATATTCTTTAAAAAAATGGCTCACAGCTTTATAAATAATAATTTATTTGACACAATAAGTAGTTATTTTCTACGACTAACAGTTTAATTAACTAAACTTGAACAAATTTTGACAACATCATACAACCATTTGTATTTTTTGCTTCAAGCTCACATATAAGCTTCGTGTCCTTAATTAGTTGCACGCAGCTGTACATAAGTGATGGGAGAAACTAGGTCGTAGTCCTGACAAAAGGACTGTAATGACCAATTATGTATGTATGTATGTATGTATGTATGTATAATCGACTTACTGGGCAAATAATTGGCAAAATTAGAGTCGTTACAGATGTGGTCAGGTCTATACATCAATGCAAGGTACGCCCTGCCGAAAATATCGCTGATGTTAGTAAGTGTCAAGCGTATATTCGGAATATAGTTGCAGTAGTCATCTGGCAAGAGCTCTTAGAGTAAATATAACTGAAAAGCTTCTCAAATCAGTCGTTTGTTGTCGATATTAAACTGTCTCGGCACTCAATTAACACACACAACATAAGTGATGTAAGACGCTGGGCTGTAATGAAGTAAGTATGGACGATGCGAATTTGAAATATAAGTATGTAGTAAAGTAATGACCTTCATATTGGTAAAGCTTTATGGTGAGTTTTATGGTTTTATGAAGCCCAAAACCTACATCGCTGTGACAAATTCAGAATGATTCAGAACAATAGCCGATAGAAGTTCAAATAATTATTTGAAACATTGAAATACTTTTAATTAATGCCGCAAACTTAAGACTTAATTGAATTTCAATACTGAGGTATGCACTATGTAAATTGAAATATTTATCTTTATAGACTGTGTATGTGCCTATGGTTTTTATTATACAAGTTTTGAGCTGAGAATTGTATCGGAAGATAATTTTTATTATCTTTTCTTAATTTTAATATTGGCCACACTGTGTTATGTTATGATATTAAAAATAAAGTATTAAAATTCTTTAAATATTTACACAAATTACTCTTGAATACGAATACATACATAAAAATAAAATTCAATAAAAAAAATATCACCAAAGATTTACTTGCTACTGTACTTAAATAAGAATATTTAATATTTTTTAATATTGTATACTTAAATTGAAATCAAATAACTTTAAAGAAGAGTTTCTTTGTTTAAATTAATTATAATTTTATATAAGTATGTTGTAATAAAACTCTATTATATGTTAATAAAAATTGATTATAAGAAACATAAAAAAACAAACTGCCTATATACTCGTATTATTATTTTAATTTTAAATAGAATAGAATACAAAGTACGTGGTTATTTAAGAAAAAATCTAAAAATCTAAGTAGAAAAAATAAGATGAAGATTTTAAGAAAATATTTAAAAATTTTTTAAGTCACTAAGAAAATTCATTCCATTGAAGCATTTAAAAAAACTTTCCAAAGCACATATTGTTCTCAAACATAATTTATTATTTAAAAAAAATGAACAAAAGAAACGAAGGAAGGAAGAAAAATAAATCAAAAGGAAAAACTAAGATTTTCAAATATTTATTCTGAATCAGACGTAACGAAATATAGAATAAGGCGGATCAAAAGCAAAACTTTACTGCCCAAAAACAAAGAAATGAAAATATGTGTATAAAACAAATGACTGAACTGAATATAGTTTTAAAAAAAAGAAAAGAAAAGAAAAAAGAAGGAATAACAGACTAAAAGCCTTTTTTTTGTTGCTCCCTAGGAGCCTCAAATGCAAAAAATTTGCCGAATAAGCCAAGATTTTGATAACGTAACCAAATAAAACAGTTGCAGCATTAATTTCATTTAAATTTTTCAACAGGAATAATTTCTATTTCTGGGTATCATGTCATCAATCAAGTGCACAATTTTTATTTGAAAAAAAAAAATGAATTTTTTCAAAAGCATTAAAAAGGAAAGAAAAATTCAAACAAAACTTTTGCGGAGAAAAGAAAAATAATTTTTGATTTGATTTTTTTCGGTTAAAAATGGTTTTGATTTGAATCTCATTTGATTAATCGATTTTTCGATTACTACATATAAATATCATATACAGAATGAAAATGTTGCTTAGGCCTCTTGGACTTTTAAAGAATTTCTTTTCTATTGTTTTTAATTTTTCTAAATTGAGGGGGTTGTAGGTTGGAAACAAAGTTATTTAAATTTGTTGTAGTTGGTGTTCAGAATTGAAAAATTTTTAAATTAATTTTAATTTTTTTTTACTTTTTTCTCAATTTAAACGAATTATTTATTAGTGTTAAATCAATAATTGATTTCATTTAATTGTTTTATTTAATTTTTTTTTTTTTGCTTTAGGTGTGTACCTTGACTCGTTCCAAATCGACGGCATTCATCATAGTTCCCTGAAAAAACGCCACCGTTGTATAATGGCGTTTTAATAATCCTTCTAGTTCCAGATCTGGCTCCTTGCTATAGTTATTTAAGGTTACGTTTGTTTATGTTTTTGTTTTTTTTTTTGTTTAAATATTAATATTTAATTAATAAAATTAATTTTAATTTAAAGGTTTTTCAATAGAAAATTTTTAATTTTGTTTTTTTTTTTTAAAGGAAAAAATATTTCATTTCTTATAGAATTATTTATCAACTAACTTACATTCTAATGATAATAATAATAATAATAATAATAATAATAATAATAATAATAATAATAATAATAATAATAATAATAATACTTAATTAATTAATAAAAATAATTTGAAAATATTAATTAGTAAAATTTTATTAAATTTTTCTTTAAAACATGACACTAATATGTTGCATTATATGGTACATTTATCCTTCAAACAGTGGGACAAGAACAGCGAAAAGTGAATTGAAATTGTTATAAAAATAACTATAATTTTCATATGTCTACGGAACTCGGTCAGAAAAGACATTAGATATGCTGACTAGGGCCGTAGGGTACTAAATTCGGATCACAATCTAGTCGTGGTCTCTATCAGCTGAAATTCTGTTTCTGCGACAATATGGTGGTTCTAAGAGAACTTATTTAAGACCTTGGCATTCTTGATAAGCCCTCTACACATTAAGTAAATGGATTTCGTAAATTCACATATTAAATCTCCTCGATTTTTATTTTCATTTCTTCAAAAGTGGCTTTAAATCTAACTCTGTACCTGTCTTCACAGATACACCGCGAAGATAGTTACAAGCACTAGAGTTTTGTGCAAATCCATATAGGATACTCAATTGTATTATCCCTGCGGATCTACTGGCAGCGGAGCGGATGGAGATCTATAAGACGAAATCGGCTGGAAGTCACATAACCGCTCATTTCAGGGGAAAACACCATTTCAAAATGGCAACAACGATGGAACGAGGAAGATAGAGAAAGATGGACGGCGAGACTTATTCCGGACATAAGGCCATGGATTGGTCGGAAATTTGGAGAGATAAATTACTACGTTACACAGATGCTATCGGGTCACGGATATTTTAGGAAATATCTGCACAGAATGGGAAAGACCGCCTCACCTTACTGTCTTTACGAGGAAGGGGAGATAATTGATAACGCAGAGCATACCATTTTCGAGTGTGCACGTTGGCAGAGCTATCGCTCTGCACTGACGTTGATAGTTGGGACGATCACGCCCGTTAACATTGTCGGGGTATTGACAGCGAGTAGGGAAAATTGGACCTCAGTGGCGAATTACGTGGAGAGGATTCTAAAACTGAAGAAGAGGGATCTTGAGGCTGCAGAACATGTGGGCACGCCGGAATAGATGAAACTGGCACACGTGTCAAGCGAAATTCGAAGCAAGGATCTGGAGGAAAGGAATAGTGGAGACACTTAGATGTATCTTCAACTTTCAACACGCAATCCGGACGCGGATATGAAAAAGCAGGGGCCAAAGAGCCAAAGGGACTCCACTCCGAAGTAATACCACCGTAGTTCCGGAGTGGGCACAACAAGTCCATGAGACGAGGGGGGTATTTAGTGGGTGAGGGCGGTTAGGTACATTTACCCCTCCTCGGCGTGAAAAAAAAATATAGGATACTCAAACAATCTGGTAACCCGACAATTTTTCGGTATTCCTGGCACAAGGAACAGTAAATCTTTTAAACTTAAATTCAGTCTATATTGTTAAACTTTTGGATAGTCATATCGCCAACAAGCCAAGCCTTTGAAGTCTTCAATCATAAAGATAAAATCCAAATTCAAAAGCAATGGAAAACGTGTTTAACTATCACAATTAGTACGCTTTATGATCAATGTAGAATCAATACTTCTTCACTGACTTCCTCTCACCAGATTTCTGGCAAAAACTCTGAGAGTAAATAAAACTGCCATGACTTTAAAATATAGCTCCCGCCACTCATGTATAAAACTAACATATACATCATAAGTGGTGTGGAAAATTAGGTCGTAATCCTGACTGAAGGGTAGTAATGACCAATTATGTATGTATGTATGTGTATATAGAAGGCACTCTAGATAGAAGACTGGATTCCACACATTACGACCTGAACAGAAATTGAAAAGATAAATTACCCATCTAGCGGGAATTTCCATCAGCAGGTTTTATAGGTGCATTAGAATGTCTAATAAGTTGGGTCTTGTTGAAGGCTGTTGATGTCCAAAAACCTAAATGTCACTTGGAGAAATATCTGTGGAGAATCTCCAGCAATATTGTTATTACGACCTGCTTAATCATTTGAGAATACCACATCAGACAGACAAAAGTTTTGGGTAAAAAAAAATAATAATTTAATTAATCGTTTGAATGCTTTTCATAATCAAAATTATTACATGCTGGCTTTTGTTCCACTGTAACCTTTTGATCTCTTTAATCATTTCATATTCTACTCAATTAACAATAATTTTCTTCTTTTCCATTAACAACGTACATGTATCGCATAATGGTACACAATACAATAAAAAATGTATTGGATTTTCCTTTGATGTTGTCTCTGTGACAGCACATCAAAGGCCATACACACATCCATCCATCCATCCATCTATCCATCATGGGCAATTAGTGTCATGTTTTATATCCTACTCTTATGGGGGTTTCATATTCTTGTAATAAACATAACAATATTGCTTTTGCCTTAAATTATTACCATTTTTAATAATCATAATAATAATAATAATAATAATTATAATCATATTCTATTTCACAATTGCATTGAAAGACAACAAATTTATAGAGGAATAGAAGAAATACATACATAGTAGGAGGGGAAGAAAATAAAATGGAAAGTATTTGAGAGTGAACTTACCGATGTAAGAATACCACTTCGACATCGACATCTTCACGATCCTCGTGCAGGAAATCCTTGAGAAAATGTGACACCGATTCGTATGTGATGTGACCACAAACCACAATGTGTCTGTTGGTTATTATTGCGTGCGGAATGTCATCATAGAGAGTAGCGGGCAGCATCATCATCATTATTGTTGTTGTTCGTTATTGATGTTAAACAGAGATTGCCAATGGCCATCACAGTTTTATTGGATTTTATTGTTTCATTTCGTTCATAATTTATTGATTTTACCACAATAAACAAAACAATTAAACAAAAACAATAAAAAAAAACAATGTGGAAGAAAAATTAAAATCAATTAGTGACTCGTCTTTGTAAAATTCTTATTAAAAATTTAAATTTTAAAATTTCAAGAAACAATAAATCTTTGAATGGGAAAAAGAACAATGAATGAATGAATGGTTAATAAGTGAAAATGTATGCGTTTTATTTTATATTTTTTTTAATATTTAAGGCGTCATAGAATGTGGGTGAATGGATTTTAAAAATATTTTTAAAGTGATTCAAAAGCATTTTGGTATTTGTGCGGTGTTATTTTGTTAAATGAAATGTACAAGAGATGTGGTTTTTCTTTCTATTTTGGATATCTGATCATTGATTTCAAGTGATAATTGAGTTCTAAGAACTAAAATTAAAAAAAAAAAAAATAAATTCATTAAAACATTTTGTAATTAATTCAATTAAAATATTAATTACATCCGTTTTACAATTAAATTTTTCATTACAAAAATTAAAATACTCCAGAAAGAATTCAATAATTGTTAATTAATTCAATTAAAATATTGCATTTCATTAAAAATTCGTTTAAAGTATTAATCGTTTAAAGAAAAAATATTTTTAAGAAATGTTTAATCAATTCGATTAATATCTGTAGTCGTAAATGGTATTAAAAAATATTATATATTCATTTAATAGATTAGTAATTAATTCAATCAATAGATTTCTTTCTTGGAATTTTTAACAAGCCATCACTAAATTTGTTTATAATACGTTAGTGGTCTCAATTAAGTTATCCTAATAAAGGAAATGAAACAAATTTGTGAAAAAATTTTATTTAATCCCTTTCTAACTCAATTCAATTTCCCCACTTCCATTCAACAGGATCAACAACTTGTTTATATCATATGGTAGCCATCAAACTTAAACTCTATATCCACATTTTTGTTAAATTTACTATGTGGCGGAAAAAAGGTTAGGAAAGCTAAAAGGTCCGCCAAATAACTTTTTTTTTTGAAAATGCTTTAAAAAAAAACTACTGAATATTTTCTAAAATTTCTTTTTTTATTTGAAAGTACAATCCTTCCGGTTAATAATGGAAAATAATTTCATTCAAATGGCTGCATCGGCTGGCCATGCAGTAGCCTACACGATCGGTCCAATTTTTAAGCACATTCTCGATAGAATTTAAACAAAATAGTGGGTGTAATAAAGTTTGATTTCACGTTGAAAATGAGGAATTTTGTGACATCACAAAAGCACAAGTTCAACTATATTTCATCATTAAAAAATGCAATTGAAGCACATTGATTGCTTACTGAATCTCATACTACACACGTTCAGTCAATTTTAATGTTCTGGAGTGTATGAAAATGATGAATTGTAGCCTTTTTCAAAAGATTTTCATGCAAAATTAAGTAGATTCTGTACCACAAAAGACTATTTTAAATAAGCTGCGTGTTAGCTGTGAAAATAAGTTATTATTGCAACGACTTGGACCCAAGCTACATCAACACAACAACAAATCGTAAGTGAAACTTCGATAACCAGCCGTATCAGCGATAATGTCATGATGACATGGAAAGAAACGTGGAAACAGAATGCTAATGTCTTTTATGGACCTCTATTAAAAAGTTAAAGTTGTATTTAAGGATACTTATACCGAAAGCAGGACCTGACATGAAACCATAAAATTTCATCATAACAACGCTCGCGCACGTGTTACAAAATCTTTGAAAAACTATTTTGGAAATGGTGGTTGGAATTAGTTCGTCCATTTTCTTTTTAAATTGATATATAGGCCTGTCACTGGAGTACATTGCAGGACAGAACATCAGAAATTACATCGATTTGTTCAAACTCGCAATGTATGCCAAAATTTGTCAATTTGGAAATGATACGGTATATACGGACGAGAGTGAGTATGTAACCCGCGAAGCTCTAAATTAATAGGACAAAAAAATTGGTGCTGTTTTCTGTAACTATCGTATATAGTACCTGCTAAATATTTAATTGTAAATAAATTTTCAATTTTATATACTTACAGTCACACAGATAATTATACGTACCCCCCCTAAAAATCATTTTTAAAAAAGGAAATAAACTTCTAATCTAAAATGTCCTTACATTAGCATTTGTAACGACACATTTACTTAGATAAAGAAAAAAGATTCCCAAAATTTATGAAAAAAACAATATGGCCCCACAAAAAATTATACGTACGACGTATATTTCGTATAAAATTTCTCCAAGGGTAGCCCGGTATATAAAAAGTATTGTGGATAAAAATCCTAGGACTACAGCCGTAGAAATACGAAATACCTCGGGAAGTGATCACAGTGTTATTGTGCATTCCGAAACAGTTCGAAGTGTTTTGAGAAAGAACGGTTTCCGCAGCCGAGTGCCGAGAAAAATGCCACGATTGGAATTCGCCCAATAATATATGGACAAGTCAACGGATTTTTGCACGAATGTAATATTTAGTGATGAGAACAAATATAATTTGTTCGGTTGTGACGGAAAACAAAGAATTTGGCACAAAAATCAGTTGACTTGACCATATATTATCATTTTTAAAAAAATGATTTTCAGGGGGGTACGTATAATTATCTGTGTGACTGTATATGCTTTGTCTAGAATTGATATTAAATACGATAATAGTTTAAATTATTTTGTTCAGAATTAACATTTGAAAACTTTCTTTTCCCTTAATTATCACTTGAAATTTAAAAAAAATTTAATTTGATTGATTAATTATTTAATTGATTTGATGTTATTATTTGTTAATAGATATATGTATGTATGTGAGTGTGGGTGTATTGTGTTAATAATAAAAGCTGCCTTGTGTTTGTAAGTATTTTTTTTCTTCCTTCTTTGACATTGTGTTTATGTATGTGTGTGTATGTGCATTGTAGTTGTATTTGTATGTGTATTTGTATAGATTTAATCATTTTTTTCTGTTGTGGTTTTTTCTTTTTATTTTCTCATTTAACAATTAAAAATTGGCAAAATAAATCATTTAAAAGAGAAATTAAATTATAATTTAACAAAAAGAAAAAATTTACGAAAAAACACACCGAAATGATACACAGAAGATAAAAATAAAATAAATTAGAAAGAAAAATAATAATTCATTTGAATTAAAAATAAAAGTGTTGTAACAGCGATAATACAATTACTTTGTATTTTTATTTTGTTTACAAAATATATTGAAAAAAAATGTAAATAAATTTAAAATTTAATTAAAAGCTTAATTAAATTAGCAAAAAATAAAAAAATCATAAATAATTATTTATAAAAGAAATATTAAGAAAAGTAAAAAAGAAAAAGAAATATTTTATAAAAGCTTACAAGATGCAACGAAAATTATTTAATAATTAAATTTTTTTTTTTTAAAAGAAAGTAATTTTTTAAA
Source organism: Sarcophaga subvicina (assembly GCA_936449025.2). Lineage (NCBI taxonomy): Eukaryota > Metazoa > Arthropoda > Insecta > Diptera > Sarcophagidae > Sarcophaga > Sarcophaga subvicina. The sequence continues at coordinate 90,782,501 of OW388081.2, read as the reverse complement.
AACAGTTTTTTTATAAATATTTTAGTCTGCTACCCCATAAAAAATACATTCATGGTTTTATTAATTATTTACTTAATATGTAGATAAATATTATTAAATATTAAAACAAATAAAATTTTAAAATTTATTTTTCCTTTTTTTAGCTTTGGTGTCAGTGTTTCTCAATCACATCAATTGTAAAGAAACAAAACAAAGGGGAAAAAAATTCAAAACATTCACATTCAAAATACTTTTTCTTTTTGTTGTCGTTGACAATTAGCAAATGAATCTTTGGAATTGAAAAATTGGTTTTAAATTCTCACGATTTTCTTTAAAATAAAGCGACAAGTTAATTTCAAATACATTGCGAAGGATCTAGAGAGAAAGAGAAAGAGAGGAAGAGAAATTAAGTAAAACTTAATTGTCTTCAGTTGTTGGGAGGATTTGGTTAGCTTGGGCTCTCTTAGGCATCGAAGTTAGACCCATTTCGAAGCCAAATAAAACAATATACAACCCAAGAATCAAACATTACTTATAGGAAACCACAACTATTTTGAAGAGTTTAGCCAAATATGTTAAGAACTTTCGTCTCTTAATGGCATGAACTAACAATTGGTCCATGATGACAGAGAACATGTGAGAACCGTAATATTCTCCATGCGATTTATGGAAAGAAGTCCTTTCTTTAACCACATCTATCCTGCAGAGCCTAGTAATATTGCACATACTCTTCTGATGTATACGAAATAGTGCTTCACTATAAAACTCCAGCAAAAGACTATATTTTGTTGGTACATATTGAGAAGCACGATATCTTTGTTCTGGAACCCATATAAAAGTTACATATGAGTAAACCGCCTATAATTCTGTAGCGATATTGGTATTTACATACTCGTCCACCAATCATGATCACCCTAAGACTCATTAGAGCCAGTATGCGATAGTCTTTGTACCCAAATATTGCCAATGACATTAGCGATGTGGAAAGTTGGAGATGATTTTAGTTGATGGACATCCGACATAACGGAAAAGTTTATAGAAATAGACCAATAACGAATCGTAGCATCTTTACGACATTTCATCCTGCTTGAATCATGTAATGATTCTGATTTGCGGATTACAGAACCTAACAGTCCTTATTAATTTTGTAGTAGACTTGCCCTCTATAAAAATAACAATAAAAATCGTAATGAAATGTGCTTATGAGATACGGATGCGCTGCCTTAAAAAGACCCTCTTTATTATGCTTTTATTCCGTCCACAATACTCGTAAGACAATCTGTGGCTTTTGTCACAATGAGATTTACCACAATACCACTCTGCGCATTCCCCGCTGCAGACTCTGTTGTAAAATTGAATAAACCACGCCCGAACCTAGCCTCATTAAGAGCTATTCGAAAAATGAGAATTTGGTGAGCTGTTGAATTTTCTTCGAAGCGCTTAACTTTTATATGCCTCTCCGTCTTCCTGACTACTGTAGTGTGTTTCTCTATTCGGTGAAATTGCGAAATCCTGGGTTAAGCAATAATATTGCTTATTGTCAGGCTCATCTGGCTTAAATTAGTTACAATAATCCTTCGATTTACGTCGCCTCGATTAACGTTGTTTCGATTTACGTCATCAAATTTTTTGTTCCCTTTAACTTCAATTTGCGTCGTCATTCGATTTACGTCGCCTTTTTTTGGAACCAACTGCGACGTAAATCGAGGGATTACTGTAACTTTTTTAAGTTCCTTGTTAAAAACATACTACTTTGTAGTATAAGCAATATGAAATTCGATTTACGGCGTTTCAATTTACGTCGCCTTTTTTGGAACCAACTGTAACGTAAATCGAGGGATTACTGTACTAAGATTAGATCGTCTCTGTGAAAAACATCTATTCTCATGCTTTAGTGCGTAGTGGGTAGGCATGCGGAGTAAATTTTGCAGGGATTGTAGATCGATTGAATATCTGTCTCTAGCTAAATTTTCTCACTCTTGCTGGATAGCCTAACGAAATTGTCTTTAACAGATATTGGATGGATAATGCTTTTTCTTTTCAACCTGATCCTATGGAAGTCATTAAAAGCATGACTGATCTGTTCTGATACTGAATCTCAAGACTGATTAAATAAAATTTTAACATGTACTTCTTATATGATCACTTCATGTTGTATCGCAATACGAAACCAAAAATATATTTCCATTAAAAGAGGGCAACTTTACTTTAGAAAATCAGCTACAATTGACACTTAACGCTTGTCGCTTCAATTCCAATTACAATACCTTAAGTAGTCTTGAGAAATTATGTATGTTTTCTAAAAATTATTCTTTTTTAAATTAAATATTTTTAATTTATTTCTTTTTATTCTTTTGCTAATTGCTTTTTGTTTTTTTGTAACAAACTCTACTGGCATGCAAGTTTTCTTTAAATTTTTCGTTTTTTGTTCTACACTACAAATACAACAAGGATCATTTTAACCAACTACAAACCTTAAAAACAACAACAATTAAAAATTAATTACAGATAATTACATATTTATTTTGGATTAATTAATATGCGTAAACATTAATCATCATTCATGCAATATTGATTATGATAAAAAAAAACAATTGATTAAAAATTGATTGAAATTGTTAAACAAATATGGCTGGCTACTGGTGTACATAGGTGTTAAAATACCAAGAAATTAGAAGACAATAAAAACCGAAATTATATAAAAGTTGTGTTTAAAAGAAAGGAAAATATACACATTTTAAAAGAAAAATAATAAATTTTTTTTCATTTGCTGATGATTATAATAAAAATGTTTACATTTACATTGATTGACTGATTTGATTGATTGATTGATTGATTGATTGTTTTGTTTGATTGAGATTGTTGGAAATTTTAAGAAAATTATTTTTGTACAACAAAAATGTCTTGAAATGTTGTCAACATGAGTGTTGTCTGTTGTTTTTTAAGGAAAAATTTTATTTCGAAAAATATTTTTTTTAATTAAATTTTTTGTTTTAAGTGTAATAACAGGATTTATTTTTTTGTTTTATTTTTTGTTTTTAATAATGAAGTGATTTATACACAAGTGTTCGTTTGATATTTGAAATGACAACTTACTTGAATTGTATTTTTTTTATTAAAATATTTTTGTATGTTTTTTTAAGGATTTTAGCAGGATGTCTTTTTTAATTATTTTTTTTAATGATTTGTTTTATTTATAAATATCACTACTGGAAACAATCACTATTTTGCTTAAATAAATATTTTGTTTTTTGTTCATTTTTGATAATTTATTTTTAGTTAGTTTTGTTGTTGTTGTTGTTGTTTACAAAAATATTAAATACGAATACAAAAGTATGATTTAAAAATGAAATACTGAATTGAAATTCAAAAGCAATTGTTAAGGTTTTTTTTCCAAACAAATTATACAATACATATTTATATATATATATATGCCTGGCCACGCATTTATATTTATTATTAATTCTTTAAATATATTCTTTAATTATTTCATTTATAATAAAAAGTTTTTTATTTTATATTTAAAATAATTATGATTTTTTTTATTTTAATTTTTTTTGTAAATTTAAAACTAAGAGTGAAAAACTAAATTTCCTATTAAAGGGTCCTTCCGTTTTTTTTTTCTTTTACAGTGTTAACCAAAACAATTGTACACAATAAGCTCAATTCTTTCACCACAGAGCAAAAGTTAGAGAGACAGAGACGGAGAGAGAGAGACAGAGAAATAGACAAGGATCATCAACAGGAATATTATTATCATTTATGGAACGTTAACAAAATAAATTATAAATGAAAATAAAAATAATAATTAAAACTAAAGTGCATTTTGGTATTAATTCAACAAAATGGTGGTAGTTAAAGCTATTTTTAAAATACCTAAAATTGTCCTAATAAATAAATAAATTGAAATTGAATTAAAACCTAAACGTATTAATAATTATTAATTTAATCGTTATATTCTTAAGAAAAAAAATTGCAAACAAATAAAATGAAAATTCCCAGCTTTCATATTGTTTATAATGTTCGTTTACAATCCTTAGCGCTGCAAATTAATCGTGGAGGTATATATGTATGCGCTTCACAAAAAAGGTAAACGTTATGTAAAAATATACGATTTTATGGATTTCCTCAGCCTTTTCACTCCAAGATGATGGCCGTTTTGAAAGCTGCGCAATGCTTATTTTTTAAATATAATTTGATTGAAGTCGCCATGATCTAGTAGTAGGTAGTGTGTTGGCTTATTAGACGTGAAGCCTAGGTTCAAACCCCATCTCAGACATTGCCAACACAAGGAAATATAAAGAAAATATTTCTTCGTCATCTTCCTTTCACCAGATTTCTTGCAAAAACTTTGAAAGTAAATAAAATGCCATGAAAAGTTTCTCAAAAATCTGTCGTTCGAAGTCGACTGTAAACTGAGGGTCCCGCCGCTCCTGTATAAAATTAACACCCACAACATAAGTGGAACGATCAGGTTCTCCCACGTATGGAGAAAATTTCTCAAGGAAATTCTCTTTTTGGATCATTCAACGGCTTTAAGAGTTCCGGGACATTGGGATATTGTCGAAAGTGGCTGCTGAATTAGCCAGTACCATACGACAAAGCATAGATATTCCGATTGCCCCCAGACAAGCTAGGCATTATCCATTCATGCAGGAAGGTGCATGTAATATTTGCTAGACTCTGCTGGACTAGTATGGATAAGAAAAAACTGATTCACTTCTATTATTATATCGCATTGCCAAAATAACGATCCCTAGAAGTCAGTGTCCCGTTGGAAGACATGTCGCTAAATATGGAATTCTTCATAATTAATTCTGCAGTAGCGGTGGGTTTGAGGTGGGCCTCTCATATTCAGTCATACTTGACTGAAATCTCCAATATCGAGATTGTAACAATAGCAAGATTTATTCTGCATTCATGTTGGTATCTTCAAGAATATGTTTGGTAACCGGTTTGAATATTAATTTGTGCTATCAATATGGAACCTCACGCTTTAACCTAACCTAACTAGTCGTAGCTACTGATAAATGTAATCAAAGCTGCATTTATGATTCAATAGTTAATATTGAGTCTGATAAGCATTGTGTTCAGCTCTGTTCACACAATTTTAAATAAAGCTTGCAGGTGAGTCAAATTATAGTGGGTCAATTGCTCAGTAAGCTATTCATCTTAATTATGTAGATTGTGTCCCAATGTGATATGTATGATAAATACGTACATATGAAAACTGCTTAAGAATTAATAAGTTATTCTTGAATATAAGTTGTAACAGTTCTCGTTTATTTTTCTTTTAACCCTTTCATGCCCGATGTTGCCTATAGGCAACATTGTACATTTTTGTTCATAAATTCCGTAATTTTTAATTTTTTTAAAAGATTTTTTTTCCAAACAAGCTTGGTTAAAAACGTGTAAAACCAGAATACGTAGGACTCTGAATTTAATATCACTTCATATTTAGGCCATGACTAACAAACACTTGTCCTTAAAAAAATTTTAGCTCTGGCCCAAAAAATTCGGGCATGAAAGGGTTAATAACGTAGTCCTAATTTTTAAAAAAAATATGATATTTTCATATATGTACTTTAAAACAGCAGCAAAATATGTGATCTAAACGTATCAAATACAGGGTATTTACGTATATTTCTCTTTTATTTAAAATTCCATACTTATTACTTTTCAATTTTTTAATACATATTTAAACTGGGAATTTTCTAAACAAAAAAAAACAAGAATATTTTCAATAACTAAATAAATAAACATAGAAAATATGTTAAAACTCATAATTTTTAAACTCTAAATCACAGTATTTTTTCTGGTTTATTGAATTACGAACTAAATTTTTAAAGGAAACTGTACCGCTTGTCTTTATTTTTTTATTTTTAATATCCTGTGTGTGTTTCTTGACCGCCTCATTTCATTTTTTACATGGGTATAGATAGTGTGGTATAAAATTTATTCTTATATTAGAATATATAAAAGAAAATCAAACTAAAAACAAAAATTATAATTAAAGAAATTAATTTAAAAAATAATAAAAAATAAAAAACTTAAAATCTTTAAGTAAGGAACTGTTATCATAGTTTTCTGTTTTCTGTTATCATATCATAATCACATGTTTACACAAACTATTGATTAGGTTTTTAGAAAAAAAATATTAATTTTTTTGGTTTGTTTTGTTTTGTTGTTGTTAAAAAAATGTAATAATAATTTATAATGAATTTATTATAATGATAATAATATATCAAATACCAATACCAATACCAATACCAATATATCTACAACACAGTCACAAGGTAATTTTTTATTATTTTTTTTTTTTTAAATTTAGAAGAACAGAGTAGTACAGAGAGAGAAAAAAATACAATATATATAGAGAGAGTGAGAGAATATACGAGAGAGTAGAGAGTAGTATGTAATATTTAGATTTAATTATTTGATTTAAATATTTAAATGGATTGTATTTGTTGTTGTTTTTTGTTTTTTTTTTTATTTTTTTCGATAATAGACACACATTTAAACAGTTAAGAAAAATTGAAATTTTTAAGAAACTCAACTAAATTTAATTTAAACAAGAAAACAAACAACTAAAAACAATTGAAATATTTTCCAAAAAAATCAAAAAAAAAAAATAATAATAATTACGAAATTTAATATTTAAAAAAGCATTTTGAGCTGTTGTTGCCGAAAAAAAATTTAATTTTCTTAAAATCTCTTCAATTTTTTAATGAAACAAAAGCCTAACTCCAATCCTATCTACCTTTTCTGGTAAACGAGTTGTACATATGTTAAGAACATAACATTTACTTACGTAAGTTAAGTTCGAATTTAAGTAAAATTTTTAACAGAGTTCTGTTAACAGTTTAACACATACATACATCCACTAATGGTGTCCCAATAGATTATGGTATTTGAAATAAGAGTTCCTAACAGATCTGTTCATTGCCATTTGTATAAATCATGTACCACTTAAAATTTTCCTCATAGAATCCTTGGTGTATCGTTTATACAGTTTATACTCTCAAAAATTATCATTAAGCTAGTAAAATTATTTCTTTTTTTAATTCAATTTTAATCAAAAAAATTTTTTTTTTTAGTTTTCCATTTTTTCATCATGGCATACCGCCATATTTGTAACTGATTTCTGAAAGTTACATGAATAAACCTCTGCCTGATTGCAGTATGCTGTACCTGAATGTGGTCCACAGAAAGTAGTACTTTTGGCATTGAACATCTAAAACAGATAACCAAGCAGTAAGTCATATATAAAGGGTGTTTAGAATTTTCTTTTGGATACAGTTGGTATAATTTGTAACGAGGTCAGGAGGTAAAGTAAATTTAAGCATTTTCTACAATATTTGAAAAACTTCGATAACAAACTTCATAATCACTGAAGTTCCAAGCCTGTAGTTATGCTAAGATGATCTGACACTCTGATTTTTACGAAATAGAAATAACCAACTAATATGCTAGATTGGGGTCTTAAAATGACATTTGTGTCCACCTAATAAAAATGTCCAGATATGGTTGACTATCACAATGCATTGCTACATGCTCAGCATGTAGAACATAAAAATTAGAGTTTAAGTTTCAGTTTACACTGAAGAAAAAACACTTTATTCTCTTATCCATATCGGATTTCATATAATTTCTACACTTTATTTAAACTAATTTAAAATGTTTTGAAGCTTTTCCACAACTTACTCAACAACAGCTCAAAGAAAATTATAATTTTAGGCAAATCATACATAAAGAAAGGCTATGAAGGCTGTGCGAATAATCGATTACATACATATTTATGGCTTCTTTATATGTATCATTAACCGTACAAAAAAATACAAAACTTTCTTAATTTTATAATTTAGACAAAATTTCTATGGGAATAATTACAGTTTATCTATTAAAAATGATTGCAGTTTAGGCCGCTGCATTCCTCGAAGCATGGTTCAAAGCAGAAATATAATCAAGAAATTGGATTCATCAGTGCTAGGCGTGAACGAAAGTGAACGATTGAAAATAATTCCCCTATAAGATGATGCGCTTGTTTGGTGGAATTCGTTCAGTACAGGAACTGCGCCTGGCTGTGGCATCACAATGGGCCTTTACCGCTTCGACCTAATCTAATCTAAGATAATGAAATTATCAATCACCAGTACTTGGAGAATTGAAGTCGCCGTAGTCTAGTAGGTAGTATGTTGGCTTATTAGACGTAAAGCCAGGGTTCGAGCCCCAGGCCAGACATCAAGACAAAATACAAAAAAGTATTTCTTCGGCGACTTCCTCTCAGCAGATTTCTGGCAAAAACTCTGACAGTAAATAAAATTGCCATGAAAAAGTTTCTCAAAAAAAAATCTGTCGTTCGGAGTCGACTTTAAACTGTAGGCCCCATCACTCATGTATAAAATTAACACACACAACATAAGTGGTGTGAGAAACTATGACATTGTACAATGGGTCAATTCTCGACCTCCGGGTACTGTACTTGTCTTAATTGACAAGTACACGTCCTCTAACCTAACCTAACCTAACTTGGAGAATTTTATGAATTCGAAATTTTTATCGTTTAATTAAATAGGTAGAAGAGGATAGTTGTAAGGCCAAAAGGTCTATTTAATCTTTCCACGCAAGGGAATCAGTGCAATATTTCGTTAAAACCCGAATAAATACATTAATCCTCTTCTTTATAAGCCCTGGAACATAGAACGTAACATTCAAGACATCTATAGGCATAAAAGTTTAATTCTATTCCATTCCGTGTTTATTATATCCTATTACCGTTCCATTTTGGCATACTGATGGCATTTATCCAACACATTCGCTAGGTTAGATTAGGTAAGTTGCCGGACCTTTTTAAAAAAAGTTCTCACTAGATTAACCTTGCTACTGCAGCAATCTCAATATAAATGACAGGTCAGAAACTTCCATCTTTTTATGACAGTTCACTGACACATCAGGCCTTTCATCATGCTACCAAATGGATAATGGCCGGTAAAAATCACAATTTTGAGGTAGATGGCCATTCTATTCGAGAATATAAGTGTGTTAGTCTTCTTCTTATTCATACATATCCAGCAGAGTATAACAATATTGCACGTAGCATCTGCCAATGAGATTGATTTTCTCTATAATAAAGGGTCCGCCAAATAACTTTCTTTTTTGAAAATGCTTTAAAAACAAAACTACAGAATATTTTCTCAAATTTCTTTTTTTATTTGAAAGTACAATCCTTCCGATTAATAATGGAAAATAATTTCATTCAAATGGCTGCCTCGGCTGGCCTTGCGATCGGTTCAATTTTGAAGCACATTATCGATTGTGTGCAGCTGTATTTGACCAATAGCTTCACGAATATTGTCCTTTAAAGCGTCAATTGTCTCTGGCTTGTCGGCGGAACACTTATCTTTGACGGCACCCCACAAATAATAGTCCAACGGAGTCAAATCGCGGCTGATAATGCGATCTTCAAAAACGTAAAACATCGAGTTTAGCTTCGGAGCCGTCCTGTTGAAACCAAATGTTGCCAATATCCTCCTCTACAATTTTTGTGAACAAAAATTCATTCAACATGGCCCGATAACGATCTCCATAGACTGTAACGGCCACTCCTTGCTCATTTTCGAAGAAAAATGACCCAATTATGCCTCTGGACCAAAATCCGCACCAAACAGTGACTCGTTTTGGGTGCGTCGGCTTTTCAATGTATGCGTGCGGGTTTTCTGTGCCCCAAATGCGACAATTTTGCTTGTTTACATGCCCGCGAATATCAAAATGAGCTTCATCTGAAAAGATGATTTTTTTTGCCAAAATCGGCATCTTCTGGTGTAGGCTACTACATGGCCAGCCGAGGCAGCCATTTGAATGAAATTATTTTCCATTATTAATCGGAAGGATTGTACTTTCAAATAAAAAAAGAAATTTGAGAAAATATTCTGTAGTTTTGTTTTTAAAGCATTTTAAAAAAAAAAAAGTTATTTGGCGGACCCTTTAGGTGTGAACATATTCTTAACTCTGAAGACAATGTTATATTTGATACCATTGAACCCAAATGAATAAACAGAGGTCAGCTTTTATAGGACCAAAAGAGTTTAACAAATATTATACTTCGTACAAGAGTCATTGCATATATATGAAACAGTCACATAGGTTTGCAAAGTATTATCGGGGACTTACATTCTCAGGAGCTTTAATATGAGTGCTGAGACGATTGAGTACAATGTCATACTCCGTCAAAGGCCTTTTAACTGTAAAAAAAACACAATTTACTCTCGCCTAATCACTATATTGCCTGATTCTAACTGAATTTTTATTTGTCTATTGTTTTACTGACCATTCATCGTACGGTTAAATTCTATTTTACTCCAAGTAAATTTTTAAATAAATTTTTATATTAAATGTCTAATCGATTATTTTACACAAACCTTAAACACTTTGTTTCATACTTATGGAAATCTAAGCAAAAAAAATTCATCAAATTTATACTAAAATTCCAACAGCAGGAAATTGGTGAACAAATTTTAACCAAAAAAAAATAAATAAATACTTAAGAAAATTATATAAAATAACAATTATAATGGAATAGAATAATTAAGAATTAAGAAGTCTAATACAAGTAAAAAGGTTTTACATTACGACTGTACTTTTTATTAATTTTTTTTTTTTATTAATTTCTTTAATTAAGTAAAACACAATAAACACCAAACGTCAATAATTTTATGATTTTTTATTCATTGTTTTTTTTTTTAATTTAATTCATGATGTTTTTTTTACGAATATTCAAATTTCAAGTTACAAGGAGAAGAAAAAAGTAATGAACAAAAGAATTCGACAACCAATTGAGAAGAGAAATATTATAAATATTGTACCAATTTGAAAACAGAAAATTAAAGGAATTAATTCATTTAACAATTTCAAATTAATAATAATTAAAAATTTATTAAGAAAACAAATTTGGAATTTAAAGAATTTTTTTTTAGAAATTTTCCTCTTTTTTTACTCAAACAAATACAAAAACACAAAGCGTGCAACATGAGTCATAGTAAGTAATGAAAGAGTTAAAATATATAAAAAAAATAAAATAAAATAAATGAAAAAATTAAATAATTATTCAATTACTTAAGGAAAAGAAAGAATTTAATTTTCATTTTTGTTTAACACACTAAAATTGAATTTATTACAGGGTTGGGTTAATGTCAATTAATTAATTTAAATGTTAAAGATTAATGGAAAAAGACAGCAAGAAAACAAATTTAATTGTTAAGGAAATAGAAAATAAAATAATAAAAAAAATATTTAATTTAATAAAAAAATCAAAATGAGATTAAAAAGGAAAACAAAAAATTTATACAAAATAAAAGGAAGGAAGTTAAATTGAAATAATAATTTCCGTTTCCGTTTTAACGTTTCAACGTTTTTTTGTGGTTGTATTTTTTTTCTTTTCTTTTTAATAACTTGAGTAGGAAATGGTGTTGAGTAGTTATGGAAAGAAAGCATGAGAATCTTGGGGTAATTTCTGTTTAATGTTGTTTTTCTTATTCATAATGGGAACTGTTTGTTTTAATGATTTGAGAGGGAATTTGTTTGTGTTTGTATGAGAGACTGAGAAAAAGGGAAATTTCAATTCGTTGCGAGTTTATGTTTTGTTAATACAATACATGCTTGGCTTTAATATTTTTCGGGAATTTGTGTGTGAGCAAGTGTGACAGCGAACGGGACATTTCTGATTAATAAGAGTTAATGTTTGTTTTTGTTTGAATTGGTTTGATCAGACTGATGAGGTTTTTTTTTCAGAAGGCTTCAATGCATCATGCTTGACTGTAAATGTTTCTGTAATTTTTAAACGGTTTTAAGGGTTAGGGGTAATTGCAAGTGTGAGAATGTTAATTGTATGTGTTAATATTTCTAAAACAAAAATCAAAATAAAATTTCATATTGAATATGTTTTCCATTTTTTTTGTGTTGTATTCATTTTTAAGGGTATTTATTTTGAATGTAATGATTTGCAAATCATAATAAAAAGAAAATATTATTGAAAAACTATTAAGAAACTTAAAATTGTATTTTTTTTGTAATTATTATCACTAAAAACATGATTTTTTTTTTTGAAATTCATTTTAAGTTGTTAAGAAATTTCATTTTGATTTGGTGTTTATTTTATTTAGTTTTTTTTTCTCACTTTTTTTATAAATAAAACAAAAATTAAATCAAAAATCATAAAAATTAATAACAAAAATTCTATTAAAAAAAAGAAATAAAACAGTTTTTTTTCAATTTTGTTTTATTGTGGTATTTTTTGTATGAAATTTTTATGATTTTTAATTTAATTTGTTTTCACTTTTTTTTTTGTAAGTAATTTTGTTTGTTATAATTTTTCAAATTCTCACCTTCGACCCTTTTCATTTTTTAAGGTGCCCCCATATTTGGCTCTTGTTCCAATCAAGTCTATAATCTCAGGTATACAACTTGCAAATATCGCCTGTTTTCAATTATAAGGATGCAATCAATAATTTTTTTTTTGTGTTTTTTTTTTTCAATCAATTTTGTTACAGAAGGTCGTTGTAAATCTTGTTGTAAGTTTATAATATTTTGTTTTTTTTTTTTTAATTATTTTGTTAATTTTAATAACTACCATACAAATACATACTACACTAAATAATTGTTTTAAACAATAAAATTTGTTAATTTAATTTCAACAAAAAAAAAAATTCTTCCTAATTAGCCAAGCTGCTGTTTGTTTCCCTAAAGCAAATGGAGGACCTGATTCAAGGTTTTGCCAAAAAAGGGTTACGAATTTACGCCGGTATTTGAATAAAACCTTAGTTTTTGTGCCAATTTTTGTTTGTTTTTGTTTTCTTATTGTTAAAAGAAACATCTTCGTTCAGTTTAAGATTTGGCGTTTGTTTAAACAGAGATTATTTTGAAAAAAGTTAGAGGAAATATTTTTTATTAAATTTAAAAATAATAATGAAATGAAAAATAAAATTATTAAAAAGATAAATTTTATAAAAAATAATAATAAAATATAAAAACTGTTCTATTTGTCTACAAGTAAATGAATAAAATTTAAATTAAAGAAAAAATATTGAATTGAAAACAAAAGTCTAAAGAAAATCCTTTTTCGAACAGAATAGAAGTTTTGGGTGCCAAGTTGTACAAAACAGGCCCATGCTATTTAGTAAAAACACTTTCTTTTTGGTTTCATATTCTTTTATTTCGCTGTTGTAACCAGCAAAAGTTTTGAAAAAAAAAATTTTTTAACATACGAAGAGGCGATGTCCTCCACCTGCATTGCAGATTTTAATCTGTTTTCACTGTACGATATAAAAATAAAGGCAAAACAATTATTTTCTCTATAATGTCTTGTATCGCCCACTACTCAATAGACCATGAGTGCATGTGCTTAACCGTTTGACTGCTACTCGGCGCAAAAGCGCTGCGTTCATTTGTTACTAAAATCGCATTTGCGCTGCGAATTTCAGTGTAAAAATTTAGTCAAAAAGCAAAAATAAAATTAAAAGACGAGATATAGGGTCTTCTCTTTATACATATGTTATTAGAATTTTGTAGATTTTTTAATTATAATAATTAATTGTAGTTTTCGAGCAGTTTTCGAACATTCCCACCAGAATCGCTTAGCAGTCAAACGGTTAAACTGTCGAGCATAAATTCACTTATTCTGATAAAGCATATGCCATTATCGTATTGTCAAAGCAGCAAAACTTATAAATTAATACTGCAATAATGCCTCATTCAAGATTCTAGCGATTAAATTCACATGGACCCCATTCCAAACTTAATATATGTATGTATGTCCATATAACAAACTAAATATGGTTTAAGGAACGAATGTGGAATGAAATTAGGAAAACCCTAATAAAGGCCTATTAAAGTCGCCATAGTCTAGTAGGTGGTGTGTTGGCTTATTAGACGTGCGGCCACGGTTCAAATACCTGGTCAGAAATATCGAATAAAAGGATACATATCTGAAAAAATATTTCTTCGGCGACTTCCGATCGGCAATCTTCAAGAAAAACCCCTCAGAGTAAATAAAATTGCATTGAAAAAGTTTCTCAAAAAAGTCCCGTATAAAATTAAAACACAAAACATGGTAATAATCCTGACTGAAGTGTTGTAATGACCAATTAAGTAAGTAAGTCTGTTGAGTCTAATTTTTTCTTAACAAACTTATATTCCAGATATTGAACAGACAGCTGTCACTTTGAATCAGGCCCAGCAAATCAAGCAAATCACTAGGGATCAGACGAATCACTCTCGATATGTATGGCTTGGTGATATCTTGATGAAACTCTATTCTTCTTTTGTTCTCATAAGCAGATTGCTTATGCGCAACTGTGTCCTTTATGCGATTCATTAAAGTTTCCAATTAAGAGTTAGCTTCTAGGAGGAAAGCTCATAGTATTCCTTGAGTCTTTTGCTATACGTTTCACCAAAACAAACTTTAATCGTTGAAGTGAAGCCAAGCAATTTTTTCCGGTTCGAAAACAAAAAATATGCACAAATGGGTGCAAAAGATTAGGAAACGGCAGTTCGAAGATGTATGTACATCCCACCATCAAAATTGCTATAATTTAGTGGGTAGTGTGTTCGTTTACAAAACGAGAGCTCGTGAGTTCAAATCCCAGTACTGACGAAAAAGTGAAATATAAAAAGATAATATTTGTTTCGGCAATCTCTCAGTCGCCGTGGCCTAGTAGGTAGTGTGTTGGCTTATTAGACGAAAAGCCAGGGTTCGAGCCCCAGGCCAGACATCAAAATAAAATACGAAAAGTATTTCTTCGGCGACTTCCTCTCAGCAGATTTCTGGCAAAAACTCTGAGAGTAAATAAAATTGCCATGAAAAGATTCTCAAAAATCTGTCGTTCGAAGTCGACTTTAAATGGTAGCTTCCGCCACTCATGTATAAAATTAACACACACAACATAAGTGGTGCGAGAAACTAGGTCGTAATCCTGACTGAAGGGTTGTAATGACCAATTATGTATGTATGTATGTAATCTCCTCTCAGCAGTCTTCTGGCAAAAGCTCTGAGAGTAAATAAAACGTTTCAAGTGTGTCGTCCGAATTCGGTTCGATTCATCGATAAAATTAACACACTCAACATGAGTGCTGTGAGAAGCTCGGTAATAACCTGGACTAAATGGCAAATTAAGTAGGTTTGATAATAAGCTTACTAAGCCTATGTATTCATGGAGAAATGTTCGATATATGCTGATCACGAGATCACTAATGCCCGAGGAGTTAGCAGAGGAAATATGCGAATCATATACTCATCATATCCTCGTTTAATTTACAGTGTGATAAATATCAGATATCCCACGGAAAGAACAAAGCAACAAAGAGGAATCACTGTAGCAAGTAAGATATACTTTTTGTTTGTTCTTTGCTCCATCTTGTTTCCTTATATGCTTTATATTTATCCTCATATATCTGTATTCGATTCGGATTCGAAACAGAAGAAAGAATGATTTGTCAAGTGAGAGTGCTGAAAGATTAATAAGAATAGAAACACGATCTGCAATTGAAAAGCGTGACCTTTTAATCTACTTGTCAACCTATAAAATAAAATTTTGATAGTCATATAACCGTGGCTATTATAAATTAATTAAGTTTTATAAATTTCTAAATCATATTACTTGTGGACATAGAGAACATTAATAATAAAAAATAATAAAATAAAATAAAATATAAAATTTTTTTTTTTAAAACATATTTTAAATTTTTAATTAATTTTCATTTGATTTTCTTTTCATAAGTTTTTAAGACCAAAGGCTGCGATTTCTTGAGGTACATGTGTATTTTATTTAAATAAATCTCTCGATAAAATGTTAACGAAATATTATGATTTGGAAAATGGTTTGGATTCCGTGGCTATAAAATTTAAAAAAAAAATTATTCTTTAAATATGATTGGTATGTGTGTGTGTTTTGTTTTTATTTTATACCATTTTATACAAATAATTGAAAATAAAATTGGAAATAATAAACAAAATATGTTCGAAAAATTGTGTACATGTCAGTAAACAATTAATATGTTGAAGATTTAAGGGAACTACTACTTAATTATTATACACGATTCTAACCTAAAAATGTAGATTTTAAAATATTTTCGTGTTTTTTTTTTGTTTCATTAACAAATTAATTATTTTTTCTTTAATTTTTATTTTTTACTAATATTTAAATTATTTTATTTATTTCTTTAATTATTTGTAAATTATATGCGTGGCTGCGGCATACAAGTCTGTGTGTGTGCAAGCAAACAATAATTAAAGTGTGGCAATAATTTTGTAACGAACGTTATGGTCGATATTTATATAAAATATATGGTGAGTTTTTTATTTAAATTTTTAACTAAAAATTGCCAAAGATTTCGTTATTAATTTTTTTTTGATTTTGTTTTTATTATAAAAATACTATAAAAAAGAACGTTTACGAACTAAATAAAGGAATAATTGTGAGAAAGTAATTAATGAATTTAAATTTATATTTTAATTAATTAATTAAGCTATATTAAGGGTTATTTGAAAAGAAATAAAACTGAAAAAAATTTATCCAAAAAAAATTAACAAAAACGTTAAAAACAAACGCACAAGAACAAACGTTAAATTTGTTAAAATTTTTAATTTTTTTTTAATTTTTTTTTTGTAAAAAGGAACGCAACTACAGCATGAAATTGAATTATTGTTGAACTAATACAAGAAACAATTTTTTTTAAACAAAACAAAAAAAATAATAATAACAATAACATTACATAACAAAAGGCATGTTTTTTGTTTAAACAAATACTTGTGGTTCTTTTTCTTTTTTGTAACGAAACTTGTTAAAATTAAAAACAAACAATCAACTACGTTTTTAAAAATTCATAAATAAATAATAAATAAAAAAACAATAAAAATAATAATAATAATAATAACAACAAGAAAAAGAAAAGAAAATAATCATAATTATTGCATTAAACACAAACATAAGATTTTTCATTTGGAAATTGTAACTTTTTTTCTCTTTAAGAAAGGACCCCCCCTCTATGAATGAAAAATCCTTAACAATACCTTGTTAATCTAAGAAAAAAAAAACATTTTTTATTTATCAAAAAAAAATATAGAAATACAAAGTAATTGTAATTAAAAGCCTTTAAAAATTAATTTTCAAAAATTCTTTTCATAGTTTTTTTTTTTTTTTGTTTTCAATGAATCAAAATGTTTTATTTTATTTTTTTAATCAGGAATTATTGTCATTGTAATCGATCTTCAATCATCAATTTCTGTGGTAACATGTTTGTTTTGCTTTTAGTTTTTTATTTTTCATTTTTATTCAAAATTATGCTTCTGTAAATTACTTACAAAAAATTTCATTTAATTATGCTTGAAACAAAAAAAAGAATTAAAAAGCAAATTACCTAATAGCAGGGGCTTTATGTTTTTAATGCTTCCGAATTGAATTTGGAGTCTGTTGATTTTGGTTCTGGGAAAAGTCGCTGTCATGAATGTTATCCAATAGTTTAGCTTAAGCTAAATACATAAAATTGTTCGAATTTTAATTTTAAAGCCTGTTTATTTAATAAAAAGCATACATAGCTGCTTACAAAGCCCTCTTACTAGACTTACTGGACACCTTTAAAAATTTTTAATTTATTTTAAAAAATCCTCATATAAAACTATAATATGCCCTGAAATTGAAATCATGTTAGTGAAATCTTAGTCAATACCAGTTGACATCGAAATACAAATTAAAAAAAGTGGAAAAACTTAATGAAAAGGCAGAACAAATTAAAAAAAACAAATTTTCCAGTATTGTGTAGTATATCCAGTATTGCATGAATACTATGATGATTCATCATGAAGCAAGGGTGGTCAAAGACAACAAATAATATCATAATTCCTTTGAGATTTTGCTACAGAGGATCTGAAAACCAATAAGACTTACATACAAGTTTTACTTATTGGTAGTCTATTGATAAGCAGCAAATTCGAAAGTACCTTGAGAAGTATTAAAGGTCAATTAACACAATAAGGTTTTACGTATTTTAATAGAGTTGAATGAATTGAGTTGAAGTCGCCGTGGTCTAGTAGGTAGTGTGTTGGCTTATTAGACGAAAAGCCAGGGTTCGAGCCCCAGGCCAGACATAAAAATAAAATACAAAAAATATTTCTTCGGCGACTTCTTCTTTTTAGCAGATTTCTGTCAAAAACACTGAGAGTAAATAAAATTGCCATGAAAAATTTCGCAAAAATTTGTCGTTCGGAGTCGACTTTAAACTGTAGATCCCATCACTCATGTATAAAATTAATACACACAACATATGTATATGGTGGGAGAAGTTAGGTCGTAATCCTGACCGAATGTATGTATGTATGTATTTTAATAGAGAAATGAGAGTAAAAATCTTACGACAGAGTTTTGGGGGTTTACACGATTGGTAAAGTACCACCACTTGCAGGGTTCGGTATTGGGATGTCGTCATTAAAAATAGAATATTTAGAAATAATGGGTCCGCCATCTAACGTTTTGTTTTTCAACTAGTGCTTATTTCGTGAATGGTAACAATTAGCTCATGTCTGATTTGACAGATAATTAGTTTTATCCTTCCGCTGAACGAATATGGTTGTGTATACGCTTGAACAACGCTGAGAAATATTGCGACATTACTTTGAAAATCATGGTAATGTTGCAGAATGTGTGCGAAAATTGCGTACGGATTTTGAAAGAAGAGAAGCACCGTCAGCTCCGTATGTTCGTTACCTTGTGAAAAAAGTGAAAGAAACTGGCATCCTCATCGATAAACCAAAGCGTGAAAAGCCAAAAACAGTGCGTACACCCGAGAATATTGCTGCTGTGGCAGAAAGTGTGCGTGAAGCGCCATCAATTCACCGTCGTTCTCAACAATTGAACATTTCGGAGACATCATTGAGATGAATTTTGCATAAAGGCCTTGGTATGACGCCATACAAAGGCTCAGGAGTTAAAGCTAATTGACCATCCAATGCGTTTTCGCTTCACTAAGTGGGCCTGCTTTCGACTTACAGAAGATGCCGATTTTGGCAAAAAAAATCATCTTTTCAGATGAAGCTCATTTTGATCTTGGCGGGTATGTAAACAAGCAAAATTGTCGCATTTGGGGCACAGAAAACCCGCACGCATACATTGAAAAGCCGACGCACCCAAAACGAGTCACTGTTTGGTGCGGATTCTGGTCCAGAGGCCTAATTGGGCAATTTTTCTTCGAAAATGAGCAAGGAGTGGCCGTTACAGTCAATGGCGATCGTTATCGGGCCATGTTGAACGAATTTTTGTTCACAAAAATTGAAGAGGAGGATATTGGCAACATTTGGTTTCAACAGGACGGAGCTACGTGCCACACAGCCGTAGCTGCACTGGATGTTTTGCGCCCTGTTTTTGAAGATCGCATTATCAGCCGCAGAGCTGATGTCGTTTGACCACCTCGGAGCTGTGATTTGACACCGCTGGACTATTATTTGCCGTCAAAGATAAGTGTTACGCCGACAAGCCAGAGACAATTGACGCTTTAAAGGACAATATTCGTAAAGCCATTGGTGAAATACAGCTGCACACAATCGATAATGTGCTTCAAAATTGGACCGATCGTTTAGGCTACTGCATGGCCAGCCGAGGTAGCCATTTGAATGAAATTATTTTCCATTATTAACCGGAAGGATTGTACTTTCAAATAAAAAAAGAAATTTGAGAAAATATTCAGTAGTTTTGTTTTAAAGCATTTCCAAAAAAAAAGTTATTTGGCGGACCCTTTTTTTGGCCTTCACTATAAAGGATAAGTAAACTGATATGTATTGTCTTGATGGAATAAAACTATTAATTTATTCAAATGTGTCCCTTTTTTTCGTGATTCAAATGCGCCCATTAAATTGTTTTTGCGTTTTTAATAAAAAAAAACTACAAATTTAGGCCTTTGTCTCCTTATGCCATTGCTTTAATATCAAACAGTGACAGTGACAGTTTACAAGAAGACAAAGAGATACATTTTGCAAATCAATAGTAGTAGTAGATAGTAAGGAGAATTTGATTTATACAGGTATGTGAAACCAATTCTTGCCAATATAAATCAATTGCTGTTGACTTGGCAAGAAGAAATAAAAGGGTTTGCATCACCATCGTAATAACACATTTTAATCTTATGAACTCTAAGCCACTTAAGACTCGTACAGAGAAACTAAACGTTCGTTTTTAGCAGATTTAAAAGCAATCATAACGAATACCATAGAAGTCGAACAACTAAGATGTTTTCGTAAGAAATGGTAATGATATTGAATGATCATCGGCTGGAGGTACAACTGAAGTGATAGGCATTTAAAAAAGAGCTATGCATCCTATATTAATAGAAAATCCAGAAGTGAGAAAGTTGAAAATTGAGGGAAAGAATACAATACATTTTTTAGTTCATAAGGTCAATGCGTCAGTTTACGCATCTACTAGTGCGATGGCCAAAATCATAGAAATGTTGTTAGAATTGTTTCATCAAGCACCTCCTTTCTCGCCAGATTTTTTACCATAAAATTATATTCGTTTTTCAAATTTTAAAATATGTACTCCGTGATAAAAGCTTTGAAGGCAATGAAGAAATCGCTACTGATTTAATTGATAATTTTCCTTACTTAAAAAAAATGGATCACATTATAATATTTTTTTGCATGAAAATAATTTTAATTCTTCTCAATTTAATTAAGTTTAATTTTAAATATTTATTTTTAATAAAGTGGCCTGAGTTACTAAAAATTATCCATAAATATGCCTCATTACGCATTACACGAACATACTCTATAAAGAATTGGGTTTTTAAGAAAGGACAACAGGCTATCAGTTACGATTGTAAGGTATACAGTAAGCGTCAAAAGAAACTATACATTAATAAATTACCGTTACTTTTATTTTAAAATTGTTTCATTGCCAGTTTTTAAAATTGAAACAAAAACAAAACAAAAATTTGGAAATATTGTCAAATTTTTAAGGACACTCTCCTTAAGTGGTAAAGGTTGAGTTTGGTGATTGAAGTTTCTATTGACGCTCACTGTATATAGTTTTACTGGGCAAATAAGATTTTATTTTCATATTTTAGACAAAAGCTTTAAGCATAAGCTTGCTGTAGTTCATTACAGTGAAGTTAGGAGCTTGTAACATGCATTTATTTGTTAATCCAGTAATATTTCAATTCCTTAAATCCATTAAAAATACACGTAAAAATTGGTATTTAAATTTATAATTTGAGAGTAAGGAATCGTATTCTATTTGATAAGTTTAAAAGGCGGAAGCATGGACTACAATTGTAAAATTATTAGACTGTTAATAGTCGTGTATTGAGGCATCTGAATTTTACTATTCAAAACAAATTTCTAAAATAAAATAAAAATAATTGAATTAAAATTTGCTTTAAAAAATATTTTTTTATTTCGTATCTGTCCTTACACGAGATGCATAATAGAATTGGATTCCATTAAAAATATATGTATGTATATATGTTATGGCCTAGGCGCTTAAGACTAGCATTTAAAATTATCAACAAAATCTAAATTTAAAAGCATTTTAAAGATCCAAAAGAAAGAAAGAAAAAAAAACACCCCAATATAATGAAATGGTTTATGGAAGAAAACAAAACCTTGAAATTAATTTCAATTTTTTTTTTAAGGAAGTAGTCTACTTAAATTGTTTTTCCTTTAAATTGATTTCAAAAAAATTACATGCAAAAATTTACAAATAATGAGTAATAAGTAGTAAGTAGTAGTAATAGTAATAGTAATTGTTGTTTTAAAATTATTTGATTGATTTAAAAAAATAAAAACAATTAAAATTCATTATGATTAAATAAAAAACTAAAAAATTAATGAAAACAGAAAAAAACAACACAAAAACCAAACATATTTGAGTTTTTATTTATTTTTTTTTTAATTTAATTATTATTATTTTTATTTAATTTTTTTAATTTTTTCAATCATTTTTTCTTGCTTTTGATTACAGACAGAATTTTGTTTTGAGACTTTAAAACTTTTTAAGTGATTTACAGAAGACAGTGTTAATAACATAACACAGTAATAATTAAAATGAAAATATAAAACCCGTGAGTTGAGTAAAGAAAAATAAATTCAAATCCTAAAATTATTTTTTTTTATAAAATGTAACACAAACACACATGCCGCCAAGAAATCAATGCCTTTTTACTCATTTAATTACATTTCTTTTGTTCATTTTTTTTTTTTTGTAAACCAATTTTGTTTTTTATTTAAAATCCTTTGGTGAAAATCTTTTTAACAAAACATTTTGATTTTATTGTTTATAATTTTTGCTTTGTTTTGTTTTTTATAAAAAAAGCTTTTTTTCATTGAAAATCAAATGTTTGTTAATGCAATTTCTTTTTTTTTTTTTGTATTAATTTAAATCAAGAAATATTTAATAAAATAATACATAAGAAAACTAAAAAAAAATAACTGTTAAGAAAAATAAATATTTTTTGTTGTTTTTAAAGTGTGTTGTTTTATTATTTTTTTTTTTTTACTAAATTGGTGAAAATTTTAAATTTTTTGTTTTTTGAATTTGAGAGAAATAGGCGGTACAGCTGCATGTTGGTTTTTAATTTTTTTTTTTTAATTTGGTGGTGGATATTCTTTTTTGATTAATTGTTGGTTTGTTTGTTTGATTTTAATTTTTTTTTGTATTGTTGTTGGTGTGTACCTTTTTCTAGGATCCTTGCTATATGTTCCACCATATTTGCTTCTTTGGGCAGCCAGTTCTGTGATTTCTGGTATCCAACTAGCGAACACAGCCTATGTATTATATCGATACATACAGTAGCAGTTATAGTAGTAGTAGTAGTTCATGTAGTAGTAGTAGTAGTTGTTGTTGTAATTTTATAACAAAAATTTTAACTCAAATCATATTAAATACAAACACAAAAACAAAACAAAAAAGTATACAACAACAAATAATATTGAATTAAACTTAAAGTATGTTTTTGTTTTTTTTTTTCTTTACTTTACAATGTACAAAAACAATCTCCTTTTTTTTGGTATTATTTCACACACTTAGAAAAAGAGCTCAGCTTATAAGTGTTATAATATTTTCATATGATATTTTCAAAACAGAGAGAGAGAAAAAAAAGAGTGAAATATCCATAACGTAACCTCTCATAATTTCATTTGATTTGATTACGAGAAAAGCTCTTATTTACATAATACACTGCCTGTAAACTTAAATTGTATAGGAAGAGACACACAAAAAGAGAGGGAGAGAGAGAAAGTATTTGCTTAGGAGTTCTTATACACACACACACACGCTCATCCCATACACACATACACACTTGACTTTCACTCTATTACCAATATTTACCAAATATTATTAGAATTATTATTTATACTAGAAATTATTACAACAATTAAATTTATTTTTACAAAGAATTTTTTACAAAATTTTTTCTGTTCAAAACATCAATTTTAACCTGCTTCTACTGGTGACAGGGTGGCTCCAAAAAAAATAAAACAAAACGAATGGCATGAAACAGACCTAGTTTTTAAAAACAAATTGTATTTAATTTTTGTAAAATAAGCTACACTATCTTAAAAGTATTATTATTAAATTAATTAATTAATTACAATAAGTATTTATAACGGAACTGTTTAAAATTTAAAATAAATTCTACTTACAGAAACAGAGATAGACAAAAAAAGAAAAATAATATCAAATTATGAAAAACACTTTTGAAAACAAACAAAAGTACAAACATACGAAATGTTGCTCAAATAAAAATTAACTTTTCAAACATATTTAATTAAAGGAAATTTGGGGTAAAAACTTTGGTGGTCAAAAGGTGTGTTTTCGTGATCTTGATAGGTCTATTTATGCGGAATGCAAGGAAATGCCCAAAAATTTGTCAACTTGATTTACATGCCCAGTGAACTATTGTTCCGATCGTTCGAAACTGAAAGAAACCATAATTCACAGAAAGCAGGTATAGCTCGTAAAAGGTATAACTTTGAATATACAGTGAGCGTCAAAAGAAACTTTACACTGAGGATAAAATTCACCAAACTCAACTTTTACCACTTAAGGAGAGTGCACGAAAATATTTGACAATATTTTGAAATTTTTTGTAATTTTTTTGTTTGTTTTTGTTTCAATTTTAAAAATTGTCAATGAAACAATTTTTAAATATAAATAACGGTAATTTATTAATGTATAATTTATCACTGTATAAGAGAACTTTGAAAGAAGCAAAAACTAAATTTCACTCCCTGTCTTGAGGCAAAATAGCTGATTGCTGTCAGTCGCATCCATAGGTTGCTACACAGTAGAACTTTAGCAAATCTAGTGATTGTAAAATTTCAATCAATTTTCTGGTTAAGAAATATCACAAATATGCCTCGTATTTAGGTACGCTAAAATGTTTTACTAAGCCATCGTTCCTCATGTTTAAAACGACTAAGAAAAATCATGAATGCAAGACTGCATTGAAAAGTAGCGATCAGAACCTAATAGGGGATAATTTTTTTGCAAAAAAGATATTTTGCTAATAAATCTTACAATGGGAAGATGAGGCGTATACAAGAAATTATTAAAACTTTTTGATCTTTTATTTTACTACACCCTGTTTTTTTGATTAATAAACATTTCATTTAATCTATTTTATATTTGAGCAACATTTTCTTCGATTTCTTAAGTACTATGATTTACGTTAGAATCTAAATAAACTATTTTGAAAAAAGGAGAAATAAAACTTCATAAAAACAAATTAAAAACAGGAAAAAGAAATTGCAAAATTAAAAATTTCTTTTGAAAAATGCTTTGATAATGCAAAAATAAACTAAATATGGGGTCCTATTAAGACGAAATGGAAATATTGATCATAATTTTAATGCGTGACCCTCTCTGATTTTCCTTAATTGCATTTGTTTTTATCGTTGTTGCTGCTGCTATTTGTTTAAACAAAAAAAAAAATTACAAACTAGTAGAGTTGTTGTTGTAGTGTTGTACTTGAGGTATATTTTTATTATTATTTTTTAATTTTATTCTGTTTGTTTAAAAAAGAAATTAAAGACACAATTGTGATGAACAAGAAAAAAAAGGTTTGAAGAGACACAATTATTAGCAGTAGCGCAATAAATAGACGTTTACGTTTTTGTTTAATTAAATAACATTTTTTAAGTTTTTTTTTATTTCTTTGTTTTTATATTATAAAATAACGTTTACTTTATATATGTAGAATATAAAATACTATTCAAAATAAACTGGAACGTTAGATTATGTTTTTAAATCACAACACTTAAAATGTTTTTTTTTTTTTGCATAGTTGAAGTTAAAGGACTAGAATACAAACATGATTTTATTGGTTTATTTATTGGGTTAATAATTTCGTAAATAAAATAATTAAAGATTGGATGTGTTGTAGAAAAATGGTTGAACAATTATAAGAATAAGTTTGAAAAATAAAATCAATTTCTTTCTATTCAAATTCAATTTAATTCCAATCGTGCCAGTTTCATTTGTAGTTTGTCTGCTACAGCTGTACGTTCAGCTACGTACTCATGAGTTTTTTTATTAAAACAACGCGATTTCAACTCGCATTGATGTTTATCCAGTTCGTTTTCACAATTCAGATGAAAAAGATTCTTCGTAGTGAAAGTTGGATGAATACCTGCACCGATTGAAAGTCGTTAGACAAGGCATTCCCAGATTCGCATCCATACCACAGCTCAAAACGCACGTTAGAAAAAGAAAGCGTGGTGGCAGTTTAATACGTATGTAAAGGGTGTTTTTTATAGAGGTATAGAACTTTAAGTTGGCATTACTTTTCAAGATGGCGACCGATTTAACAGCTGTCAAGTGATTTATTCTCAGTTTGGTTTGGCAATTCATCATGAATAGACTCACGCCTGAACAACGCTTGCAAATAGTGCAATTTTATTTCGAAAATAATGGTTCTGTGCGGAAAACGTATCGCGCACTACGTCCATTTTATCGTCGACAAAATCGTCCATCAGAGCAGTTAATTCGATTAACCATGGAACGTTTTCGCACCACGTTTACTCTTATTGATAACTCGCATCCCCAGAGATGCTGTACGATGCGTACAGAAGAAGCTATTGCTGCTGTAGAGCGTAGCATTGAGGAAGACCCGAATGAGTCCATCCGCCATCGAGCACAGGAATTGGATCTGTGTCCATCCACTTTATGGAAGATTTTGCGGAAGGATCTTAGTTTGCATGCTTACAAAATCCAACTCGTGCAAGATTTGAAGCCAAACGATCATCAAGTAAGGCGTAGATTCGTCGAATGGGCCCAAAACGAGATTATCGTTGTTCCCGATTTTCATAAGCGAATTTTGTTTAGCGATGAAGCACACTTCTGGTTGAATGGCTACGTCAACAAACAAAACTGCCGCATTTGGAGTGAAGGTAATCCTCAAGTGTATGTGGAAACACCGTTACATCCAGAAAAACTGACTGTTTGGTGCGCTTTATGGGCTGGTGGAATCATTGGTCCGTACTTTTTCAAAAACGATGGTGGCCAGAACGTTACAGTCAATGGTGATCGGTATAGAGCCATGATTACTAACTTTTTCATTCCTGAATTGAATAACCATGATGTCCAGGAGATGTGGTTTCAACAAGACGGCGCAACATGTCACACAGCTCGTGCCACAATAGATTTATTGAAAGACACGTTTGGTGACCGCCTAATTTCACGTTTTGGACCTGTGAATTGTCCTCCAAGATCTTGTGATTTAACACCGCTAGACTACTTTCTGTGGGGCTATGTAAAGTCATTGGTCTATGCGGTAAAGCCACAGAAGCTTGACCATTTGGAAGATAACATTCCCCGTATTATTGCCGATATACGGCCACAAATGTTGGAAAAAGTCATCGAAAATTGGACGTCCAGATTGGACTACATCCGCGCCAGCCGTGGCGGTCATATGCCAGAAATCATATTTAAAATGTAATGCCACAAGATTATCTTTCGGATAAATAAAATTCATGTCAATCGAATAATCCATCGTTGTTTTATTGCAACCTAAAGTTTTATACCTCTATAAAAAACACCCTTTATATGAATTTGTGGCCGAGAATTTCTTAAAGTTCTTCAAACGCTTTGCTTGCCTTTTTATGTGATTTAAAAGAATAGAATCTCAGATCTAAGGTTAACTTTCGGAGATATGGGGTCGCGTTGGTAGACGTGAGACCTGTCCCAGGTCAAACATCTCCAACAAAACGAAATTTGAATATTTCTTCGGCGATTTTCTTTCAGCAGATTTCTGGCAAAAACTCTAAGAGTAAATTGAAATTGCCATGACAAGTTTCTCAAGGTACCGCCGCTCATGTATACAATTAACACACACAACATAGGCGGTATGAGAAATAGGTTGTAATCCTGACTTACAGGGTTGTAGTTGGTTGACCAACTGTGCATGTATATATCAAAGAGATCTAGAGCAGATAGCAGACTGAAATTAGATTTCCAGTAATGTAAGTTACTGCATCCCAGCTAGGCTGTATATAGAATGGCTGGATATTATTTGTATCCTTCAAGCTGATTTACCACTTACAGGGTCTAAAACCCTAACATGTTAGTAGGTAGTACGTTGGCTTATTAAATGAGAGCCTATGATTCAAAAACGAAACATGAAATGAAAAAATAATTCATTCGACAACTTCCTCTCAGCAGTCTTTGAACACAAAAACCCTGAAAGTAAATAAAATTGTCAAAAATTTGTCCTTCGGAGTCAATTTTAAACTGTAAGTCACGCCACTCACGGACAAAATTAAAACACACAACAGAGCTGGTGTGAGAAGCTAGGTTATAATCCTGGCTAATGGGTGGTAATAACAAATTAAGTAAGTAAGTAAGATGCCACAAAAATAGTGAAGCAAATTTAATAAAAAAAAACCGAAACTTACTTACTTACAAATTTAATAAATAAAAACCGAAAGATGTTATACTAATGTATTCAAGACTCGATGTATGAAAGTGAAGTTGTCAAAGGCAATATTGCCATGATCAGCAAGCCACTATACTGGCTTAATTGTTGTAATAATAAAACCCGCAAACTTTGCTTTAAAGGAGTTGTTTTCATAATTATGATCAGCAGAAAACTTCTGCTTGACACGGTATTCGAGGGTTAAGACTACAAAGAACAGCTCCTGTCAGTTGTCTTTGGAGAGCTTCGTTTAACAGCTAGCAGGCAAATAGAGAAACTTGAATAGTTAACAAGTTTTTGTAACCTGAATGTGAATAATCTTTCAACTAAGCAATCCAATCTTTAAATTATTTTTCTAAGATCTTCAAACAAATTTTAAAGAAAATATTTGAATTCAATTCTTTATAGGATTTTGTTGCAAATTTAGTTTGAAAATCTCTGTTTAAACTTAATATTTTATGGTTAAATGTTTGCTTTTTTATTTTAATTTTTGTTTTTATTATAATTCAAGATGATACAAGTATTCAACGTTAATGATAACTACGGTGTTAACAAAATAAAAGTTAAACAAAAAGAAAAAAAATTGTGAAATGAAAGACTCAAGAAAATTGTAAAAACCACGTTTAAAAAGAAATCTGAATTCATAACAAGAAGCAACAAGTTCATGTTAAAAGAAAATAAAATTTAAGAAAATAAATACAAATACAAATACAAATAATAAAAGGATTATTAATAATAATAATAATAATAATAACAAATATAAAAGGAAAGGTTTTCATTTATTATTAATTATTATCGTATTAATTTAATATTAAAACAATTTCCAACAGGTTCAACTCAACTAGATTTCTAAACTACCTGTGATGGGTTGGTGGTGATGAAACACTGTGTACGAGTAACGAGTAGAATTCAAAAAGAAAAATTTTTTATTGTAAAAATAAATCCCTGCATTTAGCTTTTGTTTTATTTTCTCATTTTTTTATTTAAATAATAAATTATTGTTCAAATGACACAATGATTGATCATTTAATGAAATGGGAAAAACAATATAAACAGGAGTGTTGTGAAGCAACGAGGTTAACATATAAAATAACAACAAATAAAAGGTTAAAGAGGGTATTGGGCTTAACAGAAAAAATGGCAGAGAAAACATAACACAACAATAATAATAACAACGGGAGAGATTTAAAAGTAAAAGAAAAAAAGGAATTTTCTTAAGGAATTAACGTTATGCAGCATATTAACCTGAATTCACGATTTGAGAGAGCGAGAGAGAGAAATAATGTTAAAAAAAATAATGAAAAAATTAAAGAAATAGGAATTCCATAGAGTTCTATGGTAATATTACAGAGAGAGAGAGAGAGAAACAGTGATTGAGGGAAATTAAAGTTCCCGTAACGCAAGGGAAAATATGTTTGATTTTTGCATAAAAAAAAGTAATGCAAATGCTTACCGCAATTCTATTACGTTTACGTAATCGCTTTCACTACTTTTCATATTTATGTTCATATAAAATCGAACGTACGTTGCCTTACGTTCAGTGAACGTTTGATTAATTCAGGCTTATGAATACCTGATCTGAATTCATAGATAGAGTGAATAGAGTAATAAATAGTAAATAAAATAATTGAAGACATTTTTCAATAAGAGAAAAGGTCATAACCTTACGTATGTATCTCATAACCATGAAAAGAGTGAACAAGAGAAAGAGATAGAGAGAAAGAGATTGAAACAGTGAATAATTATAAAAATTTTATTAAATATTTGAAATCAATTCCATTATTATTCTTCCTTTATTTATTTGTATTTTTCACTGTTTTTTTTTTGTTGTTGCTGTTCACTTCATTTTTAAGGGGAAAATAATTCCTCTTTAAATGGTAATTTTTCTCTGCATGACGGGACGGCATGATCAATGGGCTTAAATGATTGGTTTGTTAAAGGTAAAATGATGGTAGTAAGTAATGTTAGTGGGGTGATAATAGATAATATTTTTGTTTTTTGTTTTATTTGTTGTTTTAATGCTACAATTATAAAAACCAAACCAAAATAAGGGTAACAGACTAATAATCATAATAATTATAATCATAGTAATCATAATAATATTGAAAGAATCACAATATAAATTCAAAAGTAAACAAAAAAATAACTTCAAATAATTTTTCTTCTTTTTTTCTTTCTTTTTTTTTAATTTAATGGTGCTAAAACAAAATAAATTCATTTAAAAATATTTCTTTATTTAAAAGAAACAAACAAAATTAAAACTTGAAAAAAGCTCTTCTTAACTGACTCAGTAATAGTAGTAGTAGTAGTAGTAGTAGTAGTAATAGTAGTAGTAGTAGTGGATGGTATTTTGTTAGCAAAATTGTTTCGTTTTTAGCAAATCATGTTACAAATTTTAGAAAATAAAAAAATTATAATCAAAATCAGAAAAAAAATATTTTAACGCCAAGAATAAAAAGATACGTAAGAAAATATAAAAAAAAATATTTGACCGAAATTAAACACTCTAAAGGGGTATATTTATTAGGCACAATATTGCCTAATTTGAAGTCGCCGTGGTGTAGTAGGTAGTGTGTTGGCTTACTATTCGTAAAGCCCGGGTTCGTATCCCAGGTCAGACATCAAAAATGAAATATGAAAAAAAAAATATTTCTTCGGCGACTTCCTCTCAGCAGATTTCTGGCAAAAACTCTGAGAGTAAATAAAATTGCCATGAAAAGTTTCTCAAAAATCTGTCGTTTGGAGTCGACGTTAAACTGTAGGTCCCGCCACTCACATATAAAATTAACGCACACAACATGAGTGGTGTGAGAAGCTAGGCCGTAATACTGACTGAAGGGTTGTAATGGATAATTATGTATGTATGTATTGCCTAATGTGCTTCAAATTAAATTGTACGCCATCCGTGTTATCTATATACTTCAAGTGAAATTGAGGGCCCCAAGTAATTGTTTTTCAATATACATCATGTATACAAATACGTGTTTATATAGGTCAAGTATTTACCCATTACAATAACAAAACAACAAAGATAAAAAACAACAATGAACAATACATTCTAGAAGTTTCCACACCGAAAATAAATGAAGTATAATTAGAGCGAAAAGTAAAGTTGCAAAAGAGTTTGTGTATGACGAAAATATGAAAAATGTCATTCTCACCATAACTAAGAGTTGATAACAAACGAGAGAAACTTGATATGTGTGTCGGAATAGTGGCCTTAATATTACATCGAAGAAATGCTACACACATCCCTTGATTGCTGACAATTTGTTTGCTCCCGAGCAAAGTAAATGGTATGGTACGTTTAAAAACGATTACAAAATCTCAATTAGGATATAACAGATTGGGCATAGTATTGGAGGAAAGTGAACGAAGGTAAAAAAGGCAAGTTCATGATCTATACGCCAGTACCCTCAAATAATTAGAAAATTTGAGTAAAATTCCTGAAAAGAATTTTTATTCGATATGCCACATTGAGATGACGTGCATGTTCTTATAAACCTTCACAGAGCAACCTAAATTTTAACCTAGGTATTGTACATGAGCTAGGACAACATACGGACTTTTCATAAAGTAGGTTAGGTTAGGTTAGAGGACGTGTACTTGTCAATTAAGACAAGTACAGTACCCGGAGGTCGAATTGACCCATTGTACAACGTCCTAGTTTCTCACACCACTTATGTTGTGTGTGTTAATTTTCATACATGCGTGGTGGGACCTACACTTTAAAATTGACTCCCAACGACAGATTTTTGAGAAACTTTTTCATGGCAATTTTATTTATTGTCAGAGTTTTTGTATTTTGTCTTGATGTCTGGCCTGGGGCTCGAACCCTTGCATTACGTCTAATAAGCCAAGGTCATGGCTCAAACCCTAGGTCAGACAACTCGAACAAAATGAAATACAAAAACGGACAAAAACTCTGAGAGTAATTAAAAATAAAAAAAATTCTCAAAAATCTGTCATACGAAGTCGACTTTAAACAGTTGGTCCCGCTACTCATGTTTAAAATTAACGCACACAAAATAAGTGCTGTGAGAAGCTAGGTCGTAATCCTGACTGAAGGGTTGTAAGAACCAGTTATGTATGTACATATGTCTGTTGAGCTATTTTTACACGTTCTTCGGTTGTAAATGATCCAATTTCGTAAATGGAAGACTCTACACTAATCGTAGTATATGACACAACAGATTAAAGATATTTAACAGTCGACAGTATTGCCGAAACTGCGGTTTCGAACTCACTAAGTGAAAAATCCAACATAATCACATATTTTTGCTTGTATCGGATTTAACAGCATATTCTTGCATATATGTATGTATTTATGTGCTCATATCTGGTTATTATGAAAAAATTTAATTTCCTTTTAAGTTGAATCAAAGAAAATAAAGTAACACAAAATATTTGTCGAGTGTTATTCTGAAATAAAATGATAAAACATCCGCAGCACATGTATTCTTGTCGCAGTCTGATCGACAACTAAATCAAAAAACAAAAGAATACATACACATGTACATACGTACGACGAGAGCAACACATTGTTACGCTCTTTGTTTGTTTTCATTTTCCTTCTGTCTTCCTCTCCCCTCATCCAGAAATGATTTTTAAAAATATTTTAGTGAGAGCGGGTCGTAATGTTACGACCCGCCATAAGAAATTTTACTTCTACATGATGCGTATTCTTTATATCCATATTCTTTGGTTGAATGGCATAAAAGTGAAATAAATTTCTTAAAACAATAATATGCAAAATAAGCATAAATATGCTTTAAAATTACAATACAAAGCAATTTTAAATTTGAAACCATTAAAAGACCTCATGTGTACAGGAAAACCTGTTGTAGAGTTGATCACATAATAAAATTTCGTATATATTTTAAGAGATACATACGTTGTGCTTAAAATAAGGAAAAATATGTTTTAATATATCAATGACGGACATTCGGGACTGGTTACTGTGATCAAACTGAACAAAGCCATTGAAATTGTCATAAATTTGAAATGCAAAAATTCTTTTTGAAATTTAATCAATATAGTCTTATATGAACATGCCATAGAAGAGAAAAACTTAAAAAAAATGCCAAAATATGCTGATAAATTCGATTTAGGCAAAAAAAAAATGCATTTACTGATCAGTCCAGGAAACTGTAAGTCCCCATTAGAGTGTATAACCCTTGCCACTTAAAAAAAACAAAAATACGATAAATTTTAACAAAAAAAAATAAATAATAAAAAAAATATTTCTTTTTTGATCAACAATTATTTCGAGAAAAGGAAAATAAAAATATTTACGAGTATTGTACATAAATTGAAATGCGTTTTACAAGTATTTACGAGTAAGAGGGGGATTAATTATTTAATAAAAGAGAGATTTTTGGTTTTTTTTTTTTGTTGTCGATATTTATAAAGTTTTAAATATAATACTGATTGAAATATGATCATGTTAGTTATATGATGTTTATTTTTTTTATTAAAATTAATTATTTTTTGTTTTTCACTTTTTTTTAATTGAATTGAATTGAATTGAATTTGTTAGACTACCTCTTTCCGTGTTCTCTTTTAAGTTCGCCGCCATATTTATTGCCACTACCAACAAGTTCAATTATTTCCGGTATACTGCTGGCAAACATTGCCTAAAATTTCGGTTGGGGTATTTTTTTTTTATTTAATATTTCATAATCATAATATAATAATAAGTATTTAAAGTAAAATAATGTTAAAAATAAATTGAATTCAATTATTAAATTTCTATTTTGCTCACTGAATAAATTATTTAAAATTAAACTATGCTGATTAACAAAAACTTTTGATAGAAATCGGTAAGCACCGATTGTGGGTAATCTATACCACTGTTTTACAAAATTTTAATTTCAAATGTAATGATATCTATCAATAATAATTAGAATAGATAACAATTTAGGATCACACATTCCCTCCAACTAAACCCTAGTTTCTACAGAACAATTCTAGTTCCTCTTAAGTTTATAGAAGAGAGCAAGTAGTAGCATAAAAGGAAATGTTTTTTGTTTTCTGAAAGAAAATTAAGAAAAAAGTGAAACCATGACTGAGTTTTCTGAACATCCTGACAACCAGGGAACTACTTGAGTCCGACAAGAGAACGGTTCGCATTCTAAAAGAAATTCTAATGCGACACTACGCTACTGGCAGCTTCGCAAACGGCCTAGGTCTGCACGATGTGAAGGAAACGGAATCGATACAACACCTTTTATGCGAGTGCACTTTAACACAGACGTCATCGGTTTTTGGTTGACAGAAAGTTTGAAGATCTAGGCATGTTTCTGAACGTGCCACTGAGGGAAACCACCCACAGTTTAAAACCACCATCAACCATGACTAGGGGGCTTACTTCACACTGGGTAACACAATGGGC
Source organism: Sarcophaga subvicina (assembly GCA_936449025.2). NCBI lineage: Eukaryota > Metazoa > Arthropoda > Insecta > Diptera > Sarcophagidae > Sarcophaga > Sarcophaga subvicina. The sequence goes on along the minus strand of OW388081.2, from coordinate 90,748,180 downwards.
CACAGAGTGAACTTGTCTGTGAACGAACACGCGCTACCCGCTAACCTAACCTAATAGTCATGGAAATTCAGTTGATGTGCAGCAACTGCTGTTCACGGCATGGATTTGCCTCTTCTAAAAATCTGAAACTTGCAGCCGAAATGTAAAGTTTTTAACGAAAAAACATACTCTACTAAGTTATCAGTGTTGCCAAAGAGCAACAAAGGTCTACTGAGAGGAAGTCGCCGAAAAAACTTTTTGTATTTTCTCTTTGATGCCTGGCCTGGGGCTCGAACCCAGGCTTTTGCGTCTAATAAGCCAACACACTACCTACTAGACTACGGCAACAAAGGTCTAAACTTCGAATTCAATTTTGTTATATGATAGTGTGTGGTCATATTAGAGGTGAGGCCAGGGTTCGATCCCCAGGTCAAACATCTCCAACAAAACGAAATATGAAAAAAAAACTCTGGAAGTAAATAAAAATGGCCGTGAAAGTTTCTCAAAACAATCTATCGTTCGGAGTCGACTTTAAACTGTAGGTCCTGCCACTCAAGTATAATATTAACACGCACAACGTAAGTGGTGTGAGAAACTAGATCCGTAATGCTGACTGAAGGGTTGTAATGGCCAATTACATACATAAGTATGTGTGTTATGTACTAAGCCTGCAGTGTTGCCAAAGTGCAACAAGTGTCTAAACTTTGAATTCAGTTCTGTTAATCAACAACTAATCTTACCGCAAATTTTTATTTGGATACAGAATATTCGAATAAAAATCATATATTACAGCTGACTGCGATTAATTAATTATTTTTAGCCAGTGGTATGGATTATAATTTCCTTTTAATATTAATCTATCTAAACCTTCTTAATTAAAAAAAATATTGTTATTTTCTTTGTTATTTTTAGTTTTCAAGCTGTTAAACACATTTATGCAGCCGCCAGCATAGCATGCAAAAGACGATCATTTTTTTCTGTTCAGTTTTTTTTTTTAATAGAAAAAAATTTTCCCTAGAAAAAACGCCTCCAAAAAAGTAAAAAAAAATCAAAAGAAATATATGAAGAAGGGCTTAACTTAAAACCGTGATTTGTTTATAAAATAAAATAAAAAAAAAACAAATTGATAAAGAAAAAATATTTTAAAAAATAAATACAGATTCTGAAATTAAAAATTTATTATGATACAACACGCCTGTTACAATTAAATAAAAATGAATATGGTAGACGCTTGTTTTGGGTCATGCTTAGAGATGAGCTGAAATTCAAATAATACACTGACTAACAAAAATTAATTAATTTTAAATGGAAAGAAAAACCTTTTTGTTACTAAATTAATAAATTACACTTGGTTTTTAATTGTTTTTAATTGATTTTTTGCTGTTTTTTTTGTTTGTTTAAATAATGGGATAAGAAGAGAAATCTAATAATAAAATTTCAAAATATTTATAAGTATTCATTGTTTTATATTTTCTTTTCTGCTGATTACTGAGGTAATTATTAAAAAAAATAGGAAAATAAATAATTAAATAAATAAATATTAGGGTAAACAAGAGAATTAACGAATTAATTAAATAATTAAGAATAATTAATTCATAATTAATTTAATGGTGTAAACTAAAATGAATTGATAAAGTGCACAAATAATTACTAAGGCATTTAATTGATTGATTACTTATAATAATAATAATTTAATGTAATTATAATAATTATAAGATTTGTATGTCAACGGAAAATTCCAAAAAACAGAGTTGATAACACAAAAAAACTTTCAATGCGATGAATTATTTTCTTTTTATTTTTAAACATTGAAATCTTATTTTTTTTAAATTACTTTTGAAAAAAATATTTTTTTAAGATAAAAATATAACAAGACCTTACTGTCTATGAGCAGCAATCTAGTTGTACTAAAACAAAATAGTAGTAGTAGTAGTAATAGTAATAGTAGAATAGTAGTAATAGTAATAGTTAGTAACAGTAGTAAAAGTACTTTTTTTCTTTTTACTTTCATTCACACAACCGTTTTCTGGGGATTTAAAGATTTAAATTTTCATTGACGAAAAAAAAACAAATAAAACTTAACCTACAAACACTTCAGAGTTGTATTTGAAATCTGGAAACCTAAAACTTTCCTTTGCAAAATTTGCTTTTTTTTTGGAAAATTAATTCAAAAATTAATGTAAATTTGGCAGCAGCTTACTTTCGTTTAATTTCAGAAACCCTGTGCTAAATATTTGTTTGTTTTTGTTTTTTTTTCTTTTAAACTACTTTATTATTAATTATTATTAAATTTAAAAAAAAAATTAAATTAAAGTTTAAATGATTTAAAGAATTTATAAAAATGAAACTTACCAAACCAACGAGCAAGAAGAACACCAGGAATGTTCTTCCCAAGACAGTCTCACAGTAAACATCACCATATCCTACCGTTGACATGGTTACAATAAGAAAATAGACACACGTCCAATAGGATAAACGATGTGGATTAATAAAATCCATTGGATCACCCGAGTTTTCCAGCTAAATTTTTTTATAAAAAGTACAGTTTTTTTTTTGGATTAAAAATAAAATTCTTTTCAATTCAGTTTTAAACACACACACACACACTCAGGTTTTTGTAACGTTTAAACATCAAGAACAAGGAAATGTGAAACTTGAGTAAATATTCTTCTATTTTTTTTAGGTTATTTAGTATTTGGGCTGGCCTTAATAAGGGTATCCGGGTCTAGGAAATGAAATTGTATTAAAACCTAACCTTTAAGGATATGTTTCTTTAAAAAATTGCAGTACTTTGTTATCGTTGTCGTTGGACTTTCTGTGAACCTAACATAACATTGTTTTACTAAGTGTACCAGGTGGTCGGGAATTTTGCCTATCGACCTCTAATTTTTTTCTAAAATGTTGATCTTTTTTTTCTTCTCTGGGGATCAGGTGCTTCCGGAATGAATTATTTGGATAAGTATTAAAGCCTCCAAATTTTTGAAATTCATAAATCATTATGAAAATTGTTTAATATTTCGCCTGATTTGAACCTGGATTGCTATCTATATTCGCCGCTGTTTACTATTTTTTTATTTTAATTATTTATTAATTACAATACAATTAGAAATTATATTTAATTATTTCCCAGCTGAATAACTTCAACCTTATGCTCGATCGAACCCACAAGCCTCACGCTAATAGTCTAGCACACTACCCAATAGACTACTAGGGCACCCAGTGCTTACTCTTTACATTCTCATGTTTTTAATCTGAGAAGCCTGATTGTATTTTAAGACATGTTGTATTCAATGGCAAGTTAACACACCCAAGGAAATCTACATCCATTGATATTCGAAGCGGCTGTACTAGACTATCTATCTGAATTTGTGTCTTAAACATCACCATTTTCAAAACAGAAAGCAATAAGTTTGAAGAGATACACACTTTCTGTTTACTAAGATCAATATGTGGGACATGCATAGTGAACTTGTATATTAGTGGCTCAATTAAACTCCTAAATTTGTAGATCTTTGCCAATATCTACAAATGGGAAAACTGTTACAGACGAACAAGAAAAATTTTATCGTAATCTAAAATAAACTCAAATTTCAAACTCTTTACTGTTTTCGTTGTGAAATGAAGCATTTTCGACGAAATGGTGACTAATGCAGCAGAAATAAAGGCTGGTGAAATAGGAGGCGAGACAAATGAAAGAAATCCCAAAGCAACGTCACCAAAAAGTCGTGGGTAGTGTGTTATCTTATTAGTCGTGAAGCCTGATCAAACACATTCAACAAAACGAAATCTGAAAAAAAAAATTTCGGTGAATTCCTGTCAGCAGATTTCTGGCACAAACTCTAAGAGTAAAATAAAATTGCTATGAAAAGTATCTCAAATAACCTGTCGTTCGGAGTCGACTTTAAACTGTAGGTCCCGCCACTCATGTATAAAATTAACACACGCAACATAACTAGTGTGAGAAGCTAGGTCATAATCCTGACTGAATGGTTGTAATGACCAATTATGTACGAGTGTAAGTAAATAATGGTGATTTGAGTTTGACCGAAATGCAAACATAAAACATAAAAAAAATTAGGGACTTATGAATATTTAATATTTCTAGACTTCTAGACCAGAATGACCCTTTTAAGGCATATGCAGTTCAAAAGAGTGCTGGGATGATAAAAAAAAACGTAGTTCCCATTATTGTGAATTATATCTTCTTATTAAGTTCAAAAAAAATGTTATTTACAAATAAATTATGTATTTTGTTATCGTTTAAACAATTTAAAGAGATTTATATACTCTATGTACACTTATCAAAAAGAACACAGCAATGGTAACACTGTGCAATAGACTGGCTGTTATACACTTTTGAGCAACACTTTAACGTAATTAACAGAAGTTACTTTTCGTATATTGTTGAAGAATGTATGTTTACAACTAAAAACTCTAAAGGCCATTATTACAACTTGCCGTTAACTTGGGTTTAGTTAAAGGTACCTTTAGCTAAAGGAAACTGTAAAATTACCTTTAACTTATTTTCGTTATTACAACTTACAAGATGAAATTTTTCAAAAATATGGCAGTGCCGGAGCAATGTCGATAAATACAAGTCGATATACAAGTTTTTTTTATACTCAGTGGCAACCGCGGGCTTAGTTTTTTGTTGTATATGCTCATTTTGTTTAAATTTGAAGTTGCCATAATGAAAATAATATATAATATGGCAGGTTCAAACATAAAGTGACCTTTAAATGTTAAAGGTAGGATGATCCTCCCTTTAGCTTAACGATCACTTCTATCTTATTGAGTACTCATAATAACGAAAAACAATTTATCTGCCCGTCAAAATGCTCCCTTAGGGCCATTATTACAACTTGCCGTTAAAGTTTGGTTTAGTAAAATGTAGCTTTAGCTAAAGTGAATTTTAAAGTCAACTTTAACTTATTTTAAATTTAATTTTCTATTTATTTTTTTTAAGTTGCCATATTGAAAATAACATGTAATATGGCAAGTACAGACATAAACCTAACTTTAAAAGTTACGGGTAGGATGATCTTCACTCACTTTTACCTTATTGTCCACTTGTAATAATGAAAAACAAATTATCTTTCCGCAAAAACGTGCCATTAGTTAAAGGCAAGTTGTAATAAGGTCCCTAATAATAATAGGATTTTAATTCAATCACATCAAACCGAGGTCGGTTCAGCCTGTTTTATTTCATCCATGAAATGAATACCTTTAAGCCGTACAACTCTATGCGGCCAATATTATTATACGATCGATTAGTTTTTAGCTTTTTTTAGTTGAAGTCATTTTTTTTTTTTTGTTGTAGTCTAAAATCGCAGAGGTAGAGATATATAATCTTTACCTTCCCAGAGGATACAGTCATTTACAATTCAAGACCAACACTTCTTTTGAAAATAAATTGAAATGCTTGAAACACCATAACGTGGATTTGTAGTTCCATTTTGAATAAAAATTTAAAATTTATTTCGTTTAACTTGCATTAGAAATCGAACCTAAGGTCTCTAATTAGAAAATTTCTAAATTATATCCTATTGCACAGTGTTACAACAACACATTAGTAACATTAATTATTAAACAAGATTATAAAAATTTAACACAATAAATAAAACAGAAAGAATTAAAGAAATAAGAACAATTTATACATACCAAATGTATAATACCGGCTGCTGTTAACCATACGGATATAAAAATGGATACCAATTGCGCCAAACGTATTGAGCTGGATGTTTTTAAAACATTCAAATATTGCAGGATATCCGGTACAGTCATAAGACGCAGTGCTCGCAGAAATCGAAGACCTTTACGTGCGTATTATATTTTAATGATGATTTTTTTTTTTTTGGTGGGTATTGTGTTGATATTTTAAAACACATTGATGTTCCAAATTTGTTTCGAATATTTGTTGTTTTTTGTTTTTGTTTGTTTGGTTTTTTTTTTGGTAATTTTTTGTAGTAAAAGTATCAACAGCAATGGCGTTTAAATTTGTTTGGATTGGTTGATTGGTTGTTTGGTTGATTGATTGGTTGGTGATGATAATTTAAAATTGAAATTGGTAGGGAGTTCGTTGATTGATTGATTGATAGATTGATTGATTTGATTGTTTCAAATGTACAAGTACATATAATAGTGTTAAGCATTATCATTACAATCATGCATTTCGATCGAGCAGTCAAAACGTATGTATGTTTGTCAAATAATTTGAAAAAAAAAACAAATTTTCAAAAAAAAAAATTAAAATATTTTGTTTAATAATAAATAATTTAAAAAAAAATTAAATCAACAATTTCTTTTTCATTTTCTTGTTTTAAAAATTTTTCGTTTTTCCTCATTTTTTTTATTTCAAATTTTAATTGCAAAACTTAAAAACCGAAAAAAAAATAAAAAAGAAATCGTTTTTAAAACTTAATAAATAAAAAAGAAAAGAAAATGAAATGAAATGAAAAATAAACAAAAAAAATTTTGAAAAGCTTACCGATCCATGTTCGATCTAAATATATTGATACAAAGGACGGGGGTATTGTAAAATAATCTACAAAACTGTACATTTCTAACATAAACCAAAGTTTATCGGACGCCGCTATGAACTGCAAACGAAATAAAATCAATTTTTTTGTTTTTCGTTTTTCGTTTTTTATAGAAATAAATATATAAACAAATAGATAGAAAATAAAGAAATAAAATATTTAAAAAAAATTGCTTTTTTAACTTAGTTTAGTGACACGAAAGAAATATTTCGTTTTTTATACAGGAATCGGCGCTCAAAGTGTTAACAACTGCATGCTGCTATAGCAACCATATGACTCATAATAGCAGGACAACTCATTTGAAAAAAAATTCCGATAAAGTCTTACTGCATCACGTTATGCTTGAAAATCGCAGTCAGCCATTATTAATCCATTTGCGTGGGTACCAAATTTGTATCTATTGAAGTATTAAACGATATGCAGCCACACGGGCATCATCCCAAATCGATGCTGATTGCATCTTACAAAAAGGCCTCTACGATCCTTCTTAATAAATATAGTTAAACAGTACTGTATTCCGGCTTACTGTATTCCGGCTTACTGTATTCCGGCTTACTGTATTCCGGCTTACTGTTACATTCAAGGAAACGACATAGCAGATTAACTTGCGAAAGAGTGCAGGGATAAAAGCCTCCTCTTTGCCCCAATTGATTATTAGTTTGATTATAGAATAGACGTGTCGTGTAAGCTTCGTTAGTCCAGACTGGACAATTCCGCAACGAAGTGGATCCTTGGCCAAGAAACGGTTTTGTATCTCAAAATGATTTCTGACTAAGCGGGCTATAACGGAATAAGTTCTAAGCTTTAGCAGGGAGCTTCTTAGGATTATAAAAGGATTTTCACTGAGCATTCTACAATGGAATGCTTCCTAATCTTGGGCAGAGAGCCTCTTAGGGCTAAGACATATTCTAAAGGCGAAGACCAGTTTGTGGAACACTGAGACCAGTTTGTGTAACCCGTTTTCTACAATGGATTTGTACAAATTTGATAGGATAGCTTTTAAGAGATAGGATTCGGCACCATTTTATTTGTTTATTGAAAAAAAATGGTTACCAAATTTTCCAGACTAAAACCCAAAATCCTTTTCCTTTACCAAGGGTACAGACATAAACCACCTTGACGCGCTCTTAAGAAATTTGCTCGACTTATTACTATAAGCCGCAGAAAAGATGATTAAATTTTTCATTAAATTTGAAATATTTTGATAACATGCAGTTTTTAAATAAAATAAATTGTCCACACTTTGAGTGCCGATCCCTATAAATAAATTATTTTTTTTTTTTATTAAGCATAAAAGAGTAGAAATTGAAAAGAAGTTTTAAGCAGAAAGTAGAAAGAATAAAAGATTCGTTTTTATACATACATTTTTTCGGAAATAATAATAAAAAAAATGTTGAAAAATTTAAAATTAAAATTAAAAACAGAAAAAATAAATACGAAATAATGTGTGGCAACAATTTTACAACTCAAAAAAAAACGAAGATTTAGAAATTTTGTTTTAGGTCTGTTTACTTATAGTGTGTTAGAGCACACATTGGAACGTATGCATTAAAATTATGGCACATTGAACAACTTTGTAGAGAGCTAAAGTTGAGCTAGATATTAAATATTTCTTTCACCCAAAATCTTTGAAAAAAGCTAAAATTTTGACTTTTGCGTACCACTTGGTGAAGTCGCCGTAGTCTAATAGGTAGTGTGTTGGCTTATCAGACGTAAGGACGGGGTTCATACAAAACGAAATATTTAAAAAATTTTCTTCGGCAACTTCCTCTCAACAGACTTCTTGCAAAAACTCTTAGATTAAATAAAACAGCCATGAAAAGTTTCACAAATATCTGTCGTTCTGATTCGACTTTAAACTGTAGATCCCGCCACTCATGTATAAAATTAACACACATACCATATGTGGTGTGTAAAGCTAGGTTGTAATCCTAACTGAAGGGTTGTAATTACCAATTATAAGTAAATTGTGTTTTTTATAGAGCTATAGAACTTTAAGTTGGCATTACTTTTCAAGATGGCAACCGATTTAACAGCTGTCAAGTGATTTATTCTCAGTTTGGTTTGGCAATTCATCATGAATAGACTCACGCCTGAACAACGCTTGCAAATAGTACAATTTTATTTCGAAAATAATGGTTCTGTGCGGAAAACGTATCGCACACTACGTCCATTTTATCGTCGACAAAATCGTCCATCAGAGCAGTTAATTCGATTAACCATGGAATGTTTTCGCACCACGTTTACTCTTATTGATAACTCGCATCCCCAGAGACGCTGTACGGTGCGTACAGAAGAAGCTATTGCTGCTGTAGAGCGTAGCATTGAGGAAGATCCGAATGAGTCCATCCGCCATCGAGCACAGGAATTGGATCTGTGTCCATCCACTTTATGGAAGATTTTGCGAAAGGATCTTGGTTTGCGTGCTTACAAAATCCAACTCGTGCAAGATTTGAAGCCAAACGATCATCAAGTAAGGCGTAGATTCGTCGAATGGGCCCAAAACGAGATTACCGTTGTTCCCGATTTTCATAAGCGAATTTTGTTTAGCGATGAAGCGCACTTCTGGTTGAATGGCTACGTCAACAAACAAAACTGCCGCATTTGGAGTGAAGGTAATCCTTCACCGTTACATCCAGAAAAACTGACTAAACTGACTGTTTGGTGCGCTTTATGGGCTGGTGGAATCATTGGTCCGTACTTTTTCAAAAACGATGGTGGCCAGAACGTTACAGTCAATGATGATCGGTATAGAGCCATGATTACTAACTTTTTCATTCCTGAATTGAATAACCATGATGTCCAGGAGATGTGGTTTCAACAAGACGGCGCAACATGTCACACAGCTCGTGCCACAATAGATTTATTGAAAGACACGTTTGGTGACCGCCTAATTTCACGTTTTGGACCTGTGAATTGGCCTCCAAGATCTTGTGATTTAACACCGCTAGACTACTTTCTGTGGGGCTATGTAAAGTCATTGGTCTATGCGGTAAAGCCACAATCGCTTGACCATTTGGAAGACAACAATCGCCGTATTATTGCCAATATACGGCCACAAATGTTGGAAAAAGTCATCGAAAATTGGACGTCCAGATTGGACTACATCCGCGTCAGCCGTGGCGGTCATATGCCAGAAATCATATTTAAAATGTAATGCCACAAGATTATCTTTCGGATAAATAAAATTCATGTCAATCGAATAATCCATCGTTGTTTTATTGCAACTTAAAGTTCTATACCTCTATAAAAAACACCCTTTAGAACGGAGGCATCGATATGTGGTGTGTGAAGCTAGGTTGTAATCCTAACTGAAGAGTAGAAGGTAATGACCAATTATATATGTATACTACATTGAAAATTTTTGGTTTTCCGAGCTCTGGCACCACGCATCTATATTTCTAGAATAAATTTCTTAATTTCAATTTCTCAATCGCCAAACCCCTGTATAATGGCTTTAAAAGTTTGAGAAAAATTCAGTATGATTTTTTTTTTTTTTTTGTGAAACAATCCCCCTTTCTGTGGTACGGTCTGACGTAAAATTGCTCAACAACACATATTTCATTGGAAAAAAGATAATTTCGCATCAACTTAAGACAAAAGGAAGATATTTAAGACCAATATCCGAAATAAAAATAGGGTAAGGGGTAGGGGGGAGGGGAGTGTAAAAAACCAAAAACTTACTCGTATAAAAAAGTAAACCATGAAAAATATATTGAATGCAAGATCGATTTGTTGAGTAATGTTAGTACTCCATGGCTGACATCTTTCGACTTCTTCGTTAGATGCATCAACGAAGTATATAATGAGTGATGCAATACTGAGTATAAATACGAGTACGACCTGAAAATAGAAAAACAAAAGAGAATAGAGATTAATAAATTTACAATAAAGGTTACAAATATAATAAGAATAAACACAAGGTGTAAAGTGGAAACTGCAATTGTAAGGTATCTAAAAGAGGAGATGTTCTAACATTTAGTTTTTATTTATCATCGTTTTTCACAGGTTTCTTAACCTCAACCGTCATATTAATAAATGGTAAACCAGTACTTACTGACTTAATTGGTCATTACAACCCTTTAGTCAGAATTACAACCTAGCTTCTCACACCACCAATGTTGTACAGAGAACGGCTGCATTGCGTATCGCGTCGGCATATCGTACGGTATCCGCTCCAGCCGTAGTGGTGATAGCGTGTATTATCCCTGTGGATCTGCTGGCAGCGGAGCGGATGGAGATTTATAGGGCAAAAACGGCTGGAAGTCACATAACCGCTCAAAACACCATTTCAAAATGGCAACAACGATAGAACGAGGAAGATAGAGGAAGATGGACGGCGAGACCTATTCCGGACATAAGGCCATGGATTGGTCGGCAATTTGGAGAGGTAAATTACTACGTTACACAGATACTATCGGGTCACGGATATTTTAGGAAATATCTGCACAGAATGGGCAAGACCGCCTCCCCTTACTGTCTTTACGAGGAAGGGGAGATAATTGATGAAGCAGAGCACACCGTTTTCGAGTGCGCACGCTGGCAGAGCTATCGCTCTGCACTGACGTCGATAGTTGGGACGATCACGGCCGGTAACATTGTCGGGATTATGATCGCGAGCAGAGAAAATTGGACCTTAGTGGCGAATTACGTGGAGAGCATTCTAAGACTGAAGAAGAGGGATCTTGAGGCTGCGGTACATGTGGGCACGCCGGAATAGATGAAACTGGCACACGTGCAAAGCGGAATTCGGGGCAGAGACCTGGACGAAAGAAATAGTGGAGACACTTAGATGACTCTTCAACTTTCGACACGCAGTTCGGACGCGGATATGAACACGCAGGGGCCAATGGGCCAATGGGACTCCACTCCGAAGTAATACCACCGTAGTTCCGGAGTGGGCACAACAAGTCCACGAGACGAGGGGGGATTTAGTGGGTGAGGGTCCCACACACGGAGGACGTGACGACTTCCTCTATGGTGCGGTTAGGTACATTTACCCCTCCTCGGCGTGAAAAAAAACACCAATGTTGTTAATTTTTATACAAGAGTTTCGGGATCCTACAGTTTAAAGTCCGCTCCGAACGTCAGGTTATTTGAACTACTTTTCATAGCAATTTTATTTTACTCTCAGAGCTTTTGCCAGAAATCTGCTGAGAGGAATTCATCGAAAATTTTGTTTGTTTCAGATTTCGTTTTGTTTGAGATGTCTGACCCGATGTTTGAACATTAGCCTCACGTCTAATAAGCCAACGTACGACCTACCAGACAATTGCGACTTAATCGACTCTTTCTGGGAATTTAAACCGTTGAATCGTTCTGCGACATTAAAATTTTGAATTCTGTTAAGTCGCGGTGGTCTAGTAGGTAGTGTGTTGGCTTATTAGACGAAAAGCCAGGGTTCGAGCCCCAGGCCAGACATCAAAAAAATACAAATAGTATTTTTTCGGCGACTTCCTCTCAGCAGGTTTCTGGCAAAAACTCTAAGAGTAAAATGAAATTGCTATGAAAAGTAAACGGTGTTTTTTATAGAGGTATAGAACTTTAAGTTGGCATTACTTTTCAAGATGGCGACCGATTTAACAGCTGTCAAGTGATTTATTCTCAGTTTGGTTTGGCAATTCATCATGAATAGATTCACGCCTGAACAACGCTTGCAAACAGTGCAGTTTTATTTCGAAAATAATGGTTCTGTGCGGAAAACGTATCGCGCACTACGTCCATTTTATCGTCGACAAAATCGTCCATCAGAGCAGTTAATTCGATTAACCATGGAACGTTTTCGCACCACGTTTACTCTTATTGACAACTCGCATCCCCAGAGACGCTGTACGGTGCGTACAGAAGAAGCTATTGCTGCTGTAGAGCGTAGCATTGAGGAAGACCCGAATGAGTCCATCTGCCATCGAGCACAGGAATTGGATCTGTGTCCATCCACTTTATGGAAGATTTTGCGGAAGGATCTTGGTTTGCGTGCTTACAAAATCCAACTCGTGCAAGAATTGAAGCCAAACGATCATCAAGTAAGGCGTAGATTCGTCGAATGGGCCCAAAACGAGATTACCGTTGTTCCCGATTTTCATAAGCGAATTTTGTTTAGCAATGAAGCGCACTTCTGGTTGAATGGCTACGTCAACAAACAAAACTGCCGCATTTGGAGTGAAGGTAATCCTCAAGTGTATGTGGAAACACCGTTACATCCAGAAAAACTGACTGTTTGGTGCGCTTTATGGGCTGGTGGAATCATTGGTCCGTACTTTTTCAAAAACGATGGTGGCCAGAACGTTACAGTCAATGGTGATCGGTATAGAGCCATGATTACTAACTTTTTCATTCCTGAATTGAATAACCATGATGTCCAGGAGATGTGGTTTCAACAAGACGGCGCAACATGTCACACAGCTCGTGCCACAATGGATTTATTGAAAGACACGTTTGGTGACCGCCTAATTTAACGTTTTGGACCTGTGAATTGGCCTCCAAGATTTTGTGATTTAACACCGCTAGACTACTTTCTGTGGGGCTATGTAAAGTCATTGGTCTATGCGGTAAAGCCACAAACGCTTGACCATTTGGAAGACAACATTCGCCGTATTATTGCCGATATACGGCCACAAATGTTGGAAAAAGTCATCGAATATTGGACGTCCAGATTGGACTACATCCGCGCCAGCCGTGGCGGTCATATGCCAGAAATCATATTTAAAATGTAAGGCCACAAGATTATCTTTCGGATAAATAAAATTCATGTCAATCGAATAATCCATCGTTGTTTTATTGCAACTTAAAGTTCTATACCTCTATAAAAAACACCCTTTATCTCAAATAACCTGTCGTTCGGAGTGGATTTTAAACTGTAGGTCCCACCACTCATGTATAAAATTAACACACACAACATAAGTGGTGTGAGAAACTAGGTCGTATTCCTGACTGAAGGGTTGTAATGACCAATTATGTATGCATGTATGAGCGCACTGTTAAGCATTTTTAAAGCCTGATTTGCTGTCATGAGCATGTCTCATCACCAATCCATTGTGTGTATTGAGTTGGAATTAGGAAAATAGATTGTAGAAAAGGAAAAAAGAGGGAGAAGTCTTTCACACTTTTTGCTAATTATTGTCACAATCTTCCTGAAAGTTCGCAAATACCAACACAATATGGTGACTGAAAACGTTAGCTAATGAAAGAGCAAGCGAAGAAATGTGCTGGAATACCATCTGACCCGGAAGACTTGATTTAGAAGATTGTTTTCATTGGGATCTGTAAGAATTCTTTATTTCGTTGAAAATTTAAATTTTCTTTTTGAACTTGTTTGAGCATTAAATTCTCTTAACTTTCTATTATCTTTCTTTCTATAGATGGATATTTTTCGATTAATGGTGACATAACGATTATCAATTCAATTCATCAATCAATTTATCATCCTCAGTGTCCTGTTACAATTCCTTTAGTCTTTTCGAATATTTCTTTTATAATTTTTCTCCCCGCCACCACTCCACCCCTCTATCTTATCTTTCATTTCTGTTTCTGTTTTATAGAAAGGAAAGAAAAAGCAAAGAAGAAAAAAAATCTTCTTTTATTAATAACAACTCCGGGTCGTTTGGTAGCATATCCAATCAAATTTGTTGTTACTAAAGTAATTATCGATTATTTTTCTTTTTCTGTTTCTGTTTCTGCCTCTGGCTCTGGCTCTGTTTTGTCTTCAGCCATTTTTTTTACTTTTTTTTCTATTTTGTTGTTGTAACTACAATTTGTCTTTTTTACTTTTTCCACAATCTTTTATTGTTGTTGTTGTTGTTGTTGTTGACGTTTTTTTGTTCTCTAGTTCCACCATGATTGTGCTTCAGTTTCAGTATCTCTTTGTGTCGCTTTAATCGTGTCGTCAAAGTATCTTCTGCTGGTATCTGGTTTTCTCTTTTTTTTAGGTCATTCATATTATTTTCTCGTTTACAACGGCAACTACAACAATAAAGAAAACAACAACAACAACATCTATTTAATGCTACTGTAAAGATTGAAAACGATTTTCAATTTATTTTTAGTTTTTTTCTTTTTATATTGTATATATACACGGATATTTTCTCTATATTGTATAAGGTGTAGTAAAGAGAAATATTTAAATTTTGTAGAAAATTGAAAAATTTACTTGACATAGTTAGAATGCTACTATTTATAACCACTCGATCCGGAGAACCGATCATCAGAAGACGATAATCACATCCCGACTATAAAATGGACGCACAAGAATTCGGCTCAGTCTATTAATTAATGTGTTGGCTTATTACACGAAAGCCAATGGTTCAATCCCCGACTCAGATATCTCGAACAAAACGAATCTAAAAAAATTTTTTATTCGGCGCCTTCATCTCAGCGAATCAATACTGATCAGACGAATGCATACATACATAATTAGTCATTACAATCCTTCAGTTAGGATTACGACCTAGTTTCTCTCACCACTTATGTTGTGTGTGTTAATTTTATATATGAGTGGCGGGACCTACAGTTTAAAGTCGACTCCGAACGACAGATTTTTGAGAAACTTTTCATGGCAATTTTATTTACTCTCAGAGTTTTTGCCAGAAACCTGCTGAGAGGAAGTCGCCGAAGAAATAATTTTTGTATTTTATTTTGATGTCTGGCCTGGGGCCCGAACCCTGGCTTTTCGTCTAATAAGCCAACACACTACCTACTAGACCACGGCGACTTCGCTCAGACGAATGACTGTCGATATGTATGACTTGGCGTTGTGTTGATGAAACACAATTCTTCTTTTGTTCTCAATGACAGATCGCTTATACGCAAGTGTGTCCCTAATGCGTTTCATTATAGTTCCCTATTAGGAGTTGGATTGTGGAGGGAAAGTTCATAGTAAGCAAATTGCAGGCAAACCCAAAAAATATAAAGGCAAAGTTTACAACCCGTCAATCCAGAGTTGATATTAGCATGCGGTGAGTCATTATGACTCGACCTAGTCCGTTTTCGCATGACATTCTTCTTATTGAAGCACTTTTTAATACCTGTCACCGTTATATTTAGAAATGGATTGGATTTATTGCTCTTTAGCTGGGATTCAATTCGCTTCAGAATTTTTTTTACGAAAACTAACCATAAGAGAAGAATGGGTGTAGCGTAGGGGTTAAAGTGCTGAACTAACGGGTGGTTTTTTAGCCATTATCTTTTTGGCAACACTGGTTTAAACAGCTCACGCACGTTTCGTGTTTTGTTTCACTGTCAAACATCTTCAGTTTGGTCTATAATTTAACCATGAATCGTCTTACAAACGAACAACGCTTGCAAATCATTGAATTTTATTATCAAAATGCGTGCTCTGTTAAGAAAGTTCATCGCGCGCTTCTTCCATTTTATGGTCAGTTTAATCGACCCACTGAAGCGGCTATATATGGATACGTAAATAAGCAGAATTGTCGATTTTGGAGTGAAGGTTAGCCAGAAGCATTGCAAAAGCTACCAATGCATCCAGAAAAAGTCACAGTTTGGTGCGGTTTATGGGCTGGTGGCATCATTGGACCGTACTTCTTCAAAGATGCTGCGAATCGTAACGTAACTGTTAATGATGAGCGCTACCGTGAGATGATATCCAACTTTTTTTTACCCAAAATGCAAGAGCTTGACTTGCATGACATGTGGTTTCAACAAGACGGTGCCACATGCTATACAGCACGCGTAACAATGGACTTATTGAGAGGCGAGTTCGGTGAACATTTTATTTCACGTTAGGGACTGGTCAATTAGCCGCCTAGATCGTGCGATTAAACGCATTTAGACTATTTTTTGTGGGGCTCTGTTAAAGCTCATGTCTATACAGACAAGCCCGCTTCAATTGACGCATTGGAAGTCAACATTGAAGCATTTATTCGTGAGATACCGGCCGAAATGTTGGAAAGAGTATGCCAAAATTGGACTAAGCGGATGGACCATTTGAGGCGCAGTCGCGGTCAACATTTGCATGAAATATTCTTCAAACATTAAATTATATGGACCGTACTATCGATTCAAATAAAGATTTCATGCATTTTTCCGACTTTTATGTGTTCTTTTTAATAATTTTCCTATAGGTCTTAAAAAATCACCCATTATAAGCCCGAGAACTTCACTTTCGAAACCGGGATCGAATTTCAAAAATTAAGTGGCTTCAATCCCCTCAAAGCAATCCACACTGGAAGCAATCCACCCTGGAAGCCCCCTCTTCAACAGACCAAGTTGGTTAAATTAGCATTAATTGCCCAGTATGTAGGTACGGACTCAGGCTAGATAAGTTCCGTCAAGAAATCCTGAGTGCCCAAAAAGGCGTTTGTCTCAGGTCTCCAAGTGGTCTCTTCATCTTAATCGTTTAACGCGGCTTTTGCTTAATCCAATTCCAATGGCACCACACAAGACACAAAGATACAGATAAAGAAATCCATTTACTTAACAAAAATAGATTTCTTTTTACTACACCTTATATAGCCTTTAATAGTCAATCGTTTGTAGTCCGTCTAAATAGAGTCGTTGTCATTTCTTCTGTGTGTGTTCATCAATCGATAAATGTTAACAGCAATAACAACAATGACAATAACAACAACAATTACAACAACATTGTTATAATAAAAATAACAAGACAAACAACATACATATGAAGGATGATGACGTGAGTTTAACTGTTAAGGGAAAAGGCTAGACAATTAGAGTAAGAAAAAATTAAAGAATTTGAGTAGCTCAGCTGAGCTAAATTTCATTAGATTTACTGTAAAACAGTAAGACAAAAGAGGATATTCACTGGATGGAAAAATTATTCGCTTTAACCGTCTTTGGGGATTAACAGCTTACATAACGGCATGAAATTAGCTAACGGAAAGCCTAGGCTAATGGACAAGCAAGCAGCGAAAGCTAATATTTCCGGACATTGGCTGGCATATCATTAGGCTCTACTTGTTTTTCTTTTGTGAGGTTAAAAGAGCTTTTCTCGAAATCAAGAATGCTTCAGTTTCTGCTGCAAAATAAATCGAGCTTGCTCTGGGCCATGTGTTATTAAATTATGCTTCATCTACATATGGTAATACATATCGACGCCTCCATTCTATAACGTTCTAAGTGTACTTAGAACATTTTTAATGTTCTTTCTACGTTCTCTAACTTAAATACAGTCAAGATGGTTAAGATGCGCCGATCCGTTCCGAAGTTACAGGCAAAAACCTTCTTAGAATACACACATGGTCGTATGTCGCGTGAAAACTTTGAGAGCTCATAACTCAAAACACACTTTTTCGACTTAGAATGTTATAGAACGGAGGCGTCGATATGTTCTAAAATAAACGATTTTTTTACTTTTTTTTATCATTCAGGACATTCGTATCCCTTAAATTGTAACTTTAGTAAACTAATGGCAGACAATTTCTAGTAGCAGCAGTAAAATATTGTAATTTATTGAGTCTTCTGACTTCTTGTTTCCCATTTTCTTTTGTCCCCCATTTTTACTTGGTCGTTTTCTTTTAATGAAAATTGTTGAAAGAAAAAAAAAACATGTCTTCCGAACCATAAAACCATAGATAGGCACACATAGAAGCCGTTAGTTAGAGAAACAATGGGTGTTTTACGTACGAAAACATGCTTAAGGTTCGTTAAAATGGGGATGTCGTGTTCAGTAATTTTACTGTTACTCTTACTACTTCTATTATTGTTGTTATTGTCATACAATTTACAAAAAAAAATCGAATTTAAATAAAACAAATACAAGGTACTACTAAAGAATCTATACTAAGGAGTTTATAATTAAAGTCTCGAGTATATTTAAATGAATTTAATTTTCTATTTTACATCATTACAAGATATTGTTGTTGTTGTTGTTGTTGTCGTATTGTAATGTTTTAATTAAAAGTTTAATGAAAACTAGATATTCTTTTTCCTTGAAGGACTACAGCTACAGCTATTGGTTTTAATTGTATGGAGAGCAATAGAGTAAAAGAACATTGTAATCGGAATTAAATTCTGCTTTAATTTGTACGGCATTTACTGGCACACAGAAAAATATAAAGCTTTACAGCGTACGCACACATCTCTTCAATCAATGTTAGCACAGAGGGGATGATTTTCATTAAATCCATTAAATATTCACTTTTGTACAAAAACACATCACTTTTACTGGATATTTTACAGTAAATGCTGTAAATCGAATCATTTCAAACTAATTAACGTTAAATTGCAAACTAAAATTTTAAAGAAAAAATTATTTTTGCATATTATAAATATACAGGGGTCCCTGCATGAAATGTGAACAATTAAAATTTTGTTCAACTTTAGTTATGGTATTTACTTGAAAACTTTTCTTCTTTATAAAAACAAATTTCTTAGCTTGAGTATAACCATTCTCAGCTCCGACGAAGGGAAGGAAAGCTATTCAAAATCCATTCCAGATACTACATACAAAATTTACATAATTGGACATTACAACCCTTCAGTCAGGATTACGACCCAGTTTCTCATACCACTTATGTTGTGTGTGTTAATTTTATACATGAGTGGTGGGATCTACAGTCGACTCCGAACGACAGATTTTTTTGAGAAACTTTTTCATGGCAATTTTATTTACTCTCAGAGTATTTGCCAGAAATCTACTGAGAGGAAGTCGCCGAAGAAATACTTTTTGTATTTTATTTTGATGTCTGGCCTGGCTTTTTTTGATGTCGAACCCTGGCTTTTCGTCTAATAAGCCAACACACTACCTACTAGACCACGGCGACTTCATCCAGGTACTAACCCATGGAAAGGTTGGTCTCAGTGACCAATTCAGATGACAATGCTTAACTTTGCCTTACAAGCAATTACCATTTAGCTAGAATTCGAAATAATGTCAGTAACTATCTCTAATGCATTCACACATACATAATTGGCCATTACAAGCCTTCAGTCAGGACTACAGCCTAGCTTCTTACATCACTCATGTTGTGTGTGTTAATTTTATACATGAGTGGTGGGACCTACAGTTTAAAGTCCACTCCGAACGACAGATTTTTGAGAAACTTTTCATGGCAATTTTATTTACTCTCCGAGTTTTTGCCAGAAATCTACTGAGAAGAAGTCGCGGAAGAAATATCTGAATTAAATCTCTTCAGAAGAGTTCAGGTGAAATTCAGTACAGAACTATCCTAAAATTGACTTCCTTATAAGATTCTCTTCTAATATTAACTCCGCTTTTAGATTAGCCACTCATATTCCTTGGCCCAAACGATAAGTTCATTCAAGATTGAAGTCCAGGCTCGGTAAATGATGCGCTCATAATTAAATCACAGGCAATCATCCATTGGGATTATGCCAATAAAGTCGATTTCTTCAAAGAGTAAATTAAAACAACAACAAAAACCAGGGTAAACATCAATAATCTTTTGTAAACGATTTCTAAGCTTGGATTGAAAGCAATTTAGGTTATGTTCAATGCTTAAAAGGATTAAAGGGAAATCATCCACAATGAGTTGATAGAAATTGAAGAAAGTATCAATTCTGATCTTTGCTGTTGGCAACTAGATCCTATAATTGAAACAAACAAAAAAACCAATCAGAATTGATCAACACAAATGGAGTATTATTCCATCATGACAATGATAGTGCAGCCAATAATTAACCGGACATGGCGGAGTTGCTTTTATGCGCTTCTGAATACCCCGGACGCTGGTAGATACATATGTAGATAGAAGTGGTTATCAATTTAAGTGAATAGATTCACTTGGCCCATGTCTAACTGATAAAAAAATAATTCTTAATCAAAGAGCCGCTGAAAATCAATTCGGTCACTAGCAGCTTGAAGTGGCCGTAGTCTAGTAGGTAGTGTGTTGACTGATTAGACATGAGACCATGATTCAAACTCCTGGACAGGCATCAGTAACAAAACGAAATATGAAAAAATATTTCTTCGGCTACTGCCTGTCTCAGCAGATCTGACAAAAACCCTGAGAGTAAATAAAAAAATTGCCATGAAAGAGTTTCAGATCTTTGCTTTAAGAGCTCCGTGAACTTAAAATAAACTGTACTTAGATTAGATTAGTTTATTTGAATAGCTTTAGTACCTTGTGGTATCCATATAAAAGACTTTTAACGTACATAAATCCCTTTTCCTACGTTTGGAATACAATCACGCAAGTTCGCAGAAGATATTGTATTCTTTGCATTTATTTGTCAAAACAGCTTCTGAATTTGTCATTACGAGACAGTGTCATGTCTTGGGGGATCTCTACACAAGGAGATCTAAATAAACTTCATTAATTTGATAATTTCTCTTTAAGACTGAGCACAGAAATGATTGGCACTGTGCATCATACGCACATTCCAAGTATAAATTCAGTTAGAGAAAGTGTGGCGAAAAATTCACCTGCGACTACACGACGTTCTCAGCAATTTTTCCTACTCACCGCACATTATGACGTATTTCGTATAAAAAGTTTAACTCGTGTAACAATTAAAAGCTGCTGTGAAGTCCCCGTAGTGTGTTGGCTCATTAGACGTGAGGCCACGGTTCAAACCACATTTCATGCATCTCCAACAAAACGAAATATGAAAAAATGTTTCTTCGCCGACTGACTCTCAATAGATTTCTGGCAAAAACTCTACGAATTATATAAAATTGCCATGAAATGTTTCTCGAAAAAATCTGTCGTTCGGAGTCGACTTTAAACTGTTGGTCCCGCCATTCATGTATAAAATTAACACACACAACATAAGTGGTGCAAAAGAATGATTGTAAGCCTGACTGAAGGGTTGTAATGACTAATTATGAATGTATGTATGTAATCTCCGAATGGTGTTATGCTAACATACCCGATTTCTGCAATAGGTTGATTAAATGCGGTATTTTTAGACAACAAAATAAAAACCTGATATAAAATCGTTTATCTTTTGAAAACGACTTCAAAGTCAGGATTGAAGGCAGAAAAGATGATGTCAAATGTTTAATGCTATTAGAGGGAAATCGTTCACAATAAGTTGATACAAATTGAAGAAAGTATCACTTTCGATCTCCAATGCGGGCAACTAGATCGTACGAATGTAGCGATCACAATTGGGCAACACAAATGGAGTATTATTCCATCATGACAATGATAGCGCAACTAATAATTAACTGCACCCGACTGTCTTCTTTTTATGCCCCTCTGTATAGATCGGATACTGAGCCGCGGTCTGGTAGGTGGATAGAAGTGTTTATCAATCTGCATGACTAAATACCCTTAGATCTTGTCTAACTAATAAAAAAAAAATACTTGTTAACCGAAGAGCCGCTGAAAATCACTAGGCCCAAGCAGCACTTGCTATTAATGACGTGTCAAAAAGTATGAATCTGGACAACATCTGAAGATCTTGATGTTCTAGGCATAAAACAACTATCGCCCAAACAAATTGTCTTTAAGTTTCGAAAGAAGTCTTCAAGTCTTCATTCATCATGGTTAATCACTTTACCAATTCCACCACATAAACGAAAATTAAATACAAGCCTTATGATAATCCAGAAAAAACTGTAGCAGACCTAGTGGAAATCGAATCCACAGCCCGTATGCTTGCAGATTAGCACGCTACACGCTAGACTGATTTGAGTTAACAAATAACCCACGTAATATCTCTTCATGTTTTGGTATTTACATAAATTACTGTAAATACAATAACGATAATAACAGTTACTTAAAACCATTGTTTGCATATCCTAACCACTTGTCCACCCCCAACTTACATAAAGCGTGTTTTTTATAGAGGTATAGAACTTTAAGTTCGCATTACTTTTCAAGATGGCGATCGATTTAACAGCTGTCAAGTGATTTATTCTCAGTTTGGTTTGGCAATTCATCACGAATAGACTAACGCCTTTAGAACGCTTGCAAATAGTGCAATTTTATTTCGAAAATAATGGTTCTGTGCGGAAAACATATCGCACACTACGTCCATTTTATCGTCGACAAAATCGTCCATCAGAGCAGTTAATTCGATTAACCATGGAACGTTTTCGCACCACGTTTACTCTTATTGATAACTCGCATCCCCAGAGACGCTGTACGGTGCGTACAGAAGAAGCTATTGCTGCTGTAGAGCGTAGCATAGAGGAAGACCCGAATGAGTCCATCCGTCATCGAGCACAGGAATTGGATCTGTGTCCATCCACTTTATGGAAGATTTTGCGTAAGGATCTTGGTTGGCGTGCTTACAAAATCCAACTCGTGCAAGATTTGAAGCCAAACGAACATCAAGTAAGGCGTAGATTCGTCGAATAGGCCCAAAACGAGATTACCGTTGTTTCCGATTTTCATAAGCGAATTTTGTTCAGCGATGAAGCGCACTTCTGGTTGAATGGCTACGTCAACAAACAAAACTGCCGCATTTGGAGTGAAGGTAATCCTCATGTGTATGTGGAAACACCGTTACATCCAGAAAAACTGACTGTTTGGTGCGCTTTATGGGCTGGTGGAATCATTGGTCCGTACTTTTTCAAAAACGATGGTGGCCAGATCGTTACAGTCAATGGTGATCGGTATAGAGCCATGATTACTAACTTTTTCATTACTGAATTGAATAACCATGATGTCCAGGAGATGTGGTTTCAACAAGACGGCGCAACATGTCACACAGCTCGTGCCACAATAGATTTATTGACAGACAAGTTTGGTGACCGCCTAATTTCACGTTTTGGACCTGTGAATTGGCCTCCAAGATCTTGTGATTTAACACCGCTAGACTACTTTCTGTGGGGCTATGTAAAGTCATTGGTCTATGCGGTAAAGCCACAAACGCTTGACCATTTGGAAGACAACATTCGCCGTATTATTGCCGATATACGGCCACAAGTGTTGGAAAAAGTCATCGAAAATTGGACGTCCAGATTGGACTACATCCGCGCCAGCCGTGGCGGTCATATGCCAGAAATCATATTTAAAATGTAATGCCACAAGATTATCTTTCGGATAAATAAAATTCATGTCAATCGAATAATCCATCGTTGTTTTATTGCAACTTAAAGTTCTATACCTCTATAAAAACACACTCTTTACATATACAGACGTCAGTCAGTCTCAATTGCCAATAATATTAAGTTACACAAGGTAATTTATTAAACGTTTTTAAAACGAAAATGAAATGAAAATGGAAACAGAAATAGAATTGGAAATAGAAAACAGAAAACATAAATGGAAATAGAAAAAAAGGTCATAAATATGTAGGAACCTGGAGTTGTTGTGATATGGTAAATATTATGAAAGAATACTGGACGTAAATATTAAAGATTTTTTAAAGTGCTTATTAACCCATATTTTGAACAGTTGTTGCTGAGTGCCAGTTTCATAATATTTTAAAAACATTAGAATTGGAACATGTGTTGTGAAAGCAAGAAATCATATGCAGCATAGCAGACAGGCGAGTCTTTGGCACTTACATACTATGTGGTCAAAGCCCGCTGAATAAAGCCATGCCAGGTGAACATGTGAACACGCAATTGAAACTCTACAAAGTATAAACGAAACCTGTGTAAAACATTAACTGGGGCATTAAAGCAGCCAAGTCAGCAAGTTAGAAAACATGTAATCCCATGGGACACTTATTGTCTTACATTGTTGAACACAATTTATGTTTGTCTAGCAGAAGGAGGGGAAAAAATCTGTATTTGTTCCTTACACCCTTTAGCGTACTTACCAATATACGACCAGTTGTGGTTTGACCGGAAATAAGCTCACCAGCCCAATCTTTTGCTTCTGTCATAAAAGTCCCTTCGAA
The DNA here is from genome assembly GCA_936449025.2 of Sarcophaga subvicina. Classification (NCBI taxonomy): domain Eukaryota; kingdom Metazoa; phylum Arthropoda; class Insecta; order Diptera; family Sarcophagidae; genus Sarcophaga; species Sarcophaga subvicina. The sequence goes on along the minus strand of OW388081.2, from coordinate 90,723,923 downwards.
CTCCTGTTTGTTTCTGGATGCTTTCTGCTCCTTTTGTTTGGGATCGTTTGGTCCCAAATCGGGCTCTTTGCGACAGCATATAAACGCGAATGCCCGCCAACATATAACGATGAATAATCCAGTAAGAAATGTGAAAATGCTGGAGAGCAGAAAGTAATAATATTTTCGATCCTTAAGGCAATCATCGACCTCAAATGGTGAACCTGTTGGATCTTCAGCCAATGATTCGACAGTGCTTTGATCACACCCCGACATCCCCTGTGGAAAAGAAGACAACAAATTAATAAAAAGAATTTAATTTTAAATTAAATTATTTACAAAAATGAATTAATTTAGCATTTTAAACAGAAATACTTAAATGCTAGAGAATGAATTTTTAAAAAAAGTTACAAATGATTTTCTAAAAATTACTTTGAAATTTTAGCTGCAGTACATAGCCTTATCAAATGACCACAATAGAGCAATAATTTCTATAAAATATAGTCGATGAACTGCAACGTGATACTCTACAGGCAAAAACATACACTTACTTATTGTGGCAATTGAAATTTCCCTTTCCCGGAAACCCTCATTTACCATTAAGAAAACTTATGTCAGATCTTTGCTTTAAGAGCTCCGAGAACTTGAAATAAAGTGTACTTAGGTTCGAATAGCTTTAGTACCTTGCGGTATCAATATAAAAGACTTTTAACGTACATAAATCCCCTTTCCTACGTTCGTAATACAATCACACAAGATGTCCGAACAAGTTCGCAGAAGATATTTGGTCAATTCACACAAGCCGTTGTATCGTTGTATTCATTGTATTGTTGGATGAACATACAACAGTGTATGATTGTTGTTGATATTTTTTATATACAAATCCAATACACTTATACACATTTTTTTCATATGTTTTTAAAAGTTGTATTGGTTTCGTGCTATCAAATTATTTGAATGCCACGAGATACACAATACAGCATAGCATTGAGCGTTCACAAACAAACAAATGTATTCAATACAACATACACGATACAAACTCGTGTGAATTGCCCAATTGTATTCTTTGCATTTATTTGTCAAGACAGCTTCTGAATTTGTCATTAGCAGACAGTGTCATGCCTTCAGACGTGTCTCAAGAGGATCTCTACCAAATAAACTTCATTAATTTCCAAGTATAAATTCAGTTAGAGAAAGTGTGCCGAAAAATTCACCTGCGACTACATGGCGTTCTCAGCAATTGTTCCTACTCACTGCACATTATGACGTATTTCGTATAAAAAGTTCAACTCGCGTAACAATTAAAAGTTGCTGGCTGGTGAAGTCGCCGTACACCATTAGGTAGTGTGTTGGCTTATTAGACCTGAGGCCATGGTTCAAACCACAGGTCATGCATCTCCAACAAAACTAAATATGAAAAAATGTTTCTTCGGCGACTGCCTCTCAGTAGATTTCTGGCAAAAACTCTACGAATTATATAAAATTGCCATGAAATGTTTCTCGAAAAAATCTGTTTTTCGGAGTCGACTTTATACTGTAGGTTCTGCCACTCATGTATAAAATTAACTCCACTGACTGCCTCCACCATAAATATTTACATAAATAAATATTTACATAAATATGTATGAATCAGTTTGGAACAAAATTATTTGAACAGACGAGTCAAAATATGAACTAAAAAATTGCAAAACTCGGAAAAGAGTGTGCTGTGAACCAACACAAAGGCTTAAATTGAAAAACCTTATCCATACTGGAAAACATGGTGGAGGCAGCCTCATGGTGTGGGGATGTTTTTCCTCTTCAGGAGTAGGTAGACGCATTAAAATTAATTCCAAAATGACTGGAGAGCACTATGTAAATATTTTGGAAGAAAATCTTTACAGCAGTTAGGAGGAAATGGGCTTGGGGGAGTTTATCTTTCGACAAGACAATGACGCCAAGCACACGAGTAAGGTTGTTAAAACATATTTTGAAGAAAATAATGTTGAAAAATTTGAATGGGCTGCTCAAAGCCCAGATTTAAACCCCATAAAGCATCTTTGGGCTACCTCAGATGACAAAATCCCAAAGGAGTCTAGAAAAAATATTCAAACATTTTGGGAAAAACTGCAAAGTGAATGGAGGGCAATTCCTACAAGTACTTTGAAGAACCTTGCGCTAAGCATGCCGAAAAGATTAAGAGAAGTCATAAATACCAAAGGAGGAGCAACTTCGTACTAAATTTTGAAGTTATTTATAATATTTTCTAGTGAAGCGTTACTTTATTTTGTCACTTGAAATTCCTTATGTGCCGTATAGTTTCTATTATAAATAGAAAATATAAAGAAAGAATTCAATGTTAAGATACTTTTTAGATAAAATATTAACCGAATTAAAAATAAAACTATAATTTATAAACATTTGAAAGCAATAAACATATGCTTTAATCAAAAAACAAAAAATATTTCAAACCGCACTTTATTTTGTCCGACAGTGTAAGTGGTGTGAGAAGCTTGCTCGTAATCCTTACTGAAGGATTGTAATGACCAATTATATATGTATGTATATAGATGTGCTAATTGAGTGATATATTGACCGTGAAGCTAATTTCTCATGCGATACATACGTCAATAAAGAAACCCAGAAAACCGATTTTCTTTGAATTAATTGATTATTTGCTGTACCATATGATCTGAAGATGTCATTGGGCTGTATATATTTTTTTAAATGATTGTGGAAGAACAGTTACCGTTAATTGAGAACACTTTCGCCGTATGACAACAGACCTTATTTGACCGTCAATTGGATTTCAAAAAGAAACTGTGCCACGCTCATTCAACTTTACCGTTTTTTTTTTTGCTATACCGAAAAGTTTCCTAAAAGCTGCTACGTTGCAATTTAACGCCTTTAGAAATGTTTGTGTGGCACTATCAAGATCCGTGGCTATCTCCCTTAATGTTAAAGCATCTAAAAAACAATATTTGTGAAGCTATTGTCAAGATATCACGTGAAATGTATGGAAAAGTGGTCGTAAACTATCTCAAGACAATCAAATGTTGCAACTAATTAACATGCGATCCCTTAAGTGGCATTGAATTCCATAAATAAGGGCCGAGGTAAGTTCCAAGCATTATAATGAAATAAAAATGTCATCGAAATCGTAGCTTTATAAGTGTTTTATTTAATTTTGAGTGCCCTAGTGGGTAGTATCAAAGAATATGGCTATAAAGAATACGCATTATGTAGAAGTAAAATTTCTTATGGCGGGTTGTAACATTAAGACCCTAAGACACCGTATTTAACTTGGCAAGTATTCTTCCAACAATCGAAATCATTTCTCACTGATATTAGTGAATACTACTGTGATATTTCTTTGGGTGTATCATTGAAGTCTGAAAAAAGCGACATGAACCTTCTTCTTTAAAAGCTGACAAGATTTTTACGTTCTTTTTAACGAACATTCTTGATGTTCGTGTCCTATGTGTGTAAAAAGCCGAAGATGTTCTTCCCCTGAAGGACATTGGTGCCGACGTCTGTTTTTAACACCAGAAAAATTAATAAAAAAGTGGTCAAACAACAAAAACGCACGATGAGAACAACGCATTGTTACGCTCTTGGTTTCTGTATCCTTCCCTTCTATCTTTCCCCCCGCGTCATGAAATATTTTTGAAAAATATTCCAAAATATGTTAAAATGCACGTTCTTTATACTTTATTTTCTTTGGTAGTATGCTAGACTATTAGCGTGAGAGCTGCAAGTGTGATTCTCATCAGGGACTCTGATCTGTTACACTATACCGAGAATAAGGTGTCAGCAACTTAAATCGTAATAATTAAATACAATTTGTAATTGTATTCTTATAAAGAAATAAGTAATTGACCTTACTTTTAAACCCACTGATAACCCTGTTAATGGATAAAAGTTGTTGAATTATGAAATTATTTTCTTATATTCATTTCCTATGCCATCATGTGCCTGTTAATTAATCGGTATTTCAATTGCATAAGTTTCTTATAATAAAAAAACGACTTTAAATCCAAATTCCCCGTTTATGTTTTGTTTTTGGTTTTTTTTTTAATTTAAAATATATTTCTCATCAGCACATCTTTTTCTTTTAATAAAAATTCCTCTTTTAATTAACAATTGCATTTGAATCATTTGAAAGCTAAATTAAGTGTCATACAATACATATATATTTAAATTTATTTTAATTTATTGCATAAATATCAATTAAAAACACATTAAAAACAGATAGCAGAGTGTTTCATTTCTTATAAATTTTTTATTCTTCTTTTAAAAAATGTTGTCAAAGATTAATTCTCTTTAATGATTACATAGCAACTCAATTCATAAAAAAAATCAGTCGATAAGTTTCTTTCAGTCTTGCCCTTTGCCCTTGGAAAGCAAATGCATTCAATAACATCCACATCTTGAGTTTATATGGTTCCCCCTGATTCAAATTTCTTTTTCAAACGCGTATGAAATTCATCTTATGACTATTGGTTAGAGGATGTGTACTTGTCAATTAAGACAAGTACAGTACCCGGAGATCGAATTGACCCATTGTACAACGTCCTAGTTTCCCACACCACTTATGTTGTGTGTGTTAATTTTATACATGAGTGGTGGGACCTACAGTTTAAAGTCGACTCCGAACGACAGATTTTTGAGATACTTTTCATGGAAATTTTATTTACTTTCAGTGTTTTTGCCAGAAATCTGCTGAGGGGAAGTCGCCGAAGAAATACTTTTTGTATTTTGTCGTGATGTCTGGCCTGGGACTCGAACCCTGGCTTTACGTCTAATAAGCCAACACACTACCTACTAGACTACGGCGACTTCAAAACTGATGACTTCAAAACTATGACTATAAATATATCGTGTCCATTAATATGCACCAAAATGGCGGATTTGTTTGTTTTAAGGGAGAAGTAATATAATAGCCTGAAGCCAAAAAACGTTATATCCGAACTCTTCCGTTTTCTGAATTGTTCAATATAAACAGGAAAGACTTCACCGCTCTTATTTTTACAATCTGAATATTTATCGCTACTAGAGGTGTAAAAACTGAGGTTTTATGAGACAAAGAGCCCTTTGCACGCCAATACAGAGGCACAAAATATGCTTCACAGATACCAACTTCTTTACGTTAATAGAAATCCTGCAAAAAGAAGCAATCTAGACCGTAATGTGCTTTCAACAAACCTATAAAAATCCAAATAAATTATCTCTTCAATTGCAATACCTATTCCGTTCTACAGCAGTTCAACTCTCTTCAGTTGCAAGACCTATTCCGTTCTACAACAGATCAACTTGAAGCATAAAAATACGAGATAATCTCCTACAATTTACCCTTTTTCGCCAAGAAAAGTCACATCATCAATCACCTCGAAGAAGCTTTTAAATGGAGATCTAACCGATCGATCCATCAGGTTTGCTTACTTTGCCGCCTTTTCAATTGCCAGCCCATGTGCTGCCTCTTTATCCTACAGTGCCCCGGTAGACAACACCAACGTCTGCTTGTACAGAAGCAGAATGAAAGCCTTCCTGTAGGCTGAAATCAATCTTGAGCTAACATAGTGAATATTCAGTGTCTTCAAGATAGCTTCACTGTGCGCATACAGAAGACTAAAGGAGTTCTCATGAAACTCACGACATTTTAGTTTTATAGCCAGGCAGTGCAGTTCGTGTGTGAATGGCTCATAGCTTGATGTAATCCATTCACACACGAACTGCTTGATGTAATCCATTCTCACACGAACTGCACTGCCTGGCTATAAAATGTCGTGAGTTTCACGAGGACTCCTTTAGTCTTCTGTATGAAGGTTTTAGGCATTTATACGACCCTAAACTGATTATCGTTCAGAGATAAGTTCTCTGAGAGATGTTTATTCGACATTTGATTCCTTAATTTAATTTGAATCAGATTGCCAACACGGCAAGCTTCCCGGTCTTACTGATAGTTTGATATTCACAGTGCTTCGTTAGGTGTCACCATAAACCTATTGGACTCATCCCAGATTTTCAGAGAAAACAACATAAGTTTCATTACATTATCCGCTTTTAGGATCTAACGGATAAGGCTTATTAGACATGAGGCCGTAATTCAAACGCCAGCTCCGGTTCACAGTCTTCCGGTAAAAGCTCTAAGATTAAATAAAATTGCCATGAAAAGTTTCTCAAAAATCTATCGTTTGCAGTCGACTTTAAACTGTAGATCCCGCCATTCATGGATAAAATTAACACATTCAACATGGTTGGTGTGAGAAGCTAGGTTGTAATCCTGGCTGAAGGCTTATGTAGGTATGTATGTGTATGAATATTTCCTATTAATTCCTTCGAAAAACAAAAATTAAAAGCGCATTATGAAATTTCCCCTTAAAAACTACTTGTTCATATCATCTACAGTAATCCTTCGATTTACGTTGCCTCGATTAACGTTGTTTCGATTTACGTCGTCAAATTTTTTGTGCCCTCTAACGTCAATTTGCGTCGCCATTCGATTTACATCGCCTTTTTTTGGAACCAACTGCGACGTAAATCGAGGGATTACTGTAACTTTTTAAGTTCCTTGTTAAAAACTTACTACTTTGTAGTATGAGCAATATGAAATTCGATTTACGTCGTTTCGATTTACGTCGTCTTTTTTGGAACCAGCTGCGACGTAAATCGAGGGATTACTGTATATTTTTAGGGTTCTTTCCCCAATCTAATATACAATCCACGTGTTAGTAGAAATTCAGGAGATCATCAACTGTTATGATTTAATTTGTATTCATTGTCATGAGAACAGATTTCTATTTTGTTTTGTTAAATTTACATTCATTTGATTACTGCCAGTTTGTATTCAAATATAAATTTAAATTAAATGTAATTTAATTAAATGTAATATTAAGCCATAGCCATTTCTCAGACTCTCATCATAAACAATTGGGACTTTCGATACTTAGAAAACAACCACTTTAAGGTTTACCCGTTTATTTTAGATTCTTACTTGCAATCAAAAATTCTTTATTGAAACAAATTAACACCAATAAAATAAAATGCAAGCGATTAATTAATAAAAAATTTTATTTAAATAAATATTATCAATATAAACTAATAAAATAAAAACAAAAACAATAGAAAACTTACTTGAACCATAAGCTGGTCAAGGTCTGTCAAGTTCGCCATTTCATTTAGAAAAAAATTCTTTTTTTTTCTTAATAGCGGCACTTGCAATGCAAATGTACGACTACAACAATAACAATTTTACTTGTACAATTGAAATAAAAAAAATAAATATTTTTTTTTTGTTTTTTTTATGCACTTTTACATGATGATGGCGAAATATTTGTTTATTTTTAATACGTTTTTTTCTATTTTTTTTTTTTTATAAAATTTTGGCAAAAATGATGACGTTACGTTTGCTTATAGACTTTGGTGACGATAATAATAATGATGAATTGTATTGTAATTGTAGAGTATTTTTAAATTAATTAAAAATTTTATTTCGACATTTTGTTTTAATTTTTAAATGTCATGTTGTATTAGAAAAATTCAATTTTTCTTGTTTTTTTCTTTTATTTTTTTTTCTGTTAAAAGAACACAAAGATTTTAGAATTTCTTTATGGTAAATTTAATTTTATTTCCTTTTTTTAATCGTTTTTATTATTAATTTTTTTTTCTCTTATTTTTTTAATACTTTTTTTTATTTATTTCTTTTACGCAAGTGACAGATGTTTGTTAAGCACGGCACTTTTCTTGTTTGTAAACATTACCAAAGAGAGACAATTTTGTTTTTGTTTTTGTTTTTCTGTTGCTGTTTTAAAAGAACAACAACAACACAACGTAAGACAAAATTTCCTTTCTTTTTTGGTGTTAAATTCTGTTATAAAAATAGCATGAGAGTGAGCACAATTTCACTAGAGAGAGAGTACAAGATTTTGCTTTTTGAAGACAAAGGAATAAGAGACAGAGAGAGAGAGAGAGAGAGAGAGGGAAAGTGTGTGTATGTGTGTGATGAATAGATTTTATGCTTTACTAAGCTTGTGAACAGTGCGATACAAATAGGAATGCACTGGTAGGCATGGAGGAAAATAATTTTAATGAAAAAATATTGAAAAAATTAATTTTTTTTGTATCTTAACAATGTTTTATTCATAATTTTTATTAGTTTCCTTTAATATTAAACAATTGCAATTTGTTTTTGCTTGTCTTTAACTAATTGGGGGATAAAAATCTTGCTTATACATTCAGTGGTGTGTACGTCATTTGACAAAGCAATTCTTGGGCTGACCAAAAAAGGGTTTGTTTGAAAATCAAAAATTTTTTTACCCACAATGGGAAATCTATTAAAAAATTTAGGTAGGTATTAGGGTGACATTCTTTTGCTAAGAAAACTGTATGAGCTAATCATCTTTTGCTTAGGCATTATTCGATGATCATTCTCTGTGCGTTTTTGAGCTTTTTCAGATAATATTGTACCTTAGATTGTACACGACGACTTCTTCTCACCAGTCAATCTAAGTGTAAATAAATATTGTCATGAAAAGTTTCTATTGTTTGAAGTTTATGGTAAACTGTAGGTTCGGCCAGTCATGGGTAAAATTAACACACACGGTATGATCGGGGTGAGAAGCTAGTTTGTAAATCTGACTAAAGGTTAAAAGGTTATTTAAATTTGTTTCAACGAATTTAGATTTCTTAGTGAATTAGTTAACTTTCACTACATAGATATCGTAGAACTTTCAATAGCATCGAGAAAAAGTATTCTTGAAGTGCTTTGATGAGAATCGTGATAGTAAAGCACTGGAAGAATGTTGCAAAGTAAATATTTTTCTAAGGGAATACACCAAATTCAAGTGGCACAATGAATGCTCAAAATACTCTTTCAATAGGGTTTTACAATTTTATCATTTATCAACAACTTTACACAGCATTTTTTAAAAGAAAATCTTAAAAAATGTACCTCAAATGTGCATACTTTTGTGTCGCACTGTATTTATAGTGGATATTTATTTTTAAAAGGGGACGCTATATAAAGGCGACGTCATTAACCGACCAAATGACAAGTGCACAGCAGGTTGACACACTCATTAAATTAACACACACACGTACATACACACACACGTACACATACGCACTTTTTTTCTTGCTCACTCAATTGTTCGCTATTATAAAGTGTGAGAAAATTTTCTTTTATACTTTGCTTTGCTGCTTTATTTTACCAAATTTTGATTTTTAAAGATTTTTTGATTAAAAAAAATTAAATTTTTTATTTTTAATTTTGTAAAAATTGAATTTTTATAAAAATTTTTAATTAATTCTACATATTAAACGAATACTCTTTCTCTTTTAAATTAAATTTTCTTTTATTTCTTGCTTTATTATTTAAAAATAAAATATCTTCTCCATATTCGTTTTTATATGTAATTTTTGATCAAATTTAAAACACTTTCAAAGAAAAGAAGAAACGAAAATTTCTTTTCTTTTTAATTTTTATTTCGAAACCAACTTGTGCGGCCGCTGAATGTTCATTCGCTACTGACAATTTTCTAATTTCTTTTAGATTTTATAAAACAGCCAACAATAGCAACAACACTACAAACAATTTTATTTCATTTTATTCATAAATGCTCATATAGTGTTCATACGGCAAAATTTTGAAAAATTTTAAACAAAAATTTTCAAAAAAAAAATATTTTTTCTAATGAATTCGAAGAGAAGAAGCAAATGTGTTTCGGTGTATTTTCTAGGGCCATCTCTCTTTACTTAATGTGCAAACAGTTTTAAAATAATTAAAAAAATTTTTTAAATAATTAAAAAATAATTACAAAGACATTTTTGTATATAAAAAAAAAACTAAAAACATTACCTAGTAACCCTGGGACCAGCCTGACAAGACCAGCTCGTAACGTCCGTTCAGCTTTAAAATTCTTTTAAAACTATTTTAAACAACACAACACAACACAACACGAACGCAAAACCCCAGAGACAATCAAATGCCAAAAAATAGGCAATAAAAAATTACCATATTTCCTTTGTTAGTTACCGTTAGTTTCGAGTGAAATGAGCGTATAATTCTTGCAATTAAAACACAAGCTTAGGTGTTATGGTGCCATAAAACAGTATCACTTCCACTTCCTACTTTTATGGTGTTTTTTTCGCGGGTGTAATGAATTTCCTTGGTATTGGTGTGTATGCTTTTAAAAATTTTAAATTATTTATTTTAATCTCACATAGAAACTGTAAGACGTTCTACTTATTTGTCTTCAATAGAAATCGTGTAAGAGTGGCTAGAGGCCCTCTTACTGGGAAAGTGTGCCATATGCAAGTTTTGCTAACTACATAAGACCAGAAATATTGAAAACTTCAAGCCCAAATAAAAGAGATCGCAACAGAAGCAGTAGCGGGTTCATAATTTCTATTAACCTTACAAACATTCATTTTATTTCGCATACACCCACTTGCCCATTTTGCTTCTCCCTGTCTCTCTATCTCTCTCTATCTGCCCTAGCTATGTATTATAAATTCCCACAGAATATTTTATTACGCATTCATAAATAATAGTTAAACAAAAAAGAAAATATCCATACCATATACATATACATACGTTCATACGTACATAACATTCATGTCAAAATGAAATATTCATCATGGTTAAGCAAAAAAAAAAAATGCTTAAAATGCTTTCATGTCATGCAAAAGCCACCAAGGGAAGCGAAAGAGTAAGTGAAAGTGGTCATCAGCTTTGTATTAGACAATGATTAAAAGTTAATTAAGTCTTATTAAAATTAGCACAAAACAGCTGATAGAGGAAAATCGTTTATTAAAACTAAATGGCAACACTTGTTATTTTAGCGTTGTACGCGGATAATTTTTAAATACAGTTTTTAAATGGAAATTAACCTCATTTTTTAATATACTAGACATGCGTTCGAATTTACATATGAGACATCGGGAAATACTCTTCAAGACTTCAATTTCTTCTTATTAAAAAGAGAATAGACTCGATTATTTAGTATAGCCCTGCAGGTAGTGTCAATGTGTTCTCTTGGTCATCTTGTTGAAGCTATGTATTGCCTTAAAAAATTATTATGACTTCGTAATCTACAGGAGCTTTTCCAGCTGCATTTTTAAAGGAAAAGAGTCTGATGACACATACATACATACATAATTGGGCATTACAATCCTTCAGTCAGGATTACGACCTAGTTTCTCACACCACTTATGTTGTGTGTGTTAATTTTATACATGAGTGGCGGGACCTACAGTTTAAAGTCGACTCCGAACGACAGATTTTTTGAGAAACTTTTCATGGCAATTTTATTTGCTCTCGGAGTTTTTGCCAGAAATCTGCTGAGAGGAAGTCGCCGAAGAAATATTTTTTGTATTTTGTTTTGATGTCTGGGATGGGGCTAGAACCCTGACTTTACGTCTAATAAGCCAACACACTACCTTCTAGACTACGGCGACTTCTGATGATACGCTTTGCTTATAATCATTGAGTATACTTAACCGCAGCTGAGCTAAAGAATGTAGTTATGCCGTAGTAGATAATATCTCTAACCAGGGAAAGTTATAACCAGGCTGTGCTTCCGTCTTCATAAAGAATAACTTTCTGACCCAATTATGTTTAATAGTGTAGTAGATCAGGGAGCTTCCATTTCTAGAATTACTGTAGCAAACCCAAGAAATTCACTGACTTTGTCAACTTAAGCAGACACCACTAGATCTCTATAAAAAGCTGCAACATACGGATTTTAATATAAGCTCAGGCAAGCCCAAGACACTTATAAAGGGTGTTTTTTATAGAGGTATAGAACTTTAAGTTGCAATAAAACAACGATGGATTATTCGATTGACATGAATTTTATTTATCCGAAAGATAATCTTGTGGCCTTACATTTTAAATATGATTGCTGGCATATGACCCCGCCACGGCTGGCGCGGATGTAGTCCAATCTGGACGTCCAATTTTCGATGACTTTTTCCAACATTTGTGGCCGTATATTGGCAATAATACGGCGATTGTTGTCTTCCAAATGGTCAAGCGTTTGTGGCTTTACCGCATAGACCAATGACTTTACATAGCCCCACAGAAAGTAGTCTAGCGGTGTTAAATCACAAGATCTTGGAGGCCAATTCACAGGTCCAAAACGTGAAATTAGGCGGTCACCAAACGTGTCTTTCAATAAATCTATTGTGGCACGAGCTGTGTGACATGTTGCGCCGTCTTGTTGAAACCACATCTCCTGGACATCATGGTTATTCAATTCGGGAATGAAAAAGTTAGTAATCATGGCTCTATACCGATCACCATTGACTGTAACGTTCTGGCCACCATCGTTTTTGAAAAAGTACGGACCAATGATTCCACCAGCCATTAAGGGGAACCAAACAGTCAGTTTTTCTGGATGTAACGGTGTTTCCACATACACTTGAGGATTACCTTCACTCCAAATGCGGCAGTTTTGTTTGTTGACGTAGCCATTCAACCAGAAGTGCGTTTCATCGCTAAACAAAATTCGCTTATGAAAGTTGGGAACAACGGTAATCTCGTTTTGGGCCCATTCGACGAATCTACGCCTTACTTGATGATCGTTTGGCTTCAATTTTTGCACGAGTTGGATTTTGTAAGCACGCAAACCAAGATCCTTCCGCAAAATCGTCCATAAAGTGGATGGACACAGATCCAATTCCTGTGCTCGATGGCGGATGGACTCATTCGGGTCTTCCTCAATGCTACGCTCTACAGCAGCAATAGCTTCTTCTGTACGCACCGTACAGCGTCTCTGGGGATGCGAGTTGTCAATAAGAGTAAACGTGGTGCGAAAACGTTCCATGGTTAATCGAATTAACTGCTCTGATGGACGATTTTATCGACGATAAAATGGACGTAGTGCGCGATACGTTTTCCGCACAGAACCATTATTTTCGAAATAAAATTGCACTATTTGCAAGCATTGTTCAGGCGTGAGTCTAGTCATGATGAATTGCCAAACCAAACTGAGAATAAATCACTTGACAGCTGTTAAATCGGTCGCCATCTTGAAAAGTAATGCTAACTTAAAGTTCTATACCTCTATAAAAAACACCCTTTACTAAGGGCCGATGCAAGGAAACTAATCATATGCCTATGTTCGGCAACTTGGAATGCCGGATCGATCATAAAACGAAACATCCATTGGCATAATATCTTCAATGCAACAAAATCAGAGTCCAGCTGCTTAAGTTTTCCAACGAAACTGAGATCAATGGAAGTACCAATAGGACGGGAAGTTAACAAGATGGGACCGACAGTGAAATGAAGACAAAACAAGGGTTATTAAGGTCAATTAAGAAAGTAATCGTAATGTGGCCTGTGCGTATTATCAATACCACAAAAGATTTATTGAGGAAATTCGAATATGGATGGGTGTGTTCATTCATGTTCTATTGCATAGTGAGTGGATCGCTGAAAAGGCTTTCTTCCTTTAGCCGAAAAACAAATATTTTCCTGAACAAATTTTCTTTTCTTTGTTTTAGCAAACTTTGTTACACCCTTTTTAAATTTCGCAATATATAACACACCTTATTTTAACTTCAACTATTCTTCACAGGAAATTATTTAAATTTTTAGCAAAACTACCCCGAAGGTGTTATGAAAATATTCAAATTAAATTACAGTGTGTGGCTGCTGCTACAATTTTGTTAATGAAATTAAAACTTTATTAGCTCCTGGGGGAATGTAATGAAATTATTTATTATTTTATTTTCTTTTATTTTATTTTTTAATTTAACATTTACAAGCATGGATGGTGATACGAAAAATATATGAAATTATTATAATCTTTATTACAACGCTCGCGTTCATCATCATCGTGTGGAATGACAATAAAATTATGAAATCATAGAGAAAAAAATTCCATAAAAAAACTATAAAAACTACGGCTAATAATCTAATTAATTAAGGAAAATGTGTTCAATGAAAACAGAGAAAGGGTGTTTGAAATTTTTTTTTAGGTTCAAAATTATTTCGCCTTTTTTTTATTAAAATTAAATTAAAACACACATCCGTATCGCTTTTCTGGTTGGAGATAAAGAAAAATTTAAAAATCCATTACAGAAGAGTCAATTTATTTTGAAATCGTATATTTTTTTTTAAATTTTTGTAACGGATGATCCATTTAGGGATTTTGAAACCACCGATCTAGCAAGCTCATCAACTGTTAAATATTTTTCATTGGAAATGTCTTTTACGTACATGAATGGTTTAAGAAACGTAGAACGCGTAAAAATTTTTTCGCCGTGAATGTGGCAATTTAAACATATCCATTCTTCTTAGCATTGCAAGGTAGTTGTAATCGTGATAATCGACCTACTGTGCAAGAAAAATGTCAAATTTGTAACGAAATTTTATAGTTACAGATGTCATTATGCCCATTCATCAACGCACTGTCGAAAATATTGCTTCTGTTATTGAAAGCTTATCGAATAATCACGATTTGCCGATTCCAAGGATTTCTTAGCAATCGGTCCTATCTTAAGTCAAATTATGACGCATTTTACTTGCATTTACATTGCCATTTATAAAAATTCGAACTCATACAACACTTAAGGCCAGCTGCTTATGCTGTAGATACACTATTTGGTTGCTAGAACAACAGGCTTCCAATGCTGATTCTTCGAACAAAATTTTCTTCAGCGCAAACGCTTATTTCGCATCCGATGGTAACAAAACTGTCGCATAAGAAACCAGAAGTGATTATGAAAAAGGCATTTCAGCAGGAAAAGATGGCTGTTGCGTACCCATTATGGTCTGAAGGCAACATAAAGTCCGTTATCGTCAATCCAATGCCCGGTGGCCTTACGGCAACAGCTTTTTTTTGACAATTTTACAATAAAAGAGAGTGATTGTTACAACATAACGAGGTACACAACAGTATCAGTATATTATTGCTTTGCAAAAGAAACTTGAACTTGTAAACATACATACATACATAATTGGTCATTACAACCCTTCAGCCAGAATTATGACCCAGCTTCTCACACCACTTATGTTGTGTGTGCTAATTTTAAACATAAGTGGCGGTACCTACAGTTTAAAGTCGACTCCGAACGACAGATTTTTAAGAAACGTTTCACATGGGAATTTTATTTACTCTAAGAGTTTTTGCCAGAAATCTGCCGAGAGGAAGTCACCGAAGAAATATTTTTTCCTGGGGTTTGAACCGTAGCCTTACGTCTAATAAGCCAACACACTACCCACTAGACGATGGTGACTTGAACTTCTAAATTCTTCGGTCCTTCATACATATTTGTATCTCATATTTTGCTTTCTTTTAAAACCTATGCATTTTTGCCTACTGGGTTTCTTAATTCATATCATATTTTCTATCATAATTTAATGTACACACACGCACGCATGCAATACTTATCAAATTTTATATAAAACTATCGACAATTTGTTACAAAATATGTGCCACAATACAAAAAAAACACTACATTGTTGTTTTTTTTTGTTTAATCAAATATTTTTTCACTTTTCAATGAAATATTTACATAGTATAACCTCACTTTTAATCACATCATAAAATTAATAATTCATTTGCAACAAAAATAAACACACATGTGAGTGCGTATATTATTCTTGCTCTTCTAACAGGAAAACAAAAACAAATAACCAGAGAGTACAAAAAATATGCAGATGAACTCTTCTAAAGATTTTGTTTGCTCATGCTTTGTTTTCAGTTGAGGTTGCTATTGTTTGTTTTTTTTATTTTTGGGTATGTGTGCGTGTATGTGTTTATATGGGTTTCTGTGTTTGCTTATACTGATTATTCATATTAATGATGAAGAGTATTTTGATTAAAAACATGTGTTTAGTAAAGTTAATAAACAATTGCAATTAAAACAACAACTACATTAACAACAGCTGCTGCTGTAGCTGTAGCAAGCAAAGCGCCACTCGTAAAAGCAAACCAATTGAACTTTGATATTTTTTTGTTATTGTTTTTTTTTGTATTTTTTCTGTTTGTTTGTTTTTCTTTTTTTCTTCGCTGTGTGTTTAAAATAACTAACGTTTTACCGTTTAAGAGTATTTATTTAAGTAAAGTAAGGAGAGAATGAAAGAGAGACAGGCTATTTGTGTTTTCGAAAGCAAATATAAAAGCAAAACTTATATGCATGTGTGGTTATGTGCATGTTTATGCTCAGAGAAAATGTTTTAATCAAACCAATTTTAAAATATAAAGAGAATATAAAGACAAATGAAAAGCAAACAAATCAAAAACACATCAATGTCATTATTAATTAGCAATATGATTTTAAAACATTAAATACAAATACTAATACGAACCCTTTAGGGTCTATTTTTATGTTGTGAAAAAAACGAAATTTGTTTTTAATGCCATTTTCTTAAAAGAGAGAATGCAAGTAACATACATAACTGTGTCTAACATTATTATGTGGTGTTTGTATACAGCTTTGCTTACTGTCTTTGCTTGCACAATATATGTATATGAACACAACGTGACGTATGTGGGTTATTTTTGTTTCAAATATTAATTATACGCTATGGAGTTCTTATTAATAGCAGTTGCTTTGTTTAACATTGTATTTCTGGGCGTATACAAAGGCTTCAAACGTTTTCTGGAAGGGATTTTTATTTAAAAAATAAGAATTTTAAAAATTAATTAATAAAATGAAATAATGATCTAAAACTTAATTGAAAACTTTAATTCACGTTTAATTTAATTTCAAAAAAATTTTAACCAAAATTTAAATACAAACCCTTGTATAAATCTAGATATTGAGTATATCGGAAACCGAGAAACATTAAAATACGATTCTGGGTTTTCAAATTCAGCTTGAACGCCATAAAAAGAAACCAATTTGTTTGTGTATCATTACTGGTAATAAAAACAAACAATCAGTTATGATAACCTAATGCTGACAGATCTGCCAAATAATTGGCAAAACCGAATATGCCTGCTTAATGCCCTGTATTAAAGGGAATCATAACGTTTCCATCTATTTTAGCTACTGCAACCGGTCTAAACAGTCATAAATGACCTATATTTCACACAATCACTTCGTTTCAAGCGAGTTAGCTCCACATATTTTAGAAAACCAATTAAAAACTATATAAAGTACCATTTGGGCAATGCATAGCTTAATAAATTGTATATAAAACCCGCTAAACAAGTCATTTCAATCCCAAATCCCAGTTTTACAAAGGGTTTTCCAATGTAGATAACTGACCGGAGAGTTTAATTGACAGTTTATCTGCTCTACAGTTACCAAAAAAAGCATTACCTACCGCTACTCATACAAGAAACCCACTATATCATTGAGAGACTTGCGACAGTTATAAACTGTTTTAGAGTTCGTTATAATACAACCTAGTGGTTTGACAAAAAGGTCTAGCTAAAAGGAAGTATGCACAAACCCCCTCCAGAGAAATTCTTATCCTTAATAATCCTTATCTCAGCCTCTATGGTAGTCACTACCATCTGGAAGGCACTACATTTATCAGATAGCCTTGTGGAGGGAGCTATGACTGACCTTAGCGAAATAAAGCCTTACACATGCAGAAAGTGGAACATTAGTCGTTTCAAACGACAATATTTCATTGTGAAAAGAAAACTTCATTAAGAAATTAAAATTTGTTTTAAGAAAATAATATTTGTTGTTGTTTTATTCATTTTATTTCAATTTTATTTTCTTTTTTCTTATAAAATAAAACGTTGATTTTAAAAATAATATTTTTCATTTTCTTTTTTTTTAATAATTTTTGTAGCCAAATTACCGGGCAATTTGTTTATCAAACGCTTATTTATTTCCTTTTCAAATATGATTTAAAATTTTTGTTATTTTTTTCTTCTTGATATTTAAAAACCGAAAAAGAAACAAACAAAAACGAAATACGAAATATTTTCTTATTTAAATTGCTTAAATAAACGTGAAATTTGCAAAAGAAAGGCGCTTTAAATTGTTATCAATATTCAGATCGGCAAATAGCACGCTACTAATAACAACGCTATACATACACTCAAACACACACCTACCATATGTATGATTTTGTATTTTTGGCACCAATTCATAAATCACAGCAACAACAGCAACAAGAACAACATTTATAAACTATAACATTAACGCTTGGCAATGTTTTTCTTTGTAAAATGCAAGCAAAAGGTCAATCATTATAGCCTCTTCTCATCATGCTTAAGGAAGCCTAAGCATTGCATACGAAAGCGTATTGAAATTTGCTGCCTCAAAAGTTTTTGGGCCAATAAGCCTAAACGTTAAACGTTATCTTACAATATAATCGAACAGCATACCAATATACAGAGAATGTTATGTAATTTTAATAATCTTTAATCGATAAATTTTTTATTTTCCTTTTTCAGCAAAAAAAAAAAAAAATGATATGAAAAAAAACTGGCTTATTGCCTTATTTTTAAATTTATTGGAGACTTAAATCGGCTTTTAAAATAATTTTGTTTTTCTATTGCATTTATCATAATTAACTTATAATTGTTTTCTATTATTTTCTCAATTTATTGTTTTCTTTTTAATTTATTCTTTTAATTTTTTTTTCAATCTTTTCGTTTTCGCTTACACTCGCAGTGCAGAAGATTCGCATTGGCACACTAAACTAAACACTGAAAAATCACACTGTCCTTCTTCTATAAAGCAACACAACAATAACAACAACAAAAAAATCATAATAAGTATTAACAATAACAACAACAACAATGAATATACATATGTAAATAAACATTTCGAATTATTAACAGTTTCAAAGTCAAGTATTTCACATAACAAAAAAAAACCCCCAGCACTAGACATCAGATACGCGCGCTCTGTGTGTGTTATTCAAGAAAGCTTCGCCAAAAAAATGTTCAAACACTTGCCAAATTATTGTTATGCCGTTCGATTTGTGTATGTAGGAGTGTAAGTGTGTGTCGGCAAGAGTGTAATAATGCAATACAATATTGATTTGTTGTAAAAATTATTTGAAAATTTTAAACGTGAACATTAATGAACGTCAACGAACTCACTTTACTTTACCCGCTTACTTTTCAAGGTTGTCACCTAGTATCAATTCATATTTCGAGTTGGGTATTCTAGGTATTAAATTATCCATTTAATGGTTTCAAAACCACCGATCTGGCAAGGCTATCAGATGTTAAATATCTTTAATCTGATGAAACGTGGTTTGTATTTTATTTCAGTCATAGTTCGCTCCAGACAGCTTTCGAATCACAATACTGTCTTCCAGATGGAAGGGTTTACCATAGACGTCGTGGTAATGGCTTTTAAAAATAAAAACAACTTTGAAAGCAATATTAGCATACTTTCTGATAGCCTAGCGTTTGTCAAACATCTAGGTTCTAACATAACGAACTCTACAACGTTTAATAATCTCCAAATTCCAAATTTTAATTCATATGAGTAACGGAAGATGGTAATATTTCAGATAACTGTAAAGCAAATACACTGGACAGGCGTAACGGAACCACATTTCGACGAATTCACTACATTGGGAACCTCTTTGAAGACCTGCAAGCCCAAAACTGGCTATGCAGGTAAAGATTCTGGCAACGCAGTTGAGCGACTTCGGATATGGACAGAAGAGCACAGCAAATTTGGATAGATGGTGCTCGAAAACTCTGCGCAAACTGCAAAGGAGTTTATTGGAATCATTGCATTCTGGGTCACTTATACAAGACGTTTTGGTGCTACATTGAAGCTGTAAAGACGAGGGATACATACATAATTGGTCACTACAACCCTTCAGTCAGGATTACGACCTAGTTTCTCATAAAGACGAGGAAGAAAAAAATAAATGACTAACACTATGTCGGAGAAGGACTGTTGATAATAAACAAAAGAAGTCTAAATAACTTCATCAGAAGCTACTAATACATCCAGAACTAGGTTAAAGGGACAACTGTGGTATTATAATCGGTCTTACGTGGCCTAAGTATGTCTATGCCCATTTCTTAGGTGGACTGCTTTCTCTATCTACCTTCCCATTTGCGAATGGGGTTCGTTAAACAGCCGAAGAACGCGTGAAAGTCCTCACAACTTTCTGTAAAAGTTATAATGGCGGCTATATTTCGAGTATTACGGAGTGATTATGGAAGGAATTGACCTGGTTACAAAGAAATTTTAAGAGACAGTAAGCTTTACAGGCTTTACATCATCATCACATTGCCGAAAATAATCCGAACTCGTCGATTTAAGAACCTTCTCAACAATTAAACTTTCCTTAAGGCGTATTTTGCATTTGGATATGCACCTCCATGTATATAAAGTCCAATTCATGCTTTAATTAAAACCGGCAGGCCATTCACAATGCCCCAGATATGCCTAACTGAGTGTGAGAGCCACAGGCTTCAAGTTTTCAATGCTGATTTTTCTAACAAAATTTTCTTGGGCGATAAAACTCATTTCTCACATGATGGTTAACCTAGAAAATAAATTAGACGATACGAGATCCATTTGGACTGTTTGAAACAGCTGTTTTCCTGAAATTTTTATGAATTGGGGGCTATGTGGTTTCAACTAAACTTGCACAAGATGTTACCAGAAAAAGTAATTTCACGTTTTGTGAACTCCAATCGAGCAATGTCTCCAAATTTTCTTTTCAATATGTGACCAGTCCATATCCAAATCTATTATATTCGGATTAGCCGTTCGGCTAGAAGGTACAAAACATTTGCTTCAAACACTTGTTGTAAAATGTTTGTAACTTTTTTGGGAGTTTTGGATAGAGTTTCAAGTGTTACAAGCAACCGTACAAAAGTGTAGATTTGTCGTTAGGTTTCGAGGTGACGTTCATGAGAAACAAACGAAAGTCTAATGCCAGAACCCATAATATATATTCCACAGGCTCCTTCCTTTGTGATACATTAATGAACCATCAAGGTCCCTCCAGAAGTTCTAGTTGAAAGATTTGATATTACTATTAAAGACCTTCCTTTTATTCATAAAAAATCAAAATAATTGCATTAAATATCATAATTTCTGATTTTCTAAACAAAATGTTTGCTGGGTACTGGCACAACATAAGTTTTTTTACGTATGAGTTGTTAGAAAGGCACGCAAAATTTACATTCAATGGATGATTTGAGGGGCAAATCTTAATAAGAATACATATTTCTATTATTTTTTGTTGTTTATTCTTCTATTACAACAACAATTTACGTGAGTATGTATAAAAGCAGCGAATATGACAAAATAGCGTAAAATTTACATGCAAAAGATTATTTTGTAAACAATAAATATGACCGACCACACAACGAATATTTCAAACATTTTAAACGGTTTTCTTTTCGTTTTTGTTTTTGTTTTTTCTCTCATCCATTTTCTTACGTTTACAAATGAATGCAAGTGATTGAGAATATGTTGTTTTCATTACATGTGCATTGCATGTGTGAATGTTGGTTGATAGCCTAACAAGTATGTACGTATATGCATGTGTAGGCTAGCCATGTAGTTAGTTTAGTTTACATGGCAATATGTATGCAAAGAAATGAATAATTTGTTGTTATTATTGTTTTGTGTATTACCTTAGCGGATGGTGGTGGCAACTCGGCGTTGTCATGACAATGTGGACACCAATACACCATTATATTGAAAAAATATCGTGTGTGTTATTAATCTGATGCCAATGACAACGTAACAATGACGACGACAACGACAATGATGACTATGACCGCGACCACGAAGACCACCACATTAGCAACCACCAACACCACCACCACCACCACACTGTTAGCCACCTTTGAAATCCTTCAATTTACGATTTACGCTGTGTCGTCGTATCGTTCGTGTATTTGATTGTCAATTATTTTGAGGCATATTTTTATGCATTCTTTTGTTGTAATTTATCTTTGTGGGGTTTTTATATCATTTCAGTTGATTTTTTTTTTTAATTTTCTTGGTTTTATTTCAAAACGACACAGCAATTACACAATTTACGCTGTGTGAAGTAGAGAGAGGGAAATTTAATGAAAAAATAAATAATAACCGCATAACAGTAAAATCTATTGATGAAATGATTTTTTTTTTTTTTTTTGATGAAACAAGTGTCCTTTTGTGTTATATTCCCCTGTAGATAATGGCTGAATACAAATGATTTGTAATTTTTTCCATTCTTTTTTTATTTTTCTTTCTCTGATTAAGTTCATATAATTGCTTTATAAATATTTCAATTGTCCTCATATCGTATGTATAATTGGCTTTATGTGAACAATAGAGAAAATTATTATAATTTAATTTGTGTTACACAAAAAAAAAACGCAGAAACACCATGTTTCTTTATAATTGTATGGGGAATACTTGGTTTATTCAAAAATCGTTTAAATCCTATTATAATTCAAGAAAGTTGTCAATAAAATCACTTCTGCATTAGTTTTTTTAAAAATAACTTCAGAATATCGATCAACGCTTCAATCGAGAAATTAAGCATTAATAAGGCAGACAGGTGATATGCCCATAGATTTACATTCTGTCAGTTTAGGAGAAAATAAGGACCTTTATCACTTGGAAAAAAGTGGTAATTTTTCACAAGTTATCATCAAATGAACTGCACGAAAATATTTGCTTAACCCCACACCCAACAGGTTTTTAATAAAATAAAGGGTGTTTTTTATAGAGGTATAGAACTTTAAGTTACAATAAAACAACGATGGATTATTCGATTGACATGATTTTTATTTATCCGAAAGATAATCTTGTGGCATTACATTTTAAATATGATTTCTGGCATATGACCGCCACGGCTGGCGCGGATGTAGTCCAATCTGGACGTCCAATTTTCGATGACTTCTTCCAACATCTGTGGCCGTATATCGGCAATAATACGGCGAATGCTGTCTTCCAAATGGTCAAGCGTTTGTGGCTTTACCGCATAGACTAATGACTTTACATAGCCACACAGAAAGTAGTCTAGCGGTGTTAAATCACAAGATCTTGGAGGCCAATTCACAGGTCAAAAACGTGAAATTAGGCGGTCACCAAACGTGTCTTTCAATAAATCTATTGTGGCACGAGCTGTGTGACATGTTGCGCCGTCTTGTTGAAACCACATCTCCTGGACATCATGGTTATTCAATTCAGGAATGAAAAAGTTAGTAATCATGGCTCTATACCGATCACCATTGACTGTAACGTTCTGGCCACCATCGTTTTTGAAAAAGTACGGACCAATGATTCCACCAGCCCATAAAGCGCACCAAACAGTCAGTTTAGTCAGTTTTTCTGGATGTAACGGTGTTTCCACATACACTTGAGGATTACCTTCACTCCAAATGCGGCAGTTTTGTTTGTTGACGTAGCCATTCAACCAGAAGTGCGCTTCATCGCTAAACAAAATTCGCTTATGAAAATCGGGAACAACGGTAATCTCGTTTTGGGCCCATTCGACGAATCTACGCCTTACTTGATGATCGTTTGGCTTCAAATCTTGCACGAGTTGGATTTTGTAAGCACGCCAACCAAGATCCTTCCGCAAATTCTTCCATAAAGTGGATGGACACAGATCCAATTCCTGTGCTCGATGGCGGATGGACTCATTCGGGTCTTCCTTAATGCTACGCTCTACAGCAGCAATAGCTTCTTCTGTACGCACCGTACAGCGTCTTCGGGGATGCGAGTTATCAATAAGAGTAAACGTGGTGCGAAAACGTTCCATGGTTAATCGAATTAACTGCTCTGATGGACGATTTTGTCGACGATAAAATGGACGTAGTGCGCGATACGTTTTCCGCACAGAACCATTATTTTCGAAATAAAATTGCACTATTTGCAAGCGTTGTTCAGGCGTGAGTCTATTCATGATGAATTGCCAAACCAAACTGAGAATAAATCACTTGACAGCTGTTAAATCGGTCGCCATCTTGAAAAGTAGTGCCAACTTAAAGTTCTTTACCTCTATAAAAAACACCCTATAGAAACTGAGGTTGGAACCACAGACACTATCCGATGAACTCAAATTTGCTCTGAATGCCATGAATTCAGATTTAGTGGCAATGCCTACAAAACCTCTTCGTAATACCTCAATACCTCAATTTAAGGTTTATATCTCACAGATAAGTATCCAGTGCTGATTCTTAGGCTTTAATTTAAAATGTTTACTTAGTTTGGGTGTAAATCGCTGGATTTATTCGATGGCCATCGAACCTAATCTTTTTTTTTTTTTGATGTTCTCTTCTACAATGATCCTCTTTGCTAGCTTCCATCTAGATTACTGTACAGACAATCCGCCACACTGTGACCTGTGGCACCGGCAATTTATTTCCACTACTATTTATTTATTTTCACTGCTATTTGAGCATCCCAGACTTTAGGTGAAATTTAAGGAATTCCAAGCAAGTAAGATTTATCCTCTGATGTACTCAGTTCCAGGAATTCTACAGAACCATATATGTACGGTTCTAAACTTAAAAATAAGATAAACTGTGGAATTTTCTTCGAAGGAAATATCTCCCTGTCGCCTCACTACCTTAAAGTATTTTAAGCCGAGGTAATGCCCTAGTAATAAATCATGCTGCAGAACTGATCCTAGGTAAGGGACCTCCGACTGTTAACACTTCCATGCCCTTTGATAGCCTAGTGGCAATCACATTACTTTTGGATGTAAATTTCAGGTATAGATTGGTTGACATATGTATGTATGTACATATGCCGCGACAAATTTGTTCTTCCTTTATTTCAAGTCTTTTCTAACGGAAAGAAGTTCAATTAATGTATTTTTCATCATTAGTTTGTAAAGAAAGTGCACTTATTTTATTTCAAAACATATTTAAAATTATGATGCTTAGTCAAGACAATATTTAATTATGATTCGGCTATGCAAGGGCGATCACATGACAGCTCTCCTACTTATACTTCATATCTCAACTATATCAAGTCAATCGTATTTCTATTATAATAAATGCTTGCCTAGCCCGTTCCGATATTTACCTATAAATACCCTGATGCAATTTATCGATTTCAAACCTTTTTTTTGCCCTAAAAAAGTTTTCTTTTAAAATATTTGTATTCCAAACTTTTTTATACAACAAAAAAATTTAGACAATTTTCCACTTACCTAGTACAGGCTAAACCAACGTGCCACTCCACTGTTGCCAACATTCACAACAAAACCTTAAACATGTGAGTTAATGTTAATCGAATTTGATTTGAACGGCAACTTTCAGAAATTTGTTGTTTTCTTGTCGTTTTCTTAGTTTTTTTTTTTTCTTTTTGAAAGGGATTACAGCACGTTGTATTCCATTATTGGATGAAAAAATTTTTTTGTTCTGCTTTCTTGAGATGAAATTAAAACGCCAGCCAGCTTAGATAATCAGTCAGTTAATCAGGTTAATGGTGATTTGAATACGTTTTGGTTTTGGTTTTATTTTTATTTTTGTTTTTTTTGTTTGTTTTTAATATAAGGAATACCAATTAACAAAATTGACAATTAATTAAATATTAAACACACTCTTAAAATCTCTTTATCGCTTACACACACACATTATGTACGTTGAAATACAAAAACAAAACATGAGTAATTTTGTTAAATAAGCTTAAGCCACAAGGATTTGATTAATTTTTAATTTTAAAATTTTTTTATTTAAATTTAATTTATTTTTAATACCATTAATAATTAAAAATAATTTATTAAGTATGTTTTTTTTTTTTGTTATGTTTAATAATATATATTTAATTATTTAGTTATAATAATTATTAATTATTCAAAACAATGGCACTTTAAATAGGTTAACACAATTATTTTAATTTTTTTATTTTTTTTTAATATATTTCTTCTTCTTTTTGGTTGTATTTTTAAATAATTTTCATTTTCTTTTTTTTATTTCATTTAATATTTCAAAGTTATTTCAATATACGGCAACTGTAATAGGAGACAGAAAGAGAAAAAACATTTTAAAACAACACGGTTAACCAAAAGAGAGCAGAAAAACAAAACAATATCGCTTTAATTATAACCAATATAGCAGATTATCTATTTTAAGCGGTAAGATTTATAATGTTTTTGTCTTATTCATTCCATTCATTTATTCATTGTTGTTATTGTTAAATTTATTGTTCATTGTTATTGTAAAATTTGTTTTTGTTTGTTTTTCTATATTCTTGCACTTAAAGATGTCACATCAAGAGAAAAACACCAAAACATGTTGGAAAATATGAAAAAAAAACAAAAAAGCTGTTTTTAAAAGCTTTTAAACACAGGCACACGTACACACACACTTGAAAATAAAGTCCTTAAAAAATGTTTAATATCAGGTTTCATTTTCATGAAGAGTAACAAATCTCGCTCTCTTGCTCTCTCTCAAAAAAAAAGTAAAAAAAAACAAAATCCTGTAATTTATTACACGTAAAAACTGTCGAAAATTCCCTAGCACATCCACTCTGATGAACGTTCACTTATAAAATGTCTCTTTTGCTTTAACATGCCTTTCGGTGTTTATGGTAGCATTACACAAAACTTTTAAAAGCAACACAGAGAGTCTTTCTCTTGAGAGTGAGAAAAAAAAGAGCAGAGAAGAAATGAAAACACAAATTATGGAAAACACACTGCCCTAGTTTTTGTTTTGTAGTTGTTATTATCAAACACTCATAAACTCAAATACTCATGCACTAACACAACAACACATTGTCTATAAATGTGACCAAGTTTGTTGTTTCGCATAATGTTTCTATTTCCTTTCGGCTAAATGAACGAATGAACCCTAAGTGTTTACGAATTTTTTATTTTTTTTTTTTTTTTTTTTGCTTTACACACATACCACTGCTTGCGATAACATGTGCCTGTATTTTCTTGTTTGGTTTATTTTTTATTTTTTATTATTTTGTTTTTTTTATTTTATCCCCATTTTTTTATTTTTGTTTAATGTAGAGAGTGTGAGAGAGAGAGATAGCAAATGAAACACTTTCAGTTTTGTTTATATCCTTTTTATCTTTTTTATACATACAACAATTGCTCTGATTTGATTGATTATCATAAAATCTTAAACGGCAGGTTAAATTCTACTACAAGATATCCTACACTGGACAAGTAATGAACCGGGAATTAATACGTTTTAAACGAGTGAATTGTTCTCTTAATAGATCACAAGATATCGCTGATTTTCAGTTATTATTTAAGTAAAGGAAATAAATAATAAGCAAAAACCATCGATTCTAAAATGAGGCTTTACGTTTTCTGTTCAAATGGAGGACAATAACAAAATATGATTCTTCTTAATTAAGACACTCGAAAGCAGTAAAAATCTTGAGGTATGATAGTTAAGAATAGTTTGTAGTCTTGTTTCAAACACAAGCAGAGATGAGTGAACGGGTACGTTATCATCATGCAAAAGCCATAAAAAGAGCATTCTGTTCAATGTTCAGGTATTGGTAGCTCCTCAAATCTTAATTAAAAACATTGCCAGGCGCCGATTACTGGATATTTCCATTACTTAGTGGTGGCCATCTCTTTTGTGTTGATAGTATTTAAAAGAATTAACCTCGTGTATGTAAACCCAAATCTAATTTTTTTCCGAACGAATAGGAATTTTAAAAGAAATATTGATGATCTATGCCAAATCTTGAACCTTTGGATCTGTTTCCTTGGTGGTGGCCGGCGATTTATTATTCCTTTCAGCAATTTAAGTTCTTCTTTGATGTCTAAACAGTTTCGGAATTGTTCGTATGTGCACAACAAAAGATAAAAGTTCCTTAGATGAGGCAAACAATGTGGCAATACCATGGTGACTTCACAACTCACTTCACTTTCACAACTATTTTATAACTTCGAGATGCGTCATGTTATTATGAGCATCTACTGTTTCTAACGAACAGGGAATGGCAAGCCTCTATAGTTGAAACTATATTTCGCCTAACATAAGATTTATTAACGTTGATATACTCTACTTTGCATAAAATATTTACTAAACGTATGAGTAATATACACGTTAAACAATACATATTGCTCATACGTCAGTCATGTGGCTCATGACAAAAATGTTCATTTAATTGTAAATAAGAGAAGACAAGTACATATGTATGTATATGGAAGACGATCTAATCTAAGAGAAATTCCATTACTTTTCTTAAACCTTTACGCTTTTTTTTAAACAAATATAATAAAACTAAACGGGAAAAGCTATTTTCTTTCACCAATACTTGAGAATATGTATAATAAAAATGAGAAAGAATTTCTAACGTTTAAAGATTAAAAACTATGCGATTATTTTTAAGGCTTTGAGTATTAGAAAATTTAATCTAAAGTACCCCCTTTATTATAATGTATCTGAACATACCTCATACCCCTTACATTTGATACTGATCATCACATATGTATGTATATGACTAGAGTAGCCAAAAGCAATTCTTTAAAGCAAAACTTATCACATTATCATAAAGAAATGCTTGATCGATAGATAAATTTCTCACACACATTCTCTTTCAACATTTGATTTTTAATATTTTTTGAATAATATATACAAATTTAAACTTTTTTTAGTTTCTTTCTTTATTTTTTATACCATTCAAATAAAATCTGTTTCGTTTTTTCTTAAGACTTAAAAATCCTTGTGCATATTTCTATTGCAAATTGCAAACCTGGCAATTGCGCCCTATAACGGCTTTTGTACCAGTATTATTAACGGCGATTCTGTTTTTGTCTAATTTCTTTTCTACTTTCACTGTTGTTTTTTTAGTTTTTTGTCTCTCTTCAAATTCTTTACAAATTGTTCGACATCAATTGACCTAAAAAAGAAACAAATGAACCAAAGCAATTACTCTCGGCCCAGAGAAAACAAAAGAAAATAAAAGAGCAGAGTGAGGGCAACAAAATCAAATTGTAACTCGTTTTATAACTGTTATACTCCTGAAGAAGAATTATTATTATTTTGTATTGAAGCAAATAAAAAGAAAAATAATTAAAGTATGGGAATATAAATAACAACTACTCCACCTTGCTTAAGGAATAAATAAAAGAAAAGAGAGAGCGTGGTAGATAGAGAGACAGATTTAACATGAAAGTTGAATGTGTTGTTATTTTATTGTCTCTGGTGCTAGTAGTATTGCTAACATTGTGTTACACTTGAGCTCTTCTTTCTATACGATATAAATCGGGTTCAATGAAATAGCACGAAGATGGTGGGAGTTGTTGGTATTTTTGCTGTTTATAAACCTCTGCTATAATATTGTTGTTATTATTATTGTTATTGTTGGTTCACCTACATTTCGTTGCTTGTTAAGCAAAGCAAAGCAAAAAAAAAAAGAAACACACAAATAAAGAAGAAGAGTATGTGAAACAGTACATGTGTTATCAAACTGTGTATAGTTGTTTGTGTAAATATAAGAGAGCCAGCCTAAATACAAGTGCGTGTGTATGCGTTCGTTTACAATACCATACAGTACGAGTTTGTCTATAAGGAAAGCTCTTCGTTATTTTTCCCCATTTTATTGGTACATACATATAGAATTTCTAAAGTATAGAAACTTAAGACCCGATTAAATTTTTCTTGGTAAATAAATATTTTTTTCTCGTTTTTTCATTTTTCCAAACGTATTTTATATAATTCACATACTAATTTCAGTATCCTTTTTATATTCTTTTTCATTATTAATTTTAATTAATAAAAATTCATTTTATTAACTTTCTAACTTTACATATAAATTCTCTTTTTTATTTTTTTTGTATGTATAAGTATAAAAATTTTCTTAATAGTCCTTTGGCTTTAATAACATTTTTTTGTGTTTTATTAATGAAATATTTACTTTCTTTACGTGGTTTACAAAAAAAACGTTTATTTTACAATTATTTTCAATTAAATTTCCTTGTTATCCTTTTTTTCGCTTGAAATTGAAAATTTTTTCACTTATTTTCTGTATGTATATGTAATTTTCCTTTTTTTATACACAATATTCTAGTTTTACACAAAACAACACTGCAACGACACGCGACCGTTATTTTTTCTCTTAATTCACGAACCTTCCACGACAGCAGTTAAAACATTTCTGACACAGTTTCACCAAGTCACATAAAACTTTGGGGTTCATTTTCCTTATATCTTATTTTTCCTCTTCGCTCTCGTTCATTCTCTCTCTCTCTCGCTCTTTCTCCCTCTCTCTCTCTCTATCTCGTTTTCTGTCTCTCTGTATTTTAACACAGGCATGTTTGTTTTCGTATCATTGTGTATGTGTTAAGAAAAGCTTAAGAGCACAGACATCTAAGCATACTGTTCTTTGACATTCTGTTTCTATAGACATTTTCCGAATCAATAAGAATTTGTTATTGTTTTCGTTTTTAGTTAAATTATGATTCCGTTATTTCTGTTGATATAATTTCATCCTTTCTTTGTGTTGAAAATAGGGCTGCCATAGGGTGTTTAATTACAAAATTTATGGCATAAGAATTCTTAATGTTTTCTTATCGTTTTTCTATCGTTTTGAGGTAATGAAAAAAGAAAAATTGAATACGGAGATGTATTGTTCATACTAGAAGTGTTTTTTAAATACTATTTTTTGGGTTTTTATTTTTTATCGTTCTTTCCTTCTGTCGTATCTTTAAAGGACATTCTGTGTAAACTCAAAGCGCACTTGTTCGGAATGTATATTCAATGGAAACTGTTAGGCATTTTTAGAAACTATTAGTCCTGAATCTTCTCACACCACTAATGTTGTGTGTGTTAATTTTATACATGAGTAGCGGTACCTACAGTATAAAGTCGGCTCCGAGCGACAGTTTTTTGAGAAGCTTTTCAGGACAGGAATCTGCTGGGACTAAGTCGTCGAAAAAATATTTTTTTTTTCATATTTCGTTTTGTCTGACCTGGGATTTGAACCGTGGCCTAACGTCTAGTAAGCCAAAACACTACATACTAGTCTACGGCGACTTCGACTTTAAAACGTATAACACCGGGTATTTTGGGTATTTTAAACTGTAATTTATGCTCTCGCTTTCGTTCTCTCTGTCTTTCTCTCTCTCTCTCTCTTTCTCTTAGTCTCTCTTTTTTTCAGCATTTGTTTTGAATTCTTTATTTTCTCGTAATATTCTTGCAAACTGCTAGTGTTTATGATAACGATGATGATTTTCATAAAGAGATTGTGTGCGTGTTATTTACATGTTAAACCGTTACAATTTTTATTTTTTTGTTTTTATTGTTTTGGTTTCTCTATTCTCATAACAATGAAGGAATGTTTTGTGGCACAGACTAAGAACCTGTAAATACTTATAAATAAGTGTAATCGAGGGTGCCTGTGTGTGTTGTTTTTCCTGTTTTGTTGTTGTTGTTTTTATTTTATTATTTTAACAACAACGATATTAACAAACACGCTAAATATCACATACACCCACTCAGAGATCTGTTTCCTTTTATTTTATAGATTTTATTTCCGGTATTTAGCTAATTTTCTTTTATTTTCCTTTACATTATTTAGACGTCTCGTAGCTCACTGCCACCACCCCAAATTCTCTTGCTATCTCTAGTTAAACATTTGAAATGATGAGAACCTTTTGTTTGTGAATGTGTGTCCTATAATCCTCCTGCGCAATGATGTTGTGGAGATGAATGAATAAATGTTGGCATCCTGTCATGTTTTCAATTAGAATTTTCACCAATGTTGATAAAAAGGATTTCTCTTTATTTTGTTGTTGTTCGCGATGTTGTTGTTGTTGTTATTGTTGTCTGCTTAAATATATAAATCATAATAAATTATACCGTATTTAATTTCATCTTTCTGTTTTTAGCCTTTCATTGATTTGATAGAATTTTAGAATCGTTATAAAAAAGCGACGTTTCCGTGCAGGTGGGTTTATTACAATGGAAAGAGATTTCATCTCTCTAGAAATTATAAGAGGATAGATAATAGCCAGCTTGATCGAATATGAAAATACAATGATGAGCAGAATGGTTTATCGGAACACATACATTCTTGAAACCTCTCTGTGGGGACGAAATAAAAGTTTGGAAGGGTATACTCGGCAAAAGGGAAGCTGGAAAGAGCCGAAAGCTGTTCTTATTTCAAATGGGTTTGAGGTAACTCATTCACTTTTGCAAACTATTCGGAAGCAACCGACCTTCTGACCTGGCACTGCAGGATAAAATAGCGTTTAGAATAGTGATTCCTTCAAGCCGGATATATAGATTCTCACATACTTACGTACTTAATTGGTTATTACAATCCTTCAGTCAGGATTAGAACCTAGCTTCTCACAGCACGCACGTTGCGTGTATTAATGTGTAATGTTTAATAAAACCGATTGTCTACTTTAAGGCGCAACAAAATCTGTATGCTACTAGTGTTGCCAATATAATTTTACAACCAAAACCTTATGGTTTTAAACGAAATTTTTACTAATCCTTGCTTTAACAACTAGACATTGGCGAACTATGAATTTCACAATTTCATTATTGTTTCCCAAACCAATCGGAACAAATTTATTCTGCATTAATAAGAATATGGGATCGGCAGTTGTCATGCACTGTTAACGGATGGCTTAAAGAAGGGGTATTGCTCTAGGACGGGAGTTCATTTTGATGATGGCATAAAACTGTCCTATAAGCTCCATGATAAATAGCGTTCCGTACTAAATTCTTTGCTATCACTAAAGCCATCGAGCTTGACCTGAAATAGATTGCGATATGGATATTCAAACTGCCTAGACACTACGTTAGCTCGGGCTTGATTTCGATCTGCCTAAAGGACCACAGGATACTTTAGATATGTACAGGGTGATACTTGGTTTAGTTTCTCTGCATTATATTCGTGGTCCCATTGTGCAAAAAAGATCATCGATCAGGTAGTCAGACAGAATATGGACTCTTAATGGCGCAACCATATGTATATTATTAAAAAACATCACAGTCCTTTCTTTTCTTTTCATCTTATTTTTTTCTTCTCACTTGTAATCACTATTGAAACAAATATTCCGCTGTTAGACTTATTTTTACAAACATTTTTCTTTGACTGTATCCCAGCTGTGTTGTTCAAAACAAAAAAGTTGTTTACAAATGTCAATCGCTGTTATCAATAACAAAACAAAACAAAATTGCTGTCAGTTATAAAACTTTAATTTTCATGTCTTTGATTTGCTTTTGTTTTCGATTTTCTATTTTATTTTTTAAGTTGTAGGAAAAATTAATAAAAAAAAATATTTACTGGCGTGTGTTGTTTAAACAAATTAAAAATAAAAATTTAATCGGATTTTGTAAAACTATCCTGACGATGCCTATTGTTTTGGGAGGAGGTCTAAGCGGTCTGTCAGCCGGCTATTATTTGCTAAAGAAATTTGGTCAACCCACAGCAATATTTGAGGCATCTAATCGTGTTGGTGGTTGGATACGCACAGAGAAGCATAAAGATAAAGGTTTTCTCTTTGAGGCTGGGCCAAGAACTATAAGGCCTAGAGGTATACCAGGCGCCAATACCCTCGAACTAATACAGGAATTGGAATTGCCTATAACAGGCATAAAATCATCCCATGCAGCTGCCAAGAATCGTATGATATATGCCAAAGGCAAATTGTGCACTTTGCCCAGTAGTTTATTCGGAGCTTTACGTACTAAAGCACCATTTAGTCAACCTTTAGTGATGGCTTTGTGGAATGATTTGAAAGCAGGAGCAAAGAAAATCAAATACGGTGATGAATCCATTTATGATTTTGCTCATCGTAGGTTTGGCAGTGATATTGCTGACTACGCCATTAGCCCCATGATATGTGGTATTTGTGCGGGAGACGCTAAGGAGATAAGTGTACGTTTTTTAATGAACGATCTGTTTGAGACGGAACAACAATACGGTGGTGTGGTGAAAGGCGTTCTTATGAAGAGACTCAACAAAAGTAAAACAGCTAAAGATACACCGGGTCTATTTGCTGATAGCGAACCCATGCTATACACCGAAGCTAAAAGGAAAAAGTGGAGTATGTATAGCGTGGACAATGGTTTGGAAAACTTGCCCAAACGTATGAGCGATTATTTAAAATCAAATGAGGTTGAAATTAATCTTAGTTCAGAGTGCACGGATATGATATTCACTGGGTCTGGTGCCCGTTTAAACATAAAAGATCAAGAAATAGCCACAAAACATGTTATCAGCTCAATACCCAGTTATAAATTGGCGGCCTGTGTTAAGAACCAGCATCCGGGATTAGCTGGACAACTTTTAGCCATTCCCTATGTGGATGTGGGAGTGGTAAATTTGCAATATAATACCAGTGATGTGCTCAAACAGCAAGCATTTGGTTTCTTGGTACCGCCTAAGGAAAGAAGGCCTATTTTGGGTGTTATATTCGATAGCTGCTGTTTTGATATGGAGGATAATACCGTATTGACAGTAATGATGGGTGGCAGATGGTTTGAAGAGTATTTTGGTAGAAATCCTACAAAAAAAGAATTACTAGACATTGCTTTGAATGAAGTGCAACGTATTTTGGGTATACAACAGGAGCCCAAAACCACGAGGGTACATATTCTAAAGAAATGTATACCACAATACAATGTGGGCCATAAACAGAGAGTGGAGGATATCAGACGTTATATACAACGTTACAAATTGCCTTTATCCGTATGTGGTTCAGCGTATGATGGTGTGGGCATTAACGATGTCATACTATCAGCCCGACAGAGTGTAGAAAAACTGCCTTTTAATTACGAGATTTAACCAAAGAAAAAGACATTTAGGTGGGTTAATGGTAACTAGCAATTGATTTCAAAGTTAAAATTGTGAGATATTCTGTATTATTTTCAAATCAATTTTAATTCTTTAATTTAAAACCATTTTAAGATTGCACTGAAAGCATTACAGAAGTTCACAAGTTTTCTTTGATTTCAAAGTTGCCAGTCATCGTTATCTTATCGTCCTTTTAGATTTTTTATTTACAACAATTTCTATATTTAATAATAACCACAGCTATTTTGTTACATTGTTACATTTATTTTATATGTAAGAAATAATTTAATAAAGCTATCTAAGCTTATGGTAGGTTAAAGGGTAAAATAAATCCGTATATTTTTAGTTTATTTACCAAAGCCTCCTCTGCAATTGGGACTGGGTTCCACATTGTAGGTGGGCTCCCATTGCTTTGGTGTCTTAGCATCTATGGACAAGGCATGAGGAAAGAGATCAGCTAACTTTTCTTTAACCACCTGATTTACTAAACGATGTCGCTGTAAATAAGACTCGTAATAAGATAGTGCACACTCAAGAAAAAAACTTTGTTTTACCTTTATCAACGGCAATTCGTCAAACTTTTCGGAAACCACTAAAACCTTAAAATGTGTTTCTGCACCTTTGGGTACATTGTGCATATACGATTCATTTATGACCTCCAGATGAACTGGATGAAAATTTTCCGAGAGTGCTGCCGTAATGGCTTGTGCAACCGGACCATTTGTTTCTGTTGCCATCGATGTCAATTTATTTCGTATTTGTATGCTGCCAGCTTAAAATTATAGAAATTTTTATTTAAAAAGTAAATCAGTTTATAACACATTTTAACTTACGTTTTGTTATTAACAAACGGCTAATTTTTATCATTATTTTTTGTCTGGTTTTATTTTTATTTGTTATTGCTTAATTACAGTGATGTTCGATTCGATTTGTTTACAATTCATTAAATTTAGTACCGAATAAAACCAACCTTGCGGATGACAACAGATTTGGTTAATTTTAGTATCCAATTGAACTGTACTACCGACAACGGTTATTTAAATTTACCGTTAATTTATATGAAATTTTCATGCATGAAATATGGATCTAAAACTGATCCCAGCAATACACGGTTCAAGAAAAACCACAAGGAACCCTATTTTCGACATCATTGGCGGAACTGTCTGCATTTAGAATCAAGGACATTGTCCGGCATGTAAGTTAGCGTTTAGACGGCTTGGATTGGAAGACTATTTCTTACATTGAATGGAATGTTGTAGCACAGTGGACAGATTATCTCTATCGGCATATGGAAAGCCCTGAGCATATAACGACATCGTCCAAATTGTTTTACCGGATGGGTTGAAAACCCTAAATCATGTAGCAGTCACTGAATACACTAGAAGACAGCGAAAATGGCTTTTAATCTAGCGAAGCGGCTCAAAACACTAAATGAAATCCTATATCCTTTTGAAAGGCCATTGGTTAGATCAAAAATATATACTTCAACTAGTTCTTTTAGACTCAAGGTCGCATTGATTTAGTATTATCAACTGCCAAAAAAAATCGGCAGCACCTTTACACGTTGCCCAGCATTTATCAAAAAGTATTCTCAGCTCTTTATTCATATCTCTATGTCCTGAAGTTGATCGAATTGGTGTCCCATTAATCTCGGATTAATACCAAACAGGTAATACAATTTCTATTACAATTCTTACTTGTAAATAAATTATTAGACTGTAGATATGTTCCATTTTACATACGCGGTAATACCAGCACTTTTCTAAAGTGGAATATTACTATACGACATTACGTCTGCTGTAAAAAGATTTTCAATTTATTGTACAATTACGGATATGTGAATTACATACATATATAGCTGTAAACAAAAGTTTTAGTTCAGTTTTTCTATTCTAATGTAATTCCATGACCCTAGTACATGGTTATTTAACCTTATAATTGAAAAGAAAATTTTTTAAATAAATTTTCTGTGAAATAAATACGAACAGAAGAAATGGACCAGCAGTATCTTATTAAAAAAAAAAACGCTTTTATTATTTTCCATAATTCATTTTGTTAACACTGCAATTTAAAATCCAACAAATATTTTTTGTTTTTTTAATTTTCGTAAGAAAATGTTCTTAAAACTTAAAGCAAAAAGAGAAAAAGTGAAAAAATAATAAAAATAATAAAAGTAGGTATATGGGGGAAAAAATATCATTTCAGAGTTAATAGTCCACCAGTTTCTTTAGTTTTGGAGGAGCTGAAATAACAACACGACTTCGACTTGCGGTAGTGCTGGCAGAGGTCGATGTTAAAGAGGTAGCAGTACTTGTAACTGATTGTTGTTGCGATCCTTCACCACCACGATGATCTCGGTGATGTCTATCTCTATCAGAGCGTTCACGTCCATCGCCGCCACAACGATCGGAACGATAACGATCATGTCCCCAATATCTTTGCCTATCAGTATCACGATCGCGATCCCTATCCCTAGTACGCATACGATCCCTATCGCGTTCACGATCTCGTTCCCTCTCACGCTCACGTTCGCGGTCACGATCACGATCTCTGTCACGATCACGTTCACGTTCGTTCCTGGACAATGAACGTCTGTGCCGATCATCATAACGTGTGCGTTCAGTTTTATAGCGCGATGATCGCTCATAGCTTGATTCTCGATGACGTCGGGGACGTGAAACACTACGTCTGCGACGTCGTGAATGACTTCTTCTGTTACGAGATTGCGAACGTGATCTTGGATGCCTGCTGGAATGACTCGGCGAACGTTTACGCTCTCGACTAGGCGATTGTTTAGCGGGTGATTTATGTTTACGTTCACGACTACGTCGTCTTGATGACTTAACACTCGAACGTTCGCTGCTACGGGATTTGCTACGTTTTATCTTTGTACCAGCCGCTGCCGTTTGCGATGTATCGCTTTCCGATTCTTTGCTATTCTGTGACCCATAACGATGGCGCAGTTCTCTTTGCCTATAATTATAACATGTTTTGCTTTTACTCTCTTTGATTACATTAAACCAATGTCCACATACCTTCGCCGTAATTTAATTGACAGTTCACGCATTTCCTCTTCTCTTTCCTGTTGTAATTGACGTTCTCGCTCCGTTTTCTCAATTTCAGCTTTTTTATCTGCCTTATCTGTAAGTAATAGAAGAAAATATTTTTTTAATATCTTTGAGAACCTTGAGGCAAATTTTCAAGGCTTAATTGGTGCCACACGGTACACTTGCTTACATTGCTTATTAAGCAAATTCTGCATTTTCCTTTTAAGACGTTCACGTAAGTTTAAACGTCCACTGCAGCTGCTGCCGCTGCCACCGCCTGCAGTTAAACCCATGCCAACACTGGCACTGCCAGAGGAGCCCTGTAAGAAGTCACTTTAAATAATTAACAAACAAGTTCCATCACTTTGCAGAATGCCTACTGTCCGGTTTGTTAATCAAAAGTAAATCGGTCTTCAAAATTCGATTCGTTGTATGACAAAAAACAAAATGAATGCATAAACGGTCATGTAAGTTCAAACAATTTGTCAGTGAATTTGTCAAAGTAAATAGATTTCAGGGGGATTTTGAATCGTTAATTTTAGTAGACAGGTTGTGGTCCCCATATATTTGGTTGTGTGAAGCATTGAATTTATTTGTTGGTTCTTACTGACTTTGGTTTCGGGAGCATTACTATTAGACGCGTTGGTGCCATATTTGCCTGTTTGTTGCGTTTGTTTGTACGTTGCTGAGCTCGAGGGTAAAGGATTCGACTTTTCCGAGCTGTAAACAAATGGAAAAATATTCATAATTTATTGCTTTGTCAGCTTGCGAAACACTGTAGAAAACTCTTAACGTAAAGGGGGTCAACTTTACACTTACGTAGTATCCATATCCATAGTATCTTGGGTATCTAAAGGTTCTCTTGCCTTAGCAGGAGCCTGTGATGAATTATCATCATCATCTTCAACATCGCTTTCTGTATTATCCTCCGAAGAAGAATATTCATCCTTTTTACGGCCGTAATATCTTTTAAGCGGAGGAGGAGGAGGTTCTATCACATTCGTGACGGGTACTGATTGTTTAACAGCACTAGCTTCTGCTAGAGCAGGTGACGGAGGAACTGTCAAGCCCGTTCCTAGCGGTGATGTTGAGGCTGTAGGAGGGGACGAATTTTTTTCCTTTTGCTTGATAGCTGCATCGTCTGCAGTTTTTAAAGGAGATTTGGACTTTTCTTTCATTTCACTTGCTTTGCCACGTTTAATATTTGACTGTGACGAACTGCGTGATCTATGTCGGGTAGAAGAAGTAAGTGTTTTTGGACTGCGTTTAGACCTTCTGCTTGACTTGTAATTTGTGCGCTTAGGAGATACAGAGCTTCTGTTGGTCGAAGACGAAGAAGAATTGTAACGCTTACGCCGTGTTCTTGATTTTGAATGAGATCTTGAAAGCGATCTTGACCTGGAACGTTTATGTCTGCGTGAATAGGAACTGCGTAATCGGTTGACGGATCTTGAACGTGAACGAGAACTCGATCTTTTATCGGTTTTGCGATGTCTTTTATACGATGCACTTCTTGATCTTGTTCTGCGGGGAGATCTACGCGAACGCCTACGTGTCCTGCTACGCGATCTACTACGCGTATAACTGCGACTGCGTGAGCCTCTTTTCTTGGAAGATGCATTTAATTGTTTAAGTTTTTCCAAATTCTCCTTGACTTTCTGAGCATAAGATGTCTGGCCCGAAGCAGCCGAAGTACTGGCACCCAAACATGCCGCACCCAATGTAGAGGCACCCTTACCCAAAGTAATGGTTATTTTGGAATGTGGCTGCAGTTCATCTTCTCCGCCAAATGATGTAATATATGTGATTTTTTCCGTGTTATCAGAAGGAGATGGTGACCTTGAATCCGTTTCTTCATCTTTCCCCTGTTTATCTTCTTTTGCCGCATAGCTAGGCGGACTAAAGGGCCGTCTTGCAATACGTCGTTCTTTTTGGGCACGGCGTTCTCTTCTTGACTTACGTCCACCCAATAAAATCTTTTCACGTTCTTCTTCCCGGGCCAAACGCATAGCATCCGCTTCATCAGCATCTTTGGTTAGATACGAATAGAAATCATTGCTTAACATGCCATAATTACGACCACAGGCATTTAATTCGTGAGCTTGATTTGTATCCAATTTCGATACTTCAATTGAAACATCCATGTCCATATCGGAATCTGATTCGGATTCCGATTCATTTTCAGTCTTTTTCGACGTGGTCGACGCTCCTGCACCAGTAAGGCTGCCACCGCTTACACCTCCGGTAACGGTTGCATGTTTTAAATGCGCAAAAGGCTGTTGCGTATCTAAAAGATTTTCCGTCGAATCATCATAAGAGTAGCCTATGGCTGCACCAGATTTCTGGGATTTCTTTTTACCCTGATTACCTTGACCCTCTAGTGGTGCATTAGCTCCAAACTGTTCTTCTAAGAATAACTGATGTAAAAATTTCTCTTCGGAAACATTTAAAAAGTCATTTTGTGCCAAGATCCTATAACGTTCGTAGTTACACTGACGCTCTTCCTGCGACGTATCCATATCAGCATCAGAACTCTTCGGTACGGGAGGTATATAGTCGAGATGAGCTCGAACATCGAAACGATCGATTAGGTTGTCATGTTGGCCTTGCCAAGGTACGCTATTATTCAAATGGAAAGAAAATAGCAATTGATTAAAATAAAAAGTCATCAAGTTTTTGTGGAAATAACAAGATTAGATTGATTTGTTCGAGGTGTACGAATAAAATTTTATTCCCTAAACCAAAAGGGCCAACTATTTTCAAAAGGATAGAAAGTAAAACCAAATAAAAATCATTTCCTCTCGCAAAGAGCATTAACTTTCATAGCAAAATTTGATAAAAGTTTGACCTAATTACGCGAAATGTTACAGGCAAAAGATTAAAAGAAAGAAATTAATTTTCTCAAGGAATTTCTATGTTCTTACAAAACTTTTCTGCAATAAATTGCATTAAAAAGCAAATATACGAGTTCGCAAACAAATCTAAAAAGGACTGCATAAATATTCATTCTTTAAAGTAATGAAAGGACGCCGTTTGTAAGAATTAGGGAATGCCTGAAAAGATTTTCGTTATTAAATCTGAATTCTATCAAAGAGAACTGGTTTAAAAAGAATTGTTACTCGGAAAAAAAATTTGCTTGAGGCAAATTAAAAATCATTGTAATGCATTGCAAGCAGAACACTGGTATTCAACGGAAACCATTAAATAGAAACCAGTCTTCTAGAAAATAGAAACGCAATTATTTCTATTGATGTAATGGGGTGCATTTAGATTCAAAGAATTATTGTTGATTGTACATTAAACGAGTTTTAAGTCACACGGCGACAGGCAATGATGACGCCGTTTTTAAACGTTTTAAAAGTTCAATAAACTTTAGATACTTTCCTTAGATCTTTATATAGAGTCCATGCAAATGGAATATAATTTTTTTATTAATTTAAATTATGGAACAATACTGCTATCATTTATAAAGACAAAACTGGTTACTGTTGTGTTTATACAACATCTATGCTGAAAAAAGAATGCATGACATCCCTTTATCTAGTAACGATACCCTGTAATGTTGTCTGGTCAAAAAAATATGGGAGCACTGAAGGAAACCTAGTCCTAGTACCTTAATCATATCTTAAAACCCAGGTAGATTATCCGATATTGATAATGTGGGTTACTGCACTTGGTGGAACGCCATTGTTACCCAATACAATTTTCCCCAAGGTTTATTCTTTCACTACGTCTCATACTTGTAACACAATGGGATCACAGTTTTGCTACAGACCAAATAAAGCTGTTTGACCTCAATTTTTCTAAACTACCTTCGAAATTATATTCATAAAATGTGGTTCATTTGCCTGCACTTTTCTGAATATCCATGAAACCATCAAAATATTCCGAAAAAGTTACAGTGAAAACGAATGAATTATGTTACATTGAGAGAAACGGCTACAGATTTTTTTTCACAAATTATATGTGGGGGTCTTTAAATACAATATCTATGAACATTCCAGTTGTGATAAATAAAGTATCATTGGCAAGCTAAAGATAACTTGTGAAATTGAACTTGAGCTTATCTCGATAGTCTATGAGTATATTGGAATCTCCATAAAATGTCATCAATCGTAATCGCATTTAATTAGAGGACTACAAAGCTCTTGGAAATATTACTTTTCCATTCAAGGTAACTAGTTCTTTTTTGAAAGCAGATTATATAGAAGGCGGATTACAAGCCTTTTTTATAGAAAAATCACGAAATTTGAAGCCTACCAAGTAAATTAGAAAAAAATTAATTAAAAAATTGTTTGAAGCTTGAGCTCTTTACGATATGGAACCCTCTCCCTTTCCATACATTCACAAGTCAATTCAACTGTGTT
The DNA here is from genome assembly GCA_936449025.2 of Sarcophaga subvicina. NCBI lineage: Eukaryota > Metazoa > Arthropoda > Insecta > Diptera > Sarcophagidae > Sarcophaga > Sarcophaga subvicina. Next base: position 90,681,907 of record OW388081.2, on the reverse strand, counting down.
CTTTGATCTTTGATTATTTGTTTGATTATTGTTTTAAATACCACACGTTTTTACCCATTGTAGTGATTACAATGGTTATTAGTAATAAATTAGAGAAATACTCTTAAATTCAATATCACTTGCATGATTGCAGCTCCATCACCGGCAGCAGCCACTGCTGGATCCAAATGTATTTTACAACGTCTGCCGTGCACTTGTATAAACTGTGTGGGATCAGCTTGCTATTAATAATATAAACAAAAATTTCACGCATTATTTAATCGTTCATTATAAAACAATATAAGAATACTTGCAATTTTTTCATAAAAATCTTGACGACGTTCGGCCCGGCGTCTATAGTCAACAATGAGACCGCGTATGCGGCGTTCTTGTTTACGGGCTTCATGCCACATATTTATTGATTATTATTAATTTATTTACAAACTTTATTATTATTATTGATATTATTTAATTAAAAGCAGCACATTATTATAAATAATATTTGACTAGTTTTAAAAACCACCAAATAACTAATATGCGTGAGATATAAAAATGAAATGCCTCTCTAGCTGAAAAATGTCTAATAAATAATTCTCTAAAGACAGCTGTCAGATTTGCGCCATATATATGTATGTCTATATAGAGTTGTATTAAAGCGTAGTAAACAGTAGTACTTTCTAATAATGCCAACAAATACTACCGTACAAGGATATCGAATAGAAAGAGAAGATTCTTGTATTCTCTTGCTTCTCTACTTGAAATAACAATCAAAACAAAAAGGATTTTTTTCCACTTTTGTATTTACTTTAATAAAAGAAACTACGGTAATTGATTAAACTGTAGCGGAAAGAATTTTTAATAAACGTTAGCCATTATGACCTCTAGTCTGGGGTTTTATATGAAGCCAAAAATCTTGGAATCCACTAGTTTTGAAGACGATGACCTCTTTGCTAATGAGGAAGAGGACGATGAAGATTTCGATAATCAAGGTTATATAGAGGAAGTGCCTTATACGTCAAGTAGCCTTGATAGAAGTTCAATTGGTTCCATACCTTGGGCAGACGATGCTATAAAAATTAATAAAAACGAATGGGAAAAAGTGGAAAAAATGTTAAGCGGCATGGAACCTATAGCTAATGTTGAGGAAGATTTGCGTAAGGAAATCTTAGACTGGCAAAAGAAATTTCCTCGTTTGCTTAATAAAAACCAATACAAAATGAAGACCCTAAGTTCAGAATCTTTGGATATTGAAACTTTACCCAGTCTGGATCTGCCCTCCGAAGAAGAAGATGAATTAGGAAATGAAAAAATTACTTTGACCAGAAACCGTGAAGAAATTTCGCTTACACCCACGCCTAATAATAGAAAAACTTACAAGCAAGACGACAACAACTTATGTGAACTGATGGACAACTTCACTTTGAAATCAGTGCCTTTAAAATTGAACGAGCGTGATACGAATCGAAGGTTAATAAATAAACGCAAATGTGCCAGTTCATCGTCGACATATTCTTTGCGTACTCCACCTACACCTGTCCAACAAGTTCCTAAAGCAAATGCTACAACGAATCGTTTCCGCATGCCACCCATTTTGAATGTATTGGATAGTACAAGAAAATTTCGTAGCCTAGCGCAAAACAAGCATCTAAGCTTTGTTCAGCTAACTCAAATACAACAGGCAAAATCGGCAGCTGTGGCCCAAGAACAGAAATCAAGAACACGTTTTCGCGATGGACATCGTTCGGCATGGCATGTGCCTTTGGCAGCCAATAGATTTTTCAACAATCGCAATTCCATAATATTACCCGCTATACCAAGCAGGCAATTAGTAGTACAACAACCTACCATATCATCAACGTATAGTGATGTGGGTACCTCACAACAAACAACACCCTCGTCGGGCAGCTTAAGGACCAATAATTTGCTGAGAACAAACAATAGCTTTAGCCATGTTAATTCCAATATGAAACGTTCATTTCTACCAAGTAGTTTTGCAACAAATGCTTCTACACAAACTAATACAACTTCAAACACAACTACTTCGGGCAGATCAATATCGGCAGCTGTACAATATCCACGTACAACAACATTTAATGCCTTATATTTACCATATAGTGCCTCAAAGTTTCATGTTTTCAAATAAGCAGTTTAAGAGTAAAGAAAATCCTTAAGAAAATAATTTCATTTATCCTGATTGTAATAAGATTGTAACAAAGCATAAACCAATATTAATAAATACTATTTTTATATGTAAATGTAATTAAAAATAAAGGCTTTTTGTTTGTTTTGTGTTTTATTTTCTTCTTATTTTATTTTGATTATATACTAAAATTATCCAAACGCAATCTACCCTCATTTTCGGTTAAATATAATAAATCCGATAAGGATTGTTCGCATATCAGCTCTTCAACTCTGTCAAACATCTGTAAAACAGAAATTTGTATTTAATTTATTGCAAAAAAAACAATTAATATATATTATAAAAAACTTACCCCTTTTGCCTTGTAGTTTGTTACAATATCTGGATATTTGAATGTTGGTCCAAAATTAACACTGACGGTGGCACTTTTGTGTATTGATATTGTTGGATAATATGAACCGGCAAATATATCATTAAATGCCTCACCCTGCGATTGTCCATTTTTAAAAAATTCAATTTTACTGCCGGTTGCTATACGTAAATTTTTTAAAGTTTCTTGGATTTTATCCTTGTCCTCATAGTAGAGATGTGATTTGAATTTAACTAAAGGCTGAAAAAACAAGACGAAAATGTAAGAAATAAAAACATTTCAGACGTGGTAAGTATTATTAGAACGTAGTTTGTTTTCAGGAATCTAATTTTCAAACTCAATTAATTCTCTAATGCACAAAGATCGCCTTTTAATGGCCTTAATTTTTTTTTGGCATTTTCACCTTAAGAAAGATGCCTTTCGAATTCTATCATTCCATAGATTGGATAATTTTTATGATCGATTGTGCTTTATTCGACAATAGTACTTCCTGCGCTAAATTCGAATATTGAAAAACATCACATAAGCGCTTATACATTCAAGGATAATTATGATGTTATGTTCATGCCAAAATCTCTGGCATTAGATCAGTGAATCCGTTTTCGATCTTGGTTTTGCAACGAAGATGCCGAATAGATTATTTATACTCATGCTTTACACCTCTCAGACAACTTCATCCAAGCAATCATTCATGGATCCAGATCTCACTATAAAGGTGGATGTGAAATCTTCTCAGAACAGTTGAAGTTTAGATTGACTTTTGTAATAGACAATTACTGAAAGCTATTCAGTCTGAAATAATGGCTATAAAAAACTTCCGCAGTGCCACTTTGGTATCAGAGTATATTAAGTTGAAATACGTGCATTCTTACCAACAGTAAAGAGGCCTTAACGTGAAGATTAAAAAATAAATAATTTCTAAAAGACTTGGATTGACGGTTGGAAACCTGAAGCTTAATTGTAATGTGGTTTCAAGTAGAAGAATCTTTAATGTGTAATGTCCAGGACTTTATTTTAATATTGCTTTCCACAACACTACCACAACACCTTACATATTTTAAGAACTTTATAGCATGCGCCACAATAATCAAACACTTTAGTATACATTTTTCAAACTTGAGTCTCCTAAACCCTTTCTTTAAACCTTATGCATATGCTTTTTGCTTTTTCTTTTATTTTTTCTGTGGTGTGGAGGCAAATTCAACGTACTTCAAAGTACTCATTGTGTCAACCTCGTACATTATTTTGCCGTAATTTTCTTTTTTTAAGGCTGAACAATGGTGCACATAGTAATCGAAATAGATCATCAACTGTATTGATTCTCTGTGTAAATTTTATTTAAAAAAATTAATAACCGCTACACAAGCACTTGATGTAGATTTAAACTCACAAGCCCACTGTGAATTTAAAAGCACAAATTAAAAGCAAATTATCTGTTGAACAAATACGATTAGTTGGCATTACTGTCAGCTGATTACTTGTTAAACATGGCACAAAAACTGCACAATAGATTTTTTTTTTAAGATTAAGGGAATTTCCCACAAAACGTTTTTAATAGTATGAAATACTATTTGTTATATGCACAATGAGAAAATTTATAAGAAACTTACTCTGTCTTTAAAAGTATTGGGCAAATAATCAATGCTCTTTTCTTCGGGTAAATCAATTAAGAAGCCCAGTGTATCACCCTCCATATAAGCGTCACTGTAATGTTTGCCATGACTTTCACTAAAACGTGTACCTTTGCGAGAACGCCAAGAGTAGCCAAATTTGTCATAGCCTAAGGGAGCTTGGAGATTGCCATACTCTTGACCCCAACCCAAACGAGTGGCAGAGCCTTCGGGCATTTCTTCAATGGTAACTTCAAAATACCAACGACCACGGTTAACAGCTAAAAACAGAAAGAATAATATTGATTAAAAGACAAGTGATAAAACAAATCATGTGCTTTAGGTCTTACAATGTGTAGCTCTAACCATGCAATAGCCTTTTTCGCCTGTGACAGCTAAACGATCTTCAGAAATTTTCAACTGCGGCGCACGATCATGTAATGCCAGCAATACACTGTTGGGTACCAAAGTACGATAAAGCCAGCCGGGTATAGGTTTACCAGCCCAATCGGACGACTCATCAAACTCCTGCCGAAATGGAGCATGAGGATCAGGCTCGGCTAATATATAGCGATAGCCATCCTTGTTAAAAGGATGTTCCAACGGATAGCCATGTGCAGGCAATTTTACATTGGCGGTTATATCAGAGCTAGGTCTACCTTTTTTACCCGTAGGACCCGAGTCCGTGCCGGGAAATTTACGTTTATTTTGTCGATTATTTTTCGATAAAGAAGCTGAAAGAACAGTTAAACGGTATAGTAGAAAATAAATCCTTTTAATAATGATTGATGTGCTTATTAATGATGTCAAATATAAATGAATACGTGTCACTAGTCTATTAAACAAACAAAAGCCATTAAATAAAAAAGAAAAATGCACCTCAGCCCCTTTTAACAATTAACCTCCCTCTTTTCCTTACTTCTTAATATCTCATTAATAAAGTATAATAATTTCTACAGTAGATATTAATTAAATATTATTATTACGTACGTTCTTCATCACGCGTAACCACACTTTCCATGTTTAAGAATTTTGAACTTTCTCTGTTTGTTTCTCTGGGGGATCAGGTACCTTGTTATTTTTTTATTACAAAACAAATGGAAAATGATCTAATAAAGCCACATTATCCAACATATACATTCAAATTTTATGGAATTTCTATAAAATTTTCTTTTGTTTTTTTTCACTACTACTGATGATAGAATCTAAGGCAATATAGCAATAGTATGTCACATTGAAATTGGTGGAATGGAATCTTTAATAACACCTTGACCACCTTCCAACCTGTAAAACACACTTTCTCGTTAACTCTGTCTCACTCTCTTGCTCTCTTTCTCTGTCTCTTTGCACCACTCCTTTTATTCTAGACCGCTACGGCACTCAGTAATAAATTGAAATTTAATAAAATAAAACGACCACAACAACAACGATAAACGCTGCAAAAGCGATTATTGTCGAAATACTTTGTTTTAAACTAAATATCTCTTCTCGCTGTTGTTTTTTTTATTATTTTTTTCCTCTTATTTGATTATTTTGTTTTGTTTTTCGTTTTCATCAAATATAAAATTGGCAAATAATAAAACAATTGCTAATTTGTAAAAAAGCAAACAAAAAAATCACATTAAAATATTCAACTCTAGAAAAAAACTTTTGCCAGCGAAATTCTACACTATCAAAAACAACAATATTTTGTTTTAAACGACGGCAACTAAAAACACAGTAGTAGCAGCAAGCCGCAGTAGCAACAGCAAAACCAGCAACAAAATCATAACAATACAATAACAATAAAGCCTAAATAATATAAACAAACACACAAAACAAACGAAAACTAAAAACAAACGCTGTCGTTCGGTGCCAACAAACATCGTATCGTGCATATGTAGAAATAAATAACTGCTGTAACGGCTCTGCAGCAGATAATGACGTTTGCATTTGTAGTGTGTTTACATTTACAAAAATATGTATGAGAAAAATACAAATTCTTTAAAGAGTATACTATGGCACTACGACACTTTTTTCTCTTATTTTTTCTTTTGTCAGTTATTATGAAGTTCTTTGCAAAAACAAATTTATGTATAGATATGCATGAATAAGTATTTATATGCATGTGTTTGTAAGAACATAAATAAATGAATTCTTTATCTATGAAAAAAAAATCGTTAGAACACAAAAAAAAAGAAGAAAATCAATGACGCTATTTTAAATTTATTAATAGACTTTCCCGAGAGAAGAGTTAACAAAAAAGAGAATATTCTCTGCATTTTCGATGAGTCTTTTTTATACGAATATTCAAAAGCCGTTTGAATAATGCTTATTGGAAATAAGTACAGACATGCTAAAAAGGATAGAATTAAATTTTAACTGTCTTGAAATGTTTCCCGGTATGATTATATATTAATTTCTTTTAACTTTTAAAACAGGCATAGCGCGCTTGCTAGCAATTCAGAATTTGTTCCTAGTTGTCTTTTCTCTTACAAGCCATGGAGGTGGGAGATCTCCGTTGCCTCGTGCTCCATTTCAATTGATCAGAATTGACGGAATGGTAACATTCACTTAAGTAGCGTGGTAGCTTATAAGTAGGTCAATAAATCTACTGTTGGTGTAATTAATAATTTTAAGGACCTTTCACCAGTCAAAAATAGCATATCATATCGCAATAGTCAGACCAATTGCACGCAGCGTGCGCCGCTTTAGAGAATCCCATAATCTCAGAACGAAATATGTTCGATATTACTCGAGATGCAGGAATGTCACTGCAGAGAGAACGTTTTAAAAATGAATGTTTAAGTCCAAAAAATCAATGAAACAGATTTTTGGCCACTCTAAAGTGAATAACACTTAACAAAAAAAAAAAAAAAAAACACTTGTATCATGCCGGGACGGTAACGCAGAAATGTCAGAGTGAGGGTTAACAGAGAGAAAGTTCCCATAAAAATATATGATGCAAATACACACTCTTTTCATAGTTTCATTGCACGGACAAAGTTCCAATGAAATATTCTATGTTTGATTCTTATAGAAACAAATATCAATTAGATTAGTGGCGCGGCACTAAACTACAGTTAGTGTCTGGGAACTTAAAAAGTTAAAAAAGTGGGTTGTCAACGGCTACCGGTGTAACAGCTTGTTGGAAAACTGGCAACTTGACTGAAGTTGGCCTGGGTTTATATTCGAAGTGTGTGATATTGCTTACTTAATTCAGCATTACAACCTTTTAGACAGGATTACGACCTAGCTTCTCATACCACCCATGTTATGAGTGTTAACTTTATCCGTGAGTGTCGATTCGAAGAGAAAGATTTTTGTGAAACTTTTCATAGCAATTTTATTTACTCTCCGAGTTTTTACCAGAAGACTGCAGACAGGAAGCCGCCGAAAAAATATTTTTTATATTTCGTTTTGTACGAGATTTCTTTGCTGGGATTTGAACCACGGCCTCACGTCTAATAAGCCAACACACTACCTCCTAGACTACTATTAAGGACTTAAACGCCCTACTGTTAAATGAAAATCTATAACATTCTAACTCACCTTGAGCATAACCATCTTCTGTCAGTCTTAATGCGCCCAATTTACCCATGGTTTCATAGCTGGGTTTTATTTGTGTTAAATCAGTGGCCACAAGGCCAAACATTGCACCGTGTTCGGGATGATCTTCGTATGTAAATGTTATTTGGACGTCTTTTAATAAGGAACGTTGTACCGTTGTATACCAAGATTGTGTTACCCTACGTGGCATTGTAGTCATCGATTCCCAATACTGTTCAATAAATGGTATAATTTCTTTCTCTTTGCTGAAAATTGTTTTCGGTTTGCCTTCTTTCAAGGAATTCTGTCTCATATTGGCAATTGCAGTGATGCACATTTGAGGTATGGCTTAAAAATATTAAAAAAAAAATTTATGTAGAAATACACAAATAAAAATTTGGTGAATTTTGTTAATCTTACTGGCTTGGGAACGACGGAAATTCTCTAGACCGCTAGGTGAACAGTTTTTACATACAAAAACATAATTCGTTATGAAGGGCACCAGTTTGCCAAGCTGATAACCAATGCAGGATTCATGGAACCAACGGGTACAATTGGCACATAACAACTCGACAATATTCAAATTACGTTCCTTGCCACTAAAATTATAAGAAAAAAAGAGAAACAAACTTGATTAATAACAAATGTTTTGTGCTTTGAATGTTCGTTTGTTTGTTTGTGGTTTCATTATTTTCTTAATTCTGTTGTGTTTTCAATATTTGTTTACCAATAACAATAGCCGGCTTTTTCTTCTGCTGCCTGATTTCGCTTCTCCGTTTGCCTTTCTGACATGGTATCGACTGGAGTATTGCTTTCAGTTTGTGTATCATCCATATCAGATGCAAAAAAAAGTAATTATAAAATAACTGTAAATAATTAACAGTGACTTAATGTTATTAAAATAAATAAAAACAACTTTTTTTTAACTTATAACAATTTAGCTGCTGTAAGATGTAAAAGCAAAAAGTGCAAGAAGTAATAAGCACCAAATGTTAATCCAATTTGGAAACAGTATGTTCAGTGCTGATAATAGTATTACCGAGTCGTTTTACCAATAAAAAACGCCTAAATGCTTTATTGCAGAAAGAAAATAAGTACGATCAAATTGTTCGATTTTGTGAGAAAAATATCATACATTTTTAGATTCCCTACATACTTGTTATCCTTACCTTAAAGAGGTTATAATTATTGAAAACATTTTAGTAATAATAATATAAAACATATGTGTCTAAAAAATTATAATTACTTCATTAATTTTAATATAATTATTTACATTTCAAACCTTTGAAATATTTTAACAGTTCTACCTTTTTAAGCAACCCTGTTTGCTATGACAACATAACGTCTGATTTTTATTTTTGTTTTCATGCTTTCCATTGTTTTTCGTTTCCTTATCCTGAGCGGGTTTATTGACCAAAACGGTGTGTGTCTATTAAAGCAAAGAAGACACCTTTGTTTATATTTTTCATGTACGATGGAATTCCTGTTGTATAACAAAACACAAAAGACAATAAACAAAGTAACTGGACAGTGCACTTTCCTTTGTTTTGTTTACAATTTTAGTTAGTGTTGTTATTGTTGTTGTAGTTGAAAGTGGAATTGCTACAGTGCTAAGATGTTTTTACAAGTGCATCAATAATACCCTACGCTTTAAATTATTGTTATTATTGATTTTAGTTAATGCAGTTACGTATTACGGGAAATAAGTGCAATGTGATGAAATAAATAATTAAATAAAAAAAAAATCTTATAGAAAATTAAAATCACTTGTTGGAAACAGGAATCTCAATAAAGAAAACGTAACGGAAAAAAATTAGAAAATTTATTAACGAGGTATGTTTTATAATTGAGAACGTAACCATAGTGATTAAAGAAATGCATTTCGAATTCAATTTAATTATTACCTGTGAGCTACAAATTTGACTTTGTAATTAAGAGCTTCAAACAGCCTCTCCGAACAATATCAAAATTAATTAGAATTTTATATGGCAAATTTGACCTGACTAAAAAATGTGTATGCCTCTTAAAATTAATTATGGATTCTTTTTTATAATTTTGTTAAACATATCTAAAGGTAATACTTTACTATCCTTGTAAAAAAGAGATTTAAATTTGCCTTAAAACAGGTTAGATTGGTTTTTAAAGTTACAGAAGAGTGTGAACGAATCTTTTTTCTTTCTTGTTTTTAATTAAACGTGACTCGTTCTCGCTTGAAATAATATAGATTGTAAAATTTGTTATATAGGCTTGTCTTGCAGAAACAGCACATTAATTCGGTACTAGCTAATAATTTAAATAATTTTCTTTATTGACATTATGACCACTGACTGTGTGTATCAATAAAATGCTGTTTACCCATTACAAAAGGCTCTTTACAGTTTTGTTCTGTTTATTTTTTTGTCGTTTGTCTAGATTTCTATATTTTCTTGTTTTTATTGTTTTTTGTTGTTTCTTTTATTAAATATAACAAGATCCAGTTGTCTACGCACGCAATCCCCACTTTAAATCTCTTTTATTAACTGAAGCATAGAATAATTGAGAATCAGAGAGAGGGAGAAAAATAGACTGAGAGTATCCAAACAGATGAGTAAATAAAAAATAACAACATTTGTTTTTATTTTTACAATAACACCTTAGCCCAGTCACATTTAAATACCTCACGAGTAAACAAGTAAATACCGCGAACAAAAACAACAATTTAAGTGGACACTTGGTAGAGTTTGGCCAAACAAAATACTTATATTGTTAGTGTGTATGCCTATGTGTTGTGTGGTGTTTGATTTTTATTTATTAAAAAGAATGAAAAGTAAGACATAAAGTGTTATTGTGCATAAACATACCAACATGAATATTTATTTGCTAATACGTTACGAAATTTTTACAACCATTTAGTAAGAGAATTTTTAGAGATTTAAATACAGAATAATGCTTGTGTGTGCGTGTGTGTGTTTTAAGCAATTTCATACTTTCTCTCAAAGGTTTCAAAAAAGTAAAGGCCAATAGAAGTTGTTCTTCAATATACATGTAAAGAGTCCGTCCAGGTATCAATTAAGTGCAGTGCAATGACTAACAACTAATGTTGTATTAGGTAGTGCACAGTTTCTTTTTAAAATCTTATCTTACCTTTGTTCGTTGGCAACTCAGCTAATTTTTCTTTTTTGTTTTGTTTTCTAAAAACAAACACTATTTTTTGTTATCGTTATTGTTAGTAAAATATCTTGTTAAAATATAGAAAAAAAACAAAACAAATGTTAAAAATAAACAATAACTTGATATTCATTTCCACAAAAAAGAAAACAATTGCAAATTAAGTGATAAAAACAGTTACTACTTCATTTCATGTGATATTTTGTTTTTTTTTTTTTTTTAATTCTGTTTTTGGTTTTTTTAATTTGTACTGAATATTCATTAGACAAATTTGTTTTTATTTTTTATAGGCAATTAAGCAAAAAAAAATTTAAAACAATTTTCAGTTGTCTTTCCAAAAACATCGTCTACTTACAAACACACACACACACACACACTAATGACAACGATGACGATGTTGTGTAGTGAGTGACAAACGGGAACAACAGCAACGAGAGCATTATGTCAGCAAAATGTTCTCAGTTATTAAATGCTCGTGCTTCGAACTGGAACTTCAACGTATTTCCAAATGTCGTCTTGTAAATAATTTATTAAATTGAATATAAATAAAAGAAAATATCAAATACATACAATAATAACGAAAAGAACTTAAAATATAGCAAAATATACATACAAAACAATAATCAAAAATAATTATTAAAACATACAGTGATCATATGAAATTATACATAGAAACTAAAATAAAAACCTATCAAGACAGCAACAATTAAATCTTCCATTATATACATAAATTGATCTTCGCATCGAAGGAAACGTTTTATTATTAAAGAAACAAAAAAAGGTATGCATTATTATCTCAATCTCTTTTTTTTACATTACAATTTATTAAATTAAAACACTGGCATTTAGTTAAACTTAAATTAATGTTAATCATGATATTGTGCCGCTAAATGAATGACATGATTGCTCTAATTAAATTAACAAAAGCTATACAAAAAAGCAATAATAATAATAATGATCAGTAATGCATAAATAAATAATCACTCATATTTTTGACGTTACTGGGTTTATGGTAAAGGTTGTAAGGCCTAAAAGCATTTATCTCGACACTGTCTAATTCTGTTCATGTAAATCTAAACTATTTATGCACAGCACAGGTGTCAGTTCTGCACAAATTTTTTTCAAATAACTTTTTCCAACTTAAGTTTGTCGATTTTAGATGAAATCATTTCGTTTGTTGGATACTATTCGGAAGGTGTGATCCTTTTAATGACAACTTATTTACTTAACCTAATGGGTTATTGGTGTAATAGTGCTCAATCAGTGGTATAAATTGCTACACTAAACCTGTAGTTTAAGTGTTTGACCAGATCATGGGCATTTTAGGATCGAACATCGGGAAAGTTGAAAAAGTGTTTGTCTTGGTTTTTGATTTTTTTAAATTGATAGCCATCAACTGTGCATCACATAATGCAAACAGGAAGCCGCTCTGACAACTGAATCCACCATAAATCTCAGTGGCACTTCTTGAGAAAAATGCAGACACTATGAGCAATGTTCCCTAACACTACATCCAATTGAATAGCCAAAGTTCACCCTGAGAGTTTTGTTTATTTTGTTATTTATTTTTTAATTACAATAGAATTACAAATTATATCTAATTACGAGCTAAGTAATTATAATCCTATGCGCGGTGCAATGTAACAGACCAGAGTCTCTGGTGGGGATACAGAACACTGCCTTCATAATACTAGACTAGCATACTATCCGCAAGACTAGCGAGGAACCCTCACAGGAGAATTCACGACAGTTGGCAACATTATCATTATACGACCTACTACAGTAGATATCAATAATGCAGTTGTTTTGAAGAAAGATCACAGATAAAAAAAATTATGACAAGTCCGATTAAATTTATTTAGATTTAGTTCGTCGCACGATCTTGGATCGCCGATAACGATCACCGCTGGTGAGCATAAATTTTTTCTGCATGATAATGTAACTTATCGCTCCCATTATTCTCTAGGATGATGCATAGATTTGCTAGAAATGTTTCCCTAATTAAATGCTCTTATAAAAGTACGGATATTTGCAACGATAGCGATAAGATAAAGACTGCATTGTTTAAAGAGCTAAAAAACAGCGGTACAAGTGTTTTATCTGAGTGGCAATAAATAGATGTTAATGAATAAGTAATTATTGCAAAAACACACACACACATTTCCATTTTTCTTGTACAAGCCTCGTTTATATTTCTATATTTTTTGTACAAGCCTCGTTTACAAAAAAATAAAAATTTTTGGTTTTTGGGTTTTATTTTTCTCTGATAAAAAAATAATTAAATTCTACTACCATGTATAGTCAATGAAATTTGACCTCAAAACCAAGCTGTTGATTGTACGAAAAATTTACAAACAATGCCTTCTACTTGTGATTTTGTTTTTTGTTTTAAAAAACAAAAATTAATTTCGTTTTTTTTGTCTATTAAAGGTTTGAACGTGTATAGTAAATGAACTTGTCATATTCGAAGTGTCATTAAAAGTAATACAATTCAAGTTTAATTTTCATTAAATGTGATTCAGTTTTTTTTCTCTCCCTCTCTCTCGCTAACTAATTTAAGTGCAGCTCGTTGAGACAACAAAGGAGATAATAAAGGTGAATACCCAGGGTACATCGTAGTAGTCCAGTAAATTCTACGCACATTGTCAGTAGCATGTACGATGAATGTTTCTGTGTGTTTGTATGTGTAGATGTTCAGTTACAAATTCTACAACTAAATTATGTTTTAAATTCAAAGTAAAATCATGAACAAAGAAATGTATTCAGGCACATTCATTCACTCATATAGTATGTATGCACATGCATACATAGATTCCTATTCCTCTGTGAAATTGAAATTTTAGAAGAAAAAAATTAATGACTATTATTGTATGATTTTTTGGTTTTTTTTAGTTTCAATTTTATTTTAGTAACTCCCATAAAAAGTGAAAATAATAATTGGCTCGTTTGAATAATGTTGTTGGATTATATAGGTCAGTTAGGTGGTATATTAACATTAGCGTGTTACAAATATTTCTTTGTGCATGTTGTTCCTTTAAAAATTCATTAAATCTATATTTTTATAGCATAAAAGGTGAAATATTCGAAAACATTTACATATATGTTTCGAAATGATCACGTTTACATCAAATAGGGCGGGTAGTGTGCTAGACTATTAGCGTGAGGGTCGTGGGTTCAATTCCCACAAGATGCTCTGGTCTGTTACACTACTCCGAGCATATGGACGAAGTCACTTAGCTCGTATGTAATTAAATATATAAATTGTAATTGTATTGTAATTAAAAAAAAACAATTTTCATATTTGGAAATCGATTTGAGATAAAATGGACGTTAACTTTATTTATTTATCGAACTCTGTTTGTAGTGACCTGCAACAGTCAGTTTGTTCGTTGTTGCAGTGAATGTTCTTAGGCGTCTTCAATGTCATGAGTCTAATAGGTTGAAATGCAATGTCGCCTTGACAATCCTATTGTTAGATTTCAGTGGATTTCTTATCCGTGTAAACTTTCCTTTCAGAATGTAATACATACTTGGTTTGGAATGCATTGCATTATTTAAGAGTTTTAGTAAGAAGCATCAGATTACACGCCGTAGATAGTTTTTTTTTTGACAGCATGGGTTGTTTTTAGAATAGTCGCAGCCGTAGAGAAATATAGACTTAACGCATGTGTTCTATCTTCCGTTAAAAGATGTTTAAGTTAATCAGTAGACATTCACAACTTCCTAAACGAGTTCGTGGCCGGACGACTTCTTTTTCACTGCTATTTTTTTTTGCTATTGCATAACCTAGGCTACAGAATGGTTAATCATCTTCTCCGCCATATTATTGCAATTGAGGCCAGAAGTCTTTATGGTATTCATTGTTATTAGTGGTGCAAAGTTCCCAATTGCATCCGAAAGTTAAGTCTCCCTTATTTAGTAATTTAAGTCAATTTTACTATACTATATACTATATATAAGGCTTGCAGTCCTTTAGTAACACATGGCTTTTTAAGAAATCGAAATTTTTTGGCTGAAAAAAAATGCTAGGACACAATCAAATCAAATACCTTTTAAGTGTGAAATTGGAAGGCTTAAATTATATTTTATAGGACACATCACATACTCCAATCTACAGTATATTTAAGGTGTTAGTCAGAGGTCGGAGAAGAAGATGCCAAGGTGATATTTTGAACATATGTTTCGAAAATTCAAACTAAACGGTGGTATAAAGAGAGTGAAGCCCAGAGGAAAGTAGAATGAATGACCGGTCACCGCAAACTTGTAGGCAACATGTAGAGAAGGTGGGTAAAACATGCAAGAACTCATTTAATAGCACCACTTGAGGATCCAAAGCAAATATTGATAATATTATGCCTCTTATAAGATAGCATCGAATAAATTAAGAATGATCGTTTTTTCTCGCTTAAATCTCAAAATTTAATTAAGTTTTAAAAAACAATTATTCCCTGTCATCAATCGTTATTATTTATTTAAATAAATACCTTATTATTCTGTGCGGTATCTCAAATTAGTAAACAAATTATTTTTTTTTATACTTATTTATATTTATAAATTATTTTCCTTGTTTTCAAGCGGTCTTTTGATAATTTTCTTCAGCTCAATAACATTTTTAATAAGTTTTTAAAACCACAAAACCACAATTTTTCAAATATTTATAACATTAAACAGGATATTGTTAAAAATATGTACATACAATAATAAAGGGGTTTTCAAAATTGAGAAAAACGTAGAATTTATTTTTTGTTGTGTTAAATGAATGCCTGCCATTTACATTTAAAGATTATTTCACGTAAATGTAAGCAGTCCATCTGCAAGTTCCAATTTTTCAAAGATTTTGGCCGGTATCACTCTAATGGCAGCTGAAATATTGTTTTCCAGAGCAGTTGTTGTGGCTTCACATTTTCCATATAAATAATCTAGTGGGATCAATATGCAGTATCTTTGCGGACTGTTTTAAACCTGAGATCAATTGCTCACCAAGCTCGAATATGCCGTCTGGCATATAAAACAGTCTTTTTGAAAACCACAGATCAGAATCAGAACTTGTTGGTGCAATCAATAACTTGCTCTATTGACTGCAATGTTCGATTTTTTTGTTATTAAAGATATTAACAGAGTGCATTGTCAGCTTTTTAACTTCCTCTGTCTGTTTTTCACTCCAAATTCGGCAATCCTTGTCATACCCACTGACCCAAACCAGTGCTGCATCGCCAAGGATTGGAACACATTTCAAACACAACCCCTATTTGGCTAATAAAACTCAATGATTTGCATGCATTACTCGTTTGTTAGTCTATTTATGGTGCAATCGGTGTTCTTATAAAGCATTTTTGACATGCCACGAACACTGCAAAAATGTACACTTAAAAATCAAATTGCAAAGAACTTTCAAGCGATCATTGACATAGTATTTTGCCACATACTACGTATGTAACGCGTACTTATTATTGTAAAAACAGAATTGTTTTCTTCATTCATGATAATGTTTCTTCGTATGACTCATAAAAAAATCTTTACAAACTATTGATACAATTTTAAACATCTTTTTACATGAAATTCCAATTACTCTACATTGATAATGTTGATGTTAATAAGTAATGAATATGTTTTTTTTTTTGCTCAGGATGATTTAATATTTAAACAATTTTCTATCATTCAATACAACGTATGACATGACATGTAATCAAATACATTTTCATTTGAAAATAGTGACAAGTTATACAGGTAGTATGCGATTAAAATCACAAATTACTTGGGTTTTTACCAACTGAAAACTTTAGAAAAATGTGGCCTTAATGAGGCAAATTGTATTAAAATACACGCAGGTATATTAGTATTGACTACCTCTCCGAAGATAAACAATTCTAGAGAAAATTCGAAAACTTATTTGAGTTTGAGTGTTCCTCATATAGTTTTCAACATTTTAAATTAGTTTTCTTTAAAATTACAGAGAAAAATTAAATAACAAATAGCCAAGGATAGCACACAACAAATTTGGTAAAATTTTTCTTTATTTCTGAACATAATCTCCTTCTAACCCCCAATCCGCTTTTCCCAGGTTCTATTCAATAGCTTTGACATCGTGTTTATAGCAGGAACTCTCTGTCTAGCATCTTAAAGTAGCCATCAATAGTTTACGTACACATATACATACATACATATGTACATAATTGGTCATTATAACCTTCAGCCAGAATTACAACCTTAGCTTCTCACACCACTTATTGTGGGTATGTTGATTTTATCCATAAGTGGCGGTATCTACAGTTCAAAGTCGACTCCGAACAACAGTTTTCTTATTTGAGAAACTTTTCACGGCAAATTTTATTTACTCTCAGAGTTTTTTTCAGAAATCTTATCAGAGGAAGTCGCCGAAGACATATTTTTCATATTTCGATTTGATCGAGATGTCTGACCTTTGATTGGAACCGTGGCCTCACGTCTAATAAGCCAACACACTACCTACTAGACTACGGTGACTTCGAGTTCACCTATCTCTCTGTGCATCCGCCCAAAAATAGCCTAGTAAGGTCAAATTGTACCTTATCAGCCAAAACATGAGCTTAATTTCTCATCAAACTCTTTCCTCAATAGGGGTGGTACCGTCTGGCATGTTGTACAGTCTTTTCGAAATCAAATACCAGCCAATTCCAATTTTTCCATTTTGGACTAAAAAACCGGTAATCAAACCATTGTTCTTGAACAAATAATGTCGCTGACTCACTAACCGCATTAAACAGTGTCCCTATCAGCGTGCATTGACATAACTTGAACTGTCTCCGGCTGTTCTTCACACCGAATTCAATAATTTTATTTGTTGACGTACCAATTAGGCCAAAAATGAACTTCGTAGCAGAATATGGAAACATATTTCCCAGACAACAATATAATAAAATTCAATGATTCCCAAGTGGGGCTCGATTTTAAGTCTATACATGGGGAAATGGCAAACCATACAGAGCATTTTTGGCATTATCACATGTCGCGAATTCTTTTCTTATACTGGCAAAGTAACACGTTATTTTTAAATTTTGAATCAGAAGCGGATCAAGCTTATGTTGTTCAACCGAAAATAAGTCCAAAACATTTTTTATTGGATGTTAAACAGAACGTTCTTAAAAATACCGTTTAGATGTAAACGAATTTTTCCTTTTTGAATTCCAGAGAATTTAAAAAACAGGAACTGGCGTGTTAAAAATCATCACCCCTGAGTGTAAGTTAATCTTCAATTCTTTTTTTTTAGTTTTTGGAAAGGTTCAGAAAGTCACAGTGAAACCCATAAAAACCGCTGACTAACATATTTAGCCGTGTCAAGATAATTTTTAATTTTAGTTATGAATGTATGCGAGTATTTAAGCATACGTACGCACCCACTTTCTTTAATTTATTGGTCATATGAATTTAAATTAAGCCAAATTAAATAATATAAAAAATGTATACAAAAAAATAATTATCAACAATTAATTTAACAATTGCATCATTACCGATTATGCCCTCGCCCCCCTTGTCACACTTTCTCATTTTCTTTTGTTTATTATTTATTTACAGTGAATATAAAAACTTATAAAGGCAACGTCAACGAGACAACGAGACTGACTGCAGTACTCTAATTCCGTTCATTTACTTTAGACTTGTAGCAGATAATGACAATATGACTAGAGGCAGAGTAGGAGAAGGACCTGATGATGGTCTAGCTGAGGTTGATGCAAAATATGGCAAAAGATTGGCGTACGATAGAAATTTTCAGGCCCCCTTATGGCGTAAACGTTCCTGCACAGATGTACCTTGTTTACTTTTATTTTTTGTCTTCCTAGGTGGCTGGATTTTCATTGCCACTTATGCTTGGCGTAATGGTGACCTAAATAAACTGGTCGTTCCCACCGATTCATTTAATAAGAAATGTGGCATAGACTCGGGTGTATTGAATAAG
Organism: Sarcophaga subvicina; assembly: GCA_936449025.2. NCBI lineage: Eukaryota > Metazoa > Arthropoda > Insecta > Diptera > Sarcophagidae > Sarcophaga > Sarcophaga subvicina. Next base: position 90,663,200 of record OW388081.2, on the reverse strand, counting down.
AAATTTTTATTTTTCTTCAACCTCGATCGCTGTATAGACCCCTTAGTGCCGATTACAGGCTGTCCCACACCGCAAATATGTGTGGAACAATGTCCCCAGCAGACTTTTATATGGGACACGATGAAAGACCAACTTTCTTGGGAGGAGTTGAAAACCAGACTGATTTGCTTAACCGATGCCGACAAATATAATATTCAGAACAAAGCTGATGCCCAAAAAGCTATAAACGAGGAACGTTGTGCCAGATGGTATATTAAGAGTGCACCGTTCCTCAATCGTTGCATGTGGGAATTTTCACCACAAGTTTGCGATTATATACCAGCATTTCTGCTTCAACGTAGCCAACGGGATTTATCCCTAATAGATAATGGTTTGCAGGCAAATGTAACGGATATTCAAAGTGAAAGACAATTACAGGCCTTAGCCTTAACCATGTTTCCAAAAGCTCAGGCTTTAATGTCTAAGCCCAATTCAGCAGCCGTTGATCCCAAACTATCGTTGGCTGAAGAACCAATTGTCCAGTGCCGTACACGCCAGCAATTGAGCGAAACTGTTATAAAAGAGAAAATGCTGCAAACCGATACCAGATTAGCCAAATTCATTGGGAACATTGTGGCCCATTTCACTAATGGCACCCATGAGGCCCAGCGTGTAGGCGAAAATGTTGTCGAGGATATTTTAAATTCGTATGCAGTAATTATAACAGCTATCGTGTGCACTTTAGTGGCTTCATTCATATTTATAGCGCTGATGCGTTGGTTAGCATCGCCCTTCCTATGGACTTCCATCTTTGGTGTACTCATTGGCCTAGTTGTGGCCATTTATTTTAGCATTAAACAGTACATATTCTATCACAATGAAGCCACTGTACCGCAACATGCTTTAAATTTAAATGCAGTGGTTAAAAATGTTTTGCAGGTAACCTATACCCGATAAGTAATATGGTTTCTAAAAAATAGTGGAGACAAAAACCAAACAGTTTGTTGTTATACATATTCGAAGTTAATTTTTCAATAAAAAAAAAGGAAATTATCAACCATAACTTTTATACTGAAAAGGATTACTCCCTATGGTATAGCTAACACAATACTATATTGGTTTTTGTCTCTGCTAATATTTATAGATTTTTAAAATTAATAATTCCTTTCACTTATTTATTTACAGGACCAACGTTTATGGCTTTATTTAAGCATTTTCCTGTGTGTTTTCTTTCTCATCCTGTTACTGCTGCTAATTGTTTTGCGTAAACGTATCTCTATTGCTGTGGCTCTTATCAAAGAGGGCAGCAAAGCTGTTTCCAGTGTTAAATCCACCGTATTCTTTCCCATATTTTCCTGGTTACTTTTCATTGTGGCCATTGTATATGCCGTTGGTGTAGGCCTATATCTGGGCTCTATTGGCCAGAATTCATTTCGAATGATTAGACAACTAGATCCCAACAGTGTAACCGGTGTTACCCAGGAGAATTGTAAATGTGATGGCCCGGCTATTAACTACACTGTGGGAGCAGCTTGTGAACCACAAATCTTTCAAGAAAACTGCTACAATGCTGATAATAATCTATTGGGTTTCTTTCAACAGTCACAACGATCTCCCTGTATGAAAACTATGTGCAGCTTTGTAGAGGTCAAGCACTCACCCATGATTAATTGGTTTATTGTTTATAATGTTTTTGGCTATCTGTGGTTGACTTTCTTTATAAGCGCCTTCAGTAATATGGTCTTAGCTTGTACGTTTGCCACCTGGTATTGGACGTTTAAAAAGAAAGATGTGCCCTTTTTCACACTCTCCAAAGCCATATTTCAAACTACCTTTTATCACTTGGGTACTTTGGCATTTGGCTCTTTGATTTTAGCCATTTGTCGTTTAATACGTCTTATACTGGAGTATATCGATCGCAAAATTAAGAAATACGACAATGCCGTTACACGAGCCATACTCTGTTTTATGCGTTGCTTCTTTTGGCTTTTGGAGTCGTTTTTGCGCTTCCTTAGCGAAAATGCCTACATTATGTGTGCCATACATGGCAAAAACTTTTGTACCAGCGCCAAGGATGCTTTCAATCTGACCATGCGTAACTTTTTGCGTGTAGTGACTTTGGATAAGGTTACCGATTTCCTCTTCTTCATGTCTAAACTCCTAATAACCGGAGGTGCAGGCGTAGCTACTTATTTCTTTTTGTTGAATAACCCGTCCGTTATACAATTGCATTATAATGCTGTACCCACAGCTATTGTGGCCATATCAGCTTTTCTCATAACAAGTGTTTTCTTTAGCGTCTACTCCATGGCTGTGGATACTTTATTCCTTTGCTTCCTGGAAGACATTGAAAGAAATGATGGCTCAACTGAGAAACCCTACTTTATGTCTAAACACTTGATGAAAATTTTGGGCAAACGCAATAAAATACCAAAAAGACAACCTTAGGAGGTTAGAGGAGATATAAAAAACCAAAGTAGCAATTAAAATCAAAAGAAAATCACAAATGAATTCGAAAGCGAATGGATAAACGAATAAATGGTGCTGCTTCGAAAGGCAATATTAATTGATTAGTTTCTAAAATAAACTTTAATTTTAATATACAATTTAATTATAAATTACGCTCTGAAAAGCGTTTGAAATGTGAACCCCAACCCTCATATGTATTCATATTTTGTACATAACAAAAGACTTTATTGGATTAATAATCACATTTTTGAAGAATTTTTTATAATTTATTTAAATATACACAGTTGAACTTCAATTTTTGCTTTACAAGAAATCGACCTTAGCTTTTTATGGTACTTTTATGGTACAATCTATTTACACAAGTTTTATTTTGTTTTTCTAATGCCACTGGATTAGGTACTGATTGTTTGCTAAATCATATATTCTTTTATTTGCTTACATATAAAGCGACATTAATTTAAAAACTTTTTATAATCAAAGCAAATGATTAAATACATTGAATCTCTTCACACTACTTCACTTTACAGCTACTTTAAATCCTAAATCCGTGGCGATGTTGAAGAAAATTAAGATTTTTTAAATAATAAAAGTATTACAAAGATTCTGGCTCTCCGGCAGGACCGGTATAGACGGCGCTCCGAATTAATAGCAAAAGCAAATTTTAATCTGTTAGAAAACTGTCCCCAAAACTATCTTTTCAGTCAGACAGATATTTAGCGCTTTTTAGATTCTCACTTTTTCTTCTTAAAAGTCCATTTCATCTTGTAATTTGTGAGCTAAAAATAGAATTGTAAAGTAAGGATTGAAGACCACACAGAATCATAAGCCCTAAAATATCAATCATTTTTCCACAAACGTAATCCACACTTATTGTGGATTTAACCAGCATTTGTGTGGTACTAAGACGATCATCTAACCTCACTCTTGAAATAGAATGGAGATCTTAAAATAACTGAACATAGTATGGACTTTTAAAGTAACCATGACTGGCCATTAGACCTTTAGAGATAACCTTAAAAAATTAATTGTTTTGTTTTTACTAAATTCATAATCCATAACTAGTGTGGATTCAAACAGATCACGCATGTATTACCTTCGAGATTCTGAAAAAATTATGATTCTATGTTCCTTCAGAGCTAGATTGTCATGCCATGATCTCAGATATTATTATACACTTAAAATAACTAGGAAAAGTAATTGTCATAAGCTGCCTAGCAAAACTAAGCAGCTGCAATGTTCCCATATTTAAGATCTCTAAAAAAGGATAATGTTGTGTGTACCCAGTACTATTAATAAAAGCTTAATACCGTAGAATCGCTCAGATAATAATAAGTCTGAATGGCGGAAATTCAACTGTATATATTTTTATATTTTTTTAATTAGACTAAAAATTTATAAAAAATTTAATTGTGTTCTAAAATATAATTAGAAAGTTTATATGTTTTGTTGATAAAAAAAAACATAAACTTTATAAGAAAATATAAAATTTAATTGAAAATTTTACTCGATTAAAATTTAAAATAAATTTTATTTAAAAAGGTTGTGTTAACATCAATGAACGAAAATGTATCAGTGAAATGAAAAGGCTTTTTATTATTAAATTTTATCCTCACAAATTTTATCATCAAAATGTCGACTAAAAAATAAAAATATTAAAAAATAAAAATTTTAAACAATAGAATTTTAGATGATAGTATATATATTCTTATAAAAAAAACAAGTAATTTTAATAACAAAATTATATACATATGTATTGTTAGTTTTGATTTTCGAAATTATATTGTCATAAATATACATATTTTGAATATACGTACATATATATGTACATACATATATGTACGTACGATTAATCTATAATTAAAATTGCATGCCAAATTTACGTTCTATTTTTTTAAATATGAAATTTGTTCAAAATTAGTTTATAAACAAATATTTATTACATTGTATACTAAATACATACATACTCGTATATACGAATATACATAAATTTGTTAAATTATATTTCAATTAATATTGTATTTAATTTATTATTATTATATTACTTTTGTGTTAATAATCAAACAAGCACACCGATCTTAATGAATTATAATATTATAGAATGCTCAAAATAAAGTTTATAAATTATTTACAAATTTTTGGTAATATCTTATAGGAGTAAATAACTCAAAAATATTTCACTTCATTTGAAATCGTTCGTTTTATAAAAGTGGAGTGTTTCCTTTGAGATATTTTGAATCTGTAGATCATACCGTTGGAAAAAAATTGTGTGCACGAAATGATTCAGTCCATCTGATATATTTGCTATTTATACCACACCTATCCAACCGAAAATGAAATTCAACTCTTACGTATGAACCAGTTAAGGCTTCTCGACTGCGTATAAGAGAGAACTAAGATACTCATTAATGACAATAAGTCATCCAACTGTATTGATTCATTAGAGCGCCGTCGTGCCGTGGCTTGTACTTTAATGCTTTATAGCTTATTCTGTAATTTTTCCGTAGTATACATTTGTCATGAAGTCGACGTTGTATAGTAGGTCGTGTGTTGGCTTATTAGACGCAAGGCCATGGTTCAACAAAACGAAATGTAAAACAAATATTCCTTCGGCGACTTCCTCTCATTAGGCTTCTGGCGAAAACTCTTGAGAGTAAATAAAATTACCATGAAAAATTTTTCAAGAAATCTGTCGTTCGGAGTCGACTTTAAACTGAAAGTCCCGCCACTCATGGATAAAATTAACACACAAGACATGAATGTCTAAAGGTTTTTATAGATTCTTATAGTTAGTCGAAAAGGAATTCATCCTCTACCACATATATTTGTCTTTGAATAGGTTTAAAGGAGTAAATAAAATCAAAAATTTAATTACAAGATAATTAAAATTTTTTCTTTATGGATAGATGCGTTACACAATATTTTTAATTTAAATTTTTTAGATGCCTAATAAAAATAATTTACTGACACAATGGCAATACTGCATGACTTCAACCATCTCTCTTTCGTACCCCAATTTGTTTATCAGCGAGTTTGTTTTAACCCAATGACTCCACTAATGGAGGTGAAAATTATTTATTCTAGACACACACCGGTTAATTGATTTACGGTAATACAGTACATATTTCGAATAACGACACTTTGGTGAGTTTCAATTTTATTCACCACATTGGTCAATTTTATTCACCACATTGGGCAAATTCACCATACTTTGTAAAACTCACCACCCTAGGAACTCACCACAGCGAATAAATTTACCACACCTCCCAAAAATTCACTAAAACAACGTTCTCCTATGCTCTCTCTTCCTTATCCGACCCACGGCACACATAAGCAATGACACACATAGAAGAAACAACTAACACAAACAAACACTCGCCTTAAAAATCCTTCTGAAACTTAATTAATTTTCGTTTATATATGTATAAATCATTCGCGAAAAAAAATTGCGAATATTAACGTTTGTTTTTCGAACGTACAAACGAAATTTTTAAACCATCAGTGTTGCCAGGCAGAAAAAATTTTTTTTTAAACCAACTCTGAAAAATAATCATGAAAAAAATTCATAGTTTATTTCTATTTTTTCAAAACTAAATTATGCTTATTTAGTTTACACAATAATTAATTAAATTACATTTTTTGACAACAAAAAGAATAACAATCAAAACCAAAAGAAAAAAATTAAACACCGCTAAACATATAACAAAAAAATAGCAGCACTATAAATTTTATAGCGTAAACTGTTGGATACTGCCTTAAAATGCATCACTGCATTAAGTCCACGATGCCAACCTAACTATACTAAAATTGTATTGCGCCAAAAAACATAGAAAAAAGATGGAAGCACGTAAAAGACAAATTGGACATACATTTTACAAGCAGCTGCTTAAGCAAGTCAAAAGCACAAAATGTGTTATTTTGTGGTAAGAGCACGCAGGATCTATTAAATTAAATTACATTATCGAAATGAAGACGAAACTTTATAGTTTTATGAACGAACAAAGCGATTGTAGAGGTTAGTTGATAATTTAAAAATTTGTTTCTTTTATAATAATTTCTTTCAACATGATGAGACTGTGCAGGGGTACAGAACATGGCAAAATGTGGCCATGAAACGTTGTAACAGGAAATGCAAATCGGGCTCGAGGCCCAATATGATTTGCGTTTTAGTTGCAAATGTTTTAGAAGTATGCACAACTGACTCAATTTAAAATAAAACCTTAGTCGAGAAACTGTAGAAATTGGATTTTAAATAATTTGGCGATTTTTCTTGCAGCACCATGGCCAATATGACGATATAGCAGCTCTTCATCGAGAAATTTACGTTGGATGGTGTTTCAGTGGTGTGGATACATGTGTAACAGCTAACGACGTAAGGTAATAAGGCCAGTGGCTGTTAATAAGCGAGATTGCTTTTGGGAGCCGACAAACCAAAGCAAAATACAAGTTTTATATTCGCAACTGTTATAGTGACGCCGTGATGATATGGGAATTATGGAAACTTGGTAATGAAGAGAGATGACCTAAGCAGAATTGAATATCCGTTACCTGAACAGTTATGTTAAAGTTAACCAACAACACCATCACATATTACATTTTTCCTAAGACAACGAAATAAATAAATAATATAATAAATAAAATAAAGTTTGTTGTTATTGCTTTGAAGTATTGAAGGAAATTTTTATTCAATTATTAATTTCTGGAATGAAGTGAGTAATCAATCTAGCTAAACTTGATTGATTGGAATTGAGGATTTCCTGATGGGTTGATTATGAAAGGAATATATTTTTTTTCATTTCAAAAATACCGCAGTACCCCCCACCAAGCTTGCAGTACTTTTTTCATAAAATTCGTTCAAAAAATAAATATATATTTAATAAGTATTCGCATATTCTTTTTCCGTTTCCGGTTTATTAAGTAAAAATTACGCCCGTTTGTTTACTCCACTATGGTGGTGGTCTGTTTGTCTAATAGGTAGTTACAAGTTACAGTAGCCTTATTAGACGTTCAAAAAGCCACTGTTCAAACCCCAGGTCAGACAAAACGAAAACAAAAAGTAAATTTGTTTGTTAGAAAGAAAAAATTAGTTTGGTAAGGTAGTTAGTAAGTTAGTAAGTGTGTTGTAAGCAGTTGGTCGCCAAACCCAACCAAAAAACTCGACATTCGTTTGAAAACAAAAAACCGATGCTGGTTTGGAGAGAAAAGTAAAAAAATATTTTTTAACATTTTTTTTTTTTAATTAAAAAAATTTTTTTTTAATTTTTTTCTTAGGTGTGAAATTCACCAAATGTGGTGAGCTTTTTCACAAAATGTGGTGAATTTTATCCGGTGTGGTGAATAAAATCGAAATTCACCAAAATGCCGTTATTCGAAAGGGATACTGTGTTACCATAAATCCATGTACTGTATATTGTGATTTGGACGATGCGTGTCTAGAATAAGTAATTTTCACATATGTTAGTGGAGGCATTCACCGATATGTCTGGTTACTGCATTAAAACAATGTTGCCATTGTGTCATGCTATTTAAAATTATAAAAAATAAAATTACAAAAAATAATTAAATTTTAATTATTTTGTAAATGGATTTTTGAATAATTTCTTTCTTATGTTTGCTTTTTTGCAAATTGGATTTTTATAAAACTACCATTTGATGCAAAAAGGTACTCTTTCAGTTATAGTTCAGTACTATTTTAAAATTTCAATTTTGCAACACTGATTTAAAATATCTTTCTTGAGCGCAGTGAAAGAAATTTGTGGGTTGATATGAATAGTAACCACAAATTTAATGTTCCCAAACTGATTAAATATACATATACAATTCTTTTAAAGGTATTGTTTACAATGGTAACACTTCTCGTACTTAGTTTAACAACAGTGTGTACTAAATTTAAATTTTTATTCATCTCCTATAACCTGCTTATTAGAACAAGCGCTAAATATAATATTTAAAGTGTATTTTGTGATTTAAAGAATAGTTTATTTAATTTCTACTTAATTGTATAAAAAAGAGATTTTGAAACAATTATGGATCGCACCATAATTGTACCATATCGCGCTGAGGAGAAAGAATTGTCAAATTTACTCTATAAAGCTATACAGGGTTTAACTTTGATGCATCCACCTTCGGAAGAATTACGAAAATGTTTGTCGGAGGAAATGTTTATAAAACCAAACCAGCAGGCATTCTTTCATGTAATGCATTATCTTTTTCGTATCCTTGATGCTCCAGAGTTTAAGAAACGTTTTTTCTGGCCCATTACGGACAAACGATCGGAGGCGAATTTTCGCACTAGCACTGTTGAATACCTGAAGCACATAAACGAAAAGCATAATTTGAACTGGACAAACATTAAATCTTATTTGGTAGTTATGCCAGGCGGTATGAAATTTATAAGTTTTCTACTAGATTTTGTCAACTTTATTGTAAAGGAGTTGATCAAACAAAAAGAGAAACAAATGAATGTGGATGCCAACCACTATAGAGAACAGATATCTGAGTCAACTTTACATAAAATATGTGCTAAAAATGCAATTTTTAAGGAAATGGCTTCTGCGTTCCTTGACACAATTGAAGGCGTCAATGCCAAATACGACGAAAAGATTCAGAAGATAATGCAACAATATGACGCATTGTCCTTAGCAACTGGAATAAGTGTTAATATGTTAACCGATGAGAAATTTCTTCAAGACTTTGAGGCGAATAACATAAAGCTCTTTGAACAGAGCTATAGCCAACGTACCGAACAAATATTAGAAATAGACTCTACTGTTAAAGAACTTAAACAAGCCATGGATACATTTTATAGCAAAGAAACGGGTTATAATTACGATAAACAACGTTTGTGCCTACAGTTGAGGCGCATAAGAGATCATTTCGCCATAGAGGATTTGAAAGAAGGTTATATTTGTAGGAAACTATTACTATAAAGTGAAGTCTTTTTTACACATTCTTTTTACTTTTTGTTTTTCAGAATCTTTTGTTTCGAAAGTAACGGATGATGGTGTTAACATCAATACCCTTATCTCGACATTCAATGCTATTAATGGCACTATACAGAATGAACTTAAAACGCTTAATGAGCGTCCCTGTGCAGGTGAATTTGTTTATTCACGTTTGCAGAGCTTAAAAAACGATTTGGTAGAGATTGAAGCCCACATAACAGAGTTTCAGAAAATGTTAAATACTAATATGAAGAAATCTACAATAGATTATCCCCAAACACCAGTACGTGCAGCTTTATTTGGTCCTACAAAACGTAATCTCGAAAATAACCTCTTTATGAAATTGGTTTCAACACCACCCATTAGGCTAGAAGTTCCAGAAGGTGCAGGAAAACCACGGTTGGCACTTGTAGATTCCAAGTCAATAAATGAATCAACTTTTAATAATTTCTTGGGTAAGAAACGATTTTTTTTTATCCATTTTGTTTGTAGCAAATAATGCGTATTTTCGCAAATATAGGAAATCCTTAAGGAAAGATCTTTTATTTTATTAAAACATTAAGAAAATTATATTTTTATTTGCTTTAGCACCATCACGCGCTACCACAATACGTCAAGCTAATCGTAATAATAGCATTACGGATCAATCAAATTGCGATTTAAATATTACATTAAATCGTTCAAAAATTATTGATCCCATGCAATTATTGCGTTCTAGCAGCAAGAAAGACACTTCTAAATATAAATTAACCATACCACAAGCAAATACTCCAAATTGGAAACTTCGGCAATCGTTGCTATTAAGTGACAACGATGATGACAAACCTACACCGTCCAAAAATCCGAATATGAATGAGTCACATACGAAAACTCCTTCACCATCACTACTACAACAATCGCCCATTACGCCTTTTAGTTCAAATGATCGTACTCGTATTGCAAGAACACCATTTCATCTTGATGGTAGTGCCACAACTTCATTAAATTATATAAAGAAACTGTCAGCTGTTAAGAAGGTGCAGGATGTTTCTTCTAATTTGGCCAATTTAAGCACAAGTCCTTCAGGGCGTTTAGAGCCTTTGGTTACTGTTGAGGATTTTACTACACCGAAATTAAAATTGAATGATTTGTCGTTGAATGAATTTAATTTAAGTCATAATGTGAGTATTTTATAAAGTCAATAAGACCCATTTCTGTACGTTTCGTTTACCTTTTACAGAATTCCATGGTTTCTGAATTACCAAAAGTTATTGTTAATTCACCGTTCGTTAATAATGATGAAAATAATCCAAACATTACAAATTATATTGCAAATGACTCAATCGATAAATACGAACAGGAAGAGGAAGATGCTTTAATCAATATAAGTGATGGTGTTCTACAAGATGTTACTTTATAATTTACACAAAAATTAGTTTATCATTTTTTTTGCAATGTCTTTACATAAAATATTTCTATTCAATATACATGTTATTAGTTGTTAAAAACATTGGTTTTTGTTTAATCTTTTGTCGCGTTATCGGTAGTACAACACCTGTTGGCTTTATAAACGGATTGAATTTCGGTTTTTGATTGAGTTCTAAAGAATCTTCGGATTTTTTATAATTTAATAGATTCAAAAAGTATTCACGCCTTGCATAGTACATGTCATCATATTTATTGAAGTCCTCTTTTTCTTTATTGTCGTCGTGATTCACTATTTCGCAAGTATTTTCTTTTTGTTGGAGTTTCTGCTTATTGTTTTCGGCTTCAATATTGGACATTGCTTTCTTTATCTTCTCCATAAGAGCCTTTGTATTGAGTTTGAAACGTTTTGCCTGTATGCGCCTTAATTTTGGTATGTTTTGTAGCATACAACTTACGTGTTCTTCTAAAGTATGAACACGTTGTTCTAATATTTCCATATTCTCCACAATTAATTTATTTTTATCCCTATCCTCCAATATTTCCTCTGCGGTCACTTCAAATTCTTGATTTAAATCGAGTTCGCTGTCTTCCAAACATGTTATTTTGCCATTGTTATCCTCTACAATATTAACTTTACCTTTTAGGCACTTTTCAATTAAATCAAATATTTCCTCCTTTTTTATGAATTGATCCGATATCGACAATTCCTCCAAGATATTTTGAACTTCAGTCTTGACTAGACTAGTAATTGATAAAGTATTGTTGATGGGTTTCTCAGACACGTTTGAACTGGAGTGAGATGCATTAAAGTCCATCATAGCCTGATGTATTTCGTTAGTCAAGGGTATAACGCGTTGTTTCTTTTTACGTAATTTCTGAAAAAACGAAGGTTTCAGCTTTGAAATAGACTTGTGATACTTGAAACGGGGTAAACTTTGTTGGCTAATACGTGAGCTCGACGCCACTACACTCTCCATATACTAAAAATTTTGATTTCGCCTTCAATCTTTTATTTTAATTTTTTTTTATTAATTTTTCTAAATTTAACTATTTTTATAAAAAAAATTTTCAAATAAAGACTAAAAGCATATTTTTGATAAGTATTTCATACAATTCTTGGATTTTGTTTATTGTATATGTCAAATAATGATTATAATCAATTGTAAATATATGAATATAGATATGGATGTATATACATATGAATTCATATATCTTTGGATATAATCAATTCAAACTGGTACTGGAACCGGCATCCTTAAAGTCCATCATAATTTTGTGTATTTCACTAGTCAGTGGTATCAATCGTTGCTTGTTTCTTCGCGACAATTTCGAAAATATTTTTAAATCTCCATTAAAATATCTTAAATGTGGAACAGTTTCTTTAAAAAGCTCCAAATTTGATGTGGAGTTGCTTTCCATGATTGAGAATTTTGTTTGTATATGCAATTATATGCATGTATTATATTTTGTTTTATTTTATTTATATTTTGTTTTTATTTATATATTTGTATATTTATATTTTGTAATATTTACTATAAATTTGATTAAAAGCTTTCAAAAAACTGTGATAGACAGAATAACGTCCATAGTATGATCACAGCTGATAGGTATGAGACAAATACGATGTTTCATACTATTTACTTTACCAATTTTTTTAGCAAAAAGCTGCTCGGGGAACTTGTCCTCTTATCATATTATTAGCAGTATCAATATTATAAATTAAACACAAGAGGTATGTATGTATATCCGTTTGTGTTTTGGCTCTCTAATACACATGGCCGAGAAGCCTCTAACAAACTTCGAAGCACCGGCCCATACATTTTATATTCGGCAATTTGAACAGAATAGAGACCTCACTCGTTACTTGAAAATAATGCTCTACAAGTCGCTCATTCTCCTCCTGCTTCTCTATAGCGCAGAAACATGGACTTAACAGCGTAACGATACAGCACTTGGGAATGATTGAAAGAAAAGTCCTGATAAGATCTTCGGTCCAGTGCGAGTTGGCAATGATTTCCAAATCCGATCCAAAAATATGCTGTATGACCTCCTCAACAACATGGTCGTCGTGCTGCGCACTAATAACCAGCGGCTTAGTCATGTTTTTCAGATGGAACAGGATACTTCAGCTAGACGGGTGTTTGATGCTGAGATTAGAGGAAGTCAACAGAGGACGACCTTGTCTGCGTTGGAAGGACCAAATCGATGTAGCCCTGTCATCGATTGATGTAACCAACTGGTAGGATGTGTTGAAGCAGGCGGAAATCCGATTATGGCCAATTAAGTAAGTACCAATATATGGGTTGTTTAACGAATATAATGAAAAATAAGCTATTGAAAATATCGACAAAAAGTACATTAAATGCAAACTATATTTACAAAATATTTATTTTTATAATAAGAAAAAAACAATTTCAGTAGAAATTATCGTCGATGTGGTCTTATTTTTGATGCTGTGTAGTATTTTGTTGTTCAGGAATATAAGTTTGAATTAAATTCCCTTTTTCGTATTTGGATTTTTATATAGGAATTCGAAATGAAACACATTCGACTTGATATAGAACTTAACCCAGAAACAGTTATATATTGTTTTATCTAATGACCGAGAATACCATACAATAAAAGAAAATCTTTTAACGGTTAATTTTGATTATTTCATTAGCCTTGAGAAACGAAACGTTTCTGTTTTTAAGTATTTCCGCTTTCGTTTTTCTTCTTCAACAGCTGTTAACAGAGTTGTTACTAAATAGTGCTAAACTTATTCCTATAAATAAAAAACTTCACTCCATTACTATACGACTACGGAAATTTTTCATTCGGTAAATTTTTTCCCATTGCAGAAGAGGTGAGCTTGAATTTTTCCTTTTATTTCTTTTTTTTTTTTGATAATTTATATCTGAAGTAAATTTTTAAATACAATAAAAGCAGCTGTTTTGTGTGTTATTACATTAATACTGTTAATTGAAGATTGTTTAAAAATATATACGTATAGCGTGGTGCAAGAGTGTCTCAATTTTTTATGGTCAATATTGCAATTTAATGAAAATTTATTGATTTTTCTTGTATACGTTGTAAGTTTTCTTTTCTTTTGTGTTTTGTATATATACTACCACCGCAAAAACAACAATACAAACACTAATAATACAATTGTATGCATTATATGCCATACATTTTGGACAGAAGCATGAATCATAATAAAAATTGTTACATTTTAGTTTAATGGCATCAAGTTTAATGCAAATGTACCAAGTTAATTGCAATTTTGGTACACCATTTGTGGTAAAGACGAGTCTTTCTTTTAATATAAAACTATGCGATATCGTCTGTCGGGCGACCGTCTATTATATTTGTTCTACATCAATATTATATGTAGATGAGGGTCGAGTCTCAAGTTGACTGATAAGAATAAAAAACTCCCTATGTTTTAAGTAGTTGCTGAACAATAGGTTTTTATTCATTGTTTGTGTTTTCTTACTTTATTATTGGTTTTGTTTGTTATCATTATTATAATTGTTAGTATATACGCAGTTTATAAATATAAACTATAAGGAAAAATACTCGATCTTATAAAAAATGAATTTGGTTTTGTTATTTTTGTAAGACCGTTCCTACAGATTGTTCTTTTTCAATTTGATGATAAAATTATTTAAAATTTTATAGCGTTTAAATTGTACCAAATTTGTTAAGATTTCTGCATGACCGCAATGACTGGGAGGTGTTTAATTGGTAACCTGCATTTGAAAAATTATGCAAATTGTTGGAAGTTGTTAATGGCCCAAATTTTACTCGCGTAGCATTAAAAAGAAAACATTTCAACATAGGGCTAGGCATGTGCCCAAGTTTCAAGATCAATTAAAGACAATCACAAAAATTTGGCTTTAATATGGATAATAGATATTGAAAATGAAATGGAGGCAGCATCTATTCCAAAACTGTAGGCCTAGGTATGTTGTTACATAATTTATATTGCTAAGTAGCTCCCATAATATCCTTTAAATCAGAAAATAATGTAAAAAATTTGCGTAAATTTTTCAAGGAGCATGTGGAGTGTAGCCAATAAAATTTTCAAAATAAACAATGTAAGCCAACTGTTAACCACAATTTGTGGTTGTATGATTGCGATGTATTATAAGACTCTACGCGAAACTACTCCAAAGCTATTGAAAGCAGCTCTTTGAAGCTTTACAAATAAACTATCAGCTATTGGATATGTTTTTTTTATTGTACTTTGTCAAATTGAAGTTCTTGAATTTGCGAATCTGCACCTCCATAAAACATTATAAAAAGCTTTTTACCCATATCAATTAAAATATCTTAACTTATTTCTTTACAGATCAATTCATTTCAATTCCATACAGCGGAAGGGGGATAACCATTTTATTTAATTAGTTATTGAAGGGCCTATAACAACACGAGCACCATTCAAAATGGGTTCACTGTTCCGCAGTGAAGAAATGACATTATGTCAGCTCTTCTTACAAAGTGAAGCGGCCTATGCTTGCGTTTCCGAATTGGGTGAATTGGGTTTAGTGCAATTCCGAGATGTGAGTTACAATAAGGCACATAAAACGTAACATTTAGTTATCGTTTATAATATATGTTTTCAGTTAAATCCTGATGTAAATGCATTTCAACGAAAATTCGTAAATGAAGTAAGACGTTGCGATGAAATGGAACGTAAATTGCGTTACTTAGAAAAGGAAATTAAAAAAGATGGCATACCCATGTTAGATACAGGAGAAAGTCCTGAAGCTCCACAACCTAGAGAAATGATTGACTTAGAGGTAAGATTCGTTTATTTTAATAGTTTGCAAATACTATAATACTTTACGTTAATGACAGGCAACTTTTGAAAAACTTGAAAATGAATTGCGTGAAGTTAATCAAAATGCTGAAGCTTTAAAGCGTAACTTTTTAGAGTTGACCGAATTGAAACATATTTTGCGTAAAACTCAAGTATTTTTTGATGAGGTAAGTTTTCTTATTTTCAATATCTTATACTGTATATAACAAAATAATTCTAATTCTAAATTAAATGTGTAATGAAGGACTAATAATTTTTTTTACAAATGCTTTTTTGTATATAAACCAACTAAATAATAATTTTAAAATAACTTTTTAAAATTTTAATGTAATTAACCTTTTGACAACACAACTGAGAGGTGCACTTTGTAATTTTATTTTATTTAAAATATGTGATTAAGTTTTTAGTAAAAGTTTCTTTTTTCTCTAGTTTTTCTTTAGTTTACTTTAATGTTGATTTATTTATTATTGTTTTACTTTATATTTCTTTATACATAAGTTTCAAGGGTTGTGGAGTTTTATTAGTTATTGTTGAGCATGTATTGAGATTTGAAATATGATTTGAAAGTAGTTTAATTTACGATTATTTTATATTTTGCTTTTAACACAACAAAATCCCTAATAGTTGTTTTATTTAACTACAATTTTTTTGTTTTACTATAAAGTTTTAGTTAATACCCACCTACCACAGAAATTACAATATAAATAAATTATAAAATTTAACAAAACATTGCCACCTAAAATAATATGTGCATTTTTCTTCTCTTAAAAAAATTTAAAAAAAAAATTATTTACTCTACTCACCACATATAATCACAGTCACTGTAAATAAGCTTCTGCTTTTATTTACTTTAATATATGATTTCTATATGCTTCTACTTAATTATCTATCTACTCTTTTTACTGAACACTATTATGTTTCTTTATCACTATAATACTGGCGATATTATATGCGTTGACATACATATTTTTATAAAAATATGGTTTAGCATTGAAAAATCTGTTCTTTTATTTAATTCCTGCTTGAATTCCAAGTAATTAACGTGGTTAATCTTTCAACATAATTCTGAATTGAATAAATAGAAAAATATTTATTGCTGAATAAATGCTATACAGTTAGAAGTGATTTTAATTTTATTTTAAATAAATTCTCTTGCTTTTATTTTCTACACATTTTAGACAAGCTTTTATAGAGATTTTAAGTTTTTGAAGTTTTCTATTGGGATTTCAGATGTCAAACAAATTTATGAGGCATTAATGATTTTTACAGTTGTCTAAAAGTGTATAGATAACATATAGATATTCCATCCATTACAGACTTATTTGTTTGTAAAATAATTTCAAATCTATTTAGCACACCAAAGTATAATAGCAACGAGTTAAATTGCATTTTACTTTTACAGTATTTCAAAAGTTTTTATATTTTAATAACTAGTAATCTATATATTATAATTTTAAGTTTTTTTTTAATAAAATTTTTACATTTTACTTCAACTTGGACTTTAAAAAAATTCTTTTCTGTTATTTAAAAACTACTGCAATTCAATAATGTTATATTCTTATCATGGCATAAATTATCACACTTTTTATGACTTATTTCTATTTTGTTTTATTATTAATTCCTTTAGTTTACATATTACTTTATTTCCCTTTGTTACCTTAATTTTCTTTTTATCATTTTCGGTTTTTTTTAATCAAAACAAAAATTTTCGTTAATTGTTTACGTTCGAAAAATCAAAAACAAAACCTTAAAACACATTACCAAAATAAAATCCCTCAAACTTGGTAAAAAAAAAATATATTCCTGCACTACCTGGAACAAACCTTTGTCCCTCCTACTATTACCTCCATCACTTTTCCCACAATGAATTTTATTTATCCCGATTCCCTTACCTGTAACGGTTGTGTTGCCAGGCGGTACCCACGATATCATATAATACAACATCCTATAAATCCCGACGTTATCGACAGATGGCTGACAATCAAAATGAAGATGAACAAGCCCAGCTTTTGGGCGAAGAAGGTGTGCGTGCTAGTCAACCAGGACAAAATTTAAAATTGGGGTAAATATTTAATTAAAAAAAAAAAGAAAACAAAACAAGCATAAAACAATTATCGTTAAACATAAAAGAAAATAGATAACGTCGCCGCATACGTGAAAACATGACTCGCTAAATGTTCAAGTGATGAAACGCAAACGCAAACAAAAACGGAAATTATCATTTATTTAAATCATCGTCATTCCAATCATCATGAATTTATTCTTAACGCTCAGTTTGATTGTAATTTATGTTCAAAAAATGCACATATTTATAAAATTTCAATAATTTGATAAGTTTAAACCTCGTTTATTAAAAGGATATTTAAGAATTTCATTTAAACTTAAGCCAAAAAGTGAAATGTTTAATTTAATATCGTATCGTATTCCTTTTAATTTCTATTTCGTACTGTTTAGTACCAGTAAAATTATTATGTTTTCTTTATATTAAGCTTAAATGAATATGAAATGACTTAACAAATGCGGTTGATGTAAACAGAGCACCCCTATTTTTTTAGTCGTAACAAAAATAGATTTTGCATCCTAATTAAACGATTCGTTTAGAGAAAATTAAGCAGTAAACAGTCTGGTGGTGGGTTGATTTTCATTTTTAAGCTAATCATTGTATTTTATATGAAATTTGTTATGTCCTCTTGTTCTTATTTTTTCTGTTAAAATCATTTGGTTATGGTATATGAGCCTTGCCTTTTTATGTGTATTATAATTTTTTTTTTTTTGTAATTCGACATTTAAAACAAAAACTCAAAAACCTAAATTTTTACTAATACGTTATTAACAATAAAAAACCCTATAAAATGTTAATAAACATTATTAACAAAAAAAATAATTCTTTGTTAAAAATTTGTTAAAAAAAAGAATATATATTTTGCAATACATTAATTAAAAACGTACAAAACCTTTGTAGCAAGAAGGTGGTCTAAATAATACTACCGAATCGATGACACGTGCCTTAATTACCGATGAAGTACGTACAGGCCATTCTATGGGTCCTGTGCAATTAGGGTATGTATTTTGTAATAGCCTCTCTCTCTCTCTCTCTAATTAAGAACAAATCGTAAAAACTAACAATTAATGTGTGTATAAATATAAAAATTTTAAATCATATATTGGAACAGAAATTTGAAGTACCAAAGACAGTAAATTTTTTGCGATGGGTTTTTAATTTCTCTTTTTTTCTGTTTGTTTTGTTAATTTATATATTTTTTGCTACTGCATCCATTAGATTTATGGAAAAATCAAACGAGCGTGAAGAATATTATCCATGGTTGGTACCATTAATAAAATTTTATCATCTTTTTTTTGTTTTGTTTTTCGTTACTTCAATTTCAATTGAAATGCTCATAATATTTTTGCAATTGTTTTATGCATTATTCGTTTACATACTTTCAAGTGTTTTCAGCAGATTCGAACATTTTTTTGTTTCAATAGTTTGTACTTTGTTGCATAATGATTGTTAAATTAAGAGAAAAACGTTTGTCGATCTAATTATTAAACTTTTTTTTTGTTTAACTAATCGACGGCGATGATTGTTCGGAATTTGTATAAATTTTTATATTTCAAATTCTAAGTTTATTGTGTATCTTTTTAACTCTTACAACAGAACAGTATGATGTCAGCCTAACGCTTTGGTTACAGGCTGGATGCTACAATTATGCACCAGTACGATATTCTCTCAAAATATTTCAATACACCATCCACTTTTAACTCTTCGGCAAAGAGGGATATTCTAGCTCCTATTGACAGTTCATGTTCGAATGTTGGTTTCATTTATAAGTTTTTTTCTCATCAGCGGCGAAAAGATGTTCAGAATGTTTGAGTGGTCATCCTAAAGACCACTTTCTAACAACCAGATTCCCTCAAACTTAGTACATAGGAATCGTAGAATATTAGGCGTATAAATCAAGTGCAGTTAGACAGGGAATAGAGTCCTCTTATCCCCGGTAATGCTCAAAAATGTTATCCGCGGTACCTTATTCAAGATAACACGCTGAATATACCTATCCAAAGCACACCACCAAATAACACAGCAATACTAAATAATTGGCCGTACAATCGCCGTATAAACCCAACAAATGGTCCAAAGCGGTAGTTCCCAACTTTTATCTATGGAGTTGTGATACTGAAACAACGTCTGCGATACTAAAGCATACAGACCCTTCTTTATCCTTACCTTGACATACCTTTTGCAGTTCAGTTTATGTTCAGAACACTCAGACCACAATATTTGGCTTCATTTCATTTGGTAAAGCTCCACACCTTTTAACTTTTGCAGTTATACAGAATCCCCAGATCGGACTCCGGTGCCAATAATGCATGCATTGTAATTAAAAACTAAGTGAGAGAACATACATATATCATTGCCGTAATTCACTTGTTATTTATCGTGTGTTTATTCCAATACAAGTTTTTTAAACAGCTTATATAGCGCTTGTGTTTTCGGTCTAGTGCTGCGTTTAAGCTTATTGAATCATACGGTATTTTATTAATGTTTGCAATCAATGCACGTTTCCAGTTTTCAATCCGAATTTTGTTGTGACCATATACATATGCTTTACATTTGCTATACAAGCAGTTGTCAATTAGTTTTTTGGATAATTTTTAAGTTTTTATTTTATTTTTTTTTTTTTTTTGAATAGAAAGAAATGGCAATAATTCTGCAAGGATATTAAAATTATTTTTATCGATAAGTTTAGTTATCTCGGCGGTTAAATCGTTAAGAATGGCAGATTTCCTATGTATGGAAAACATCACATCATTATGCAAATAAAAGTACAAATTTTGTTTCATAATATTTCATTATTTTCCTTGTAATCGAATGTTATTGTGTTTCTAGAACATTTTTCATAAAACAATACATCACAAAACATTAATAACATTTTCTATGTTTTTTTTTAAGTTTCCATTAAATGCTATAAAAAATATTCATCGATAAAGAGATTGATTAAAAAAATAAAAAAAAAACATTTATTTCTTTTGCATTACATTTTACTCATTGGACATGTAGCAAGTAAAAATCAAATGTTACAAGTTATGTTTTCATGTTACTAATAATAAATACAAACAGTCTAAATAATTTCAATTTTCCTTAAAAAAAAACCTTTAGCTTTGTAGCTGGTGTAATTTTGCGCGAAAAATTACCAGCATTTGAGCGTATGTTATGGCGAGCCTGTCGTGGTAATGTTTTCTTGCGTCAAGCTATGATCGAATCTCCTTTGGAGGATCCATCAAATGTAAGTATTTGCTTGAAGAGTTGTTACAATATTTTCTAAATCATTTTTATAATACTTTTTTATTGTTTTATTTTGTAGGGTGATCAGGTTTATAAATCTGTATTCATAATATTCTTCCAAGGCGATCAATTGAAGACACGTGTTAAGAAAATCTGTGAAGGTTTTAGAGCCACTTTATATCCTTGTCCAGAGGCACCAGCAGATCGTCGCGAAATGGCCATGGGTGTAATGACACGCATTGAAGATTTAAATACGGTTTTAGGCCAAACTCAAGATCATCGTCATCGTGTTTTGGTAGCAGCTGCAAAAAATCTTAAAAATTGGTTTGTTAAAGTTCGAAAAATTAAAGCCATCTATCATACTTTGAATCTTTTCAATTTGGATGTGACACAAAAATGTTTAATTGCCGAATGTTGGGTGCCAGTTTTGGATATAGAAACTATACAGTTGGCTTTGCGTCGTGGCACAGAACGCTCTGGGTCATCAGTACCGCCCATATTGAATCGTATGCAAACATTTGAGAATCCACCCACGTACAATCGTACGAATAAGTTTACCAAGGCTTTTCAAGCGTTAATTGATGCCTACGGTGTGGCCTCGTACAGGGAAATGAACCCAGCTCCGTATACCATTATAACTTTTCCCTTTTTGTTTGCTGTAATGTTCGGTGATTTGGGTCATGGTGCCCTTATGGCATTATTTGGCTTGTGGATGATACGTAAGGAAAAGGGTTTAGCTGCCCAGAAAACGGATAATGAAATTTGGAATATATTCTTCGGTGGTCGATATATTATTTTCTTAATGGGCGCGTTTTCCATGTACACTGGTTTGATTTACAACGATATATTCTCGAAATCTTTAAATATATTTGGCTCGCACTGGACGATTAATTACAATGAATCAACGGTTTTGACTAACAAAAATTTGCAATTAAATCCAGAAATTCACGATTATAGTGGAACACCTTATCCGTTTGGCATGGATCCAATATGGCAAGTGGCTACTGCCAATAAAATCATATTCCAAAACGCCTATAAAATGAAAATCTCCATTATATTCGGTGTTCTTCACATGATCTTTGGTGTATTGGTGTCCTATCAGAATCACACCTACTTCAAGAATCGCTTGTCATTGATCTATGAGTTCATTCCTCAGATGATTTTCCTGTTGTTCTTATTCTTTTACATGGTCTTGCTTATGTTTATTAAATGGAATCGTTATGCTGCTACCAATAAACGTAAGTGGAAATAAATTATAATGTACCAGTGAAATAAGCAAAACGTGTATTAATTTTGTCATTTTAGCACCATTATCGGCTTCCTGTGCTCCCTCAATTTTAATTACATTTATCGACATGGTATTGTTTAATGAACCAAAGGAGGCAGCTGATGGCTGTGAAGTTTATATGTACTACGGCCAACATTTCATTCAAAATACATTAGTGGTGTTAGCCTTAGCCTGTATTCCGGTAATGCTGTTTGCTAAACCCTTAAAAATTATGAAACAACGTAAACTTGCCAATGTAAGTGAAAATATAAGTATAAAAAACATAAATTAAATCATTAACATTTTCAAAAGAAATCCTCATCCTCATATGCACATCACAATCATTGTAATAATATGCGATGATCTTACGCATTTTAATTGAACAAATTTTCACAATAACTTCACAGAAATTATTTATAAAAGAAAACTTAAACTGATTGAAATTATAACACTATTTCTTTCCCCCTATATTCGAAATTAATACTTTCCCTTTAACACCAATCTCTGTTAACACAGGAAGAGGTTAGTTAGCATTAAAAAAAATTTATATTTAATATTAAGTTTTTGTTTTTCTTTTCGTTAAAACTAATATTATCTTTCTTTTTTCAAAATTAAAGGTTCAGCCCATTACTGGTTCCAGTGATGCAGAAATCGGCATGTCAAATGGCCAGGCAGTTGGAGAACATGGTGGTGTCTCGCATCATGATGAGGAGGAAATGTCTGAAATATTTATACACCAAGGCATTCATACAATTGAATACGTTTTAGGATCAGTTTCTCATACAGCTTCCTATTTGCGTCTTTGGGCTTTATCCTTGGCTCATGCCCGTAAGTTTTACTTTGATATCTATACACATAAAAAAGAAAAGAAAAAAATTATTTTTGCTTAAAATGAAAGGCTTTACATCGCATAAATAGTTAAATGCGTCTAGCATATATCACATATGTATTGTTTCGTGTGATAGCTTATTTACAACAAATCATTTCAATGGAAAACAAATGTATTAATCGATTTTCATAAGTTTTACAAACAAAATTATTCTTCATAGACAGGAACAGGTGGTTATCATTTAGTTCTAAGTTCGAGTTATAAAATGAATACATAATCATTTCCAAACAAAGATCCAGAAGATTTAGGTGACCCGTGGCAAATATAATTTTTTCTCTTATTGGAGACAAAGACGGTTAAATTTCTGACAGTGTAGTTACAAAATTTAGATTTTGTCAAACACACCGAAAGTAAGCTTCGCTGCTATTTGCACGGGTTTAATGTAGAATTCACTAGAATGCAAAGGAGTTATGATATGAGATAGCATTAAAAGTGTTGATTTAGCACGAAATTTTATTTTTTAACTTTGCTTAAAGAGGAATAGCACTTATATTACTTGTAATACAAATTAGTAGAGCCAATTACAAACGAGATCTGTTTTATCTATACCCACCTTATAAGCTGAATTTTTTTCCTTCAATTTGATTTCTTCTGTTTTATTTTAGAACTTGCTGAAGTCTTGTGGAATATGGTGTTGTCGATTGGTTTAAGACAACAAGGTTGGCTAGGTGGCATAATGCTAACCTTTGTGTTTGCTATCTGGTCAATCTTAACCGTTGGTATTTTGGTACTAATGGAGGGATTGTCTGCATTTTTGCATACATTACGTTTGCATTGGTAAGAACTATTGAAATTGCAGTTTTAAGAGCAACGGAACACATTACTTAATAAATTCGTTTTTCTAGGGTGGAATTCCAAAGTAAATTTTACCAGGGTCAAGGCTATGCATTCCAGCCGTTCGCTTTTGATGCTATTATTGAAAACGGTACTGCTACGGGATCCAGTGAAAATGAATAAATTAAAATTATTTAAACCAATCGCATGAATACAAGAAAAAATCTTAAATTGAGTCTCATTTAAAAAGCATTAAAGAATTTACTAAAATTAAAGATTAAAGCAAAAGTTAATGGTATTTAGTAGTTAATAATAGCAACTTAATTGTTTTTAAATATATTTACATACCTACACATGCATACATATACTATACATATATATATATATAAATGTTTATCTTTTTACTTAACATGTAAACGTATTTAATATTTCGACATTTATTCATTTAATATTGTATTTATTTAGAGAATTAAACAGAGTAAAGTTAATAAAAAAAAACTAGCAAATAATGCTACCAAAGTTAAGAGAGGCATCATTTTAAATAATGATAACAATTTGCCTAACAACTATGAAGAGATTAAAAATATTATGAAATTTATATACAATATATACTATTAATAATAATAAATTAAAATAAAACATTCTCAGTTGAGAATTAATTACAAACAAAATGAAAAAAGTGAAACAAACATAATATGTATACCTAATATTATTAGATGTTTTTGAGTATAGTATAGTGATATTTAAAGTTCGTATAAAACATTGTTCTGTGCAACTTAATACATTTCCAAAAAGTTTCAAAAGGATTAACGTTAATAAAATAAATTAATAATTGAATTTAAATATTCGTGAATTTATATATTTATATATTTATCAATATTATATAGCAACTATTAATCAACTCTACATGACATAGATAATATTTAGATGAATGTTATTTTTGCTGTGTTAAATAAAAACGCTTGGAATGAACACTTTTTCCAAGTTCTAGAAATTTTTAATGATGTTTTATTTTAACACTTAGGTTAGACAGGTACAATCAAGAGATTAATAGACCCATTGGGATAAACTTTGAAGGATTAACCCTTTTTACCAGGGCTAGAGAGAAATTTATCAGCACCTTTGATATAACATACTATGAAATTCATTCGATATCATGCAAGAAAGGATATTTCACAGTTGGTTAGTAGCATAGAAGATGTTGTATAATTTCGTTTTTTCCTGTCATTTCCACTAGAGAAATCAAGTTTTGACTAGCCTTAATCTATTCCCATGCAAGAAAGGATATTACACAGTTGGTTAGTAGCGTAGAAGATGTTGTATAATTTCGTTTTTTTCCTAAGTCATTTCCACTAGAGAAATCAAGTTTTCACTAGCCTTAATCTATTCCCTGCTAGATGCTCCAATAACAGTGTGCGGTTTTAAATGAATGAAGATGTAGCTAACAAAATAAAAGATGGTCTAGCTTCATCCTCTCGCATTCTAGTTGGAATATGGCAAAGGAACATAATTGAAATCTGTCAAGACACCAGCACCATTACCTATTAGCTTTAATTATTTTCAGCTAATGTCTTAGAAGAATCCTGTTAATATTCTGATCCCGAGCTATATCGTATGAAATTTGTAAAAGAAAACTGAAGTAGATAGGTCCACCCAGAAATATACAAGCCTTTAGAGAAAAGAGTATGCGTTGCTACAACCCATCCGTGATTACTTTTGATAAGTAATTTAATCATTTCTGAAAGGCAAATATACACCTGACAGTTTATCTCAGAAACGTAATGCCAAAGAGAAGGATCAATAAAAAGAAGGCATAAATATCCTTACTATTGTAACCAGCACATATTTACAGCGGGATTGTTCTTACGAACCAACCTTCTTAGAACAGGTCTCTGTAAAGTTAGAAAAAACCGAAGCAATCATATTCAGTCCTATCTATATTCCTTGAATAAACGAAGTTGTAAATATAAAGAAGTATGAGTCTTAAAAATAATAATTAGAAAATTTTTTATGTTCGTAGACCAAATCGTCTTAATTCAAAAGAACTTCAATGAAAATTATTTTAGGCTTAGTCGTGTTATAGCTTTTGGTTGACCAAATTTAAAACATCGGGTTTTTGTAGTTTTTTTTAGCATTTAATTAACTATCATCAATTCATCCATAAATTCCACAAAATTATTCATATTTTTTCCCGGTTCATACAGTTTACGCTTGTCCAAATCCAAGTTTTCCAGGCAATTTTTGAGTTCACCAACAGTGCAACATTCCAAGTAGCCTTCCTTTTTCATGTGCAAAGCTAACTCCTGCTGATGATTATTCATCAATTGATCGTTGATCACCAGAATGCCCGCCTTGCGGTTTGTCAATATATCCAAACAGGTACCAGCGCCAGCATGACCGATAACAAGATCAGCATTTATGATATCCATGCGTTTGGGTTCAATTTTAAAATCATATTGTTCCACTTGCAAGCCATACTTAATTGATATATCCTGTTCTTTTACTTTTTGGCCTCTACCTATTTGCAGAGTGAGTTGTTTACATCCTTTGTTTTGAAGTATTTTCAGAACTTCTTCTGATGTGATCGTTTGAATCAGGTCTTCAAATTTAGTGCTGCCGACAGTAACGTAGACTTTACGTATTTGTACCATTCTAGTTTCCTTTGGTTTATTTAAATTTGATGAAATTCTTTTGTTTTAATAAAAATAGACTTTTCTTAACAAAAACACTGATGGCATTGTTGATAAGAATAAATGTTTATATGTGTCAACTTATTAAAGGAAAGCAGCTGACGTGAAAGAATATGGCAACACGAGTATATATGCCAGCTGATAACAGTTTTATCACCGATTTAGGAAAAATACATCCTAGACCCATACACTATAATTTATATTTCAATTTAGCAATGACTCCGCTAAACAGTGTGAAATGTACTTATTACAGACTCAAACCACATAAAGAACTCACGATAAAACAGTGCAACTATGGTAGCACCAGCATGTCAGTAATAACGTGTAGTTTGGAACTGACGGTACTTCAAGCAAATTTCAATTTTATTCACCATATCGTATAAATATATAATACACAAAACTCACCACATTTGAATTTTGTGATAGGATGGATATCCACGGTACGCAGGTGGGAGGATTTGAGTGACAACACATTTTGAACACAATCACTACACTTTTTTAATTTTAATTTATTTAGGCAAACTGAACACGGAAAAAAGTACTAAAGTACTGAATTTTTCAACACTGGTGCTTGACATTGTATCCAATGTTGCCAGGTAACTAAAAATCTGTAACCAACTTCTGAAAAAGAATTCACCAAAGAGGGAAAAATCAACCAACTTTATGAATTTATTCATAATTCTCTTCAATAATGTTTGCTGATGTTAAATTTAGATCCGATTGTAAATATTTCGACAAAGAGTTTCCAATTTGTAGCTTTTTTGCAAGCGTTTTGGATAAAATATAAAAGAAAGAAATTATTTAATAATCCATTTACAAAATAATTTAAATGTATGCAGTTTTCTAATTTAAATTGTTTAGAATTTTAAATAGAATGACACAATAGCAGCACTACCTTAGTCGTTGGGTGAGAGTGTGAAAATCACTTTTCTAGACACGCACCGTCAAAATTAACATTATACCGTTCATTGATATATGGTAGTACAGTACCATTTCAAATAACGGTACTTTGGCGAGTTTCAAATTTATTCACCACACCAAATAAATTCACCTAATCTCACATAATTTACCACACTTAAAAAAAATATTTCTCCCCCCCTCACACTACTTACTCACTCCCCAACACCAAATCAGCAGCAGCAAGCAGCACCAATGCAGCCAACACAACACACACACACACAACCAGCTACCATCTGTCCAACATTATTAAAAAAACAAACAGGGCTTATTTTTTACTTATATAAACCGGAAACGGAAAAATAATGTGCGAATTAGTAAAGAACGTGTTTATTAACGAATTTTTCAAAAAACAAGTCACATTTTTGTGTAAATAAAAATAAATAATATTTACATTTCCCATCCCTGATGGCGAACACCTGCATTGTGTTCGATTGTATTAATGAAATGCCGGTATGGAACATCTTTTAACAAACAACCTCTCATGCTCAACAACTACCACCAGCATACTTTAGGGAGAAGTTCGGGGATGGAAACTCGCATGTAATGAACGAAAATATACAGTACAATATAAAAACAAGACTTTAAATATGTGTTAACTTTCAATGACATACTTCTTATATTTTTAAACAAAAATTTATAAAATCGCGCCACTGTGCGACATGATTGATATCTTTGTTTATAAGAGATAAGTAGACAAATCGGAGATATAGAGTAATGCATATGAAATAGCACTGTTCTCTTCGATGTACTATGGCGAAGTACATCACAAATTGCTATAACTAGGTCGTATAATCATTAAGGAGTGCAAAACAACATCCATTTCACTTGGCTCCCATGAATATTGGCCTATAAACAATTATTTTAAAAAACCAATATCATACTTCCCATGCCTGGTTTATTTGTACGCGTATATGTTTTGTTATGTTCGTTTTATAGCGCAAGAAGTAGAGCAAATTTGTTCGTTCAGAAATTTGTTCGTACGTTCGTTTGGTTGCCTATAGAATTGTTGAATGACAATGGCAGTGTGTGTGGTCTGACCAGACCAGCAAACAACCAGTCAGTTGCTCTCAGAACGGCTGGAGCTTAAAAAACAACAGCAATAATGCGATCTCTTTTTTTAAAACATAGTTTACCATTTCATAGCACAGTTGTGCAAAGAGAACTCACACGCATTCTTGTGTTTTTTCATTTAGTTGTCGGCCAGACTGCGACAAGAACACATGTGCGGCGGATGCTTTATCATTTTATTTCAGAATGACACTCAAAAAATATTTTATGTTAAAATGGGCTATGCCATTAGCTAGGCGTTTTTAATTTTTTTTATTTTGTCGCATAGTATAATTTTTTAAATGCTTTGGAATGCTCGCTTTTTTTCTTTTAATAAAAAATGGGTTTTTTATTATTTTTAGTTTTATTTATCTAAAAAACCATGGCATCATTTTTAAGCCAAAGATGGATAGCTTTATATTCTTTTAATAAAAAATGGATTTTTTATTTTAGTGTTATTTATTTAAAATTATTAAGCCAAAGATAGATAGCTTTACATTTGTATGTTGATGAAATGAAAATAAAAATAGCGTATATTACTAACACTTTTCTATGGCTGTAAGTAAATAAATTCTCTCAACTTTATTTCTCTCTCTTACTCACTAACACATAACCAAAAATTTTTTGACGAACCCTGTTTTAAAATGAATTTTTAGCAAACAAAACTTTCAGTTGATTGCCGGCCTTTGAGTTAAACGGTTCGTTCTTTTTGCGTGTATTAGCGAGATTCTATGAAAATAGACCTAAAATTATTACCATCACACAATCGTTGCATCCGAATAATATTCACATTTGACTGGCGCTTTTTCCAATTAATTTTTTTTTATTGTTGATTTTTACTGTGTTAATAATTTTGAATGGTTTAAAAAAAAAAAACGCAAGTGAATATTTTGTATTTATTTTTTTGGCGTAACTATTAAAAAAGTAAGAAAAAAACCGTTTTCGCACGAGAGTTTATTTGAAATATTCTACAAAAAAATTTCATACGTTTTCCTATGCGATGTAGTATGTCTTGTCTAGTTGTCGTCTATATAGTGATTAGAATTGCTGACTAAAGAACCCACTGCTATATCGGTGAATATACTCATTTATGTACATGTGCTCGTCGCAATAAATGTACGTGTGTTGTGTGTATGTGTGTGCGTGTATAAAGAAAAAAATCATCTTTGTCTATTTCGTATATTTTTTATTGTTTTTTTTTTTTTTTTTGCCAGATAAACGTGAATAAATAGATAAGATTTTATTTACTTAAATAATGATGTGATGTGCTACTGCTGTGGCTGCTGCTGTTAATTATTTGTTTACATTTTATTTTTGTCGTCATTGTTAGTGTTATTATTGCTGTTGTTGCCGAAGTTGTTTTGATTCAATTACCGTTTTTACAACTACACACGCCGAGTAAAACGCAACGGTTGTCAGTTTTGATTGTATGTTTCACAACATTCGGGTCGGCCGTAGTCTCTCCACTCACTGTTTTTATAGTAATTGACATCACGCTTTTGGCTTGGCTACTACGCGGTCAGTTGCTACGTTTGCTCATTCATTCAATCGGTCATTTAATTTGTCATCATCCCAACCAGCCCAGAGGCAATCACATCATAAACGTGTAATAAGATTTGCAAAGTGTTCATGATATTTTTTGTATTTTTTTTATTATTTAAACGTTGGCTATATATGCCCTTTCGTTGTTGTTGTTATTTTTTAGCATCAAGATTTTGTTGAACGTCAAATAAAGAAATAAAAAAAAGAAATCATCGTATAATGAAAAACATATGAAAAGGAAGGAAGTGCAGAAAATTACGAAACGAATTGTTCTAACGGCGCTTAAGTTCAAAAGGTAAATAATTTTTGTCTAAAATTTCATTCAATTCTGTTAAAAAAAAGAATATTTTCGTTGCAAATTATAATAATGATTCCTAATATTTCTCTAATCAAGCGACCCGGGCTTAATTTTGACCATAATGTTATGGTATATACAGTGGTGGCCTTACAATTAGAAACGACTTAGCAACATGTATGTTTGCTAATTTGTTTTACAGTTTTCACTGTGTACCTGGGATCAAAGGCTTTGCTTGGAGGACATCTTACATACGTTTTTCCATCAGATTGGGACAAATTAAACTTAGATTCGTCACTCCAGAGAACTCTGTTCCAGAAACATCGTTTCTAATTATAAGGCCACCACTGTACATACAAATATGTATCCTCTTCAGGGGATATCTTACAAACTTACAGGGAAACCTCCTTATGCTGTAGGTGAATATTGTGTAAAAGAGTTGGTTTTTGATAAGAGTTAATTAAACAGCTCAAATAATGGGAAATAATGTACATTCTCATGGTTCTGATGCTTTGTTATTTATCTAAAGTCAAATATTGCGCGTCTTAGATATCTTACATATGTTGTTTGACGGTAGGTATAATCCAAATCCATGTTTGAGATCTTGTACGTGACAGACTCCATGCAATTAGTCTAATTTCTAAAGAGATTTCGCTCATGACATCATCCAGCGAGCTGTTGAACAACCAGTTGAGTTGATATCTGCATCCTCTTACGGAGCTCTAAAGGCTTGAATTATTTTCTGGGGCACTCCTTACCTTACTTACTAGATACATGGGAATGCTTCATTCTACAGGTTCAGCATAATGTGTGCACTGTTGACTAGATCTAGGCAGCTTTTATTTGACCGGAAACCTGTCTCTTCATATAGCAAATTAGACGTTGGATATCGGATGCTGCTAATGTCTTTCAAGGCTTGTTTATCTTTGAATGATTATTTCATATTTCTTTTTTCTCTTTTTTTTTAAAGAATTCCAAACATGTTTTGTGTAGAAAATCAATTGACGCTTTTGTTTTAATTTTTTAATAAGTGTTAATACAATATTTGTTAGGTTTTTTTTCGAATATGTTTTGTATTTAAGGCTAAACGTTTAGCACAAGCTAATTAATCTGTATGTAGATTGTTGTTATTGTTGTTTTGTTCTGTATTATTAATTTTTTTTTAAACATAAATATTTGAAATTTATTGCAAATATTCATTATGAAAAATAAAAATAAAAAAACATTTTTTTATTCACATACACATGTGTGTAATAATTTTAAATATTTAATTGGTTTAATATTTCTTTTATTTTTATTATAATCCTCAATTATTTCAAAAAAATGTTTAAAGTACACGTTTTTTAGTTGTTAATTGTTTGTGTATGGTGTTTTTGTATTCGCCACATTAAATCTATAAAAACAATATGTTGTTGAAAAATTCCACATGGAATACGAATTTAATTCAACAAAAAAAAAAAAAACAATATTGAGAGGTTGAAAGATGGTTTATTAATGCTTCTCCATCACATCATCTCTTTAAAATTGTAGACGATATAAAAGAGATCGACTTTTAAGCAAATATAAGCATTCAAAAGAATAATTAATCAGTTGAAAACACGTTTTAATTTTCTATGCTCTATACATACAATATGTATGTATATCGACAACCTTTGACATTCACTTCACCAAAAGCCCGAGCTGAAATTATCATCATGTTTCAAGTTTTTTGAAAAAATACAAGAAATTCTTGACGTCAATGAGTTTTCTTGTAGCCAACTCGTCTATAAGCCAGTACTTTGTGGAGGTATAGTGGTGTACAAGCTTAACTTTTAAGTGTTCCGTGTGTCTAAACGTTCTTGATTACTTAAATGTTTATACAACAGTCTGATAGCCTGGACTTTGAATTCCTGACTCTTCGATTGTATGCGCTTCTTCTTCAATTTCTCTTATCAAGTTTTGAATCATTATTATACGTGACCTAGTCGCCACAGTTGATGCATTTAGTGCGTCTTACTGCATTTATATACAGCCATACAGTTCATTATCCATTCGATGGCTATGCTTTCTGCTAACACAGATGGACCAATACCAGTTACAACTGCTGTTGCAAATACTCGTGCCTCGGCATATAATAAACAGGTTAAGTAGTATTAGTATGGAAAAGTGTTTTGCTTTTAAACTGCTTATCTGTACGGATAGAGCACCTGTTAGCCAGTATCATCGTTTTTCTTATCTTCAAAATGAATTAATTAGATTGCACCGCTCAAATGTCTCATTCATGCCTTGATAGTTCAAACAACTCTGTTTCGTATTCGTTAATTGCCAGGCACTTTCATCGATTCCTTTTCGACATTAACAAAGCCCACAGTTAAGTCAGTTTAGTTAAGTTTAATTAGTTTAAAATGGCAGCTGTCACAAAAACCATAGCTTCGTCGAGTCCCATGGCATATTCCGTTGTATCAGCTATCCCAATAATTTTATGAAATGTGACTACAATTCCAATTAACTCCGGATAGACACAATCTTTCATTAAATCCTTGGTGCAAAATAATTGTTCCTCTTTCCCAAGTTTCTTGTCGTTATAGCTGCTGCCGAAACCGTTGTGTGGTATTGTTAGCTTTCGGACATGTGGACTTAGAAGCCAATGCCTCGTTATAGTTGCTATAAGGTTCATATGGTGGAATCGTGTTAAGTTTAACGCAAATTTTTATCTTTAATATCCATATTGAACCAGATCTGAGTGATCTTTCTGAAATAAGTTTAATTATGCCGTCTTTCTTTTGTAAATGAGTGAAGCTTCTATGACTCTATATATTTGTCACACTGTAAATCATTATTAGACGATCTTAGATGGGGTGTACGCTTTCTCTAGGCATCTAATGTTGGTAAATATGTGTATATCTCTATTCGATGTACTCTTATGTATATCGGATTCGTAAAGCGATAATTTTTATAGCCACTTTATCAACCTAAATATTATTACAGAAATCGGGTAGTACAAAGCACAGTCCAAAATTCAGTTTGATGTTCTGAAAACATATCACTTTGGACTTTCTCGCTTGATCTAGATCCGTCAGTGAATATTTAAATGGCTTTATTTGGGAGATGTAATCGTTGTCGCACTATCAAACTAATGGCGAAGGCAATAACGCTGCCTTGTACAACTTACAAGCCGTACTTTATTTTATTATCAAAGAGAATGTGATTGAAAATAAAACGTCAATGAAATTTCCAAAAGATATTAAAGCTTTGCAGTTCTAGTATACTTTCTACAATTTTTCCATATTTCAATTTAGCAAAGTAAAGAGAGGCACTCGCGTTCGCATTCGCATTTTATTTTATTTTTTGTTTCAAATAAAATTTTAGACAAATTTTCAACACTTTGTTTTTCATCAATAATAAATAATTAAAAACATATTGCCCAAATAAGTAACACATTTAATGCTTTTGCGTCTGAATATGTTTAAAATTAAAAAATATAAAAATACACAATAATTTTTTATTGCAAAATTTAAACGCTCATTAATTCTCATACATGTTGTGCTGGCAAGCTTATTGGCTTCAAATTAATAGGTCATGTACTTTGCAAATAATGAGTATTTTGAAAACAATATTGCACCCCTTCCTCAACCCTGTACATAAATTCGATGAACCGCATAAAACCCATAACTTTTAACTTTTTCAGCATCAATTAACTTTTCAACTCTCAGTTATAGAGCGGCCAATGAATTCGGCAGCATTAAAAGCCTCGGAGATTAAGAAAAGTTAAACGTTAGACAAACAAACATTTAAACGTTTTATATTTTTGTTTAATTATACAACCACAGATAAATTGTTTTCATTCTTTATTGTTTATTGGTTCATTATTTTCAAACTCATAAAAAATAAACAAACCACTGTGACTAATAAAACTGGCAAAAGTATTGGAAATTCAAATTCGCATACCTTATTCATAAACATGTTGCAGATAAACAAATTCATTTTAAAATGTTTATGGCACTATTTAAAACGAAATAGAAAATCATTTTTGCGCTTTCTATTACGCGAGGCGACACCTAGCCGACGTGCATGCCGCTATTTTCCGAACATTATATTCAAGTACTTTTTTGAGTTATTAAAAAAGATAAATAATTAAGAAAAGTTTTCAGCGACACCAATTTGTAGCACTCTATTCCCTCTTTTTCGCCGATTGTAACATACTTTCTGTATTTCAATACAATGCATTGCATGCTTAGTAATCATCCGCCGAGTGTAAGTTTTGATCTAAACTGTGAGATTGATGCATAAGAGCCTCCAGAAAATGAACTCTGAGCTAGGATAGCCCACAATCGGTAGTCTAGTCAAATATTGAAATGCTGAAGGGAATGTTTAGCTCTGGAAAAACCTGAATAATGTACAAACGACAGTCGAACTTGAACTTGAATCAATTGTTCAGACGAATCTAAAATTACGAGCGATAGACAGATCGCTATAGATAGTATAGCGGCTAAAGTATAGTTGACTGTATGGCCGAGTAATGCAGGATTTGTGTCCAGCAAGAAGAAATATGAAAAAACATTTCTTCCACGACTTCCTCTCAACAGATTTCTGACAAAAACTCTTAGAGTAAATAAAAATTGGCATGAAAAATTTCACAAAAATCAGTCGTTTGCAGTTGTCGTTACTCATGTATAAAATTAACACACGCAACATACATAAGTGGTGTGTGGAACTAGGTCGTAATCCTAGGAAGTCCACCAGGGATCTACGTACCCGGAATAGGTAAAAAAGGCCTCGCTTTCTAAATGTACACAGTTCTTAACCGAATAGAACAACTCACCAAGGGACAACGATCTCTGTAAAAATGCTAACCATTGTATTTAAATAACTATAGATGGAAACTCTATCGTCTTAGGACCTGCTAAATCAGATTAATAACATGCTTAGCTGGGAAGCATGGATTAACAGCTGAAGCAAAGCAAATGACTACTGAGACTATGCGATCCTTAAAGGAAAGAAAAGAAATAAAAGAATTATTATTTTGTAAAATTTTATTTTCTCATTGCCCGTGTTCCTATTTTAAAACTATTTACACTGGCTCAATCGATCTTATAGAACGCTACACAAAGATATCAAAAAATAAGCTAATATGTTTCAATTTACTACACCTTATTTTATATTTGCTTTGTGCTGTCTGTTTATCAACCTCATTTAAGCCACACCCTGTTAAAGTTGGGTTTGGTAGCAAACAATATTAAGCCAAGAATTATATTCTGCCCGTATAAAAGTCCAAGATGAATGACAATTTTTCTTAATTTAAATTAAACATTTTCTACTCACTTATATAAACTTCATTCAGGTCTTCTATTAAATACCACCTCCTTACAGTTTCGCTCTTCACTGCTTCAACGTACACATAGAGAAACATGTACAATTTTAATTACTTTGTACATCGGAGGGTATTTATGTCTTTTTACAGACACAAATACAGATGGAACTACAGACTGACATATAAATATTTATTACATTCGTACATGTAGAATACATATTGTACAAATAGAATATATTAATTGACCACAGCTGTCATAACAACAACAGTTTTTTAACCTTTAAAATTGAATTATTGTGTTTTTGGATAGGAAAAATTAATAAACTTATTAGCAAACAGACTGCCGGCCGGCCTCGAGTACGTGATGATAACAGAATAAAAAATTTCTTGTATTTTTTCAATTACATACGTTTTATTTTTCACTCTCTCTCTCTCTCTCTCTCTCTCTCTTGAGAACAAGGAAAACAGTACTTACATAAATTATTTAAGGATCATCATACTGGTGATACGTATTTTTCATGCACCTTCTTTCATTGCAAAATGAAATTAAACTGAAAATAATAAAAATTTAAATGTTGATAGAATTTTAAACAAATTTGCGGTTGTTGCTCATCTATACAGGCTTTGTTTGTGTTTTTAATATGTGTATACCTTGTCGAAAAAAAGAGATAAATTAAACACTTTAGAAATCGCTTGAGACTAATTAAATACACTTTTTATAGCCACAACGAACAGATTTTTTTATATGTGCCATACGCTCAATGGGAAATTTCTTTGAAATATTGTTAACAATTGAAATTTTTTTTATAGAAATAACAGTCATGAACTTTACTACACAGCCGCTATTTTACTGCACAGATCAAAATACATTTAAGCTCCAGAAAGGGTTAAAAAATTTTTAAAAATATTTTTTAAAATTTTTTTTGTATGATACAGGAAGAGGTAACGACCTAGCTTAGTTCCTAACGTTATAAGTATTTCTCCATGTGAGAAAGCATGTGTAGGGTATGAGCAGCCAAAAGACTATGCATTTTGCATTATAATACAGGATAACATTAACGCAGAGTTTGGAATTCTAATTGCTGTTGGAAGGAAAACATAAATAGCTGGCATAAAATATAGTTTACAAAAGATTTCTACTGCGTTAATTGGTGTCTTGAAGAGTACCGTAGCTATTAACCCATACAGGCTTTTGTGGCCTGTTTATCTGCAACAATGAATTTCTTTCTTTAATACTGGACTCATCTGGCAGTTTATGATAAAGACACTGTGTATCACAATGTCCGCCTCCCACAGAGCAGTGAAGCACTTACATGGTAGAAGTCCAGTTGCTTTTTTTCTTCGGACATAACTCTAGACATTTACCTAGTAGGTAAAGAACCGTATCCTCTTCTTTGTCTCGCATACATATATAATGCTCGACAACAATGCTGTGAGAGTTTCTTCGGATTTTGAGAAAACTTTCCGTATACTTTCCTTTAGCTCTGTCTCATTTTGCTACGTTACCTTCCTCGTATCCGAAGCTGCTCATGCGGTTTTAACGGAAGTCGATACCATTATACTATAATCTTGCAGATATTCAATATGAATTCCAATGTAGAAAATATGAACAAAATTTGGACAATTCAGTCACGAACTGGTCACGAACGATCGTTCTGGAGTTTCCCAGATTACCACTGAGTCCCGGTACCGTGGTGGAGATAGACAGTGAGCGTTTCTAATAAAGATTCTGACCTATCCCATCATCTGAAAGAAGCTTCATTGGTTTAGTAATTGTATCTCGTGAGTTATACGCAGAAACTTTGCAAATCTGCCTTCACCCACAACTTCACTCAGTATCATGTAGTCGACATTGTCGAAAGTTCTCAATTCCGTCAGTATTTTCGTGTGAACAATATTCAATCCGTGCCACTGTTCCGTTACCCAAAAGTGCTGACTTGTATTTGCAGCTGAATCTCTACAGTAAAGACCCGGTGGAAAGAGATGTAAAATCATCTTCAGGGCCGATGTACATAGTACGCAATAGTAATAATAGTGCTATGGAATCTTTCCCATCACACCAGGTAACCGCAAGTGAAGATAGGCCGAACTGAATACCTCTAATGAAACATTCTCGGTTTGAGGTTTGATTTCCTTTCCAATATGTTATTGCAAGCATAGAGAGCAATGGAGACCTTCCACATACTGCCGAAGATTAGATTTTTAACCAAAAAACTACTCAGGAGATGCGATATACAGCCTTGATGGGTGAAAAGGAGGAGTTTTATATTTTTGCGTGAAAAGTACCATGTATTTACCCACAAGCCCACTTGTTAACTTTCCTTAGAGCAAATTGTATCCTGTTTCTAGTAGCATTTGCTCGAAATTGTAAGAACTACGTCATTCGAATAGGCAGATTTTATCTCCAACGTCACTAGCAGCCCTTTCATAACGATATTTTGTTGCATGGCATACAAATAGTTTGACAAATTGCTTTTAATCGACTACAGACGTACATACGTACGTATTTTAATTAATCGATAAATTTTCAAAATTTACCTTCTTTTCGCATAATTATCTTTATGTGAGAATTTGTATTAATCACGTTGTCATTTATATTTAAACGAAATTATTTTACATTATCGCAATGTACTCTAAAGAAGAAATCCTAAAGTAAAGTACTGTGTAACGTACAATATAAGTAAAATAAACCCCCTAATCTGTTCATTCAGTCAGCCATCTCTATTACGATTTCGCTTGCTATTGGCGTTTGGAAGGATTCAAGTTCAGTTTGAATTCTTTTCGTTTAAGAAAACGGGTAAGAATGTTAAGAATGAAATCGTATACCATTTAGCTGCGGGTAAGAAATTATACCACAAAATATTGCTACACGTTTACTTATCTATATTATGGTGTGCGAAATTGTTCATTAGTTGTTTGAGTTGTAGTTTATAAGTATGTATGTACGTGTACTTTATGTTTCTTAATTAGATAGTACGAGTATAAATGTACATATGTATGAGTGTAAGGATGGGGAGGTTAATAAAGTTTCAATTACCTTAGGGAAATTCTTACCGAATTACAAATAACCCACCACAATAACCGCATAAAATATACTAAAAAAAATGCCCGTACGTACACTCTTGTAACTCTTATACATATATGGTTACTACTGGCCCTACAACATCAGCAGCAACAACAATAACAATACAACTACAACAATACTAAGTTGCTTACTTATACAACACCAGGATAGAGGATAAGAAGATATTGTAAGAAGACAATGCTATAATGTGTGTTATTTCTTTTCTTTTCTTTTCATTTAATTTCTTTTCTTCTTTGTCAAGGATAATGAATTGTAACGTTATAGTTTAATTTCCTGTTCTGATTAATTTTGCTTTTTGCTGCTTTCTTTAGCTTGAACTATTTTTCGTTGCATTTAAAAGCCAAAGAGGATATTAAAATCGTGTAAATTAAAGTATAAAAATGTGCCAAGGAAATCGAATGTGAGAATTTTTTTTTTGTCACTCTGCTTTTGACATCCTCCAGGCAAATACAGGATGTGGAATTTAGTTACGACCTCGTTGACAACATGTGCTAAGGATTTGAAAATTATTATTTAAACCGTGTGTTATATAAACTGTGTGGTTTATTTTTATAGTTTATAGGTGAAGAAGTACGAAATAAAACCATCTAATACTCGTACAAGCGATGATTAATTTCAATTCAATAAGGAAATTGATAAGTAAATAAACGTACGTATGTAATGTTATTTGTAAGACGGATATGTTCCATGTCAGTACGTTGTTTAAAATGCTTCATGTAAAAAACTAAAATTTTACACAGTAAAAGAAAGTTTTGGGTCGTGCATGTTGGCCTGGAAACATAAATTCCTAAAATTTTTCTGATATTTCATGAATATGTACATATTTACAAAACAAAGAACAAAATAAAATAATCGTAGAGTTAAAAAAGAATTTGTCTTGGTTCACACGGCTTCTAACGTTAATTCTTAGATAAAATCAGAGAATATACAGAATAACTCTTAATTTCATTCAATATCCAATTTTGTACAATGGGTCAAATCGACCTCCGGGTACTGTACTTGCTTTAATTGACAAGTACACGTCCTCTAATCCAATAAATAAGACATAATTTCTCGTTACAGAATGTTAAAGAATTAAGGGTTTGATCATCTACAAAATGTTGTTAATTTTCATCGAAGACATCTGTATGCAATAAATCACTTCTTTGGACGTCTGAGGTCACTCTTATTTAGAACTATAACTATTGAGATATTACATGAGCTTTGTTAAGACCACTTCATAGCCGAAAACATTTGGCTCAAGAATCAGTCTTCTCTATACTCTAACCAGACAGTAAAACAAAGGTTAGTTTCAGAACCAAGAGTTCACGACAAGCTTTTCTGTTAGTTAAGCTGTAGGCCTGTGTATTTTGCACATGACTTTCATGCCTAAAGCTCAGAGTTAACATTTACTGTAATAAGACCTTATATCCAAACGCTATCCAGGATTAAAGGTCTCAAAACGACATAGTCTCTGGCTGATCCATGTTATTTATTTTTTCTTCAATTCAAATTCTTTAATATGAATTTAGAACTGTCCATGCAGCAAAATAGAACAATATCTTTATACTTCAGACTTGATTCTTTTATGCTCTTCGCTTTTAAGTCTAAAATTTCCAGCAAGTGAAGGGCGGCTGCCTAATCTAAATTGTTTATTTTTATTTACGATAAAAAAAACATATAATTTCTGTATCGCATATTCTGCCTCACACTGTTAAAATTTATTCATCTGCAACAGTTGTTAATTAAGAAATAAGTTCTAGTTTCTCTATAAAACTTCTTCGATAAGTTTAATACCAAGCCCAATAGTTTAAATATACAACCAAATATTGTTTTGCACGAGCATATTAGAATTCTAGAAAACAACTTCATAAACATGTCAAAAAGTTACGGTGGATTATAGCCAACATTTTCCGCCAAAAAGTCATGTTTAATTTACTATACCAATATTCAACATTCAATTAGTATACAAGTGTTAAATAGTAGCCTCATCACTCCAAGATTTTATTACAAATTAAATTAAAGAAAAAAAAAGAAAGAAAAGAAAAACTTAATTCTTATTCCGGGCTACCAGCGTGAGTAATATGGACTAAATTTTTAACCAGTTGATACCAGTCAAAATAAATACTGCCACGCAAACGAAATGTAATTCACAAGATAAAACAAATATGTAAAATAAGAAAATAATTATTTAAATATTTGTATGAAATTCAATTAATTCTTAAGTGATATATCAGGCTTATTTTTTTTTCTCCTTTTAAGAAATTACTTATCGTTCGCTAAATGCTTTCGTTCACTGTCTTTAATTCCATTGATTAAATCAATAATGCGGTCCTTTCGAATGATACTGCTATGGTTGATGGGCAATCAAAAAAAATATGGCACGAAATGAAACGATTTTTTTTCTGCCAATATTTTGCTAAACAACAATTTCAATATTAAATTAACAAAATACCCATTCAGTACGTACATATAATATATAAATAATAAGTTAATTAAAAATTATACGTCCAAATAAGTGCATAATTTATATTGTCATGCAGTCAGTCAGTTATTCCCCTGCAATAGCAACTGTAATATCAGTAGTAATCGTAAGGCATCTTGTATGTGTTTGTACAGGGTCTTTCATGTAAATGTTCTTTTTTTTCGGTTTGTTAAATTTATTAATATCTTGGTGCTTTCTAGAGGATCTACAATTCGTAATTAGCATGGTTTCTTTTGATGAAATTTTTTTATAGAACTTCATTCTAACCTTAAATGTATCAATAAAAAGTTTGTATGTATGTGGTTCTACTGCGGTATATACATTTTGTTGATATGCAAAGTTACCAAACAATGCATCAACTATAAATCCGATGTCTGATTGCTTTTTGACTGCGTTAGAAATACAAATTTACGTTTTGAAATAGAATACATTGTAAACATTTTGTACAGCGGCTTTATGAAACACTATACTTTGTTCAAACACAAAGCAACTAACATTTTGGAAGTCGGCCGTTATATTCAAGATTCCAATAGTTTCCAGTTTATATTACAATACAGAGATTATTGACCTCCAAGCAGCTCTAAGAAAAATAATATAAAATAATATGGGATGTGTAACCTTGACTGAAATAAAAATGGGAGAGCTAGAAAGAATCTACTGATATGCTGAGTCTGATTGCAATTGTACATTTTTTGTATTTCTTTTCATTCGTTTAAGAAATAAAACTCTGATATCTCGTACTATTTATTTGCTATGCTTCTCTTTCACTAATCACGTTTTTTCAGCTAAGCAAGTGATCAATCTCCTCGAACAGATTCTAGGATGTTAGGGCTGCAATATGTCACAACTTTAGTTGCAGGGATGAGGAATTTGAGTTCTATTCTTGGGCATTTATGTACTTTCAGCCTCCTCTCAAGTTCGAAGCTTGATTGATCAAGTTTTTAGTCAAGCACTTTAATCGCTCTACCACGTCATCTCCACAATTGCACGCTGAAGCAAGAATATTTTTTGGAGCTACGCAAATAATATTTCACTACATATTTATTACGCCACCACCAGCGTCTGGAGGTCTTTTTGTGTCGAAGAAGTTACTAATGAGAGCGTGATATTCAGTCCTATTGGTTATTTAGAGAAACCAGGTAATACTTATATCTCAGATTCAAATCTGATACCCATAAACTCTACTTCTTTTTTTTGCCCTTCTCAAAATATATAGTTTCTGTCATCAAAATCAATCTGACCGGGGAAATTTTTTTTCAAAAAAACAATCGTTTGCTTTTCAATAAAGTTTAACTAGTTGTATACTTTGCTGATCGCGGACAGACTTCAAATATGGTCAAGTATGGCGTCTGCAGAGTGGCCCAATTATTAAAAACGCTATCCAATTAAGAAATTTTAATATTTTTTAATGACAGCGACGATATCCTCAGTGCAACCTAAGAGGCTTAATTTTAAGTTAGACTTTCTGGTTCGAGGTTTTTACAAAACTGATATTTTCAGATCCACTAGTTTGGTAGTGAATTTGAATTATTTCTATACAGTTCTCGATTAAAACAGTCTAATTACGACAAAGAACTTATTTGTGAAAAGATAAAAAAAGCTTTAAAAAGAAACTTAAAGTTGAAAGACCCTATAGCAGATCAGTTGTAAACATGATGACAACAATAACTACTAATAATAATTAAATACATTGTTGTATGGCATGGCATGGGTCAGAAGCAAATGGGAGATGGAATGAATGCATGAATGAATGATTGTATAAATGAATGGCAATGCCATTTTATTGCATTTAACCTTAACCCTTAAATGTAACCCTTAACTCGGGGCATATTCTTTAATTCAATTGTTTTTGATTTCGTATTAAAAATTAAGACGCTTCTAGGTTTTTTAGAGCAGCAAAAAGAATTAAAAAGAATTAAAAATATTTATTTCGTTTTAATTTTTTTTAACTTCCTTCTTAAATACTGCATACCTAGGGCCCAATTTGTGAATATTAAAAAAATTAATTATTTTTAAGAATATTTTTGTTCTTTTTTTGTAGAAATGAAAGTATAAATTTGTAATCGACTTCTTAAGTATAAAAAATTTTAATATTCATATTAGCATCTCAATAATTAGCTTTTCTTTCAATTGTTTTTTTTTATTAAACATTAATTTACTTTTACATTGAAAATGGAAATGAAACAAAATTGAGGAGTGAAAGGAAACAAGCAATTTAAAATTATTTTCGCTGATTTTTTTAGATAATGAAGGAAAAAAAGACTGAATGTTTATAAATCATTTGTAAATTAGTTGTTTATAAACAAATTATACACTACTGTTTATTTTTCAACACTCGAAATAAAATATTTATAAACAATTTCTATTCGTAGAGTGTCGAACTCTAGTGTATGTTTACCAAATTAATTGAGAAAAATATAAAAATAGTTTGATTTTGATTGATTTGCATGCGTATTTAAATTCAAATCAATCGAAATCTTTAAATATAACATTTATGTGTACAAAATATATTCAGTCTGTTTAATTTTAAAATTTATTTTGATATATTGATGTGTACATAGACAGTAATAAAACAAACTATAAAATATATTGGTAGTAAAAAACAGACCGAAAATGAGTCAGAATGATTTTTACGAGATATACTACATTATTGGGTGTGTAACTTATAGACGCTGGAACATTTAGTACAATTTAATTGTAAATTTATTTAAAGAGTTGCAAATCATTAGCAGTGAGCTTTTCCCATCTCTCTGAAAACATATGGATAGTACCAAAGCAAAAAACGCATTATTTTTGAAGGCCAATAACGAATCAAGCCAATAAACCGTCTGATGTAAGTCGTATTTTAATAGGACCGTTCAACATTGAACGAAATAAATAGTCGGTAGACTTTGTAAGATGCGGACAATAAACCAATTATGGCAAAACATCCTTCTAATCGTGTGAAACTTATAATAGAATGGGCCCATGCAGTACAGAGCATTACTTTTATAATACTTAGGGCCATTATTACAACTTGCCGTTAAACTTGGGGTTAGTTAAAGGTACCTTTAGCTAAAGGGAACTGTAAAGTTACCTTTAACTTATTTTCGTTATTACAACTTACAGATAAAATAAAGTTAACTGTTTGCAAAAATATGGCAAACAAGTTTTTTTAACGCAGTGGCAATGACGGGCATCGTTTTTTTGTTGTATATGCTTATTTTGTTTAAATTTGAAGCTGCCATAATGGAAAAAATATGTAATATGGCAAGTTCAAACATAAAGTGACCTTTAAATGTTAAAGGTTGGATGATCCTCCCTTTAGCTTAACGATCACTTCTATCTTATTGGGTACTCATAATAACGAAAAACAATTTATCTGCCCGTTAAAATCCTCCCTTTAGTTA
The DNA here is from genome assembly GCA_936449025.2 of Sarcophaga subvicina. Lineage (NCBI taxonomy): Eukaryota > Metazoa > Arthropoda > Insecta > Diptera > Sarcophagidae > Sarcophaga > Sarcophaga subvicina. The sequence goes on along the minus strand of OW388081.2, from coordinate 90,618,621 downwards.
ACGGCAAGTTGTAATAAAGGCCCTCAAGCTTTCTAATATAAAAAAACGTCTTGCAATGTCTCTTTAATTCAGCTGTTACGTGCAAATGTTTTTGATCTTAATTTCGCAAGTTCTTCTTGTCTTTGACAACAATCTTCATTAAATTATGCCTACAATTCATTACCTTTGAAACTTTGTATAAGCTTAGGCGGTGTTTGTCGTCCTTGCCTAAATTTCGTTATTTCCGAGTTCGATAAAAGATATTCAGATATTCATGTGAGGTAATGTTTCAGCCTCCTCAATTGTTAGAGTATAATTGTTGAGCATGGAGAATTCGTTCGCGGCTGTTTGATTCAGCCGAAGGCTGAAGGAAACAAAATATTTTATGTATATTGGATTTGAAAAATACACTCAAACTTGAAGCATCGTGTACTAAAAGGATGTTAATTATTCAAATGTTTCGTTTTATTTACACACTCACTTAATAAATCAAATAAATAAATATTTATTGTTTGAACGTAAATTTTTATACGATTTATGAAATGCTTAAATTATGTTATGCATATTAATGAATTACATGATTACATTTAAAATTTTTATTAAATTTCATTAAATTTATTTATTAATTTAATTAGTCTACTGTATATACATACTATATATGCACATATATTTGTTTTTATTGCTTTTTGTAATTAATCAATTAATTTTCTTAGCAAGAGTATTTTTAAAGGCAGTTTTAGCTAAATAGGTTATTCAGTAAAGCATTGATAACCTATGAGTCAGGAAACCATAACTCATCTCTAAAAAAAAAAATATGGAACTATGTGTCATTCATATTTTTGGCACATCTGTTTGGAGTATTTAAAGCATCAATATTTTAATAAAATGATAAGAATTTTTTAAAATACAAAATGCAATAATTCGGTAAACAAATAAATAAATAAAGATGTTTTGAATTTAAGATTTAAAGTTTTTTTTAAAACTTTGTTAAAACGCTAATAGGCAAAATTGCCTTGATTGTCATAATTCCTCTCGACCTTTAAAGTAAACCTTTGACTGCGACGAAAAGACTTATGTGATGTTTTTGTAAGACAGGCTATTTCACTTGCTTGTCTGTTGGCATGGAAAACACAAATAAAAACACTCAATTTTATTTGTGTTTCCCACATAACAAAAGTGGTGTGAGAAGGTAGGTCGTAATCCTGACTGAAGGGTTGTAATTGATCAGTTGAAGTGGATACCAAGCAACAAAACACAAACAAAAACACTAAATTTTGTTTGTGTTTCCCACATAAACAGACAAGCAAGTGAAATAGCCTGTCTTGCAAAAACATCACATTAGACAACAAACAACAGTCCAAAAAAAACTAATGCGTTAAATTATTAGCTTTGAAATGGAATGGAAAGTAGAAAGAATAAGATGGATAATAAATAATAAAGGGTCCGTCAAATAACTTTTTTTTTAAATGCTTTAAAAAAAACTACTGCATATTTTCTCAAATTTCTTTTTTTATTTGAAAGTACAATCCTTCCGGTTAATAATGGAAAATAATTTTAGTCATATGGCTGCCTCGGTTGGCCATGCAGTAGCCTACACGATCGGTCCAATTTTTAAGCACATTATCGATTGTGTGCAGCTCTATTTCACCAATGGCTTCACGAATATTGTCCTTTAAAGCGTCAATTGTCTCTGGCTTATAGGCGTAACACTTATCTTTGACGGCACCCCACAAATAATAGTCCAACGGTGTCAAATCGCAGCTCCGAGGTGGCCAAACGACATCAGCTCTGCGGCTGATAATGCGTTCTTCAAAAACAGGGCGCAAAACATCGAGTGTAGCTTCGTCTGTGTGGCACGTAACGCCGTCCTGTTGAAACCAAATGTTGCCAATATTCTCCTCTTCAATTTTTGTGAACAAAAATTCGTTCAACATGGCCCGATAACGATCGCCATTGACTGTAACGGCCACTCCTTGCTCATTTTCGAAGAAAAATGGCCCAATTATGCCTCTGGACCAAAATCCGCACCAAACAGTGACTCGTTTTGGGTGCGTCGGCTTTTCAATGTATGCGTGCGGGTTTTCTGTGCCCCAAATGCGACAATTTTGCTTGTTTACATACCCGCCAAGATCAAAATGAGCTTCATCTGAAAAGATGTATTTTTTTTACCAAAATCGGATTCTTCTGTTGTAGGCTACTGCATGGCCAGCCGAGGTAGCCATTTGAATGAAATTATTTTCCATTATTAACCGGAAGGATTGTACTTGCAAATAAAAAAAGAAATTTGAGAAAATATTCAGAAATTTTTTAGAGCATTTACAAAAAAAAAAGTTATTTGGCGGACCCTTTGTATGCTTGGTATTTATCCACTTCAACTGATCAATTACAACCCTTCAGTTAGGATTACGACCTACCTGCTCACACCACTTTTGCTGTGTGTGATAATTTTATACATAAGTAGCGGACCTACAGTTTAAAGTGGACTCAGAAAGAAAGATTTTTGGGGCGCTTTTCATGGCAATTTTATTTTATTGCCAGAGTTTTTGCCACAAATTTCGTTTTGTTGGAGATGTCTGACCTGGGGTTTGAACCGTGGCTTCACGTCAATAAGCCAAAACAATATCTACTAGACTACGACGACTATACATCAGATTCGCTCTTCGTTTAATGGTTTGGAAACCATAAGTTCCATATCCATCAGAATAAGAAGTTCGTTTTTCCAAGAATAGATTTGCATCAACAATTTTTGAATTCCATAGACGGTGGATTGTAATCAGGGGAAATTTGACGACAATGGACAGAAGATCTACATATGTTAATTTGATCAAAATTCAAGTCCCGATTTTCAATAGTAAGCGGATTGGATTAAACTAATGTTTTCATGTAATAAAACAGGGAATCATAAGCAAGCTTTCAATAGAGTTGAACAACCGGCCCTCGCATGTTAATTGCGTTACCATTTTAATCAAAGACAGTGTAATCTTATATTTTGGGATCTGATTGATTTCCATTATTCGTGTAATTAGTTTGTTATATTACGTCAAAATACAACTAAATGATAACCTTTGGCAATAATTACTCAAAATGTACATATGTTTTGTTTAAACTATAGGCACTAGTAATAAATAAATTTTGTTTATTTTTTTTTTATAGATTTTAATGTGAAACACACGGGGAGATTCTATACAAATATACATATAAAAAGAAAATCAATAAAAATCCCCAAAGAAAATAAATAAAAATTTCAACAAGTGATTAAAGATTTGCGCTAGTACTACTATTTCACACCTGGCTGAGTGATTGCTAATAAACAGGTTAGCTAACACGTTGTGCCTGGCCTGGCTATGGTTACCCACCCGCATGAAAATCTCAATATGGATGCGCAAAGACCGAATACAGCGACCACCACGCATATTTTTAATCACAGAAAAACTTTAACATTTTCATACAGTACTTTAGCACTATTGGCAGCATTTTTCATCTGTACCGTAGTCACTGTGTCCTTTGTGGTCTATAATTTTGCCACATGTGATCAACTAATAGCCAACGAAGATGAAGATATTGTGTGTACCACAATACCCATGAGACATAGAAATCATGAACAAAATAACACAATTAATATGCCACATGTATACGAACAAAATGTACGTTTACCCACATCAATAAAGCCCCTCAAGTATAATATTTCATTGGAGCCGTACCTATACGAAAACAATTTCACCTTTAGCGGTGAGGTTCACATCAACATACTAGTCCTGGAGGATTGCTACAATATCACAATGCATGCCATCGATTTGGACATTTCAAAGAATGATGTTGTCATCATAAACGTACAAGCACTTCAAAGTAAATCTGATAAAGAGAATTCAAGCAAAGCAAATGCTAACGGCAAAGCTATTACGACGGAACTACGTATACGCAAACAGTATTTGCTGGAGGCCAAACAATTTTTCATTATTGAATTGTATGACAAACTTTTAAAGAACACCGAATACGTGATTAAAATAAAATTTAGTGGCTTAATACAGGACTATTTGCAAGGTTTCTATCGTAGTTCGTACAAGGTGGGCAATGAAACAAGGTAAGTGTCAAAGAAGAAATGATTGGATGATAATTAAAAATAATTTCTTTCAATTTTTTTTTCTATAAAGGTGGTTGGCCTCTACACAATTTCAAGCGACAGATGCACGCAGAGCATTTCCTTGTTTCGATGAGCCAGCATTAAAGGCAAATTTTACTTTGAACATTGCAAGACCAAAGAATATGTCAACTGTTTCGAATATGCCAATTATTGCCACACGAAAACAGTAAGTGTGACAATAAATATGAGTTTTTTCTTTTCAAATTTTAGGACCAAAGTTAAATAATCAAGAAAAGGTTCTGCTTAAAGGTTTAAATAAAAGTTTTGCTACATTAAGGGCCACTTCTACAAAATAAAACTGCGTGACATAAAAATTGTTCTGTTCCTTTACAGTCATTGCTCCAACATTAGTAAACCATTATAGTCTAGGAAACTCCTGTTCAATCAAAAACATAACATATGTTCGTTAAAAGCTTGTGATAATCTCGATATTTTAGAATAACAATTTCGTCATGTAAAGTATGCCCTAAATGCTGTTCAATCAAGCATTTCAAAATCTTATCTGCAAGGTTGGAATAGAAAACATAGCATCCGAATTCCAGGCTACTGTTAATATAAATAGGAGAAGGGTTTTGCAAAACTACTTTTTGAATACCTCTGTATACTTGCCTAAAGATGCTAAAAAAGGAAGTGCCATTTTGAAAAGCCAGAAAAAAGATGGATAAGACGTGATTATACTTGAAACAGGCTGATAGAATTTAAAGTTAGCTAAATTAGAATTCATAAGACTGCATCGGTTCAATAAGACACCTCAAACAGTACCCGTACAATGGACCAGTTATCTGTACACTGAGCGCTCTGACAAGAGCAAGAATACGATGGACAGAAAATGCCAACTTGAATAATGAAAATATTATACGGGTCTTTGATTGAAAAGTATTAATAATTAAAAGAGATCTTAAATTTAAATAATATTTAACATCTACTTGCTTAACTTCTCTTTCTCTTTCTCTCTCTCTCTCTTTTTTCATCCTAATATAGTGACACACTACCCGACTATGAATGGGATTATTTTGGTGAATCATTGCCCATGTCTACATATTTGGTGGCCTACAGTATATCGGATTTTAAAAAACTATCGAATGGCAATTTTTCTGTATGGGCTAGACAAGATGCCATACAATCAGCTGCCTATGCCTTAAGTGTTGGTCCAAAAATTTTAAAATTTTTAGAGGAATTCTTTGATTTACGTTTTCCTTTACCGAAAATGGATATGATAGCATTGCCAGACTTTCAAGCAGGAGCTATGGAAAATTGGGGTCTCATAACATACAGGTGGGTAAATATTACAGTTAAATAAAGTTTCCAACTATAGCGACTTATTTATATAAACACACAAACAATTATCTAGAGAAACTACTATGCTTTTTGAAGAAGGCGTTTCAGCCTCTACCTACAAGCAACGTGTTGCCTCGGTGGTGGGTCATGAACTAGCCCATCAATGGTTTGGTAATCTGGTAACACCCAGCTGGTGGTCTGATATTTGGTTAAATGAAGGTTTTGCCAGTTATATGGAATATTTAACAGTGGACGCCATAGAACCTGAATGGCGAACAATGGACCAGTTTGTGGTAAATGAATTACAAAATGTTTTCCAATTGGATGCCCTATCAACATCACACAAAATATCTGTAGCCGTGGGAAATCCTGAAGAGATAACCGAAATTTTTGATCGCATTTCTTATGGCAAAGGTTCAACGATAATAAGAATGATGAGTCACTTCTTAACCTCAACAGTATTTCGCAGAGGCTTAAACCGTTATTTAAAAGAAATGTAAGAAGTTTAAAAAAGAAACATTCACTTTCACTTTAATACGCAATGAATTCAATTCTTTTTATGTTTAAAGGGCTTACAGCTCCGCTGAACAGGATGATTTATGGCATTATTTAACATTGGAGGCAAAACTTGAAGGTCTACTGGATAGAGACACCACTGTTAAAGATATTATGGATACTTGGACTTTACAAGTAGGCTTTCCGGTTGTGCACATAACAAAACATCCCCATACAAATGTTATACGCTTAGAACAAGAACGTTTTGTTTATGAACACACCAAAAATCACAGTCAGTTACAAGAACAGCAAGAGGATCCTTTGTGGTGGATACCAATTACGTATACCACATCAGAAGAGCTGGACTTTGAAAACACTAGGCCCTTAACTTGGATACCGAGATCGAAAATCTATGAAATCGAAAGTCGCAACTTAACAGCTGCTAATTGGTTCATTTTTAATATCCAACAGAGTGGCTACTATCGCACTAATTATGAGCTACAAAATTGGCGAGCGATAACAACCCATTTAATGGATGCTGATAAATTTAAAGAAATAGCGCCTTCAAATAGAGCCCAATTAATCGATGATATTATGAATCTGGCCAGAGGTGGCTACCTAAAGTATGAGGTGGCTTTGAATTTAACGCGCTACTTAAGACACGAAGATGATCATGCACCATGGAAATCGGCAGTTAATGCTTTTCAATTTATCGATTCGATGTTTGTTAGCCAAGGCGATTATGATTTGTTTAAGGTAATGTGAATAAACCAGCAGGTTCACTCAATAGTAAGAGATAACATAAATTGATCATTAAGATAGCACAGATAATAGATATTCAGATCATCGCTTAAATTTATTTGAAGTAAAAATATTCATCATTTTCATTCACCTAATCTTATTAGAAATTCATATGGATTTTTATGGAATTCTTTTGTTATTGACGTCGTCCATTAAATACTTTCCATTTTTTAATTTTCAGAATTATTTACTAACCTTGGTAGACAAAGTATACAATGACTTGGGTTTCACAGACTCGCATGATCCAAGTAATATGCTGGAACACTTTAAACGCGTGGAAATTTTAAATATGGCCTGCCATTTGGGTCATCAAGGCTGTATTTCGGAAAGTGTAAGGCACTTCCAAAATTGGGTACAAGTACCAAATCCAGATGCAAATAATCCGTAACTATCAAATTATGCTGAAAGAAAAAAGAAAAAACTTTTACAGAAAATTTGTTTCTAGAATTTCACCGAATTTACGCGGCATAGTTTATTGTACAGCCGTACAATATGGTACTGAAGCTGAATGGGACTTTGCGTTTGAACGTTATTTGGCTACAACAGTGTCAACTGAAAAAGAAATCCTATTAACTGCGTTGGGTTGCTCCAAAGAACCTTGGATATTATCAAGGTATCTGCGCTATTCAGTAACAGGAGACAATGGCATAAGAAAACAAGATGTTTATCGAGTTTTTGCAGCCGTTTCCTCAAATGTAGTGGGACAAAAGATTGCTTTTGATTTCATACGCAACAATTGGGAGGATGTTAAAGCCTAGTAAGTGAATACATTGCAATGGATAGGAACAAATAATATTTTCTTATTCTTTGACTCTTACAGTTTGGGTTCTTCTATGTCTAATTTTAATACCATCTTAAAATTTGCCACAAAACGTATTAATTCCAAATATCATTTGGATGAATTGGAAAGATTCGTTAGAGACGTATTGAAAGACAATAGTCGTTGGTCTCAACAGATTGTCGAACATGTACAAGTTAATGTCAATTGGATGAATCAAAATTATCAAACAATATTAGAGTGGCTACGCAAAGAATCAAAACGTATTTCATAAGATATAATCTATTTATTGTATGTATGTACATTCAAATACAAATGTATTTAAATATTTTCATATTTTTAACTTTTTCCATCGAATGTCCAAAGTCATAATTTCTAATTATTTTTTTATAATACCAATACAAATAATTTTAAGTATTAATGTTAACGAGTAAATATGTAACTGCAACTGTATTTATATTAAAATAATTTTCAAAGAAAATGTATTTTCAAAAGCCTAATATTTATTTAAATATTAACTTGAATACAACACACACACACACACTCACACACACACACTTAAGCTGTACTAAATTGAATGCATTTCATATTCATTGATTATTTTATATATTAATTTTATGTATATCAATGTAATAACAAATCATTTATACAATTTGTATAATGCATACATATATATACAGTATACATATATAGAAAACTTATTTTTAAGTTTCGTTTCATCCAAAGAATTAAATTTTGAAACAAAAATTTTATTGTATTTATGTACGTATGTAACATGTATTTTGCTAGTAAAGTACTTAAAACCCTCAAAAAAAAAGGATAATTAAATTGAATTTCTTATCGTTTTATTTCTGTATTGAAATGTATTTAAATTTTTTAGAATTCGCATTAACCTATAGAAGACTCAAAATAAGATGAACTAAATACTGTGGAACTTTCAATATGTTAATTCAATATGTTTATTTCTATTATAATTATTATGTTTTGAACTAAAATTATAATATCGACTCATTGATTTGTCAATCAGTCCTACGTTGTAGATTAAAAACTTGAGTGTCAATGAACAAAATTAACTAAACTACAAACGCTGAATCATTACTTGCGCAGTATCTTTTTATGTCTTGTGCAATTTGACATAGACTGGTGTTGTTCTACGAAGAAATGCCTAGAATATTGTTAAAGAAATCCGTTTGATCTCGGATATCGACCGAGAGGGCTTCCGAATCCCGTCAGGTGCGACGGGATTCCACTTCGATTTCACCTCAATCAAGACAGCTTACAATAACATATCATAGAGCAACCTAGCACATCAGACCAAAGTGGTTTGACAGATTGCTCTGATACAACAACGGCACAGAAGCTCCGCAATGAAAGCTCCAATGACAGAGAAGATCAGGCAAGAGTTGAATAAAGTCGATTCGACAAGAGTTAACATCGTATCTAAACAGCAAATAAACATCTTTGCCAACGATAATATCAAATGAAGAGAAGCGTGATTCAAACCAAAAATGTTTCCCTTGTTCCATCCTGTGCCGTAAAAGCAAGCATAGATTTAGAATCACTTGAATACAACTCTAATATGATACATTTGGATACGAGGTGTTCCCAGGGCTTATTAATCAATCATCTGTTATTTGAATTCTGAACGTGGTGATTCATTTAGTTTGTGTTCGATATCTATTGATAGCAGACTACAGCGTGGTTTGAAAACAAAAGTGAATTTAATGCAAAATTTGCAAATCTTCATGAATTTGACTATGTATTCCTATATTATCCCACCTGAATCCTTCAGGTATAGCCCCAACATACTATTTCTTTTTTCCAAAGAAATAATACGGCGAAAAGAGATTTGACTCCAAGGATGAAATCAAATATAATTTTTTGGGAGCGATACAAAAATTGGACGATTAGAGAATATAAGTGAGGCTATTCTTTTTGATCCATAAACTTGTGGTCCATTGAAAAAGTCGTGAAATGACTGATTTGCAGTTATACTTTTAGAAGAGAGAGACAGAAAACAGAAATCTATGCTTACACTAGCCAAGGTTAGGTTAGGATCACAAATAATCGCTTATAGTTAATAGCGAAAGAACAATCAACCAATTTATGAATCAGAAAGAAGAATTGGGGATGAATAGATCATACTCTTAGGCAGCCTGTTATTCCAAGATTGATTGACATTGACATTGATACTCTCGGAGCAATACATGAAGAAATGTCCTTCACATACAACAGGGACTGAAGCCGTGCATTAGTCTTAAGTGGATCTACATTAGAGTATAGTACATTAAATAGAAATCCTTGGAATTCAATTGTTATAGCAAAATGTTCTACTTAAGATTAAAATTTGAAATAAACATACAATACCTGTATATATGTACATACATGTCATGTGAACTACAATTCCGCAAGTTGTTCTAAGGGCACTCATTACAATGTTAATTACACGAAATTATTATAAATTTATGAAAAAAAAGCCAAAGCTGTTTTCAAACTTATGTTCTAAAGGTGTTTTATGATCTCATCAACAATTTTTTCCTTTAATTATTGTTTTAATTAATTACATACCAAATTCACACAGATGTTCACTCTACTTTTTTCTGCTAAACAACCGTTAGTTAATTTTTTTGCAAAGCCTCCATATTAATGCCCAATTAATACATACGGCAATGCTGTTAACAGCTGATTACTGTCAGTCATTTAAAAACAAAGCAACAACAAAACAAGCGTAAATAAATATTTTCCAAAGGGTACAATTTTCTAACTTATTACACCATCTTTAATACATTTTTTTAAATATAATTTAAAAATCGCATAAAAAATGTAAGTAAACAAATATATTTAAACTCCTATAGAATATTTCATTGAAAACCAAAAAATTCTGCTGAACAGTTGTGACAAGTGCTGCAAACAAATGAATTTTATGCGTAATCTGAGCCGGCTGCCGAAAATCTCTGCCGGCAAAATTTTATTGGCAAGACAATGCAGCCAACAAGCCTCAACAGCTACACACGGTAGACTTGTTATTGAAAATCTAACCGAACGAGAACTTATTCGGGTTAAAGGTGAAGAGGTTGCATCATTTCTACAGGGTCTTATAACAAATGATATTAAGCATTTGCATCCCACATCTCACAATGCCATATATGCCATGTTCCTGAACAAAGCTGGTCGGGTACTTTACGATAGTATTGTATATAGCACCACAGAACCCAATACATTTCTCATTGAATGTGATAAGAATGTTTCCAATGAATTGCAACGTCATTTAAGGCTTTATCGTGTACGACGTAAGATCGATATAGATTCGGTGCAGCAAGAAGTCAAAGTATGGCAGGTATACAATGATCTTCAAACAGCGGATGATATTTTTAAAGATTTAAATACTAAAGAAATTTCGGATATCACAATTACTACTGATCCTAGATTAAAAAATTTGGGCATACGCTTATTGGCCAGCAGCGATAAGACTTTCTCTGACCTTAGCAAACTATTTCAAACAGAGTTGGCACTTCCGTCTGACCAAAACAACTTCCGTGTGTTAAGATATGATTTGGGTGTGGCTGAAGGTGTACTGGATTTACCCCCTGGCAAATGTTTTCCTTTGGAAGCCAATTGTGATCTACTGAATGGCGTTAGTTTCCATAAAGGCTGTTATATTGGCCAAGAATTAACAGCACGTGTGCATCATACAGGTGTTATACGTAAACGTCATATGCCAGTTAAATTAGCACAACCTCTACCAGCTTCAATTACTACAGCCACCGTACAAAATGAAGCCGGAGCAAATTGTGGCACTATTTATGGCACTACAGCTGATAGGGCTTTAGGTCTTTTGCGTATTGAAAATGTGTTAAAGGCGAAAGAGTTAACTGTAAATGGCAGTAAATGCTTTACCAAAAAACCTGAATGGTGGCCACAGGAACTACAATCTGCTTCGATATCGATTCGTAAAGATATTTGATATCAAATAAAACTAAACAAAACCACAGATGTGTAAATTGTTATTTAAATGGCTTGTTATTAATAAAAACTTTAACAGAAAACTATGGAAATAAACAATCATTATGATTAATCATCTTCTCTAGCTTATAGTATTTCTAATAGTTTTCTTTCAGGAGATGTCTAACTACAGTTCTCAACCATCTTGTTCCAAATCATCACACAATACTGAAGAACATAAACTACAATCGATTGTGGATGATGAGAATGTAGAACTGTTTATAAATAATGATAAAGCCGAAATCGAACGTTTAGAATCAGAGAAATATGATAAAAGTTCAAATGAAAAAGACGATAAAACTGACAATTCTCAAGGGGATGAACGTGTAGCTAACATAAAATTTCTATGCTGTTCTTGCGATATGGAAGAAATGGTGCATTATTTTGGTCTAGAACCCGGATTTGTGTTTGGCATTAAATTCACTGAACCCACTTATGTAATGAGAGATCCGTTTCAACCACCACCGCCCCGATGGAAAGCCAAACCTGAATATTTTGTCGCCTTGGGAGCCCATTGTAGAGAATGTAATCAAGTAGTGTGTAAGGATAACGAATGCAGTTTCTTTTATGTTAATACCTTTTGTTTAAGATGCGTTAAGAAGATAGCAAAAACATTTCCTTTAGACATACAACAGAAGTTAAAAAACAATTGTCTTCAATTTAAATACATTAAAAATTAATTTATTTATGTCTTATACCATAAAAAACAATTTTAAACCTATAAGTTTTTAATTAATTCAATAAAAATCGTATTTCTTTTATAAAAAGTGTGATTGTTGTTGAACTTGCTATTGTACATACAATTGAATAAATTGTTTTCCCTTTTTTATTCAGTTTTAGGTTTGGGTGCAATTTTCTTTGCCAATTCTGTCATTTGATTCTTTGATTTTTTCTTTTTCAATTTTTGTTTCTTTTTTAATGCTTCCACTTTGACTCCCCGGAACTCACTCTTCTTTGCTTTCTTGTCATCATCGTTTGCAGCATTTTTGTTTCCTTTGTTGGGGGCTGTTTTGCCTTTCTTACCATCTATTCTTTGTTTGGCACCCTTTTTAGGTTTTTGCTCCTTTTCAGCCTGAGCATCTCGTGCTTCTTTGGCTCCTAATTTTTTAACACTATAACGTTCCACATGTATGGGACGTTCATCTAAAATGGTCTCATTCAGTTCCAATGCTAAGCCCACAGAATCGGGTGTCTTAAAGCAGACATAAGCAACACCTTTACAACCTTTATCGCCATCTCTTAAGCAGCGTACGTAATCAATTTCGCCACAACTGCTGAAAATTTCACGTAGGGCTTCCTCGGTAGCCGCTGCAAGTAAAATAATGCTTTAAACCTAATCTTTCTAATAACATTAGCATGTTTTTAACTTCACACTTACAGTATTTTAGATTGCCTACGAAAACCGTACGTTTACTTTCCTCTTGTTCATGATGTTGAGGGCTTTTTGAAGCTAATGTTACTCTTAAATGATGCCCTTTGAACTCTACACCGTTTAGAGCAACAGACTTTTCGGCTGTTGCCTTATCTTTTAGCACCACATAGCCATTTAAAGAACCAGATTCTTTACGTTGTTTGTGTTTGTGCAACACTTTACCACCGGCCGAACGTAAACGTATTGAGTTAACAGGTGCATAATCCTTAAATAAGCGCATGATTTGCACACGTTTGGTGTTAACCGGCAAATTTCCTACAAATACGGTAGCAGCTTCCTGAGCAGGATCGCGAGTTTGCTTTTCTATATAAGAAGAAATGGAATACAATTATTAACAAAAGAAACAAAAACGTGAAGAACTATTTCAAGCCTAACTTAATAATAAAAAGTTTTGTTTTACCTGCTAGTTTTTGCTCTTTTAACAGTTGCCTTTTCTTGGCCTTTTTCTCTTTTTTGTTTAAAACTTTTGTACTTGCGGAGTCAGTATCTTTGCTAGCTGGTTTATCCTTTTTAACTCCATTAGTCTTAACCACTTCCTCCTTGCTCGTTTCGGGTTTTGGAGTTTGTTTTTGTTGTTTCTTTAGTTTTTGAGCTAATTTCTTAGCCTTTTTCTTTTCAATTTTCTTACGTTCCGCTTCTGTTAATTCTTTATGGCCTTCAGCATCTTTTGGGGCAGCAGATACGGCGGGGTTTCCTTGTTGCGATTTTTCTTTTTTAGATTTCTTTTGTTTTTTCTTTTTATCAGATTGATTTTCTTTATTTGCTACATTTTGAACATCATCTGCAGTTTGATTTTCTTGTTTATTTTTGTTTTTCTTATTTTTCTTTTTAATTATATCAGTGCCACCATTATTTTTGCTGGGCACGCTTGCCTGCTCTATTTTTGGAGCCAATTCTTGATCAGCTAATTTCTCTGCAACAGCTTGCAATTTCTTCTGCTTCTTTTGTTTATTCTTTTTGATTTTACCCTGCTCAACACCTTTCACAGGTGTTTCATCCTGATTTAATTCACTATTTTTAACTTTTTTCATTTTTATTCAAAAATTTCTACTTAACTTCACGTGGAGCCCAACAGATTTTATTCGCTGCCACAGTAAACAAAAACACATGTATTGCTTTGCGTGTAGATTGGGGATGTCAAACACTATATTACCATATCCATCAGAGTTATAAATGTGTATTCAAATTGACTAGGCAGCACTGTAGTACAGGGGCGTTATAATATTATTTAAATATACCGGGTATTTAAGAGGTTGTTTAAAATTAGTATTTCATATATTACCCAAAATCTTTGTGCCTATTGGAATTTTTAAAAAGGCATATGGAGTTCGATAAGAAATTTAGTTTTTATTGCAGATTGTTGCACTTTAATTATCAATACATTGAAAATAGTGACAAATATATAAAAATTTCAGCATATTTACTTGAGATTACAAAAGGACTGTTCCTGTCCTATTCAGGACATATATTCAAAGTTAAGTTGCATTTCAATTTCAACTGATATATTCAGATACTTTCCTACTGCAAAACATGCTTTCAAAATAATTTAAATAATTTATTTAATTCAAAATACTGTAATACCTAAAATAGATTGTTCTTTTATGTTTCTTACGAATAGAATATAATGGTGAGTTTTATTTTGTTATATTAGAATATATTATTATTATTATTATTTATTCATATAATTCCAATTAATATTAATAAATAAGAAAAATTTATTAACGTTTTAACATTTTTTAAATTACCTTCAAATTGACATTACTCTTTAATGTTTTATCCGACTTGGCAGCACTTTGGAAAAAGCTGTATACAATGTTGCCAAGAAAACAAAAAATTCTTAACCAATATCTGCAATAGAAATCACCCTTATTAAAATATTATACAGTCTGTCCTTGAAGAGTAGAGAAGAAAAAAATTATTCGAAAATTTAATTTAAAAATAATATAAATTTTATTTTGTCTGCATTACAGATATATTTTAGTTTTAATTTTTTAAATGTGAAATAAAAAGAATTTACTGAAACAATGGCAACACTATTTGACTCCACCCATCCTTGTTTCGCACATTAATTTATGTATAGTGGGTATCCTGGAGACAACACACCGGTTAATTCACCACTGATAGTAAAGTGATCTACGATAATACAGTACCTATTTCGACTAACAGCACTTTGGTGAATTTCAATTTTTTTCACCACACCTAACTAAATCTCAACAGTCTGGAAGCTCACCACACCAAATAAATTCGAACATGGGATGGCTGAATTCAATCAGAAAGAAAAAACCTCATTACACAAACAACGCAATAAAATCCCTCTTTAACGGCAATTGGTTTAATTTTCATTTATACAAATCGGACATGAAAAAAGAATTTAAAAATTTGTTATTAACCAATGTTGGTTTTCTGAAGACCGTTTGTCAGGATGAAAAAAATTTTCCTGAGAAAATAATCACTAAAAAAGGAAAAATATACAAATTTTAAATTCATAGTTATATCTATTTTTCAAAATTAAATTCTGTTTACTTAGTGCACAATAATTAATTAAATAACAGTTTTTGGCAACAAAAATTAACAACCAAAACCAGAAAAATCTACACATCTCTACAAATGGAACAAAAAAATAGCCAATTTTGGTTAGTAATAATGAAGAGCGGCAACACTGGCTGCACAGCTTTTTGCAGAATGACACGAGTTCACCACCCATATTCAATACGCGTTCGTTGAAGTAAAAGGACGGCAGCTGCGGAAGTCGGCATTCTTGTATTCCAGAATCATCAACAAAAAAAGCAGAAAATTTAAAACTGTGTATTTGTGGTGTGTATGTTTGTGTTTGTGTGTGTGTTGAACAAATAAAATTTGTTTAAACAATTTTTATTTTCTCAGATATTGTTTCTGTACATGCGAATTTCTTTTTTGTTATTTTTGCAAATCTTAAAGAGTTGTGTGTTGGAAAAAATAACAAAACGACGATTTTTATGTTAAAAGAAGAAAACTTTTTGTGTCTATAAAGTGTGCAAAAAATACATATAAAAAGTAGAGAAGTGGACGGATGGATAGATTATATATAAATAAAGCAATAAAATAAAAGAAGGAATGGTGGTATAAAAAGGAATTTGCGAAATTTTAAAAAGGTGAATCACGCGTACAAATTCACACCATAAAAAAAAATTAAATTAAAGATCTTTAAGAGATAAATTTGCAAAAATAATTAAAAAGATAAAGTGAAATTTAAAAATAAAATTAATTTTGGATATTTTTTATTAAATAAAACTTATTTAAAATTTTCATTTTAGAATTTTAATGATAAATTTTGTTGTATTACAGCTTTTCAATAATTTTACATATAAAAAACGAAATTAAAAGAAATTATAAAATAAAAAAGGAGTTGAAAAAGAAACTTAAAGAACGAAAAGATAAAATCCATTACACTAATACAATCACAGAACGTCAGTTAATAAGCGCAGGACAGTTAAGAGAAGTTAACCTAAAAAAATAAAACATTAAAAGAGTTTTAAAGAGAGTTGTTCAATCAGAAAGAGTACGAGAGAGTAAGAGAAAACTGTAAAGCAAAGAAAATAAACGAAAAAAGGACTAAATTTTTGTGTGTTCGTTTTGTGTTGTGCGCATTTAATATTTAAATTGAAAAAAAGTTTTTTTTTAAAGAATTCTTGTAAGAAAAGTAAGAGTAACGAAGAATAACATCTGCAATGGAGAACCAAGAATTGATGGGACAATTTTTAGAAAACAGACAAAACTACATGATGGATAACAACAGTATTCAGCACATGAACATGAATGTGGCCAGTGCCGGCTGTGGTGATTCAGTAGTAGGAGGCGGTGTTCAAGCAGACATGGTAAGTGGTGTTGGCGGCGTAGCCGGAGAGATCTTGGGTGTTAAATATGACGAGCACCACCACGAAGAACACGATGTTGGCGACGACGACGAATCAAAGTACGTCAAAGAGGTGCAACAGAGCGAGAAGCAGCAACAGCAGCAGCAGCAATTGTTGAAAAACTTTGGTTTAGACGCAGATGATGATGATGCTACCAACGAATATGAACACAATGAGTTTGTAGAAAAAGAAGTTATTAATGCCTCGGCTCATCATTTTGGCAATGGAGATGGAGGTTTTGTCTTTGGTGGAGATCATCATCTAGAGCAGCCACAACAACATCATCATGACTTGTTCAATATGGGCAATGGTCATGATACTAATGGCCACAATGACTTTGGCAATACTCATGGCTTTGAAGATAAAGTTAATTTCGAAAGCCACGATATGGACGGCTTTAAAGCTGATGCCGATTTTTCATCCTCTACAAATGTTACAGAGTCTGCTGAAGGTTTTCTGGTGCCACAGGTAGATGTTAAAATCGAAACTAAGCCTGAACAACTGCCAGAAATGCAGGATGAAGAGGAACCCTCTTCCTTGGCCACTAACACTACAAATGGCACTAGCAGTCTAAGTGAAAATGTGCCTGCACAACAAGTTGTGGCTGAAGCTCAAAGCAGTGCTAACAACGAATTTGATGACTTCATGTCTAATTTAGAGGATAAGGAAAATGCAGATCCTTTAACACCCCAAAGACCTGCAGAGCTTGATTTAGATCTTCACTCGCAGCTCAATCCAGATGCCAAGGAGTTTGTACCCAGCTTTGGTTCGAATCCCGCTTCCCCCTCTTCACCTTTTCCCACAGGAGAACCAACAAATGAAGAAGACATTATCTTAAGCGAAACTATGGAGACTCAAATGTACTTTGGCCAGGCACCAATTGCTGTACCCAGACATCTACTCAACGATGATGACTTTGTGGCTCAAAGTCCTCGTAAAGGCAAAGGCGACAATGATTTAGATACTGTACCCTTACCTAAAGCTTTAGCTGAATTTGAAAAAGAAGCCGACCAAAGACCTCATGAGCCAGAAACCGAACAAAGAGATGAGGTCATGACACCCGATCAGGCCATACAACAGTTGCCTTTAGACGATCTGGCTTTAGATAAGGAACTAGAACAGTCTGCTATTGCAGACGCTACTGACTTCCAGCCTTCCTCATTTATGGATCACGGCCCCGAAACTTGTGTTGATACTGATTTAGATATGCAACCTGCTGAACATTTGTCCTCCCTGTCTGGTGAAGATGATGTCATGAAGAGATCAATTTATGTAGCCAATGATGAAGCCATTGAAGACGTTTTAAATAGTGTTCAACCAATACCTACAGAAATAGACAGTGTTAACAACTCATTTATTGAAGAATCGGCCACTGAATCGGCTGCCAATCAATTGGCCAACGATAAGGAACTGTTGCAAGTTGAGGAGAAAGAACACGTTTCTCATTCACCATCAACAGAGGAAATACAAATGAATCTACAGAATGCTCTTAACTCTTCCAACAAGGACATACCACAATTGCCCATTGACATGGATAATGCTAATAATATGCAAGAATCCATGTATATGGAACACCAAGATCAAGACCATGAGCTATTTAATGAACAACAAGATTTACTAGACGATAAACTACACCATCATGTAGCAGAAGAACAAAAAGATTTGCAAGTGGAAAAAGAAAATGTGGAACTTCAGCAATTTAATGAGCAAATGGAATTCCACGAATATTACCATGAACAGTCTCATCAAGAGAAGCCTTTTGACCAGGAAGAACATCACTTACCAGAACAAGAACAAGAATTTATTGAAAAACCAATTGAAGAAGAAGAAATAAAACAAATTGCCGAGGAAGTTGTGCCAGAGAAACACTCTGAAGAACTCCTGACTAAAGAACAAACTGTAGAGGAAGAACCAATTAAACACGAAGAACCACAAATTCTAGATGAATTCCAAAGTCAGTCGGTACAACAAGATGAAATAAATAATCAAACACATCAAGCAAGTCTGGATGATTTTGAAAATCAAACAGAACAACAGGATTTCGATGTCAAAGAAGAAAGTCTTTTAGTTGAGCCAGCAAGTTCATTGATTGCTAACGAAAGTTTCTTAGATGACTCTCTCGTTACTCATGAGCAACAACAAGAAATTCACGAGTCTTACTCACCATTCAAAATTAGCGATGAATTTACATCAGCTCCTACTTTAGATGCTCTTAACGTTGATACATGTGAAGATCAACTGCAACAACAACAACAGGCTCTTAGCGATATTTTATCGCCCTCATCCACGGCTGATGAAAAACATTTACTCGAGGAAACCAAAGAGGAACAACAAGAACAACAGTCCTCTATTATGTCTGATCTAGAGCAACAAATGAATGAGATGATGCTAAGCAATAACGATGGCAATCTTTTACAGGTATGTTCCTAGAATATATTTTTCTATTTTGTTACGGGTTTTAAATTAAATTTTTAAAATTTAAAAAGGATAATATTATATTTTGCTATAGGAATGAATAAAATATTTACAAGTTTTATTTAATACGAAAGCTTATGATTTTCAACTCTTAAAGAAACTATCATTGTAGAGTTGTTATTGCAATCTGACAAAATGTTGTAACTTCTTTAGCTTTTTTGACTTCTATAGTATTGCATAAATAAGTTGGATAGTAACCGAATTTAGTTGCTATTGTTGTAATAGGTCTGCTGTTGCTGTCGAGATAATTTTTTTTGCTGTTTCGTTTAGCTAGCCTACTCTACTTTCATTAATCAGCATCACCATTAGACTCCTTGAAAACCCATTTGTATTCTTAAGAACTTTAATCTTTTATTTCCATTTTGGAAGCAGAACCTTGCTCTGCTAAAATAAATAGTTCCTACATACATACGTGTAATTCTCAGTCAAAGCTTACATTTTAACTCTCCTTTATTTATTTATGCGTTTATCAATATCATCAAATATTGTGTATTCATTTACTTAGTATTCAGTTCTTTTAGCAGATTAGTAAAACCAAAAATTCTTCAATGAAAACATTCAAAGTGATAAATTCACACTCAATAATTTCGAACATCCGTATTTTGTATAACTCGAATAAACTTGAAGGAAAACTTGAAAAGAATTTGATTAACATTAAAGCTTCGGTATCAGCGTGATTTTAATGCTTTTTAATAGTTTCTTTTCAATAATTTGAATTAGGATTTCCTTATTAGTCATTGTAAACTTTTTATATGACAATTAAGTTAAAGATTTAATTACTCATTGTAATCTGTATTATCGATAATTTGTTCCTTTGATTTCGAATTATCGAAACAAAACATTAAATTTAAACAGGAAAATGTGCTAATTAATGAGTATGTTTACTGATCGATAAGGAACTTGTGTGTGTGTGTGTGTATGAACTTGCAGTCTCTATAATTGAACGCAGTAAAAATTGTTGTTATTTTTGGAAAAATGGCATTAAATTTATTTCATTTCATTTATTGCCTTGTACAATACTACATACTATATATACAATATATGTACATATTTGTTGCTTGATCATCATCATTCAAGGTCAGATTTATTACCGAAAAAGTAAGAGAGAGAGAGAGAAAAATTAAATAAAGTGAAATAAAATTGAAACAAATAAATGGAAATGAATAAATATACTGAAAAATCATTTTTACATGTACAATACATGAATGAATAATACATTATTCCAAGTAATCACCTCCCCCTCCCTTCCATTTAAAAAAAAAGAACACATAAAAAGCAACACCACATTTTATTCATTTAATTTAAATAGAAAAAGAACTGAGTCAAAAATATTCATCCCCTGTGCTCAATAAATTGGGAAAAAGTACCACCATGTGATACAACTCAATAATGATGTTGTCGGTGAATATGATTATGATGACTAGTCGCTGGCTAGAGTAATAAAAAGGAATTTGTACTAGAGATCATACGTTTTTGTACTGTATACAGTGTGGGTAAAAATAATACGTTCGAAATATATTTTTCCTTGGAACCAACACATTGTTTTTTATTTATTATTTATTTTTTTGTTTAATTATTGTTCATGAGAAATTCTGTTTGTTGTTAACAATTATTAAAATTAATTACTTCTCATAGAAAAGTTTTAAAGCCCTTTTTAAACATTTAAATTAAAATTCGTCTAGTAGGTAATGCGTTGGCTTGTAGGACGAGAACCCGAAGTTCAGACATTTCGAACAAAATTAAATATGAGAATTATATAAAAACTCGGAGATTAAATAAGATTGCCATAAAAAGGTTCTCAAATTTATCTTTTGAAATCCATGAGCGGCATAGATAAAGTTAACACGGACAACTTGCGTGGTATGAGAAACCAGGTAATAATCCTGGTTGTATTGACCAACATACATAACATACATAATTGGTCATTACAACCCTTCAGTCAGGATTACGACCTAGTTTCTCACACCACTTATGTTGTGTGTGTTAATTTTATACATGAGTGGTACGAGCTACAGTTTAAAGTCGACTCCGAACGATAGGTTTTTGAGAAACTCTTCATAACAGTTTTTATTTACTCTCAGAGTTTTTGCCAGAAATCTGCTGAGAGGAAGTCGCCGAAGAAATACTTTTTGTATTTTGTTTTGATGTCTGGCCAGGGGCTCGAACCCTGGCTTTATGTCTAATAAGCCAACACACTACCTACTAGACTACGCCGACTTCATTTTATTTTCTTAAAAATAAATAAAAATGAAAATTAATTTTTAAAATTTCTTGTGCTCGTATTAATTTCTTTCACACTGTATACTTTTCAATATTCGCATAATTTGTAAATAAACGAAAAACAAAAACTTGTTTATTTGCCGGCAAACCGGCAGCAACATTCAACCAACCAACCCCTCTTAATATTACTTATAAGCAGTAGAGAAACTAAACATGCAAAAAGAATCCAATCATCCAGTCAGCCAGTCCAACTACCACCACCACCACACCATTCCCATAGGCAATATTATAGCACTTGGCAAAGAGCGCACGACAAACACACTATTTTCAATTGTCTGGTGTGGTATTTTACGAAGTCGTATCCGCTGTCTCTGTTTGCCATCGTCATCATCATCGCCATCGCCATCATTATCATCGCCGTTGACGTTGCAATCGTGGTATTGCATTTTGGGTTGCTCATTATAAGCGCCCACATGCGCATGTAGGTATAAGAAATGACTGACAGTTTTTAACGATTTCTCCTTGTCTTGTAGTAGGTTGATTTTTCAAGTGTAGTAAAACGGAGTCATATGTATATGCATGTGAATGTGTATGAGTGTGTATGTTTAAAGATAATAAATAAAGGAGAAACTGACTTAAAATATATTATGTGGAGTACATGCATAAAATAAAACAAACGAATCAAATATAAAGTGTTTGTAAAAATGCTAATAAAGCAAAAAAACACAAACACAAGAATACCCAGGCATTGCCATTGTTGTCATTAGTATTGTTTTACATTACGCATAACGTCACGTCATCATTATAACACACACAAAAAGCAAACAAAACTGAAGTTAGTAACTAAAGTTTCATTAATAATATCCTTTGCTAAACTAGGTGTATACAATACTACTCCCATGATAGTATTGCAGTTACTTTTCCTTCTTTTTTTGTTGTTGTTGATTCTTTTTTGTCTTTTCTAAAAACCATATGATTAAGACACTGCAGGTTAGGACATTACCAGAAAAAGCAGAAGAAGTAAGCAGGAATAGAAGATTTTTTTTTATTTTTGTTTTATTTCATTCATGTCTCGCTGATGTAAAAGAAGGTTTGGTTGTAAACTCTTGTATGTTTTGTGTAAAAAAAAACCACGCCCTTTTGAACAGCTGCAAATATTTTATTTTAAATAAATCGAAATCCAAAGTGAAAATTAAAATACATACGTATTCATACGAATAACTGAAATATATTGAATTGTATTGAATTGTATTTTAGGATTTTTTTTGGTTTAAAATTCAAAATTTCATTTTAAATATCATTTCTAATGTCATATGGTGTTGGGTAATGTGTGTGCCTGTAGTATAGTAAAGAGTGGAAAATTTGCATAATATTCTGATAAATTGGTTTCCTTCCCAATTTATTAATATTTTCGTTTAGAAAATTAAATGAAATCATTTAATATTGCGACTTAAAATGCATCCAAAATAAAAACAATAATTCAAAAACAACCGCAACAACCGTATTTATTTTTTCTGTCAATCGATATATAAAATTTTAAACAAAATACTTAGGATGTGTTAATTTTTTAAATAAAATTGTCTGTATTTAGTATATACATATGTACATACACAGTGGTGTAAAAAATAATAATGAGATCAATGTGGCATATTGAAATTTGTTACGAAAATAAACAAAATGAGTAAATTGATGACAAGTAACTACAGATTTCATTGCGGTTTTTTTTGAATTATTGTTTTTATTTTGGATCTGAAGCTGATATATCCTACCAAGCAGCCAGAATTAATTTCCAAATCTTATTGCAATTTGTGGAACAATTTTTAATTGGCTTTAGATCTGAAAACTGTGCGGGCCGGTTTACTACAATGATTTTGCTTTCTTCAAAATGTCCCTCACCAATCGAAATGGCCTATTCTTATCCACATAAGCTAGCACAAAATATTGAAGGATTTCAACATAATCCGTTGCTTTCATAATATCCTGTATGCCACATAGTGAGCCAACATAGCCAGCCGGTTACCATATTTTGACAATTTTTATGTATACAAATTGTTCTGTGCAATCTGCAGTAAAGATATCTATTTACAAAAGGTTTCACACTTTTTTTTGTTGAATAACAATATAAAGGTATATCAAAAAAAACCTGGAGAGAAACATTTTTAAATTATGCTCTTTGTTATCAACAATTCGCGTAAATTTTTCAATAATATTGGGTACCATTCCACAAAGTCTGAGAGACAAAATGTTTTTACAATATAAAATACTAATTTTTTTTCTTCACAACAATGGTAGCCATATTCTTAAGTCTTAAATCCAGTGAACTTTTTCATATGATCCATTCGAGAGCTCAAAGCACTACCTAAAAGATATAAGAGTTCAATGTATGAAGGAAATGGGTTAAATTATTATTTACTACACATCGTGCAGCGTGGGAAATCTCGAGTCATTAGTCGCGCACTAAAGATAATTTCATTCTTCCTAAATTTGTATTCTTAATTTTTGTTTACGAAATTGCTAACACTTTGAACGTTGACCCTTGGACAAATGTTATTGAACATTTTTTTTATTTATTTATTTAACTATCAAAATAACAATTTTAAAAATTATATTTTTATTATTAACATAGTTTGAGTTTTTACAAAAAGTATTGCAGCAATTGAAATCTTATTTTTTTACTATAAATAATGCTTTTCCATAAGATATATATTAACATTTATAGGGAAAAAGATAGTGAAAAACCTATTAAATTTTATAGAAATTTCAGTGTTGTAATCTTCTCTCACCTTCATTGCCGAAGGTTTGGAAAATATACACACTCACAAATTCCTAATTAAATCGTATTTAGAATTATTGAACATTTAATTTCCAATAACGCCATAAAAAATAAATTTAAAATATTTATTAAGAGCTAAAAGGTTATTTTTATGACACTATCAACTTACAATCTTAATACTTTCTAAGGATGAAATTCAAAAAATATGAGCAAAATTATTATATTGTGTAATCGTAAAAGTGTTCGGTTAATAATAATACTTTAAATGAAGTATGAAATCGTTATCTATTTGGAAAGATTTCATCTCTTTTTTTCCATTTAAGGCATAAAGGCGGTCAATAACATTACTCTTTACATTATTTCCATAATGTTTAGTCATTCTTTTGTGGCTAATAAAAGAAAATATTATTACTTGCACTAAAATTCGAATGTGTATAACAAATCAATACAATAGATTTAATTCCTTTAAAACTCTGTTTGCAGGTATTTATTATACAATACATAGTACATATTTTATATTATGGCAGAGTAATATCTGCATTATAATGCATCACAAACAATGTATCGCACAGATGCAGCATGAGTTGTGTTCGTAAAGTCATGCTTAAAATATAAAAAAGAAAAAAATGGAAATAATTGCTGCCTCCATCCTATGTACATACATACATATAATACTTGCTTGTATTTAAACATGCTTTATGCTGCTGCTGCTGTTGCTGCTGTACTCTCATACACATTTTATGGGGTTCATTAAATTGGGTCATCACTATCAAACTTCCTGCAACAAAAGAGCAACACTTTTTAAATTAAAATGTTTTGTCAGAAAGTATAAGTGTTTTGATTTGATTTCTTTCACTTTAATTTCCATATTTTTTTGTTTTTGTTGCTTAAGAAACTAAATTGTTTATAAAGACAGCAAATCGTATTATGTTTTTAAAAATCATTTTAGATTGTTTTTAATAACATAATTAGTACAATTATTAAAGATTAGTAATGATAAGCACAATGAAAAATAATTGTAATTTATATTGTATTTAAACGGCCGGTCACAGCCATATTATCTATTATGAAAACATTTGAAATTTAATTTTATAAGTTTTTTTTAGTCATTTTCTATTTCCTTTACGTAGGAAGGCTGCTGTTTTTATATTTTAGATTTAATCTTATATAATGGGGAAGAAATGTACATATTATAATAATAAATAATAATAAAATTTCTTAAATATCTTAATTTCAAGAAATAAAATTAGTTTAGTTTAGGGACGACAAACAGCACATACTTTCCCTCTTCAAGCAAGACAAATGAGGTACCAGCCAAATGGTTCTTGACCGCACTAACCATGTGACATTGATCTCTATGGGTACACATGCAAGCACATTCGTTTCCATCATTTAAAAATAGTTGTCCACTTGTAACATTTAATTCAAATGAATATTTTTTACTGTTTTATTTCTTACAGTTATCGTTTTTAGTTTACCGTAATTATTCTTTTTTATTCTACAAACTGGACTTAATTAATTAACAAATCTTATTTTGTATACTACTTACGACATGTGTAATTAACAACCCTCGTAATGTTTGCATTTTTTAATATGTAATCTACGTAATTTTCAATTAAAAACTATTGACCTTTCTTGTCCGTCGTCGCGTTAACTTGACCTAAAACTTGGTATTTAAATTTGTCATTTTTAAAACCCACTTTTAACCGCTGCTAGACTAAACACCCAAGACTCCTTAATTGTTGTATTAAATAATTCGATAATTTCGAACAAAAAAAATTGTTTTATTAATAATAGCCTTTAATTAAAATGTAATAATTCATCAACAAATTTTTTTTCGATTTTTTTTTTCGAATTCAATTTCAAATAATGCGGGTCTCGCAAATATTTTGTAAGTTGGCGTAGACTTATTTTAACAACATTTTCTTGTTGCTGCTATTGTTGTTGTGTAAATAAATAGAGAATTTTAAGTGGAATACTTGACACAACTTAATAAATAAGAAAAAAAAGAGAAAAACAAAAAAATCTGTAACACTCAACACCATTTTACAATGATTTAGAATCGATTGCGAACATAAAAACCGTAAATAAAAATAAATAAAAAAGAAATAAAAGAAATAAATTTGAAGCATAGAGAGTAGGTGAAACGGCATGTGTGTGTGTGCTTAGCAATGTTGCCCCATTACCAGCCATAGTAGCAGCACCACCAGCAGCAACAGCAACAGCTTTAAAGTCTAGACAAACAGAGCTTGACTTGTAACAGGCGCCAGATGCATTGCATGGTCTGTGTGTGTGTGTGTGTGTGTGTGTGATTGTATGTGTATTTATCGCCTTATTTTTGGGATTTTAGTATTAAAAATTGTTCGAACGAGTAATTCATTCATGTGGGGGTTGTTTCTTCTTTTATTTTGCGTTATTGTCTTTGCTTGTTTACCATCAGCCAGCCATCAGTTGTAATTCTTTCTTCAAAATGCTTTACAAAGAAAGAACAAATAAATAAATATTTAAAGAAAGAATAAGAAAAGAAAAAAAAAAAAGATTTGCATTTAGGTTAAATATGTTGTTATTGTATTATAAACAATGAGATTTTTATTTGTTTTTATTCGTTTGTTTGCTTTTATTTCGTTTTTCATGTTTTTCATTTTATTTATTTATTTTATTTTAATTTTTTTATTTCTTTTTTTTTGATTTCATTAATAAACCTTAACAAGTGAAGGTCGAAAATTCATTTCGAATATTGTCTTTCATGTTAAAAAGGTTTTCTTTTTCTCTTTTTTTTATTGTCTTTAAACTATTAACACAGTCATAACAATAATACTTAAAGCTTCTCAAATTTTATTGGTATTAAATTCTTGTGTATAGTTTTTTCATTGGTTATAATTATGCTTATAATTCCCATGAGGATTCATTCTCATAGTATAAATTTATTTTTTAATGCTATAAATGTTTACAAATAATTGTATTACATTACATTTGTAAATATTTGTAAATAAAAATATTATGGAAATATTAATCAACAAAAACTTAAATGGCAACAGAATAGAGACAACATCTTTATCTAAATTTTCTGCATTATGCAGGATGATTTTCTGTATTTTAGCGCACAGTTTCTTAATTTTTGGTATCATGAATTAGTATTACCCTGAAAGTGGATTCCATGAAAGTGTAATTTTTGAACAATAATCCGATTTTTGGAAAATTTTTTGAAGGAAAATATATTTAACGATTGATTGAATCCGATTATAATTGTTTAAGAATAGAATCTTCTACACTGGAAGTTCATTCAAAATTTCATGTATTCTCTAAACCCTTGAATGGGAAAAAAAACTCGATTTGTACAGAAAAAAGCGTTTACGATTAGTAGTAAAGTAAACTATGTAGATAAGAATAGAGGATGTACTACTGTTGCATGCGAAACCCATTCTTCATCATATATTCTAATGTATACCACAAGCATTATTATTATGTCGCCGTAGTCTAGTGCGTAGTGTGTTTGCTAATTAGACGTTAGGCTAGGGTTCAAACCCCAGGTCAGACATCAAGACGAAAATTTGAAAAATATTTCTTCGGCGATTTCCTCTCAGCAGTTTTCTGGGAAAAACTCCGAGAGTAAATAAATTGCCATGAAAAGTTCGACTTTAAACTGTAGGTACCGCCGTACGCACACAACATACATAAGTGGTGTGAGAAGCTAGCTCGTAATCCTATCTGAAGGGTTGTAATTACCAACGTCCTAAAAGCTTTCGATAGAGTATCGATCATTCAAGACAATGCTTGAATTATTTCTCTAAATATAAAAAAGCCATATGTAAAATTCATACTCCTCTGTGTTTGCAAGGTTTAGGTTACGGTTATACTAAGTGAATTGCAGTAGTGACTATTTGAAGTTCAGGTCTCTTAACTGAAAGGATTACATTACCGTTGTCAATAGGCATCTGCCAGTTGATTTCAATCAAAATGTCAACGAAGCAATTACAAATTAGAAAGTGTGTTGTACGCTGAAGTCGCCGTGGTCTAGTAGGTAGTGCGTTGGCTTATTAGACGAAAAACCAGGGTTCGGGCCCCAGGCCAGACATCAAAATAAAATACAAAAATTATTTCTTCGGCGCCTTCCTCTCAGCAGATTTCTGGCAAAAACTCTGAGAGTAAATAAAATTGCCATGAAAAAGTTTCTCAAAAATCTGTCGTTCGGAGTCGACTTTAAACTGTAGTTCCCGCCACTCATGTATAAAATTAACACACACAACATAAGTGGTGTGAGAAACTAGGTCGTAATCCTGACTGAAGGGTTGTAATGACCAATTATGTTATGTATGTTGTACGCTACAATTCCTTTTGAAAACAATCTATCCATCTATTTAAAGAAATTCTATATTTAGCATTTCCTTAAAATTATGTGTTAATTAGATTTCCATTTTTATAAGTCAATTTAAAAAAAAAAAAAAAAATATAATAAACTTGTATAAATCAATGCAAAATTATAATCTAAAATGAATAAAGCATAGAAAACGTAATATTATTTTAATGAGGGACTGCTTTTTTTTAATAGAGTTGAACGATGACTAATAAAATAAACTTTTGAAAGCTGAACTCTAAAATGACGAGTTAAAAAAATCAAATCAATTAAAATATACAGTCTTGATTTTTTATTTTTTTTTATTTTATTTTTTATTCAAATCGTTAAAATACAAATTAAATATTAACGTATACAGTTTAATATACATATACAGTGGTAAAAAGACTAATTTAAGATTGCCAAAAAACAACTATTTTTTTTTTATTTTTAACATATTCATTCATGATTATTTTTGTCTATGAACCAAAAAAAAAAAAAAATAAAAAAAAATTAACATGAAAAAAACGTGAATACCAAAAACAGCATAACAACAACAAAAAAATAAAAGAAATAGAAAAACAAAAAAAAAGAAGAATGAAAAAGATTAATTAATTAAGCAAAAAT
Source organism: Sarcophaga subvicina (assembly GCA_936449025.2). Lineage (NCBI taxonomy): Eukaryota > Metazoa > Arthropoda > Insecta > Diptera > Sarcophagidae > Sarcophaga > Sarcophaga subvicina. The sequence continues at coordinate 90,589,394 of OW388081.2, read as the reverse complement.
AAAATTTCAGTGACTCATCATGATACGATGGGGTTGGTGTTGTTGTCTGTGTCTCTGTGTCATATTCAAAGTTTGACAATAAATTCTCAAACTAATCTTGTCTACGCTTACCCAGCACAGGCAGTATTTGAATTTTTGCGAATTCAAATAATAGGTCGCTTGCTGTGAGCGATAAGTGCATGAGTATGTGAATACCATTCATATGACTTTTTTTTTAATGAATGAATGACTGAATGACTGCTTGACTGACTGATGGGATAGATGGAGATAGACAGTCAGACAATCTATCTATCTATCCTATCTATCTATCAAATATACCAAAAATAAAATATATGAAAAGAAAACAACAAAAAGCAAATAAATGAACAAACGATTGAACTAAAAGCTGTTGTTTTAATTACATACTCGACTAAATTCAGTGCATGTCATTAATATTTTATCGCAATCATTTGATATGCCTGAGTATATTGTTTTAACACAAAAACAAACTTACATTTACAACAACAATAACAATGCATTATTATACCCTGATCACATGTAGTGTATTCAATGGATAGAAAGAAACGAAACGAAAAAAAAACAACAATTACTTGCATAAGAAAACCCGTATCTATCGTACCATATTAATGTACCGTACTGTATAATATCGTTGTGTGTTTGTGTGTTTTATAGTATGTACTATATAATTATTTATTCATTCTTTATACCATATCTATATCTATATACAGCTGTGTTCAAAATAATAGGAGTGCTACCATGTAATATTTTCAAAGTTAAAATTTTTTATTCTACCAATTTGCAAAACATGATATATTTTAATGGTAGTTACAACGATATGTAAGAAATAAAATACAAAAAAGAATCTCGTAATAACTTTAATATTTACGATGAAATTGATTCATTTCTGTTTTTGCCTCTGAATTCAGTTGATCAAAAAAATAGGAGTGTGTTCTTTTAAAAATAAAAATATAGCAGCACATAATTTAAAGAAAAAAGTGAAAAATAAGTACGGAAAAATGTAGTTAAAACTTTTTCTACAGTGATTCACATAAATTTTTGTAATAGTGGGACGAGAAAAGCACTGTACTGAAGAAAAGAGAAAACTAATTAAAAATTTTCGAAATAAAGGCAAAACTTACAAAGAAACTAAGGAAATCTTAAGTTACTCCGATCAAATGATCACAAATACTTTAAAATATAAAACAAGCCCGAAACGCGTGGGCGCAAGGCCAAAACATCTACTGTCGATGACCGCCGAATTGTGCGATACAGCAAAATAAATCCTTCAGCGTCTTCAAATAAAATTCAAAAGGTTCTGAATCATGCCGTAAGTGTCCCTACTATTCGTAGGCGTCTGATGGACAACAATTTATTCGCAAGAAGTTCACAAAAGGTGCCATTGTTGACATATAAAACAGGCAGCAGCACACTTAAAGTTTTCCCAAGAACATATCAAATATCCGAAAGAAAAATGGAGAAACTTATTGTGGACCGACGAAAGCAAAATTGTTTTATTTGGTGGTACTGGGTCTAGACAGTATGTTAGACGTCCGCCCAACACCAAATATAAAGCTCAGTATACACAAAAGACAGTTAAACATGGTGGTGTAAAACTAATGATATGGGGAAGCTTTTCATATAATAGTTTAGGCCCAATACATCGAATTAGAGACATAATGGATAGGAACGTCAATGTCAGCATTGTGAGAGAACTGATTTTACCATATTCCACGCCTCTAAAATGGATATTCCAACAAGACAATGACCCGAAACACACCAGTAAATTAGCAAATGAGTGGTTTCGGTTTAATGGGGTAAAGGTTATGGCGTGGCCAGCTCAGTCTCCTGACATTAATCCCATAGACCATCTATGAGGGATGTTAAAAAATATGTTGCCGAGAGAAAACCGTCAAATGCAACTGAGTTGTGGTCTGTAGTGCAAGATGGATGGAATAAAATTCCACTAAAACAATGTCAGGATTTAGTTGACTCCATGCCTCGTAGATGGGCTGCTGTAATAAAAATTAGAAGCTATTCTACCAAATACTAATCGTATTTAAAGTTTCTGATTATGGTCATAAGCATTTTTAACTTTTCTAATAGTAAATTTTTATGAAAACTGAAATACTCCTATTATTTTTAACAGCACTTCCTGTTACTTACTTGTTGAGAGCTTTATTTAATTAATGAATAACTTAAATAATTTAGTATTGAATCAACATTACATTACACCAAAAAATTGAATTAAACCATGTTTTTTTTGTTAAAAATTGAACTTTTGTTTTTCAATGGGCTCACTCCTATTTTTATGAACACAACTGTATGTATGTATGTATGTATTGTATATACTCTATTACTTGTGTATAAGTAATAATATTTATTAAATATTTCATATTTAAAACTATAAAGACATCAAAGGCATTTCATCATTGTCATCATCATCATACATATTTATCTTCATAATCATTTTGACATTTCCATACATTTTTAGTCATCATATAGACAAGTACAAACACTATGTATGTCTTCATATAATCCATATACATACATACGTACGTATGTACTTGATGGACTTGTATAGCTAACAGTTTGACAAATATTTTCATCTAGGATTTCTACTTTGTCATGATAATATAATCATATTAATTAAATGCAATATATTAATTAATAAAACAACAACAACTAAAAAAAAATTAATTTAAATAAAACATGACACATTTAGTGTAACTAAGTCTATGGTAATTATATTGATAAAGACAGACTTTGTAAACTATACGATGGCTTTTGGAAGTTTTTTTTCTCTGGAGTTTTTTTTGCCACTTCTCTCGATTTATATTCAGATTTTAGGTTAGAGTTGTACGAATTCATACATTCATAATTTTTTTGAGTTACTGGAAGGCTTTCGAATTCATGGTGATACTTTGTAAATCCCACATCACTAATGTAGTCAAACTTATGGCATACTGCATGTAATGCCCAGAATCAAAGAGTATTCCTTACCAATTATTTCATTTCCGAGGCAGCTTAATAAAGTTTGTGCAAAATTTCACAAAGAACTTTGCCAACTTGCATACTTTCGCTTCTCTTGCAGTGAATTTTTCAAGAGAATATTTATTCACCCCTTACCCTTGCAGGATACAGGGCCACTGTAAGCAGGATGAATAGCTCCCGAAGCGGCAGTTGATTCACTGTCATTGTGTTTAGCCTGACCACAATTTCTCTTCTTCAGTCGTGACATCGATACCGAACGCAAGCTTCTTCGTTGCAATTGGTTACTCTCAGCGCATTTGCCAGTAGATTGCTGGAGAAGTTTGTTGAAAGAATTACTATATTTTTATGTTTCCTTTTTTGAGGTATTAAAACTGAGTTTTGAATTTGAAGCTCTCTTGTTTAAAAAACCAAAAAACTACCTACTGGCCTATGGCGACAATATTTTTAATGCGAACTCAAACAATAACACGTCAAGCAAACTTTAAAGCCAGGAGTAAATATTTGACGTAGTGTATAAAGTCACCGCAGTCTAATAGCTGGCTTATTAGACATGAGGCTACGGTTCAAATCCCAGATTTGGCGTTTTCATACATACATAATTGGTCATTATAACCCTTTAGTCAGGATTACGACCTAGTTTCTCACACCATTTATGTTGTGTGTGTTAATTTTATACATGATGTATGTAATGGTTAAAGTATTGGACTACAAACGAGAAAAACCCAAGTATGCATCCAGAAGAAATATTTTAAAAATTAAGGGACTACAATTAGCTTCTATATAACCTATCCTTAATGGTATGGGTCGAGCGAGCGTATTACATCATTATCGAACTTGCCATCGTGTTGGAAAAACCAGGACTTAATAAGCAAGGTTACTCATTACCACACCCAATACAGCAAACCCCAATGTATTGTTAAGACATGCTACAGTAGACTTGATTGGATTGGATTTGATTAATAAAACAAAGTAAAGAAAATAATAAGAAAGAAGTGGGGGCGTTAGACGCTTAATGCCAGCTCTGTGAAACGAAATATTTTTTCAAATTGCGAGTTTCTGCTCTTGAATTCGATTTAATTTTTCTTTATAGAAAATTTTCTAATTTTTTTCTTTTATCTTTGGCCTTTTCTCATACCTCTGGGGGATAGTATAGATAGTGTGATCACCTTTCCTAAAGGCGATTTATCCTATTAGGCAAAATGGATAGAGAAGATTATTGTGTGTGTGTGTGTGTATTTCTGGCATTTTTGGTTCATTCTCATGTCACAGTTGGTGGAGTACAATGTGTACGATTTTCAGCCTCCTCATTTCAATTTCGTTTCTCGTTTTTCGTTTTTTTTTTTTTTTTTCGTAATTATGCGCAATTTACTCGGCAGGAGGCAGTGAAAGATGAGTTTAACATGTCACAATATAAATAATATACGAAGTGTGTTTGCTGCACAAAATTTCATGCACAATTTCTAAGACATACAGAACTGACATACAAACGCGTATGTATGTATAGCGCAGTTAAAGGTAAGCAAGAGAGATGTGCCTGCATTCAGTCATCAGTAGTCAGCCTGCCTTCCAGCCAGGCAACCAGCTAGCCTCTCCTAGTTGCCTGCTAGGAAAGACTGTTTAACTCTGGAAAAAACTTTTTCACACCACTCTACGTGATGCAAATGCTCTAAGGAGTCCTCCGTCGTTCGTAATATGTTGTTTGTTAATCTCTGGCGTGTGGTTGGTTCGTTGTTTGGCAGTGATGAGTAGAGTAGCGACTGGTGGAGTTAGCAATTGCTTGTAGAAATTGTAGTTGTTGTGGCGTAATGAATTTAAATCGTTGACGGTGGCACAATGATGGCAATTTTTTTTAATTTTATTTTATTATACAATATTTTTAAACATCCACAGTGCAACGACCAACCAACAAAAACAAAAGCAAAAAAAATTAGCAGGAAAAGAAAATAGCATTTGATATTTAAAAAAGAGAGGCATTTGAAATGCTAACACAGGCACTTTGCTACACTTTATTGAGGGTTGAGTTGTTTGAATTTTCGCCTTCTTTTTTTTTTGTTAGCTCTCAGCATTTTCTGTATTTATTTTTGGGGTGCAGCATGTGTCATGTTACTTTTTATAAGCCTGTGTGACACATGTGTGGTGTGGTTTTTTATTTTAAATTTTGAAGAAAACGAAAACAGCAAAATTTTTAAAGCATTTAACTTTAAATGCATGCGATTTTGTTTGTGTTTCTGTTTGTGTTTGCTTTTGTTTCTCATTGGATTTGTGTTTGTAGCAACTACAAAACGCATTACATTTCAAGCACTTTGAAAAGATATTGAACTTGGCACTTGATCACAATGATGACGATGATGACTAAACAGAAACCCAAAGTCAGTGAATAACAAACAAACAGTATTAAAAGTTTTGTGTAAAACAATTCAACAGAAAAAAAATAAGAAAAATTATTTCTATTTAATATTTATTGTTATTATTTATTTATACTTTTGAGTTGCAACATCTTAAGGCATGTTGTTGGCATCATCTCGGGGACGTACAATGCTGCTACTACTACTGCTGCTGCTGCTTTGTAATGTCATGATACGTTAAATCATTAGCAAGCATCACAGTAAAACACATCAACAGTAAAAACGTTTTGGGGCGTCGTTGGCTAGCTGCAAGCCAAAAACGAGCAAAGATTCTTATAGCATATAAGTATACTCGTGTTTATTTTTAATTCTATCACGAGAAACAGAATTTTAAAGGAATTTAATAATGCAAATGCTCAGACAATGCTTTAAATCATTTACTACAGTTAACAGCATTGAATGCTCGTCTTATAAATTATTTTTACCACAAACTCCTTATATTAATATTTAAGTTAATACTTTTATATTTTGGGTCTATTAACACTGCGTAGATATCAAGAACGTAGAACTCTTTCGTATAAACAATAATGGTTTTCATAATAAAATCACTTTTCCTGCAATATGAAAAAAGATCATTGCTGAAATGATATATTAAGGCTTCTGATCATTTTAATTTGATGACTGTAGGACGATCCTTATCCATTAGATATTTTCCAAATCGACCAACAAACTTCCAACAGGTACTCTCTGGACAATGTTCGTTGCATCCATCAGGCATCGGGGAAACGTATACACTCTTTTGAAACAGAGAATCCTCTTTGTAATTCTATTCTCCTAGTTGCTGCGGCTGCAAATAGGCTTGTGCTTGGCTATATAAATGTAGCCTTACATGCCAGTACCATCATCTGAAAAGGAAAATGATCTGAAAATTAAGATCCTTTGTTCCTTTGTAAGGATAATGGAATCTTGTGCTAAGTATACTAAAAGTAACAACTAATTACGCTAAATTGCAAGATTATCGATTTCGTTTTGTTAATTTTCGTCTCCAGAAGATCAATTAACGAAAATAATGGAAAATATTGATAAAGTCTGATCATCTTCGAAGCACGTTAGTCGAAGAACTTTTTGTATTTTTCTTGCATAGAAAACACTTGTGTTCCTCTCGCTAAAGGAAGTTTACTTTTTAATTTTAATTTGGTAATATGAAGAAATTTACTATTGACTCTCTTGAAGTCCTAATCTTACTAGACGCTGAACAGTAGAATTGAACTTTACCCATAACCGATATCATAAAAATATTAGATTTCATTTCAGAACATTTCTAAGTGTTTGATAACTTTCTCCTCCTAAAAGAATTTTAAGGATACTGTCTAGACACCTAACACGCAAGATGAGTATTGCAAACTCCAGTAGAGGCTTTAAATTCAGAGTTAGGTGCCCTGGTAGTCTAGTGGGTAGTGTGCTAGACTATTAGCGTGAGGGTCGTGGATTCGATTCCCACCAGAGACTGGTCTGTGACACTACACCGAGCATATGGTCAAGTTACTCCGCTCGTATATAATTAGAATATAATTTGTAATTGTTTTGTAATTAATGAAATAAATAAATAACTAAAGAAATTCAGAGTTCAGGCTGTTATTAATGCAAAGTTTTGTTGTAAGTGTCCTAATAAGTTTAATTGTCCTTTTTCGTTATAATTTCTAAAGTGAATTTAAATTTTATCCTTTTTACTTTAAAAAAGTATGCCCAATAAATATTCACCCTTATTCTGGGTGTCGTCGTCGTCGTCGTCGTCGTTTTCTATCGTCGTCGACATCACGTCGACACTGTTTTGGTATTCTTTAACAGTACTGTGTCGACGTCGACTGTTTATCGAAAATTGTAATAACACAAAACACACATCTCTAATATTTAAGACAGCCGATTAATTTTGTGGTTTATTTAAAAAAAAAAGTTTTTTATCATCAGGCCTGTCAAAATCAGAGATGAATTGATCCATGTCCAGGAATATGTGGTCGTTTTGCGATTTGTAATGTTGTGAACCACAGTCCGTTCTGTATTTCTATTCAAGACTAAACAGGAAATCCATTTGTTCAGTGCCAAAGAATGCTGTGGATACTTAGCTATTAATACGATTTTTAATGTCTGTAGTTGAACCTTAAAAGGATGTTGTTGTTTCCAATCCTTGTCAACCTTCACCGTGTGGTCCGAATAGCATCTGTAAGGATATAGGGACAATACCTTCATGTACTTGCTTACCAGGATGAATGCGTTACAAACTCTGAATGTCCTTCACAAGAAACTTGTATTAATCAGAAATGTAAGGATCCCTGCTCAGGACTTTGTGGCCAAAGTGCTGTTTGTCGTGTTAATAGCCACACTCCAATGTGTTATTGTGAGTCTGGCTATACTGGTAATCCATTTGTGCTATGCTCTCCCATACAACAAAATCCACCTAATGTTGTCGAACCTTGCAATCCATCGCCTTGTGGACCCTATGCTAAATGCCGCCAACAAAATGGCGTTGCATCTTGTCAATGTTTACCTGATTAATTTGGCAATCCTTATGAAGGTTGTCGACCGGAATGTTTGATTCCGACTGCCCGTTGAAAAGGGCATGTGTTAATGAGAAATGTAAGGACCCATATCCTAGTACCTGTGGGCAGAATGCCGAATGTTTTGTTAGAAATCATTTGGCGACGTGTAACTGTATTTATGGATATCAAGGCGATCCATATCGCTATTGTGCTAAGGAAGAAAAACGTAAGACAATAAAAATTCACCACAAGAGTTAATTTTTTAATGCTTGTCGTTACCAAAAATACGGTCGACAAAATCAGAGTCGACACAACACAATATCGACTTAGTATTGACTTACAGAATACTAAATGTGTGTCGACAGTCATCGATAACTGTCGATAACGACAAACAGAATACCAATTTTAAATTGTCGACGCAAGTCGACGTCGTCTTGCGTCGATGACGACAACCAGAATAAGTGTAATTGTTTACAAGAATTAAAAACCATTTTAAATATCTCCTAAAACTTTGGTAGTCATTTACCCAATTTTATCTCACATTGTATATTGTAAAAATTCATTAACAATTTTTGATGTTTTCTTTCATTTCAGGTATGTTTTCAAATATTGTCCTCACATACATATGTAATGACTCAATGACTCCTCTAATGTGGTAAGACTTTAATCAATTAAAATATTCGTAATGTTGTAGATGTAATTCCTTTACATGACTTTCTGTCTGTTTTTTTTTCGCTTTTTTTTCTGACTTTACACGCTACATGCGTCTGAAAAGAAAAGCCTCCACTTTTTTTCCTTCGTCTTCTATAAATTTCATTTTATTTATAAGTGTTGTTTTTGTTGCACTGTTGAACTTTAAATACTTTTTTGTTTCTCTTTTTATTTCTTTTTTTTTTCGAAACAAAATTGGATTTAAATATAGAATTTTTTTACTCGTTATTGTTACACACACGCATTTTATTTTTTGTGAATGCACCACTCACTCACTACTCGCCTCAAAGAGAAACAAAAAGATACTTTGAAACACTTTTTTCCCATTTTTTTTTCTGATGCAATTTGAATGTGTTTTTGTTCTCCGTTGTCGAAGTCTATGGTCTAGGCCATTTGCTACCGCATTGCGTGGCTGTTTGAGTGACTGTGACTGTAATAATGACTGGCTGCATGGTTGCATTTGCTGCCCTGCCGCTGCTGGCTGGCTGGGCTGGCTGGCTAAGAGGATAAATGTTGCTTGTTGTTGGAAGTGTGTCTGTTTCTTATTTTCTTCTTCTTCTGACTGATGAAAGTAAAAGCAAAGATGTTGCAGTTGTGATAAAATTGACATTTAAAATAATTTTTCATTTTAAATAAGCACAACGACGAGATACGAACGAGTATAAAACTTTAATCTTAAAATTTTTCCTTCTTGTTTCTGTTTTTCCCTATTTTCTTTCGTTTATTTTTTGAATTATGGTCATAAAAGGCGAGGGCATTATACACTGCAAATAAGATTAAAAAAAAATAAGCTTATAAAACATCATCAATAGCATCATTATAAGAAATAAGAAATAAAAAGTTTATACAAAAAAAAGATTTCTTTTTAATGTAATTGATAATGGTAGACAAGAACATTTTCTCCAATCATTTTATAGATAAAATTTTGTGTGTTTCTTCCTATTTTCCTTTTTCTTATTTTCATTATATTAATGGATTATAAATGGGCTTTCGAAAGAAAGTTTCTTTAATAAATAAGAAACTCACAAGTACACTAAAAAGTTTGATGTTCAAGAATTTTAAGGCATTAAATGGTCTTATGCTATCAAAAATTAATTTTATCGGAATTATCCTGTAAAACCAGGTCCATATTGTTTATGTTTCTCTACGACAAAGTAGTTGCCATAGACCATAATTGGTTCTTGTCTAATCAAGAAATTTGTACTCCGAGATGGCAGTTCCGTGACTAAATGGAACTGGCAATTGGTTTAAGAATGTGTCACGTTGTTAAAGATTTCTAAAAGTAAATAGCTAATTAGGAAATTATTAGGAAAAAACCAAAAGAGAAGTGTGTGATCAAATTGTACTTGTTTTCACTGATCTACAGTGCTCGCTATTAACATGTTTTGCCTTAGCAGCACTTTGTCAATGTTATACGAACTGAAATCACATTAAGGACCTCATTGTCATGGTTTTTGAGTGAATGGTGTACTAGCAGAGGTCCTGAAACAGTGATATTCGATATTTGCTCGCCTATTACCCATATTGATCTTCATATTCCGTACCCTGGAAGTATTTCTTCTATGTTTTGATAGGTTAGGATAGGTGAAGTGGCTTAATAAAAATGATTTTCTCTTATGAGATAGACAAGCAAAAAAGGCTCCTCCTACTAGTGTTTGTTGCACACACATATTTATAATATCTGTTATGTACACATGCCATATTAATTATCTGTAATGCATGCCAATATCCGCCATTTAAACTATCCCAAAAGGACATGACGAATAACCGCATTATTACACTATAGCAGAGAATTAGTGCTGTAAGAGATTGTTACGAAAGGACTGCGGGAGCCATTGATTCGCTAGCAAACAGTCGGGCGTGTGGGTAAGGTCCTTCCAATAACAAAACCCTGTTTATGTACAGAAGTTTTTTTTTATTAAAGACTCCCTATTTTTAGGTGTAATTTGCTCTAAATGGACTGAAAATGACTGTAATATTATAAAAAAACAAAAGCCCGATTACAGTCATATGTAACGAAAGCAAAATAAATTTAAATACAAAAAGACATATTTTACTGACATAACCAATTTAAAAGCGGTATCTGGTGTTATTGATACGCCTGTCTCAAAACCCGCCACTAACCTTGGCCCTAAGGACGTCATTTTATTAGGACCCCAAATAATCTATTGCACCAAAACTAATACTCAACTACGAAAACACTGTATACTTCAATTATTCATACATAATTATTAACTTAGGATTTATTCATAAAATTAGGAAAAATAATTAATAGAATTATAAAAAAAATATTTAAGCTAATGAAAAAAATTAAGTGAAAGCATTTTAAGCATAAATTAAACTGTATTTTCTTCAACTGTATCAGTGATAATGATTATAAATATATTACAACAACTCAATTAAGCGATCGATCATGTTTGATCAAACATGTTCAATATCATTATCACTAATGAACATATTAAATATTAGGGTGAAACATAAAATTAGCACTCACCAAACATACGTGTAATCGATTTCTGGAAGGCCTTCAAGATTTCGAGGTACCGATGTTGTTGTTGCTGTAGAATCTTCTGGAAATTTGACTAAAAAATTTGATTAATTTGATCTAGATAAATATGCCGGATATAATGCTTGCACTTACAATTTTTACAATATTTCAATAGAATAGATATAAATGTTCTTAATTATACTAATTTTAAACGTTTTTATAACTAAAAATATAAATTCATGTTATTGAAATCAATTTTAGAAAAATTACATTATACAAACAAAATAAATTAATAAGATGAAATTAAATATGAAAAAGGTTTGCTTCAGACATGTTGCGTGATCATTACAACTGTAAGTGATTATCACAATGCATTTTGTGGTTCTATTTCTTTTTTTCTATTTTATGTATTTTATACTAAACCAGTTTTTATGAAAGAGAATAAGTACACTTAAAAAAAACGAAATTATAGAAATCGAAAGATTGACTAAACTATAGTAATGATTGAGTTGGAATGATCACTACAGTAGGCATGTCAGTTATTGTAACAAATATCAGTAATAAAATTAAGGTAGCACTTAGATTTAATAAAAATTAATAAAGTTTAACATTTTAGATTGATTATTTACTCTTTAGTAAAGAAAGTTTACAAATGAAATTTCTAGAAATAATTTTAGTTAACAAAATCTATCATGTTAGGTTGCAAAAATATTCATTATAAACGAAAATTAACAAATAGAATCTCTAGAAACAATGGATATAATTTAATATGAAATATTATTTTAAAAAAAATAACTTAAGCATATTTATGAAAGTTATAAATAATAAAGCAATTTGTAGAGAGGTGAAACTGTTCCATAACTGTGAACCCAAATTTACATTGTGAACACGCATGAATTTGTAATAGGTGCGACACTAATTGTGACACATTCTTATTTGATAGTGTAATGGCAAGAAGAGGCTTATCTGTTATTATAACTATAAAGTCGCTTGTTAGACGTGAGGCCACGGTTCAAACGACAGGTCAGACATCTCGAACAAAACGAAAATATTTCCTCGGGCATTACAGCTCAGCATCTTCTGGCAAAAACTCTGAGAGCAAATAAAACTGCCAAAAATCTGTCGTTCGGAAACGACTTAAACTGTAGATCTTGCCACTTATATGGATAAACTTAACACACACAACATACATATGTAAGTGGTGTGACTGAAGGGTTGTAATGACAAATTAAGTAAGTAAGTAAGTAAGCTGGGGATACCAAACTAGGATGAGTTTTAATTTTGAGGGAGTTATCATCTTAGAATTTTTATTCAATCACCATGTCAAATCGATGACGATTATAATAAGATTATGTGTGCTTGTGTGTATGAGGATTTCAAATATAAAAGTTTTCTTTATTTTTAAGGAAAATTTAAGATTTTTATTTTCTCTTATTACCATTACACATGTGCAAATATGTGTGTACATATATATTTATGGATACGAGTTCAACTTTACGGGACATCTTCCCACCATCTTTTCTCTTTGTCTAAAAATATAATTTTCATCTCGAATTTCGAAATTATTTTCTCTTTTCGATCGATTTGATTTTGATTTTGTTGCTGGCCAAAAACCAATTTATACGAGTGAGTACATGAAGTGACATAAATCCAGTTAACCCACACATTCACTTACTTTATTCCTGATTCGTTGTTAATTGTGTTTTTTTTTTGGTACGAAAAAAAAAATTAAAAAATAAAACTAAAAATCATACTAAAGTATTGCGACAAATGGAACTTGTTTTTTAATGGCTTCACTTGAATTTTTGCTTTATGCTCTACACTGGCAACGATGATGAAGACCACAGCAGTCAGCACACACAGCTACAATTATAATATGGAAGCGTTTTTCTTTTATTTTTTTTTAGTTCAGTTCAGTTGAGTTGAGCTGAGTTCTCTTCTTTCTTTTTTGTGTTCATTACTTTACTTCTTCATTTTTTACTTTTTTTTTTTTTGATTTTTTTTTTGTTATATTTTTTAAGTTTTTGGCAGGTAGACCAAGTTTTTATTTTTCCTTTTCAGTTTTCTTCTTCTTCTCTTTTTCAAATGTTCCTCCAAGTAGTAGCTGCAACAACTATAACAAACAACATTCACTACAACGCCTTGTTTTTTCTTTTTCTGTTTTCGTTACTCTACATACATATATCTTGTCTTGTATTCTGGCTACCTCCCCGATCTTCTTTCTAACCAGCCATACAGCCTAACCTTTCATTTCATGAATAATGTTCCAATCCAACACATAATCTTGGGAGATACACTATGAATAAGAAAAGTATTCTTTCTTGCTTGCTGTGTAAGTGTGTTGTACATAGAGAGTCGTGTATAATAATTCTCTGCTTTTTGAAGAGTTTTCTTCTTTTTGCCACTTTTACGTTCAAATATAAGCACGAGCAGCAATAGCAGCAGCAACAGCATGAGTATATAATCTCATGTAATCTTTTATAACTTGCGAAAAAAAATTGAAAAGTTTTCAGTCATTGAACGATGACGTTTTGGTATACGAAAAAAGGCAAAAAAAAACCGAGTAAAAATAAGCCTACAACGAAAATATCTTCTAAAAAACCATTTAAACTAGAGAAGTAGAAACAGCTGTTTGGCTGGCAGGCAGGTTTGACTGCTTTACTTCTTGGATTTAGTCAGGATTTTATTTTATTAAACTTTTTTTGTTTTTTTTTTTTTGAAAGTTTAGTCGTCTGTGCCATTATTATTCATGTACTATTTACAGATAGTCAGTCTACGTATGCATGTACATATGTATGTATGTATGTATGAATGTACAGTGTTTTGTTGGCATTAATTCAATTGGAAAATAATTTCAATCAATTTATCTATAATTTTAATGTTTCTTTTGCATTCTTCTTATTTCTACTTCATTTCATTTTCTATTGGCCTTAAGGGCTAGGAAATTCGTTTTGGGATAACAAACAAACATCGCATTAATGTTGTGAATATTTTCAATTTAAAGTTGTTTTTCATTCTCTCCCTCCCTCTCTCTCTCTTTTTTATGGCAATTTTTCCTTAACATTTTCATTTTCAGTGTGTTTTAATTGTTGATAACAATAGGAAGATAATTTCTAATGGCCGGCCTGGCCATTTATTCGCTCATTAAAACTTTAGATACCAGTTATGCTGTGTGTAGAGCATAGGCTATTAAATATTTTCTTTAATTATTTCTTACGGGTTTAGAAATTTAATGAGTTTTAGAAGAACAAAAACAAAAACAAAAAACATTTTTATTAACAATCATGCTCTTGGCTTCTGCTACAAGTATTGACAAGAATTTTCATCATTGAGATCATTTTATTAATCTCAAAAAGTTCTTAGTTTTAAAAGACATTTACATACATACATACATAATTGGCCATAACAATCCTTCACTCAGGATTACGGCCTAGCTTCTCTCATCACTCATGTTGTGTGCCTTAATTTTATACGCGAGTGACGGGACGTACAGTTTAACGTCGACTCCAAACGACATATTTTTGAGAAAATTTTTCATGGCAGGTTTATTTACTTTTGGAGTTTTTATCAGAAATCTAATGAGAGCAAGGCGCCGAAGAAATATTTTTTTCATATTTCGTTTTGATGTGTCGCCTGGGATTTGAACCCGGGCTTTACGTCTAATAAGCGAACACACTACCTACTAGGCTACGGCGACTTCTTTAAAGACATTTGCTATACAATATTTAATAAGAAAAAAGTGGGCGTGGCAATATTTTTAAAATGGAAAATTTTTTAATTTTAAACTGAAAGTACATACACACAACGGCTCAACACATTATAAATATTTCATAATTTACAAGCGTTCTAAAATTTTTTAATTTCAAGTTCGATGTTACTTATTTACTTACTTAATTGATCGTTGCAACCTTTTAGACTGGATTCGACCTAGTTCCACACACTACCCATGCATGTTGTGTGTGTTAATTTCATCCACGAGTGGCGGAAAACTCGACTCCGAACGACAGAGTTTTGAGAAATTTTTCATGGCAATTTTTATTTTCTCTTAAATATTTTGTCAGAAGACTGCTGAAGAGGAAGTCGCCGATGATACATACATATGGTCATTACAACCCTTCAGTCAGGATTACGACCTAGTTTCTCACACCACTTATATGTTGTGTGTGTTAAGTTTATCCATGAGTGGCGGGACCTACAGTTTAAAGTCGACTCCGAACGACAGATTTTTGAGAAACTTTTCATGGAAATTTTATTTTATTCCCAGAGTTTTTGCCAGAAATCTGCTGAGAAGAAGACGCCGAAAAAATACTTTTTGTATTTTATTTTGATGTCTGGCCTGGGGCTCGAACCCCCCTGGCTTTTCGTCTAATAGGCCAACACACTACCTACTAGACCACGGCGACTTCAATACACTACCTATTAGACTACCGCGACATCCGTGTAACGTTTTGTTACCCAGAATATCCGAAGCGAATATCATAACCACAGTTCCTGTAAATATAGCTTGTTTTATGATCAAAACTTTTGACATTATATCGGATAGCTCTTCTCCTACATATTATTATGGCCGCCATAGAATGTTCTCTAGAGAGATATTTTATTTAGGAACACAGAATAAACATTAGAAACATGAGGGCATAGCAAGAAAAATAAAAGAATACAAATTTGCGTAGAAACACCGGGAAAGAAAATAACAACAACAAATCAACAACAAATCAACAATCAAAAAGTTCTAGAAGTTATGAATTATAAGTTCCTTGCTTGAGTCGGTTCCACTTTTTTATTTCAGACCATCAGCCAGCCGGGCTTATTAACGTTGTTTGTACGAAAAAAAAAAAATATTTATGCGATTATTTACAATCTCTATAGGACTGCCATACATACAAATGGCAAATAAACATAATTTTTAGGCAATTTTCTTAAATGTGTTAATAAACTGTTTGAATTGACCAAATTTAAGGCATTCATTCAATTTACGTTAAAGGTGAACGATAAACAAATTAATTGGAATTGCAAACAGTCACGCCATGTAACGCTAACGTTAGACATACATACATACATACATATGTATGTATGTACAGCTCTTTGTCCTTAATAGAAATATTTATGTGCTAGAAGCCTTGGTATGCCTTAAGGCTACAATAACGTTTATAATAGACGAAATTAAATAACAAGGCCTGATGGTATACTATTATTAATGAATTCTTCCCTAAAACAATAAAAACCGTTCACACGTTGTCAGCCCTACAGACGACATTGTTAGTCATTTGGGACATTAACGTCTAGTCAATCTAAACACCACAGTCATTGGCCTTAATATGTTTCACATAATTTTATGTTTTTTTTTTTTTTGCTTTTTTTAATTTCTATTAAAAAAGAAACTTAAATATTAAATAGAAGAGAAGAAAAAATAATTCTTGTAAAATGTTTTCTTCTCTCATGCCCTAAGGGCGCTGTAACTGTGTAAGTAAGAACGTTTCAAAGGAACAACTCTTATTCAACCATAAAAAGCAATTTCCTTTAACAATTTGTTTCAATGTCATATTTATTTCCTATCTATCTATGCACTGTCATCAATCTTGTACGCGATAGATGATAATTCAATATTTGATTTGAAAATGCTAAAATGGAAAAGAGATGAGAACGAGAAAAAAAATCAAAAGCATTCTCCTCGTTAGAGGTAATAAATTGAATTTGAAATCATTACAACACTCGCACACACAAACGATTTCTAATGCGTTGCGTCGCAAGGAGAAAAGTTTTACTCTGGCTTCGCATGTCTTCTGGAGGTTAAACAATTAATTTTTATTGATTTTAAATTGCGTACATTGAGTGTGTGTGTGCGTAATAATTTGTTTAAAAAGCCCGTATTCATTAGGGGAAAATGCAAAGAAAATAATTAAATTAACAATTGCTGGCCTCAATTAAACTCCTCTGATATGATAATTACAATTTTTACTATTACGACCCATTTACCACACACAAACTTAAAGGCAACTTTGATCCTGACAGCAGATACATTGTTATGGATTATCCATTATCCATTGGGGTACCAATTTTTTCGGTTTTAATCGCAATATTGGCTTAAAGCTCATGGGATTTCTATGAAACATTTCCTTCATTACAATGATGTTTTTTTTTTTCTTTTTTTTTTCAAAATGATCGTAAATGAAGACAATCCTCACTTAAAGTCTATTTCCCTGCCATCCAATCAACCTTTTAGCGGCATTGTGATAGTTGTTGTAAGAGTTGGATTTTATATGGATGGTGATTCAAATCTAAATGAAAAATATGTCATAATAAGCCATAACAGAAGTGCTATTGTTAACAATTGATGACATCTCTGTAATGTCCATGTTTTCAGTCTCTTCAAATATAGAGAATTACAAAATTGAGGTGAAGTGACGTCAGTGATTATGATGTCAAAATAACGGGTGATTTTTTTAACTATTATCTTTTTTGCAACACTGGTGTAAACAGCTCACGCACGTTTCGTGCTTTGTTTCACTGTCAAACATCTTCAGTTTGGTCTATAATTTAACCATGAATCGTTTTACAAACGAACAACGCTTGCAAATCATTGAATTTTATTATCAAAATGCGTGCTCTGTTAAAAAAGTTCATCGCGCGCTTCTTGCATTTTATGGTCAGTTTAATCGACCCACTGAAGCGGCTATTCGGGCTATTGTGACTAAATTTCGCACCAAATTTACATTGTTGGACATTAAACCAGCAAGACGCTTACGTAGAGTGCGAACTGAAGAAAATATCGCAGCTGTATCGGCCAGTGTTAATGATGACCATCAATTATCGATTCGTCGCCGTTCGCAGCAATTGGGCCTCTGTTACTCAACAACGTGGAAAATTTTGCGGAAGAGGATTTAGGTGTGAAGCCTTTCAAAATACAGCTGGTGCTAGAATTGAAGCCGAACGACCTACCGCAATGCAGAATTTTTGGTGAATGGGCTCTTGGAAAGTTGGCCGAAGATCCACTTCTTTATCGAAAAATTGTGTTCAGCGACGTAGCTCATTTTTGGCTCAATGGATACGTAAATAAGCAGAATTGTCGATTTTGGAGTGAAGATCAGCCAGAAGCATTGCAAAAGCTACCAATGCATCCAGAAAAAGACACAGTTTGGTGCGGTTTATGGGCTGGTGGCATCATTGGACCGTTCTTCTTCAAAGATGCTACGAATCGTAACGTAACTGAATGGTGAGCGCTACCGTTCAAAAAAAGATTCATGCATTTTTCTGAAAAAAAAAAAAAAATCAAAAAATCACCCATTAAAAGCAATATACAAGAAAAGCCAATTAAATGCAAGTTTCGTTAAATTTTAAGCTTATCCTGTAGGTATCTACGGTTATGGTTATGGTTAAAAAGAGTAGTCTAGTAGAATGGTTAGGTTAGGTTAGAGGACGTGTAAGACAAGTACAGTACCCGGAGATCGAATTGACCCATTGTACAAACGTCCTAGTTTCTCACACCCCTTATGTTGTGTGTGTTAATTTTATACATGAGTGGTGGGACCTACAGTTTAAAGTCGACTCCTAACGACAGATTTTTGAGAGACTTTTTCATGGCAATTTTATTTACTCTCAGAGTTTTTGACAGAATTCTGCTGAGAGAAAGTAGCCGAAAAAAATACTTTTTGTATTTTGTCTTGAAGTCTGGCCTGGGGCTCGAACCCTGGCTTTACGTCTAATAAGCCAACACACTACCTACTAGACTATAACGACTTCAAGTCTAGTAGAATAGTGTGTTGAGTTATTAGAAGCGAACCTTCTGTGAAAATATTTCTTGGGGGGAACTTGCTCTCAACAGTCTTTAATAACAACTCCGAGTGCAAATAAAATTGTCATGAAAAATTTCTAAAAAATCATTCGTTCAAAGTCGATATTAAAGTGTAGGCTAGCTACTCTTGGATAACATTGGTGACGTGAGAGGCTAGGTTGTAATCACAACTAAAGTGTTGTAATGACGTAATTACGTAAATTAAGTAAAATAAAGTTCGTTCCGTATTCTTATGTGGAGTACTATTTCTCTAGAAATCTTTTCCATCTTATACAATGTAAACAAATTCAAACCTAGTGGCCAACTCATATATTTTTTCTTCCTCTAAGCGGCGCTTAATCGCTAAATGCGTTAAAGTTAAATGAAATGGCATTTATTTCGACATTTCTTGTTTTTCTACTTTTTGAGTTCATATTTTATTTAATACGACAACTATATGGTCATTCGACACTAACTTTTTTGTTCACTGAAATGATTTTTGCCAAAATTGAAAATTATTACGCTGATATACATACATATGTATGTATGTGAACTTAAAACATTTCCATTTAAAACAAGCAATATTGTATTCAAACGAAATGCATTTTTATGGCATAAAACCAGTAATTCTGTCAATTTTTTTCCATTAAATTTAGTTCCTTATGCGATATTAGTTTTAATGGATTTTCTTTTTCTACAAATAAAAAAAAAGAAGACAAAACCGTATTAGAGTGTATTTTAAGCGCAGATTAGTTGTAAGATAAAACGCTTTTAATGCCAGAAAAATGAAATGAAAAGAAAAAATTGGAAAGAGGGGGGAAAGAGATATACATGCATACAGTTTTATTACGTTTTCAAATTTCAAATTTTTTTACCACAATCAAATGTTTCACACCATTATACTGACTTGACTGCATACAGTACGGAATGGGATAAGCGAGCATTTAATTTCAACTGTTATTAGTTTGACTGATGCTACATTACTTTGTTGTTGTTGTTGTTGTTGTTACATCAGTTAGTTTTATCGGTCATACATCACAGCTATTGGCAGATGATGGGATTTTTGTTTTTGTTGGTTCATGCTCAATGCATATTTCCAAAAGGAATTCAATTCTAACAACAAAAGTAAATGCCTACACACATACTCATACATTCATATATGTATGTATATGCTTACACACACATACAGCCTAGACATTACCGAAAGCAATGAAAAACCGTCGAATAGTTGAAGTTGAAGTGAAGTGCTATGGTAAAAGCATAAAAATTATACGAAAAAGTAAAGAAAAAATAGAAAGAAAGAATCTATAAAATACTGTAACCATGAATGATTGACTGCACGAATGGCAATGACCATATCGCTACACTATAATACACACATACATACACACACTCTCTCTCTCTCTCTCTCTCTCTCTCTCTCTCTGTGTGTGTCTTTGGTGTATGGTGTTAACATAGTTCTTCTAATAACTCTTTCAGCAGTCACTTGAAAGAATAAAGTTGTTTAAAACTATAGTGTTTGGCAATTGAAATGGGTGTTTACGGGTGTGTGTATGTGTATATGGTGATTCTTTGTTTAACACCATTTCCCATAGTATTTAATAATTTTTTTTTTTTATTAAATTTTATGAATTCTATTCCATTTAGGGCACGCATACATATATTGGCGGTGAAAGTAATGAATTTGATAGATTTTTTTGTGGATTCTCTTTATGTTCCACTAAATAATAATGTGTACATGAGTAGTAAAATCAACCCTGATTATAAAATACTATTTGTTGTATATCGTATTCGTGAAATTCACAACAATCTTACGGAGTTTTTCTATTACTTGGGAAACTCCTCTGCTGGTGGGAGTCATCTTACGTGCGTACGTAATCGGTCATGACAAGCCATTTAGTCAGGATTCCATCCTAGCTTCTCACATCACCCATATTAATTTTAATCAGGGTTGTTGGTTGGACCCACAGTTTAATATCGAATTCGAACGACAACTTTTTCATGTCCGTTTAATTTACTTTAAGAGCGTTTGCAAAGGAAATATTTGTTTTCATATTTCTTTCTTTTGAAATGTCAGAGTTGAGGTTTCCAACTCATGAGCTTTTGTCTGGTAAAACTAACGCACTAAAACTAAACTAGACTACGGCGCGATTTACGATTTTGATTGCAAACGGTGTAGCGTGAAATTAAAACTTTTTATTTTAGTTTGTTTTGTTTTTCCTCTCATCTTGTTTGAATTTTCTCTATGCATTGTTAGCACAACTATTTTTTTTAAATATTTTTTTTTAAATATTTGCCATTCTACTGGCGGCGGCTAAAGTTATTGTTTTTGTTGGTTTTTTGTTTTTTTGCTATTCGAAATGCTAAAAAACTCATAAAATCATAACGAATGAAAAACCTTTGCTTCGCATATATTTTTTACCTCTTTTTTTCCATTTCTTTCTTAAAATTCTTTACTCCACACCACATTCTTCTACGGAGTGTATCAAACATGTGGAAAGAAATGAAATACAAGGGAAAAAATTGCTCGGAATTATTTCTACAATGTTTGAATGTGGCAAGCTGGCAGTCAGGCAGGCACTATACAACACGCTTATTACCATTAGCATTGCTAGAGCTGTGCTATTCGTTTGCTTGTTTCTAAAGCTGCGGCCGGCCGCAGAATCAGCTCAAAAAAAAGCATGCAGAACAAACAAATTTTCAAACTTTTTTCTTTTATTTTTTTTCTATTTTTCTTATTTCTAACAACGGTCACTGGCAGCAGGTGTTTTATTGCTTCTATTTCTTGTAGTTTTAGTTTCTTCTTTTTTTACTTTCAAATCAGCGATTCTTAATGACGTCATATAGACGTAAAGTTATTGTTTTCATTTGTCTCTATTAACTTTATAAGATGTAATCACATTAAGAAAGCCTCAAACGAACGAGATTATGGCCGCAACATGAAGCCAGTAGTCAGAAGGTAGCTTTCGATTGTCTTCCCCGTTCTACTGATCGCAATGTAATGACAAATATAATGAATAGATTGCGTGCGTGAATGCCTTCTGAGTAAAAATACTTGAATACCTTTTGAAACATTACAGTTTTCTATTCAAAATCGAAAGTAAATTACTCGGTACATGAGTTATTCTTAACTTCCAAGTTTAAGTCTATGCCATCGAAAGATAGGCTTGGTCAAGAAGTATGACGTACGGGGCATAACAATGCTGTTTGACTACACAGCCCTGCATGTTTTTTGCAAATAAGATTGCTCCAGGTGTTTCCGAAGGCATTTTGTACGCTGAACACGAAATTGTCAATCACGTCAGGTTTTCGAGAAAAATGGGGTTGAAACCCTTTAAAAAATTCATAATGGCGGATCCAATATGGCGGTCGAGGTTTATAAAAATTAATCAGATTTACTCGACCGCCATATTGGATCCGCCATTATGAATTTTTTAAATCTGAATGAAGATCTGTAATCAGCGACCCCAAAAGCCCCTGAGTAACAATTTTCAAGCAAATCTGATTAATTTTTAAGGACCTCCGTAATGTGTTTCGTTTTCTTTTGCACCCCTTGACATAAACCCACCCCCTACTTTAAGGGTGCATGCAAACAATTTGGCTTTGGACTCATTTTGAAGAGCAAAGGTCAATTGTCAATTTCTGACAATAGCGATGGTTCTAGCACGTCAGTGATTAGATCTACAATGTTTCAAAAATGGCCAAAAACGCTATTTTTAGGGGTTTCAACCCCCTTTTTCTCGAAAACCTGACGTGATGGAAAGTTTATGAAACCAGATTCGTGTTCAGCGCACAAAATGCCTTCGAAAACACCTGGAGCCATCTTATTTGCACAAAAAAAGTCCAAATTTGCAGGGCTGTGCTATCAGTCAGACCACCAACCGTGTACTAGGTTGTTGTCAAGCCTATGGAGGAGAAATGGAGTAACTTTTTGCTGGGTTCCAAGTCATATCAGAATTCATTGCAATGAGCAGGTACTTGACACTTCTTAAGCTAATTTTTTTTGAGGCAAACTAAACCGTTACAAAGATACAGGATTTGAGACCCGCATCAGACTATTCAAAAGTAGTTTGAGGATAGTAATCGGCCTTTTTACGGGACCCTTAAGACTCAAAATTCTCTTGGCCCTATGTGTAGATTTAGTGATGAGAATAATGAATCATCAGAGTACAGACATTCATGTCAGAAGGAAGCATTTGGGTACGTATCAAGTACTAGGCAGAGAGTTGTCCTTACTGACACTGAATAATATCCTGAAGTTTGTTAGGGCAACAGAATTGAAAGAGACGTTATAGGGACCCCATATATTGATTGATGGTAGAATACTGCGATCTAATATACATACGATCGTATATTGTATTATCCAATAAATCGCGTATTAGCAGTACTCTGGCGTAGCCCTCTCCAATGCAATAAAAATAGTATTAAAAAAGGCGATTTTATAAGAATTCTACAAGGGACCTTGACATCACTGTTTTTGGTTAAATTTTCCTGCTTAATGAAATGACTTCCTCCCTATTAAGAGTTTTGAATACAAAACTTCCATTGTAAACAGTTAAGACATTTTGTATTGATCAGTAAGCAATATAATCTCTAGATTGGTTTTAAACTTGTGAAAATTATTTGGGAATCCCTGATTTTTTTTATTTCTGTACATTCTATTTGAATGTTTTATCATTAATTTCTTTCGAATAACATGCTGAATGTTGTGGCACTGAATGATGGCAAAGGAAGACGTTCTCTCAGTTTAAGTATGCTTTATGCTTTTATTTCTAACATTTAGTTTTTTTGTTTTTTGCTTTTTGTTTTATTGTTTTTCATTATACTTGTTACCATTGTTACCATTATTATTACGTCTATTGTTGTTGGTGTTGTTGTTGCAATTTTCAAGCTGTTTCTTTTGAGAGCTTTTTTTTTTAAATGTGTACCACCACTTGCCAAAGCAAGCAACATGTTTGTCTGTGTAGTTGTGTTATTGAGTTTTGCTGTTGTTGTTGTTACTATTTGTAGCTTTATTATTTCTTAATTTGGTTGCTGGTTGCTGCTACAGCAGCTGCTCTTGCTTGCTGTTGCTAATGGTATGGACCTGAATAAGTAACGAAAAAAGAAAAAAATGCAAAGAAAAGAAATAAAGAAAAATTGACTTTCATAATGCAAAGTAGATTTGAAAATTCGTTTCATTGGATTATTCTCAAGTTTTAGTTGGAGTTTTACAAACGTATGTACATACATGCATACAATATATACAAGTTGCAAGTTGTTTGCCATACAATGTTCGGCAACATGATTTGTTGTTTTGTTGTTGTTGTTGTTGTTTAATTTAAATTTTAGCATATTTTTTATGCCAACGTTTTGCATGCAATTTTTAATATATTGTTTGTATAAATACATATTTATGTAGTGCAATATATGTATAATAACACGGAGTACGAGTCTATTTAAAGACCATCCATGGGCTCTAACCCACTCTTTCTCTTTTTCTAATAATAATTCGCATTTCATGCAAATGCTGCTGGTACATGTTCAAAATTTTAATTTTTCAAAAAAAAAATTTTTTTTTTTTTATTAAAAACTAAAAACAAAATTATTTTAAATACTCGTGTGGCATATAATTTGAATTTTAATCGCTTTTTGATATCATCCTCCTTTTGTATGTCTTCACAGTTTAGGTTGGTGGTGGTGGTGGTGGGCTGCTATGATTAGCCAGAAAAAAAAAAAAATTTATATTTCGAAAGTATTTTGATTTGAGTTTGATGACTCAAACAGCAGTTTCTTTAAAAGTTTAAATATTGAAAATAGTTGCCGGTCTTTAACCCCAATTAGTTAAACGAAAATCTAAATCGTATACCTTAAATGTTAAGTTTTGTTAATTGGCCGTAATAAATGTTGTGTAAAAAAGAAAAACGATGTATTAAATCTAAAACACACTATTATGTCTTATGATTACTGGTTTTCTATTTTTACAATTTGATTTTATTACAGTTTTATCTTATCTGTTGTGTTTTTTCTCTCTTATATTTTATAAATATAATTGGTTTTTCCTGTGCCTTGATTTATGAAAGTTTTATGGCAAAATGAAATCAAAAAAAAAAAATAGAAATTACACTCATTTCTTATTTACTTGTCAAGAGGATCTAAAAATATGGCAAGCTTAATATTGTATTACAATATTGAAACAATATTTGCAATAATAACTGAATAGCTTTTAATTTAGACACGTCATAAAAGAAGTAGAAAAAAGTTTCATTTTGAAATAAACTTCATTTGTTTGCCAATTAATTTTAATTGTGACTTTCAAAAAGAAAAGCTTTCTACAGATGTAAAATGGTACAAAGCAATTGTTAACATATGTATATAAACCTACTTACAAATTATTTTCTATGACTTTATTTTCATCATCCGCATAATTCATCCAGAAGCCCCTTGTCCCTCAAGAGAGCATAATATTAACAATACACAAGCAACAGGTTTGTCTTCGACCTTCGACCAAGCAAACAACATTGCCCTAATTTCTGAATGAAAAACAATTAAAGATGGCAACCCTGTCATTCTAGAATGTGCCAGAATGCAACAATTTTTATGCTTTTTGAAAACCTAAAGGAATAACAAATAATAGAAGAATAACACGGCTACGTTTCCTAATTTTTTTTTGTCCTTTTTTAAGTCCACAATAATAAGATTTGCCGTTGCCATCAATATACATACGTTGGTTTGTAAGATGATTTCAACGTTGCAGTTAAATCTGTTTCCAAAGGGCAAGAAAAGGGCGGTGGGGGGGGGGGGTGGTGTAGTAGAGAGGAACTGGTAGCATAATATATGGATTTTTTTCCGTGGTTATTGCATCATGTTTGTAACCTTTGAATGCTCTGGTATAAAATAAATTTTTGTTTTTGGTCAAATGCAATCGTTTTTTGTTGTTAATTTTACTTAGTTTGACTCGTTTTTAATGCTCAATGTAGTTTATATCACTTGCAGTGCTAAAACGATTGTCATGACCTTATTGGTTGACTAACGTGATTGACAAACCTTTCTTCTTCGCATCCAACTCATCCCGAGTACTCTCTGTTTTGATTGCTAATTTATGTTGGAACTAAGCTTGGTTCTAAGTTGCGAAACTGTCAATCTAAAATATTAAAGCGAAGTTCTTACACGCTTGTATTTTTGGATATCTTTTGCTTAAAGCTTTCTGATACCCAAGATAGTTTTTTAAACTTGAAACCATTGAACCGTATGAGAGGCATGTCGCCTCCTACAATTTCTCACACTTTCAATCTTCACATCTTTGTACGTACATTTCAAATAACGCTGTAGTCTGCTATTAATGGCAGTTAAACACAAATGACGTTGCTTTTTACCAGATAGCTGTTGATATAAACTTCAGTTAAAGGGTGGACACTTTCGAAAGCCGCTGATCTATTGACCCATCCTTGCATCTTATATCTCCTCTTTGCTTGTGCTCATTTTTAACTCGAGGTCATTTTGACGGGAGTCAATCAAACACGAAACGTCAAATGGCTTTCCAAGATAACATAGTGGAATCTAATCACCATTTTACATACAACGCTAGGCATAGATTACGAAAGCTGGCCGTCCTAAAACAAAGGATTTATTATGCACTTCTTATTCGTTTTTTCGACTGAAATAGAGTGCGTGTAAAAGAAAAAAAAATTGTGACAATCGTTTCGCAAATTTTTTTTCTTTCTGGAAATACAGAAAGAGGGTGGAGGGACGTAGTTTAATTTCATATTTAAAAATAAAGTTATTTTGAAATAAATTTAAAATTTTTATTGAAACCAAAAGGAAATAAAAAATTTTGAAATTTTTCTAATAATTGCATCGGGTGTCAGAGATCAGTGGCAATTTGTCAAAGTCTTGCCATATGAAGAATTATGGCCAACGAAAACAAACGCGTTTTTCCATCAATATTTGTTAAAAAAAATGCTGAAACTGAAATTTATTTGTTTAAAAATAAAAAAAAAATTAATTTTTTAATGCAGAATGAATATAAAAGTCCACAACAACTCCATTCAGCCATTCATCCATCACACACTTTTAAGTCCAAATATTTATCGTGTGTTGATTCATACGATACCAAAAAAACTGCTTGTATATAAAGTTTTATTGTTGTTGCTGTTGGTGTTGTTGTTGATTTAAAAAGTACAACAAGACAAGTACTATGAGTATGTACATACTTTAAAAAAACAATAAAAAAAAATACCGAAAATATGAATTAAAAAAAAAATAACAGAAATTGAAACAGAATGTATTTCTAGAAATAAAATATTCGTATACGAAAATGATGACATCAACTGTTGGGTGCTGTTGCTTCTACTGCTTTTTAATGTTTCGCAAAGTGTTGTCGGCTTTCCAGCAGCAAAAAACAGCAACAGCAACAATAATAAACACAACGCATAACGCATATACGCAGTAAATAACATTTAAATGCCGGCAACAAAAACTTTGTTGTGTTTTTTCCTCTCTCTCTCTCTCTCCCACTCTTTAACTTTTTTTACTGTTTATTTTAAGACCAAATATAAAATGCACATAACAAATGGCATATAAATATTAAAGAAAAATAAATAAAAAATTATTTTCTTCTATATAAAAATTAACAACAAAAACAATTATTATGTGAATAATAACAACAACAATAACAAAGAAATAAACTTAAGACGTTAACGCCCCGGTAGTAGCAGCTTTTTTTATCGTCTGTGTATAGTTTGCTTGTTTTCATAGTTAAAATAGCAAGAAGTACACGGGTACTGTGTGCTGTTATGACCAAATATGAAACGAAAACGAAAAAAATAGAAAGAAGAAACGCACACAAAAATGAAAATCAAATAACGCAGCAACATTAAAGTTGACGTTATTAATTCCTAGACCAAATCCCAGCTTTAAATGAGTGCATTAATGTACAGCAACAAAATATTAAATTTCATAGAATTTTGTGATCACATTTAAAGGCAAATGTGATCATAGCTCTACCTGGCTATACTCTGGTTATAACAACAATTCCGGAAATTAGTTCGTTCTTCTCATCGAATCCGTACATCATAAAGAAAACCTTCACGTCAAGTTTCAATTTTTCAGCTAAATGCATTTTGCCTTGCTTAAATAGAGGCAATGCTACTTTTGACAGCATTGCATTACATTAGCAACGCCTTGGACAATACAGAGCCTCAGTCAGATCTGCTGATTATCGCTTTAAACGAGGTATCATGTTGGAAGATTCTATTAATGGACTTTAGGATGTCTACGGATTATATCTCTTATCAATAAATGTTGTATGTATGTCTGCCATCCAAGTACTATTCGATTACGGAATGTGGTTACGAGTGATAATGATGTTTCAGTCTTGCCAGATAAATGTAACCCTACGTCTGTCATTACTACGGGTGAAGGCATTCTTTCCCAGTTGGCAGTTTTCTGTAAGGTTACAGGTTTCATTGTAAATGGTCAGTTGTGAGGAAAAAAAATGACATTATTTTCGTTGTAGCCTAGTAGGTAGTGTGTTGGCTTATTAGTTGCGAGACCACATTTCAAACCCCAGGTGGGACTTATCTAACGAAACGATATATGAACCAATATTTCTTATGTCAATTAGCCCACTCGGCTATTGTTCTGTGCTTGAGGCCGAAATAAAAAAAATTCTTAATATTAAGCATCAGTAGCAGACGAAAAACAACTCACAATTATGGGTCGTTGTAGCAAAGTCAAGTTTTTGGTTTCTCGACGACACGACACGGCATTGCACATACTAATCCATTGTAAAAATTGCGTGTTTCTGATTTGTCTATTGCAAAAAGAACGTGACCTTACGATGTAAAGGTTGAAAATATAGACAAGTTTGTCTATTAACTGTATTATGCCATGTCATAGCCTTGGTGTAGAAGTTCCTTACTGGTGGTCGTTCGTATTCGATTTTTTTTTATCAGGTTTGACGTTTGAAACCTTCAAACTTGATTTCATAACGGACCTTTAAATATGTCGATTATACGCTGCCAGTGCTAAGCACCTCTGTAGCAGGACAGATAAAATGTCAGATAAAAAAAATTCATTCAGTGTGGCATAGAACTTAATGAATGAATTAATTCCTTTAAAATTCTTTGCATTTACAATCGCATTAAATTTAGGAACCTGACGAAAAAAAACCATACGAAACTTTAAATCTTGGTGGTGACAAATTTGGCCATGCATACACATTAAAAATGAGGCAATTTTTCGTTGGAAGACAACGACAGAATCGAACAAAAACCAGGCATTCGGTTGGCACCATAAGCAGTGCTACCAATAACACACGGCCTAGCACCCATATACAAAAGCCTGTTAACATTTATTATAAATGCTGCAGATGACAACGACGACTACGACGATGGTTTTAGTGTCCAACTATGGCAGTCTTATGAAAAAAAGAAGCAAATTTGGAATTAAAACAAAAAAAAAGAAACACATACGCCGCTATATGAGTGTATAAAAATAAAAATGAAATGATGGAAGTTTTAAGTAATAATTGTCAGCGTAATATTAAAAATAGATACAAAACTTATGTGTGCGTGTGAGTGAGTATGTGTGGATGTGTATTCGACAGAAGGAACCACCCAAAGAATTTTTTCTTTGTACCATGAGTTTGCATTTAAATTAAAAATTTTGTTTAATAGATTGTAAATTGATTGTTTGATAATTAAATTAAATTAGTAATTATGTTGAAAGAACAAGAAAAATACAGAAACAATTAAATCAAGCATAACAAATGGAATTATTGAACCCCCCCCTGCTCCCTACCCTCTTTACTGGTGAATTAAACAAAACCTCTACGCTTTGCTGACGTTCTTTTGAATTTTTGTTTTACTTTTTTTTAAATTAAATTTATTTTTTATTAATTATTGTAAACTACTATTGGATGTTTTCTTCTCATTTAAAAAAAAATTTCCTTCCTTAGTTGGCTGGCAGACTGCTGGCTGGCATACCATTGATGGTGGTTAGGTTTTTAGTTTTTGTTTTAATTTTAATTTATTTCTACGAGATATAAATAATAATAATATCATAATAAATTCAATATTTGTAGAGAAGTTGGCTGATTTTTTTTTTTTCAAAACCACAAGAATCAAGATAGTGAGTAGGAAAAAAACGAAAAAATAAAGCAGACTTTAAAATAAAAATAAAAAAACAAATCAGATATAAGTGAACCATTATTATCCAACAAAAACGACAACAACAACGGAAATTATGCTGAATTATGGCAAGAAAATAGTAATCGATAAAGGGTTTTTGTTTATGGTATGGGGAAGGAAGTAAAACGATACTTTAAAAAAATAAATTCTTAAACGAAATTAAAGTCATATCAGATCAATTTAAAAAATAAATTGAAAACTATGTACACCTAATTCTGTTTTTACACGGTAGATTGGTTCCAGAAAAAACCGTGTAAAAAAAACCGTGTAAAAAAAGACACTGATCGTATGCAAAAATAGGTGATTGGTTCCTAATCTCTAAAACCTATTAAAATTAGTGAAAAACAACGATTTTTTAAGAAGTTTTGTATTTGACATTTTCTTTTAGGGATTCATAAAATATTTAACAAAATTAAAGATATAAATAACTTAATAAATATAAAATATTTTTTGGCTTACCTTTCATCTTAATGCGTTAAATTTAATGTAAAGATAGAAAAACAAATTTGCCAATAAAAAATTTCTTTACCAAACACAAAATATTAACACATTTCAATTGCTCTGACCTTTGTGCTTGTATGCACAAAAGGGAATTCACCTAAATTTGTGCCATTTACATTTGCTTTGACCAGTAAATTTGCTTGTCGCGCAAAAAGGGAATTCCCTTAAATTTGTGATATGAACATACTTTGCAAAAATTAAATTTGACAAAAAAAATTTAAGCACAAAAAGTTCTAAATCGTGCTAAATGGAATAAAATCGTGTAACAAAAATTAAAAATATTTTATTTTCAAACCGTGTTATATCAAAACCGTGTAAAAAAAGACCGTGTAAAAACAGAATTAGGTGTATGTTAGTCTAGCCTTAACGTTAACCTCCACACAGACCATTTGTAGAGTGCAATAGGAAATTATAATCTTTTATTGATATATTGCATGCTTCCAAATGGATTCAATCATCTTTAAAAGTTAGTTAGAAAATAATTTTATTTTATTTTATTTGAGTTACAATCTAAGCTAAAAATTTGTAAAACTTACGAATTCACATAAACATATGAGCATGTACGCACAGAACATGGGTGAGATGATAAGCTAATTTGTTGTCCTAACTAAAGAGTTGTAATCACCAATTAATGAAATAAAAAGCCTAGTTCTCCAGTAGTTGATCCGATCCTTACTATGATCTGCCTGGACCTTGATCTGTTTTCTGTGTGCATAAGTGGAATTCCCTTTGAACTGCAACTTCATAGATTTCATGCCATTTCAGCCTTGGACCGCTATGAACTGTATGTGCGTTCCTTGGCCATAATTTTGCTGAAAATTAGAGTTGTGTGTGTTAATTTTATACATGAGTGGCGGGATCTACAGTTTAAAGTCGACTTTAAATGACAGATTTTTTGAAAAACTCTTCATGGCATGAAGTCGACGTAGTCTAGTAGGTAATGTGTTGGCTTATTAGACGTAAAGCCAGGGTTCGATCCCCAGGTCAGACATCAAAACAAAATACAAAAAGTATTTCTTCGGCGACTTTCTCTCAGCAGATTTCTGGCAAAAACTCTGAGAGTAAAAAAAATTGCCATGAAAAGTTCCTCAAAATCTGTCGTTCGGAGTCGACTTGAAACTGTAGGTCCCACCACTCATGTATAAAATTAACACACAAACCACACGTGGTGTGAGAAACTAGGTCGTAATCCTGACTGAAGGGTTGTAATGACCAATTATGTATGTTTTCATGGCAATTTTATTTACTTTCAGAGATTTTGTCAGAGATTTTTTGAGAGAAAGTCACCGAAGAAATATTTGTTCATATATCGTTTTGTTAGATAAGTCCCAACTGGGGTTTGAACTGTGGTCTCACGACTAGTAAGCCAACACACTACCTACTAGGCAACAACGACAAGAATGTCATATTTTTCCTCACAACTTACAATGAAACCTGAAGCCTTATAGAAAATTGCCAACTGGGAAAAAATGCCCTCACCCCTTTTCGGTAGAGGTTGCAACTTGGAGGCGGAGAAAGTAACCGTCTTCCAATTAATGTGTCATAGACCAGAATTTGTCCAAAGGCCTACATATGTATGTGAATACTATTTAGAAACACCATTTCTAGTCTTAATCTCCCTGACCAAACGGAGACTTGAAAGGAGTTTAAAGACGTGCCCGATATTATAAGAGAATCTAAAGGGCTACGACCAGATGGTGTGCATCAGTGCCTTTCTCTTTGAATAAATTATGGTTGCATAATTGAAAACCTACGTGATTATGTTTGGTGACGCCTTCTAGCCTCATTTAATTATATGTAGGCTTTTTAGAAAAAACTTTATACTGAAAACTACTTGGGAAAACTTTCGAACTTAATGCTTCAGCCTGTTATTTTTCATTATAATCTCAAAATTGTTATTGAGATACACAGATTTTTTCCATATTTGAATGTACTTTTATTAACGATTTCACCAACTTTTTGAAAACCCTTTAAAATTGTGTATTTCTCGTATGTTTTTTTTTCCTTTTTTTGCAGCAGAATATTTCACACTTTGAACACTTATTTTTTTCATATTTTTTTTTATATTTTCCTATACTTTTTATACACTAGAATGAACAAGATGGCGGTGACTAATGCCAGTGCAATTTCTATTTTTATAATAATAACAATAAAAAATAATAAAAAACAAGAAGAATTATTAAAAATAATAATTATTTTAATAAAAGAAAAAAAATTTATATCAGCAACGTGAAAATTGAGTGCAAATACGTAAAAAAAAATTATGGTTTTTTTTTAAACGTTATTGAGACTAAAAAAAAGTGCACTTTAGAGAGATAATCAACGGAATTGTAACGCAACATGTTCAGGGAAAGAGTTTCGAAAAATGTTTTATAGAAAGTTTCTTTACCTCACCATAAATATTAGAAAGTTAAAATTGATTCTTTATGTTTTATAATTTCTTCCCCCCCCCCCTTTTTGTAATTGTAAAAGAAAAAGGTATACATTTAAACCATAAACTTTAATAGCCAAAATGATTCTCTTTATAGTACGATTACTAACTGAATAATGCATTTGAACACTAAAACGTAAATCATAATAATACGGGCTTAATTAGCTTTACCTTGGAATTTTTATTGGAATTAATTTTTCATAATTAGATCTTTGAGGTAATCTTTGCTCCAGTGATTGTGCTGCGATCACTCTTGAACCATTAATGTGTTCAAGCTTTGCTTGTGGGCACAGGGAAGAGCTTCTTGTTTAATTCTAAGTTCAGAGGGATTGCTACTGGATATAATTGTCTTTAAAATTTAAACAATTGTCAATCTTCAGTTGTTTTCTGTTGTATTTAATACGACAAACGCAAAGAATTTAAGTAAAAAAAAATTTGGCTTCTTAGTGAAAGAAACCATTATTTAATTCATAACTTTTATTTGTAAGTTTTATGTCTGTCCAATCAATGTTAAAGTCAAGCTAGATATTACTCTGGGAAGTCCGTCCCTTTTCTGTTTGGCAAATTGAACATTGAAGTGGACAACTAATTTAGGTGTCCACTCCAGAAAAGTTAAGAATCTCATTACTTAGACAAAACTTGGACAGTGTATACATACATTGACTAATACGACAGCTGCAATGCAAATTATTCCGTCTGATTATTTTCTAAAATCAAGCTTGAAGAAATTACTCTGTGGTAAAAGACTTGCAAACAATGAAAAGATAATAGAGTCTGCGGTTGATGGCTATTTTAAGCAATTAAACAGTTTCTTTATTCACTATAGACGGCGGGGTATTAAACTATTATATGATAGATGTGCGATATATTGAATTGATTGATGTCGGCTAATTTTGAAGCCACCCTCGAAAGTTTTTTTTTCGCCAGGGGAATAGTAAATGTAATTAACCACACCATAGAGGAAGTCGTCACAATCCTTTGTATGTGAGGTTCTAACTCTCATCTGCTGTGGACTCTTTGGGCACACTCTGGAAGTGGAGTCCTATATCCACGTCTCGATTGCGCAACTAAAGCTTAAGGGACATTAAAAATCTTTTCTAATCTTCTCGTCCAAGTAAACATTCTTAGATTTTAAACGATCTTCAGTATAACTAGTTGGAATATTCCAGTTCTCCTCGCTATCCAGGATTTTCTCGCAAAAATGTTCAACAGGGCATATAAACCGAAGTTTTCCTTGAGTTTCCTACAATGGTAGTAAGTGTGTACCTACCGCATTGTCGATCGCCGCAACTTAATAATCTTTTGAGGAATGCGCATGAAACAATTTGTGCATACTTCTAGATTTATATCTCTTACTGTGATAGATTTGATTTGGCTAATTAGATGGCTTCAGCTTTATTTTATTGTCGAAATTAGTTTTTTTTTTTTTTTTTTTTTTTTTTTTTTTTTTTTTTTTAAATGAACCTTGAACTAGAATCGCGTAAGACAATAAATGAAATTTTCATTAAAAATGCGCTTTAAAAAATAAAAAAATTTATAGATGAAGAATTGTGCAAAAAATGGGTGACAGTTAATTTAAAAGGCCTTAAAGGATAGAAATCCAAAAAAAAAACTTGATGTCTGGATACTCGTTTGTGCATTAGATTTTATATTTATATTAGATATAATAATGATTTATTTTACCATTAAGTTTGGGTTTCTAATGAAATATGCGCACACAAATTTTTTCATGCTTACTCCTTACATATGTGCATGTATGTATGTATATGTAGGTAGCTGTACTGCTTTATAGTTGGAAATCTGCATATGCAATGTTAGCAGCCATTACTGATGATATGTTGTATCACCCTTTAAATTTTGATCTACTTAATCTTAAACCTTTTTTTTTCAATTACAGTCTTGAAATCATTGTCAGCTTAAGTTTTAATTTCATACGGTTTTTTCTTTCTACTTTGCAATCTAATAAACTAATTTAAATTAATATTGAAAAATGACTGCAGTTTGTAGTTGCTTTAAAAAAATTAGAAAAAAAAAATAGAAACAAAATGCCGTTTTACAAATTGGCGTGTTTAAACAATTTAAATTAATCAACCAACATCTGTTTAAAAGAGAAACTATTATTTATTATATTATTCATATACATACATACATACCCTGCATTCGTCTTTCCAACCAATCAACCATCATTCATTTATCCATTCAGTTATTCAGTTTCTTAGTTCAAACCGTTTTCGGTAAAAAAAAAAAAAATTCAATCTTCATAATCTTTCAGCAAAACCATTTGTTTTCTGGTTTTCAAACACACACAATTATTAACAAGAAAATTAAAAATAAAATTTAAAAAAAAGAAATTGAATATAAAAAGAAAAAATGTGTATCGTAGAGATTATTAGAATAGAAATGTTTCGAAAATTTCTTCCTCAATATTCAGCCAAACGACAACAACAGCAAGCAAGAGCCAACGAACGAACGAACGACAGGCCAAATGAGTCAGTCAGTCATTGAATTATTATTATTTCTGAATGCGATATTTTAAGACACTCGAGTCATTTCATATACACAATAAATATTCCTCTTACAAGATGCAATTTTTGTGTATCTCTTTTAAAGTTTCTTTTCCCCTCTTTTGATTCATTTTTTTTTAGTTTTTTCTGAAAATTTAAAAATGAAAAATCATCTTCTTTAGGATTTTGGAAATGTTTTTGTGGGTAGGGGAGTTTGTTTTGTTGGTCTTCTCAAATATTTCGAACTCTTACAATGATTTCATATTTTTTTATTTTCGATCGTTACAGGGCAGAAGTTCCATTTCATTTCAATTCGTTTTTTTTTATGGCTTTCATCTGTTTTCATCGTCATCATTAGTGCATATTTCTTTATTTATTTTTTTTTTTATTATTATTGAAACTATATTGTAGCAACTTTTGTCATGGAGGTTATATTGAAAAGAATGCATTCATCGAATGCAAATTTAATTATTGTTCGTATTGCTTTAAAGAATTGTAACAATATTCACCTGAGAAAACACTGCCGATAAACGTAAGCAATTGAAAAAGCTGTCACAAGAATGAATCAGACTATCAGACATATTTCCATGTACCACTTGTGTTCTTCAATGGCTCAATACATTTTTAAAGTAGATTCTGTTGGCGTAAATCATACCTGCTATTCCAACTCACCCCTAAAGGATCAAACATTTTTTCTGATCAATTCTGGCCATTTTATTTGCTCGTATCCAGCTCGTTAATTGTTTACCGTAGAGGCTCATTATAAGCAATTTTCTTTCAATACCCAAGCATCAACAGTATTCCACCTGATTCCCCTTGATAAAGTTTTCAAGGACAATTGACGACTTAGTTCAAGAAGAGAGAAAGAGAGGATAAGGACACAGCTGTCACTATATGCAGAATATTAAAATCATTATGGGCTAGATAGCATCAGTAGGTTAGGTTAGGTTATCGTGGTAGCTTTATTTTGCCAAAAAGCTCACTTGAGCACGCATAGCGGCCCGTTGTGATGCCACAGGTGAACGCAGCCTCTGTACTGACCAAGTTCCTCCGATCCAAGGAGGGGGAAGTTGGTGAGCGCAAGGGCTGCACATTTTCAAAAAGCACGACAACCCCACGCTGGAAAAACAGCCAGAAAGTTTGATAAACGAGGCAATATCCTTGATATCAATGGACGATAGCTCCGTCAAGCTGACAAGGGTTGGAGAGCCAAACAACCTATAACTGCACAACGCAAGGGATGGGCATTGGCAGAAGAAGTGGATGACAGTCTCCTCCTCCTCGGCGGATCTGCATCCATGGCAGAAGTCGTTAAATGGGAGTCACATTATTTCCGCGTGTCTACCCATAGCACAGTGGCCTCTAAGCATGGCCACTGTGATCGAGATGATATTACGGCCAAGTCCAAGTAGCTGGTTGGTACGCCTTCTATCCATTGTGGGCCAAGTGAGCTTAGCGATGGAGCAGGACTCTTCATTGATCCAGGACCGGTTAGCATCAGTAGCTGTAACACCTTTTTTTGATGTTAATTCTGTCTTTGCCATCGTCTGCAAATTTTCACGCATTAACATTTACTTAATTGCTCACATTCCAACCCTTTAGTGAGGATTACAACCTAGTTTCTCACACTATCCATCTTATCCATGGGTTCAGTTTAATGTCGTCTCCGAACGGCCGATTTTTGAGAAACTTTTCATAGCAATTTTATTGACTCTCAGAGTTTTTTCATATTTCTTTTTGTCCAAAATGTCTGAGCTAGAGTTTGAACCTTGGACTCTAGTCTAATAAACCAATACACTACCTACCTACTTTGGGCATTATTACGATACATTACTTACTTTTCTTTGTCCGTAATTAATGTCTTCAGTAATGGTTTGATTTCGCTCCACTCCTTTCTCTGTGAATAATTAAGGCAAAGAAAATCCCTAAGCCGTTAACGAATCAACAAAACATCAATTAACATTGACTGTTTGCATCAGCATTATTTTTCTCAAAATGAGCAACAAAGCTGCCGCAACGATAAATGGCGAACGCTATCGAGCCAAAGCCGACTGAATTTTTACTTCCAAATATTAACCAGCCAACCTCAACCTAACCTTTGATACCACCAAGACGACCCAACTTGATGTATATCGCGCATATCAATTAATTTAAAGCAAAATCAATTGATCTCGTTCAATGACCTTCACTTTCGTGCGATTTAGTGTCTCTAGAATGTATTTTTTAGATGCCATTGGAAGCTAGTATTTGAACTACCATTAACGTCATGCGACTCGATTGATTGGAAAAAATATACCAAAAATGTTACCATTTCGAATCGATCATATAACTTCCGTAGAAAACATTTAAAAAATAAATGTCAGGAAATTATTTGCGAGATTATAATAAAAAATGTATTCCAATAATTTTCTGTATTGTATTATTTCTTAAACTCTTTTAAATAAAACCTTTACGGCCTTAATAGTTATCTCCAGTTTAGTGGCTAGTTCCACGCTAGACCGAAATTCCGAACACAAAAAATAAGTAAAATTTATTAAATCGTTTTCCTATGGGTGCCATAGATCTGCCATGACTTGACCTTTAAAAAATTGACTAAGGATGTGAATTTAAATTTTTTTTCTCTTTAGCCTTTTCCTCTGAGGCCTTGCTTGTGTCATTGTGCCCGTGATTGCTTAGGTCAACATGATTAAATTCTTTTAAAAATCTCTAGAGAAACTATAAAGAAATTGGAAAAACTGACAATAGAATCTAAAAATAAAAATAAAACTTTTTCACTTTGTTTCCTTTCATCTTTTTCTTCTTTTTTTTTTTAAATATTTTTTGGACAATCATTTTACAACATAGAAATCGGTTGTTAGTCAGGCTTCTACTTTCTTACTAGCTTTTGTCTTTCCTTCCGTCACTTTGGTCCCTTCAGCCAAGCATTCATTAACAATGTCTATCGTGTGTTGCTGCAAGTCTCTCTTAGAGTGGTAGTAAGTAGAATTGTACGTTTCTGTGTGAGAGTATTTGTTTTATGTGGTGGTGCTGTGTGCTGCACTTGCATGCTTCATTTAATTTTTAGTACAAATTTATCAAATCGTGTTTTAATGACTATTGTTTCTCTATGTCTCACTCGCTATCTCTCACTCTCTCACTCTTTTTCTTCACAGTATTTATATTGTATCTTATTTTATTAGATTTTTCTTCTAATAAAACAAATACAAAATCAAACCATACCAAACCGAACCGAAGAAACAAAAGCCCCAATCAAATTGGGAAGTGAAAGAAAGGAAAGACTTTCGAAATGAAATGTTTCTTCTTTAGCTTTTATTGTTATTGTACTGTGACTGTTGCTAAAGATGTGAAATGATGATATACTTACATGGTATATCCCCTCCTCCTTTTTTTTCTTTTTCTTCTTGTGCTTTACCACCTCCTCAACGAATGTCTGTCCGTCTGTCTGTCTTCTCTGTTTGAATTCACAAAAGAAAAATGGGTTTTCAACATAAAATTTTTGGAAAATTATTAATCGCTTCATAAAAAAATGCTGAAAAGACAAGACGCTCAAGAAGAATTGTAATAAAGCAGCAGCTGTAGTTGGGTGGTTTTTGTTTTTATGTTAATCAGCTGTTGCATGTTGCATACAATTGCTGCTGCTGCAACTACAGCACTCTTAAACTAAAATGCTATTGTTTGACTATCTATATTGTGCTTCATAATTCATGAATTATGACAAACATTAAAATTGTAATAAAAATATAGAAAAAAAAAACTAAAAAAAATATTGTAAAACAGACCGACATTTGTAGCAAAGAATGATAGAAACAAACAAAAAAAATCATTAAAATGAAACAAAATACGAACCGAAAACGAAATACAAGAAAAAAAACTATGATCATGACTTCACTTGAAGAGATAATTATTTATTGTTTTTTTTTTCAGTTTGCAGTTAAAATTTTACAGTTAAACAAACTTGCAACGTTAAGTTAATTTGTGTTGCAGTTGTATTTTAAAGTGTTTTTTAATTTTTGTTCTTTTTTTCATCTTGTAATCAAACATTTAAACATTTTCTTTCTGAATTTCTGTTTTTTTTTTAGTTTCTCAGTTTTTTCAACATGTTTTTCCACATGATTTTGACACAACCAATATGCACACCGGGTGGTGTTGCAAGAGGAAATAGAAGTTTCGTAAATTGCGTTTAAAACTTTATTTTGAAAGCGTTTCGTTTTTTTCCATTGTAAATGAAAATGTTTGTTCATGAAAGAGGTGCCGCAAACAGAGAAAAAATATATAAAATTCCAGTTTCTAAGATAGCCATGGAAGGTGTAAAACAGTTTTAAGTTTTAGAAGTGAATACAGGGTACCTGAGGGTTTATATGTTGTATTCTGTATTAAACTTCCAAGCTGCTGCTGTGTTTTATGCAGCTCAACTTAGATTGCCAACTAATCTAATTATAGTCAAAATTTCTCATGCTTCATAACAAAATTTAATTTTATTTTGAAGTTTAAGTTACGGAAACTCATATTT
This sequence comes from Sarcophaga subvicina, assembly GCA_936449025.2. Lineage (NCBI taxonomy): Eukaryota > Metazoa > Arthropoda > Insecta > Diptera > Sarcophagidae > Sarcophaga > Sarcophaga subvicina. Next base: position 90,549,434 of record OW388081.2, on the reverse strand, counting down.
TAACCCACAAATATGATATGATCGTAATAAGACATTTGGCGACTTTTGTGATGTCCAATATGGCAGTCAAGTAAATCTGATTAATTTTTATATTCCTCGACCGCCATATTGGATCCGCCATTTTGCATTTTTTAAATCTGAATGAAGATCTGTAATCAGCGACCCCAAAAACCCCTGAGTAATAATTTTCAAGTAAATCCGATTAATTTTTTAGGACCTCCGTAATGTGTTTCTTTTTCTCTTGCATCCCTTGACATAAACCCACCCCCTACTTTAAGGGTGCATGCAAACAATTTGGCTTTGGGCTCATTTTAAAGAGCAAAGATCAATTGTCAGTTTCTGACAATAGCGATGGTTCTAGCACATCAGTGTTTAGCTCTATAATGTTTCAAAAATGGCCAACAACGCTATTTTTAGGCGTTTCAACCTTTCAACCCTTTTTCTCGAAAACATGACGTGATGGTTTTTGAAACCAGATTCATGTTCAGCGCGCAAAATGCCTTTGGAAACACCTGGAGCCATCTTATTTGCACCAAAAAAGTCTAAATTTGCAGGATTGTGTTATTGTACCTTGTGATGTACATACATACATATGTACCTCACCTTATTTTTTTAAACACACCTCGTATACCGATATTTTTAACAATATTCGATTTAGGCGCGCTACTAATATTGTCTAATAAAGCATTGGGTTTTTGATGAATAACCTTCAGACAAAGTTTGATTCGACATAGCGTGCAGTTTAATATCACATTTCGAAGGTAAATGTTAGTCTTTCCTATCTTATTGGATACATTGATAAACGGTTTCCAAAGTTCATATTCGAATTCCTAATAAAAAATTTTGTATGCAAGCAGCATAGATTTTTTAATAGAGTACACTGATCTATAATATTTAAAAGTTGAATATGATGTTTATTCTTTGAACATTGAAATAGCAGCTCACGTAAAATGGACATTAAAAGAAAATTGTCTACAGGTTTGGTTTATCGTCCTAAAGAGGCTGTAAAGCCTGTAAACTTTTTAACGCTAATAATTAATATGTTAAGAGTTCTTTAATATGACACCGATGTGTTGTGTATTTTATTATTTTGCTTTAAAAGGAATTTAATATGATTTGAGGTAATATGTTTAATTGGATGTTATGGTGGCTTAAATTAAACGAAAACTAATATTAATATGAGTAAAATTATGAACTACTAAATTTGCTTGTAGTTGGGAATTCTAAAATTTGCGAATTTGAAATTTTTACGGACCATCATCATTTATTTGTTAAATATTGTATTTGAATAATAGTAACAATTTAATATTTCTTTTAATCATAATTTATTAATAAAATTTAAAATTTTTGTTTCATTTCAGGTATGTTTCAAACATTATTCTCACTTTACAAATGTCTCCAATGTGGTAAGAAAAAAATTATTAAAAAAAATAAACTATTTTACGTAATTAGTTGGAAATACGTTCTAGTTTTCGATTAAGCAAAATAATCGTGTAAATTTCTATAAAATTGTTTTAATATGTTGCTAAATTGTTCGAATATATGGTCACATATTTAACTTTTATTAGTTTTAAGTAAATCACAAAAATTCCGGTGACAACGTTTTAGGTGGACTCCAAACAAAGTAGCAAAAATATGTGTCAAGTGTGACGATTATATGCACATATTTTACCAGACATTCTTATCTCATGATTGTTCGATAAATAAGAGCTTATGCGGAGACTATATTCTAAAATAAAACATTTTAGCCAGAGAAAGTCTTTTCCATCGGTTTCTTATGAGTTCTGTCAGACCATTTAGCATTGGAATCATAAATTTTTTTTTTTTTATGTTTGCATGGAAGTAGAATGTCGAGACAAATAATTTAACGAGCAATTTTTTTTTCTAAACTGCATGTTTTTAGCATCGTATTGAAGAAATCAATGAAGATGCCTATCGCAAATCCTTCTCTAAATATCGTCCATCATATGAAAATGTTGAATAAGTGAAGAAAATGGTGACACAAAGTATATTGGCTCAAGTATTTAGGCTTTTTCCGAACTTTTACTGATTTTTTTAACTACCTCATGAATTTTTCTCAGACTTCAGAGCTCTAACTCTCTCTTTCTCTCTCTCTCTCTCTCTCTCTCTCTCTCTCTTTAATTTTGAGAAACTTTTTCATGGCAATTTTATTTACTCTCAGAGTTTTTGCCAGAAACCTGCTGAGAGGAAGTCGCCAAAGAAATACTTTTTGATTTTGTTTTGATGTCTGGCCTGGGGCTCGAACCCTGGCTTTACGTCTAATAAGCCAACACACTACCTACTAGACTACGGCGACTTCCTCTCTCTCTCTCTCTCTCTCTTTCTTTCTCTTTCTCTCTTTAATTGATGAAAATGTTGAAGAAATGAAGAAACTACTTTAGAAATAAGCCAACACACTACCTACTAGACTACGGCGACTTCCTCTCTCTCTCTCTCTCTCTCTCTCTCTCTCTCTCTTTCTTTCTTTCTCTCTCTTTAATTGATGAAAATGTTGAAGAAATGATGAAACTACTTTAGAAGTTCGGCTGGCTCTGACCTCAATGGCTTTTCTGATATTTGTTGGCTTCACATAGACCACCCCACCTCATAAAATGTGTCAATGACTTCACACAAAGACTACATTAAAGATGCTCCTACCAAATCTAACTTTTAAATATCTCTACGTTTTTACGAAAAAGAAGAAAAAAAGAGATTGTTGACTAGCTTCTGAATTGATTGCCCGGATAGCTACATTTTGTTAATGTTTCGCATGAAACCCGAACCTTAGTATAACTAACTGTGCACATATCATGTGAACAGCTCAAGGTGAAAGTTGGGAGGGGTAAAATATTTTTCCCGAACAACTCCCAGCTTGAATTGGTTGAATTTTAGTAGGTGAAATTTTTTATCATATAAAATTTGGAAAGTAAATTCATTTTGTGAAATTAAATTGTGAATATCGTTGGATTTTTCGAACACATTATCTCAATAATTTTTGTTTGTGAATCCCCCGTGTTAAGAGGTTTGAAAAATGCTTTGTCACAATTTCATTATTATCTGTGAGAATTCTTTTAAAGGGGGCCATATTGATGTACAAATATTTTTCACCTCATTTCTTGTGAATTATGTACGGTTTTTTTTCTCCACATAATCTATGTATATTTGTTTATAACTTAATAAACGAAACGTTTAAGATCATAGGCCATATACATATTGTTTAATTGTTTTTTGCTTTTCCCAAATCTTTATTATACAATACAGACACACACACACACACGCTGTGTACATTCTAAATCTGTTGCTGCTGTGCAACTAATTTATTTAATTGTTTAATTTTGTTCCCCTGCTTCCTTTGCTTTGCCCTACAATCAATTATCAATTATGAATAAAAATTTCTAATTTTTTTTTATTTTTTTGTTTTCATTTATAAATTGGCATAAAATTAAGAAAAAATGGAAGGAAAAATTAAAAAGTTCAATCTAAGCAAAAACCTAATGATGGGAAAATAACACACACCACACCACACCGCACCGGTGGTTGTCTAATTTTTTGATTTAAATGGCAAAAAAAAAAAGAGAAATGAAAATGAAAATTATCATTATCATTATGATTTTGATTTTGATTTTTTTTATCTTTTATTTTCTCTTGTTTTTAATTAATTCCCTAAACATTTACATTTTTATTGTTACGGAGAGATACAAGAGAAGAAAAATAATGAAATTTTTTGAGGATGATGATGACGGTGATGACGACAACGACGAACGCTTATGATGATGTTGACGATTTTATCATTTCCGTTAAATTCAAATAATTTTACAGTTATATGTAAATAAATAGAAATAGAAATAAAAGAAAAAAAATTATGATTTTTAGTTTGTGAAAAATAGAAATGAATGAAAAAGAATGAATTGTTATAACAACTAAAAATGTTTGCTGCTGCCTCTGTTGTTGGCTTAAACGACTGACGACCGACGACGACTATGTATGTATGAATGAATGAATAAATGAATGAATGAACAAAAGAAATTCGTTGCGCTTTGTAATTAAAAAGAAAATATTTTTTTTGTTTTTTTTTCTAATTTTTTTTTAGTTTTTATTTTTTTTTTTTTTTTATGAAAAATTCCACTAAAAAAATCAGAAATAGTTGGAAATAGTCATCGTAAAACATTAATTATATTTATCCATAATAGGAATATAGTAGAAATAATTATAATGAACTAGAAATAACAAAGAAATACAATAAGTGTAACAACAACAACAAAAAAACTAAGAAAAAACTTCACACAATATAATGAGTTAAGGGCCCAGGCCCCACCATTTGTGATTAACCATGTCATTTTGAAAAATGCTTTGAAAAACAAAAAAAAACTTAAATTTTCAGATTAGACAATAAGAAAATAAAAACAAAAAATATGATTAATAGCTTTCAAAATTAATGCGTTCTTTAATTTACTATAAATAACAAGGAGCGCATTATGATGTTATGAGCGACCATTAAAACGCTGACTGTTGTTGCTTCACCAAACACAAGAAACGTGATATTCAGGTGTGGTCGGTGGTCTGTCTCTGTTATTTAGCCAGAATTCTTTTTTTCTTTCATTTATTTGTTGAAATAATGCTTGTTTTTCAATTTATCTTTCAAAAGAACAAAAAATAAAAACAGTTTAAATTACGTAAATTTCATGAAATGTTTTGAAAAACACATACAAACAGTGCAGGGCTGGGCTGAAAAATACACCCTAGAAAAACACCACCTCCTCCACCACAGGCAAACATTTTTCCAATTAACACCTGCATATAAAATAATTGCCATCAAAAGAACTTATCATTTTTAATTTGCCAAAATAAACAATATTTATGCGGGTATTTTGCTGCAGAAAGGCTACGTATATATGTATATTACGCCTTTTTTCTTATGATCTCATCAATTGCAGTGTTCGGAAAAAAAACATAATTCGTCTAGACTGTATTTCGAACCTTGGAAAAGTTACGGTTTTGTGTTTGACATTAAAAAAAATGTTTGATATCTAGGGTCTTACCTTGGCCATTATGGATGCAATACAATAAACACACGTCTCTATATTGGTTATAGTAGACCGACTATTTCAAAGATAGTCTATGTTTTTGTACATTGTGGACAGCATCTCGGCGATTACTTAACGAATTTAAATTTTCAAATGCTAAAACGCTAGAAGCTTATATGTATGTATAGACGGTCTTTGGTATAGCCCCCACATTCAAATTTCAATGGCATTAAATCACATGATTTTGTTGGACAATTAACCCATTAATGCCCGAATTACTTTTTTTCTAACGGTTACCGTTTTGTTTTTACACTCAATTTCCTCTCAGAGCATAAAAACTAAGGCAACCTCTGCTGCCAACTTGAGTTGCCACTGGGCACTAATGGGTTAAAGTCGCCTAAATATAAAATTCCAGCCTTTGGGAATTGCTTATATGCAATGAAGTCAAAATCGTCCATATTGATGACACGCAGCTCCTTCATGTTGAAACCCCACGTCATACAGATCACAATCCTCAATTGTAGACGGTTATAGTATGACCACAGCGGTCCAGGTTCATTTACTAAAAAGATAAAGCTCACAGACACTTTTAGACAGTTCAGCGCATTAAATAGTCACTTTTTCCGCATGTAATCACTTTTCCACATTCTCATTTGGGTTCTCTGAGACGCTCCTGCCTCCTAGAACTTTACTGGTTGACGTAACCACTGAGCGATAAATGAGTTGTTCATCGCTGCAGAAAATTCAGTTCGGAAAATCAGCATTGAAATCCTGCTCTAGCAGCCGATCAGCACATCGGGGGCGTTGTGAATAGTCAATCGAATTTAATTGTTTCGTGAGTTCATTTTTATGTGGATAGAGCGGCAAATCCATTTACAGAATAGGCCATATTGAGTCGTAACATTAAGCCCCAGTCTTCCAGTCTATTGAAATTTTATTACAAATCTTATCGATTTTGGTGATCATAACCACTCTAATTATAAATCGATCAGTTTCCTGAGGATGTTAATTATTATATTAATGAAGTGCAGTGCTTATGTATATGATTGATGACGGATACAAGTGAGATGTAAATTAGTAAAGAGATCAGATGATGAAAAGTATTTCTTGCATTTTCTTAAAAAAAAAAGCTTGAATGCTTCTTTCGACACTTGAAAAGTATGCTGGTTCCAACGACCAATGCAATGTATTTTCATGTTCAGAACATCTAAAGCTTCTGACAATAAACATCATTGAGTCCTTTGTGTATTGACTCTATTGATTCTATCAACACGACTCTATTCGGTGATTAGCTGTAGGTTGAAACCGGAAGGGTCATACATATTAAACCTTTACACCAAGAATTGTAAAGGATGCCGTCTACTATCAGCGGAAGATGAATGATAAATTTTACTATCATCTGCAAAAGAATAGGCATGATTTGGAAGCTGAAAGTGAGAGGATCTTTAAGAGAAATAAAAGTAAGAGTTGAAGAATACACAGCAGAAAGAAAGAAAGGTCGGCTTACAGATTAATTTACTTTTCTGCTTTCAACTACAACAGCTGCTGCGTTATAACAAATGGAGGAGAACTTTCAAAAGTAAAAACCATATTTTAATGATGAAATAAAAAAGAAATCATTTTTGATTTCAAACTCAATGTTACGTTTTTTTTTTTTTTTGTTATTACAAGTTCATATTATCAAATTAAAGCATTTCTTTCTACTTTTTGAATTTATAACACCTGATACATTCATTTCATTTATCAAAATTTAGTAATAAAACCATTAAAATTAAATTTAAAAAATTTCCATATAATATATATAATATTTGTTGCATTTTGAAATTTTGGCTTTCAAAACACTTTCGCTTTAAATTCATTGCCAAATTAATTTAAAAAAAAAAAAAGAAAAAAAAATTAAGTTGCAAACGCCTTTGAATGAAAACTTTATAATTAAAGAATAGTTTTTGTTGTTGTTGTTGTATTTAATCTTGTTTTAAAATTAGTTTATATATGTATGTACATATGTATTATTTACTAGATCGTATAATTAACTTTCTTTTTTTTTTAAGACTTTTTCAACACACATTATAATTATTTATTTTACTTTTTTTTAATGTATTTTAACTTGTGTTTTATTTTTTTTCTGCATTTTAAATTTTTGTGGTTAAAATTTTTACTTTTTTAAATCGTATTAATATTTCATTTTTTTTTTTATCTGACAAAAATTAAACACGACAAGCTTAAAATGGCTAAGGCCAATATTGCAACTTTTTTTGCAACGTTTTTTTTTTGTTGCCTTTTTTTGGCTTAAATTTTTGTGTAGATGATATTTAAAGTACCTTTTTTTTCCTTCAGTGTACCGGTTTGTGGCAAGTAGATAAACAGAAAAGAGAAAAAAAAAAATTAATAAAATTTTGTGTCAATATGAATATTGTCGGTGTAATCATTGTTGTGGAACCATATTGCTAAATCATAATTGTTTTTTGTACCAGTCAATCAGTCATTCAGTCAGCCAACCAGTCGTCTATATGTATGTGCAACCATCTGTTTTCTGTGTTTGTTTTTTTTGTTTCTCTTTTATTTTAGCCATGGCTTACAAAAGTTTTCAGATTGCGTACACGTTTTCATTATACGTTTTTGTTTTATGTTGTAATAAGCTTTTCTTGAGGCATGTGTGACATGTTATTGATTTTCTGATCTTTGACCTGGAAACAGAATTGGTCAAGCACAATCTCCCACTTGATAACTGTCTGAAGCATAATAAAAAATGCTCTCCATGTCAATGGAATGCTCATGTCATTGCTCTCTTAATGCACTACACGTGGTTGTGTGTTATCAACTGGCTTTTAATAGAACTAAGGTTTGAAGATATCATTGTAATGTATCTTTAATTGACAAATATTAATTCAGTTTTAATTACTAATTACATTTTTCTTATGAATTAAAGATTAATTAATTATTTTTTAAATCTTTGTTTGATTACCCTTGTGTCAGATGACTTAATTTGTTTTAAAATTTGTCATCAAAATTAAAATTATTTGCTTGCATTGTTCATTAGCACCACGAAATACAAGTATTATTAGCGACAGTAGTCTTGTCGTCTCCATTGTAATTTCGAAAACCAATACGACGTCGACATTGTCATCTTCTCAAACAACGGTGGTGTTGTGTTTTATTATTTCTCATATTAGCAAGTACATGTGTTTATATAAAAATGTAATTGTTAGAGGTAAGTACATATGTACATATGTATGTGTTTGTACTTATGCATGCACATACATACATACATACATACATATTTTGCAAAATAATGTTAATATATTATTTTACACTTCTGTGTGTATTTTATTTTTTCTTTCCTTTTTCTTTATTTTTTTTTCTTTTCATTTATTTTAAGTATGTATGTATACTTTTCGCAAAGAAATTACCAATACACACGAAAACTAAATTATGCATGAAAGTGCTGTGCTGTGCTGTGTGTGAAGAAGAGCATAGTACAAATGGATGTGTTTGTATGTGTACTGTATTAATTTAATGGTTGCTGCGAAATGGAGTAGGGTTAATGACATTACTCTCCATTTGCTCTGCTCTCCACACCTCTCTCCCTCTGTGTGTGTGTGTTTGTTTCTTTCGAAAATGCCTTTGTTTTTCACATTTTGTTTTTAATTTTTGTTGCTATTGTTTGTTAATTCTTCTTGCCCAAGTATATTATTAGGTGTTGTATTTAGTACATGTATTGTATTTGTTTGTTGCCACAACAAAGAAAAAAAGTAGTTTTTATTTTTTTATCTTCTTTGTTTTATTAAATTTCTTCAGGAAACAACAGAACTTTCCCAAACGTTTATTATTTACACCATACTTTACATTCATACGAAGACCGACCTATCATTGGTAATAATGTAGAGTAAAAAAAAAATTAAAACCCACAGTGACCTTTTTTTTGTGTTTAGCTGGTTGGGGTAACTCTACTACCCAATATAAACTAACAAAATAATGTAAGCGTATGTGTATGGTTTGCTGAAGTAGTATTTGGACATGTAAAATGTATGTAAAATTTTACAGTTGGCCAGGTTCTAGTCATTAACCGCTGCTGTCTCAGTAGATAAATAAAACCAGCAACAATAACAAGTACACAAAATATAGTATTTCTAGAAAAAAAAAATAACCAAAAAGTCAAAGTAAAAAAAATTAAAGACGAAAAAACGAAGTAAAAATTAGAAATCGGTCAAAATACTTTCACAAAACAAATTAAAGAGAGAGAATTTAAAAAAATTGTAAATGAAAAAGAAAATTTTCTATTTAGCATTTTTTTTCTTCTAAATTTTGCTGCCCGCTGTCGCTATTTTTTTTTTTCTGACGTTATAACATCGACATGTTCTGCGGTTTTGCTTGAAAGTGAAATGAAATCCACTTGTCTCCAAACCGACCTAAAGTGTGTGTATGCCTGTGTGTGTGTTTATGTAAGTTGTTCTGGTCTAATACGGACTGCGCTTGGTTTAACAATTATTTGGTAATGTTGTAATTCAATTAGAGTTTAATAAATAAACAAAATATGTTTTATAATAATCCATAGATGACAGACAAAATAATCATAAGATTTTTAAAATTTTTTCCATTACCAGTTTTATAAATTTACAAAAACAAATTATTGTGATAACCTAATGGAACTAGAATTTCTATGTCGTATTATCTTTTCAGAGGATTATTATTGACTTCTTGTAACTTGCACAGAACTGTCAATAAGTATCTTATTCGTTTGTATTTTTTTATTTCCTTGTTTTAGTTTCATTAATCAAGTTTTACCAGTAAAGATAATCATAGGTTACTGTATCATAGGATTGTCATCTGTCATTGTCTCAATGCAGTGGGTTCCATTTTTGTTTGCATGGTTAGTTTCATTAATCAATTATTTCTTAATAAGCAGGTTATTACTTTGTTATATTAAGTACTGACATAATATAGATAGCTGTCATCTGTCGTTGAGTAGAATCAAAATTCTCTGAAAATGTGTTACAGAGTCCAAGCCGTTCTTAAGAGGTGGCTCTGCCTAATCTTCCCATGATAATCGTTATTGATGTCATCCTTTCTGGATGGATAGGATAGGATTTCTAGTTGGGCTCTATAATTCGAAAAATGTTGACAATAAACTTTTCCAACCATTTCTTGCGTTATTCATACGCTGCGATATCCATTTGCATGATCCCTTTTCAGTTCTTCACCACAATTGTAACGGTATACAACCGTTTTGATCACACATACATAATTAGTCATTACAACCCTTCAGTCAGGATTACGACCTAGTTTCTCACACCACTTATGTTGTGTGTGTTAATTTTATACATGAGTGGCGGGACCTACAGTTTAAAGTCGACTCCGAACGACAGATTTTTGAGAAACTTTTCATGGCAGTTTTTATTTACTCTCAGAGTTTTTGCCAGAAATCTGCTGAGAGGAAGTCGCCGAAGAAATACTTTTTGTATTTTATTTTGATGTCTGGCCTGGGGCTCGAACCCTGGCTTTTCGTCTAATAAGCCAACACACTACCCACTAGACCACGACGACTTCACAACCGTTTTGATCACATATGAGTATTATAGTTCAGTAACCATGGCTGGTAGATTTTCCATTCATTTACCGAGCAATAACACTTATATTTGGAGTTAATTTCTTTAAAATTGCGACATAAAAAGCAGGTTAGGTACCCTGTTTTATATTTTCAAACTTGAAATAATGAATCGGTGATAAAATATTCACCAATAATGAAGAGATAGAGTGCAGTTGATGGCCATTGTAAGCAACTAGATCGCTAGTTTCTTACTACATATACAGATAGTGTCTTGAATTTAATTTATTTCTCGATTAATTATAAATCCATCCTCGTAGAATAACTTGAGTGTTGCAGTTATTTTGTGTTTTCTTTTAGTTACTGCCGTTAAAAGAAAAATACGGCTAAAATAAAAAAGGCGTAGTCTCAACTGAGTCATTTTCGTTTTTCGTTTAAAATACAAGCAAATGTTTAATAACAACAAAAGAAAAATTAAAAAATAAACAAAATCTTTTATGTACTATTCGAGGGTTTAGAGTTTGCTACTGACCATTAACATTTTATTTAATAATTTTTAATATTTTCAAAATAAAATAACAACAAACAGTTAAAAAATAATACCGAAAGTCTTAAAATATTTGCTTATGATTAAATAGTATTTTTAATTATTAAGTAAATAGTTCCTGTTTACTTTTCTATTATTTAATGTTTTGCCATTATGAGGTAATGAATTTTAGAAATCATTTAATGAATTTCCTGTAGAATGTACACTTAAATACAATTTTAAACAAATTAAGAATCTCTATTATGAAATTTTAAAAAGTGAATACAAAATTCGAACAAAATTTACTTTAGCAAGTGATTGTGAAAAAGCCATTGCATCCGAAAAAGGTGACGGGTTGTGTTTTTCGAAAATGGCATTGGAACAACCGCTATGGTCAGTACAGCGCCCGATGACCATTGATAACCGACTTATTTTTGGCCTACAATTGACGATTATAAACAGGACTTTATTTGGTTTCAAAAAGACGATGTCATGAGCTATACAATACAAACGATTTGGTTTTATTGCATGAGAAGTTTCCACAAGGAATAATTTAACGTCTAAACGACGTCAATTGGCCAGCAGCATTATGCGATTTGAAGTATGGATTTTTTTTGTGGGGGATTACGTCCAAGACCGTGGCTACGCGGGTAATACTCTAACTTACATTCGTTAATTTATCGTCAAGATACCGTCCGAAATGTGCGAAAAATGTACTAGTTTTACGGGTATTTGGTTTTGAATTTTACTAAATCTAAAAGTGGATAATTCTATGCTTAAAAAAATGAAGTGTTGTTGTGAAAACGATTCGATTCGATTAATAGAATTAATTAATAGAATTTTACTTAACTTACTTAATTGGTTAAGTCGTCGTAGTCTAGTAGGTAGTGTGTTGGCTTATTAGACGTAAAGCCAGGGTTCGAGCCCAAGGCCAAACATCAAAACAAAATACAAAAAGTATTTCTTCGGCGACTTCCTCTCAGCAGATTTCTGGCAAAAACTCTGAGAGTAAATAAAATTGCCATGAAAAAGTTTCTCAAAAATCTGTCGTTCGGAGTCGACTTTAAACTGTAGGTCCCACACCACTCATGTATAAAATTAACACACACAACATAAGTGGTGTGAGAAACTAGGACGTTGTACAATGGGTCAATTCGACCTCCGGGTACTGTACTTGTCTTAATTGCCAAGTACACGTCCTCTAACCTAACCTAACCTAACGTACTTAATTGGTTATTACAACCTTTTAGTCAGGATTACAATCTAGCTTCTCACAGCATCCATATTGTATGTGTTAATTTTTTTCGTGACTGGCGGGGGTTACAGTTTAAAGTCGCCTCCGAACAACAGATTTCTGAGAAACTTTTCATGGCAATTTCATTTACTCAGAGTTCTTGGCAGAAGTCTGCTTCATATTTCGTTTTGGTGGTGATGTCTGAGCCGGGGTTTTGAACCGAGGCCTTATGGCTAATAAGCCAACACACTACCTACTAGATTACGGCGACTTTGTACAATTTTAACCGACATTTTATGGCATATTGTAATAACATCCTGTTTGGAAAAAATAAGCCATAATAACCAATTTAGAAGCCTATTTATCAGGCTTTCATATATCTAAGTTCAATAAAAAACACAAATACTTAGTTTTTCTAGATTTCCTTTAGAGCACCTGAGGTACCACCTGAGCACCTCTTAAGAAGATTAAGAAAAATTTTGAAAATTATTTTTTCGTTCTTTTTTTTCTTTTGTCACTGACTATAGATACTATACTATATATTGACATGCACATTAGCAATAAAGTGCAAATAACGTATACATATTATTTATTGTATGTTGACTTAAAATTTTATCTTTTCATTAATTTTTCATTTATTTTTTGGCAAAATACCTTTGTGAAGACATCATTTTAGCGAAAAAATTCAAAATTATTTCATATTTTAAAAATACCAAATAATTTAACAACATTTGCAGGTGATGATGGTGGGGGTGGTTAAATTATGCCGTAGAAAATTATTTAAAAAACGAACAAATTTTGCATATCACAGTATGACACTAAGTGATCACACGATTTGCAAAAGAAAAAATAAAAATAAAACAATTTGACAATAATCTTTCTTGAAATTTATAAAATTTCTATTCTTTTGCTCTTGCTTACAGGCCGAAGAAATTGCAGCTACACCAGCTACAAATACCATCGAAGATATTTCCGAAAATCTCATTTCGCCCGATGAACCTGTTGTCGTTAGCCATGATCAGCAGACACATCACGAGAAGGAACAAGAACAAATGTTTGCCGATGACTCAGCGTTCAATCAATTTGAATCACAGCCTCAAGCGGAATTACAATCTGAACATGATCCTGAAACCATGAAAGAAAAGGAAATTGAACATATTCAAGAGCCGGTACAAGAACAACAAATCGAACAGCATGTAGATGACGTACCCGAAATTGAGCAAATTCATGAAACTATTGAATCTCCCATACAACAAGAATATCATCAAGAACTAGAAAGTGAAATGGTGGCTGTTGAGGAGCCTCTTATTGAAGCTAAACAAGCCACACAGCTATTCACTACCAACCAAGAGACTGAAAATGAAACCAAAGTTGAAGAGGAACAGCATGTTGTTGAAGAAAACCCCATTGAAGAACCCCTGGTCGAAGAGAAACCTATTGAAGAACCCCTGGTCGAAGAGAAACCTATTGAAGAGCCCCTAAACGAAGAGAAACCTGTTGCAGAACCCCTGGTTGAAGAGAAGCCTATTGAAGAAGCACATGTCGTTGAGAAGCCTGTTGAGTTATCTTATGTTGAAGAGAAACAGCCTCTTGAAGAAGTCCATACCGAAGAGAAACCTATTGAAGAACACCAAGAAGAAATATCTCTAAGTATGGTGCCAGAGACTGCTCCAGCTGAGTTATTAGAACCGCCTATGGAATTAACAAACAAAGAACAGGAGACTAAACAGGAAGAGGAACAAAAACCAATTGAAGAGGTTGTTAGCGAACCAATCAAAGAAACTGTGTTGGAAGAGGTTAAGCCCAAAGTAGAGGAAGAAGTAAAACCTGATGTTACAGTTGAGGCTGCTGTAGTGGCTGCTACTGCGGCTATTGCTGCCACAGCTGCTGTTGGTGCTAAAATTGCTGCTTCGCCTGCTAAGAAAACTGAAACGGCCAAGAAACCATTGGCTAAAGCTTCTACCACAACAGCTAAACCCAAAGTTGGTACAACTCCAGCCGCTAAGAAACCCACAGAAGTGGCTAAGAAACCAGCTGGTTTAGCTGCCAAGCCACGAGCGGCTGCACCTGCTAAACCCGCCTCTGCAACAACGGCAACCGGTGAAAAGAAACCTATTAGCAAGACAACTGCTAGCACTACTACAACAACAGCACGTAAACCCCTAAGCGCTTCAAGTGTTACAGCTTCCAAGACAACTGCAAAACCCAGTAGCACTATGACATCTACAACACGTACGACATCAGCTAAACCTGCTGGTAGTGCAAGGCCAACAACAGCACCTCGCACATTGACTTCTACCACTACCACAGCTCGCAAACCAGCTGCAACATCGTCTACAGCTACTACAAACGGCCCCTTGGCTAAACCAAGACCTGCTACGGCTCCAGCAAAACCTACTACTTTAGGCTTGTCTTCTACAAACGGTGCCCCCAAGACAAAACCCGCTTCTCCACGGGCTCCTTTAACCTCGCAAGTACGTAAAACCACTACAGCAACTACGGCCAAGAGTCCTGTTAAATCAACAGCCACAAATGGTGTCACTAAAACCGCATCTTCGACTTTGGCTTCAAAAACAAAAACTTCGTCTACCACAGTAACAAGCACAGGCTCTGGCACGGCTAGTAAAACATTTACTGCAAGACCAGCACCTAAATTTGCCCATAGCTCAAGCTCTACTACAACAACCACAACTAGCAGACGTTTAACCGTGGGTGGTACTACTGCCACTTCGTCTTCGACTACGACAACAACAAAGACTAGCAGTACTCCCTTGCGCAAGTCTACACCCACTAAACCGGCTACTGCCAGAACACCTCTAAAATCAACTCCTACGGGAGCTTCAAAATCTAAAACTCCTGTTGCTAAAACAACACCTTCCACGGAAAAGCCGGCTCCCATAAGAAAACCTGTCGATAAAACAATCAAACCCCCTACTAATGGTGACATTAATGAGGTTGCTGCTATCAAGGATATAAATGGTACTGCAGCCCTAAATGGTAACTTACAGACTGTGCAAGAATCACAAGAACAGCAACAAAATGGTGATACCAGTATTCCTATGCAAAACGACGAGCCGTCTTTATTAGAAACATCAAACCGAGATGGGCAAATGCACATGGATGTTATAAATGCTTAAACGAACAAACTTTTTAGAAGAAGAAAAAAAAAAAGCATCAAAGACTTTCGAACTTTTTTTTTTTTTACTCTGACACAGAACTGTTAACTCGAGTTATAAGGGTGTGTACGACCCTGTATATCAATATTTAAAATAATAAAAAAAATTTGAAATCCTTTTTAAGGATATATATTAAACAAAAAAAACAAAACTGAAAAGAAAATCATCAAAAGCTTTTTTCTCTTATAAAAAAGCCTGATTGTATGTGAAGATATCTTTAAAGAAAAAAAAAAACAATTAAAAATTAAAACATTTACACCATTTCTTAATAAATTTTTGCGAAATCTGTTCATAATAAAAGAAGAAATGTACGAACATGAGCAATTTTCTGGAATTTATTTGTAAACGGTGTAAATGGCATACCTTTTTTACTTAATAGTAGTTTTAAATTATAAACAAAACAAAACAAACAAAAAAAATGGAAGAAAATAATTTTAAAAGTATTTGAAACACTCTTAATCACTCATACTATCTCTCTCTATCCATAAAAAAAGAAAAAAAAAACAAGAAGAAACGATCAAATATTTTTTTTTTGTTTGTATACATTTTATATTTTTCTCAAAACGATTAAACTTTATAAATTACATTTTTTTGTTTAAGAAATTTTTATGTTTGTGTTTTTAACGAAGAAAATAATATTTCGATACAAATGAAAAATTATGAAAGAAAACAAATTCCAATTTATATTTTTTATATGCATGCTCTATATACTTAATGTCATATAAGCATATATTTTATATTTACTACTAATACATACATACTATATACACGAACACTTACACATCATACATACATAAACACATTATCTATTACTACTTACTACTTGAAAACAAAATGAAAACCAATTTTAAGAAAAATATCAACAAAATTTAAAAAGCAGTTTAAAAAAAAAATATGATTAAAAAAATCTCAAAAATCTATAAAAACAAATTAAAACTAAAAAAAATACAACAACAAAAAAATTTATGAAACAAAATCATCAAGAAAAAGGTTCATATAGAAAGAAACTCTTAAAAAAATCAAAAAAAAAAATTAATAAAAATTAAATAATTAATCAATTCCAAATATAATTGCAAAAAAAAAAAACAAATTAATTTAAAAATTTCACTACAAAGAATTTTCGCTACTTTTTTCGTTAATTTTATTACACAAAAAAACTAAACTGTCTGTCTTAATTTGTTTTCAAAATATTGATTTCCGTTCAGCTTATGTTTTATTTTCAATAACATTTTCAAGTTTGTGTTTTTTTTTTAATTTAATTTCATTTTTGTCCTGAAAAAAGTATTTTATGTCCATTATTTTTGTTTCGTTTTTTGTTTTATTTTTTTTCTAAATAATTTTATTTTGAATTTTCATTGTGTATTTAAAAGCATATTTAAAAAAAAAATTATTTTGTTCCTGTTAAGTTAAAAAAGAAGAATAAAAACTAAAAAACAAAAATAAAAAATAATACTTTATATTTAATTCTTATAACAAAAGAAATCAATCGATCATCAATATCTCTTCCCAGTGTATTATTTTTTTACTTGATTTTTTTTTAATTGCTCAACTTAATTTCTTATAAATTTTTAAACATTTTTTATATTATTAATGTATTTGCAAGTATTTATAAAATATATAAAAAAAATAAAAAAAATGTAAACCTTTTTGTTTTAATTTTCTTTTTTTTATTATGTTTATTTGATTTTGATAACACAGTTTGAATTCTCTTTTTTTTTTGAAACACTGTTACAGCGTCATTCTCAAAAGAAGTCTGAAAAGCAAAGTAAATGCTTCCGAAATTACATTAGGGTTTGGTAATTGCATTCATTGCTTTTCATATTCTAAAAACGAACGTACGTTACGTTACGTGAACGTTTGGCTAATTTTAGCTTAAGTTATTATGCGACAGTTTTTATTTTGTGTTGTTAGAATTGAAATCAAATGAAAGTTGTTTCATTTATAAGGAGAATGTAAAACAAAATTTCATTGAATTGAAACGTTTAGAAACAATTGATAAAGAAATGTTAAATAAAACTTTCCAAGTCTAAGTATTTTTCGCTTTCGAAAACTCTTTGTCTTTTATGTTAAAATGCAGCTTGGGAGTAATGAAATCGAAGTTCGATGGAATTAAAAGTGTTGATAAACAAAACAAATACAAAAAAAAAACTGAAATTAAATTTCATTGAAAGAAAAAAAAGTCCCACTGTTGTCAGATTATAATATTGTTTCCAGAACATGACAACGAATTTTAAAAGCGTTATTTGTTTGTGTATTTATTTAAATAATTATTAAACAATTTAAGTTTTCATTTGTTTATTTATTTTTCTTAATTTTTCTTTCTTTTCAAACATGAAACAAACCTTAACGAATTTATTAAAAGTACTTATTCTGCCTTTTTATTACAATTTTATGAGTTTGCTTAATATACGTATGTATGTAGTATATACCATATGAGTATTAAACCCCTCCTGTCCCTTAGTCACATCCTGCTTCTCCTATTGAACTATCAATGCTCCCCACAAATTTACTTAGTGCCCTTTAACTTTAATTTGCCTTAAATTTATTCGATTTGAATTATTAAATAAAATATATCAAATATATATTAAAATTTATGTATACTTTTTAGTCACAAACAATTAAAGTAAAATAAAGATAACAAAAACAAAAAAAAAACACATTAATTAAGTGAAACTAAAAAAAAATGAAATGATTGAACACAAAAAAAAATTTTTATGATCATGAATAATTAATTCATTTATTATTATTATTATTATAATTCTAATTAATGTAATAAAAACAACAATAAATTAAAAAAAATATAGAAGCACCTTTAACATCATATTTTTTTGCCACTTAAATCACCTAAACTAACTTGCCATTCTTAATTGTTAACGCCAATACATTTCCCTCTTAAACTTAATGAATCTTAATGAATACCAAAAAAAAAAAATATAAAACCTTTGCATTTCTCTACCCACAGTAAATGTATGAACCCAAGAACATTTTATAGAAATTATCCCAACTATATGAAATGAAAATATCATGAAAAAAAAATCAGCACATTTTGCAAAATTTGTCACAAAAATGAGACTGAAAAATTTGAAAATTTAGACGACCGACCACAACAAAGCCATCTTAAGAGAAAAAAATATTGTATTACAAATGGGATTTAAAATTAAATTAAATGAAATTAAATAAACCTTTTAATAGTAATTAAAAAATAATAGTAATTATTATACATATAAACAGACAGTACACAGATTATTATCTGCAGTTTGAATTGAATACTTCCTAGATGAAGACATTTATTGGTTTTAATATTTAGACTAGAAGCCAACAATATTTACAAAACTTATTACCAAATTTATTGATTTATTTATTTATTTATTATTATTATTATTATTACTAATACTACTATACATATGTTATATTGTATTACCTTGAAAAGTATTTATATTTATAGTTTTCTCTTTTTCTACTTAGAAGTTACAGGTGTTTATTGCAAAAAAAAAGTGAACAAAATTAATAAAAAAAAAATAAAAGAAATTCAACTTTTTAAAGTAGTGAACAATATCGTTGGATCTAGATGGATGATGTTCTTGTTGTGTTTTAAAACTGTTGGCTAAATTTAGATCTAAAAAAATAATAATTTCATGATTTTTTATTGTAGGATACCTTTCGAATTTCTTGTTCGAATGCAAATTTTGTTTTAATGTACTAGAGTCATATCTCCAGTAGTTCAATGTATGAATGAGAAATGTTATCTGGAGAGAGTCTCTTACATTTTATGATTCTTGGATAACATATCATCATGATCGTTGCTCTATTTTTATTGATTCAAACCAAATGTGGTGCTGCCTAAATTGTTTCAGAATTCAAAAACTACGCTGTTGGTTATAATTTAAATTAATTATTGGGGACATTGATGACTTCCTGACTTCCATTTCATAGCACTCACTGAGCTTTATAAGGCTTAATAGAGAAAACCTCATAAACTACTAGTCGTTGTTGTTCATAACTTAAATTAATTATTGGGGACATTAATGACTTCCTGACTTCCATTTGGCCATAGCACTAACTGAGCTTTATAAGGCTTAATAGCGAAAACCTAGATTAAGATGATATTGCAGATACATCTAATTAATGTAAAGGCTATTCTTGAACTTTGTGTCCTTTATTGCCCTGAACTTAGTCCAATCCAACAATACTTTCTATTAAGTTTGTTATTCCTTCGCAGTTGGACGATTACAACCTTAAGTATCTGTTTAGTAGTGGATTTTTAAAATTGTATACTGTTTTGCAATGAAATTAAAAGCATATACCCGCCAAATAAAATGAAACACTAATTTAAACTCGTAAATCCCTGTATTCTTCTAAACGGAAAAGACTAGCTTATTGCAATGTTGATATTGTAAGCTTTGTTTAATGGGTTCGTGGCCAAACAAGATTATAAACATAATATATTTGAGATATCAGATATCGAAGTAGTGAGCCACAAAGTCCCACAAAATATGCTATATGCTGTCATCTTCGTCAATGCAGCTCCGCTAAATGTCCTTGAGCCAACAGAAATGTTCAAGGTACTCAGACTTACATATGTCTACTCATGCACTAATTAGTAAGAATATGAGTAAAGTGGTGCCATAACCATGTTAGAAAAATTTAGCAATTCATTTGTTTTCTTATGTGTCAATTTGTCTAGGCCACACAATCTGAAGATCCTACAAGTGACTCTGCTTAACAATGTACTTAGTGAATAGCTTACGAATCTAAAAGTATGAGGGTTGGTTCGTCTTTCTTAAAGAAATTGTAAGTTGACGAAAGGGTTGAAATGCCCAATAATATATGTATGTGTGGTACCCAATCTGCCCCAATTATGGTCTTTGATAAACGCTTTTAGTGTATATTTGTCAGCAATGAATGACTGTGTGCTTCCAGTTATCGCTCTGTCTTCCAGAAGGAAATATATACATATAATAGATACAGTGGTGGCCTTATAATTAGAAACGACATAGCAACATGTATGTTTGTTAATTTGTTTTACAGTTTTCACTGTATACTTGGGATCAAAGGCTTTGTTTGGAGGACGTCTTACATACGTTTTTCCATCAGATTGGGACAAATTAAACTTAGATTCGTCACTCCAGAGAACTCTGTTCCAGAACCATCGTTTCTAATTATAAGGCCACCACTGTATATGCATGTAGCTGTGATGTAAGACATAATCTTGAGGGCAATAGAGACGACGTTTATCTATTAGTTCAGCTCATCTAGAAACACTATATTAATTTTAAACAAATGAAGAATAAATTAAACCGTTAAGTACAAATACTTAAGCAAATGCGATTTGGTGGTTTTATTTTTATCTTTAGTGTAACCAGGACAGTTCTCTATTCACTATTCACCTTCCGAAGAAGTTACAATATCCACTATATCCCTTTAAAAAATGGTACTAAAAACCATCTTAAAGTGTTCAAACAGATTTCGAAAATATTTTCATTTTTAACAAATTTGTTTTGAAATTCTTTCATAAAAATGAAAAAATTAAACCAAAAATATTTTGCTTGTCATTAAATTTAGTAAGAGAAATGAGTAATTTGTGATTGATGGCCTAAATGAAGGCCATAAAGAACAACTAGGGAGGTGATATAAATTAACAAAACGACAAAATCCGTAAATAGACTGATAAGGTAATAAGGCAACTTTTAAACGGAATGTCAAACAAAAAGAGAAAGGAAAATCACCATCAACTAGTGGTGTTAAGCAATACATTCGTCATTTTCATTTTGATAATGTAACTTTGAGTAAAACTTGTCATTACCCAAATAGTGCAGAGTTGGGCTGCCTTTCAAAATGTTAGTTGCTTTGTGTTTGAACAAAGTATTGTGTTTCATAATGTCGGTGTACAAAATATATACAATGTATTATATTTCAAAACGTCGTCAATGTGTATTTTTAACGCAGTCAAAAAGCAATCGGGCATCGGATGTGTAGTTGATGCATTGTTTGGTTACTTTGCATATCTACATAGTTTATATACCGTAGTAGAACTGCATACAAACTTTGTATTGATACATTTTTTCAGCATAGCATTGCATTTAGCATGTGAAATCGCTTAGGATTTTAAGAGAATTTTTGTATTTGCTATGTTCAGCTGTTATGTCCCTACAAGAATGTAGTGAAACTAAATTGTATGGTCTTCTAGAAGAATTTATTATTGAAGCAATTGAAGGAAAATCTTTATTTTTAAAATCTAACCAACAGTTTTAAAATGATTGTATAATGATGAACTCTAACGATATTTTAAGGAATAAAAATAATTATATTATTATTATTATTATTATTATTATATACCTATTTAGATATTTTTTTTATCTAATTTAAAATAAAAATAAAAAAACAAAAAAATCAAAAGAAATACTACGTAGATATCAAGAAAAAGAACAAGAAAAAAATTATACACAATTAAATATTATTATTATTTAAATAATAAATTAAAAAAAAAACAAAGAAAAAAACAACAACAAATAGAAACAAACTCAAAACATATACTTCTTATTACAAAAAACGAATGAGGAAATACTCAAATATATTGAAATGCAAACAATTAAGGAAATGAAAGAAAAAATGAAGAAAAATATTCCCAAGAAATGCTTGCTAAGGATACTGTAAGGATACTTTGAATGAAAGGTTGAAAAAAAAATAAAAGCACAATATCAGAAGAAGAAGAAATACGATATGAGTTATAAGTTGCATATGAAATATGTATCAATTGTATGGCATAGAACCTGTTGGGTAAATATAAATGAACGAAGAACAAAAGTAAACAAATTATATCACAAGAATCAAATAAAAAAAAACAATTATTAACACAAAAATAAAAAATAAAAAAAGAAAACAAACAAAATATCCAAACAGAAACAGAAAAATTAATAAAAAAACAACAAAAAACAAAAATTAACAATATTAAATTATAATAAATGTTAAAACAAAAAAAAAAACAGCTAAAACGCATTTTTAATTTGCTTTGCTTTAATTCAACAATTAAAAAAATTAACACAATTTTACTAAGGATATACGGCTACAAATTGCCTTAAGACCACAAACAAACAGACATGCAACCTAATAACCATTCATTATAACCATGACTAGTCATCGGTTATAATAATAATGGCCATAAAAACTTATTATTCTTTATTACGGCCCCAAAAGCATTCAACTACCAATTAAACACCATCACTACTATATCATATTGTTTCTATTTTATATTGTATTGTATTGTATTGTTGCGTTTTGTGTATTGTATTGTATTATAAAAACATTATAAACGAATAAAAGAATAACCTAAGCACTCTAAACATGGGGCAGACACCTAAGACAGTCGGTTGAAATAGTATGAACACGAATAACATTGAGAAGTCGCCGTAGTCTAGTATGTAGTGTGTTGGCTTATTAGACGTGAAGCAACGGTTCAAACCTCAGGTCAGGCATCAAAACGAAATATGAAAAAAATATATCTTCGGCGACTTCCTCTCAGCAGATTTCTAGTAAAAACTCTGAGAATTATATAAAATTGCCATGAAAAGTTTCTCCGAAATCTGTCTTTCGGTGTCGGCTTTTAACTGCAGATCCTGCCACTCATGTTTAAAATTAAAATACACAACATAAGTGGTGTAAGAAGCTGGGTCGTAATCCTGACTGAAGGGTTGTTATGACCAATCATGTATGTATGTGAACATGAAAATTCCGAAAAATTTAGATCCACGCCAAAACTTTTATGAAAATCATACAAAATACTGATATCGGGTTAGACAGATAGTGGTTCCCATACCATCGGTTTGTCAAGATTGACAATGTGTTAAATACGCATCGTTCATGAAGACTCCGTATTTATTTATAGTCGCCATAATCGATCAACTGTGCAGGGAATTTCTAAGATTAAGAAATTTTAAAGAAACTGCAAACGTTACAAGCCTGTGCATCATTACCATGTACGCAGCGCTGAAAATACTGTTTGTGTTTAAAATTTATCGATTTGACGGCCTTCTCCGCTATTGGAGAATTTGAATTTGAACCTTCCTACATATCGACGCCTCCGTTCTATAACATTCTAAGTCGAAAAAGTGTGTTTTGAGTTATGAGCTCTCAAAGTTTTCACGCGACATACGACTACATGTGTATTCTAAGAAGATTTTTCCCTATAACTTCGGAACGGATCGGCGCATTTTAACCGTATGGCAGTATTTAAGTTAGAGAACGTAGAATTTAAAAATGCAATAAAGTCTAACACACACAACGAATAAAGCCAGTTGACTCTTTTGATATGAGTAGTAGATATGTATGTATATTGATTCGGTGCTGGAGCAATAGGCTTTCAATGTTGATTTCTCAAAATTTTCTTCAGCGGCGAAGCTAATTTCTCACTCAGTAGTTAAGTTAACAAATTGCCGGGTAGGGGGCTCGCAGAACTTATGTAATTTTCATTGTTTTGTAATTTTTTAATGCAAAAATTATATTTTTTATTCGCTCAAGCAGCATTTCGCACATGCATCGCTTTTCAATATCTTCTAATTTTAACTCATCTGATACCCATGATACAATCTCGAATGAATCCTTATTAACGTTCTGAAATTTGTGGTCGATTGATTAGCAAAGATGATTTCACAAGTTCTTTTTGAATTCAATACAGATGAATTTAACGAAGGTGAAAGCAATGGTGGTCCAAGTAGTCTCGCATCGCTAGTATCGGTTCGGGTTTCATACGAAAAAAAAATAGAAATACGACAAAAAATTTTTAAGTTATAGAACTGACAGAATGTAAGCATAGTACATCATAGAAAATCACGTATTGAGCACGACTTATCCCTAGGATGCTAGGATCATAATACTGTTTATGCCCTTGGCTAAGGCCCATTAAGATACTATAAATCAATATGCGACACGACTATCAAGCAGTGTCTTGAGTAAATCAACCCGTTTCCAAAATAAATCCCGCTATTGCAGTAATCTTTTTAGAATACATTCTTTAGAGTTCACGGCAAAATTAGCCTCCTTCTAGGAAGCACGGTTGCTGCAGACAGCATTTGAGGTAATTTCAAGTCTATCTAACTCTCTGTGATGTATGATAATGGAACTTAATCCAGATTAGTCTAGCAGAACCTAGCAATACTCTAGGTGCGCTTACGATGCCAATGAAGGAAATTGAACGTCTACGTACAACAACTGGGGAATATACATTCTAACTGAGGCAATCGGAACGCCTATGCACTATAACATGCCGTAAATAATGAAGATATCTCTATACCCTGAAACCTATACAAGGTAATTAATTTGAATGATGCGAAATTTCCCCGAGTAATTTCTGGCGTTTATGGACATTCATGGATATCTAGATAAAGTTCGTAAAAAACTTGATTGCAGCCTGTTTGACCCTTAATTGTTTACTCTGCCTATGTGCTTCCACATTTCACTTCATTTAGGATCAGATAAATATATGCAACTTTCTTTGACTTTTGGCAAGCTAATGTGCCACTTGAAACGTCAATCACTTAACGTATGTATGCAGAATCAGACATAACATTTAGCAATAGTGGTCCTGATTCAGTACCCAAGAAAACACCTAGGCTGCCTTCCAAAATGTATCAATACAAAGTTTGTATGCAGTTCTACTACGGTATATAAACTATGTAGATATGCAAAGTAACCAAACAATGCATCAACTATAAATCCGATGCCTGATTGCTTTTTGACTGCGTTAAAAATACACATTGACGACGTTTTGAAATAGAATACACTTTATGTATTTTGTACACCGACATTATGAAACACAATACTTTGTTCAAACACAAATCAACTAACATTTTGGAAAGCAGCCCTACTGTACTAAGGGTATTGCTCACTATTATTGTCGGAATGTTAGCACTGTAACACGTTGGAAAAGTAGACTCTGAACTGTCAGTGGTGCTAACATTCAGTTACATTTAATCTCTTTTTAACAACATTCAGCAGATCTGTTATTACTATTGACTCCTCTAGCAATGCCAGAAATGTTATAACGCATGTGGACGACCTCCTTAAGTAAGTAAGTTTTCTTCGTGTACACACTTTAGATTGCCTTGTTAAAGTCAGGTACATTTGCCGTTTTCTATTTGTATTTTTTATTTTAAGTGTTCACCTTTTTAATTCAGTTTTACAAGTGCTTTTCACAAAATATTATATTTAATGTGTATACAATTAAACATACATGCATACATACATACATACTTACTTGCATTTTATAAGTAAATACGTGTGTATGATGATTTTAATACAATCAACTTCATGGTTTATATTACAGGTCTTTTTTTTATTTCATTCATATGAACATACGTACAAACATTTATATGTGCAACGTATGTATGTACATATGTATGTATTTATGTCAGTTTAAAAATAAGGAGTGTTTTGGCAATTATGAATTCATATTGTTTGTTTGGGTGTGTGTGTATTTGTACTTTAATGACTTTTAATAAACAATACCCGGGTTAAAGATTCTTTTTATCTTTTTTTTTTAAATAAACGTAATAAAACTGACAAGAGAAAAAGAAAATATCATTTCATATCGTAAATCTTTTAACGCGTTATTATCATATCACTCTCTTTCTCTCTCTCTCTCTCCCTCTCTTGTCCTTTCACGTCCTCTTTTAAAAGATGAAAGCAATGGAATAGTTTTTATTTGGTTTTAAATTGGCCATTTACAACTAAAGTTCACAAGACTTGGCTTAGAGTTAGGCAAGCCAGGATAATAAGTAAAATATCCTAGAAATGTCAGGCAAAGTCTTAATATTGAAGATAGCATGAGACTGTCTGGGAAGGCAGAGTCAGAGTTCCTGCAAAGAGCTTGCAAGGAGGGAAGATTCCACATTGGTGGTGGAGCCAGAAAGTTTCTGTAAAGTGGCGACAATTGTTTGGAAGGGTATACTTAACGAAAGGTAAAAAAAAATATGAGACGAAGACTCTTCTCTAATCAAATGAGTTTGAGGCAATCAAAAATTTTGTTGGGAAATGATTATAAGAATGAGATTTGAGTCATCCAAGAGACTATGCAAGAATAAGCTAAGGTTGATAACCGACCTTTTGACACGGCACTGTAGACTTATTCAAAATGAGAATCGTCTCGAAGTCAATATATACATATAATCTGTAATAGTGATAATGAATCATTATAACACATTATTGGAGTCCGTGAGACACTAAAATATTTCCCAGAAGATAGCATCAGGCTGTATATCATGTTCTGCAGAGGGGAGCTTGGCCTTGTTGGCACCGATTAGCTTCTTGAAGTGTGACAGGGCAATAGATTTGGAGGATTTATTGTAGTTGCCGTAGTCTGATAGGCAGT
Organism: Sarcophaga subvicina; assembly: GCA_936449025.2. Classification (NCBI taxonomy): domain Eukaryota; kingdom Metazoa; phylum Arthropoda; class Insecta; order Diptera; family Sarcophagidae; genus Sarcophaga; species Sarcophaga subvicina. The sequence goes on along the minus strand of OW388081.2, from coordinate 90,522,567 downwards.
ATGTTGGCTTATTAGACGTGGGGCCGCGGTACAAACCACAGGTCAGACATCAAAGCGAAATATGAATAATATTTCGGGGGCGACTTCCTCTCAACAGTATGTCGATTCTGTTATAATGATAATGAATCATTAGAACACATTATTGGAGCTCATAAGAAATTAATATATCCCAGAAGGAAACTCCTGGCTGGATATCACATGCTAAGGAGGGAGACTTAACCGATCAGCATCTTGAATGAGGGCAATAGACTTGGAGAAAGTAATATAGTGATACCCTACTTAGATCGTATGAGCACAGTACTATCGTACCTCTTCCTATCTAGCTAGTGGCCATTAAAAAACAAATGTTATGTAAACTTTACGATATTGGGAGGGCGGAGGTAAAGAATCAAAATTTAAAGTACCAGCCATATTAATACTAAATGTAGAGAGATTACAGAGTTAGCTTCTGGGAATTGTGGCCCCATTGTGCAAGTATATAATAAAATTATTAAATTCTTTAAAGCTACTTAAACAGCATTTTTACCCGATTTTTTTTTTTCAAAAAATATTTCGCAAATACAAGTGTACATACATACATACATACATACATATGTAGTATGTACGGTGTGCGAATACAAGTATGTGGAGTATGAATCATAAAATTTTATTTCATTTGCAAACATTTTTCTGTTATTCTGTCATTTCTGAGGTCTTCTTCTACCACAACGACTAAGCTTTCGCTTTGGTTGTGCTGGTGGGTGAATCACGTTCTTTTACCGGCTTGTGTGTTTGTGGAATGGTAAGTTAGTAAGAGCCACACAACAGTCAACTTTGCTAACACCGCCAGCATTGACGCTAACGACGATATTTCTTGTCTTCTTAAGTCTTTAAGTTGTACGTCTGGTATTTCTTGATGTTTGCTTGTTGAAGGCGATAATGATGATAACGATGGCGATGGCTGTTGAGGTGTTGGGGACGGTGGCAGTGGCCCAAGCGGAATACTGCTTTTGCAATGAATTGTTTTGTTTGTCTTAAAAGCGAGGGTGTGGTATTTACCGTTTTTAACCGGCTTCTACTATTTAAATAAATACGAAACACACAAAACAAAAACAAAAATACTTACATACATGCATACATACGTTTAAACTTTAAAGACAAAGTGGTGAAGGTGTTTGTGGGCCGCGCTCATTACGTGCTTTTTTGTTTATTGTTTACAAACGTTCACTGTGTAGCTGTTGCTGTTCCTATTGCTGTCGTTGTTATGATATTGTGCCCACAGCTATTAGCGCAGCACAGGTTGAAATATGTTTTGCAAGCTATTAGGAGTTCCTCTAACATTTATGAGAAATAATGAATGAATGAATGAGTGTAACAAACAATTGCTAAATTTAAATATGGAAATAAAATCAGTTACATTCGTACGTCTATTGCGACAAGAGAACCCATTACTCATATCATATATTACTTACAAATATACAAACATACATATGGACATAAATCCTTGGGTAACATTGGCTAGTATGGCACGACACTAAATGTAACACAAAAAGAGAATTTCACTTTTTTTGTTAACCAACAAAGAAAGTGAATCATTTAAAGATTTCACTTTTTCCAATTCTACATTACAATGAAAGGATACATAGGGTACATACATACCATCTCAACTACAGTAGATTTTCTGTTAACAGTTGATTAAAAGGAAAACCAATATTTTTGCATGAAATTTAAGGTTTTGTTTGGCATGCTTGGAATGATCCCCTTCCTGTCAAATAGAAATATTTTTATACGAAACGCAAAAGACTCTTTCATAAAGACTTTTCATAGAAACTCTTGAGTTTGTTGGCAAAGGAAACCCTGGAGGAAACGGTTTTTGCAAACTTCTATAGAGGCAACCATAAGGTGAAAGCATATACAAATCCCTCAACAAATCTCCTACAATGTAGGGTGAGAATATACGACAGCTCAACTTTAACGTAATAAGAACGGAATGTCGACATATTCCCGATTCATTCGGGCTTCAGAGAAAATAATATTGTGATGAGTGCAATTTTCAAGAAGCACACGTTGTTGTAGCTCTTGCTGACGGCGGTATAGATATGTTCCGATTCCAGAGTTTAGTTGCGTTGTCGCTCTGGTCCACCAAGAACTGTAACTCTCCTACCTTTCTTATTATTGTTGTCGTACATATATGCCATAATACAGCGGTCATTCGATCTATTTGCCTTTAATCTCTTTAGGCACATAATGTTTTCTCCAAAACCTATTGCCCTAACAAAGTTCAGAATGCTGCTCTTGATATCAACAAGACAATCCTCAATTGTTTCCTGTTGGTATGCCTAAATGTTTCATTTGGTCAAACTGCTCCGATTATTCATTCTCATCACCACAGAATCTAAATATTGAACGTGAAGCGATACCTACTTTAAACAAGTTATCTCTTAGCTCACACCGCTAACCTCAGTAAGGGCTTGTCCTTGTGTTGTGTTCACAATTCAAAAAAAAAATACGAAAATCTTTTTCCATATATAAAAATGCATTAAAATTGCATCGGTATCTATTTCTATGTTTTTAAATTAATAATGTTGCATTAAATTAATAAAAATGTTGCATTTTCTTAAGATATAAAATAAACAAAAGCATTCAAGTATGATTATTCCACTTTTGGCTTTTTACCCTTGAAGACACTGTTGCCATTTTGGAATGGGCGTTTGCGAATCCCCTTTTTGATTACCAAATGTTTTGCCATTCTGGCTTTCATCAAAGTCTGTTTACGACTAGAAAGGGGTTCAACAAAGATCATTTGTTTCCTGATATAGCTTTCGTCCAACAAAAACGATTTACAATAACCATCAGCATCTGTAAAGTGTATGATGGCGAAACCTTTTTTAAGAATAACAGACTTGATTTCACCAGATACGGAGAAATGATTTCTTAAGTCCTCCGCCGTACAATCTAAGAAATAAAAAAAATGTTTGTATAAATGAAATAAAAAAAACAGGACCCAAAGCCTACCTGGAGTTAAATTGGATACATGAATGGCTGTCTTCCTTTTGTTTCCATCGTATTTTTCCACTTCCAACTCAATACCCTCTTCTGTTTTTCCGCTCAATTTTAAGGCCTTCTCTGCAGCCTGTTCGTTTTCGAATACAATAAAAGCCAAAATATTTTTACCACACAACACTTCCATATGTTCGATTTGGCCACATTTTGAGAATATTTTCTCTAATATTGCACCTTCAAGAACCTCCAATTGCTGCTTATTTCTCAACATTACTATCAATTTAGGATCACGTTGACCCAATCTATTGATATTCTCAGGCAAACATTCATAAACGGCAATTGTACCACCATTCAATACCGAATTATGCAGTTTTTGGGCAGGTTTTACGCATTCTTTCTCTGTGAAGGTAACATAGGCAAATGTGGTTTGGTTCTTCGTAACCACTTTGCAACGTTGAATTTCTCCACATGCTGCAAAATGTTCTTTAACTTGATCATCAGTTGTATTTTGTTTAAGATATTTAACATAAACTGTGCGGTCACGGCTTTCTACGACATCGAATTTGCCCGTTGCGCCTTCTTCTTTCTTATCTTTTCTTGCTTTTTTGGGCGTCACCTCTACGGGGGAGTCTATTACTTTAATTTTTCTACTGACAGCTGCAGCAGCTTCTGCAGCCTTTTCAGTTTTAAAGGCAACATTGGCAACTGTACCGGTTGGTGTGGTAACAAGGTGTATCTGATCAATAGCACCAAATTTAGCAAACGCTTCGACAATATCAATTTGTTTACATTCTGAAACAGAACAAATTAAAGCAAAATAAAATCCAACAAATTATTAAATCGTAGATTGTTAATTACAATTAAAAACTTCTTTATAAGGAGAGGAGATCTGCAGCCAATTACCGGTTGTTTAAGCACTACCCCTACGAAAGGACTTTTTGTAATACTTAATTGGCTTCCATCTAAACTACTTGCTAGACAACAAGATACAATTGTTGCGATCCTAATTCTACCGTAAATTCTTTAACCTTTGAATATTCCGGGTAATTCAGCGACCGAGGAACTTGCTAGAACATCTACAATCCTATGAAATTAGAATTCCCCTATAAAAATAGAAATACCTCATATCACCATTAAAATAGCCAGACTCCGCTGACTTAAATTGGGTAGAAGCTAAAGTCTAACGAAGTTGTGGGTAGCCAGTTAACGAAACCCCGACACTTATTATGTACAAGCCTCACAGACGCCGTTAAGAGCACACCGCAGACGGCTTTGGATGGCATCTTTCACTTACTTTCGATTGAGAAATATATAAAGAATACGGCGGCTAGAAACCTTTTTAAAATCTTCAATTACTGGGCTATCCTCACAGTCGGCTCCAAAATGGAGACAAGAACAGGAGCAGGTGCCTTCATGAATGCGGAAATTCTAGAGGTTTTGGAGGCCACAGAACCAATCAAGAAACAAACACCGAGGAACTCAGGATTGATAATTTATGTCAGGCAGGACATGCAAGACTGAAACACGCATTAGTCTGGTAGTGTAAGGGTTGTGACGTCACTGACAACGAAGTTGCAAATAGAGAGATGGACTTAACGTTAGGAAGTCAGTGAAAATACCAATCGGCTTCTTCATTGGACTTATAAAGGAAATATTCGATTTACACACCAAAGGTGCATGGAGATGCAAATTGAATCGTAGCGTTAAAGTATTATTGTGAAGACTCAATCCCCACAGGTACAAAACTAATATTAAGCATGATTAGGTGCTACTTCTCTACTTTATGTGAAGAAACAGTTGATCATATTCTATAACATGTCTGCAAGTATATAGAAAAAAAACGACTACATGGTCAATTTGTGCAAGAATAGTAGTTTTGAGGATCCATATTGAATTGACTGGTGGATACCTGTAGAATATATTCACAGAAGTTTATGGTGCGTTTCTGCAAAATAGGACGATATCTCTTGATTTTCTTTATTTTTATTTCTAGGTATTCCGTTCTTTATTTGTTCTTCTTATATCTTTTCAAGTTAAACTTCTTCTTTATTTTCCAAAAGGCGTTCACAATAAACCAACTAGGTCTATGAGTGGAACATGCTGCTGATACTTCAGTGGTACGCCAATTTCTCTAAACTAACATAACCTACAATTTGACCCATTTCTTTTGTGCAGCCTCAAATTTCTACAAAAAATCTCTCAGCCAAAACTGGACGCACAACAGACCTACTTTCATTCAACTTTTTCAGTTAAAAAGTTATTTTTTTCTTACTTTTGGCCACATCAATTAGACCGTTATCATCCCCTATACAGCAGTAAAAGCTCATCTAATTATCATTGAACATGCATGTAACGCTATTTTTTAAAGTAATTGTGTAGACAACTTACTTTTGGGCAATTTAGTTATATGGACAATTTTGTTGAGTGATACTGTGGCAGGTATTTCACCGCTTTTAACTTTAGATGGAATTGTAGGTTCTTCGTCAATTGGTGCTTCTGTGGGCCCTTCATCGTCATCATCTTCATCTTTCTCTTCTTCGTCCTCATCTTGGTCCTCTTCAGCTTCGTCATCCTGTTCATCACCATCTACATAAATTGCAAAATCAAACGTTTTAATTAACTTACATGAATGCGCAGCCATACAAATATGTATATTAAAGCATGCTTATTTCCTTCATACTGTCACTACATTTGCAAATATGACTTGCACAAAAATTACCTTCTTCCATAGCTTCCACCTCCTCGTCCTCCTGATCTTCATCGGCTTCCAGCTCCTCTTCTTCTTCTACTTCATCATCTTCCTCCTCTTCTTCATCATCTTCCTCTTCTTCGGGTTCTTCAACAACTTTGACAATTTTTTTCTGAACCGGAGCGGCCTTTTTAATTGCTGGTTTTTTTACCGCAACAACTTTCTTTTCAACAACTTCCTCCTCCTCTTCTTCTTCAACAGGAGCAGCTACCTTCTTGGATGGTGAAACTTTTTTCTGAACTATAGCGGCCCTCTTATTTCCCGGTTTTTTGACCGCAACAACTTCCTTCTCCTCCTCATCTTCTTCCTCTTCAACAGGAGCAGCTACCTTCTTGGGTGGTGCAGCTTTTTTTAAATTTGTTTGTTTTGCATTTTTAGGTGCTGCTTTAACTTGTTTTTGTTTCATGTTTTATTTTATTTAATAAGATTTTCTTACTTATTTTTATATAAAAAGTAAGTATAACAGAATGTAGAAAACGATTTCAGATTGCAGAGCGGCAGCAGAAATAAAAAGTCTGTATAACTAAACAACACGTGCAAAATTGACACATGGTTTGGGTATTGCCAGGAGTGTAAAACCAATAAGAGCGCTTATATGGTTTACAGTAGTGTGGTGAGTTCAGTATTATGATATTTTAGCGTTTTTTTAATTGCAAATATTGGCAGCTTTATTTTAAAATACACTGAAAGAATTAAAGAAAGCATTTTTCTTCTCTTATTAGGTTTGCATTTTCTTGTTAGTTTTGTTGCATTTTTTTTAATCGAGTCTCTGCTAAGAAAGTGGTTTATTCTGCACTAACACTTACACTTCTTCACTTACACTTCTGCACTTATACTTAAGTTCTATAGGAATTTTTTATTTTAAAATAAATTTATTTTATTATTTTTTTAAATTAAATTATTTATTTATTTAAAATTTTTTAATACATCGATTAATAAGTTTGAAATCCATAAATTAGCATTATTATACATTAAGTGATATAAAACGTTTGTTTATAAAAATAACAGCTGGTAACTAATTACAGTGCTGCCTGATTTTCGAAAACGAAAATATTGTCACTGCATACAGACAAAATTACCAATAATTTACAAAAATGAGCCGATGTTTTGATTCATTTTCAAATATGAGTTTTGTTTAGCACAATTATAAATTTTGTGTAAAAATTCTTGCTTCTAAATTGAAATAAAAATGTGGTGAACTGTTTTAAGAGTTAGTTTTAAGAGTTAAAATAATATTTATTATATTTCTTGTTATCCTTTAGTTAAATTGAGGGAACATTGTTTAGGAGAACATTATAAACCTTCCAAATAATTTTTGCGTAATTTGAAAAGCGCTATAATGATCAGATTGTAATTGTTGAAATTATATATAAAAAATGATGTTCTATTTTACCACCAGATGGGTAACAATGGCAGTGCTGCCAGATTTTCAAAAATGATGACGTTCTCTCTGTATACAGAAAAAAAATTGGTAATCGTCTAAAAAAATTGACGTTTAGTTTGTCACTTTTACAACACAAGACGAATACGCAGTTTTCTTACTGGAAGAAATTTAATTACTCTTGTTCAATTTCAATACCTTTTTTATACGAAAACTTGCATACAAAAAAAAAAGAAAAAGTTCATGCAAATGAAAAATAATATGAAAATGAGAATAACAAAATAAAATTTAAACGAATTTGAAAGGAATAATTGAAAAATAAAAAACGGAAATGAATTGTTGATAATAATTTACGAAAAAAAGCAACGAAAGTTTTTAAATCAAAGAAGAAAAAAAAAACGAAGAGAAAAAAGAAAGAAATCAAAAGAATTTACCGGCCACACATAAAGAAAAGCAAAAATAAACATAAAAAATAGAAAGAAAATCAAGAATAAAACAAAAGAAATTTTTTCCAAATTAGGCAAGATTTGAACGATTTCAGTATTTGTGTGTACAAGTACCAGCTATAATATCGGCAACATAATGAACAATCTCAGCGCTAATAATGCAGGTGGTGGTGGTGGTGGTGGTGGTGGTGGTGGTGGTGGCAACAACGGCAGCAGTAACAATGGCTCTGGCATACGCCCTTCTCCATCAGCCAATGATGAGGCTGGCGGTGGTGGTGGTGGTGCTGCTGCAGGTGGCGATGCAGATGCCAATTCTAGGCGCCAGGCAACCAGGGTATTCAAAAAGAGCTCCTCCAATGGCAAAATTACTGTGTATCTGGGGAAACGTGACTTTGTGGACCATGGCACCCATGTCGATCCCATTGACGGTGTGGTTTTTATAGATCCCGAGTATGTAAAGGATCGAAAGGTGTTTGGTCAAGTGTTGGCAGCATTCAGATATGGTCGTGAGGATTTAGATGTTTTGGGTTTGACATTTCGCAAGGATTTATATTTGGCTCATGAACAAATCTATCCGCCATCACAGACGGAAAGACCCTTGACAAGGCTACAAGAAAGGCTGATAAAGAAACTGGGCCCCAATGCATATCCATTCTATTTTGAAGTTCCTCCCTACTGTCCAGCTTCAGTATCACTGCAACCTGCCCCTGGCGATACTGGCAAATCATGTGGCGTAGATTATGAATTAAAAGCTTTCGTTGGTGAGTAATTAAATTTCCTTTCTTTCCTAAATTAACCATTTACGTGCATAGATATGAACATACAAACATACATACATACATACTAAGTTTAAAAAATTTGTTTTGATCAAGGTTAATTGTTGAATATAACGGAACAGTAAAAAGTAATAAAAATGTCATAAGATCATCATCATTATCATCATCATTGAGGGGGGTTTCAACACATATACACACATGCACTTGTACTTGTACAAAAAAAAAAACACGTTAATTAATCAATCAACATTGTTAGATTCATTTCGTATTTTTTAATTTGTTTAATTCTGAACCCCAATACTTGCAATATAGAGAAAATAAAATTCTAAGTTTATAAATGTGTCATAATGTTCATCATGTACGTATACATACATGTATGTATGTATGTACATACATCAGGGGCATACAGTACCATATTCCCCTTTTTCGTTTTGTGTTTTATTTTTTCTGACCAAAAATTTGTATCATTCGATATATTTTTTATCATCATTTTTATATAAACTTAACCAAGCGCGCCCATAGCATAGTTTTTTGTTACTGGATTGTGTTTTATTTTTTCGTCTTTATTTTCGTACATTCCAACCAAATATGCGCTTACTCATTACGATCAACATGTATCTTGGGTTTCAGCATATTTATTTGTACAATACATGCTCAATTGTGTGCGGGTATGAGTCTGTAAGTTGACGCAGCACAATATCTTTTTGTATTGGGTTAAGGGGAAAATATTTTCATGTTGCATGGTTACGAATTGTAAAACTATTTTTGTATACAACATTTTTTTCGTGTTATTCATTCACTACATTTTTGTGTTTTGTTTTTGCTTGTTCTTATTCGAAAAGAACTGGAATTCCATTCTAATTTGTTTTCAAATATTTCTAATTTACGTTACCAGCTGTTAGATATTAGTTTTGCCCTTTACGCTAGATTTCCTTTTGTATTAAAGTTTTTATTTCTTCACAGAATTTAAGGCAGATTTTATACGTTTTTTAATTTCGAATATGAGCCCGTATTTCAGGTATTTCTGTTAAAATATTTGAGTTCCCAGGAGTTTTCTGAAGGATTGAATTGTGGTATAAATAAGTTATTCTAAGAGTTAAGAGGCCAACGATAAATACTAAGCCGTCTTTAGCTTAGCAATCACAATACTATCTATTCCATCACTACTGTTTATCCAAGTTTTTCATTGTTGTCTTTTTCAAGCGGTTTTTTCATTTGAAGAAAGCAATTTGAAGGTTTTCAGGCCGTTAACAGATTCATCATTGCAGTCAGCGAAGCACACAAAACAATAGAAGAAAACCGCATGTACATACATACATATATAATGGCACCATAGGCGCCAGGGCCATAATAGAAGGGCAGTTATGTTATGTGAAGTAGAAGCGTATGGCAGTATCGTGAAATATGGTGTTGACGATGATGTCGGCTTGCATAATTTCGTATATAAATCTCTAGGAAATTTTCAAACGTACATATACTGTTTTTTAGAATTTTTATTTTTTAGAATGATTTTCGCATTGATACGTTAAATTAAAATATAATTTAAATAAATTTTAGTTGCACAAAATTCCTCCATCTTAGTTTCCCAAGAGCCGGGTAATGACTGAGGCAGTAGGGAACTACATTAGTCTAAGGTGTTATAACAGTACGATGAAATGCAGACGGAAATACTTGATTTATCGTTTTAATTATATTTCGACATTAGCATTATCAGTTATATGACAAGTACTGGTTGGTTTCATGCTAGTTGTAGATAACGGACATGAAAATGAATGATGGGGTATTAAAATGTGGCTAATGGCGGGTTATCAATTTAACTTAACCCCTAACATAGTTTGTTCAATAGCTTTGACTGATGTAATAATAATTTTTGCTTTTTAAGAAGCAGTACTTTTGACTAATAATATTGCTAAAAAAGTATCCTGATTGCATATAAACAATATTTTTCAGTTGAATATACAGACAATTCCAGTCTGATCTAAGAATATGCTCTTTTAAGAATGCAATAACGAATTTATTGTCCATAATGATGTTATCTTCAGTTGTCATTACATAAGTTTTATTATTAAAAAGTTTATCAGAATATTTTTTTATATTTGCTTTGTAATTTGCAATTCGTTGTTTTTAAGTTTTTCGTAAATTTCATTTCAATTTGAATCTTATGATAGTGACAGACTATGATTGTGCTCAAGTTTGAACTTTTGTTATCAATTAAAATTTATTATAATCATTGTGAATATAGAAAATATCTGTGTTTGAATGAAGATAGTAATGACAAATATTTCGGCAACAGACTGTTATTTTGTATACAATTCAAAATCTTTTATAAATCTTTAATAATTTATCAATGAAATGTTTTATTTTTAAAAGAGTTACACTATTTTATATGATAAAAACGTCTATACACGATATGTAGCAGATCCTCAGGATCTAACAATGGTTGTAAGTAATAACATTACAGTGTCTTCTTCATCAACAACAGCAATTGATAGAATGAGGTTAATAGCGGTCTCTTTCTCTCTTTGGCAGTCTTGGATACGTTAATATCCCAATATCTTTCGTTATCGGTACAATTCGTACAAAAAGGGTATCCAAATAGATTTTGTGTAGGTGTGAAGAAGCACACATTCACCTAGAGACCAGAAAAACTCCATTGTGGAGCCTTTAAATTACACAGGTTATCCATAAGAAACAAGTAAAGAAAATGCTAATAAAGAAATGAGAGAAAGGATAGAACAACTAAAACAATAAGGATAGGTTCTCTGGCAAAAAGAGAGAGGAAGAAAAAGGGGAAAAGATAGGAAAAAAATAAGAAATGGTGTCATCTCATCAACATTAAAAGGCCTAACGAAGGCCAATTCTCCTAAAAGCAGTACTCGTTCCAGAACGGTTAAGATTGGGCCCTAGAAACCCTACAATATATCCTATACTGCCAAGGTTGACTTTACCGAATGTCCTACCAGATCCACGCAATATACATCTTGTATATGTAATATAAAATATTCACTCTTTTAGTCAAATTTACTCATTCGTTCCATAAACGTGAATAGTTTTTACAGTCCTGATGCTGTAACAGTTGATAACGCACAATGTTTCCACTTCTTTGACAATCTCAATGCTGCTTAAAAGCCATTTAGAAACTCTGGTATCGGTTGAATGCAAAAAAGAAGTTTGTTATATGAGCGCTACACAAGCTTGAATATAAAATCCTGCTACTAAGTCATAACATAAATGCCCTATAATTTCTGAGTGATCCTGCCACTTTGAAATAATCTATGTCAAAAGCTTTCGTCTCATTACCTTAAATGCCAGAATAAATGTTTAGTAGCCTGCTCTTTTTTTCTCTTATATAGACGTGGTTAAGAGTACGCTAAGCTCTTGGGCGTTTATTTCCTCTTTACATCCACAAAAGAGCCAGGTTTGTCTGCTTTCTGTACAAATGGATTCATTTTCAGTTTTTCTTTTTTTTTGTGAATGTAAGGGAGGCTGTATGACCTTTCTGTTTGTCTCTCAAGAGAGGAATGCCAACTTCACATCTGAATTTATTTGAATTAGTTGAAGTAACAGCTTTGCCAGTATGTATGCCAGGTAATAGTTACCTTCCACATCGGCGTATTCTGGTCTATAAAAGCAATTTTCGATGGTGTGTACATTTTCTTTTTCTCTTAGAAGCTAATCACTTTTCTAGCAGAGAATATTTAGTATACCTTAGTGCTGAGTTTGTTCCGCGGTTGCATTTATCGGCATTATTTCGACTTAAATTGTATCGTTATTTGGGTAGTCTAAGGTACAATCCTAAGAATCAACACTATTGCATAACCGACCCTGTTGATTCTTCTGTGAATACTTTGAAAATTTTCTTGAGAATATTTTTCTGAATTTCTGTTATAAAATGTAATACTTCATATGGCTTTTAGCCTCATTGCTGTACTCTTAGTTGCTTGATTTATTAATGTTGTCATGCGATCTTGTGATGGTTTTTCCCTAATGCCATTCCTTTTTGTTTTAGAAATGAATGTGTTGGATTTTAAAATTTTTAATTTTTGTTTTACTAGAAATTAAATTGATTCATACACCGTGAGATTTCTTGGAATATAATTTTCAAAACTAAGCCATTGGTTGGTGTTGATTCATCGACTTAAAAGTGTTACGACATAATACCATAAATAAAACAGCAATGATGAATGCATATATGAAAGTAATTTTGCTCTTCACCAATACAGTGTATACTATACTATGGGTATGCTATCTTCACTATTTATCTGCCGCTTATTTTTCATTATTGTTTTAGAATTTAATTGTTTTCTCAATGAATTGTTTTTCGTTGTTCATCATCATCACCATTATCATCGTCGTATTTTTCATTTTAACAATTTGGTCTGTAGCCTAATTAACGAAACTAAATGTTAATTTTTGAAGGAGAAAAACAATAACAACAATACAAAAAAATGCCTATATTTGGTAAATATGTATGAATGTATGTATGTATGTAGGCACGTTAAGCCTGACGTTTGTATCATAAATCATTTGATCGTTAATAAGTATAGATGGTATATATGTACGTATGTATTTTAAAATATCGCATACAACATTTTAACACGTTTCATTTATTGTTGTCGTTTACAATTTTAAAGTGCGATTTATTGTTTCATTCTTAAATACGTCACTCACACACATGTTTCTAGCGGGGTTTTCTTTCTCTATGACAAATATTGTATAATTTAGTTTGTTTTTTTTCCAATTTTTTCCAACGGTATTGGTTTGAAATCAATCACGAGGTTTTTGAAATAATAAAATTAAATTTAAATTACTTGGAGGTTACAAAAGGTCTTTTTATTAAATAGAAAACATTTGTTATATTATTCATCATCATATGATGACTAAATGCGAGCAATTTCTCAATGGCAATTACTTACTATTTATTAACAATGGCTTACTACTACAATAACAATATAAAAGGATTACTATTATTATTATTGTTATTATTATTATTATAAATTTATTATAAATTGTTATTGATATACATACATACATATATTTCATTGCAAAACTGTGAATAGTTTCCTTAGAATAGCATGCATAAGTTGTTTTTTATTTTTCTTTTCTTATACAAATCACAGTAGATGACCACAAAGACCAATGAATGAATAAAGAGTTTAAAAATATTAAAATAAACATTTTATCAAGATAAATCAGACCATTAAGTATTTTCAGTTTCAGTTGGTTTTTTCTTTCAGTTTAAATATAAATTCAATACATACATATTTTGTAAGGAATTTTATCATGTTTATTAATACAATGCCTTATGCGTTGTTTACACGAGATTCAAGTTAATGCCGGACATTTTTTCAATTTCGATGAAGAGACACTATAATATTACGCTTGGGGGATAATCACAGTCGCCATAGTCTAGTAGGTACTGTGTTGGCTTATTAGACGTAAAGCCAGGGTTCAAACCCCAGGCCGACTTCCTCTCAGCAGATTTCTGACAAAAACTCTGAGAGTAAATAAAAAATGGCCGTGAAAAGTTTCTCAAAAATCTGTCGTTCGGAGTCGACTTTAAACGGTAGGTCCCACCACTCATGTATAAAATTAACACACAAAACATAAGTGGTGTGAGTAACTAGTTCGTAATCCTGACTGAAGGGTTGTAATGACCAATTATGTTATGTTGTATGTGTGGATAACCTATTCTCTTATAGCTGCCAATTACAGACATTGATCATATGATTGGTATTCCGTTGTCCACATTTAAAACTAAGATAGACTGCTCACAATGGAAATTAAAGCAGTTTAGATGGGATCTGATTTATATACTAATTAGACCTGAGCCCACGGTCAAAGCTCTAGGTCAACCGTCTCCAACAAAACGAAATATAAAAAATATTTCTTCGGCCATGAAAATTTTCTCAAAAATCTGTGTTTTGTAGTCGACTTTAAACTGCAGGTCCTGCCACTCATGGTTAATATTAACACACACAATAAATAATTGGAAATTATACGATCTAATTTATATTTTCTGTAAACACTCTGGATAGCCTTTACGGTTTAATTAAAATCTGAAAATAGTCTGAGAGAGTTGTTGTACAGTTCGTTCATTCCTATTCTATTACGTTCTACGTTTGAATTTGGAATAACTTCAGCAATTTCCAGTTAATATTCCTGTGGCTTGGTCTCCTTCGATATAGTTTTGGACAGTGTTGTTTGATGTTACGTATGAACATATTGAATTGAGCAGCGTTGCTGTAAAATACGAGTTTTCTGACAACTTCACTGTTGTGCCTGGTTTTTATTTAGTGGGTAAAGGTAATACATTGGAATTCCTCCCCGGATAAATCTTTCCTGGTAAAATCCGCAATTGCTTCCTAGATCGTAGCTGAGAGAAATTTAAACTTGTTTGCTTTGGGAGTTGTCTAGCGCAGTCAGCGATCTTTGGAACATGAGCGTTCAATATCCGATTTAGAGTGTAATGTATGGATGTTATGCTTTTTTACTATTACTGTAGCATTCAAGATGGGAATATAAAATCCTGGATATGCAATAGCGTCCGATAACCTTACGAATATGCTGAGGAGTGGGGCACTGCAGAATGTGATTGTTAGGGGTGGTAAAGATGAAGAAATGCTTGGAGAATATCATGCCGCCGGAGGATGAATTCAAAGGGTATGGTTGTACATTTTAAAGTGAAATGAAGTTATTGTGTATTGAATTATAATGAAAACTACATGCTGCGACCCTATGCTTACTTATATTTTTCTCAGGAGTTACTTTTGCAATACAATTCCATTCACAGACTGTTTGATAATATGTTGTATCGTCTTGTTGAATCCACATAT
Organism: Sarcophaga subvicina; assembly: GCA_936449025.2. Lineage (NCBI taxonomy): Eukaryota > Metazoa > Arthropoda > Insecta > Diptera > Sarcophagidae > Sarcophaga > Sarcophaga subvicina. Next base: position 90,507,397 of record OW388081.2, on the reverse strand, counting down.
GGTAAAAAAAGACTACCATGGTGTTAAAGGCATTGAACTTTGTGTGTAACGCCAACGTTGTTAATGATCATTTGAATATAATTTTATATTTTTCAACCTTGTAAAGCTTAAGATCCAACATCCTTATATTAAGTTTGACATGTGGTCTCTAAATAAACGATATTTTCTTCAATACTTTCCCATACAGCGAAGAATTTTCCGTTGAAGAAATATAGTGAATAGAGTTCTAGACTTTTTGTGTTTAGCGTTTGTTGTTCCAGTCTCAGTTAGACGATTAGAATGATTAAAAATATCCATGATTGGCGGTAATATAGTTTTCACATGTATGTCGCTTTAATAATAGATTTTCAACCCAATCACATCCATTCCTCTTATGAATAAATGTTTCCCATGATATTTCTCGCTTTTGCCTTTTAAATGGAAGAGTTTTTTCTCGTGAAAAATAAATTCCATGGGAAAGAAATTCCGAGGGAATATTCGTTATTGGGTTGTTTGAGACTCTTTTCTTTCCTTCGTCTTTTAAAAGTGAAATCCGTTAAATCCGAAAAATCCCTGTTAATATTTGTACCTTAGTTTTTTTCTTTCTTTGTAAATAAATAACGTGACTAATTTTATTTAAGAATTATTAATTTATTATATGTTTGTCTATTTTCGCTATGTGTGTGTGCATACGTACTATTCCTTGTTGCATTTACAAACGCTATATAATAAAATAACTATCGAATAAAGAAAAATATAGAAAAAAATATGGAAAAAAATAGAACAGTTTTTTATATAAACTTCGAGGTGCGGTCAAAATTCGTATATTTTTATACGTTTCTTTATTCCTTTGTGGCATGTTCTTATTTCTTTTTCTAATACAATAAAAATAAAAATAAAGTTATAGTTTCGCTAAACAGTATTCTTCTTCTTCTGTTTGCCTTGAAATACTTTTTCTTTTTGTTTTAATTACACTTCAGTTAAATGTAAATCTGCGTCTTATTTAACTTTGCGTTTCCTTCTATGTCTTCTATTCACGAGCTGCTGTTGTTTTCTAACAATAGAATCCATTATGTGACATTTTTATTTAGAATTAATATTTCGTAGAAGTATTTTGTTTTGTTTACTTGAATATAAAATATGTTTCTTGAGTCACAGGAACGTTTTTATTTATTTTTCCTGTATTAGAAATAATTTTTGTTAACATTTTAGTATTTAAAAATATAGTTTTTGCTTAATTTGAAGGCTTTATTTAGTATACTTAGGATATTAATGAATATACATAGGTGCAGTATGCACGGTTTTGTTCGATTATTTATTGCTCCATTTAAAATAATTACTGGGATTTGTTTCGTGGTAACTGTTGGTCTTATTGTTAAAAAAAGAGAAAAACTGTGATTGGATTATAATTAGAAAAGCAATGTTCAGTATTGAATATCTCGTCATTTAATTTAGAAGTGCCCTAGCATAACCTATTTAAGATAGAAATCGTACAGACATTTGCCATGACCTTAAAAACTGGCTGATTATATGCCTGGAACTGGGTACGCATGATGCATTTTATGTAAACCGAAGTAAGCTTAGAATTCTATAAATCACTTGGGTTTAAAACATAAGACAATCGTTCTTTAGGTTGAATCTTATTATCTTGACCTCCATTATGGAGAAAAATAAGCCAAATAGTGTCAACTGTCGTCTATTTACATACATACATAATTGGTCATTACAACCCTTCAGTCAGGATTAGGACTTACTCCTTTCACAATACTTATGTTGTGTGCGTTAATTTTATACGTTAGTGGCGGGACCTACAGTTTAAAGGTGACTCCGAACCAAAGATTTTTGAGAAACTTTTCATGGCAATTTTTATTTACTCTCAGAGTTTTTGCCACAAATCTGCTGAGAGGTAGTCGCCGAAGAAATACTTCTTGTATTTTATTTTTGATGTCTGACCTGGGGTTTGAACCGTGGCCTTACGTCTAATAAGACAACACACTACCTATTATACAATGGCGAATGTCGTCTTTTTAATTATCCTAAAAAGAAGCTTTTCGGGGATGGATTAACTGTTCGATGCACCAGGTTCGTCGGTTTCAACCATATTTTACAAACTTATCTGCAGCCTCATTAACATGTACACATATTACATTGTCATGGAAGTCAATACCATTCCGTTCTTGTTCAGCAGCAGAATAAGAAGTCATTCCTGCAGGCTGTAAACAATATTCAGCTAAAACAGTGCCTAGTCAGTGCTTAAAGGCAGCTTGAATATTTACGTAGATCGCCATCATGTACACTACCAAGCCTGCTGTGCTATATTCCTGACCGTATAAACCTCAGGTTGGCATACATTGTACTCATCAGGGAGTCTATAGGATGGGTTCTTGCCAGCCAGAAAATAAACCCTTGAGCCAGTGCCAGCCTCCATAATCAGGCCATCTGTAAAAATTGCAAGACCTGCAAGTTGGATACGTACACCACGCCATTGCTGCTTGTCTGTTTAAAACTCCTAAAGCAGCTTGTCGAAACCAGATACCCATAAAGTCCAGAAATCCTAGACTCAAGATTCGTTTCGATAACTCTCAAAATCCTGGCATGTCCACAATTCTCTTCATTAGCAAGACCTCTTCAAATAACGGCAGAAAGGTCCTTACCACCTAATAATCTCTTCACCCTCATCTCCACCGGAAAAAGGTGCTGAAATCATCTTCAGCAAGGCTTGAGGGTGACTGCTGATGGCACCCTTGTCCGCCTCCAACTCCATCCAACGCCATACAATGTAATTTATACGTGAGAAACGATAGGTCCACAGTTTCGTAGGCTGACTTTCCATGTGTATATTATTTTTTTTGCTAAGTTTTTGCATTACATTATCAGCTGGTTTTGTATTCTTCCAATTCCAATTGTATTCCAATGCCGACATTTTTTCTTGACTACTTACTGTTGGTCCGTTTACATACATATTTGAAATATTTGGAATATTTTTTTATTTCTTCTTTGTTCTTGAAGTAATTTGCTTTAATTATAAGATATTATATCTTAATGCATTAAAAACATACAAAAGAAACAAATAAACGAGTGAATAAATTATTATCAACAAAAAAAAAAAGAGTAAAATAATCCGTCATTAAGTGAAGTAAATCCCTTGACTTCGTTTGTTGCTCTATAAAAATCAGGTCATTACTTTGCATTTCTAGTTGTTTGCTGGCGAGTATTTTTTGTTTTTTCTCATGTTTTATTCGATAGTGAAATTCTTTCATTACATATACAATATTATTGTTTTATTTTTAATTTTTTTTCTTAATATATTCATTCCATAGAGGAAATTATACAAACTGCTGGACTATTTATTATATATGTAGTGTGTTGTAGTGTGATGTGATAAAAATTCTAACTTTGAACTTCATAATCTATGGTATATGTATTAAAGCTTTGACGTATTCATTCATTTTAATTATTTATTTAAACAAAAAAATGTCATTCATTTGATTAGAACGCATGCATTCGATTTATCAAATCAAATTGGGAGTAACGAAACTAATTGGGGCATATTAAATAAACATTGTCTCTAGACAGTTTTTATAAACTAAAATTAAATTATTTATAAATTATTATTTCTAAAGGGTCCGCCAAATAACTTTTTTTTGAAAATGCTTTAATAAAAAAACTACTGAATATTTCCTCAAATTTCTTTTTTTTTATTTGAAAGTACAATCCTTCCGGTTAATAATGGAAAATAATTTCATTCAAATGGCTGCCTCGGCTGGCCATGCAGTAGCCCACACCAAAAGATGCCGATTTTGGCAAAAAAATCATCTCTTCAGATGAAGCTCATTTTGATCATGGCGGGTATGTAAACAAGCAAAATTGTCGCATTTGGGTCGCAGAAAACCCGCACGCATACACTGAAAAGCTGACGCACCCAAAACGAGCCACTGTTTGGTGCGGATTTTGGTCCAGAGGCATAATTAGGCCATTTTTCTTCGAAAATGAGCAAGGAATGGCCGTTACAGTCAATGGCGATAGTTATCGGGCCATGTTGTCGAATTTTTGTTCACAAAAATTGAAGACGAGAATATTGGCAACATTTGGTTTCAACAGGACGGCGCTACATGCCAAACAGCCGAAGCTACTCTCGATGTTTTGCGCCCTGTTTTTGAAGATCGCATTATCAGCCGCAGAGCTGATGTCGTTTGGCCACCTCGGAGCTGCGATTTGACACCGTTGGACTATTTTTTGTGGGGTGCCGTCAAAGATAAGTGTTACGCCGACAAGCCAGAGACAATTGACGCTTTAAAGGACAATATTCGTGAAGCCATTGGTGAAATACAGCTGCACACAATCGATAATGTGCTTAAAAATTGGACCGAGGCAGCCATTTGAATGAAATTATTTTCCATTATTAACCGGAAGGATTGTACTTTCAAATAAAAAAATAAATTTGAGAAACTATTCGGTAGTTTTTTTTTTAAAGCATTTTCAAAAAAAAGTTATTTGGCAGACCCTTTATTAAAACACACACACACGCACAAAACCCACCCAATAAATTATATTTAAATATATTTAATATATATAATATTTTAATAATATTTAAATTTTTTAATATTATTTCACTTTTTCGTTCTTATTTTTATCTTGGATTTCAATACTACGATGATAGAATCAAATTAGTCGATATGACGTGTATATATAGGGGCAGTAGCTTGAACATAAAAATTTTTATGTTCCATCCAAAGTAAACGATCCCATTAAATTTGTAGGCCTCAGTCTAACCAATATTAAAGTAGACCTAGATTCTGTAATGTTCATAAATCACATTATGGAACAGAATGAAATCGCAAATTTAATCCTATCGTCTCCGACAGATAAACGGTAATCTAATCCTTTTTGAATGCAAGCTTCAGGTCTAAACTAGTTGCCATATGTTGCGACTCATTTGATCGCGACAGTTTTATGTCAGTCTACCATGCTTCGAATTCTTGTTGGCACAGAGATATTCCGCATAATTGGTTAGCTGATGAACTTGCTAGAGCAGGCACACGACTACTGTCCAGATTAGGTTTGAGGACGTGTACTTGTCATTGGGTCTTGTCATTGGTCAAAATGACTCATTGTAAATACGTCCCAGAGGAGAGAGAGAGAGAGTGAAGGCGATAGGGATATTGGAAAAAGAGGTAGGAAAGGGAGGAACTACGGTCTATCCATCCTATCTATTATGCGGAGATATTTATTGGATGCTGGCAAATCCTGGGCTGAGGAAGCATTTTGTTTTATTGCCAGACAAAATTGGATAGGAAGCGTGCCAATAAAATAAATTAAAATGTAGGGTTATTGTAAAGTCGCCGTAGTCTAGTAGGTAGTGTGTTGGCGTATTAGACGTAAAAGCCAGGGTTCGAGCCCCAGGCCAGACATTTTTTTCGGCGACTTCTTCTCAGCAGATTTCTGGCAAAAACTCTGAGAGAGTAAAATAAAAATTGCCATGAAAAAGTTTCTCAAAAATCTGTCGCTCGGAGTGGATTTTAAACTGTAGGTCCCACCACTCATGTATAAAAAATTAACACACACAACATAAGTGGTGTGAGAAACTAGGACGTTGTACAATGGGTCAATTCGACCTCCGGGTACTGTACTTGTCTTAATTGACAAGTAAACGCCATCTAACCTAACTAACCTAGATTTATTGTATTTAGGGTAGGCATGCGAAGATACTTCGCTTATCCGCAAATAACTTCTGCAGAGGTTGTTGTAAATGGGTTGAGTAGGTAGAGAGTATTGTTTTACTTTATTTGGCAATGTCTATTATCTCTGGCTAGACGCAAACACATCCTATTCAATTTTCCTCCATAATAATAAAAAAATTTTGATACTAGATATCGGGTCAAACAATAAATTCATTCAACTTTTGTGTTGGTTTTTAGTTTGATAAAGGAGTCATGCATTAAATGCGAAGGTCAGATGCTGCTTGGCAAAAACAATTTCTCAGGAGTTGCCAGTTAGTTCGGATGCATTGCCTCTTATAGTATTACAATAGGCTGCTATGTGTACTCAAGTGAGCTTTGGCTTATTAAAGCTGTGAGTCCATCCTATTCTGATTAACTGTAAACAGGGTGTTGAAAAATTTGAATAAAAAAAGCTAAGAAAAGTGTTTTAAGCCAAGAGCAGCTTATGTTACAAAAGTAAGAGAATGTTTCCGTAATTTGTTGTGTTTATTTACCCTAAGCCCAGCCTCGTACATATATGTACATATCCATACATATTGATGATCTTTAGTTTTATCAAGTTTACGTGTTTTTCATGTAAGCTTTTCTACTTACAATATGAATATAAATATTTGATATACTATTTGTAACACTCTACATACATATTTCATTAAAATGTTTATTTAATGCAAAAATGTTTTTGTTATTGTTGTTATTGTTATTATTTTGTTTTCTATATTTTATTATAATTTTGTTTACTCAGTAGAATGATGGGATGGATGGATATACGTACATATTGTATGTACAACACATATTAATGAACTTTTTATAGTGCATTGTTATTGTTGCAATAAGTTTTATATTTATTTTATTGCTTGTTTTACAATTTTTTATATTTTTTTTTTGTTTTAAAATTTTGCATGTTTTTTTTTTTGCTAAAAGAGGAGCATGATTGATAATAAAAAATATTCTGCATAATAAATGAAAATCATGCTCAAAAACATATGCATCGCTCGTAGGTTTTAAATTTTTTTAAATTATTTTTTGTTTTTATTATTATTTTTTATATTAATATTCTATAATAAAATTTGTTTTTAAATTTTAATTATAAAATGTACTCGCTCGCACATATTGGTTTAAGGTTTCTTTTCTGCTCTACATTTACGAATATTTTTTTCATTTAATACAGGGTATATATACATACATACATATATAGTAGTATATTCGTATAAAGCCCTAATAAAATTTCTTTGAACCAGAAGCCTTATATCAATAAAAACACCTTTTTTTATTATTTCTTTTTAAATATTTTTCCAAATTAAATATTGATTTAAAAAAAATTGTTTTAATGTACATACATATACATAGCAGTGTTTGCGTATATTGTACGCCTGTATATATTTCTTTAAATCCATATGTATGTACATATATGTAGTATTTGTATGTACATATTTTCACGTGTAGAGTTTATCGCAGGTACACAGTTTATTAGGTGGGTAAGAATTGCTTACAGTTCTGCAGAACTGTAGTAGTAGTAGTAATATCGGGTCCGCCATCTAACGTTTTTTTTTTCAACTAGTGCTTATTTCGTGAATGGTAATACTTAGCTCATGTCTGATTTGACAGATAATTAGTTTTATCCTTCCGCTGAACGAATATGGACCATCCAATGCGTTTTCGCTTCGCTAAGTGGGCCTGCGATCGACTTACAGAAGATGCCGATTTTGGCAAAAAAAATCATCTTTTCAGATGAAGCTCGTTTTGATCTTAGCGGGTATGTAAACAAGCAAAATTATCGCATTTGGGGCACAGAAAACCCGCACGCATACATTGAAAAGCCGACGCACCCAAAACGAGTCACTGTTTGGTGCGGATTTTGGTCTAGAGGCATAATTGGGCCCTTTTTCTTCGAAAATGAGCAAGGAGTGGCCGTTACAGTCAATGGCGATAGTTATCGGACCATGTTGAACGAATTTTTGTTCACAAAAATTGAAGAGGAGAATATTGACAACATTTGGTTTCAACAGGACGGCGCTACGTGCCACACAACCGAAGCTACACTCGATGTTTTGCGCCCTGTTTTTGAAGATCGCATTATCAGCCGCAGAGCTAATGTCGTTCGGCCACCTCGGAGTTGCGATTTGACACCGTTGGACTATTATTTGGGAGGTGCCGTCAAAGATAAGTGTTACGCCGACAAGCCAGAGACAATTGACGCTTTAAAGGACAATATTCGTGAAACCATTGGTGAAATACAGCTGCACACAATCGATAATATGCTTAAAAATTGGACCGATCGTGTAGGCTACTGCATGGCCAGCCGAGGCAGCTATTTGAATGAATATATTTTCCATTATTAACCGGAAGGATTATGCTTTCAAATAAAAAAAGAAATTTGAGAAAATATTCAGTAGTTTTTTTTTTTAAAGCATTTTAAAAAAAAAGTTATTTGGTGCACCCTTTAAATATTACGGCGCTAATCATAAAAATATTTTTGATTTATAAAAGTCATAATTTACCTGTTCGTGTCATACACGAAGTACTCCTGCAATGAGGATGACGATGACGATATTTTCCGTCATGGAAATTTGCCGAAATTTTTTAAACGCATGCATTTTTATTCAGTTGATTAAAATGTTTATTCCCGGTTAATGGATTAAATGTGAACTTTAATTAAATAAAATTATTTTTTATGGACATCATTACTAGTTTTTTTTATATAAAAAAATATGTACATATAACTTTAATGTATGAAAAGCCTTTTCGGTAACTGCTACAGCCATATAATTTTCAAAAATGCTGCGCTTAGGAAGGTGAAAACGGTTGTCGAATTATATACGAATTAGAAAAATCTTTTAAAGGATTACAGAATTTTTTTTCATATTTTCCTTAATCTATTACAAATTTGTCTCCAATCTTTTTTATAATTTACCAACATTAATGCATGTCACATCGAATCGTAATTCAATCTTTGATTCCATTTGGAACTATGTATTTCAACAAAGCAGGATAAAAAAAATAAACGTGAAACTCCTTATGGATTCGAATTTCTATCTGTGAGTCGGTGTTAGATAGAAGAAACCTGAGGCAGAAAGGATAGATTGTGTGTTTGAAATTCTAACATGTTATTCTCATATCAATAAATCTTTTTTTAAACCTTTATTGTTAGCAATTTGAAAGAACTCTTTCACAATTGATCAGCCAGCTAATAAAAGAGGGATATGTTTTGTTAGCACAATTATACGATGCAAACAGTGACAATAAACGACCAGATCTTTTTTGGGTCAGTTCTCTTACAACTGATTCCGACGTGGTAACAAGTAATCATCACTACCTATTTGGATTTAAAGTTAATAATTTTGTTTATAAGAAATTTACTTCAATAGAAGACGTTTCCCGAAAATCAATTCCTCAAGTTTCTTGGTCTGGCGAACATGGGTTTCTATTATAAAACCTGGCAGTAAGTAGTCGTAAAGAGGGTAAATAAATTTCATTTAAAATTATTGAATTATTTTACTTCAAGCTTATAAAATATTCGATTTTAAGCTCTTGTCAATCTATCGATTTCTTTTAAACAAAAGAAAAAAACATCTGTCCTTATACTATTTTCAATCACGCTGTAAGCCTTATCGGAATTCTTTTACAAACGAACTCGAGTTAATGCAAACTACCAACTTAGTAAAGTATACAGTAAAGTAAACGCATACTTCTTTACATGAACTTTCTTTTTACTCTATAAAGATCTGACGCATTACATATTTTTCAAGTACAAAGTTTCAGTTCTTTTTGAAGTTTGTTAAGCAGTTTCCACACTCTAAAACGGTCACCCACCGCCTTGTTTTTTATTAGTTTACATTATTGCGAGTTTACTGTATTCATATTAATTTATTTACATTTTGTGTCTATGTTTAGTTCCATATGCTCAGTTTTTAAGTGAAAAAAAATTTTTAGTGCCTAAAATTTATATGATGTGCAATAATAAGTACCACCTTATTTTTTATTTTATATCTCCTGATATTGTTAATGCCATTCGGTTAATTTTCTTTCATTTTTTCCAATTTAAAAATTGTTTTTTGCCTTTTTTTCGGTGAATAGCACTACATACATTAAATATATCAAACAATTGTATTTACGTACATTCAGACATACATACATACACACATATTAATGTATGGTATACACTTTTGTAGTAGCGTTTCGTTTTTTGTTTTGTTTGTTTAATTTTTATAGACACTTGAGTTCATTTTTCCTCTAATTTATTTGTTTATTCATTTCCTTTTTTTTCTTCTTTTTTTTCTTCTTTTATTTTATTTTTTTGTTTGCACTGTTGCTGCTGTAGAGTATTATTGTTATTATCTCATTGGTATTTAATTTTATTTTTCATTTTTATTTTTTTGTTTTCTTACATTATATTTCCAAAGAAAATTTCTAAATTAAAGAGCAGGTGTTGAAAGGCTCTTGCAAATTTTTGTTGCAAATTTTTAAATTAGAAAAAAGAACATAAGAAGATTTCAAATTTAATTCTCTTAGGCAATTAAATTTAAGCAAAATTTTTAAATTATATTAGAGAGTCTATGCCATTAAGTAAATAAAAATTTCAAAAATATCTTATTAAAGACGAGAGGAGACCACTTGAAATTTTAAAATGTTCAATTTATATGATAAAAGTTTAAGTTTAAGGACAGATTTATATAGACAGATATATATTCTAAGTAGGTTCTCTTTGTTCAAAACGATTAATTATTGTTAGGATTTCAAGATAATATTTTATTCTTGGGTAAATGCAACACAGTCCAGGAATAGCAATCGTTGTGCTTTATACAACTGAAAAAAGGAGAATAAAATTTTTTTTTTTACCTCCCTTTTTTTAGTACTTTTTCATATAAACTCCTTTTTTATTTACTTACTTTAGTCAATCCCATGTTAACAAAGGATTTTTTACTCCTTAAAGGGAACAAAACATATACTTGAACAGAGAAAAAATCCGGGGAAATGTTTTATTATTTTTTTTTATTAAAAATTCTCATCTTAGTTGTTGTGATATTTATTTAAACCTTCACATATAACAATGCCTTAAAAGAGAACAATCGAACCGGATTAAATAATTGTAACAAACAATACTTGATACTTCTTTCTTCTTCTAAAGGGCTGAAGGAATATACCAAAAAAAAAAAAATGTTTAATGTACATGTATGTGCAGTGAAACTAATTCCGTACAGTATTCTGTATAGTACGTTGGTCCTTTTAATCTATGAGGGACACATGTATATAAATATTAAAGGCTTTTCTAAGTGTAATTATAATGATCCGATTTAAGTAAACTGTGCTCTATTTTCTTCACTAAAATATTGTCATTTTGAGGGCTTATTCTATTAAGTATTTCGTTGTTTCCGGGAATTGGGATAATCGGTTTAACAAATTCCTATTGAAGGGTATGTTTCACCCACTTTTTGATTTCCTAAGATGGTAGAAGACATACTTAGGTTAGGTTAGGTTAGAGGATGTGTCAATTAAGACAAGTACAGTACTTGGAGATCGAATTAGCCCATTGTGCAACGTCCTAGTTTCTCACACCACTTATGTTGTGTGTGTACATTTTATACATGAGTGTTGGGAATTGGCAATTTTATTTACTCAGAGTTTTTGCCAGAAATCTGCTGAGAGGAATTTGCCGAAGAAATACTTTTTGTATTTAGTCTTTGATGTCTGGCCTGGGGCTCGAACCCTGGCTTTGCGTCTAATAAGTCAACACACTACCTACTAGACTACGGCGACTTCAAGGCATATTTCACTCCCTCTGATTTTTTTTACTCCACTTATAACAGACCGAAATTCGATTCAACATGGAACGGCGATTGAAAGTCTCTTTTCACTGAAAAGATTCATTGTTATACCGTCGTAATGAGGTTTGTGCTTCACTGTCCATAAAAACTGTCTCTCTTTCCTATCTTCCCCATTTTCTTAGTTGCAGCACAATACACTGAATGAGTATAACAGAATCCATCCGCCAATCGCTAGTTGTGTACAGGCATAATCTAGAATCTAGATGCATAATATTATTCCAAACCGTGGTGCCGCATCTTTCATCACCAGCGAGTGTATTACTGTTTTTTGCCTGAGCAATTACTTACGTAATACTCTTTTAATTGTTGCAAGTATAGGTCCAAATTAAAAACCGTACAGAGTCAATTCATTTACTATGAATCGTTTTTAGACTCAAAATAAAAACACACTGGTTTGGGCATGCTTTACGCCAGATCTTTGCAATTCGACCTAGACTATATGTATTTACCTGACGTCTTATCAGATTCAATTTTCAACATTCATCAATATCGATTAAGAAATGGATTTTGTTGCATTCAGGAGCAATTCTTATTATCGAATTACATATTTTTAATTTTTATAACTTCTAACATTAGTTTCTTTTATCTTTACCAAACTGCAGCTGTTATAGTAACACTCCCTTGTTTTTTTAATCTATTTTAGGTGAACAAATCGATGATAAGCCCCATAAACGTAATTCCGTTCGTTTGACAATACGCAAGGTGATGTATGCTCCCTCAAAGGTCGGTGAACAGCCGTCCATTGAAGTGAGTAAAGAGTTTATGATGAAACCAAATAAAATCATTTTGGAGGCCAGTCTCGACAAGGAGCTTTATCATCACGGCGAAAAGATATCAGTCAACGTGCATGTGGCAAACAATTCAAATCGAACGGTTAAAAAAATTAAAGTCTACGTACGACAATTTGCCGATATTTGTCTATTTTCGACGGCCCAATACAAGTCGGTGGTGGCCGAAACCGAATCCGAAGATGGTTGCCAAGTATTGCCAGGCTTTACACTATCTAAAGTATTTGAATTGTGTCCACTACTGGCTAACAATAAAGACAAATGGGGCTTAGCTTTAGATGGTCAATTAAAACATGAGGACACAAATTTAGCCTCGAGTACGCTGATCACAAATCCAGCACAACGCGAAAGTTTAGGCATTATAGTACATTATAAAGTTAAAGTGAAACTATTAATAAGTGGCCCATTGTTGGGCGGTGACTTGGTAGCAGAATTGCCATTTACTCTTATGCATCCCAAGCCTGAAGAGGATGAAAATCCTTTGTTAAGCGATAAATCACCACGTCAAAGTATACGCGATAATCAATTGGTATCCACAGATGATACAAACTCAAATTCGACTAATGCTATAGCCGAAGAGGTGCCAACCACAAATCTTATACAGCTGGACGACGATGATGCACAAGACGATGATATAATATTTGAAGATTTTGCCCGTTTACGATTAAAAGGTGCTGAAACTGAAGCTTAAAAAATGTTTCACAAGATTTTCTATTTATAATGCCATTTTTTTATAGAAATCAAAAAAAAACAAAGAAAACAAAAACTAAAGAACTAATTATTCAAAGAATTTTATTTTAATTTAATTATTTTTTTTGTTTGTTTTAAATTATAAACACGAAGTTGTATTTAACAAACAAAACAGCCCATATAATAGTTATTAGTTTTTGTATACTCCTCCTCTAATATTTATTTTCTGTTTCAAATGTCTTAAAAAAAAAAGAAAAAACAATGTCTTGACGAAGTGTTTGAATTTGAAGTGTTTTCTTTTAATAATTTTGTTTTACACTTTTTGTTTGTTTTTGTTTTGAAATTTATCGCTTGTTTATATGGGACGGTTTTATGTTTCTATTAAAAGGAAAGTAATTGAAATTAAATCTCTAGCCTTGGAAAGAAATACAGAAAACAAAAATTTATTGTATATTTAGTTCTTAAGTTAAATATGTTTATAATTAAATATACTTTATATATATATACGATATATATATATATATATTAAAACAAAACGATAGAAAATCACAAACAAAAAAAAAACAAAAAACAGAAAACAATAATATTGATAAATATCAATATCTTGATGTTAACGAAATTAACGACGATGATTATTATGATAATGATGACGATTATTATTATTATTGTAATGAAAATGACCATAGTAGTATGTATGTCTTTATCTATGTATTTATGTTTATACTCTATATAATATATATACAACAAACAAACAAACAAACAGAGAAACAATCTTGTATTGTATGTGTCTAGTAATTTAAGTTAATAAGTTATGATTTTATTTAACTTTATGTCTATCAATCTTTTTCTAATTATTTGTTTATTTTGTTTTATAAACATAATGTCTTGAGATATCTAGCAGGACAATATATACGAATTGCAATAATAAAAACTTAATAATTTAGTAGAAAAAAAATATAGAAAAAGAGAACACGTTTAGAAAGAGATAATATGGTAACTAAATACATTGCACAACAATTTATATACCATCATCTGTTTATTAAAACATTTTTTTGATTGTATTAGTTTCAATATTTAACAATTTGACGTTATTACACTACCCAAGAAATTGTATTTAAAGTAATGAATTATTTTTTTTGACAATGCTGCACAAACAGTAAAGAAATATCGAAAATAATTAGAATACAAAAACACCACTAAATAATTATTAATTAAAAGAAAATAAATAAATTAAATAAGTTCTGAAAGCATTATAACTTAATTTATTATTGCAATTCGTATATGTTATTATAATTCTAGAATATTTATAAAATTAAAAAATAATTTGTTATGCACATTTATAGACGAACACACAAACACAAGAAGAAAAAAAAAACAAAAAACACAAACACAACACAATACAATACTTTTTAAATTTCATTAATACATCAAAACATATTTAATACAATACAATACATACAACATAAAAAAAACTCAACACAAAACATTTTACTTGTTTTATTCTCATTCCTGTATAGATTTAAAATTTTTCTTTTGTTTTTATTTATAAATTAAACAGGATTATTAAAACATTTCGAAATTTCAAACGTCTAATGTAATACCAGTATTACAATAAAACGTTTGACATTAGTTTCGATTTAAATTCAATAAATAAAACAATAACACCATCTTTATGAATTCGCCTTGAAATTAAATTTTTTATTAACATTGTCAGAGAAAACCGATTGTTTTGAATAGTAAAAAATGCCAGAAATCGAAGAAAGAATGTTAGAAATCGATTAAAACTATCACTCGATTATCGATTAAACAAATCACTTTTTGGCCAAGTGATTTCAAATCACCTGAACCCAAAAAAATTTTGAAATCATGTGCCTTCAAACCGGTTATCTTTTTAGTGTCCATTTCAAAACATTTGCTTTTTTTTAGCAAACACCTTGGATGAACTAAAAGGTAGCTTGGTTTTCAGATGCCAAAATCTGCTTTTCAGAGTGTCAATGTAATGTTTTGTAGACCAATATTACAATGCATTGTTTATATTCGATTGACTTGTCTTTAAATGTAAAGTCTTTATCGATAGTTGTATTTTTAAAACATTTTCGAACATTCCGAAAACCTGAAAATTTATCGACTGTTGTGTTTCAAAACCAGATTGTTTAGTAAATTAAATTTTTCGAATAGTAGGATACATATTACAATGGCAATAATTTCTTTTAAAGACACATTGGCATTGGCAATTGTGAAAAGTTATGTTATAAATGGCAACTGGCAACCAGCATTTAAATATTTGACTTGTTTAGAAATTTTTTTTCGCTAACTACAAATTTTTAGTTGCCATCTGGCTCAATGTTATTCATAATAGACCTATTGGTTAGGAATTTCGAAAACTGAAAATTACTTTTAATTGCATTAAAAAAGGAAAATAATTAACATTTTTGGTGTTTCTTTTATTCAACGAAATCCTGAAATAAATGTAAGCTTTTGATACGGACAATACAAATTTATTGAAATTTTTTTTGACTCTCTTAGGGATTATAAATAAAATCTCATTTTATGGAAAAAAATCTAATTTCAATGTAGTAATACATTTTAAATAACATTCAAATTCGAATTTATTTTGTCTTTCTTTAGTTTTTGACTTTCTATGAAATTTTTGAATTTTTCGGAGAATGTTTGTAGAAAATAAATACGAAGATATAATGCAAATATTTGTTTGCACAAAGAATTTTATTTTAGTCGTGGATTTAAAATTTATATTTAGAATTAAAATCAGTTCTTCCATTCGAATCCATTTCTGTGTAATTAAAACTCTATTGAAACATATTTCGTAATTAGTTGAGATTTCAGGTGGATACAATTTCTAATAATTTATTTCTATACCGGTTTTATAAAGTTCCATTTTTACGTAATAAATGCCATATTATTCAACTTGAAATGTACCATTTGATGAGATTAAAAAACATTTTTATTATTCACGTGCGAAATTGTTAATTACTTTAGTTAATATAGACTTTGTAATTTTTTTAATTCTATATTTTTAAACTCACATAGCTACATACATATATAGAACCATAGTATTGTTAATTATAATTAATATTCAAGAAAACAAAGTAAATATGAATTTATTTAAAGTCAGTTGAACACAATTGAAAAGCTTTAACCGGTAAACAAAATAATCCAAAATATTACAAATTATTTTTAATACATACTTATTTTACTACTAGAAACACATAATTTTTTTTTATATATACAAACTATCAAATACGCCTAACATTTTAATATTAAAACAATACAATTTAAATTATTATTAATTTAACACAAAAGAAGAAAATATTCTTAAGAAATTGAATTGCTTTAAGACAACAAAGGGAGAGAGAGTCAGTCATCTCTCTTTATATTCTTTAAACAATTAAATTTCAAAATACCATGTAACCAGAAATCATTTACATTATGTACGTACATATGTATATTGCAAGTAAAAACAAAACACTTTAAATAAAATACCACACATTTTTACATAAAAAACAACAAGAACAACAACAAGCTACACCATCTTTTAATTTTTGTGTTTTAATTGATTTGCATAACAACAACAACAACAACAACAACAACAACAACAACAACAACATGTTTGTATATCATATACGTTAATTAATTATCATGATTTTCTTCCTTTTGTAGAAGACAAGCCAAATATGGAAAGCAATTTAAATATTTAAGGATACATTTGGAAACGTTATACTCTACTCAACTCCACTTGACTTCACCACTATCACCTTTACACACTAATAAACACCTTAAAATACACCTTAATTTGGCACTTGACATAACAATTAACCTCTTTCTCTCTCTCGCTCTCTATCTGCACTTAAATGGTTTTAAATTACAAATTTATGAGCCTCTGCTCTGTTTTATTTTGAAATTCGATGAAAGAAATGCATAACCTTTATACGCTTTTAAACAAAATACCTAAAGAAAACAAAACAAAAAAGCTCTTATATTACATGGAAATCATTTAAAACAAAAAACAAACAATTTTTGACAAGAATTACAAAAAAAAAAAATACAAAATTATTTTAGCTAAGTAAGTAGAATTTTGTTTTTTGATAAACTATTTGGTAATAAATTTTAAATACATGTTAGTCTTATGAATGAATATGTGCAACTTATGATCATAATCACTTTAAAATAGAAGAAACTTATATTAGCTTAAAATTATAATTAATCGATAAGATATTTACGGATTTTTATTATTAGTTTTCTCTTTTAATACTTATTCTTTTTTAAGCTTTTTTATACTACAATTTTAATTCAAAAGCAGTTAAGTTTTAACTAAGCGATATTGTATTAACTATATTATTAAGTTATAAACAAAAGAAATATTTTAGTTAACAATATAAGAACATTTAGAACATTTCCTTAAATTCGTAAGCGTAGTTGCTATGTGTGCATAAAAATTAGTATCAAATTACATTCTCCTTTATTCTATATCCCCAAGACAATTTCTCTTGATTGCTAACCAAATAACAATAAAGAACATATAGCTCGTTTATAGATGGCAACTGAATTTCGATTGCATTGCTAGTTGCCGTGAATTGTAATAGTAAAAATGCCAGAAATCGAAGAATAAGTGTTAGAAATCGATTAAAACTAATTAGGTATGTAGCAAATCACTTTTTGGACAAGTGATTTTAAATCCCCTGAAAGGTGTTATGAACACAAAAAAATTTTGTAATCATGTGATTTCAAACCGGTTATCTTTTTAGTGTCCATTTGAAATCATTTGCTTTATTTTAGCAAACACCTTGGAAGAACTAAAACTTTATTTCTAGAAACTTGAAGTTTTTGATTGCCTGCTGGCTACATTACTGAAGTTCGGTTGGTGTTCATATTATATCCGATGTATTGAAAACTTCTTAAAGCCTTACAAATATTAGTCGCTTTAAATTATTATATATTTATTGCTACAGCTCCCGATTAGATCTTTAGAGCCGCTATTAAATTATTCCATCAGTTTTATTGCAGATAAACAAGCCAAACCAATTTTTTCCTTATTTTCTGATACTTTATTGGTTCCAACCAATTACCATTTTGTATTGTAAAGTCCAATCGAAACATAGTCTGAATTTCGTTGTGTTGAAAATTATATTCTTATATTCTATTTAAGAAATTTTTCGCAAACAGCTTTACTTAAAGTACAATTCCGTGATTCACCGCCATGTAAAAGAGTAGATATTCGTAGTGAATGATAAAAATCTGAGATTAATCTTAAGGTGATAGCTGTTCGAAACCTCAACAAAGTCCATATTTGTTTCGAGGCTTATTTTTAGGTCGTGTGAGCCGATGGTTACTATATAGTAGTCGCCGTGGTCTACTAGGTAGTGTGTTGGCTTATTAGATGAAAAGCCAGGGTTCGAGCCCCAGGCAAGACATCAAGACAAAATACAAAAAGTATTTTTTCGGCGACTTCCTCTCAGCAGATTTCTGGCAAAAACTCTGAGAGTAAATAAAATTGCCATGAAAAGTTTCTCAAAAATCTGTCGTTCGGAGTCGACTTTAAACTGTAGGTCCCGCCACTCATGTATAAAATTAACACACACAACATAAGTGGTGTGAGAAACTAGGTCGTAATCCTGACTGAAGGGTTGTAATGACCAATTATGTATGTGAGCCGGTAGTTGTGTATTTAATACTCGCAATATAGCAAAAAGACTGAATATATTCGAGTTGCACTTCACTTGACAGTGAATGTAGAAGGGTTGACATTGTTTAAGCGTAGTTGTACAGTCTGTTATAGACCACTTTCTAATACATTGGATCCTATTTGGCGGATATGTGGGAAAACGTATGACAAAGTATTGATCTTCAAAGTTCATCATTAAAAGTCCATTCATATATTTCCAAAGCATGTTAACGACAACAGGATAATTCAATTGGTTTTTTTATATCGAAACAAATATTCACCCCATCCGATTTGGATGTCACTAGCTGGTAGAGAAAATGCTACACATTTTAAAAACCTTTTTCACAACGACGAAAACACACGACAGGCTAATGAAAATGTGAAATGTATTTAGAACCCTAATTCTAATAATTTGGCTATCAAAAATGCATACGATTTCTGAAAATATTGTTAAAATTTTAATTGGCTAGGAGCTAAAACATTTCATAAACTTGAATAAAGCTAGTTTAGTTTAAAGGAGTAATTAAAGATCAACAATACTAATGCAATGCAGATGAGATTCTGAGCAAGAGAAAGCTGCTGGTGGCTGAATTATTTCAGTCTGTCTTTATATAGCCAGGTAGTTGTTCCTTTAAATATCAATTTATATGCAACGAAAGATGTTCTAATTACAGTTAACGTTCAGTATTCGCAATCCTTGGCTAGGGTGGAAACAGTCAATATTACTAAAATACAGTTAAGCTCCCAAGAGATTATATTCCAATAATTTGTGTCAGCGTTTCTTAAGAGCCATTGGTGTGTATGTTATTATCATTAAGGTCGTCTTAAATTTGCAATACAGTTAAAATCCCACAATGACGGAACCATTCAGCATATATCATATATGATAGTTTTACAGAATATCCTGTATTGTGTTGCATTTTTCTGCGTTAAAACAGTTGCTGTATACGTCTTCGAGAGAAGCTCTCATACGTTCAGGTTTAGTTCCGATCATATAGATGGAGGTGTTC
Organism: Sarcophaga subvicina; assembly: GCA_936449025.2. NCBI lineage: Eukaryota > Metazoa > Arthropoda > Insecta > Diptera > Sarcophagidae > Sarcophaga > Sarcophaga subvicina. Next base: position 90,487,708 of record OW388081.2, on the reverse strand, counting down.
AATAGCTATCAGTACCACATTCGCTAAGTACTGATGTATACCTTGTACCTATGTACTGTCTAGAGGTAATTCAGTCGTTGGTCGTTTTACATTCATAAAAATCTGAATATTTTTATATACTATATATCGTTGGTCTCATGTAGAAAGCCCTTAATCCCCACATTTTTTCGAACCTGATTTTTTTTTGTGATTCCAATGTGTATTTGTTTTAAATGCATCGGAATCACAAAAAAAAATTTTAAAAAAGTGTGAGTTAGGGCCTTTTTACATGAGACCAACGATATGTATTTATATTTTTGACTTATCCTGGTTAATATTGAAAATTTTAATTTCGATTTTTTTAAATTGAATTTTTTTTTAATTGTTATAAAACTATAAAGGATTAGTAATCAATATTAAGTCTTCAATTTTAATTTTATTTAATGAATATTAAAAATTAAATACATTTTTGTAAAATAAACGAATGCTTGACCATGTCAAAGTCATAACAGATGAGGGTTAAGGCATAATTAATACCAACTAAAGACTTTAGAAACACCAAGTAATTTAAACAAAAAGCCTAAAGAAATAAACCATTAACAAAATAACCCTCATATAAATATAAATAATAAAGAATATTATTATTAATAATAATAATAAATAAAATCCAAGTCGTATAAAATCCAAAAATTAATATAAATTATATGTAAAGTACCTATTGCTTAAATAAAATAAGTTAATTATTATATTAAAAAAGCTCTTTGAAATATGAAATTTCTATATAAATTATATATTTTAAAAATTAAATGAACTTAAACCAAAATATAATTTTTATTTTTGTCAAACCGTACAAAACAAAAAGAAAAAAATATCCACCACCTTTATACAAAAAAAAAAAAAAAATAATAAAATTAAATGTTAAAATAAATAAAAAAATATTTTTTATTTGTTATTTTTTATGATGTTAACATATTAAAACATAAATAATAATAATAATTAAACAAATGAATTAATAAAACAATATAAATAAAATATTGTTAGCATTTATAAAAGTAAAGAAAGAATAAATAAATATTTTATATGTAAAACTATGTAATTGTATATGTATACATGTATTTATAATTTTTAAATAAAATAAATTAAAACAAATAAAAAAATTAAATAAAATAAAAAATAAAATAAAACTGAAAATCACCCGCATAGCATAGTTAAATCACTTTTTTGCAATTAAAAAAAAATAAAACAGCTTTATTCACAAAATAATATAAAAACAAAAACTCCCAAAAGTAAATAAAATTGATAACATTTTAAATAATTAAATAATTTATAAAAAAAAAATTTAAATATTGACAAGAAAAATTAAAATTATGAAAATTGTTCATACCCAACAAACATTCAAACGATATCATTGAAATCCACAAAAAACAAAAAAAAATTGCATAATTAGCAGACAAGAAAATTAAAAATTAAAAAAAAAGTAATGAATAATAAATTATAGTTGATTATAATAAATAAATTGGTTTTATTTTTTGTTAGTTTTTAAATATTTTTTAATTTATTTTTTGAATTATATGTTCAATGATTTAAAATATAACGTTTATTAAAATTTACCGTTTTTCTCTGTATTAAAATGCAACCCTATGTTGGCAAGTAACGAGTGAATACAAGGTTGTATTTTAGTTTCTATGCTTTGAATTGTTAGCATTCATGACAACCATTTAGTTTTGGCAACAACCTTTTTTAATATGTTTTTAAAGCGTTTTTTGTATTAATTTCTTCAAGCGTTTTTTGTATTAATTTCTTAAAGCGTTTTTTTATTCTTTATGAATTACAGTGGTTGGCTTCTCACTAGGGAAGGATCAGCTGGACTGATATGGATAAGCAGAGGACTAATTGTACTTTCTTTCCTTTAATCACACGATCATTTCTTGCAGTAATGGGGTTCGCTATTGTGCTATTGGAAGGCATACTGATAGTCTTGGACGCCCCTCAAAAGACTTCAGCAAAGCTGTGGTTCTGAAGGGGTGAATGCGGCTGTCCTTCACCTCATATTTCATATTTGACTGAATTCGGGTTGGTTTCCAATAGGGAGAATTAATCCTTGGATTTGATATTGATCTATGGTATTACAATGTGCCTGACCTCTGACCTATATGCGATCTTTCCCTTCAAGGAGGGTCTGCCGCCTTCAAAGTCAAATAGAGAACAATTTGCGAGATGAATAGACCGGCTACTGCTCTAATAGAAGCTACGTAGATCAGGCTAAAACCTTAACATACATAATTTATTATTACAACCCTTCCGTCAGCATTACAACCTAGCTTCTCACACCACTTATGTTGTGTGTGTTAATTTTATACATGACTGGCGGGACCTACAGTTTATAGTCGACTGCGAACGACAGATTTTTTGAGAAACTTTGCATGGCAATTTTATTTACTCTCAGCGTTTTTGCCAGAAAGGAAGTCACCGTAGTCTAGAAGGTAGTGTGTTGGCTTATTAGACGCAAAAGCCTGGGTTCGAGCCCCAGGCCAGGCATCAAAGACAAAATGCAAAAAGTATTTTTTCGGCGACTTCCTCTCAGTAGATTTCTGGCAAAAACTCTGAGAGTAAATAAAAATTGCCATGAAAAGTTTCTCAAAAATTTGTCGTTCGGAGTCGACTTTAAACTGTAGGTCCCACCACTCATGCATAAAATTAACACACACAACATAAGTGGTGTGAGAAACTAGGACGTTGTACAATGGGTCAATTCGACCTCCGGGTACTGTACTTGTCTTAATTGACAAGTACACGTCCTCTAACCTAACCTAACCTAACCTTTTGCTAGAAATCTGCTGAGAGGAACCTGAGAGGGATTTGAACCGTGACCTCACGTCTAATAAGCCAACACACTACCTATTAGACTAAGGCGAGTTTAAAGCATTGTTTATTATAATATAAGAGCAATAAAAATTAGATCAATGTAAGATAATGTAGAACGAATAATGTCTTTATTGTATGCCCTCGTTTTGGATCACTTCATGAAAAAAGTCTGTTTGGACAGAAGAGGAATTACACCACAACTCGAGGATATGAATTACATGGACAGTTTTCTACATTCGCAGCAAATCTTCAATATGCAAGAAAAACTAGAGGATATGGAAATGGATATTACAGGACCTGAGATAGTTGTTAACAAAATGAAAGCCATGAGTGGAAACAATGTTGGTACAATGAAGATTGCTAATTTGTTATGTAGGCCCAGAGAGAGAGAGGATAAGTTCCAAATGGATCTTAGGTAGCCCAATAATTTTAAAACTTTTAGTAAACAATTGTCAATTTCGTCTTTGGATCTGGTGTTTGCAGATATATTTTATTTTATACAAATAGTGTTAGAGACGGCACATCGAGTGATTTTCGTACCACCTTACCCTGGGAGGGAATAAAACCGCTTTAATGAAATAACTTTAAAGACCTAACATCCAAAATGATCAAATTTTAAAAATGTCGCATCAATGTGAGGGGAATTATAAACTAAGTTGCCACCCGTTAACATTTTGACAATGATGATTATTTAATTGCTGAATTTAAAAAGAAAGTCGTAGAAATGCTGAGGCTTATCTTTCAATTGAAAAAAGAAATCCCTGGAAATCGTGTGAATTTTTAGAACTGTGGGTGTGCTATGAATTAATTTAAATTCTTTTCGGTTATAATTTAATAAAATCTTGAACCTGATAAATACTGGTTATAACCTTATCTCCTCCACTCAACTGATAGCAAATGTTCAAGTGAAATGCTTAAAACACTTTTAAAAATAAATTTCATTTTCTCCTCATATGATGGATATCTCATATGATTTCGTTTCATTTGTATTACACAGAAATGTTTCGTCATATTGATATGTGTAATTAATTATTGTAAAATCAATAATAAATGTACATACATATGTACACTTTAAATTCATGTATGATATGGAGATCACCTGTTTTCAGTGAATCAGTCAATTATTTACACGTTTTTACTTCAGTTTAATCTAAAGTTGATTATTTTCTTTTGCTATCTTTGAAATTTTTTTTATTATTATTGGGTTGTATACATACATACACAATTAAAATGGAAAGTACCTGTAATAAAACTGACCAATAACTTTGATCTTTGCTTGGGGGCCTTCCATTTGTTCTTAACCCAATTGTTAAGCTTATATTGATAAGATACGAACATACGATTTATCAAGTTGTAGGTTCTTTTTCCAAAGGCAAATTAATCACACATTTTATCATATTCATCAAAATAATATTGTTTGTACCGCATAATCCCCAATTTATGAAAGAAATGGAATATTTTCTACCGTACAACGAAGACAGGGGGGATGGCCCTAACAGTAACACGAAATTAACGTTAAAATGTTATCAAGCAGATTCACATTGGCCACGTACAACCAGCAGATTTCTAACAAAAACTATGAGAGAGTAAAATAAAAATTGCCATGAAAAGTTTCTCAAAAACCTGTCGTTCGGAGTGGACTTCAAGCTGTAGGTCCCGCCACTCATGGATAAAATGAACACGCACAACGTAAGTGGTGGATGAGGCTAGGTTGTAATCCTGACTGAACGGTTGTAATGACCAGTTATGTGTGTTTTGTTTTGTCTTGAGCCGGAGGTGGGAATCTTCGAAAGACACTTTTGTTCCAACAAAAGAGTGCACGATTCACCATCACTGGTGCCTACGTACTAAACCCACCCCCTACACACTTCAGCCACTCTCCCTCCGCGGGACTGCCGTAAGGTATTACTTCGCGGAGAGCTGGTTAGCTTGAAAGCTTTATCACATTAAGTCAAATTTCGCCTCCGTTCTTCAGTCATTCTCTGACTGTATTGACTACATAGAATCCTACAATTCAACAGCTCTTCCATTAGCCGGTTTGGCCTAAACTCGTTTCTCCGGGCCATCTAAATCTGGGACAGCATGATAGAATATGCTTCGCATCTTCCTCCTCATCTACACAGTTTAGGCATATAGGGAAAGTGTCATGACCAAATCTGTGCAGGTACTTCCTGAAGCACCTATGACCAGTTAGGAACTGGGTCACGTAGTAGTTCAGCTCGCAATGTTTGTTTTTCATCCAAAGGGTTACATCAGGGACAAGGCGAAATGTCCATCTTCCCTTTAAACTGCACTCCCATCGTGACTGTCATTTGTACATGGAAGTCCTTCGTTCCTCCGCTTTTATAGCTGCTATTCGTCCCGGGTGCTCGAGACGGCGAAGGTATATCCTCCTCATTTCATCCGCCAATATGTCTATTGGTATTGTCTTCGCCAACACCAATACCGCTTCATCAGACACTGTCCTGAAGCCACTTATCCGTCTATTCGCGCATAGACGATACACCGAGGACAGTATCCTCCTTGTCGTCCCCACGGAGAGTGCCTCCGACCATATTGGGCAAGCATACAGCATTATCGACGTTACTACCACCGAAATTATCCACCTTTTGAATGTACCTGGTCCTCCAATATTTGGCATCATCCTCGCCAGTGCTCCCTGTGTTACAGATGCTTTTTCGGCGATGTATTTCACGTGCTCAAGTTCAACCTGTCGTCGATAATCACTCCCAGGTATTTTACCGCCCTCTTCGATTCAATCCTTGTGCCTCCAACGGTCACTTCCATCTTCTGGGGTTAGTAAGAGAAATTTTTTTCCAGCAAAAAACAGTTCAATTTTTCTTCGTATTGGGCTGTCGAGTGCCCTTGAGATGTCGAAAATACAAGTGTAAGGAAACCATTGCCTTCGAAAAATATTATTCATTTTCAGGCTAAGAATTTTGATGAAAACCATGCACTGGAGGCAAAGAGCGCTGGATTGAACAGAGTTTTTAGGATAACTAACTCAACCCATACTTGTATGGAAAAGGTAGATTGAAGCCGAAGTAGGCCAGCATACGCAAGTGATGGAGTGAAGCGATAACAAATTTATCGAGGGCTAATGCTTCTTGCGGCACCAGTGCAAATATACGCATTTTTTTTATAATAAATTGCACTTTAAAAAAAAACTTTGAAAGAAACTCGAACTTGAAAAATCCTGTATGAATGTACTTGACTCAATTGTATCATTGCCTGTGACGAATAAGTGTTTTGTAATACGTTAAGTACATAATATAGGGAATTTACTGGCACGCTAGGCCGGGCTGAAGCCTCAGAACTGCGGAGTTGTATCTGAACACTTTTAGATTCAACGCTAATATTGGCTTGCTTGCTTTTGAGAGGAAAGGTGACCCGTTGATGCGGAACAATATCCCCGATGGCTTCTCACACCACTTATGTTGCGTATGTTAATTTTTATACACGAGTGACGGGATCTACAGTTTAAAGTCGACCCCGAACGACAGATTTTTTTGGGAAACTTTTCATGGCAATTTTTTATTTACTCCCAGAGTTCTTGCCAGAAATCTGCTGAGCGGCAGTTGCCGAAAAATCAAATCATCAAAGAAATATGACCTTTCTTTGCTTACTTGTGCGAGAAAAGGAGGCCCGATGATGCAGAACGCACATTGTTCTGGCATCACATTATTTGTTCGAATAAGCAAAGTGGAGGCATTGGTTTGAGCGGCATTATGTTAGGTTAAATAAGGTGGCGAACACCCTTAAAGGATTTAGCAATTAGGCCCATTGGGATACCATAATCAATATTCAACCAGGAGATCAATATTCAACCAAGTTATTAAGCAATTCCAGTGTGATAGTATATTCGAGATAAGAATTTAATCGAATCATACAGGTAGTAAAAGCAGGGGGCGGACTAGCCTATTTTTCAAGAAGATTAGTAAAATACGAGATTGGAGGAATGCAAATTACTGGATATAATGATGGTCACATTTGAAATTAAAAATATTTAAAGTGTTCGGCTTTATTTGTACATAAACACGCAGACAGTAACCTACATAATATACTGCTAAGTAGTATTTTCACCTTTAATGCACGTTCCTATGTCCCAAAAAACAATTCAAGATCAAATGTAAAAAAAATTGGTAGAAACGTACAGAATTTTTTATTTCCCAAACATTTTATAATCATACACTCCAACATATGTACATACATACATACATACATTCATACTTATGTATCACATCACATATGGTGGACCCAAGTGGTAGTACATTCGTAGTAATAACACAAAGTCCTCATTTCCGCTACGGCTTAAGAGCGTTCTTTCCTTTGGAATTAAAAACAACAACAACAACAACAAGTAAAATGAGACATAAACATGGAAACGAAGCAAAAGCAACCGGAAGAACTTGACGACCTCTCGTCATTTTATTTAAAAACTTTGTTTGATGCTGTTGTAGTTTTAAGGATACCCGTTACAATGGATAGAAAGAGTTACCATCGAGCATCAGCCCCATACGTTCACAAATTGTGGTCAGAATGTGATGTGATACACTAATGTGGTCTGTGCACTTACCGTACACATATAATATAAACCAGAGATGTACAAGTAAACTGTTATTTTTGGGAAATTAAGTTTGTCTAAATGGGCCTTTGGAACTGAGTTTTATAGACTGTTAACGGAATAATTGTTTTTATTTGGAAACAAGTCGGCAAATAGTAGTTCTTCAATTTCAAAAGTATAAGAGATTTGTTTCTGTTGAGTAATTATTTAAAAAGTGAGCACATTTCCTTGTGTTTGTCACTTTTCGGTAGTGAATTGTTTATTTTAAATTTTTATTATTGGGTAAACAGGCCTTTGAAGTCGCCGTAGTCTAGTAGGTAGTGTGTTGGCTTATTAGACGTAAAGCCAGGGTTCGAGCCCCAGGCCAGACATCAAGACAAAATACAAAAAGTATTTCTTCGGCGTCTTCCGCTCAGCAGATTTCTGGCAAAAAACTCTGAGAGTAAATAAAATTGCCATGAAAATTTTCTTAAAAATCTGTCGTTCGGAGTCGACTTTAAACTATAGGTCCCACCACTTATGTATAAAATTAACACACACAACATAAGTGGTTTGAGAAACTAGGACGCTGTACAATGGGTCAATTCGACTTCCGGGTACTGTACTTGTCTTAATTGACAAGTACACGTCCTCTAACCTAACCTAACCTATGAATGAAGGCCTAGAAAACTTTTATAACCTTCCAATCCGTCTTTCGGTATATGATTTTCGTTAACCTACTTTCTACACACGCGTTCCACAATAGTGGACCGTTTTAAAATATAATGTTATCCCATCATAATTCGGAATATAGTATGCCTCTACAAAAAGTTAGGTTCTGACTATTAGGATTCTCAGCCTACATTAAAAGCCTCGTTAAAAGCATTTTTAAAACCCAAGGTAAAAGTGTTTTTATATTTCCTTGACTGTAGTAATTGCTTTAAATTTCCTCAACAGTCTTATAGTGATATAGCGTTCTCTCAAGACACTTGCTTACTAAAGAGAGGTATTTCTAAAGTTTTATTCGACTTTGGATTAAGGTAAGTTACTTGGCTACTACTCGCCAATGGCTGTGATACAATGTGGAGATTACAGGGCCATTTGAATGATTTTGATTAGAGAGATATCTGTTTCGCGGAGGAGCCTAAATAGCGCGTCCAAGTATAACTCAAACGTTGCATGAATATGAAAATGTATTTGAAGTGGCGCCAGCCCTAAGGAGGTATTTAATCAATTTTGTTTTTTTAGAAGCATTACATACCATTACAGAACCAGGCGTGAACGTCTTTCTGTTGATCACTGTTTATGAAGATAGCAACCTTCAATGCAAATAGGAAACCCATATTTTTGTATGGAAGCTTGGCCTATATTCAAGGATGAGGAAGATCGGAAGTGACTAGCATTAGCAAGAGGTGAGGAAAAGCCAAGACAAAGGCACAATATAAGAATACATTGAACAAATTTATCGAGACCCTATGATCGTTGTAGGAATGATTACAATATTTACGTATTATTTCTGTACATATTTCAGGACTTGATTTGTTATGCTGTCATCTCTTATGGCCATCTCTGCTTTTCGTTATTTTTGCCAAAACATACATGGGTGCTGGGCCAATTTTAAAAGACTTTATTTCGTCCATTGCTTGCTACCACTTTAAAGTGGCGGAAGTCTTTTCTTTCCGGTTATTTTACTCTTCTGTTTTACGTATTTTCTTTGGCCAGGACATAATACCTTATCAAACCGATTGACAACCATGGTAAGCGAGTTATTTCAATGGTTTTATGTTGCATGTTGCATAGAATGGAATGAAATAGAAAATAAAAGACGATGTTTTTTGTTTTATTTTTTTTCTAAATTTTATTTAAAACATCAAGAAAATAATACTTTAATTGGCTTTGCACTCAACCATATCGTATTGTGCACTTTTGAATACCAAGAAATCGATCATATCCTTCAAGGAAATTTTCTGCAAGGATTCGTTGAGCATTGGCAAGTACATGGGAGAGTAGATGCTATCGATTCTCTTTTGGACTTCTTGGGCCCACAACAAAACGGCTTCATTGACAAAGTTGTTGATAAAGTTATTCACGGCAATATCCCATTCATTGTTCCAGTTATTGTTTAAGACTTTGCCCAAAGAGAAATGGACATTGGCATCGGTAACCTCAACACCATTGGGGTTTTTGGAGCTGGGAGCAATTACAAAATCGGCTATTGTACGATAATCTTGGATTTTCACATTCAATAAACCATTGCCAGAGGGTTTAAGTGGGAAACCGGCTACTTTAACTTCGCCACTGACATCGTATTTGGCCAAAACTTGTAATTGCGAATGGATGACATCGAGAGAAGCACGATTGGTGGCAGCATCGAATTTACTCTCCAAGACACGGAAATCATTCAAACCAGTCACTTCCAATTGAGAAATATGGCCTGAAATTCTGTTAATTTAAAATGCAAAACAAATTATTGTACTGAAGTTTATTGAGGTGTATGGCAATGACTCACTTGTAGTTTTCATTTTCGATGTTAAGAGGCAAATAGTCCAGGGTGTATGGTGCCAAAACTGGTACACCAAGTTCGGCAGAGCCGCAAGGCATAATACGTTGTAAGGAGGTGTAGAACATTTTGAAGGCAGTGCCCAAATCAGTTTCGGCTGCAACTTCTTCACCAGCAATAGCTGCTCCTAGCGAAGCCTGTACAAGGGCACATGCCAAAAGTGTTACCAAAGTAAAGCTTTTCATTTTTTTTCCCTCAATTACTTTCACTTTTCCGTTACTTGAATCGTTGCTTGCGGCGTGATTACTGAATAATTTTACTGTACATAGCGGCTTTTTTTATAGAAACTTTCGTTTCTATTATCATATCAAGAGCACTATGGCCTTATCTGATAACATGGTGGTGGCTACTTAATTTGCTATTATTTGTTGCTTGACTTTTATCGGAGGAAAATCAAATCAATTTTTTGTTTGTTTTTCTATTTTATAATAATTCATTGACGGAAATTAGTCACTATGTGGTGGTGGTGGTGGTTTAATGCAGGTATACCACCCAGTAAAAATTAATTTAGATCGTAGACAATTTATTTTGCATTTCACTGATAAGCGGGGGTACATAATCTTGTTAAAATTTCATTTTTTTTCTGTTCGGCTTATTTATTATAAGAAAACTTTCAAGTGTACAATCTTTAATTAAAATTTATTGTTTCGTAGAATGTTGGCAGGTGTGAATTTTTTCCTGTGCATAAATTATCCCAAAAAAAAAAAGAATGTTTGTGCATTCCCTCAAACATTATATGACCCTAGCCAATGTTTTCTTGATAACCGTACAGGAAATCAATTTATAATACACACGGTAATATATTTTAAAATTATCAAAATTCTTGATAAAAATCTCCGAAATCTTTTAAATCCGCTAAAGATATGTATTTTGTTTTTCTTTTTTTTTGATAAGAAGTCCAGTCCATGAAAATTGTTCAAGGCGAAACCATTTGTTGCCCCACACCACTATTCAAATAAAACATACGCGTTTTCTTTACCGACATCACCAACTGGTCTAGAACATTCAATCCCATAAACGGGCTACTATTTGTTCTGGCGATATATGACGGATAGTGAGTATTTGGTAAAAAAAAATTTAAAACCTAAAACTTGTTTCCAAGGTTTAATTTGTTTCAGAACATATGTAACTATGAGTTCAAGACATTATTTAAAGTTGGACCTTAAGGTGTCGGAAATATCATTATCAAAAGCAGAGTGGTTGAAGTCGCCGTAATCTAGTAGATAGTGTGTTGGATTTTTAGATATGAGGCCAAGGTTCAAGTCCCAGGTCAGACATTTCCAACAAAATGAAACACAAAAACAAATTTTTCGGTGACTTTCTCTCAGCAGATTTCTGGCAAAACTTCTGAGGGTAAATAAAATTGCCATGAAAAGTTTCTCAAAAAAATCTGTCATTCGGAGTCGACTTGAAACTGTAGGTCCCGCCACTCATGCATAAAAATTAACACACGCAACATAAGTGGTGTGAGAAGCTAGGTCATAATCCTGGCTAAAGAGTTGTAATGACCTATTAAGAATGAAGGTATTGCAGAGTGGTGTTGAATATTCAATAGAACACTTTAGAACCTTATAGAACACTTTCTTAAATCTGACTGCTGCAGGGGATTGTTTCCTTCAGACAGCCGATAGCTCAATGTTGACTCTTCCAAAAACATTTCGAAACTTTTGTAATCGTTAATCCTAACTTGACGCTATGAGCATACATTAGCGTAGTTTACGCTGTTTACATTACAATTTATGATATGCTTCACATATATGGTGCTTGCCGTAGTCCAGTGCCATAGCCTTGAGGGTCGTTTGGACAAAAATAAATAATTCTTTCGGCAACCTATTCTCTGCGGTTCTGAGAGTAAACTAATCTTTATAAAATAAAAACTTTTCTAATCTGCCATTCGTCTTCTCCACTTCGGATAAAATTAACGCACACAACATGCGTGGTCCGTAATACTCACTAAAAGGTTGTAATGTCTACTAATGTATGAAATGCTCCTGCAATGAACAGATTTCATTGATTCGTACTGGCTCCATAAATCGAATTAACTTTTCTGTCTTTATTTAAGTACGTTTGAAGTCGCCGTAGTCTAGTAGGTAGTGTGCTGGCTTATTAGACGTAAAGCCAGGGTTCTATCCCCAGGCCAGACATCAAGACAAAATACAAAAAGTATTTCTTCGGTGACTTCCTCTCAGCAGATTTCGGGCAAAAACTCTGAGAGTAAATAAGATTGCCATGAAAAAGTTTCTCAAAAAAATCTGTCGTTCGGAATCGACTTTAAACTGTAGGTCCCACCACTCATGTATAAAAAATCAACACACACAACATAAGTGGTGTGAGAAACTAGGACGTTGTACAATGGGTCAATTTGACCTCCGGGTACTGTACTTGTCTTAATTGACAAGTACACGTCCTCTAACCTAACCTAACCTAAGTGCGTTTAAGTATTAGTGTAGAAGTCGCCGTACTCTAGAAGGTAGTCTGTTGGTTTATTAGGCGTGAGCCCTAGGCATCTCGAACGAAACGAAATATGAACAAAATATACCTTCGGCGACTTCCTCTCAGAGATCGCGACATTCATGAATAAAATTAATACACACATAACGGGTGGCGTGAGAAACTAGGTCGTAATCCTGACGGAATCCTGGCGGAAATGACCAATTATGTGTGTCTGCATTTGTATACGTAGGAGCGTTAGGTAGGTAGGTAGGTAGAGGTGGTTGCTCATCAAAGAAAATTTTTTGGATGGACTCACTTAGGCCGCATTGGGCCCATTGTGCTATCACAGTCATCCGTTATCCCCTAGTCTCGAGACCATTCGGAGCTCCTGATGAAGCGATTCAGGCTACCAATGTCAATCCCTGACAGTTCCTCCAGATCATCCATGTAGTAAGTACCCAAGTACTTCCTTCTCCTTTGGCAAAGAGCCGGGCATGTACCCAGCAGATAAGGGACAGTCTCCTCTTCTTGCTCATCTCTGCAGCTTCTTTCCAAACAAATCTTCAGCAAAGGCGCTCAATTTTAGATTAATTGGTACGTCAACAAATAGAATTGCTAAATATAGTATGAGGAGTAGCCAGAGGAGTACTGATTCCACTGTTTGATGCGGTTTCTGTTCAAAAACGAAGTTCCACGTAACACCCCCCATGAGACCTATTGGGATACCCATTTAAAGTTAAGTTGGGTAAGCAATTAATCTCACCTTTTAGAGTAATCTGCTAAGATACAGTCAATCTCTTGTGCACAGGGTCAAGCTAGCCAATAACAACGCCGGAGGCTAAAAAGTTTTGCAAATACTAGCAGTTTAAAGGCCCAAACGATTCAAAAATTACCCGTTAATTGTATCATAGGAAACCTTTTATAAATTTTTACATTATTTTTAATGTTCATACTCAGGTGTATTAATATATACAAACGTTGTCTATGTACTTAATTAGTTGATTGTAGCAAACTGACGTTCAAGTCTCATTTGCATTATTAAGCATGTGAAATATTCGTGCCATTTCCTGCTAATTTAATATGTTCACAATATTTTAAATTTAATAATCCTTAATAAGCCCATAGGTCACCATTTTTATGCACAGACATACATATGTATGTATGTTTACGGGTATATGTGTACCTGATTGTGTGTTAGTTGTGTTATGAAAGAAACGTGTTTCCTTCTCCGGCTGTGTAATTGACTTCAATTAAATAATGTGCTCTAAATGCCCTGGCATGACCATAATGAAATCCACAATGTATTTAAGTATTCTACACTATGAACTTTGAACGTCTTGACTTGTTCCGGTTTCATTTCTTTCTAACAGTTTCTCATTTTCTTCTATTTTCTTTCACTTCTTAAGCCAACCACCCACCGACCATGGCCATATAGCAGGCCATGCTTTTCTATTTCCATTGTACAATAATTGTAGAGAAACACTTTATTAATGGGGAAATGGGAAATGGTGTTGGTGTTGGTATGTTACTGCAGTTTAAAGTACTCATTGTGTGCTCATTGGTGTTAATAATGAAATTTCTTTCATTCTCTATTTTTCCTTTCTACCTTTTACCAACTGGGCTTAAGGTAATGTTAATGGAGGTGGTAGCGGACATGGAGATGGAGTCGCCCATAGTGCTGTGTTTAAATGGATGGTTCATTGGTGGTATACTCGTAAATGGTTGTTTAGTGTTAGAATTAACACCACTTAGTAACGAAAAGCATAATAGTAGGTAAGTGAAGAAAAACGAAAAAGAAAACGAAAGAAAAAGAAAGAAAAAGTGTCAAGTGAATTAATCAGATACTTGAGTAAAACATTTTAAAGGAGACACAACAACAACAGAATTGGTTAAAAATAACAAGACGTAAGAGTGAAAAATCCTGCATTTAGAAGCGATAATAATACGGATACGGAAGTCTAATTAGGATAAAACTGTAGTTTCCGTATTTATTCGCTCAGCATCAACATCATCATCAACAGTCAACAATAATAGCGTTTATATGCTATACAGTGGGTCTGAACTGGAAATAATTAAGATTTCTTGTTTGTTTTTGAGAATACCTTAACATTACCGCTAATCATGATGTAGGGCATGATTTTGGAATTATGGATTGTATTGTAGTTTGGGGGGAAGGGCTGAACAATGAACTGCCTGTGGGCATTTGATTTCAGTCTTTTTGCGTTGTGTTTAGAAGATCAGAAATACTTGTTAAAGAAGAGAGTTTAGCTAACAAGAGAGCTTTAGAAGTCTAATGCTTACCGAGCTTCTCTATATGCATACATGTTCCACACTCTTTTTTTCCCATCTCCTATAATTTTTTTTTCGGTATACCATCGGTCGTCGCCGTATTATAGTAAATAGTGTGTTGGCTTATTAGACGTAAGGTCACGGTCAAACATTTTCAATAATACAAAATATTAAAAATATTTCTGTCGGCGACTTCTTTTAAATTACTAAAATTACCATTAAAAAGTTTCTCAAAAAATTTGTCATTCAGAGTCAACTTTAAACTGTAGGTCCCTAAAGTTTTGACCTCCAACAGAAGTGGTTCAAAAGCCTCTAAATAGACTTCATTGCAGTATCATAAAATTAAAGGAGCAAATACGCAATATTAGTAGAACAGTACTGCAACAACTGTAAAGTAAAGAAAGAAAGTGTTGGCATACTGGTCATGGCAATAAGGTTTATGCAGTCCTGCAGAAGCTATGTTTATAAGAAGAAGGTTATGACGAGAGTATATCTTTAATAATATTGTTGGCCATTTAGTGGTCTTTGATAAAGACTCTGTAGCCTAGTAGGTAGTATGTTAGCTTATTAGGCGTGGGGCAGCGGTTCCCATATCCCAGGTCAGACTTCCTCTCAGCAGATTTCTCACAATAAGGTTTATGCAGTCCTGCAGAAGCTATGTTTATAAGAAGAAGGTTATGACGAGAGTATATCTTTAATAATATTGTTGGCCATTTAGTGGTCTTTGATAAAGACTCTGTAGCTTAGCAGGTAGTATGTTAGCTTATTAGGCGTGGGGCAGCGGTTCAAATCCCAGGTTAGACTTCCCCTCAGCAGATTTCTCGCAAATAAATAAATACAAATTGCCACGATAAGCTCCTCAAAAATCTGTCATTCGAAATTGACTTTAAACTGTAGGAACCGCTATTACGGATAAAATTAAAACATACAACATGGATGATGTTTGAAACTAGGTTGTAATCCTGACTAAAGGGTTGTAATGATCAATTACGAAAGTAGGTTAGATAGCGATAGCTCATCAATTAAATCGTGATATTCGTAGTGTAAGCAACTGGTAAATTCGACTGCTTTGTAATGATCTGTATTAAAATCGAGTGGTAAAGACAGATTAGTTTGAAAGGCCAGTTGCTTTAAGAACAGTTGACTAAAGCCACAGTCTAATATTATTGTGCATATTTCACTGTATGCTTATAATTCCTGTTTGTCAGTTATCAGCCATAATGTTAACATTATGAAGATGAATATTAAGATTTTATTAAAATCACCTCCGGCTAGTTTGTCAATAAAATATTTCGTCTCAATCTCTCAATTATCGACCAATGACGGAGAAGATATGCATTGATCTTCTACGTCATTAAACCTTTCCTACATATGTATGATGATTTTCCATTTTAGTATGACTACTTTGAAGTTCTTAAGAAAAATTTTAAAGAGATTTTACGCATATTGTACTGAAGGCATTCATAAAGACTAAGATTTGTGTTGTGGTCTCTATATAGTTTTAGTTCAGATTCTCATCTTTTTTTATGAATGAGTGAAGCCTGAGTATGATCATTCGATTGTCTCACAGAAAAGGAATGCCAATCTGATATCTAAGTTCTTTTGAATCAAAATTCCTTAAACCTTCTTAAGGGTTACCGTTGAATTGCTGTCACTATATCCCATTGAGGCATCAGGTATTTTTGCCCAATCTATTCTAGCAATCTAATAGTTGTTATGTTGCTAAGGGTAGTTACAGAGACAATCTAAGTTTCAATGGATCCGAAAATATCATGTCATTTTTATGCATTAGTGAAAATGTAAAAATCTTTATGGAGATGTGCAGCCAGAAAAGCCTTACCTTGATCAACTAACAGTTTACTCAATCGATTATCTGGACATATAGGAAATTTTTTTCCCCGTGATATTTTGTTTTTTAATTCTCTTGTTCAGTACAATTGCGATTTGCTCACAAAGAATAGGGAGCAGATAAGTTATTGATAATAAATTAAAATCTATGAATTTCATTATCAACTTTATCTTTCACGTTTTAGTCTAAACAACTTTGATTATTTTTTCCTGATTAATTATCATTTATTTTGCTATTCATCCCACTGTGCTGTGGCATTAAGAAAACAACCATAAAGGCGAGATAATATATACACCATAATTGTGTCACACCACCCATTATCCAACGGTGATAATGACGGTGATGCTGTTGAAGACGTTTTTGAAAATGGTGTACGATTCAATCAATTGCCATACAATTCAATGCTGGACTAAAATATCCTGTTATTATAGCTGATGGCGGACGGTAACGGTGTCCCATTGACAGTTTGTTCCTGTTGCTGCTGCTGTGTTGTCAATTACCGATAGTTTCGATTTCTTTTTGCATGTTCAAGACGTTTATGGGCGATAATGGCTACTGGAAAAACGGTGAGGGTGAGTGAGTGTTGCTTTAAGAAGTTTAAATTGTTACAAGACGAAATTTTCTTTTTGACCAAGTAGAGGGTGGAGTGGTAGAGTGGGAGTGAGTGCTAACAATAATAGGGCAACTGTAACTGTCTAATAGGATGTATAATTTTCATATCAAATATCGTCTTACGGATGATATTGTAAATAAAAAATGTTTATGATTTACATTATTTTCCCTTCAATTCTATGCTATTCTGGTAAAGCATAAATAAAATTATACAACAAGTTCTGTACAACATACAATAGTATGTATGTAAGTACGTATGTATGTATGTATGTATGTCAGTGTATTTATTTGTATTTATTTATGGGTCTTTGGGGATAATTGGATTTTATGTATGATATTTATGCTTAAAGAAACACAACAACACTAACAACAACAACAAAAATGAAAAATATAACGAATGTATAAACTTATCCTTGAGCTTTTCTTTACTTTACTTTTCTTCTGTTGTTTTTGCATATGGAATTTTATATTTTCCTTTATTGGATTTAAAAGGGTATACAATTTGTTGTAAATGCAAGATGAAAAAAAAAACACAGCAAAATAGAAAGAGTTTTTCTTGGATTTTTGTTTCTGTGACTGACTGACTGGCTGACTACAGAGAGATTAGTTTTAAAATCAAATAATACGACGAGCACAATATTATACATTACTTTGGCGAAATGTGTGTTTTTTTCCAAGGCAAAGGAAAACTCATGCCATAATGTCTGAAACTTTCTTTTAAAAGGCTTGTCTTTATTTTTATAAGCTTTACAGAAAGAAAACTAAAGATTAACTTTCTTCAAAGGGTTAAAAGGTGAGTACAATATAAATACGTAAATAAATATGATTTTTAATTTCAAAGTATCTGTCATAGCCTAAGAAGGTTTTAAATGATACGGCTAATAGATTGAAATATTGTGGTATTATAAAGGGTGTTTTTTATAGAGGTATAGAACTTTAAGTTGCAATAAAACAACGATGGATTATTCGATTGACATGAATTTTATTTATCCGAAAGATAATCTTGTGGCATTACATTTCAAATATGATTTCTGGCATATGACCGCCACGGCTGGCGCGGATGTAGTCCAATCTGGACGTCCAATTTTCGATGACTTTTTCCAACATTTGTGGCCGTATATCGGCAATAATACGGCGAATGTTGTCTTCCAAATGGTCAAGCGTTTGTGGCTTTACCGCATAGACCAATGACTTTACATAGCCCCACAGAAAGTAGTCTAGCGGTGTTAAATCACAAGATCTTGGAGGCCAATTCACAGGCCCAAAACGTGAAATTAGGCGGTCACCAAACGTGTCTTTCAATAAATCTATTGTGGCACGAGCCGTGTGACATGTTGCGCCGTCTTGTTGAAACCACATCTCCTGGACATCATGGTTATTCAATTCAGGAATGAAAAAGTTAGTAATCATGGCTCTATACCGATCACCATTGACTGTAACGTTCTGGCCACCATCGTTTTTGAAAAAGTACGGACCAATGATTCCACCAGCCCATAAAGCGCATCAAACAGTCAGTTTTTCTGGATGTAACGGTGTTTCCACATACACTTGAGGATTACCTTCACTCCAAATGCGGCAGTTTTCTTTGTTGACGTAGCCATTCAACCAGAAGTGCGCTTCATCGCTAAACAAAATTCGCTTATGAAAATCGGGAACAACGGTAATCTCGTTTTGGGCCCATTCGACGAATCTACGCCTTACTTGATGATCGTTTGGCTTCAAATCTTGCACGAGTTGGATTTTGTAAGCACGCAAACCAAGATCCTTCCGCAAAATCTTCCATAAAGTGGATGGACACAGATCCAATTCCTGTGCTCGATGGCGGACGGACTCATTCGGGTCTTCCTCAATGCTACGCCCTACAGCAGCAATAGCTTCTTCTGTACGCACCGTACAGCGTCTCTGGGGATGCGAGTTATCAATAAGAGTAAACGTGGTGCGAAAACGTTCCATGGTTAATCGAATTAACTGCTCTGATGGACGATTTTGTCGACGATAAAATGGACGTAGTGCGCGATACGTTTCCGCACAGAACCATTATTTTCGAAATAAAATTACACTATTTGCAAGCGTTGTTCACGCGTGAGTCTATTCATCATGAATTGCCAAACCAAACTGAGAATAAATCACTTGACAGCTGTTAAATCGGTCACCATCTTGAAAAGTAATGCCAACTTAAAGTTCTATACCTCTATAAAAAACACCCTTTATATATATATATATATACACTACAACGACCTTAAGCAACTTTTGAACTGTGTAGCAGTACTACGACCTAGCTTCTCATGCCACTTATTTAATTTTTATATATGAGTGACGGGATCTACAGTTTAATGTCGATTCCGAATGGCAGATCTTTTGAGAAACATTTCATGGCAATTTTATTTTTACTTTTACCAAAGAATATGGAATATGGAATATACTTTATTTTCTTTGCTTTTACTTACTCCCGCCCCTCATGTATTAAGCTAACACAGTCAGTATGAGTGGTGTGAGAAGCTAGATGGTAATCCAAAATTGCCAAAATTGTTGTCTATTTTAAAAGATATTTTTTTCCTGGAATATTTAAGTTTTAAAACAAAATTCATAAATAAATAAATTTTTCTTGGATGGGCAGCCACCTCTACCGAAATTCATAAAAATATGATCAAATTCCTAGAAGTAGTTCTGGTATAGTAAACTAAAGTTCTTTGTTGACATATTCATACACGTGGCAGTTTTTAAAAATTTAAAAATTTATTTCAAAAAAATTTTTTGTATTGTTTTCATAGCATATGGTTTCACCTTTTCAACATGACGCCTAAGGGCATTTAACCGAAACTGATTGTCTAATTGTTTATGACATTTCCTTTGATGATGATTATATTTTTGGAGAAAATCTTTCTTTTATTCTTGTTTTACTTATTTTTTCTCTGTAACATATTCGGTTTTGTTTTATTCCTTTTACTTCTGCCCCATATTTAATGGTATGCTCAGCAGATACACAGTAAAATTCCTTGTGCACCCATTATTTATACATCAGATTGACCGCAAGTGAAGCTTTTTGCTTGCTTTAATGGCTTGCCTCTCTAACAATTTGAAGAGTAACTTTTTTTTATTCAGTTTGTGGTAAAGGGGGGGAAAAAACATGAATTTTTTTCATTTTAGTTTTGCATGTATCAGAGAATGAGGATGAGAAATTAAGGATTTCAAACTGTGTTGAATGAAATGAAATGCACAAAAAAAAAGAAAAGAAACATTGAAACTGTAATAAAAAACACTGTTTAGTTAAGTAAATTAAATATTTAAGTTTTAAAAGCCACAACAATATTGTTTTTGTTGCTGTTGTTGTTGTTTAAAAATATATTTTATTTTGTTAATGTCAGAAAAACAAAAAGTTTTTCTTCAAATTTTCCCTCAATTTAAGTGAAATAAAGTTTTTGAATAGCTGAACAAGGCATACCAGCAAGCATTTGCAGGAGTGTTTCATGCTTTCTCCTTCTTTCTCTATGTAGTCGCAGTAATCTAGTACGTAGGGTGTTGGCTTATAAGACATGAGGCCACGTTTCAATTTATAGTGCATACATCTCAAGTGAAACGAAAAATGAAAAACATTTCTTTCGGCGACTTTCTCCCAGCAGTCTTGTGAAGTGAAGCCGTGGTTTAAACTCCAGCCCAGGCTTCTGGAATAAAAACGAAATGTGAAAAAATACCTCCTCGGCGACATGCTTCTCCACAGATTTTTTGCAAAAACTCAAAGAAACTAGTTCGTAGGTCACGAGTAAAGGGTTATAATGGATATTTAAGCAAAAACAAAATTACAATTGCAATACTACGTGAAAAGACCACAAATTATAAAAATAATTACAACAACAAATCAGCAGTAAACTTCTAGAAGTTGCCAGAACGAAAATAAATGAATTGTGGGGAAGAAGGCGGGAATGTAAAGGGTCCGCCAAATAACTTTTTTTTTGAAAATGCTTTAAAAAAAAAACTACTGAATATTTTCGCAAATTGTTTTTTTATTTGAAAGTACAATCCTTCTGGTTAATAATGGAAAATAATTTCATTCAAATGGCTGCCTCAGTTGGCCATAAAGTACACGTACCGTCCAATTTTTAAGCACATTATCGATTGTGTGCAGCTGTATTTCACCAATGGCTTCACGAATATTGTCCTTTAAAGCGTCAATTGTCTCTGGCTTGTCGGCGTAACACTTATCTTTGACGGTACCCCACAAATAATAGTCCAGCGGTGTCAAATCGCAGCTCCGAGGTGGCCAAACGACATCAGCT
This sequence comes from Sarcophaga subvicina, assembly GCA_936449025.2. Lineage (NCBI taxonomy): Eukaryota > Metazoa > Arthropoda > Insecta > Diptera > Sarcophagidae > Sarcophaga > Sarcophaga subvicina. The sequence continues at coordinate 90,466,304 of OW388081.2, read as the reverse complement.
CTGCGGCTGATAATGCGGTCTTCAAAAACAGGGCGCAAGCCATCGAGTGTAGCTTCAGCTGTGTGGCACGTAGCGCCGTCCTGTTGAAACCAAATGTTGCCAATATTCTCCTCTTCAATTTTTGTGAACAAAAATTCGTTCAACATGGCCCGATAACGATCGCCATTGACTGTAACGGCCACTCCTTGCTCATTTTCGAAGAAAAATGGCCCAATTATGCCTCTGGAGCAAAATCCGTACCAAACAGTGACTCGTTTTGGGTGCGTCGGCTTTTCAATGTATGCGTGCGGGTTTTCTGTCCCACAAATGCGACAATTTTGCTTGTTTCCATACCTGCCAATATCAAAATGAGCTTCATCTGAATGAAATTATTTTCCATTATTAACCGGAAGGATTGTACTTTCAAATAAAAAAAGAAATTTGAGAAAATATTCAGTCATTTTTTTAAAGCATTTTCAAAAAAAAAATTATTTGGCGGACCCTTTATTTCATGTAGAAATTTGGAAAGGTAGCCTGTGCTCTAAATAATATTCGCTTTGCCTCGGAAGATCATCTCATCGTCTTTTTAATAATATTCTCCAGTATGTCTGTACTGGTTATAGGCAAGCTCTCCTCATCGTAAACAAATGTTAAACTGGTATTCATTTAATCAATAATAGTAAGAGGAGAATAATTAGTAGTCTAGTATGGAGTGTGTAGGCTTATTAGACGTAAGGCTCGGTTCAAAACCCAGGTCAAACATCTTGATCAAAACGAAATATGAAGAAAATATTTTATCGGCGGCTTTCTCTCAGCAGATAACATACACAACATAAGTGCGGTGAGAAGCTAGGTCGTAATCCTGACTGAAGGATTGTAATGACCAATTATGTATGTACGTATGTATGAATAATTAGTGAACAGTCTGTATGCATCCATCGATTGTAAGCAAAAATGCTTGCAGGCTATAAGCAGAACTCAATGAATGGGTGTAGTATGGTGGTATATTATATGGCCGCAACAAAATAAAAGTTTTTTTTTACCTTATTATTGTTGTTGTTATTATTATTTTACATACACTATACAATAATGCTGGGCCCCCATATTTGTATATCTCAAGGGTAGATAAAATGTTTCAATGCTTTTACCTTTTTTAATGTGGCAGCCAACGGTAGTAGCCCCTCTTTATTGTCTTGAATTAATAATCTCGTTATACTCGTGCAATACTTTGGCTGATGAAAGAAAAACTCTACATTCTACAGGAAGAAAAGTGAGCCAAATGAATGTTAATCTAACAAATTTTTGAAGCACATACATACATACACACATTTAAGCATCCATCCATCTGCAGTATAACTTCATAGATACGAGATAAGTTAAAAATGAAATAAAAAAACAAGTAATAACAGCATCATAATAGTGGCTTTTAAAAACTTTTGCTATAAAACTGAACAGTGGTGATGATTTTATGGGCGGCACTGTATATTCGATGGTAATGGTATGGATAAGGGCAGCTTATTCCATAGGCACAGACTCAAATTGATTTTTTGTCCATTGGAACTATGTTACAATCATTAGAGCGACAGACAGCGGTAATATGTGGCGTTGCCAGTGATTAATGACGGTCAAAACTGTCTCGCGTTTGCTGAGGTAACGAATGTTTTTTGAGTTTTAAAATTTATTTCAACTTTTTATGCCGCTAATGGAATATTAAACACTGTACTTGGCTTGTTTGCCAGTGTAAATGAATTTAAATTTTCTAACAGTTAACAACCACAACAACACTTTAGGAAATGATTTTATATGCGGGGCAAAATTTTAATTTTTCAGATTCTTTATAAAGTTTCAAAACAGTTTTATGCTGCGCCAACACAAATATTCGAGAAGAAAGAAGAACTTTAGAAGAAAGCTACACTCGTGGTAAATGGTTAGTAATTATTGAAATAAATATTGTTCAGTATTAAGATCGTCTCGCGCCAAATTATTAAAATTTTTAGGAAGTTGAACGGCATCAATACATCCTACGAAGTAACACTTGCATACATGTCAAGCAGAGCTAGCTGCTGACACCGAGCAGTCCTCTTGCTGAAGTTTGTAACGGCAATAGAATTGAGATAAACATTACAGGGATATTGAGGGCGGTACAACAAATGCTATAATCGCAGTGCTGTGCCACGTAATGTACTTTCTTTTAAGGCCGGTAAATATATATCAGAAATCGCCATAACTAAAAGGTAGTATGTTGGCTTATTAGACGAGAATCCATGGTTCAAAACTCAGTTCAGGCATTTCGAATAAAACGCAAAATTAAAACAAATTTCTTTCGGCGATTTCTTTTCAGCAGTCTTCTGATAAAAACTCTGTGTTTGGAGTCGACGTTAAACCAATAGATTCATGGATAGTGAGTAGTATGAGAACCTTGGTTGTAATGCTGACTAAAGGAAGAGTTGTAATGACCAATTAAATTAGGTTAGTATATTAGATTACCTCTTGAACTACAGTTGAAAAAATTGATTGTCTAAGCAACGCTGAGCTCCTCAGAAGTAGATACCGGCACCAGTTTTTATGTTCATCTTCAAGACTGGGGCATCTGAGGACTGAAAAATATGCTACCCGTCTCTCCATCCTTCTCGTTCTAATCATTAAGACAACGTGACGAGATTAACTATGCAGCAGCTCTACAGAACAAATTTTTCTGATTTGTTATATCTTGTGTGTCACATTGATTATTAACTAACTTTTTTCCATGGGTGCATAGAGACCTCATTTTTACTTCAGTTCTTTAATGTCCTTTTTGTGTGGCGTTGTTCTTTGATTTTAAGTTTCAGTTTGATGTGGCAAGAAGAGATTATTAGGAATTATTAGAAAACTTAATAAACTCTTAAACTCAACAATGCAACCAAACACTCTCATTTACACTCACAAAAATAAACTTTTTCTCTGTACTAAATAGGAAAAAAAAAACGAAACAAAACAAAGATGCGGGTGTTAAAAATGGATTAAAATTGTTTTTTTTATTTTTTAAATCAAAAGTTGACAAACAAAAGGGAAAGTTTCTGATTATCGGCCACAAAAGGAAAGTTTTCTTTTATCCATAGTTGTGGTTAATTAAAGGCGCCATTTAAGACATCTTTTTGTACGTACTTTTGAACTACATTTTCTTGCCACTACAAAAGAAAAAAATGAAAACAGAAAACAATTTAAAAAGAACATGGAATAGAAATAACAGGGTTTGTTAAAATTTGCTTGAAATTTATAATGGAACTTAACGTTTTCTACAGTCTGAAGATAAGGATTAAGGAAAATCGGAAATAGATTAAATTTCCAGAAAATACGGGTACCATTTCTACAGTTAAATAAATTACTCAGCTGAGAGTATCAGCATATGGGAGAAACAGAATTTCATACTAATGAGTAAATAATGATTAAAATACTATAACTGTAAAGCATTACAACACTAGTAGGTTGGTGGACAAATTTTGAGAGCTTATGGTAGACCAGCTATCACATATTGGCCCTAAGTTATCTTTACTTTGAGAAGCTCACTGCGTTGAACAGCCGACTGCCTGTTCCAACCAAGGCATTATTTACATACATACATACATAATTGGTCATTACAACACTTTTGTCAGGATTACGACCTAGTTTCTCATACCACTTATGTTGTGTGTGTTAATTCTATACATGAGTGGTGGGACCTACAGTTTAAAGTCGACTCCGAATGGCAATTTTTATTTACTCTCAGAGTTTTTGCCAGAAATCTGTCTAGAGGAAATCGCTGGAGAAATATTTTGGCCTATCCTACCTGTTAGACTGCGGTCACAGGCCTCTGTGCTATGGAAGGAATGCTAATGAACTTGGCAATGCTTGCGGATCCGAGAAAAAGGAAGGAACTGTCTTTCGTCTCATGTATCAGTGCCTGGCCGCTGCAAATGACAGGCCATACTTCGTACTATTGCTACCCTCACAGGCCACTGTGCTTTGGAAGGAATGCTAATGAACTTGGCAATGCTTGCGGATCCGAGAAAAAGGAAGAAATTGTCTTTCGTCTCATGTATCAGTGTCTGGCCGCTTCGCACTATTGCTACCATTACAGGCCACTGCGTATTGGAAGGAAGCCAATGGACTTAGCATAACCTGGAATGACTGTAGATATGAGGAAGAGAAAGAAACTATTTTCCACCTCATATATCAGTGCCCGGCTCTTGCATTGAAGAGGCGAAGGTTCTCGATTCTCATTTTTTGTCATTTTGTACGGAATTTTCTGTAATAAAGATTACTTCAACAGAGAGATTTGTTTTGGAGTCTGAATGGTTGAAGTAGCCGTAGTCTGGTAGGTAATGAGTTGGCGTATTAGACGTGAGGCCCAGGTATAAGAATAACACACACAATACAAGTGGTGTGAGAGACCAGATCGGCCTCATGTATGCATGTTAAATGGCTTCTACAGGGACTGTTTGTTCCCCGCTTAGAATATTGATGATTGATTAAGTTTCGAAGAAAAAAATGGTGTTAGTCGGTAAGAATCTGATACGACCGGCTTCAGTACGGTCGTCTATTAAATTTTTTTCATTTCCCAGGAATACTTTAAATCTCAAGAACGCCAAGATTGCGAAGTTTATGCCACCAAAACAAAATCTTTAGGCAATATTGTATAAGAATTTAATTTTATATGTTGTTTTAGCGCAGAATAAAGTTTATAACACGACTAGAATACAATAAAGGATTTAAGGATTAGCGTAAGATTTTTTTGTCACTCGCATAAGGCTTTGAAAGCGTCTTTTTTTCTTTGTATTTCAACTTGCGACAGCGCTAATGCCTCGTCCTTTTGTTTGATGCAAAGATAGTAAAACGAAATAAAACAGAAGCAACACATGACATATTGGGCCAAAGAATAGGAGGCATACACCTGTACATACCTATCGTCTGCCATGGAAGATATGAGGTATGAGGCAACGTGTATATGAAAGTGCGTATGTGTGTAAAGGAAGTCAAAACGGATATAATGGAATACAAAAAAAAAAAGAGGAAAAAAGGAAAAACTGAAGGTAAAATCAGGAAGCCAAACAATAACAACATCAATTCATGTACCACGAAGGCATAGACTTACTTTAAAATTCACCCTTATAGGAGGGTACACGCATGCATACACATTCATATTCACATATATGTATATATGAACGCATTTAATGTGTGAGAAGGAAGATACACGAACATTTTCAATCACATCGCCTCCATGTACACATACATAGACGGGGGAGGTAATATTCAATATTTCAATTCTATTCGCTTTTATTTTTGTTTGTTTTTTTTGTTGTTTTTGTTGTTCTTTTTCATTTACTCGATTCAATATTTTACTCGAGGGTATAATAAGCTTTTCATTTTTGTTGTTTACTGTTGTTGTTACAGTTACCAGTTAACGTTACCAGTTACTGTTACCGTTTGTATCTCCAACCATTGCTTGGATCATGTGTGTACCGTGTAAATATTTGTATGGCCATCAGACAGCAACTTAAAAGAATGCCGTCTTTAATTTGAAATTACTTCTAATTTTTAGGTCGACAAGAGTCTCGTTCTTGGCAATTTTAACTTGTAGCATTACCAGAAAGAACTAAGCATTCGTGTAGTAAACAGTAATAACGCCAGTAAGTAGCAGAACTTTTCATTGGTCATGCTTTAGACGAATGCATACGAACTTCGCAAACAAACACCTAAAGCTTCTAGGTGGGCAATTTCTCTCTTAGAAGACGGACAGTTGTGGACAATTCCTTCTTTTCTTTAGTAGCCTAGTGAATGCTTAGATGTCCAGCATCATCAACCAGGATAACATCATTACTAAACACCATCGTATACCTAGTAATGCATTAGTCAGTTCATAATTCTGTATTTTGCAGCCATTTGGACTTAGCTTTCTGGCTGGATATAGAAACTACACACACCTTTGCCTTAGTAAATGACATAAAACATAGCCTCGGTACTTTAGCGGTAGCAGCTACTAAGCTGTCACTTCAGATACTAAGATGTCAGTGCAAGAAATTTAAGTCTGTGGACCTATCTGTGATATAACGCGCTAAGGAATCATCCACCTTGAGGACAATTTACAGATGCTACTTGTGTATAATGGTACTACTCACTGACACTCATGAAACAAGGATAAACTTTCCACATAACAGCTTTTGTAGGGGTTTCAATGGCGTGGAGGTTTCACTCACTCGTTGTGAACAAAATGGTGTGCGTCTTGAATATAAGATTTCTCCTGCAATACATTTAACTCCTTTACATGCCTGCCGGCAAGTTAAAATGAAGAATATTTCTTTTCACACATTTCGAAAAACAATATTTACGGTTTGATAAACGAATACGAAAGATTGAACGAATGTCTAGTATGTATAGTGTTTCAAGCGCGAAAATCATGCCTTCCGCTCGCTGTAAAGTTTTATTTATGTGGAGTTATTAGGTATGCGCCTCCTTTTTGATAGAGAAGAAGATGAAGCCCATTATTAGTCGGCATCATCATCACAATAAAGTTTCCATCAACGAGACGATGGCGTTTCGTTTATCTTCGATTTCGTATTCTTTTTTTATTCTGGCACAACCATTGGAAAGATTGCGGTTTCAATCAGTAGTAACCGAGAAGATATTTATGTTTACATGTGTGTAAGTGATTTCCATAATTCCCCCACCCTCTCTATTATGCCCCTAAATTATGCCTCTGATGAAAGTTGCTATTGTTTGTTTCTCGCCTTTTTTTTGGTTTTGCTGTCAAACCTTGAGGCATAAAATTTTAAATTGATACGAAATTGAATTGAATTGTTTATTAAATTGTTGGTATTGATGCTGCTGCTGCTGTTGTTGTTGTTGTATAAAAACCAAACAAAATATTATGAATTTTCAATTTTATAATACAATATACTTACATACAATAATAACAGCAATAATATTTGTCTCTACATCTACATACACATGTCTATTGGCATCCTTGAAGAGAATGATTTTTCCACTTTAGTTCCCATTTTTGTTACGCACGCACACAGTGTATTAAAAAAAAAGACTTAAATGCGTAATAGGCCTCAATGTTTATATATGATTATAGTTTAAATTTACATTTGTCGTGTGTGTGTATTTGCTTTATCCTTATTCATATCAGAGTGCAGGACGGAGTACATGTTCACACTGTGATAATATTGTTATGCTGATTTGAAACAACAACGAAAGGGATTTTTTTTGCTTTTCCAAGCTTATTTGTTTACCATATGAATATAGATGTAGATTGTCTTCTTATAACAGCATGCACAGTGGAGCAAAATTGCTTAAGAAGTCCTTCTAAGATTATGCCAAAAATAATTACACACCAGACAAGCATTCAAATCAAGACAAGTCTAGTCAAGTCTGGTCAAAACTAGTCGAATATAGCCAAGCCTCGTCAAGTCTAGTCAAGTCTAGTCAAGTCTAGTCAAGTCTGGTCAAAACTAGTGAAATCTAGTCAAGTCTAGCCAAGCCTAGTCAAGTCTAGTCAAGTATAGTCAAGTCTGGTCAAAACTAGTCGAATATAGCCAAGTCTAGTCAAGTCTAGTCAAGTCTAGTCAAGTCTAGTCAAGTCTAGTCAAGTCTAGTCAAGTCAAGTCAAGTCAAGTCAAGTCAAGTCAAGTCAAGTCAAGTCAAGTCAAGTCAAGTCAAGTCAAGTCAAGTCAAGTCAAGTCAAGTCAAGTCAAGTCAAGTCAAGTCAAGTCAAGTCAAGTCAAGTCAAGTCAAGTCAAGTCAAGTCAAGTCAAGTCAAGTCAAGTCAAGTCAAGTCAAGTCAAGTCAAGTCAAGTCAAGTCAAGTCAAGTCAAGTCAAGTCAAGTCAAGTCAAGTCAAGTCAAGTCTAGTCAAGTCTAGTCAAGTCAAGTCTAGTCAAGTCTACTTAAACCTAGTGAAGCCATAGTCAAGTCAAGTTCAGTCAATTGTACTGTGACCTAGTCATACCTCCTCAAATCCTGTTAAACAATAGTCAAATCAAGTTTAGTCAATTTTACTTTGACCTAGTAAAACCTGCTCAAACTTAGCCAAGTCGTAGTCAAGTTAAGTCAATTATACTGTAACCTAGTCAAACCTACTCAAACCTAGTCAAGTCTAATCTAATCAAGTCTACTTAAATTATGTCGATATCTAGCTAGGCATTGTTAATCTCGTCTAATTTCTTTAAGTCTACTCAAACTTTGTCAAGTCTGTTTAAACACCGACAAGTTTATTCAAGTCTAATGAAATTTAGTCAAGTTTAACCAGACACTGTGTAATCAATTTTATTAAAATCTTGTAAATAAAAAAATATGGCAACTCTGTATAATATAAACCAGAGACCTAATCAGAATTCCTGCGAATATTTTAAAAAGTAAACAGCATTTCATATGATTTTTCATCTTTCATACAATTTTCTTGTTCCACTGTATCGACATACATATCAAGCGCAAAGGTATTTGCATTCCTTGTGTGGTAATCTTCATATTTGATTTGATTTTTTCACTTTTTCTTCAGTCATATTTAGCATTTTCATGAGAATCAAGAAAATTTGATTTCAATTGTTTAGAAAATTGACGAACTTCAATGGCGAACAGGAATGGGTAGGTAGGTAGGAAGTATGGTAAGGGCGTTCCAAGTAAAAAAAAAAGAAAAAAATAAAGTGAATATTATCTCTTCAATGCTTATAAATTGAGTATATTTTGGTTTCATTATGAGTTTCAATATTTTCCCCCCCCACCACCACTACACAAATGAAGCTGCTCTCCCTAGCTTGTATAACCAAAGCCATTAACGTTTAGGCTCATATCATAACGTATGAATATACACGTGCAAAGAGTTAAATTGGATTTACGTAATCGTTTGGAAAATAAATATTTACAGTTTTCCATTTATTTTCATTGTATTTGTACAAATGAATAGAATTACAGCAGCAGCAATAGCAATAACAATAACAACCAATTGTTGCCTCTAAAAAGGCATACAACGGGTGAAAGAAGAAAAAATACAATAAAATGTTAATAAAAAATATGACTAAAAAGGAGTTATTCTCACTCTCCCTCTCTCTCTTCCGCGCTCTCTCTCTATTGAAAAATAATTGAATTTACGACTTGACATTTAAAGTCGGCTTTTAAGTCAATTACAAATATTTTGGCAAATTTTTAGTGGCAAACAAATTGTATCTGCCGCCGCCGTTGTATTTGAATCCAATTTTTAAACACATACATACATATGTACATACATACATACATTTGTATACAAGGAGCATATTTGTGTGCATTGAAAGTGTGTGTCTGTAAGTGTTAACGTGATGTTTAAATTGTTGTTACATGTTTACGTGGCATAATCTTGTTAAATATTTGTATTTCACTTTCACTTTTTATTTTACGCTTGTGTTAGCAAAAGCCTTCCACTTAATGGGATTTTAAGTTTTTTTTTATGTGTTAAAAACAAATATTTTTATTCCAATTTAAACAATTTTTTCTTTTGCATTTTTGAACTCAAAAACACTATGGCATGCACAGTAAAATATTTGTATTGATGGGAAAATAACTAAAATCCGACTTTACAGCTTGAACGGAGCCTAGTAGAAAAATCTTTTGAGTCTATTCGTCTAATCTTTACATCTTTTCAAGTCTATCTTGTGTTTACCACATAAATGCCATATAAATTCCAGAACAAATCTTGTCGTGTTGAGGCATTTCAATTTAATTGAAACTAAATCAACTATAATAAGTCTACTTGAATCAGATTTTTATAAACGATCAGAGTGATTAAAAAAATTGTACAAGAGAAAATAATAACTGTAACAAATCAACAGTAAGGTTCTAGAAGTTGCCAGACCTAAAAAATGGTGTACAAATAGAGCAAAATGTAACGTTGCCAGTGAATTTTAACGGAAAAAGGGACGTTGAAACACTGTTGTATAATACACTGTGAAGAAAATAGGCCGTGTGATAAAATTAATAGCGCTGTGTTATCAAATAAATTTAAATAAGCAAAGAATTTTATGTTAAATTTATAATCCTTGAAAACACAGTTAACTTTTTTAAAACTGTAAAAAACGTAGCAAAATACGGTCTCTTCAACTCTAATCAAATTTATTCATTTTAAGTCAAGTAAATCCAAGTTGAATCAAATATGGTTACTACCAGTTAAGTCTACATGAGATTTGTCAAACCTAGTTAAATTGAATTTTTTAAGTCTGCATAGCCTAGTAGGTCGTGTGTTGGCTTATTAAACGTGAGGCTATGGTTCAAACCCCAGAACAGAAATCTCGAACAGAACTAAATTTGAAAAAATATTTCTTCGGCGACTACCTCACAGCAGTCTTCTGGTAAAAGCTCTGAGAGTAATGTAAAAATTGCCATGAAAAGTTTCTCAACGCCGTTCTAAGTGCACTTTGAACTGTCAATCACACCATGGATAAAATTAACAAACACACACACAACTTGAGTGGTGTGAGAAACAAGGTTATAATCCTGACTAGAGGGTTGTTTTTTTTCGCCGAGGAGGAGGAGGTTTTTATCTAACCGCACCATAGAGGAAGTCGTCACATCCTCCGTGTGTGGGGCCCTCACACACTAAATCACCCCCTCGTCTCGTGGACTTGTTGTGCCCACTCCGGAACTACAGTGGTATTACTTCGGAGTGGAGTCCCTTTGGCCCCTGCGTGTTCCGCGTCCGGATTGCGTGTCGAAAGTTGAAGAGACATCTAAGTGTCTCCTAAAGGGTTGTAACGAGCAACAAATTAAAATTATATAAATTAAAATATTGTCACGTTTTTACCTTTTAAAAACGTTTAAAATCTGAGCTCGTAGATTGCAAATAAAATGAAAATGACTTCATGTTTAGTTTTAATTAAATTCTTTATTGTTCTTGATGTGAACAACAACAATTGCTTTGCTTGTTATTCCTTTTTGCACTCTTTTGCATAAACAATAACAAGTCCTAGTAAATTCGACAGATCTTTGTAACGGAGATCTTCAAAACATACCGCTTCTGCACACAAGACTGACTGAACCTTTACTAACTCTGTTGCCTGCTTTGCCTTGCCTTTTATATGACAACGTTAATAGTCTGATGAATCTTCATGAAGGCGAATGTTCGTGACTTCGTCTTCTCGAGATCTCTATAAGTATAAACATCGTTGTTTCATTATTATTGTTTGTGTCTTTTGTTTACATTTATTCTTGTAGTGTTTGTTTGTATATTTTTGTTTACTTGTTTATAATTTTTTATGCTCGCATTTGTTGTTGTATTACGCCGTGCGATAATTTGTAAACAAGTTCATTGCTGAAACAAAACACCAGTATCTAGATTTTTCCATTTTCGTAAAAATATCTTAAATATGGTATAAAACCTTTTCAGAATTAATTTCTTTATGATGCTATTACTTAACGTACGAAACACATATTTATTCTGAAAATAATTTCTTGCATGATAATACCCCATAATCCTGAGGAACATCGTACCCAAACCATTTTTCTTTCAGTTTCAGAGCCTGGGTTTTTTTTCAACTAACCTTTCATTATTTATTAGGCAAACAAATTGCTGTTGGTAGGGTACAATTAATACTCATTATAAATGATAAAGAAATGAATAGAAAAATAATGCATATGCTAGCTATTTTAATTAGTACAACAACAATATGCTTCACATTATTGAATTCATATATGTATTCTGCTTGAATTCAATTGAAATTGAAACAAGTTATAGAAATAGTTGGAGTTTATTATTCAATCATAAATTAAATAAATGAATACACAATCAAATACACACACGCATACACAGTCAAAGAGACAGGCAGACAGACAGACAGTTTATAGAAATATACAGTTATTTTCCAAGTAATTTATTCCATAAACATTGGTGGCATGCTTCACCGCAAAGCTTAATATGCTGTTATCGATATCAAATAAAAACTTACTCCCCCTGTTCTACAATCAATCTGGTATCCTGCATTCATTATGTACACACTTGTACATACATACATATGCAGTGTCGGTGGTAGATTGTCTCATCATTAGTTTTATTTGAATTACAAAATTAAATAGCAAATGCATCTGCATCTGCATCTGCAATAAAATTTGATTTGTTAAGCAATTTTTCTAATATTTTTCAATTTTTTTTTCATTTTTTTCAGCAATTTGTGAGTTTTATACGCTAATTTAAGCAAATCAATGTATGAATTGCAACAAAAAATAAAAAAAAAAGAAAATGATGGCATATAGGTTGCTGTTACCGTTACCCGTTATAAATATGGGCCTCATTATTTGTGTCTATTTGACCGGAAGTAATACATTTCAATACATTTAACGTATCGCCTATTTGCCTGCTCCACTCGCATTAGTTGCCGTTGTAACAGTATATTGTTGCTGTTGCTGTTGCTCAATTAATAATAACGGCTTTTTTGCTTTACTCTTTCTGTTTTTTTCTTTGCATCTGCTGTCCATGATGATGGACAATTGTTGTTGCCTGATTTAGATAAACGTATTGAGAGTAGGCGGATGGTATTTATGCTTTTTCCATGCAATGTGATATTAGAGTTGGAGGCGTTGCAACACATTGTGGTGGCGTGCTGGTGGTCCGTCCGTACATGACTGGACGTTTAAAAGCTGTTAGCAATTATTGCTGATAGTGATGATAGCAGTTTAACATCCGTTTCCGTTTTGGCTGCATTTTGTTCGTTTTTTTGTTTGTTTTGCATTCTAAACATAATGAAGAGGTGATTATAATCAATAAATGTATAGCCCCGTAAGGGAGTGTAAATGTTCGGTGCTAATTTCTAATGCAAATCGATGAAATATGATTTGAAAAGAAAAATAAAACATCGGAGAATCTTTTTATGCCTTTGATTTTCTTTTCTATTTTGTTTTATTTTGTTACAGCGTGATAAGACATCTTCAATGTAAAGAACTGTGCTCATTGAATCCTATTCTCTCCTATTCGTCATGGATCATGTAGCCTCCTTCATGGATTTTTAAGATAGAATTGAAGTCTATTACTTACTTATTTAATTTGTCATTACAACCCTTTAGTCAGGATTGCGACCTAGCTTCTCATTTCCTGAAGTCTATTAATTTTTAATATTCAAAAATAGATTCCATCCACAGCTTTAGGAGCTTATTCCTGCTATTCCTCTAAAACGTCTAGCCTGGGCTATAAAAACCTAGAAATTTTACAATATTCCTTATGCCGTCATGAATAATCCATACTCCGTCTCAGCACCGGTTTCCTCTTCCCGAGAAATTGCCCCAGCGGAGAACTAATCCAATCTCTGCTAGGTTCGCGACGTTTTAACACCATCTGTTGCCATCTAAACTGCAACATCGTTACCATATATGTATGTACAACATAATCGTTTGGTACCCACCACAGTATCACCCTGTTCTTGTTCTGAGCTAAGGTTCATCTTGCAGATAATAATGAATCTTGAGCTAGCATTTTGATCTTTGTGATACTATCGGGCTTCTTTCCAATAGCATGGCTAATTCACCACCATTTTGTACGCTTGTTTTGCTACAGCATGAATTCGTCGCTGGTTAATTGCCAGAAATCTTTGCTGTTAATGCTGCCTATTATTCTTACAAACTTATTGATGAATATGCACGAATTACAAAAAGAAAAAATCCTACAGAGTTATTGCATTGGGTAAGGAAAAGCATATAGGTTTACACATGAGATGAATATCAACGATTAGCTCCTCTTTACGCCACCTACTGCACTCTCATAGAGAACATGTAGAAGAGGGCCAATGATTCATTAGCAATGCGGTCTGTATTTCATTGTTTTATCGCTGTCACAATAAAATGCATTTCAATGGAATAGAGTCCAAGTCTAAATCGAATACTTTTCTAAAGGGTCCGCCAAATAACTTTTTATTTTTTGAAAATGCTTTAAAAAAAAACTACTGAATATTTTCTCAAATTTCTTTTTTTATTTAAAAATACAATCCTTCCGATTAATAATGGAAAATAATTTCATTCAAATGACTGCCCCGGCTGGCCATGTAGTAGCCTACACAATCGGTCCAATTTTTAAGCACATTATCGATTGTGTGCAGCTGTATTTTACCAGTGGCTTCACGAATATTGTCCTTTAAAGCGTCAATTATCTCTGGCTTGTCGGCGTAACACTTATCTTTGACGGCACCCCATAAATAATAGTCCAACGGTGTCAAATCGCAGCTCCGAGGTGGCCAAACGACATCAGCTCTGCGGCTGATAATGCGATCTTCATTCATTAAATGCGATCGCAGGCCCACTTAACGAAGCGAAAACGCATTGGATGGTCAATTGGCTTCAACTCCTGAACCAATTGGACTTTGTATGGCGTCATACCAAGGTCTTTATGCAAAATTCGTCTCAATGATGTCTCCGAAATGTTCAATTGTTGAGAACGACGGTGAATTGATGTTGATGGCGCTTCACGCACATTTTCTGCCACAGCAGCAACATTCTCGGGTGTACGCACTGTTTTTGGCTTTTCACGCTTTGGTTTATTGATGAGTTTCTTTCACTTTTTTCACAAGATAACGAACATACTTCTTCCAAAATCCGTACGCAATTTTCGCACACATTCTGCAACATTACCATGATTTTCAAAGTAATGTCACAATATTTCCCAGCGTTGTTCAAGCGTATACACAACCATATTCGTTTAGCGGAAGGATAAAACTAATTATCTGTCAAATCAGACATGAGCTAAGTGTTACCATTCACGAAATAAGCACTAATTGAAAAAAAAAAACGTTAGATGGCTGACCCGATACATTATTCGATGTTTCTCCGATGAAAGCATCCATTTGAGGAAAATAAATGCGAATGCTTGCTCTATTTTCATTCTAGTAAAGATCATCTGCTGACTAAGCAACCTGGCTTGAGTCTGAAATACAGATTTTGTAAACTTCATTTCATTTCATCAAAACCAATAGTTTGAATATGATATTTTTACATTTCTCCTTTGAGCCCATAAGAGTATTTATCAAGCAAATGAGTTCAGAGTTCTGTCAAACTCTTACCGCCATTATTACAAAAATATGATGTCACTAAAAAATTACTTTATGAATGCCACGGACTCAGCTCTTTCGTGTACAATAAGTACTCTTTTTATGTATTTTTCTAATCAATACTATTACATATCACTACCATACATACGTACAATGAGCTTCAAACTGTACATTATGGATAAAATTCTAACAATTACCAAACTCAGCTTTTACCACTTAAGGAGAGTGCCCGAAAAAATTTAACAATATTTTGAGATTTTTTGTAATTTTTTGTTTGTTTCATTGTTAAAAACTGGCAATGAAACAATTTTAAAATAAAAATAACGTTAATGTATTAATGCATATACATATATTTTTTAATATACAGTTTCTTTTGACGCTCACTGTACATTCTTGATGTATGCGATTATTTAAATAACTTTAACTAATTAATTTAAACATCATTATGATAAGCATTGGTATTTGTTCACATAGCAAAACTATTTGATTTGTATTCACAAACGTTTTATCACTCTTTTTAAATTTTTAATGGTTTCCATTTCCTCTTGTAATTACTACCACAAAAGCCACTACAACTACAAATCCGATTTGTAATGTAACAATAATACACATATACATATTCATTTATCTATACATACTTATGTTTATACACATATACACACATACTTTAGAGATACCATACAAGGATGCCATATACTCGTACAATAGGTTTGTTGATGTGTGATTTGTGGTCCACATTTGTTTTTAAATGATAACTCAACACCCAGTCAGCCAGCCATTCGCTCTCGTTCGCGCTCACCTGATGCCATTCACATACAAATTTTGTATAAAATTTTCTGCACGATTTACCTCGATTTGCGTTGCAATTGTTTTAAATATTTTCGTTGTGAAATTTCTGAGTTTGAGGTTTGAAATTTCAAAGCCCCTTTGGCAAATTGCACATTTAATGCTTCATTTCATAATCATTATTATTATTATTATTTAATAAACAAATAGCAACAACAACAATAATAATGGCAAAAAAAAATTTAATTTAAATAGAATATGACCACCATCAAATTCAATAGAATGCCTAACTACAACAACAACAACAACTGCAGCAGCAGCAGTAGCAGTAATAGAAAAAAATTCTTGCATTTTATTTGAAATTAAACGAAATAATTTCGCATTCATATGGCAGTAAATGAAACGTGAAAAAATGGGCAATCTAAACTACAGTCCATTAAACGCGAATATTTACGATACCCTATACGATAGCTTTCTTTGTAGTCTAACTAAAGCTAAGCAAGGCCGTAATCCTGACTGAAGAGTTGTAATGGCCAATTATGTATGTATGTATGTAACAACAATGCGACCAAGGACTCACCTAACGGTAATTGAAATGGATTGATATTGTTACGTTTTTACCTTATAAAAACGTTTAAAATATGAGCTCGTAGATTGCAAATAAAATAAAAATATATCTGTGTTTAGTTTTAATTAAAATTCTTTATTGTTCGCACAATTCTGTGTGCCACTGTTCACAACTTTATGTAAACAACAACAATTGCTTTGTTTGTTATTCATCCGTTTACACCCTTTGCATAAACAATGACAATTACTAGACAATTGTTCGACTGATCTTTGTAACGGAGATCTTCAAACCACGATTGCATACATACATACATAATTGGTCATTACAACCCTTCAGTCAGGATTACAACCTAGTTTCTCACACCACTTATGTTCTGTGTATTAATTTTATACATGAGTGGCGGGACCTACAGTTTAAAGTCGACTCCGAACGACAGATTTTTGAGAAACTTTTCATGGCAATTTTATTTACTCTCAGAGTTTTTGCCAAAAATCTGCTGAGAGGAAGTCGTCGAAGAAATACTTTTTGTATTATATTTTGATGTCAGGCCGGGGGCTCGTACTCTGGCTGTTCGTCTAATAAGTCAACACACTACCTACTAGACCACGGCGACTTCTACCTTCAAACCACGATTACTCTCTTCAAACACACCGCGTCTTCACACAACATTGATTGATTTTTACTGACTCTGTTGCATGCTTTGCCTTGCCTTTTACATGACAGAGTAAACAGTCTGATGTATGTTCTTGAAGGCAAATGTTCGTGGCTTCGCATTCTCGAGATCGCTATAAACGTAAACATCGTTGTTTCATTATTGTTGTTTGAGTATTTTGTTTACAATTATACTTGTAGTGTTTGTTGTTATATTTTTGTTTACTTGTTTACCATTTTTTTATGCTAGTGTTTGTTGTTGTATTAAGCAGTGCGATAATTTGTAAACAAGTTCATTGTTTTGTTTTTGTAGCTTTTGTTTATAATTTTAATGTTAAACGATGTAAAAGCAAAACACCAGTATCTAGATTTTTCATTTTCGTAACAATATGATCTGCAATTTTTTGGGCATCCAGAACTTATTTTACAGAAGGCGATGATGAGAAATAAAACAATTCTTTTGTTTGTTTATTTCATCAAAATAAGGAAATTTTTATTCTTAAAATATTTGTAATTTATTTTTTTTTTTTTTCCCGTGACTTTATTCGCGAGCGTTGTCTCTTAATTGTACCAAAGGCGAAGCTAAAGTAAAGTTGTAACAAATGTTTTAAACATAATGTACCAAAAGAATTAATGCTTAACTTACAGCGTATAAGAGAAAAGAAGTACAAGAGAGAAGTACTAAAAGTAATTGTAAATCAATGTAAACAATAGTTACAAGAACAATTTAGTTAATATAACAAATGATTGGAATGTATGTACCGTAATCTCGTATGATCTTAAAATATGTATTAAGCTGACTTTAGTTGTGAAGATCATACAGTGATGATACAAAATTTAGCACACCTAATCTGTTCCTTAACATCCCGCGCCGCCCTGAAACATGGTTTCAGAATACAGGTAGCTTTACTAATGTGGTGATTGGTCTTGTTGTCTCACCATACCGAGTCTTAAGTCTAACCACACGAACATTTCCATCGTCGCCAGGGTATGCCTTGATTACCTTAGCCATCAGCCATTTTGCTGGGGGTTGATGTTTTTCTTTCACTAGTACTACATTGCCTTCTGCTAAATTATTCTGCGCCTTGTTCCATTTTGGCCGTTGTTGCAGGGAAGTCAGGTATTCTTTATGCCACCGCCGCCAAAAGCCTTGAAACATGTTTTGTACATGTTGCCAATAGCCAAGTTTATTAACGGGTACTACCGTAAGATCGCCCTCTGGCATCGAAGTATATGGACGTCCAATCAGAAAATGCGCAGGAGAAAGATAGCCAAATTCAGTATCTGGAACAACACCAAGGGGTCTCGAGTTAACCACTGCTTCGATTTGTGTCAATAATGTATGCATCTGTTCGAATGTCAATTCTGTGGTCCTGATTACTCGTCTAAGGTGCAGCTTCACTGATCGTACTGCTGATTCCCATATTCCACCCCAATGGGGCGCTATTGGTGGAATAAATTTCCATTGTATTCCGTCTTCAGCTAAAGATGTGGAGACAATTTCATTATGAGCTTGTGACATTAGTAATTTATGCATTTCATCCAGTTGTCGAGAGGCACCAATAAAATTTCTACCGTTGTCACTATAGATCATACGACATTTTCCTCTTCTTGCAATAAATCTTCTCAGCGCAGCAATAAAGCACTCTGTGCTCAAATCGGTTACAAGCTCTATATGAATAGCAGATGTAACGAGACAAACAAATAGGCAAATATATCCCTTCGACCTTTTAGGGTTTCTTCCAGCAAACTGTTTTAATAAAAGAGGGCCAGCATAGTCACAACCTGAATTTTCGAACGGAAAAGCTTGTCGTACACGAATTTTAGGAAGGTCTGCCATTAGTTGCTCGGTTATAGTTTGACGTTGGCGAAAACATTTTAGGCATTTGAACGTCAACTTCCGAATGAGATTTCGAGCGCCAATAATCCAGTATGTCTGTCGAGCAATAACAAATAAAGCTGAAACACCTGGGTGTAAATTTCGTTCATGTAAGTCCTCAAGAATTAATGTAGTAATTCGACTACTCTTCGACAATATTATGGGATTCTTAGTGGCAATATCCAGTTCTGAATTGCATAAACGGCCACCGACACGCAATAATCCATTTATGTCCAAGAATGGGTGAAGTTTTAATAAAGATGAGCGTGAAGAAATTGATCCTTGTTTCTTCAACTGGACTCGCTCATTACAAAAACAACAATGTGCGTATTTCAGCAAGATTAGTTTAGAATGTTGAACTTCATGAAAGGAAAGACCTGATGTCTGAGAACTGCGTTGATGTGTAGTCTTATAAAAAAATTTCAACATATAGGCCACTACACGAACTAGTTTCGTCCATTTCGATATACGAGCGACAATCGATTCGAGGGGATTATAGTCCTCAACGGTACTAACCATTGCGATGGAAGTAGACTTCAATGCATTAAGAGCTTCTAGATCTGTAATAATATCAAAATTTTTAGAATTGCTTAGCTTAGAATTGTATTTCAAGTTGTCGCTTAGCCAATTAGGTCCCTTCCACCAAAGTTCAAAGCTAAGTAGTTTTGACGCAGACATTCCCCGAGAGGCGCAATCAGCTGGATTCTCCTTGGAGGCAACATGATCCCAGAATCTTCGAGGCAAATTGTCTAAGATTTCAGACGTTCGATTGGCCTCAAACGTTTTTAATTTTGGAGGCGGTTGGGAGAGCCACGACAATACAATCGTTGAGTCACACCAAGCTCGAATTTTTATACTGTAGGGTAATGAATCGCGAATACGTTTAAGTAGGCGTGATAAAAGCAAAGCGCCGCATAACTCTAATCGTGGCAATGATTTTTGTTTGATAGGTGCTACACGTGTTTTTGCAGCAATTAGTGTCACCTGATTACCTCCAGAATCATCAACATATTTTGAGTAGACTACTGCGGAATAGGCTTGAATGGAGGCGTCGGAGAATCCATGTAGTTCCAGATTTTTATTCCCATTAGGCACGTATCGGGGCAAATGATGATCTTCTAATACATGTAAATCTTCCCGATATTGAGTCCATAACATTGCAAGATCATTTGGTAGAGGTTCATCCCAAGATAAATTTTGTGACCATAGTTCTCGGAGTAAAATTTTGAATCGAACGACTACTGGAGCTAACAGTCCCATTGGATCGAAGATTCGTGAAACATCAGAAAGAACTTGTCTTTTAGTAGAGGCTGAGATGGCTGCAAGTCTGATTTTATAACCAAGCATATCATCCTTCGGCTTCCAGTAGATTCCAAGGACCTTTTTGATATCTTCGTCAGGCGATTTGAAAAAGGAATGATCTTCAGTAGTTTCTGAGATTTTAGGACAATTAGAAATCCATTTTCTTAATTCAAGTCCTGCAAGAGATAACAGTTCGATAAGATTATTTCGCATAAAAAGAATTTCCTGTTCGGTAGGAGCTCCGGTGAGGACGTCATCAACGTAAAAATCTTCCAAAAGTATTTTTGCCGCTACTGGAAAGTTTAACATGTAGTCATGGGCTAATTGCTCCAGAACGCGAACAGACAGATAAGGGGCGCAAGCTGTACCATATGTCACAGTACATAACTGATAATGTTTCATGACTTCTGTAGGGGATTCTCTCCAAATTATGCGTTGATAATTTCTGTGCTTCTCGAAAATCCATATTTGTCGAAACATTTTTACAATGTCGGCCGAAAAAACATACCGATGAAAGCGAAAACGTAAGCAAACAGAAAATAAATCCCTTTGAATGCTCGGTCCAATATGCAGCATGTTGTTGAGTGACACTCCATTAGAATCAAGAAAAGATCCATCGAAAACAACACGAATTTTTTCACCAATAACTGGATGATGAGGCAAGTAGAAAACCTTATCATCGCTAAGGTTTATTTCACGAGGCGTAAGTTCACGCATATGTCCCAGTCGCTCATATTCGCGCATGAATGCTTGGTATTGTTTTCGTAGGCTCGCGTTTCTTAGTAGCCGTCTCTCTACGGCGTAGAATCGAGACAAAGCTCCATTGAGCGTATTTCCAAAAGTAGGATTTTCTAATTTGAATGGTAGCTGGACCAAATATTTACCATCGCTCGCACGCGAGTGAGTTAATTTGAAATGAGATTCGACATACTCATCATCAGGATTTATCCGTACATGATGTTCAGGTTCTTCTATTTCCCAAAAACTTCGAAGACTTCGGTCGATATCTACGGTAGAAATGAGAGATATAGTACGGTTACTAACCTGGCTTGTTTCAGCGGAGGTAACGACCCATCCGAAAATTGTAGAAACCGCAAGAACGTTTCCTTGGGAATCAAGATGTTTATTAAACGTGAATATATTCCAAATGTGCTCAATACCAAATAAAATATCTATCTGTGATGACACATTATAGTATGGGTCAGCAAGGGCTAAATCCTTTAACTGATGTGCAGATAGATTGTCAAAAGACTGTTGGGGAAGCGATGTCGTTATGTTTGGCAAAATATGCACCACTGCGTCAAATGAGTGCTTTGAAATACGAGATTGTACCATAATATGGCAAGATCCTCGAGTAGTTTCTGCTTTTACTGATGAAATTCCGCTTACTAAAATCTTTGAGGGCTGCCGTGGAAGCCCTAGGCGTTGGGCACAACTTTCGGTTATATATGACAATTTTGATGCAGAATCCAGTAAGGCACGACAGACTATCAGTTGACCATTTTTATTCTTAACGTACATTAGTGCTGTAGGCATAATGTATTCCTTATTTGAACTTTGTTTTGTGATATGTGGCTTTAAAGTCAATGAATGGAATGAGACTGGACACGAGACATTAGCAATAGTTGACCAATTTCCAGTTGTCGATGTGGGGTTACAGGGCAAAAGAGTCTCGGTTGTATTGGTAGTAGGCCCTTCATCAGCAGCAGTGGAAGTTGTATGTAGCAATGAATGATGACGTCTACGGCAATCTTTACATCTATGTTTTGATGGACAGTTTAAAACAGAATGACCACGTCCTAGGCAATTATAGCACAGATTCGTATCTTTCACAAAAGTACGGCGTTCAATTAGTCCCAGTTGCAGAAATAATGGACATTTGTGAATTGAGTGTTCTACTGATTTACACTTGGGGCAAGAGGTGAATTTACTATTCGTACTCACCAGACATTTGATCGCATGACTTTTATTTGGGGTACCTTGTTTAATTTGCGGTGTTGACTTACGATAACAAAGCTCCAATTCCTCACACCGATTATCCAAAAATTCAAAAAAATCTGCTATTGTGGGACAAGGGTTGTTACTGCTGGTAGAAATCCATCGGGCTTTTGATTCAGGGTCAATCTTGGCAAGCAGTAGATAAATGATCCACCAATCACGTTCAGTTTTCCCAATTGCATCCAGACCACGTATAATTTCATTAGCTGAGTCAGAGAGTTTTCTTAAGACGGCACCATTTTCAGTCGATATAGAAGGCAAGGCCATAAAATTTTGAATGAAGGAGTTAATTATATGCTTCGGACGGTCATATCGGTCATTAAGTCGAATCCATGCTGTTTTGTAAGCAGTTTCCGTAACAGGAATGTGTTGAATAATTCTGGCAGCGTCCTCCCTTAATAACGACTTCAGGTAATAGAATTTATGAGTGTTTGACAACGTTTTTTTTGAATCAATTGTTTTCTCAAATAAATCTTTAAAACTGGGCCAATCCTTGTATGAACCAGTGAATACAGGAATATCAATCCGTGGTAATTCATTTTCCCTCGGTGTGGTAGTTACAGCCATCTTTTGAAGGAAATCTGCTTGTTGTTCTGCTAGCTTCTCGATAGCCTCAGTATTATTCTGGTGCTCTGCTGGTTTCGGGCTATGTTTAGTTTTAAGGCTGTAAAACTTACCGCGAGCAGCTAAATATTTCTCTTCGTACGCTTCGAAATCCACCTCTGGGTCAGCGAAGCCTTCTTGATTACTAAACCGATAAATGTCATCCGTCGATTTCAGAAATTCGTGCCATACAGTTTCTAACCGCTCCAACCGACACATCACCATCTCTATCGTACAATCATCTGGAGGAGCTTCAGCAAAGGAAAGCAATCTGGTCAAGGATCCTTTCAAGCGACCTCTGTAGGCTATAAGCGCGCTCATATCTTCAGCCATTATTGTGTTACGAATATGAATTGATCGATTCTTTCCGAAAAAAAAAATTAATTTAATTTTCTTGAAGTGAAGTTAATTATTAATTATAATAATTATAATTCCCGGTAGACTGGATTCTATCCGGTTCGAAGGACCAGCTCTTATGATGAGAAATAAAACAATTCTTTTGTTTGTTTATTTCATCAAAATAAGGAAATTTTTATTCTTAAAATATTTGTAATTTATTTTTTTTTTTTTTTTCCCGTGACTTTATTCGCGAGCGTTGTCTCTTAATTGTACCAAAGGCGAAGCTAAAGTAAAGTTGTAACAAATGTTTTAAACATAATGTACCAAAAGAATTAATGCTTAACTTACAGCGTATAAGAGAAAAGAAGTACAAGAGAGAAGTACTAAAAGTAATTGTAAATCAATGTAAACAATAGTTACAAGAACAATTTAGTTAATATAACAAATGATTGGAATGTATGTACCGTAATCTCGTATGATCTTAAAATATGTATTAAGCTGACTTTAGTTGTGAAGATCATACAGTGATGATACAAAATTTAGCACACCTAATCTGTTCCTTAACAGGCGATTTGAATAAAATTTACATCTTCATGAAACTTTCGAGGAGTTTGGAGGTGAAAATTGGCAATAGTACCCAAATAAGTTATATCCATTAAGACGGCTGCCAGTTACGCTTAACCTAACCAAACATCAATTTAATTAATCAAGTTTTTCAACTGACAAGTGATTGCTCTACTGTTGCGGGTCGTAGCATATTAGAGTTGATTAAAGGGAATAGGAAGTGAGTTCTACTCCCTTATAGGACATGACGCTTTCTGACCTTAATTTAAAAAAAAACCATGAGGACACGATTCAAACCGCAAGTCAGATATCTCCAACAAAACGAAACATGAAAAATATTTCTTAGGCGACAGTGTCTCAGCTGATATCTCTTAAAAACTCTGACAGTAAATCAAATTGCCATGAAAAGCTAAAAAAAAACATGTCATTCGGAGTTGACTTTAAACTGTAGGTCCCACCACTCATGGATAAAATTAACACACAAAACATTAGTGGTGTGCGAAGCTAGGTCGTAATTCTGACAAAAGGATTGTAATGACCAATTATGTATGTATGTTTGCTTATGTGGAACGCCCTTCTAGTCGTTCTTCCAATGTAAGCAGACTGAAAACAAGTGTGCGTATTAACTACTCTATTGCTCTACATTCTGTGTTCTAAAACAATTCCTTACATGGACAGAAGTAACCCTCTAAGTATCGGTGGCACAAAAGGACTGTGATGTCCTTTCAAATAATACGATGCTAAACTTTTTTTGGTTTCATTTTGTTTGTTTGAAAAACTTCTAATTGTCCTTAAATGTTGTTTGTTTCAGGTTTAGTACTGCATCCCTGGTAAACTTTAAGATTTAGTTGAAAGAAATATAAAAACAAGAAAACAAATGCAAACAACAATAAAATACGATTTAAATTTATTTACTTTTGTGATAAAAACAACTTTACTTTTGTTGCCAACAGATGTGTCTCACAGTTTAAATAATAAAATTTCTTAAAAAACAACAAAAAAAAAGAAAAAGAGAAAGTAGTTGAGAAAATAATATTTTTCTTGTTAATGTCCTTGCAACAATGATTACAAATAAAAGTCCTGTTGTATTTTAGTTCGACTCGAAGCAACTGTTGCTTGTGTACACCAGTAACCAGTGACATTATTCTCTCCTTCTCTCTCTCTCTCTCTCTCTCTCTCTGTCCTCTGCTGCCATTATTATTTTGTAAATTTAGTTGCTTGTCTATGGGAAAATAAATAATAAATGCACACACAAGAAGAAGAAGTGCTACGGATAGTGGTGGCAACAGCAGCAACTCCATTTGGCATGGTTCCAAAGTTTTTTTGGGGGGTACTTTATTGTCACATACTATGGGTCTGCGTACTGAGTTAAAGCAACAGTTTCTTGCTTTGAGCTGCTACTACCACTGCCACTGCCACTACCACAGCTTTAACTGCTACAGCTCAAGTCTCTATTGTCAACAATTGTGTTTTTATGTGAGTGTTGCACAAATACAAAATGCCATCGTATAATCATACCATCGTAATGCTACTTGCTTCTCATACTTGTGCTCATTATGAACAACAAGTTGTTGCTTCTAGAGTACCATAGACTTGGAACAGAGAGAGTGGCATTTCTGTCTGTTTGTTTGTGTCTCTGTCGACTTAACTTTTCTTTGTTTTTGTATCCACTTGCAACAATTATAATTCCTTTTAGCAAATAAAACAATGAAAAACGCAAAAACTTTAACTATTAAGTGTTGAAAGCCAAAAAAAAAAAGAGAAAAACTTTAAAATAAAATGTTGATACAACACCAGAACCAGAAACAACTGCAACTTGTTGCATTTAATTTATTTACTTTGAATAGAAAAATAAATTCAAAAGATTAATTTACCACAGCATGGTTGGGGGGGAAAAGAATACTGCTTTGTTGGCATACTTTTGAATCCAGGGTGGGCGCACTAAAAGGTTGGGGGGGAAAAGAATACTGCTTTGTTGGCATACTTTTGAACCCAGGGTGGGCGCACTAAAAGGGGTGTTATAGATGGAATCCTTGGACATGACATCAGACATAAAATAGAGTTACGGTTAGTTTCTGTTTCTAACATATAATAATGTTGGGGGTCTCTTTAACTTCCAATCTAATCTACACTTTTGCTCTGACAGTAGAAACCTGAAACCTTTCAGGACTAGGACTTTGGATGGCGTAATGTGAATGGGTGCAACAATACTCAGGAGATGACTTATGTATATTCATGTATTGCATTGTAATAAAGAGGGAGTAGTGTGCGACAAATTTTTAGCGACCAGTTTTTTCGAAAATTGTTTTTTAATAATACTGTGAGTAATCAGACAATCGCAAACACCCCCGATGTCTGTGTTGGGAATCGAAGCCAGGGTTTAAGCAATTGAATTACACCAACTAGAGGTAGTAGAACACTCTTTGTTATTTACTGAGATACAAGCGCACCATTAAATTGATTTCAACCATAAATATTGGTTATTGTTTGCTCGGGCCAACATATTTTTAAGTTTCGAAAGAAATATTCAAGTATCTTGTTTTCTTCAACTTCATTTGATTGCCTTACCATTCACGACATTCTTCGAGCGAAATTGAAGTACAGCTCTTATGTATAGCCAGGGTCTCAAAGTATACGTTGAGGTTCTCGACCTTGTTCAGAAGAAGATGATAGTGTTCTATCGCTACTATATTACATTGTGCTCTTGTCCAATAAATGACCAGGGAAATGACAGACGTCGTTGTCTGTTGACGGATCGCTGGTCCAGCAGAAGCTTTTGCTGTCAACATAAATATATTCAAATCTAACATTCGTAAACACTACTCCCTCTTACCTCTCTCATTCACACCTTTTCATGGCAAAATTTGGGTCACAAATTTTAGTTGGAAACTTTCCTTTTTGACCCTTGTCTGGGATATGCAGGTATTTTTTAACGAGGTGTAAAGCAGTTGAAAGTTTCAGATGGGGTGGGGTTGCCATCCACTAAAGTCACCCTTGTTTCAGACAATGAAACCATATTAGAACTTGTGTTAGGTTAGGAAGCAGTTCCGAATGCTATGTTTAAACATCATATTTGTTACAGTTCAAATGTCTCTGAACATTTATCGTTTTCCTGAAACGTCCAACTGGCAAGCTGTCAACATTGTTGACAGTATTCTCTCTTGAATATACCGTCTCGCAAAGAGGTGGTCGGCATTCCACTTGTAACTTGATAAGCACATCTCGGTACTTAGACATTCAACGGTTGGTTGCAGTCAAAATGCTCCTCTAATGCACGAGGTTTTTCGGCAAATCTGTCGCTCTCAAAACTTAAGTGTTTCATGCTTCAAGTTTATCTATGCATTTAAGACTATCTGCCATCTTGAAACGGTGCAGGAAGTATCGGGATATTGCACATTAAATTTTCACAAATGCTCCTATTGGGAATGCCTAAAGTATGATCACCATTTGGCATGACAGGTTATCTAGACACTGATGGCATGCATCATGCACTGCTTAGTTATCGCGTACAGATGTGGTTGATTATATTCGAACAAACAAAAGGGGTGACTAGATGATTCAAAAACTCTGCATGTCCTAATAAGATGGCAGCTGTAGGACCATTGTGATCAAAAGAAATCTTCTGGTCTACCGTTACCCACAGAGGTCAGTATTTATTCACGCTAGTGCAGGTGACTATTCGGCATACGCATGCGAGGACACTGGAATTTTTGCAGAAGATGAAAAGATTATGCACAAGAAATATACAACCTTTGTTTGTAGTTGTCCTGGCCTTGACGAATTCACCGATATGGCATTAATTGTGATGTAATCCAGGGTTATTAGCTTCTTCTATGATTTACAATGTACGTAAGAGATGGTCATCAAAACTGGCGCTCAATGCTGAGATATGGGCACGTAGGGAGCTGTTTGAAGGTTAATCACGTGTTGAATTCATAGACTAATTCACTTAGCAAGGCCCAAAACCAATTTTTTTTTGCATTTAAATCCATTAACCAGATTACAAAGCCACAATTCTTGGTTTGATGTTTCATAATCAAAATTGTTTTCAACGAAAAAAACCTTATTTGAATCTTTATTTAAATGGTTTCCAATTCTATAACGTTGCTTACTTCCGTTTCCTGCATCTTGCCACGAAGTCACACAATCAAAAAATCAAAAAGTTAATGTGATTACGAACAGTAAAAACAACAACAACAAAGAAACGGGAATTCTTATTGTCATTCTGAGCTAATAAATCGAGTTAAAAAAATGAGTTTAAACGGAAGGAGAAATCTGTAAAAAATGTATGAAACCAAGGATCCGAAAGCTAATGAGTAAATGAATGAATGAATGAATGAAGGAATAACAGAATGAACAGATGAATGAGTGAGTGAATGAAAATGATTTTTCGCTTATTCGCTGTGTCTTTTATAATTAAAATGCTGGAAACATTTTTCCACATCATTTAATAAGAAAAAGTGGATAAAATGAATGATAAAATCTAACAAACCATGACATAATGAGAGGCAAGACATATGACAACGATTTAAATGCTTTGATTTACCCTTAAATGATACACAGCTACCGCTACATACTCCTATACATATATACGAGTATGACATGGTATAAGGAATTTAAGGATTTTATGATTTTCTAATAAGAGCGTGTGTTGTAGAAACTTTTTTGCGGCAGTTTTTTATATGACGGAGATAGAAAGTGGGAAATCTAAAATGAAAACTTCATTGGTTTTAAAGAATTGCTTATAATTCTGAAATTGTTGTTTAAAGGTTTTAAATTTAATGCAGTTTATAGAATTTTCAATCTACAGTGAGCGTCAAAAGAAACTTTACATTATAAAAAATATATACGTTAATAAATAAATAACCGTTATTTATATTTTAAAATTGCTTCATTGCCAGTTTTTAACAATGAAACAAACAAAAAAATGACAAAAAAATATTGAAATATCAAATCTTTTCGGCTACTCTCCTTAAGAGGTAAAAGTTGAGAAGTCGCCGTGGTCTAATATTGGCTTGTTAGACGTGAGGCCTCGGTTCAAACCCCAGGTCAGGCATCTCGAACTGAACGAAATATAAAAAAAATATTTCTTCGGTGACTTCCTCTCAGCAGATTTCTGGCAAAAACTCTCTCTGTAAGTAATTAAACTAGTGTAAGTGAGAAACTAGGTTGGATTCCTGACTAAAGGGTTGTAACGACCAATTATGTATGTATATATTTTCGGGCACTCTCCTTAAGAGGTTGTTGTTGGTTGATTGTTAGAATTTTATCCATAGTGTACAGTTTTTTTTTGACACTCACTGTATATATACATCCGACAACGAAGAGCCCTCTAGATTTAATATATTTGAGTTCATAGTTTTTTTTCTTAGTTTTTGTCTAAATGTTTCTGTTAAGTTACGAACTCATTGGCTTCATTTTGAACTATTTTTTGGGTCATGCTTCCTTAAATTATCTGCCGTTTTATTTACTTGTTTATTAATTAATTACAATACATACATTATACATTATACATTACATTATATTCTAATTATATACGAGCTGAGTAACTTTGACCATATGCTCGGTTTAGTGTCACAGACCAAAGGTGGGAATCGAATCCACGACCCTCACGCTAATAGCCTAGCACACTACCCCCTAGACTACCAGGGCACCCTTTGCCGTTTTAAATTACTAAACTTTTATACGTCCATAGGTTAGGTTTGAGTGGTAGCTCTGATTTCACAAAGCTCACTTGAGCACGCATAGCGGCCTGTTGTGATGCCACGGGGAAAGCAGTCCCTGTACTGACCAAGTTCCACCAAAATCAGGGATGAGGAAGAAGTTGGTCAGCGCAAGGGCTGCACTTTATGGGTCCATATTAGTGTGTTTTCCATGAGTTAATTCAGCAACCAATTTCAAATTAGATTACCCCGCTTCCTTGTATCCGTACGGAGCGAAATCTTGTTATTTGATTGAACTTGTTGTGTCTCTTATGCAACTCGCCCTTCTTAACACTTCTATAGGAATATGGTTTAAGGGTTTGGGATAAAGTTTCTGATTCTTAACCCAAGGTTCGCTTAAATTTTGAGCCCTTTGAGCAAATTGGTATTATCGCTACAGAATACTCTGCATTTTCAAGGCTTTATTTATGATACACAAGATAAATGGAATATAAAGGTTATGGATTGTAAATGGCTTTTAGATACAAAGTTTAGCTCCGAAAGAGGGACTCTCTAGGAACAAACAGTTGCAGTAATTCGATGAAAGTTATTGTGCAGGTTGAATGAGTATCCACCATACATACCTAGTGTTCATTTGCCACATGCAGCAACAAGCTAGCGCTTGTTATCTTTGATTTTAGAAAAACCTAAAGCTAGAATTAGCCGAACGTTCACAGAACGTAACGCAACATACGTTCGTTTTTAGCATGTGGATGGCAATAAAAGCGAGTGCTCAAACGTAATACAATCTCGGCAAGCATTTGCATTATTTTCGTATGCTATGAACGAAGGGTTGTAATGACCAATTATGTATGTATGTACGAACATAGGTATGTTCCACTGCACGTTCGGCTAATTCTAGCTTAAGGCTTTAAATTAATTCCTATCGTGCTTTAATCCCGGTTTGCCCACATTTTTGTCGCTCTGTATTTTCCAAGTAGAATGAGTATTCTTGAGCGATAGATACTTTGTGGGCTATGAAGCTCTAGTCTATGGAAGCTCGGACGTGCAGCTTACGTTGCGTATATATAATTCAACTCCACTTAATTCTTTTGGTTTCACAATCAATGAATATTTGATTCATTTACAGTAACCCATTTTCACTATCCACTGAGAAAACTCTTGAAAGTTGATCACGTTCTGTACGATACTATCGTCAATTTTGAAAACCTGATTACATTCGTTTCGCCTGAATTTATTTGAATTTTCATTGATTTTTGGCTTTGTAAACATTGACTAGAGTCCAATACTAGTTGCGAGACATTAGACCGACATGCGAACTGTGAAAAATATTGTAGAGTAGAGGAGGCTAGGCCTTGCCGTCCGAAAAAAGGATCCCTCAATATTGTATTCAGACATAATGCAGCTCTGTGTTAAGCCTTTAAAAATAGGGACTCTATAGTTAAATTCATTCGCTTCACATGGACCTTTGATGAGGTTAACCAATTTTACTGGTTTTACAACTTTATATACCAGAGATGCTCTGATAACTTCAAGCAGCGAAATCCAATTGGCTTTTCTCAACATTCTCTGATTAATTTTCAATGTTATCCGTAACAAAAACATACATTCCAGCGTAGCCATTAGATTGATAGACAAAATATTTCCTGTTTTCTTTTTTTTTTTGTAAAACATCAAATGAAATGAGCTTAACTCGTGTTTTAATCCGTGGAAAAGTAAAAACAATTGAAAAATCGTTCACGTTCCATTGTTATCCTATACATTGGCCCACAACCCTAAACAGTAGATTGTGTTTGAGGCCATATTGAGGCATCATCCAGTCATTCATTCACTCATTCAACCATTCAGTAATTCATTCATTTCATATGCCATCAAACGAATTGATTCGTTTTTATTGTGTTTAAAAACTTAAATAAATTTCAGATCCTGCTCGAAACAATAGAACACTGCAGGGATACATTGAATAGTATTTTGGGGTTATTATTGTCATTTCAACAGCCCCAGGAGATGGATGCAATGGTCCAGCTACTACCATTGCCATTGCCATCGCCATTGCCTGGGTTGATGGTATACAGCAAATGCTGATGTTGAAGATGATGATGATGATACCAAGCATACACAGGTTGTAAATGCATGTTGAGTTCCGTATTAAAGGTTACAAACACATGTACGTATGTTTGACATGATATTCTCTCTTCTGTTTTTTTTATTATTATTTTACGACAAAGGTGACCCCATCGTGCAGGATAGAAATCAAACAGAAACGCATTTACCAACACAGTCTCTCTTGCAAAGCATACTCGTGTGTAATATTTTAAACTTTTTTTTTTACAAAATATATACACTCGACCGCTTTCAGTTAACAATACGATATTGTTGTGAGTGTAAGTGCGAGGTTGGTATGAGAATTAAAGGAATATTGTTAGAAAATATTATTGAAAGAAGAAAATTACGAACCGAAGGGTAGAATATTTCGAATTTGGCTATGGATGCTTAAAGCAGATAAGCTTGCACCTACTGATACCTCAAATCCACTATTTTTAGATTTTACGGCCATAGTCAACTTCACCAGAAAACATTTGCGTGCGATATCTGGTTCTTACTTGCCAATTTCACAATCAAATTATTTTAGAAAATATTTCTGAAAATATTTGTCTTGTTACTTAGAAAACTACCCACGCAATATGCACACATCCTGGTCATACTTATCTTTACCCATTTGACCTTACAGCCCAACGAGTCACAACCCCATGACTCGATACTGTCGTTAGGCAAATGGAAGGAGTGTAACAGTGTGATGTGATAGTTAAGGAGAGATATTGAAAGAATAGTAAATATGTATGTATGTATACACACACACACACATATGTATTTATTTATGTATGTGTAATGTACGTACAAGTAATATGAACTTTATTATGGCTCAAAGTGCAATTACCAATCAGCGTAACAGGTGATCAATTGTAATAAAACTCCCAGGGTGATTTTCCTTTTCATTATTTTCTATTTTTTTTTTGTTGTGTTTGGATTCCGTTTATTCTCCTTCTTCTTCTCAACCAATTTTTTCTACTTACACGACCACTTTGAAAACACAAATCTTTTGTCCTTGCACCACCACTACTACTGCTGTTGCCACTGCGCCTGTATGTGCTATTGCGACAACTAGTATATGCATGTCCTGCAACATACAGACTGTATTTATGCATGTCAGTGTGTATGTGTGTTTGCCATGTACTTATACTCATGCTTATGTGTGACAGCAAGTGCTTAAGAAAAGCTTACGTTTGTTTTATTGTCATCACAGTATGATACACAAGCGTAAGTACAAACGTATGCTTTACATATACGGACTTACATGTAAACTTGCAGACATTTGTTGCAGTATTCCTTACTTTCTCTCATTCAAGTGCCTCTTCCTTTACAGGCCAATATTGTAAAATGTTGTTATAAATGTACGATAGATGCATATGTAGATAGATACGCATCCAGAATTATTTTCTCCTGAGATGCATGAATGACGTACAGGCTTCACGTATTTGTTATGATAATTCAGTCTCACGTAATCTTCATTAAGGGTCTGAGACGATTCCTATTCAAAACAAGAGTTCTTTAGGCCGACAGAACCCATGTAAAAGGCCGTTTATTTTACTCTTCAGACTACTTCGGGAAAAAAAAATTAGATTGCCTTGAAATAAAGCTCCGCCTCTCTTCATTCTCCCTTTTGTAGAGACATCTCCGCCCTCTTCACAGAAATCTTTTGGCCGTGACAGCAACGTGGAAGCTCACCCTCCATGCAAGCTTATCAGGGTGCTCATTGCTGTGATCATATTTTACCCAGGCCGTCCTGTACTAGTCTCGAGTTAACTTCATAAAAGGCTGCTACTTGTATGCCAACATAACTGTCAGATAGTATTGCTATGCCCTATCTTTTATATTACCTTTCCAAGTAAAATTCAACACATCTTTCGATGATGTAAACTATCGCTTGGGTTCCGTATATCCTACTCTGGGACGAACACCCTCGCTCCTGTCCCACTGGCTGATCTCGAGCCATCCATATACCACAATTAGGTCCTCTTCTTAAAAGAGTATGTTGCCTATAATTTCATGGTGCTTACTGGTTCTATCCAGGGGATAGCTACCATTTACTTTATAGGGTTTTTAGCTTTCTGTACATCAGATTGACTTGGCCCAAGTAAACTCCTGATTGTGCTTTTCTCTCGACCTTAAGTGATCAATATAAACATGAAAATAAACTAAGGTCCTATATTAATATACGCTCAGATCAGAGCACGTTCAGAACCTGTATTACCCACAAGAACGTTAGTCAATTTCCCTAATTTCGTAGGGTAAATATACAACGAATTGTTTTTCAAGGACCACCATGAATGGAATCTGGCGGCATATTGAGATAAGATGACACTACTCTCATAAGAAATCCTGCCCCATATAAAAATGTTTGCTGGGATATATCATACGTATACATACGAAATACACCAGCTGTGTGTGGTGTATGAATTTCTGTGTAGCATTTGCCTTAAAGCTGAGTTGCAAGCTAGAGAGACTGCAACCGACCATTCAAACTAAAATTGCCGACAGTGTACATCTGCATTTAAAGCAGATGTTGTTGCTGTATTACTTCTACTATGCCGTTGCATATGTTGTTATCGTTGTTGTTGCTATTGAGTTATTATTGTAGTCATTCAATTGCAAAGAATTCTTTGTTGAATGTAATCAACCGTCACGTGATGTGTCTGTCCGCCTGTCTGTCTCTTTATTCATTAAACATATTTATGAACCCAGAGACTTCTCTGAGAGAGAGTGACATTAATGTTGAATTTTTTGTTTGTTTGAAAGTTTGACTCCATTAAACAACACTAAATGGATTGAATTTACGAGTTGGCACAGTGTATTTATTTTATAAGGATTTACTCTTATGGTATATGAAGGCTTAAAAGTTTTATACGGTTACGGATTAATACAACGCTTAAGTAAAAGAAGAAGAATAGAAACTTCTGAAATAAAATTAAATTGGCGAAGATTGCATAGTTCTGTCGTAAATGATCTGCCTTAGCTTTTTATTATTATTTCGCTTTATATCAGCTTCATTAATCAAGAAACTGGTTCTAGGCTGATAGAGTTGCCAACTGACGACGGTGTCTATAAACAACACCTTCTGTGAAAGAGTTTCGAATATAGTGGTGAGGAGTTTTTGAGTTCTACACTTACTCAAGGTTGCTCTGTCCATAACCGTTGCCAATGTTGTATGCTGCTAAGAAAAATTATTTGGGGAGTATCTACATAAGCCACTTCATTTAAATTTTTTTTTTTATTTGGAAAATGGATTGTTTGGCTTTGCCGTCAAGCGCTTTACCTACTATAGCACGTTCCGCAGAATGAAATTTAAGCATACATACATCATAACATAATTGGTCTTTACAACTCTTCAGCTAGAATTACGACCTAGTTTCTCACACCACTTATGTTGTGTTGAGTGTTAATTTTATACAGGAGTGGCGGACCTACATTTTTAAAGTCGACTACGAACGACAGATTTTTAAGAAATTTATCATGACAATTTTTATTTTACTCTCGGAGTTTTTGTCAGAAAACTGCTGAGAGGAAGTCGTCGGAGAAATATTTTTTGGGTGTTTCGTTTTGTTGGAGATGTATGACCTGGGATTTGAACCGAGGCTTACAGCTAATAAGGCAACACACTAAGCTTTCTAAGTTAACTCACATCACTTTCTCTAATTCTCTATAATGATTCTCTTACAATGACTACGATTTTATAAGTTTGCCGTTTGACGTTCCAATATTTTATATCATGGAGAAAACAGCCTCTAAAAGACTTGAAGGTGTGTTGTTCCTACCTGAACTTTGATGTCCTTGAGAGAAAAAAATTCTATTTCATCTGGTGCAGAGACTGCTTTAGTTTAGAAGATCAGCGCAGGGATTACTATCTTTAATGTATGATGAATACTTCAAATCAATTCAGGCATCATGCATCTATCCATGGTAGCATATTATAATTCAGATTCATACTTCATTTCATATGCAATAGCATTCGGATTTTTTCTGTTATTAATTTTTATTTTTCTGAAATC
Organism: Sarcophaga subvicina; assembly: GCA_936449025.2. Taxonomy (NCBI): domain Eukaryota; kingdom Metazoa; phylum Arthropoda; class Insecta; order Diptera; family Sarcophagidae; genus Sarcophaga; species Sarcophaga subvicina. The sequence goes on along the minus strand of OW388081.2, from coordinate 90,430,858 downwards.
TTTAACCATTTTGAGAATAAGAAATATGAGGGAAATATTTTTTTTAAACATACTTTTTTTTTTAATCAACAACAACATTGAAATTTGATTAAATATATCTAAACATTTGCATTCTAATAAAATAAATATTTATGTGTGTGTGTGTATGTGTGTGTAGATTTATTCCTTCTCTCTATTCGAACATAACATATTCCAAGTATACTCAATAATATGGCGCAGAACGTCTATGGAGATTGAAAAGTTCGTGGCACATTTTTAAAGCGAATAATTTTAAATAAAAAAATCTGAATAAGAAAAGAAATAGAAAAAGGATTCGATAGATCAATTCAAATTTAAGAAGGCAGGGCTATTATCAAAAAAAAAAATACTTAATGGTTCCTCCCTTCAGTAATCCCAGATGATGATTTATGTATATACGCGTATTTTACATTTCTTCTGTGATTTCAGAAGTTTTAAATCTGGGCCATTTTGTGGTTATGCAATTTACAAACATGATTTGGAATTAGTTTATTCGTCGGTCATTCAATTATTACGGATATTTGGAGTCAGGCTTTCTAAATAGCCCTACTCTATCCCCAGCTAATGTAGTTGCTTATCAATTCGAATTTAAGAAAGCAACGTTCTTTTCCCTGCAAATAAAATACTCACGATTCTATTGTATGTGATTGTGTGGTAATTTTTTACATGCGTGGCAGGACCTACAGTTTAAATTCGACAACGATCGACAGATTTTTTGAGAAAATTTTGATGGCAATTTTTACTAATGTACTCTCAGAGTATTTGCCAAGAATCTGCTGAGGGCAAGTCGCCAAAGAAATATTTTTTGTATTTCATTTTATTGGACATGTCGGACCTGGCGTTTGAACCGTGGCCTCACGCCTAATAAACCAACAAACCACATATTAGACTAAGGCGACCATGTGCATAAACCAACTTTAATTCGAGAACAAAGCCTAGACTTTGATACTGAAAAATGACACAATTCGGCTACATTGGTTTAATAAGAACTCATTTACGAGTATTTGATTATCTATATCTCGATTTGTATATGGAACTCACAGCGATAGATGGCTACACTAGTTGTTGTCCTACACCCCAACTATTCTTTATTATTCTTAACCATCTTCTGTTTAATCTGTTTAATTTTATATCGTATCAACTCTTTTGCAGATGACAGCAGAATTTGTTAAAGTTCTCGAATAGTCCACTTAGCAGACCTCTGAGCCCTCTTCCCCAAAAATGATAACATCAACGAAGAACATCTTAGAAAGGTCCGGCAGTACTATTTCTTGAGAAAGAGTAGCACTAAATAACCCCACAATCCTCACCACTACACCCACTACTTATTCGACAAATGAACCTGTCGTCATCTTAGGATCTGCCTGGGTTACGTACAAAATTGTTTTAAAAAACTCAACAAATTGGGTGAATGCTTTGTGGAACAAACCTCATGGATTTAAGGATCCATATGCCTGACAGAAAATAAAATTGCTATGAAAACTTTCTCAAAAATCTGACGTACGGAGTCGACTTCAAACTGTAGGTACCTCATGTATAATAATTAACACATGCAACATAATGCTGTGGTAGAAACTGGGTCGTAAGGTCATTACCAATAATGTTTTATTTTTTTTTTTTTTTTTTTTTGTCTTGAGCCGGAGGTGGGAATCTTCGAAAGACACTTTTGTTCCAACAAAAGAGTGCACGATTCACCATCACTGGTGCCTACGTACTAAACCCACCCCCTACACACTTCAACCACTCTCCCTCCGCGGGACTGCCGTAAGGTATTACTTCGCGGAGAGCTGGTTAGCTTGAAAGCTTTATCTCGTTAATTCAAATTTCGCCTCTGTTCCTCCAGTCTTCGGAGTACTATCAAAACTTCAGCCATTCTCTGGCTATATTGACTCCATAGAATCCTACGATTCAACAGCTCTTCCATTAGCCGGTTTGGTCCTAAACTCGTTTCCCCGGGCCATCTAAATCTGGGACAGCATATTATAATATGCTCCGCATCTTCCTCCTCATCTACACAGTTTGGGCATATAGGGGAAGTGTCATGACCAAATCTGTGCAGGTACTTCCTGAAGCACCCATGACCAGTTAGGAACTGAGTCACGTAGTAGTATGTATGTATGTATGTATGTATGTATGTATGTATGTATGTATGTATGTATGTATGTATGTATGTATGTATGTATGTATGTATGTATGTATGTATGTATGTTGGTTTTAAAATTCTGTTCTTTTTTTGGTACGCAAGTGGACCAAAATTAAAACAGATATAGTACAGCTCTGCCTTGTTGGTTTTGATTAAAATTTTTTTATTTTTCCTAGAAAAGTTTTGGACTTTTCAAGCCACATAGCAAAGTATGGAATCAAATCCTTTTGCTCCTTTAAAATGTTTATGAATATTAGTACATCTGGCTATATATGTATGTACATATAAGTACGTACCTATGTATACCTACTTGTGTTTAATAAAGATGTTGAAAATAAAATTATTTTCTATATTCAAGCGTATGTACGTGTGCATGTATATGAATAATAATACAGCTGTATGAGTGTGTAGATGTTTGTAAAAACTTCAATATTCAATTAAAAACCAAAATGTGCATTTAACCTGAGGCCACAACTTGAGTTGTTCTTGTTATTAATAATTTTTTGTTTTTGTTTTTGTTCTTCTTCTACTTCTTCTAACTCTTGTATGATTACGATTGTTGTTGTACAACAACATCTTTCTATTGTTATTTTTCATTTGAACAACAAGAACTTTGCTTCTTCTACTTCTTGGTTTTTCTGATTTTTTTTCTCTTATTTTTTGGATTTAAATCAACCACAATTTCATTTTCATGTTCATTTAAGAATGTCTTCTTCATCTCTCATACTCTACCATGGAGCAGTGTTTGCCGAATTAATCGAAATTCAGTCCAATGCACTGAAAATAGATGTGGTGGAGGAGCGTGGAGGTTGAGAACAGCAAGAATAGAAAACATCTCATGTACCGACTGGTATTTCCTGGAATAAACGTTACCAAGAAAACCAAAAAAAAAAAAACGTAAATGAAATACCAAAAAATTATTTCAATCGACACCCAATGCTTCCATTTCCTTTACCTTCAAATGTGGTTGCATTTGCTTTAAAGTTGTTGGCCGTTATCCCGAATTTTTGATATTTTTAGAAACTGAAACTGTAATTAATTTTATTTTTCCTTTCTCTCCTCACACACTTTACTTATGGATTGTTTTTAATTTTTAAGTCAATTAATCAGAGAACAGCAGCATTGTTTTTAAACGTTTGTCAGTTAATAATGGGGGGAGATTCTTAAATAAAGTTTGAACTCTTTCAGCACCTGTAAACCGAAAGGTGAAATTTAAAAAGTTTTTTTAATTCGTTGATCGTTATGTTTCTCTTTATTTTTGATTAAATTGTTAAAGTTTAAATGAATTTAATCTAATAACCATATGGGAACGTTTAATTGAAGAAAAGTTTGATGCACAGAAGGGCTTAATTAATTAATTTGATTAATATGATTCCATCGTAGGAATCTTATTAATTCAACATAAAATTGTTTATGATAGTATTTCGTATTGTATTTAAGAGCACACCTGTCAAATAACATCGTATTATAATTGGCATTCTTTTGATTGGATGCGCTACAAGCGTTAATTAGTATCAAGACACATTACTCACAACCTCATGTCTTTGTGTGGTTTCATATCCATATCTCCTCAATGTCTTGTATTAATCATGAAAGCCTGAGTTAGGCACTACGAAGGGTAAGAAAATCACAGCCACATTGCCATCTTATTATTATTATTTCAAAACCTAAATTATTTCTATTGTAGTAAAACATATGAAGTCAATGTATCCACATATCTGAGTTCAAAAATAAAACAATTAACGAAGAATTTATGGGAAATTAAAAGCTAGCCTCCCTCATCTTCATTTAATATTTTTTTTTTCAGAAATTTTGGAATAATTTGGATTATTTTCAGGAAAAAATTGTTTAAGGTTTAAACAATCTATCCCAACGTTGTTTATTGACACATAAGTGCAGCAATGATATTACATCATCTATAACTATGGGCGGTGTAGATATTAGGGAGTCATAAGCTTTTGATGTTCTCAGCATGAAAATTCAGTGTAATGCTGACACATTTTTCAGTTCCTTCTTAAGTTCTTATCATCCGATCTTACTACTTACACCATTTATAACTGACAGAGAATGGAATACAACTCTCATGTATGGGTTGGTGCCTCAATGCCTATTTTGCGGTTTTTCGACCGTGTACAGGAGAGGCCATAGTATCTCGTTGATGACGGTAGTGTATCCAACTCCATTGAATCATTGGAGCATGGTTTGTGTTTCACTGTTCTGTCGCTACTATAAAATGGTTTTGATTGAACGAAATAAGGGGACTTTTTCCTGAAATTCATATATTCCTACATAACGCTCGTCTTTTTCAGCCAGTGGATCGCACACTGCATTACAATAAAAATACGGTCTTTAGTCGAACTGTGTCGGTATGTGGAACTCAATTCCTGCAGAGGTCTATCCTGTTACTTATGGTATAAAAACATACACGCCTAGTGTCCATAAACACTGTTCTCTCTTTCCTTGTTCTCATAACATAGTTCCAAACTCAATGCCATCCATTCCCTGAGTGTTGGTCGTACGAAAAAAAAAAAAATAACGACGCTTGCCTTTGTTCTTCCGATGGCAATATTAGAAGCTTTACTAGAATTTTTAAAATAGTCTGCAACGGCAAGTGATATATTATTCTCAACTACGAGGTTATTTAGGAGTTGTAATTTTTCAGCTTTTAAGTGGTTAAAAAGGAATAAAATACAGAAAAATCATCACATGTAATCGAAAGTAAATTAAAAATATAATACTTTACTCCTTGTTTTTACTAACATAAATTTCCAATAGCAATAACAATTGCAAAATAAATACAAAGCTTAAAGTGGCTTTTAATATTACTAAAGTAAAGAATATGAAGAATATGATGTAAATTTTTAATTTCTAAAAAATCGTCAAAATAAGGGCATAAATCCGCGGCAGCCATATAAATGAAATAAAAATCGATTTGCAACCGGAGTAGTTGTAGTTCACAGCAAAACAATAAATTTATCAACATTTCATTTCACTATTTTGGTTTTATTACATTTTTAAATTTTTAAACATTTAGATCGCCAACCCATTATAATTATTTACTCACATTATGCTCATATTGAATATGTATGTAAAATTCATAATGCAGAGAACATTTGTATGTGACGTATGAGTTATATTTAATTCCATTAGTTTCATACATGACAAAAAGTCGAAGTTTTTTTATTGCATACTTTTCAGGGTAACTATTCCAGTACATGTAATATATGATGCGTATGAGTAATATAGTTTAAATACAATTAAAAAGAAAGTATACCCCATAAATTTGGAATTAATTGTTTGGAATTAATGATTTTTCGATTCTATGCAATTCTAGGCTATATTCTAGTAGGTAATGCATCATCTTCACAACAAAAAAATTAATTTGGCAAAAATTTCAAACCGTTTTTGTTTCATTGCATTTTTAAATATTAACTTTTAAATGGCCCAGAGGGTCTAATGGTCTCATGTCAGAAGTGAATATGCTGCCGGTGACTATCCATCTTCCAATCTAATGAATATTCATTTACAAAGCTATAAAGTCTCATTTACAAACGTTTCCTATTTAGTTTAAATAAAGGAAAGTGTGTGTTGGATATCACTGATAAATTTTTTATTCATTTGAAATAGCAATTATGTGTGGAATATAAAATCGTTTAAAAGTCCATAACAGACTTTTGTCTGGGTGGATCGCATTCAAAACGTCTAATTTTCCATGATATCAGGTCAAGTTTTATTGATGGCATGGGTTATGTTATGGTTTGAGAACAGCTGTAATTTGCGGCTTATTCGCATACAACTGCAACTCAAGAAAACTCCTCAAGCTAGCTAAGGTCACCTCCACGTGAGATTATCATGCCTTCAAATCGCTTGTGCATGATATCCAACGTGGCATGAGCTGTGTAACACGTAGCGTCGTTCTGTTGAAACCATTTGCCGCTTGTGGCCAGATCATCTAATTCAGGCCAAAAGAATTTTGAAATCATTGGCTTATAGTGCTCACCGCTTTCTCGTAGAAATATGAACCGATGTTGCCGCCAGCCTAAAATACAAACCAAACTGTAAGTTTTTTGAAATTTATTGGATATATTTACGGTCATAAACGCATTTTTCAATAATGAATACGTGAACTATTTTGGAATATTCCAGAATTGCACACATATGGCAATAATTTGATAAGAATGTTTTTACAAAGTATTTGCCATATTCATTACAATATATTTTGTTGCTATTTTTTTAAATACAACGATTTGATGTTTGTCTTCATACGTGTGGTACCAACTAGCATAGAAATAATGTGCTGCCAGAACAACTTTATATGTGACAGTATTACAGTCACTAGGAACTGAATAAATTTAAATACGTGTTATAGTTACTCAATAATTATTCCTGTTAAGTCACACTTTAAATCAATGAAATTATTATATTAATTCGTTGATAATATCATAATATTAAGTTCAACTTAATCATCCCTATCGTGAATATTATGGGAATAAGTTATTTGGGGGTAAACTTTTTTTCCCCATAACAAAAAAAAAAAAAAATCGGTATTACGAATATATTGGGAGTAAAAGTTTTTATTGTGAATTAGTTATAAATGCTGTATAAACACTAATTTTTTATTGTGAATTACCTCTCAACAATTTTTCAAAGAAAAATACAAATATTAAAAAACGAGTAGCGTAGCGTATATCTTCGCTTTTTGGTGCTAGAAGAGGAGAAACTATCCATGGAAAGGTCGCAGCGAAGATCTATCCGACATGAATCGAATCCACTATCACTCCCTGAAATAAAGTAAGAATTATACATACTAAAATATTTATATTTGACGTTAAATCATGTGTCCTTTACAGATCCCATGAATATTAGAGTGTAAACAAAGTAGGATTCAAAGACCTGCTAACACATTCAGCAGATGGAAAATTTGATTAGTAACAATTGCAAAGTAAATGCTTTTAATATACTAAAGTAAAGAATATGACGTACATTTTTAATTTCAAAAATCGTCATAATAAGGGCATAAATCGTCAAATCATCAATATGATATTTTTGGAGCTCAAAATCGTCAAATCTGGCAGCTATGGTTGTAATGAACAATTATGAATGTATGCAATCAGCGGTCTTGGAAGTCGCTGTCGTCTAGTGCGTAGTGTGTCGTCTTGTTAGACAAGAGCCCTTGGTTCGGCGACTTCTTCTCAGCAGTCTTCTGGCAAAAACTCTGAGAATAAGAATTGCCAAGAAAAGTTTCTCAAACATATGTCGTTCAAAGTCGACATTAAAGTCGGTGGAACCTAGTCACTTATATGTAAAATTAACACACACATCATGAGTGGTGCGAGAAACTAGTTTGTAATCCTTAATAAAGGTTGAATAGGTAATCAGTAGACATCCTTCTGTAAGACACTGAATCGAGAGGTAAGGTGGTGGCAATTCAAATTATGATGATACAGAGAATACCCGAATTATTGGATGCATTCCGAACTAGGTCAAATCCTTACCGCGAATTGACTATAAAAAGCTAACATTGGTAAGTCAGTAGCCGATGGAAACGTGTAATTTATCCAGGAATAGTCACAAGAATCTTAATCTCTAGTTATTTTATTTAGCAAGAATAGGCATGTCAATTGCTCAGAATAATAACGTTATACCAGGCTTGACATATTCGGTTGCTCGAAGTTGGAGTAAAGTGTTTCGAAGAAATTCTTAAATTCAGTCGGTTTCATTATGCTTCACTAATTTGCTATCTTTTACGGAAAGCTCGATTGATTGTTTGATATTGCGACGACTGAGCCATGTGAGCCGCATTCATTTTCAATTCCCGATCAGTCCAAAACACTGTGGTGAATTTGTTACTTGTTTCGGATATGGAAACCTTAACTGGTTGCCCAGAATGATTAGTTGAGTTCATTACGTTTTTCTATTGAAATTGTTGGTTTAGAGTTGCCAAAGTAATTATGATTTAAAAATTAAAAATTTTGGTAAGAATAAAAGTTTTTGAAGAGCACTCGAAAACACATTTCTTCCCGTATTCTTCTTAATTGATGTGGTACCTTGTCATACAGAAATGGCAAGTTGTTGTCCGGTTGTTTAAATTTTTAAAGGAGGCAACTGGCTGTTGATAGCAGCAATATTGCTCTTTCGGTTAAGAACTTGAAAATTCAAAAAGTCATGTTTAATAATAATTAAATGTTTTGAGCCACCCTAATATGTATTAATGTAAGCATACAGCGGTGGCATTATAATTAGAAACGACTTAGCAACATGTATGTTTGTTACAGTTTTATTGTTTATGTTTTTATTATTTGTGTTACAGTTTTCACTGTGTACCTGGGATCAAAGGCTTTGTTTGGAGGGCGTCTTACAGACGTTTTTCCATCAGATTGGGACAAATTAAACTTAGATTCGTCACTCCAGAGAACTCTGTTCCAGAAACATCGTTTCTAATTCTAAGGTCACCACTGCATATATTTAAATGATAGATGAAAACAATTTTAATCGCTTCCGTTGAGATTTGATTAAAACTTTGGTTTGGTATTTTAATATGAAATAAATATTCCACCGAGTGACACACATTGTTTCTTTTGTTACTCGTAATATTTGCTAATTTATTAGAATACTTATTTATTTCTATTATATCATGCTGTTATTATTTATAATAACGTATCGTATTTATTAAACGGATGCCTTAAGAGAGAGAAAAAAGAACAACAAAAAGTTTTGAAAAGAAAAACTGCCAACGGACATGATATATTCTTCGTCTCTATTGTAAGTATTTAGGCGTGTAATTCATATTTTATTATCATTCATTATTATAATATATGAGCTATTCTCTCATCACACTCTCCCAACTTCTTCTTTTCTTTCTCGTAAATGGCCAAACGTTTCGTAACAGTTATGCTATAAAAAATAGTTAAAATTCTGCTGCATGAATTACTTGAAAAATTTTTGGGAAATATTTTTTAAAAAAATCCTTAAATATTGTATTCTAAACTGTTGAATTATAATGTTTCGCTCTCTTTTGGAAAAACAACAACAACATCGCTGTTATCATCAACGAACTTCGTTGTTACTTAGAAAAATCCGTTCATATGCATATCCGTTACTGAACACACCATTATCGTCGTATCCGTTGTTTGGACGTAGAGGATAAAGCATTTGTTTTAAATGTGATGCCAGATCGATTAAAAGTTTTGTTTAAAAAAAAGTTGAAGATCAAAGCTTTGGAGTTTTAGAAAATAAAATTATCAGATGCCTCTAATAAAATTAAGAAAGCTATTGGGATATTGAGAGTTGGTAACGCAGCAGTTCATGTTATTATTATTCCTTTAGTAACTTTAAGAAGCGTTGTGTTGTCATAAAGCTTCCTCATTAATCAAAATTTTCCCAGCTTAAATGTGATAGTAATCGTTGGAGTTTAGCAGTAGTGCATTGGCTTATTAGACGTGAAGCAGTGTTTTAAACCCCAGTCCAGACAAAACGTACAAAACGAGATATAAAAGAAATGTTTTTTCGGCGACTTCCTCCCAACAGTCTTCTGACAAATACTCTGAGAGTAAATAATGAAATGAATTACAATCAAAAGTTTGTCAAAAATCTGTCGTTCGGAGTCGACATTAAACTGTAGGTCCCACCACTCAGGGGTAAAATTAACACACACAACATGAATGGTGTGAGAAGCTAGTTTGTAATCCTGACTAAAGGACCAAATACTACTGTTATAAGTCCTCCAAAAAAGATTGGAATGCCATCGTTCAATTGCCAAGGTTCAAATCTAAATTAAAATCTGCTTTCATTCTGTGCGATATAATAGTTGTTAAGCAAACTTTGCTGTGGTGTAGAATTTGTAATCCCCTATTTTTTTATACTTCAAATTGAGTTCTTTGTATTTGCATCAGTGTACAGGAGAACTTTCTGAATAATTCAATCGGAGAGATCATTTAGGATGCTAATTAAGCCTGAATTGGCACTTCAGAACTAGTTGATGAATACAGTAATTAACACCATAGATTAGTGATCGAGCGGCAAGGGTAGGTGAAAGTACAATCCTTCCGGTTAATAATGGAAAATAATTTCATTCAAATGGCTGCCTCGGCTGGCCATGCAGTAGCCTACACGTTCGGTCCAATTTTTAAGCACTGCGGCTAATAATGCGATCTTAAAAAACAGGGTGCAAAACATCGAGTGTAGCTTCGGCTGTGTGGCCCGTAGCGCCGTCCTGTTAAAACCAAATGTTGCCAATATCCTCCTCTTCAATTTTTGTGAACAAAAATTCGTTCAACATGACCCGATAACGATCGCCATTGACTGTAACGGCCACTCCTTGCTCATTTTCGAAGAAAAAATGGCCCAATTATGCCTCTGAACCGCACCAAACAGTGACTCGTTTTGGGTGCGTCGGCTTTTCAATGTATGCGTGCGGGGTTTCTGTGCCACAAATGCGACAATTTTGCTTGTTTACAAACCCGCCAAGATCAAAATGAGCTTCATCTGAAAAGATGATTTTTTTTGTCAAAATCGACATCTTCTGGTGTAGGCTACTGCATGGCCAGTCGAGGCAGCCATTTGAATGAAATTATTTTCCATTATTAACCGGAAGGATTGTACTTTCAAATAAAAAAGAAATTTGAAAAAATATTCAGAATTTTTTTAAAGCATTTTCAAAAAAAAAAGTTATTTGGTGGACCCTTTATATAATTTTTTATGGCAATTTTAAGGGCCCTTACAGCATACTTCTAGAAATGGCATAGTTGTGTGGTTAAAGAGCTTACTAACAATGGCAAACTATCCCAGGGCCAATATGCAGAGAAAGTGAACACATTTTCATGGTGGCTTATGTAATCTAAAATCCATCCTTGAAGCCAACTGACATCCCAGGATGTCAGAGAATAAATTAACAATTAATGTCTTAGAAAATTCAAGCATTAAAGTAAGTAGAACTAGAGGAAAAATATGGCTTAGTTAGGAAAATACCGCAACACTATTACTAATGTTCAAAGAGGTTATCCCTATTATTCTAGAACAATAAAATTCGGGCATAGAAGGACTAGAGGAAAAATATGGCTCAATTAGGAAAGTTCCGCAATACCAAAACTAACGCTCACATAGGGCAAGCATACCATTCTAGAACTTGCTACAGAAAACTGTTGGAAAAACTTATTGCATGAAACTGAAACATGGTGAAGAAATGATAACAACCTAGAAATAGATACTTTGTGAGAACTTTTAAAATCCTTCTTAAAGATTAATAAGGAATAAAATTAATCAGAATTTTAATAATCTGGCAATACTGCCCAAAATGTCATAATACATATTACAGGATTATGTGTGGAAAAAATGTACTACCACCATACATACATACATATATTCATTTGAAATGAAAAAGAAAAATGCCAGCTAAGCTTACAACATAACAAGAATAGAGACGTCCATCATTATTGTGGCTCATTAGTAAAAATTTTTGTAAAATTTTGGCATTGTGTTGTAATACACATTTGCATACATTTTAGCTGCTCTGTGTTCAACATACAGTACAAAACAACGCTACTAATATGGTTGCTGTTACCATTACATGCATACATATGTATGTACATATATATTGTATGTAGAAATGTAATTGGAGGGGTTTATACTCTGGAATGGCTTAAATAAGAATATCAAGAAGGGAATGGGGAGCGTGGCTTCGTTACATGTACGAGAACAAAAAATTTTGTTTTTGTATGTATGATGGTTAGTGATGCCAGTGATGCTGACGAGCATGATGTTGCTGATGAGCATGATGACGTTGACGATTATGAACACAACACACACATATCATATATGTATGTATGCATAAAAGCAGTGGCAGTGGCAGTAGCATTAAGTAAATGTCAAAAAAAAAGCAACTGATGAAAAATAAATTATTAAATATCTTCAGTTCAGTTGAATTCAGTTCAGTTCAGTTCAGTTCTGCTCAGTTCAGCTTAGTTTTTGCATAAATTCTATTCCCTTTCATTCTCTATTCTCTTCTACTATTCTATACGATTTGATACACTCTGTATCGCATCCGTTTTGGCAGCGTATTTGCCAATCCCCCCTCCTTTCGCCCCGAAGAAATTTTTTGTTCAACTTTTTTTGTATGCATGTTACGGTACTTTTGTTTCTTCTTTTTTTCTCTTGTAGTTTTTGTGTTTGTTGTTGTTCGCGTTTTTGTTGTTGTTATGTTCGTTTCATATTTTTTTTCGGTTTCTATTAAAAAAACCGTGAAATTATGAAAATCGCGAAATTTAAACCGGGAAATTTTTAATATCAAAACTAATCAGTTACCTTCTCTTATTAATAGTGTGGGGATGAGGTTGGTTTGAGGAAAAACGTGTTCTTTTTAATAGAGGGAGGCTAGCTTAGTGAAATATTGCTTGATAATGTTTAATTTTGGAATACAAAATACAGCATTAGACCATAGTGAATTTTAAAAGAGCGCGGTTAGTTAAGAAACAAATGTCTCAGGAAGATATGAATCAATGGCCTGGTCCAACATTACACCAAACCTACACATCTATTAGGTATGCAACCTGACACGAATGTGTACATAAACCCAGAAAGGAAGGTGGACATAAAATGATCGTTCAGTAAGGAAACCGTAAAAAATCCATCAGGTAGCCGCCACATAAGCATGAACGCTCAGTGATGGAGGCTACGAGTTCAAATGAAACAAGGCCTATACATCGTGAAATAATATACAAATATTAGCATACACATACATACATAATTGGTCATTGCAACCCCTTCAGTCAGGATTACGATCTAGCTTGCCACACTACTCATGCATGTTGTGTGTTAATTTTATGCATAAGCGGCGGGACGTAGAGTTTAAAGTCGATTCCGAACGTGAGAATTTTTGAGAAACCTTTCATGGCAATTTTATTTACTCCCAGAAATTTTGCTAGAAATCTGCAGAGAGGAAATCGCCGTAGGAATTATTTTTCATATTTCGTTTAGTTGGAGATGTCTGACCTGGGGTTTGAACCAAGGCTTTATGTCTAATAAATGTTAGCGCTAGCAAAAGGATGGGAAACATTTTGTATTGGCCCAATGTTTTATTTAAGAATTAATACATATAATAACTAATACATGATCCTTGAAGAACTTGTAACTTTGAAAGTAAATTATCGGAGGCGCAAAGGACAGAACAGAGTAGTGAATATGGTCAAATGCCGTCCACAAAAAAGGTTTTACGAATAGAGCCTCTAAAGAACAAGTTCTCTCTGTAATGCCTTCACTGGCAAACGGATACCAACCGTACTTATTTAATCTTAAAACGGAATGAGTATCCCTAAAAATAGTACGATCTCATCTTCACCTTTTAGATTCGTAAAGTTTTTCTAGTCAAGCCGATGATTGTAATATATTGTGGCTGGTTCTAGAATGATAGGGTTGCCATTTTCCTTTACTATTATTATTATTATTATTATTATTATTTATTCATATAAATCCAAGGGATTAAATCCAAGGATTATATTCATTTAAAGAGCACTAGCTGCTAAGGCCATCAGCTCTTTTCTTTACTAAAAAGTAACATTATCTTTAGAAAAAGTTTTGGTTGTAATATCAAACAACACAATCCACAAAGTTAGGGCCAGAAATCACTACTCGTAAGAAACAAGTTGCCCTACATCATGGTAAATAATGAAGCTGCCTAATATGAAAGGCGCGTTTCGAAGCCTGTCACACTCTTCATAATCTAGCACATTAGATACGACTTCAATAGCTTGAGGAGTACGGCTGTGATACTAGCTTTAGGGAGAATTTTCAATGTCCCAGTGTCAGTCATCAGTAAGGAACACAAAGATCACCCAAAGCAGATTAAGCCAAGTTATGACATGTTCTAAAAACTGGCTAGATTCCCATGATCTGGAATGGGTAATTCACAAAACAGCAACTGTTATTGCTCACCGGACAATATATTCAAATCGAGTTAAACGACTTTGTTATGCCTACTAATTCTAGGTTGTAGTAAGAAGATTAGGGGAACATATTTTCCCAAAAAAAAAATTAATTTAGACTTGAGAGGGAAGAGTGGAATCTTATACTCGTGCAGAAAAGGAGTCTACAATTATTGTTCAGATGTGCAGAATGGGTAGCAAAGTCCGACATATAATTTCAGATGGAAAGTTATCATATGGAATTTTCATATCCCATTGTAGATATGGATTTTGTAAGTCTAGCTGATTATCTACTTTACATGAGTGCAACTGACAAGAGCTGTAGAATAGGAAATAAGCATGGCAAAAACATAATGAAACTCTCTCAAAAACATGATTATAAAGAAATTTATTCCTGACAGCTAACCCATACACTATAAATTACGAAGGCGGTGCTACGGCTATGCCAGAAGAAAGTCCTTTCAATGTGAAAGCTGTGTGAAGGATATGAATTTGAAAACTTTATTTTTAAAACTCACTGTACGAGTATATTTCTGCATACAATTTGTGTTTTTCTGTTCTTATGAATTTGCCACGTGAGTAACAAAATTTTCAATATTTTTTCTTGTTTTGATTTTGCAAATGCAACAACACTTTAATGAGATGAGAAGGACGATGATGATGAAATGATGATGGAATGATGCCAAAATCGGCAAAATGTTGCTAACGAAAGTGAAATCGTAATGATGATGTTTTTTTTTAACTTTTAACTCCGAACTTGGGTGTCTTTCGTAATTCGAGTTGAACGATACATTCTTCGTTTACCAATTAAAACAATGACAGGAAAAAGTTTGCCAAAACACATCCCGGAATTTTTAATTAATCGGCCTTCGTTTAAAGAGAAATTTGTTATGAATTCAATTCATTTCATTAGAATTATAAAACGAAGCCATTTTTATGCCGTAATTGTTGGCATGACTAATACTTTCGGAATTTTAAAAGTAAATTATTATCTGCCTTAGCTCTTCGCTATTCATTCAATTGGTGAACCACTTCCTTTGATGCATTTTCCTGTTGACAGTTGTTTTACGCTTGACAGCATTCTCGTTTCAGTTTTATCTTCTTCTTCTTTTTTTTCTTAATATTTTGCAATGAGTTTTACATTGTGGTGTGATGATATCAGTGCCTGTGTACTGTGTCAGTGCATGTGTACTGTGTTTTGTGTTGTGAAATATGACAAGAATTCAATATGTTGTATGAATATGTTGAATGCATATTTTAGTTTATTTGTCCCTATTTTTATATTTTATAAAAAAAGGAACAAAAGCAACAAAAAAAAACTGAACTATTTATGGCCAAAAGGCAATTTTATGCATATTTAACAGCACGTTTTGTATTAAAAACCAACACAATATCACAAAATCAACCATCAGAGAGAGATGATGACAAGCAAATACAAAAAATTACCTTTGGATACTTACAGTTGAGGTTAAAGTATGAATCGATTAAATATTTAAAACTGATTACAAAAGTTGCAATTCCAATATGGCCAATTTTCGGGTATTATGAGGTGATAATGGCCGTCATAATCCATCTTCAGCGGAAGACATTGACAAGAGAACGAAAAATATGAAACAGATTTTACGAATAGAGTGTCTAAAGAACAAGTTTTCTCTGTTATGCCATCACTGGTTAACGGATACTTACCGAACTTATGGAATATTTAAACAGGAAGTGTATCACCAAGAATAATGCGGTCTTATATTCATCTTTCAGTCTCATTGTCAAGTTTTTAATATATTGTGCCGGGTTCTAGAATGATAGGGTTGCCATTTTTCTTTACTAAAATGTAACACCTTCTTTAAAAATAGCTTCTAGCTTAACACAATCAACAAAACTGGCATTATGATGTGATTGTGGACGTCGGAATCGACCTACAGTGGAAAGCATTCGCAAGAGATTTAAAGAAATGCGAAGCAGCCTGTAGTAAGCTTATCTTACAGCGCATGACGGCGTATTTTACATTCAGATTTACACCTCCATTCACATAAAGTTCACGGCAGTTGATATGCTGATTGTGTGCTAGAGAAACAGGCTTTTCGATCATGATTTTTCGAAAATTTTCTTCAGCGATCAATCAGAGTTCTCGCTGACTGTTTATATCAACGAGTATCGTTGCCGCATATGGGGTCGACAACCCACAAGGGGTTTTTAAAAACCATTGGCATCAAGCAAAGTAACTGTCCTGATGAGCATTACATTATGGAGGTGTCTTTGGAAATATTTTAAAAGGGACTGCTACCGTCATTCAGTTTGCTGTAGCTGTACAATAAGCGATTTTTGGTGATATGTAGTGAAGGTGTCGGTTTACCAAAATGTTGCCAAAAGCCTAACAATAAGACTGATATTAGCTTTATTGGATGAGAAGTTTGCAAAACGGGTAATTATTCTCGGCGCAAAAAATGACGGCTTTTGTAAATCTCTGTGGACTACCCCAAGAATCTTATGCACAAGCAGGGCCGTATCCGAATAGGCAGTTTATGTATTAAGCGGAAGACGGCGATGGCTTTATAGTATGTAGGGTGCAGCTCCGTCATACATACATACATAATTGGCCATGAAAACGATTTAGGATTGCGACATAGTTTCTCACCCCACCCGTGTTGCGTGTGTTAATTTTATACATGCGTGGCGACACCTCTAGTTTAAAGTCCCCTCCGAAAGACAGATTTTTGATAAACTTTTCGTGGCTATTTTATTTACTATCAGAGTATTTGCCAGAAATCTGCTGTGAGGAAGCCGCCGAAGAAATATTTTTTCATATGATCGTGTCAACTTGAAACAGTGAAACACGTAACTCTCTAGTGGGAATTTTTCACCAAAGTATGTCGATCATTAAAGGAAATTTATTACTGCAGGCCTATGGTTAAAAGCAGGTGTACTAATCGTCCGTGCATTAAAGAAATTTTTTACTGCACACTTATGGTTAAAAGTTTAATGATGAAGGTGTACTAAGCGTACGCCAGACTAGCTTTGAGCAGACTTGACGAAATCGAGAGCGCATGCAGAGAGCTGAGGCTACTGGAGATACAAATATATTGACTGCTGGTCAAGTGGATATTTCGAGAATACGGCTATCATTTAATCTAAGGACATAAAGTTTAAGTTGAGTGCTCTGGACAGTCACATAACGTAACGGAATTTCACCATTCCACAACCTACTGATTTTAGTGAATGGAAAGACTACATTAGTTGAAGCTTTTAACTACTTTACACCTCGTTTGAAAGAAAAGGGAAGGATACGTATGACATATTATGTACATACATACATACATACATAATTACAACGCTCCAGTCAGGATTACGACCTAGCTTCTCACACCACTGGTGGTGTGTGTTAATTTTATACATGAGTGGCGGAACCTACAATCTAAAATAGACTACGAACAACAGATTTTTGAGTAACGTTTTCATGGCAATTTTGCCAGAAGTAAGCTAAGAGGAAGTCTGCGAAGAAATATTTTTTCAAATTTCGTTTCGTTGAAGATGTCTGATCTGGTGTTTGAACCGTCGTCTCATGTCTAATAAACCAACACACTACCTACTAGACTACGGTGACTAGCTGATTTCAGGGAACGCTTTAACTGCTTTACACATCATTTCAAAAAGGGGAAGAATATCTAAGACATACTATGTATTTTTTTCCAATTTTGCTCTACACTGTGTATTGCAGTAATACACATACAATATACACATTACTATTGTCATATACATGTGTATGTAAATGAATATGAAGCAGTATTATGTATTCAAAGGTATTTTATGTGTCCCTTTTTTTGATATTGTTTTTGTTGTTGTTGCTATTGCTCTTTGTAATACAGCAACAGCTCTTTTCTTTTCATTTCGTTTTCTGGTCTAATGCAATTGTTAACCAACAATTTGTGGCATCTAATAGTACATACATACATACATACATATGTATGTATATATTGTGTATACAGGTGAATAAATTATATATGCATGTAGATATATGTATATATATGTGTGTGTGTTGAGAATATATCATATTTTACATTCATTTGTTATATCGTTTATCATATTTGTATGAAAAATAAATCTATAAATGTATGGAATATAGTATAGTATCAGTGTATGTATGTGTGTATGTATGTATATATTTTCATATATATTGACAATAATAATTGAAGCAACAAAAATTCAATAGAATATAATCACCATGAATATGAATTTATAATATTTTTTTCATGTCTTTTTTTTTTGTTCCTTTCGTTCAATACAAAAATATGAAAAAAAATGGCACAAAAGCAAAAGGAAACAAAGGCAACAATGGCAACAATAACCCTTTTTATTATTCTAACAGAATATTTACCTTTATCTACTGCACTTAGAGAAATAAATTTGAATATTAAGAAAACATTTTTAAAGAACTTTTATTTCAAAAGCATTTAAAATGTGTTCAGTTTTTTATAAATCTTTTCAGGAAAAATAAGAGAAAAAATTAAATAAAGTTAAACAAAGTATGTTTGTTTTTTTGCAGTGTATTATGCCTTTTGAACTATTTGACATATGCGATGTTCATTTTGTTAGAGGGTATTTTTTTTATTATTATTACTCGTATTTAATATTTTCCAGAAATAGGTATATGGATTCTAGGGCTACATTAGGGTAGTAATTATAAGACTAAAAATAAAAAATAAATAAAAAATAATAATGAAGTCTCCGTAGTCTAGTAGGTAGTGTGTTGGCTTATTGGACGTAAAGCCAGGGTTCGAGCCCCAGGCCAGACATCAAAACAAAATACAAAAAGTATTTCTTCGGCGACTTCCTCTCACCAGATTTCTGACAAAAACTCTGAGAGTAAAAGTAAAAATTCCCATGAAAAGTTTCTCAAAAATCTGCCGTTCGGAGTCGACTTTAAACTGTAGGTCCCACCACTCATGCATAAAAATAACGCACACAACTTAAGCGGCGTGAGAACCTAAGTCGCAATCCTGACTAAAGTGCTGTAGTGACTTTATTATGTATGTATGTTGTTCGTGATATGATATCATCGTTGGTGTCAACGATATTATCAACCGGGTGTAGAATTCGAATTTCTTATAATTTTTCTTAGAAATTCGTTTGTTCCGTTATCCACATAATTAACGTGATTGTTTGCATTCAATGGTTGTCAAGTAAAATCTAAATGATGCAGTTTGTACAAATTTTGACAACAGCCAACCCAGCGGTTGTTAGTATCACTGTTTTGTAGATCTACTAGAGCACAACGATCATATGATCAATTGTATTGCGCTATATATATATAAGGTACATACCTTTATAAGATCTTCCCCAATTATTTTTCCATCACAAACTTCTGTATATCGTCCTGTGTCAGTAAGAACAGCTCTATGTCTGGTACCTGATGAGCCCTGTGGTGTTTCTTTCTTAGTGGTGTTTCACTGTGGTGTTTCTTTATTAGAATGATATACAGATGCTCGTTGATTCTTCATCATAAAATCTATTGGACTTTAAACGATAACATGCAATATAGGAGAACTAGCCATGGATTAGGTTAGGTTGAATTAGGTTGGAGTGGGAGTTTTGGCTAAAGCTCACTTGAGCACACATAGCGGCCCGCTGTAATGCCACGGCTAAGCGCAGTCCCCGTACTGTCCAAATTCCACTGAATTTATAGAAAAAGTTGTTCGGCACAGGGACTGCACACTAAAACTACGACTCCCATAAGCTTGAAACCAGTTTGATAGTTTTATCAACGAAGCTAGGTCCTTGATATCAAGGGATGATAACTCCGTTAAGCTGACAGGGAAGGGATAGCCAAATAACTTAAATCCACGGGTTATATTGCTTAGAGATTTGGAATCGATAACAAGACTTACTGACATGAGTGAAAGTAATGATACCCCTGTGTTGTCTATTTAAAACCAATAACAGACTGCTACAGGCCATTGCTATTAGAACCCAATCACACTCAAGTAACTTCTCAAGCACACCAGAATAAGTTAAAGATAGACTCATGCCCGAACAATTTTGAAGCAGTCGTTAACACATAAGGCCTCCTTACATTAAGGATTCCTACATACATGGGACAGATGGTTAGAAAAGTTTTTCTCAGCAATATTTACCAAGACAAAGAAAGACAAATCAATTTTATAGATGTAGTCAGCCTCGATTTTACATGTTCTAATGAGAAGCAATTGGTGCCACCCTAATAAAACTACATGTCATTCAAAAAGTGCTCAATTTTCTTAACATCGTTATTCATTATTCACTCTGGTCTCTCGGCTCCTCCATCAAAGATGGATAACAATCGAATACGTGTGCCCCCCTGGTAGAATAATTTCTGATATTTTTGAAAATTTTTTACAATTTTAATCCATGTAATGACCACAAAGATTTTGTTGTAATCATATTATAACATACATAGAATTGTTGAACGATTTTAGGTTTTAAAAAATCTGTTTTCAGTTGGAAAAATTTTTTTTTTGTTATTTTGAAATGAAAGTAAACTAAGAAGTATCAAAATATAATCCAACATTATATTGTTAATCTTAATTACGAAGCTTCACACACCATCCATGTGCATGGATGTTAATTTTATACATGAGTGGCGGGTCCTACAGTTTAAAGTCGACTCCGAATGACTGATTTTTTGAGAAACTTTTCATAGCAATTTTTATTTATTCTCAGAATTCGTCAGAATAACGCTAGAGGAAGTCCCCGAAGAAATATTTTCTTTATATTTCGTTTTGCACGAGATGTCTGAGCTAGAGATTGAGCCTTAAATCTAATAAGCCAATACGCTAGGAAAATATGTGACTCCAAGTCAACTGTAAATCTAATCTTTGATTATAAAAAGTTATATTGCGTTGGTCTAAATCAGCTTAAAGCAAAAAAGAAATGATATTTTTTGCACAAAATTCCTTTGGGCTTCAAAAGAAAAAACCTTAAGAAACTAATCCCTGCGAGAGCTATCAATATTACAACACAAAAACACCCCACCATTTGAAATTGATAATAGAATACAGAATAATAATAACAATAAGGAAGTAATTAATCCCTCATTTCATACGCTGTTCAATCAGGTGTATGAATTTAAGCTGCTTAAACTTAAACTATTTTGCCCGCTTGTACTCTTCTAAATAAATGCGTATGTTTTGCTTATATTTACAGTTATATTAGAGTACAGAAACTCATGCACACCCAAACACACACATGCACACACTAATTCTTGTTTAATTTCCGGTTGTTATGATAATACCAAGTAAACTTGTTTCCTTTTTCTCCTTTTTCCGATTCGTTATTATTTTTTGTTTGTTTTTTGGTTGTCAACTATTTTGGAAAGAAAACAAAACAAAATTGAGGTAAACTTTATAAGTTTGTTATGTGTTGTATGTTGTATTGTTTTTTAAATCAAAAAAAAAAATGGAAACAAATGCCGGAAATAGTGTTTCAACTTGACAAACAATCAAATTTGTCAATTGAATTTGTAATCGAACTCTTTAAGAATGTTTGTTTTTCCTGAATACACACCAAATAAATCGAAATCCATTAATAAAGTCAAATAAGTTTTTGTTGCTTCGTAGTCGCTTTTTGAAAGCCGTTTTTCCCGTTGACAGACAATCATAACCTAACATAATTGGTCATTACAACTCTTCAGTCAGAATTACGACCTAGTTTCTCACACCACTTATGTTGTGTGTGTTAATTTTATACATAAGTTTAAAGTCGAATCCGAATGGCAGATTTTTGAGAAACTTTTCATGGCAAATTTAATTTTGCCAGAAATCTGCTGAGGGAGGAAGTCGCCGAAGAAATACTTTTTGTATTTTGTCTTTGATGTCTGGCCTGGGGCTCAAACCCTGTCTTTACGTCTAATAAGCCAACACACTATCTACTAGACTACGGCGACTTCTGACAGACAATCGTGAGAATCTATTTTCAAACGAAATTCTCCACCAACGAAATTGTGCATCATAGGCAGGACCACTCGTGTGGTTCCCATATGGTTCTGAAGACTAATTCAAATGGTTTTGATTTAATGATTCAATGGCCTGAATTGTGTTTTCGTTTTAATCGAAGGCAAACTCTGAAATGAATACTTTTGGTGGTTACGTATGTAGGTATTCCAATAGGAACTTCCGAACTTTGATGAAACATGTGTTAAATTACTTGTCATTTATTCAGTCTGTTTTCACTACTGAACGTAATTTTGATCGAAATATCATCTTCAACGATGTGGCCTACTTCTGTCTGATTGGGTATGTGAAGAAGAAAAAATTGACGATTGACCCACAAGAGATTCTAGAGCGACCAATGCATCCAGAAAAGGTCACTGTTTGGTACGGATTTTGAGCTGCTGGCGTTATCCGTGTATATTCCTTTAAGAAAGACTTTGGCCAGGCCATCACTATCCATGGAAAGGCATTATAAAATGATGATTACCAACTTTGTTTGGCCTGAATTTGATGATCTAGACACCAAGGACATGTGTTTTCAACAGAACGACGCTACGTGTCGCACAGTTAATGCCACATTGGATAGTCTACATGAGTGGTTAAAGGGCATGAGGTACTCAGGGGAACATCGTTTGGTTTTTCTTCTGGTTTTTTTTTTAAATCGTGGTTGTATGCGAAAAGCCTCAAACCGCAGATTTACATAAGCCATGGCATTGGCCAAATTGACCCTGATTTATGTGCCAGAGTCGTTGAAAATTGGACATTCGGATGCGCTCTATGCAAAGACGTTTGAAAGATGTTATATTCCACATGTAACGTCATAAATAGGTTTTTCAAACGGCATATTAGAAGAGAGTCCGTGATTTAACCTTCGGCTCAAACATCTCGAACAAAACGAAATATGAAAAAAAATATTTCCTCGTAAACTTTTTCTCTGCAGTCTTCTGGCAAAAACTCTAAAAGTAAAATTATCACATACAACACGACTGGTGTGAGAAGAGAGGTTGTAATCCTGACTAAAAACCTGATAGATTGCTAAAGATTGATTTATTTTCTAGTGGTTCAAGTAGGTCTTTCCGAACCCTGTCAGCCAGAAACTGGTGCCATTGTTATCACTTTTTGACACGTTTTCTATTCACGATGTGATATACGATGTGAAAGCCTTCATCTTTTTATTTTTGCTGTTTTAAAAAAATTTCTAAAAAAACAAAAAAATTCCTTAAAAAACCTGACCACCAATAGCCTGTGGTTATTTTTATTGTTATTTTCAATAAATTCCAAATCTTGTTAAAATAAATTTTCACACACGCTCTCAAAACAAACAAAAAATTTTTTTTAAACCACAACCGAAACAATTACGATCATAAAGTGAACTGCAACAACAAAGGTAGTAAAAAGCAACAACAATTAACATAAATTTTAATAAAGAATTGGACCACAATGGACGATTACAACAGAAAGAATCCCAGTCGACACATGTAAATGACCAGCAATTAGGAGACCTATTCTACTGCAATGCATGGCCCATGGAAACAAAGCTTCTATACACGAGCAACACACACCTGTAGAATGGAGAAGCATATGATGACAGGCAACAACACAGAAGTGTGGCACGAGTAACCTTGTGCAACAATTTTAACGACAATTATATGGAAATTACCAAATAAAACAACAAAAAAACAAAAAAATTTCCAACGATAGATAGATGGACGTGCATACATACATACATATGTACATAAGTACGCTTGGTTGGCAGCATACAATGGCAGTACATTAAGGTAATAGCAACCAGTTGCTCGTGGAATTCATTGTTATTGCTGGCTGTTGCACTAGCTTGGCTGTTATAAAAAAGCCTATTCAGTGATTGCCACATACACTGCCACAGGTTGTCATTTGAATAGCGGTGTGGGATAGGAGAAATTATATGCAGGAGGGATTTAGTGAGACTACTAACGGAAATGCGCCATTTTTATTTGCATTTATTGCTGTTGCACAGATTTCATTGTTATTGTATAAAATACACACAGACACACACACACACTACATCCGATCAGTCTCTCATACTGATACAGTTGCATGAGCACTGGTATACCTCTGGTACACTGGGCATAAGGATAAGCATTTTGTTTCGATGAAAATCTCTTCCCTGAGTTGTTAGGCAGTTATTTTAGAACGTGCACCGCGCTCTGAAAAGATTTTTTTGTACTGGAGGTGGTGGGCTTCTGTAGATTACGGCTGCCTTTCAAAATGTATCAATACAAAGTTTGTATGCAGTTCTACTTCGGTATATAAACTATGTAGATATGCAAAGTAACCAAACAACGCATCAACTATAAATCCGATGCCTGATTGCTTTTTGACTGCGTTAAAAATACACCTTGACAACGTTTTGAAATAGAATACATTGTATATATTTTGTGCAGCGGCATTATGAAACACGATAATTTGTTCAAACACAAAGCAACTAACATTTTGGAAGGCAGCCTACATTTCACATCGAGTACAGATTACGAAGTCAAACCACCTCTATTGATGGCACTATATTTTATGTGCCTTTAAGGAAGGTCTCCTCCACCTTTTTATTGTTAAATTTTTTTAAGCTAAACACGTAATTGGTCCATTGTAGGAGATCCTAAGATAATTTGGTTGCCAACTTTCATTACCTATAAATAACTTACTTAATATTGAATTGGTCATTAGAAGTCTTTAGTCAGGATTACAACTTTGCTTCTGAAACCACTCATGTTGTGTGTGTTGATTTTATCCATAACTGGCGGAACCTAAAGTTTAAAGTCGACTTCGAACCACAGATTTTCGAGGCAGTTTTATTTACTCTCAGAGATTTTGCCAGAAGTCTGCTGAAAGAAAGTCACCGAATGAAATTTTTTTTATATTTTGGTTTATTCGAATATCTGAGCTGGTGTTTGAACCACGGCCCTTCGTGTAATAAGATAGCGTACTGCTTACTAGACTACAGTGACTTCAATGAGAAGAAGAGGCTATCTTGAAAAGACTATAAACTTGTGTTCGGGAAATTTATTTTGTATTGGCAACGTGTGCCCACAATTTGTTCTAAAAACCGTCGAGTTTGATGCATTAAAAGTTGAATGCAAAATACAAGCAAATACAAAAAACACCAGTTTTTACGTTTTTCTATAAAAAAATCGCTATTTTAGCCACATTGCTATCGAATAAAACTTTAAATTGCCCCACTTACTTTGTTTTAATCGAAAACTGTTGGTTTTAAAACCTCAAAGGATTCAGTTTGTCATCTTGTACCGGCTATTTACCATTGGACTTTAGGGAAATTCATTAAAATACGCTGAATTATTTATTACCTTCTATGATTGTTAGTATTTCTCTTTTTATTTTAAAAGAAAATTATTAAAATTGCGTTAAAATTTATGACATTCACAAAGCATGCGTTATTAGAAAACAGTAGCATCAATTCTACGTGCATAATCTATCGTCAGCATCTAACCGTTCACAAATTCCATTTCAATTTTGGGAATTGGGAGTATTTTGGTAACTTCCATAAACATCATGTCCCATTAGGTAACCATTATTACCCATTTTTCTCTGTTCGGAGATTAATTTGATAGTTCATCAAACGTTAGGACTGCTTTCCAATCTCTCAAATATTTCCCTTAAGATTCCGGGTTTTCTTTACTAGAACTTGGTCAGTTTCTATATCACAATACTTATGTATGTGGCTGAGACTTTCTACAATTCTAGTCGCTGACAAGGATATAGTTCGACATCCACTACAAAACGTGGATCAACTCCTAAGAAAAATAGTTAACATGCTCTTCTTGTCTGACGTTTTCACGAATCTGTAGGATGCTAAAGCCGCCGTGTTTTATTAGGTAGTGTCTTGGCGTATTAGACGCGAAGACGTAGTTCAAACCCCATCCCAGACATATCCTACAAACCGAAATCTGGTAAAATATTGTTACATAAATCGAAACGACCTAATATCGTTTAACAATAAAAAAACGATAAACAAAAGCTACCAGCTACACCAACAAAAGCCACACGATACAAATACATATTAACACAAGGAATACAATGAACGTGTGGATTATCTAAAACTGCACACATACATATGAACGACGAACCTGGTTGCGCCTGGTACGAACGGCAACATAAGCAAAGTACACAAACAACAATGTATTAGCAACAAAGCTCTCGAGAAGGCGAGATCACGAACCTTCCACTTCAAGAATGTTCGTTAGACTAGTTGTATCGGACTATAAAAGGGCTGGACAAAGCAGGCAGCAGTAAGAGTTATAATTCAGTCAGCCTTGTGTGGAGACGCGTTGCGGTTTGAACGTACAAGTGGTATTGCTTGCAAAAAGGTTGTAAGCAGAGAAGATCTAACGAACAGTTGTTAGTGTTAACGCGGACAGAAGTGTGAAATAGAATAGTGTACAAGCAAATTGTTGTTGTATCGTTAAGTTGTATACAGTGGCATACGAAAGTAGTGTAAAGAATAAAGAGATTTTAACTGAAATTAAACACATTTGTTTTTACTTTGTTTGCAATTAACGAACTCATATTTAAACGTTTTTAAAAAGGTAAAAACGTAACAATATGTTTTCGGTGACTTCCTCTGAATAGTATTCTGGCCAAATCTCGTAGAGTAAATAACATTTGCCATGAAAAAAGTATCTCAAAAAATTTGTTGTGCGAAGTCAATAAAAAAATCATTTATATCTAGGTTCGTATCTTAGCTAATCTATAAAATTTAATTTCATTATGGGCGTGTAAACTTCTAAGTTGTCTATACTTCCTATAGGGTATCCATAAATACGTTGTGTGTGTTCTTTTTTCAATATATTTTAACTTAAATTGTCATTTTTTTCACCAACTACTGTCCTTGCTGGACAATTTAACTCACGTAACGTGCCACAATTAACCTGTTACACTTGCAACATACACATACTCGTACTGAACCAAAAAAACAAAATGAAGGCTGACTAATTACACAGAATGCACGTTAAATGGGCACAACATCTAGCCCGGCATACAGTCAACGCCATTGGAATAGGATTACAAAAGAAATTCAACACGATTAGCAGAAGTCAGGAAGAAGTAGGCAATGAAATATAAAATTTTATATGAGTTTTAAATACAGAAAAACGAGGTTGAGAGCCACAAGGACACTCTTAAGTGATGATATTAAGGACGTGTTCTTCTCATGTGGTACGTATGTACATACGTTTCCATTTGTAGATGATTAGAATAGTTTGAGAAAATGGAATATAATAGAATGGAATAGAATGGAATATTTAATATGGAATGTAATGGAATAGCTTAGAGCCACAAGGCATACAGATGCCTCGCGCCTCATGCCTCGTGCGGAGGCAGAACAATTTAAGAAAATTTCATTTAATGCCGGCCATTTAAAGTCAATCCAACCATAAATGAATATGTTCATTACAATTAAATGTTGCAGACATTATTGTTGGTGGTATTTTAATAGTTGCAGTTGCAATTGTAGTTTTTTATTTTAGTATCATCATCCGCTTGCCAATAATTACTGTCATATTTCAAAGAGTGATCCTTTTTTTTTTAAATGGAGGAGGACTTAAAAAACTCGTATATCCAGTGACAATAATCATTAAAATATCAAACAATGGACGTAATTTGAATGACATTAAAAAAGGATAATTAAGGAGTAATTTATTGAATTAAAATCATTTGATTTAATGACAAGGAAATAATTAGATTTGTAGTTAAAAAACATCAGCGTTAATAATAGAGAATCACAAATTTGTGTGATGACATGGCACGTGTCTCAAGTTGTATGATGAGACCTCTCGGAAGTAATTGCTCTCTAGGCAATGATACACTCTGCCAACACCTAACGCATCTAAAGCAATAAACTTTTCCTATATAATAGCTTTTTCTACTAACAGGGGAGCATATCTCAACCGAGGTTTATATGAGCTGTGGTGATGCTGTAATACACACAAAGATAGGTTTCGAGTTTCATATTTTGCAGCGCAGATACAAGCAGTCCAAGCAGAGTTCATTGCAATTTTGAAAGCAGCGCTATGCTTATTGATTGGTAAGATTTTCCCTTCTGATTTACTCGAACAGCCAGGCTGTGGTTAAGTCACTAACGTACCTAGTTTCAACGTGCGTCCTTGGTCCATGAATACCGAGGATTTCGTAGAGGAATATCGGATCATTTAAAGATTACTCTTATATGGGTTGCGGGTAATAGGGATATCGTTGGAAATTTCATTGCTGATGAACTGGCCAGGGCCGGTACGGAGTTAGCAAGCTCCAACATGTTACAGGGTACGGGTATTCCGATTGTCTCATTCAGTTTGGATATTGTCCACTCGTTTTGCAAGGAAGCTCATTGCTAAACTCTGCTGGTCACATATGAACAAGAAGAGGACCGATTTACTTCTGTTCTTAAATCGCATGGCCATCTATCCCGGAATGGCGATTCTTATGGGCCGATGTTCTTTTAGTAGGCATGCCGAAAGATTTGTCAAACCGACAAAGGACACCTGTAGGCGCTGTGAGCCTGAAGAGAAGGTCCAGACTGTCTTTTATCTCACGCAACAGCTCTCGTCATAACCTTTGACCACTCATGTTCTGACATTTTTGACCGAGCTCTCTAATATAATAATTGCTGCAATACACACATACGTACATAATTGATCTTTACAACCCTCCAGTCAGGATTACGACTTATGTTACGCATGTTAATTTTATGAATCAGTGGCGGGACTACAGATTTTTGAGAAATTTTTCATGGCAATTTTATTTTCTGTCAGAGTTTTCGCGAGAAGACTGCTGAGAGGAAGTCGCCGAAGAAATATTTTTTTAATTTGTTGAAATGGCTAAGCCAGGGGTTGATCAAGGACTGACGTCTAATGAGCCAACACTCTACCTACTAGAGTACGACGATTTCAACGCAGGTCTTACTTATTTCAGAAATTTTTTAAAGGATGAATAAATATAGTTCGACTGTATTTATTAGAGTAAATATCTCTCTATTGATAACGCGGAATTTTATTGCAATCGATGGCTTAAAAAAGCGAGATGCCATAGAATTAAGGATTGTATCTCTAACGTCAGAAATCTTACTGGTGAAGGCGATGGGAGAAGAAGAAAACTTGAAGTGTGTTGCAAATTTGTGTGAGAATCTACTGCCAAAGAGAATTATGTATTGACAAAGACATCTAACGAACATAGCCAAAGTCCGAGCCAACACGAAGCAACGCAGAAGTGGTTGGAAGGTGATCTAACTTTCAGAGGAAATTAGGCTACACAATTGCGTCAAATTTTTATAGGAGATAGTCATTGTTGTCTTTTCAGTCCTTAATTTTAAAACTTCCGACTGAAGACCATTCTATGCTCCACCTACACTTTTTCTAATAACGTTGTGTTCTGCTCAGTGAATATTATACATTTTTAACGCAATTTTAATAATTTTATTTTAAAATAAAAAGAGAAATACTTGCAATCATAGAAGGTAATAAATAATTCAGCC
Organism: Sarcophaga subvicina; assembly: GCA_936449025.2. Classification (NCBI taxonomy): domain Eukaryota; kingdom Metazoa; phylum Arthropoda; class Insecta; order Diptera; family Sarcophagidae; genus Sarcophaga; species Sarcophaga subvicina. The sequence goes on along the minus strand of OW388081.2, from coordinate 90,401,308 downwards.
AATTTTAATGAAGTCCCCTAAAGTCCAATGGTAGTAAATGGTAAATAGCCGGTACAAGATGACAAACTGAATCCTTTGAGGTTTTAAAACCAACAGTTTTCGATTAAAACAAAGTAAGTGGGGCTATTTAAAGTTTTATTATTAATGTGGCTAAAATAGCGATTTTTTGTAATATAAAAGCGTGAAGACTAATAATTGCTTGTATTTTGCATACAGTTTTTAATATATCAAACTGAACTGTTTTACCATTAAGTTGTGGTAACATGGTGCCAATACAAAATAAATTTCCTGAATGCGAGTTTATAGGCTTTTTAAGAAAGCGTCTCCTCCTTGTTGAAGTCGCTTTAGTCTAGTAGCCGTAGTGTTGGCTTAATAGACCTGGGCTCACGATTCAAATCCCAGACATCTCCAACAAAATGAAATATGAAAAAATATTTCTTTGGCGACTTCCTCTCAGCAGTCTTCTGGCAAAAAAATCTAAGAGTAAAATAAAATACGCATGAAAAGTTTCTCAAAAATCTGTGGTTCGGTTCCGACTGTAAACTGTAGGTCCAGCCACTCATGGATAAATTGTAATCCTGACTAAAGGGTTGTAATGACCAATTATGTATGCCCCCTCGTAGTCAGTCTATTTCTTGTGTTTCTTAAGAATTCCAATCAAATTATTTTCTGCATGTATTTCAAATCAAATTCTATGATAATACTTGACATTTGGTACCCAGTTATATGACAAAGTTGTACAGCATGATTGCTGATAACTGAATTTAAATTGAGATTAATTATACAACGGATAAGGTGTCGAAACAAGTTCGAACATATCTTTCATGAATCCAAATTTTTGTACCGAACAATGTCGGAATACGCCGTCAACCTTTTAGCGCTGACAATTCCGTACACATTTAAATTGAAACGACTTGGAAGTTCTGTGGATTCGGAAGATTCGTTCATTCTTGTGAAGTTGTGTCACAAATGAGCAAGCACCGCAACAATGTTGTGGAAAATATTCTCTCACCAAAGTTAGGTTAGGTTAGGTTGGCGTGGTAGCTTTAATTTGCCAAAAAGCTCACTTGAGCACGCATAGCGGCCCGTTGTGATGCCACAGGTGAACGCAGCCTCTGTACTGACCAAGTTCCTCCGACACAAGGAGGGGGAAGTTAATCAGCGCAAGGGCTGCAAACCCAAGTGATCTTTTAAAAATTGGTAGCAATTAGCCTGTGGCTTTTACAATCTCTCGTACTTTCAATCTCTGATTGATCAACTAAATATCGTGATTTTTTTTTTATTGTTTCAGACGTAGAAGTCTTAACTGAATATTCCGAATTTAGACACCTATTTGGCTTGTAAGATATTCAGTGAACCACATGATAGTCTTTAGGCTTCATAGTATTTATCAGGATTAGCTTTAGCTTGAGTGATTGATTTTATAAAATCACGCGGTAGTCTGCTATAAATGCCAGTCAAACAGAAAGTCCATGAGTCAGACTTTATCAAATTTTTAGATGAATCAACACACACATGATTGTTGACAGGAGTATCATTGCCTTCTCAGTAAGGAGTCGGAAAATTAAAAAAAATTTGCGACCTATGAAACCATACATACATACATACATAATTGGCCATTATAACCCTTCAGTCAGGATTACGGCCTAGCTACTCACACCACTTATGTTGTGTGTGTTAATTTTATACATGAGTGATGGGACCTACAGTTTAAAGTCGACTCCGAACGTCAAATTTTTGAGAAACTTTTCATGGCAGTTTTTATTTACTCTCAGAGTTTTTGCTAGAAATCTGCAGAGAGGAAGTCGCCGAAAAAAATGTCTGGCCTGGGGCTCGAACCCTGACTTTACGTCTAATAAGCCAACACACTACCTACTAGACTAAGGCGACCTATTAAACCGTCCTTCATATATATTACTCAACTGGATGGGGCACTGTTTTGCTCTCTCTGTCTCTCCTGTCTTGCTCTCTCTCTCTCTCTTTTGTTTGAATATTAATTTTTCGTGTTTCCGTTTACTGGCTCTTGTCTACCAATCCAACTGAAAACAAAACCGCTGAATTGCATTATTTGAGCAAAGGGCCTAATTTTTCCAATGACTTTATTAGTGTCCGTAAATACTGCTACTACTACTACTGCTCGTGCTGCTACTGCTGCTGTTTACAAATAATTTTTATTTTAAATTTCCTATTGTTGTTATTTGATTAAAATGTAAATGTTGTTAATAATTGTTGTATTAGGCAGGCCAAAAAAAAAAGAAAAATTTGTTTCGAGTTCCAAAGGCCAACCAACAATGGTAAATACGAGCATAAGTACGGCACAAATTAATGAAATAAAATCGCTGCGGGCCAAAGTTGTTTGGCTAATCTAATTCTGGTCTCTCTCTCTCTCTTTCCCGCATAACATTTGTAGCATTCGTACGAATTCCATATTTTTTCCTGGCATTCTGAAAGCTGATGGCAATACAAGAAATAAATTAAAACGACATTTCCAGTAATATTCTCTGTAGTTATGATACAACAAGGGAGGCAGAGCCAGAGCCAGTGCCAGAGCCAGTGCCACAGAGATATGTTATACCAATTCGCATTACCTTAAGCAAACTTTTGTGTTGTTTCTTTGCTTTCAAAATAAGGAAAAACAAAACAAAAATCAAAAAAAAAATAATAAAATTGAAAACGAAAACGAAAAATGCCATAATGTGTCAAAGTTCAGGTAAAGACGTACGTATGTCTTTACATTTCTCTTCTGAGTTTTCCATGTTAAGGGAGAATATATTTCCAACGGGGGGAAAAAACCTTGAAATTGTACATATTTTTTCGTTTCTTTTGATTTTATTTAATAATCATAAAATAATATTAACAAATCACTTCTTAACATACATACATACGTATGGACATATTTAAATCAAAAAAGTTTTCTCTTTTAACGTAGGAAGCTCTCGTTGATTTCAATGTCTTTGAATTTGTTGCAGAAAGTTTTATTTCAACTTTAAAGTCCTTAAAGTGCTTATTTGACAATTTGTTGTTCTCATTATGATTTAAAAATAGTTGAAGGTCACATTAAGCAACCGATAATCGTAAATATAACATATTGTACACACAAACAACATTATATTATAATAAGGAACCTCCAGGTCACAAAATCCATTGGGTGATATGGATGGTGTAGATTCTGAAGCCATAGGAGGCACGAGTTTAATCGGTTTTATTATGTAAAGAGGTGAATCCGATATAAACTTAAGTACCAACCAGTCTAAATATGTATATGGAACTTCAACTACGTTATTCTTTACTGGTTGGGTAAAACAGTTAAGCCGATCTAAGATAAGTTGATTCTTCTGCGAATCTCTTCCATTCTATGACGTACATATACAAACTATTTCATCAAACTACATACTTACTTACTTATTTAATTTGTCATTACAACCCTTTAGTCAGGATTATAACCTAGATTTTTATCATGTGTGGCGTGACGTACAGTTTAAAGTCGAATCCAACCGACAGATTTCTGAAAGACTTTTCGTGTCAATTTTATTTTTCTTTCAGAGTTTTTGTCAGACGTCCGCTGAAAGGAAGTACAGAAGAAATATTTTTTCATATTTTGTTGTTTTTGTTTGAGATGTCTGAGCCGGGGTTTGAACCACGGTCTTGCGTTCTATATGCCAACACAATTCTTACTAGACTACAACGACATCAGAGCACATACACTCTTACGTACTTATTTAATTGGCCATAACAACCCGTTCAACGGATTTCGGCCTGCCGCAACACATCCTTCCAGGCGCCTCTGCTTCTTGCGCACCTACACCAGTTGGTCACACCAATCGATGACAGGGCTTCCTCGATTTGGTCCTTCCAACGGATACAAGGTCGTCTTCTTCGCCGACTTCCGCAGATCACCGCATTACACTCTTGCACTCCCATTATGTGAAGAAACTATATTCTCCATTTGAACACAAAGCCTTAAAATTCTCTGCAAGTTCCCCCTCATATCGTAAAATCAAGGGTTGACGAACAAAACATTTTGAGCATCCTCAAAAATTTGCGAAAAATGGTACACTGTCATGTCTGATACTGTGTGGATAGGTCTTGAAATACCCATATCTAGTTAAGAACTTTGTGATACAGAAGTCCAGGCCATCATGCCTATGTTCACTCATACTAGAATGTCGGGTGTTGGTGAATAGTTTCATCTTCTCTTCTCAGACTTCGCAATAAAAGAATAAATTAGTTAGGCCTCCACTGCCTATAGCATGGTCTCCCATGCGGAAAGACAGTCGAAAAGCAGGAACTAAAAGTTGTCTCAGGAACTGAATTAAATGTTTTGCGAACCATGCTGGAATTCAGTTAGTCTGACGTTAACGAAATCGCCAGGATGAATTCAAGAGCAGATGTGTATTGTCATGACATACGCGCTTTGCCATGGTCAATCAGCCAATACCGACTATATAAACATTTTATTAAGATAACTGAAATTAAAATAAACTCGAGTACAGTACGCAACCGTTCTGTACATGGTATTCGAATGATATACTAGAGACACAGCTTTCCCTAGTGGAAGCCACAAAGAGGAAATGCCGATGAAAAAGGTCGAGAGGGTTGCAAAACCCTCCAAATCCAAAGAAATAATTGAAGCACTGGCTTCGTTAACAATTCCAACTACTTCGACTGTAGGAACTGATAATGTGAGAAAACAAGTAGAACTGTATGAAGGACCATTTACATCCAGCTTCGCAGCATTGCGCCAGAGACTGGATATGAAGACCAACGTTATAGCAGGCTCATGATAATATAGCATTCGTATCGCACAGATCACCCTCTCTGGTCAAATGCTGAAGAAATTGATGGCTGGAGCAATGGATGTGTGGAGCAATTGATGTGTGAAGCACCCTACAGATGATTCCATAAGGAGTCTAGTTGGGTTAGAGGACGTGTACTTGTCAATTATGACAAGTACAGTAGCCGGAGGTCGAATTAACCCATTGTACAGGAGTCTAGCTAACTGTGGAGGCGATGAAAAACGCCTAAGAATGCAGGGCTAAAGAATAATACAAAGTAATTTTGCCGTCTCAAAATTGACAAAAATTAAGAGAAGCAAATAGCTAGACATTTGTGTCAATAATATTCCAATTTCGATGTAAAGAAGTGTAAGTGATAGTTGCGAGAATGTTTTAAAAGTAAACTTGACACTCCCAGAGCGAATACCAACCATTTGTGTGGTGCCATAAAGTGCAAGCTGGCGAAGGAATCGTTTCCGTTCTGGTCACAATTTGGTAGACAGTACAAACGGTGGAACAGCTGAAGATGTCCGCATCAAAACTAACTGAATGAACTGAAAAGGAGTAACATGTTCAGAGGATAATGTACTCAGACCTACCTTTTTACTCCCGAGGAGAGTAGGACAGACAACAAAGGATATACTATGAAGTCTGAGGGTAATGAATTTCATTCCTGGATTTCTTACCAGCAAGCGGTAAAGAATGTAAAGTTTGAGAACAATTTTGATCGAATCAAATACACAGTATGGAAATATCGAAGCGAAATGTTATTTAAATTTGGTGTAGGTAGGTTGTGGGCCGTTGTGTTGCCACAGGTAAGTGCAATCCCTATACCGAACGCGTTCCACCAAACTCATCGAAAAAGTTGGTCACACAGCACTAAATTTGGTGTTGTTCGTCGAACATCACAATGATTCACTTCATCAATTATATTTGAGTTGCCTAAAATGAAGAAGTCGCCGTAGTCTACTGGGTAGTATGTTGGCTTACTAGACGTAAAGCCACGGTTCCAGCCACAGGCCAGATATCAAGACAAAATACAAAAATTATTTCTTCGGTGACTTCCTCTCAGCAGATTTCTGGCAAAAACTCTGAGAGCAAATAAAAATTGCCATGAAAAAGTTTCTCAAAAATCTGTCGTTCGGAGTCGACTTTAAACTGTAGGTCCCACCACTCATGTATAAAAATTAACATAACATAAGTAGTGTGAGAAACTAGGACGTTGTACAAGGTCAATTCGACCTACGGGTACTGTACTTGACTTAATTGACAAGTACACGTCCTCTAACCTAACCTAACCTAAAATGAATTTATTGATCACTATGTTGCTAACGTCCTTATTTTTTTTATCGTTTTATATTCAAACTAAATAATAGCGATGTACACAAGAAAAAAATTGATTTGGACTTGATTTTACTCTTTTCTATTGCTATGAATGCATTCATAAGTTCTTATAAGTTTTCATAAATTTTTGGCCTCTAAATACCCCATAATATGGACACTTTAAAACGTTCAACAAAAGAGTAACGAGCAGCTCTTCCTATAATTCCATGATTTTGTCGATTTCAATGGATATTTATTTCATTATTAATGTTGCTGTCGTTGTTGTTGTTGTTGTATTTGTATTTCCTTATCATACATCATCATGTAATCATTGTGCAATTTTGGTACTTTATTAAGGATAAAATTATACAATAATAACAGCAGCAACAATAATAACAATAACAACAACAACAAGAATATAATGATAATGATAATGATGCTGATGCTGATGATAATAATTGTTGATGATGCCACCCGTTGATGATGACGATACTGATGATTTCCAAAGTAATTTCTAATGACTGAAATGAAATCAGAAACTAATAACTACAGTTGCAACAACAACAATAACAACAACAACAATAACAACAACAAACAGACTCATATTAACCCTTTTGCTCCTCTACTAACCCTGTACTTAATACTGAGTATCTAACAGAAGCCACCGTCATTCGTTTTGTCTTCTTGAACTTAATACCCCTAAACGTTGCAAATAATAGATTTTGCAACCTTTGCATGTATGCATCTACATACATATGTACACACATGCATGTATGCATGCATATAACCTTATCCTTGTTTGTATATATGATTTGTATCTGTAATATGTGTATGTATGCATGTATGTGTATAGATGTATGTATGTATTTGTATAACACTAAGATGCTTTATTAAAATCTGTATATAATAGATTCCTAATGCAATTTGGTTTGATGGCGGCGGCCACAAAATCATATTAAAATACATTATGATTTAACAATGTACGGGAGAGCATTAATATATGTACCAAACGAAACTCAACAACTAAACAACTCGAGAACTACAAGAACTACAAGATTGATTTACATTCCATTCCAATTTTCAATGAACGTTTTAATATCCAACATGGTGGGTTAAGAAGTCTTGGGTCCATTATATTGTTACGTTGTTACCTTTTAAAAACGTTTAGAATATGAGCTCGTAGATTGCAAAGAAAATAAAAATAAATTTGTGTTACGTTTTAATTTAAAATTCTTTATTATTCGCACAATTCTATGTGCCACTGTACACAACTTTATGTAAACAACAACAATTGCGTTGTGTTTTTTATTCCTCTGTTTACACCCTTTGCATAAACAATAACAATCACTACACAATTGTACGACAGATCGTTGTAACGGAGATCTTCAAACCACGATTACTCTCTTCAAACACACCGCGTCTTCACACAAGACTGACTGAACTTCACTAATTCCCTCGTCTGCTTTGCTTTAACCAGTCTGATGAATATTCTTAAAGGTGAACGTTCTTGACTTATTAATTAGTCCGTCTAAAATCCATCTGAGGAATAACTCCAGCGGCTCCAACATCTTAGATATAAAAATGAATGTGTGTTTATTTGTTTGTGGGTTTGTTTGTTTGTTTGAAGTCTATAGACGGCTAAACGGCTGGACCGATTTTCTTGAAATTTTCACAGTATCTTCCTGTATGTCTGGAAGGAGTTATAGGCGACTTTTTATTTTAAAATTTCAAGTAGGCAAGGTGCCACGCCCACATACCCAATAAGTATTTAATGTCGCATATCTCATAAACTGCAATAGCTAGAGTCTTCAAATTTTGTATGAACGATTTTGACGTATATATGAACAAAATGGTCGGATTGGCTATAGTGGGCGTGTCACCTCCCATAGTTTATATATATAAAAATGAATGTTTGTTTGTATGTACCTCATAGAATCGTAAACTATGCATTTGATCATGTTATGATCTTTACCAAAATTGTTGCCCATTAGCCGACGAAGGTTTCTAAGTTGGTATGACTCTAATTTCTGACAGGTGGCGCCACTGAAAATTACTTAAAATCAATTAAATCGTAAACTGTGCATTCTTTAACAAAGTTGTTGCGCATGAGTTGAAGGAGGTTGGTGCGATTAATAGCCGATGGATGGCGTCAGTGATAATTATTCAAAATGAATGACAAGCAATTGGTCGACCTACACCTCAAGCACGGAAGAAAAGAGCATTACGAGCCTCAGAATCAGACGAGCATTGAGACTGGAAAATCTTTGAGTATATGCCACTGAGACCCGTTCGCTTGAACCACTTGAATAACGACAAGTGAGATTAAAAACTGATCGAATGCGTACTACTCAGACCCGTTCATCTGAATCATCAGGACAACGGGAAACAAAATCAATAAAATGATTCAAAATTAATTGGACATTTGTGTAATGTCTTTCCTTCAAATTTTGTTTTAGTTGGTGGCGCAGCAACACGCACAGGGTACAGCTAGTAACCTATAAATATGGTTTGTCAGTTCAATATGAAACATGATGTCGATTGAAGATATCTCTCTACAGATAATTCTAAAGTTTAAAACTTTTTTAACCACGTAGATTTGTATGGCTTTGTATGTTAATGGTTGTACGTATGCTTCTTATTTGTATAGATTGTGCATAGACATCGTATTCGTATTCATTGCCGTATTTAGAGTTGCATTCATAGTCGCATTTTGTAAATTAATATCAATGACTAATTATTGAATTCATATAATTTGTATTAACTTGTGTAGGAAGTAAATTAGTAAACAATTTAATGAATATTTATCATATTTACCTACCATACCAGATTACGTCTATATTAACCACTACAACTAACCACTACCATGGTGGCTAGGCATGTAGGCCTCTATGCTTGATGGCCAGATTCAATTCTCAATAAAAATACAATTCTTGATGAGACTAAGATTCACAAATTTAAAAAGGCTTTTGAAAATTGAATTGAATTGTTATTGTTATTGAAACTGAAACTGAAAATTAAATTCAAATTAAATTTGATTATTGATTGTTATTAGTCGTTAATAAAATTGCAAGTATATTTGTTGGATACGATTAATAGTCAGTCGATTTAATTTAAAGTTTTTCTATGTTTTATTAAACTTTGCAGAATCAGGAAATAGCTTCTACGTGCGGAGAACAATGTGAAGTAAGCGTACACAATAGATTTTAATCTGTTTGAGTTGTATAAGTCGCCGGACTTATTAGGCGAGAGGCTGTGGTTCAAACTTCAGCTCAGACATCTCTACATACGAAAGGGCATTGTGAAGTAGCGTATGCAATACATTTAAATCTGTTTTTATTGTTTGTAAGTATTGTACATAGTCGTTGTAGTCTAGTAGGTAGCGAGTAGGCTTATTAGACGGGAGACCATGGTTTAAACCTCAGCCTAGATATCTCTAATAAAACAAAATACGAAAAAATATCAGCATTCTTCAGGCAAAAACTCTGAGAGTAAATAAAATTACCATAAAAAGTTACTCAAAAAATCTGTCTTTCAGAGACGACTTTAAACTGTAGGTCCCGCCACTCATGTTTAACATACACAATATAAGTGGTGTGAGAAACTAGGTCGTAATCCTGACTAAAAGGTTTTAATGATCAACTAAGTAAGATAAGTATGTAATATTCATAACAAATCAAATTCGCTCCATATGTAAAGGGTCCGCCAAATAACTTTTTTTTAAATGCTTTAAAAAAACTACTGAATATTTTCTCAAATTTCGCTTTTTTTATTTGAAAGTACAATCCTTCCGGTTAATAATGGAAAATAATTTCATTCAAATGGCTTCCTTAGGCTGGCCATGCAGTAGCCTACGCCAGAAGATGCCGATTTTGGCAAAAAAATCATCTTTTCCGATGAAGTTCATTTTGATCTTGGCGGGTATGTAAACAAGCAAAATTGTCGCATTTGGGGCACAGAAAACCCACACGCATACATTGAAAAGCCGACGCACCCAAAACGAGTCACTGTTTGGTGCGGATTTTGGTCCAGAGGCATAATTGGGCCATTTTACTTTGAAAATGAGGAAGGAGTGGCCGTTACAGTCAATGGCGATCTTTATCGGGCCATGTTGAACGAATTTTTGTTCACAAAAATTGAAGAGGAGGATATTGGTTACATTTGGTTTCAACAGGACGGCGCTACGTGCCACACAGCCGAAGCTACACTCGATGTTTTGCGCCCTGTTTTTGAAGATCGCATTATTAGCCGCAGCGCTGATGTCGTTTGGCCACCTCGGAGCTGCGATTTGACACCGTTGGACTATTATTTGTGGGGTGCCGTCAAAAATAAGTGTTACGCCGACAAGCCAGAGACAATTGACGCTTTAAAGGACAATATTCGTGAAGCCATTGGTGAAATACAGCTGCACAGAATCGATAATGTGCTTAAGAATTGGACCGATCGTGTAGGCTACTGCATGGCCATCCAAGGCAGCCATTTGAATGAAATTATTTTCCATTATTAATCGAAAGGATTGTACTTTCAAATAAAAAAAGAAATTTGAGAAAATATTCAGTAGTTTTTATTTAAAGCATTTTCAAAAAAAAAGTTATTTGGCGGACCCTTTAGTCTCTCTTTAGTGAAGGTGGGCAAAATGTTTCTTTTCTGTTTCAGTGCTTTGTTTGTGGCATTTGAAAAAATCAATTCATTTTCATTAAAAATTTACTTAAAATAGGAAACAAAACGAAATACAACATTGTCCTGCCAGACCCTGTTAACTTTATTTTTAGAAAAAAAAAAACACAGACAGGAACGCATCATCGTTTATATTTATGAAGTGATGTTAACTTTTTGTATCAAATTTTGTGAAGTGAAATCATTAAAACTTTCAAATAAAATTTCGCCCTTTTTTATTTAATGCGTACATCATGTACATGACTTAACGATTTTACAACGCAGTACAGAATGTTTGCTTAGTTGCTTAAAAATGTTTTTCATTCAATTTACAAAATTTGCCATGTTTTTGCTGAGCAAGTCATCTTTCCAGATCCGGGGAGATGAAAATGTTTAGTTAAGTTAAACGTTCAATATTTTATGATAGCAATGGAGCATGAATTCTACTTCATTTAAAGATTTTCTCCAATCCAAGTAATGTTTTGTAATGATAATGAAATGTGATGTTAAAAGGTCACTGGGGTCAATACTTCAGTTGATAAGTAATACTTGGTTTCGGAGCAAACTCAGGAAATTATAGTGGTACTTAATCCAATTCTTGAGTGATTTTAGTTCCTTTCGATAATATCGTTTTAGATCATTTTGGGTAAAGTGGCGAACCCCCTTAAAGGAAGAGATCCTACTTAGGGCAGCATTTAGAGAGTTCGGTCATACATCAACCTCCGTCTTTTCATGACAGGAGCAGGGCACTGACACACGAGATAAAAGGCAATCTCCTTCCCCTTCTGCACCTCAGATCCCTAGCTCCTTCAGAAGGCATTAGTCTGAATGCCGTATCTTCTAGCTTGCCTACCAAAAGGACAGTAGCCCGTAAGAAACGCTATTGGGCGATGGATAGCCATAACATTTAATGACAGAAGTGATTCGTTCCTCTTTTTATCCACATGAGTCCAGCGGAGTCTGGCAGTATTGGACGTACCCTCCTGCTGCTAACGAAATTAAATTTTCCTGTAATAAGTACGGATAATATCCAAAGTAACTGAGGCCCAGTAACATGTGAAATATTGTGAGCTCCGTAGCGGCTCTGGCTACCTTATCATCGTTGCATATTTCCAACGATATCCCTATGTTCGGGAACTCATATAAGAGTTACTTTTCAACGATTCCAAATTTCCCTTAGCCGTCCTTGGCATTTATGGACAAGGAAGGACTTAGAAAATGCGTTCGTTAGGGACTTAATCGCAGCCTGGCCATAGCCGAGTAAATCAAAAAATTTTCAGGAAAAAGCCCCCAACCCAACAAGTGGCGTTTTATGTTGACCGTTTTATGTGGACTTTAGAGTCTATGGTGTTATGATCTGCTACCATAGACGATGGGTGAACATAGTTTCTTTGCTCATTCACAATTTTATATCGAAATGGATTATTCTCATCGTCCGTTAAAAACTGCAATAGAAGTTATCATTTCTACTTAGCTGTTGCTATTGTCGTTTAAAAGATGTGCGGGTTCGTTATTGTGGAGTTCATGGTCGTACTAAAAGAGGACGGTATAGATTCCTTGCCGAAGTTTGTCCTAAATATTTTGTATCATTTTTAACTTATTAAAGTACTGCCCACAAATACTTATTGCGAAACGAAAGTCTAAGATAAACAAGGTCAGCCAAAAAAGCTTTAAGTTTATGACTACAAAGCAATATTAGTTGTCATGCTGCAAAACATCGAAATTCATTTAAGTAGCAAGTCTTAAACGTATTCAATCACGAGGAGTGTGAATTCAAACGCAAAGAAATTCGTTACAAAGCGTTTTATTAGTGAAAGCTATTGAGAGAAGTCGTCGTAGTCTAACTAATTGGCTTATTACACGTGAGGCCTCGGTTCAAATCCCATGTCAGACAGCAAAACGAAAATATAAAAAATATTTCTTTGGCGACTTTCTCTCAGCAGATTTCTGACAAAAACTCTCAAAAATATGTCGTTCGGAGTCGACTTTAAATTGTAGGTCGCGCCACTCATGTATTCAGTTAACATACGCAACCCAATATGTATGTATTGAGAGATGATTTTTCAAGTCTGAAACGCTGTCAGGCATTAAACGAAGTTTCTTATGCAACGAATTCAAATTTGTATTTAAAAATGAATTCAAAACTGCAAACTTCAACAGAAAGATATCGTGTGAAAAGTTTTTTTAAACACTCAAATCAAAATCAAAATCAAATATCCATGGCATTCAGTTAATATCTTGCCTTTGGTGGAATGAGTGAATTACTAAAAATGATACCTTTAGGCGAGGTTTAGAGGTTAAAAAAACTTTAATATTCCATCATTGGCTACGGGATGCAAAACTCTTTTAATATTAGGTTACCACTCTCGAATTGAAGTCCGGAAATTTTTATAGACTTCGGGTAGTGCTTACTTCAATCGATATAGAACACTATCACTGGCTTTCGCTTTAGTTTAGAATTGAATGTCTGAAGTTGTCATGATTTGTTCTTAGCTTTAAACAATGAGGAGGTGTTTGAATTGTTAGGGGGCTATATTCCTAATTGGAAATTTTTTTTTTTTAGAGTCAATCCTCTATGACTTGTTGCAAGACTTATTGCGAAAATCAACTCCCCTTTTAGTGAAGGTGAATCAGCAATGCAAACTTTTCATTTAAGCGAATAAATTAATCAAAACAAAAAAAAAAAAAGAAAAATGTTTCAAATTTCAAACTTTTACGATATACTCAGCATATTTAATGATTAGTTTGTTAAGTTCGAAAATGAATTATAATTCGCCCCTTAAAATGTATGTATTTTTCTTTGTTTTTGTGTTGCTTATTGTAATAAATCTTTGTGTTATCACTGGCACTTCACGATGTTTTCTTTTCACTTTGCTAACCCTCCTCTAACACAACTCAGATCGCTCAATAAACAAATCTTTGTGTATTTAAAGTAATTTAAATAACTTTTTCTTTCCTTTCTTGTTGCATGCAACAAGCAAAGAAAAGAAACAAAAAAATTAAAATAAATATTAAAAAGTGTCTTCCACTAACGCTGCGTACATACGTAGAGTGTCTTAGGTATACAGTACAAGGGGAAAAAAGTTGAAGTGGTAGTAGAAAAAAAAAAACAAAAAATTGTTTAAAATCTTAAGCATTCATGCCACCTATTTTCATTCCACTACAGTTTCAATCAACTTTTCCTTTAAAACAAAAAAAAAACATTCGCAACATTCGTATGGGGAGAGAAATCAACAGAGAGAGATTCATTCATTCAGTCATTCATTCCCGTAAATACTTCGTAGTTAATGTAAGGAAAACTTTTATTTTTTCTAACTCAATTATACACACAAGAAAAAAAAGAAAAATTGAAAATGGAAAAGCAAAGCAAAGTAAAAAAAATAAGAACTGAAACTGAAAATGAAAAACTGACGACTACAAATGTTGGTTAATGCCTTCGGTTATTTGTGCCAAGTTTAATGGAATTTCCAGCAGTTGTTGCCTCAAAATGAAGCAAAAAAAGCAACAAATGAATGAAGCAAGAAAAAATAATAAAACGAAATAACGAAATTTAAAATAACAATTTTCCCATCTTGTTTTGTTTCAATTTCGTAATTCTCTTCAAGTTTTTTTATTTTTTTATTTTTCTTTTTCGTTTGCATTTTATATCTTGGTTTTTGCAACACATTTATAAGGAATATGCAACATACGATGTATGTAACTGGTTGTACATATGCTTACAAAAGTTTTAATAAAGACAAGATTACATGGGAAAAGTTTATTCATATGCAAAGGAAATCTTGTTTATCTTTTTTTACTTGTTATTCTGGACAATTTTCGTTGCCGATTCTTTCAAATTTTTCTACGACAAGCGAAAACATGCCTTTCTTATAGTCAGTCACTTGCCAGATTTCAAAAAGATTTCTGCATTTTGTTGATACTCCTCTTATGGCGTTCCCAAAACAAACATATCGTCTTACATTTTATTTCACGATAGTGGTTCGGCCACAGGATTCCAGACCAGGTGGGTTTTTGTTTTTGATTTATTTGAGTTTAATTTATAAGACAAGGAAGTCCTAAAATGTTAGGGTTACCGTTTGTTTTTGCTGAGCAACAACCAAATCTGGGTAAATATATCAAGTTCTTGTTGTATTACTTTCTTTAAAGGTTATAAGCAACCCTTTCAATGAAAAGTTATTTGTTTCCTACTGCATCTTGGCCTCATAAAGTTTCCATACACTGCTAGAATATAAAGGGTCCGCCAAATAACTTTTTTTTTTGAAAATGCTTTAAAAGAAAAACTACTGAATATTTTCTCAAATTTCTTTTTTATTTGAAAGTACAATCCTTCCGGTTAAATATGGAAAATAATTTCACGATCGGTCCAATTTTTAAGCACATTATCGATTGTGTGCAGCTGTATTTCACCAATGGCTTTACGAATATTGTCCTTTAAAGCGTCAATTGTCTCTGGCTTGTCGGCGTAACACTTATCTTTGACGGCACCCCACAAATAATAGTCCAACGGTGTCAAATCGCAGCTCCGAGGTGGCCAAACGACATCAGCTCTGCGGCTGATAATGCGATCTTCAAAAACAGGGCGCAAAACATCGAGTGTAGCTTCGGCTGTGTAGCACGTAGCGCCGTCCTATTGAAACCAAATGTTGCCAATATCCTCCTCTTAAATTTTTGTGAACAAAAATTCGTTCAACATGATAAAAAACGATAACGATAACGATCGACATTGAGTGTAATGGCCACTCCTTGCTCATTTTCGAAGAAAAACGGCCCAATTATGCCTCTGGACAAAAATCCGCACCAAAAAGTGACTCGTTTTGGGTGCGTCGGCTTTTCAGTGTATGCGTGCGGGTTTTCTGTACCCCAAATGCGACAATTTTGCTTGTTTACATACCCGCCAAGATTAAAATGAGCTTCATCGGAAAAGATGATTTTTTTTTTTACCAAAATCGGCATCTTCTGTAAGTCGATCGCAGGCCCACTTAGCGAAGCAAAAACGCATTGGATGGTCAATTGGCTTCAACTCCTGAAACAATTGGTCTTTGTATGGCGCCATACCAAGGTCTTTATGCAAAATTCGTCTCAATGATGCCTCCGAAATGTTCAATTGTTGAGAACGACGGTGAATTGATGTTGATGGCGCTTCGCGCACACTTTTTGCCACAGCAGCAATATTCTCGGGTGTACGCACTGTTTTTGGCATTTCACGCTTTGGTTTATAGATGAGGATGCCAGTTGCTTTCACTTTTTTCACAAGATAACGAACATACGGAGCTGACGGTGCTTCTCTTCTTCCAAAATCCGTACGCAATTCTCGCACACATTCTGCAACATTACCATGATTTTCAAAGTAATGTCGCAATATTTCCCAGCGTTGTTCACAACCATATTCGTTCAGCTAGAAGTGGAGTAGATCTACTTCATTTGGAAATGCGAATAAATGAAGCTTTAAAAGAGAGATCTGCAAAGCCGAAATGGTAAGATGAGTGACAAGGTGAGCTGTGGTTTATTTATTAAGGGTCCTGATATTAAACTTTGCTTAAGACTGCTGCACCACTGTAGTGCTCTCCAAGCTGAGGTAATGGCAATTTTGAGTGGTGGGGTTTCCCTTGAAAATCTTTTGATTTAATCGAATAGTCAGGCTGCAATTAAGTCGAACAACAACAACAACTTGTTGTCCATGAATTCTGAGGATATCTTAAAGAAATTTTCGGTTATTCGAAGTTAACTCTTATTTTGGTTTCTGGACATAGGGATATCGTTGGAAATTGCAATATTAATGAGCTGGCCAGGGCCGGTACGGAGCATATTACAGGGCGTAGGTATTCCGATTACTTTGATTAATTTGGATATTATCCAATCGTTTTATGGGGAGGCTCAATATCGTTGACAGCAGGAAGGTAGACATGCATGGACAAGAAGAGGACTGACTCTCTTCTGTCCTTAAATAGCATGGCCATCAAACGCATAATTGCAGTTCTAACAGGACATTGTTCTTTTGGTAGGCATGTCGAAAGACTCGGAATTCCGATTAATGACTTCTACAGGAGCTGTAGGCATAGCTGCCAGATTTGACGATTTATCGTCATTTTGACGATTTTGAGCACCAAAAATATCATATTGACGATTTGTCGATTTATGCCCTCATTTTGACGATTTTTAAAAATTAAAATTTTGTATCATATTCTTTACTTTAGTACATTAAAAGCCACTTTAAGATTTGCATTTACTTTGCAGTTGTTACTAATCAAATTTTCCATCAAATTTTCACCCTGTAATATTCCTGGAATCTAGAATATAGCCTAGAATTGCATAGAATCGAAAAATCATCCAGGTTAATTCCAAATTTATGGGGTATACTTTCTTTTTAATTGTATTTGAACTATATTACTCATACGCGTCATATTACATGTACTGGAATAGTAACCCTGAAAAGTATGCAATAAAAAAATTTCAATTTTTGTCATGTTTGAAACTAATGGAATTAAATATAACTCATACGTCACATACATATGTTCTCTGCATTATGAATTTTACATACGTATTAGATATGAGCATAATGTGAGTAAATATAATGGGTTGGCGATCTAAAAGTTTAAATTTAAAAATGTAATAAAACAAAAATACTTTGAAATTTTGATCAAATTTATTGTTTTGCTGTGAAATACAACTGATCCCAGATTTATGCGCTTATTTTGGCGATTTTTAAAAATTAAAAATTTACATCATATTCTTTACTTTAGTACATTAAAAGCCACTTTTAAGCTTTGTATTTACTTTGCAATTGTTACTATTGGAAATTTATGTTAGTTAGTGAAAACAAGGAGTAAAGTATTGTATTTTTAAGTTACTTTCAAATACCTGTGATGATTTTACTGTATTTTATTCCTTTTTAACCCTTTAAAAGCTGAAAAATTACAACTCCTAAATAATAAAATGTGTCAGCATTACAGTGATTTTTCATGCTCAGAACATCAAAAGCTTCTGACTCCCTAACATACATATACACGGCCCATAGATCTAGATGATGTAATATTATTGCTGCGCTTATGTGCCATTAAACAACGCTGAGATAGATTTTTTAAACCTTAAACAATTTTTTCCTGATAATGAAATAAAATTTCTCCATTTTTTGCAAAAAAAAAAAAAATATTAAATGAAGATGAGGGAGGCTAGCTTTTAATTTCCAATAAATTCTTTGTTAATTGTTTTATTTTTGAACTCAGATATGTAGATACATTGACTTTATATGTTTTACTACAATAGAAATAATTTTGGTTTTTAAAAACTTATAATTTATTTATTTATATCTTCTGACGATTTTTTGACGATTTCAATAAACGTCTTTGACGATTTTGACGATTTTTTCTCAAATATTTGACGATTTGGTGCCTCATTTATCTGGCAGCTATGGCTGTAGGTCTGAGGCGAAGGAGAGACTATATTTTACCTCATGTGTTGAAAATCGTAGTCTACTAGCTGGTGTGTTCGCTCATTAAACGCGAGCCCGTCATGCAAACACCAACACAAAACCTCCTATACATCGCGAAATATCAAAAATATTTCTTCGGCAAATTCCTCTCGACAGCCTTCTGGTAAAAGCTGGAAGAGCAAACAAAAATCATGGAAAAAAATTAACACACACAACATGGGTGATGTGAGAAAATAGATTGTAGTCCTGACCAATAAATAAAATACGTAAAAAGATAATCGTGATGGTTGCCATTGTCAAATTAAATTATTTCTATGGAATCAAAAATCGTCATTTACATACGAATCCACCAACATTATTAAGACCAGCAAAATATTCGTGGCCATAATTTTTTTAAATCCTAATGGAATGTGGTGCACCTTTAGCCTAATTATGCAATTTTGAAACACGAAACATATTTGAATACGAATAATAAACAAAATAATCCTTTTTTTGGGGGAGGTGGGGGTAGCATAAATTACTTTTAAAAGCCTTATGAATACGAGCCACATAATTTCCGTTTGAATAATTTTGAAATTAAAAAAAAAAGATGTTCTTTTTGTTTTTTTAATTCTGGTTTAAAGGCCTAGCTTATGTCGCTGACAGGAGTAACATACATACACTTGCATATGTTTCTCGATAACAGCTGAAATAATCGCTTGGCATTGGGACCTTTAGTATTTTGCCTCTTTTGCTTCAATTTTTTGTTAATTTTTGTGTGGAAAATTATAACAAAACGTGGCTTAAAGCAAAAAAAAAAAAAAACAGAAAGAAAAAATGGTTGAAATTGAAGATGAAATGAAAAGTTAAGCTGATTACGGCCCATTACGTTTTATATTTTTGGCCAAAATTTTGTTTTCTCTTCTCTTGTGTGTGTGATTGTTTTTTCTCCTTGCTGTTGTAGTTGTACGTAAAATGAGCATTACATGCGTACACATATGTATGTACACTCAAATACGTACATACGTTTGTATTCTTAAATATTTTGATAAGGGTTTACAAATCATTTCAAAATGATTTTAAGTGCTCTGCTCTCCCCTCTCTAACCCTTTATACTCTGATTAAGCCCTCTTATTGGCAACTGTTATAAGTCTTTCGAGGGCAGGGGCATGATGATGATGTGTTTGCATTTGGCTTTTTATAATCATGTGTGTAGGCATGTGGTTGTTTAATTGTATGCTTGCATCTTGTGTGTGTGTCGGTGTGTGTATATCTTCTCCCATGTTTCTTCCCATGACTTTGCACCAGGTACCCAATGTTTTCAATGTTTTCTTAGTAACCCCCACATATTTTTTTGCTTCTTTTTTTGGGGGGGATTAAAAAATCCTTTTTTTCTATTTAAAAATGGACCACAAAAGAAGGAGTAAGAAAAATATGAACGACCCAAAATCCAATTTATTTCAGATTTTCAATTCGTTTTCCCCATTTCATATAGATTTGCCATTTGCAATGAATTTTTTTTGTATTTTTTTTGGTTGTTGTAAAGCTTATTAAACTAATTGTTCATAAATATGCAGGATTTTTTTGAAAGAAAAAAAATTAAATTTTTCAAACAATTTGATTGCGGTTTGAGAAAACAGACAATTATGGCAGTTGGCCATATACGGTCACCGGAAGCCCCCTATATTACAATACTTTTTGTAGAAGGATAGTAAACTAAACAATGTATCCTATAGATTGAACAGGATGGTGGTGATAAAAGTAAAGAGAGGCTAAATTGGTTCACTACAATTATCTTCTATAAGACTGAAAAGCCATTTAAGGAGGTCCAAATGCCGGAAAGGGAATTCAACCATCGTTTGTAAATTTACAATTAAATGCCGTCAACTTCTTTAACCGAAACGAACGTGATACTCCGTCATGAGGAAACTCGATAATATTATCAGAGAGTTGCTAGAGTAGTGTAGGCTTATCCTCTAATCAGGAATGCTTATGTTTCAGTGGCTTTAATCACTTCACCATACATATGTATGTACGTTCAGTCTGGATTATGGACCTAGCTTCCAACACCATTTATGTTGTGTGTTTTAATTTTATACATAAGTGTTAGGACCTATAGTTTAAAATCAATTCCGAACGACAGATTTTTGAGAAACTTTTCATGGAAATTTTTATTTTACTCTCAGAATTTTTGCCAGAAATCTGCTGAGAAGAAGACACCAACTGAAGTAAATTTTTCGTGTTTCGTTTCGAGATGTCTTAGCTGGGGTTTCAATCGTAGCCTCACGTCTAATAAGCTCATATACTACTTACTAGACTACGACGACATTTATTCTCCATGCCATCTCGAGTTTTGTAAAAATTAAAAGACTTCAGTTTTCCTTCAAATAAATTATTCAGCAGCTTTCTAACCTAGCAGAGATAACAACATAAATGCATGAAGGCCAGACAGTGGAAATGTAGATCGCAATGAGTTATCTTTGTTCGGCACAACATTTCTACAGATGGCCTTTTTTAAGCCATCGTCTAGTAGGCACCATCTTATCATAGGAGCTGATCTGGAGCTGCAAATTAATCTCCTGCTTAGTTGGAAAAATTTGAATAACAAAACTGAAATGATGAAGATGTAGAAGATGTTTTCTCACAGCTTATCTGAAGAGTAAAGGACGATTAAATTTCTATTCCGTTGCATTTGGTTGAGGTATGTATACCCACAGAGAGAGAGAGAGAGAGAGAGAGATAGGTATGGCGATTTGTTTTTCAGTTTGGTAGGGAAAAAAACTTACAGTCACCCTAGTCTAGTAGGTAATGTGTTGGCTTATTAGACGAAAAGCCAGGGTTCAAACCCCAGGTCAGACATCTCGAAGAAAACGAAGTAAGAAAAAAATATTTCTTCGACAACTGCCTCTCAGCAGATTTCTGGCAAAAACTCTGAGAGTAAATAAAAATTACCATGAAAAAGTTTCTCAAAAATCTGTCGTTCAGAGTCGACTCTAAACTGTAGTTCCCGCCGCTCTTGTATACAATTATTGCACGCAGCGTATGTGATATGAGAAGCCAGGCAGTAATCCTGAGTAAAGTGTAGTAATGACCAATTATGTATGTATGTATGTATGTAAGGAAAAAACTTGCCTTTTTCCTAGTGGCTGTGTTCTTTCCTGTCATAGCTTTTTAGCAATTGAATCAACAGATAATCAATTCAAAATTACCTAAAGTCCTTTGGAAGAAATTGTCAAATTAAAGATGATAAAAAACTAAGTACTTCCGTACCATTTGGTCTGTATTCTTAAGAGATCTCAGATTTTTCTTGAGATCTAGAGAAAATCGGAATTCTTGTTGAACTTGCTGCCCAACTGTAATCACACTTAGTTAAGGGAGGGTGAATAATTTAATTTAAAGAAAACTGAACTGAAATCCAATAGATTTGGTTTAAATATATACAGGAGCAATAGATGCCGGCTAATATGTTGAAATAAAAATATGCTAAAGGATGTTATTTGGACAGCGGTGCGTAAGAAAACCTTTACCTAAAAAAGGTTAAAGTCAGTGTGGAAAAATGCTTCATGAGAGCATCTTAAGTCCACGTCAAGCGAATATTTGTATATTTGTATGACGCCTTACAAAGTTCAATTGCATCGTTTTCGCTTCGCTAGATTGGCCAACGAGAAGCTGCATGATGATGAACCATTGCTTATTTCGAATCTTAGGTCATTCTATTCTGACACAAAATTATATACACTGAACGCAAGAAATCGATTTACGCTTGAGCAACGTTGGGATTTATTAAGCCAACGAGAAACTGAACGATGATGTCGATTTTGCCAAAAAAAAAATTATCTTTTCGACTGAAGCTCATTTTCATCATGGTGAGAACATTAATAAGCAAAATTGCCGTATTTTGGAATTCAGAAAACCCACACGTGGTTTTACAGAAGCAAATGCACCCACTAGGAGTGACTGTTTAGTACGGCTTGTGGAGCAGAGGCATTATTGACGCATATTTCTTTGAAAATGAGGACGACGCTGATAACCGATTTTTTTTTTGTAACCGTTCTTCATGGAATTGATGTGACATAAATTCAGATGTCATTCAATGGTTTCAACAGAATGGTGCAATTTGCCACACACACACATCTCATGAAGTCGCCGTAGTCTAGTAGGTAGTGTGTTGGCTTATTAGACGTAAAGCCAGGGTTCGAGCCCCAGACCAGACATCAAAACAAAATACAAAAAGTATTTCTTCGGCGACTTCCTCTCAGCAGATTTCAGACAAAAACTCTGAGCGAGTAAAATAGAAATTGCCATGAAAAGTTTCACAAAAACCTGTCGTTCGGAGTCGACTTTAAACTGTAGGTCCCACCACTCATGTATAAAATTAACACACACACAACATAAGTGGTGTGAGAAACTAGGTCGTAATCTTGACTGAAGGGTTGTAATGACCAATTATGTATGTATGTATGTATGTACACATTTCATGCTACAATCGATTTATTTTGTCAAACATTTAATGGCTGTTTAATTAGCCGAAATGGTGATGTGTCAATTGGCCGCCAAGAAGCTGCGATTTGACACCGTTGGACTATCTTCTGTAGGGCGCCCTTAAAGAAAAGTGTTATGCCGAGACAATTGAGCACTTGAAGGCCAACATTCATGATGCTATTGCAGAGATACGACCCCATACACTCGAAAATGTGCTCGAAAATAAGTCCGATCAAATTTGGTTAATTTTGTGAGGCCAGTCGCGGCAGCTATATGAATGAAATGATATTCCATTACTAACCGGAATAATTGTACTTGAAATCATTATGAAGTAGTTGGATATGAAATAATAAAAAAAAAGAAAAATTAAAAATAAAAAAACATTGTAAATAAATCAAGAATACCTTGAATAATTGAATTGAATTCCTTTTAATATTTAACATTCGCAATGACAGTAAAATTTTATGGGTCTGGTATGCAAAGCATTCCCAATTGTCATTCATTCATATTCCTGCTAATTACCATAATAATGCCTTTTTTGTTTTTGTTTTTAACTTTGAATTTTAATTCTCACCTGAGCTTTTTATTTTTTTGTGTAAAAAGAAGGAGAATTATTTGGAAATCAAAAATACAAAAAAAAGAAGAAAAAAATGTGTCACATTAAATTATTTTTCTCTTTAGATGTCGTATTTTTTTGAAATTCAAATTCCAATTTCAAATTCAAATGCTTTTTAATAAATTCTGACAACTTCAATTTGTCATTAAAAGGTTTTATGCAAATCTATGGTATGCCAAACTCCATCGTAAACATTTCATGTTTATTTAAAAAAAAAAATTCTGTTTTTTTTGCGTAACTTTTTTAAAAGCAAACATTCGGTTGTTGTTTTATACATCCTTGTCTCTTGGTGTTTCACACTCTCAATGTGTGCGTTAATTTTTATTTGGTTATGGAGGATACAGTGGGTTTTCGAATTTAGATTTTAAGAAAGGAAAAATGAAAGTTTTTGTAGCACTTGTGCCAATTTTAAAATGATTTGAACACAATTTTATGCAGCTCAACTATTTTCGAAAATCCAGATGTTCCGGATATGCTCGTTTGCTATTCAAAATTTAAAAAAAAATGTTTTTTTTTTCAAAAATAATTTTCTTTCAGACGATTAGAAAAAAATTCCAGTTTTTTCCAGCTTAGCACGTCTTTAGTCCACTGTAGAAGGATGATAGCCATTGCTAATATGTTGCTGCCTGGAAACAATATCCTCTTGGTTGTTTTATGATGACGAAACTTTGTTTATGTTATGTTATGTTTTAGTATGAAACTTTGCTCATTGGGTCCTACTCTTTATCAAGAGGTGGCGCCGTCCAGCCTGCTTATGAGTCGTTAACATAAGTTAACCCCTCTATGAAGTCCGGTGTTTTCCACGATGGATTGTTTGAAACCATTTTAATATAGAATATTAGGCCTGATAATTGCTTGTATTATAATTTCTACGTGAGTTTCAAATCTATAGCATCTGCAGAAGTCATTATCAACTCTATAGGCATGAACGTAATCAGTCCTCCTCTTATTAACGTCAATTTAGTACACTACTGCTGCCATCAAAGCTAAGAGGACTTGAGTGAGCGTAGAATATCTAATTTATCTCAGAGAGGCTTAAACAAATGTAGCTTTGAAAGGTAGAAGAAGAATTTGGGCGAACAATTTTTTGCCGTAAGATTAGAAAGGAACTGTAATCCGATCAAAGAGTAGGGTAGGTATCGAGTTATCCATTTACTAGTTTCAAAATGATGGTGTGGAAAAGCCAATAGTTGCTCCACCACTTGTGTTGAGTGTTAATTTTATACAAGAGTTGCAGAACCTATAGTTTAAAGTTGACTCCAAACGACAGATTTTTTGAGAAACTTTTCATGGCAAATGTTTTATTTACTCTCAAAGTTTTTGTCAAAAATTTGTTGAGAGGAAGTCACCGTAGACATAGGAAGGAAATATACTTCTGTTCGAGATGTCTGAGCTGGGGTTTGAACCACAGGCTTGCGTCTAATAACCCAACACACTATCTACTAGACTACGGCGGCTTCAAATAATTGCCAAGATTGTAAAAAGATATGTTTGAGAGACTAAAAACGTTTCAGACATAATCTGGTTTGTGCATAATCGTAATGTGCACATTAAGTGATGGATAATTCGAACCTACCTACTAGATGCCACAGCTTATTATGGCATATTTTGTATATAATTTTATGACTCTATCTTTGCAGAATCCAATTAACAGTACAATAGAAACCTTCTGACCAGGTGGTTGGACCAATAGGTTTTTGAAGCTGATTTTTCCAATAAAATTTTGCACCAGCAATGGGGCTTGAGAAATGAGATGAGATTCCGCCAAGAAACGAAATTGCCACATACAGTGGTGGCCTTATAATTAGAAACGACTTAGCAACATGTATGTTTGTTAATTTGCTTTACAGTTTTCACTGTGTACCTGGGATCAAAGGCTTTATTTGGAGGACGTCTTACATACGTTTTTCCATCAGATTGGGAAAAATTAAACTTAGATTCGTCACTCCAGAGAACTCTGTTTCAGAAACATTGTTTCTAATTATAAGGCCACCACTGTATAGATCTTGGACAATCCACAAGCGATTGTGTAAAGATAGGCAGTTTAATGTGATTTATTGCTGGGCAGTATTTTTTCGAAAATGACTCTGGAAGAAGCCTCAACTCAGTAAGTTATGTTAGCCTAATTGACAACTTGGTGCTGGTGATGAGTTTGTTTAAGTTTCTTGTTTAGTTGGGTATTATTTGGTATTAAACATGAACCTCTTTTTAACCACTGTGCAGTGGCACTTAATATTTTGAATATTTTCTTTCATTTTATTTGCTTTTAGTTTTTCTAAATTTACATGGAAATGTTTGTATACTTTTTTATTCAATTATTTTTCAAACCCAAGGACTAATCAAAGAGAGACACATTTATCTTATGTTTATCACATCTAAGTAGATTTCTTATTTTAAAATGTATTAAATTCAAATGAGTAACAAATAAAGAAAAACCAAAAACAATTACGTACAAACGCATTGCAAATAAATTTAAAGTTTCTTCTGTAAATTAAATGTTTTCCCATTTAAGTTGTTTGTTGCCATTCTGAACAAAAAAAAAAACAAAAATAAATTTACAATATATTGTGCGTTTATATTTCATAATTGCGCAAATTACAGGCAAAACATTTATAAATTTCTTGGGGTCTGTTTTAATTAAAAACAGCGCACAGGACACAGGACACATAAAACTTAAGCGTTATAAATACAAAAAGAAGCGAAAACAACACACAATAAATTAAACAAAAAAAAAAAAAAAGGATAAGAAGGAAAAACCAAGATACAACACACACACACAGAGTATATTATTATTCTTTAAAAAGGACGTTTATTATATTTTGTATCCTTTATTGCACATTCCTCACTCTCTCTCTCTCTCTCTCTATCACTCTCTGGTATATTGCATGCATCCTTTTCTCTTTGTGAAACTGCAACAACTTGAGCAAAGGCGAAAGGAGCAACTTGAGTCATAATCTGTGGCAGCGTTTGGCCTGTTTAAACAAATGACCCCCCCGTTTTAAATTGCATTAAATCTTGATTAATGCAAGATGACACTTGAGGTTAAATGGCTCTTGTCAGAACAATATTAAATAATTCGTTTCTTTCTTTCATACTCTTTCTCTTGCTTTAGACTTTAATTTCAATTTTTTTTGTGCTTTTCTTTCTACTTTGCGTTGCTTGGCTTTGTGTTTAAGACAATATGATGGTTTTGTAATTAAGAAATGCTTTAATAATTAAAGATTATTTCGATACGTTGATGTCGTACTTTAATTTAAATTCGCTTTTAATGCAAAGTGATTAGCTAAAGCAACATCAAATAAGAGACATTAAGATGCTTAAGAAATTTTCAATTCAAGATACTCTTTTTTCGTTCCAGAGGATATTAATTCTTTTGAAAATTTCCCAACTTGATCCTATAATAGGTAAATAAAATTGCCATGAAAATTTTCTCAAAAAATCTGGTCAACTTTAAACTGTAGGTCACGCCGCTCGTGGTGGTGTGAGAAGCTCGGTTGTAATACTGACTGAAGGATTACATACATAATTGGTCATTACAACCTTTTAGACAGAATTGCGACCTAGCTTCTAACACCACTAATGTTGTGTGTGTTAATTGTATACATGAGTGGCGGGGCCTACAGTTTAAAGTCAACTCCGAACGCCAGATTTTTTGAAAAACTTTTCATGGCAAGTTTTTATTTGCTCTCAGAGTTTTTGCCAGAAATCTGCTGAGACGAAGTCGTCGAAAATTTTTTTTTCACATTTTCGTTTTGTTAGAGATATCCGACCTGGGGCTTGAACCGTGGCCTAGCGTATAATTGGCCAACACACTACCTACTAGACTGTGGAGACTTCTGAAGGATTCTAATGACCAATTAGTGGGTAGTGTGCTATACTATTAGAGTGAGGGTCGTGGGTTCGATTCCCACTAGAGACTCTGGTCTGTGACACTACACCGAGCAAGTGATCAAAGTATATAATTAGAATATAATTTGTAATTGTATTGTAATTAATAAATAAATAAAAAATTATGTAATCCACATGAAAAATTAAATATTTTTAAGAACTTGAATCAAAGCTGGAAAGACTTATTGCAATGAATGGTATGCATGTCAGAAAACGTTTGTGCCATATGGATGTTTCTGTTCCGTATTTATTGTCCAGGGCTTCACTCTATTGCCAGACTTTTTCGAGTACCCCTCTTGGCAGCATATAGCTTCCTGCAAGCATTTCTGTCTTGTTTCCGTTTCTTTAATCTATTTTTGTTGTTCCAGCTAAGCAGGTAATTGGTCTGCTGTAGCAGGTCATATAACAATGGGGCTGCCAGCTAATGTTGCCCAGAAACTTACCTTTCTTTATTACATGAAGAGTTACTAAAAGGAGTTAACGTCGCATGTGTGCCTAAAAAGCTGGACTCTACCATGAAATAAACAAAAATGCATAATTTTCGAATTTTAAAATTTAAGATATTGAATCATTCTTTCCAAATAATTTATTCTAAAGGCCCCTGATTCCTCTAGAGAAATTAAGATTAATTAATCAGCGCATTATTGAAATGTCAGGCAACGATCTTTCTAAGAAATAGTAAAACCAAACGAGCAAGGCTTCTCGCCACTCAATACATTTTCATTACAGGCATTATGTCCACAGTTGATAAACCTTATTATATTACCACCTGTTACAGTAGACCAGGTAGCTGATTAGCTCCTAAAACCCAGCGTTTTCTAAAATAAGCGAAAGGGAGTAAAAAAATAATCAAATGTGCGGAGGTATAAGAAGTATTTTAATTCTTTTAAATAGTAAGTAGGAGACCGCCGTAATCCGGAAGGTATTGTAATGTCTTATTAAAAGAGAGTTTGCGGTACAAACCTTAGCTCAGATATCACAGACAAAACACGAAAAATTTTTCTCCGGTGACTTCTTCTCAGCAGTCTTCTGACAAAAACGATGAAAGTAAATGAAATTGCCATGAAAAGCTTTTTCAATCTATCGTTCGGAGTTGACATTAAACTGTAGATCCCGGAAAAAGTTAACACCCATGAACATGGGTGGTGTGTGAAGCTAGATTGTAATCATGACTACAGGGTTGTAATGACCAATTAAATAAGTAGGAGGCGCTTACGCTGAAATATCCTAATCAGTAGTGTGTTAAACTGTGAGTGCCCGGGTTTCGATTTCCCCCAATTACTGCGCGTAGCGTGCCCTATCCAAGAATACCAACGCAATGTTGTTTGTGTTTTATGGGTTCATACCATGATACCGTTATCACAGCATTCTTTCCAGCAATTTCGATTTTACAGTGAATCGTACAAAGCATTATTGAAGGGTTTTAGGTAGTTTAACTATGTGAAATACATACATGGTTTCCTTAATGTTTCTTACACTGAAAATTATATACTAAAGTTGATTGTATATAAAGGTTTAATGGGACAGACATCCCATATAGACATGGACATTTTTCTGTTATCGATTTCTGGTGTTATTATTATGTGATCGACAGTTCGGTCGTTGAAGTCGCCGCAGTCTAGTAGGTAGTGTGTTGGCTTATTAGACGTAAAGCCAGGGTTCGATCCCCAGGCCAGACATCAAGACAAAATACAAAAAGTTCTTTGGCGACTTTCTCTCAGCAGATTTCTGGCAAAAACTCTGAGAGTAAATAAAAATTGCCATGAAAAGTTTCTCAAAAATCTGTCGTTCGGAGTCGACTTTAAACTGTAGGTCCCACCACTCATGTATAAAATTAACACACACAACAGAAGTGGTGTGAGAAACTAGGTCGTAATCCTGATTGAAGGGTTGTAATGGTCAATTATGTATATATGTAAGTATGTATGATCGACAGTTCGGTGAAATGATAATAGGTCGGCTGATTCGTGTGACGATTTTATTAATCTTTAGTTTGCTAGGCACTGAAGCAAGACATTAAATGTTTGCGTACTTAGAGCAGTCACCGTAGTCTAGTAGGTAGTGTGTTGGTTTATTAGACATGAGGCTTCGGTTCAAACCTCAGGTCAGACATCTCGAACAAAGCGAAATATGAAAAAATATTTCTTCGGCGACTTCTCAGCAGATTTCTGGCAAAAACTCTGAAAATAAATAAAATGTGCCATGAACAGTGATTCAAAAAAAAAACTGTTGTACGGAATCGATTTTAAACTGTAGGCCAGGGCCGCTCTTGTATAGAATTAACATGCACAACATATGTAATTGGAGTGAGAAACTAGGTCCTAACCTTGGGTTGTAATGGTTCAATCATGACGTTATGGGCCCAGTGGTTGAGTGGACCAAGTGGAAAAAAGATCGGCTGTAGATGTCCAATAAAATTTAGGGGCATGTTTATTTTCTAAGCATGTGATACAACACAAAAGAAATATTGAAGATTCAAACAAAATTCTAAAATCGAAGAGCATAGCTTTAACTTACGAAACTTTTGTTGTAACATCTGGATAACAAATCTAGAAAGCATCACTACTCTGTCTACAATTTAAATTATGCTGGGAAATATTCAAAAATTGAATTTCTTTTTAAATGGCTTTGAAAGACACTTGTGATGTGTTCGTTGTTTTTTTTTCCCCAAAATGGTTGTTTATTTAAGCCTTTAACCAAAGAAAAAAGTACCAAATGTTCTCTAAATAGTGCATGGCCAGGTGTTTGTATTATTGTTTCGTTCCATTATCTCTAAATGTGTTGCCACAATAATTTTTTAGCATTTTTAATGTCCAATTTTCAAATATACCGACTGATGACTGACTGTGTTTATGAAATTTTCTATTTTTCCTGGAGTATTTATTTAGCCTTCTGATCCGTTCATGTTACTGCTGTGCGTGCTCTGCTCTTAGTGTGTGGGCAGAGGGTTGGATGTATGGATGGATTGTTTATACAAGAAGCTGCTTTTTGTGGTCGAATGTTTTTAAAAACAGACAGACAGAGAGAGAGAGAGAGAGATAGAGCGCTACGAATACAATTTAGGTGTTGGAAAAAATATTAAAAGGTTTGAAACAAGATATTTAAAGTGTCGGTAGAGGCTGCATTAGGGTGACATAGCCCCGGAATACACAAAGTCAAGACTTATGGTTTTCTATTCCAGCAATCGTCTTAATATCTAGTACGTATGGATTTGTACCCTAAGTAGGGTACTCTGTATGATTGTTCTTTGCCACTTTAAAACATCCATTCATACGTCCATCTCTTCAGCCATCTTATGTTGTTGTTCTGTGTGTGCCTGGCATTTTGCACTGATGAAGTCCATCATCAAAAGCTTATTACTTTTGGCAATATTACTGCAACGTTTTGCTCCGATGACTGTTGTTAACAGCTACAACAACAACAACAACAAAACAAAACAAAAATTTTAAAATAAAAAACAAAAAAACATACAACATGTGTGTGTGTGGAGGAGAAGGAGTAGGAGGAGGAAGAGTAGGAACAAATGTATCAAAACCACATTAAAATCAACAATTCGGCATAAAAGAAACACCAGGAGCATAGGGTCGAGCTCCGTAACCAGCATTAAAGCTAAAGAATGAGCAAAAAAAAATAAAAGTTCAACATTGAAGAGAAAAGCCCCAAAAAAAAGAGTTTTGAAACTCAAACACGTTGTAAAAAGAAATTATGCCCCGAGCGCATTACGAGAGAACAATTCAATTGAATTCAATTGAATTTTTGCCATTTCATTCTATTGTTGGTTGGTCGGGTTGGTCGGTTGGTAACTATTGTGGTCAGTTTTCACTACCTCTATAGGTAGTAACAACAACACCAACAATTGTTTTAAAAAAGGCTTTTTTGTTGTTTTTCTACCCTTTTGTTATTATTATGGTTGTTGTTGTTGCTCTCCTTGTTGTTACCAGTTCATCTGGAATACCAAAATGTATGCGTAGGCGAAAGAACAAAGGCTGTGTGGATGGTAATGAAAGCCTAAGAAAGGAAAAAAGCAGCTTAAAAACATTCAAGCCTTTTCCATTTCTTTTTTTTTGCGATAGGGAAAAGGTGTACCACATCATTTAAAACCATTAAACAAGAACAATTTTTAAATTTAAGATGTTTTAAGTGGGAAACTACATTTAGAAGTCCAAGTAACTCTTTCTCGGTATTAGAAATTAGCTTCGCACATTGACCATATTGTTGGGGTGGGGGAAATCTGCAGCTTAACATCGACTCCAAAATGCAGAGTTTAAAAATTTCTTAATGGAATTAGCTACTCTGGAAGCTTTTGCCAAAAAACTGCAGAGAAAGGGTCGTCGTAAGAATTGTATTTCTTCATAAATTTATTTTTCTAAGATGTCAGTCGGAGATTTTCAGGGTTTATTATGATCCTTAATCTAATAAGTCAATGCACTATCCGTTAGGCTCTAATACTGGAACAAGATCCCCAAGTAAGATCCTTCTCTGTGCTCCTTCCAAGTTTTCTAAATTGTTGTCAAGCTCAGTCAAGCATTATATAAAATATAATGTCAAGTGCCTACCCTTTTTTATGGCAACAGTTGGGCACTTGCACATCAGATGAAAGATGATTCTTCTTCTAGAAAAATAATTTCACAGTTTCTGCAGAAGTTATTAGAGGGAATCCTTATACCTTCCAATGGAGCAATGACCTGTGACAACTGCTGTAGTTAGTTCGGTGACAATCAGTCTTCTTCTTCTTCTTGCACAGATCACTCTAGCAGATGTAGTACGTGCTCTCATGCTGTCAACAAAGTAAAGCCTCCTTACAATGACCTTAAAATATCCAGTTTAATTAAGGCAATCGAAATACCTATATCTTGTAACAATTCGGAAATTATAGCGTTTTACCAGCCCTGGCCAGTTAATCTGCAATATAATGAATGAAATGAAATTTCCTTGAGAAATCTCTGGCATGCATTATAGACTTGATCACAATCCGGCGACGCTTTCAATATATGCGGACTAAAAAGAAAATTTAACGCAAACATACAAGCAAGGCAAACCGATAACAACAAAATATACACATTATACGGTACTGACAATTACAAAAATACATTTTAATCTCAAAGCCTACTCTGTTCAGTATTTTGGAGTGATCGGTATGCCAGAGTAGAAGTCCCAAGATGGAATACTAAACTCCTATTGAAGATATTATAAAGAATTAATCGAATCGAATATGTCCATGGTTCCTCAAATTTTGCAACATTTTCACAGTCTAGAATGGAAGAGGTGTACTGCATTGAATCAAGTGCAGAAGCACTCTTGCCAACAAGTGCTACTATGGTCTCAGTAGCAGAGACCTCTCTCGTACGACAAAAGTAATACTCTACAAGGAGAGTACTCGAGAGAAAATTCCTACGTAATATCTTAGGTCCAGTGCGAGTTGGCATCTGCATCCGATCCAACAGTAAGCTGTATGAGCTTCTGAATGACGTGGACGTTGTGCAGTGTATTAACATTCAGCGGCTGTGCTGGCTCGGTCATGTCGTTCAAATGAAGGAGGATGCTCCACCGAGACGAGTATTTGATAGAGGGATTTGCGGAAGTCGGCGAAGAGGAAAAACTTGTTTATGTTGGAAGGACCAGATCGAGGAAGTCTTCGATTGGTGTGACCAACTGGCGTATTTGCGTAAGAAGTAGAGGTGCCTGGAAGGATATTTTGAAGGAGGTCGATATCCGTTAATCGGGTTGTTAATTGCCAGTTAAGTAAGTAAGTTCACTGCATTAAACTTTACTAATTTCAGCTCAATCTTCTGCTCTAATAGAAGCTCATAGGGAAGACAATTGAGCAGAGCAAATAATGCTTAAGTTGAAGTGGAGCAGAGTTCACCTGTGATTAAGACAGCACAATGGCAGTGAGTCAACAGTAAGCGTTTTAAATAAAGCTTTGCCTACAACGTTATAATAAATATTTCCAAACCTATGTTACAGACTTTCTTGGCATACCAAGCCCATTATTTGAGTGGTGAATATCTAACACATAAAGGAACTCACACCCACGATTAAGTATAAGCCAATAAAAATAGTTTTTTATTTTTAAACACATTATGTATGTAGTCGCCGTAGTCTAGTAGGTAGTGTGGTGGCTAAATAGACGTAAAGCCAGGGTTCGAGCCCCAGGCCAGACATCAAAATAAAATACAAAAAGTATTTCTTCTGCGACTTTCTCTCAGCAGATTTCTGACAAAAACTCTCAGAGTAAATAAAAAATTGCCATGAAAAGTTTCTCAAAAATTTGTCGTTCGGAGTCGACTTTAAACTGTAGGTCCCACCACTCACGTATAAAATTAACACACACAACAGATGCAGATGCAAGCAGTAATCCTGCATGAAGGGTTGTAATAACCAATTATGTATGTATGTATGTATATATGTAATATGTGCATATAAAAACTGAATTCTTTTAATTTTTTAAAATTTTTACCTGCAATAAACAAACTAAATTCCTGAGAGCACAGGAAGTGCAAACAAACAAACAAAATTTAATTAAAAAATTGTCAAACAAAAATATTTTTCCGGAAAAAAATGAAAAAATTATTAGAAAAAAATGCAAGAAAAGTAATGAAGATTTACACCTCTGGACAAAAGGAACAAAATTCTTCAATACAAAGGAAAAATTTCTTGATAAGAAAAAACTAAAATTTTTAACATTTCAAAGGATAGAAATGAAATTATTATGAAACGCATTCCTTTTTCGTTTTTCTTATTAAAAATTTATAAAAAAAACAATAAAAAATAGAAAATACAACAAAACAAATAACGAAAAAATGTGACACTAAAAGACAAACAAAAAAAAAAAAAAAAAAAGAAGGACAAGAGGAGTGAAGTGAGTTTGTAAATTGCTATGGACACAGTGTCTCTCCAAGGCAAAAGGATCTAAACATTAAGCAAATAATGAAGAAGAAGCACATGATGTTAAGCTTAAGCATAAAGGATAGAGGATGAGTTTACCTACAATATATAAACGTTACTTCGTTTTGAAGTAAAGCATATGAAGCCTTTAAGTCAAGCAAACTTAAGTACATTTTTATGTTGCACCTTCCACATACATACATACATACTTAAGCTTGCAAATACAATGAGGCTGCACATACAGTAATGCTCATATATTGCTCTTATTTATTTAAATATGTATAAATGTGTGTATGTATGTGTGAGTGTAATAGATTGGTTTTTATTTTGAAACAATAACAATGTTTTATGCTTGCATATGCATGCATAAATAAATAATAACCGTACAATACACATATCCATTCTCTACTTTTCTTTTCTTTTCTTTGTTTCTTTCTTTTTTTCCGTTATAATATATTTTATTCTTTATAATGAAATGAAAATAAAAACAAATCAAAAAAAAAAAGAAACTAAAAATAAAAGAAAAACTCAAATCCATACATAAACATTTCAAATGCATGCGCATCAGAAATTATTCGTAAATAACTCTGTGCTAAATGAGGCCAACTATCTCCTGAAAAGATTCATCGCCTTTCAGGAAATCTCTAAACTTGTATGCTATTAGCAATAGCTAGGGCCATAGAATGTTGCAAACTGGTAGTCAAGCGGTGTTAAATCACAAGATCTTGGAGGCCAATTCACAGGTCCAAAATGTGAAATTAGGCGGTCACCAAACGTGTCTTTCAATAAATCTATTGTGACACGAACTGTGTGACATGTTGCGCCGTCTTGTTGAAACCACATCTCCTGGACATCATGGTTATTCAATTCAGGAATGAAAAAGTTAGTAATCATGGCTCTATACCGATCACCATTGACTGTATCGTTTTTGAAAAAGTACGGACCAATGATTCCACCAGCTCATAAAGCGCACCAAACAGTCAGTTTTTCTGGATGTAACGGTGTTTCCACATACACTTGAGGATTACCTTCACTCCAAATGCGGCAGTTTTCTTTGTTGACGTAGCCATTCAACCAGAAGTGCGCTTCATCGCTAAACAAAATTCGCTTATGAAAATCGGGAACAACGGTAATCTCGTTTTGGGCCCATTCGACGAATCTACGCTTTACTTGATGATCGTTTGGCTTCAAATCTTGTACGAGTTGGATTTTGTAAGCACGCAAACCAAGATCGTTCCGCAAAATCTTCCATAAAGTGGATGGACACAGATCCAATTCCTGTGCTCGATGGCGGATGGACTCATTCGGGTCATCCTCAATGCTACGCCCTACAGCAGCAATAGCTTCTTCTGTACGCACCGTACAGCGTCTCTGGGGATGCGAGTTATCAATAAGAGTAAACGTGGCGCGAAAACGTTCCATGGTTAATCGAATTAACTGCTCTGATGGTCGATTTTGTCGACGGTAAAATGGACGTAGTGCGCGATACGTTTTCCGCACAGAACCATTATTTTCGAAATAAAATTGCACTATTTGCAAGCGTTGTTCAGGCATGAGTCTATTAATGATGAATTGCCAAACCAAACTGAGAATAAATCACTTGACAGCTGTTAAATCGGTCGCCATCTTGAAAAGTAATGCCAACTTAAAGTTCTATACCTCTATAAAAAACATAGTATAAGTTAAAATCATTACATAATCTACGAAAAGGAAAATTACATCCATTGTTCGTTCTATAAAAATCTAAAGAAAGAGGACGATAGTGCCGTAAAAATCTTGCTGGAATACTGAAATTCAGGTTACAAAGCAAAAACTCAGAATCGACATCACCTTTAACCAGATTAAGAACAAAACAAACTCCTAAAACAGCCCTTCTACGTTCCAAAGTTGGAAGTTTTTATCAAACCTAATCTAGCCTCATATGAGGGAAACCCATTGGCACAATCCCATCCTAAGGCACGTAAACAGAATAATAAAAACTGCTTCTGCACAGACTCTATTGAATCACTATGACAACGATAGTATGGATTCCAAATAATAGACGCATACTCCAAAATAGGTCTAACAAGTGAAATGTATAGCAGCAGTCTTGTTATATAAGGATCAATAAATTCCCTAACCCATCTTTTCACAAAACCAAGAACAGCCCGAGCCTTGCCAATCATCATACTAATATGATTAATAAAAGACAGTTTCATATCCAATAACACTCCCAAATCAAGAAATGTAGTCACAGTTTCCAAAGGGCAAGAATTAATCACAAAAGTGGACGAAATTATGCCCCCGCGAGAGATAACCATGCATTTACACTTTCTTCAAGTTAAGATCGATTAAATTAATTCTGCACCAAGTTACAAACAAATCCATATTTCGCTGAAAAACAGCCTGACCATGATCATCATCCAAAAGTATAAAATAATTTAACGTCGTCAGCATACATCAGAATATTACAATCAGAAATAGCACAAGGAAGATCATTAAGAAACAATAAAAACAGTAAAGGAACCAAATGGCTACCATGCGGGACACCAGAAGTAACATATACAGTCTTAGACAATACATTCCTAAACAATAGCATTCAATAATTGATCAGCCGATCTATGTTGAAGTACTGTATTCGTTGCATTAAAGTTTGTGGTTCCTACCATAGGACCTGTGTATGCTTTAGAAGTTCTTTATGGTAAGAAATGTTAAGTTGGAGGGGTGTAGTGAGTCAAGTTGTTTGTTACAAGAACCAAACATCCCCAGTTCGAATGTTGCAGAGGGCAAACAATTGTTCCTGTCTGGCAAATATTCCACAGACCATCTAAACATAGAGAGATTGTAACATAAATATCAAACTTCTTGGGAAAGAGTAGGACTTAATAGCGGCGGTTCGTAACCATTATTCTTTATACCATAATCCAATACATTTATTATTATCTAGAAACGGGCAGATGGTAACTCTATCAGTCTAAAACCTGCTACATTAAACGAATCAGCTGTTTAGCTGCAAAAACTGGATTTATAAAACAAAGCAAAGAAAGATGAAAAATTGAATGAAACAGTTAGAAGAACTCAATTAGAATTTTTAAGAATGGCTTTGGCAATGAATGAGAGCAAAACGAAGTATATATTGTCCAAAAAGTAGGGACATGCGGTGGTTTGGAACCCAGATTTCGGCCGATAACTACACTTTCGATGTTGTGAGTGAATTTATTTATCTTGGTTGCGCTTTTATCAGCAAAAATGATGTCAGTCTGGAGATCGAGTGTAGTATCAGTCTTGCCAGCAACTGCTATATAGCCTCAATAGGCAATTTAGTAGCAGAGACCTCTCTCCTGCGACAAAAATAATATTCTACAAGTCGCTCAGCCTGCCCGTTCTTCTTTGTGGTGCAGAAGCATGGACGCAATTAAGCAGCTTTAAGAATATTCGAGAGACAAGTCTTATGTTAGATTTTCGACACAGTGCGAGGTGTTGATAATTTCCACTTCCGATTCAACTATGAGCTGTAAGAGCCCTTCGACAACACGTTGTTGCGCGCCAATATCATTCGAATGAACAAGGGTACTCCGGCAAGACGTGTATTTAATACGGGGAAGAGCGGAAGTCGACGAAGACAGCGAGCTTGTCTTAGTTGGAAGGACCAAATCGTGGAAGCCCCTTCAGATGTTCGAAATCCAAACGAAAATATCCCAGGGTGCATATTTTGGTTCCCTTTAGATGTGCGCCTTTTTTAATGGAGCTTGTTAGAGTGTTAGAGCAGTAGCCTAGAATTGTTTTGATTTCAAAATCTTCAAAGCTGAGACGTTACTAAGGCTCATATGTATCAGTACTACCTTGAAGGTTATAAGCGAGCAGAATTCGTTTACCGATGAGGGAATGATTTAAAGTTTTCTAATCATTTCCGAATTTTCAGGCGTTTTTGTTAGTGGTCTCTTAACGCCGTGTTTAACAGAGCGTGTTTTCATATCAGATTTTGAAATTTTCTGAGATTTCAGATTTTAAAATCCACTGTAAGTCCTTTTGTGGGAAAACAGGACTGAGTGGGCGGACAAAGTAAATTGTTTTTAAAGCATTGTACGTCCCTTTAACTAACCCAATCGCGCTGACGGAGTTGTAGTTGTTGTACTCACTCCAAAACAAAAACTAACAGACATACATGTTATATATGTCCATACTTAGTTATAAACCATCGAATTAGCCGATTTATAGGTATCTCTTAAAGGGGGAGGGTGGCCCTCACACCACGTACCTCACAACACTTTCTTGGTGTCACTTACACCACGTGTCCCTCACACCATGTGTCCCTCACACTACGTCCCTTACTCCACGTCCCTCACACCATGTCCCTCACACCACGTGTCCCTCACATCACGAACCTCACACCATGTCCCTCACACCACGTCACTCACGCCAGGTGTCCCTCACACCACGTCCCTCACACCACGTGTCCCTCACATCACGAACCTCACACCATGTCCCTCACACCACGTCACTCACGCCACGTGTCCCTCCCACCACGTCCCTCACACCGTCCCTCACACCGTTCCTCACACCGTCCCTCACACCGTCCCTCACACCGTCCCACACACTGTCCCTCACACCGTCCCTCACACCGTCCCTCACACCGTCCCTCACACCGTCCCTCAAACCGTCCCTCACACCGTCCCTCACACCATCCCTCACACCGTCCCTCACACCGTCCCTCACACCGTCCCTCACACCGTCCCTCACACCGTCCCTCACACCGTCCCTCACACCGTCCCTCACACCGGCCCTCACACCGTCCCTCACACCGTCCCTCACACCGTCCCTCACACCGTCCCTCACACCGTCCCTCACACCGTCCCTCACACCGTCCCTCACACCGTCCCTCACACCTTCCCTCACACCGTCCCTCACACCGTCCCTCACACCGTCCCTCACACCGTCCCTCACACCGTCACTCGGTGTCCCTCACACCATCCCTCACACCGTCCCTCACACCGTCACACCGTCCCTCACACCGTCCCTCACACCGTCCCTCACACCGTCCCTCACACCGTCCCACACACCGTCCCTCACACCGGCCCTCACACCGTCCCTCACACCGTCCCTCACACCGTCCCTCACACTGTCCCTCACACCGTCCCTCACACCGTCCCTCACACCGTCCCACACACCGTCCCTCACACCGTCCCTCACACCGTCCCTCACACCGTCCCTCACACCGTCCCTCACACCGTCCCTCACACCGTCCCTCACACCGTCCCTCACACCGTCCCTCACACCGTCCCTCACACCGTCCCTCACACCGTCCCTCACACCGTCCCTCACACCGTCACTCGGTGTCCCTCACACCGTCCCTCACACCGTCCCTCACACCGTCACACCGTCACTCGGTGTCCCTCACACCGTCCCTCACACCGGCCCTCACACCGTCCCTCACACCGTCCCACACACCGTCCCTCACACCGTCCCTCACACCGTCCCTCACACCGTCCCTCACATCGTCACTCGGTGTCCCTCACACCGTCCCTCACACCGTCCCTCACACCGTCCCTCACACCGTCACACCGTCACTCGGTGTCCCTCACACCGTCCCTCACACCGTCCCTCACACCGTCCCTCACACCGTCCCTCACACCGTCCCTCGCACCGTCCCTCGCACCGTCCCTCGGTGTCCCTCACACCGGCCCTCACACCGTCCCTCACACCGTCCCTCACACCGTCCCTCACACCGTCCCTCACACCGTCACTCGGTGTCCCTCACACCGTCCCTCACACCGTCACACCGTCACACCGTCACTCGGTGTCCCTCACACCGTCCCTCACACCGGCCCTCACACCGTCCCTCACACCGTCCCTCACACCGTCCCTCACACCGTCCCTCACACCGTCCCTCACACCGTCCCTCACACCGTCACACCGTCACTCGGTGTCCCTCACACCGTCCCTCACACCGGCCCTCACACCGTCCCTCACACCGTCCCTCACACCGTCCCTCACACCGTCCCTCACACCGTCCCTCACACCGTCCCTCACACCGTCCCTCACACCGTCCCTCACACCGTCCCTCACACCGTCCCTCACACCGTCCCTCACACCGTCCCTCACACCGTCCCTCACACCCTCCCTCACACCGTCCCTCACACCGTCCCTCACACCGTCCCTCACACCGTCCCTCACACCGTCCCTCACACCGTCCCTCACACCCTCCCTCACACCGTCCCACACACCGTCCCTCACACCGTCCCTCACACCGTCCCTCACACCGTCCCTCACACCGTCCCTCACACCGTCACTCGGTGTCGCTCACACCGTCCCTCACACCGTCACACCGTCACACCGTCACTCGGTGTCCCTCACACCGTCCCTCACACCGTCCCTCACACCGTCCCTCACACCGTCCCTCACACCGTCCCTCACAACGTCCCACACACCGTCCCTTACACCGTCCCTCACACCGTCCCTCACACCGTCCCTCACACCGTCCCTCACACCGTCCCTCACACCGTCCCTCACACCGTCCCTCACACTGTCACACTGTCACTCGGTGTCCCTCACACCGTCCCTCACACCGGCCCTCACACCGTCCCTCACACCGTCCCTCACACCGTCCCTCACACCGTCGCTCACACCGTCCCTCACACCGTCCCTCACACCGGCCCTCACACCGTCCCTCACACCGTCCCTCACACCGTCCCTCACACCGTCCCTCACATCGTCCCACACACCGTCCCACACACCGTCCCTCACACCGTCCCTCACACCGTCACTCGGTGTCCCTCACACCGTCCCTCACACCGTCACACCGTCACGTCGGAGGGACGGTGTGAGGGACGGTGTGAGGGCCGATGTGAGGGCCGGTGTGAGGGACGGTGTGAGGGATGGTGTGAGGGACGGTGTGAGGGACGGTGTGAGGGACGGTGTGAGGGACGGTGTGAGGGACGGTGTGAGGGACGGTGTGAGGGACGGTGTGAGGGCCGGTGTGAGGGACGGTGTGAGGGCCGGTGTGAGGGACGGTGTGAGGGCCGGTGTGAGGGACGGTGTGAGGGCCGGTGTGAGGGACGGTGTGAGGGACGGTGTGAGGGACGGTGTGAGGGACGGTGAGAGGGACGGTGAGAGGGACGGTGAGAGGGACGGTGTGAGGGACGGTGTGAAGGACGGTGTGAGGGCCGGTGTGAGGGCCGGTGTGAGGGCCGGTGTGAGGGCCGGTGTGAGGGCCGGTGTGAGGGACGGTGTGAGGGACGGTGTGAGGGACGGTGTGAGGGACGGTGTGAGAGACGGTGTGAGGGACGGTGTGAGGGACGGTGTGAGGGACGGTGTGAGGGACGGTGTGAGGGACGGTGTGAGGGACGGTGTGAGGGACGGAGTGAGGGACGGTGTGAGAGACGGTGTGAGGGACGGTGTGAGGGACGGTGTGAGGGACGGTGTGAGGGACGGTGTGAGGGCCGGTGTGAGGGACGGTGTGAGGGCCGGTGTGAGGGCCGGTGTGAGGGCCGTTGTGAGGGCCGGTGTGAGGGCCGGTGTGAGGGCCGGTGTGAGGGCCGGTGTGAGGGACGGTGTGAGGGCCGGTGTGAGGGACGGTGTGAGGGACGGTGTGAGGGACGGTGTGAGGGACGGTGTGAGGGACGGTGTGAGGGACGGTGTGAGGGACGGTGTGAGGGACGGTGTGAGGGACGGTGTGAGGGACGTTGTGAGGGACGGTGTGAGGGACGGTGTGAGGGACGGTGTGAGGGACGGTGTGCAGGACGGTGTGAGGGACGGTGTGAGGGACGGTGTGAGGGACGGTGTGAGGGACGGTGTGAGGGACGGTGTGAGGGACGGTGTGAGGGACGGTGTGAGGGACGGTGTGAGGGACGGTGTGAGGGACGGTGTGAGGGCCGGTGTGAGGGCCGGTGTGAGGGACGGTGTGAGGGACGGTGTGAGGGACGGTGTGAGGGACGGTGTGAGGGACGGTGTGAGGGACGGTGTGAGGGACGGTGTAAGGGACGGTGTGAGGGACGGTGTGAGGGACGGTGTGAGGGACACCGAGTGACGGTGTGAGGGACGGTGTGAGGGACGGTGTGAGGGCCGGTGTGAGGGCCGGTGTGAGGGACGGTGTGATGGCCGGTGTGAGGGCCGGTGTGAGGGACGGTGTGAGGGACGGTGTGAGGGACGGTGTGAGGGACGGTGTGAGGGACGGTGTGAGGGACGGTGTGAGGGACGGTGTGAGGGACGGTGTGAGGGACGGTGTGAGGGACGGTGTGAGGGACGGTGTGAGGGACGGTGTGAGGGACGGTGTGAGGGACGGTGTGAGGGACGGGGTGAGGGACGGGGTGAGGGACGGTGTGAGGGACGGTGTGAGGGACGGTGTGAGGGACGGTGTGAGGGACGGTGTGAGGGCCGGTGTGAGGGACGGTGTGAGGGACGGTGTGAGAGACACCGAGCGACGGTGTGACGGTGTGAGGGACGGTGTGAGGGACGGTGTGAGGGACGGTGTGAGGGACGGTGTGAGGGACGGTGTGAGGGACGGTGTGAGGGACACCGAGTGACGGTGTGACGGTGTGAGGGACGGTGTGAGGGACGGTGTGAGGGGCGGTGTGAGGGGTGGTGTGAGGGGCGGTGTGAGGGACGGTGTGAGGGACGGTGTGAGGGACGGTGTGAGGGACGGTGTGAGGGACGGTGTGAGGGACGGTGTGAGGGACGGTGTGAGGGACGGTGTGAGGGACGGTGTGAGGGACGGTGTGAGGGACGGTGTGAGGGTGGTGTGAGGGACGGTGTGAGGGACGGTGTGAGGGACGGTGTGAGGGACGGTGTGAGGGACGGTGTGAGGGACGGTGTGAGGGACGGTGTGAGGGACGGTGTGAGGGACGGTGTGAGGGACGGTGTGAGGGACGGTGTGAGGGACGGTGTGAGGGACGGTGTGAGGGACGTTGTGAGGGACGATGTGAGGGACGGTGTGAGGGGCGGTGTGAGGGGCGGTGTGAGGGACGGTGTGAGGGACGGTGTGAGGGACGGTGTGAGGGACGGTGTGAGGGACGGTGTGAGGGACGGTGTGAGGGACGGTGTGAGGGACGGTGTGTGAGGGACACGTGGCGTGAGTAACGTGGTGTGAGGGACATGGTGTGAGGTTCGTGATGTGAGGGACACGTGGTGTGAGGGACGTGGTGTGAGGGACGTGGAGTAAGGGACGTAGTGTGAGGGACACATGGTGTGTGGGACACGTGGTGTAAGTGACACCAAGAAAGTGTTGTGAGGGACGTGGTGTGAGGGACACGTGGTGTGAGGGCCACCCTCCCCCTTTAAGAGATACCTATAAATCGGCTAATTCGATGGTTTATAACTAAGTATGGACATATATAACATGTATGTCTGTTAGTTTTTGTTTTGGAGTGAGTACAACAACTACAACTCCGTCAGCGCTACCTACGCTTCGGACCTCTTATTGTTATTCTTTGTATGCCTCACCTAAATAACGTACCGACTTCGATTAAATTTTAAACTAGGTAGATATGGGTACCGTAGAACACATATAGTTTACGTTTGTCTTTTTAAGAAGTATTTATTTCTCCCTATTCCCCACTATCAAACCAATTTTGATTAATTTTGTTGGCGTCTTTGATTATTATTACATTTACCATTCACAATGTTGTCCTTTTTTCCCACAAAAGGACTTACAGTGGATTTTAAAATCTGAAATCTCAGAAAATTTCAAAATCTGATATGAAAACACGCTCTGTTAAGAGTTCTGGCGATCGGATTAGTTAAAGGGACATAGAATGCTTTAAAAACAATTTACTTTGTCCGCCTACTCAGTC
This sequence comes from Sarcophaga subvicina, assembly GCA_936449025.2. NCBI lineage: Eukaryota > Metazoa > Arthropoda > Insecta > Diptera > Sarcophagidae > Sarcophaga > Sarcophaga subvicina. The sequence goes on along the minus strand of OW388081.2, from coordinate 90,357,508 downwards.
CTGTTTTCCCACAAAAGGACTTACAGTGGATTTTAAAATCTGAAATCTCAGAAAATTTCAAAATCTGATATGAAAACACGCTCTGTTAAGGATTCTGGCGATTGGGTTAGTTAAAGGGACGTACAATGCTTCAAAAACAATTTACTTTGTCCGCCCACTCAGTCCTGTTTTCCCACAAAAGGACTTACAGTGGATTTTAAAATCTGAAATCTCAGAAAATTTCAAAATCTACTATGAAAACGCCCGCTGTTAAGAATTCTGGCGATTGATTTAGTTAAAGGGACGTACAATGCTTTAAAAACAATTTTCACTGTCCGCCTATGTTGTCCTGTTTTCCCGCAACAGGACATAGAGTGGATTTTAAAATCTGAAATCTCAGAAAATTTCAAAATCTAGTATGAAAACGCCCGCTGTTAAGGATTCTGGCGATTGATTTAGTTAAAGGGACGTACAATGCTTTAAAAACAACGTTCACTGTCCGCCCATGTTGTCCTGTTTTCCCGCAATATTGATTTATTTATTGGATTACAATAGCTTTCCGAAATGTGTGATTATCTGTTAATTGTAGTTCTTATTATGCAATATTTTGTAACAGTGGATAACTATAGGACTTATTTTTATCAATTTTTGCTTTTTTTCTGACTTTACCCGGGAATTTAATTAATTTTTCCTGTTTTTCTTTCCCAGTCTTGAATTAATTATTTAACAGAGTTCCCGTTAATAACATAACAGAGCTCTGTTAGTTCTGTTAATAACATAACAGAGTTCTGTTAGCTAACATGAGAGATAGATTTTAAAATCTATCTTCACACACATATATTATGAGATGTAAATAATACACACACACTCTCACTTATACATATATACACATACTTAGATATGCATACATACGTACATACATGTACTTGTAAATAAAATCCTCTACGCATACATTAAGAACGTATAGTAGTATGCTGTGTAGTATGGTGAAGGATCTGTTGCATAAATACTTGCTTGCATATGTAATTATATGCTGCTGATATTATTTTATGCCAGAATAAATGGCTTTAAGGATATTTCAACACAAACGTAAACATCAACATCACGATAATGTTGTAAAATAAATACAACAACAAAACGAGTAGAAACAACAACACGAACAAAAATAATTCTATTCGACCTTCTCATTTCCTATGCGAAAAAAAAAATAAAGTGCTTGCCTTGTATGTTAAAAAAAATAATAAAAAAAAGAAACGATTGCTGCACATTTACAAACAACACCTGGTTATAAATAAAGTTCATGCAACACATACATTTCGTTACATTACTAGGCATGCCTCTACACAATCCTGCACTATTTCTATGCACATACGTATAAAGAAAAAGAAAAAAAAAAAACTCCAATAATAAATGCATTTGCAAACGTGTGTATGTGTGTGTATGCTCGTACACACATACATATGTAACATGTTGCATGCTACTTGTTGCTGCACCAATATTGTTTGTAATCATAAAATATGCACCATTATGTAGCAAGTAAAACAACAAAGAAAGACGAAGAAAAACTTCAATTCTTTCTTTGTTCGAATCAAATGAACGAATAAAAAACGAATAAATTAGAAGGAAATCTTGGCAACAGAAAGACGTTGCAAATGTTGCGCTTGCATTTTATTATTAAAGGAATACAGGGGTAACGCTCTTGGCTTTTAAACATTTCTCTTTCTAATCTCACAGTCATTTAGTTCAATGCGTTATTGTTGACAGCTTTAAAAAGCTGGCAATGAATCCAGTGTGAAATGATATTAATTTAGCTACAATAACGATGGAGGATAATTCATTTGATGTGTTGTATGCAACACTATTCCCATGCACTATTTATTAAAGGTTTTATACCAGTAAGTTGAAGTAGTCTAGTTGGTAGTGAGGCCTCGCTTTTTTTCAACTAGTGCTTATTACGTGAATGGTAACACTTAGCTCATGTCTGCTTTGACGGATAATTAGTTTTATCCTTCCGCTGAATGAATATGGTTGCGTATACGCTTGAACAACGCTGGGAAATATTGCGACATTACTTTGAAAATCATGGTAATGTTGCAGAATGTGTGCGAGAATTGCGTACGGATTTTGGAAGAAGAGAAGCACCGTCAGCTCCGTATGTTCGTTATCTTGTGAAAAAAGTGAAAGAAACTGGCATCCTCATCGATAAACCAAAGCGTGAAAAGCCACAAACAGTGTGTACACCCGAGAATATTGCTGCTGTGGCAGAAAGTGTGCGTGAAGCGCCATCAACATCAATTCACCGTCGTTCTCAACAATTGAACATTTCGGAGACATCATTGAGACGAATTTTGCATAAAGACCTTGGTATGGCGCCATACAAAGACCAATTGGCTCAGGAGTTGAAGCTAATTGACCATCCAATGCGTTTTCGCTTCGCTAAGTGGGCCTGCGATCGACTTACAGAAGATGCCGATTTTGGCAAAACAATCATCTTTTCAGCAAAATTGTCGCATACATTCAAAAGCCGACGTACCCAAAACGAGTCACTGTTTGGTGCGGATTTTGGTCCAGAGGCATAATTGTACCATTTTTCTTCGAAAATGAGCAAGGAGTGGCCGTTACAGTCAATGGCGATCGTTATCGGGCCATGTTGAACGAATTTTTGTTCACAAAAATTGAAGAGGAGGATATTGGCAACATTTAGTTTCAACAGGACGGCGCTACGCGCCACACATCCGAAGCTACACTCGATGTTTTGCGTCCTCTTTTTGAAGATCGCATTATCAGCCGCAGAGCTGATGTCATTTGGCCACATTGGAGCTGCGATTTGACACCGTTGGAATATTATTTGTCGGGTGCCGTCAAAGATATGTGTTACGCCGACAAGCCAGAGACAATTGACGCTTTAAAGGACAATATTCGTGAAGCCATTTGTGAAATACAGCTGCGCACAATCGATAATGTGCTTAAAAATTGGACCGATCGTGTAGGCTACTGCATGACCAGCTGAGGCAGCCATTTGAATGAAATTATTTTCCATTATTAACCGGAAGGATTGTACATTCAAATAAAAAAAGAAATTTGAGAAAATATTCGGTAGTTTTTTTAAAGCATTTTCAAAAAAAAAAAAAAGTTATTTGGCGGACCCTTTATAAAATTAACACACACAACATGAGTGATGTGAGAAGCTAGGTTGTAATCCTGATTGAAGGGTTGTGTTTTTGTAATTGCTTCATATAAATTTATTCCTCTTGCTTTAGTATTTTAAGCAAAGAACTTAAAAAAAGAGGAAAAATTCCAGGAGATAATGCAAATTTTCCTGGATATTGATACACTAAACAGTCGCTTAAAATCCAAAGCTTTGCAAGTCATTTTTACTTGCCATCTCGTTTCGATGTTATTTTTGGCGAATACCAAATGGTCAGTAGTAACCCCAACCAGCAACCATAGTTTACCAAGCTCACTATGGGCTCTTTGGCTGCTTATTTTTATAACCTTTAGAGGACATGAAAACCTTGTTTAGGTTCCCAATGTTATTGTGTACGTTTGATTTATACCAACTTAACCAAGTTTCATCAACAACAATACGCTTTGCAAACTATCATGTCGTCAAGATGGGACGTTTCTGGACTGCTCTTTAATTATTGCTCACAAGGCTCTTATTAACGACGTCTTCATATATGTACATAGCATAATTGGTCTTTACAATCCTTCAGTCAGGTTTACGACCTAGCTTCTCACACCACTTATGTTGTGTGTGTTAATTTTATACATGAGTGAGAGAAACTTTCTCATGGCAATTTTATTAGCTCTCTGACAGAGAGCTGCTGATTTTCGTTTTGATGTCTGACCTGGGGTTTGAACCGTGTCCTCATAGGCCTCCAATAAGCCAACACACTACCTATCAGTCTACGGCGACTTCAACGACGTCTTCAGTCGCTTAAAACATTGCATAGTTAGAATCTCTAGGATTTTATTTTCATACGGAAGTTTCCTGAACTTGAAGTCGCCATAGTCTAGTAGGTAGTGTATTGGTATGATGGACGTGTGTCCATACGAATGTGGCTGTACATATTGCCGATTATAACTCGTCTTTACTTTTTTTTCTGTAGGGGACCTTTATCTCTGTGTAACGCTCTCAAGTGCATAAATTTAAGCAGTTAAGCCCTCTGATTGATACGTAGTCACTAAAGGTGCTCTCACTCAAAACACACACGCCCACACTCACTCACATTCAGTTGTTAAGTAAAGCTTCCACTGAGTAGTTCTTCGTACTTATTTGTTGTTAATAAATTTGTTGTTGTTTTTATTGTTGTTACTCATGTTGCAACTGTTGCATTTAGTAAACAGAGTCACTTACAGGATTCAATATTTTTTTTTTTTTTAAATTTCTTTTTTTTTTTCATTTTTTACTGCCATGTTATGGGAATTCGTAGAAGAGCAACAGCACTTGCAAGATTGACGACTACAATAAACTGATAAACACATACACATACACATACCCATTTACATAAAGCAGTGTGTACCCATACAATTGCATTCGTCTATACTGTGTGCTACGCACTCTGTACTGTTTCTGTTTCTGCTTCTGTCTTTTTTTATTTGTGTTTGTGTACGAGAGGAAATGCATCGTATAAATTCCCCAGTTTCCGTTTTACAATGGAAGGATTTCATGAGCTTTTTTTCTCTTCTTTTTTTTTTTTTTGTTTTCACTTTAAATGTCTCAATAGAAATTAAAGCAGGAATTATAAGTTCATTTCGGGAAACGTAACAGCAAGTAGAGTGCAATCAGGCACTTAGGCATTAAGTTTGATGTTTTTTCTGATCTGCTAAGCGGAGGCTTTAGTACTTACCATCTTGACTACCGATTAGAAGCTTTTCCTTTGCCAGTGCTATACTGTGCGCAACGTACATACTTCATTGGCCATTACAACCCTTTAGTCAGGATTACAATATGTGTGTGTATTAATTTTACACATGCGAGATGGGAGTTACAGTTTAAAGTCGACTCCAAATGACAGATTTTTTGAGAAACTTTTCATGGCAATTTTATTTACTCTACGAGTTTTTGCCAGAAGACTTCTGAGTGAAAATCGCTGAAGAAATATTTTTCATCTTTCGTTCAAGATGTCTAAGCTGGGTTTGAACAACGATCTCTCGCCTAATAAGCCAACACATTGCCGTGTATATACGGCAGTCACTTGGTGCATCACAGCGTTTCGCGCCGAGCATATACAACGGTCACTTAGTTTTTGAGAAACCTTTAATGGCAATTTCATTTATTCTACGAGTTTTTGCCAGAAGACTTCTGAGTGGAAGTTACCGAAGAAATATTTCTTCATTTTTCGTTTTGTTCGATAAGTCTGAGCTGGGGTTTGAACCACGTTCACTCGTCTAATAAGCCAATAAACTGCCATGTATATACGCCAATTACTTGGTACATACGGCAAAGTCGCAGTAGTCTAGTAGGTAGTGTGTTGGTTTATAAGACGTGAGGCCACGGTTCAAGTCCCAGGCCAGACATCAAAAAGAAACATAGAAAATTATTTCTTCGGCGACTTCCTCTCAGCAGGTTTCTGGCAGAAACTCTGAGAGTAAATAAAAATTGCCATGAGAAGTTTCTCAAAAAATCTGTCGTTCGGAGTCGACTTTAAACTGTAGGTCCCACCACTAACGTACAAAATTAACGCACACAACATGAGTATTGTGAGAAGCTAGGTCGTAATTCTGGTTGAAGGGTTGTAATGACCAATTATGTATGTATATATGTATCACAGCGGCTGATGTCGTGGAAATACGGCAGTCACTTATTGTCCACAAAGGCTGATACCTCATATACACGGCAGTATTTTATTTCATCACATGAGTTCTCGCAAACGATTACAACAATGTTAGGACAGTCGCGCCGCCGTTAGGTTAGGTTAGGTTACAGGACGTGTACTTGTCAATTAAGACAAGTACAGTACCCGGAGGTCGAATTGACCCATTGTACAACGTCCAAGTTCCTCACACTACTTATGTTGTGTGTGTTAATTTTATACATGAGTGGTGGGACCTACAGTTTAAAGTCGACTCCGAACGACAGATTTTTTGAGAAACTTTTTCATGGCAATTTTATTTACACTCAGAGTTTTTTTTGCCAGAAATCTGCTGAGAGGAAGTCGCCGAAAAAATACTTTTTGTATTTTGTCTTGATGTTTGGCCTGGGGCTCGAACCCTGGCTTTACGTCTAATAAGCCAACACACTACCTACTAGACTATGGCGACTTCCGCGCCGTCGTTGAAAGTTACAAAGTATGGTACAGCTAGATTGGTAGAGCCAGGACCTACACTTTGCCATTAAAATTCGTTTGTATTCATTTACAGACAACCAATTTGATTTCATCTTTGCTATCCATCACCTTCCGTTTTTTTTTTTATTTTCTACTGGCATTTAAAAAATAGTTTTCCTTTTTTATTTTTCCTTTTTTCCTGTGTATTGTAAGATTTGTTGTTATGGGGGGGGGGGGGAATGGAAAACTGACGTTATCTAAAGTTTTGCTAAAGATTCTAGAGTTACGAGTAGATGATGATGATGATGACGGGTGTAGTGCAGGAGACAGGAGGATGAGCATAAAAGGTAAAATGTCACTTCCATTTGCATTTCTTTTCAAAAATTTATGATGTTTTCTCTGTGTTGCTCTCTGCTATTTTCTGCCATCATTGGTAAGTTCAATTCTTCTCTTTGTTGTTTTCTTTTTTAACTTATAGTTGCAGTTGCAATAATAAATTGTTTTGCAAAAAGAAAGAAAGAAAAAAAAAAACAGAAGGAGAAACATTTTTGCAATTTTTTATTTAACGAACCATTAAGAGCTTTAGGTGTTTACGAGACTTCTTTAGTATTTTTTTCTCTTTTTATTCTTTTATTTATTTACTGTGTTCCGTTCCGTTCTATTTTGTTTCCTTTATTTATTATTTAAAAGGTGAAAATAGAATATTTGCAAATTGCTTTCCAATTAAATTTATTGAAACATTATTTGCGTATGTTGCCTCCATTATTATGCCATGATGTGCTCTATGTGTACTTCATTGAAATCATTTATGCGTTAAGAGGTTAGAATCTGACAAAAGCATTTCCACCTTATTTCTTAGCAACAGAATAGAAAATAAAAAAATAAAAAACTTAAAATTCTTAATACTTTATGCACATTAAAGTTAATGAAATTATTTTGCAAAAATATTTTGTAAAAGAAAACAACGCATAATAATACTGAAATTCTTTTCTCTTTTACGCTTTTACCTCGCTCATCCCATCACCCTCTTTTGATAATTTTTATCAATTCAAAAAATTGATGACAATCAGCCATTAACCCATCATTGTATTGAGAAATTATTGAAAAGAAATGGGATATGTGTGTGTGCATGTAGTTGGAGTAAATTTGTAAAAGTGCACAGTGGTCCATAAGTCTACAAAAGGAAATAAAATTATTAATTAGGCATTGCCCTTCAAAATATTTTTATTTTTTTCTACACAGGTTAGTTTTGCCAATTGCTCGCTTCCATAGAAAGTAAGAAGAAATATCGCTTCTTACTTACTTAGCTTAATGTGCAGCCCTTGTGCTGACCAACTTCTTCCTTTTCCCTGATTTTGGGACTGCGTTCACCCGTGGCATCACAAAGGGCCGCTATGCGTGCTCAAGTGAGCTTTGTGACATCAGAGCTACCACTCCGACCTAACCTAACCTACTTAACATAATTGATTACTGCAACTCGTTAGTCAGAATTACAACCTGGATTCATAGCTCAGGAGTGTCTAAACGAACAATTTAATATGGACTCCGAACGATAGATTTTTGAGTAACTTTTCATGGCAGTTATACAAACTCATAGTTTTAGACAGAAGACTGTGCTGAGAGATTCTCATTTTGTTCAAAATGTCTAAGCTGGTGTTTGAACCATGGACTGTCGTCCTATAAGCTTCACCTTACCTACTAAACTACGGCGAGGGGTTTTCCATTATAGGACTGTTTTTTTTTTTGATGAACTACGTGGTATTCATTTTTTCATTTTTCGTTATGTTGGAGATGTCTGAGCCAGGGCCTCACGTATAATAAGCCAACTCTATACTTAGTAGTCTAATCAAGCTCGCTTTATTAGAGCTTGATTAGATTAGATTCAACTGAGTAGAGATTCGCTAACTTGGGTTCTTTCTAACTGCAACTTCTCGAACAATGAGGACTCAACTCTATTCTTCCTGATGATATGTTCAGTTTGCTTCAAAAGTAAGTTCTTTGTGGGTTAAGTTCCAAGGATCTTCTGTCCCTGAGATAAATAAATTAGCATCTGATTTTGCCCTTCCCTTCCTTACCATTCCATGTTGATACAGTGCCTAGGAAGACGAAAATACCCACGAATTCGATTATTTTGCTTTATAACTTAATTTTATCTGTGCTAATAAGGTTGATTTTTCTATTTGTTTTCGTTTTCTTTAACCCATTCGCTGCCAAGGACGAGTATACTCGTCTTTGACAGGGTATCCCGCACTGCCAATACGAGTATATTCGTCCTACTTTAATTAATGTTAATCTTTGTAGATCTTCAAGTTTTATTTGCTTATTGGAGATGTTATGCGAGAGCATTCAATAAATTCGTTACGAATTCAATTCTTCGAGTTGGGGTTAGGTTTGTTCACTGTGAACACAGTTCGCCTATGATATTATGCAGCACAATGGTAAACAGTTGACGTGTGCCAGTGTTCTAGTACAGCTTCGGTACATCATAGTTGACTGATGCTTCCATTTATGCTTCGAATTATTTTCTGAGGTAAACTTTTGCTTCTCACTTGTTCACAGTCCTTCTAATTGTATCTTAATATGGGCAATAAGTAGATGCATCACTAGGTTTTGCTTACAAATAATAATGCATAGAACATGATCCTGATCTATGCAATTTCTAATGGTATTTGGCTGGTAATCTGTATTTACAGTTTACTTACAATATGGGCCAACTTATCTTCAAAATGTACATATCTTCAAAGGGTACATAGTCTTTCTTGTCTGGTCTAATTCGTTGAGTCGACGACTTTTAGAAATTTCATACAAATCTCAGCATAACTTGACTTTTGGGATAAAGAAATATATCAGCACTGGTCCGTAAACGCTTATAGGTCCATTAGCTATGGCTGGTACTCCTCAAATCTTTCATCACAATATTACAGGAAATATTCCTTCGAAAGTGCAGAAGTGTGCATAAATATCAATAGGGCGTCCAATTTTGTACATTGCTTAGGTGATCGGAAGTAGTGTTTATGGGTATTAGATTTGAATGGATTTACATTGTAAGAGACAAGAAAAATTCTTCAGAGACGGCATTTTATGAACTTCCGTAATTGGTCAATAAAACACTTTAGTCGGGATCACGACCTAGCTTCTTACAACATCAAAGTTGTGTGTGTTAATTTTGCCCACGGGTGTCGGGACTTACAATTTAATACTGACTCTGAATGACAGTTTTTTTTTTGAGAAACTTTTCATGACAGTTTTATTTACTCTCCGAATTTTTTTTGCCAGAAATCTGCTGAGAGGATGTCGCCGAAGTCAAATTTCTTTTTGTTAGAGAACCACGGCCTCATATCTAATAAGCCAATACACTACCTAATAGATCGCGGTGACTTAATAACAATGCTGTTAAATGGCGTATTGTGTCTGTGCCAGTTTGGTGTGATTCTCGGTCAAGCGATAACGAATATTTCTGCTCTACCGGAGAGAAGAGTAAAAATATTTGATCTACACGATTGAGAAATTTTAATGTAAACCGTATTAACCCCTATTTGGCATGTGGGACTCTTAGTTGTTTACAAATCCTCAGAGACCCATGAAAGAACCTACACTTTCAATGATTAAAAGTATATGAGTTGTTTGGATGGTACAGTTCTAGACTATACCAAGGAAAGGTGCTTCAATCTACTCGAATTTGATCAAAAAGCATAACTATTCAGACTGTAACGACCAAATGAATGTTTCTAAATAAATAAATAAAATCCTACTCTTCTTAACCACTGTGCTGCTTGCTACCCCGTTCGCTTTTCCAATCTTAAAAATGACAAAAGAAACCTGTGGAGTGTCTCATAATAATACAAAAATATTTAATGCCATTAAATTTACTCCTCCACCTCCCCCTCCCCCCGCATTATATTATTTTTCACACTGAAATTTTCTTCTTTCTTTCATAAAAGAATAACTATTGTACACATACATACATGCATACATGTATACATATGTGATACATACATTTATGAATAAAGAAATATGATTTCATACACACATCTGGGCATGTGACCTCCGTGTGTCACACAGAAGCAACCACTCCACTTCCATTTTAACTTAAAAATGTTCTCAAAGAAACCGCAGGTGATTCATTTGGAAAACCCATACAAAAGATTGTGGTGGAACAGATAAAGGAGAGAGAGAGAGCGTGAGAGAGAGAAAGAGAGTGAATTATAATGAAAAAGATGCTGCTGTTTTTTTTTAACATAATCCTGGTGAAAGAAAAATATTTTTATTGAATACATTGGGTTTCGTTATGATTCGATTTTCTTTTATTCTTCTTTTTTTCTTTTTAATTTCCTCCAGAGGTACAGGGAACACCTTTATTTCCTACATGGGTATTCATGTATGGGCTCAAGCCCTTACTGATTCAGTTGTTGTAGAAGTAATGCGCCAATAAAGAATCGATTCATTTGTATCCTGTAGTCGTTATGAGGCGAAAATTAAAAAAAATTGATTTAAAAAATAGATTTTGGGACACACTGTGCATGAAATGAATATGCATGAAAGCAATTTGTTGTGGCAAATGTGACGGCCTAAAGAGCGTGTATTTTGTGATTGCGACAGAGTCAAGAACCCTTGGTAGCTCCAATATTTGTAAGGATATTAGTCATACAGCTCCATTTGCTTTCTTGATACAAGTGTTCTCTTTTGACAAGAGTTTTAAGAGTCTAATAAAACCGTGTGGCAATTGATTTTGCCGAGTTTATCTGTTGGAGAAAGTATGGCATTCGAAAACAAGGTCATAATTTTTGTTAGAACCTATTTAAGGGCATCGTACTTTCTTAGTTGATGTAACAAGCACTTTGTCGCATTTCGGTCACCCTTATCAATTCCGCCTATGCGCCTTCACCAGGAGGGCAGACAGTAATACCTCGACATTATTCTTCCAATTGTCACCGTAGCATAGTAAGTAGTGTGTTGGCTCATTAGACGTGCATCCACGGTTCAAATCCCAGGTTAGACTTCTCCAACAAAACGAAATATATGAAAAAATATTTCTGCGGCGACTTCCTCTCAGCAGATTTCTAGCATAAACTCTGAGAGAGTAAATAAAATTGCCATGAAAAGTTTCTCAAAAATTTGTCGTTCGGAGTCGACTTTAAACTGTAGGTCCCGCCACTCATGTATAAAATTAACACATACAACATAAGTGGTGTGAGAAGATTATGTTAGGTTAGAGGACGTGTACTTGTCAATTAAGACAAGTACAGTACCCGAAGGTCGAATAAGCCCATTGTACAACGTCCTAGTTTCTCACGCCACTTATGTTGTGTGTGTTAATTTTATACATGAGTGGTGGGACCTACAGTTTAAAGTCGACTCCGAACGACAGATTTTTTTTGAGAAACTTTTTCATGGCAATTTTATTTACTCTCAGGGTTTTTGCCAGAAATCTGCTGAGAGGAAGTCGCCGAAGAAATCCTTTTTGTATTTTGTCTTGATGTCTGGTCTGGGGCTCGAACCCTGGCTTTACGTCTAATAAGCCAACACACTACCTACTAGACTGCGGCGACTTCAATTGGTGTGAGAAGCTAGGTCGTAATCCTGACTGAACGGTTGTACTGACCAATTATGTATGTATGTGGGTATCCTTCCAGCTGGCCTCCAGCTGGAACCTGCATTTTCATTCGAGAAATATGGCCGAGCGTCTATAGGATGTTAATACATAGAACAACGTCCATATTCATATGCTGAAATCATTGCGAACTCACGTAGAACCGAAAATCATAAGAAGCGAGTAAGAATCTTAAATGGGTTAGAAAGAAAGCTAGTACTACGTGGTACACTAAAAAATTGTTTTGCGATAGAAATAGGTAATGTATTGTAGAAGAGTCCGTAGTTCAAACTCCAGCTCAGACATTTCAAACATAATGAAATACGAAGAAATATTTCTTTCCGGTGTTTTCTTTCAACAGTCTTTTAAAGGGTCCGCCAAATAAATTTTTATTTTGAAAATGCTTTAAAAAAAACTACTGAATATTTTCTCAAATTTCTTTTTTTATTTGAAAGTACAATCCTTCCGGTTAATAATGGAAAATAATTTCATTCAAATGGCTGCCTCGGCTGGCCATGCAGTAGCCTACACAAGAAGATGCCGATTTTGGCAAAAAAATTCATCTTTTCAGATGAAGCTCATTTTGATCTTGGCGGATATGTAAACAAACAAAATTGTCGCATTTGGGGCACAGAAAACCCGCACGCATACATTGAAAAGCCGACGCACCCAAAACGAGTCACTGTTTGGTGCGGATTTTGGTCCAGAGGCATAATTGGGCCATTTTTCTTCGAAAATGAGCAAGGAGTGGCCGTTACAGTCAATGGCGTTCGTTATCGGGCCATGTTCAACGAATTTTTGTTCACAAAAATTGAAGAGGCGGATATTGGCAACATTTGGTTACAACAAGACGGCGCTACGTGCCACACAGCCGAAGCTACACTCGATGTTTTGCGCCCTGTTTTTGAAGATCGCATTATCAGCAGCAGAGCTGATGTCGTTTGGCCACCTCGGAGCTGTGATTTGACACCGCTGGACTATTATTTGTGGGGTGCCGTCAAAGATAAGTGTTACGCCGACAAGCCAGAGACAATTGACGCTTTAAAGGACAATATTCGTGAAGCCATTGGTGAAATACAGCTGCACACAATCGATAATGTGCTTAAAAATTGGACCGATCGTGTAGGCTACTGCATGGCCAGCCGAGGCAGCCATTTGAATGATATTATTATTATAAATGAAAAAAAAAGTTATTTGGCGGACCCTTTAACAAAAACTCTGAGAGTAAAATAAAATTGTCATGAAAAGTTTCTTAAAAGCTCGAACTGTAGATTCTGCAACTCATGAATGAAATTAATACAGACAACATGGGTGATGTTAGAAGTTAGGTTGTTATCCTGACTAAAGGCTTGTAAGCAGCAATTGATCATAATTAACCTAGTAAAACTCCAAAGTGGTTCGGAACTGAGATGTTAAAACTAATTTTAGTTGCTGAAAACTCTGTTTAACCCTTAGCATTAGCAAGGCTTTCACGTGTATTCCAGAAAGCAAAGGAAAACTACTCTCTCGGGCTCTATTCAAAGTGTCAGAAGTGTGGAGACAGTTACCTTTCTATAAAGGCTTGTGTGTCATAATTTTTAATGCTCCTCACATTTACTCGTGCTCAAATTTAATGTGTGACAAAATTGACAACAACACAACACACCACAACACAACACAGACAGACATACATACATTGATTGCATTGGTAAACCTGAAGATGCTACAAGTTTTTCATTCTTTTTGCCGCCGTTTCACCGTTTCTTACAAATTCATTCAGCCACTTATTCATTTGGCCATAAGGGTTTCTAAACGTAATAAACATTATTACACAATAATGATGGCAGTGTGGCAGTGGCAGTAGTAACGGTAGTAGGTAGTGTGTTGTACAATGTCGCATCAATGCTGACAACCCCTTCTTTATGAGCAGCAGCAGTGTGGTACAAGTAAATGCCTTTCCACAGTCCTTTTGACTTGCTTTCGTTCGTTCATTTCGTTTCGTTTCGTTTCGTTCGTTCGTTGTATTCTTTAATGATTTTGTTGACTTAATAAAAATGAAATTTTATTGCATTCTTTACATTTCTTCCTCTTTCCATTCTCTGCCATTATCCTTCGCTCCTTTTTTTCGTTTTCTTTATGAAAACATTTATTTTTCTTTCATAAATTCTTGTAATTCCTTTGACAATTTTTCACGGTATAGTGACGGTAATTCAATATTGAGTTTAATTAGAAATTACAACAAAAAGGATGGAGAGGGGAAAAGAACGACAAAATCAAGTCAATTTTTTAAATTCGAAACTAAGGAAAGGAAGAAATGAAATGACATAACTTTTATGCCAAAAATGATATGAAGTTTTATGTTTTTCTCTCTCATTTGGTCCGTTTAGAGTTTTACTTTTAGACATACTTCCTTGGACGTTCTGATATGCTCTTGGTAAAGTCCGATCTCCCCATTTATAGAAGGTGAAGGTATGGTGGCTAAGCTATGGTTTGTCCCAAATAATGTCGAATAAATTTCATACACAGCAACCATTCACCATGTACCACAGCCTGGAATCTTTCTCAGCGAGTTACATAGTACAAGGTTATACAATTTTGACAACCTCCAAGCCTTTTGGGCCGAATAGAAGAATGCGATTATATTTTGTCCAGTTTTCTGACTAGGTTAGATTAGGTTAGGTTAGGTTTGAGGACGTGTACTTGTCAGCGGGACAAGTGCAATAACCACAGTTTAAAAATACCCATTGTAATACGTCCTTTGTAGTCGCCGTAGTCTAGTAGGTAGTGTGTTGGCTTATTAGACGTAAAAGCCAGGGTTCGGGCCCCAGGTCAGACATCAAGACAAAATACAAAAAGTATTTCTTCGGCGATTTCCTCTCAGCAGAGTTCTGGCAAAAACTCAGAGATTAAATAAAAGTGCCATGAAAAATTTTCTCAAAAATCTGTCGTTCGGAGTCGACTTTAAACTGTAGGTCCCACCACTCATGTATAAAAATTAACACCCACAACATAAGTGGTGTGAGAAACTAGGACGTTGTACAATGGGTCAATTCGACCTCCGGGTACTGTACTTGTCTTAATTGACAAGTACACGTCCTCTAACCTAACCTAACCTAATACGTCCGAAAGTGGAGAGAGAGAGAGCGGATAGTAAAGGAGATAGGGAAATTAGAAAAGGAGAAGAGGTGAAACTGTCTGACTATCTTTTAACAGATTTAGCGTGGTACTGTGATTTAAGTGCTCGCTTACAAACGGAAGCAATTGCAGTTTAAACCTTCGGATCACAAGAAAAAGTTTTTATTATGATTTCCGTCTTTTAAAAATTAAGAATCTTGAATCTTCTTGAAACCACAAACACAGAAATTACTTTGTCTCCAGAACGGACAACATAAACAACGAACATCAAACTGTCATCTCTTGCGGACTCTCGTAGGACGCAAACAGCTAATCTTCACCTTGATTTCCAATACGTGTGCACAGAGCAACCGTCTATCCTTCTAGAATCTGCTGCAATAGACAAATCCTCTGCTTAACTGAGCTGAAACTGAAAACAAAGCAAAAAATTCATAAGACAAGGAAGATAGTTTTTGGCAGCCGTACTATGGTTCTTAAAGGAACATAAAAGAAAGCATAATAAAGCGTAATAATCTATGGAACTCATGGCAGAAAAGGTTGCTAATGTTGTGAAAATGAGCGCTATATGGATGTGGACAAGGAAAAGAAACAGCAAAAATTCTATGCTGGTAATTTAGCCTTCCGCCTTTCCGTTTCTCGGTAAATAATGATTTTACCTTCCAGGTCAATACTAATGCTTTGCAAATGGGTACAACTCAAACGGAGGTATCTTATCGATGGCTAGAGATGGAGATAGTAGAAGTAGAAGAGAAGATAATAAATTTAAGACTGACTGATGATTGCAATATCCTTCAAACCAAAGTGCGAGTACCTGTTATTCATACGTGTTCAAGCCGAATATGCGGCAGAGTGTACAGGCAGTTTTGAGGTCCTTGAATTCTACCGGAGTATTCTTTTTAATCTTTACTTCGTTGTTAATGACAAATACATCTTCAGATATCAGCCAAGTAATGATTCAATATTTATTAACCATTACTTAACCCAGAGCATCGTTGCCACACTTATCTGATTTAAATTGGATTGGAACAGTATCTAAAGGCGCCGTAGTCCAGTAGGTAGTGTGTTGGCTTATTAGACGCAAGGCCTCGGTTCAAACCCCAGGTCAGGCATCAAAACGAAAATATGAAAATATTTCTTCGACGGCTTCCTTTCAGCAGATTTCTGGCAAAAACTCACGAGAGTTAAAAAATTGCCATGAAAAGTTTCTCAAAAAATCTTTCGTTTGGAGTCGACTTTAAACTGTAACTTCCGTCTCGCATGTATAAAATTAATGCGCACAACATAAGTGGTGTGAGAAGCTAGGTCGTAATCCTGACTAAATATCTGTAATGACCTAATAAATAAGGGGTTCATTTCCCTACCGTTCCTAACTTGACGTCCCTACTTGATTTAAATTATAGGGACATCTTTGTTAAGGGGGTCTATTCTCACCAGTTATTGTATTATGGTTAGGCATGCGAAGAGTCTTCGCTTACCTACATATGTATGTCTGCTGCGTAGATTGTGGATGGTTGAGGAAGTAGAAGTTATTGTTTTATTTGTTAGAATATCTTGATGGTGTAACGCAACTATCTGTATTAGATATTGGACTAGATTTTAGGGCAATAAACCAGCGGATAAACCAGAGGTCCCAGTACTATACTATTAACTTCCTTATCCTGTGCTATACTCCGCCTACCTGGTGAACCTAACATAGAGTATTGGCATACCATGACATGTAAAAGTCATGAAGTATTCGTTGTAATCCTGACTGATCGGAAGACCAAACTGTTAGAACTTCTTCTGTACTTCTCTTTAAAAATCGAAGAGTAGTGGGCAGTCCACTATCATCCGACCAAACTTTTGTATTTTTTTTTGACGTCTTGTAAGTGCGTTGGAAAAGAAGTGAAGTAAGTAAATGACTGCCAGCATTTGCGAGATTTTTAAATGATTATGAACTCAACGAGATCATAAGAGAACGATGAAATGTTCGATGTGTGACACGCGAAATAGTTGGTGATCATTGTAGATTTTTGCGTGTTCCCACATATGAATTTTACTGTCTTACTTGACAAGAAAGATTCATATGTATTGTATTCATATGTATGTATGTACATATGTATGTATAATTCGCACACTTATGCCCTTATCCATCAATTTCTTTTGTCAGCAATAATACTTCCACTTCATAAATCATTGTAAATTTCGTTTTTTTTTTTGTCAATTATTTAATTTGATTGTTTTGTTTTTAATTAATTTAAAATTACTTTTAAATGTTTTTCAATAAACATGTTGAAAATTAAGAAATTCAATAATTTTTTAGTGCTACTGAAGGTATGTTAAATTTGAGTTGACGTTTGCTACACCCATCTGAATAATATTTATTGATGCAGAAACTTTTGTTTGTTTCGACTGAGGTACAGTGAGCTCCATAAGTGAGTCAACACTTTTGTTTTTAAGTATAAAACAGTTTTGTCCTTAAGTATAAAAAAAGTTCCTTTATCATGAATTGTTGTTTTTGTTTTAACATTCTATAAGTAATAGATAAACGTTTTTATTTTTGGAAATTTATTCGACTATTCTCATTTACTTTTCTCGCTATCCTAAGAAAATGAATTATTTCAGTTGTGTTTACTCACTTCTGGCGCTCAGTGTATGTTGGACTGAAGTACATTCATGTGAACCTTTTTTGTGGTCTGAAATGATTGCTTTGAGTTTCTTCTTAGACTTGGCAACTCTAAATTAATGTTGCCTATGACTGTGTTGATAATCTTCATGGCTGCGATGGCTTCAGTACTACCGCAACTTTTTTTAATTCCTGGCTTGATGTTTACCACATCAACAGAGAAATGTGGAGGTCTGGACTAAAATTCGCTCAATATAGGGCTAATGTTTGGCTTGCAATCTCAATTGAGGAGACACAGATAACGTTAAACAGCTTGGCAAATCCTTCAGTATAAACTTAAGGAGTCATAGATAACATTGAAAACCTGGCGAATCCTTCAGCATTAATTTAGTGGTAAAAAAGTTTGAGGTTCTGCATTTCAAAAACAATTCACTGCTTTAAATACATTGTAATGGAAGGTATTAGAGTATTTTATTGAAGTCGCCGTAGTCTATTAGGTAGTGTGGTGGCTTATTAGACGTGATGTCTAGATTCAAACCCCAGGTCAGACAACGAAATGAAATATGAAAAGTACTTCTTCGCCGTCTTCCTCTCAGCAGATTTCTGGAAAAAACTGTGAGAGTGAATAAAAATTGCAATGAAATGTTTTTTAAAAAAATTCTGTCGTTCAGAGTCGACTTTAAATTGTAGAACCCGCCTCTCATATATAAAATTAACACACACAACATAAGTGGTGTTGAAAAGTTAGGTCGTAATCCTGTGTGAAGGGTTGTAATGACCAATTATGTTATGTAATGTAGAGTATTACAGCGTCATACTTAATAGATTTTAACTTTTCTTATTTATTTTAATTGATGTGTAATTGTTTTTCAATAAATAATTAATTAATATTCTTTACTGTTCTCTATCTCTCCCACTCTCTCTCTCTCTCTCTCTCTCTCTCTCTTAATTTGTGTTTCTTTGTAAGGCTTTGTAAATCTCTTAATTTCATAATCTTTTTGAACCCCCACTTCACAAAGAAAGAAAACTTCAAAATTGAAAATGAAATTGAAATTTTGCCATACTTAAGCTGATGACAATAGAATAGCCTGACCCCCGACAATTACTCAATTAATAATTACAACAACAACAATAATCGTAATAATCAAAATATTTTCTATAAAAAAAGAAAACAAAAACAATAAATCCTTTTAAAGGAATAACAAAATAAAGAAAAAGAAATTAAAAGGACAAGAAAATAATTGTATTGTTGTTATTGTTGTTGTTGGTATGTGTTGCAATTGTTAGTGGATCTTCTTTAATTCACACACAAAACAAAAAAAAAACAAAACAAAATTAATCACAATACACACGCACAATCGAAATGAAATGAATTCAATATGGATTCGCTGAAGCATATTGAAGTATTAGGGAATTAAAACAAACACATAGGCACAGATACCGTAGTGATAATTATTGTTTGGAATTACACATAAACATACGTAAATAAATATTTGTATGTAGGTGTGTGTGTGTATTTGTTGTAGGTGTGTATTAGTGCGAGTGTAATACTGTTTTGCATGTTTAATAATGTTTCCAGTAGCATTTGTATGGAATATCGGCTTACAACATATGCATGCTGGCCACTTCAATGGGTCATTCAAAGCTTAATTGATAATTGAGTCCGTGGTTAAGGTACTAAACATTGTGTGGAGGCTTAAAGCCTGCCATACGTAGGTTCTGAAAAAGAGAGAGCCCATGTAGAAAGTAATTGATTAGTTAATCGTGCTATAAGCGAGATGTCATAAATACACACAACCTTTTAGTCAGGATTACAACCCTTTATACAGGATTACAACTTACCTTCTCACGCCGCTTATGTTGTGTGTGTTAATTTTACACATGAGTGACGGGACCTACAGTTTAAAATTGACTCCGAACGACAGATTCTTGAGAAACTTTTTCATGCCAACTTTGTTTACTCTCAGAGGTTTTGCCAAAAATTTGCTGTATAAGAAGACGCTGAAGAAATATTCTTTTGATATTTCGTTTTGTTCGAGATGTCTGAACCGGGGGTTGAACCACGACCTCACATCTAATAAGCCAATACCCTACCTACTATACAATAGCGACTACGACTAAAAATGCATGGGGCTGCAGTTATTCAAGGCGGAAACTCACTGCTTTCCACACAAAATAGTTTTAACAACGAGCACGATAGGTAGGTCAGGCAAAGTTACTTCTTAAGCATGAGTGGTTGACAGATCCGCCGTAGTCTAGTAGGTAGTGTGTTGGCTTATTAGACGTAAAACCAGGGTTCGAGCTTCAGCCCAGACATCAAAACAAAATACAAAAAGTATTTCTTCGGCGACTTCCTCCCTCAGCAGATTTCTGGCAAAAACTCTGAAAGTAAATAAAAATTGCCATGAAAAGTTTCCAAAAAATCTGTCGTTCGGAGTCGACTTTAAACTGTAGGTCCCGCCACTCATGGATAAAATTAACATACACAACACAGGTGGTGTGAGAAGCTAAGTTGTAATCCTGGATAAAGGGTTATAATGACAAATTATGTATGTATGGTTAACAGATCCGAAAAATCTGGTCTGATTCTGGTCTTAAAATTTGAACAATGCCAAGCAGTACCGCTTTTATCTACACCCGCAGAAGAACAGTAATTTCTGGGGCTCTTTTTCATGTTGCTTCAGCTCATATGGCCAAAGTTCTCTATTGAAAGCTGGAGTAACCTCATTTGCAAATCTAGGAAAATGGTAAAAATGTACTGGTTGTGCTTTTCCAATTTTAAATATTAAACACCCTCTAAATAACCTTGATTCCTTCTCTAACCCTGATCCAGTTCGTTACGGCTACAATCAGTACACAGTACAATCAGTAAAGTCACAACTGGATTCGTTTACAGCCTAAGACTGGCTTCAAAAGACAAATCATCTGCAAAACTTGAACACACGTTACTGGAATGTCGGGCAATACTATTTCTTAGGAGAATCAGGTATTCAATATGTAATGTTTTTAACACTAAATAGCGCTGTATATTGGTAACGAACGATGGCAACCCTATCATCCTAGAAACTGTTGCAGTACCCGAACTGTTTAGTTGAAAAAAAAACCTCTCCATTAACGAAACTTTAACAAGACAAAGTATGTTAAAGATGCCAACTTTTTGTCTGATGCGACTGAATAAAAATCGTTATCAAGATCACAATAAATACAGCTTTTTGTTTCCTATAGGAACCAAAGGTAAGAGTATAAATAATTTCTTTTTACAGCAACGTTTGCCGTAGAACGTCCCCCATATGTAAGTCTTAATGACAATGTTTATATGGATATGTACCATATGTACATACATATGTATGTATATATGTATGTATGTATGTAATATGGTATATGTTTTCAATTTCCATGTAATTTTATGCATTCTAAGCTCTTAAGTATTATTTGTCATTTTCCAATTTCTAATTTTAATTGAACAAAATAATTAATTGCATTACGTATTCAGGCTTAAACTATCGTTTCGTTTCATACATACATACATACATACATACATACATACGTTCATACATTTATGCATTCATACATTCATCGATTGATTTTAATTTTTGCCATTGACTGACTCTATGTGGCTACAGAAATCCTTATGATCTTAATGACTAGATTAACAAGCATTCTCAAGGACTTTTTCTGAAATTGTTTTAAAATTTTATAAGAGAAATCGACTGTTTAAGCTGTTGATAATATTGTGCATGTAATTAAGAATATTCTTTATCGGCAATAATTAAAAACCAAATAATTGTTAAATAAATACTTATAATACGTGTAAGTGTGTGTGTGTGTGTATTTTAAAAAAATTATTTTTATTGTAAATTTTATGAAAAATTTAATTATGGAGTCCATAAATACTTGATTGCCGAGTAAACATTATTTTTTGACATGGAAAAAATAAATCACAGCAAAGAATGACGCGGGTGTAGTGGAATGAAATCCTTTATTTTTTCATTAAATGTCTTTGGCAAGTTGTATCTGTTATTTGATGACAATCACTTCTGTACGAAGACATTATAAGCCCTACTTCACGCGACAAAAAAAAAAATAAAATCGGGTCCGCCATCTAACGTTTTCTTCTTCAACTAGTGCTTATTTCGTGAATGGTAACACTTAGCTCATGTCCGATTTGACAGATAATTAGTTTTATCCCTCCGCTGAACGAATATGGTTGTGTATACGCGTGAACAACGCTGGAAATATTGCGACATTACTTTGAAAATCATGGTAATGTTGCAGAATGTGTGCGAAAATTGCGTACGGATTTTGGAAGAAGAGAAGCTCCGTCAGCTCCGTATGTTCGTTATCTTGTGAAAAAAGTGAAAGCAACTGGCATCCTCATCTATAAACCAAAGCGTGAAATGCCAAAAACAGTGCGTACACCCGAGAATATTACTGCTGTGGCAGAAAGTGTGCGCGAAGCGCCATCAACATCAATTCACCGTCGTTCTCAGCAATTGAACATTTCGGAGATATCATTGAAACGAATTTTGCATAAAGACCTTGGTATGACGCCATACAAAGTCCAATTGGTTTCAACAAGACGGCGCTACGTGCCACACAGCCGAAGCTATACTCGATGTTTTGCGCCCTGTTTTTGAAGATCGCATTATCAGCCGCAGAGCTGATGTCGTTTGGCCATCTCGTAGCTGCGATTTGACACCGTTGGACTATTATTTGCGGGGTGCCGTCAAAGAGAAGTGTTACGCCGACAAGCCAGAGACAATTGACGCTCTAAAGGACAATATTCGTGAAGCCATTGATGAAATACAGCTGAACACAATCGATAATGTGCTTCAAAATTGGACCGATCGTGTAGGCTACTGCATGGCCAGCCGAGGCAGCCATTTGAATGAAATTATTTTCCATTATTAACCGGAAGGATTGTACTTTCAAATAAAAAGAGAAATTTGAGAAAATTGAGAAAAAAAAAGTTATTTGGCGGACCCTTTATATTTGAGGCACAGTATGCAAAGGCATTTAATGTGAAACTAATGGATTTCATTTCACTACAACTGCGTTATTCCCTGCTGGCAATTGTTTTTACTTAAACAATACCTCTTCACATTTTGGGGCCGATTTTTCCCCCCTGCATTAATTCAGAAAGGTATAGAAGGATATCTCGAAAGGAACCAATTTCTATATACCTTCATCTGTGTATGTCGTTTTTGAAGTAGGATGGTCTACATGATCTGTTTTTTAAGAAGTACACTCTCAATTTACATTTTCCTGGCGCTCCGCCTAGTTTTGCATTTCAACGTTCTGCCATTATTGGGGGTAAACTCTACTAGAACGCTCCCCTCGATTTGTTGTTTTCTGCAATGGAAGAATGTGCGTTAATTATTATTCCCATTGTGATATCATATACTTTCGATACTCCTAATAGTGAATCAATCCCTTAGATTCGCAACGTCAATCGTTGGCAGGTCAATGAGATAATATCCGTAGTAGAATATCAGGGACATACTATGGGTATGTATCCAAGAGGTGAATAACAGTTTGCATTTCTTTTTCATCTCTACAGCTCCAGCCAGAAGTGAAACCAAGATCAATAGGTCTCATATGAGCACCCATTGTGCTATGACAACTACGCTACGCGTCCTTCTTTAGAGTTTGAGCAGACTTTCCGTTTACATTTTAACTAACCTTAGTCAGATTGGATGCGCTATGCTGCCCATATCTGAAGCCAACCATGCGCCGGTAATGGAATCTCCTTCTGCATTATTAATTCTGAAATGGGGCTCTCAATGTAGAGGACTCACTTAAAAGGTCCTTATTGTGCCATGTCTGTTCCTTTCATACGCTCTATTGTATGATGAAATTTCATCGTTTTCTTATGTCGTTGAGAACCTTGAGGCAGCTGTAGACCGTCCTAGGGGTTGTTATGTTAAAGCCCAGAGCCTTAATAGTAGCCTGGCTAAGTACGGTAATATTCTTTCTGAGAATATTGTCATGTTCACAAATTATCACACCAACGTCCGACACTTCCGCCTGAAGGATGCTGAAAGATCTGTACCTGTCTGCTTCGAAAAAATTCTTACACCCATTTGGTAATTATGATAGGAAACTGCATACACAGATGAGCATATCAGACCGCCAAGTAGTGGGTTTTGTTTTAATACGAAAAGAAAACCTAGTTTCCGCCATCTTTTATTCTGCTGCTCGGTACATCAGAGGACTAAACCCCAGGTTGATTTCTCATGATGAAATCGCCGTAATCTTGTAGGTAGTGTGGTTCCGCGGTTCAAACCCCAGGTCAACAAACATCTCGAATAAAACGAAATTAAAACAAATATTTCTTCTGTGACTTCCTTTCAGCAGATTTCTGGCAAAAACTCTGAGAGTAAAAATAGAAATTGCCATTAAAATTTTTTCAAAAATCTGTCGTTCGGTGTCGACTTTAAACTGTAGGTCCACCCACCATGGATAAAATAAGTGGTGTGAAAAGCTCGGTTGTAATGATGGATTGTAGTGACTAATTATGTATGTTACTAGCTGTACCCTGCGCGTGTTGCTGCGCCACCAACTAAAATAAATTTAAAGAAAAGGTATTACACAAATGTCCAATTAATTTTGAATCATTTTATTGATTTTGTTTCCCGTTGTCCTGATGATTCAGATGAACGGGCCTGAGTAGTACGCATTCGATCAGTTTCTAATCTCACTTGTCGTTGTTCAAGTGGTTCAAGCGAACGAGCCTCAGCGGCATATACTCAAAGATTTTCCAGTCTCAATGCTCGTCTGATTCTGAGGATCGTAATGCTCTTTTCTTACGTGCTTGAGGTTGTAGGTCGAACAATTGCTTGTCATTCATTTTGAATAATTTTCAGTGACGCCATCCATCGGAAATTAATCGCACCAACCTCCGTCAACAACTTTGTTAAAGAATGCACAGTTTACTACTTAATTGATTTTGAGTAATTTTCAGTGGCACCACCTATCGGAAATTGGTCATACTAACTTAGAAACCTTCGTCGGCTCATGCGCAACATCTTTGCTAAAGATCATAACATGATCAAATGCATAGTTTACGATCCTATAAGGTACATACAAACAAACATTCATTTTTATAAATAAAAAGTAGCCTATAGTTCCTTCCAGACATACAGGAAGGTACTGCTAAAATTTAAAGGAAATCGGTTCAGCCGTTTAGCCGTCTATAGACTTCAAACAAACAAACAAACAAATAAACACACATTCACATTCGCAGATGTATGACTTCTTCTTTTAAGGATCTTGAGAATTTGGTAGACATTGCTTTGTAGACGATAAAAGTTAAATTGCCTTATTTAGGAGAGCACGCTAGTGGTAGTTATAGCCTCAAGGTGGATTATATGTCCGTGTTGTTGTATGACTGTGAATGTCGTAGGCGTATCGAAATGTATCTAATTGTAGTCGAGAGTACTCAGCTATGAGGCTACCCATGTAACCTAATTTTATCTTCAGTCCAGGTGGTTTTCTTTTGGATTCCTTTACCTTTTTTTTTAATACAAACCATTTTCACAATTCCAATTCAAAAGAGTAAAATGTGCCGTAATATTTTGGAATATTTAAATCATGAGCCAGCATTTAAAACGAACTCCTTCCTTTCGCTTTCATAGCCCAGCCTCTGCTTATCATGCCTACATTTCATAGGCATCCCGTGTGGGAAAGAAAGCCACAAAATTATTAATTAGCCATGCATGAGCCCAGGGAAAATGAGCGAAAATAATGGGAAAAATAAAAATGAATATTTTGCCAGGGGAAATTGATTTTGTTATTGTTGTTTTTTTTCCTTCCTATTTTGTTGTTGTTGTTAATTTATTAATTCAACATGCTTTTTTTTTATTAATTTAAGGCAACGCCAATGTTATTGCCATTGTTTTTGCTCTTGTTATAGATGATGATGATGATGATATTTTTGTTGTTGTTGTTGCCTTTGCTGTCATTATTAATTCAATTTGTAACTGAAGTGTATGTGAATATGTTTGCGGTTTCGATAACAATTTATAGGCCTAAATGGGGAAAAAACACAATTTTTTCTCTGGCTATAATATTACGCTTGCCATACTCTACCGTAGGAGAGTGTTTAGCTAACGTTAATCGCAAAGAGTCAGCAATGATGGTCCTTTTTTTTGGGGGGGAGGGGGTAATGTGAAATCCAAATGGAATTAATTCAGTCATCAATTTTCTAATCGGCAATAATGAAAACGACGACGTCGATGATTATTATAATTAAACGAACCGAACCAATTAGAAGGCCATCTCATCGAATGTTAAAACCTCAGCGTATTAGTGCCTCAACTCTCCCTTTCAAAATTCCAATTGTATGGCTTAAGGCTGGACCTTTTAATAAGTATTTAAAGGCCAATAAAAAAAGAAGAAAAAAACCGAGAGAAAACAGAAATAAAGATTGTCTAATAAAATAACGAATAATTTATAATCAATTAAAGTCAAATTCTGTGTAAGTATGCGTGTGTGTGTGTGTGTACTTAAGGTGAAAATCTGATTAATTTCTTATTGGAAATTAATACTCCACGCCACACATATTCGTACATACACTTGTAATCGTGTTTATTTGTAGTGGCAGTGGTAGTGGTAGATGGTAGTAGTAATTAATTATAAGACGATGATAATATTCTCTTAAACAGCTTCTTAAGCCTCAATTAGTAAGAAATATTTGAGACAA
Source organism: Sarcophaga subvicina (assembly GCA_936449025.2). Taxonomy (NCBI): domain Eukaryota; kingdom Metazoa; phylum Arthropoda; class Insecta; order Diptera; family Sarcophagidae; genus Sarcophaga; species Sarcophaga subvicina. The sequence goes on along the minus strand of OW388081.2, from coordinate 90,331,244 downwards.
ATTACTCAAGGTTTTTTTCGACTATTGATTGATTTATTGTTTCGTTAGGTAAATATTTCAAAAACATTAAATAAACCCTCATCACGTTATCAATTGAATTTTATTACAAAGAAATCGCTTGCAGTTGATTAAGACCAATTATTTGGTACCGTACCTTATTAAAAAAGGACTTTTCGAAATACTTTCGTTTTTTTATAACAGCTATGGGCACAAAGTAACTGCAGTGGGTTGTTTGGGAGCCACTTTTAATACTTAATATGGGTAAACTGCTCTCTGTCAGGGTTCCAAAGATTTCTTTGTAAAGTAACTGCTCATTATATGGTAGTATTGTCAGGGCAATATCTCGGCTAGTAAAAGTTAAAGTCCCTGAACAAAACGAAGAGATTAATTAGTCGTCATGTAAATAAAACAGAAACGTCAAGAAAAAAAAAAACAAAATCAAAACTGTAAATAGGGTAACATCTCCTCCCCTTATATCAGGCTCAGTGGTGCATCCTTGAAAGTTTATTACTCACTTACTTGTGAGTTTAGGCTGATTGTAATGCCACAATGGATATACATCCCGGGTTTCAAACGTTTCCTATAGGAAACCAAGAGTATTGACTCAGAGATAATAAAAAAAAAATAAAAAACCCCTGCTATGTCATGGAAAGATCCGTGCATTGTAGAAATGATTTTAGGGAATGCCAAATAACTTTTTTTTTTTGAAAATGCTTTAAAAAAAAACTACTGAATATTTTCTCAAATTTCTTTTTTTTATTTGAAAGTACAATCCTTCCGGTTAATAACGGAAAATAATTTCATTCAAATGGCTGCCTCGGCTGGCCATGCAGTAGCCTTCACGATCGGTCCAATTTTTAAGCACATTATCGATTGTGTGCAGCTGTATTTCACCAATGGATAACCTAGAAAATTTTAGGAACTCCTTAAGGATTGAGTGGAGTTACTGCTTGTGTAGCTAAATCAATTCATTTCTATACTATAGGCCAACCTGATGTAGCCGAATTGAAGGGGTTCTGGAGTACAATATGACATCAATTTGAGCATGACTATCATCTGCATAGGAGGCGAGTTGTTCAGTCCCGATTATAATAAAGGAACCTAGAAATTGTACTGCGATAATACGGTATCAATCAATAACACGCTTTGAATTGCTTACCAGGATTCATTTTCACTACGCTCCATTCGACGAATTATTACTATTAAACTTAAGTGGATATTGAAGATCTATTTTTGTCATCTTATATTAAATATAACCAAACCTAGCTTTGAAAAAAAAGAAGTTGACCCGAGAAATAGATTTGCCTTTGCTTGTCAGCAGTTTAACTTTCCTGATTGGATTATGACGATTATTTCTGTGTTTAAATAAAAAATTGCATGCATTTCTGTACAGTATCTTACAAAATTAACCCACCACATATTAATTACTTGAAATAAGTTATTTAAACTAAATAAATAAAGCAAACCCTCTGTCAATTGTTTGTGCAAAACTCATTTTTTTACTCATTTTATTACTTCATTATCCATTAATATTCCAAATACTTACTTAAACGGGAATGTAATTAATGTTCTTTGGAAATATAATTAAAAACTTTATTCAGATTTTTTTTGTTTCTTTTTTTTTGTTAGTTTCGGTTCCCTCTTTTTAACTTTTAACGTAAAATAACAAAGTAAAGTAATGTAAAGAAATGAAACGAAATTAATTGAAACGAAAGAAGAAAAAACGAATCATTTAATGGCTCATCCTTACAATCCTTCAGCCATTTTTGTATGCTGCATGCTAAAGCAGTCGCTTAAACACAGTATCTCAACAGCAATTGCCAGCATAATTGTGAACAACTGTTGCCAAAACAAAAACTCTGTCGTAGCAAGACTTGAAAATTGAAATAAAAAATGAAACACCAGAGACCGGGAAACCGGGCAGAATAGAGCCAAAACTTAAAATAACAAAAATTATCAACTCGAATAAAAGCCAATTAAAAACGCATTCAATGCTAAAGACAACAAGACACAGCATCCATCCTTGTCTCTCCACTCTCCACTCTCCATCGACCATTTTATTCATTTTTTTCATTCGCTTTCGCTTTTTAATATTTTAAGTGTGACCAGCTGGTTTAGTTGGTTGTTCTTGTTGTTGTTTTCATTTGAATCGTTTAATTGTTGCATAAAAAGATTGGGGATTTCGTGGAAGCGTTAAATACTTTCTAATGTACAAGGAATTAAAAATAACGGAATCATTACAGAGTTAACTGTTAATGGGGAAACTGTTAATGAGGGAAAAAGATACGACATCCACTTAAGAGTTTTATAAAGGGGAATAATATTCGCATACTGATTGGACACATTTAATGGGGATTCCATAATTTAGGGTTTAATTGGAGTCAATACTCAAAGAAATTCTTTCTGAAATTAAAATAACCTTAAGATGCAGGCTTCTTGGGGACGATTGCTGTAGACTGTCTAATGGTGAAGGTATAGCACTGGTCATTATATAGTCAACTATCAGCAACTCGTTTCCTTGCCGTTCGCATCTTGAGTTTAAATCAAATGTCCACAAACACTATTCCCTCTTTCCACCTTCCTATAACCTATTTTCCTAAACCTGCACAATGCACTGCATGAGTAGGGGCCATCCCCTGAGTGCTGGTTTTACCACAAAAAAAAAAAACACTGAGTACCGATGCCTTTACGTACTCCTCCAACTGATGCTCTTGATGTGATTTTGAACTTCGGATTTAATGGACATGTAAATGGTTGTGAACTATGCTATTCACCTGAAGAATATTTGAAATTGGAATACCAACAGAAATTGTAAAACTATAGGGACACGGATAATACCAGTTCCGCATGATCTGTCTCCCATGATCGTATTTAAAGAACGTCGATTTCAACTTCATGGTAGTGATGGTATTTCTAGAAAGAAAAGGTAAGTTTGGGAATAGGTTTGAGGAAGCTTAGATTGACAATATTAGGAACACTTCCAGAACATTGCAGTCTTTAGTTTGCTTTTAAAGACAAACAAATTATCGAAGAGGATCGAAATCCATGGGAAACCTCTGGGATATTCATTATCAAAAGATGTGCTCAGTTTATCTTGAACAGGAAGCACCAAAAGCGGAACATAGGAAGGCTGTCTTGAAAAGGAAGCACAAAGGGGGGAACATAGCAACGCTATTTGACAGTCATACCGTCATCCGCGCACTCTGCTTGTATGAGGTTAAGTGGTATTTATAACCAGTATGGGAATTCCTGGGCAAGCTGCATCCACTAGGTAGGAAATATTCGACCATCCTCTACTGTACTCCAGTTCGTGTGAGCCAGAGGAGTTTGTGAGAATTTGAGATTCCACTCCTCTTATGAAACCAAAACGTATTTGGTGGAGTGGGCAGACTGTATTTCAGGCGGACACTCTTATGAAATGAAGTCACCGTAGTCTAGTAGGTAGTGCGTTGGCTTATTAGGCGTAAAGCCAGGGTTCGAGCTCCAGGCCAAAAAGTATTTCTTCGGCGACTTCCTCTCAGCAGATTTCTGGCAAAAACTCTAAGAGTAAATAAAATTGGCATGAAAAGTTCCTCTCATGAAAATCTGTCGTTCGGAGTCGACTTTAAACTGTAGGTCCCGCCACTTATGTAAAAAATTAACACACACAACATGAGTGGTGTGAGAAACTAGGCCGTAATCCTGACTGAAGGGTTGTAATGGCCAATTATGTATGTATGTATGGACTCTTGTTAAATCAAACTAGGTCGAGACAGTGTAAATTCTTGTTGAGTAATTATAATCAGAAAATATTTGAGTTTCACATCACGCTAGTCAGGTGCAGCCTGATGGTATTAATCGGTATTCGACTGGGCTCTGTAGACTCTGAGAAAGCTCGTTCAAAATAGCGATCCCAATTTGGGTACTTTGAGACGTTAATGCATTTTAGAAACAAGCACATGGTTGCGTTTAAAGTACTAGGCAGGGAATTATCTTTGCTAAAGCTAAACAACATTCTGAAGTTCATTAGAATATAGATTGTGAGATACCTTATATAGACAGAGGGTCCATGCAATAGATCGTATGGTCGCAGTACTATGGCATGGCAATTTATGTACAGCATAAGAACTGCATGTTGAATGTCGGTCATCTCTTAATGAGATGTCCGAACAATTTAATATTCGGATTAAATAGATTTTTGGGCACTAGATCATACAGAGGAACGTTAAGGCACTAATGCTTGTCATGAATGGCACTGCCATACGTGTTCCAACAGATTTGGAAGGCTTGGCTTCTTTGCAAACTCAAATTTAAGAGTGATACTATAGAGGGTGGGAATAATAGATAAGCGGCTAGGTTACCATCGTCAAAATTTAATCACGTATAGAAGCAATGAACAGAATGAGTAGGGGCAATAAGGCCATACTTGTGTCTGTAATTACCGGAAACTGTTTCATGACAAGACATGCTCTGTACTTAAGCGCAGAGTGTTACAAGTACCGCAGCAGCTGTGAAGAGGGGAAAGAACACTTCATATGTTACTTTTCTGCTCTTGGCGGAAGATGTCTAGCAAGACTGGTTTATAATCTTATAGCGAATATATTTGAGGTCTTACATACAAAACTGGAGAGTGAACCTGGGGATCTATGTAAGTGTTTGAATTACATTGGCACCCAGTATTACCACATAACCAAACCCAAACTATATTGGATGTAACTGACTTTTACTGGATCACTATTCACGTTTCCATTTCCCGTAGCTAATGATTTTGGCATTATGGAAGAAAAACTTTAAAATGTGGAGAATTTCCTCTTTGTTGGTATACAGCGATCAGATAATACTGAGACAACCAATTGCAATAACTCAAGTAATTCTAAAGGCATTTGGCGTGATCTATTTCCCATTGAAATATGGATTTTCTTCTGTTTATTTGGAATCCTCTGTAGGTAAGTAAGAAAATAAATGTTCCACAAAAATCCCTTTTAATAACATATTTAAACGTTAAGATAAAGTGTATTTAATTGAGTTGTAAATAGACAAAGATTTTCCACTTTACAATGCTGCAACATAATCATTTTTCTTGTAAAGAACCAATTAAATGGGGCGTATTGTTTTAAAGCTTTGCTTGCGTCTTTAGCCCCCTGCCTCATGCCACATTAAGGTACACCGCTAATAATGCCACCAACAATCAACAGCAACATTATTTTCAAGTAATTTGCAACGCTAATAAAAATGGAACAACCAACAAATGACGGAGACTGTGGCTGTGGCAGTGGCAGTGGCAGCGGCAATACCTAAATTTAATTCAAAATGAATTCAATTAATTAAACGTTTCCACAGCTAATTTTAATCGAAAATCATTTGCACAAGGTATACAACAGTACGACAGCAGGAGTATGTAAATTTTTGGTTGCTATTGCTTGCTATTAAAGCTTGACAGAATTGTTGATTATGATGTTGCCATCGCTATTGCTATTGCTGTTGCTATTGCTATTGATTCTAATGCTGTAGCTGCTGTTGATTTAATGGGTTTTCCACTTAAATGGCACTCATTGATGTTTCCTTTATATCACCTCCTCCTCCTCCTCCTCATCCGCCCTGTGTCATTAGTGGAATACAAATAATAAACGAAACAAAAATAATGTCAACGATTGTCATGCAACAATTTCATTAGAATTTCCACAGATTTGTTATGGTTGGGGAGAAAAAAATGCGATTTACGCCATTGAAGCTGCTCCGAAATTGGCTCTGATCTCTTTATTGGCAGATTAATCAAATATCTGTTGAATAAATAAGTATGTGGGAGATGTGGATGTGATTTAAATTAAAGGCTGTCTTGTGTTAGCGAAAATTGATGAGAACAGTGAAGTTTAACTATAACGAACTTTGTGGAGAAATGAACATTCCTTTTATATATACAATGAGGTCATCAGCAGACGCATATGGTTAGGAACTTCGGAGGTAGCTATTCTCTATGATGTAGAAAACAGGAAAGAGGACATCTGAAGGAAAACCTAAGGTGTCCAATTTGCATCGAGGAAAACAAAAAGAATACAAAATAATGGCACCAATAGCAGGTGCATCTGTACTTTAATCCCAGATATAGATTCGTGAATTTACGATGTTTTGCGCCCTGTTTTTGAAGATTGCATTATCAGCCGCAGAGCTGATGTCGTTTGGCCACCTCGGAGCTGCGATTTGACACCGTTGGACTGTTATTTGTGGGATACCGTAAAAGATAAGTGTTACGCCGACAAGCCAGAGACAATTGACGCTTTAAAGGACAATATTCGTGAAGCCATTGGTGAAATACAGCTGCACACAATCGATAATGTGCTTAAGAATTGGACCGATCGTGTAGGCTACTGCATGGCCAGCCTAAGGAAGCCATTTGAATGAAATTATATTCCATTATTAACCGGAAGGATTGTACTTTCAAATAAAAAAAGAAATTTGAGAAAATATTCAGTAGTTTTTTTTTTAAAGCATTTTCAAAAAAAAAGTTATTTGGCGGACCCTATATATCGTTTGGAGCTCGACATCTTTTATCAAATTTGTAGTAGAAAAATTATTAAAATCCTTGATATTTAGAGAACAAAGAATTGTTATGAAATCTGTTATCCGCAAAGGCCTTTTGGATCATTTTGCCATGAAGATTTTATACGTTTTGCGGTATATGTTCCGCACATGAGCACGATATTCGAAATTTGTGTATGGCAAGATCCAAAGGATCAATGAAATAATAAAGCTGATGTAACAAATTCAGAGGAACTAATGTTCAGTTCTTTCTAGTAGATAACGTTGCCCTACGTAGAGGAAATTCGCAATGTTAACACGGCAATGCAGTCCTCTGTAATGAGATAGGGGTTGAGTAATGGAAATGAAGACCTCATAGCAAACTAATACTAGATGACAGTTTTGCGGAGTGTGTTGTTAACAATAGAATTGATTATGGTGAGTAATAATGCAAGGTATTCAATAAAATAGAATCATTTTTCTATCTTCCGTGTAAAAAATACAACTGAAAGGCTTTGAAGAGACTAATTCCTTTAAATAAAGGGGTTTTTATAAGGTAAAGCCGCTAACTGAAGTCGCCGTAGTTTAATAACGAGTGTTGGCTTAGTAGACGAGAGCCCGTGGTGCAACCTCTGGCTCAGACAACTCGAATAAAACGAAATATGAAAGAAACATTTCTTTGGCGACTTCCTTTCAGCAGTTTTCTGGCAAAAACTCTGAGAGTAAATAAAAAAATCTTTTCTCCGGAATCGACTTTAAACTGAGACCTCATGGATAAAATTAACACACACAACATAAGTGGTGTTGAGAAGCTAGGTCATAATCCTGAAGGCTTGTAACGACCAATTGAGTAAAAAAACCGACATCTGTTTAGCTCGAACAATCCTGATAATCGAAACTATCACGGATCCGCTTCAAAAAGTGTACACAAATAATTGGTCATTAAAACCCTTCAGTCAGGATTACGACCTAGTTTCTCACACCACTGAAAGAAACTTTTCATGGCAATTTTATTTACTATCAGAGTTTTTGCCAGAAATCTGCTGAGAGAAAGTCACCGAAGAAATACTTTTTGTACTGTGTTTTGATGTCTGGCCTGGGGCTCGAACCCTGGCTTTACGTCTAATAAGCCAACACACTACCTACTAGACTAAGGCGACTTTTTCCATATGCGATAATTAATTTCAAATGGTATTCATTAAAACCATACTTCACTGTAAATTTACAATAGCGAATTGAGAATTAATTTTATGGTTTATTTAAACAAATTATGTTACACAATGGAAAGTTGATTTTATTTTATTTAAAAGGAAAAAACAAAAAATTAGTGCCGCTTTAAAAGTTTTTCTAAGCGCCGATGAAGTTTTTAGATCTTGCAATATTTCTAATTTCTATCTCTTGTTCAGTTTTGGAAAAACAAAAAGTACAGAAGGCACTAAAACTAAACAAAACTGAAACTAAAATAAATAAAATTGCTGGACACCCAGACTTTCCTATGAAATGTTCTGATGTTCTGATCTTCGATGTTCTGAAATTTTTTCCTATAATTTGACACAAGTTTCCTTATTATTTCCATCCTTGACATTAGTTAACTTATCCTTAACAATGATACAATAGTTCGTAAGTTCCTCTGATCAAATTTAAGCTGTTTAAGCGTATCATCTTTAATTCCAATTGAATGAAAAATGATACACTATAGCAGTGGTGACTTCCTTTGGGATTATAGTTTGCCAGAGCAATAAATATAGAATAGTTGCTTCTTTTTATCAAAGAAAAAAAAAACGACTTTGCTAGAGAAACCCATTCTTCATAAGGCCTTATGGAGCTTCGTTTCATAAGGCTTCAAAAACGAAGTGTCAACTTCCCCGTTTCTATAAATAGCGAACGCTATAGAGACTTGATTGTTTAGTTTCTAAACACGGTACAAGAAAAACTTCTCTCCAATTGATCTTCTTACAATTTACACCACCGACAGTTTAAAGTCGACTCCGAACGACAGATTTTTGGGAAACTTTTCATGGTAATTTTATTTACTCTCAGAGTTTTTGCCAGAAATCTGCTGAGAGGAAGTCGCCGAAGAAATACTTTTTGTATTTTGTTTTGATGTCTGGCCTGGGGCTCGAACCCTGGCCTAACGTCTAATAAGCCAACACACTACCTACTAGACTACGGCGACGATGACCGAACCAAAACGAAATATAAATCTCACGTAGGAGCAGGACCTCGAACTTTATTTTAACTCCCCGTGATCATATGTCAGAAAGGGCGAAGATGTTTATTAACGACGGTAAGGTGTTTAACTCTCTGAATTAATTCGACCGCAATTTTACTGTGCATATTCGTTACTTCAGCGAATGTGTTCTACAGATTGTTCCTGAAAATCGAATTTTTTTTATCTCGTACTTGGTTTTCTCGTAGATGATTAGATTATCCTGTAAATAGCGATATACGTACTTGCTTAATTGGTTATTACAATCCTTTAGTGAGGATTACGACCCAGCTTGTTACACCACTCATGTTGTGTGTGTTAATTTTATTCATAAGTCCGAACAAGAGATTTCTGAGAAAATTTTCATGGGAACTCTATTTTCATTCACAGTTTTTGCCAGAAGACGGCTGAAAGGAAATTGAAATATTTTTCCATATTTTATTACGCTCTACGAGCTCTTGTCTAATAAGCCAACACACTACCTACTAGACTAAGGCGACTTCATAAATATATTTAAATTTTATGTCTTTCCCCTTTTGCACTGCACTCCATAAGTAGAGGCCGCCCACTGCCAATAAAAAAAAACTAGAGTTCATCATATTTACCATGTTGCAAACGACAATCTCCAGAATCACCAATTACACTCATACATATTTCGGAAATAATGTTGAAACATTTTTGGTAAAAAGTACGTAATCGAATTTGACCCACTGTAACTTATACGTTTTATAACCTTTAATACATGCCTTTCATCATACAAAAACAAACAAAAAAAAAACTAATTAAAAGCCACATACTCGTACAAATGTATCTACAATTTGGAAACTCTATTCATTCATTCCTTTTAATTCATTTTTTTCTATTTTGCGTAATGAATAGAAAAAATTGTTGAAAAATATTTGTTCTTTATAGTTGTTACTTTGTTTGTTTGTTTTGTTGTTGTTGTGGTTGTTGTTTTCAATTAACATTATAATTATTGACTTTAATTCATTTTCATATGAGGCGAACATGGAAAATTGTTATTAGGGAGGTACACATCAATTCGATTCCAGTTGGAAAAAAAGAGAAAATGAAAATAAACAATTGTAACTACTACTATAGGAAGAGCGTTTCTCATATGTATGTAGAGTGGAATTCTAAAGAATTCTATCTGTAATGGCTATGACGATTCACTAGTTAAGAATATACTTTACAAGAGAAGCCCTCATTGAAGTTCTGCACAACTCCAACCTCATTGTTTTATGAAACGGCTTAGGGTAGCATTGAAGTCGCCGTAGTCTAGTAGGTACTGTGTTGGCTTATTAGACGTAAAGCCAGGGTTCGAGCCCCAGGCCAGACATCAAGACAAAATACAAAAAGTATTTCTTCGGCGACTTCCTCTCAGCAGATTTTTGGCAAAAAAAACTCTGAGAGTAAATAAAATTGCCATGAAAAAGTTTCCCAAAAATCTGTCGCTCGGAGTCGGCTTTAAACTGTAGGTCCCACCACTCATGTATAAAATTAACACACATAACATAAGTGGTGTGGGAAACTAGGACATTGTACAATGGGTCAATTCGGCCTCCGGGTACTGTACTTGTCTTAATTGACAAGTACACGTCCTCTAACCTAACCTAACCTAGGGTAGCATTTGAGTCTTTAATGGCATTTGAGCTCCCATTTCGGGAGTCAACCGAAAATGATGTACAAAATTCTTGTTAAAAGTGAGTGGCAAGTCCTAGAAGTTTGTACCTTCAAATTACGAAAAGATATTCGATTGATCGAGACAGAAGTGGGTATAAACAGAGCAAGCATTACGCCTAATATATTCTGAATATTACTTACTTAACTGGCCTTTACAATCCCTTTAGTTAGCATTACAACCTAGCTTCTCCTACTACCTATGTTGTGTGTGTTAATTTTATCCATGGGTGGCGGAATCTGCATTTTAAAGTCGAATCCGGACGACAGATTTTTTGAAAAACTTTTCATTGTATTATTGACTTTCAGAGTTTTTGCCAGAAGACTCTTGAGAGGAAGTCATCCAATGAATTTTTTTGTTTCGTTGTGTTTGAGATGTGTTGGCTGGAATTTGAACCACGGCTTTACGTGTAATACGTCAACACACCTCCTACTAGTTTGCGGCAACTTTAAGATAATCTGGATCACTTTGAAAAATTAGATTTCATAGGAGAAATGCGAGTACATTCTGAGAGTGAAAAAGACTGATCTGAAGATGGACCCATGCCGAGATACATGGCCATTGATTTTTGTGAATAGAGTTAATATCCCATATCCTATAGTGGTCAGGGATAAAATAATTTCCAAAAGTAAATAGATTTTAATAAGATCGTGCGACGACATCAAGTAATACAAAAAATATTTGAACACGAATTGAAATTTTTTGTATTAAAAAAAGGAGAATTTAAAATCATAGGCTGAAATTGAACTAAGCAAACTAAACTAAACTTTGAAGTAATTGATTAGCAATTACTTTAGATTAGGTTCGGAACCAGAAAGGGATTACGTTCATTAAAGCAGTTCCAACCAAAGGCTTTTATTAAATAAAAACGGAGAAAACTAAAATACTAATGAAAAAGAGGAATAATAGAAACAACGAATACTTAATTGATGATTACAACCCTTTAGTTAGGACTACAATCTAGCTTCTCAGACCACTTATGTTGTGTGGGTTAATTTTAGATACACGTTGCGGGACTTACAAATTAACTTCGACAACGAACGACCGATTTTTATGAAACTTTTCATGGCATTTTCATTTATTATCAGAGTTTTTGTCAGAAGACTGCTTACTCTGAACCCAGGCTCTCGTTTTATAAGCCAACACATTACCTAATAAACTACGACGACTTCAAACAACTACTAGAGATGATACTCCCAATATCTAATCTTCTAACACAGAACAACTCACTAAGACCTTTAAAGAAACCCTCAGAAAAAAACTTGATCCTACACTTCTGCACAACAAGGTAGAGATACAGAATATGCTCAACAAGTTTCGATTCCCTTTCATTACTAAAAACTCTGCACAAAAATGGAGATTTGCTATTATATACACTGGTCCTCATCTTCAAGGCACAATGCCTCTTCAACAAACACTTCAAGATCACAGTAGATTCCCCGCCCAGCTTTAGAACCCATAACATTCTTAAGAGGTCCAATGTGAACTCTAAAAGCTGAGAGATTATTTCATCGTTATTTTAAGAAATACCCGTAGTCTAGTAGGTAGTGTGTTGGCTTATTAGACATGAAGCCTTGGTTCAAACTCCACGTCAGACATCTGCAAAGAAACGAAATATGAGTGTTCAAATATTTTCCTGATTTGACCCAAAAAGAAAAATTTTGTTTCTTGTTCAAATTTTTAGTTTTTCTGTACACCCCTAATACTATGTTAAATGGTGTATAACTAGTTTAGTTTACATTTATTCTAAAGCCTAAATCAACAAAATCTAAAAACTGCACCTACAACTACAACAATAATTATTTATTTTTTCGTTTCGTTTTTAATTTTTATTTACTCAGGGAATGAAAAATAGGAAGAATTTTTTCTTTTAAAACTCGTATTCATTTCAATTGAAACTTCTTTTTAATGGACCTGCAAAACTAGATTAATTATGGGGCCTCTTATAAATTTTTAGACCATAATGATAATGATAATGATACACTCCCAAAGGTTCTATTTATTTAAGTCCGACCGACAGTTTTACTCTCATGCCTCTCTTTATTTATTTTGTTTTGTTTTTTTTATCTGTTTTGTTTTGTATTTAAATATGTTATGAAAAGGAAAACTTTTAATTATTCATTCAGTTTTGAAAAGTTTTTGCAAAAACTTTCTCTTTAAACATCCGTAATATTTCAAACAAAAAACTTTTATGTGAACATAAGACTTATACAACGCATAAGTAGTGGGTTTCCTTTTCCGGTTTCATGTAAACCATGCATACATACATATGTACGTACATACATACATATCATAAATAAAACGTTATAAATTTGTTAAAATTTCTTAAGAAAGTTGTTGTTGTTGTTGTTGTTCTTGTCGGTTGTTTTTTTGTTTTTGATGGCCTGTTGCTGCTGGTACTTGTTGTTGCCACAGCCATAAATTATTATTTCAATCCTTTGTCATCGTCTTGATGATGATTTCTATATGCATTCATGGTTGTTCATTCATTCATTCATTCATTCTTTTATTGTTTATTCTGCGTTATAAATACATTGTAAAGTACCGGTAATAAATCTTCACTAGATTTTCTTCGTTTTTTTTCTTCTCTGTTTCGTCTTCTTCTGTGTTGCTTTGAAAATCAACAATAAATAGGCCTTCTTTGCCTTTGTTAATGTATTTTTTCGTTGTTCTGGTCTTTTCTTTTTATCAGAAATCTTTTCAAAATATTTTTTCAAGATTTATAGATTAGATAAGAGACTAAAAACATGTCTATAAACACGGTGTATGTATTTATTTATTTGTATGTAATCCTTGATGTGCGCTATTGTGTTCAAAAGCCAGTGGAAGGATATGATTTTTTTTCAGCATTTTTAGTTCAATACTATGAATTACACTCGAAAATGTCTATCATTTAAAAATACACTTTTTGATGTGTAGACAATACCTTCCAATAAACAAAAAAAAAAGGTTGTTGAATATGTAAAGGGTCCGCCAAATAACTTTTTTTTTCGAAAATGCTTTAGAAAAAACTACTGAATATTTTCTCAAATTTCTTTTTCTATTTGAAAGTACAATCCTTCCGGTTAATAATGGAAAATAATTTCATTCAAATGGTTGCCTCGGCTGGTCATGCAGTAGCCTACACGATCGGTCCAATTTTTAAGCACATTATCGATTGTGTGCAGCTGTATTTCACCAATGGTTTCACGAATATTGTCCTTTAAAGCGTCAATTGTCTCTGGCTTGTCGGCGTAACACTTATCTTTGACGGCACCCCACAAATAATAGTCCAACGGTGTCAAATCGCAGCTCCGAGGTGGCTAAACGACATCAGTTCTGCGGCTGATAATGAGATCTTCAAAAACAGGGCGCAAAACATCGAGTGTAGCTTCGGCTGTGTGGCACGTAGCGCCGTCCTATTGAAACCAAATGTTGCCAATATCCTCGTCTTCAATTTTTGTGAACAAAAATTCGTTCAACATGGCCCGATAACAATCGCCATGGTCTGTAACGGCCACTTCTTGCTTATTTTCGAAGAAAAATGGTCCAATTATGCCTCTGGACCAAAATCCGCACCTAACAGTGACTCGCTTTGGGTGCGTCGGCTTTTCAATGTATGCGTGCGGGTTTTCTGTGCCCCAAATGCGACAATTTTGCTTGTTTACATACCCGCCAAGATCAAAAATCGGCATCTTCTGTAAGTCGATCGCAGGCCCACTTAGCGAAGCGAAACCGCATTGGATGGTCAATTGGCTTCAACTCCTGAACCAATTAGACTTTGTATGGCGTCATACCAAGGTCTTTATGCAAAATTCGTCTCAATGATGTCTCCGAAATGTTCAATTGTTGAGAACGACGGTGAATTGATGTTGATGGCGCTTCAGGCATACTTTCTGCCACAGCAGCAATATTTTCGGGTGTACGCACTATTTTTGGCTTTTCACGCCAGTTTCTTTCACTTTTTTCACAAGATAGCGAACATACGGAGCTGACGGTGCTTCTCTTCTTCCAAAATCCATACGCAATTCTCGCACACATTCTGCAACATTACCATGATTTTCAAAGTAATGTCGCAATATTTCCCAGCGTTGTTCAAGCGTATACACAACCATATTCGTTCATCGGAATGATAAAACTTTCTTTCTTTTACCACATTTCTTCATTGACAGCATTATTGCGAAAGTTACTTCAAGGACAAGAGGTATAGAGGACCTGTAAATGCCTGCCTCGTGTATCATAACTATGCGAACGTCTTGTCTATCCTGTAGCACAATTTAAATAATATATGCAAAAAATGATCTCAAAATAATTCCAAAATATCCAAAACCCCGATTTTGAAATTTAACACGGAAAATATCGAGAACTTCATATTGCATAAGCAACAGTTTGAAAATGAACGGCTATTTTGCCTAGTTTGGAGTATTATTACAACGAGGGATAGTTCCTGAGAGGACGTTGAGGATCGCATTAAAATGGCTAGACAGGACTACGGCCAACCGCATGCAGTTTGAAGCACCCAACATTTTTAGCGCCGCTCTAATTTTAAAAATTTTAATACCCGTGTATGGTCAGTTGCCATTTAGGGATTCGAATCATTAAATACATTTCTTTGTTAACTCATGCCAATCAGAATGTATGTCAACCGATGGCTGAAACAAATAAAGCAGAATTTCTGGCCTCACACTATAACGGTACAAGACTGGCAAATCCCAAATTCGAAAATGATAGTAAAGATAGGTTGGATAAGTTTTAAGCAAACGTCTGTTTGATTTAATTTGAAGCGAATAGAACAATATAGTGCTCAGTTGTTGAGGCCCTATGCTCTTCACAGTTGAAAGAGGAAATTATAACTTTATATGAGTAGGAAGTCGCCGTGGTCTAATAGGTAATATTAGACGTGATGCCGTGTTTCAAAACGCAACCTTAGTCCTCGAACAAAGACGAAATGCAATGGAAATATTTTTTCGGTAACTTTCTCAGCAGTTTTCTGGTAAAAACTCTGGCAAAAGCGCCAAGAGTAAAATAAAATTGTCATGAAAGAATAAGAATACTGATTTGTAATGAGAAAATAAGTGCGCTAAGAGAAGATGTGGAACACTAGGGTATCAAGACTGTGCAGTAGAAACTTTATTTGCTACAAAATTGCACTTCTCTTCCTTTAATTCACTCTTACTTGTGCGATAATGTAAAATACAAGGCGATTTGGAGGTGCATATTTAAAAAAGCTGTTGCCACTGGAATACAGTTTCAGCACCAACAATTCGAAATCATTGTTGCTTTTATCTACTGGAATATTGCTTTAGCGTGCTTGGATTATTAGAAACAATACATGCAATAGTACTTCGCTTTACTTCAAAATTACTTACAAGAATTTTTTGGCTGTAAACCCTGTGCCATACAGCCGTATATATTCTTGTGTTTAAACATTTGATTTACATTTTTCCATTTTTTATACGACTATTATGTTCTATATTTACAACAACAATAAACATTAAAAAAAATAAACTGAAATTAAATAGAAACATAAGACATTATTGGCAGGATATAAATCAAACGTGATTTGATTCTAAAGCATCGTTAAGACTGTAAATCAATATGAAATGCTGCTTTCACAAGATGGAAAGGGAAAAAGATTATGAAAAAACAACAACCGAAGAGAAGGAAATAAAATCTGGTCCCTCTATCAAACATGAAAAAATATAGGAGGGATGTTGTCGGGATATCGGACATTTGACGAAATTACTTCAGTGGTTGAACAGCACATAGTACTTGCATTACTGTTTGCGACCTACAGCTGCACTATAATTGAGACAAAAAGAAGAAAACGTGCGTAGTCCGAAGCATTGAAGAAAACCTTAAAATGTATGATTCGTCACCAGTCAGGCAGACTGGTAAAATTTATGGAACTAGAGAACCACAGTATACTTAGGTACTCAGAGATTATTGATAGAACGTATCCTAGCTACAGGTGATTTGGATCGAATCCATGCATTCATGAAAGTATGGAGATGTTTGAGAAAAGCCAGCCGGGAATTACGGAAAAATACCGAAATATTTACAAACGGTGTTATAATGGGGCCGTTAGTCGCCGTAGTCTAATAGGTAGTGTGTTGGCTTATTAGACATGAGGCCACAGTTAAAACTCCAGGTCAGACATCTCGACTATAACGAAATATGAAGAAATATTTCTTCGGCGATCTTTGCAGATTTCTGACAAAAAGTTTGACTGTAAAAATGAAATTGCCATGAAAAGTTTCTCAAAAATCTGTCGTTTAGAGTCAACTTTAAACTGTAGGTCCCGAGGCTCATGTATAAAACCAATACACACAACATAAGTGGTGTGAGAAACTGGTTGTAATCCTGCCTGAAGGGTTGTAATGGCCAATTATGTATGTATGATGCGTAAGGAATGCTTTTTTTTAGTCGGTAGCCAATTTAACCTCACCTATCCTTGAGCCTGAACGTGAAACGTACAGAAAAAGTTTGTCGTTTATTTTTTAAAATTTTTAGCCTTCATCTGCCCACGCCTGATAATGCCGAATACCAGCATTCAGAAGGCATTCATCATTCTTAGGTGGCTGATTTAGAAAATAGAGAAACAAATTTATTCTTAAAAAACATTTTTCGCTTTTATCTTGAACAAGTATTTTAAAGTGTTGTTCTCCTCTCCAAAATTACAAGATTTTTTTTAATAATTTTAAAAGCTTTGTGCTACGCTTTCAATAGAATTGGTGCCCTTTTTTAGACATGTTTTAGCCAGTAATTCTAATGAATAATAGAAAAACTTTTTAATTTTTTGATTTTAATTTTAAGCAAGAAAACCAGGAAAAAAGCAACAACAAAACATGGGTGACATGGCAGTTTATGTTTTTACTTTTTAGATCCTGGAAAAATCTCATGGTTTTTTGTTTTTTGTTGTCATTTTGTGTAACCAACCAACTACGCACTTTACTAGGTAAGTTAGGCGGGAATGAAAATAAAAATTAAAATGATGTGTACGAGGATGATGATGACGATGATGATGATGAAGATGCCACAGTGACAATGACGTTGTTTTCCCATTAAGCAAATTAAATGAAAACGATGACAAAGAGCACAAGAAAAAGGAAAAAAAAACAAAATTTAGGAAGTTTTTTCTGTTGTTGTTTTAAATAAATTAAAATGTCATTGTAGGGCCTACTTTTTTTTACAGTGAAGGAAAATAATTAAAACAATAGAAGTTTAACAGCAGCCAAACATTCTACTGGGTCCCAAATTGAACTCCTATATTGAATGTGAATGTTCCGCGAAAGTAAAACAAGAGATAGGTTAGGTTAGGTTAGAGGACGGGTATTTGTCAATTAAGACAAAAAACAAGAGATAACATCCGGAAAAAATTCGATCACCTTCATAGAAGAAATTGCTCAAAAATGACTGAAGATTGAAACGTCTGCTGGGATACTTTGCAGTCTAAACGCAATAGAAAATATTACCATGACGTTCAGAAGTAATATGGCAACTGACGCAATGGAATATACGCTGAAATCCTATGAATTGACATTAAAATCACAGCTGCTCTGTTGCACACCATGTGCAAGATACTGGCGGTCATAATACAAAGCAAGGAAACCTTCATAGTAAAATGGGGAACAATTCAGCCCAAAAGAAATTCTGATTAGATTAGGCAAACGCTCTACACGTCATAATAAGGTTAGGTTTGGTCGGAGTGGTAGCTCTGATTTCACAAAGCTAACTTGAGCACGCATAGCGGCCCGTTGTGATGCCACGGGTGAACGCAGTCCCTGTACTGACCAAGTTCCACCAAAATTAGGGAAGAGGAAGAAGTTGGTCAGCGCAAGGGCTGCACACACGTCATAATAAAATTGTAAACGATTTCAAGAAAGCCTGCTTCTAGTGGCTGGAAATACATCGCAAAGGCTTCTGCAGAAGGTGTTATAATGAGGAAGAAAAAAAAAAAAGAAAAGCACGGCTCATTTTATTTGTTATTATCCTACCCTAGAAAGCCAGAAACAAGGAATCTTTGAACACCTAGAATTTATTAACAGAAGGTGTCAAGCCACAGCTGGTGCGTGAATTGCCTTGTAACGATGAATATGATTTAAGGCGCTAACCGGGCACCAATCAGTTTGGGATTGTTTGCAGTCTGCTTAATTATACTTCTCGTCAGGAACAGGGTGATATTGTGTTGGCTTCCAGGGTCCCAAACATCAAGTTAGTAAAACAAGGAGCGACAGAGTAGACATTGGGCTTATCGATCAGAATATAAGACGGAGAACAAACTCTTCTTTAAATACATATATACATACATACATACATAATTGGTCCTGACAACCATTAAATCAGTATCCGATTTAGCTTCTCTCACCACTTATGTTGTGTGTGTTAATGTTATACATGAGCGACAGGACCTGCAGTTTAAAGTTGATTCCGAAGGATACATTTTTAAGAAACTTTTCATGGCAATTTTATTTTTATACTCACGCTTCTTGCCAGATATCTGATGAAAAGAAGTCGCCGAAGAAATATTTTTTCATATTTCGTTTCGTTGGAGATGTCTGACGTGGTGTTTGAACCAAGGCCTCATGTCTAATAAGCCAACACACTACCTACCAAACTACGGGTATTTCTTAAAATAACAATGAAATAATCTCTCAGCTTTTAGGTTTCACATTGGGCCTCTTAAGAATGTTGTGGGCTCTAAAGCTGGGCAGGCAATCTACTGTGACCTTGAAGTGTTTGTTGAAGAGGCATTGTGCCTTGAAGATAAGGACCAGTGTGTGTAACAGGAAATCTGAATTTTTCTGCAGAGTTTTTAATAATGAAAGGTTATCGAAACTTGTTAAGCATATTCTGTATCTCTGCCTCTGTGCAGAAGTGTAGGCTCAAGTTTTTTTACCGAGGGTTTCTTTGATGGTCTTGGTAAGTTGTTCTGTGTTAGAAGTTTAGATATTGGGAGTATCATCTCTGGTATTAGCTGACGAGGGAGATAACTCCGTTTTCCCTCTCAGTCTTTAATTTTTTTATATGCTCTACTCTTTGTTTGAAGAGTTTATTAGGTAATGTGTTGGCTTTTTAAACGAGAGCCTGGGGTTCAAACATCAGCACAGATATCGCAGTAAGCAGTCTTCTGACAAAAACTCTGATAATAAATGAAAATGCCATCAAAAGTTTCTTAAAAATCGGTCGTTCGTTGTCGACGTTAATTTGTAAGTCCCGCAACGTGTAGATAAAATTAACACACACAACATAAGTGGTATGAGAAGCTAGGTTGTAGTCTTGACTAAAGGGTTGTAATGATCAATTAAGTAAGTATTCGTTGTTTCTATTATTCCTTCTTTTCATTAGTATTTTAGTTTTCTTCGTTTTTAATTAATAAAAGCCTTTGATTTGAACTACTTTAATGAACGTAATACCTTTCTGGTTCCGAACCTAATCTAAACTAATTGCTAATATGGCTCATCAGTTACTTCAACGTTTAGTTTAGTTTGCTTAGTTCAATTATCAGTTTTACTCTGCCTATGATTTTAAATTCTCTTTTTTTTTAATACAAAAATTATCAATTCGTATTCAAATATTTTGATTTTAGTCACGCATTCATTTAAATCAATTATCAAATCATTCAAAATGTATTTCAATTAATATTCAATTAATACAACTTAAACTCTTATCGTCGTTTATAAATTAAAGGAAAATGAAAATAAAAAAGAAAAAAACAAAATCAACTTGTGTAGAAATTTCAAATTTAATTTTCTATAAATTTCAATAATTTCATTATCTTATCCTTACAACACACATACACATTCATTCAAACACACACACACTTATTATTAAGTCTCTAGTGCTTAGCATGTCTCAGAATACTCAATAAATTGGGTGGTATTTGCAGCTACACTTTAATCATTTTGTCCATGTAGCAGCAATACTCTGTTACAAAACCTAACTCACACTCCCCTAACTCTTCGTACAATACATTACATGTGTCAAATTAGCTCTCATTTTAAAAGTTAAGGACGACAATTGTTCAAAGTAGGGGGGGGATCAATGGCTCAATGCATTGTCAAGCATTAGAGTCAGTCAATGAATTGGATTTTATTTGGTTTTTGTGGTCGATTGTCATATTCCTTTTGAACTTTCAAACTCTTTTTGAATACAACACAGCCTGACATGTTGTAGCCTGTCTGCTCGTATCGTTTCGATTGTTATCATCCAAGGTGAGCTGAGGTGAGGCAAGGTGTCGGTAAGTAATTGTGTGTTTTTGTCAAAGTGTATGTGAGTTAAAAAATTATCTTCCTATACTCTACAACACTCTAACTTGAGAGAGCGAGAGAGAGAGAGAGAGAGTTATACGGACACTGTGCCCGAATGCAGAGACCATGTCGTAAAACAATATTTAACGACTATTTTATACAAGCACAGTGACAATGTGTCAACAGTAGTTTCTTTACGCCACTTTTTTGCGATAATTTATGTGAGAAAGTTTTTGTTTTTAGTTTTACGTTGTGGTATGGAAACTATTTGTAAAGTTTAGGAATAAAAAAATAGAATTAATGAGGCACTGCCAATGCGGCAGATCAAGGAAGACAGCTTTGCCTGACGTGTTTAGAATTAAACGAGCATAACTGGACAGAAAATACTGCGTCATGGATTTTTATCGATATTTTGAGTTTAGTGTTTAATATCACCATGAAGTCTTCGTAGTCTAGGAGGTAGTGCGTAGGCTTATTAGACGTAAGGCTATGCTTTAAAACCCAGCTCAAACATCAACAAAATGAAAAATTACGACATATTTCTTCGGTGACTTACTATCAGCTATCTTTGAGCAAAAACTCAGAGAGTAAACTGAGTTGATATGAAAAGTTTCTGAAAAAAATATATTCTTCGGAATCGACTTTAAACTGTAAGTACCGCCACTTAAAGATAAAATTAACACACACACACAACATGGATGGTATGGGAAGCTAGGTTGTAACCTTAACTAAGGGGTTGTAATGGCATCTAACTCTCTAAATAGTTCACAAAAACAAGCCAGTCCTCGTGGAGTACTCACTGTACAGAACCTGGCGAAGACAAAACGGACAACACTAAGTTGCCGAATGGAACAAGCACTCATATACAGCTGGAGAAAAATTTGCTACCAGTTCGCCCCTTTTCTTGTCTTAACTAAAACACGATGAGTGAACTTTTCAATACTTTACATCGTTCTTTCCTTGGCTAAATACTAACAAATGTTCATCTTGTCTGGTGTGAATTTATATGGCATTCATGCAGTCCCTGGTACTTTTTCTCTAACGTCATGTCATGCCTCTGACCGATTAGATAGGGAAAATAAAGCTTCATTCGTCACATTCACATTCATAAAGAGCAACGGAAGGGAAATTAACGCTCAATCGATCTTACAGATATTATCAAGAACCTATTACACCCAAGCTGTGGTGTCAATTCCAATTCATGTCTGTAGAGCGTCTGTTAAGACTATCTAGCAGGCTAGCACTCCAGCAAGAAAAATAATCCGGCATATCACGGACTTTTAAAAACTAGCAATAGATATGACCATCTATAATTACGATAGAATATAGGTGCCCTGGTAGTCTAGTGGGTAGTGTGCTAGACCATTAGCGTGAGGGTCGTGGGTTCGATTCCCACCAGAGACTCTGGTCTGTGTCACTAAAATATAATTTGTAATTGTATTGTAATTAATAAACAAATAAATAAATAAATAAATACGATAGAATATACATCCCCGTTGTAGAGCCTCCTTTCTCTTTTTAAGATCTAATGGTTGACTTTAGCTCAACAGCTCGTAATAGATGCCAATCCCATTAATCATACTTCAATTTTCTTTCTGATCTTTGATTCTGACTATACCAGCGTTTGTTCTTTGGTTTACAGTTATACGACGAGCACTGTTTTGATTACAATTGCCCTCAGTATTCCACTCATAGTTGTATTTTGGTTCAGATTCACAATTTTTTTTAAGCTGGGATCAACTATTAAGAGATGACGCCTATTCATGCATTGTGTCAAAAAAACGGAATGCGAATTACAGTGCAAAGATGACACGATGTAGTCTCACATCTTTTATTTGTTGACCAGTATTCCTAGCAATTTTTTAATTTTTTAATAATATTCCCCAATTATTTTTTAAAAATTAGCAGTCTGAGTCTCTGGAGTGAATCGAATTCACAACTCAAACACTTTTATGAAAACAAGTGGTTGAGTGGCAGTTTGAAGAAACCTTTGGTATAAACTCATACAATCACATGTTGAGAAGTTGCTAACGGTCCATGTGAAATATTTTTATGGAGTTTTTGTGTGTTAAATGGAAAAAGAGAGATCTGTCTTGAAACTGTTTAAGCCATACTCGGGAACTATTAAATGACATCGTATTTGACCACAATTTGTTTAAAAGGATAAGTATACAGGTATAGACTGAAGCACTGCTTTGAGCGATATCGTATAAAATTTTTGTAAACCAATAAAATATTGATTG
This sequence comes from Sarcophaga subvicina, assembly GCA_936449025.2. Classification (NCBI taxonomy): domain Eukaryota; kingdom Metazoa; phylum Arthropoda; class Insecta; order Diptera; family Sarcophagidae; genus Sarcophaga; species Sarcophaga subvicina. The sequence continues at coordinate 90,308,387 of OW388081.2, read as the reverse complement.
AAAACAAGCCAAGCAATTTTCTTTAATTTTTTATTTAAAAATTTTTTTTTTTTTTTTAATTTTTTATTTCTCAAATCCATTTCACTGTGCCACTATCAAAGTGTCATTGTCAATTTCAATTCACAATTTACAGTTTAACAGTTTGTACGTGGAAATCGTCCTAATATAAGTTTATGTGTGTGCATTTGTCCATATTTGGCAGTTTGAGTGTGATGGTGGACATGTTCATTTCCCCTCACGCCTGTGTGATACACATTTCGACATTAAATTTGCACTTTGAGATTTAAAAGCTTAAAATACAACAAATTAACCTGTGTGTTGTAATTGGGTGCTGAAAATTAAATTATTTTATTCCGTTTGATGTGTCACACCATACAACACCACACCACACCACACCATACAACACAAAGTGTGATTGTCACATCACACGTGTCTCTATGTCATTCTAATGTCAAACCTGTTCTACCTCATCATTCAAGTAGAAACTCTAAATGCATATGGAAATAGTATTGAGACACACACACTTACCTTCATACCTTCCTTTCCTTACTGCTCTCTTCTTCTCTTTCCAATATACTATGTAGTCAAGTGGTCAGTAGTGGAAGAAAATATTTGGGTGTTCGTTTGGATATCAATGCGTATGCTTGTGTTCACATCACATCAATTCATTTCTCTTTGTAATGCCTTTATCTATGCATTTGGAAGTGTGTATGTGAGTATGTGTGAGGGTATTGGCAAACGCGCTTTAACAATTCACAAAATGTGTCACTCACTCACTCATTCATACATTCGCTCATACGTTTCACACCATCAAACTAAACTAAACACAAGAACATTAGATAAGTCCTGTGTGTAGTTTGTTTCGTTTCGTTTCGTTTTTTTTTTTTTTGTTGGTACGTTAAGTCGTTACCAATACGATTACATTGATATCGTTGATGAACATTTCAATTCGTTAGTTTTTGTTGTTGTTGTTGTTGTTGTTTGCGTTGCTATGGATTATGGGTGTTGAACACTTTGTTTTGGTCAATTGCTTGTGTTGTCCTCGTCCCCTCGTTTGTTTTTGTTTTGGTTGTCTATTTTATACCCAAGGATTGACATGTCTGAGCTTTATTCGTTTCCTTGCAAAGCTACGTAAATATTAAACGGATAGTTATGCCACTTGTTTTTGCATACGAGGGGTGGTGAGATAAATGGTTTCAATTAAGAGGAAAATTTATTAACTAAGGTTTTAGCTATTATGACTAGACCGTATAGTCCTATCTTAAATGATATCTTATGCCAAATAAGTCTATGAATCGCACTTAAATCTTGCTTGAAATGTAACTGAGATGCTTGATAATAATATCCTGTACAGAGAAGTAGTAGAGAATTGTGCTTTTAACACGACTAAGACTATAAAGTTTCAGCTAAGGAATAACTCGAATACTCTTCATGCAGCAGTATCTGTTGTTTGTGATTTTCTTTCCATTTTCTTTGGAAAATGTCAGCTGAATTTAGCTTAGGTGGGCTTTAACTTGATGCTTTCCTAATTGCATGGATGCGGGCTGTAGTTTTTTCTTGTTTTAAATGGTCACCAATATTCTGAAGATGTCTTTTGTTCATGCAGTGGATTGTGTTGGAATATTGGAAAGTAAGTTAAAGGACGAGAAAAAGGCCCGAGTGTATGAAAAATTTATTCTGAATTTTTGTTTTAATGACCAGAGTTTTCAACATTTTTATTGTTTCAAATAATTTACAAATTTTATCTAGTAAAGCCCAAGAGACCAGAGTTTCTAGCAGATTGGAGTAGATTGTACCCTGAATACAGGGTAATAGGTGGTTAGATTAGCTGCTGATCGTAAGTGATCGTATGCGTTGTTCAGTTTTAACGCAGATAACCTGCAAGAAGACTTGGACTTACATGTAATGGTTTTACTGAAACCGTAGTGAATGTAAAAGAATACGGCATTCACTTGGTCTGTATAGACAAGAAATGGGGCAGAATTCCTGTTAAGGAGCTTTGCTGTGTTATAACTTTGAAAAGGGCGCCTAACTCAGTTCTACACTAATTCCAAGCAACCTATGCTTGTAGTCGCCGTAGTCTAGTAGATAGTGTGTTGGCTTATTAGAAGTGAGGGCCCCGTGTAAGACATCTCTAACCACCTTTTGGTATTTCCTGCGCAAAGTAGGCCTAAGCATTATTGCCATTAAAACTGCAAATATAGTTTGGAGGAGTAAGCTTTGTTCTACGAGCAGGTACGGTTAACTTGCCGTTCACAGGCAAGTTCACTCGGTGACCCATATGGCCTATTATGCTAAATTGCTTGACTACAAACTGGAGCATTTCAATTTGGTATTAGCGTGAGGAAAACAAACATTTTCATTACAGCCTTTGACATTTAAGACGATACTTCAACTACGAATCGTTATACAAAATTGGGCATTATAACCCTTTAGTCAGGATTACGACCTAGCTTTACGCACCACTCATGTTGTCTGTCTTAATTTAACTTATGAGTAGTGCTACCTATAGTTTAAACTCTAGTCCGAACGATAGATTTTTTGAGAAACTTTTCATGACAATTTAAATCGCTGAAGAAATATTTTTTTCCATATTTTCGGTTTGATGTCTGACCTGGGGTTTGAAACGAGGCCTCATGTCTAATAGGCGAACATACTACTACGAAACGCTATGGTAATGTCAATCAGCACCACCTCTCGAGGATAGAATGCAATGAGCAAAGTCTCTCATCATTCTATGGTACTCAGTGCAAAGCAAGCGCTGCTCTTTCCCAACCAATTTCCAATTGTTCTTCCCTCGTCTTTTGTAGAAATCTATTACAATTCCTTTAGTCACCCTCTCCCTTTCATTTCAGCTGCCAATTGTTTTTGTTCTCCCCTCTCTGATGTCTTTTTCCCGTTTTGTTTGTTGTCAATCTGTCATTGAATTATTGTTATTGAATTATATTTGCTGTTGTTGTTGTTGTTGCTGGTGTTGTTGTTATTGTTGTAATAGTGGAAAATATTTGACAGTTGACAGAAAATTGAAACGTCTTTTTTGGGCGCTTATTTATCTATTGACTTGAGCTGGCCAAAGTGTCGACCATCTGTGTCAGTGTCTATGCCAGTGTCTGTATGGGTTTGTATGTCAATTTCATTTTGCGCCTGATATCAGTTGATATGCTTGTTTGTGTATTTTAGTTGTCTGGTGTCATATTGTAAGGTTGGGGTACTGGTTGGCCATATTAGTGGCTAGGTTCACCTGCTTTTTTTTTGTTATTTTTATCAGACAATATTTCTCTAATGATTGATTATTTAATGATGCGTTTCCACTGGTGTCGTGGTGTGTGGTGATGTTGAAATTGATTTCTTTTCTTTGACAATTTATTGTGTTTATTTTGTGGTAATAATTGTCAAAATTTTCTTTTCTATCGAAATCAATAGAAATTTAATTTCTTTGTTGGATTAGAGAGCTCAAAATAGAAGATAATTTTTTGAATAGAAAAGCTAAAGTAGACACATGGGATAATTTTGAATACATTTAAAAAAAAAGTTCAACATGGGTTACCAAATAATATTTTGAATAATAAAAAGAAAATATTTGTTGTTTTGAGTAATTCAGGGTTTTTGAGAAACTTTTCATGGCAACTTTTATTTACTCTCAAAGTTTTTGCCAGAAATCTGCTGAGAGGAAGCCGCCGAAGAAATATTTTTTTATATTTCGTTTTGATGTCTGGCCTGGAGCTCGAACCCTGGCTTTAGGTCTAACAAGTCAACACACTACCTACTAGACTACGGCGACTTCCAGGGCAAATCGAAATCATATAAAAGGCTCCTATCCATCTGTCTTATCCATAGAAATCTGTACTTTGAAGTACAGCTTCGTATAGATAAGGGAATTTTGGGAATTTTTTGACATTCGCAATTAAATAATCGGCAAATTTGATCGAATCTAGCTAACAGAACAAGAACGATATGGATTTAGATGAGGTAAACGATCATTGAAACTAAAGAAAATGGATGCAGTGGTTCCAAATGGTCTCTATTGGATCAAAAGGATGGAATAGAAAATAGAATTTCAATTATTTCACGTCACTAAACATGAAATTTTCAGTCCAGAAAATATCTCTTGTCGAGAATTTATAAAAAAAATGCAGCATTCCGAAAGTCAAAATCGGTTTTTGAGGAAGTGCTGAGTGAAAATATTCGGCAAACCATTACGTTCGTAATCATGATTAACTCATTCTTGCCCTGTTTCAGCTTTGTTAACAAAATTTTATGTCGCTGAGCATAAGATTGTTCTATTGAAGTATGTAGACAAAATGGTGGCTCTGACAATATGTAGCGTTTAGTGAATTCTACATTTTCTTTCTCAGGAAAAGCTGGAAAAAGGGAGCTTAGTAGGCATAGTTGTTGGAGTTATAAATGGGTTTGACATTACGATACTCATGCCAGACGCGTATGTCTTGGGTGGAGAGCAAACGGTTTCTGCAACAGCTAAATGCCCATGGCTATGTCAGAGAAGAAGAAAATATCTTGGTATCTACTATGCACGCGTTCTAAATTATTTGTATTGAATGAACAATAACAGTCTAAGTGGCTTCATTAGAAGATTTGGATGATACTGGGACTAGTACATATGCATGTACGTACATACATATTTGGTTGTTACAGCCCTGTTCACATTACTTATGTTGTGAGTGTCCATTTTATCAATGAATTTATTAAAATCGGTTCCGAACGACAGACTTCTAAGAAACTTTTCATGACAATTTTATTAACTCTCAGAGTTTTTGTTAGAAATCTGGTAAGAGGAAATCGCTGCAGTAATATCGTTTCATTTTTCGTTTTGTTGGAGATGTTTGACCTGTAATTTGAACAGTGGTCTCACGTTCTAACCGACTACGGTGACATCACTAGTATAAATGGACTGCGATTGGTATTAATGGATAACTCTGGTATCACAATTGGCCACTTGTGTTGAAGTCAAGCGCCCAAAACCACTGCACCGAGCCCTTTAGTTGTATAATGGTTATACCAGTTTGTGTCTTATTTATATCATGGATTAATGCATCCATGTGTAGTATAATATCAAGCCATTGTTTCGTAGAACACAAAACTCGTAGACCTACTAAACAGGTCACACGATATTTTCTTCATTTCGTTCATTTCGAATTTAGTAAATCGTGTAGAACGCAGAAGGAAGGACCTGTACCTCTGTGTTAAGGATTGCAATAACGCCACAACAACAATAACAAAAGAGATATTAAAATTGTAATCAGATGTTGCAAAAATTAAATTACAAGAAGCAACAGGGCTTCATCAAAAGACACAAGGGCAAGAGGGAAAGGGGAAAGGGTGTATGCCATAGAATTATTATGGATTTCAGAATTAAATTTTTATTTTTTTTCTTTGTTACTTTCTTTTCAATGCCTTTTATATGGACATATACAGTAAGCCTCAAAAGAAACTCTACATTTAAAAAAAATTATACATTGCCAGTTTTTAAAATTGAAATCAGAAAGAAAAAATATTACAAAAAATTTCAAAATATTGTTAAAATTTTTTTTCGGGCACTCTCTTTAAGTGGTAAAAGTTAAGTTCGGTGGTTGTTAGAATTTTATCCATAGTGTACAATTCCTTTTGAGGGTCACTGTATGTACATACATATGTATCGGTTATTAGAATATCAATAAAAATGAAAATCATTTTTACTCTCCCCTAAATGGGATATTCACATACATACATATACACCATGTATACATATGTATGTATGTAGTTGTGTATAACAATAACTACATAAATACAATAAAAATAAAATATTATTGTTATCGTCAGTCTCATAATATAACATAACAGTTTACCATCGACCATCTTCTATACTTTTAATTTGCTTCAGAGTTTCAGTTTTTTTTTCTTTCTCATTCTTATATTCATTCTCATTTTCATTTTCAATTCCAATTCCAATTCTCATGTTCTTCATTCTCAATTTTCATTGCGTATAAATATTTATTTGCTAATATTGCTAATACACTAACAACAACAACAACAGCAATAATAATAATAATAATAATAATATTATAAAATTGCAACAACAACATTTCTCTTATTCTCTCTCTTTCTCTCTAAATATATTACTTAAGGGATTTGTAATTGTTGTAATGAAAATTAATAATAAATATTCATACACATGCATATTTAAATATGCATGGGGCCATAGACAGAGAGAGAGAGCAGACCAGACCACATTCAAAGCAGGCCAGAGTCAAAATCAAACAAAATATGATGAATAAATAAATATTGGAATACAAACATACATATGTATGTATTTGTGTGGAATATGTTATTGGAAAATATTTTTGTTTTTGTTTTAGGAAAATCATTTTTATTGTTATTACTAGCCGTACCCTGCTCGTGTTGCTGCGCCACCAACTAAAATAAATTTGAAGGGAGGACATTACACAAATGTCCAATTAATTTTGAATCATTTTATTGATTTTGTTTCCCGTTGTCCTGATGATTCCGATGAATGGGCCAGGGTAGTACGCATTCGATCAGTTTCTAATCTCACTTCTCGTTGTTCAAGTGGTTCAAGCGAACGGGTCTCAGCGGCATATACTCGAAGATTTTCCAGTCTCAATGCTCGTCTGATTCTGAGGCTCGTAATGCTCTTTTCTTCCGTGCTTGTCATTCATTTTGAATAATTTTCATTGACGTCGACTTATACGCAACAACTTTGTTAAAAAATGCACAGTTTACGATTTAATTGATTTTAAGTAATTTTCAGTAGCGCCACCTATCGGAAATTAGTCATACCAACTAAGAAACCTTCGTCGTCTCATGCGCAACAACTTTGCTAAACATCATAACATGATCAAATGCATAGTTTACGATTCTATAAGGTGCATTTACAAACAAACATTCATTTTCATATATATAGACTATGGGAGGTGACACGCCCACTAGTCGTCCATACAAAATTTGAGGACTCTAGCTATTGCAGTTTATGAGATATGCGACATTAAATGCTTATTGGATATGTGGTCGTGGCACCTCGCCTACTTGAAATTTTAAAATAAAAAGTAGCCTATAGTTCCTTCGAGACATACAGGAAGATACTGTGAAAATTTCAAGAAAATCTGTTCAGCCGTTTAGCCGTCTATAGACTTCAAACAAACAAACAAACCCACAAACAAATAAACACACATTCATTTTTATATACAAATACTCGTAAGAAGATTGTTGTATTCGGCAGTGGAAAATTGTTGTAAAATTTCACAAATTGAAAATGAAATTGAAAATAAAATTAATTTATTTGAAAATAGTTGTTGTTGTTGTTATTGTTAAATTGTTAATCTGTAATTGAATTTTGTAATGCGATAGCATAAGGCAAGGAAAACTGCTTCAATTGCATGGCCAATTTTAATTGAGAAAAGAAAAAAAAAGCTGCAACGTATAAAAGTTGCTGAATCAGTGGAGATAACAAGCTCCCAGGGCTGGCTACCTATTCAGAAAATGTTCTAAAGTTTACACAGAAGAGAGAGAGAGAGAGTGGATGTGTTGGTTCTATACTAACTGTTCGGAAATATATGATATAGTCTGCGGCGTTAAGAAGAAGCCAAGGCTTCCAAAGCATGATACAAGATTAAAAGAACTTCAGTCGTACAGACAGTAGACGCTATTGAGGCGAGTACATTTTGAAGGCGTTAAACATTAGTCCTACTGTCTAGTAGACACTATAGAGGCAAGGATATTTAGAAGGCGTTAAATACCAGTCTTCTCTGATAGAGAGAGAGAGCTCGTTGTTTAGGCCAGAAGTTAGTGGACAGTCATTAAGGTTTACGTAAAGTGTGATCGGAATTAAAATAATTTAGTCCATCGTATATATGTATGGCCAGAAAAGGAATTGACAGTTTTGATGTCTCTCTCTTCTCTCCAATTTCACCCATTTAAGGAACTGTTGCAAGTCCTATGCTAATCGTCGTAAATTAGTATGTAGTGTGTTAGCTTATTAGACTAGAGTTCACGGTTCAAGCCCCAGGTTAGACATCTTCAACGCACCTAAAAATAACAGAATATTTCTTCGACGACTGCCTCTCAGCTATTTCTGGCAAAAATTCTAAGAGAAAATTAAAATTAACATGAAAAAGTTTCACAAAAATCTAACACTTGGAGTCGATTTCAAGTTAAAGGTCTCGCCACTCATGGCTGAAATTAACACACACAATATAAGTGTTGTAAGCAGCTAGGTCGCAATCCTGACTGAAGTGTGCTAATGACCACTTACGAATGTATGTATGTTGCAGGTTCCATGGTGCTATTTTTGCGATCTGCAAATGCCTAGAAAGTACACACTCTATGCTTGCAGTAGTGAAATTCATTTTGACGTTTTAGTTCTACTCTTTCTTAAGGAGTGCTCCAGTTTGATTCTCTTATGATTTTTGTTGTTGACGGAAGAATTATTTGGAAAATTTGAAATACATGACAAAATTTTTTTTTCTACTTTTTCCGTGGTCTTGTTCTGCGACTGCATGGAAGTGTAATTAAGATAATGTCAAGAAGGATACTTTAGTTCCAGAGTAAACTTGTTTAGGATATGGGCTGTCTTGAGCCATACATGTAGATTCTGTGACGATAAGACTGAATCATCGCAACGCATTCTTGGAACCTGTGGACCATGAATGCATGCCTTGAAGAAGAAATCTGTATGCTTTTCAAGCGTTAAGGAGGGAATTGTCATTGTCAACACCAAGCAGCCTCCTGAGGTTTGTCGGGACAATAGACTGAGAAATTATAGGGATACCCTATAAAGCATGAGGGAGTACCATAGACTGTATGGTCGCATATTAAGATGCCTTTTCCCCACACATAATAATGTCAAGAAATGGTTTCTCTTTATTATTGTGGTATGGAAACATATTGTACTGAATGGTTTAAATATCTCTTTTCGTATTTCATTTTGTTGGAGATGTCTGACCTGCGGTTTGTACCGAGGTTTCACGTCTAATAAGCCAACATACTATCCACTTAGGGTTGCCAGATTTCGATTCGCAAAAAACTGGACATTGGGTTTGAAAAAGCTGGACAAAACAAAAAAAAAGCTGGACATAAAAAATACTGAGAAAATGTTAATTTTGGTTTTGTGTAAATAATTTTTATTAAAATAATAGGAGTGCTACCATGTAATATTTTCAAAGTTAAAATTTTTTATTGTACCAATTTACAAAACATGATATATTTTAATGGTAGTTACAACGACATGTAAGAAATAAAATACAAAAAAGAATCTCGTAATAACTTTAATATTTACGATGAAATTGATTCATTTCTGTGCTTGCCCTTGACTTCAGTTGATCAAAAAGTAGGAGTGCGAGTGTTCCTTTAAAAATAAAAATATAACAGCACATAATTTAAGAAAAAAATGAACAGTAAGTACGGAAAAATGTAGTTAAAACTTTTTCTACAGTGATTCACATAAATTATTGCAATAGTGGGACGACGAAAGCACTGTACTGAAGAAAAGAGAAAACTAATTAAAAATCTTCGAAAAAAAGGCAAAACTTACAAAGAAACCAAGGAAATCTTAAGTTACTCCGATCAAATGATCACAAATACATTAAAATATAAAAAAGCCCGAAAAGCGTGGGCGCAAGGCCAAAACATCTGCTGTCGATGACCGCCGAATTGTGCGATACAGCAAAATAAATCCTTCAGCGTCTTCAAAAAAATTCAAAAGGATCTGAATCTGGCCGTAGGTGTTCCTACTATTTTTAGGCGTCTGATGGGCAACGAGAAGTCCACAAAAGGTGCCATAGTTGACATACAAAACAGGCAGCAGCACGTTTAAAGTTTGCCCAAGAACATATCAAATATCCGAAAGATAAATGGAGAAACCTATTGTGGACCGACGAAAGCAAAATTGTTTTATTTGGTGGTACTGGGTCTAGACAGTATATTAGACGTTCGCCCAACACCAAATATAAAGCTCAGTATACACAAAATACAGTTAAACATGGGGAAGATTTTCATATAATGGTTAAGGCCCAATACATCGAATTAGAGACATAATGGATGGGAACGCCTATGTCGGCATTTTGAGAGAAGTGATGTTACCATTTTCCACACCTCTAAAATGGATATTCCAACAAGACGATGACCCGAAACACACCAGTAAATTGGCAAATGAGTGGTTTCGGGTTAATGGGGTAAAGGTTATGGCGTGCCCAGCTCAGTCGCCTGACCTGAATCCCATAGAACATCTATAAGGGATGTTAAAAAATATGTTGCCGAGCGAAAACCGTCAAATGCAACTGAGTTGTGGTCTGTAGTGGAAGATGGGTGGTATAATATTCCACTAAAACGATGTCAGGATTTAGTTGACTGCATGCCTCGTAGATGTGCTGCTGTAATCAAAAGTGAAGGCTATACTACCAAATACTAATCGCATTTAAAGTTTCTGATTGTAGTCATAAGCATTTTTAACTTTTTTATAGCAAATCTTAACGAAAACTTAAATACTCCTATTATTTTGAACAGCACTTTTTAAGATATTTTTTTTAACTTCCTGTTACTTACTTGTTGAAAGCTTTATTTAATTAATGAATAACTTAAATAATTTAGTATTGAATCAACATTACATTACACCAAAAAATTGAATTAAACAATGTTTTTTTTTTGTTAAAAATTAAGCTTTTGTTTTTCAATGGGCTCACTCCTATTTTTATGAACGCAACTGTACATATGTATTATTATTTAAAAATATTACAATTAAATAAATTCATTGTATTCTTTAAAATTTATTTAACTAAACTAAAATTTTTTCTGTTCAGTCCGTCACATACATATTTGCATATGTATATGTATCTATATAAGAATTAAAATTAAATACTAAAAACAAAACAATAAAAATAACAGTCTAGTTTGATTTTGTTTATATTAGTTTGTACTTTGGTAAAAAAAATGTAATAAGCTAATGATTTGACTAAGATAACATGAAAATTATTGCCCAAGTTATTGCAGTGTACTAAAAAATTTCTATTTAGCTGGACAAATTAAAAAATTCGTAGCATACGCTATACATACGCTCTGTATGCTTTAGACTACGTCGGCTTCGAGATTAGTACGTATCAATTTTTTGAAAGAGGTCATCAAATGTATTTAGTGGATATCGCACCATATTTTTGTAAGTTTGGCCGGTTCCTCACTTAATTTCTGATTCCAGTTTGGTTATGTTATAATAACTTTAGTTTATACCGAATTAGTTACATGTGAATATTTTCTCAAGTGAAGCTGCTGATAGGCCCACTGTATTCACCTTGAGCGCTGTAAAGCTTAGTGTGTGCTTAGTAGATGTGTTAGAGTTGGCGGACATGCTGGAAAATATCTGGAGTCTAACAATCAGTTCAGCCACCAGTAGTACGGCTACGCTGAAACTAGCTCTACGATTGACCCGTTGATATTATGCATCACAGGTAGACTTTCCAAGTTTCCTCGAAAATTGCATTTTATGGTTGCTAATACCATAGTTGAGGTTCTTTATACATGTTCAGAATTAAAATTCATGAGTTTATGAATGTTGTTTCGAGCTAAAATTATCCTTCACATGCAATATAAAACGCTTAAATTAAAAGCTTTCTATTTAACTAGTTGAGTTTATTTTAATTAAATTTTTTTTAAATTTATTTTAATTTGAAACTCTCTTCCCCCCCATGATGTCTAATGACTATTGCATTTACTTTTGAAAACTTCTGCTCATTAATTAGCGCTTACGGATGCAGGATATTTCAATTCTTTTTTTATTTTCCATTGGCTGCCTGACTGGCTGACTAACTGACTGACTGATGTTTCCCATCATAAAACGTTTTGCATCGTCAAATGCAAACACAATGAAATCTTATGAGCGAAAGGTATCCGAATGGAAAACTTTTTGTAACTACACTAGACGTATAAGAGGAAGGATGAAAGCCAGGAACATGTAACGAATTTAACAGCATCACACCAGCTTACAGGCCTGGTAACTGCAGCAATTGGATACTTTTTTTTGCATTTTTCTTTGTCTTTCTCTTCGGTTGCAAATGTTAACAAACTTTGCAAATGTTTCAAAAGTTTCTTTTTGAATTCTCATTTCGTTTTTTTTATTTTATTTTATTTTTATTTTCGTTCTTCTGTTTGTTTTCTACTTTTTTAATTAATAACTCATTCACACGCCAATTACAAGCAATGTAATGAGTAGAGTAGAGTAGAGGCAGACTATACGTAAAATAAGGCATACCCATAAGTAGTTAAAGGTGTCGTAATTGAATTTTAAATCCATAATTTTCTAATATTCTTTACAAAAATATCTCCATAGAAATAATATTTTACACCTGTTTCGCTTACATTTGAATTTATTCCCCCCTCTCCCTCTCACATAAGCCATTCTATTTGAGGCATTTAAGCCATTTTAAGAAGGAATTTTAGAAAATAATAAAAACCATCATATTGACACAACATTACCCCAGTAGTAGTCACCCATTAAATCATTGTGTGATTACATTGCCAAAATGAATCTGAGGTGCTCAACAACAGTGACAGACAACAGAAGTTACAAATGTTTCCTGCTCCTTCAACGAAATGAAATGGTTTAGAAGCAAAAAAAATCTTTAAAATTATTTCATAACGAATCCTCTCTCTCTAACTGACTCGGTGATAAAATACTCGTAATGTTGTTGTATAAAAAAATATAAAAAAAAATGTATTCTTCTGTTGGACGTTTTTATTTTTTTTTTTTTGGGGTTCTTTTATTTAAATTCACATAGAAAGTGATCACTTTTTGATGGTCTTTCGGAACAAAAACATACTGGAAGCCATCTACTCGTATGGGTCATTTAGCAGTTAAAGGTCTTACTTTTCTAAATAAATGTCTCCCATTAGAGGCAGTTTTAATACGGGTGCAATGATTCTTCAAATAAAAAGACTCAAGTTTATTGCCACAGAGTAGCATATCATAGGCAAACAGATTAAAATATTGAGGAGATCTTTGCAGCTGAATAAATTTTGATTAGAAGGTCGAGTTATTTATCTAATATCGTATGGTATGGGAGCCTGGTCTGGATGTCTTTGAGCTTAAGAACACTCTGTTAGGGAGTGCAACAGAAAAGCTTTAAAAAGATTGACGCTCATTGTAGAGTTATACTGAGACTGGCACTACTATTGCGACTTTAACAAGTTAAGCTACAATCTCCCTCAAAAGAGGATCCCCATCAGGAATGTTCTGAACGTGGTTCCCAAAACATTCGCAGGCGTTCATGCGACAGCTGGGCAGTGACACATTAAGTAAGAAATGGTTTCTTTCTGCTTGTTTAAGTCGCAATTTTTGCAGATATAATGCAAGGGGACGTCTAGCTGATGGGCATACTTCACTGTTAGGCATTGTCGCCCTATGGTCGTGTAAAAAATAGTCAGTTTCTTGCTCTCTGGGTTAATATTTGACTCAACTTGGTTGTCGAACTGGAAATCTCTTGTATCCAGGAGGAGACATTAGTCGTTATGAATGGAACCGCTATACGCGGATCATATACAGGATTTTGATGTACCCAATGTGTGTCCTTAAAAGAGTGTGTCCAGGTACCCAAATAATGAAGCCCTTAGAAGAATTTCTCAAGTTGCGCAGGAAAAATCGTCATATGTATGTAGCCTAGCTTAGAGGTCGATATTACAGTCGAAAGAGATATTTGGCAGCCATGCTGTTTGAGTGTAGAATTATATTCTCAGCACTTATTCCGCTACTGAACAGCCATTTAATGGTTATAAGGATGACCATGACTTATGCCCGTAAGACAGTGGTGTGTTCTAGAAGTCTGTATGAGTTCCTGAAAACAACAGGAATGTCTCGAATGAAGGTGATATTTTTATGTTAAATTTTTGCAAATCTATTCCTAAATAAAATACGAAAATGGCAAAACTGGCGACTTCGTTTGTAATCTACAAATAGAGGTCCCCTTGGCCATGATATAGACTGGACACAAGGGATAAATTCCAAGTCTAGGATAACACTTCCTGGGTAGAACAGAAACGTGTTCGATTGCTAGGTTGTGTTAAAAAAATCTTATCGGAGAGTAAACGAAATGGTACATTTATCTCTTTGGACCAAACGTTTACGATATGGTCTCTGTATTTAAAGAATATTATTTAATAGGTAGGCATGTTCGCCGGCTAGGCGATTTAGTTGAGAAGGAAAAGATTGAGATGAATGCTTACGAGAGTACTGGGAATTGTACTATTAACATGCCTGAGAGAACTGTCTGACGATAGACAATGACATTGTCCGTTATATAGGAGAGTCTGGGCGCTCCTTTAATTAAATGGAATATCATAGCACAATGGCTATAATGGATAGGTTTACCTGGCAGCTTTCATTCAAAGATGCTTTTACTAGAGAGAAGAATTGTGTGGTAAACTTTTGATAAAAACAAGTCTGAATGGCATTACAAATGATTTATAACGCATTTAATTCCTAAAAGTCTAGTAGCCACCTTAGTGTTAAGAGTGGTTCTACTTAAAGGAGATCTTTGTCTGGCTTTACGTTGGTGACTTACAAAACATTTTAGTACCCCATCTTAGACTTGGACATGCGATAGAATGTTTTCGTTACATGGTTCACTTGGAGATCGAGCATTACAGTTTGGATGTACTGCCCTGCGATTACCACTACAATGGGCTCAAAATGGCTTAAGGTTTTTTAACGCCTGAACTTCTAAATAATGTGCAACAGGTATTGGCCGTGTGGACATGAGTCATTTAAACAGGCTGATCTGTAGACCTATATACACACTTTAGCTAAAAACAATTTTGTCAGCAACAAATTTCTTTATGTTGGGAAACGACTCACATGCCGCTTTCCTACACCCGTGGTTGGATTGTACACCAATCTCCGTGTATGCTAATGTTCGTTATATTGCCACCATTTCAACCGCAACCATTAGAGTGACATCAAACTACTGATGCTGTTGTTTGAGGTCGCTGATACTACTACCGTTATTATTCCACATACACATACACGCACACAGATATCATTACATCCATTCATTCATTCGTTCATTTATAAAAAATGCACAAATAATGATGTCACATCGAATGACAAAACAAGACATAAATTACTTGGTACTTCTTCTTCTACACTCATACACACAACAGCACCCTCAGCAGTGAGCAGTTACACATCCGTTACAGTGTAACAATACGTATGGAATGTTACAAATATCATCACGCATACGCTTAAACACTCACATACAGTTTATTTGTGTGTTGAAGCGGTCGATGTAACTGTTTGTGCAACAAAATTTATGACAAGAAATAAAAAAAATACAACAACAACAATAATAACAACGTAGTATTTACCACACTTAATGGGTTTAAATAACAGTACACAGCAGACGCAACATTACAACTGTTTATACGAACACACATATACAGCTCCTTGTAATATGTATGTAAGTAGGTAGTTTCGTAAACGTATGCATGTGTGTGTAAGCCAAAATGTATTTTTTTTATTGTTGTCAGTCGTGCATTTGCGATTTTATTTTCTCTTTTTTTTCTTCTTGGCCTATCCAATCATCCTTTTCGCTGATTCCCAATGTGTAGAAAGGACTCCATCTCCTTTTGATTTTTTTGTTTTTTGTTGTTCATCGTTTATGAATGTCGCCGTAAAAATTTGTGTTTAATTTGACACACTTTTTGACCTGACATTTACACACTTGCCACGCATTTGACATTTTAAATGGATGCGTCTGTATGTATGTGTACGTGCGTTGTTGAATTTATTATTTTTGAATTCTCCTCTAAATTTAGAGAATTTGTTTGGAAATCTTTTTAATTTTTAAAAGTGTTTTAACACAAGCAATTTAAAGCAATTTTTATTCAAGTATTTTTAACTGTAATTGTAAGGTTATTCACGGTTGATTTTAGGAGATATTACGTCATCTGTAGCAATTGGAATTTTGAGGCTTTTAGTGCATAGCCACAAGTGGTCTCTAGTGTAAGCTTGACTTAAGTTTTCCGATACTTTTTAAATCATTTAGAATTTTGTTTTATTCTTCCGCTTCACTATGTCAGTGAAAAATACGTTCAATTCCATCATTTGGCTTTTATATCGTTTACTGAGGAGTAAAATACTCATTAGTGCACCCCCCCACTATTTCACAATTATTTTGAAAATAAATTGTCACTTATTTTCATAGTCACTTAACGAAAGTGACGAATGATTGAATCAGTGAATGCTTGCTGTGTTAATGGTGATGATGATGACCGCGTAGATAGTGTTGGTTCTTGTGTTGCAACTGCAACGAGCAGTTCTTCTTCAAATGCATTAAAAAATACACGAATTCATGATTTATTGATGTCAACAAGCATCAAAATGTAATGCAACTTAGAATGCAAGAAAGAAATGAAAAACAATCTTAACCAACACGGTGTAAAATTTCATTGTTGGAGCGAGACATAAGAAAAGTACGAGAGGTGTTGTCAGGACTCTCGACTTCAATTTTTAATTCAAAACTTGATTACCCTGTAATTTTTCTGGAATCCTGTTAAGTACTATTTAAAGGCATCTTTTGCTTCTGAGCAAATAGTTTGTAAAGAATTTTTTTCTTGGACGATCAAAGTGAATTTGTGAATATTGTGCTCCCCTGTTTTCATCTGAGAGATCACAGTCCGATCAAGATCACAGTTTAGTTACTTTCTATTCCGCGGAAGTATGTATATTGCTTCACTAACTTCATCATTTAATTGTTCTTTTCAACCCTTTACTCAGGGTCAAAACATAGCTTCTCACACTTATGTTGCGTGTGTTAATTTTATTCATGAGTGGCGGGATCTACAGCTTAAAGTCAACTTCGAATGACCGATTCTGAAGAAATTTTTCATGGCAGTAAATTTTTTTGATAGAAATCTGATGAGAGGAAGTCGCCGAAAATTTTTTTATTTCGTTTTGTTGATGTCTGAGCTGGGGTTTGAAGCGCGGCTACCTACTAGACTACGAGCATTTTGTACTCACTGATCTATATAATCTGCAAATTGAGGTCCCTTTGACCGTGGTATAGGTCGGAAATAAGGGATAAATTCCAAGTCTAGGATAACATTTGCTGGGTAGGACAGAGACGTGTGCGATTGTAAGGTTAGGTTGACCAAATCTTAGCAGAATACAAACGAACTGTTTCGTTTTTTCCCCCGACCCAATGTTTACAATGTTGTCTCTGTTTTCAGTGAATATTGTTTAATAGGAAGGCATGTTCGTCGGCCAGGCGACTTGAATGAGAAGGAAGAGATTATCTGTCACTGCCCAGCACTTGCGTGAAAGCATACAAGAATACTGGGAATCTAATACTTAAAGTGCCTGATGAAACTGCCTGAGGATAGAGTAAACGACATTCTCCGCTATATAAGAGTGTCTTGGCACTTCTTTAATTAAGGGGAATATGGTAGCACAATGGGCATAATAGATAGGCTTAAGTGGAAACCTAACCTTACTTAACGTAAGTCATTGTAATGCATTCTTGCAGTATCGATTAGTGACTGTGACGGGCAGTATATGCATAACTAACTTGCATTAATTTGTGCGGAGTTTGAATAGTAATTGACTGCTCTTTCTGGAGCACTTGGTTACAGAGAAACCATAGGAGAGAGGAGGTGATGTGTTACATTAAATTAAAAATTATTTTCTCTTCTTTCCAATGCAACTTCTTTTTTCTTTCGTTATCAAATGCTCCAAAAATTGTTGCCAATAAAATAAAAAAATTGACATTTTGAATGCCAATAAATGTTGAAAGAAATCCTTTTTTTCCCAGTGTCCTTTTCTTTTTCTACTCTCTTAGCATTTCTTTTTTTCCGTTACCACTGATGAAACTAATCAAATGATTGATGATTGATTGCGTGATGTTGTTAGTGGGGATGATGATGGTATTTTTTTCTACATTTTCAATCAATCAGAGAATGTGTTTATGAATGCAATGAATATTTGATATACGAAAAGAAAAACGAAACGATTGAAAGGCAGAATATGTATGTATGTACAGAACTATTGAATATTAATTTATGAATTCATGAGTTTCATGAAACAAATACTGACAATCTGTTGAAGGAATGTCAAGAATGTACACGTGTCATATGCTTTGAAATATTACCTGTGTATGGTAAGTGTAGTTATTTAAGTTGTATTCTCGCTTGTTTTTGTCTCTTTCTTTATGTTCTCTTGCTTTTATTCTTTTCATTTCCGTTTATTCTTCCATGTTAACTACAGTTTTAGTTCCTTGAAGACAAACATTTTTCACAAATTAAATGAAAACACCTGATGTTTATACTGTGTGCGAGCGATATTTGTTCAGTACCAACTTAAATACAAGCGAACAACTCTTCGCTGCAACAACTGCCACTAAACACACACAATGAAACACCACCACCTGTGTGTGTGTGTACAGGTGGAAAAAGAAACTAAATATTTGTACAGAGAGAACAGTGTACGGATATTGAATGGAAACAAAATTATAAAGGTTTTCCAGTCATTCATACAAACTTTCATTATGGGGCCATTACAACGTTTTGAGCCAGGATTATGGCTTGGCAACCCACACCATTCATGTTGTATTTGCGAGGGTTTTAATTTAACATCGAATCAGATCGTCTTGTTTCAGAAGCCGTTACGTGGCTATTAGTTATTACGATGTTCTTGCCAGAAGACTTTGAAAGAAGTCCTGCATAATACCGTTATTTTTAATACAATTTTTGTTTACAATTCTGATGTAGTCCCTGTAAGCATTCTTACATGTTACACTGTCTCTGTGTGTACATTACTCTACTCGAACGTAATGAATTTCTCGTTGCTTTCTTTCGTTGCTGTTGTCTAAACATAGCTCAGCTTTCAGTTGCATTTTCTTCTGTTCGTCGTTCTATAGGATAAATGAATATTGTCTGGTACTAACCGCGAAAATAAAAATTCAAAAATTCCTTCTTATTGTTTGACTTCATCTGCAAATATTACGAGGAAGAAAAAACAACAAAAAAAATAATAAACAGTGTTGATAACATTTTTTTTAGTTCACTTTTTAAAGATACTCCTGTTTAAGGTTCTAAAAATATTGTGATTAAAACAATGGACTTCCATCCACAACATTTTTTTATATTTTAGGCATCCAAACATTAAAGGAACTCGTATGAATATTCTTTGAGGAGTTTTAGAGACGGTAGTTGGAGTATTCTGATCTGATTGACTACATAGAACTGGAATAAATAGTGGTGTTGATACATTTGTCTGGTGACGAATGAAGTGAATCTACGGGCTCATCATTCTTCAGTAATATTCGTGATAAAACACAGTGTGAACTGTTTATATACTGTTATATATCGTGTGTTGGCTTATTAGACTTGAATCCACGACTCAAAGCCCAGCTCAGAGATCTACAACAAAACGAAATAAGAAAAAATATTTCTTCGGCAACTTATTCTCAGCAGATCTCTTGTAAAAAAAGTTTCACAAAAAACTGTCGTTCGGAGTCGACTTTAAGCTGTAGGTCCCGCCAGTCTTCTATAAAAAATAACACACACAACACAAGTGGTGTGCGAAGATAGGTCGTAATCCTGACTGAAGCGTTGTAATGACCAATTATTCTAATTCTAATTAATTCTACTATCAGACTGACTTAATCTTCCCACAGTGCAATATGAAACACTGTATGTTGCAGTTGTCGTAGCTGGTTCAAACCACAGCCCAGACATCTCCAACAAAACCAAATAAGAAAAAATATTTTTTCGGCAACTTATTCTCAGCAGATTTCTGGCAAAAACTCTGAAAGTGAATAAGAATTGTCATGAAAAGTTTTTAAAAAACTCTGGCGTTCGAAGTCGACGTTACACTGCACGTCCCGCCACTCGTGGATAAAAGTGTCACACACAAGATAAGTGGTGTGAGATGCTAGGTCGTAATCCTGACTAAAGGTTTGTAATGACCAATTATGTATGTGTGTAGTTTGTGGTATTTAAACATGTCTACGCCTTCAAGGATACCAAGGCATAGCACAAACTGTTACAAAGGTTATATTCGTCACAATACGAGTTACATCATCTCACTATCAGGCTGACTCAATCGTCATCTTGCCCCAATACAATATATGTGTATGACGTGTATGACATCCGACGGAGGACACGGCAGTTACTTAGTTTTGGAGTACATGCCCTTTATAGTGGAACAAATATTGTCTTGTGATAACATACCGAAGGCTAGGCCGAACTCCAGAAGTGCTAAAGAAAGAGGTGGACTTCGTTCCAAAAGTTGCGTTACAATTATCTTAGAATTATTGAAGTGGCCGAGTCTTGATCCACCAAGCCCGAAAGCTAAAGAGTCCGCCAAATAAGTTTTTTTTTTGAAAATGCTTTAAAAAAGAAAACTACTGAATATTTTCTCAAATTTCTTTTTTTATTTGAAAGTACAATCCTTCCGGTTAATAATGGAATGGAATAATTTCATTCAAATGGCTTCCTTCGGCTGGCCATGCAGTAGCCTACACAAGAAGATGCCGATTTTGGCAAAAAAAAATCATCTTTTCAGATGAAGCTCATTTTGATCTTGGCGGATATGTAAACAAGCAAAAATGTCGCATTTGGGGCACAGAAAACCCGCACGCATACATTGAAAAGCCGACGCACCCAACGCGAATTACTGTTTGGTGCGGATTTTGGTCCAGAAGCCATTTTTCTTCGAAAATAAGCAAGGAGTAGCCGCTACAGTCAATGGCGATCGTTATCGGGCCATGTTGAACGAATTTTTGTTCACAAAAATTGAAGAGGAGGATATTGGCAACATTTGGTTTCAACAGGACGGCGCTACGTGCCACACAGTCGAAGCTACACTCGATGTTTTGTGCCCTGTTTTTGAAGATCGCATTATCAGCCGCAGAGCTGATGTCGTTTGGCCACCTCGGAGCTGCGATTTGACACCGTTGGACTATTATTTGTGGGGTGCCGTCAAAGATAAGTGTTACGCCGACAAGCCAGAGACAATTGACGCTTTAAAGGACAATATTCGTGAAGCCATTGGTGAAATACAGCTGCACACAATCGATAATGTGCTTAAAAATTGGACCGATCGTGTAGGCTACTGCATGACCAGCTGAGGCAGCCATATGAATGAAATTATTTTCCATTATTAACCGGAAGGATTGTACTTTCAAATAAAAAAAGAAATTTGAGAAAATATTCAGTAGTTTTTTTTAAAGCATTTTCAAAAAAAAAAGTTATTTGTCGGACCCTTTACCTTGACCAATTATGTTTCATGCAAATGATTCGAGTCTTACATACATGGTGTTGGCTTTGGTTATTTATCAATATAATCACTCTTCTGGCTTAAAATCTATCTGGGTTAAGATCGATTCATGTATTGATCAAGACTCAGTATTACTGAATGAAAGCAGGTTGCTTTGTCGCCACTATAACGTTGGATTTAAATCAACTTAAAAAAGAATTCCTCTTAGATTAGAGTCTTTAGTCCATTAAGACATTAATTTGTTTTAACTTCGGGAGGGGCTGCGAGGGGTATTTATTTGGTTAGTTGTTGAGTGAAGTTAGAGAATACAAGGACTATTCGTATTTAAAATTTCACTCTATTGCTGTAGTAAGAAGGATAAATCCTTTGTTGAAAAGTTATATTGATAGAGCTGTGGATGTATTTCACTTGTTTGACACAAAAACTGCAATTTAATGAAGTGTACTTATATGAATTCCTATACTGTACTACTGTATAGGAAACTCCATTTAAACAAAAAAAAAAAAAAAATTACTACGTGTTTGTAATTAAGGCAACACAATTATTTTAATTACCTCACAGCTAACAATCATCATCATTCAGTTGATTTAAATTCGTTCCTTTAATTTGTAATTCCGTTTGTAAGTATTTTTTTCCTAACAAAATGAAATGAAGAAAAAACGTAAAGAAAAACTCATTAAATTAAGACACACACACACCTTAAAAGTGAATTAAAAATGTCATCAAATAATTTCGAAAAATTTCATTTCATTTGTTGCTGCTCGTGCTGCTGCTGTTCGTGCTGTTTGCCTGAACTTTAAATTAAATTTTCTAAAATTGTTTTTCAATTATTTTTCTTCTCTCTTCTCTCTTTTTGATTGTGTGACAAATTTTATGAAATCTTTTTTTGTCTGTTTTTTCTTATGATTTGATTCTCGAGGGAAAATTTTAAAATGAGTTGTTAATTTCGACGTTTTTTTTTCTTTCATTCTTCCTTTCAAATTCAATTGAATTATTCGAAATTATATGAAGATGGCAAGGAAATAAGAATATTATATCAGAAGCAATGTGTTATGATGTGTTGTGTTGTAATTTGATTTGTAAGAAAACAGAAAAACTTTCATTAAATCATTTAAATTAAGGAAATGGCCCATTTCATGTGTTTTATTGAAAACAAATGACTTTTTTCTTCCCATCAAGTACTTTTATTTCGTATTATATTTCTTTTTTTTGTGGCGCAATTAAAGTAAACCCAATAGAAAATCGATTGTAGAATGAAAATCTTAATGGCCGAATGCAAAAGAAAATTGTTTGACAGTCGAACCTCAAATAAGGGATAAGAAAACCCTACGAGCCTTTCTTTTCTAGCAGGCTTTTGCTTTTGATAAAAAGTTATACGTTTACATACATACGAGTATATACATTATTAGTCATTACAACCCATCTGTCAGTATTACGACCTAGCTTTTCACACTTATGTAGTCTGTGTTAATTTTTTTTATTTTTTTTATTTTTTTTAAACCAGCACTCAGGGAATGGCCCCTACTCATGCAGTGCATTGTGCAGGTTTAGGAAAATAGGTTATAGGAAGGTGGAAAGAGGGAGTAGTGTTTGTGGACATTTGATTTAAACTCAAGATGTGAACGGCAAGGAAACGAGTTGCTGCTAGGTGGCTGTGTTAATTTTATACATGAGTGGCGAGACCTACAGTTTAAAGTTGACTGCGAACAACAGATTTTTCATTTCATTTGCCAGAAGTCTGCTGAGAGGCAGTCGCCGACAGAAACATTTCTTTCTTATTTCGTTTTGTTGGAGATATCTGACCTGGAGTTTGAACCGTGGTGTCACGTCTAATAAGCCAATACACCATCTACTCGACTACGGCGACTACTATACGTTTACTGTTACAATATTTTAAATGGCAATCTTTTGACAACGAAATCGCATGGTTTTTGAAGGCGTTGAATTTCTTTTCAAACTGTACGTTTGATAAATATTAAATGGATTCAATTGTATCTTTCGCCTCACGCTACATCCGCACCATGACCAATTTGAAAACCTAGAAACCTGGGCAGTCAAATAATAAGAGGCGCAGAATATCTTCGCTGCATCCAATCTCGGCTATACGTTTCAGAAAATACATGGGAATTCTTTTTCTTGTCTACCACAACACCTTTCCTGCTCACTTCTCTAGACGGGGAAATTTATAAAAAAAATTCCACAGCCTTTTCTTTGGCGTTCAAGCGGCTACAGTAGAAACCTTAAGCTGACGATTTTTTGCCAGACGCTACAGAGAATACGTGACAATCCTTATTCATATTCATATTCAACAACACCTTTCCTATTCACTTCTCTAGACGGGAAATTTTATAAAAGGGGCTCTATAGCCATCTTTGGCGTTCAAGCGGCTATAGGGGAAGTCTGTAGCTATTGATTCTTTCTGCAAAACTATTGCCAATCAACTTTTAGAATCCAAATGCATCGAAGTCGCCGTGGTCTAATAGGTAGTGTGTTGGCTTATTAGACGAAAAGCCAGGGTTCGAGCCCCAGGCCAGGCATCAAAATAAAATACAAAAAGTATTTCTTCGGCGACTTTCTCTCAGCAGATTTCTAGCAGAAACTCTGAGAGTAAATAAAATTGCCATGAAAAAGTTTCTCAAAAATCTGTCGTTCGGAGTCGACTTTAAACTGTAGGTCCCGCCACTCATGTATAAAATTAACACACACAACATAAGTTGTGTGAGAAACTAGTTCGTAATCCTGACTGAAGGGTTCTAATGACCAATTATGTATGTATGTATGCACGGTACATCATGTCTGTTCTCTTTAGATTGTGGCATGTTTGTCAGTCAAGCTTGATCAGTCTTTTAATATGCAAGCAATTCTATCAGTCTGAAGAACGATACTGAAATACGAACTTCTTATGGTAGTAAAAATTCAACAACTGCATCGATTGAGTAAAGATTTTAAAAGTAATCCTCAAGATAACTACGAAAGGTAAAAATATTTCAGTAAGTTTTTGAAATAGAATTCACTGAAGCATGTAATCACGAGTTACAATCAAGTTCGGTGTGTCCTAAAAAGGTGTTATCTATGTCAACTTTGATCTTCTCGATACCGAATTCCCCAAGTTGAGTTCTGATCCAAGTTTATATCCTTAGATAGGCTTTGGTTGTGATTTAAAAAGAGAGAAACTCACCAGTACATGTACGTATTCACATACATGCTTGGTCATTAAAACCCTTCAGTCAGAATTACGACCTAGCTTCTCGCAGCACTTATGTTACGTGTGTTAATTTTATATATGAGTGGCGGGACGTACAGTTTAAAGTCGATTTCGAACGACAGATTTATGAAAAACTTTTTCATGGCAATTTTATTCACTCTCAGAATTTTTGAAAGAAATCTGCTGAGAGGAAGTTGCTGAAGAAATATTTTTTTTCATATTTCGCTATGTTAGAGATGTCTGACCCGGGGGTTGAGTCGTGGCCTACACGAGTCTACATAGCCAACCCACTACCTATTAGACTACGGTATGTACAATTCAGTTCATGAAATTGAAATGATTTTAATTTTAAAACGGTTCGCCTAGTTTAGAGAGTAAGTATGGCGAAATTAAATTCATAAATTTTTTTTCCATCAATTTTTATTGTAAATCTAACTTTTATTTTCACACAATTTTAAAAAAATCTTCCTCATTAAGCACACATAACCTGCCCCTGTTGAAAACTATTTTCAAAGTGATTTAAAAGGGGGTATTATTTCCTACCAGGTTCATTATGTTGCTTTGCTTTTGTAATCAGATTAAATCAGTTTAAATTTTGAAATGACTTTATAATACACAAGAGAGATTAGAGAATAGATTAAGTACCATAAGCGTCATTATGTGTTGCTCATGAATTGAATTCAATTCAATTGAATAGAATAGAACACACACACATAAAATAGACTTAAACTTAAAACACATACACACACACACACTCGCTCACACAAATATATATACAAACACTAACCGTTCAACATGTATACGCACTTTGAAAACATATATGTACATACATTTATGCACGAGTATTAACCCAGCAAACATTTGATTGATCAACTACCATTATTTCTTCAATTTTATTGTAAAAATGTTGTCATCTCTTATCGAAACATATAATAAATAATGGCAAATATTTTAACAATAATTCCTGTTGCAAAAATGTTTGCTGGGTAATGTCATAAACTTAGGAAGCTTAATATAAAGCCACTAATAACAATAAAATAGGCGTATGACTGAAAAGTGTAAGTAAATGTTTAAGAAACTTAGATACTGGATTTCACATTTTAATAGAATTTTCTCTTAAATGTACGAAATTTATCGCACTACCTACGTAATACCAAATATATGTATTTACATTTACAACAAGTAGTGCTGCTTTAACTATTATTCACTTGTTGTGCTCAGATAACACAGACAAAGTGCTAAAAACTTCGAACAACAAAGAAAAAAACACATAACATAAGAGTACAATGGAATCTCGGCAATCCGAATATCGAACTACGTAAGTATGCATATAAACATGCAGGCCTACCATTTGGATCGATATACATACATATATTAGTCCCATCGTCCCACCACAATCCATTAATTTTAAGATAGGTAGAGGTTATCTAGCCTTAGTTGCATAAACGCACCCATATACTGGGGCATGATTCTTTTCCTAAATTTCAACAGGCGCATCAGGGATTCGAAGTATGGAATTCCTAGTATTCTCGCATGTACTAGCGAGTGCTAGACAAGTTCTGCGGAAGTCACACGTTCCAGTATAGTACCTGGTCTGGTTAGTACATTAGTAAACACAGTTTCCGGTAAAACCCGGAATTCCAATTACCTAAATAAATGAGACCTTATAATAAACCGCTATTTTCTGGAGAAATAGGTGACATTCATATACAAGCTCTGACGTTGACAGTACTTTCGAAAGGGACTGCTTACGGTATATCGGTATGTCTCCATAGAGAATATTCGTCTTCTAAACAGCCATTTAAATGCTATGAGAAAACTTATATCTTCCGCCTAGAAGGCTCTACAGTGATTTTGGGTTCTGCATAAGTTCCTCGCATGTCATTTCCAGAGGAGTTTTATAAAGATTTGGATTTGCATTCTAGCTATGCAAAGCATTTGGGAATACTGTCTCTAAGCACCGATTCAGAGAGTTGTAGAGAACCATCAAATATCAATCAAATAATCAAACAATCAATCAAACAATCAATCAAACAATCAATCAAATAATCAATCAAACAATCAATCAAACAAACAATCAAACAATCAATCAAACAAACAATCAATCACTAAAACTAACAATCAAAAAAATCAATTAAACAATTAATCAATGAATCAATCAAACAATTAATCAATCAAACAAACAATCATTAAAACAATCAATCAATCAAACAATCATTAAAACAATCAATCAATCAAACAATCAATCAAACAAAAATCAAACAATCAATCAAACAATCAATCAATCGATCAAACAATCAATCAAGAAATCAAGCAATCAAACAATCAATCAATGAATCAATCAAACAATTAATCAATTAAACAAACAATCATTAAAACAGTCAATCAATCAAACAATCAATCAAACAAACAATCATTAAAACAATCAATCAATTAAACAACCAATCAACCAACCAATCAAGCAGACAATCAATCATTCAATCGGTAGCGAGGAATAACGATTTATGACTTTGGCTTGCACAAGGAACACCTTAGGCTAATAGTTTGCTGTGTTCAAACTCATAGAATATATGCAAAAAATATTTCTTCCGACGGCTTATTATCAGCAGTCTTCTGAAAGAAGTCGAGCTTTTCAAATCTGTCGTTTAAATTTAACATTAAATAGTATATCCTGCTAAGTGTGGATCAAGTTAGTGCACTCAACACACGCTTGGTGTGACTAGCCCAGTCAGAGAGAGAGAGAGAAGTTTTTTGAATTTTTCACAGGAACAGTAATCGTTATTTCGTGTGTTGTCTGTAAATTAGCATTTAAATGTGTTAATAGATGTACATTTAAGAGTACATCGTAAGTAAGTGAGGATGTAATAGAATAAGTTTCGTATTCTGGTACAGGCACACATTTAAGTCAACACACATAAGATACATAAGCTTATAACCACTAGCGTTCACTTACTTAACGCTGGATATGATGTCGAAATAAGAAGACAGTGTATCCGTATACCAAATTTATACGAATATATTATGTATGTACGTTTGGCAAAGCATTTAGAAGTTCTTAGTGGTAAAATTCAGAAAAACAAACACATAAATTTGCTACAAAAATAGTTGATTAGAAATGAATTAAGTTTTCAAAATTTTTATTCTCAAATCAAATTGCCAACACCAATACCAACACCAGCAACAGAACTTAACTTGTATATGTTTTTTTGAAATAAATTTTACACTTAAAATTTGGCAGAATATTCCTAAACATCCTATAAAACTTTTAACCCTCCACCCCCCTCCGTTTTTCATTTAGTAAAAATACGTAGTATTTTAGTGGTTAAGAGGCAATGGTATGCTGCCATGACTGCTGAAACCATTTCGTAGTTAGTTTTTGTATGACAGTTAGGGTATCATGACATTGGATTTTTGGTTTCTGATGATGAGCGTATAGATTAGAAAGGCAAGCAGCTGGACTAAATGAATGAATGACATCAGCGTCATCGTCATCGTTATCGTCATGGCCATCATAACAACACCACTTGTGTTGTCATGCATAACCATTTAAGCTGTAAATTTGGTAGCATTTTGTCAAGTTTTAACTGCATTTAGTCAGTCAAATGTCAATACATGGAAATGAATTGAAAATGCACAGACTACAGACAGATAAACTCGAAACATTTCTGTGTATATACACTGAGAGAAATGAAACTTATAGTTCTACACTTGCAGAAATTTATTTTCTTATTATGTATATTAGCGTGCAGAACCCATGGTTATTCTACCGATATTTCAAACAATAAATTTTGAAATCAATCAACATTTAAGGTGGAGTACATGTGTATTTAAAAATATTTTCTTTCATTCCCAAAAAAATGATGCAGAAGATGACAAATCAATACTTTTCATGCATGTATAGATAGGTGCCTCCTTTCCCTGAGAAACAATTTGGATTCCGCGGCGTGAGTACCGGAAGTCGCACTGGATGTCCAAAATGCATGCAACTCGGCGGACTGCAGAAAAATCATCAGGGCTGTGAAAGTTTTTTGGTTTACTTGTGTATTTATTGCGGATACATACTACGTACATAATTGGTCATTACAACCCGTTAGTCAGGATTACTACCTAGTTTCTCACATCACTTATGTTTGGTTAGGTTAGGTCGGAGTGGTAGCTCTGTTATCACAAAGCTCACTTGAGCACGCATAGCGGCCCGTTGTGATGTCACGGGTGAACGCAGTCCCTGTACTGACCAAGTTCCACCAAAATCAGGGAAGAGTAAGAAGTTGGTCAGCGCAAGGGCTGCACATCAAAAGCACGACTACCGTACAATGGAAAACCAGCCAGAAAGTTTGATGAACGAAGCTATATCCTTGATATCAATAGATGATGGCTCCGTCAGGCTGACAAGAAATGGAGAGCCAAATAACCTATATCAACACCTAGCAAGAGTCGGGCACTGACAAAGAAAGTTGATAACAGTCTCCTCTTCCTCAGCGGATCTGCAACCACGGCAGAAGTCGTTAAATGGGAGCCTCATTCTCTCCGCGTGTCTACCCATAACGCAATGACCTGTAAGCACGGCCACTGTGGTTGAGATGACGTTACGACCAAGACCAAGTAGTTTGTTGGTCCGCCTTCTATCCATCAAGGGCCAGGTGAGTCTAGTGGGGGAGCAGGACTTCTCATTGACCCGGGATAGGTTGGTTGGTTATGTTACGTGCGTTAATTTTATACATGAGTGGCGAGACTTATAGTTTAAAGTCGATTTCGCACCACAGATTTTTGAGAAATTTTTCCTTGCAATTTTATTTACTCTCAGAGTAAATATCAATCTTTATTTGATTGAGATGTGTGCCCTGGGGTTTGAACCGAGGCCTCACGTCTAATAAGCCAACACACTACCTACTAGACTATGGCAACTTCCAAAGAAGTGATCGCTAAAAGAAAAGATGCCAAATAACTGAGCCGACTACGTAAGATACATAGTCATTGCAGGAAAGGAAATCAGTGGAGTATTAATAATCTGGTGATAAGTGAGAGACATATCACAACAGTAAAGCGTATGCCCTGTGTCAATATATGTATCAATATATGGTTTACATGATCGGTCATGAAGGGAGTTATTGCAATACCTTACACAGATCCTGTACGGTCATGAGTTCTTTCGATAATATGTGCACCGATTTAAACTACCAGATATGAACATGAGTCCAAACTGATCGGGTAAACTTGAAATAGAGGAACTTTTGTGTGTGACAAATTCAGATTCATGTTGTAGTTGCAAGGCGGGTTGTAACGAACTTGATTTGGGCTCCTCTTATAAGAATAGGCCTTCAGTGTAAACCCCTTCTGTGGACATTGTAATGACAATTTGCTTACTTTACCAGTGCTTCTCAAGACTTAAGAGAAATTACAGAATCAGCACACTTGAGCTGTGTGCTTTAAAATATTTAATGGCTCTATTGGATAATAGAAGCAATGAAGTTTGGCTTTCCAATTCAGACATGTGGTTCCTACATATATTATCGGTTTTACATTCAATTATGTGTTTATCTTCGCACAAAGTTATGCTCACAGTAAGTAAATCCTAAACGGAAAAGCCTAAAGACTGTGGAAATCTTGGTCCTCCCCACAGAAGTTTACTGTCTTATCAAGAACAGCATACAGCAACACAGAGAAAAAGGAGGAAAAATTTAAAAGTAAAACAATTGAATGCAGTTCTTGCAACATTTGCCCCCAAATGGCTGGAAAATGAAACAAACAGTTGAATAGGAGGACTAATTAATTAGACTCTAAGGCATAAACATGTACAACAAATATGAATGTAGGCAGACAGACAGACGAAAAAAAAACAAGAACAAGAAAGTGTACATATGCACATACATACGTACATGGAAATTCTTTGAATATACTACACAGCATACGAATACAATTGAATTGTGCCGTATGGGTTGATGAACATGCATTTGATCTTTAAACTGCAAACATGCACGTACGTGGTGTGGTATGTACAAGAGTGTGTGTTTTTGTATATACAAACATATTTTGATCATTGCCACCATTGTGCCGTCATTATCGCCATCAGCATCATCATCATCATCATCAGTCTCATTCGCAATATTTTCGATTCGATTCATATGCATTGAGATGAATGCCAGAAACTCTTTTCGTTTCAATTCCATAACATTGCTGCATGGCAGGATGCCTTGTGTTTAGTGTCTGGCAGTTGTAGTTGTAGTAGTAGTAGTACTCCTAGCAGTGATGTGCTACAAAATGTTATACGTTGTGTGCTTCTAATTGAACATGAAATAGTTTTCTACTCGATTGTATTCTGGCTTGTGGAGCCTACAGCACTCTTTTGGTTACGAACGAACATGCTTCGGCATGCATATGTTCGTATTGAAGTATGTGTATGAGCATGTGTTTATTACGAGGTTACTAAATACAAAATATTTGGCAGGATTGTATACCGAATACATTACGATTTTGTTGTTGTTTTTTTTTATACATGTATTCTCTTTACGATGATGATTCACATGCAACATGTGTACGAGTACCATTGTTCTCATTCATACATATGCATTATAAAGCATTGCTGCAGCATTGTGGGTGTATACAACTGTGGTAACAGCTGATGGATGACACGAATGGTTGGATAACTCCCCTTTTAACATTGTCGCCACCACTATAATGATGTTGTTATACAAACCGTCTATCAGTTGGTGGTTTGTTTGGTAAGAGAACTTTTGTTTTGTCATTGCAAATGATGCCAAAAGCCACAAACAAATTTTAGTATTTAAACAAGTAAACAAGAGGTCGAGAGATGAGGAGAGAGAGAAAGGAATTCAGTTAATATGATAGACTAACCACTGCGTTGGTAGCTACAAGCAAATGTAGTATCAAAAGTAGTCATATGAAAACAATAGTTTTTGTATTCTTTTCTATAGTAGGAGGCGAACTAAAGGCATTGGATTTTTAAAGCATTCTTAAGGATCGTAATCAGATCAGAGAATCTGCCAGATTTGATGATTTTGAGCTCCAAAAATATCATATTGATGATTTGAAGATTTATGCCCTTATTTTGATGATTTTTTAGAAATTAAAAATTTACGTCATATTCTTTACTTTAGTACATTAAATGGTACTTTAAACTTTGCATTTACTATGCCATTGTTACTAATCAAATTTTCTTTCAACACATTCAGCAGGTCTTTGAATCCTTTTTTGTTTACCCTGTAATATTCATGGATCTGTAAAGGACACATATAAATAATTTAGTATGTATAATTCTTACTTTATTTCAGGGAGTGATAGTGAATTCGATTCATGTCGAATAGATCTTCGCGATCTTTCTCCTCTTCTAGCACCAAAAAGCGAAGATATACGCTACTCGTTTTTTAATATTTGTATTTTTCTTCGAAAAATTGTTGTTGTTCGGTAATGCACAATAAAAAAATTAGTGTTTATACAGCATTTATAACTAATTCACAATAAAAACTTTTACTCCCAATACATTCGTAATACCGATTTTTTTTGTTATGGGAAAAAAGTTTGTTCCCAAATAACTTATTCCCATAATATTCACAATAGGGATGATTAAGTTAAACTTAATATTATGATATTATCAACGAATTAATATAATAATTTCACTGATTTAAAGTGTGACTTAACAGGGATAATTATTGAGTAACTATAACACGTATTTAAATTTGTTCAGTTCCTAGTGACTGTAATACTGTCACATATAAAGTTGTTCTGGGAGCACATTATTTCTATGCTAGTGGTACCACACGTATGAAAACAAACATCAAATCGTTTTAATTAAAAAAATAGCAACAAAATATATTGTAATGGATATGGCAAATACTTTGCAAAAACATTCTTTTCAAATTATTGACATTTGTGTGCAATTCTGAAAATTCAGAAATAGTTCACGTATTCATTATTGAAAAATGCGTTTATGACCGTAAATATATCCAATAAATTTCAAAAAACTTACAGTTTGGTTTGTATTTTAGGCTGGCGGCAACATCGGTTCATATTTCTACGAGAAAGCGGTGAGCACTATAAGCCAATGATTACAAAATTCTTTTGGCCTGAATTAGATGATCTGGCCACCAGCGGCAAATGGTTTCAACAGAATGACGCTACGTGTCACACAGCTCATGCCACGTTGATATCATGCACAAGCGATTTGAAGGCATGACAATCTCACGTGGAGGTGACCTTAGCTAGCTTGAGGAGTTTTCTTGAGTTGCATTTGTATGCGAATAAGCCGCAAATTACAGCTGTTCTCAAACCATAATATAACCCATGCCATCAATAAAACTTGGCCTGATATCATGGAAAATTAGACGTTTTGAATGCGATCCATCCAGACAAAAGTCTGTTATGGACTTTTGAATGATTTTATATTCCATACATAATTGCTATTTCAAATGAATAAAAAATATCAGTGATATCCAACACACACTCTTTCCTTTATTTAAACTAAATAGGAAGCGTTTGGAAATGAGACTTTATAGCTTTGTGAATGAATATTCATTAGATTGGAAGATGGATAGTCACCGGCAGCATATTCACTTCTGACATGAGACCATTAGACCATCTGGGTCATTTAAAAGTTTATATATTGAAGTTTGAAATTTTGCCAAATAAATTTTTTTGTTCTGAAGATGTTCAAGATACAGACTATGAAGATACAGGTCATGATGTATTTATTACCTACTAGAATATAGCCTAGAATTGCATAGAATCGAAAAATCATTAATTCCAAACAATTAATTCCATATTTATGGGGTATACTTTCTTTTTATAATTGCTTTTGAACTATATTACTCATATGCATCATATTACATATACTCGAATAGTTACCCTGAAAAGTATGCAATAAAAAAACTTCGACTTTTTGTCATGTATGAAACTAATGGAATTAAATATAACTCATACGTCACATACATATGTTCTCTACATTATGAATGTTACATATTAGATATGAGCATAATGTGAGTAAATACATATAATGGGTTGGCGATCTAAAAGTTTAAATTTAAAAATTTAATAAAACAAAAAATAGTTTGAAATTTTAATAAATTTATTGGTTTTGCTGTGAACTACAACTGCTCCGGTTGGAAATCGATTTTTATTTCATTTATATGGCTGCCGCGAATTTTATGCCCTTATTTTGACGTTTTTTTAAAATTAAAAATTTACATCATATTCTTTACTTTAGCATATTAAAAGCCACTTTAAGCTTTGTATTTACTTTGCAATTGTTATTGCTATTGGAAATTTATGTGAGTAAAAACAAGCAGTAAAGTATTATATTTTTAATTTACTTTCGATTATATGTGATGATTTTTCTGTATTTTATTCCTTTTTAACCACTTAAAAGCTGAAAAATTACAACTCCTAAATAACCTCGTAGTTGAGAATAATATATCACTTGTCGTTGCAGAGTATTTTAAAAATTCTAGTATAGCTTCTAATATTGCCATCGGAAGAACAAAGGCGAGCGCCGTTATTTTTTTTCGTACAACCAACACTCAGGGAATGGATGGCATTTAGTTTGGAAGTATGTTATGAGAACAAGGAAAGAGAGAACAGTGTTTATGGACTTGTATAGGCTTTTACATTTTTATACCATAAGTAACAGGATAGACCTCTGCAGACGTGAATGAAGATGATTTCTAAGGAATTCTTTGTTATTTTTTTTTTTAACTTAGATATCTAGATACATTGACTTACGTATACCGAGCACTGTTGGTCCTTCTCTGTAACCAAATTTTGTACGACATTTTTGTGCAACTTCCCCGACCAATTATCTTTTTTTTTGGAAATAAATTTTGCAATATATTCCAACGTTGATCAAAAGTAAAAATATACTGAATTTTGTAACAAAAGAGTATGACATAAGTATTGCCAGATTCGAAATAATCGATGGTTTAAATTTAAACCGATAGATGGCCAACCCGATACAATCAGAGACTTTCATGTTTTAAATACAAACATCATCTCTTATAGTCTTTCGAAATATATGAAACGCTAGGATCTAATCTATTCAGCCGAAATAAATAGATTATAGATGTCCGTAGCCGTACTTCTGCCCTAAATCATCTTTCTAATCTTGTTTGTAATACACTGATTTGCTTCAATGCTTGCGCCTGCTGTCTTGAAACCATCCCGGTTGAGCCAAATACCACCGGCTTAAAATTCTTCTTTCGGCGTCTTTCTCGAGAAGGCGAAACAAGAACCTTCTGCTTCAAGAATGTTCATCAGACTGATTTTGTGGGCATATAAAAAGGCAAGACAAAGCAGACAACGAGTAGTAAGAATTCCGTGAGTCTTGTGTGAAGACGAGTTAAGTGCGAAGTTGTTGAAAAGATCTGCGTTGGAAGCAAGCAATTATTGCTGTATTCGTCATTTGTGAACAGTGGTACAAAAGCAGTGAGAACAATAAAGAATTTAATTGAAACTAAATACCAATTTATTTTTATTTTGTTTGCAATCAACGAACTCATATTCTAAACGTTTTTAAAAAGGTGAAAACGTAATAATATTGTCTTACTTGGCATATATATTTCTCCCTTGCTTCTTTAAGGGGCATAGGGCTTCGTCAAATGATCTTCAGTTGAGTCTAAACATCGGGTTGCTAGGCACCGAATGGGTTCCAGGTTGTTATCTTTAATAAGCTGAATAAACAATGCCTACAAGTTAGCATATGTGTACTAGCTTTGGTAGATTGAAGGATTGTAATTACCAATTATCTACAGTTAAAGAAAAAAGTCTACATACACCGGTGTATTTTATCAAATTGAAAAGGTTGTTATAACGTTGTTTAAGGTATTACCAATCAAGAAGTTTTGAAGAACAAAACATAGAAATCATTGGGTGTAGGTAGACTTTTTTCTTTGACTGTATGTATGTATGCAATATATGGAGCGCTCTTCCTGCTGACATTTTTCCTGTTACATCACAAAATAGACTCAAGTCTAACATCCATAAACAAGGCTCCCTCTTTTCTACCTGTTTTCAGACATCCAACACAAAGCATTGCATGTGTATGGGTCATGCTCTTGAAATAATTGTTTAGCTGAGACTATAGCAATACAAAAAAGAAAAAACAACAAATAATTTTAATAGCAATTTAGAAAAGCTTTACATTTTTTTTATACGCATTTATTTTATTTCACTAAATGCTTACAATCAATCCAACAATTATTTACAAGTGATTCCGCTTTCCTTTAAGATGAAAATAATAGACCACGTAGTTGCTACGTGTGTTCAAAACAAAATTTATTAAAAAAAACAGAAGGAAACCGAACAATTAAAATTGCATTTTATAGATCCGTAAACATCAGAAACAAACCAAAAAATGAAAACGAAACTCATATTTTATTAACGAAAAAAAAAACGTTTCCTTTTATATTTCCAAACTTTTTTATTTTCACTTCGCGGCATGCAATTACAGTGTGTGGTTCGCATCTATAAATGTTTAATAGATGATACAGAAATAAAAAAAAATTGTTTTTCATGTTAATGGCTTGCAATTACAAGTACATGGTGCCCATAAATATGTTTCTAATACGTCTTGGAATTGATTCTTCTTTTTTTATTCTAAAAAAAGAAACTGAAGCAACAGATACAACCAGAAAACAATTTTGATTTCCTTTACGAAAAAGGACTTGTGTACAGGAAATAAATTATTTTTCTTTTCTTTCTTTCCTTCTATTTTTTAGCACATACTTAAAACGCTTCCCAAATTGTATAGAATTTCGTTCTCTTTATTTTATTTTTATTTTCATTTTCATTTTTTATGTGGTACGTATCAGCAGCAATAAGATAAATTGGTATTCAATTGCGCTTTTATTTTGTTAAATTTGGATTTTTCTATTGGATTTCATCTTCCTTCCATTGGAAGTGAAGAAAACAACGCTGTTATATGGTAAATTGGAATTAAAATTATTTATTTATTTGGGGTTTTTTAATAAAATTTACACGTAATTTAAAGGAATTTTTTGTTTTAGAAGAGAAATTGTCTTGTGATGGTGTAATCACAACCAAATGTAGATGTAGTAGGGGTTTAATGATAAATGCCCCAGAATTTTAGTAATAAAATAGATAAGATATTGTTTATGACAGCTAGAAATGTGTTTGAATAATGTAAACTCATCTCGTCGCCGTACTCTAGTAGGTAATGTGTTGCCTTATTAGACGTAAGGCCATAGTTTCTGCGGCGGCTTCCTCTCAGCAGATTTCTGGCATAATCTCTAAAATAAATACAATTTGCCATGAAAAGTTTCTCAAAAAAATCTGTCGTTCGAAGTCGTCTTTAAACTGTAGGTCTCGCCACTTATGTATAAAATTAACACACACAACATATGTGGTGTCAGAAGATAGTTCGTAATCCTGACTGAAAGGTTGTAATGACCAATTATATATGTATGTATGTATGAACTCAATTCGGCAGTTTCATTGACCTACTGTTAGACATGAAAAAATCAAAATTTTACTTACCGCGTTCACAGCAATTGACTCGACCGACAGCCATATCAAAGCCCTGTCAACACATGAATTTCGTTTCAAAATCCTACAAGCTTTTGTTCATACATTTTTTTAACTCAATAAGTCCATTAAATGTCAACCACGGTCAATAAAATATTGTAAGATTTTGAAATTTTTAAAATCCCCGATATTTCCAAAATGGAATGTTGAACAGGCCAGCGTTTTCCAGGCGGAAGCTTTTGCTATTGAACAAGTTGCACGTATAATTGAAACTGTGGACGTACCTCCCTCGAACTTGATCTTATGTGTCAATAGTAAAGCAGGGATCCCACCTTGTCAAATCAAAGAGCGTCAGAAGTGGAATGGAATTGCTATACCGTATACGTCGTATACCCATCTCTACTGGGTTTCGCGCCACTGTGGCACAGAGAGAAACGAAAAGGCGTACATACTGGCACGGAAGGGATCGGAGATGTCTGAGGAGGAGATGATTGAGATGATATACATATACGCCCCTACAAGAATACTTTTCCAAAATGGAAAAAACAGCATGAAATTCAGCAAACCGTTGGCGGTCCAACATGCTGAATTTCAAAACTGCTGTATCCAGCAGTGGACAGCAGAAACATCAAGGAACTACTTGAGTTTGACAAGAGAACGGTTCATACTCTATCAGGAATTCTAACGGGACACTGAGCTATTGGCAATTTCGAGGACAAGCTCTGTCTAACCCACCAAGATTACTTTAGAGGATGGCATAATGTGGAGGAAACGGAATCGCTGAGTGTCCTGCACTTCGAAACCGTATGAAGCACAGAGTGAACTTGCATGTGAACGGCTAACCTAATCTAAACTTTTTAAAAGACGAGTATTTCTAGGGGATTCGTGAACGCAAAGTTTGAAATAAAAAAATTTTTGGCCACATGGGTTTGAGATATATAGAGAGGCAGAGTTTTATGTCAAATTATAGGTTCAGACTCCTTTTTTTCTTTTTCAAGGATTTTATACAAAAATTTTATTCTTGGATTTTAATCAGGATTATGGCAATTGAGACGATATTCAATTGTAATAATTTCTGAAGGAAATAATTACAAAAAATTCCCATTAAACTGATAACTGACACAAGAAAACAATAACATTAGATGGCCAACATTAAATTGGGAATAAAGGCACTACACTAGAGCTGCCTTAAAAGCAGTTTAAAAAAAATTTCATCACCATTACCTGTTTAAACGTCCACGATGACCAGCACGTTTCCTTGACACCAACATTTCCCAAGAAATTCTCTTTGTTTTTCTGTTTGTCTTCTTTTTAACTCGGCATAGATACACTTGCGTTACGTGTGAATGGCTTAAAATTGTTACAGCACGTTTGTAACATTCGTTTGGTAATTTGTATGCCAAGTCAATACGAAATTCTTTTTACTTGCCTCCAGCCTCACACATGAATAAATTTTCGAAATTCCTTTACCATGCCACGCCATGCCATTACGACTGCAAATTTCAAATGCGTTTAGTTTTGTAAATTTGAGGGCGGTCGAGGAGGGCAGTATTTACAATCGATAAACCAACCAACAACCAGATAAACATTCTTTTAAAGTCATTTGTAAACTTCTTCTGGTACTGTTGCTGCTACTGCTGCTGCTGTTGGTAAATGTTGTACGTTTTATTTCTCAACGTTGCACTTGTGAAACGTGCCAAACATTTGCAAATGCTCGTATGCAGGTTAAAAACTATCAACATGTGGTCGGATTGAAGCATCCTTTTTGCTGCCAATTTCTTAAGCCAGAGAACAGTTGGCAAACAAGTTAATGGCCTTAGTGTTACTGCTAAGCATTTACAATTTACACAACAACAACAACAACAAAAACAACAAGAACAATTGCAAGAGAAATTGTTGCAGATCGTATCAGGTTGAGACAAGATTTTAAATTGAAAAAAAAAAATTTAGAACAAGAAAAACGAAATGAAATTGAAAAGAAATAAAATTAAATTCAATTTGTATCGGCCTTTCCTTGGTCCAAATAATTTCAAATGTTTGCCCATGTAAACTATATTTATCATGGCAACAGAAAGATACGAACTTTAATTCAAATTCCCTTTTAAGTGAATTAAATTTTGATTGTTTTTCCGGTAATTTTCTTTTTTTTTTTAAGAAAGAAAGATTTGAAATATAATGCAATTGCAACGTAGTAAATGGAAAAGCATTTTCATTTAAAGATAGTGCACAACAACGAAGGCTGTTTAAAACGGCGATTTAGAGAAACTTCTACAGCCTTGGCGTTATTGAATGAAGAGGGAAGAAATTGCTGAACGTGGCGTAACTTAAAGCTTTTTATTTGAAAGGTATGAAGTCGCCGTAGTCTAGTAGGTCGTGTGTTGGCTTATTAGATATAAGGCCACGGTTCAAGCCCCAGGCCAGGCATCGAAACGAAAATGTGAAAGTATTTCTTCGTTGACTTCCTCTCAGCAGATTTCTGGCGAAAACTCTGAAAGTAAAAAATAAAATTGCCATGAAAAGTTTCTCAAAAACCTATCATTCGGAGTGGACATTAAACTATCGGTTCCGCCACTCATGTATAAAAATTAATGCACTCAACATAAGTGGTGTGAGAAGTTAGGTTGTAATCCTGACTAAAGGGTTGTGATAATCAATTAAGATGAAGAGATATTTGCTTAATGAATGCAATGTGGTGACTTACATTAGATTCAGTGGAAGGTAAACGTGCTTATATTACGCTTCTCGTGGAGCTTTTTGTGGAGCATGGATGTGTATAAACTATTGAAATTGTATGAGACTGACATTGCCCGCCAATTGTTTGTAGACGACATAGCTCCCTGTTGGAATAAAGGAATTTGAAGAAACTCTTTGTAGTAGCATCACTGGAGTGAATAGCACCGGTGTTTATCAAAGGCGACAGTATACCATTTACGGGAGGGGCAAAACTGCACAAAATAAAAGAATATTCAAATCCCGGATAAGGTAACGTGATGGAAAATGCAGCCAAATTATCTGGGAATAATATTCAACATAACACTAGGACTGCTGGCAAAAATAAGGGTATGCATGGCAGAGATTATGAACTGGAAACATACCAGGATGCCCATACCAATTGCCAGCTATGGAGCCATCCTTTGGGGCACACAAAATTAATTTGAAAACATTTTTTTATAAAGTTGGATTATACACAGAGACTGACGTGTATTGATATATTCGTAGCAAAGGGGACTTGTAATACGAGCGACGCTGGAAGATCTGTGGGACTTAATTCAATTGCATGTGGTGGTGAGCTATGAAGAGCTACGGAGACTATGGTTAGAAAATAATTAAGAAGTCTGACGCTAGATTCATTTTGATTTGACAAATGGAATGGTTGACGGTTCATTTCTTAAGTGTTGCATGGGGAGAACCAGTAAAGTAAATGTAAGCTTTGAAAAATATTTAACAATGAACTTTGAAACGAAAAATAAATGGAGTATAAGAGCTACACTGAGTAGATGACTCGCACTCGAGTTGAGCATTGTACAAGAATTAGAAATGCTAATAATCGGAGAACGGAAAGCGAAGGTATTGTTTATAAACAAGTTGAAAAGTATGACAATGAGTAGGTAGTGTGTTGACATATTACGATCTGGTTTCTCATACCACTTATGTTAAGTGTGTTAACTTTATACATGAGTGTCGTGACTTACAGTTTTAAGTCGACTCCGAGCGACAGTTTTTTGAGAAACTTTCCATGGAAATTTAATTTTTACACTCAGACTTTTTACCAGAAATCTGCTGAGAGGAAGTCGCTGAAAAAACATTTTTTTCATATTTGGTGTGTTGGAGATATTTGATCTGGGGTTTGAAGCGTGGCCTCACGTCTAATAAGCCAACACACTACCTACTAAAATACTACGACTTTATTGTGTTGGTATTAGAAATGCAAATTGTTGGTGAAAGGAAAACGGAATTATTGTTTATAAAGAAGGTAAAAAAGTGGCACAATAATGTTAGAAGTCTTACTTAATGAGCAGTATTATACCATCTTTTTTTGTAAACTGTTGTGGCGTCTTAAAATCACCAGCATAAAATTTTTAAACCAACATTTATGTTCTGTCTTTAAATATTTGTTTAAAAAGATTTTTAAGCTTAAATTGTGAATACAAAAAAAAATATATATATTGGCATACAAAAAATGCTACAGAAAGAGAGAGACCCAATAACAAAACCAACCATAATAACGACAAAAATAATAAACAGTTGGCAGCACAAAAAAAAAAAAACAAAACAGAAAAGATATCATTTGTAAACCTCAGGCGGCAACAAATTAAAAACGCATTTATAATGGTTAAAAAACATACAAAAAAAGCAGAAAAACATACAAAAAAGCGAAGCAACAAAAGCACCAGCAAACAACATTTCCTCAAAGGTATTAAACAACAGAAAAAAACAAAACAAAACAAAAGATGAACAGTATTAATCACCACAACAAGTAGCACAAATAAACAAACAAACAAATAAAGAGGCAGACAGACATACAGTTATAAAAAATGGAAAATACTAAACATAATAAGTGTGAATGTATTGGTAGCATTTGTTGAACTCATTTCAACAACAAATTAATCGGAAATTGCAAACGAAAAAAATAAAACACACACAAAACAGAAAAACATTTCCTATTAATTTAACTGATGACTACAACAATTACAACAACAGAAAACAACAACAACAAGTATTACCACAAACTATAACAAGTTATTTCGTGGCATACACGATACCCGAGTAGTATTCATTCGTTGATAAGAATTTACTTTTGGCTTCAAATTAATAACACACTCATACGCCACCGCAATACTTATACAACCGCAACACAACATATTAATCATACGCATCGTTGTGGTGGTATAATTTCAAGAATTTCATATGATTTGTTACCGCCATTGCTGGTGTTGTTGGTGTTGTTGTTGTTGTGCCCGTAAATTAAGTGGAGTTAAAATAATTTATTTTAATATGAATTAATTTGGCTAATGATGATGATTATTATTATTATTATCGGATGAATAATTCGAACAGCTTTGGAAAGGCATGATTAGGCAGACTGGCAGATTTAGTTGTTTTAAGTGCTTTTAAAAGCTGTTAAAAATGTTACACAACACGAGAAATATGGCATAAATATCACAAAGAAACTTGTGAATGCATAGCCTTTATAACCAAATTCAGTTCAGATTCTTCAGTACGGGGTCAGAATGAAAGCTAAGGGTTCAAGGCTGAAAAAAACATAGAAGCGGACATAATGCATTCAAATAAACCTTCTATCGTTCTACTTAAAGAGACTCGAAGACCAAAAGATTGAAACAGAACTGTATTACAATGTCTGGCATTTATAAAATTCTTTTAGGAAGAGAATGAACTTTTTTTTCAGCAATTCATGCAATCAGCATTAGAAAAGTTGCTAATGGGGTCGATATCCCGGCTTGTTCATATTTAAAGAGGCTAAAGATATACTATTTTATTCATAAATTGTTGATTAATTACAATAAAACACAAATGATTTGAGTGAAAAATATTGTTATGTTTTTACCTTTTAAAAACGTTTAAAATATGACCTCGTAGATTGCAAAGAAAATAAAAATAAATTTGTGTTTAGATTTAATTAAAATTCTTTATTTTCCGCACAATTCTGTGTGCCATTGTTCACAACTTTATGTAAACAACAACAATTGCTTTGTTTGTTATTCCTCTGTTTACACCCGCTGCATAAACAATAACAATTACTAGACAATTGTTCGACTGATCTTTGTAACGGAGATCTTCAAACCACGATTACTTTCTTCAAACACACCGCGTCTTAACACAAGACTGACTGCACCTTACTAACTCCGTTGCCTGCTTTGCCTTGAATTTTATATGGCAAAGTAAACAATCTGATAAATGTTCTTCATGGCGAACGTTCATGACTTGGTCTTCTCGAAATCTCTATAAATGTAAATATTGTTGTTTACGTTTATTATCGTAGTATTGTTGGTATATTTTTGTTTACTTGTTTATCATTTTTTATGCTGGTGTTTGTTGTTATATTAAGCAGTGCGATAAATTGTAAACAATTTCATTGTTTTGTTTTTGTAAAAGCAAAACACCAGTTTTTTCCTTTTCGTAGCAATATCCAAGCGGTTGTCCCCATGGAAGTCCTGGATATATATACCGACGGCTCTAAACTCGATAATGGGTCTGGAGCGGTATCTACTCTGGGAAACTGGACCTGAATATTTCACTCCGTCTGCCGGACAACTGCAGCGTGTTTCAGGCAGAGGTGACGGCAATTTACCGGGCCGCGCAATGGATCCTTGTCAACGGTGCTCCTTTCACTCGCGTCTCGGTCTTTTCTGATAGATCTCTATCGGGTTTCGTGAATTACTCTAGGATCGTTAGAAAAGAGAGTCGCAGCTGTCTCGACCTTCTTTCTGGCCCTCTAGGTCCCCGGGCACAGTATCATTCCAGCAAACTCTTCAATTGAATTGGGTATCCCACTTGCCTCGGTCAAGTTGGATATTGCGAGGAAATTCTTTCGGGACGCCAAACTATCCTGGGTCCGCTCGACTCACCTGGCCCTTGATGGATGGAAGGAGTACCAACCAATTACTTGGTCTTGGTCGTGATGTCATCTCAACCACAGTGGCCATGCTTACAGGTCATTGCGTTATGGGTAGACATGCGGAAAAAATGAGGCTCCCAATTAACGACTTCTGCCGTGGATGCAGATCCGCTGAGGAAGAGGAGACTGTTATCCACTTTCTTTGTCAGTGCCCGTCTCTTGCTTGGTGTAGATATAGGTTATTTGGCTCCCCATTTCATGTCAGCTTGACGGAGATATCATCTATTGATATCAAGGCTATAGCTTCGTTCATCAAACTGTCTGGCTGGTTTTCCAGTGTAGGGTAGTCATGCTTTTAATGTGCAGCCCTTGCGCTGACCAACTTCTTCCTCTTCCCTGATTTTGGTGGAACTTGATCAGTACAGGGAATCACAACGGGCCGCTATGCGTGCTCAAGTGAGCTTTGTGATATCAGAGCTACCACTCCGACCAAAACCTAAACAATATCCAAAGAGGATAAAGTTAACAATGTAGGAATGGTTCGAGCGAAAAATATCAAAATCATCCTGTTATGATGGTGCGATACATATCTTTATACGACCAACACTCATGCCATAACCTTTCTATCCTTTTGACGAATTGTGTATGAACGAGGAAAAAAATATTGTGAAAAGAAGGAAAGGGTTAAGTCAAGCCACATCGTTGCAGTGCTTTAAAATATCAATGTTTCCCTTTTGTGGTTAAGCACTTGAGAAGCCTGAAAATAGGTTTCGAGGCCTTTTCGCATACAAATTACGTATTCGGTCTTCGAGCGGTTGTATACATTAGAAATTGTAAGGCTATACGGTTTGTTGAGTGGCATTTCGTTTCTTTGAGGAAAATAGTGGCCGTTACAAAGAGTGTTATTCAAGCTTCTCTGTTATTTCCTTTTATGAGTTCAGTTTAATCACGTTTTTTTTGCAGCTAATCAGGTATTAAGTCTGTGGTAGCTCTTACTTACTTATCTAACTGGTTATTTATTTATTTAGGATTTATTCACTATGGATTATGACCACACACCAGCCATGTTGTGTGTGAGAATTTTATTCATGAGCGATGTAATCTACAGTTTGATGTAG
Source organism: Sarcophaga subvicina (assembly GCA_936449025.2). Lineage (NCBI taxonomy): Eukaryota > Metazoa > Arthropoda > Insecta > Diptera > Sarcophagidae > Sarcophaga > Sarcophaga subvicina. The sequence continues at coordinate 90,263,730 of OW388081.2, read as the reverse complement.
ACTCTGACAGATTTTTCTGAGAAACTTTTCATGGAGATTTTAATTTGCTTCCAGACTGTTTGCTAGAAGACTTCTGGGTCAGTAGAAAGAATGAAATATTTTTTTTCAGATTTTGTTTTATTCGAGATGCTTGTGCTGGAATTTTAACCAAAGACTCACGTCTAATAAGCCTGCTCGTGTACTGCCATCTCCCGTTGCCTAAACACAAGATAATAAGCTCTTGCTCAAGAGGTTGCATAGCCTTAACCTCTTTCGATGTTCGTTATAGATGTCATTCTCTCTGAGGCAGTTAGCCTGAAGCGGTTATTTTAATTCGAAAGTCAGGATAGTTCGAACAGGAATTGCTTGGGACTGTAGTCAAGCATTCTATCCCCTACTCTACGCTTATTCAATTCGAACTAATACGGTGAAGCATATTTTCTAAGGTTTTAATGAACCCTGGCGCTTAAATTCTTTTTTACAAATCTGATGAATAAGTTGTAAGGCCTTATGGGTTCCCATGCTTAGAACAAGAAGAATTTCTGTCTACGAGCGTATGGCTTAATAAAAAAATATTGGTTCCATAGGGTTTTGCCCCTATGGAGGAAAGGTCCGAAATAACACAAACTGCGAAAAGTTCGAAAAAATTGAGTAAGATTAGAAGCTGAATAGGAAATGAGAGAGATTTGGCTATAGAGCTGAGCATTGTGATACCTTTTTGAATTTCACCTTAACTTGCCTAAAGAAAACTCATGTAAAACAATTTTAAAGTATGACCCGTAACTCGGATCAATGTATTGCCCTGAAAGCGACTAAGCGACACCAACAGCAATAAGTTTTCGAAAAGCTTAAGGCTTGAAAAGCAATTTTCATCAAATTGATGACAAAATAAAATATTGAAAAGCTTGTTTCATGCTAGGAATTCCATATGATATGGAATATGCAATAGTTTCCATAAACTTTAATGGAACATATCCCGTTAGGCAGGAAGTTTTTCTTACAATTCTTGGCTATTGTAGTTAGATTAACAAACTGTCAATACAATGAAAAACTCTAAATATGGTGTGAGACCCTTGGTAAACAGAGGAATGGGTAACCAGTGTTACTACGCTAGTCGGTCCATTAGTATATGTTGAGATATGCAAAGTCCTATGGGTGGAACATGATATTCTAAGTAGAGTTGCAAAATTACTTGTACAGTTTGGTTGCCAATATTTCAGCCCTAAGAGATGGCCAATGTGAAATGCGTTGTTTCGCAGATTTAAAATCCTTTTTAAATAAAAAATTTTTCAAATTTTTTTATTTATTTTTAATAAGGCGAGGCGATATTTTTTTTGTTCTCTTTGTGTACACCACTGATGTGGTTTTGATTGCATTTGAAGGAAAAGATTTTGAGAATCAAAAAAAAAAGGAAAAGAGAATACGAACGAACAATTATATTTCCAGTGAAGGAAAGAAATGATGATTAATTTACGTTTTCGACAGGGACATACAAAAAAATAAAAAAGGAAAAAACAGCTCCAAATACTGGGTTAAAAAATAAATTTGTGTTGCTGCTGAAAATAAAATGAAACTTGTTGAGGTTTTTTTGGTTTAAGGCAACCCTCTTCATATTTTTATTGGTTAAAATGAGAAAAAATAGCAAGGAAAACTAAAAACAAAACCATGGAAAAATAAAGCAGATTATAATGAAAATGTATAGAAAAAAATGGAATGTGAAAGAGACTAATGGTGCTCATTGAAGCTTGACCAAATGCTGCTCCTCCTTTTCAATTGTAATTGTATTAATCAAGTCAGTGTTACAACAGTAATGAGGATGATGATGATGATGATGATTTTCTGTTTTATTTTACAATAATTTTTCTGTATTTTTTTGTGGATTTTTTTTGTTGTTGTACAAGATTAATTGACAATATTAAGCTGTTTAGTTGTAGTAAAAAAACAAGCTGCTTAGTGGGCAAAAACGAAAAATAAAAATGAAAATAAAAATGAAAATAAATTTGAAAAAAAATTACTTACAATTACTTAGTTAAAGCGCTTTAATTATAATACACTGACCACGTTTTTTTTATTTTTTTTTTGTTTTCTCTTTCTATTCCAACAGTGGTATTGTTGTTGTTTGGCTTATAATTTAATTATTCTCATTAAATGATTAAAATATTCATGAGTTCACATAAAATTCTATACGAAATATAAAAACCATTTAGAAAAAAATAATTTTTTTTCTATCAAATTTTGTTTTATTTTTTCTGTATAAATTCATTTTGATTTATTATGGTTTTTTTTAAACATTATTTTCCATCATTAATAATTGATTATTATTTTAAATGTAACATTTAATTTATGCTAAATACTTTGTTGTTATGCTGACTAAATAATATTTTTTAAATTTTAATTTTTTCTCATTTTTATTTTATTTTTATTTTAATAAAATTTATACGTATTTAAATAGTTTTAATATGTATGTATATTAATATCTTAATTGGCTATTTGTAATAAAAAATATGTTTTAAAACAATTGCTGTTAAAAATAAAAATTTGTGTTGGAAAAATTTTTTACATCATTGTCTCCATTAGAAGCCTTTAATCAGGAATACGAGCTAGTTTCTCACGCCACTTACATATATTGTGTGTTTTATATATGAGAAGAGGGACCTACAGTTTAAAGTCGACTCCGATTGACAGATGTTTGAGAAACTTTTTCATGGAAATTTTATATTTGCACTCAGAGTTTTTGCCAGAAATATAAAGAAATATATTATTTATATTTCGTTTTGTTCGAGAAGTCCGTGGCCTCATGTCTAATAAGCCAACACACTACCTACTAGACTACGGCGACTACAATACTCAAGCTGTCAAAATGGCACTGACAAGACACTGTATTTACACGAAAATGATTTCAGTCTATAAGAAGGCTCTAGAAGGCTGGCAAGAAAGAACGCAGGGACAGAAGAGGTCGCTTTGAACTCCTCTGGGATACTTTTTTGTGCTGATCGAACAGGTTATCCGACAAAGACCGAACACGAAAAAGGGAAGATTACAACAAAAAAACAAAAAAAAACAACAAAATGGTTCTTGAATCTGTGGGATGCTTACTAGCAGATCTAGGCAACATTTTTTAAGCACAAGTACGTGTATATAAGACGTGATCATCTTATACGCGACGGTTGCGTTTACATGCCTTAACACCTTGTGTTCATTCTGTTGTATGTTCATTTTGAATATAAGTTGTTAGTAATTTTTGACACTTTTTTTGTGAAACTACATGAATCGAAGCTTTGTAGTCTTCCACATGAATATAGAAAAACTGACGGCGTTCCTATATCATTGGAATTATCAATAGTGTCCACGATCCATCCTATATGCCTAGTCTTCTTTATAGGTTAGGTTAGGTTAGAGGACGTGTACTTGTCAACTAAGACAAGTAAAGTACCCCGAGGTCGAATTGACCCATTGTACAACGTCCTAGTTTCTCACCACTGATGTTGTGTGTGTTAATTTTATACATGAGTGGTGGGACCTACAGTTTAAAGTCGACTCCGAACGACAGATTTTTGAGAAACTTTTCATGGCAATTTTATTTACTCTCTCAGAGTTTTTGCCAGAAATCTGCTGACTGGAAGTCGCCGAAGAAATGCTTTTTGTATTTTGTTTTGATGTCTGGCCTGGGGCTCGAACCCTGGCTTTTGCGTCTAATAGGCCAACACACTACCTACTAGACTACGGCGACTTCAGTCGTCTTTATAAGCCACTACGTACCTAATATGTCTGTTTAACGGATATTCTTCTAAAAAATGTTTAAAACTTAATAAAAGCAGTGTATGTTGCGATGAGCAGGAGTTAAAAACTATCGAAAACCTCCTCTACAACTGTTCAGCCGTTAGTAGTTTGAGCACCCTTGGCAAGGAATTCGTCAAAGAATTGGAGGCGACATTAGGGCTCTCAATAGAATCATGAATCAGCTGAGCTGTGCTAGGGCATCAAGGTTGTAGTCGCGCTCTCTTGTGTGTTTGTTGTTCATCTTTTTCCCTCCGTCTCTGATATCCTCCATGTCCTACCTCTTCTCCTCTTCCATTTTCACTATGCTCACTCTCTCTTTTCCAGGACGAATTTAAAATGGGTCGCTTTCACCTAACCTAACCTAACCCAATGGAAGCAGAGGATTCGTTATATGGTAGACATAGGCAGTCCATTATCTGCTAAGATGGCTTGAAACTATTTTTTAAATAAATTATAAACAAATAACCAGAATTAACAAACAATATACATATGTTCTCTTCTTCCACTAAATGCCCTTAAAAAAGGGGGGGATTCGAACAAAGGATTTTCTTTAACAATTTCAAACACGCAAATTCCTAAAGAATTCTAAAAAGATTTCCATTCAATTTCAATCTATATATGTATGGTTATTGTTGTTTGCTGGTTTTTGTTGTTTTTTAACGATGCGTAACAATCCACTACAATTTATTTTTATTTTTTTTTATAAAGAAAATAATACAATAATAATAATAACAATAACAACAGCAACAACAACAAAATAAGAATAAAATAAATACGAAGAAATAAAAGAAAGAAAAATTTTACTAAATAAACAATTTGCCTTCGGTAGTTTGGTTGCATGCAACAATTTGAAAGAATGGTAATACGAGTATGGATTTTTATGCCACAACACAAGAAAAAAAAATAAACGGAGTTAAAAAATTTATTCTTGGCTGTTATATATGTATGTATGCACGTAAATGTATACAAGTGAGTGCATGTGTGTTAGTAAAATTGTAATAAAAATGAAATGAAAGGAAAAATTACACACACAAATAACAACAACAAACAATGCATAAAAATTACAACAATTACCGAAAAAAAAGAAAAACAACAACAACACATACTCGCAGCTCACATAATGTAACATCAATATCAACTGTACATGCACACATATACTCATGCAAGCATCTCCGTTTTATTTCATAATAAACACACACGCACGCACGCACATATTGAGAACGTGAGAGGGAAAGGAAGGACACATACACCTGATATAAAAAAATCATGTACTTGCACTCTTTTACTGCCATAAACAAGCAGAGTTAATGTGTATGTGCATGAGGATTTTGTATGCGTGTGCATAAATTCACGAATAAAACATATGAAATGGCATTAACAATGGAGAGCAAAATAAGTATAACAGCGCAGCGATTGCCAGATAGTTAAATGAACTGGGAGTTTTGAATTTTAATGTGACGTTTCATAAGTTTCTGTTCAACAACTGTTTTTAACTTCTTGATCATTTTCGATGACATTTTATTTCTTCCAGAATTCAAACGGAATCAAATCACATCCTAAATCAACAGGTATCAACGCAATGTTGACGATCTAATTAGTTTATGTAGGTCTAACTCATCTAATGATGTCAGGGAATTTTGGGCAGCGTTTGCCCAAAAGCGTAGCTTTTCTCCCAGCAATTATGAGTGTCAGGACCTACAGTTTGCAGTCAACAGATTTCATAACTATTTTTAAACCCTTTTTTGCCAGTAATCTACTGAGAGGAAGTCGCCGACAGAAATATTTTTTCGTTTTTCGTTTTGTTAGAGCTACCTGACTTGGGGTTTAAACCACGGCCTTACATCGAATGAGACAACACATTACCTACTAGACTACGGCGACTTCTGGTCGATTTATTAAAAGCTCCAAACTAAAGAACTTAACGCAACTTGGCTTCAAAGGATTATAGTGAAACACAGATCATGTGAATAATCGGTATTCGCAACGGACAGCCATTGCTAGCCCATCAGCTGTTAATTCCCTATGGAGGCGCGACATTTCATTTCAAAATATTCGGTATTTTGAAAATGTATACGCAATAGATTTCCTTTTAGGCCTATAAAGATGATTGATAACACAGCCCTGCATGGGTTTTGCAAAAGAGATTTCTCCAGGTGTTTCCTGAACACGAATCTGATTTCAAAAATTTTCCATCACGTCAGGTTTTCGAGAAAAAGGGGGTTGAAGCCCCTAAAAATAGCGTTTTCGGCAATTTCTGAAACATTGTAGAGCTAAACATTGACGTGCTAGAACCATCGCTATTGTCAGAAATTGACAATTGATCTTTGCGCTTCAAAATGAGCCCAAAACCAAATTGTTTGCATGCAACCTTAAAGTAGGGGGTGGGTTTATGTCAAGGGGTGCAAGGGAAAAAGAAACACATTACGGTGGTCCTTAAAAATTAATCAGATTTACTTGAAAATTTTTACTCAGGGATTACAGATCTTCATTCAGATTTAAAAAAATTCAAAATGGCGGATCCAATATAGCGGTCGAGGTATATAAAAATTAATCAGATTTACTTGACCGCCATAGTGGATCCGCCATTTTGAATTTTTTATATCTGAATGAAGATCTGTAATCAGCGACCCCAAAATGCCTTCGCAAACACCTGGAGCCATCTTATTTGTACAAAAAAAGTCCAAATTTTCAGGGCTGTGTAATCTATGCGGATCGAACAATTACATTTAAGGTCATCGTAGTCTAGTAGGTAATGTGTTGGCTTATTAGACGTGAGGCCTTGGTTCAAACTACAGTTCAGACATCAAAACGAAAATATGAGAATATATTTCTTAAGGCGACTTCCTCTCAACAGATCTGAGGCTAAAAAAATTGCCATGAAAAGTTTCTCGAAAAAAATCTGTCGTTAGGTACCGCCACTTATGGATAAACTTAACACGTACAACACATGTGGAGTGAGAAACTACGCCGTAATCCTGACTGAAGAGCTGTAATAACCACTTATGTATGTATGTATATCTATGTATACTGGGGTAATACCTTAAATAACTTACAGCTGCCTACACAGCAAACATTTCTGTCTGAAGCTGATTCACAGTCTTCTCTAGCATTATGGCAGCAATCAAAGACACAAAGAACTTTCTAGGTTGTTTCTACTGATCTTCTGAGGATATAGATATCAGTAGCTGTCTTGGATTCATGCTTAGGTATCATTTTTTCGTCAAAAATCTACGTATTCGTCTTCATACGTCAGCTGTGGTTGTGCTTTACTAACGTTAGGGAGTGAAAATTTATGTCACCGTGCTTCCTATTGAATAATACACGTTCCACTACATTATTTGCTTAATTAATAAGAAGTAAATTAAATTCTTTTTGTTTAATTTCTGGTAGAAAAGAAAACAATTCATTCATCATTTTGTGCTGTTTTGTTTGCCACTGTACATCAAACCAAGGCGTGCTCAAGTGTGAGGTGAGTGTTCCTTTCGTTCTAAAAAAAAATAAAAATTTACGCAAGTATCATAAAAATTACAACAAATAGTTAAAAAAAAAAAAACAAAAGCAACAAATAAAAATAACGGAATATAAAATAAATCTACGGTTGTCAAGTGGAACGGGTGGAGTGAAGCACAAACAACAAACAAAAGGTAGACAGTAAAAAGCAAAATAAAGGTGCTCAAGACAAATCGCGGCAATAAACTATAGGCAGCACAATTTTTACTTCACTTCACAAATAAAAGCTAAATACGGTATACGATGCACGCAACAAGAAGAAAAATCTCCAAATTATGAACGAGTCCTACAAAAAACGAAATAAAAGAAAAGCAAACAAGAAAAAAGTACCACCACTAGACTTGAGATTCTATGGAAAATTGTTTCAAACGCTTCACCGTAAAGTATCCAAAAATTACGCACCCTTTTTATTATTCTATCCCCACTCTCACACTCACACTCGTATTCATGCTCGTACTCATGCAAGCTTATGCTGTACATTAAAGGTATCTAAAGAGAGTATTTGTTTTAACATGGTTTCCAGCAGCCAGAGGTTACTTTTGGAAGAATGCTTTTTGTGGCCCATAAAACAAACAATGCTTGTGCCACAATACCAGACAATATGTACAGCATAGCACCGTACAGCACAGCACAGCCACATTCTTGATGAGCACAAAGTACTTATTTTATTAATAATAAATAACTGACAATAAAGAAAAAGTATTAAAATCACTCCAACTACTCCAACTCCAAATACTACTCCAGCTTCTTTCTCCTCCCCCAACTTCTCCAACTGCCAGCGGTTGCTATTATCAATTTGCCTTCGTTGTTTTGCTTTCCATTCATTCCTTTCAGTGTGTTCGTGAATCAAAGTATTCATTCTCAGTCTTTTGAATTTCAATGAATGACGGACGATGACTGCATGCTGCCAAGACAATAGACAAGAAATATTCTCTTATTGTTTGGCAAAATGAGAAAATTTTCTCCGACAGATTTTTTTTAAATTGTTTTGAAATAAATTGAAGTGAAGTGTTAAATTCAATCAACTGAGATGAACGATGACTCCATTAACACTGGATTTAGTTCTTAAGTTTGTAAAAATCAAAGTAAACCTTGAGATTTAATTACATTGCCGCCTGGAATCCTTCAAACTTATGGTTGTGGTTTGCGTCTTTGCTTCTATATCTGTTTTCCTTAACGGCTAATCGATGAATTTTTGAAAAAAGTATATTGACATTGGGGACTAAATTAGTTGTTGCATTAATCGTAGTGCTTAGTTCCTGAACAGCTGTATCCCTCTTATTTCATATCCTGATCTGTGCGTGCCTATGATTTTTTTGTTGGTTTCTTTTTATGCTTGTAGTTTTACTCAGAGGATATTGGCTGCGAAATCTAAGATTTAACTTTTTATCGACGGATTTGGCATTCTTGGATCTTTATTCACCAGATGGCTACACTCAGTGTCTCCAGTTATGGTTATAACTCTATTTATGACAATAAACGTGGAACTGAAAGTATGGTGCAATATCCTTTATAAATTGTTCTGCTATTGTTTTCCGAAAACATATACCAGCGTTCCTGTTGTTATCTTTTTGGACAAGACATTTGTCACCTTGATGATCATAACAATAGTTGTAGGATTGAAGTGATTGAGTTGTAGTAGGAAGTGAGTTGGCTTATTAGACGTGAGGACATGATTCAAACCTCAGGTCAGACATTTCAAGTACGAAAAAAATATTTCTGTCGGCGTCTTCCTCTCAATAGATTTTCGGCAAAAACACTGAGAGAAAGAAGCCGCCTTAGCTTAGTATATAGTGTGTTAATTTTTTTTAGAAATGAGGCCACAGTTCAAACCCTAGGGCAGACATTTCGAACAAAACGAAATTAAAAAAATATTTCTTCGGTTACCTTCTCTCAGCAGACTTCTGGCAAAAACCCCGAGTTTAAAAATAAGATTGCCATGAAAAGTTTGTCAATAATCTGTCATTTGGAGTCGAGATCACGTCGCTGATGGATAAAAGATAGCACTTAGCATAAGTGGTGTAAGAAACTAGGTTGTAATCCTGACTGAAAGGTTGTAGTGGCTAATTAAGTCAAGGGTACCAGCATTATCATTTTGGACAAGACGATTGTAATCTTGATGGTCATTAAAACAGTCGTAGTTTAGTAGGGTTGGCTTATTAGACCTGAGGTCAATGTTCAAACCCCAGCTCAGACATATCAAACAAAATGAAATATTTAAGAAATATTTATTCAGCGACTTCCCCTCAGCAGATTTCTGGCAAAAACTCTGAGAGTAAATAAAATTGCAATGAAAAGTTTCTCCAAATCTGTCGTTCGGAGTCGACTTTAAATTGTAGGTCCAGCCACTCATGTGTAAAATTAACACACACAACATGAGTGGTGTGAGAAGCTAAGCCGTAATCCTGGCTGAAGGGTTGTAATGGACAATTATGTGTATGTACTCGTATGTAGATATTGCGCTACCGAGTTCTTAAAGTTCCTCTGTGTTCTGCTATTGTCTGTCATGCTTTATATTGGATCCCTTACGAATCGATGGAATACTCCCCCGCATGTGTAAATTTAAGCTTGGGTATGTCATATCGTTTTAAAAAAGTCTAGCTTAGTCTATCCTAGTTCCAGTCTTGTCTTAGATCTGATGTAGTCTGGGGATCCAACTGCTGCTCATTGTTTGTTTCCAGAAATTTCTAATTATATTTGGAAATATTTTGTAAGTACCATAGGAAATAATTAAGCCTACATAACCCCCAGATTTGTTTATAAACGCCCGCGTGTGGGCGGGGAAACATAAAATCTTTTGCGTGCAAGTGTGTAACTTTCTAAGGATTATGTCGCCATAAATGTGTGTGTGCGGGGAAGTCCTAAATATAAAAGAAAGCACAACAACAAATGTTTCTTAATATAATTGTTGTTGTTTAACTTAAAAATTATTTCTTTCTGTTATTATTATTGTTGTTATAATTCCTTGTTTTTCTACTTATTTTTTCTATTTTTCTTCGTTTTTCTTAAAATTTTTAATGACTCTCCAGGGAGAGAGACGAAAAAAAGAAAAACGAATCTTAAACATGTGTATGCTTATAGCAACATACATGTGTATGTGGATACATATGTTTGTGTGTATACATATGGGAAAGTATGTTTAGATGTGTGTGTGTTCATTTTACGTATGTATTATTGGTAAGAAAACATCATAATTTTTGTTTGTCTTACATTTTTTTTAAGGATTTCTAGTCAGTATTTTTTTCTGTTGCCTATTTCTCTGAATGTTTTCAGCTCCTCATAGATTTGTTTTTCTGTAGAAATCGAAAGAAAAAATCAGAAAAAAACTTGGAAAATACAACAAAAACTTGACATTGTTAAACTTGTGCTCAACACAACACAACACAACAAAGCAACATGTTCCTGCATTCGTTTACCAAGAACTCAATTGGAGAAATGGAGGAGTTTTTTGTTTTTGTACTGAAAATACAACCAAAGATGACAAGCAGAAGAAAGAAAAAAAACCAGAAAGTATTAAAGAACAGAAGAAAGTTAAAGGATAAAAAGAAAAGAAAGAAAAACTTTACGACTGTTGTTGTGTCAATACATTGGAGGGTCGAATGCCTAATTGAAATTAATGAGATTTTCAATTTATTTGTTTTGGTTGGTTTTTTACATTTCATTTGAGTTTTGCTGTGTTTTTCTTTCGATTTTATTTGTTTTTTTTTTCCTTAAACAATTTTCCTATTAGGCAACACAGAAAATTGTAAAAGATTTTCCACATCAAATAGTTAAACCCCCTCAACCCTGTTAAGGAAATGTTTGTCTCATTAAAAATTGTTAGTTTTTTGCACTTGTTGTTGTAAAAGATTAACAATCAACACCTTGGGAAACCTAATATTTACAAATGATTTACAATTCTTAAGTGTCCTGATCCTCGCTCTATTCATGACAATTTGTATTTATAAATGATGCGTAATTTTCTAGTTCTTTTGTTACCAACTAACTTGAAGATGTTAATGCAAAAACTTAAAAGAAATTTCTTGCAAACACCACTGTTTCCATGGAGAGTAAGTGTTACAGTAAGCATTAGTACCCACTAGAACTAGGATTCCAATGATTAAAAAAAATACAAATAAAACGAGACCAAAAAGTATAGGCTGTCAGCCATTGTGGTTATCTGGAGCACCGTATTTCATTTTAAATAAAACGTTATTTTCTATACTTAATTCAATTCCCACTGATCATCCTTTGAAATAAAGTCCTAGGCTGGTGGTAGTAACCCTCAATGCAATTAAATTCGGACCAAATCTGGACTAAGGATATACTAAATACTGGTATGCCATAAACATACACACATACATACATAATTGGCCATTACAATCCCTCAGTCAGGATTACGACCTAGTCTCTCACACCACTTATGTATGTTGTGTGTGTTAATTTTATACATGAGTGGCGGGACCTACAGTTTAAAGTCGACTCCAAACGACAAATTTTTGAGACACTTTTCAGCACAATTTTATTTACTCTCAGAATTTTTGCCAGAAATCTGCTGAGAGGAAGCCGCATTTGAAACATATTTCGTTTTATTGGAGATGTATTCTGAGAGGAAATCATCAAAGAAATATTTTTTTTTACATTTCGTTTTGTTCGAGATGTCTGACCTGCAGTTTGAACCGTGGCTTCACGTCTAATAAGCCAACACACTACACTTGCCGACAGATTGTAGATTGATTTTACGATTCCAGCTACAGCCTTTTGGTCTGACTATCCGGAGGTCTGCGCCACATAATGGTTGGAGATATGCTGTGCAGAATAACCTGTTGTTTATAACATTAGACTTTGGTAAAGACTGTCTGACCAATGTAGTGTTTTTAAATGCGAGATCGTGGTAATACTGAAAGCAATGGCTGTTGGGTAATAAGATTTCCTTAAAAATTTTTTAAATTTACTCAGACAGTCAGAATGCGATCAATTCTAGACAGGGATTCCTTAGGGAAATCGTAGACAAATCAAATGAAATTCTTGCATGGGCTTCAGGATATAAAGATATCGCTGCAAATTACATTTCTAATGAACTAGCCACGGTTGATACAGAGTATAGATATCACAATTGCTTCAGTTGAACTGGGTATGCCCCGTTCGGTATAATATTGATACACATATCTGGACTGATATGAATAAGAACTTGGCTGTTGGTCTTCTGTTTATTGAATCGCATGGTCATCCATCATACTATTGCGGTTCTCAGAGCTTAGATCTATTGGAACTGCCGATTGTGAATATTATTGTGCACAGACACAAAATAGGTGATAATTTTTACATTATTAAGTATCAAATTGGAATAATTGTTATATTATGGAGGCTGACATCAACGGCTAGTACCTGTATTGAAGAGCATTGAAAAAAAAACAGAAAATGTTGTCGTTGTGATGCCCCTTTTTCAGCATCGTTTGCTTCTGCATCCAGTATTAATACGAATTGGGTTGCTCTGCAAGCTTTCATGCTTTCGTGTATGATCATGTGAAATGTCGAATGATTTTCTGAAGTTATTGAAGATTAAATACTGCATATAGGAACTACAATTCCTAAAACTGCTTTATAGTTCGAACATCCACCATAAAAGAAAATTACAGTCTTGAGTGGGTGCTAATAGTTAACATCTTATTGAACCTCGGTTTTTTTGCACACTGTGGGATCTCACTTCTTGGACAGCTTAGCCTATGGTCTCTTCAATACGTTCATAAGCAAGAGAGCTCTTAATTATGATTTCCATTTTACTACGCTTAGAGTAGCATTGGTTATATAAATTATTCCTTGTGGTTGTTGTTAATATCTTATGATTTGCCGCTACTATATGGTTTCATCTGAACAGACTATAGGCTGCTGAATTGCCTGGGCTATGATCAAATTCTGGCTATAAGTTGAAATATTTCCTCTTCCGTTTGTCTCCTGAAATCTTTTCGGATATTCTTTATAGAATGTCTTGGTATTTTCAGAAAGCTGGACTTTAGAAGACATTCTATATTCCATTAAAATTTCTTTTAACTTGGAGTTGGTACAGTGAACTTGAAGTAATATTTTGATGCTTTTATTCGAGTTAAGATTATGACGGATTCACCGTAGTAGTAGATAGTATATATAGCTTATTAGACGTGAGGCCACTGTTAAAAACCCAAGGTCAGACATTGTCAACAAAACGTAATTTAAATATTTCTGCGGCGGCTTCCTCTCAGCAGATTTCTGGCATAAACTCTGAGAGTAAATACAATTTGCCATGAAAAGTTTTTCAAAAATCTTTCGTTCGAAGTCGTCTTTAAACTGTAGGCCCCGCCACTTATGTATGGAATTAACACACACAACATGAGTGGTGTGAGAAAACTAGGTTGTAATCCTGACTGAAGGGTTGTAATGTAATGTATATATAATGGGTGATTTGTTTAGCTATTATCTTTTTGGCAACACTGGTTTAAACAGCTCACGCACGTTACGTGTTTTGTTTCACTGTCAAACATCTTCAGTTTGGTCTATAATTTAACCACGAATCGTATTACAAACGAACAACGCTTGCAAATCATTGAATTTTATTATCAAAATGTGTGCTGTGTTAAGAAAGTTCATCGCGCGCTTCTTCCATTTTATGGTCAGTTTAATCGACCCACTGAAGCGACTATTCGGGCTATTGTGACTAAATTTCGCACCAAATTTACATTGTTGGACATTAAACCACCAACACGCTTACGTAGAGTGCGAACTGAAGAAAAGATCGCAGCTGTATCGGCCAGTGTTAATGATGACCATCAATTATCGATTCGTCGCCGTTCGCAGCAATTGGGCCTCAGTTACTCAATAACGTGGTGCAAGAATTGAAGCCGAACGACCTACCGCAACGCAGAATTTTTGGTGAATGGGCTCTTGGAAAGTTGGCCGAAGATCCACTTCTTTATCGAAAAATTGTGTTCAGCGTCGAAGCTCATTTTTGGCTCAACGGATACGTAAATAAGCAGAATTGTCGATTTTGGAGTGAAGATCAGCCAGAAGCATTGCAAAAGCTACCAATGCATCCAGAAAAAGTCACAGTTTGGTGCGGTTTATGAGCTGGTGGCATCATTGGACCGTACTTCTTCAAAGATGCTGCGAATCGTAACGTAACTGTGAATGGTGGGCGCTACCGTGAGATGATATTCAACTTTTTTTTGCCCAAAATGCAAGAGCTTCACTTGCATGACATGTGGTTTCAACAAGACGGTGCCACATGCCACACAGCACGCATAACAATGGACTTATTGAGAGGCGAGTTCGGTGAACATTTTATTTCACGTTCGGGACCGGTCAATTGGCCGCCTAGATCGTGCGATTTAACGCCTTTAGACTATTTTTTGTGGGTCTATGTTAAAGCTCATGTCTATACAGACAAGCCCGCTTCAATTGACGCATTCGAAGACAACATTGAAGCATTTATTCGTGAGATACCGGCCGAAATGTTGGAAAGAGTATGCCAAAATTGGACTAAGCGGATGCATGAAATAATCTTAAAAAATTAAATTATATGGACCGTACAATCGATTCAAATAAAGATTTCATGAATTTTTCTGAATTTTATGTTTTTTTTTTTGAAAATTTTTCCTATAGCTCTTAAAAAATTACCCATTATAAGTATTGACATCTTACAAGACATTCTATATGCCACCAAAGCCTCTATAAACTTGGAGATCTGTATACTTGGAGTAATACTTGGAGTAATATTTTGTAGCATTTATTCGAACTGAGATTATGAGTTCTGCAAAATGACATCTGTGTCTGTGATAATGTGCCAAGTATAGTTTAAAATCCAAATTAATTTCTTAATTTCTCTCGGAGCAAACGCCACTGTCACTAAGCCTTATGCAACATCTAAGGGATCCTCACGATACATCCAAATTTCATCAATAAATTCTTGTCTTCTACAAGTTTTGTTTTTATACCACAGAATAGAACCATTTTCTAGCCAAAAATTAGGGTCTAAGTTCTATATGCCCATGTAAAACATAAATAGGTTTTTGTTTTTGCCTATATAAGCCTTCAAGGAAGACAGGACTGCTATTATTTCTTAATTTTTTTTTTAGTTTCATTAACCAGCTTAACAGGTGCTTGCTAATTATTGTTGCTCAGGACTAATTTGGTTCAATATGGTTCAGCATATACTCCTGGAATCGTGTCTGGCATGCTTTGTTATGAAGTCAAGCACATTGAGAACCAGAGACTGCTTCCTATGGTAAGGAAGTTGAATAGATTTTCCATGTCTTTAATATGTCTTCAAAACCTGACTATTTGTATCATTAACACTTTTCATTTCATTTTATCATGTTTAATTACAAAAGTAACAGCCTTCATCAATCCTCCTTTGTGCTGTCGCAGATAAGAATCTATTTTGAAGAGTTTTATGCTCTTTAATGAATATCATCAGACGAACAATCTTGATTGAAAACTGCATAAACAGACAAAGTAAAGTAAAGTAACCACTTACAATCCCCCAGAGAACAGAACAGACTAGAAGATGTCAAAGGTGTCTGTCTGGCAACACAAAATCCCAATCCCTTTTGCAAAAAAATTAAAAACAAAAAAAAAACAAAAATTTTTGTCAATCATTCTAATGGCTTGACGGTGAAACTAACAAACTGCCTAGCAGATGTGCAGTAAGCAGCAGGAGGAGAAGGAAATTCTAAGTAGGAGGACAAAATGTAACTTATTTTGACACGATGATACTAATTTCTGATGTTTTAGGCGAGATAAAACGCACGACCATCTTTCGGTTGTATTTTAATACAACATTAAACACACTTGAGAGTGTGGGTGGGTATAGGAGAGGTGGTGGTTGATGAGAGATGAACATAAACAAGATTGTTAAGGTGTACCTGTGGAGATGGAAGAAGTGTAAATTATGAATAGAAAATCTAATGGCAAGTTAGATAAAATGCTTATTGAAATGAATATTTGATTCATTGTAAAAAGCATTCGTCCTATTTCCATAACACCTTCAGAAAGTTTTCTTCTTAAGATTTGATTGACTAATGTAAACCCCAACCTCAACCACCAACCCCAACTCCAATCTCAACGCCTTAAGAAGGCGTTAAAAAAGGGGGTGTAAATTGCTAAAAGCGTTGTTACAATTCATATGACAACAAAAGCCAAAAGATAAGAAATTACAACAACAACAACTCTAATATTAAATTGTTTTTAATAAATACAACAACAAAACACGACATTTTTTTCTCATTTCTTTGGCATGACATACTTGAGCCTTAAGTAGCGTTAAAGTACCACAAAAAAAAAAATTCAAAACTTTCGAGAAAAGAAAAGAAAAAGAAAGGGTGTAGACCAGAGCTGTTTACACTCAATCATTTCTATGTGGCCCCATCCAAAAAAAAAAAAAAAAAAAAGAAAAACGCAAATGCTACGACAACAACAACATCAATAACAATTGCCACAGAAAACTCTTTTTCACAACGCAAAAAACGAAACGAAAAAAAGGAGGAAAAAATTGTTAAGAAATGTATGCAGATTTTTCATTTCATTCTCTGGTGGTAACAACAGGAAAATCCTTTCGTTTATTTTTTCATTTATTTTGCCAGTTTTTTCTTCTTCTTTTCTCATACTCTTGGCAGCTTTTTTTCTTTCTTTCTCTTTATCTGTGTGATGCTGTTGTTGAATGATTTAGAAAATATTTTTCAATTTTTGTTGGTATTTTTTTTTTAATTTTTTTTTGAAATTTTTTTTGTTGTTCTTTCATTGCGTGTTGAATGGTGCTTGTTACCCGCAATTTGTTTTAAGTGGTTCTGCAGCAACAGTCTTCTCCACGCGTAATTTTTTTTATTTTGCATATCAAAGCGGCATCAGTTTTGTTTGCTTTTTTTTCTTTCTTTGATTCACACACACTTACCAAAGTGCCACAATATGTATAACCCAGTGAACAATTCAAAGAGTAACATTTTTAAAATTTAAAATTTTGAAAAAAACAAAAAAAAAACGCTTCCATTGATGACGATTCCATAGAATTACATTCCGTTACCGGAGGAAATATTTCAAAGCTTTTTATTACAAGCACTTAGAGATCATCAAAGCTTTTGTCGTGTCGTTCCTTATTATTGCTATCCCTAAGTTTGTTTCCGCAGATCGTGTGTATAGGACCTCGAGCATCTATAACCTATGGCCTCGTTCTCCATGGCGTCCAAGGACTTCTTAATGGTTTTTACTTGCACTTATACATTTATACATTTCGCTTTATTTTAGAAGGTAGTGTTTTGACTTATTAGACGGGAGTTTATGGTTCAAGTCCTGGCTCAGACATCTGGAACAAAAAGAAAAAGTTTTCTCAGCCGTCTTCTGGTAAAATAAAATAGTCGCGAAAAGTTTCTCAGAAATCTATCGTTCGGAGTCTACAATAAATTGTAGGTTCCGCCACTTATTCATAAAATTTACACAAGCAACATAAGTGGTGTAAATAAGCTAGGTTTCAGGCCTGACTAAAAGGTTGTTATGACTAATCAAGTAATATTTGGGATTCATGACACCCGGCTCAATACTCCACATCTTTTGTTATTGTCCATAGCTTCCTCAAGTATATCCAACGTAAGTGATGTGAGGCTAATTGGGTTTGTGGTATTCTTGTTTCCCACCTATGGAATGAACACCACCAGACTTGCTTTAGCCAGCCTCCCAAGAGGCAAGCTACTGCGGCATATACAGTGAGCGTCAAAAGAAACTGTACACTAAGGATAAAATTCTAATAATCACCAAATTCAACTTAAGGACAAAATTCTAATAATCACCAAATTCAACTGTTACCACATAAGGAGAGTGCCCGAAAAATTTGACAATATTTCGAAACTTTTTTATAATTTTTTTTTTTATTTTAAAAATTGGCAATGAAACATTTTTTAAAATAAACAAAATAACGGTAATTTATTAATGTATGTATATTTTTAATGTACATTTTCTTTTGACGCTCACTGTACATATAGATATTGTAGCAAACATATGTGCCTTTGCAGTAGGATGGGAAAAAATTTAATCACTCGGAATACTCAACGGCCATTTTGTCCATTCTCCGGTACAGATATGAGTTGCAACCTATCTGTTTATATTTTGGGAATTAATAGGCCCGTAATTTAGCCGCTTACTTGTATCATCTTTCACTTTCTGGGGTATGTGTTCGCTGTTATGCCTTATCCAATTTGCTATCTGTGTAGCTACTATCCTACTTTCACAATGACATCATTATTCCAGATTCGATCTTCGCAAGAACTTTGCATACTTTTGTCATCTGCGTCAGACTTTCTATACCTTCGCAGAGGTCCCCAGTGGCTAACACGTGTAGCCTTACTTATTTTCTCAAAATGTATTCGTAATTCGTTGAAGTCGCCGTGGTGTAGTAGGTAGTGTGTTGGCTTACTATTCGTAAAGCCCGGGTTCGTATCCCAGGTCAGACATCAAAAATGAAATATGAAAAAAAAAAATATTTCTTTGGCGACTTCCTCTCAGCAGATTTCTGGCAAAAACTCTGAGAGTAAAAATAAAACTGCCATGAAAAAGTTTCTCAAAATTCTGTCGTTCGGAGTCGACGTGAAACAGTAGGTCCCGCCACTCACGTATAAAATTAACGCACACAACATGAGTGGTGTGAGAAGCTAGGCCGTAATCCTGACTGAAGGGTTGTAATGGCCAATTATGTATGATGTATGTATTCGTAATCTTTCTAAAAGGTCTTGCAACTGTTCTCATATGTTATGGTGGGTGGCAAAGCTTCTAGCCTAACAGTCCTAGCGATGATTTGCTGGGTTATTTTAGATTTCGAAAAAAAAAAAACAAATAAAAACTCAACCCAAAACAGAAAATATGCGAAAGTATTTTGCATTTATCATGAGCCAACAACAGCAATAATAACAACAACAAGCGAGGAAATATTCTAAAGAAGACAAAATGCTCATGCATACTCGCTCCCTGCCCTCAACCATATCAACCAGCAAATGAACTGAAAATAAAGGGTTGAACGGAGTTTTCTTTTTCTTTGCCTGCCTATGGAGCTGAAATAGGCGCGCGCTAACCACATTAAAGTGTAGAAATGCAATTTCTTTTAAGCCTGAAGTCTTGAAGAAGTTATTTTAGTTGGTGTTGTTGTTGTAGTTGGTATAACAACAGCATACAACATCATGCTCGTACATCATTGTGATTGTGTTGGCTGGCAATTGTTGTCATTGTCATGCCAAATTGTCGAAGAAAAAAAAAAAAAGAAAAACCACGGAATTGAAAGAGGAAAAGTTTTTTCTTTTCTAAACACTTTCGAGAACTTTTTTTCTGGTTCATTTAAGGCTCCTCTACTGCCATATCCTTTGTATTGACAAATTCAGGCGTGATAAGTTTATTTCTCTTTCACTTTACACTCTTTGTGTTGATAATTTTTTAATTTTTTCTTAAAGAAAAAGCAAAAGAAAAGGAAAAAAATGTTTTTCTTTTTGTTATTTTTGTTATGAAAAGTAAACAAAAATTGCCTCATACTGTTGCTGTTGGTGTTGCTGTTGATGATGATGCTGTTACTGCCACCGTAAATGCCATATCCAGAGACACCATCACCATATATCCTGTGCCCAAAACTGAAAAGGTTGAATAATTGATGCTGACAATCAACAATGCAAATAAAAACAATAAAAAACAACAAAAACAACAACAACAAAATTAAAAAGAATTTATTTAAAGGCTAGAAAAGATGGACGGCCTCACATTAAAAAAAAAGAACCCCGAGAAGACAAAAAAAGGGTTCGTCTTTCAATTCAAATGAAATAAAAATTAAAATTAAAACCAGAAAATAAAATTAAAAACAAAAATAAAACAACAAAAGAAAGTATGTAAGTGAGTGAGTAAGTGAGTGAAAATTAATGTCTAAACATTTGCTCTAATTTCTTAACATTTGTTAAGGCCATAAATAAGGCAGGCCTGCAACCAAAAAAAAAAAAATAAAGAAAAAAAGGAAATATTTTCCAATAAAAACCGCAGAATATATGTTGCAAGAACAAAGTGAGTTTGGTTGGGGCGGTGATACTAGTGTTTGGAATACTTTTTAATCAACCAATAATTAATTATTTTGAACTCTTGTTGTTGTTTTTCTTGGTATTGTTGTATTACCATAGAGGAAGCAAACTTCCTCTTCTTTTTTTTAATCGTCCTAAATAAGAAATATAGCCAGTTGAGGGAGGCCATGTTAAGTGTGGCTTGTATTTGAATTTTAATTACATTTTATTATTGATGAGAGCAATGATTGCAGATGGAGTTCAATTTAAATTCAATTGATTAAATTGGTACTCAATACAGACGAGGTAAGTGTAATCAATAAAGCGATTTCTTTAGAAATGTTTAGTTGTACCGGAACAATCTCTAGGCAAGAAGTTTGGTCCAACCCGGGTATTTAGAATTTCCCTTAGAAAGCTATTCCGACTTCAAAGTAAATCTTGCCATTGTCCTAATCTCTTATTTTGAGACTTGAGTTAAGGTAAAATATTTTTGGATGGACTCACTTAGGCCGCATTGGGCCCATTATGCTACCACAGGCATTCGTTATCCCCTAGTCTCGAAACCACTCGGAGGTCCTGATGAAGCGATTCAGGCTGCCAATGTCAATCCTTGACAGTTCCTCCAGATCATGCATGTAGTAAGTACCCAAATACTTCATTCTCCTTTGGCAAAGAGCCGGGCATGTGCCCAGCAGATGAGGGACAGTCTCCTCTTCTTCCTCATCACTGCAGCTGCTGCAGAAGTCGTTAGCAAGGGGTCCAAGACCAATGCGCCTCGCATGCGTACCCATAATGCAATGCCCCGTAATGACACCGACAACTACACTGAGCGCGCCTCTTTGGAGTTTCAGTAGTCTCATTGTGCGCCCCTCATCCAGCCTTGCCCAGATTTTACGAGCCGTTCTACCCCTGTCCGAGGACGTGAAGTCGTACCGCAGAGTCATGTAGTTACTACTCCCGACAGCTCCAACTTCCCTCAGGATCCTTGTGTGGCCGATATCCGAGTCATGCCACTGTCCAGTCGCCCAGAGATGTTTACTTATTTTAGCAGCCACTCCCCTACAGAAAAGGTCAAGCGGAAAGAGGCCCAATATTATCTCCAGTGCCGACATAGGTGTAGTGCGCAAGGCACCACTAATGATAATACAGGCAGATCTCTGCAGTCGCTGTATTTGTTTCGAATTAGTCTTTTTTTCAAGGGATTCCCACCAAACTAGGTATCCATAGGTCAAGATAGGTCTGACCACCGCTGTGTAGATCCAGTGAGTCATCCTAGGTCTTAGGCCCCATTTTCTCCCCAACACTCTGTTACAAGCATACAGGGCAATGGAAGCCTTTTTAATTCTGTTAATGATGTTCGATTTCCAAGACAGCTTCCTGTCCAGAATGAGTCTTAGAAAGTGTGCCTCCTGTTTGAGTTTCACTTGACTTGAGTTAAAGATGGCAAAGAAATATTTTGTTTTCATATTTCGTTTTGTTCAAAATATCTGAACTGAGCGTTTGAACCATGGCTTCATCCCTAATAAGCCAACACGCTACCTACTAGACTAAGACGACTTCAACACCCTCTTACTGGCAAGAAAATGTAGTTCCGCCTGGGGCAAATAATTCTCTATTGCTTCGAATGTGTTTTTATTCCAATGCAATTTAGGCGATGCAATGTTGGGAAATATGGTTGTGGAAGAAAGGAAAAACAGAATAGAGTTCATGGGTATTCATTTGGAGTTTGTTTACACTTTTCAACAGAAGAGGTTACAGTAGAATGGCATCTACAATAATAACGGCACGGCATTCCACCAAAATGCCATCAATATACTGAAAAAGATGTAAATGTGAAAATGCATAGAAATGGTATCCATTTTAAGTCAAAACCTAATGGTAGACAACATAATGAAGGTGATGCTGTTATCCAATAAGATCTATAAGGCGGCAGACAAGCTTACAAGTTCATAACACAATCTGATTGTGGAATAGCCGCTAATAGAAGAGAAGTCTGGAGGCATATGCACACCGCAGCGCAATTCATTGGAACATTGTTCTGATTATGGTGTTAGTTTTAGTAATATCTGAAGCATTCTGTATAAAAAACTTAAAGCAAAATGCCACTGTGCCACAACATTTTTCTCTTAATCCCTATTCTCTGTTTTCAAATGTTATTAGTGAATGTAGTTGCCATAGCCTTGTAGGTAGTACGTAGGTTTATTAGATGCGAAACCGTGGTTCAAAGCCTAGCTAAAGACATCTCAATCTAAACCAAATATGAAAAGATATTTCTTCGGCGACTTTCTCTCACCAGATTTTTGGTAAAAACAAAATAAAATTGCACTGAAAAGTTTCTCAAAAATCTTTCGTTCGGAGTCGACTTTAAACTGTAGGTCCCGCCACTCATGTATAAAATTAACACACACAACATGAGTTGTGTGAGAAGCTAGGACGTAATCCTGATTGAGGGATTGTAAAAACAAATTATGTATGTATGAGTGAATGTATGTTTGGTTTGATGAGAAAGTACCATGATTCGCCGATAGTTCCATAAATCGGCTACTGTGAGTAGTACTACAATGTATGCAAACATAGTCAGTAGCGTAATTGCAACATGGACGACGCGTATGGCGTCTTTAATGCTAATGACAGAAGCTAGAAAATGTATACATTTAAATCCCATGGAATATCTAGATATAACGATAGGGGATCATGAAAATTTAAGATTTGCATGAAATATTTTTGTAAGAAAGCAGCGAAAATTTAAAATGTATCATGCAGTAGAGTACATCAAATGTAGAAAGACCAAAGCAAAAAAAAAATTATACTTAATTATTGACACAGATCTCTACGTATAAAAGAATGATATTTGGCACTCATTTTTATTCTACATAGAGCATTGGCAGATATCAGGATGTTTGTCATTTACCCCAGCTGCATATCATATTGAACATTATATAACCGACAGTTTTTATTATCAGAAGTCAAATCCAAATACCTGCTAATTTGCAAAAGTTTTTAATTTCTTTTAAATAATCAACATTTTAATGATTTAATCTGTATAATCAGCTTAAATCTCTACAAGGTAATGCGACCAATTCCTACTTTCTTGTCTGTTTTGTTTTATATTCATGATAATTTAATTAAAATGTTCATAATATTCGTGTCAGTTGACAATAATTACCAAGAAATCTTTATCATCTCTAGAGTTCCTTTTCTTTCCAGAAACGAAAAGTAAAGCAAAGTGGATTAGATGGAGGAGGCAATGCTTTTTAAATAATTAATTTTATTAGGAATTCCTTTTACGGGCAATGGTAGAATAAAAGCATTTCATACAATATTTGTCATTTAATGTCAATAAGAGTTGAAAATAAAATCCCTTATTATGTTTAATTTCTTATGGGCGTACATTTCGTTCTTTTTGGCAATCTTTTTTGGCTAACGTGTCACATAAGAAAATCGAAATACAGACGAAGAATAAGCACAAGGCCTATGGAATCACAATATTTCAAACACGTACAGGAGGAAAATTCAATGCAAATCTCCAAAGACTTTTAAGAGCGCTAGAGAGAGAGAGAGAACAGTACTGGCATTAGCATTATAAACCATCTGCATAATTACCCACAAACACAAAAGCAGCGTATAAGTGTGTGTGGTGTACACATATCCTTACGAATAATTCTTATACAATTACGCACACACATTAAAATGCTGCATGGCACAAGGACACATACATACAAATTAGCACATAAAAATTATGTGCCTGTGTATTGTTGTATTATTTGGCGACATACACATACGCAGACACCTATTCTCCACTCCATTTATGCAAAACAAAAAATATGTGTCAGGGAACGTACGTATAGGACAGAGGGTAGAATGGGAAATCTTCTTAAAATTTATTGACATGAACATCAGCAAATTTAAAGATTTTAACTGTCGCCTCTCCCATATACTTTCTCTTGCTTTTATGTGGCATTTGCACTCATCATGTGAGTCATTAAATTTTAACACCTTAAAAGTTCTAACACACTGTGACACTGACTTTCATTTCATTTCATTTGGCAACGCACGTAAAAGCCTAAAAACCCATAAAATTTAGGACAATAACTTCCATTTCTGTCACATTTCAGTCATACTTTTTTAAAAGATTTTCTGTTGTTTTTGCCGCTTAGTTGACTTTAATGGTTGTTTTTTTTTTTGGGCGGTAAAAAGTATTTTTTATTGGAAATGTCATATGCCAACCTATAAACTTATTAGGTTTTAACACTTTTTTCCATAATTCTGAAAGAAACAAATGCAACAAAAATAATCAAAAATTTCAAACTGGATTATGTAGACACGCATAAAATTAAAAAAATGGGTCATCAGTAAAAGCATTTCTTAATGTGTTGATTTTTATTATTTTACTCGAATGACGTCATTTGTCACGTACCTCCCTGCTGCTCCTACTACTATGCTTGCGAGCAGTACCATATCATGTTCGAGAAAGGTTTTAATCTTTCACTTGTTATACAAAGTTATGTTAGTTCTGTTGATCTCTGCCATCTTCGTCTTATTTTTACTAACGATCGTCTGTCTTTTATTTTCAATCCCATTTGCCAATCCTCTTTAATGCTATGTCCGCTGGGAAGAGTTTTGGTTTCTTTAAACGGTGCTAGAAGTACTCTAACCCATCTGGTATCCTTACTATTACATACATACATACATACACATATAATTCGTTATTTCAAGCCTTCAGTTAGGATTACAACGTAGCTTCTCACACTACTTATGCCGTGTTTGCAGAGTTTTTGCCAGAAATCTGCTGAGAGAAAGTCACCGTCATATTCTGTTTTATTGAAGATATCTCCCGGGGGTTTAAACCGCGGCCTAATGTCTAAGCCAACACACTATCTACTAGATTACGGCGACTTCAGAATCCTTATTTATATCTGCCAGAAAATTGAATACAACTGTCATACATGGTCCGGTAATTCGAAACTTATTTTGAGGTAGCACGACCTCGTGCAGGAAAGAGCGAAGGTATTTATTAATAACGGCATGGTACTCTATGTTGTAAGACTGATACATGGCACTTGCATGTTAGTTCACCGGTCTTTCACTACTACAAAGCATTGTGTTCAAGCGAAATAAGTCGACATTTTCCTGGAAATCACATATTTTAACATGACCGTTAAATGCCTTATTCGTGCTCAGTTTTCTGCCAAGCGGGACGCACAAAGAAAATTCGTCTTTTAGTTGCACTATCCGTATGCGTAATGCTATTTCTACAGAAGTTTTTCTGTCTTAATATAAACATACGACTTCCCATTGTCGTTCACCCATAATTTATGTGATCGCAGACTAAAATCAATATACTCCATGTGTAGTGACCCTTCTTTGAGTGTTATTTGCATACATAAAACAGGTACAACCATGCCCATCTGGGTCTTAGTGGTGTACCCGTTGTGCTTTCCCTATAAATCAGAGAAACTAAGCTTGAGACTTGACCCTTTTCCGCTCATTATTGTCTAAATTACATTGCGTACATGTATACATATCTAGTCGCTGTAGTCTAGCCTGCTAGAGTGTTGACTTATTAGACGTGAGGCCACGGTTCAAAATCCAGGTCAGACATTTCGAATCAAACGAAAATATGAAAAAATATTAAAAAATATTTCTTCGGCGACTTCCACTCAGCAGATTTCTGTCAAAAACGCTGCGAGTTAATAAGAAATTGGCCATTAAAAGTTTCTCAAAAAATCTGTCATTCGGAGTCGAGTTCAAACTGTAGATCTCGCCACTCATGCATAAAAATAACAAGCACAGCATAAGTGATGTGAGATGCTAGGTGATAATCCTGACTGCAGGCTTTTAATGACCAATGTATGTATGTACGTACTTGCATGTCTATAGAGTTTGGCTCTGCATTTCCCAAATACGATGACTGAATCTATTCAAGGCCTGATAGTCTGTATATCTCCATAAATAGTTGTTACAAGGGCAAGGCAATCAAAATTCCGTCTGAAGCTAATGTTTTCGTACATGAAGGCCGAGTCATCTAGTATCCTTCATGTTTAGACTTTCTCAACTGACAGGTTTCTTCAGATAGGCTTCGAAAAGACTTAAGCAGACTTAGATTTGTTACCATGGAACATTGAAAATGTTATATGGCTTCCATAAGTTCTCACAAGAAGATGCTTATGAAGTAGATCGTTTAGAGAACGTTACAACCTCTACACTAAGGCAGATTCTGATGACAACATTATTTCGACCAAGTGTTTTTGAAAGGAAAAACATCTTGAACTTTTTGTGGATATTCAACAACCGTGAGGCTACGGTCCGTGGACGCAGGTACTCAGGCCGAGGATTTGACTATCTTAAGATTACATCACAATTTAATGACCAATTGAGGAGTTGTAACCGTTTGGGGTTCGGGAACTTGACGGAATATAGCCAGATCTTATGGAAGAAGATCTGACATTTCTCGACAACAGTCCCCGATAAAATCTCATTCCATCAGAATGGAGCATGATAAGCATAGTTTTTATACTGCAGATAAGACGCTAATCTTGCTCCTCTCTTTTGCTTTAAAGCCTCTCAGTTCGGTAATAGAACCATCTTTGGATAACACCGCAGTTCTGTCTGTAAGGACAATTTAATTATCCATTGCTCAGGTTTAGCTGTTTAAGTTCCCGGGTCTTTTTTGCATACAGCAAAAACGTTGACACTGTCTTACCTATCAATACGTAGAAGTCGTTGACCCAAAGAGAATATATTCTGAATTGTTTTTTTTTCAATATATTTTGCTATGTAAGTGGGGTCCTTAATGGGCGTCTTCGGCAGATTCAGCGTACAAGGCATTACAATGAACTGAAGATCGTAATTCTTTCTCTACTCGTCACAAGAGTTCGCTTGTGCTAGAGAGGTAAGAAATCGAACCATTCTTCCTCTTATAAATTTTTGTAATGAATGAATTGTTGAGGATGTGGGAACAGACCTCTTACAATGTTTGGCAATTTTCAGGCTTCCTTTAAGGATTGAAAGCCATATGAACCGTATTATGGAACACTATCCACGAAAATAGCGTCTCTAGAACTGATTTCGGAGCTTATGAAGCAACCACTTTTAATAGTCTTTGATTACAGCAATCCTTTACCCAGCAATGCTTTGGTAGCACTTGCGAGTCACTGTTTATTTTGCTTGCATATCTGTTACTCTTTAAATGTAAAGAAAATTTTTGGAAAATTTTAATATTTTTTAAAGGTCTTCTCTGGGTAATCGGCTAATATTGTAATCCCCTATTATTATTCTTTATTTTTTTTATTTTTTTGATATTCTTTTAGGCTCAGCCGTGAACAAATTTTGCTTAGAGGCTTAGATTTTTAAGGCAGACATAATCATTCTGAATAATATTTTCAATTTTCAATCTTGTACGATGCCGTTGTTGTTGTTGTTGTTGTCTGTCGACTTATTTTGTTTTGAGAATTCATAAAATATGATATGAGTTTTGCATTTTTGACTGATTAGATTGACAGTGTTCAAATGGTTTTATAAACGATTTCTCTTTCGTTTCTTAAATTTAGTTTCAATTCTTTCTTGTTCTTCTTTTTTTATTCTAAAGCGGATTATATTTACTCGCTCTCTCTCTCTCTTTCTCTGCCTCCCTCATATGTATGAATTGTGATCCTTAACTACAAAGGTGTTTTGGCCAGCATTTACAGTGAGAGTGTGTTTGTTCATGTGTGTTGAGGTTTACATTTTTAATGTCACTCGAAGCTAAATACACAGAAACAACAAACACACACACATGCTCCATTTGTGGCTTTAATATGCAACCCTTTTTCCATTTGACTCTCTCTCTCTCGCTCTCTCTCTCTCTCTTCCAGAAAGGGTTGAGTAAGGCATCCCCTTTCATTTTCTTTCAATCTTTTCTTTAGTTTGGTTACTAAACCACTGACATGCTTGGCATGTAAAATATATGTATGTGAGTATATGTATGTAGACATGTGTGTATGTATGTGTATATGCATATTATAGGTTACCTTTGACTTATTTGATGCGAATACAAGAAAAGGAATTCTTTGTTTAGCAGCAGAGAGATTTTTACTCGACGATAAGAAATTGACCGTTCAATGGTCATCGGTTGCATGGTTTGATGGGTGTCATGTCAATGTTGTGTAGTGGTTTAGTTAACACGATATGTATACATATATATGTATGTATGTATGTATGAGTGTAAAAGTGTTCCTTTTTATCAGACAAATACCTCTCTACATATACATACATATGTACACATACTACATACTGTTGCAGTTAATAATTGTATCAGATTAAAAGGCAACTATTTGTTGCGGTTTTGTCAACAGCAATTATCCTCCTACACAGGTTTTGTCTCAAAATCAAAGAAAAATTTTATTTAGAAACACTTTCTTGTGTGAATGAAGTTGAAATTTTTCAAAAGAATATTTTCTATTACACTTGATAGCTTTTATTTTTATTTTTTTTAACTTTTAAAAAATATTTACACTTGAGTTTATTAAAGAGAATATTATTATTTACGAGTGTAAATACTTGTTGCCCTACAACAAAATCGGAATCAATGTTCGTTTGAAGCACAGTTTGTGGTACAAGGGTTACCATCAAATAAAGACCGATTTTAACCATGAGGTATAAGGCGCATACACCAATTTGAAATTGCTTGATTGAGATTATAGGAGCACCAAAAATGTGGTTGATAGACTACAAACATTGTTTTCTTCATGAAATCTCATTTCTTTACATATTTTATCATCACAACAGAGCCCAATATAAGGAGTCCGCCAAATAACTTTTTTTTGAAAATGCTTTTAAAAAAACTACTGAATATTTTCTCAAATTTCTTTTTTTATTTGAAAGTACAATCCTTCCGGTTAATAATGGAAAATAATTTCATTCAAGTGGCTGCCTCGGCTCGCCATGCAGTAGCCTACACGATCGGTCCAATTTTTAAGCACATTATCGATAGTGTGCAGACGGCGCTACGTGCCACACAGCCGAAGCTACATTCGATGTTTTGCGCCCTGTTTTTGAAGATCGCATTATCAGTCGCAGAGCTGATGTCGTTTGGCCACCTCGGAGCTGCGATTTGGCACCGTTGGACTATTATTTGTGGGGTGCCGTCTAAGATAAGTGTTACGCCGACAAGCCAGAGACAGTTGACGCTTTAAAGGACAATATTCGTGAAGCCATTGGTGCAATACAGCTGCACACAATCGATAATAATAATTTGGCTTGTATTTCACTGCTATATTGCTACTACAATGCTATTAAAAAAGAAGGAACTTTTGAAGGTCGCCGTAGTCTAGTAGGTAGTCAGGCCAGGGTTCGAGGCCAGAGTTCGAAGCCAGGGTTCGAGCCCCAGGCCTGACATCAAAGACAAAATACAAAAAGTACTTCTTCGGCGACTTCCTCTCAGATGATTTCTGGCAAAAACTCTGAGAGTAAATAAAAACTGCCATGAAAAGTTTCTCATTAAATAAAAATCTGTCGTTCGGAGTCGACTTAAACTGTAGGTCCCACCACTCATGTATAAAATTAACACTCACAACATAAGTGGTGTGAGAAACTAGGACGTTGTACAATGGGTCATACCTCCGGGTACTGTACATGTCTTAATTGACAAGTAGACGTCCTCTAACCATGAATACTGCCAACCACAAAATCTTTTTTGATAATTTTTTTTTACAAGTTTTGAGTTACTCAAGCTTCCTATGCGTGTGCTTATTGTCACCTGCCGCTGGAGTTGCAAAAACTGCAAAAAACTGAAAAAATTGTTTTGCAAAATATCACTCACAAGTGGCCATTGTACCAATTTGGGTACACCCCTCTAATGTCCTGAATTTTATTTTTTTTTACTTTTTTACGTTTCTGTTTTTTTGCATTGTTAAAAATAAATAAACATTGAAATTTACAAAATTTAACGTATAGTTTCTGTTTGACTGTAAATGGGATAATTGGTCATTGCAACCCTTTAGTCAGGAATACGACCTAGTTTCTCACACCACTTACATTGTGTGTGTTAATTTTATACATGAGTGGCGGGACCTTCAGTTTAAAGTCGACTCTGAACGACAGATTTTTGAGAAACTTTTCATGGCAATTTTATTTACTTTCAGAGTTTTTGCCAGAAATCTGCTGAGAGGAAGTCGCCGAAGAAATACTTTTTGTATTTTATTTTGATGTCTGGCCTGGGGCTCGAACCCTGGCTTTTCGTTGGCATATTTCGTTGAGTTGAAGATGTCTGACCTGGGGTTTGAACCGAGGCCTCACGTCTAATAAGCCAATACACTACCTACTAGACCACGGCGACTTCATTACATTATCGTTTATAAATAAAAGATTTAAGTTTAACATGCATAAACTCTCCTCTTTCTTTTCTTTCTCCCACAGTCCACTTTACTAGATCCAAAGCAATACACTATATTTGGCTCTTACGAATCAGAAGGAAAAATTGCAATTAATATCCATATCCACTGGAATTTAAGCGATTATTGATAATTTCAATGATTCTAAATGTATCGTGTTCAAGCGGAATTATACATTTACTCGTATGTATATGCACAATCAATTAATATTAGCTGTTAGTGGACACTTTAATTTCTTAATTTTTTACGATTTTTCGGCAAGACAAACTGAATCTTTATAATTTCCGCAGTTGACGAAAACATGCTCAAAAATTTTAATTTAAACAATCGTTCGAAAGCATTGAAAATGCTGATCAAAAATTCAAGAAACTTGAAATTTTTTCTTCTAAAAATCACTTTAAATGACGTCATCATTTTTTTCAATAAATTATTACAAAAAAAAATATAATTTAAGTATCAATATTTAGTTTCAATTTATTTAACAATTATTTTATTTTTCTTATTATTTTTCTTGTATTTTTTCAATTTTCCGCTAAGAATTCGTACAATTTTATGCGATTTTTCAATTTTAAGTGCCGATGTTCTGTTAACATCCGCCCTCTGTTAGTAACTCCACTGTCCTGTGTATAACATTACTCTGCTATTTTTTGTAACATAAAGCTCTGCCTGATTACTCCTTATTTCTCCTTTTATAACACTTAGAAAATACTTTCGAAAATGACACTCCTTAAGGAAACTGTTATAAAACTGTACGAAAACTGTTATAAACAAAGGATATGAAGCAGAAACTGTTCGTTTTATGATATAATTTAAAGCATCGAACACCAGTTGCTTTTTAAAATATTCAACAGTTAGTTACAGAGCTGTAACTGTTGAAATGTTATCATTTTCATAGTGCCAGCTCTGTAGTTTAACATTGTTGCCTGTTTTTTTTAAATTTTTTTTTTTAAGAGGAAAAAAAATTCCTTTCTCTGGATGATTTACGACCTTAATGTCCATAAAAATCTACAGATTACGACAAAATATTTTTTTTTTTGTTGGGTAATTGAAAATTGTCAGTGTGTCCCTTTTACTTGGCTTAATTCTAAATATTCTTTTTACTTTTTCTCTCTTGTTTTTATCGTATTTAATAGTCTTAATTTAACATAAAAATGTGATAAAAATTTAAACAAATTGAGTGTAAAAATGTGCTTGAAACACAATCACTGCCTACTCTGACTGACATCAATGACACTTCATTTGAATACCTCAACAGATGTGGTCTCTTTTGTTTCTTTCAGTTTTTATTTTCCTTTGTTGCTGTTGTTGTTATTTTATATTTGGAGTATCATACTTTATTTAAGTGCAAGGATAAGTAGGCTTATCCAGGCAGACAGACAATGTAATTGTTATAAGAGGGTTGTTTAATAAATTCATTTGGGAGATGCTTCATGAAGTTATTAATTGTGGGAGGTTACGGAGAATTGGATTTAAGCTACGCTTCAGAAGATGAGGGTACATTTTGAATTACGAAGCTACTGCAAGTCAGTAGATCACATAAATCTTAATTGCTTAATTGGTCATTGCAATCCTTTAGTCAGGATTACCACCTAGTTTCTCACACCAACCATGTTGTGGGTGATAGTTTTAATCCATGAGTGCCGGCATATACAGTTTAAAGTCGATGCCGAACGACAGATTTTTTGAGAAACACTTCATGGCAATTTTTATTTACTTGCAGAGTTTTTAGCAAAAGACTGCTCCGTGGAAGTCGCCAAAAGCAATAGTTTTTCATACTTCATTATATACGAGATAAAAGAGTTAAGGTTTGAACTCACGAGCTCTCTTCTAGTAAAACATTTGCGGTTACTATAACAGATTTTCCATTACGAGTTTTCGTATATTTCCGATGATATCTTGGCCATAACTTGACAATTTTTGTTTTCCAATTGCTCCTACGTTAAGGCTTATTGACAAAGTCCCACAAAAAATTTTTAACGGCGTCAAATCGCGTGATCTTTGCGGCCTAATTTTAAAATTAATTTTTCTGGAAACTTATCATAAAATGAACAGAAAATCGGTCCTGTTGTCTGGGTCATTCAGATCACATACTGTTCGCAGTTCGAAAAAATGGCTTATCATACGGCCATATGGCTCCGAATTATGGTAACGTTTCTTCAATGATCATTTTGGAAAAAATAGGACCCAGTTACAATGGCTTTACACAATAAAATCTGGGTTTTTAGAGTTCCTTGTTTATTTAACCACCGAGTGGAAAATGAGATACATCGCTGAAGAAATTTTTTTTAATAGTTCAGCATCGGAAGACTGTCGCTTTAGTTAGGTTTAGGTTAGAGGACGTGTACTTGTCAATTAAGACAAGTACAGTACCCGGAGGTCGAATTGACCCATTGTCGCTTTAGTACTCAATCCACTTTCTACAGCATAAGTTAGACTTTATATGCATGGCCAAAATACGCCATAAGATAAAACTGTAAGCTAAGCCCAATTCCGCTATGAAATTGACAAATTAGCATTATCCGCAGGGTTACTCTAACAAAAATATATTTTCCTCTATGAAGGACTATGAGGACTATGATCAATTGCAACATTTCTCATCGTATTATTGGTTTCGCATGCATGAGCACTCAAAACCAGGCACTGTTTCCAGTAGTGAGCAACGAATGTAAGATACTGGCCCACAATCCAACAAAATTTATTGGGACAAGATGGGTATCTACAGACCTTATCCGATATGTAAAGGGAGAACGATTCGGCTGCAAGTTGTGATCGTAGCTTCTTGACAGCCAGCTAGAGTACGCAATTATAACTTTGGAGCGACATGGTAGCGGGGCGAGTGGATGTTTGGAACACTGAATGTATGTGGGGGAAAGCTGTCTGCCATTTGGATTTGTATTGGTTGCCAGCCAACTGGTTTGTGGTAAATCTTTGTAGAATGCAACTCTATTGCAACTCTCCAACAAGTTCGATGTCAATTCAACTACAGTTCAGTAGAATCCACTTCCTAGCATCAACCGACAAATGAATAGTGGCCTAGTAAACCCTTGACTACAAGTCCTGTATTAATGTTAGGCCTTAATTTGTGAACCTTAATGTCTCCGTTAGTAGTCGCCGTAGTCTAGTAGGTAGTGTGTTGGCTTATTAGAAGTAAAGTCAGGGTTCAAACCCCCGGGTCAGATATCTTCAACAAAACGAAATATGAAAAAATATTTTTGCGGCGACTTTCTCTCAGCAGATTCGTGGCAAAAACTCTGAGCGTAAATAAAAATTGCCGTAAAAAAGATTCTCAAAAATCTGTCGTTCGGAGTCGACTTTAAACTGTAGGTCCCGACACTCATGTATAAAATTAACACACACAGCATAAGTGGTGTGCAAAACTAGGTCCATAATCCTGACTGAAGGGTTGTAATGAGCAATTGTGTATGTATGTATGTATGTAATGCCTCCGTATTATTGTATTTAAGAGAATATTGATTTTCATGTAAAGTATTCGTATAAAATATGCTCGCATTACAGATTTTATAGGCAAAACTGAGGAATTCTTTAATGCTTGATAAACTCCCTCATAAATCCATCATTCTCATCATTCGAATAACAACCCTCGCATAACGTAAGCCACTAATTGAGGATATAAACGATAATGTATTCTTTATGAGAAATTAAATGCCGATTTTTTATTTAAGAACACAATCAATTGAAACTCATATTAAATCAGCATAAAAACTCCATCTTTAAAGACTTTAAATATGTTTTCATGTTCGCTACCATGCTCCCATGTATTTTAATTTTAATTTCTCTCCCTTAATAGGCCTTAAAGTATGGGAACAATTTAATTTTGCAACGTTCTGTGGCAATCGTAAATTGATTTATTCGGCATTAAATTTTTAATATTACCGTGGCATACTTACAATAACAGTAATGGCAATGGCAACAGCAACAATAATTTTATTAATGCAACATGCAATACATACATACCGTATTTATAAGCGAACGATTATAAATTCTGTTTTTTTTCAAAGGATTTCCTTCTATTTCCTCCTGTTGGCTGCTGTAACTGGATTTCTTCCGGGGCTTAACATTGAAATTGATCGTTAATTTTTGATATTTTCTTTTAATATGATGTTGTTGTTGTTGTTTTTGATTTAATGCGGTGAAACATTTTTGTTGTTGTTTTGCAACAGATTTACTGTTGCCGGAAATACATCCCAGAATAGAAAGTATTTATAAGAGTATTGATAACTAATTCGTTACTGCTATGCCATTAGGATGTAAAGGCTTGTAGTTAAATTGTTCCAACCTCAATTAAGCTACTGACCCATTTGCTGTGAAAGATATGATAGATTAGGTCAAGAGGGTATAGTCCTGGCTAGTGAAGGAAAAACTAAGAACTAAATGTTAGCAATCGTGTAATACCCAAAGAAAAATCAAATTCGAGTACATTCGAGGATAAACAATTATTCATCATGGTTTTTACAACTTTAAACAAATCAAGAAGCTTCATTCCCCTTAAAAATAAACCATCAAGAAGCTCTGTGGTCCTCCAGGAAAGATAACATCAACAACAAATATAAAAGAAGTTCTTGAAAAAGATTGAAATTCAAAGAGAAAAGTTCTTCAATACTATACCCTATGCTAAGATCGAAAAATTTTAAATAAAGATTTTAAATCAAGGAAATGACAGACGGCAACTCTATTATTCTAGAATCAGTTGCAATAAATTAAACATCTGCTTAGCTGAGTAATTTTGTTTCGTGAAACTGAAACAAAGCAGAGAAATCATAGGATAATACAGGAGGAAAAGAACTAGATAAGGTGGTGCAATCACCTTGAAGTGTGAGGCCCTACTTAGAATGGAAGTTGGATCCATATTTACACTACAAAGCAAAATACAAACAATCCCCGTTGAAAATCGTTAGAGTCATGAGAGAAAGTTTAGTCATGATGAGATGTCAAAAAACTTAGCGTCTTCATAGTAAGAACCGGGCGCTAGCAATTGAGGTGAAATATAGTTTCGTTTTGCTGCCTAGACACACAGCTTAAGCAGAAGACAATTGAGCAAGTGCCTAGTTTGATGGCAGCGCACTTTGACAACCGTAATATTGCGATGGACGGTCATGCATTTCAAAGAAAGAAGCAAAGTCCTGCAGAGTCTATAACTATTGCACGTGTTCTTCCTATGAAACCGAACTTGCAGTTGAACTGATGCAGTTAGCCCTGTAAAATATCGGACTCTGTGTGCTCTCCACCAGCACTGGCCAATTCATCAGCAATGCAATTCTGAATACCATATAAGAGTTACCTTTGAGGTTAACTTCGAAATTGCTTTGAAAAATCCGTGGCATTGCTAGACAAGGCTAACAATCATTAGAATTAGATAAAATGGATGCAATAATTCCAAATGGACTTTATCGGATCAAGAGGATGAATTACAAAATAATATTGAAATTAGTTTAGGCCACTGAACATGGTACTTTTATGCAAGAAAATATCTCTTGTCGAGAATTTATAGAAGACCATACAGCATCCTGAAAGCCCCAATTAGTGTTGAGGGAATTTATACTGAAAATATTTGTGCAAACAATTATCTTCGTTATCTTGATTATCTCAGATCTCGTGTTTGATCGAACATTTAAGAATTTGTCGCTTCCATAAAGCATTTTACCTTGTTTCAGCTTTGTTACTCAAAATTATTATCATTAAGCATATGATTGTTCAATTGTAGCATGTTCGAGAATAACAAGATCGCCCAGTGTCGCGGGTTAGACAAAGTGATGTCTTTGAAAATATGTAGCGTATGGTGGTTTTAAAAAATCGATGTCCGTTTTTTTGGGGGGCAGCCCCCTAGAATGTTTATTTCTGTCAGATTTTAGAATCAAAGTTTGAGTGCAATTAGAAGATGTTAACCCGTGCCACTGGGGCCTCAAAGTTTTGAAAATCTCGATTTTTTTACAGTTTTGCGACTTCGGCGATCCATATCTCTGGAACGGCTAAAGCTATTCCCCCGTGTCATACATCAAATTAAAGGCCATACTGTTTATAATATTTTACATTCTACACAATAAATACGCAACTAGTACTGGAACCGAAAAAAAGAGAGCCAATTTCCCTAAAAACGTGACTACTTCTAATGCCAGATGTAGAAGCCATCACTTTTACGAGAAATAAAAATGTTCACTAGAAAAAATTCTGAAATTTTTTTACCCTGTGATATAAAACCACCCTAATGTAGCGCTTAGTGAACCCAACATTTGCTTTCTCTGGAAATATTGGAAGAAGTGGCTTACTAGACATAGTGATTGGAGTCATTAAATGTACTAATGCCAGACACCCAGGCCTTCGGCGTGTGGCAAATAAATTCTGCAAAAATCCGGAAAACGAAAAAACCACCAAATTTTTTTTCTGTTATTCCAACACAATGCACTCCAAGAGTAGGACTTCATCTACTGAGTTTTGGTCTTAAAAAAATGGGTAAATGTCCAGAACTGTGTACTGGTTCTAAATTATCTGTAGGGAATGAACAATTACAGTCTAAGTGGCTTCATTAGAAGCTCTGGATGATACCTACATACATACATGCACAATTGGTCATTGCAACACCTTCAGGCAGGATTACAATCTAGCTTCTCAAACCACTTACAATGTTGTGTGTATTAATTTTATACATGAGTAACGGGACTTACAGTTTAAAATCGACTGCATACGACAGATTTCTGAGTAGCTTTTCATTGCAAATTTTTTTACTTTCAGAGTTTTTGCCAGAAATCTGTTGAGAGGAAGTTGCCGAAGCAATTTTTTCAGATTTCAATTTGATGTCTAACCTGGGGTTTGAACCATGACTTCACGTCTAATAAGCCACTAGACTACCTGGGGCAACTGCAAAGACGAGGAGTTTATTTATCTCCCATCAAAGCAAATGTTTACCGTGTAGTTTGTTTTCGGAGTTGAGGAGGAAAACTTCTATGTTTTGTTTCCCAGTTTTAAATTCATTCACTCGTTAGAAATATTTTTCAACGCCATGTGAGGTAAAAAAGTTTCCCGTTGCAATAGAACATTGTTTATGTCAATAAAAATGCACTCACCTTGATTCATCTCTTGTTTCCCGGATACGGGATATACTGCTGTAAGTATTTGCTACGCACGTAGCATGTATTTGAATCTGAAACTGCCACTGGTGGACCACGAAATTTATAACGACCATCAAATTCAATTAGTTACTAATCTACAGCGACAAAATTAAATATGAGTTGAAAAGGTAATAAAACAAAACAAAAAGAAAGAAAACACTGTAAGAAAAACTATAAGAATTCCATCATTAAGTATCAAATTTCAATTAAAATCGCTGGAGGTAATTTTCATTTTCCACAATAAAACTAAAAAGTTTTTGAATTCTGTTGCTAAAAATTTTTAATTTGAGACGAAAATATACCAAAAAGGAACATAAAAATATAAGCATCATTATTTATATATATTTTCTTTAATTTTCTTACCTTTTCGGCGAACAAAAAATTAAATTTTTAAAAATCTTAAAAAAGGATATATGGGCTGCTCTGAAAGTATGATAGCTAATCCCAAACTATTTATAGAGTATTATTTCTTGCATAAAACTACAAGTTGTGTGATAAAAGTTTTATGAAAATGGTTAAAATTTTCTAACAAAAAATTAAGATAATTATATTTTTTTTTGAAAAAAATTCTTTTCATTCGAATGTGAAAAAAAGGCTTTAAGCATGATTATTAAAGGCTGGAAGACTTTCAGCTCATTTTTCGAAAAGGCGCAAGAGGTGTAAATATATCATTATCAAAGCGCATGATTCTATTATCTCATACGTACGTAGTTGACCGAAATATTATCATCTGTAATAAAACATGGGACGGAACACATTTTTCTAATGTTTGTTGTCACGTGAGATAAATATGAGAAGAGCAGTAAGAAAGATTCTACAACATTTCAGTAAACAGCTGCTAGCAATCAGCGTGAAAATTGGTAATATTTTTTCATCCCAAACTAGAGGGTGTTTTTTACAGAGGTATAGAACTTTAAGTTGGCATTACTTTTCAAGATGGCGACCGATTTAACAGCTGTCAAGTGATTATTCTCAATTTGGTTTGGCAATTCATCATGAATAGACTCACGCCTGAACAACGCTTGCAAATAGTGCAATTTTATTTCGAAAATAATGGTTCTGTGCGGAAAACGTATCGCGCACTACGTCCATTTTATCGTCGACAAAATCGTCCATCAGAGCAGTTAATTCGATTAACCATGGAACGTTTTCACACCACGTTTACTCTTATTGATAACTCGCATCCCCAGAGACGCTGTACGGTGCGTACAGAAGAAGCTATTGCTGCTGTAGAGCGTAGATTTGAGGAAGATCCGAATGAGTCCATGCGCCATCGAGCACAGGAATTGGATCTGTGTCCATCCACTTTATGGAAGATTTTGCGGAAGGATCTTGGTTTGCGTGCTTACAAAATCCAACTCGTGCAAGATTTGAAGCCAAACGATCATCAAGTAAGGCGTAGATTCGTCGAATGGGCCCAAAACGAGATTACCGTTGTTCCCGATTTTCATAAGCGAATTTTGTTTAGCGATGAAGCGCACTTCTGGTTGAATGAACTTGAATTGAATTGAATAACCATGATGTCCAGGAGATGTGGTTTCAACAACACCTGTGAATTGGCCTCCAAGATCTTGTGATTTAACACCGCTAGACTACTTTCTGTGGGGCTACGTAAAGTCATTGGTCTATGCGGTAAAGCCACAAACGCTTGACCATTTGGAAGACAACATTCGCCGTATTATTGCCGATATACGGCCACAAATGTTGGAAAAAGTCATCGAATATCAGACTTCCAGATTGGACTACATCCGCGCCAGCCGTGGCGGTCATATGCCAGAAATCATATTCAAAATGTAATGCCACAAGATTATCTTTCGGATAAATAAAATTCATGTCAATCGAATAATCCATCGTTGTTTTATTGCAACTTAAAGTTCTATACCTCTATAAAAAACACCCTTTACTAAAGGCAGTTTGTTCTGTTCCAAGTGGTACCATCTTTGGCGATAAACATCCTGTTGTCATGTTTGTTGCTGCCAATACTTTCTTCAGTTCATAAGACGACCTTCTATTTTCTTCTTCTTCAATGTCTTTAGTAGCAGGAATGTTACGTATATATGTAATTAATATATAATCGGTCATTGAACTGACCGGTCGCTCATTGAGGTTTGAACTTTGGTCAGACGCTTAATAAGGTAACACGCTACATACTACGCTACGACTACTTCAATCAATATCAAGAACATATCAATAGAAAATTCAACCTTTTCACTTTCGTTCCACACTTAACTTTCAATTCTTCTTCAAAAACCATAAATATTGTATTATTTACGATAAAACTTCACAAAATCTTTGAAATCTTAAAAAAATTATATACGTCGTGTATACCAAAAAAATCTCTAGAAAAGTTGTATGTATCAAAAATGATACATAAGCCAGAATTATGAAGTTTTTGAATTTTTTAACCCCTGTATGAAATTTTCTTTTTTTATTTCGTTTAAAATAATGTCAATAACAATACTAACGAATTCTAAAAATATCAGGCAACTAACTTTTTCTGAATTAAAGTTATATCGTCTTAAATATTGAAATGTATCAATTTCGATACAAAGCTCGATCTGCGGTTAATAATCCGAATAGTATCGTTTGCAATCTGCTGATGCACATCTTTGTAGAGGTCTTTCTAGCAGACCCTAGGAACTAAGTAGCTCATGACCTTACTTTTGCCTTTAAAACCTATTTCTGTGCTCATTTTTCTGTTAATAATCGCAGGCTTTTAAGTGAATTGGTTTCATTTTTTCAAATAATTTTGTTGGGCACTTTAACATATCCTTCCAAAAAAGTTGAAATTAAATATCCTTTCTTTTTTCAATTGATCGGCCAAATGGGTTGTCACTTTCCATTGCTGCTTTTCACAATTTTCCGCAATTTTCCTGCCAAATATTCCACCTGAATTTCCGTAAACTGACAGTTTAAAAACGTTTTAATTTTTTTATTTTTATTTCTTTATTATTGTTGTTGTTGTTATCGTTGTTATTTTATACTTTTTTATTTGATTGTTTTTATTTGTATTGTTTGTTGTTATTGTTGTACTGTATTTATATTAACAACTTTATTAAATTGTACATGTGAACAAACAATCAACGCTTAAAAAAAACGAAACGAATTTTTTTTGATTAAAATTTACTTCCAATTTCATTCATTCATTCATTCATTATTTGTTTATATTCGTGTGTTGTTGCTGTTGTTGTATCTCTTACTCCAATTGGTGAAATGAATGCCGGATCGAGTAGCGAAGTGAAAGTATTGAAATGAAATGAATGAATCGATAGGCAACAGGGATGTATGGAATGTAAATAGTCCCGTAGACAATTGAGTCCATAAGCTTACGCGTAAACGAGTGTCGAATGAGTAAATTGAGCGGAAAGTTTTTTTTTTAACCGAAATAAATTCTTCGTTTTTAAAGGTGGGAGAAGGATTCCGTTAGCCGGTAGCAGAGATCAGCAATGAATCGTTTATTCGCTACTCATAAGCACTTATGAAATTTTGAATATAAGTGAGTCAACATTATTGAAATTTAACTATGTACTCTGATTCATTCATACTCACTACAACGTTTATTTATAAATACAGGTTACAATGAGTATGCGTAAAACGTTGACATCAAACTCATACCATTCGAAATATGTTTGGTTCATACGCCTACTCATTTAGATTCATAACTTTAGAAAAATATTTATAGAGGATCGAGTATTCATCAAAGTTTACAGTCTTGGTTGTTGTTGCACTTACAAAAAATAAAAAGACCCAAAAGCCAAAAAGACAGAGCAGCGAGCATAGTAAACACACAACTTTTCAGTGAGTATTTTAGTATTCGTACGAGAATCATACTTATTTTGTGATACGTGTACATATATGTTGAGAAGTCGCCATGGTCTAGTAGCTAGTGTGTTGGCTTATTAGACGAAAAGCCAGGGTTCAAGCCCCAGGCCAGACATCAAAATAAAATACAAAAAGTATTTCTTCGGCGACTTCCTCTCAACAGATTTCTGGCAAAAACTCTGAGAGTAAATAAAATTGCCAAGAAAAGTTTCTCAAAAAAATCTGTCGTTCGGAGTGGACTTTAAACTGTAGGTCCCGCCACTCATGTATAAAATTAACACACACAATATGGATGATGTGAGAAACTAGGTCGTAATCCTGACTGAAGGGCTGTAATGACCAATTATGTATGTATGTACATATATGTTGAGTTATGGAGAGTTGAAATCAACAACATCATACGTGTTGTTAAGTATAAATATGATGAGTACTTCAAACTTTGAATATGAGTACTGGTTCCATGATATTAAAATAAGTATGTATAAGTGAGTCGTATAATTATCAGAAATTATGAGTATGATGAGAGACCTATATCTTGCTGTGAACAAGCTCACTAACAGAACATTCTCGACTGGTAGACACCTGAAAAATGACGTTGGCGAACTTATAACATAAAAAACGCAGCAACTCAGTTTGTGGGAAAAATTTTACGCCAATATGCTGAATACAACGTCTGCTCCACAAGATTCAGTCTGCACTTGAATCGGAACATATCTACTCAGTGCCCAGGAATCATTGAGATCAGCGGAGCAATTGGATCAATTAAAAACAACAATATTCCCCCAGAACTCCTTACAATCGACCGCGCTACTAGCGCTACTAGAATCCATACCAGACGAAGTGACCGCCGGCGTAATTATAAATCTTCCCAAAAAAGGCGATTTGACCGATAGGTAGAATTGGAGAGGCATAACTTTGTTGACCATGCTCAACAAAGCGAATATAATAAACAAAAGACTGTGAAAAGCAATTTTTCTCAGAGGGGAACAAGCTGGCTTTCGTTCCAACAAATCTTGCGTCGACCAGGTCAATAGTCTCAGGATTATTGTGGAACAGTCAGCTGAATGGAGATCGCCTCTTGATCTCGTATTTGATGACTTTGAAAAGGCTTTTGATACGCTCAACCACATGACCATATGGAACGCACTGGCTTGCAAGGGTGTCCCTACTAAAATAATAAACTTGATAAAGACACTGTACAACAACGCAACATGCCGCGTACTACATGAGAAACAACTAGGAAAGAGCATCAAATTAAAAACCGGAGTCCGTCAAGGTTGTCCTTGATGTCGCGATGCAAAAGTCAACAAATCATAGGAGAGGGATTATATGGGGTCTATAAGACAGATTAGAAGACCTGGAGTATGCGGATGACATATGCTTATTAAGCCATTCTTTCTCCGATATGCAGTCGAAACTGGATCTAGTTAGCGAAACCGCAAAAATTAGCTGGATTAAAGATGAGTATCCACAAAACCAAATCACTCAGAATGAATGCTAACGCAATGGGGAAATTCCTAATATACGGCAAGGAAATTGATGAAGT
This sequence comes from Sarcophaga subvicina, assembly GCA_936449025.2. Classification (NCBI taxonomy): domain Eukaryota; kingdom Metazoa; phylum Arthropoda; class Insecta; order Diptera; family Sarcophagidae; genus Sarcophaga; species Sarcophaga subvicina. Next base: position 90,220,574 of record OW388081.2, on the reverse strand, counting down.
GGCGGTTCATCAGCAGATATTGCCAGTCGCATTAATAAGGCACGCAAAACTTTTTCCCAACTTAACCCCGTTTGGAAATCATCTCATATATCGAATTTAAATTAAAATTTTCAAATCCAACGTCAAATCCACATTACTTTACGGTTGCAAAACTTGGAATATGGCACCCCGAGATTCCCAGTCTATTCAGGTATTTGTTAACAAATGTCTGCGTAGAATCATGCGTGTTTACTGGCCCTCCATAATATCCAACCCCGAACTCTGGTCAGATACAAACCAGCAAGCAATAGAGATGGAAATAAGAAGACGCAAGTGGGGTTGGCTTGGGCGCACTCTTCGCAAGCCATTAGATGACATCACAAGGAGAGTCATAGATTGGAACCTCCAGGGAAGCAGGCGCATCGGACGACCATCACACACCTGGAAACGCCAAATCACAATCGAGTTGTCCAAACTACGTCTACAGTGGAACGATGTCAAACACCGTGCTGACGATCGAGCTCATTGGAACTAACTTGTTGCGGCCCTATGCTTCCTAGAGGAGTAGGAGGAACATATATATGAGTATGATTCGATTCTACGTATCTTTTTGAATACTCATTGCTGATCTCTGTTAGGTAGTCATTAAAGATGAGAGAATAAGTTATTCAAAACTATTTATGAAAACCAAGGGATTTTATATTCATTTAAGCATTGTAGGGGAACGTAGATTCTCCGGGCTTATAAATGAATGCGAACTTCTTGCTGTAGCTACCCAAATGGTATCCTAGAATGGTTACCTTGCCCCCCTTTGGGATATGAAGGCATCGGGAATTTATTTCCCTGCCAATCGCAAGTTTTCTATACGTTGCGTATTCGAAATATTGTGCAGTTTTCCATGTGAGTGGATTCAGGCATTGAATGCAATGCAAAGCAATGATTTCATAGCCGTTGTTTTGTTTAAACCATAAAACTTTATTAACCAGTCTTCGTAAATGTTGTTATTGTTATTGTTGTTGCTGATTTAATGTTTTCTTTCTTTTTTTCCACCATTTTTTCTTTATTTTTTTATGTAAAACGTTGTATTTTTAGTTTGTTGTTATAAAGGTAGTGTATTTTCATATGCTTGTACAAGGATTTGTGAGAGCTTATCCGTTAAACCAAGGATTCATACATACTAATTTCAGCGTATATGAGTCATTCTGAATTCATATGGAATTGTTCGTAAAAGAAAACTAATTTAAGAAACATACAAAACTGATCATTACAACTCTTCAGTCCGGATTACAACCTAGCTGCTCACACAACCCATGCTGAGTGTGTTAATATGCTTTGTGACCTACAGTTTAAAGTCGACTCCGAACGATAGATTGTTTGAGAAACATTTCATGGCAATTCTATTTACACTCAGCGTTTTTGATAGAAATCTGCTGAGAGGAAGTAGCCGAAGAAATATTTCTGGCCTGGAGCCAACACACTACCTAGTAGACTATGGCGACTTCCCTAGGTTTAAGGAAACCTATCTTTATAAAGATTCAGAGTATCACTGGGCCAGTAGAATACATGGCAAAATCTTTTATCCCTCTTCAATAGGTACATGTATACCTGAAAAGAAGTTGGATTGTCTACATGAATGGATTCAAATCGAAACAGTGTTTTAATCAATGGAATGTAAAATAAAATAAGCTTCATATTAAAGCATGATTCTAGTATCCATTAAACCGAAATATCCACGTATACGACTGTATATTGTCGAAAATATTACTGAAAAACTAATGAAATATTCGTCCTACTCCAAGCAACATTCTCCATGATCATAAATTTGACTTTACAAGCGTTGAAGATTTTTAGACGATTTGGCAAGGCACTCCTTTGTAAACCTTATCTGGTTGCAAGAGCATGCAGACAGATTGAAAATAATTTAGGCACTAATAGGCGTCATGTTGTCTGACCCTGATATATTTTAGATGATTGATGAAGTCGTCGTAGTCTAGCAGGTATTGTGTTGGCTTGTTAGACATGAGCCCGCGGTTTAAACTACAGCCGAGTCATCTCGAACAAAACGAAATACGAAAAAAATCAATTCAATCAATATTTTCTCAAAACACAAGTCATTCGGAGTTGACTTTAAACTGTAGGCCCCGCCACACACGAATAAAACTAACGCAAACATATAGGCGGTGTGAGAGGTTAGGTTGTAGTCTTGGCTAACGAGTAAAGTAATGACCAATCCAATCTTATAGACAAGATAGGCTGTTCACTAAAAACTGCAAGTCAATTATAAGCATATGAGGTCTTGAAGCCGCCGTAGTCTAGTAGGTAGTGTGTTGGCTTATTAGACGTAAAGCCCGTGTTCGTATCCCAGGTCAGACATCAAATCAAAATACAAAAAGTATTTCTTCGGCGACTTCCTCTCAGCAGATTTCTGGCAAAATTTTTATTTACTCTCAGAGATTTTGCCAGAAATCTGCTGAGAGGAAGTCGCCGAAGAAATACTTTTTGTATTTTGTTTTGATGTCTGGCCTGGGGCTTGAACCCTGGCTTTACGTCTAATAAGCCAACACAATACCTACTAGACTACGGCGACGTCCTGTATTTAATGAACGGAAATATTCTTGTGTGGCAACCCATCTGAAATCGGTTAAGAGGCGTACATTTTATGGATTTATTAGAACTTCAAAATAGTTTGAGACCTGACTGTAGATGTTTATAACAATTACTGAAGACAAGCCCTTTGCTCAGATTGAAATTATTCTACAAACGAATATCTGTATGATATTGCCCAAGGAGGTAATTACAGAAAACTTCTCCGTATTGTTGGCATTCGATGTGAATTTATTTTTAAAAACTATTCCTTAAAACAATAATTATGTGGCATAAAAAAATTTTTTTTTTTTGACGAAACCACCCACTCGATGTTTACTTTTGCGTTTGAGTGTGTTAAAAATAACAAATAAAGCGCGTGTGTTGTTTGTTTTTTTGTTTGTCTCATAAAAAATTTCGTTTTTTTTCTCATTTTTTTTGTTTGTTTTATAATATCCATTATAAAAACATTAATTTACCCCTCTCCCCCATTCTTCACTTCCGTTTCCCTTATGATTCGATTCAATTTCGATTCAATTCGATTCATTTCGATTCGATTTTGCAATTTTTTATTATTGCTTGGACGAAACGAAATAAAAAGAATTCTAAAATAAATATTTACGTTTACGTTTTTGTTGTTATTATTGTTATTATTATTGTTATTGTTGTTTTGTTACAAACAGTGTTTTCAATACACATACACAGAGTATTTATTTAATGGAATCAAAAGGTAAAAAAACAAACAATAAACAAATGAACGAAGTATGGAGGATGGCATTGTTTTAAGTTTTTTTTATTATAAAGGCTGGTGGTCAATTTGTTTAATAACTGAACGTATGTATATCATATGTATTTACAATAAAGGTATATACGAGGGCCAGCCTATATATTTGGGACTAAAACTGTAATCATTTGTAGGATCGTCTGCAGTTTTAATAAAATTGGGGTACAAAACAGACTTCCAAGCAGATCAGAATTTTCTATCATTCGACTCTTGTTTTAAGCCATACGACTGCCTCTGTACACATCACAAAATTTTGGAGAGCTAAGCTTTTAGGTTTTGGTAGGTAGTTTTGAGGTGGTAGCTTGAATTGTGCATGCATAGCGGCCAGTTGTGACGCTACAGGGAACGCAATCCCTGTACATACCGAATTCCACCAAACCCATTGAAAGAAGTTGGTAAGCGTAGTAGCTGTACTTTAAATGAGTTCTTCGCTGAGACGCAAAGGCAACTATTCCAATCCTTCTTAAATGGAATTTGTAAGTTGAATTACTGGATGATGAAAAGTGACTCTATTATGAATATTACTTAATTTCTTTCTTAATTGGCCATTAAAAACCCGATTAACGGATTTCGCCTGGCTTAACACATCTTTTCAGGCGCCTCTGCTTCTGGCACGCCTACGCCAGTTGGTTACATCAATCGTTGACAGGGCTTTTGGTTCTTCCAACGCGAATAAAGTCGTCACCTTGGTCGACTTCCGTAGATCTCCGCATCAAATACCCGTCTCGCCGGAGCATCTTAATCCATTCGAACGACATGAACGAGCCATAACAAGTTTCGCAACGTATATGTCGTTGAGGAGCTCATACAGCTCAATGTTGGATTGAATGCGGAAATTCCCGCCAACTTGCACTGGACCGAAGATCTTGCGTAGGACTTTTCTATCGAATACTCTCAAGGCTGCTGCATCAGTGCTTAATAGAGTCCATGCCTCCGCGCCATAAAGAAGCACGGTGAGGATGAGGCTCTTGTAGAGTGTTAGTTTTGTCGTACGAGAGAGGTCGCTGCTACTCAATTGCCTATTGAGACCACATAGTGGCGCCTGTTGGCAAGAGTGATCCTGCGCTTGATGTCCAGATTGACATCATTTTTGGTAGTAACGGCGAAGTCAAGATAAATAAATTCCTTGACTGTTTCAAAACTATAGTTATCGGCCGTAATCTTAGAATCAATACGCCTCACGTCTCTACTTGTCGATAACATATACTTTGTTTTGCCCTCATTTACTGCCAAAGCCATCTTAGTAGACTCGCATGCAATAGCACTAAAGGCAGCAGTAACATCTCGCTTCGTACGCCCTATGATGTCTATGTCGTCAGCGTACGCAAGCAACTGGACACTTTTTTGAAAAATAGTGCCACTGCGATGCACTCCTACCTTGGGCAGAACACACTCCATGACGAAGTTGAATAGGTCGCATGATAAGGGGTCGCCTTGTCTGAAACCTCGCACGGTATCAAAAGGCTCGGAGAGGTCTATTCCTACCTTGATGGAGCTACAGGAATTGTTTGTAATTGTAATTGTAGAGTGTTAGTTTTGTCGTACGAGAGAGGTCGCTGCTACTCAATTGCCTATTGAGACCACATAGTGGCGCCTGTTGGCAAGAGTGATCCTGTGCTTGATCTCCAGACTGACATCATTTTTGGTGGTAACGGCGAAGTCAAGATAAATATATTCTTTGACTACATCGAAGGTACAGTTATCGGCGGTAATCTAAGATCCAATACGCCGCACGTCTCTACTTGTCGATGACATATATTTCGTTTTGCCCTCATTTACTGAGAGACCCATCTTAGTATACTCCCTTTCAATAGGACTAAAGGCAGCAGTAACATCTCGTTTGATGCGCCCTATGACGTCAATATCGTCAGCGTACGCAAACAACTGGACGCTTTTTTGAAAAGTAGTGCCATTGATACACATCCACCTTCCGCAGAACACTCTGTTATGAAGGAGAATAGTATGATGGAAAAAACCATAAAAAACGGAAATCGAATAAATTCCCTTCAGTTCCTACATACCGCTGAGCAAATCTAAATTCGATTTACCATTCGTTCAGAGGTTCGGATTGTATCGTATCGATATCAGCAATTTTGTTACTCTTAATGATATCCCCTGGGCTTTATTCACAAGTGCTGATGTGTTGAGATCTGTGATTGGAATGTGGTTGAGGAGATAAACTGCTTAAATTTTTAATTCGTTGTGGCTTTGCCATTTTTCAAGCTGAACTTTAGCGTTGTTCGTTCTGTTAACTCCTATAATAATTGAAAACTTAAGGGAATAATTGCTCATTACAGCTCTTTAGTCAGGATTACTATTTAGCTTCTAACACCACTTACATTATGTGTGTTAATTTTATCCATTAGTGGCAGGACTTCGAACAACAGCTTTTTAAGAAACTTTTCATGGCAAATTTATTTGTTTTACAAGTTTTCGCCTGAAGATTAATGAATCAAGCTGCCAAGAGAACTATTTTTTTAATTTTCGTTTTGCTCGAGATATCTGAGCTGAACCATGAGCTCACGTCTAATAGGCCAACTTACTACCTATTAGACTATGGCGAGTTAAAAAGTCTGTTTTTTAAAGTTTAAAAATCCAATTGGATGGGAAATTCAAGGAATTAAACAAAATTTCTTAAAGGGTGTATGTAACTTAAGCCAGACGGACATTATTGTCTGCTACATAGCCAGCCTGGCAATTGTTTGTCCACACCACTAGCCATTTGAAAATGCCTGTTAAATTAATTCGTTTTCAATATCTTGTTATTAATTTTTTGTTTTTTTTGTTTTTTTTTTTTAATAAAACATTGTATTCAACAATTGTTTTTGAAATCTTTGCCTGCCTGCCGCCTTTGAAGAAGAGAAGAGAAGTGAAACAAACTTTCAAAATTTCATACGTATTCTGCTGCTGCTGTTAAAGAAATGTTTTCACAACATTTTTCATTTGTTATCAACGCTGTGTTGTTAAAGTTTTGGAAACTTTTTCGATTACAGTTTAAATATAATTTTTTTTAAGTTTTTCATTCATCTTCTTCTTGTTTTTTTATGTTATTGTTGTTCTTGTTGTAATTTTACATACAATTGAATGAAATTCACCCCAGCATGCTTTTGTTTTCTTTAAATGATGGCTGACTCGATGGCTGGTTCGCTGGCTGGCTGGCTTTTTGCCGGCAAAAGGCAAATAATTGCTGATGTTGCTGCTGCTGCTGATGTTGCTGTTGCTGTCGCTGTAGTTGATTGCAATATTTCAATTTAAAGATTTTTTTCTTGTTGTTGTTGCTGTTGATAAAACTGTTGGTTTATTAAAGAAAAACAAACCAAGTTTAAGAGGAATACTAAGAAGGAAGAAATTATTCTAAAACAAGTTAAAGTTCATACAATCAGTCACAGCGAAAAGACTGCTGTTATGCAGGCACAAACCCTTACTTTTATTCACCCGCCCACCCCCCCCCTTTTTCAGCATCCGTTTCATCGCTGAGAAATCTTAATAAGTAAGCCAAGAAAGGCGCAACAATAACTTGCAATACAAATGGTGTCGTCGTCTGACATACTGCCTTATTGCCTTCATATTTTCTTTTCTTTTCGTTTTTTTCATTTCATTATTAGAAATCTTTTTATCTCTTGTTGCTTTTTTATTTGTAATGTATTGTTGTTGCTGTTGTTGTTGTTGTTTATTTAATTTTTAATATCGAGTTTTAATAAATAAAGAATTTCAATGTTTTTTTCTTTTCAACATCTTATTCACCGACTCATTCATTCATTCGTTCATTCATTCGTTCGTTCGTTTATTCGTTTATTCATCCGTTTCGTTGTTTTCCTTGATATTTATCGCTAAAATTCATAATAAAATTACATTTGTATTGTATATGGGTGTTATAGTTGTGCTTGCAATTATAGCAGGTATGCTATGTGCAGATCAAATTCTGTTCAGCTATGGAATGTAATAACCTTGAGGCATATTTTTCTACAATAAACCGTCTGCAGTTTGCCTCTAAGAATAGTGGTGCTAGCAGAAGATATCTTGTAGACATATAGCGCTCATGGGCAATAGTACTTAGGAAACAATCAAGCTAGTCTTTAAGCGATGATACTGGTTTACAGATCCTGTTCTCGATATCAGTAGCAGATAATATGGTGCCTACAAATAGAATGCTTTGCCGTGCCAGAAATTATTCCACTTTATTCTTCTACTTTATCATACTACTTCTTTACATCGATGGGTCAATGATAAGTAACAGTGTCTCTTTATTAAGGGTCCTGATATTAAACTTTATTATAGGCTAACTAATCACTGCAATGTTTTCCAAGCAGTTGTCATGGCAATTTTTAAGGCGGCCTAAGGCTTCCTGGGGGACAGGTTTTTTTTTGAAAATCTTCAGATTTACTCCGATAGCCAGGCTAGGATTATGTACCTAACGGCCATAGATTCTACGTCCGTCCTTGTCCATAAATGCCAAAGGTTTCTTTGTGAAATTGCGGATCATTCAATGGTAACTCTTATATGGCATCCGGGACACAGGAATATCATTGGAAATTGCAATTGTCGATGATTTGTCCAGGATCGGCACAGAGCTACCAATCTGCGATATGTTACAGGGCATAGGTATTCCCATTGCTTTGTTTAACTTGGATATTGTCCACTCGTTCTACCAGTAGGCTCAATCTTGTTGGCGGCAGGAGGTTACGTGCAATATTACCAGACTCTGCTGGACATGTAAGGACAGGAAGGGGACTGACTCTGATCTGTCCTTTAATCCCACGATGGCCATCCATCCCATGGGGGGTCATTCTTACGGGCCATTGTTTTTTGGTAGGCATGCAGAAAGACACGGCATTGCAACTAATAACTACTCTGAGCTGGGGTTTGAACCGTGGCCTCACGTCTAGTAAGCCAATGCATTACCTACTAGACTACGGCGACTATTTTTAGAATCGGGATGGTTTTCTCTAGCGAATGGTTGACCGCCGGGGTATAATTAATTGTGGTGGTGGTATTAAATTCTGGCATAAGTGAGTAGGAGTCTATCACCTAACCTAACCTAACCTGACCTATGCTTCTAAGACAGCCGGCCTTGAAATCCAAATTTGAGTCCATTATGTTGAGTCAATTCGATTTGTTTTGTTATGAGAGTTCATAGGAACTCATACAACGCTGCTCTTATGCCATTTGAAATAAAATATTTTAACTGCTATTATTTTGCCTGTGACTGTTGAAAAATAAACATATTTTTTTTGCAAACACTTGTAAAAACATCAGTTTTTTAGAATTTCTGAATATGAAAGTGAGTGAGCGTAGGAATATGTTGGCTGCCGCCTACAATGGCTTGCGAAATAATAAAAAAAAAATCATTAAAAACTTTGGCTGGCTTTTTATCTTTTTCTTGGTTTTTTTTTGTGTCGTTTTCACCTTTACATCGATGGAAATAATTTCTCAAACAATTTCAGTGTCGCCTGATGTGTTTTTTTCTCGTTTTTTTTTTTTTTTTAATTCATTTTAAAATGTCATGAGTTCAGCGACAATCATTTCATTGCTGTGTTCTTTCTTCTGTTTTTCCTGGAGAATATTTTTTTTCTTATAATTCAAATATTTTCATATTTTCAGTTGATTTTTCTTCTTTTCTTTTTCTTTTTTTTTTGTTCAGATTTTTGTTACTTTTGTTGAAATATTTTTGTCTGAAATTGTTGTCTGTCTGCCATACAAAAACGGTGATTCGGACTACCACTCACTTCAGCCACCAAATGATTCCATGTTTGTGTAATGGCGGCGGTGTTGGTGATGATAATGACAAAAAGGTGATGTTTGATGTGATATTTTTTCTCTCTTTTTCTGATGAAATATGACTGAGGGTGTATGTGTGTTGTTTGCCTCTTTGCCTTTGAATGCTTAAAGCTATTTACTTAATGGTTTTTCATTATGAATACGAACATATTTTTGTCATGTTTATTGTATGACTTGTGAATAAAAAAATAAAAAAAAAACAAATAAAAATAAAGAAAAAGAAACAAAGAACGAAAGACAAGCAATGGAAATAAATTTAAATATTTAAGAGGATGAGAGATAATTTTAATAACATTTCTTCTTCTATTATTTCATATCAAAGAAGTCGCCAAATATTTTTTTCTTATTTTTTTTTTTTTATTTTTCTTTCACTAAAATAATCTAAAAATTACACAAATAATGAAAGAATGAAAGAAAGTGTCTCTACTTTAAGGTTGTTATTGCCAGTGGTTTTTGTTGTTGTTGTTACAATGTAAATTATTACAATAAAATAAAAAAAAATTTCATGTAATTTTTATAAAATTTAATGAAATTCATGTAAAAATCTGTGAAGGAGTGCAAAGGAAAAAATTTTTGAATTATTTTATTTAAATTTAAGAAGTTAAATAGGTAGTGTGTCTCCTTATTAGACATGAAGCCTTGGGTCAAACAAAACGAAATATGAAAAATATTTTTTCAGCAACTTACCCTCAGCAGATTTCTAGCAAAAATTCTGAGAGTAAACACAAAATTGTCATGAAAAGTTTCTCCGAAATCTGTCATTCGGAGTCGACTTTTCACTGTAGGTCATGTCACTCATGTTTAAAATTAAAATACAAAACATAAGTGGTGTAAGAAGCTAGGTCGGATTCCTGACTTAAGGATTATTATGTATATATGTACCTATCCATCTATTGTTGCGATCTGCATTTTGAAGAGTTCAGTCAGTCAGAGATGACAGAAAATATTGTAAGAAGCCAAAAATCTTTTACAATATAGTTGAGCATGCCTGTAATAAGATTGGAAAATACTCTGTTTAACTGAAATGCTTAGGACTCTCACATTCAATAATAAGTCGGACATTGTGACTTGGTGAAAATTAAAGATTTTCAGATTTTCTATTGCTCAGAGGTTAGGAACCCTTCCACAGCATAATCTGTCTAGCATGTGGGAGCAATCGGTATACCAGAACAAAAGTCCTTGGCTTAAGTCCTGAAACCAAATCTTCTATCGCTAAGATAATAAGAAACAGTGAAGTTTACCTGAAAGTGATGAAGGCAATATTAAATATTGCTACATATCCATAGTCACAGGGGGGGTAGCAGAATTTAATTGTATTGAGTTTTAATGCATTCAGCTCATTTCTCGGCAGAGCAGCTAAATAAGTATATTTGGCATGCAGTAGAGTTCATCTGTTATCAGGACAGTCGATTGATCTGTGAATTCTGTTCATTAACGTGCATAGGCACTGATGTTTGCACGCCATCCGCCAAATGTGGATGGGTTAACCACGGCCCTATGGATACAAAACAGGTTTAAGTTCCCTGGTGCAAAACGATGTGCTTACATACGAACCTAATTGGTCATTACGACTCTTCACTCAGGATTAAGACCTAGCTCCCTCACACCACTTATATTGTGTGTGTTAATTTCAGCCATGAGTGGCGGAACCCACAGTTTTAAGTCGACTACGAACGACAGATTTTTTTGATAAACTTTTCGTAGGAATTTTATTTACTCTCAGAGTTTGTGGCAGAAATCTGCTGAGAGGAAGTTGCTGAAGGAATATATTTTTTTCATATTTCGTTTTGTTTTGATGTCTGACCTGCGTACACTACTACCTACTAGACTACGGCGACTAGTATATTCTCCATTATGCCTACCTATACTTGGCATCATGTACAAGGCATTCTTATGTTTCATGGCCTTTTTGTTGGCATAGTTCGACTTGTAAAGATAATTTCTCTCTTTCGCCCTTTAGGACATACATTCAATGATCTTAACATGAGTATCATCCTAACAGAGTGTTCATAACAATGCTAGGCTATCCTATCTTATAAGAACGTGAGTCCACTGAAAATTGTGTTGGTATCTACCCGTGCTACACTTTGATCTTAACCATAAGGCCGAGAAGCGAGAACTTCCCCCTCTTTGGATCAGAGGAACTTGGTCAGTACAGAGGCTGCGTTCACCTGTATCATCACAACGGGCCGCTATGCGTGCTCAGGTGAGCTTTTTGGTAAATTAAAGCTACCACGCCAAGCTACCACGCCAATAACACAATTTCCATCACTATTCTGACACTCAAATTTTTTCCTATTTTGTACAGAGTCTCACAGGAGCACTTCTTCTTCTCTTTCTTTTTCTTTTGGAGAAGTATTTACTTTTCATTTTTAAAAACAAATGCTTGTCAAGCACTCTAAATAGCCACTTAATGAATAAATACCCACTCACTCCTATTAACCATACATGATGGCATCATAAGAGACCACAAAAATCAACAATAATAATAACAACAAAAAAACAATAACAACAACATCATTTTTCTTTTTAAATGTTTTATTTCGTTGCGTTGTCTAGTTGTTGTTGAACAACTTCCATTGACATCTTCACTTGACTTCTTCTTCTTCGGAAAACCTTTTGTTGACTTATTTTTCTTCAGTTTTTTTTCTCTTTTTTTCGTCCGTTTTTTTCTTCTTGTATTTATCCTGTACAGAGTAGAAGAAACATTTCCTTTAACATTTTCACTTGTTTATTCAACAAATAAGGCGATAGAAAACCAGTTTTGAAGTCCTTTTTTTTCTCGTTTAATTTTTTTGTTGTTTTGGCATAAGAGGCACAAACGGTTGGTCTACTGTATGAGTAGAAAAATGTTAGAAAATGTTGGAAAAATTGAAAAGGAAAATATAAAAACAAATAAAAAAAAATTAAAAACAATTTACCGAACGTAATCACCTTGAAAATTGCCTTTTAAATGCTCTTATGGTACTTGTTCGAAGCTCTACCTTAAATAGATGGGTCGGTGTGGTTTTTTAGCACGAATGGGACATTTTCAACAGTTATTATAACATACATTCACACACACTGGGTCCCTTTAGTCAGTATTACAACCTAGCTTCTCACACCATTTAATCTTAATTTTATACATGAAAGGCGAGAGCTACAGTTTAAAATCGACTCCGAGAGACAGATTTTTCAGAAATTTTTTCTTGGCAACTTTATTGTTTACTCTCAGAGTTTTTGCCAGAGATCTGCTAAGAAGAAGTCGCCGAAAAAATATTTTTTTAGATTTCGTTTTACTGTAAATGTCTGAACCGTGGTCTCATGGCTAATAAGCCCATACACTGCCGACTAGTTATTATTGCTTAACTTAATTACTTAGCTTACTGAATTGGTCATTTTAAAACTTCAGTTAGGATTACGACTTAGCTTCTCACACCACCCCTATTGTGTGTGTTAATTTTTATCCATGATTGGCGTGACCTACAGTTTAAAGTCGACTTCGAAAACAGATTTTTGAGAAATTTTTCAAGGCAGTTTTAAATTACTCTCTGATTGTTTGTGCGAAATGTCTGAGATGAGGTTTAAACCACTACCTTATCTCTACGTAAGCCTACTAGACTACAGCAACTTAGTGGTAAAAGTATCCGTTGAGAGCGTATTAATTGCGATTAAGAGTAAATCTTTTAATCTGTTTGAAGCCTGCCCTACTTGTCCACAATCTGTAGAACAAAAAATGGGAATTTCGTTGACTTTTTACATACATTTGGGTCTTCAATAGCATTCCTTTTTGACAATACATCTCTCTCTCTCTCACTCTTTCTGAATTGTCTATCTTGTGATTGAAAGCGTCTTGTGATTGAAAGCGTCTTGTGATTGAAAGCGTCTTGTAATTTCAAACCTAGTTGTAGGGTATTTTTCCAATCTTCTAAAACTTTTAATTGCTCTTGTATTCGCATTATTAAGTTCTATTCCGTTTTGAATTCCTTTTTTTTTTGCTTTTTCGTTTTAATCCCTGTTCTAATTCCTGTTCATATCCCCAAGGAGCAGGAGTTAAATAAACAAGAGCATAAAATGAAAAAAAAGAAAAACAAAAAATATCCCATATGATGCATGCAATGAATGTTGATTGAACAGAATGAATTTCCCCAAAGAGACACAAGAGTGGAAAATCACATCAATATGCAGCAGCATCAACTAAAAACTCGGTTTCGCTTATTCATTCATACGTACATTCATTCATTTATTTATTTATTCATACATTCGTATGAACAGAGAGAACAGAACAGAGAGAACAGAGTTAGTCAATCAATCAATCAGGCAGTCAGTCAGTCAGTCAGTCATGCATTTTATCAATCGTTCATTTATTCATTCATGTTTTCCGTTATACACGTACTTCTTACTTTTTTTTCTTGTGTAGTGTTGAATTATGGCTGTGTGTGTGTAGGTGGCCAAATAAGTGTATGATTGGACTTCCTTAGGACTTCCTCGAAATGGGTGAATGTTTTCGATTTATAGGGCCAGTCTATCTTCAATTGTTTAGCTTCTGCTTTTTCACTGTGTCCCTCCAGTTGGCTTATGTAAATTCATTTTTTTCTTTAACTTTTCATTTCCCATCTTTGATCAGATAATAGCCCATGAATGATGTCCTCTAACAACACCCACTTACTTTGTCTTTCAAACATGTATGGCACGGGCATTATCTGTTAAACTCCTACTTGTTCTTCATATGATTCCATATTTTGGTCTTACATGTATGCCCCAAAACCCCCCCATATGTTGTAAATAGTGCGTATTGGCTAGTAGACCATCTGACATTTGTCCGTCCCCAACGTTCGGCGTTTATCAATTTTGGCTATGAAGTATTTTTTTGGAATTTCCTTTTCATGCATTTTTACACATTTGCTAACCTAACCAGCAGGCAATAGCCAAGCAATTGCTACAAAATTTATGCGGACATACACACAGAATTAGTTTCAGTTGCATGATGTTGCTGTTTCCGACAAAGCAATACAACGAAACCAATTCATAAATTCCAAGAGCAATTGCATATTGGAAGTTAGTTTTCCATAAAGGAAATGAAGCAATGATGATGTCCTTGTAGTTTTTCTCTCTCTCTCAATAAATGAGTGCACTTAGCCAGACACATACAAAAAGTACACAGAGATGGTCTTCAAACAGCACATAAATATTAAGGATATTCACTTAAAAGTTTAACAAGCTAAACATTATAATTTAAGCAATGCTTTGGCCCATCGTTTAAATATGAAGAAAGAATTTGCATTGCTTCTTTAGTTTTCTTCTATTTCTCCTTCCTTCAGTGAATGCCCCTAATAGTAATTCACTTCCTTAATACTCGCATTTATATTCTCTTCATCCTCTTTATCTTCTGTGTTGTATATACGCACATAAGTGTTACCAATTTGTATTGGAAGAGTTATTAACTTGTTTTAGTATTTCATTTTGCACAATTTTTCAATAAATAATCGGCCATTGAATGTGCAATAAGCTTGAAGACTTATGATACCCTACCTAGCCTGTCAAAGTGTTTCTTGAAGTAACAATTTTCATGATGACAATACCAGGATATTGTGAATTGAATAAACTATCGCCAAACAATCGCCAGACCATTTAGGAATCATTGTTGGGAACGTAGTGGCATATTATTAACCAAAATGGAGGCGGCTGAAATTGAACGTAAGGAAATATTTTCCAGTCCCATTCCCACCTTCCATCGTTTATCAATCAACTTGATAGTTCAGATGCTATCTGGTGACTCGATAATCCTTTGGCATCTTATGACAAGCATAGAAGAACGGAGCTACCCACTAGCCAACGGCGACTAAGACGTGCTCAATAGGTTTATTATTGCACTCCTCAAGGAGCACTTAACTTCTATGACAATGACTCGTATTGATTGTGGTACTATAGCGAGGAAAGCTGAATGAGATAGTCAAATAGGGTTATGTCATGTGGATAGTTGGGTAGGTAGGTAGGTTGGAGTGGTAGCTTTGATGCCAAAAGCTTACTTGAGCGGCCCGTTGTAATGCTACAGGTAAACGCAGTCCCACCAAACTAGGGAAGAGGTTGGCCAGCGTAAGGGCTGCACATTAAAAATCACGACTACCGTACGCTGAAAAACCAGCCCGAAAGTTTGATAAACGAAGCTACATATATCCCTGACACCAATGCATGACAGCTCCGTCAAGCTGATAAGGATTGGAGAGCCAAATATCCTACATCTGCATCTCGCAAGAGATATGCATTGACAAAGAAAATGGATAATAGTCTCCTTTTCCTCAGCAGATTTGCACCCACGACAGAAGTCGTTAGATGGGAGCTGCATTCTTTCCGCGTGTCTTCCTATAACACAATGACATGTAAGCATGGCCACTGTGATCCAGATGACGTTACGAGCATGTGGATATTCACGCCAATCATCAGCCAGTTGGGCTTGTCAGGAGGGAGGCTTGCACACTGCTGATGTGGCCAGAATATTTCTGTCTATTAAGAACAATAGTAAGTAAGTGCACATTCGGCGAAAGGAAAAATTAAGAGAGTCACGCATTTTTTATGTCAATCAGATTTGAGAAGATTAAACTTTTTCGAAGTCGTTAAAATGGAAAGGGTCTTTGACTCTTGATCCCGACCATCCATGTGTAGTCTGACGATAGTAACCGAAGTTCTGATCAGATGTTTGAGTTTTAAAAACATCAAACACTTCAAGCTCAATATGAGGATGCTGAGAAGAAGAGAATGCATGATCAGAACACATATTTTGAAAATGTACATGTACGATGTTAATGCACCTAAAAACGAGATACCAGAGTGCTCATCAAGCATTAGGCAGTACAAGCACCAAATACCATCTCAAAGCTAGACATGCAACGGAATAGGGGGAAGGCAATACAGGAAAATTTGATACAGATTGACGAATGTTTAACACGTACGGCGTTAGTGCACCTAAAAACGAGATACCAGAGTGCTCATCAAGCATTAGGCAGCACAAGCATCAAATACCATCTCGAAGCTAGACATGTAACGAAGTAGGGGGGATGGCAAAACAGGCAATACAGGAAAATTTGATACAGATTGACGGTTGTATAACAGTTCGGCTAGTCGTAACACTTAGTACTTTTCCGCAACAATAATACGATGTAGAGATCTATGCTTGTTCCTCCACCTCATAGACCAAGAAATATTGTTACGTTTTTACCTTTTTAAAAACGTTTAAATATGAGTTCGTTAATTGCAAACCAAGTAAAAACAAATATGTGTTTAATTTCAGTTAAACTCTTTATTCTTCACACTACTTTTGTGTGCCACCGTATACAATTTAACGATACAACAACAATAATCTGTTTATTCACTTTACTAGATCACTGGATCTTTACAAACACGACTTATTTTGTTCACACGCAACTTCACACAAGGCTGACTGAATTAACACTCACTGCTGCTTGCTTTGTCCAGCCCTTTTATAGTCCGACACAACCAGTCTAACGAACATTCTTGAAGTGGAAGGTTCGTGTTCTCGCCTTCTCGAGAGTTCTGTTGTTAGTACATTATTGCTTGTGTACTTGGCTTATGTTGTCTATCACATATTTGTCGTAGCTGGTTTATTATCATTTCGTGTTGTTGTTGGTACCAGGTGCAACCAGGTTCGTTGTACATATGTGTATGTGCAGCTTTAGATAATCAACACGTTTATTGTATTCTTAGTGTTAGTGTGTATTTGTATGTATGTTTTTAATGTTAAACGATATTGGGCCGTTTCGATTTGCGTAACAATATAATCGGATCTATACTTTACAACGTTATATGCATAATACGCCATATTATAAGCCTTTTAAGGAGTAAAATATTAACCAGAAATTGTATTTAAGATCATCCACATTACAAGGATCGATAATTTTGTGCAACCAACAGTAGCAATGCTAACAAGATAACAGCAAATATAAGAAAATAGGAGTCTCTAAAGAGCAGCCAGATTGATTATCACATCCTGAAGTTAAGAGAATCCTGAGGAACGTATCACCTTACGTACAACTGTTAGCGCTCCACACTTATTTTTCGCATTATTTACAGTAACAGCAATAAAACCAAGGTAATATCTCCTACTCATGCAGTGTTATATTGGAATTAGAAAACTGGGTTATGGGGGGAAGAAAAGAGGGGGTATTGTTTATTGAGAATTGATTTATTTATCTTCTAAGTGTCTGGAAAAACTTCTGTATAAAGAGAGTTCGAATACAAATAGTTTGCAATACATTGTGCGATCGCTTGGAAAACGTGACAGAAGTGTGGTCGACAAAAGTAGGCAATTTACGCAAAACTTTTTGTATTGTTCTCTATACTCTTTGGGTGTTATATTGTGATTATTCAGTTTCTTACCTTGAAAACTTATAGTCTTTCCGGAGCTACGTACATACATACATAATTGGTCATTAGAACCCTTCAGTCAGGATTAGCTTCTCACACTACTTATGTGATGTAATTTTATACATGAGTGGCGGGACAGAGTTGATTCTGAACGACAGTCTTTTTGAGAAACTTTTCATGGCAAATATTTTTCTTTTTCTTTCAGAGTTTTTGCCAGAAATCCGCTGAGAAGAAGTCGGCGAAGAAATATTTTTTCATATTTCGTTTTGTCGGAAACTACCTACTAGGCTAAGGGGCAACAGTAATCGGGAGTTAAATCTCATACTAAGCACCCGATACCACATTCAATTAAGGACCCGTCGTTACTAAACTCGATACAGTAATTGTGACATAAATTGACCAAAATATTACGGATGTGTTTTCTTTTACCAAAGTTTGGTTAAAAATGTTTGGGGCACTTAAAGTCAATTTTAAATTATAATTCAAATATAATTTCCTCAGAAGTTCTACTCAAATGTGATTTGAAATCAAGCCTTATAAACAAAATCGGTCTAAGACTACTATTGTATGGTAGTGTATTGATGTTGTGTGGCAAGGTATTGAATTTTGTCGAAACAAATAAATTTTGTATGAAAAATAGAAAAAAAAAACGAATAGACGGACTGCCATTTGGCCATTCAAATAACAAAATGACACACAATTTATTATGGAACGAAAGAAAAAAAATTGGAATGGAATCCATCCTTTTGCAAAAGACTATAATTTAGCATTGATTTAAGGATATGGCATATCCTTTTTTCTTTTTGGTAAGAAAGGAGTTTATTTATGAATACATAATTGCTCTATTGTCTACCTTGATGTCTAATTATTTAATTGGATTCTTATATTTCTTTAAAGACATACAAAATATTGTTTTTTAGACGGACATTGTGGCCATGTTGAGAGCACAATGAATATGTCGCTGAAAATCTATCAATTTATAAAGACAGCTAGGCTATGATCAAATCTTTTACGAAACAAACTAAGTACATTAAGAAGGATCTGTTCTCGTCTATGATTAATGAAATTTCTAAGAAATGACAAATGTATGGTAAAGTGTCATCCAGTCATCCATAAAGTATTGGGGCCTCAAGCTGGGCTGTGACATAGAAAGTGTTGCATTTTGATATTTTCGGAATATGCCCTGTATTCTCGGTTATCTGTCGTACCCATGTGGCTCAAACGTATCTATGTAGACCAATACCCTGTAAGGAGACTTATCATCTTGATCAGTTCACTGTTATCTAGACTTAAAAAGGTCTTGTGATAATGTCACTCTAAGATTGACTCACGGACATAGAGATTGCATTGCAGTGAGCTTAAACTGGGTATTCTCAGTTCGTTTTGGCTTAACTTCGTTGGCAGCATGAGTGTACATGCAATATAGTTTGGCTCTACTGGACTAATATCGATTGCCTTCTTTCCATAAATCTCATGGCCTATCCATCGTACTATTACAGTTCCCAACAGCAATGTGGATAAATTTGCATTCCATTAAGTGACCTGTGCAAGAGCTGTGAATCTTTGGATGAAGAAAAGTTTATTTTTCACTACTCGGCTCTTGCTTTTAAGTTACTGACTTAAGTGGTCATTACAATCCTTTAGTCAGGATTACAACCCATATTCTCACATCACCCATGTTGCGTGTGTTAAATTTATCCATGAGTGGCGGGACCTACAGTTGAAAGTCGGCTGCGAACGATAGATTTTTAAGAAACGTTTAATGGCCATTTTATTTACTCTCAGAGTTTTTGTTCGCTTTGTTCGAGATGTCTTGGCTGGGGTAAAACAAATTGTCACGAAAAGTTTCTCAAAACATCTGTCGTTCCGAAACTAGTGTAAACTGTAGGTCCCGCCATTCGTGAACCAGTTCCTTGATTATTTACTGACCTACTTAATTGGTCATTTCAACCCCTTAGTGAGACTCAGAATTCAGCTTCTTACACCAGCCATGTTGTGTGTGTTACTGGCAATTGCCATGAAAAATTTCTCAAAACATGTGTCGTTTGGATCTTTAAACTGTAGGTCACGCCACTTCTAAAGCATCAGTTTCTGGAGCAAGTATGCTGGTATTGGATATTTAAACTGATTGTACAGATTACTTACGGACTTACTTAATTGGATTTACAACCATTTAGCTGGGATCACAACCTAGCTTCCTACACCACATACATACATATGTTGAGTGTGTGTTATTTTTATCCATGAGTGGCGGGACCTACACTTTAAAGTTGGCTCCGAATGACAGATTTTTTAAGAAACTTTTCATGGCCAGTTTATTTACTGTCAGAGCTTATGCTAAAAGACTGCTAAGAGGCAGACGCCGTAAAAATATTATTTCGTATTTCGTTTTAATCGAGATATCTGGGCTGGGACTTGAATCACAAGCTCGCATGCTTTGAACAGTTTCTCAAAATATCTGTTGTTTAAACTGTAGGTCCCGCCACTCATGGTACGAGTTTCCGGAAAACCTATGCTGATGTTGGATATTTAAGTGATTGCTCAGATTACTTACTCAATCATTGCAACCCCTTAGCCAAAGTCACAACCTAGCTGCTCACACCAGCCAAGTTGTCTACGTTCATTTTATCCACGAGTGGCGGGGTTTGCCTAATTTAAATTGGAGATTTTTTGAATTCTTATAGCAAACCACTAACCCTGCCATGTGCTGAAAGGAGCACATTATTTTTGTGTTACCCTGTATGAAGAATTTTATTTCTTTTGCATACAAATGATGTGTAAAATGATGATTTGTAGTTAAATTCATATAATTTTTCTTATGTTTTCTTTATTTAAAGGCTATTATTACCAGAAAGCACATAAACACTGAAACACAAACACATACAACCAGACATATAAATAGGCTTTAAAATATCCTTTTTTGTAAATCCTTAATGCGTGTAAGCCGTGGTATATTGCTTCAGCCTTTTTTGTTGTTTTTTTTTCGGATTTTGTTTGCATTCCAGAGGAATTTATAATTAAAAATTTTTTTATAGACAACAATTAAAAAAGAAAACAACAACAACGATAATAATAATAAAAATAAAACAATAATAAAGGCGAAAAACAACAACAACAAGAATTTACAATAATTTTTGTTTTTAAAAAGTCAGCATTATTATTAAAAATTCTCTCCTGTTTTTTTTTATTATTATCATGAATATTATTATGATGACGATATAAACGAACAAACATGTATACATATATGTATGTATGTATGTAAGTAAGTATTGGAAGGAGTAGATGTGTGTGTGTAGGGATAATTCATAGTTCATGCGTGTGAGTGTGTGTGTGTGAATATGTTGTCATAAATGACTACTTTTATGATAAATGAGCCTGTGCTCCTTCACTGATATGATAATGATAACTTTGACGATGATGTGCATGTGATATGTGGCTGTGGATGCTGCTGTTGATTATATGCCAGCCAAAGTAAGCAAAATAGCACAACAATAACAACAAAAAAACCACACCCCAAAAAAAACAAGGCAAAGAAAGAAACAAAATAAAGGCGAAAATATTTTAATTGTATTTAAACATTATTAAAGTAAATATAATTACGGTTTCTGTTTATATCACACACACACACACACACTCACACACACACACACTCACACACACACACACAGATCATGTATGTATGTACGGATGTATGCATACTGTGATGTATGCCTTTAGAAGCGTAAAAGTATCACACACACATCATATTATTGTTATGATTTTAATCCGCTCCCCACCTTAAGTAAAGCATAAGGAAATCGTTATAAATTGTTAAACTGACATTTAAGTGGAGGAGAAAGAGAGAAAAATTTGTTCTTATGGTTTAGCATAACGTTTAATGGCATATGGGTTGTCATGCCATCATAGATGTTTAAAGAATTTTAAAGGTTCCGATGATAAAATGTGAAAATTTTTGATGAATTATACCAGGATATGACAAATCTTATTGCGCTTTTTAATCGTGTAATGATAGAGGAAAAAAGCGTACAGTTGCTTACGTACGCTGACGATATTGACATCATAGGGCTTACCAAGCCCTAGTGCTGCCTTTATTGCTATCGAACGGGAGTCTATTAAGATGGGCCTGGCAGCCAATAAGTGCAAAAGGAAGTTTATGTTGTCGAAAAAGCTAAGACATACGGCCTATTTGATTCCAGATTAATGCTGATAACTACACATTCTACGATGTAGTCAAGGAATTTACATATCTTGGCTCTTTCGTTATCATTAAAAATGATGTCAGTCTGGAAATGCCAACAGGTCCTACAACGGTCTGAATAGGCAATAGAGTAGCTGAGACCTCTCCTACGACAAAACTAATACTTTACAAGTCTCTCAGCCTCCCCGTGCTTCTTTATGGCTCAGAGGCATCTACTCTATTAAGCACAGATGTAGCAGCCTTGAGAGTATTCGTGAGAAAAGTTGTACGCAAGATCTTCGTTCTAGTGCGAGTTGGCGATGATTTTTGCATACGTTCAACAGTGAGCTGTACTAAATCCTCAACGACATGGACGTTGGGAAGCATATTAACACTCAGCGGGTGCGATGGCTCGCCCATGTTGTGCGAATGGGCAAGGATGCTCCGTCGAAACAGGTATTTGATGCAGAGATTTGCGGAAGTCGGCCAAGGAGGCGACCTTATTAGCGTTGAAAGAACCAAATCGAGGAAGCCCTGTCAACGATTAATGTGACCAACAGGATGCGTTAATGCAGGCCGAAATCCGTTAAACGGGTTGTTAATGGCCAATGGTATCACAATCAGGGTAACTTCTGGCTGGAAATGGAAACTTACCGTTCAAGGAATATTCGCCAGCTCAACTAATAGAACAGAATATAGCCTACAAATATTTGTTGTCAACTTATTTCCATCATAAACCGGAAGCCTTACTGCCCCGTTTTTCTTCATATTCTAACGCCTTCACTGAGAACACTGAGATAATAATCTCTGTAGTAAAGGACACAGATTTATTCATACGCAAACTAAATTTTTTCTGGCTATACCCAGTCCTACTTCCATAGGAAGCAAGAATAAATAAGGGAAAAGGTCTTTACTTGATAAGAGCTTGTATCCGATGTGAAGTCTGATCTTTGCGATGCTCCGTATAGTACAGTTTAAAGTCGACTCCGAACGACAGATTTTTTGAGAAACTTTTTCATGGCAGTTTTATTTCCTCTCAGAGTTTTTGACAGAAATCTGCGGAGAGGAAGTCGCCGAAGATATATTTTCTTCGTATTTCATTTTGATGTCTGACCTGAGGTTTGAACCGCGGCCTCATGTCTAATAAGCCAACACACTACCTACTAGATTACGGCAACTTTACGAACTTTACTTACTTTAATGAACTTTAATTTCCAATTTTCCTAAATAGATAAACGTTTGTATTCCATTCATGTCAAAAATTTTCACCAACTCAAGCGTTGGGTGGTAGATAACGAGTACAACTCCTAGATCAAGCACCATATACCCAGGACTCCCATGTATGGTAGAGTAGCGCACAACAAAAGAGCACTTAAGTACTGTTGGCCTCTGTATTTTTGTTATTTGTTGCAATCGCCACAATGGCTGGCCACTGTATTGTTTGTTCATTTGCATGAATATTTGTTTCTATGTTAACCGCGTGTGGGTATGTGTGCTGTGTGTGTGTTTTTAAAAAAGTTAAAATTAAAATGACTCCATTAATTATATTGTGACCAAACAGTGACCACTTTAGTCATAATATGACATTAAAAGTTCTCACGCAAACAAAAACAAACACAAACGAAAACAAAAAAAATTGAAAAATTATTTTCAATTGTACGTGCGTGTCGTGTGTGTGTTTGTACGGAAGGTTTGTCTGTAATTAAGTTTGCATCAAAATATGCGCATCAAAATTTGTTTGCTTGCATATGCACACTCATTAATATTAACCTCCCATGTAATTGGAATACCAGAGGCGGTAGGGAGGGGTAAATTTTATAAAATATTCATGGAAATAATTGTTGAAAATCAAACAATAATGCTGTGTTTGGCCATATGACCACATGTATGAGTGTTGAATGTGTACTTTGCTCTTTAATTTCGATGTATTTTTTTTTGTTTTGGTTTCAGATGCCAAAGGTTGGCCAATATTTTGAATTCTGTTTTCTGTCTTTTAATCAAACTGTTTGCAACTGGAGTACTGATGATATTTTTGTTTTTTTTTATTTGTTTAAATTTATGAATTATTTTTAAATTGAAATTAAATCAAATTCCTATGGTCCATTAAGTTGTAATTTTCAAAACAGACTTCACTTTATTGTCTAGTGAATGTTTTTGTAAAGCAAATATTCTGTTGAAATCGAAACATTTTGCATGTAACAGCAACTGTTCACAAAGATTTGTCATCTTAGTTGCTACGATACAATTCCTTTTGAATTGTACTACCCCTATGGATAATCTGGATCTCATTGTAACTGAGTATTCTTCATTGTCATAATCCTTGCAATACTTTCTGGCTTCCGCTGTATGATATTTATTTATTTATTTTATTAATTACAATACAATTACAAATTATATCCTAATTATATATGAGCGAAGTAACTTAACTATTTGCTCGGTGTAGTGTCACAGACCAGAGTCTCTGGTGGGAATCAAACCCACGACCCTCACGCTAATAGTCTAGCACACTACCCACTAGACTACCAGGGCACCCATGATATTTATTTAAATTTTGTTTCAGTATAGGTTCATCAAGAGGTCACCGTAGTCTAGTAGGTAATGTGTGGTTTTATTAGCTGTGAGGCCACGTTTCAAACCCCAAGTCAGACATCAACACGAAATACAAAAAATATTTCTTCGGCGAATTACTCGCAGCAGATTTCTGGCAAAAAATCTGCGAGTAAATAAAATTGCCATGAAAAAGTTTCTCAAAAATCTGTCGTTCGCAATCGACTTTAAACTGTAGGTCCCGCTACTCATGTATAAAGTTAGCACCTAGCATATAGGTGGTGTGAGAAGCTAGGTTGTAATCCTGACTCCAAAGATTGATAGTTTTAGTTCCAGAGAATGTCGTAATTTCTACGCCATCTTTTATTTCTCGATTATTTAACAAGAATGTTTCTTTAACGAATAATAATTTCAGTATAGTAATCCAGTTTTTAAAGCCGAAAACAGTTAGTTGGCTTCTGACACCATTTATATTCTGTGCGATAATTTTATCCAGCAGTGATGAAGCCTAGGACCTAGCTTCTCACATCACTTATGTTGCGGGCGTTAATTTAATACATGAGAGAAGCCAGGTCCTAATCCTGACTGAAGGGTTGTAATGACCAATTATGTATGTATGTAGTGATGAAGCCTACAGTTTAATGTCGGGTTACAGAAGACAGGACATAGTAATACTATCTGACAGTCTGGCAGTCATTCCAGCTTTCGGCACTTACGACCTTACATCGAAGATAGTGTGCGACAGTCTGGAAAGGGTAAATCAGGTAGGTAGACAGAATAACTTTACACTCTGCTACATCCCAGGTCATGTGGGAATTCTCGGCAATAAGCAAGCAGACGAGATTGTGAGGAGGAGAGCTTCCATGTCGCTGATGGGGCCAGAAGCCTTCTGTGGAGTGGGAGAGAGAATCAAAAAGTCTTCTTAAATCAAGTGTGCTCGAGGAAATCGAAATTATTTTTAGGCAGTCTTCCGGCAAAAAAAAAACTCTGGTAGTAAACAAAATTGCCATGAAAAGTCTCTACAAAAATCTGTTGTTCGGAGTCGCCTGTAAACTGAAGTTGCCGCCACTGAAGGATAAAAATTACCAGTTAATGAGGATATTCGGTTCTACTTTGTATGCCAAAGAAAATTAAAAAGGCTCACCCTTCTTGGCTCTACCAAGACTGATTGAAACGCAGTCATCCAGCATTTCAATTCTATGCTTAGGATACAAAAAATTGGTGAAGAAAACTGAGTTACTTGTGAGAAACCAGTCATGGTCGAATTGTTGTGAGGTTTCCAAATCAATATTGAGTGAAGGAACGATTTATTGTGCGTTTTCTGGAATGGGCAGAATAGAATATACTGCGTATATTGTCAAACTGGTTAATTGTGATACTGATAACAGCCGCCGTTATCTAGTAGGTAATGTGTTGGCTTATTTCGTTTTATTAATGCCTGAGCTATGGTTTAAACCCTAGCTGTGTGGTGGAGAAGCTAAGTCGTAATCCTGATTAAAGGGTTTCAATGACCAATTGAATAAGTTAAGAGGCACGTATCCCTAGCAAGGTTTTAAAGAGAAATTTTATTCCAATAGGCATGATTGGTAGCACTCTTAGAG
Organism: Sarcophaga subvicina; assembly: GCA_936449025.2. Classification (NCBI taxonomy): domain Eukaryota; kingdom Metazoa; phylum Arthropoda; class Insecta; order Diptera; family Sarcophagidae; genus Sarcophaga; species Sarcophaga subvicina. The sequence goes on along the minus strand of OW388081.2, from coordinate 90,194,764 downwards.
CGGTTTGTTCTTTTTGTATTTGATGAATATTACAGTAGGCCAAGAATTATGTTGGAATACATTTTGTTTCCTTGCCACGACAGATGACAACTCTATTGTCTCAAGGATTTGCTACAGTAGACCAAATATTGCTTGCTATTGCGATATTGAAATTATCCGTTTTATGAAATTTTGTTATTAAAAAGACAAGCGGGCTTAATTATACATTTTTTTAATAACTTTTTATGCTCTTCTGTTATCTGAAATTGTAAAATAATTTCTAAACATTTTGTTTTTTAATTGCCTATCCTAGATTTGCAATAATTATTACGAGAGATAAAAACATGTGCCCGGCATACTATATTAGCGTTTCGATTTTGTAGCAAAATGTTGGAAAAATAAAAATATTCCACAATCCAAACTAACCTAACCACACACATACGTACATGTACATATACTTGCGCTTAAATTTCATTAAAACATTTGAAAATTTCAAATGGTTTATAACGGTTTATTATTACATTAACGGCGTATAAATGAATGTGCAGGAGAGAGAGAGAGAGAGAGAGATGATTCGGTAGAAATTATTTTCTATGAAATACTGGGTTTTCATTGTTTTTACTGTTAAAGTTACTGTTAGTGGTAGGAGTTGTTATTGTTGTTGTTGTTTTATTTAATAATAATTTTTCCGGTGAGGCAGCGATTGATTAAAATGTGGCCGTATAAGCGTAAACCTCCAATTATGGGTTGTAAACATTATTAAAAATGCCAAATAAACCAAAAATAACCGTAACACCAACAACAACAATACCAGCATTAAATATGAAAAATTTATATACACGAATACACATATACACACCCACACACAGATATACATATATACATACATACAAATAAACAAAATAATGAAACATACACACCCAATTGGTTGGAGTTAAAATGGTAGTTAGTTGGATAAGGCCCAGCATAATATCAAATACAGCCTATATTTAGGCGAAATACAATAGAGCCAGAGAGCAGTAAAAGGGTAGCCTTTACAGAAAAATTACAAAAAAAAGAGAAAAAAAATTGTAAAAGAAAATTTAATTAATTATTAACGTGCCAACACAGGGCTTTCATTTGTTGCCATTATTACAATACATACATATTTTAATTATTGTTTATCAAATACAATACATACATACATACATATTCTACATACACGAAAAGCCAGAGATAATAAATATTTAATGGGAAAATAATTTTTCGTTTTCGTTTCTTGCAATTTCCCTTTTCATATGAATTTTTAAAAATTGTTTAAAAATTTTGCTATTTTGTGTTATGGACACTGCTGCCACCTTTAAAGTGGCTTAAAGACCATTAGAAACCTAATAAATACTGCAAATTTTTATATGTATTATTGGATCGTATAAAAAATACTAATCATATTTTTTATTCAATTGCAAAAAATTAGCTATCGAGGTATAGAAGTCGCCGTAGTCTAGTAGCTAGTGTGTTGGCGTGAGGCCACGCTTCAAACCCCAGGTCAGACATCAAAACGAAATATGGCAAAATGTTTTTTCAGCAAATTCCTCTCACTAGATTTCTAGCAAAAGCTTTGAGAGTAAATAAATTTCCATGAAAAGTTTCTCAAAAATCAGTCGTTCGGAGTCGACTTTAAACTGTTAGTCCCGCCACTCATGTAATGGGTGATTTTTTAAGAGCTATAGGAAAATTTTTCAAAAAAAAAAACACATAAAATTCAGAAAAATGCATGAAATCTTTATTTGAATCGATAGTACGGTCCATATAATTTAATGTTTGAAGATTATTTAATGCATCCGCTTAGTCCAATTTTGGCATATTCTTTCCAAGATTTCAGCCGGTATCTCACGAATAAATGCTTCAATGTTGTCTTCCAATGCGTCAATTGAAGCGGGCTTGTCTGTATAGACATGAGCTTTAACATAGCCCCACAAAAAATAGTCTAAAGGCGTTAAATCGCACAATCTAGGCGGCCAATTGACCGGTCCCGAACGTGCAATAAAATGTTCACCGAACTCGCCTCTCAATAAGTCCATTGTTACGCGTGCTGTGTGGCATGTGGCACCGTCTTGTTGAAACCACATGTCATGAAAGTCAAGCTCTTGCATTTTGGGCAAAAAAAAAGTTGGATATCATCTCACGGTAGCGCTCACCATCTTTGAAGAAGTACGGTCCAATGATGCCACCAGCCCATAAACCGCACCAAACTGTGACTTTTTCTGGATGCATTGGTAGCTTTTGTAATGCTTCTGGCTGATCTTCACTCCAAAATCGACAATTCTGCTTATTTACGTATCCATTGAGCCAAAAATGAGCTTCGTCGCTGAACACAATTTTTCGATAAAGAAGTGGATCTTCGGCCAACTTTCCAAGAGCCCATTCACCAAAAATTCTGCGTTGCGGTGGGTCGTTCAGAGTCAATTCTTGCACCAGCTGTATTTTGAAAGGCTTCACACCTAAATCCTTCCGCAAAATTTTCCACGTTGTTGAGTAACAGAGGCCCAATTGCTGCGAACGGCGACGAATCCATAATTGATGGTCATTATTAACACTGGCCGATACAGCTGCGATATTTTCTTCAGTTCGCATTCTACGTAAGCTTGTTGGTGGTTTAATGTCCAACAATGTAAATTTGGTGCGAAATTTAGTCACAATAGCCCGAATAGCCGCTTCAGTACGTCGATTAAACTGTCCATAAAATGATAGAAGCGCGCGATGAACTTTCTTAACAGAGCACGCATTGTGATAATAAAATTCAATGATTTGCAAGCGTTGTTCGTTTGTAAGACGATTCATGGTTAAATTACAGACCAAACTGAAGATGTTTGACAGTGAAACAAAACACGATACGTGCGTGAGCTGTTTAAACCAGTGTTGCCAAAAAGATACATACATAACATAATTGGCCATTACAACCCTTCAGTCAGGATTACGGCCTAGCTTCTCACACCACTCATGCTGTGTGTGTTAATTTTATGCATGAGTGGTGGGACCGACAGTTTAAAGTCGACTCCGAACGACAGATTTTTGAGAAACTTTTCATGGCAATTTGATTTACTCTCAGAGTTTTTGCCAGAAATCTGCTGAGAGGAAGTCGCCGAAGAAATACTTTTTGTGTTTTGTTTTGATGTCTGGCCTGGGGCTCGAACCCTAGCTTTTCGTCTAATAAGCCAACACACTACCCACTAGACCACGGCGACTTCCAAAAAGAAAATCACCCGTTATAAAAGAAACACACACGGCACAGTTGGTGTTAGAAATTAGGTCATAATCCTGACTGAAGGGCTGTAATGACCAATTATGTATTAAAAACTATGCATATGCTTTTTATATAACCCAATATATTAATATTACTAATATATATATCAACAATAAATTTCCAAATAAAAATCGTATATTTTTTGTACTTATTCACTGGCTATTGTGTGTAAGCTCGTGGCAAAAGGCATTTTTAATAATTAAAATAATAAAAAAAAATTTCATGGAAATTATTAAAATAAATATTTTATTACTTATAATATCATAAATAATATCTGCTTGTGTATATACTCGTATGTATGTGTGTATATACATATATGTATATGTGCGTGTATATGCCTGTGTGTTGGTGTGCTTTTGAATATTTAATCTGTGCAAGTAAATAATTTTATAATATTGATGATGGTGGCGTATACTTTATGAATATTTGAAAAAAAAAATATTTTTATTACGTATACGTTATGGTGGCCATAGGCCACGCCATGAATTGTTTAATTACGTGCCAGTATTATTATTATTTTTGCTTTTAATGGAATTTTAATAGATTTATTATGTTTACGTTGAACATATTAGGCAGTAATAATTGGTTTAATAACTAAATTTTATTTGGTCATATAAGAGTATATAGGTGTTGTCACTACAAGCTGTTGATGGTCGAATATCGTTTATGATTATTATAAATTATTATTAATTTTAAAAAGCAAATCAAATCTTTTATAAACAAAGAAAACTATTCCTATTGAAGTCGCCGTAGTCTAGTAGGTAGTGTGTTGTTAGTATTAGACGTAAAGCCAGGGTTCGAGGCCCAGGCCAGACATCAAAACAAAATACAAAAAGTATTTCTTCGGCGACCTCCTCTCAGCAGATTTCTGACAAAAACTCTGAGAGCAAATAAAAATTGCCATGAAAAGTTTCTCAAAAAAATCTGTCGTTCGGAGTCGACTTTAAACTGTAGGTCCCGCCACTCATGTATAAAATTAACACACACAACATAAGTGGTGTGAGAAACTAGGTCGTAATCCTGACTGAAGGGTTGTAATGACCAATCATATATGTAGTTACAGCTATTTCAAGACCAAACGGTCACTTGGTACTGGTCTGTCAGTCATCAAAAAAGTAGATGACCTCTCTTGTCTAAATAGTAGACGGTTTGGTTAGATTGCATGTCAAACTTAAAACAAACTTGTTGAATTATTCGCAGTAGTCAAGGCTTCTACTATTGTTTCTATTTTACCTTTTACTTTCACAAACAAAATTGTTCCTTGGAACCGGTGTGATTCTACGCCTTCTATGCCTTAGATTAAGGCATTATTTAACAAGAATCCAGCTAAAACTAGCATAAAAGTTTAATCAATCAATTAATCAAGTTTAACATCAGTTCTCTTAGGATAGATAGGGCCTACCAAATTAAAACTATCTCCGTTGAGTCAGAGACTGACATTGGCAAATTAAGTGGGAAATAGTCATTAACTGCCTTTCTACCGCTCAACACTATTTGCAGATGTTATTAGCAGGTACATATATGAAGGCTGTCAGAACGACTTATGCATTAACTCGTCGGCAACACCGTCGTAGTCTAGCAGGTAGTGTGTTGGCTTATTAGAAGCGTGGTCGCTGTTCCAATTCAGACATCTCGAGTGAAACGAAATACGAAATGAACGAAACGTAAATAAAATTGCCATGAAAAGTTTCTCAAAAATCTCTCGTGGTGTAAGAAACTAGCTTGTAATCCTGTCTGAAAGATTTTAATATTCAATTATATACATACACTGAGCGTCGACCACTGAAATAATTCATTTTCTTAGGATAGCGAGAAAAGTAAATGAGAATAGTCGAATAAATTTCCAAAAATAAAAACGTTTATCTATGACTTATAAAATGTTAAAACAAAAACAACAATTCATGATAAAGGAACTTTTTTATACTTAATAACATAATAGAAATTTTTAAATTTTAGTGGGTGTTGACTCACTTATGGCGCTTACTGTAAGTATGTAAGGGCTTGTTATTCGATTGGAGTTTATGTGTTCGAACAATTTCGTCAGCTACACAATTCTCTGGGATTTTTTATGTCCAGGAACCCATATGAAATTGGTCCAAAACTTTCACGTGAGTCAATTTATTTAGACTTGATGTGTACGCCTAATTAGACCCTTTAATTTTCTTTACCTGTCAGAGAAGATAGAAATATTACTGATAGGAGATTCCTTTCTTATAATCAGCATTTGCGAAACGTTATCAAATACCATTACTTCGTCATAAAATTCAACACTGTTGTCTTTTCGATAGATGGATGTCTCAGGTCAAGTTTTTTTAAAGAAAACTACAAACGTATCTTGCATCGGTCTATGTCAGAATTTAAACCTTTCCTGCTTAGACTTCTAAAGTGACATCCCCGTCAAAACTAGATCTATCTGAGATAAAGTCCGTCTGACTCAGAACCTGTATGTATCCAGATGAGATAAAGGTGTACCCAGAGTGTGACAATTTAGGTACTCTAAATGGAAGCAAATTAAACATTACAATTTCTCGTATTTCTCGGCCTAATCAATATGTTTTTCTTTGAAAGTTTTCTCTCTCCTCCACAAAGCAGATTATGTTCAGTAGTCCATTACTCACATAATTGGTCATTACAATCCTTCAGTCAGGATTATGGATCTAGTTTCTCACACCACTTATGTTGTGAGTGTTAATTTTTAAACATGAGTGGCGGGACCTACAGTTTAAAGTCGACTCCGAACGACAGATTTTTGAGAAACTTTTCATGGCAATTTTTATTTACTTTCAGAGTTTTTTTCCAGAAATCTGCTGAGAGGAACATACCGAAGAAATACTTTTTGTATTTTATTTTGATGTCTGGCCTGTGGCTCAAATCCTGGCGTTTCGTCTAATAAGCCAACACACTACCTACTAGACCACGGTGTCTTCGACATTACTTCCATTACTCCGTAATGCTAAAAATTTCCCACGTTTAAATCACAACTTTTGTAACCCGTTTTAACATTTTAATGCATTTTTTGGTTGTTAAGCAATCCATTTTCGTAAATGTCCCTCCTTTTTAGTGTCAAATGTGTTACTAAATGCCAATTCAAATGAAAGGTATTTAACAGAAGACAACTTTACCTGATCTGCGGGTTTGAAACCTCTAAATGGGTAACCAGAAACATTTCACAATAGCCTCCTGATCCCTTTTGTGTACGTCACTTTAGCAGTGAAAGATCAAAATCGCTTTGATCGAAGCATAATTAAACTGGAATAGAAAATATTTTTAAATTTAAATGATTTATTTGAGTCATTTTTTACGTCTTTTTATTTTCTCGTGTTCTTATGTCTAAAAAATACTTAAACATGTGTGCGATAGTGTTTTGATGAATCAAAAATGAAAACAAAAACAAAAACGAACAAAAAAATGAAAATGAAAATCGTATTGAAAATTTTTTACGGAAAATCTCATGTTAATGACTTTTATAAGTATTTTCCCTGAAAAAAGGAAAACAACATCTTGAATGTATTTTCCATGTTACTCACTCTCTTTGTCTTTTATTATGCGATACTTCAGGATGGCCTTAAAGTTTACTTTGATGTTTAAAATACACACACATACACATACAAACATACTCTTCATGAATAAAACATGTTGACATGACGTGCTAACACGGTGACAGAGTGTGAGCGTGTTTTTCTATAAACAATAAAAATGCATACAAAAACAAATATTGTTTTTATTGTTGTTGTTGTTGTTTCTTTTTTATTTTCTCTTTCTTTCTCTCTCTCTGTCTATAGAAAACCTCTTGATTCTTTGACCAGGACATCGATGCCATTCATGGATATCATCATCACAGCCAGCGTCATTGTCATCAACATGTGTGCTCCACACCGCACAAGTCAACCAAACAATCATATTTTTTTTTTGATTTTTTTATTGTTTTTGTTTTTATTGTATTCAAATAAAACAACAACAAGAGAAAACCATACATGTACATGCACACACACAAAAGTTAACATAAATTTTCAATTCAATCGCAATTTAAACGATACTCACTCACACATGCACTCACACACTATTTTAGGCCAGAGTTTCAATTTTTTTTTTCTTTATTTTTTTGTAGATGTGTGTGTGGTCATGTTTATGTTCATGTGTGTATAATGTGAGTGTGTGTTGATTCCTTAATATGATTTATTTTGTAAAAAGAGAGTGAGTGATTATTTTTCTGTGCTTGTAAGTATGTGTGTGTGTGTTTATAGGCCTATTGAAATCTTCTTAAATAAAAATCATCGACAACGTCAGGTTAAAAGCTATTCGAGGGCTGAAAACGAATTTTAAGGACATACTATATGGAGGAAAATTTATGCGAAGCGTTTGGAAATTTTATGAATTCGGAACACACTCTCTTTTTATTCAATATGAAGCAAACACTTCAGGTTAAAGTTTTAGTGAGTTTTTAGTGGAGAGAATTCTTCAATACGCAGCTCCTGTAAAAAACTAAATTTATGGGCAAAATCCGAATAAATATAGAACAAAAAAGGAAAAGATCATGCAGAAATACACCAAAAAATGCATCAAATGTACGAGAACTCTATGAGGGAAGTGGTTTGAGAATTTCTGTACTGGATAGATGCATCACACTTTCATCAACCAGACACTGTAAAATCATAGAATAAGACAGCTATGGCACCAAATAACAATAGCATGACAGTCCAAACTATCAAAAAACAACAAAAAAAATGTGGTTGAGTTCCACGTACACTGCATTATCAGTAGACAGTGCCTAGTAGTCTAGATCGTTTAGAGAGAACAGTTTCTCTCTCTTTCCTTCTTCTACAAAAAAAGCTTGTCTTAAAATTCCGAAGTTAATATTCAGATCAGCAAGTATCAGAGGACAGATGTTGTCGACGTAATTAAGCTACTCTAACCTTCTGTTAAGTCCCCAGGTTATACCACTTGTATCGGATAAGGCGCTCTAAAATACAGACGAAAACTGAAATGGAAAGGGGTGGCAACAGAACCTTGCCATATTTTTGCTTTAGAGAGGATTGGCAACCTATCTTGACGACAGCAGTTGGAATTGTCACATAAGGCAGCTTCAATGTCACTCATTTTTCCAGGAGTTCAACAAATGAACCAGTGTATCCAATTTGTGGTTGAAATCTACGAATGCAAGATACATTAAATGTACTTCTATGGTTGCTGTAAGATTCTATCATACCTTTAGCGCATTGGAAAGATTAGGAAATGATGATGAGTTTGCTAAATGTAGTTTCAGAATTTGAGATTTGCTTTGTCAACTATAGTTCTGGACGTAGTAAGGAAACTGTAACCTATTATTAAGACCGGTATCAATGAAATCGCCAGAGTCTAGTAAGTAGTGTGTTGGCTTATTAAACGTAAGACCACAGTTCAAACCCCATATCAGACACAAAACGAAAATATGAAAATAATATCACCAGCCAGTGCCTCTCGCCAGATTTCTGGAAAAAACTCGAAGTGTAAAGGCTAACATTGCCATGAAACGTTTCTCAAAAATTTATCGTTCGGAGTTGACTTTATACTATAGGCCCCGACCATGACCAATTATGTATGTACCAATGGAAACCTGGATGGGCGTATTCAAAATTTTAATTTTCCCTACTTTTTCAAGAAAATGCTAACGGAACTACTTGGGAACATTGGGAAATACAATACCAATAATACCAATAAATCATGTGAACATTTTGTCTCTCACCTCAACCTCATCAAGCTGCTTAAGAGCAGATTGAAAACACAAGCCCGCCATTTGGGGTATTTCTGATCATCTGGAATTCTTCACGACGTTATTTATCTGTTTACGCCTTCGACTTTCTGTTGACCTTTTGTGTGGGTATGAATCTTGAAACAACTCACCTAAGGCGCTTCAATCGTTATTGATGTTCATCAACGGATTACTACGGAGACTGTAGATATTATTCTACGCCTATGTGACTATGTGAGAATCATCAATTCATTGGACGTCTCATATTTTGATTTTGAGAACAACTTACGAGAGCGTACTAAAAAACGGCGATGAGTTAAATCATCAAGACAATAGAGGAAGAAGTGAACCTACTAACATCTAAAGTAGCAAATTTTAATTTGAAGGTGGATCGCAAATAAAAGGAACTTCTTTAGAATCTATTATACTCTAAGCCGATTTGCAAACCTCCACGTGATGGCCTCTGGGCTGCAGCGAGTTATGAGAGACAAGATCCGTCCTCCTAATTGGGACAGTTGAGAACGATGGTACATACTTAAATAAATGGTTCGGATGCCAGTTCATCTGAATTTGATAAATAAAACCTAATGGTTCCATTCCCTATAGCAACTTATATTTGCGATATTAAAATAATTTTACATGAACCCTAGTATTACATACATAACACACATACATTGGTCATTACAACCCTTCAGTCAGGATTACGACCTAGTTTCTCACACCACTTATGTTGTGTGTGTTAATTTTATACATGAGTGGCGGGACCTACAGTTTAAAGTCGACTCCGAACGACAGATTTTTGAGAAACTTTTCATGGCAATTTTATTTACTCTCAGAGTTTTTGCATAAAATCTGCTGAGAGGAAGACGCCGAAAAAATACTTTTTTTTGTATTTTATTTTGATGTCTGGCCTGGGGCTCGAACCCTGGCTTTTCGTCTAATAAGCCAACACACTATCTACTAGACCACGGCAACTTCAACCCTAGTATTAGCTGTTCCTCCTTATCAATGTAGGGTACCAGAATTTTTGAAACGAAAAAATAAAATTTTCAACAAAATTTTCCTGTTTTGACTTCATCTTTACTTGTGTTTACCACATGGACATGGACATGGACATGGACATGAGCAACAACATTTGAACATATGAACATATACAAACAAACAAACAAAATATTGACACGCATACAGTTACAGTTTCACTTGCACGCACTCACTTGTATGAGATCATACAACAACAACAACAACAACAATACTGAGAATAGCCAACCATATTAATAAATAAAAAAAAATTATTATCAGCAACGCTACCGTAAACATTTTATTTCCTTTTCTTTCAAAAGTAATGTTTGGTTTTGACCACAAAAGTGTTGCCACTTGAATACGCTTGAAAGAACATGAGAAAAGCATTAAAAAATATGCAAGAAAAGCTGAATTACCAGCCAGCAGCCAGCATATGAAAACATTACATAGGCTTGAAATGCTTGTAAAAATTCTTTCTTTCAAGGTTTTTTTTTTAATAATAAAAACAGAGAAATTATTTCTCTCTGCTGTTTTTTATGAAATATTTTTCATTATTTTATAAAGAAATTTTAAACAATAAAAACAAGAAAAAATAAAATGAAATTAAATGAAATGAAATAATTATGATACGAGCAACAAAACAGGTCAAGTGTAAAGGGGGAAGTTTACATAAAAACGAGACGTCAAAATGAAGGCAAATTGATTTCCATTGATTTATAAAAAGGAAAACAGAAAGAGAAACTCAGGAAAAACTCTCGAAAAACAATAAGAATTTAATAAAAAGAAGAAGAAGAACAGAAATAACAATCGAACGGTGACTATAAATTCGTTATAAAAAAAGCTGGCATAAATTTTAAAGGAAAACTTTATTACCAAAAAACAGTTTCCGTTTCCTTGCCGTACATTCGCCATTCGCCTTAACATTACAACTTGAGATGGATACACCACGCTCTTCCTTTTTAATTCATCACTCACAGCTACTCCCAGGCAGCCAAGGTTATTGCCAAGATATGCAGTTGAAACCCTTTTTTTCTGGGGGAATATTTCTGGGGAATTATTTTATATGCCCCAACCGGTTATTTGTGTCATTTCATTTATATTCATCTGTATATGTGTGTCTCTGTGTGTGTCTGTGTGTGCGTATTTTATTAATTTTTTTTATTGTATACGAAACCATTGAAATTAAATAAAAGGATTTAAGGTAAGAGATTTGAGGTTAAGCGTTTGAGGGTTGAATTTATTTCGTTTTTTGTTTTTGTTTTTATTTTTATTTTTCTTATCCTTTTTTGGATTTTGTTTTATTTGTTTTACAGTTCGAATTTGTTAAATTAATCAAAAAGACCACAAGTCTTGTGGGAAATCAAAATGCCTACAAAGAAAAACCAAAAATTTCAAAATCTAATAAACCATGAAAATAGTGGTGAAGGGAGACAAAGAAATTAATTCAAAATAGTTGTCTTCTGTGTTGTTGCTGTAGGATTACATACATATTTTCCTTTAAATTTTTTTTTTATTTTTCAACGAAATAAATTCTTTTTTTTTCGTTTAAAGAAAAAAATTTTATCAGACAATTTTCTACGAAATAATATCCGAATCTGAAAGTTTCTTCACATGATAGAAAGTAGTCAGGCTTTCCACGGTAGTTAGTGTCCTGTATTATCAAGAGCCAAACGTATTCTTAAGTACCCTGCAGTACCACTGAATTAATTGAGCTTGAATCTACGCAGCTTCCAGTACAACTCACCTCAACTTTTACTTGAATAAGAGCCAAATAGTATCCAATGTCGCCAACTAATGATGAATCGGGAACATGTAGTCATTAACTGACTGAATGGCCGACTATAAGATCAATCAGGGAACCTACACTATGCATGTGATATTTGCCTATTAAGTCTTCGATATGTTTCTAAGAACTAAACGTCAACATTTCAAATTCAGCGTAGACTACTCTGTTCCATGTCATTCAAACAGCTCGCATAATTTCAATGACAAGTGCCTGCAGATAATCCTACACATCTGTTGGAAACGTTAGTACAGTACACAGATTTCGCCAGAAAGACAACTTAGTGGAACCCTGGAGGTAGCTGACAGAGTAATCTACATCAACAACCAAAAGAACTGCTAAGTTTACAACTGAAGAGCATACAATACAAGCGAAATTAAGCACAATACCTACGAGCGGAGATACGAAATAAAGGGTCCGCCAAATAACTTTCTTTTTTTGAAAATGCTTTAAAAAAAAACTACTGAATATTTTCTCAAATTTCTTTTTTTCTTTGAAAGTACAATCCTTCCGGTTAATAATGGAAAATAATTTCATTCAAATGGCTGCCTCGGCTAACCATGCAGTAGCCTACACCAGAAGATGCCGATTTTGGCAAAAAAATCATCTTTTCAGATGAAGCTCATTTTGATCTTGGCGGGTAAGTAAATAAGCAAAATTGTCGCATTTGGAGCACAGAAAACCCGCACGCATACATTGAAAAGCCGACGCACCCAAAACGAGTCACTGTTTGTTGCGGATTTTGGTCCAGAGGCATAATGAGCCAAGAGTGGCCGTTATAGTCAATGGCGATCGTTATCGGGCCATGTTGAACGAATTTTTGTTCACAAAAATTGAAGAGGAGGATAGTGGCAACATTTGGTTTCAACAGGATGGCGCTACGTGCCACACAGCCGAAGCTACACTCGATGTTTTGCGTCCTCTTTTTGAAGATCGCATTATCAGCCCCAGAGCTGATGTCGTTTGGCCACCTCGGAGCTGCGATTTGACACCGTTGGACTATTATTTTTGGGGTGCCGTCAAAGATAAGTGTTACGCCGACAAGCCAGAGACAATTGACGCTTTAAAGGACAATATTCCTGAAGCCATTGGTGAAATACAGCTGCAAACAATCGATAATGTGCTTAAAAATTGGACCGATCGTGTAGGCAACTGCATGGCCAGCCCAAAGAAGCCATTTGAATGAAATTATTTTCCATTATTAACCGGAAGGATTGTACTTTCAAATAAAAGAAAAGAAATTTGAGAAAATATTCAGTAGTTTTTTTTTATTAAAGCATTTTCAAAAAAAAAGTTATTTGAGGGACCCTTTACATACCATTTTTCTCCATCGTAGCGAATTTATTCATCGATTTCATTTCTCCTTTGCCAGCATCATCGCTTTTATCCAATTTCGTAGCCAAAGTCATAGTCATTCCTTCTCAACAGCTTTAAGAGAAAACTACGTTGCCGGAAAAATCTTAACAGTTTTATTATTCGAATTCGACGTAAGTTCCGCTACTTGGATATTCTACAGCAGTGTTGTGACCAATAACGTATGTGTACCACATCACACTTTTTTCATTCTGTCTTGCTTCAGACGGATATACGAACCTAATTGTTTAAATGTAATACCCTTGACGGTACTGATATCGAGATCCGTTGAAAATCGTGAAACTTTCATGTTCATCTCTCCATGACTTTATTCCGCCATCAATCTATTTTTTAGATTGCTTTATGGGGAGCAAGTATCACTGGCCTATACAGTGAGCATCAAAAGTAAATGTACATTAAAAATATATACGTTAATAAATTACCGTTATACTTATTTTAAAATTGTTTCATTGCCAGTTTTTAAAATTGAAACAAAAAAATTACAAAAAATTTCAAAATATAGTAAAAACTTTTCGGACTTTTCTTTTTAAGTGGTAAAAATTTTATATATAGTGTATAGTTTCTTTTGAAGCTCACTGTAGGTCGCCTATGGCATAAGTATTAGCAGTTGCCTATATAGTGCAACAATTCCAGTACAATGTAAAAACTTCCTGATTGGCAGTATTTATTGGGTGAAAATTCGACTTTTAAAGAGGAAAGGTAACTGTTATGGACACTGTATAAAATATTTTCCATTTTCATTCACACAAACATACATTAAATATTGTTACGTTTTTTGCTTTTAAAAACGTTTAAAATATGAACTCGTAGATTGCAAATAAAATAAATTCTTTATTTTCCTCGCAATTCTGTGTGCTACTGTTCACAACTTTATGTAAACAACAGCAATTGCTTTGTTTGTTATTCCTCTGTTTATACCCTTTGCACAAACAATAACAATTACTAGGCAATTATTCGACAGATCTTAGTAACGGAGATCTACTCTCTTCAAACACACCGCAGCTTCACACAAGACTGACTGAAGTTCAATCACTCACTCGCCTGCTTTGCCTTGCCTTTTATATGGCAGGGTAAACAGTCTGATGAATATTCTTGAAGGCGAATGTTAATGAGTTCGCCTTCTCGTGATCTCTATAAATGTAAACATCGTTGTTTCATTATTGTTGTTTGTGCATTTTGTTTAGAAGTCGCCATAGTCTAGTAGGTAGTGTGTTGGCTTATTAGACGTAAAGCCAGGATTCTGGCCTCAGACATCAAAACAAACTATAAAAAGTATTTCTTCGGCGACTTCCTCTCAACTGATTTTCGGCAAAAACCTTGAAGAGTAAATAAAATTATCATGAAAAGTTTCTCAAAAATCTGTTGTTCGGAGTCGACTTTAAACTGTCGGTCCCACCACTCATGCTCAAAAATTAACACACACAACATAAGTAGTGTTAGAAACTAGGTCGTAATCCTGACTGAAGGGTTGCAATGACCAATTATGTATGTATGTATGCTGGTTGCCTGTGGGCTTGATTTTTACAATACAGCGAGCATAAGTTCTCAGTTTTACTTCTTGTAAAATGAGAATAAATTTTTAATTGTAATATTTTAAATAAAATAAAACAATTAATACTGCTCGTAAGCCTATTAAATGGGGAATATTGTAATCTGATTAATTTAGTTTATAGCTTATAAACATAGAAATTCTTTTGTTATTAAATAAATAACAATTTATAACGAATTGATTTGATTTAATTCAATAACACTAATAATACGTATGTATATTATTAATCATCTCGAGATTAACAATCTAAACAAATTTATTTCCATTTTCAATCAATTCATTTCAAATTAAAAAATCAATCATCAACATTTTCTATTTAAACGGAAACAATTAATCTCTTCGTCCTATTCACAGATTAATAATTCAATTTGTCTCCTTGAAATTATTATATTATTATTATTATATTATTATATTAATAATAAATTTATTTACAGACAATAAATATGTATAAAGCAGTGAAAAGTTGAGTTATGAACGGTAATCAACACCCGAATTAATATTTTAGAAAATTTTTTACGTACTCCAGGCACAACACATCATACCGTAGTTAAATGCTCTTCTCTTTTTTATTTCTTGGTCTTTAAGAGGAAAATTTCTTTACACGTCATTAAATCGCAATTTAATGAACCAAAAGACGTGTACAACAACACACTACACAGAGTTTTTAAATTCAATGAAGGTTTTTGGCAAGAGAGAGAGAGAGAGAGAGAGATATATTCAGAATAGAAAGAGAGACACAATCGGCAACAAAGTATTAAATAAACAATCAATTGTAATACAGAGTAAATACACACACACACACTCATACACATGTACATTCGTTTGTATAATAATGATATCATATTACATAAACAATTACACACACACAAACATTGTCAGAATTACAATGAGTTCGAGTGTCATGACAAAAAATGAGCAGCAGAAAAGCTTATTAAAGCGTGAAATACACGCAAAACAATAAAAAATACATTTCAATTGATACAGTGGAGGACAAAAGAAATTGTATACATTTTTATTTCGATAACATGTCTATTAGAGTACATAATTTGCCACACGCCACATGTCACGTGTCATGAGGCATCTATTCAGAGATGAATTACATACATAACATACATAATTCGTCATTACAAAACTTCAGCCTGGATTACGACCTAGCTTCTCACATTACTTATGTTGTGTGCGTTAATTTATATACCTGAGTGGCGGGATCTACAGCTTAAGTCCAACTCCGGACGACAAATTTTTGAGAAACTTTCCATGGCAATTTTATTTACTCTCGGAGTTTTTGCCAGAAATCCGCTGGGAGCAAGTCGCCGATGAAATATTTCTTTGTATTTCGTTTAGTTGGAGATGACTGACCTGGGGGTTGTACCGAGGCCTCCAGCCTAATAAGCCAGCACACTACCTACTAGACCACGGCGACTTCACGGTACGTTCATTTGAGTACATAATTTGCCACACGCCACATTCCACGCAATAAGCGGCATCTATTCTGGTGGTAGACCAGATGCCACTAATAGTCATTGCAATAAGACAATTGTGATAGAGTCCGTTTAGGGAACGAATTCGTATTCAAAATAAGTCATGTTATTGCAGAAGTTAAAGACCTGCAGGATTTCATAGCAAGAGTGGAGCATTGGTATGCGAAAACAAGAATAATATCTTCCTTCTCCTCAGACTAAAGTCTAAAAAACTTACTGGATGGAATGATAAGTCTGGCAACATACGTCAGTGGCCTCTAAGAACCTCAATAGTAGGATGGGTAGGGATGCGATTGGAGGACAGAAGACATTTACTCCTCTACTGACATCACATCACATCAGTTCAGCAAGTGGCCTCTTACTTCCAACGCAGTAGAGTGTCTATGTAAAGCGAAAAGGGAATCCCCAGTTTAAATGAGGCAATCGGAACGCCTATATCTGATGACATCCTTACGTTCTAAAACTTATTTTCGTGTTACTTTTGAATTTCCCTGAAAAAATACCGTGGCATTCATGGGCGGGGGCCGCCATTGAGAAGACGGTCGACAAAGACTTAGTCACTCTCTGGTTTACCGAGCAAATTAAGAAATTTCTTATTGAGAATCTCACCAACCAGCAAGCATTGCATAGCTTTTAATAAAAACATTAACGTGGCTAGGCAGCTTAATGACTAATTTCAAAATTCTGAATATGTACACATAGCCTACTCTCACATATCTCATAGCCTACTCTCTTTGGAATTTTGGAACATAATTTAAGAGTACAACCCAGCATCTCCAGATCATCAGACCAGAAGTTTCTATTTGGAGTCCTAAAATCAAGTGTTCTATCATAAAAACTTTAACGAACCATATAGTCAATCCAGGTTGAGCCAAGAAATAATTGATTAAGCCTTACTGCTCCAAGCTCAACTAGAAGTTCGGAGGGAGCCAATTAAGTATAACAAATCAGTTGGAGTGGAGCATAGCGCATTGGTTATCAGAACAATTGACTGGTTCATCACTATGCAATGATACTGGTATTTGGTCAAATTGGTCAAACTTAAGCACCATACAGCTAAATTGGTCTGTAAGGGCTAATATGTGATATCAGATCTAAGCCTCCAAATATTTCCAACGTGTCTTTTGGAGATGTCGCTCCCTTTACTCTCTTCACTGCTGTTTCCCTCTAAGAGAGTTTAGATACCAGCGTAATCCTCCGATGAAAGGCGAGTTTGTTGAGCAATTAATCTAACATTTTAGAGTAGCAATCTGTCTTCCCAGATCACGCTATTTGACCCCGATATAATAAATTTTGTAGGAAAATGTGAAGTTTTTCTTATGCAGAGACAAGGTAGTCATTTTTCCAATCCTGGAAGATAATACCGCAATTGCCATGTGGGCTCAAATACTGGAAACAGTATATCCGAATTGATCTATTGAATTGATGGACATATTCGCGAGCAATATTTGCATCAAATATTAAATTTTCTATGTTTTTTTAGTTTCAATACACAAACAGTTAAAAAATCACCCGTTGTGTATTTCATTTCATTGATTGAAGGCTCATAAGGTTATCACAAGCCATGTTCTGCATCTTTCCGTTATTTTTTGTGTAGTGTAGGGAAAGTTTCGTGATTGAGCCCTACTCTTCCTAGAGAAACTTTGCTGCCTGACCGTAAGATATTGATGTTGCTGTCAGGATTGATGTTAGGATTGATGTTAGGATTGATGTTAGGATTGATGTTAGGATTGATGTTAGGATTGATGTTAGGATTGATGTTAGGATTGATATTAAGATTGATTTTAGGATTGATATTAAGATTGATTTTAGGATTGATGTTGATTGATGTTGATTGATGTTAGGATTGATGCTAAGATTGATGTTAAGATTGATTTTAGGATTGATGTTGATTGATGTTAGGAATAATGTAAGGATTGATGTTGATGTTGAGATTGATGTTAGGAATAATGTAAGGATTGATGTTGATGTTAGGATTGATGTTGAGATTGATGTTAAGAATAATGTAAGGATTGATGTTGTTATTAAACTATTCATTTAATTTTGCCCTTTACTGTACACATCTCCGCCCCTTATATTCACTGTGCTAATCAACTAATCAGTCAAGCAGTTAGGCAGACACACACATTTTTTGAATTTGTCTTCATTTCTTTCATTTTTTTCTTTAAGCTTGACACGAATACTATTTGTTAACGCTGTGTGCCGTCTTTAAATGCTGCATATGACAGACAGTCAGTCAGTATAACAAAAAATTTCCATTTTACCGCCACCATTAATTGCGTGCTATTCTAACTGTTGCTGCCACTTTGGCCAAAACTAGTTGCCACAATTTGTGCTGCTGCTATCGCTTACACAATAATTACAAGTGTGAGGCAAATAAAAGTTTCGTTTTCTCTTATTTGTGGCAGCTCGTAAGGCTGGAGTTTTAAGAAATTAAAATAAATTGTTGTTGTTGTTGCTGTTGCTATTGTTGTTAATGATAGTTTGTCAAAATTAAAGAACGAGGGGGAGAAGAAGGGCGGAGGATTACAACTAAATGTATAAAGTTTTTAAATAGTTTTTGTTTTCAAGTAGTAAGCTGTAGACACATGTACTTATGCTTGTTGTTTTTGCTCTTTTCTAATCACATGTCTCACGATGTAAAATAAAAACCCTGTCTGGGGTAATTCTAAACCATTTCTTAAGTATCATTTGACTTTAAAATTGCCTGCCTCATCTACCAAATGGCTGGATGATGTATAATCGTTACAAGATTTTTAATCTGATTTATTTCTCTTGACACTGCTTTATAACAGAAAGAGAGAGAGTGAGAGAGAGAGAGGGGGAGA
The DNA here is from genome assembly GCA_936449025.2 of Sarcophaga subvicina. Lineage (NCBI taxonomy): Eukaryota > Metazoa > Arthropoda > Insecta > Diptera > Sarcophagidae > Sarcophaga > Sarcophaga subvicina. The sequence continues at coordinate 90,175,739 of OW388081.2, read as the reverse complement.
TATAAGTTAGCTTTTGCCACTTAAACTTTCTTACCAAACAAAAGACTACAAAACCAAGCAAAAGAGTCATCCTAACCAAGCATTTAAAACCATTATTAGCTTTGGTTTGCTTGGCTGTTTGATATTCTCATTATTTCTGGATGCCCAAAAATATCTTGGCATAGCATGTGCCGACCGACCGTCTTGTAATTATCATGTAAAAATCATTGTGTTTGTGTAACTTTACTCCGGCATTGATTTAATCTTGTTACCAAGACACACAGGCATATACATACATAAGTACGCATAGCTGTTTAACAACATTTTCCAAGTTCGTTAAGCATACACAAACAAATTTGTTGGCTATCCGTCTGTCTGTTAGTGTCGAAAATTAAAGAAAATTAAATTTTGTTTAAAAGCAGAAAAGGATTTAAAAAGTTTGAAATTCCTTCTGTAAATTGTTTGAAAATAATTTAAACAAACACTGGAAATTGGAAACATCTTGAAGGTTGCGAGGGTAAATATAATTTGAAGTGAAAGAGATACGCGTAAAAAAAAGTGCTGTAAAAAAATACATTCAATTTATTATGATCTCCGATTTGAACTGATTAAAGTTTCCGTCAGGCTTTATTTTGTTTCTCACACATCTACGAAAAGACTCAGTGGGACATGTTCTAGGCCCACCTTTTTAGTGGGGCCCAGTCTACAATGTATAGCTAGTGACTTCCTATACAGACTTTATACCGTTTTGGTAAACTTAAATGCCAAGAAAGCAATCTAGAACGTTCTCCAGGACAGGGGATTACAGCCTAAAGATTTCCGTTTCGTGTGTCCAAGCAATTTAAATTTTTTTAGACACCTTCGAGACTCTGCTAAATGTTTCAGGTCAGTGTGACGCATTCTAACGCTACGACTTTCTATGTGAATCAGGCAACAGTCATATGCCTTTCGCTCATTGGCCCACGCAGCTACTCCCTTGATTGGGTCTCATGGCAGTTTTGTATGAAGAGTTTACCCGGAAATTAACCAACACATGTCTAGCTTATGAACTTATTCGGATAACTAAACAACAATTCACATACGAATCTTTATACTTTTTATACATTCTACCTCTGTTAAGCTCTCTATTACATACATACATACAACCCTTCACTTCACAGGATTACGACCTAGCTTTTCACATCACTTATGTTGTGTGCTGTAATTTTATACAAGTGGCGGGGCCTACAAGTGATTCTAGTTTTACGTGAGCACCGCCATAATGGAATATCCCACTGAAACACCAGTGAAATACAATGCGTCTACCAACGCCCCCACTCACAATGATGAAATCACATCACTATATGTGGATAGAAATTTGAAGCCATGTTGTGTTGGACATGATTTCCCTCTTGTTTAGGGGTCGGAGACCATCTAAACTCCTTCAATGCGTTAAGATTGTAACGCCAGACTCTAATCATGTACTCCCCGCGATTTAAGTCCAAACCACAGCCACCACTTGTAAGGGGGCCTCACTAGTTGCCGGACAGAGACAAGTCTCTGGGGCTCCCGACACCCGTGGTACCAGATTAAAGACTTCTGGTCAGGCTTCGCAGCCAAGCAAGACCAGACTGCTGCCAGTTGAACCCCAACTAGTTCAAGACTGGTGACAGTTTTGCAATGTATGAGAGCTCAGCACATAGTACCGAACTCCCAGTACATCACTACCACTGTGGTAGTATTCTTTTTATCACCCGCTACCACACGAGTAGGCGGGACCTACAGTTTAAAGTCGACTCCGAACGACAAATTTTTATAGAAACTTTTCATTACAATTTATTTAAGCTCCGAGACTACGACAGCTTCCGCTGAGCTGTCTATTAGCTGGTAAAAACCCCGAGGATGAGAGAGAACCTTGCCTTATTACATTGGTTATGAAGTGCAACAGCCATCTTCTTACTTAAATCACTGGGGCATCTCTGTCACCGCATCATTTCTCATGATGAATTGCTTAATGTTTAGACGTACTAAGCTACATATCGACGCCTCCGTTCTATAACATTCTAAGTCGAAAAAGTGTGTTTTGAGTCCTGAGCTCTCAAAGTTTTTACGCGTTATACGACCATATCTGTATTCTAAGTAGATTTTTCCCTATAACTTCGGAACGGATCGGCGCATCTTAACCAAATTTTGACAGTATTTAAGTTAGAGAACGTAGAATGCAAGAACATTCTAAGTACACTTAGAACGTTATAGAATGGAGGCGTCGATATGTACTTCGTTTGTCTATGCATGTTTGCGGCAAAGGTTGGAAATAGGTTAGAGGTTAATTTGTTCTTCTCTGGCTCGCACGCTCTATAGTCTAACGAAGCTAACATTACTGGATATCGGGTCGATTAAAAAATTCGTTAATCTTTTAGGCTGGTTTTCAACTTTATTACAATGGAGTCGCATTATACGAAATCGTTGCAGTTTAGAAAATACTGTGTTGGCTTATTAGACGGGAGCCAGTGATTCAAATTCAAGCTCCGACATCTAGAAATTCTACTCAGTAGGATTCTGGCAAAAACTCTACAAATAAAAAAATTGACTTAAAATCTATCGTTCGGAGTCGAGATTAAATTGTAGATTCCGACACTCATGGAAAAAATTAACACACACAACAGAAGTAGTGTGAGAAGTTAGGTCGTAATTCTGGTTTAAAGGTATAAGGTACAAATACACCTCTTGCCACGATGAGTCTGGCATCGATATGCCTTTCTAGTGTCGCTGCCAGGTATGATTTCGCTGTCAACGTATGTATGTATGTAAAATTGTGTTGTACTTCAACCAACATGCACTCAAGAAGTAGATTATCAAAGTGCGCTGCATTTTTTTTATAAAAAGTTTCAGAATGATTGAGTTGTCAACTGTTTTTGTCTTAAAATAACATACATACATACATACATAACTGGTCATTACAACTCTTCAGTCAGAATTACGACCTAGCTTCTCACACCACTTATGTTGTGTGTGTTTATTTTATACATGAGTGGTGGGGCCTACAGTTTAAAGTCGACTCCGAACGACAGATTTTTGAAAAATTTTTCATGGCAATTTTATTTACTCTCAGAGTTTTTGCCAGAAATGTGCTGAGGGGAAGTCGCCCAAGAAATACTTTGTGTATTTTGTTTTGATGTCTGGCGAAAATTCATGGGTTATTGTATTCGGTAGCATGGTGAGGAAACTAGCTCATTGAGTCCCAGCCTTTTCCAAGAGCTAGAACTGGGCCTTTATCTGAATAGATTACTTTGAGAGAAAATAGAAACTCTTTTAAAATATAAAATGTTTGTCATCAGATATATTCATTGCCAAATACTACTTGCACCACCTTATTGGGCCTACAACTGAAAGGAGCTCAGTTCTGTGTCCTTATTTATTCGATTACATTCTAATTTAAATTGTTAACGGCTTAGGTACCACATTCCTTTATGCATTTGAATCTGAAAGAATTTAATTTAATTCAACAAATAGTTGTACGTACATACATACCGTACATATCACATGTAACGCGTTATTTAAACATAATATTTGTGTTCCCATAATTTCTATGAACTTTGTAAACTTTGTGTGACTATTTGTTCACCGCAACAAAAACAAAAAATAAGAGAGAGAGACAAACGGTTTATCATGCTGTCACTTAAAAATTCATTCATGTGTTTAATTTCACCCTCTAGGACTATCTATGCATGTGTGTGCGGGAGTGTGACTGTGACTGTGAGTGTGACTGTGTCTATAAGTCAACGACAACCTGTGAACTGGAAAAACAATGTACCGGCAAGCTTTTGTATTAAAACCGAGCGCAACAGTTGATGAGGAGACATTTCATTCATACTCCATGGATTCAATGTGTTTTTCTTCTTTTTTTTGCATGAATTTTACTCCCTCTTTGGCTGAGGTTTATGGTGATTTATGGGTGAAAAACTTGCACAGTGGCACAAAAGAGAGAAAATTTGTTGAAAATTGGGGAAAACATTTATATTTGTATGGCAGATGTAAGAGTGAAGTTCTGCATTCAGAAATGCTTAAGAAATGGTAAAAACAAATAAAAAAATGTTTCAAAGAGGATGACTTACTTAACTTAATTGGTCATTATAACCCTTTTAGACAGGCTTACGACCTAGCATCTCACACCACCCATGTTCTGAGTCTTAGTTTAATACATGAGTGGCGAAATTATGCAGACGAGTATTCTATTTTATATTTATAATACCACGGAAGATGTTTTCCTTAATATGTACGTAATTGGTCATTACAACCCTTCAGTCAGGATTACGACCTAGTTTCTTACACCACTTATGTTGTGTGTGTTAATTTTATACATGAGTGGCGGGAACTACAGATTAAAGTCGACTCCGAACGATAGATTTTGGAGAAACTTTTCATGGCAATTTTATTTACTCTCAGAGTTTTTGCCAGAAATCTGCTGAGAGGAAGTCGCCAAAGAAATACTTTTTGTATTTTGTTCTGATGTCTGGCCTGAGGCTCGAACCCTGGCTTTACGTCTAATAAGCCAACACACTACCTACTAGACCACGGCGACTTCCATTATATTAGAACCATAAAAATTGCTATGTATGCATGCTTAAGGGTTAAGTAATCCTCTTTTATTTTCTTTTTTTTTTTGCAAAGCGTAGACCTTCAACTAAACCTTCTTGTTCAAATCAAAATCGAAATATTTTCCATACTTCCAACTGTGTGCCCACTGTGCACAGAGTGCACAACTATACCATACGCTCTATATGTACGTATACGTTTGTGTAAAACTGTGTTCATTTCTGCAGTCACAAATATTTATGAAAGTAAACTTTAGTCTTTCCAGCTCATTTCTATTCGAAAAAAAAACAAACGAAAGGAAAAAATAAAACGAATTTAAACTTGAATTTTTGCCAATTTTCTTCGTGATATGAATATAAAAATACCACAAACAACAACAACAACAGCTACAAAAGCAAGTATTTTAAAACTAAAATCCTAACCTTAACCTTAAACAGTTTAGGAATGGAAACGAACACCCATACATACACACACACATTCACCACAATCACAGAGAATTGTATCACAGTTTTGATAAAGTTTTTGGTCTCCTAATGATGATGATTTTAATCCTTCTTTTGCTAAATCCTTTACAAATTGAATCTTTGAGTTCTACAAAGTCTTTGCCTTTGTCGGCTTCAGATTCTTTTGTTCACATTCAATTTGTCAATTTCAATTTCCCCAAAGAGCGGGGAGTCGAGGTCATTTATGGCTTTATGACCATAGAAAGTCAACATAATGAATGAATGAAATGCCAATGAATAGATGAATGCAGAGATGACTTCAAATAAATCATAGAAATTCAAATTCAATGAATTTTAATACATAATAAAACAATTATTGAAACAGAATTCTAAAGAAATTCTTAATTTTAATAAGAAGCAAATAATTGATTGGATTGGATTTGAGAATCTTGGCAATATATTCTGATATTATCGGTTAAAGATGTTGATCAGCATGAGGTTTAGGTGAGTATAGGATTCCCAACAAATGACATATATTTTATAAAACGTTTGTGTTTCTATTATCTTCTATTAAATATTGGATATAATTTGTTTATATTTATTGCAGCTGTTGAACAAAACAATGCAAGGAAGAAAAAGTTTCTTAATTTGAAAATTTTGAAAAAAAATTTGATATACGTCACACAGATTTTTGAGAAAGTTTTTCATGGCAATTTTTATTTACTCTCAGAGTTTTTGCCAGAAATCTGCTGAGAGGAAGTTGCAGAAGAAATACTTTTTTATTCTTGTTTGATGTCTGGCCTGGGGCTCGAACCCTGGCTTTACGTCTAATAAGCTAACACACTACCTACTATACTACGACGACTTCACGACCTTGCTTCACACACCACTTATGTGAGAACGACAGATTTTTGAGAATCTTTTTCATGGCAATTTTATCTTCTCTCAGAGTTTTTGTGAGAAATCTGCTGAGATGAAGTCGACGAAGAAATATTTTTTCGTATTTCGTTTTGTTCGAGATGTCTGGGCTAAGGTTTAAACCGTGGCCTCACGTCTAATAAGCCAACGCACTACCTACTAGACTACGACGACTTCTCGGCTCAATAGTTGTAATTTTAATACCGAGATAACAATTGGCCGGGTCAGTAAGACTAAAAAAAACTAATTTGAAGTCGTTACTCCATCAAAGTTTTTCTAAAGAAGAACTCTTTTAAAGCCACATAAGTTTACATACTTAATTGATCATTACAAGCCTTTAGTCAGGACTACAACCTAGTTCCTCACAACAACCATGTTGTGTGTGTTTGGGACCTGTTTGAGATATTTTTCAAGGTACATTTTATTTACTCTCCCAGTTTTTGATGCCAGAAGACTGTTGAGAGAAATTGCCGAAGAAAATTTTTTCGGTCACATGATGCACAATCAATTAAAACCTCTTTAGGAAATAAAGGTTAAATATTTATGTTGTTAGTCCACTAACACGACTCTGCAATTCGCTTTAGAGCAGGGTATTCGAAGTTCAATTAATTTCTAAACAAAAAATATTTGATTCCTTGGCTATCCTTTTCAATGTTGCCAGAAAGAAATTTTATGTCTAACGATAGCCAAAGCTTAAGTTAGGTTGTAGAAACCGTAGGTAATAATGGGTTATTTTTTATGAGCTATAGGAAAATTTTTCAAAATAAAAAAACACATAAAATTCAGAAAAATGCATGAAATCTTTATTTGAATCGATAGTACGGTCCATATAATTTAGATTATTTCATGCAAATGTTAACCGCGACTGCGCCTCAAATGGTCCCTCCGCTTAGTCCAATTTTGGCATATTCTTTCCAACATTACGGCCGGTATCTCACGAATAAATGCTTCAATGTTGTCTTCCAATGTGTCAATTGAAGCGGGCTTGTCTGTATAGACATGAGCTTTAACATAGCCCCACAAAAAATAGTCTAAAGGCGTTAAATCGCACGATCTAGGCGGCCAATTGACCGGTCCCGAACGTAAAATAAAATGTTCGCCTCTCAATAAGTCCATTGTTACGCGTGCTGTGTGGCATGTGGCACCGTCTTGTTGAAACCACATGTCATGGAAGTCAAGCTCTTGCATTTTGGGCAAGAAAAAGTAGCGCTCACCATTCACAGTTACGTTACGATTCGCAGCATCTTTGAAGAAGTACGGTCCAATGATGCCACCAGCCCATAAACCGCACCAAACTGTGACTTTTTCTGGATGCATTGGTAGCTTTTGCAATGCTTCTGGCTGATCTTCACTACAAAATCGACAATTCTGCTTATTTACGTATCCATAGAGCCAAAAATGAGTTTCGTCGCTGAACACAATTTTTCAATAAAGAAGTGGATCATCGGCCAACTTTCCAAGAGCCCATTCACCAAAAATTCTGCGTTGCGGTAGGTCGTTCCGCTTCAATTCTTGCACCAGCTGTATTTTGAAAGGCTTCACACCTAAATCCTTTCGCAAAATTGTCCACGTTGTTGAGTAACAGAGGCCCAATTGCTGCGAACGGCGACGAATCGATAATTGATGGTCATCATTAACACTGGCCGATACAGCTGCGATATTTTCTTCAGTACGCACTCTACGTAAGCGTGTTGGTGGTTTAATGTTCAACAATGTAAATTTTGTGCGAAATTTAGTCACAATAGCCCGAATAGCCGCTTCAGTGGGTCGCTTAAACTGACCATAAAATGGAAGAAGCGCGCGATGAACTTTCAGAACAGAGCACGCATTTTGATAATAAAATTCAATGATTTGCAAGCGTTGTTCGTTTGTAAGACGATTCATGTTTACATTATAGACCAAAATGAAGATGTTTGACAGTGAAACAAAACACGAAACGTGCGTGAGCTGTTTAAACCAGTGTTGCCAAATATAATAGCTAAAAAATCACCCGTTACATTTACTATGTGGTCATAAGAGTTAGTGTGTGCGTCTCACAAAAAAATTCAAGTGGAAGATTCTAGAAAAAGGGGATGTAAAAGTGATTGTGAACCCATATAGATAGACACACTTAAGCCTTGTGTGGACCATTATAAAACAACAGCATTTCATTCGCTCTACTATTGCAGCTATTTGAAAGCAGTTTAGACTGCTAATATCCTTAATTGACATGAGATAAATGAGAAGCCCAAGTGCACGATATAAAGCTGGGTGGTTTCCTACTACTTTTTCTCCTACAGAAGGTACTGTTCATACCGCCAACCTTCTTCCTTGTATACCGAAAATGCTGTAATAAATAAAATAAATGGGCAGTAATGAATTCGACAACAAACTTCAAGTGTGATGTGATGCTTTAGTTTTTTAAATACGTTTTACATTTGAAGCCCTTGCGGCGACCAACTTCTTCCTTTTCCCTGATTTTGGTGGAACTTGGTTAGTACAGCGACTGCGTTCACCTGTGGCCTCACAACGGGCCGCTATGCGTGCTCAAGTGAGCTTTGTGATAACAGAGCTACCACTCCGACCTAACATAACCTAACCTACATTTGACTTTGATCAGATTTGTGGCACTATTTTGCCGGCATTCAAAGCCAACCAAGGGGCGTTTACGGAATCCATTGCTGCATTATTAGTTCTGAAGTTGTCGTTTTCAGAGGGGATTTCAAATGTAGAGAATTAACCTGAAAATTTGTCAGATCTGTGAAACATCTGACGAATACATAAGCTCTGGATTTTCCGGTGATGCTAGTACGTTTCGTTTGCTAAGAGATTGCCTTGAGGCAACCGCAGAACGTCCTAAACGTCACTATGTTAGAGCACAGTGCCTTGACAGCCAATTAACAATAAATGCCTGGATTTAAAATCAATATTTCTAACCAGGAAGGGAATTATAATTCAAAATTTCTATTCAACATTGGCATACAATTGCTTTGGCAAAATCATAGAATCCTCATAGATTTCAAAGCTGTTTTCTTTTAAGGACATTGTAATTAAACGAATAAATTGTTGTCATACATGTCTGGCCTCAGTGCATTTAGGCATCAAAGAATACCGAATTACTTAGAAAACAATTAAGATTGGAAAACAACAACAAGTACATTAACTTGTTAAGCTGCGTGACCGAAATAATTTGAATACTTCTTGCACCTGATTTACTGCGACAATTTGTTGCTTATGATCTCCTTTGTATCCGTATTTACTCGATGAGATTACCTGACAAATTTGCTGTCCTGTTGCCTTTGCCAATACAATTAAAAGAAATTTATTTTCATTTTTATTGTTCAATTATTAACAGAATTTATTTACTTACGTGCAAGTGGTCCTTAATTTGTATGAAGTGGTTAAAATCCAATTGGACAGTTTTCGTGTTTTGTGGTCGTTTTCGTATGGGACGCAGGCAAGGGTAAGTAAATAGCGATGAAAACGTTATGGGAGAAGGAAATTCACTTTGAAGTTCAAAACATCCATAACGGATAGAGGGGAATGGAAAAAATGGTGTAACGCACCTTTCATGTATGCTACGATAATGGGTGGAACCGTGAGTGGAGTAGGCATTTTTTCGGTTTCAGCAGATACAGCACATTCGATAAAGCTTTCGAAGCATTGTAGAGTCTTTCAAGCGAATGTGTCGAACATATGGGTTGTGATGATGATTCTTAAGAATGGCAATGTCTCTGGGAAGATATCGACGCCTCCGTTCTATAAGATTCTAAGTCGAAAAAGTGTGTTTTGAGTTATGAGCTCTCAAAGTTTTCACGCGTTATACGACTACATGTGTATTCTAAGTAGATTTTTCCCTATAACTGCGGAACGGATCGGCGCATCTTAACCAAATTTTGACAGTATTTAAGTTAGAGAACGTAGAATTTAAAAATGCAAGAACATTAAAAACATTCTAAGAATGGAGGCGTCGCTATTATCATACCTTCTGAGAGTCAACTCTAAAATAACGACCCTTAAAACGGTTTACGATTGCTGCGTCTGTCTTTATGAGATAGCAGAGTGTTACAAAGCACATAACTTGGGTGTTTTGCCCCGGTATCCGTTACAAAATTTCTCGAAATTGTAGATGAATTGATCAGATATGGTTCAACCATCGAAATTTCGGATGTGTTCTCTACATTAAGAACCCACAAGTTTAGAATTGTTAAGGCAGTGATAGATTCCGTCAGCGCTAAGTGGATGGTTTAGGTGAACAAATCTGGGCTGGGATAGATGAAGGGCACATGAAAAGTCTGCTCAAATTTCAAATAAGTAGGCTTAGTGTAGTTCTCGGAATCTTTACTGGACATTGCATGACGGGCACTCATGCAAGACATATTAGCCTCGGACATATTGCAAATTACTTTATAGGAGCTGCAGAGACAAGAAAGAAGAGAATGCCAACCCAGAGTTATGTCGGCAAAGGAATTTGTATGTAGGTTTCTACTTTGCAGACAATCTCACTGATCAGTCGAGTATGGCCATTGGGAGCTTAAGTGACTTCATCCGATCTTCGGTATGATTGCAGAGCTAACTGGCATGGTTTCAAGAACATATTCAACCAAATTTCTTTAGAAAATCTTCTCATATATACATACATAATTGATCATTGCAACCTTTCAGTCAGGATTACGCCCTAGTTTCCCACACCACTTATGTTGTGTGTGTGTTAATTTTATACATGAGTGTGGTGGGACCTAAGGTTTAAAGTCTACTTCGAACAACAGATTTTTGAGAAACTTTTCATGGCAATTTTATTTACTCTTCAGGGTTTTTGCCAAAAATCTGCTGAGAGGCAGTCGCCAAAGAAATATTTTTTCATATTTCGTTTTGTTGGAGATATCTGATCTGGAGTTTGAGCCATTGCGTTACGTTTAATAAGCCAACACACTACCTACTACCTAGTCTACCCAGTATTAAATCGGTAACGAAGAATGCATGTAGGTTTCTACTTTGCAGACAATCTCACTGATCAGTCGAATATGGACATTAGGAGCCTAGGCAGCTTTATCCAATGCTCTGTACGATTGCAGAGCTATAAGGAATTGATGACAAAAATATATTTAAACAAATTTCTCTAGACAATCTTCTGATACTCTGTCGAAAATCTCTCTGAGAGAAAATAAAATTGCCATGAAAAAGATTCTCAAAAATTTGCCGTTCTCACATAAGTGGTGTGAGAAGCAAGGTCGTGAAGTCGCCGTGGTCTAGTAGGTAGTGTGTTGGCTTATTAGACGAAAAGCCAGGGTTCGAGCCCCAGGCCAGACATCAAAATAAGATACAAAAAAAATTTCTTCGGCGACTTCCTCTCATCAGATTTCTGGCAAAAACTCTGAGAGTAAAATAAAATTGCCATGAAAAGTTTCTCAAAAATCTGTCGTTCGGAGTCGGCTTTAAACTGTAGGTCTCACCACTCATGTATAAAATTAACACACACAACATGGGTGATGTGAGAATATGGGTTGTAATCCTGACTAAAGGATTGTAATGACCAATTATGTATGTATGTAATCTTTTGATACTTGCTCCAATTGCCTTACAATCATATCCACCTTTTGAGACCATTAAACGTCAAACGAATTTCGTTGAAATTGAAATCTTAACAAAATTATTTCTTAAAGGAAAACATTCATCGCAGCATATATGGGCTTACTAGGGCTGATTCTCTAGAACACAGTGTATGTAGCACGCATTACTTCTCATCTTATGGACTAGAATTTCAAGTCCATTCGTAATAGGTAAGCCTACTAGCAATACTACTGGCAGCATTGACAATATTATTCGCATAAAACCACAACAAGTGATAATAAATGTTTACCTATAAGGCACACATACATACATAATTACAATCCATTATCCTGTTTTTTGTGTGTATCAATCTATTTATGTATGTATGAGTGTGGTTATTTAAATAAATATATTTCTTTTTTGTTATTGTTATTATTATTGTTGTTGTTATTTAATTATTCATTTAATTTCAATTCAATTCAGTAAGTATGTATGTATGTGTATGTATATGTATGAATGTAAATTTTTTTTATTTATTTTTATTTAAATTGCCTGTATGTGTGATATTTATTATCCTCTAACACACAATAATTATACGAACAAAGGACATGTAACAAATTGCAACAATACAACAACAATTAATGGTGGACATTAATTAATCCCAAATACAGAGAGGGAAAGAAAGAGAAAAAAAGAATTTATTATCCAGCATAAGTATGCCCAGCATTCATTTTATAAGCACGTTACGATACGATAACACTCACTGCTAACTGCTAACTGTAACTGTAACTGTATGGGGGGTTAATTATATCAGCTAAATTAGTTCTTATATCTGTTTGCTCGTGGTGTATGTTTGTATGTGTGAGTATTTTATGTGTAAATCTTTGTACATATTAAAGAATAATTATGCTTACTACGAGGGTAGAATGAAAATTAACAGACTTAATATGGTCGCTTATAAACTTCTACAATTCAAAGGGTTTGATATCCTGTTAGTTAATCTCCTTCTAGTTCCATACATTTTTCCCAGCGCTATTCAAATATGGTAAGAGTCGTCTATTTTCTTAGAATATACCGTCAACCATCTCTGAACCTGGGACAGAAGCGGGTCAGGTTCATCGAGCTTCTCCTCAAGTCGAGGATAGTAACCTCCACAGTGGGGGCCACAAATTGTCAGAGAATGATTCGTAGCGGCAAGCTGCAAGGCGGTGTTCTGTCACCACTTCTCTGGAACCTTGCAGTCACCTCACTCTTGAGGGGGCTGGAACACTTTGGCAATGACGCCATTGCTTATGCTGACGACATTGCCATTGCCGCGTCGGGAATTTGTCCGCAGACGCTGTCGGACAAGTTGAACTTGGCGCTGTCAATTGTACTGGACTGGTGTAGGTATTTTGGACTGTCTATTAACCCCTCTAAGACCGATACGATTCTTTTCACGAGGAGATACAAAATTCCGACCTTCTCCCTTTTTAGCATATGCGGCACCAGACTAACCTTGAGTCCCGAGGTTAAATATCTGGGCCTGATCGTTGATTCCAAGCTCAACTGGAGGGCGAATCTGGCTACTAGGGCACGTAATGCGCCGTGTGCTGCTTACTGTTATAGTAGAGCGGTCGGAACAAGATGGGGTCTTCGCCCAAGGATCATGAGTTGGATATATTCTACGGTCATCAAACCCAACCTCTTATACGGTGTTGCTTTCTCGAGTATATCTTGGCTGCTCGAAACCATACTTACTTAACCTAATTAGCCACTACAACTCTTTAGTTAGGATTACAAACTAGCTTCTCAAACCATCCATGTTATGTGTGTTAATTTTATGCATGAGTGGCGAGACCCACAGTATAAAGTCGACTCCGATCGAGAGATTTTTTAGAAACTTTTCATGGCAATTTCATTTACTCTCAGATTTTTTTACCATTAGACTGCTGAGAGAACGACGCCTAGAGAAGTATTTTTTTTGAACTATTTCACGCGTCTATAGGCCAATCCACTAACTACCTACCAGACTACGGTGACTTCATTAAAGTCGTTTACTCCTTGAACCATACAACATAAGGTTGCCATATTTCTCTATAATAAATTTTTTATACTCATAATTTTCTAACCATACATACTTTACATACAAAATTAGTTATTACAACCCTTTAGTAAGGACTACAAACTAATTTCCCACACCACTTATCTTGTGTGTGTTAATTTTATATATGAGTGGAGGGATCTACAGTTTAAAGTCGATTCCGAAAGACAGATTTTTGAGAAACTTTTCACAGCAAACTTTATTTTACTTTCAGAGTTTTTGCCAGAACACGGCTGATAGGAAGTCGACGAGAAAACTATTTCTTTTCTTATTTCGTTTTATTCGAATTGTCTGAGTTGGGGAGTGAACCACGGATTCTTGTCTAAAAGGCCAACACATACGATTCCTTGAGTCATACAACATAAGGTTGCCAGATTTCTCTGTAATAAATTTGTGAAACTAATAATTTTCTAACCGTCCCTCGTATCTTAGAATATATTAGAATTGCAATTGGTTTTTATTGTCATTTAATGTTATTTTTTTCTACAGTTGTCTCTCTCTCTTCCAAGTGTTTTTCTGTGTCCAATAATTAACTTGTAAATGTTGTTTTAAATTAATTTCATTACATTTTGGGGAATTAATTTTAATTATCAATAACTAACACATACAATACATACATATTTGTAAGCATGTACATATGTACGTATATGTGTGTGTGGCTTATTTATTGTTAATGTTCATTTGCCATACAAAAATAATACATGAAGAACATGCAAATTGTTAATAAAAACCAACAACAACAATATCAACAAATTAACAACAACAACAAATATATGTACAAAATAAATAAACAAATAAAATTAACCATTTTGGTTGTCATTGTTTGTATGCATGTATGTACATACGTATGTACGTATGTTGTTGCGATTTGGCTTTTATTATCAGCAAATTAACAACACTTTTGTTTGTTAGTTTAGACAACAACTACAAGAAAAAAAGGAACACTAAAGCGTTAGGAAATGACATTTTTAAAAGCAAATAAAAATTTAAAATTAAAATTTAATTTGTTGTTAATTTTTTAAGTATTTAAAACAAATTGTTGCTCATTTTAATAGCAATTAATTATTTCGATAATAAATTTATTATTTAATTTACACTTGTTATCTGATAATGAATTTGAAAAAAATAGAAAAAAAAATTGTTTTTCCTTCCTCTCTAGGGCAATACTTACCTACCAGAGCACGTAATGGTGATAGTATTGTTCGGGATGAGATGCTCCATCGAAATATCTAAACTTGTCATTTGGAAAATTTGAAATTAAAGGGATAATGTCGTTAAAAAAGGTATTAAATACTTAAGAGTTGGCAATTCAGGTTACGGTAAAAAAATTTGGGTACAAAAATGTCCCCAAGCGGGAAATTATCACAGCTAGGTGTCTGTGAGAGCACTTGATACTAATCAGAGATCAGCAATGAGGAGTATTCAAAAAGATGATTAGAATCGATTCATACTCATAATTTCTGATACTTATACGCACGCATTCATACTTACTTTATTATCATGGAACCTCTACTCATATTTAAAGTTTGAAGTACTCATCATATTCATACTTAACAACACGTATGATGTTGATTTCGACTCTCCATAACTCAACATATAAACGAATCACAAAATAAGTATGAATCGCGTACGAACACTAAAATACTCACTGAAATGTTGTGTGTTTGCTCTGCTTGCTGCTCTGTCTTTTGGCAATTTTATTTACTCTCAGAGTTTTTGCCAGAAATCTCCTGAGAGGAAGTCGCCGAAGAAATACTTTTTGTATTTTATTTTGATGTCCGGCCTGGGGCTCGAACCGTGGCTTTTCGTCTAATAAGCCAACACACTACCTACTAGATCACGGCGCCTTCAAACACATGTCGCAGATATCTCAACGAGGTAACAGATTGATATGATTGCCAGTCGGACACAACCATCGAACTCTGTGATGAATTCTATACGTTGAAAATCCCTTTGATTACCTGCATGCTTATAATTGCAATCATGGACTCCAAAAGCAATAGGATGGCAGCTTCAGGCATGGCTAGAACGGCTCGTAAAATCTGTCCAATACTAGATGGAGGCCACTCGGTAACTTAACCTCCAAAGAAACATTCTCAGTATTGTTGTCGAGCTTATTACAGGGCATTGCTTTATAAGCACGGATGCGATGTGCATATCTCGTGAATGATTGAATTCCATACAGTCTAGCAGTTAGTGTGTTGGGCTTATTGGACGTAGGGCCACGCGTCAAAATCCGGGTAAGAGATTTCCAAAAGAACGAATAACGAAAAATATTTCTTCGGCGGCTTCCTCTCAGCATATTTATGGCAAAAGCTCTGAAAGTGAATAAAAATTGCCATGAAAAGTTTCTCACAAATCTGTCGTTCGAATTCGGCATTAAACTGTAGGTCCCGCCACATACTAGGATTACTACCTAGTTTCTCACACCACTTATGTTGTGTGTGTTAATTTTATACATAAATGGCGGGACCTACAGTGTAAAGTCGATTCCGAACGACAGATTATTGAGAAAATTTTCATGGCAATTTTTTCTCTTTCAAAGTTTTTGCCAGAAATCTATTGAGAGAAATCACCGAAGAAATATTTTTTGTACTTCGTTTTGTTTGAGATGTCTGACCTGGGGTTTGAACCGTGGCCTCACGGGGACTACGGGGACAACCTGTTGCTTAAGTGGGGTCAACACGTTGACATCCACTGCCCTTAACACAAATTCTTTTCTATTCTACGTACAAAATTTCTTATCTTTTAAACAAATTGAAGAGTAAATAATTTTTCCAAATTTATAAAACAGATTCACGTCTAATATTTAATTTAAAATTTACGGCCTTTCAATTATTTAATGAATAAAAAATAATATTTCGATTAAAATATTGAATAAAAATAAATACAAGAAATACATGCACGTACCATATTCGAAATTTTTCTCTTTTAATCTCAAAAATAATTTCTTTCTCTTTCTTTCTTTCCTTTTATCTTACGGTGTGTGTGTGTGTGTATATGTATGTGTATAGGAAATAAAAAGGATAACAAATAATATTTATTGTAACTATCTTACCAACACAACCACATAGATGGATTACGGAACCATTTACATACTTTTGACAAGTGCTGTCAAAAGAGTTGGGCCTGTAAAGTAAATACAGATTTCGAATGCATTTTTAGTTTATTATTTAAACAATTTGTTATTGTTATTGTTGTTTTTGTTGTAAATAAAATAAATAAATAAAATAATAACAATAAAAACAATGAAATTGTGGGCAATCATTTAATATGATTTATTATCAGAAAATTTTTACTTCTTTTGTAAATCCATGCTCATGGAAAAACAGTTTTTGTAAGTCATTTACACTAAAAGAAAACAACTTTTGGAGAAGATATTTTCAAATATTATCACATGGAAGTGAATAAGCTTACAGAACCCAATTGTTTTCAGTTGTTGTTTGACTCGTGGAATCATACAGGCAGACAAATTCTATTTCGAACAGCTGAGAGGAAACTGTGTTGCTTTGAGGATTGGAGAGCCATGGTTCTTTACGCCATAAGATCCTACTTTTATGAGTTGAAGATCTGGGCATGGTGGCGAACGTGCCACTAAAGGAACCTGACCGATTTCATCCGGTGCTCGCGGTGGTTCAAACCTACAACTAATGGATCATAACAAGGCGGCTTACCACACACCGAGTGAACTTGCCTGTGAACGGCAAACTACCCGCTAACCTAAACTAATCTTTTATGATAGAAGAAACAAAGGCTTCGAGGGTATATAGAGCCTCCGGCGTGAACTTAATTTATCACAGTGACAATCCTTTTATATGTTAAAGTGGATATCTTTAAGCAAAACAAAATATAAAAAAATATTTCCTTGACGACTTGTTCTCAGCAGATTTCCTGCAAAATCTCTCGACAGTAAAATAAAATTGCCATGAAGAACGTTCCTAAAAAGTCTGTCGTTCGTAATGGACTTTAAACTGCAGGTCCCATCATTCATGCATAAAATTGACACACCCGACAGCAGTGGTGTGAGAAAATAGGTCATAATCCTGACTAAAGGGTTGCAATGACCAATTGTTTTATGTATGTATGCTTTAGCATGAGCTTCGATCTTCGATGTCCCCAGGGCAAGGCACCCAAATGAGAGTAACCATGGCATGTCTTGATATCTTCTTTTTGAATTACTTGCTGATGACTTTTTTAGTGAAGAATTTTGCTTTTTTCTCCATGTATTTATGGTTTAAAATGATATTTATTGTAGAAATTCATAAAGTTAGTAAGAAAATAAATAAATTCATAATCTTAGAGAAGAGAATTCTTTATTATTTGCAAATTCTATGTTTTTTTTTGTATTTTTATTTTGATTTGATGCAGTTGTTTTGGCCAAATTATTCATAAATAAAATATAAATTTGTTTAAAGCACATGCTCTCAAACTATTGTATGATTACACACATACATATACATATATACATGTGTGTATATGTGTGTGCATGTGTATGTATGCATTTATTTATAAATAATTCTTTTCTAGATGTTGTATTTGTATTCGTATTATAAAAATGTTTTAAGTAACTCAAGTCATATGTAAACAATTCTTTTATTTCGAAAATATCAAAAAAAAACAAAAAAAATAAATAAACAATAAAATATTAAAGCAACAAAAACCAGAAAACAACAAAAACATTTTCAAAAAATAACAAATAATTTACAAAATGGAAACGGAAGTTCTTAAATGTTGTACAGAAATTGTAAAATCCAGCAAATCGGTCTGTCTGTTGTTAAATGTATGGCAATGGCAGCAAGATTGTATATATGCATGTATGTGTGTATGCCTGGCTTTGTGATTGTGTGTCTGTGCTCATTTACGATTGTGCATTTTTCGAAAAGTAAGTAACAAGACATTCAAAAAAAAATTTTTTTATTGTTGCACAAACATGTGCTGCTTTTGACTTTTACTTCCATTTCTTGTTACCACTACTGCTACTAGCACTGTTACTGCTACTATCCTGCTACTGTCTGCAGTTTTTGCATTCAATTTACTTGCATTCTTAAAACAATTTTTTTACTTCTCTTCTGTTGTTTTCATTCCTGTTTTTGTTTCGTTTCCATAATCAGAATGTACTTCTCGTTTTGTTTATTTAAATATTTCACTTTAAATGTGTAAGTGTGTGAGTGTAAGCTTCTCTGTAAATGTGGTGGTGGTATGTGTGGTTGCATATGTAAGGATGTGCGGTTTCACAAGAAAGGAAGAAAAAAAAGGAGAATAAAACTAAAGAATGAAAAACCATACACTTACACATGAGCATCAACGCAGTAGTAATTCGTTTGTTTTGTTTTGTTAATATTCCGAGAGTGTATTATTACTACACCCTACACTATTTAGACGATATAAGAAATAAAAGGAACTTCCAGTTGAGCTTCCTCCGATAGTTGCTTCATACTATTCATGTGCTATCCTGCATGGCAGAAAGAAGTGAATGACCAACTTCCTGAATGAGTTTGGTGGAAGTTGTTCAGAACAGGGACTGCGCTTACCTGTGGCGTCTCAAAAAGCCGCTATGTCTGCTCAAGTGAGCTTTGTGTTTGAAAATACCACTTCGACCTAACCTAACCTTAACTAACCTAAGATAACAGATGTTCTCCAATATTTTCTGAGTATTTCCTCTGCGACAAATTTTAGGAATCTTCTGCATAAGACTTTTGTCTAGTAAAACGGAAATACCAGTCTATCTCATCGAAATAAGGAGAATAGTTTTCGTCTGCTGGTCGAAATCTAATTATCGATTAAGTGCGAGTAAATTTATTGCTCTAGGTATTGATTGTAACAGACCGTAGATTACATTAAAATTTTCTCTGATCGTTAAGCTTCTACGAGGGCCTCAATGGGTTTGGAATCATCTTCTACTCAGACATTTCTGGCCTATAACAGTCTTTAATATACAAATTTTTCGATTGAAGGGCTCAGAGCATGCTAAGTTTGATGTTCTTCTCTGTTATATCAAAGGTCATCTAAACTCTGTATCGCAGGGGCAACTTCGGTGCTAGTCCTGCAACAATTTCTACTCATGCGGCACACAGCAAAAGCTGGTCCATCGACCAGAAAATTAAGTTTCTTGAGATATTATTCTTCTTCTTCCTATACTACTGAAATCGCCGTATCTACTACGTACTATGTTGGCTAATTAAACGTGAGGTCGTAGTTCAAACTGCAGCTCAGAAATGGTGAACAAAACGAAATATGCTACCTCTCAGCAGTCTGCTGGCAAAAGCTCTAAGAGTAAAAATTTCTCAAAATCCTCACACTCGAAGGCGACTTTAAGCTGTAAGACTCACCACTCTTGGCTAAAATTAACACACACACCATAAGTTTTCTGGGAAGCTAGGTTGTAATCTTGACTAAGGGCACGTGAAGTAAAACTAAGTTAGGTAAGGTAAGTAAGTCGCCGTAGTGTAGTTGATAATAGGTTGCCTTATTAGACGTGAGGCCTCTGTTCAAACCCCAGGTCAGACATCAAAACAAAATACGAAAAAATATTTCTTAGGGAACTTACTCTCAGCAGATTTCTGGCAAAAATTCTGAGAGTGGCGTTCGAAAACGACTTTAAATTGTAGGTCCTGTCACTCATATATAAAATAAACACACACAACATGAGTGGTGTGGAAAGCTAGGTCGTAATTCTGTAATGACTAATTATGTTAAGTAAGTAAGATAAGTAAGTTTTCGCCTGATATCAAGTACCGTCTGCGAAAGTCTATTAATACCGTCTGTAGTTTTTCTGTTTCCTATTAAAAGTGTGAGTAATTGTTTAAGTTATTCATTGTTTATGTTGTGGTAAATTCTTAATGCGTTTACAAAATATTTGTTTAACTAGCATACCAGTATACATACATATAAACATGCAGTATATGTATGTAAGGTATGCACAATATGCTCCTCTTTCTCACCCATTGTCTGTCATATTCTATGAAATACTCGCATAAAGTGATTGTGATTTTTGTTAGTTTTATGAGACAATGAAATGAAACTTATTTACAAAATAAGAGGAAGCATTTTCACAAAATAATTTGCTTTTAAAATTTTATTTTAATTGAAGAGTGATGGAACGCACACATTTTATTATGAAGTATGACTTTAAATGTTATGGGGTACTCTATATAATTGAGATTCTTTGTATGCGTACCATGGGTTTCATTGTGGGTTGTATGATACATATCTGTGGAGCAAAACCGCTACATATTTAGCATTGCGTACCATATAGATTTATACATCATGAACTTAAAGGTCAAAAATACACCATGATGAACCATAAGGTAGGCCTAATTGCTGAAAATGACGAAGAATCAACATTCGTCGGATTATCCGTCACATTTTCACTACCAAAAACAATATTTAGGCAGAGCGTATGTACATTGCGGTAATGAGCAGATCTATCCGCACGTGTAACGTCTTCAGCCTCTTCTATTTTCTTATTAATCTCACCAATTGATTGCCCAGTAGGTCGATTATGAATCGTTCATAAGTTTTAATTGTTTTTAGTCGGTCTTAGGTAGTCAATGAATACATGTTCGTTGATCGCAGAGTTTTTACCAAATAAATAGCAATTTAGATGAAATAGTGTCTGTACTTCTAAACTAACAGGGTTTTGTAACCACTAAATGGATAACCTGATACTACTGAACCACTGAGTTAAATTTAGCTGAGCTGTACAAAGCTTTGGATCAATCATCAGATTATCGGGGAACAATCTGAAACTAATAGCCGTCTATTTAACCGAACATTATAAGCTCAAAAAACAATTTTCAGAACTGTTAACGTCTCAAACGCAAAATGTAGGCTACGAGTATGTCCTACCCCAGAAGTCATACTTGAAACCTTGGAGGCATTATCTACTGAAGGGCAGGGAATTATCCTTGTTTATCAAGGCAATAGGATTGGAAGAGACCTTATTGGGATACTGAGAGCAGTATACACACATAATTGGTCATTACCAACCTTCTGTCAGGATTACGACATAGCTTCTCACACCACATACATTGTGTGTGTCAATTTTATACTTTTCATGGCAATTTTATTAACTCTCTGCCAGACTTCGTGACGTTTGGACGTTTGACCTGGGGTATGAACTATGGCCCCAATGTCTAATAAGCCAACACGCTATCAACTAGACAACGGCAATATAATAGATCGTCCTATTGTATCAGCCGGTTGTATTTGGCTTTATAAGGGTGTCAGTTTTGTTGTTACGTGCAATAATTTCGAGTCTAGCAATTCATTTGTAAGTTACCGTAGAATGCCTCGACATTTCCTCCAAAAACGCTTGATATTCTGCGACAACCTTATATTTTTTGTGGATATAATTTTGGCGTAAATATGCGTTTTTGAACTCGACGTAGTCTAGTAGGTAGTTCCTTGGCTTATTGGACGAATGGCCAGGGTTCATACACCACAGTGTTGCAAAATTGGAATTTTGAAATGGTACTGAACTATAACTGAAAGGGTACTTTTTTGCATCAAATGGTACTTTTATAACTCTTCAATCAGGATTATGACCTAATTTCTCTTCTACTGTTTAATGTCGACTCCGAGGGAAGGATTTTTGAGAAATTTTTCATGGCAATTTTATTTACACTCAGAGTTTTTACCGAAGAAATATTTACTAGACTGCGGTGAATTTACTTATTTATATTGCTAAATCTTCTGATGATGTTCCTTGTTGATGTTATCCTATATGGAAGATCAAAAGTTTTCTGAATGGATTATATGTGGAATAAGCTACTTAACTTTTTTATTTCTTAAAATAGAAAAGTGAGTTTGACATGAGTCATGAGTTAGATAAATAGATTGTTTCTACATACATCCATACATAATAGGTCATTACACCTTTCAGTTAGGATTACGCCCTACTTTCTACCACCACTTATGTTGTGTGTGTTAGTTGTTTGTGTTCTGCTGTATTTGAACCGATGAGGATTGGCCTTTGCGCGCCCCCTTGCTTATACAGAACGCAGTGTATAATAATGCCTTCAACAAAGACGTTGAACGTGCTTCTTTAGCCTGTATTACGACCAAGCTTCTCACACCACCCACGTTGTGTGTGTTAATTTTTATCCATAAGTGGTGGGAACTACAGTTTAAAGTTGACTTTTTTTTGAGAAACTTTCCTTGACAATCTTATTTACTCTCATAGTTTTTTCACGAAGACTTTTGAGAGGAAGTCGCCGATATGTCTAATCATTACAAACTTTTAATCAGGACTATAAAGCTTATGCAAGCTTAACAGTTTAACGACGATTATGAACGACAGATTTTATTTACTCTAAGAGTTGTTGCTAGAAGATCAAGAAAGGCACATACAAAGACTCCTGAATGTAACGCATTAAGTCTCTAATAGATGATTCACCGTGGGTTCACGTCTAGTAAGGCAGCACACTACCTACTAGACTGTTTATTTATTTACATTTAATACACATACGACACGGAACAGAAAAACGACTTATTTGTGTTCCTCACATAGAAGACAAATACATCTGATTCGGAACGTAACAAAACGTAAAAGCCCCGTTTAGTCAAATATCGATGGAACTTTCGTTTTTAACATATGAAGAGCAATGCTAGTGCTTACCGATACAACAATACGGTGCTGCAACCGTTTTAATTGCGTTTCGTATTCTAAAAACGAAGGTATGTTGTGTGAACGTTTGACTAACCGGTGTTAAAGCCTGATCCTACCTTTAGCATTAACATGTTGCTAATGCATTAATTCTTGAAAAGCCCAAGACATAAAATTTGTAATAATAAAAAAGTACTGAAAACGCCGAGGGGGTACTGCGGTATTTTTGAAATGAAAAAGTACTGAAAAAAGTACCAAAGTACTGAATTTTTCAACACTGATACACCAGGTCAGACTTCTCGAACATTACGAAATTTTCTTCGGCGACTTCCTGGCAAAAACTCTGAGAGTGAATAAAATTGCCATGAAAAAGTTTCTCAAAAATCTGTCGTTCGGAATCGACTTTTAAACTGTAGATTCCGCCACTCAGATATATAAATTAACGTACACACCATAAGTGAAGAAGTGAGAAAATAGGTCGTAATACTTTACTGCTAAAAATTAAATTCATTTCGTTTAAGAGTCTAAACGTTTTCAAAAACATTTCTTATGAATATTTACAGCAAATTTTTTGTTTAATTGAAATCCAACAATTAATAGAGTTTTCTTAACAGAAAAATTAATTTTCTATGGAGTTCAAAACGCTTACGCACCAGAGATCAGCAATGAATCGTTTTTTCGCTACTCATAAGCTCTCATGAAGTTTTGAATATAAATGAGTCAACAATATTGAAATTTAACTATGTACTCTGATTCATTCATACTCACTACAACTTTGATTTATAGTATAAGTACAGTATAAGTACTCATACCATTCGAAATATGTTTGATTCATAAGCCTTACTCATTCGGATTCATAACTTTAGGAAAATACTTATAAATGATTCGAGTATTCATCAAAACTTACAGTCTCGGTTGTTGTTGCACTTACAAACAAAGAAAAAAGACCCAAAAGCCAAAAAGACAGAGCAGCAAGCAGAGTGAACACACAACCTTTCAGTGAGTATTTTAATATTCGTACGCGAATCATAATTATTTTGTGATTTCTCTATATGTTGAGTTATGGAGAGTCGCAATCAACAACATCATACGTGTTGTTAAGTATTAATATGATGAGTACTTCAAACTTTGAATATGAGTAGAGGTTCCATGATATTAAAGTAAGTATGAATGAGTCGTATAATTATGAGAAATTATGAGTATGATTCGATTCTACTTTTGAATACTCATTGCTGATCTCTGCTGCGCACCACTATTGAAATGTTATTGTTGTTGTTGTTTTTTTATAGATTTTACAATAACTTTCTTGTTTTCATTTCGAAGGCATTCAAAGCTAATTTGTTGAGAAAATTTATTGTTTGTTTGTTTTTGTTACGTTTGATTTCATTTCCTTTCAATTTATTTGTCACAAAATTTTTTGACCAAAAAAATTTTTATGTTCTGTTTATTGTTGTTGTTATTGTATTATATTTGTAGTGTTTGTTGTTGTTGTTTTTTTTCTTCTTAATTTATTTATTTATTTGCTATTAAATTTTGTGAAAATGTGTTTATTGAGCTTAAAATATTAAAAACGAGCACGAGTACGAGTACGAAAGGGTGTGAGTCGTGAGTGGCTGCATGCAACATGTTTGCAAGCGGTTGGACGTTTGATTATCAAATTGTAAAGACAGAGAGAGAGAGAGAGAGAGAGAGATCAACTATCATCTGAACAATGTAGCCATAGTATACGTATACAAATCATTTGTATTTGCATTTTAAAGCACAACAAATTTATCAACTCAAACGGCAATAGCAAAAACAACAACAACAATTTAAATAAATATTAAAAATAAAAAAAGAAACAAATTTTTTTTTGCTACAATTTGTGGCAAACTGCCAATAAAATCCAAAACGAAACAAAAAAATATTCGAAAAATATTGTAAATTTCGTATTTCCTATGCCTATGCCCGCCCGTACTTCATCTAAATAAAATATGTTTCAATGTTTGTTGTATAAACTACAAAGATCTGTATCTATATAATCGGTCTGTCCATCGGTATTGCTTGGCTGTCTATGTTTTTGATTGTAAAAGTGAAAATCGTAAAAATTAAATTAAAATTTTGACAGGCCGACAGACGTACAAACTGTATGTATTTATCTTCGATATGAATTTACAACCTCACTGGCTACACGTACATACAATATTTCATATTTGTTTGTTTAGTATTATTAGGTGTATCTGTAGCTCTGTCTCTACATAAATTACTCGTACAGTTTTCAACATGATGTCAAAAGCATTTAGAAATATAAATTATTTCAATATTTAAATGAATATTAAAAGAAGGGGAGGCTTAACGTTAACGCCATTTCAAACAAATTTATTTTGATTCACATTCAAATTCGGTTTCTTTTTCTCATTTTATTTTCAATAGAAAAATATTATTGATGTGTATGGCATGCTACATTGGGTCATTTTGGCTAATAATTATATTTTTACGTACGTAATTAGTTATTGCAACCCTTTAGTCAAGATTACAACCTAGCTTCTCACATCACTTTGTATGTTGTGTGTGCTAATTTTATACATGAGTTGTACGATCTACAGTTTAGAGTTGACACCGAACCGCTTTTGTTTCAGCAACAAATTGTTTGATAGCCACTTCCACACATACACACATACATAATTGATCATTACAACACTTTAATTAGGATTACAACTAAGCTTCTCACACCACCATGCTATGTGTATTAAATTTATGGATGAGTGGCGGGACCTATAGTTTAAATTCGATTTCAAGCAACAGATTTTTGGCAATTTTATTTACTTTCAGAGTTTTTGCCAGAAATCTGCTGAGAGGAAGTCACCGAAGAAATATTTTTCCATATTTTCGTTTTGATGTCTGGAGCCGGAGTTTGAAACATGTTGGCCTTATGTCTAATAAGCCAACACACTATCCACTTGCGCCCTACACTGGGTCTTTCTGGCTACTAATTTTATTAGTGTTTACTTAAATGACCAGTACAACCCTTTAGTCAGGATTACGATCTAGTTTCTCACACCACTTACGTTGTATACATGAGTGGCGGGACCTACAGTTTGAAATCGACTCCGGACGACAGATTTTTGAGAAATTTTTCTGGACAATTTTTTATTTACCCTCAGAGTTTTTGCCAGAACTCTGCTTAGAGAAAGTCGCCGAAGAAATACTTTTTGTGTTTTGTTTTGATGTCTGGCCTGGGGTTTGAACCCTGGCTTTATGTCTAATAAGCCAACACACTACCTACTAGACTACGGCGACTTCATTTTAATTTTATTCATGTTTCATGTATTCATTGACCAGTACTACCCTTTAGTAAGGATTTCAATCTAGTTTCTCACACCATGTTAGGTGTGTTAATTTTAACCATTAGTCGTGGGACTTACAGTTTAAAGACGATTTCGAGCCGCGAATGCATGCATTTTTCTCATCAAACTTGTCTGTTTGTTAGATACTTAATAAAAGTAAATCATAATCTAAGTAATCATTAGATAACGTAGTTCAAAGAGCACCTTCTATAGAGAGTGCTACCAACCGGGTTTGACTATTTTTTACTGCAAAGTCAATCACTAAGCCGCTGGCTCATAGCACAGAGTTGATTCTATTAGGCCTACTGCTTTACATAACATGACTGCTTATTACCTTCAGTCAGGATTACAACCTAGTGTCTCACACCATCCTTGTTAGGTGTGTTAATGTTATCCAAGAGTAGTGGGATCTACGGTTTAAAGTCGACTCCGAGCCGCATTTGCAGGCATTTGTATCGTCAACATGTCTGCTTGTTAGAAAGTAAATCATGCCTGAGATAATGTAATTCTAAGAGCATCTGCTGTCGAGATTACCACCAACCGGGTTTGATGATTTTTTATGTGCCAAGCGTACCACTAAACCGTTGGTTCTATTAGGCCTATTGCTTTATGTACACATACATATATGCATACATAATTGGTCAGGCTTACGACCTAGCTTCTCACACAACTTATATTGGATGTATTAATTTTAAAAGTAAGTGGCGGGACCTACAGTTTAAAGTCGATTCCGAACGACAGAGTTTTGAGAAACTTTTCATGGCAATTTATTTCCTCACATAAATTTTGCCAGAAATCTGCTGAGAGGAAGTCACCGAAGAAATATTTTTTCATACTTCGATTTGTTGAAGATGTCTGGCCCGGGGGTTTGAAAAATGGCCTCACGCCTAAAGAGCCAACACACTAACTACAAGAATACTGCGACTTCATGTATTACAAATTTGAATTAAATTCTGTCAGTATACTTATAGCGCCGAGTGTAATGGTATTTGTTGTAAAAAAACTATATATTTTCAATATTTATGCTACGGACACTTGTTTCTTTTCTATGTTCTTTGTGTTTGCCTGTGTCAAACTCATATCTAACCATAAGACACTTGTTGGCAAATCCAAAAATAATACGGCATATAAAAATATTTTTTTTCAATAAAATTTTTTAACACTTTCAACGTTTTCTTTTTTTTTTTGTCAAATTTTATTTTTAAAAAATAAGCGTGGGCCTGCCTTCAATGTGCCAAATTCTTTGCAAAAAAAAAAAATAATAAAAAATAATTTTTCTTATCGATTATGAGGCCAATTAAATTAATAACGACACTAATCACACAGATGTGCCTTACACTCTTACTGTGAACAGAAGAAAATTCAATTAAAAATTATGGAAGAAAATTTATTTGAAAATCTAAAAAAAAAAACGTAACGAAATGAAATGAAAATGAATTTTTTTTTTCTTTGGCAATTTTCATTTACTTTGTTTGCTTGTATAATCACACTCTTATTAAAATTTATTATTTCTTTGTGAATTGTCGGTATTTTATGTTTTTTGGCAGCACTTTAGTATATTTTTTTCAAAATAAATTCGCATTCAAAAAACCGCATCCCTAGTTGTCTGTGGTACTGTATGTTAATTTGGCGTAAAGTATGTACGATATGATCGACTCGTACATGGCATTTTAAGTGTAAAATTTATGATGACATTATGGCCAACAAATTTCCTCTTTAATAATCTTCAAAAACATCAAATTTATTTTCTCGTGTCTTTTTGTAACAAATTGTATGCAAAATAATAATAAAGTAGAGACAGGCAAATGAAGATGACAATTTACTTGGGACGCAATTAAGGGTGATAAATTGAAAATGTCATAATTAAGACAATTTACAATGTAAATACAGACATACTTACATACATACATATGCAAATACACGGCAAAATAGGCGGCAATGTATTCTAAGAAAAAAAGAAATTGAAAAATAAAAATAAAGATTCTTTGAAGGCTTCCTTAATTGCAAAACCTACAACCAGACAAAGTATAGTTGTTGGTCATCACATTTCAATTTATTTAGTTAAGCAGTCCAAAAGCGATATTTATTTCTGGAAATCAACTGTGAGTATGATAACTCCACAAATAATACGAGTATTTCGAAAAAAATATATTCCAGTGTAATATCAAACGCAACCCATGTCTGAGGAACTTATTCACTGTTCACGAGAAGATGAAATGAAACGCTTTTTGAACTTCTTCAACGACCATTCTCAGACTTCATTAATTGACATGGTATTCTGTACCTCTTCAGCACTATTAACAAGCTTATCGCGTATGTAATTGCCTGAAAGAAAGGCGGTGAAGTGCATTAACAATTAGTCAGGATTACGACATAGCTTCTCACACCGCTCATGTTGTGTGTATCAATTTTTTATCCATCAGTGGCTAAACCTACAGTTTTCAAACGATTTCAAACGACAGATTTGGGAAATTTTTTATTGCAATTTTCTGTTACTGTTGAGAGTTTTTGCCAGAAGACTTGTGAGGGGAAGTAGCCGTAAGAAATATTTTTTTTGCATTTCATTATGTTTGAGTGCAGCCCTTGCGCTGACCAACTTCTTCCATTTCCCTGATTTTGGTGGAACTTGGTTAGTACAGGGACTGCGTTCACCGGTGGCATCACAACGGGCCGCTATGCGTGCTCAAGTGAGCTTTGTGATAACAGAGCTACCACTCCGACCTAACCTAACCTAACCTATTATGTTTGAGACGTCTGAGCCAGAATTGATTTCATACCTGAAGGTAAAAGAATTTGAGGCAAACTAAACTTAAGCAGGGTATTAAAGGGTTTGAGTCTTGTATCAAACTATCCAAAAGAGGAGATTAACTGCGCATTGTAGACGAAAATAAATTTTTTTTGGAATAGGGATCGATTCTTGTCCAATATTTGAGAAAAACCTGGGTATTTATCAAGTATTAAACAAGGAGTTAGTAGTAGTCACTGTAGTCTTGTAGGTAGAGGTCAGACATCTTGAACAAAACGAAAATATTTCTTTGGTGACTTCCTCTCAGCAGTATTCTGGTAGAAAAAAAGTTTCTCAAAAATCTGTCATTCTCAAATCTGCCGCCTCTCATGTATAAATTTAACACACATAACATAAGTAATGTGAGAAGCTAGGTCGTAATCTTTCCTGAAGGGTTCTAATGACCAGTTATGTATGTAAGCATTTAGGCAAGGAGTTATATTTATCCAGCGCTTTGTCCCAGCGTCAGGTTTGAAGGAGATGTTATAAGGAACGTATACCTAGATTGACATTGCAATAACAAATTCGATCTGAGGTATTGAAGTGCATTACCTATATACAGGGTGGCTGATATATAATGCAACAAAGTAAAGCGCTAAATTTCTTTAATATTTTTTTTTTAATTTTATTGTTCAAAAGCAAAAAATGTTGGAAATAACATCAAATTTTAGAATCAGTTTAGATTTGTTCGAATTGGCCATCTTTGGTACGAATTATGGCCTTCAAACGGCCGACAAAGCCATCACAGGCTGCACGGAAGTGGCTCTGTGGGATTTTGGCCCATTCCCGGCGAAGCGCCATCTTGAGATAATCGACACTTTGGTATTTTTTTAGTGGGAACCTTACTCTCCAAAATGCCCCAGGCGCAAAAGTCCAACGGATTGAGATCCGGAGATTTTGGTGGCCATTTTGCGATAGAAATGAAGCGAGGAACCTTCTTTTTAAGCCATTCTTGATTGACGCGTGCTGAGTGCGGTGGTGCTGAGTCCTGTTGGAATGTCCATGGTCTGCGGTCGAAATGTTTGTCTGCCCAGGGCTTTAATACTGTCTTTAAGACATTTTCCCGATAATATTCGGCATTTATTTTGACCCCACAGTCGATGAATACGAGCGGGGAGCGACCATCGGCCGTTACGGCGGCCCACACCATTACCATCGGCGGCGCTTGAGTTCTGGTGGCCAATCGCAGGTGTAAATTTTCAGGTGACCTCTTTGTTTGTTCACAAACTGCTCAATTAGGAATGGCTTCTCATCGGAGAAAACCAAATGCGGTAACTGGCCACTTTCGTGCAAGCGTAGTAACTCCTTGGCTCTTTCCAGTCTAACTTTTTTTTTGTCCATCGGTGAGCTCTTGCACTTTTTGGAACTTCAATGGCTTTAGACCAAGCTCATTTTTCAATATGTGTATCATCCGTTCTCGCAATGTGTTCAGCTCACGAGCAATTTTTCTACCACTGCGGCGTGGATTTCGATCAAATCTGGCCTTCACTTTTCGGATCATTTCGGGTGTTGTTACCACCACTTTTAGGAAGCGATGCAACACTCCCAGTATCACGCTAACGAGCGAGAAACAAAAGATTTATTCACATTTAAATGCTGGAGGGCTCTAACGATAGCCACCTATGGTTTTCCAGCCAAATATAAAGCAATCACACTATCACGCTTGAATTCCATCACGAATAACATTTTTTCTGAATGCAATTGATCAAAATGCTTTTGTAAGCTTGTAAATAATAAATTGAACTGTCACTGAAATAAATCTGTCAGCTGTCAGACGAGCGGTTTACAAATGATAACAACCTGAAGTCGCCGTGGTGTAGTAGGTAGTGTGTTGGCTTACTATTCGTAAAGCCCGGGTTCGTATCCCAGGTCAGACATCAAAAATGAAATATGAAAAAAAAAAATATTTCTTCGGCGACTTCCTCTCAGCAGATTTCTGGCAAAAACTCTGAGAGTAAAATAAACTGCCATGAAAAAGTTTCTCAAAATTCTGTCGTTCGGAGTCGACGTTAAACTGTAGGTCCCGCCACTCACATATAAAATTAACGCACACAACATGAGTGGTGTGAGAAGCTAGGCCGTAATCCTGACTGAAGGGTTGTAATGGCCAATTATGTATGTATGTATGTAACAACCTGAAGTTGGTTGCAATACATATCAGCCACCCTGTACGAAGGTAGACCGCAAATTTTTTTACCATTAAGACAAGCTTTAGAGCTTCGAAACTAACTATAGGCAGGCACTGCAAGGTGTGGACTTTACGGTGGCAGCAATAATCAACAACTCTTCTGTTTATCAATCTTGATCGCTGTTACCCATGGCTTCCTTCAAACGGTCAAGTTTTAAATAAAGGGTGTTCTTTATAGAGGTATAGAACTTTAAGTTGCAATAAAGCAACGATGGATTATTCGATTGACATGAATTTCATTTATCCGAAAGATAATATTGTGGCATTACATTTTAAATATGATTTCTGGCATATGACCGCCACGGCTGGCGCGGTTGTAGTCCAATCTGGACGTCCAATTTTCGATGACTTTTTCCAACATTTGTGGCCGTATATCGGCAATAATACGCCGAATGTTGTCTTCCAAATGGTCAAGCGTTTGTGGCTTTACCGCATAGACCAATGACTTTACATAGCGCCACAGAAAGTAGACTAGCGGTGTTAAATCACAAGATCTTGGAGGCCAATTCACAGGTCCAAAACGTGAAATTAGGCGGTCACCAAACGTGTCTTTCATTAAATCTATTGTGGCACGAGCTGTGTGACATGTTGCGCCGTCTTGTTGAAACCACATCTCCTGGACATCATGGTTATTCAATTCAGGAATGAAAAAGTTAGTAATCATGGCTCTATACCGATCACCATTGACTGTAACGTTCTGGCCACCATCGTTTTTGAAAAAAAAACGGACCAATGATTCCACCAGCCCATAAATCGCACCAAACAGTCAGTTTTTCTAGATGTAACGGTGTTTCCACATACACTTGAGGATTACCTTCACTCCAAATGCGGCAGTTTTGTTTGTTGACGTGGCCATTCAACCAGAAGTGCGCTTCATTGCTAAACAAAATTCGCTTATGAAAATCGGGAACAACGGTAATCTCGTTTTGGGCCCATTCGACGAATCTACTACGCCTTACTTGATGATCGTTTGGCTTCAAATCTTGCACGAGTTGGATTTTGTAAGCACGCAAACCAAGATCGTTCCGCAAAATCTTCCATAAAGTGGATGGACACAGATCCAATTCCTGTGCTCGATGGCGGATGGACTCATTCGGGTCTTCCTCAATCCTACGCTCTACAGCAGCAATAGCTTCTTCTGTACGGACCGTACAGCGTCTCTGGGGATGCTAGTTAACAATAAGAGTAAACGTGGTGCGAAAACGTTCCATGGGTAATCGAATTAACTGCTCTGATGGACGATTTTGTCGACTATAAAATGGATGTAGTGCGCGATACGTTTTCCGCACAGAACCATTATATTCGAAATAAAATTGCACTATTTGCAAGCGTTGTCCAGGCGTGAGTCTATTCATGATGAATTGCCAAACCAAACTGAGAATAAATCACTTGACTGCTGTTAAATCGGTCGCCATCTTGAAAAGTAATGCCAACTTAAAGTTCTATACCTCTGTAAAAAACACCCTTTAGAAATGGTCATCAGTATTGATTGCTTCGGTATCAAGTGACAACCAGCATGACTGCCTGATATCCTGAGGTTTTCTTTCACAGATTTTTTTAATTTTGCGGACCACTTCGGAATTCAGACTTCATTTAAAGGATTTTCAATGCAAACTTCAAATAATTTTTCTTCAATTTTCATGACTTTTCCTTTTTAATATTAAAATTAGTTACCAGCTAAAGGCAGTCAACATCATTTTAATTTCATTTCCATTGAAATTTCCTGGTATTTTTTTATCTTTTGACAGAAGATCTTAAAGTTCATGGTAATAAAACTTTCAACTTTAACATTAAAAATCATTAGAAAATCGTAATAAATGACTGAAGGTTACAAAATAAGCAACAGGAGAGCAACGAAAAGAGAAAAAAAGAGAAGAAGAAAAAAATAAGAAGAAGAAGAGGACAAAAGAAATGGAAATATATTGTAAAAGATTTGTGATTTATAACCCAAAAGCCAGGTCATGAAGATCATCAGATGATAAAAGCACTCACACAAATGCACTCACAACATACATACATATTCTGCTGCACAAGCAGCTGCAGAAGCCATTCATATGGTACTTAAATAGGGCTTAACTTGTAGCACAGGTAATAAGAAGGGGCTACCACCATATCTAAATACACAAAAAACATTCGCAAACTCTTACAAAACTTATACGACTTTAGACGTTCAACGTTAGTTAAGCGTTGGATAATAAAATGTGTTGCGAAAAACTTTAATTCCATCCAAGCGAAGGCTGGGGAAATGAAGAGAAAACCATTTAAGGCAGAAACAACATTCACACAATCAAAACAAAAAAGAGATGAGAAGAGAAAAGATAGAAAAAAAAGAAGAAGAGAAGCAATTGAGGCAAAAAAAAATTTTTTTTCTTTGTTTATATTGCCAAGACTAGGGAGAGTTAATGCTGACTTCGAGAGTTGGTTGCTATATTTACCCATCTACTCGCTCGCTGTGGAAGCAACAGGCTGTGCTAAGAATGAAGTAAGAAAAGCAAAAATCTACAGTCATGTTACCATATGTATTACATGCCATACATACCCCTGACTCCTACCTACACTACACATTAAAGAGAACATATTTGGTATTAACAACATGTCTACATGCCTTCTTCATGTATTTACAGTGTAATGATGTACATATGTAAGCTAGGCTATGCTATGCCATGCACTTACATATACATATACTGGTGTCTCCCTATTCCCCTTTCTCCGTACGAATGAGTGTGTATGTGTGTTTGTGTTTGTGTTAAGGCGCAACAAATGTCGATTACACAATTTGATTGCATGTAATTCTGTTTCTTCTTCCTCCTCCTTTTCCATTTTTTGCTTGCAGCATTTTTTTTTTTTATTTGTTTATGTGTGTACACTGTGTATGTGTGTATGTGTGTAATTCTCTCATGCCTGACCCAATTGAGTGTAGAATGAAAGGATAATTCTGGTTACTCGTTTAAATCCTTTAGTTTATAGTGAAATTGTTTCCCAAGGACTCTATGTTTTGCATGTATATTGTAATGCACTATACGTACATATGTATACCCATTTAGCTTTAGTTAATACGAGGGTTGTTTTATAAGGTATTGTATGCAAACTATAAACAATTATTCATTAAAGGAGAAAATCTCTCTTAAAACAAAACATCCAATGACAAGGTTAATCAGATTTTTTCTCTTTGATTTCTTAGTTACAAATGGTGTAACTCACCTCTACAACGACTGTGAACAGATCTTTGCACCTGCCTTGAAAGTGAATGCAGCTGAGGTCGTAATAGTTGACTTTATAAGGAACACGGTACCTTATACCATCATGTCTTGAAATCATTAAGGTTAGTCCCTGTACAACGTACTCCCTAGTTCTTGCAGCGTTAAAATATGTTAAGAATTTGGAATGCTTAACCAATCATAATACGGTGTTCAGATATGCACCTTTATTGCGTAAATCGCAATAAACGCCATTATTGAGCTCAATATTTCATATAAAGTTTCTATTAATTATGGCGCAATAAATACGCAAATTGTTATAATATTGAGAAAAACTTAAAATGCAGCACTGTCATAAGCATGTTCAGTGCGCATATTACAATTATCCGAACACTTTCTGTTGATATTTGACAACTCAAATGTCAATAACGACAAACGAAAAAAAAAAAACAAAACAGAATAAAAACAATGTTATTGAATGTTTGTATGTATGTTTAGTTTACCAGCTGTCAAACGAGTATTGAATAAGCAGCTGAACTGCGTATATTATTTTGTCTGAACACTTAAAATATTGTACTCAATAAACCGAATATTGACTAAATAAAAGTGCATATCTGAACATAGTGCAACGTCATCTGCTTCTTCAGTTGATTCCTCCTTACATTCTTCTCTCATTTTGCCCAGAGCAATACTTGCAGCTTGAATAGAGGCTGCAGCAGCAGAAGCATTATTTGTTGAGGTCCGCCTTGATGGCAGTGAATTTCTTGAGTCCTACTTTTGTGCCAGCAGCTACGCCCAAAATGTTCTTCAACAGGAATGACAAAAAACTCATGACCACAGAAACAGCAGCCAAAATACTAACATAGCAACTTTAGTTTTTAATTTGTCACGCCGGCCCTCGGGTTTGATGCTGAAATTCACAATCACATCAGAGAATTGTAACGTTTCCCAACGAAAGCATTGGCCATATGTGAGGCTGTGATGCTTATTGGAAATAGCAATAAATCCAGACGGTTGCTAGAGTACTGAGTTGTCAAATGATGACCATGGTTTTAGGCTACCGCATATGTCCAAACTACGGTCTGTACTCTGTATTCCGGAAAATTGGAAGACAG
The DNA here is from genome assembly GCA_936449025.2 of Sarcophaga subvicina. Taxonomy (NCBI): domain Eukaryota; kingdom Metazoa; phylum Arthropoda; class Insecta; order Diptera; family Sarcophagidae; genus Sarcophaga; species Sarcophaga subvicina. Next base: position 90,139,994 of record OW388081.2, on the reverse strand, counting down.
CAGTGACATAATCACTGAATTTCTAGACTTGGAATCTTATCGGGAACCTGCCAGCTTAGGCTGTTGGAATGTGATAGTAGATCCCTAATCTGGCGACTAATCTAACTTAAACTCATTGTTAAATCCATTACTGGACATACAAAGCATTCATAGGAACACACTTGGTGGACTTGGTCGTATGATTAATGACTTTTGAGAAAGCCGCAGAGACGAAAAAGAAGACGAGCTACGTGACGGTTTTCTAATGCTCCAACCTTAGGGTGTTATCCGTGGGGACGCAGTCTTTCACGGCAATCCACAAAATAATATCGTAATGATGTGCTAAATAATAATAAAAATATACTTTCTATTTGCTGTAAACTTTAAACACCACCCTCGTATGCCCTCGTTTTACTTGTTGCGGAGGTTTTTATTGAACTTCATATTTTAGTTTTTCTCTGTTTTTTCTTTTTTTTTTTTTGTCTCATTGTCCTTCTCTATGCCTCATGCTAGACTGTAAAGTATTTCGATATAAGTTAAGTGTACTCTAAAGGGAGTGCCAACTAGCGGCTTATTTTCAATACTTGAAGGTTTAAAAAGAATTTTGTTTTTAAATGCCTAGAAACTATTAATACTTTACAGAAAGGATAGGACAGCCTTGTTGTTTATATGACTGAAGCGCTACAATTTACACGAGTTTTTAAGGTGAGACGAACTGGGTAATGGAATTTCCAAGACGAGAACTGGCAAGTACATCGAGTAACTACAAAACTATAAACACAGTTAAAAACTAAATCCCATACTAAGTCACCCTTTTCGTCATGCTATTCCGTTTAAAATGCATGTCGTTCATGTCGCATAAGGAGAAAATTAAAACAAATACAGTGACATCCATAAGTTTATACATACGTACACAGATACATACATACATACATATATTCATGCATGCGTGTGTTCATACATTCATTCATTCATTTATTTTAATACCAACGAACATAGATTCTCCCATAAGTGGGCTTTATTGTCGCCCAGGCATAAAATCGAATAACAAACGCTTTAAAACATATCCAAACACAGACACACACACACACATACACACAGAAACACAGCTCAAGAATAATAATTCCAATCATAAATCACTTATAATAGGGTTTTATAGCACATGGGAGTCGAAAAAACAAGAACAACAGAAAAGAATGAAAAAATATTAGAACCGTAGAGGAATACTGAGATACAAAAAAAAACAAATTTAAAGACGACAGCTGATAGAGGGAAAAATAAATACGATTTGCATAAATGTAAGCAACAGTTGGACGTAGAATAAATTGAAGTTTCCTTCTATTCGGGATTAACAAAATGCAAATGCAACCTGTGGTACAAAATGTCCACACATGGATTGACATGTAGTGTGTACTAAACCGTTTAAGAGTTTGCTAGGTACCTGTTGCTGTAGAGGAAAGAAAGCGGTCACAGTCATTTCGGCGATTTCAAATACTGAAATACGTTATGGCCTTACCTCCTCCAAATACACTTATGGCAAACTGCAAATAATTGGTGGCCACATATTTATTTGACCATATACGCTGGATAGTTATTATGTCAATCAAAGCCCGATAGTGTAGTAGGTAGTGTATTGGCTTATTAGACGTGAGCCTAGGGTTCAAACCTAAGGTCAGACATCTCCAACAAAATGAAATACGAAAAAAATATTTCTTCAGCGACTTTATCTCAGCAGATTTTTGGCAAAAACTGTGACAGTAAAAATAAAAATTGCCATGAAAAGTTGCTCAAACAATCTGTCGTTCGGAACCGAATTTAAACTGTAGGTACCGCCACTCATATATAAAATTAAAACAAATAAATAAAATTATATTAATCGAAACATTATCTACAGAAATTCAAAGTTATCGAATATTTTGATGTTCAATACAAAATTATATTTATCGAAAAATGTTCTAAACAATATGACAGTAATCGATATATTTTCCATTGAAAATTAAGCTGCTGATAAAGTTTCTTTACAAATTTACTGTTATCAACATATTTTCAATAGAAAATTTTAGTTATCGACAACTTTTCTAAATAGAATTACAGTTATCGAAACATTTTCAACAGAAAATTATAGTTATCGAAATTTTTTTCGTACAATATTGCTGTTATCTATAGGAAATAGATTTCTATAGAAAATTATAGTTATCTAAAAATTATTTATAGCAAATAATTATTACCGGAAAATATACTTTAAAATAAAAAAATTCTTATCGAAAAATTTTCTGTAAAACCTTTTGTTTATAAAAATTTTCTGCAGAAAATTCTTATAAACAAAAGGTTTTCGTTACAAAATTACAATTATTGAAATAATCTTCGCTATAAAAATATTGATCTTGCTTTGGTAGAAAAATAAAAAAATTGTTATCGAAAAATTTTCTGTAAAAGTTTTTATCGAAAAAAAAAAATATTCGCTATAAAAATATTGATCTTGGTTTGGTTGAAAAATAAAATTAAAAGTAAAATAAAAATTGCCATGAGAAAAAGTTTCTCAAAAATCTGTCACTCGGAATCGACTTTAAACTGTAGGTCCCACCACTCATGTACAAAATTAACACACACAACATAAGTGGTGTGAGAAACCAGTTTGTAAGCCTAACTGAAGGGTTGTAATGGCCAATTATGTATGTAACTCAATAGAATCATATGGTAAGTTTTGCTCTTAACTGAGGATTTTCCAACGTTTCATACTACTTTCCCCTACCCGTCGAACCTAAGGACTCACTGCTGAAAAATTGTTTAAACAACTTCCGGTCCCCTACTCTAAATGACCCCCTTTAGAGCTTTCTATCTCACTACAAAACATTTCAAATATAAAATCTCTCTCACAACATAGTAATTCTAAAACAATATGACGATCAAAACTAAAGGGTCCGCCAAATTATTTTTTTTTTGAAAATATTTTAAAAACAAAACTACGGAATATTTTCTCAAATTACTTTTTTTATTTGAAAGTACAATCCTTCCGGTTAATAATGGAAAATAATTTCATTCAAATGGCTGCCTCGGCTGGCCATGCAGTAGTCTACACCAGAAGATGCTGATTTTGGCAAAAAAAAATTATGTTTTCAGATGAAGCTCATTTTGATCTTGGCGGATATGTAAACAAGCAAAATTGTCGCATTTGGGGCACAGAAAACCCGCACGCATACATTGAAAAGCCGGCGCACCCAAAACGAGTCACTGTTTGGTGCGGATTTTGGTCCAGAGGCATAATTGGGCCATTTTTCTTCGAAAATGAGCAAGGAGTGGCCGTTACAGTCAATGGCGATCGTTATCGGGCCATGTTGAACGAATTTTTGTTCACAAAAATTCAAGAGGAGGATATTGGCAACATTTGGTTTGAACAGGTCGGCGGTATGTGCCACACAGCCGAAGCTACACTCGATGTTTTGCGCCATGTTTTTGAAGATCGCATTATCATCCGCAGAGCTGATGTCGTTTGGCCACCTCGGAGCTGCGATTTGACACCGTTGGACTATTATTTGTGGGGTGCCGTCAAAGATAAGTGTTACGCCGACAAGCCAGAGACAATTGACGCTTTAAAGGACAATATTCGTGAAGCCATTGGTGAAATACAGCTGCACACAATCGATAATGTGCTGCATGGCCAGCCGTGGCAACCATTTGAATGAAATTATTTTCCATTATTAACCGGAAGGATTGTACTTTCAAATAAAAAAAAGAAATTTGAGAAAATATTCAGTAGTTTTTTTTTAAAGCATTTTCAAAAAAAAAAAAGTTATTTGGCGGACCCTTTATTTTAAAATGCACCCCTCAAAGCATTGTTGCCATTTACTTATGCATGCAGAGATTTATCCAGTCACTGCATTCGCTAATACATTTCAATATTCCCTTTGGCTACCATATTGCACCGCCGAAAATAAAATTCACTCAAAATTGTTGTATTATTTTCCCCCTTTAGTATCTCCTGTACAAAAGATTATTGTGTTGGAAAAGCATTGCAAGTACCTACACCGCCCCCCAAATAGTATTAAAAAAAAAATAAAATAAAAATCAACTAAAAAATCTCGGCAATACATGTCCACTAGCGTTGCCATAAAATTCGAAACTTAATGGATAATATTTTATTCTTTTCTCTTTTACTCCTCCCGTGCTCTATAGCCTGCAACACAATATTTACCTCAGCATGTGAATGCATTTCTTAATTGAATGAATGACTGAATGACTGAACTGAACTGTACTGAACTGTACTGAACTCATACATGATTTACCAGCAAAAATGAAGCTCAACAAAATACAAATAAAAATAAAATGAAGAGGAGGAAAAAAATTCAATTCTGTTCATAAGTGGTAGTTACATTCGCGCTTTTGCACTCATCTTCGATACGGAAAATCTATAATTCCATATCAAGGATAAGAACCTATACACTGGAGAAGGACACTGTTTCCATTTTCATTTTTATTTCTGTTCTATTGCTTCAATAACTATGGTCTAAAGAAGCCAATGTTCCCAATTCTTGTCTTCTGTACTTAGCCGCAGTATCGGTATGTGGAAAGCTTTTGCATCAGAAGTTTTTTCTGTCACTTACAATGTGGACAGATTCAGATTCTAAAGTCTATAAAGACTATTCCGTCTTTCTTCAATTATTTACTTACGACCAGCCTCTGAAGTTTCTTTCTGCAGAATTTCCTCAGTTTTTCCTCACTTCCACAACCTATTTTCATAAATGTCAATACTATGCACTGCATACTCACATTTTCTGAGAAACTTTACATGACAATTTTATTTACTCTCAGAGTTTTCGCCAGAAGACTGCTAAGTGGAAGCTGACGAAGAAATATATATGTTCGAGGTGTCTTGGCTAAGGTTTGAACCTCAGCCTCTCGTCTAATAAGCCAACACACCGCCTACTAGACTACGGCGACTACATTACAATGCTCCCACAAATTATTCAATAAGCGTTCGACGTATTGAGTCCCATCGCACTAGGATTTCCTGCAATACCATTGATCATCTGCCTACCTTGAAAAAGCTTGACAAAGAAACTGAAATTCTGCGTATTTCTCAAACGGAAGAGAGTGGGATCTCATATTAAGGCCAATGTTTGGAGTCTGTTGTACGACTAGGCAATTATTTGTTACAACCCTCTTTAGTCAGGATTGCAACCTAGCTTCTCACACCACTTATATTGTGTGTGTGTTAATTTTATCCATGAGTGGCGGGACTCACAGTTTAAAGTCAATTCGTAGTGACAGAACTCTTGAAAAACTTTTAGTGGCAATTCTATTTACTTTCAGAGAGGAACCCGAAAAAAAGGAACAACTATTTGCATTACGTTTCGTTTGAGACGAGTGAGCTGGGCTTTGAACTACGGACTCTTTTCCAATAAGACAACAGACTACCTACTAGGCCATGGCAGCTTAATATAGCAGGCTATTCAGTAATTAAAACTCGCTTATGATAGTCGTGTGTGAGCCTCTATTCTACAGATAATAGGCACGAATATGACAGGTTAACAGAGACAGGAACACTTCAATAATTTCGACATTAAAACTCAACTATTCGACAGCATTTTGCAAACGGTGTATGCCGTTATATCTCCTGCAATATCGTTGTTGATTTAACAACAGGTTCTTTTTCGCATCAACGTAAAGTCTTGCACTCACTCGCTCATCTTGTACAGTCTTATGATGTCACTCCCGTAAATCTTGCATTAACAAGTGAGTGAGTGCTTGTGTTTCGGTGAATTTCAACAACTCTGCGGTTATTGTTGTTATTGCTGTTATTATTACCTTTGCATAGGATTGTATATGAAATAAAAAAATTCGAAAATCTTTCCAAAGGGATTTATGCTTGCAACATACGATGCATCATATATGTATGTATACCCAGGCATATACTTTCAAATGTTGCAGGTGTATCAAACAAATTCGAAAGAATTTTTTTTGGGATTTGTTTGTTAATCAAAAATGTTTTATAAACCCAAAGTTTAGATAAGGGGGCACTCGGTACTACTTTTGTAAAATGGGCGTCATGGCAGGATAGGAAAGCTGGTGGTGGTGGGGTGTTGATGACAAACTTTAAATGCCATTTATCAAATTTTTTATGTTGATTTTTCTATTTCCAGTGATAGAAAGTGATAGAAAACAAACAAGCAAACAAGAAAAAAGAAAAGTTGGTACCAAAAATTCTTGAGTGAATCCTAGAGAGAGAGAGAATATGCAGGAATTGGTGCAAACCCAAATGCAAACTGGCTATAGCATGCTTAAAGAACAAGTTATTGGTCAATTAAAAGTTTCACTTGTTATGCATCATTTGACAAATATACACACATACACATACACACACATACACATTTTATTCAAACTTATGTGGTGTATGTATGTGTTGTTATTTGAAGTTAAACTCCTTTGAGTTGCAAAATATTTGTTTGCTTGTTGGCTGCATTTTGTTGGGCTTTGGTTTTGTTTGTTCCCAGTATCTGTCTGTCTCGAATGATGGTCCTTTATTTGACTGACTAACGCCTGACACACATAAGATAAATAAGCCCTAAACCCCCTTCTCTATCTGCCTGTATTTCAATACTTTGTTGTGAACGTAACTCTCTTTACTAAATATTTTGATTTCAGCTTCTAATGGCAAAAGTTTTTCTTTTCTTCCTTGAAATGCTTTATAGGGGGTATGGATTCTTTTTTTTTGCATTTTCATTTCATAGAATATAAATCCTTACAAAGGAAGTACAATTTATTAAAGTTTTCTTTCTCCGGTTTTATTTTTCTATTCTTTTGTTTAATTGGCTTAAACAATACACAACAGATTTCAATGGAAAAGTGTTTTTTCTTTTCTTTTTTGTTTTAATATTAAGAAAATTCTATAAATTAAACTAATGTTCAAAGGTTATGAAAAGGAATATTGGGACAAGGAAATTAATTGAATTTTTAAAACAAGGTTTTGCATACAAAGGTATGGAGATGTATTGCTACACACGATATCCAACATTAGTCCTTAGGGGATACGATCGAAAGCACATCCAATAACAGCCCTGGATTATTTTTTATTTCATATTCAGAAAATTAGGGGAAGTAAACGAGCATCCTTATGCTAACTCTCGGCAAGACCAATCTCTACACCAATTATATGTACTTTTGCAACTTAAACTTGGCAATGTTTTACCACAATCTCACGGAAACTTGGTTTCCTCTTACAGTACACTGAAGGCAAAATAGATCGAAGTTACAAGCAAACCGTTGTAGAAAATATCAAATGAGACAAGAAATCAACCTGTAGTCATATTTGAAAAATTGAAGAGACCCTAAATGTTGCATTTCCTGATATGCACGTAAAAGAGGCGATAATCTCTTTTGTAGCTGATCTTACTGGCTTACTTAATTGGTCATTACAACTCTTTAGTCAGGATTACAACCCAGCTTCTTACAGCACTCGTGTTGTGTGTGTATGTGTGAGACTTACAATTTCATGTCGGCTCCGAACACCAGGTTTTTGTGAAACTTTTCACGAATATTTTATTTTACTCTCCGAAATTTAACCTGAAAGCTACTGAGAGAAAGACGCCCTTGGAAATTTTTCTTGAATTTCGTTTTGTTTGCCATAACTTAGCTGGGATTTGAACCACATACTCTCATTGAATAAGCCAACACACAGCACATTTCAGGCCAAGGTTACTTTTTTCGCTGTATTAAAATACCCAAGAACCCTCAAAGAGCCTACATTCATGCTAGAGTTAAATTTTTTCCTAGAAGAAGTAAAGGGTCCCTCAAATAACATTTTTTTTTAAAATGCTTTAAAAAAAACTACTGAATATTTTCTCAAATTTATTTTTTTATTTGAAAGTACAATACTTCCGGTTAATAATGGAAAATAATTTCATTCAAATGGCTGCCTCGGCTGGCCATGCAGTAGCCTACACGGTCGGTCCAATTTTTGAGCACATTATCGATTGTGTGCAGCTGTATTTCACCAATGGCTTCACGAATATTGTCCTTTAAAGCGTCAATTTTCTCTGGTTTGTCGGCGTACCACTTATATTTGACGGCACCCCACAAATAATAGTCCAGCGGTGTCAAATCGCAGCTCTGAGGTGGCCAAACGACATCAGCTCTGCTGCTGATAATGCGATCTTCAAAAACAGGGCGCAAAACATCGAGTGTAGCTTCGGCTGTATGGCACGTAGCGCCGTCCTGTTGAAACAAAATGTTGCCAATATCCTTCTCTTCAATTTTTGTGAACAAAAATTCGTTCAACATGGCCCGATAACGATCGCCATTGACTGTAACGGCCACTCCTTGCTCATTTTCGAAGAAAAATGGCCCAATTATGCCTCTGGACCAAAATCCGCACCAAACAGTGACTCGTTTTGGGTGCGTCGGCTTTTCAATGTATGCGATCGGGTTTTCTGTGCCCCAAATGCGACAATTTTGCTTGTTTACATACCCGCCAAGATCAAAATGAACTTCATCTGAAAAGATGATTTTTGCCAAAATCGGCATCTTCTGGTGTAGACTATTGCATGGCCAGCCGAGGCAGCCATTTGAATGAAATTATTTTCCATTTTTAACCGGAAGGATTGTACTTTCAAATAAAAAAGAAATTTGGGAAAATAATCAGTAGTTTTTTTTAAAGCATTTTCAAAAAAAAAGTTATTTCTCGGACCCTTTAGTTGCCGTATTCTAGTAGGTAGTGTGGTGTCTTATTCAACGAGAGGCAGCAGATTAAACTCCAGCTAAGACATCTCGAACAAAAAGAAATATGACTTCCTCTCAGCAATGTTCTGAAAAGCTCTGAGAGTAAAAAATTGTCTTGAAAAATCAGTTGCTCGGATTCGACTTTAAACTGTAGGTCCAACCTCTAGTGGACAAAATAAACACACACAACATAGATGGTATGGTCAGCTAGGTTGTAAACCTGACTAAAGGATTGTAATGACCAAATAAGTGAGTAAGTAATTGAAATAAAAGGGGATGGCCTTTATGAAGGTTAGATATGAATCTGTTTACATTGTAAGCGACAGGAAAAACTTCCGAAGAATTTTTCCATATATGGTTAATGCGAACAACGTCTGTAATGGTGAAGCGATCACGAACGGAAGACAAAAACTGTGAACATTTACTCTACCAGATTGAAATACGTTATAGAAGCAATAGAACTGAAAAGAAAATGACAATTAAAGCAGTGTTCTTCCCAGTGTGTAGGTTCTTATCCTCGATATGGAATTATAGATTTTCCATATCGAAGATGAGTGCAAAAGCGCGAATGTAACTACCACTTATGAACAGAATTGAATTTTTTTCCTCCTCTTCATTTTATTTTTGTTTGTATTTTGTTGAGCTTCATTTTTGCTGGTAAGTCATGTATGAGTTCAGTACAGTTCAGTTCAGTCATTCAGTCATTCATTCAATCAAGAAATGCATTCACATGCTGTGTTTTTCAGGCAGGCAATCCATTATTCTCTTACCAAAGCAATAAGCTTGAGCAAGCGGCGGAGAACAAGGGAACGTCGCAGATAATTAAAGATTTTTCTTAGTAATGCAATGTGCATTCCCTTGTCCAAACGACCACCAATAGATCTGACTTGGCAGAGAGAGGTGACTTTATGGTTTTGTTTTGTTGTGCACAGCTCAACAACTATAAATTTTCAATCAATTATACGAAGTGTGTTCTGCTTTTATGCGTAGACCTGCTCATAAATTTCTAGACCTATTTAACAGGACTTATTATTGGTTAGTTCTGGCACATTATTTAATAAGAAATAATGTGTAGAATAAACCACAGTCAACATTATACTCCATCATAATGCAATTAAATTTAAAAAAAAATTATTTTTTTGATATTAAAAAGGAAAAAATCAAATATGAAAAGCAATTATCAGCAATTATCAGACTCAGCTACTGTGTTTACTATCACAAGGTTAAACAGTCAATATGCCACTCGACCCACACTCTGCCAAGTGACATAACCTTTCGAAAATAAAAGCTGGAAAGGCTATGAAATAATGAAATTCCAATGAAAAGTATTTTTCAAAGTGAACATCAGCAGAAAGTGAAAAAAAAAATTTACAAAAAAAAATGGAAAAAACAAACAAAATAAAATAAAAAATAACAACAAAAAAGTCAATAAACAATTTATTTTAAATAAAATTTATTCTTTTCATTTTTCTTTTTAATTTTTTTCAATTTTTCCACAAAGAAAATCAACAGCTTCGAACAGCAGATAATGAATGACAAGGTTGTGAAGGACAAGGCATTACAAGGAATTTAATTTAATATAAAAAAAGCAAAAACCAAACGAAAATTGAAAATTCATAAAGGATTCATACATTCATTCATTCATTCATTCAACAATTCATTCATTCAACAATTCATTCATTCAACAATTCATTCGTTCATTATTAAAAACATGGAGAACAAAGGAATCGAATTTTAATCTAAAGAAACCGTATGACGTCTTTTGTTTACTTTAATTTGACCATCATTGCATGGGCTCTGTGACAGAGTTTAGTATGGGAATTCATTCACACGGCAAAACAATAAATTTCTGTTTATTGCATTCAGGTGAAGAATAATTGAGGCCATCAAACATCCACCCATAAAACAATAGAGTAGTGAATGATGGAGTCAATAAATTTTGGCAAATACCTACCTGGAATGCAATTGTATTGCATGAGCAGAAGAGAAGTCAAAAACAAACAAAAATGGGCAATGCAGTTTTGCATGCATGAACACTATGATTATTATTACTGACTCGGAGTGTTATTGCAAGCATTCGTTGTATATGAAGCATCCCTGTAATATCTCACCCACTCATTTCTGATGCATGACGCAAATCACTTCGCATTATACTCAACGGACATTTAGTTAAAAATTAGTTTCTGCCTCCCTTCATTTTCTTTTTCAAGGAATATATCCTTCCAAGAATTTTTTCCCACTTAACAGAAGGGTTCTGGCCCTATGAGCACATTGCTCAAGCATGCTCATCAAGCTGCTTGATACCATAATTTCGCATATGTCGTGGGATACCATAATTGTCTCTTCAGGTGCACAAAGTACATTTTGTGCTCAAGCGAAAGCTCCCCTTAAGGTTAGGTTAAGTTAGAGGACGTGTACTTGTCAATTAAGATAAGTACAGTACCCGGAGGTCGAATCGACCCATTTCTCACACCACTTATGTTGTGTGTGTTAATTTTAAACATAACTGGTGGGACCTACAGTTTAAAGTCGACTCCGAACGACAGATTTTTGAGAAAGCTCCTTTTAAGCAAGCTCATCAATCTGCTTGATGGCATGAAATCCCATTTGTCGTGATATTCCATATGACGTGCGATTCCATAATTTTTCTTTGAGGTGCATAAGCTTTGTATCAAAACGGTGTCATTTATAGTATATTGTAGCAGAAATTTGTCCATTTTTTCCTCAAGAGGAAATTCCCCACAAACTTTCTCATCAAGCTTCTCGATGCCGTGAATTCCCATATGACGTAGGATTCCATAATGTTGATTGCATAATGTTGCATCAAAAGGCTGCTATTGACAGTATATCGTAGGAGAAATTTATCCATTTTTTGCTCAAGCGGAAGCTTTCCTCAAGCATGTTCATTAAGCTGCTTGATATCATAAATTCTCAGATGCCGTAGGATTCCATAACTGTTCCTCTAGGTACATAAAGTTGTATCAAAACTCTGCCATTGACAGTATATTGTAGCAGAAATTAGTCCATTTTTGCTCAATCGCAATCTTCTCTCAAGCATGTTGATCAAGCTGCTTGATAACGTACATGTCGTGGTATCCGCATGCCATGAGATAACATAATCGTTCCTTCAGCTGCATAAAGTTGTATATCGCTGTGGAAATTTGCTTATATTAGTAGCAACTCTTCTTTACATGAAGTCGTCTAATCATTAAGCTTCACGAAAAACTTCATGATTCATGATTTTATTTTTACCTTTGGTAGTCTTGTTGCAATCTATACTAAGATTTTTGTCGCTTTCTACTCCAGCATCTTTCAACAACAAAAAAATTCGAAGACACGAAATGTTAAGTGCCACTCACTTGCCTTATAATGTTCCATGCAATGTAATCAGCAGACATAAAAAAGAGCCGCTCTTCTCTCAAGCCTTTCAAAAGAACACAGCAGATCAAAAACTTTAATGAGCTTAAACCAAAAAAAAAGTACCAAAAGTATACAGAAGTGCCCTTAAAAATGCAACTAATGATGAAACCACAATAAAAGTTTCATTGTCTCTCTCTCTCTCTCTCTGTTGCTCTCTTCTTACACTTTTGCAGTTTGTGATGCAAGCCAATGCTTGAGCAACAATCAGCTTAAATCCACAGAACTTCTACACTCTGCCTTTGCCTTTTTCTCTTTTTTTTTTTTGAAATGAAAACATTTTCAATTAACAGTTTTACAACGGTACTTAATGTCACATGCTTTTGTAGGAGAGCTCATAAATTATTAATAGAATTTAGAGAAGATACACACACATATATATATACATATATATACACATGTGTGTGTGTAGCTAACATACTTATATTAAGGATTACAAACAAAAAAGTTGTAAAAATTTTACAAATTTTAATAGGGAAAGAGAGAGAGAGAGAGAGAGAGAGAACAGAACCTGGCCATATGCTAGAGTCCTACTGTAATGCAGGTGTTTTCGTATTAAAGTTTTATTACGAAAATATTGTTGGGGATTAGTTTTAATTTTATTTTACTTGTAACAGGACTTGACATTTTAATCCCTTTTTTTCTCTCAAGTATTTTATACATTGTCCACGCATATCTATGGCTTTGCTCTCTTTCTCTGCCTCTCTCTCTCTCTCTATCGCTTTAGAGAATATTTTCTTCATGGAATATTCAATTCAATTTGTCATCCACATCTTTTCTTAAGTTATTATGATACTTTTGCATGTGAATTTAAATACGAATTAAAATTATGAAAGGTTTTCAGATTTTCAAATTTAACAAGGATTAGCATGCATATTTGATAATATTTTATTTTATTATAATTATTAGGTGTTGAAATAAATTTTGTCGGCTTAATAATATTAAAAAAAAACGTGAAGCAAAGATTACAAGCCTTCTCCATATCGCACGTAAGCTTCTTACGAGCGTATAATGTAAACACTGATTGGATCTTATCAGCGAGGCTTCAGACCTGGGAAGTCCACCATCTAGTACATCTTCACATTACGTCAAATCCTGGAGAAGACTCATGAAGAACACGCATACACACAACACTTTTTTGTCGAGTATAAGGCAGCCTTCGATAGCCCCGAAAGGAATCGTGTTTTTGCCACAATGCCTGAATCCGATATTGCTGCGATGCTGATAGGGCTATGCAGAATGACACTGAGCAACTCCCGCAGCCCCTTCAAGGCAGTAATAAACCTCTGACACCGTGCGAGGTTTCAGACAAAGTGATTGTTTAGCATAAGACCTCTTCAATTTCGTCATGGAGAGGGCTCAGCGAAAGGCAGTATGTAATGCATCACCATGGCGTTATTTTTTTTTTTTTACAAAACTGCCATTACGTTGACAACATTAACATTACAGGACGTAACACACCAGATGTTAGTGCTACCTTTAGCGCTATTGAGTGGTAGTCTATCAAGATGGGTCTAGCAATCAATAGGGGCAAAACGTAGTAAATATTGTCAAAAAAGTAGGGACATTGCGGTATATCGAATCTGACATTACGGCCGATGACTACGCTTTCGATGTTGTCAGTGAATTTATTTATCTTGGCTCCGCCGCCGTTACCAGCAACAATGATGTCAGCCTGGAGATCTAGCGCAGGATCACTCTTGCCAACAGGCAAGGACTCAATAGGCAATTAAGTAGCAGAGATCTTTCTCGTACGGCGAAACTCCTTTTTCTCCCTCTCTCCTTTTTTTCAGCTCCTTAACGGCATGGAAGTTGTGCAGCGCATTAACATTCAGCGGCTGCATTAGCTCAGCCATGCTGTTTGGATGAAAAAGGATTTTCCGGCGAGACGTGTATTTGAAGCGAAAATTTGCGGAATTAGGCGTAGTGCCGAGCAAATTGAAGAGAAGCCCTTTCACCGATTGGTGTGACCAACAGGAAAAGGCGCGCAAGAAGCCGAGGCGTCTGGAAGAATGTGTTAAAGCCGGCCGCAATGCAATAAACGAGTTGTTAATAACTAATCGTTCATTACAAAACTTTAGTCAGGATTACGACCTAGCTTCTCACAGCCTATTCTGTTGTATGTGTTCATTTTATCCATAGGTTAGGTTAGGTTAGAGGACGTGTACTTGTCAAATTGACAAGTGGGTCGAATTGACCCATTGTACAACGTCCTAGTTTCTTACACCACTTATGTTGTGTGTGTTAATATTATACATGAGTGGTGGGACCTACAGTTTAAAGTCGACAATTTTATTTACTCTCAGAGTTTTTGCCAGAAGACTGCTGAGGGGAAGTCGCCTAAGAATTACTTTCAGATTACATTTTGTTCGAGATATTTGGGCAGACTTTGATCCACAGCCTCATGTCGAATAAGCCAACACATTACGTGCTATTCTACAGTGACTTCAAGCATAGCAATGCTATGTGACAATTAGGCCACCATATGATCTCTCAACTAATTTTAGGTTGACTCGAGAATAGTAATGGAATGTCTGGACAAGTTCAATTAATTAGGCAAAGGGAATAACATCATGTTTAGTGGAATCCCAGATCGTGTCATAATGTTAGGCAATGTGTAGGCAGCTGAATATGCGAAATGGGAAGCTTCCACTTCACTGTTAGAGCCAAAACCATTCTGTGAAGTTGGAAGAGAAGTTTCGAAAGGCAAATACTCTGGCAAATACGATTACATGGGAAGATGCTTCCACTCCGCTGATGGCGCCTTACCTAAGAGTAAGTTGCCGAAGAAATATTTTTTCAGATTTCGTTTCGTTGTTCGAAAACCGAATAAGTCAACGCACTACATTTTAGACTACGGCAACATCAATTGGACAGGATATTTCTGTTAGTATGATTCACTGTTATTGTGATACATTCGCTTGAACAATCCATTTTGGCTTCCACACAGTGTTCGTCCTCAATATTGTCTTTAAAAATTAGTTTCATGCCTTAAACAGTCCTTAGATTTTTTACTAACATCCAATGACAAAAATTTTCAAGAAATCTTTGTTTATCCTTGTTTTTTTTGCATTTAAAATATGCTCATGTAAGCACTTTAATGCTTTTTATATAAACACAATACAACCATATGTCATCAGATGAATATGTATATACGTGTGTGCGTGTGCTGATAAATTGCCTTTTCTGTAATAGTGTGTGTGGATTGAATATCCTTTTTTAATGAATATGTTTACATTACTAATGCACTTGTTTTTCATTCATTCATTCACTCAATAATTCGTTCATTCGTTTATTTACAAACAAATTTAAATTTGTTGCAAAAAAAAGGGGAAAAAAACCTTCGAATGTTTGTGGTTTCTTTGGTTATTCTTACCTGTTATTCGCATGGGAGTGGTGGAATGGAATGTGTTGAAAGATTTCTTATAATTTTTTTAAGGAGTTCTAAACAAATATGTTTCTATACTGAATATTCAAATTTATTATAATTCTTGTATTTATTTATTATTTATAAACTAAATTAACTTTTTCTGTCTTTTATTTGAGTATTATACGCATAGCTGTCAGATTTGATGATTTTGTGCTCCAAAAATATCATAATGAAGATATGACGATTTATGTACTTATTTTGACGATTTATAGAAGTTAAAAATTTCATAGGGTGCCCTGGTAGTCTAGTGGGTAGTGAGCTAGACTATTAGCGTGAGGGTCGTGGGTTCGATTCCCACCAAACACTACACCGAGCATATGATCAAATTTACTCAGCTCGTATATAATGAGAATATAATTTGTAATTGTATTGTAATTAATAAATAAATAAAATAAAAATTTCATAATTTTCTTTACTTCAGTACATTAAAAGCCTCTTTAAGCTTTGCATTTCTGTGTAAATCTGTGTTTTGTTTTAATTAAAATTCTGTATTATTTGCACAATTCTGTGTGCCACTGTTCACAACATTATGTAAACAACAACAATTGATTTTCTTTGTTATTCCATTGTTTATACCCTTTGCATAAACAATAACAATTAATAGACAATTGTTCGACAGATCTTTGTAACGGAGATCTTCAAACCATGATTATTCTCTTCAAACACACCGCATCTTCACACAAGACTGACTGAACTTCACTCACTCAGTCGCCTGCTTTGCCTTGCCCTTTATATGGCAACGTAAACAGTGTGATGAATATTCTTGAAGGCAAATCTTCATGACTTCGGCTTCTCGAAATCTCTATAAATGTAAACAACGATGTTTACATTTATTATTGTAGTGTTGTCTGTGTATTTTATTTACATTTACACTTGTAGTAAGTCGCCGTGGTCTAGTAGGTAGTGTGTTGGCTTATTAGACGAAAAGCCAGGGTTCGAGCCCCAGGCCAGACATCAAAATAAAATACAAAAAGTATTGCTTCGGCGACTTCCTCTCAGCAGATTTCTGCCATAAACTCTGAGAGTAAATACAATTTGCCATGAAAAGTTTCTCAAAAATCTGTCGTTCGGAGTCGACTTTAAACTGTGGGTCCCGCCACTCATGTATAAAATTAACACACACAACATAAGTGGTGTGAGAAACTAGGACGTTGTACAATGGGTCAATTCGACCTCCGGATACTGTACTTGTCTTAATTGACAAGTACACGTCCTCTAACCTAACCTAACCTTACCATTTTTTATGTTGGTATTTGTTGTTATATTAAGCAGTACGATAATTTGTAAACAGGTTTGTTACTGCATTGTTTTGTTTTTGTAGCTTTTTGTTTATAATTTTAATGTTAAGCGATGTTAAAGCAAAACACCAGTATCTAGATTTTTCATTTTCGTAAAATATTGTTACATAAATCGAAACGACCTAATATTGTTTAACAATAAAAACGATAAACAAAAGCTACCAGCTACACCAACACAAAGCCACAAACACACACTAACACTAAGTATACAATGAACGTGCTGGTTATCTAAAGCTGCACACACACATATGTACAACGAACCTGGTTGCGCCTGGTACCAACAACAACATGTATGTGACCAAAAGGGATGGACAACTTAAGCAAGGTATACAAACAAAGAATAAAGAGAGTTTAAGAGAAAATAAACACATATTTGTTTTTATTTGGTTTGCAATTAACGAGGTAAAAAGGTAAAAACGTAACAATATGTTTTATTTTTCAACAAAAATATGTATATTGAATTAACTTTATTTCCTCTAACGATTTCAAAAAACTTCTTTGACGATTTTCTTTGCAATATTTGACGATTTGATCCTTTATCTATCTGGCAGCTATGGTTATACGGAGTATTTTAATTCTCTTTGAGTTAAATACTACACATTAAAACATATTCTGGAAAATCAGCAAAAAAAATTGCATTTTAAATAGGCTTTCCTTCAGACATGTTTCATAATGTAAAAAATGATTTTTTGTTTTCATATTTAAATATCATATGATTTTATTACTCATTTACGGTAATAATATGCTCTTGTTCGATACTGAAATTGTCATAAAAATCACGCCTCATTAAATGATTGTAAAAAACCCCATTAAAAAATTGAGTTTTTATGATAAAAATTATTAAACAAACCATCGTGTAATAAAACAAAATAAAAGTTATCATATGAACACAAGAGGCAAAAATCATATTCAACTTTTAATAAACCTTACTTCCACATGCTTTCCTACCAACCTAACAAAACAAATATAAAAAGTAATAAAATTATGAAAATTAAAACGGTATGATGAGGTCTCACATACATTGAGGCATAAGCCCATATTGAGGTGTAAAGGAGACAAAATATTTTATTGGTTCAATATGAGTCATTGAGTCATTGAGTCAATATGGGTCATTGAGGCCTTACAACATTATACACCCTGCATATACAGTGAGGTGCTAATGTTGCTGCTTCCTCGAAACTTTGTTCAGTTACATTCAAGTTAAGAACAGATCAAGGGTTAGAAAGACGTTTAAAACATCCACATCAACACAATGTATTTGCACTACCCTTGAAAATATAGGGCATAATAAAACCATTTGAATATGTATTTATATTCAATCAAATATGGGTCATTTTATGTTAAAAGCGTAGAAGTTTAGCACATCATCACATCTGTAGTCTCCATCACTTACATAATTGGTCATTAAAGCCATTCAGTCAGAATTACAACATAGCTTCTCAAATCGCTCATGTTGTGTGTGTTAATTTTATCCAAGGGCAGTGAGACATAGAGTTTGAAATCGACATTGAACAGCAGATGTTTAGGAAACTTTCAATGGCAATTTTATTTACTCTCAGAATTTTTGCTAGAAATCTGCTGAAACGAAGTCGCCGAACATATAGGATTTTAACCATGGCCTTACGTCTCATAAGCCATAAGATTAGTAGTCTCTTTCCTTCTTTTGAAATCGTAAATCATTCTAATGAAGCTGCCGTAGTCTAGTTGGGAGTGTATTGACTTATTAGATGTGACACCACGGTTCAAACCCCAGCTCAGATATGTCCAACAAAACGAAATATGAAAAAAAAACATTTCTTAGGCAACTACCTCTCAGCTGTTTTCTGGCAAAAACTCTCAGAGTAAAAATAAAATTGCCATGAAATGCTTCTCAAAAAATAATAATCTGTCGTTCGGAGTTGATTTTAAATTTAAATTGTAGGTCACGCCACTCATGAATAAAAATTAATGCACACAACATAACTGGTGTTAGAGACTAGGTTGTTATCTTGACTAAAGGGTTGTAATGACGAATTATATAGGCAAGTAAGTAAGAATCGGGAGCCTTAACTTCGTTAACAGTAGGAGGATACATGTAGTATAGCTAGGTTGTACTGGACTGACATGGATAAGAGAGGAAGAAGTGGTTGCCTTTCTTTCTTAACTCATAAGGCTATCTATCACATGCTATTAGACTTGATATTCTCTCAAACGACTTTTGCAGGAGCTAGGGGTCTAAGGAGGAGTAAAAGACTACCTTCTACCTCATGCTCGAATCTCTCATATTTGGCTAAACTCTGCAATACATACATAATTAATCATTACAACCCTGCTATCAGAATTACGACCTAGCTTCTCATACCACTTATGCTAGGTATGTTAATTTTATGCGTGAATGTTTGGACCTACAGCTCAAAGTCGATTACGAACGTCAGATTTTTGAGAAAATTTTCATGGCAATTTTTTATTTTGTAGGAAATTCCTGACCTAAGGTTTGAACCGTGGTCGTTTAAGGCATCTTATATCTTATATATAAAAATGAACGTGTGTTTATTTGTTTGTGGGTTCGTTTGAAGTCTATAGACGGCTAAACGGCTGAACCGATTTTCTTGAAATTTTAACAGTATCTTCCTGTATGTCTGGAAGGAACTATAGGCTACTTTTTATTTTAAAATTTCAAGTAGGCGAGGTGCCACGCCCACATACCCATATAAGTATTTAATGTCCCATATCTCATAAACTGCAACAGCTAGACTCCTCAAATTTTGTATGTACGACTTTGACGTATATATGAACAAAATGGGCGGATTGACTATAGTGGGCGTGTCACCTCCCATAGTCTATATATATAAAACTGAATGTTTGTTTGTATGTACCTTATAGCATCGTAAACTGTGCATTTGATCGTGTTATGACCTTTAGCAAAGTTGTTGCGCATGAGCCGGGGAAGGTTTCTAAGTTGGTATGATTAATTTCCGACAGGTGGCGCCACTGAAAATTACTTAAAATCAATTAAATCGTAAACTGTGCATTATTTAACAAAGTTGTTGCGCATGAGTCGACGGAGGGTGCTGCGATTGATTTCCGACTGATGACGTCACTGAAAATTATTAAAAATGATTGACAAGCAATTGGTCGACCTACACCTCAAGCACGGAAGAAAAGAGCATTACGAGCCTCAGAATCAGACGAGCATTGAGACTGGATAATCTTCGAGTATATGCCGCTGAGACCCGTTCACTTGAACCACTTGAACAACGAGAAGTGAGATTAGGAACTGATCGAATGCGTACTACTCAAGCCCGTTCATCTGAATCATCAGGACAACGGGAAACAAAATCAATAAAATGATTCAAAATGAATTTGGCATTTGTGTAATGTATTTCCTTCAAATTTCTTTTAGTTGATGGCGCAGCAACACGCGCAGGGCACGGATATTAACTGATTGGGATCTTAACCTTCAAGAAATGCCTGACACCAAACCTAACCTTCTTAGATGAACCCATGCAAAGCAGTGATAATTATTTTTTTCTCTTTCAGCTACAGTAAGCGATATGTCGACAGTAAAGTGTGAGTCTAAATTTTTTTGTACACACTCTTCACAAATTTTGAAAGAAAATCGTGAATAAAAATTGAAAATAATGAAGCAATTTTTTTGATTCAAGTTCTGGCTTTCTTTTTTTTTCTTCTCTGTGACATGGCTCTTATGTATGAAGCTTTCATAGCCAATCCATATACATATGTATGTTAAAGTGGCATTGGAGAAAATCCCTCCATATAATGCTTATGTACATACATACATATTTTAAAAATTAAAGAGTCATTCATTTATTTCCATATTTTTTGTATCCTTATTCTGTGGTTGTTTTTTTCTGTTTCTTTTGTTCCTCATTGTTTTTTGTCTATTTTATACCTTTTTTCGCTAAAACATCGTTAACAACAAAAAGGAAAAAGAAAAAAATTAAACGGAGAATTAAAACGAAACCAAATTCTCTGTTTTTTTTAGCCATAATTTTTATGAGGTTGTAATAAACAACGGCTAACTACAGCAACAACACAGCATATGAAAATAAAAATAAAACTTTTCTGTTTTTTTTTTGTTTGTAAATACAATTTTTAAGCCGTGGAGTTTCATAAAACAATTATTAATTACTTGACAAAACTTCTGCGTCCCCTGCTGCCACCCTCCGCATTCATCCTCCATTCGCGTTGTATCTACAAACGCACAATCATAAACACATTCACATTCATTTCCGCATAACCGCATAAAAACCGTTTTTTTTTTGCTGTTATACTCGGTATTTAACCCGTCATTTCTAACTGACATACCCAGAGGAAAAGGTTAAAATAAATTATTTAAAATTGTTGTTGTTGTTGTTGTTGGTAGCAAAGGCCACGTTATCTGTGGTACAAGGGTGGGGGAAGATCGTATTTTCTTTTTTTTAATTATCATGTTACTGGATTTCATGATGTTGGCTAATAAATCCAGTCATTGTGGCTAATTAGTGCCTTACAGGGGCAAATCTACAAATAATTTTTCATATAATTTTCCATATGAGTGTACGGAATAGAGATGTTCGGAGTATTCCTTACACTACAAGTCGTCGTAGTCTGCCAGGTAGTGGGTTTGGCTTAGCAGACGAGATCCCGTGGTTTAACCCCAGGTTCAGGCATCTCGAAGTAACCAAACATGAAAAAAAATGTTTCCTCTCAGCAGTCTTCTGCTAAAACTAAATAAAATTGCCATCAAAAGTTTCTCAAAAAATCTGTCGTTCGGAGTCGACTTTAAACTGTAGGCCCCGCCACTCTTGCATAAAATTAACACACTCAACATACATAGTGTGAGAAGCTAGGTCGTAATCCTGCCTAATAAGCTGCAATACACAATGAAGTTAAGTAAATTCGTTTGCCACCATGGCATATTCCATCCTGTCATGTCATTATGATCACAAAATTCGAATTTCGAATTTCTCTCGCATTTCTCGAGTTCATTTCCCTGAGTGGCTTTTGTTTTGTATTGAAATTTGAACCTTTGTTGTTGTGCATTTCGAATTCAACAACAACTGAAAACACTTTCATATTTAACACGGCACTCCGTGATACGATCATAAAATTATCGAGGTGATCTTCAGTTACGTAACCTTGTACAAAAGAACTCTGCTAACTTTATAGGCTTTCAAACTCCTTCTGCCTTTACAAGTGCTTCATTTACAGTCATTATGAAGTCGTTAACCAAATACCCATTATCTTGACAGTTTCATTCCTGATCTGATCCACCATCGCAACATACATTGGTAAACCCAATAACATTTAAGCAATACTTGAAATTGAGTTACTGTTGACTTCCCTATCAACTTGGATTTATCGATCAACATATCTACAGAGAATTACGTGAATACTAATACACAAAAATCGATTTACAATAGGAAAACTGCATGTAAAGACTGCGACACATCGAAAAGAGAAGAATTACATCAACAAATCAACTGTAAATTTCTAGAAGTTGCCAGATCTGCAAAAGAAGTGAATTAAACGCAACGAAAGATGAACTTAGCCCTCTGTAGTAATGAAAAACGCGACTTATAAACACAGTTGTGTTGAACACACCAAAGAGAAGAACTAATTATAATAAGAAAACTACATGGAAAGACTGCGACACAAGGAAAAGAGAAATATAACAACAACAAATCAACTGTAAATTTCTAGAAGTTGCCGAATTTGCAAAGTAATTGAAGAAAACTTAGAGCGAAAGTTGAAGGCATAGCTATGATAGTTCTACTAACACGTTATATATTCAAAACTGCTTCAATATTTAATCCGCAAAGAATTTTACATCTTCTTTGTCTACATACATATCATATGTATCACATGCATGATTGGTCATTGCAACCCTTCACTTATGACGTAGTTTCTCACATCATGTATGTTGTGTGTAAAAATTTCATACTTGAGTGGCGGAACTACAATTTAAATTCGACTTCGAACAACAGATTTTTGAGAGACTTTTCATGGCAATTTTATTTACTCACAGAGTTTTATTTAGAAATCTGCTGAGAGGAAGTGGCCGAAATTGGAGATGTCTGACCTGGGGTTGAAGCATGGTGTCACTTCTAATAAGCCTACTAGACTACGGTGCTTTCTGTATCAGCTGTATAAATTATGATTTGAAAGGCGTATATAAAATTTGAACACGCTACACTCATTATGTATTGCTTTAAATACATAAGAACGTCTGTTTCATTTGAATACGGCTGTATACATGTGTACAGGGTTTGATAAAATCGCATAAGGCCTGCACACTTCCATCCTTAAACGCAATATTAGTTGGTGCCTTAATGTCAACTGACTCTTGCTTCTGTCACCTAGAAATTGTCTTTATTTCTCTTAAATATTTTATATTGGCCGAACTGAAATCATTTTCACTTCCATCCACTGTCCACCAGTAGCCTCTATTTTATGTCATATTGTGTTTGTTTTTGTTTTTTCTCCCACCCGTATTATTTTCATTATTTTTAATTTCATTTTTGTAAACCGCGGTAACCTGTAGTCAATCAAAAGTTTTTCCAGTTTTTTTTTTTTGTTTCTTTCCTTTACCATACCAACAACAACTCTATGGGATGCCGAATAAAAAATAAAGTGTGAGGAAAAAAATTGTTTTTTTTTTTGTTTTTATTTTTAATATTTTTATAACCACCTGCTGTTACAGTCTCTGTTTGTTTTTTAAGCGGATTAAAATAAAATAAAAAAAACGGGCAGGAGGAAAAGAAAATAAAAAGAAAGAGAATTTTACAAACGCAAATGGTTTTTAAATAAATGTCGTTATTTGTTTATTTATTTATTACACTTTTATTTTTATTTATTTCTATTTTTTTGTTGTATTGCTTTTTATTTAAATTTTATAGAAACGTTGTAAAAATTATTTAAAAAAAACCACGCAAAAAATTTGTTAGTAAAACATGAGCATTTTTTGTTGCAAATAAAAACTCACACAGTTTTAAACTTTTTTTGTTTCAAATGTTTTTTTCAACAACAAAATAAAAAACAAAAATAATAAAAACAACAACAACATCATAGAAAAACAAATTAAAACAAAAATTAAAATAAATTGATAAAAAAAAACAGAACGAAACGAAACACGAGAATTAATAACAACTTTATCTCAATTAGTAGTTTAATTAATAAATTTTTAATTACCATTTTAACAATTTATTTTATTTACAATCAGACAGACAAACAGTCTTTAAAAAGGCATTTTAAATATTTCACACAGTTTGTAACAAACTTTCAATAACGAGTTCCCTAAGGATTTAAAGGAACAACAAAAGTATATTCAAATAACGGGCCTAAGAAATCTTTATTCTTGGCTTACTTTTAGAAGAAAGATTGTTTTTCTTGTACGAAATTAACTCGTAATAAAAAGTTATGGATGCCTTGTGAAAATGTTATAGGGTCACCATAATTTACATAATTGGTCATTACAACCCTTCAGTCAGGATTACGACCTAGTTTCGCACACCACTTATGTTGTGCGTGTTAATTTTATACATGAGTGGCGGGACCTACAATTTAAAGTCGACTGCAACAGATTTTTGAGAAACTTCATGGCAATTTTATTTACTTTCAGAGTTTTTGCCAGGAATCTGCTGAGAGGAAGTCGCCGAAGAAATACTTTTTGTATTTTATTTTGATGTCTGGCCTGGGGCTCAAACCCTGGCTTTTCGTCTAATAAGCCAACACACTACCTAGTAGACGACGGTGACTTCACCATTACCATATAAACTAGATTACCATGTAAACTAGATTATAATCATAGAGTTCATACAATTTAGTAAGCAATGGCCAAAATGTGCTACAAGCGTCTCTAGTGGCAATCTTGGTAGCTCAGATTTGCATTTAAAGGGTCCGCCAAATAACTTTTTTTTTTTTGAAAATGGTTTAAAAAAAAACTACTGAATATTTTCTCAAATTTCTTTTTTTATTTGAAAGTACAATCCTTCCGGTTAATAATGGAAAATAATTTCATTCAAATGGCTTCCTTGGGCTGGCCATGCAGTAGCCTACACAAGAAGATGCCGATTTTGGCAAAAAAAAAATTATCTTTTCAGATGAAGCTCATTTTGACCTTGGCGGGTATGTAAACAAGCAAAATTGTCGCATTTGGGGCACAGAAAGCCCGCACGCAAACATTGAAAAGCCGACGCACCCAAAACGAGTCACTGTTTGGTGTGGATTTTGGTCCAAAGGCATAATTGGGCCATTTTTCTTCGAAAATGAGCAAGGAGTGGCCGTTACAGTCAATGGCGATCGTTATCGGGCCATGTTGAACGAATTTTGTTCACAAAAACTGAAGAGGAGGATATTGGCAATATTTGGTTTCAACAGGACGGCGCTACGTGCCACACAGCCGAAGCTACATTCGATGTTTTGCGCCCTGTTTTTGAGGATCGCATTATCAGCCGCAGAGCTGATGTCGTTTGGCCACCCCCGAGCTGCGATTTGACACCGTTGGACTATTATTTGTGGGGTGCCGTCAAAGATAAGTGTTACGCCAACAAGCGAGAGACAATTAACGCTTTAAAGGACAATATTCGTGAAGCCATTGGTGAAATACAGCTGCACACAATCGATAATGTGCTTAAAAATTGGACCGATCCCGCCGAGGCAGCCATTTGAATGAATTTTTTTTCCATTATTAACCGGAAGGATTGTGCTTTCAAATAAAAAAAGAAATTTGAGAAAATATTCAGTAGTTTTTTTTTTAAAGCATTTTCAAAAAAAAAGTTATTTGGCGGACCCTTTACATGTGCTTATAGTGTAATAGTCTCCCTTGTAATGTATTGACTTATTAAACGAAAGCCTGTGGTTTAAACCCTCTAATCAGACATCTCAAATAAAGACAAAATATGAAAAAATATTTCTTCGGAGAAGATCAATCCGATGATTGATCAATCATTGATCAATCTAATGATTGATTCTGCTACATACTGGGCTTGAAGTCTGAAGATGGATTACTTTTCTCAGATTACTTTCGAAAGTCTGATGCCGTAGTCTACTTGGTAGTGTGTTGCCTTATTAAACATGATGGCCCAGTTCAAACCACAGATCAGACATTTCCAACTAAACGTATTACGAAAAAATATTTCTTTTGGGCGACTTCCTCTCAGAGTTTTTGTCTGAAAACTGCAGTAAAAATAGAATTACCATGAAAAGTTTCTCAAAAATCTGTCGTTCGGAATCGACTTTAAACTGTATTTCCTGCCACTCATATAACAAAATAACACACCCAACATCAGAGATGAGAGAAGCTAGGTCGTAATCCTGACTAAAGGGTTGTAATGATGAATTATGTCAGTATGTATGTTGCTTTGAAGTCGCCATAGTCTATTTGATAGTGTGCTGGTTTACTAGACGAGCGCTTGAGCTTCAAACCTTGGCTTAGACATCTCACGCAAAAACGAAATATGAAAAAAATATTTCTTCTGCGATGTTTAATCTGATGATCGTTTCTCTTACACATTGGGCTTGTTGAGATACCTATACCGCGCACGTTCTAAAGATCGATTATTATTCTCAGGCTACTTTCAAGAAGTACGTGATGCATACTCGAATCAGTTGGCATTGTAAGTACCCAACTTATGTTGCCTTAAACCCATTTGATTTGAGAAGAGCATGTGCCTGGATTCAAGCTCTACCAGCGAAGTAGAAGCATCTCCCCTTTCCAAATTTCTCTTCCAACTTGACAGAATGGTTCTGACACTAACAGATTCGTTTAGGCTTCTGTCCTTACATGCTGGTCTGTGTGGACATTTCCTAGGACTATCACATGACCTGGGATCCCACTAAGGACGATGCTTTGCCTAGCTAGTTCAACTTGTTCAGACAGTCTCTTACAATACTCAAGTCAACCTGCAATAAACTGAGAGCTCGTATGGCGGTCTAATTGTCAGATGGTATTACTGTGTTTGAAGTCGCCATAGTCTAATAATTAATGTGTTGGCTTACTAGAAGTGAGGCCTCGGATCAGACATCTAGAATAAAACGAAATACGAAAAAAAGTTTTTTTTAGGCGACTTCCCCTCAGTGGATTTCTGGCAAAAACTCTGAGAGTAAATAAGAAATTGTTATGAAAAGTTTCTCAAAAAACTGTCGTTCAAAATCAAATTTAAAACTCTAGGTCCCACCTCTCATGGATGAAATTAACACAAACAACATTAGTGGTAGGAGAAGCTAAGTTGTAACCCGGACTGAAGGGCGGTATTGGTAATTGTGTATGTATGTAGTATTGCTAGGTCTTGAATTAAGCTTATCTTTCATTGGCGTAGACTATATAGATTCCTAATGGGTTCAGAATATGATCGCTGTCTAAAATAACACAATTCCCTTCTACTTTTAAATCTAATAGAGCCTCCAGAGCCATTGTCTAGGCGTAAATCATAAAACCCAAAATCTCGTTCTAAACTGAAAGATATTTGATGATTTCGATTGATTTTTTTAATGAGAAGGTTGGAAAGACGAAACTCAAAGATCATGTAGCATATCTCTGGTGAACAAATATGCCTAAATCGGTCACATTCAAATATTCGGTAAGGCATAGACATCACGATAATCATTCTACGCTGTTAGCAAATTCACTGCCAGCATTTGTAAACACTTCTCTGAGTTTACGCCTTAAACAAGCCCTGATATCCTCGCCCATTTTTAATTCTACCGATGAAATAGCATTTTGTTTAGAAAAAATCTAGGCACTGTAGTTATCAAATTCACGGCAACTGTGTAGCTTACATAGAGTTTCACCTGAGCCGTTCATATATGTACTTTATTTAACCACCTGTTTTCAATTATTTTTCCTCGTTTTTTTTTTATTTTTTTTTTTTTCGTTTTAAAACAATAATTTGTGTATTTGTTTATTCGTTTTAATCTTTTTTATTTTATTTTTGAATTTTTCTTCTTCTTTTTTAATGCAAACATTCATCAAAAAATTATTGAAAATTCGATTCAGCCAACAGTCTGACAAAAAAAAAATTTTTTTTTCAAAATTTTTGTTTTTTTTATTGGAAAATAAAAAATTAAAAAAAAATACGGGAAAACTATTTAATGGAAATTCATTATTAATGCAGGCATTGAAAGAAATTGTTGCATTTATGCAATACAAATTCAATAAAAAATAAATTTAAAAAAAATCGGAGAATTTGAAAGCAGTTTGTCTTTGTAATACCAGGAATACAAGACCACGTTCGTAGAATTATTGAAAAAATTATAGTAAGAAAATGAATGAAGTAATCCGAAAGCTACATACTTTTTTTAAAAGAGGCACTACTTTATGGTATACGAATGGGTCAAGAACGAAAGGCAACAGAAAAGCAGCAGATTTTTGTCCCAGAATGTAACTCGTGATTATGTGCCAATCAGCAGGCTATGCCATCGAAAGATGTGCTTAATTCAAGTTAGATATGAAATACATAGCAATTGGGCTCTTATGTGGTTAAATCGAATATTTTATGAGACTGTTTGGAGATCGGATAAGTAGAGAAAGTAAAGTTACCCTCTGCTGGGTCGAACGTAATGTGGGAACCTTCGGCAATGAGTAGGCAGACGTGTTTGTGAGGTAGGGAGTTTCTACAACGCTTATGGAGCCAGAACCCTTCTGTGCATTAGGAACGGTTGTTTGGAAAAGTATACTCAGCGAAAGGGAGGATAAACAGAGACAAAGACTTTTCTCTTTTGTTAGTGGACAACAATAATAGGAGACATGAATCATTTATTAGACTCTCCCGGAATAACCTGATGTAGCTAACTGGCCATTTGACAGGGCACAGTAGTCTCAGAGTACACTTATTCAGAAAGAGGGTTGTCTCAAGCCTAATACGTAGACTTTATGAAAATGAGAATGAATCGTCCGGGGCATTAATGCATCCCAGGAATAAACACTTGGGTTCGTATCAAATGCTAGGCAGGGAATTTACAGTGAGCGTCAAAAGTAACTGTACACTAAGGATAAAATAATAAAATATACTCAAAAAATAAATAAAATAATAAAATAAACTTAACTTTTACTACTTAAGGAGAGTGCCCGAAAAAATTTGACAAAATTTGGAGATTTTTTGTATTTTTTTTTTTTTAAATTTCAAAAACTATCAATGAAGACATCGCCGTAGTCTAGTAGGTAGTGTGTTGGCTTATTATACGTAAAGCCAGGGTTCGACCCCCAGGCCATACATCAAAACAAAATACAAAAAGTATTTCTTCGGCGACTTTCTGTCAGCAGATTTCTGGCAAAAACTCTGAGAGTAAATAAAATTACCAACGAAAAGTTTCTCAAAAATCTGTCGTTCGGAATCGACTTTAAACTGTAGGTTCCACCACTCATGTATAAAATTAACACACACAACATAAGTGG
Organism: Sarcophaga subvicina; assembly: GCA_936449025.2. NCBI lineage: Eukaryota > Metazoa > Arthropoda > Insecta > Diptera > Sarcophagidae > Sarcophaga > Sarcophaga subvicina. The sequence continues at coordinate 90,110,779 of OW388081.2, read as the reverse complement.
TGTGAGAAACTAGGTCGTAATCCTGACTGAAAGGTTGTAATGACCAATTATGTATGTACATATATATGTATGTATGTAATAATGAAGCAATTTTAAAATAAAAATAACAGTAATTTATTAATGTATATATTTTTTAATGTACAGTTTCTTTTGACTATCACTGTATATTGTTGATACCGAGTTTCAGGGCAATCTACCTGGAGAAGATATTAAAAAGATACGTTGTAAAGTTTGAAGGGAGACTGTAATAGATCGTGTGGGTCGCATTTCTGACGTAACTTTTTACGACAGTAGCAATAATAACGGGCTGAATTCCGCGATTCACTGATAAAACGAAATGTAATCCAATCCATAATCGATGTGCGACTGTGTATGAATTTAATTTCCATCCAAAATTTTTATTAAAATTTAAACCCCATGATTTAAATTTTTTTTTAATTTTCTTTCCAGTTTTAAATTCTTAACTTCACTTGCAACAATTTTTCTTCGTTTTTCAGATTTCAAATGGATATTCTAGTTGAATTAGAAATGCAAGAATAGTGTACTGCTCCCCCCATTTTATTATAGACCTTAAGGGTAGAACTGAAGGATTCTTGTAATTCTTTATTTGCTGTTATTGTTGTTGCTTTTGCTATTGCTGTTGTTGTTATTATAGTTATATTATGACCACTTTTCCATTTTGTGCAATTAAAAGGCAGTTAATAATTAAACGTTACAAATTGTACGCCAAGTGCTTTTGACAGACTTGACAGTGCACTTGGCTACTTAGACAAACAAACAGGCAAACAGACAGACAGACAGGTAAACTCGGTGGATATACAGAAGACAAGAAAGAGTAAAAGAGATGGGGAGACCGAGTAAATCTCCTTATTTACTTAATAAACAAAACGTAGGGGCAGCTATAACAGACAGACAGTATTAATACGCTCCAATATACAATGTATTTACGTACACAGATATATATGTATGTAGTGATATTAGAAAACAAATATCTAAACATTATGTAAGTGTATGTATGTATGTATGAGAGAGAGAAAGAGAAAGAGATTAACTGTAAATGGAGGGAGTGTATTTAGAAATCAAAACATTTCCTTCCTGCCAGGCATATCAGTTTTAACAACATCGTTAATCCATAAAATAGATTTCATTTCCTACAAAACTTATTATATTAGGATTCGTTAAGGCAATGGGGCATGGGGAATGTGGCATGGGGAATGCGGCATGGATTTATCGATACTTAATGGGTATGTTGCCGTATGGGAAAATACACGATTGGTTTCAATATTTTCTTTTTTCTCTCCTCTGTTGCAAGACATGCAATTACAAGAGGTGTCTGTTGCATTTGTTAAAAGAAAAAATTGATTTGAAATTAAAAGAAAAACCAGGCTACGAATTCTGTTTGTAATTCTATACACAATTAAACAAATTTTGTTTTTAATTAAATTACAAGAGAAAGAAAAATAAAACATGTTTCGAGATTGAAGGCTTGTTATTAGATGTCAGGCAATAAGCAAACAATTACAAGTAAATTCGAAATTCATTTTAAATGTGTGCAGTACTTTGGTCCTCTTTCTGTCTTAAGACCAGATTCGTAGGATTTTTTTTTGAATCCCTTTTTTGTTTTGTTTTTTGTACAACCAACACTTAGGGGAGGAGCCCAACTTATGTAGTGTATTGTTAAAGGAAGAAGGAAAAATGTGTTATGGAAAGAAGAATAGAGGGGAGAAGTGTTTGTGGACACTAGCTTTATATTATAAGTTACAGGAAAGACCTCTACAGAAAAGGAGTTGCACATGGGAGTAGTTCTGCTGAAAAGCGAATTACCTCCATAAGACAGTGTAACACTGGCCAATCGATTACAAAGAGATAGACTCTGTTACGAGTGTCTGTTACATGATTCTCGTTAACAAATCCACCTTGTTTCATACATACATACATAATTGTTCATTATAACCCTTCCGCAAGGATTACGAACTAGCTTCTCATACAGCTTATGTTGTGTTTGTTAATTTTTTACATGAGTGGCGGGACCTACAGTTTGAAGTCATCTCTGAACGACAGATTTTTTTTGTTTTTTTTTTAATTTTCTCATAGCATTTTTTTTTTATTTACTTTCAGAGTTTTTGTTGAGAGGAAGTCGCTGAAGAAACATTTTTTCATATTTCCTTTATTGAAGATGTCTGATCTGGTGATTGAACCGCCTATTAAGCCAACGCACCTACCTACTAGACTATGGCGACTACACACTAGTCCGGCTAAAGAATGAATTCTCTCTGTAATGCAGTGTGCAATCCACTGGCTGGATGTACTCTGTGAGAATAACTGTTACTTACGAATACATGATTCGCGTTAACAAGTCCATCTTATTTAGGTCGAGCAAAATCCATTGTAGTTGCGATAGAACAGTGAAACACAAGCCACATTGTGGCAATGAGCCAATGAATCAATAGAGTTGGATATCCTACCATCATTAATGAGTACTTTCACCCTCTTCTGTACGCGAACGAGAAGCCGCAAAATAGATTTCAAGGCACCGATCCATACATAAGAGTTGTATGCCATTCTCGGTCAAATATAAATGAAGTAAAGTGGAGTCGCAGTAGTCTACTGGCTAATATGTTGGCATATTATTAGTGAGGCAACGATTCAAACAACGTTTCAGACAACTCCAACAAAATGAAATATGAACGAAAATATTTCGTTGGCAACTGCCTGTCAGCAGATTTCTGACAAAAACTCTCGAGAGTAAATATAAAATTGTCATGAAAAGTTTCTTAAAAATCTGTCGTGCGGAGTCGACTTTAAATTGTAGGTCCCGCCACTCATATGTGAAACTAACACTTGCAACATGGGTGGTGTGAGAAACCAGGTTGTAAGCCTGACTGAAGGCTTGTGATGGCAAATTATGTATGGAACTCAAATCGGTTAACGCATAACCGCTCACTTCAGGGAAAACACCATTTCAAAATGGCAACAACGATGGAACGAGGAAGATAGAGGAAGATGGACGGCGAGACTTATTCCAGACATAAGGCCATGGATTGGTCGGAAATTTGGAGAGGTAAATTTCTACGTTACACAGATGCTATCGGGTCACGGATATTTTAGAAAATATCTGCACAGAATGGGCAAGACCGCCTCCCCTTACTGCCTTTACGAGGAAGGGGAGATAACTGATATCGCTCTGCACTGGCCGTCGATAATTGGGACGATCACGGCCATTAACATTGTCGGGGTTATGATCGCGAGTAGAGAAAATTGGACTTCAATGGCGAATTACGTGGAAAGCATTCTAAGACTGAACAAGAGGGATCTTGAGGCTGCGGAACATGTGGGCACGCCGGAACAGATGAAACTGGCACACGTGTCAAGCGAAATTCGAAGCAGGGACCTGGACGAAAGGAATAGTGGAGACACTTAGATGTCTCTTCAACTTTCGACACGCAATCCGAAAGCGGATATGAACACGCAGGGGCCAAAGGGCCAAAGGGATTCCACTCCGAAGTAATACCGCCGTTGTTCCGGAGTGGGCATAACAAGTCCTCGAGACGAGGGGGGATTTAATGGGTGAGGGCCCCACACACGGAGGATGTGACGACTTCCTCTATGGTGCGGTTAGGTACATTTACCCCTCCTTGGCGTGAAAAAAAATTATGTATGTAACTCAATAGAATCATATGGTAAGTTTAGCGCTTAACTAAGGATTTTCCAACGTTTTACTATTTTCTCCTACCCGTAGAACCTTCGAGTCAATGGCCCATACATGAAAGTGGTGTAAATAGTAAGAAGATCAGTTGAATTTAAATAAAGGAAGGGAACGTATAACACCCAAATAACGACAACACCAATCCACCACTTTCTTTCAGATATTTCATAAAGGTTTTGACAAAACCCGTGCCATGAAAAGTTTCTTACAAATCTATCGCTCGGAGTCGAATTTAAATTGTAGGCCCAGCAACTCATGTATGAAACAAACACACACAACAGAACTGATGTATGAAGCTAGGTCGTAATCCTGACTGAAAGATTCCAATTATGTATGTATGTGTGTTTGAAAGAAACCCGTATTAGTTTAAATTGCTTCACTTGTGTCTGGAATACTCAAAAAGCCCACTAAGCTACCACTTTGTTTGCTCCTCTGCGTCCAGGCCATATTTTTTTTGTAGGTAAAAGAGATTTTTTCCTTTTAGATTTCAATTATTCTCTTACCCTTCTCTTGTTCGAAGCCTACTTTCTCCATTACAGTAAATAATACAAGCCAGAAGTGTAGACAAAATTTTTCATACGCTCTCTTAACTTCACTAACCGCCACTTAACGCTTAAATTTTATTGAAAAATGATTCTTTCTCGAAATGCACTTCAATTCAATCATTCGAATATCCTTGTTTTAAATATTTCTCTTGCTTAAGATTGTAAATATAAGTGGCGCGAGTGTGTGTAACTCATGCCTCTTTTGTATCCTTAAACAGTGGCATTGCGTGAAGTGCGTGGTATATTGTAACTCCAACAGCATAATTTAATGAAATTTAAGAATTTTTTCTTTTTCTTGTTGTTTTTGGTTTTGGTTTTGCACTTAATTACGGTGCAATTAAAATTCATGCAGAAGATTTTGCAATTCGAAACCAAAAATTAATTGAACACACATCCATACATACATAGGATGTATGCAGTCACAGGAGGGAGACACATACATGTAAATGTGGAAAATTGTAAGAAAATATTCATGATAAATTTAATTTTCTTCGTAAATAATTGGGAAATTAGTTCAGAGTATCATGTTTCATTTGAGTTTCTTTTTTCCTCTTTGGATTGCTTGGGTTAATAACCATACTTGACTCGTAATGAGTGGTGTTGGCAAACGTAGGAGTATAAGGGGTAGCAGCATAGCTGCCAGATTTGACGATTTATCGTCATTTTGACGATTTTGAGCTCCAAAAATATCATATTGACGATTTGACGATTTATGCCCTTATTTTGACGATTTTTGGGAATTAAAAATTTACGTCATATTCTTCACTTTAGTACGGTAAAAGCCACTTTAAGCTTTGCATTTACTTTGCAATTGTTACTAATCAAATTTTCCATCAACACATTCAGCAGGTATTTGAATCCTTCTTTGTTTGTGTTTTGTTTGTATCCTGGAATCTGTAAAGGATATATATATATACATAATATATCCAATAAATTTCGAAAAACTTACAGTTTGGTTTGTATTTTGGGCTGGCGGCAACATCGGTCCCTATTTCTATGAGAATGCGGTGAGCACTATAAGCCAATGATTACAAAATTCTTTTGGCCTGATGGCAAATGGTTTCAACAGAACGACGCTATGTGTCACATAGTTCATGCCACGTTGGATATCATGCACAAGCGATTTGAAAGCATGTTCCACGTGGAGGTGACCTTAGCTAGCTTGAGGAGTTTTCTTGAGTTGCAGTTGTATGCGAATAAGCCGCATAACATAACCCATGCCATCAATAAAACTTGGCCTGATATCATGGAAAATTAGACGTCTTGAATGCGATCCACCCAGACAAAAAACTGTTATGGACTTTTAAACGATTTTATATTCCACACATAATTGCTATTTCAAATGAATAAAAAATATCAGTGATATCCAACACACACCTTTCCTTTATTTAAACTAAATAGGAAGCGTTTTGAAATGAGAGCTTAGTGAATGAATATTCATTAGATTGGAAGATGGATAGTCAGTTAAAGTTAAAAGTTTAAATTTAAAACTGCAATAAAACAAAAACGGTTTGAAATTTTGCCAAATTAATTTTGTTGTTGTGATGTTCAAGATGTTCAAGATACAGACTATGAAGATACAGGTCATGATGTATTTATTACCTACTAGAATATAGCCTAGAATTGCATAGAATCGAAAAATCATGTACACCTAAACCTTTTTTACACGGTAGATACGTTCCAGTGGATACCGTGTAAAAAAAAACGCGTAAAAAAAGTCAAATATTATGTATGTATGTAAGTGTATAAACAAACTGAAAAAATATACATAGGATTGATGCAGCAGCCTACATATGCCTATAAAATTGAATAACTTTATAAAAACGCACAGATTTAGTTCAATAGTATACACAGAGTTTTTATTTTATTTCATTTTATGATTATAAAAAAATAAAGAAAAAACTTAAAAATTCTCTTCCATTTATAAAAATAAAATTAGTTATCAAACTCTTAAAACAATTAAGAACGGAATTATTTTCAATAAAAAAATTTTTTATTTTATTCGGAGTCAGTTTCTGATAGCAAGCGCATTCTCTTTTGCTGGGGTGGCTCAATATCAGTCTCGTCAGTAGAAATACTTATTACTTCTACATCTTCAGAAGCTGCTTCTGGCGCTGGTTTATTTCTTTTAACAGCAAATTCTGTTATAGTGCGTTGTGATCCAACTTTGGAAAGCTCTTTATAGAGCTCTCTGTATCTAGCCATACGTGTTTGTAGGTCTGATTGAAATTTCACAGCTCTTTCAATTATGTTATCACATGTCAAAAAGTGTTCTGCTAACTTATTTGCCTTTTGAAGGCCGTCAAGTATCAACTTGGCAGTTATTGGACTTTGAATTTCACTCTCATCAGTTTCGACATTTTGATCTTCATTTCCCAGCGCAACCTCCAATATCTCTTCTTCATTTTTATGCACAAACTGGGAGTTAAACGGGATTAAACGATTTTATCCGTATAAAAAGGAGCGAACAAAAAAAAATGGTAAATTTGTTAAAAAAAAACCGTGTTATTTAAAATTCGCGTAAAAAACCCGTGTAAAAACAGGTTTGGGTGTAGTTTAATTCCAAATTTATGGGATAAACTTTCTTTTTAATTGTATTTGAACTATATTACTCATACGCAGCATATTACATATGTATACTGGAATAGTTACCCTGAAAAGTATGCAATAAAAAATGTCGACTCTTTGTCATGTATGAAACTAATGGAATTAAATATAACTCATACGTCACATATGTTCTCTGCATTATGAATTTTACATACATATTAAATATGAGCATAATGTGAGTAAATATAATGTGTTGGCGATCTAAAACTTTTAAATTAAAAAATGTAATAAAACAAAAAATAGTGAAATGAAATTTTGAGAAATTTATTGTTTTGCTGTGTGAACTACAACTGCTCCGGTTGGAAATCGATTTTTATTTCATTTATATGGCTGCCGCGGATTTATGCCCTTATTTTGACAATTTTTTAGAAATTAAAAATTTACATCATATTCTTTACTTTAGCATATTAAAAGCCAGTTTAAGCTTTGTATTTACAATTGCAATTGTTACTATTGGAAATTTATGTTAGTAATAACGAGGAGTGAAGTATTATAATTTTTAAGTTACTTTCGATTACATGTGATGATTTTTCTGTATTTTGTTCCTTTTTAACCACTTAAAAGCTGAAAAATTACAACTCCTAAATAACCTCGCAGTTGATGATAATATATCACTTATCGTTGCAGAGTATTTTAAAAATTCTAGTATAGCTTCTAATATTGCCATCGGAAGAACAAAGACTAGCGTCGTTATTTTTTTTTTCTTACGACCAACACATTGAGTCTGGAATTTTGGCATTGAGTTTGGAATTATGTTATGAGAACAAGGAAAGAGAGAACAGTGTTTATGGACACTAGGCTTGTATGTTTTTATACCATAAGTAACAGGATAGACCTCTGCAGGAATTGAGTTCCACATACCGACACAGTCCGACTAAAGACCGTATTTGTATTGTAATGCATTGTGCGATCCACTGGCCAATCGATACGGATGTGCTGGCCGAAAAAGACGAGCATTATGTAGGAATATATGATTTTCAGGAAAAAGTCCCCTTATTTCGTTCAATCAAAACCATTTTATAGTAGCGACAGAACAGTGAAACACAAACCAGATTGCAACGATGCTCCAATAATTCAATGGACTTGGATACACTACCGTCATTAACGAGATACTATGGCCTCTCCTGTACACGGTCGAGAAACCGCAAAATAGACGTTGAGGCACCAACCCATACATGAGAGTTGTATTCCATTCTCTGTCAGTTATAAATGGTGTAAGTAGTAAGATCGGATGATAAGAACTTAAGAAGGAACTGAAAAATGTGTCAGCATTTACACTGAATTTTCATGCTCAGAACATCAAAAGCTTCTGACTCCCTAATATCTACACCGCCCATATGATATAGATGATGTAATATTGTTGCTGCGCTTATGTGTCAGTAAACAGCGTTGGGATAGAACCTTAAACAATTTTTTCCTGAAAATGATCCAAATTTCTCCATTTTTAGCAAAAAAAAATATTAAATGAAGATGAGGGAGGCTAGCTTTTAATTTCCAATAAATTCTGTGTTAAATGTTTTATTTTTGAATTCAGATATGTACATATGTATATAAATAATTTTGGTTTTTAAATAATTTTAATTTATTTATTTATATTTTCTGGCGATTTTTTACGATTTTAATAAACGTCTTTGACGATTTTGACGATTTTTTCTCAAATATTTGACGATTTGGTGCCTCATTTATCTGGCAGCTAAGGGTAGCAGCCAAATATTTCGTTAATAAAAGATAATGAAAACATGTAGGTAGGATTTTATTTTATATGACAGCAGCAGATTGTTTTTCGATACTCGATTATAAACCTTTATTCTGTTGAAATAATTTTTTTTTTGACATTTATGGTTTGGGTTTGAACCATTTCCTTACGACTACCAACACACTACCTACTTGACTACGACGACAGGCAGTTTAACCGAGATACTAAAACTGAATTGAACTAATACTGCATACAGCTGAGTATCTCACTCGAGAGCATAGATGTCAATTGCGCCAAGGTTTAACTTATCGGAATATTTATGAAATCCCAGGACTTTAGGATCAGGATGAATAACCGAGTTTCTTAATTATATCCATCAATGGCGGGACCTACAGTTTAAAGTCGACTTCAAATGACAGAAATTTTGAGAAAAAAATGTTTGCCAGAAGACGAAAGGATTTCGTTTTGTTCGAGATGTATGGACCGGGATTTGAATCACGGCTTTATGTTTAATAAGCCAACGCACTATCTACTAGACTACAGTGGCTTAAAACGGCGTATCCTGGAAGGATCCAGTTCAATCACACACAACCATGCCAGATGGCAGCGCCATCCATGTTTGTAAAATCATTTGTGAATTTGTCTGGCTGTCTAGTATAACGTTGGCTTCTTTCTAATGTTGCTTTTAATTTTTAATTTCAATTTTAAAGCAACACTGAAGTGGTTGGTTAGTTGGTTTGTTTGGATTTCATAAATAATTTGAGTGTTTTTACGCTTCAAACAAGATTTAAAACTAAAGCAACCTGTTGTGGTCTCTTTCAAGAAGCATACGCTCAAAACCAAGATGAATAATTAAAATTTAATAAAAAAAAACAAAAACAAAGAAATTTTCTTCATCTTTTTCAAGCAACACCTGCTTCATCTGCTTTCATCTTCACATATTTAAAGAATTGAAGAAACCTGAGTATATTTTTTCCATTTTTTTATTTTTTTTTTCATTTTCTTTCAAACCCTTTAGCATTTGTATACAAAAACCCAAAGCACAACATCCATACACACGTATATTTATTAATAACTGCCTGTGAGTTCATGCCAGTTTTGGTATTGATGTGTTTGTGTATGATTTTCAGTAACACTAATGTGTCATGTTGCATTAACACTTTAATAAATTCCGCATTTCACTACAACAAAGAGAATACTTGATCGGGTTTATTTCATAAATTCGTTCGTTCGTTCGTTCGTTTGCTTATGTACTCGCCTGTTGTACCCGTTCATTTATTCGTTTGTTTTCTGTTTCTGTATTTGTATTTGTATTGATACATTTCAGTGCATGCGTATGTATGCGTACGTATTTGTGTTTATGGAAAAGTAGTACATTTTTCCCTTAGGACCTTTACAGGGAATCATCGTCATCAGTATCATCATCATTTTCATTCGAAAAGTAAATTTCTTTGCATGTTTCCATGTGTTTTTATGGACGTTTCTGGCCTTTTGAAAATTTATTTACCGATATTTTACCCGTTATATTTACATAAATATAAAAGTAAATTGTGTATTTGTGTACGTAAGCAAATGTATGTGTGTAAATTGACATGTTAAATAAATATTAAATAAATACACTGAAGAAAAATGCCTGACAATGGCAATTTAAAATGTAAAAAAGGCAGATGGCAAGTAAAAATTTGGAATTAATCGGGTAAAAGTACATGGAATCAGAGGAAGCTCGTTCAGAATAACGTTTCCTTCCACTACACCCAATAGAACAATTCAAAATATTTTTTACAAAAAAAATTATATTTCTTGACCATCGAAGTTGCCGTAGCCTAGTAAATAGTGTGTTGGTTTATTAGACGTGAGGCAGTAATTCAAACCTCAGCTTGGACATCTCGAACTTGATGAAATTTGAAAAAAAAAATATATATTCGGCGATTTCCTCTCAACAGATTTCTGGCAAACACTCTGAGTGTAAAAATAAAATTGCCATGAAAAGTTTCTCCAAAAATCAATCGTTCAGATTCGGCTTTAAACCGCAGGTTCCGCCACTCATGCATAAAATTAACACACACAACATGGGTGTCGTGAGGAGCTAGGTTTGTAATCTTGTCTCAAGGTTTGTAATGTGTAATAAGGTAAGTATCGGGCATTGGATTAAAATTTACAAAAATATGTTGTGGAAGTAATTAAAAAATGGAAGAACTTCTGCAGAAAGAAACTTTAGCGGCTTATGGAGTAATTTGTTTTGTAATCAGCTGGCCCATCGACAACTAACATATGTGCTCTACAAGAATGCCATGAACTATGGTGACCTCCTGTAATGTTCGAAAAGTGGCCGGGTTTGTGTCAGCACTTCGGTTGTTACTAAACACTTTCGTAAATGACTAGCTTTAAATGAATGAAGGATACTTTTGGTGAAGGATATTTAACAATCAACTGCTAAATCAGCTGTAATTGCCGATGTTGTCGTTACTGTTAGCACTGTTGCCGCTGTAATTGCCGCAGTTGTCGCTGTTGCCGCTATAATTACCGCAGTTGTCGATGTTGCCGCTGTAAATACCGCTATTGCTGTTGTAATTGCTTTTGTTGCCTCTGTGATAGCTGATGTTGTTACTACTGTTGCTGTTATGATTGTCGCTGTTGCGCTGCGATTGTCGCTATTGCCGCTGTTGCTGCTGTAATTGCCTCTTTTGCCGTCGTTGCGCTGTAATTGTTACTAATGCCGCTGATGCCCGTAACTGTGGCTGTTGCCGCTACTACTACAATTGATGTTGCAGCCACTATAATAGCCGCTGCTGTCACTACTGTTCCTGTTGTCATTGTCGCTATAGCCGCTGGTGCCTCTGTAAATACCGCTGTTGCCGCTGTAATAGCCGCTGCTGTAACTACTGTCGCCACTATTGCGATGTAATTGTAGTTGTCGCCGCTGATGCAGCTGTAAGTACCGCTAGTGCCGCTGTGATTGTCGCTGTTGCGCTGTGGTCTTCGCCATTGCCGCTGTTGCTGCTGTAATTGCCTCTGTTGCCACCGTTGAGCTGTAATTGTCGCTAATGCCGCTGATGCCGCTGATGCCGCTGTAAATGCCTCTAATGCTGCTGGTGCCGCCGTAATTGTAGCTGTTGCCGCTGCTGCTATAATTGCTGTCGTTGCCACTGTAATAGCCGCTGCTGTTACTACTGTTGCAGTTGTCACTGTCGCTATTGCCGCTGTAATTGCAGCTATTGCCGCTGCTGTTGTTGTTGCTGCTGTAATTGCCTCTGTTGCCGCCGTTTAGCTGTAATTGTTGCTAATACCGCTGTAAATGCCGCTGTAAATGCCGCTAATGCTGCTAGTGCCGCCGTAATTGTGGCTGTTGCCGCTGCTACTATAACTGCTGTTGTTGCCACTGTAATAGCCGCTGCTGTTATTACTGTTACAGTTGTCACTGTCGCTATTGCCGCTGATGTCTCTGTAAATACCGCTGTAATAGCCACTGCTGTTACTACAGCAATTGCGATGTAATTGTAGTTGTCGCCGCTGATGCAGCTTTAAGTACCACTAGTGCCGCTGTAATTGCGGCTATTGCCGCTGTCATAGCCGCTGTTATCGCTGTTGTTACTGCTGTAAATTCCTGATATTTTCCTTTTAAACAAATCCGGAAAACTTAGGCAAATCAAGTTCAATGCCAGCCTATCCTTAAATCATGTAATTACCGCAACAACATTACAAACAGAAAGACTGGAATATGTGGAGTTTATCTTCTATATCAATGGCGTTCCATACAATTAACATCATGGCTTCACAATATCTGTTGTAAACTAATGCCACAACCACTCCAATATTGGTTTGAATTCATTACAGTGTATTGAATTTGATGTGGCATGAACAACAACAAAAAACAAAGAGAAAATCGTGTGAATACGGAAACACTCCTCCTGTATGCTCTCTATACTTCCGCGTATATGCGTGTGTATTAGTTGTTACTTGTTATTAACAATACATATACGCACATTAGCACGCATGTAAATACGTGTATATTAGAGAACGCACTGAGACTCCATGATATTTATGCATGCATGCATGCGTAGCAATTATAATTCAAGCTTGTACTTTTTAATCGTTGCGTTTAAATCGCAAACGGAATATTTAAACAGACAACTGACAATTTGTAAAATCCGCAAAAAAAACAACAACGAAGAGCAACACAACCAAAAAAATATTATTTGACTAACATCCCCACCCCTCCTTCTTTCAGATCTTTCTAACCGCTCTTCCTAGCTAACAAAGTTAAGCTAGTGGTAGTTTATTAGCTCGGCAACAGTTGTAGTGTTGAAATGTTACAACAGATCATTGTGTTTAGAATTTTGCGAATCAAAAGTTCTTTACAAATTAAATTCTGTGTGCAAGTAAGTACGTGTTGCCACTTAATTTAATCAGTTTTAAGGAAGATTTTTTCAATTTCTTTTAAAAACTTTTAATTTTTGTTAAAAATTGTAGAAAATTGTATTCTCTTTGCAACAAGTGCTGGTTGGAGATGGGTTTTTTATTTTCGAATTTGATTGAAAAGTTTTTCAATTATCCTACCAATTAAAGAAAAATATTTTCCAATGATTTTATCATTTTTAGTTCAACTTGAGTTGAGTTTTTTTTTTTATTTTTTTCCATGAACAGAAATGTTATGTCAAGAAGAAAATTGTGGGAGATTCTAAAAAGAAAAAAACAAGTTCAAGTTGAAACGTAATGATTGGCATCATCTAGACATGAAAATAGAGATTCCATCGTAGCTCCAAAAATGGAAGAACATCTGAGAGGATTAGACCACAACATACGTACATAATTGGTCATTACAACCCTCTAGGATTACAACCTAGCTCCTCACACCACTTATGATGTGTATCCATGAGTGGCGCAATCTTCAGTTTGAAGTCCATTTCGAACGCCAGAGTTTTGTAATTCTTTTCGTAGCATTTTTTACTCTCAGAGTTGTTGCCCGAAATCCTTTGAAAGAAAATCGCTTGAAGGAATATTTCTTTCAAATTTCGTTTCTTTGGAAATGTCTGATCTGGGGTTTGAACCGCGACCTCACGTTCAATAACCTAACATACTATCTACCAGACTACGGCGACTTCTTAACTAACAGAACACTCAACATTATTTTCTAAACTCATGCATCCAATTATCCTCTGAAGGAAGATCTTATGGCAAGTCCGCAGAGGATGTTATTTGACAACGGCAAAATAGACCCACGAATAAGACAAAGTCGCCGTAGTCTAGTAGGTAGTATGTTGACTTATTAGACGTGAGGCCCAGTTCAGTTATCTGCAACGAAACGAAATACGTTAAAAATATTTCTTCGGAGACTTCCTCTCAGCAGAATTCTGGCAAAAAGTCCGAGAGAAAATAAAACCTGCCATGAAAAAGTTTCTCGAGAATCTGTCGTTCGGAGTCGATCATGAACTGTAAGTCCCGCCATTCACGTATAAAATTAGCGCACACAACATAAGTGGTGTGAGAAGCTAGGATCTAACCCTGACTGAATGATTGTAATGACCAATAATGTATGTATAGTATGTCATGTAGGGTATATTATGATCGAACATGGAAAATCATATTTTTTTTCTCCGTTAAAACTACCTTGAATTAGTCTTTTGTTTTTCCAATATTTTCTCTCGCTCCCTCTCCATCGCTCTCTCTCTCTCTTCTTTGCAAACACTTTTGTTGATGTGTGTTTCCTTTAAAATTTTTTTGTTTTCCATTTCTATTCCTTTTGAGTTTATTTTCCATTTTCTGAATGTTTCTTTTAGTTTTTCTTCTTGTTCTTCTTCATGATTTTATTGTTGAAACAAAAAGTTCTACTCGTTCGTTCTCTGCTTCGTTTATGCTTTTGTTTTTCTACACTTAATTACCTGGAGATTCATGGATTTTCATTATAAAAATCTTTTTTTTTCTTATTGTTGTTGTTGTTGTTCTTTTTCAATTTGGCCAAGAAATATAAATGAACACAACAAAACACATGCATTTAAACAAATGCTCAACTGCATTAAAAACTATATTTTTATATTAAATGGTTTTAAGCTCAAAGAAAAATGTTCGTAAACAATGTTACTGAAATCTCATGCAGTTAAATGGGACGCTAGGGAGGACTAGGCTTTAATCTGTTGGTAATCATCTTTGAGCCCTTGTTAGTAAATTTAGGCGCTTAATTTCTGCTCCAAATAATCCATCTAGAAGCCTAGCCTAGCCCTCGGGAGAAATTATCTTCAAAAGGGTGCATTATAGGACGATGCAGTAACTTTTTCTGGGAAAGGAATAACACGTACTAAACGAAATTCCTCTACATTACTTCGTATATAACAACCCAAAAAATTTTCATAAAGTGCAATAACGAATGGCAACCCTGTCATTCTGGAACTTTTCAAGATGAGCTAATATAACCAGCTTAGCTTTACTAATTTGCTAAAATGCTAGTCATGTTTCCATAAGGCTCCCTAATATCAAGCTTGTTTGAGTATCAGACCGATTGCTAAGGTTCATGTCATGCCAAAGGCTAAAGGCTAACCTTATCACCGGAAAGTTCAACGAATTTAGTGATCGATCCAATATCAAGTACAAATAGCTCTATTAGACCATCGAGAAGGGGTGAGAATACTCACCTTCTCCTCAACCAAACTACAGCCTCTGTAGAAAGCATTTACGAAGTAAGCAGAGTCTCTCCACATGTCTCCCCACAGCCTAATGGCCGCACAGAATAGTTATGACTCTGCGATCCAATTTAAATATATGGTTCATACGCTTCTTATTCTTCAAATGAGTCTGGCAAGATTCTTTCTTAGCTCAGTATTTATCAGCTTCGACGAAATACCTTTGCCTGGTGACAGACTGGCGTAGGTAAAAAGTTTATTTAGTTTCATCTAGGGATTCGTATTCGATAGAAGTGTGTCTACGCTAGCAATTGTTGGGATTTCTCTGTGACCACTAGTCTCATATTAGATTGCAACAAAACTGTCGAGAAAAGCAATCGAAGGAGTTGCGATACATGCCGGCCGACCAGTTCAAACCTTAGAGGTTCATTCGTAAGAAATCTGATTGCCACTTGGCTAAGAGAGAAAGAGACAAAAGGGGTTCACCCATAAGAAATCTGAATTCCAATTGGCTGAGAGAGAAGGAGAGAGAATGTAAAGGCATGAGATTTCTTAATTACTACAAGTTTTGTTGCGCGAATTACGTTTAGAAACACACGACATTAGTTAGAGAGACAAGGTGATATCCTAGATTAAGCCCTTGGGAGAAAACTTTACAGTTTAGGCTTTCATAGGCTTTCGTAGACTTTCATAGATTCTCCGCAGTTCACCATGTAAGAGGATCAGTTTTCCCTGTTAAGAAAAAAACTCCTATCAAAATTAGATTCAAACGAGGTCGAATTAATTCCACTCACAGCCTGAAGTCATCGTAGTCTAGTAGGTAGTATGTTGACGTGAAGTCAGGGTTCAAAATCCAAGCCACATAACTCGAACAAAACAAGTTCATCTCAGCATATTTCCGGAAAAAAACTGTTGAAAGTAAAATGAAGTTGCCATGAAAAATTTCTCAAAACATTTATCGTTCCGCCACACTCATGCCTAAAATTAACACACACAAATATAAGTGGTGTGTGGCACTAGGCCGTTATCCACAATGTATGTACCTATGTGTACATGGACCCTATTAAGCACTGATGCAACAGCCTTGAGAGTGTTCGAGAGCAAAATTCCTACGTAAGACCTTCGATCCAGTGCGAGTTGGCGATGATGCGGCGTAGATAACGATCTTGTTTGCGTTGGAAAGATCAAATCGAGAAAGCCCCTTGACTTCGATTGGTGTGACCAATTGTTGTAGGCACGCAATAAACAGAAGCGCCTGGAAGGCAGGCCGAAATCCGTTAAACGGGTTGTTCATTAAGTAAGTACGTACGTGTTATGCACAGTTTTGGGAATGCTCTGAAAGAAGAGAGGAGAGTACACAGAGAAAATAACGTGACAGGCCTTTAAGTTGCATTGCAACAAGTGCTACGTTTTACTAGGTAAGCAATTAAACTGGAAGTTAAGATGGCCTTTGCAGGAGTAGAATGCAACTCAATAGACCTCATCACTTTACAAGGGGCTTTACTTGGCAATTTTTACTGTTGTACTCCATCAAAAGACAACTCAGATCTGAGTTTCAATAGGTTTGGTTAGGTTAGGTTAGAGAACGTGTCCTTGTCAATTAAGACAAGTACAGGACCCGGAGGTCGTATTGACCCATTGTACAACGTCCTAGTTTCTCACACCACTTATGTTGTGTGTGTTAATTTTATACATGCGTGGTGGGACCTAAAGTTTAAAGTCCACTCCGAACGACAGATTTTTTTGAGAAACTTTTTCATGGCAATTTTATTTACTCTCAGAGTTTTTGCCAGAAATCTGCTGAGAGGAAGTCGCCGAAGAAATACCTTTTGTATTTTGTCTTGATGTCTGGCCTGGGGCTCGAACCCTGGCTTTGTGTCTAATAAGCCAACACACTACATACTAGACTACGGCGACTTCGAAAAGTCGCCATGCAAAAAATTCTCTGAATGAATGAACATTATTCTCTGAGTGTACGGTGTACTTTTGCCATTTTGAAATGGCAACGATCAACTTTTATTCAAAAGTTTATAAATTTATTCCGATGATGATTATTTTCTCTTTTTTCTTCTTTCATTTTTCCTAGGTTTGTGTTTTTGTTGTTGCTTTTAGTTTTTGCAGAAATAATTGATTATTCTTGAAATGCAATAACAACAAGAAAAAAAATAATTCATTTATTCATTTGATTTGATTTCATTCTCTCTCTCTCTCTCTCTCTATCTATCTCTTTCACTCCATTTAATATTAAAAAAAAAATAGAAAAATTAGAAGAAGAAAAAAATTCTCATAATTAATGCAGCATTTGCGTCATTATGATGGCCATTGTCAATGTCATTTATTTACTATGTGAATATTTGTTGTTGTTCTAGTTGCAACAAATTGCAGAACAATTAATAAAAAAATGTTTTTTTCTTATAATTTGTTTAAAAAAATAAAAATGTTTTTCTTCCATCCTAACCATCCGCCCACTTTTACTTTCTAAAGGGTCCGCCAAATAACTTTCTTTGTTTTGAAAATGCTTTAAAAAAAACTACTGAATTTCAAAATTTCTTTTTTTATTTGAAAGTACAATCCTTCCGGTTAATAATGGAAAATAATTTCATTCAAATGGCTGCCTCGGCTGGCCATGCAGTAACCTATACCAGAAGATGCCGATTTTGGCAAAAAAAAAAAAATCATCTTATCAGATGAAGCTCATTTTGATCTTGGCGGGTATGTGAACAAGTAAAATTGTCGCATTTGGGGCACAGAAAACACGCACGCATACATTGAAAAGCCGACGTACCCAAAACGAGTCACTGTTTGGTGCGGATTTTGGTCCAGAGGCATAATTGGGCCATTTTTCTTCGAAAATAAGCAAGGAGTGGCCGTTACAGTCAATGGCGATCGTTTTCGGGCCATGTTGAACGAATTTTTGTTAACAAAAAATTGAAGAAGAGGATATTGGCAACATTTGGTTTCAACAGGACGGCGCTACGTGCCACACAGCCGAAGCTACACTCGATGTTTTGCGCCCTGTTTTTGAAGATCACATTATCAACCGCAGAGCTGATGTCGTTTCTCCACCTCGGAGGTGCGATTTGACACCGTTGGGTGCCGTCAAAGATAAGCGTTACGCCGACAAGCCAGAGACAATTGACGCTTTAAAGGACAGTGAAGCCATTGGTGAAATACAGCTGCATACAATCGATAACGTGCTTAAAAATTGGACCGATCGTGTAGGCTACTGCATGGCCAGCCTGGCTGCCTCGGCTGAATGAAATTATTTTCCATTATTAACCGGAAGGATTGTACTTTCAAATAAAAAAAAGAAATTTGAGAAAATATTCAGTAGTTTCTTTTTAAAGCATTTTCAAAAAAAAAAGTTATTTGAGGGACCCTTTAGAAAGTGTTACAGTTTTCTTCATACCACTGCTAACGCTGGTGTTAGTGCTGCTACTACAGTTTAAAGTTTTTAATTAAAAATCATAATGAATATGATAAATTGTTGTTAAGCATAAGAAGAAATAGAAAGAAATGAAACAAAAATTGTTGCACGCAAGCAAAACATGCCACAAGCAAAGAAAATAGAAAAAGAAAAAAGTGACAAAGCAAGCAGTTTTTCTCCGTCGTTTTTTTCTAGTTTTCTTCGCCTCCGAACTGAAGTGGCAAGTTGAAACCCATTTTCCCGTTTCCAAGTTGGTTAATTTAAGATGACACTTGTATTAATGGTTTCTAATTGCCTGATGATATACAACCAGCCAGCCAGCCAGCTAGCCAGTCTGCCATTGTAACTGTATCTGTGCAAGTATATGTATGTATGTATGTACATGGTGTTGATGTATTTTCCTTAGTTAGCCAACAAGGAATCTAAAGAAAAACTAAAGTGAAAAAAAGGAAGAGAAAGAGCAAGAGCAAGAGTAAGAGGAAGAATGAAAATATTGTATTCGTTTAATTTTTGTAATAAGATTTCATAAGTAATTCCATTAATTTTATTAACGAAGCGAGAAATCTTATTTAAAATGGCTTACAAGGCCTCTTAACGGATGCAACAGATGACAACATCAAAGCATTGATTATTGTTTTGTGGCCTATTTATTGACAAGGGTTAAAACGTTTCGAACTCGTAATATAGGATTACGAACCATGTTGTTGTGTGAGTTAGTTTTTGTCAATAAATGGTTAAACCTGCCGTTTGAATTACATACTGGACTACGGTGACTTCTTGTAATATGGGTGATTTTTTAAGAGCTATAGGAAAATTTTTCAAAAAAAAAAAAACACATAAAATTCAGAAAAATGCATGAAATCTTTATTTGAATCGATAGTACGGTCCATATAATTTAATGTTTGAAGATTATTTCATGCAAATATTGACCGCGACTGCGCCTCAAATGGTCCATCCGCTTAGTCCAATTTTGGCATACTCTTTCCAACATTACGTCCGGTATCTCACGAATAAATGCTTCAATGTTGTCTTCCAATGTGTCAATTGAAGACATGAGCTTTAACATGAGCCCCACAAAAAATAGTTCAAAGAAACCACATGTCATCCAAGTCAAGCTCTTGCATTTTGGTGAAAAAAAATGTTGGATATCATCTCACGGTAGCGCTCACCATTCATAGTTACGTTACGAATCGCAGCATCTTTGAAGGAGCATGGTCCAATGATGCCACCAGCCCATAAACCGCACCAAACTGTGACTTTTTCTGGATGCATTGGTAGCTTTTGCAATGCTTCTGGCTGATCTTCACTCCAAAATCGACAATTCTGCTTATTTACGTATCCATTGAGCCAAAAATGCGCTTCGTCGCTTCGTTATAAGAGGCCTCACCAAATGATCAAATGATGCAAATAATTCCTTGAAGAAGCTCCCTAAGCTAATGCCTGTCGCTTAGAAATCAGCCAGGATGATGGTGAACAATTGTGGTGATACGAAGCATTCTGGCTTTACTTCAGCAGCAGGTATAAAATGATTGGAAGCGGTAGACTGACTGTAAGCGATACATAAACTCAATCCAGTTTTGTAGGATAGTATGGGATCCTATCAACATAAGGCCTCTACAACAGTATCCCAAGCACCTTAATTACTGATGACTTGATAACAAAACTCGATCGTAACAAAGAATGTTAATACGTTTCCCTCGATCTACTGTACACAAGGAGATCAAGTAAATGAAATACGCTTCCAAACTGTGGAAGTTCTGTTCTCAATAAGTGTGGCTTCTACCAACTGAAAGTCACACTCTATCAAGATCCGATCAGCGAAGTAAAGTATCAAGACTCACAATATCACATCCATGAAATCCATCAAGAAACAACAGCAGTCATCGAAATCGAAGAAATGTTTTTACGGTATTCACGGTAGTGCAGTGCAGCCCTTGCGGTGACCAACTTCTCTCAAGTGAGCTATGGTAATCAATGCTATCACTTCGGCTTAACCTAACCTAATCTAATGGAAGAGTATAGAGAGAATATAAGAAATGGGGAACTGCTAATGAATGTGTGTAAAAACCAGCCGGTGGCACCTGATAATAAATAGAGAGTCTTTACTAGTTTCTAATAGGTCAACACTGTACGAGGGAAATCATTTAAATAGGAAGGCAATTTTATAATCACTTAACACCGAATTTACAACGGCGTATAGAAAGTGAAAAACTACTTGTGAATACTTGGCATGCGACACTACACAAAACATCTAGCGTATCTACTAACAGTTCTACCCCGAACCAGATAGACTATATGGCTGTCAGCATAAAGTGGCGAAACTTAAGCCATAAAAGGGATGCCAATCATCAACTGGTAACTGCCCTGCTCAAAACAAGAGAGTTAAAGGTTGCATGAAACGCATTATTTCCATTTGTTTTCGTATAGAGCTGGTAGAGTATTGTGACCATACGATTTCTTATACTTCTCTCATTCTATATAAGGTATTCAAATATGCCTCCCCTTATCCTATTTTCCTGACAAACTTCTGTACATTCTATGATATCAGTAAGGATAACTCATTGTCTAGTACTTGATATCAAACTCATCAAGTTTGTTAGACTAAAAACAGCAATTCCTTGCAAGGTTGCTGAAAATAAAAACATTAAAGTGAGCTACAGTGACCTCATTTACAGATTTCTGACTAGATCGCCTCAAACATCTTAACACTGAGGTAAGTTTGAGATCGCGAGGTCGTAGAGCCTACCAAATGCCTTGGCAATGTCAGTTATGACAGAAATCGACATTGAAGCTACTGTTCCACTGTAATACAAAGACTGTTTTCGTTTTCACTGCAAAACTGTTGTGGTTTAAGTCCGGATTACATACATATGTACATAGGAGACATAATGAGTCAGGCACTGTAACCAAGCAATCCTTAGTCTGGAAATAAAAAACATATTTTAGTTTTCATCCATTTTTCTGCTGATTTTGCCTTACAGGCAGCATAATGAAGAAATCTAAAATAAAGAGAAGAAGAAAGACAGGTTAGGTTAGGTTAGAGCACGTGTACTTGTCAATTAATTTTTATACATGAGTGGTGGGACCTACAGTTTAAAGTCGACTCCGAATGACAGATTTTTGAGAAACTTTTTCATGGCAATTTTATTTACTCTCAGAGTTTTTGCCAGAAATCTGCTGAGAGGAAGTCGCCGAAGAAATACTTTTTGGCCTGGGGCTTGAACCCTGGCTTTACGTTTAACACACTACCTACTAGACTACGGCGACTTCCAGAAGAAAGACAAGTAATTTTACAAATAAATTAGTAACTCCTTCCTTATGACCATGATCCCTTAGGAAAGTTCGTGTTTAAATGTCTCACAATTTCATAATCTTAATCATAATCTTGTATCGCTTTTTCGTTGATATACAATGAGCTCCATAAGTGAGTCAACACTTTTGTTCTTAAGTATAAAAAATGTTCCCTTATCAAGAATTGTTGTTTTTGTTTTAACATTTTATAAGTAATAAATAAACGTTTTTTATTCCTGGAAATTTATTCGACTATTCTCATTTACTTTTCTCGCTAACCTAAGAAAATGAATTATTTCAGTGGTGTTTACTCACTTTTGGCGCTCAATGTATAATGACTTTACGGACCACTGTGTAAATGGAATTGGACAACTAAATCTTCCCCTTAGCAGTGTTACTCATTAATAAAAGAGGGCCAATTAATCTATTTGCTTAGCCTTTGAAAATTGTTAACAGAAATTCTTTAAAATTAAAAACAAAAATGAAGAAACACACTCTTAAAAAGTTTCTGCCCACACATTGTAAATAAAAAAATGAAATCTTTTAAATTACTTTCACTCTCTCTCTCTCTCTCTCTCTCTCTCTCTCTCTCTCTTTACTCTTTCTTTACTTTTGAAACATCACACAGGATAATTTATAAAGTGTTGCTAGAGCTCTGTGGCACAGTGAATAAAAATTATTCTTATTCCTCTACTAATGTATTTGAAAATAGTATTAAAACAACAAAACCCGTACCCACATATTCACATACATACACTAATACTTTTACACTAGAGTCGAGCAACAGTTATCCATTGTGCAAAAATGGCAACAGCACACAATATGATGATAAACATGTGGTACGTTAGCAAGCGAACTTAAGCATTAAACATGCATTTGTATGTGTGTGTGCGTGCAATAAGAGTGGTAAAATTCACACGCTCTCATCTGGGAGCTCTTTTTCTTTTTTGAAGAAGAAGAAGAAGAACACATAGCGGTAGAAGAGAGCCAAAGTGATAGAGAGAGAGAGAGTACGAGAGACTTTTAATAAATTTACTACGTCATTGAAAGGTGACTATTTTTTCTGGTTTCTTGTTTTTGTTGTTGCAGCTCTTTTAACAATTTTCGCTAAATACACCACATAGCGTGAGAGTCATACAGCTGAGAGAGTGAATTTTTTTCCTTTGAATATATGTATGTATGTATGTTTGTAAATGTGTGGTACATTTGGTCTTACTTGTTGGACAGCTTGTCTTGCTGTTGAAAATTTATAAAACTGTTGCTCATGTTTCATGGATGTTATGGGTCACTAACATACACACATGCATACTTACATACATATGTACATACGTATGCGTATACATTCGTACATACATATGTATGTACATATATATATATATAGATACGAGAGCTTTAAATTTTTTTGGTCCTTTTCGCCGAAATTCACCATTTACTTGTGTGCTCCTTTTTATAAAGTCTGTGTGCGTGTGTGTGTGTGTCTGTGTGTATTTTTGGTTTCTTGAAGAATTTGTAGATGGAAAAACATGACGTACTTGTTTTGGCATTTTCTTTTACGCTTGTTGTCCTGCTGCCACTATTGCTCTAAAATGGAAAACAGGTAATTCGCAAAGTAAACACAGAAAAACACTGTGAGAAATAACACAGGCGTCTCCTTGTATAGTCGCCGTAGTCTAGTAGGTATTGTGTTGGAATATTAGACATGAAGCTGTTGTTAAATGTCTAGCTCAGGACATCTCCAACTAAATGAAATACGAAAAAATATTTCCAGTCTTATTGCAAAAACTCTCGAGAGTAAAATAAAATTGGCCATGATTCGTTAAAAATCTGTCATTCGTAGTCGACTTAAAACTGTAGGTGCCGCCACTCATGTATAAAAATTAACACACACACAACATAAGTGGTGTGAAAATGTAGGTCGTAATCATGATGGAAGTGTTGTAATGACCAATTATGTACATATGTATGTATATATGATCTCAGATTTTTCCTATAGCCAATGGATCGTCATCAGCATATACTATGTTTAGGTATGCACTTTTATTGAGTCAATATTCGCTTTATTGAGTGCAATATTTTAAGTGTTCAAATATAATATTCTACGCAGTTCACCTGCTTATTCAATATTCATTCGACAGCTGGTAAACAAAACAAATTTTTGTTTGTCGTTCTTGACATTTGAGTTGTCAAATATCAACAGAATGTGTTCGGTTAATTGTAATATGCTCACTAAACACACTTATGACAGTGCTGCATTTTAAGTTTTACTCAATATTATAACAATTTGTGTATTTATTGCGCAATAATTAATTGAAACTTTATATGAAATATTGAGCTCAATAATGGCGTTTATTTCGATTTACGCAATAAAGGTGCATATCTGAACACCGTCATATAGCTCAGCCACTGAGACCACAAGTTATCCATTACAAATATGTAACATTCATAGATTTCCATATTGTGTACATATTTCCTCAATTTCTTTCAATTTCAAATCTCTCCGTTTAAGTGATTAGTGTGACTGGGGACTAAACTTAGCAATTATGCACATCATATCGTTGGCCTATTTAAATATCCTTAATTTTCTGTTATACGCCGCTCCAAAGTATCCCAAATGCATGCCATAAAGACACCAACCATGATGATTAATTCACTCTTATCATTATTTAACAAGCTCACAGGCAGCAGGTGTATAACTAACATGTCAATAAACCCAATTACTATATACGGCTGCTAATGTGAGGATGTAATTTGCCTACCAAAGTCCCCACAGGCTTAATACTCTTGCACAAAGTTCCGATATGATTTCAAGAGAGTATTTGGGAGATCATTTGGAAGAACGATTACGTAGCCCGAAGCCTCAGACAAAATTTAACCGAAAAAATTGCTCAAGAGTGCATGGCAGCAAATATCAACAGAAAACACAAGAAAAAACTGGTACATTCAATGTCGAATATAGATTAAATGGAGTGTTTGACCTTAAGGGATATCCTACTAAATATAAGGGATAACATTGTAATATGTTGGGCTTTGGAATTTTAAATTTACTCGAAATTCTTTTTGGGGTATCAACACTTTTGCGTTGCAAGAATAGGATTCATTAGAAACTTTTTCGTTATTTTTTTCTTGTTTTGTGAAAAATATTAAAAATTTTCTTGTTTTAAAATAAAACAGACATAAATTAATAAAATAAAAATATAAAAACTTCAATTTCTTATACCAACTTTTGATTCAAATTCATGAAATTGCTAAAATGTATTGGGGTACTAAGACTTTTGCTATCCACTGTATGTACATATTGTTACGTTTTTACTTTTTCAAAAACGTTTAAATATGAGTTCGTTAATTTCAAACCAAGTAAAAACAAATATGTGTTTAGTTTCTCTTAAACTCTCTTTATTGTTTACACTACTTTTGTGCCACTGTTCACACTTAACTGATACAACAATAATTGCTTGTTCACTTCTGGCCGCGCAAACTCTGACAACTCTTCTGTAGATCTTCACACAATAGCGATCTTCAAACCATGACTTCGCAAGCAACGTGTCTTCACACAAGACTGACTGAATTCTAACTGACTGCTGCCTGCTTTGTCTTGCCCTTTTATAGTCCGACACAACCAGTCTAACGAACATTCTTGAAGTGGAAGGTTCGTGTTCTCGCCTTCCCTTAACACTGCAATTGATTCTTGTTATACCATCGGCTGGTGTAGTTACCTTCTATGGTTCTAACAAGCCTTTTGAAAAATTTATGATCTTATGGTAGAGTTGGCCGAACGTTAACGAAACTTAACGGAACATACGTTCGTTTCTTTCACGTGAAAGACAATGAGAACGATTAGCGAACTGAATTGGAATTTCGATAAGCATTTTCATTATTTTAGTCGCCGCAGTCTAGTAGGTCGTGTGTTGGCTTATTAAACGTAAAGCCAGGGTTCGAGCCCCAGGCCTGACATCAAAGCAAAATACAAAAAGTATTTCTTCGGCGACTTCCTCTCAGCGGATTTCTGGCAAAAAAAAACTCTGAGGATAAAAACAAAATTGCCATAAAAAGTTTCTCAAAAATCTGTCGTTCGGAGTCGACTTTAAACTGTAGGTCCCGCCACTCATGTATAAAATTAACACACACAACATAAGTGGTGTGAAAAACTAGGTCGTAATCCAGACTGAAGGGTTGTTATTACCAATTATGTATGTACATATGTATGTATTTTCATTATTTTCATATGAAATAAACGAACGTACGTTTCGTTCTGTGAACGTTAGCCTAATTCTGACTTTAGTTTACAACACTTTTTACAAGCACTGCTATTGCTTCTTTCTTCTAAGTGTACTGCTGTTGCACACACACGAAATTTTTCACTCACTAGTTTTCATAATGCCATGCCATGCCAAACAATAACAACAAATTACTGTTTTACTTACTTTGCCAACAAACAGGATCAAATGCGCAATCTCTTTGCAAAAATCCTACAAGAACTATGAAATAAAGCTCTCTCAATCACAATTTCTCTTTTATCCTGACGTAACTCACCACTAACAAAAATACAACACAGACATACGAATTCACCAAAAAAAAAATAAAAAAAATTGCAAGAAAACCAAAGAGAAGGAAAGAAAAAATATTTGCTGAACAAAACATACCTAAACGGTACAGTACGACGGTTTAGAGAAGTTGTCATAAAAATTCATCAACGAAGGGTTTCACGTTTATTTATGAGAAATTTGTGAAAAATTTTATTTAAAAACCAACAAAGAACAAAGAAATCTTTAAACAAAAAAGCAAGTGTTCGATTAAATACAAAGGAATTGATAGCAATAGTGTGATACAGTTTTACTTCAAAACAAAGTTTATACGCAAAGTATGCTACAAAAAATATACAAAAAATATAAATAAAAGGAAGCAAGGAAAAAAACAACAACAAGAAGAAAGAAGAGAGAGAGGACGAGAGAGAGAGAGTAAGTGAAAAAAAGAGAGTGCGAAAGAAAAAAAAAATATAATAAACAGCAGAAGAAAAAATATAAAGAATTTAATAATTGAAGTTTCTTGCTGATTTTTATTACACACAGTGAGTTTAGTTTTGTTGTTTTTTTCTTTTTGCGTTTTGTTGTTGTTGTTGTGCTTTAAATACTCATATGCCAAGTGTATTTGTTTAACCAGACAAAGAAGAAGAAAAAATTTAAAGAAAATGAGCATAAAATAAGAAATAAAACATATACAGAGAGTGTGAGAGAGAGAGAGAGTGCGCGAGCAAGAGAGTGCATATTTAAACACATTTAATAGGCAAAGCACAATATACCAAAAACAAAACAAAAAAAATACCATTTCAAGTAAGCCGAAGTGTGAGTAAGTGAAGTGGGTAAAAGAGCACAAGAGTGTTAGTAGTAGTATTAGTAGTAGTAGTACATGTGTTCATCAACGTGCGTTTTAAAGTGTTGGAGCAAAAGTTATTAAAAAAAAAATTAAATTAAAAAAAATTGTTAAAAAATTTCTTCGATTTAAAAAAAAAATTTTGTGAGAAAAAATTATAAAAATTTTTAAAGCAAAAGTTTACTGTTAATTAACGGTATATACATACATATGTACATACATATGTACGTACAGAAATAAGTGATATTTCATTAATTTAAAAAAAAATAGAAGAGAAAGAAAAACGAAAAACAAAAAAACAATCACAACTACAATAGCAACAAGCACAAGAACATATTGTTTCAAGGACTTGGCTCTTGCTATACCAAGAAAATACCCGCCGTTTCATGAATTGCTTGCTGGCTGTCATAGAAAAAAAGAAAACCGAAAAAAACACAAGCACCAACACAAGATTTCATTTATAATTGTTTCACATCAAAAAAACAACAACAGCACAGCTACAGCAACTACAATAATATAAAAAGTCCCTTTACACCTTTACCGTTACATTTACACACGAACGTACCTCAGCTACAGCAACAATCCAAAAGAAAAGAGAAAAACTACCTTAACCCACCCTACCCACCTCTTTTATAAAAAGAGAGAGAGAGACAGAGAGAGAAAAAAATAATAAAAACAATAACAAACAAATAAAAAATACACGCAACACCTGACACTTGATAGCCAGTGCGTATTATGAAACATAAAAACATACTTTATGCTCAGACATACACAATACATAGACAAGCCAAGCGTAAGTGTATTCAAATGAGTATTAAAATTCAGCATTTGTGTTGATTTTAATACACACTTTCACCTCTGACATAAGGCAACAAACAAATACAAAATAAAAACAACAACAACAAAAATAAATAAAAAAGAGAAACAAAAATAAAATTTATTTATACTATAAAACATATGCTTGTGTGCGTGTGTGTATGTCTAACTAAACAACGCGTGTGTTTATAAGCTTATAAGCATTACCCAGCATACCACACGTGCTTAATAGAATTAAAAAAAAAAAAAAATTAAAAACATTTTTTTTAGTGTGTGTGTTTAGTGACGTATAAAAAGTGTTTAAACCTCTTTGGTAATCATAATTCAAATTACCTTCATTTCATTTCATTTCTGCTTTTTTATACTTCTACTCCAGTCTACTGTTTAAGCCAGGTATGTACATATGTCTGAATGTATGTAAATAAGTCTTCTTCTTTTTCTTTTCATTTCTTCTGCCAATTTTTTTGCTGAAATTCTGAAAAATATTTTACTTCTCTATTTCACTTTTTTTATTCTTCTTCTGTTTCTTGCTCACTAAACTTTAACTAACTAACCTACTTTAGTCTGCTGCTTGTATACGCATACACTACTGTTTTATGACTATGTGTGTAGTTGTGTGTGTCCGAAAAAACGAAAACTGTATTTATTTTTTCCAACTTAATAAACACAAAAATCTAAACAAACATCCTTTAACTCTTATTATAACCACACAATGGAGCTTTGTTTTTTGGGAGGGTACTCTCCACAGTTCGTTGTAAAAATATAAGGCCAGCTAAAGCCGTTATATGTACATTGTTGGGTATACAAAAGAACGAACAAACTCCTGGAGATTACGCTAACGAGTATATTCGTCAACTTCAGCACCAACTATCTGAAAGGAAATAGAAGAAGCTGAAGGAGATGATGATCACAAATTCGGGTAAAACATTAGAAGAGCACTAGCTATTCTAGGGTTCGTACTCTTGCACTACAGCCTAGAGTTTTAATTACCATACAGTAATCCCTCGATTTACGTCGCAGTTGGTTCCAAAGAGAGGCGACGTAAATCGAAACTACGTAAACCGAATTTCATATTGCTCATACTACAAAGTAGTATGTTTTTAACAAGGAACTTAAAAAAAGTTACAGCAATCCCTCGATTTACGTCGCAGTTGGTTCCAAAAAAAAGGAGACATAAATCGAATGACAACGCAAATTGAAGGTAGAGGGAACAAAATATTTGACGACGTAAAGCGAAACAACGTTAATCGGCGACGTGAATCGAAGGATTACTGTGGTTTCCTGAAAGCCGCTGGATAGCCCGAAAACTTCCTTACATTAGTACGGCTTTCAAAAAGCAAAACCGACAAGTAAAGCTGTTTACATACACACATACATAATTGGTGATTACAACCCTTCAGTCAGTATTACGACCTAGCTTCTCACATCACCCATGTTGTGTGCGTTAATTTTATACATGAGTGGCAAGATCTCTCTAGAAAGTCGAGATTTTTTAAAAAGTTTTCATGACAAATCTTATTTACATTTCAGAGTTTTTGCCAGAAATCTGCTGAGAGAAAGTCGTCGAAGAAATCTGTTTTCATATTTCGTTTTGATGTCTGATCTGGGGTTTGAACCGTGGTCAAAGCTAAAACACTACCTAATAGGCTACGGTGAGTTCAGTAAAGTTGCTCAGTTCATTATAGGCGTGGAAAGAAATGTATTCGAGAATTAAGGTCAGAACAGAAAATACCAGATGATTATTATCCTGGACATTGAAAATGCAGGATTCAGTCCTAGCACCTCTGCAAAGGTCAAATGTACCAGGATACCTGATCCGAATACTCAGGCAACATTAAAGACAACATGTTGCACCCTGTGCGCCATAACCCTGGAAACTCTTGTTCCAACATATTCAAATCAAACGTCCTTAAACACTATTCCCTCTTTTCTCTCTCTTACAACATATTTTCCTATTTCAAAACGCAATACACTGCATAAGTAGGGTTCATCCTCTGAGTTCAACATTCAACTTGTTCCAAAAGAAATTTCTTCGCTTAGTTAGGTAAGATGAAACGCCAGAGACTCTTTCATATACGTTCCAATTGGTTTTACCCTTATTTCAGACAGTTCCGTGCGGAACATGTCAAGAATAGAGTTCCCAGTATTTTTTCAAGCATTCGCGCGGGTTATGCGCCAAGACATATTAAGTAACTGCTCCCGAAGTCATGGGAAGTGTTGTCAAACCCGTGCATATGCCTTCCTGTTGGGCAATAATAAAGTGAGGACAATGACCACATAATTTATCGTACGTCAAGTCAGGCTGTTTCGACCCCTATGGGCTACGATTGGTTCAGCTGAGCATAGAGGTCGAAAAGGTCCTCTTTCCTACTCAAGAAGCCTTTGACAAGGTGTAGAATTTGTCACCAATTTCCCATGCAGTCGTGGCCAAAAGTGAGGCCTTATGGGCAAATTATTCACAGGATCTTACAGTGTAATATCAGTTCTGGCCAATAAGCCCGCAACTCAGTTTTCTGGTATGTCCCCAAACCCAAGGAATTAGTCCAGTAGGTAGTGTATTGGCTCACTAAACATGAGGCCACGGTTCAAACCCCAGACCCAACAAAATGAAATAAGAAAAAATATTTTTTCGGCCACTTCCTCTCAGCAGATTTCTGGTAAAAACTCTGAGAGTAAAAAAAATTGCCATGAAAAGTTTCTCAAAAATCTGTCCTTCGGAGTCGACTTTAAACGGTAGATCCCGCCACTCATGTATAAAAATTAGCACACACAACATAAGTACTGTGAGAAACTAGGTCGTAATCCTGACTCCACCACATCTTACATTCTAAAGCAGATTCGACACTTTCCTTGCATCTTCTGTTCATAAATATAGTATTTATGAAGTTTGCCTTATTATTTTAACCATCGACTGTAAATTAACCAGAAAACCTATTAGTTTTCGATTTTTTATTTTGGTTGCCGCAAAAACTCTCTGACTTATGGAAGTCATTATGTGTGGATTGGCACGCTACCCCACTACCATCACATAATTAATCATCTTATGACCACGTTAAAGAAGTATACATCAGCACACACACACACCCACGTCCGTACAACCAGACACATTAGTAGTCGAAGTTGTTGTTGTTGTTGGCCAAGTTTATCAGAAGTTATTGAATGGCGTTTTGTGGTCTGTTAATTCAATACTTTTGCACTCATTTACAGTCATAGACTGGCAACAAATTTTATTCGTTTCAAATCATTTGTTCTTTCCAAGTGATTTACTTTACTTCTCTGCTGCCCATTCTAAATTGCCAACAACTAAAACAACAACAACATCGAATACATGTGGTATCCAAACCGTGTAAGCAGTTGTATACCAAGTGTAGGGGTGGGGGGGGTAGGTTGTATGGTTGGAAACCTGAATTCATTTACAAGCAAATGAAGGACAAAGCCGTTGTAAGCAAGACACTGTATTTTACAAACAAATGCTGACTGTCGTCTGTCATTTTGAAAAGTGTCCAAACGACCCAACTTTTTAGCCCCCTTCTGCCGCTTTTTCATTTTTTTTTTTGGCATCACATGTCCTCCTCTTTTTTTAAAGCGATGGCTAACCATTCTCAAAGGGGTAAGAGGTGTATGGCTTGTGCGAAGCTACTTCATGGGGTGACGCCATTATTGCTTATAAGTGTGGCAGTAAATCTACGTGTTGTCCTGTCCTGTCACTTGTGGCATCAACTGTGTGAACATGACTAAGATGACAATGTTGTGACTATGAGAACCCTGATGATGATGATGATGACGACGATGATGATGATGTTGTTGTTGAAGACTATAAATAGAGATGATGAGTAAGAGAGTATAAGTCTTACGACTAATGTCCTGCTATGTTCACGTGTGCATGTATGTTAGGCTAACAATAGTTTGTACGACAACTTGTTATCTGGTTTCGTCTTTACCTTTTTGCCTCCTGCTCTACTACCAATACACCCGCTAGTGTTAGAAAAGAAAATTTCACTTTTTCTTGTATGTGTTTTTATGATTTTTATTGCTTTTTTGCTTTTCTTCTTTCATGGCTCTTCCTCTATCGCTCGTTCTATTTCCTAGTTACGCTGAAACCATTACATTTGGAATAGTTAAGGCAGTCGAGGGTTGAAAGTAATAAGACCGTAAAGACCCATGTTCAGAAATCGATAACACGAGTACAGCTCAAAACTGGATCAATTAACTGAAGTCACATATTCATGCCGCACTCTTAAAGCCTTGAACTTACCTAATTGGCCATTACAACCCTTCCAGTGAGGATTAAAACCTAGCTTCTTACACCACCCCATGTTGTGTGTGTCAATTTTATTCATGAGTGGTGGAACCTAAAGTTTAAAGTCGATTCTGAACGACAGATTTTTGGAGAAACTTTTTAAGGCAATTTTATTTTTACGCTCAGAGTTTTTACCAGACGACTGCTAAGAGAAAGCTGCCGAAAGAAATTGGTTGAGTTGGGGTTTGAATCAGGACCAACACACTACGTACTACACTACGATGACTAGACTGTGTGAAGATGACTGCAATATCGTCTCCAACGATTACAAAAACTGTAGCAAACTTTTGTTCTGTTATGGTAGGGAGATGGATAAAAAGGGCCCCATGGACTGGGAACAGAAATAGTAAAGTCCAGAATATTTAGGCTTAAAAACTTTCATAATATTTGAGGTGGAACTCTATGCATTACTTAAAATAGTGGCTAAACCATGCGCGAAATGATATACAGAAATAAGTATAAGTCCTGAAGGCACTTAGGTAAGGTTAGGCTGGAGTGGAAGCTTTGATAACATAGCTCAATTGAGCACCCAAGGCGGCCTGTGTATTACGCTCAATAACTGTCCACTC
This sequence comes from Sarcophaga subvicina, assembly GCA_936449025.2. Classification (NCBI taxonomy): domain Eukaryota; kingdom Metazoa; phylum Arthropoda; class Insecta; order Diptera; family Sarcophagidae; genus Sarcophaga; species Sarcophaga subvicina. Next base: position 90,077,841 of record OW388081.2, on the reverse strand, counting down.
AAAAGTTAATTCGATGGTAAATATCTGTATAAAGAGTGGGTCCGAATCCATTTCATCTTCTAAAATCAACAGGAGTCTATTGGGATGGAGAACAAGGTAATGATTTACTTTCATTGTGAATACGTATCGGAATTACACACATGGCCTCAACTTTTCCGAAAAATGTTTCAACTACGACGCTAGGACAAAGGAATTTCCTTTGAAACTGAACAAAAAAAGCGTGGTGAACGTTTGTCGAGGCTTGCCATAAGCAAATATATGGGAGGGAGCTGTCCCCAGAGCAAGTAAGTTCAGCTTCAGCTAAGAAAAAAGGAACTCAATTGATCACAAATTGTGTAACTTGAGAGCATTGGACATACAAGCTACAACATGACTGTATTATAGATGAAAAAACTTGCAGAAACTCTCATTAAAGTCACGTTTTTTCATTCGGTAATACATAGGAGATTATAATATCAACTTTAATCAGCCAACATCCATTTGGTTGAGTGTCTTCTCAAAACCCATTTAAACGTTCAACTATGCAGGTAGAGACAGACCGAAAAAGTTTTTCAGCCAAACATAATAACCAATAACTAACAGATCATAGCTAAACTAGCCTGTAACTATAGAAAATAAGATTCCGTTTTGGCTACTGACACGAAGATGTCGCCGTAGTCTAGTAGGCAGTGTGTTGCCTTATTAGATTAGAGTCCACGGTTCAAACCCCAAGTCAGATATCTCAAGCCAAACGGCGTCTTCCTCTCAACAGATTTCTGGCACAAACTCGGAGAATAAATTAAATTTGTTATGAAAATAATATCTGTCCTTCGGAATCGGCTCTTAGCTGTAGGTCCCACCATTCATGTACCAAATTAGTACATACAGCATGAGTGGTGTGAGAAACTAGGTTGTAATCCTGATTAGACGGTTGTAGTAGGGAAGACATATTGACGACATGAGACTGAATGACTAAAGACGACTGAAGCGCGAGAATGAAAGCAATTGAGTTTCCTATGCTAAAAGAAAAACTGGTTGCATAACTAACAGAACGCCTTACTATTGAGTATCAAAATGTTTCTGCAATCGATTGAGTGCATATAGCACTTGACCGATTGGTATTACCTTTTTACCTGTAATTTAATATCAAACCTCTTGAAATTCAAAAAAGAAGGAAGAAGAAAAAAATTGAAAATTTCAATCATTTTTCCAAGAAAACAAAAAAAACCAAAGCCTTCTTGCAAAGGAAACAGAAGAGAACTTTATGCTCGCATTACTACTACTGTAGACTGTCATTCACGACTTCCTCTATTTCCTCATTTTGCGCCAACGTATTTAAACACGTACAATGTAAGTATGTATGTGTTTATAGAATAATAATAGTTGTTGTTGTATCACAGTGAAATTTTATTCCCATACACAATTACTCATTATAACAAGAACACGAAGAAGAAGAAGAAGTGAAATAATAACAACAACAACAACAACAATAACTATTAGATTCAATATTTCAACATCAACAGCAGCAACAACAAAAATTCTCACGAGTAATTTTCTATTTCACCTTGAGTTGCTCACATTAACTAAATGGCAGCATCCAAAACCGTAATTTCAACTCAACAACATCTTCTCAGCTCTCTGTCTTCCTCTCTTTCATTTTCTTACTGCCTTTGTTTCTCTTCCACCATAGTCTCAGCTGTGTTAAGAGGGCAAACGGTAATTGAAATGGAATTTACTTATACGGGCTTTATTTGTTTATTTTTTGTTTTGACCAATACTTGCTTGAAACCTCACTCTCTCTTTCTCTCTCTCTTTCACACACTCCCTCTCATTTCCTAAGATCTTTAGTGTGACGAGGAAATTATGAATTTATGAAGGTGCTCTAGGGTATGCGAATAAACGAAGGAAAGTTAATCGCTTAATCGAGTTCTTATTGCATTTTAAATGATACAATCAGGTTAACTGTTTAGCCAAAGATCTGGCAAGGCTGCCAACAGTTGAATATGTTTCATGAGAAACATAATTTATTTCATGAAAGATTTTTCATTTACGAATATCGATCGTTTAATAACCGAATACATACAGTTCAGTAAATATTACGACTTAGCTTCTCATACCACTTATCTTATGTGCGTTAATTTTATACATGAGTCACGGGACGTACAGTTTAAAGTCGACAGATTCTCGAGAAACTTCTAGAGTTTTTGCTACAAATCTGCTGAGAAGGAGACGCCGAAGAAATTTTTGCTTTCCATATTGATCGAGATGGTTGACCTGGAGTTTGCTTTTCAATTAGACTGCGGCGACTATAATTAACAAAGGCTAGTGATACTTAGGAAACAATTATTTGGCCATAGTTGGACGTAAAATATAAAAGTTAAGTTCAACGATTTTCGTATAACAATTTGTGTAAGAGGCTCATGCCTATATAGAGCTGCCCCATCGTTCTATTAGCAGCCGTTGTCTTGAGATGTTATGTCTGCGGACATGTAATAACGTCTTTCTAAAGAGGTTCATTTCTGCGAAAGAAAGTAGAGATCAAAGGGGGGATTATTTAAACACGATTGAAAGCTGTTTAATTTTATAAATTCGAAAATGAAGATGAACATTTGCTTGTATTACTCGGATTGTAGCAGAGCACTTGGCCCACTACAACATCATACATAAACGAAAAAAAGGTAGGGTGTAGGGTATGCGTGCTCTCGTAGTCTGGTGGTTAGTGGGGCGCTATAGTGTGTTACACTACACCGACTTGTAAGAATTCTAATATAATTGTGGGCTAGACTACCAGGGGTCTAGCGGGTAGTGTGCTAGACTATTAGCGTGATGGTTGTGCGTTTGATTCCCACTATAGATTCTGGTATGTTACACAACACCGACCATATGGTCTAAGTTGCTCCGCTCGTAATAATTCTAACATTATTATTAATAACCGAATAAGTTGTAAAAATTTTTAAAACGAGTGTGGTGTGACAATATGGTGATTCAAACGTGCCCACTTTTCGAGCATTGAGTATTATTAATTGGGATCTTCATAATCAATTTATTATACAAGGTATTGGCAACATTATTAAGCCTACAAGCCCCCATAGTCTAGTTGATAGTGTGTTAGATTACTAGACACAAACCCGTGGTGCAAACACCAACTAAGGCATTTCTTTCCGCGACTTTTTCTCAGCAAAGTTGGACTTGTGGCAAAAACTCGGAGACAAAATAAAATTGCCATGAAAAGTTTCCCAAAAAATTCTGTCATTTGGAGACGACTTAATACTGTAGCTTCCGCCACTCTTGGAAAAATTAAGTTGTTACACAATTTATGATCAATTGAGTTGTGTTTTTCTCAGCTGAATTTGAACTTGTGTGGACTGTGGAGATAGCCATATCGTCTACAGTAGCTTATGACAGGCCTCGAAAAGCGTTCTCCACATTTGCCTGTTCAGTTTCAAAGTAAATTCCTCTGTCCTAGCGTCGTAGTTGAGACATTTTTCGAAAAAGTTGAGGCCATGAGTGTAATTCCGATACGTATTCACAATGAAAGCTCGATTCTCCTTCCCAACAGACTCCTGTTGATGTGAGAAGACGGAACAGATTCAGTTTCCCTTCTGATAACGATATTTGCCATCGAATTAACTTTTAAGTGCAGAGTTTTTGAGAGTACTGTACAGTATGATAATGCCGTGCAGGTAGAACCATATCATTTCGCTGATGGGTTTTCCTCTATTTTAAGGAATGCGTAGAGTTCCACCAGAAAGAGTGTGAAAGTTTTTTAACCTGAATATACTGGACCCAACTATGCCCGCTCCCAACTTGATAGTCAATTTATTATCCATTCTGCTTACCATAACAGATCGAAAGTTTATAAGGTTTTTGTAGGCAATGGCGACGCTATTGCAAACAGCTTCATACAGTCTAGTTGCCGTATTCTAGTTGGCATTAGTAGTGGGTTGCCATGTCAGACGTTAAACCGTGGTTCAAAGCATAGCTCAAGCATTTCTTTCGTCATCTTGCACTCAGCAGTCTTCTGGTAAAATCTCTGAGACAAAATAAATTTGTCATGAAAAGTGTCTCAAAAAATTATGTCATTCGGAGTCGACTTTAAACTGTATAAAATTAACATACACACAGCATGAGTGGTGTGAGAAGCTGGGTTGTATCCTGACTAATCGGTTTTCAACAAAATTACCAATTTAATATTTTCGACAGATTTTGACAGCTCAAGTCGTCAACCGATTCATCCAAGAATTAACTTCACTTCCCATACAAATTATTTAATGGAACACCCTAATCGAATCGTAAAATATTATTTCTTTGCAATTGTTGTAGTTGTTGTGCCAGGTTTATGGCAATATTTTGACATGCAAAAGTAATAGGCAGGCGAGTATGAATGAGTGTACTGTACTTAAATCAAAAAGAAATCAAACGAAATGAAATGAAATGAAATGAAATGAATGGAAATGAATGGAAATAAAAAAGTGTGAATAAGAGAATAAGCAGCCTAAAAATGGAAAGCAGCACATACACAAGAGATATTGATTTTTAAGTTAAGAAAATAACCATTCTTAATGTTATGTTAACAATAACAACAACAACAAACAAATACTAAAATAATAATTACAGTTACTACTACAACAACAACAACTAATGATGGCAACAACAATGTCAGCAAAACAAAACCACAAGCAAAACATGTTGCATTTAATTAAAAAGTGTCACACACACAAAAAAATATAATAAATAATGAACAGTTAAGGGCGAGAAATATGTAGAAACGGAGACAGCCAGATTCAAAGGGAACTGAAGAAAACTTTTGTACTGTAATACAGAAAAATAAAGAGGTTCTCAAACTTTTTTCAAAGAGTACACAATTAAAAGAATATTTGCAGGCATTAGGTTTTTTAGTCTCCAAATAGGCCTCTTAATACGAGATTGAAACTGGTTTTTATTGTGTTTCAAGCCCGTCAGTCTGACAAGCCTGTTAACTGTTGAATATGTTTCACTTAGAGTGTCATTTATTAAGTGAAAGGTTCTCATTTACGAATATGGATTCTTTAAAAACGAGTAAAGCATTTAAAACTGAACACAAAAGTGATGATTCAAACCTCTCCACTTTTCTGCATTATAGAAAAATTTCTGACCCTTGAAGTCGCCGTAGTCTAGTAGGTAGTGTTGTTGGCTTATTAGACGTAAAGTCAGGGTTCGATTCCCAGGCCAGACATCAAAACAAAATACAAAAAGTATTTCTTCGGCGACTTCCTCTCAGCAGATTTCTGGCAAAATCTCTGAGCGTAAAATCTCTGCCATGAAAAGTTTCTCAAAAATCTGTCGTTCGGAGTCATCTTTAAACTGTAGGTCCCGCCACTCATATATAAAATTAACACACACAACATAAGTGGTGTGAGAAACTAGGTCGTAATCCTGACTGAAGGGTTGTAATAACTAATTATGTATGTTCTGACCCTCTGAATCGCCCAACGGTTCAAGAAATTGACAAAATTATGAACAAATTTGAAAAGACTGTAAGCGTTTTAAATGCTGTTAATTCTGCACATCATCACAATGTGCACACTGCCTAAAGTATTGCATCGGTCAGACAAAATATAGCGGATAATCCGAATTTGTCGTCCACTCGAAACTCTCAGCAATTGAATTTATTTCACGACTCATTATTGCATAGTCTGTAGTTAGGTGTGCACCTTAATCCATATAAAGTGCAACAAAAGCAATAATTAATGCCCGCTAATCATTCATAATCACCTTTATTCTGATTGCCGTCGTCGTCGTCATCGTCGTTTTTGAGTCGACATCGTTTTCTATCGTCGTCGACATCACGTCGACACTGTTTTGGTATTCTGTAACAGTACTGTGTCGACGTCGACTGTTTATCGAAAATTGTAATAACACAAAACACACATCTCTAATATTTAAGTCAGCCGATTCATTTTATTGTTTATTTAGAAAAAAAAAAGTTTTTTTATCATCAGGCCTGTCAAAATCAGCCATGAATTGATCCAGGTCCAGGAAAATGTGGTCGGTTTGCAATTTGCAAAGTTGTGAACCACAGTCCGTTCTGTACTTGTATTCAAGACTATACAGGAAATCCATTTGTTCAGTGCCAAAGAATGCTACGAAAACTTAGCTATTAATACGATTTTTAATGTCTGTAGTTGAACCTTAAAAGGATGTTGTTGCTTCGAATCCTTGTCAACCTTCACCGTGTGGTCCGAATAGCATCTGTAAGGATATAGGGACAACACCTTCATGTACTTGCTTACCAGAATGAATGCGTTACAAACTATGAATGTCCTTCGCAACAAACTTGTATTAATCAGAAATGTAAGGATTCCTGCTCAGGACTTTGTGGCCAAAGTGCAGTTTGTCGTGTTAATAGCCACACTCCAATGTGTTATTGTGAGTCTGGCTATACTGGTAATCCATTTGTGCTATGCTCTCCCATACAACAAAATCCACCTAAAGTTGTCGACCTTTGCAATCCATCGCCTTGTGGACCCTATGCTCAATGCCGCCAACAAAATGACGTTGCATTTTGTCAATGTTTACCTGATTAATTTGGCAATCCTTATAAAGGTTGTCGACCGGAATGTTTGATTCCGTCGAACAGGGCATGTGTTAATGAGAAATGTAAAGGCCCCATGTCCTGGTACCTGTGGGCAGAATGCCGAATGTTTTGTTAGAAATCATTTGGAGAAAAACATAAGACAATAAAAATTCACCACAAGAGTTAACTTTTTAATGCTTGTCGTTACCAAAAATGACGTCGACAAAATCAGAGTCGACACAACACAATACCGACTGAATATTGACTTACAGAATACGAGTACCAAATGTGTGTCGACAGTCATCGATAACTGTCAATAACGACAAACAGAATAGCAATTTTAAATTGTCGACGAAAGTCGACGTCTTCTTGCGTCGACGACGGCAACCAGAATAAGGGTGAATGTCATAGATATGTTGGTTGAGTGCTAGAGCAGTAGGCTTTTAATGCTGATTTTTCGAAAATCATTTAGATTGTCGTAAATGGCTTTGCAACAGTCGTTGGTTACCACCAACTCAGAGTGTTAAGTACTTACTTACTTACTTAATTGGCCATAACAACCCGTTTATCGGATTTCGGCCTGCCGCAACACATCCTTCCAGGCGCCTCTGCTTCGTGCGCGCCTACGCCAGTTGGTCACACCAATCGATGACAGGGCTCCCTCGATTTGGTCCTTCCAACGGATACAAGGTCGTCCTCTTCGCCGACTTCCGCAGATCCCCGCATCAAATACCCGTCTCGCTGGAGCATCCTCCTCCATTCGAACGACATGGCCGAGCCAGCGCAGCCGCTGGATATTAATACGCTGTACAACGTCCATGTCGTTGAGGAGCTCATACAGCTCACTGTTGTATCGCATACGGAAATCATCGCCAACTCGCACTGGACCGAAGATCTTGCGCAGTAATTTTCTCTCGAACACTCTCAAGGCCGCTGCATCTGTACTTAATAGGGTCCATGCCTCTGCGCCATAAAGAAGCACGGGTAGGATGAGTGTCTTGTAGAGTGTTAGTTTTGTCGTACGAGAGAGGTCTCTGCTACTCAATTGCCTATTGAGACCATAGTAGCACCTGTTGGCAAGAGTGATCCTGCGCTTGATCTCCAGACTGACATCATATCTGGTGGTAACGGAGGAGCCAAGATAGATGAATTCTTTGGCCGTATCAAAAGTATAGTTATCGGCCGTAATCTGAGAATCAATACGCCGCGCGTCTCGACTCGTCGATAACATATACTTTGCTTTGCCCTCATTTACTGCCAAACCCATCTTGGTAGACTCGCGTTCAATAGCACTAAAGGCAGCAGTAACATCTCGCTTCGTACGCCCTATGATGTCAATGTCGTCAGCGTACGCAAGTAACTGGACACTTTTTTGAAAAATAGTGCCACTGCGATGCACTCCTGCCTTTCGCAGAACACTCTCCATGACGAAGTTGCAGAGTTCGCATGATAAGGGGTCGCCTTGTCTGAAACCTCGCACGGTATCAAAAGGCTCGGAGAGGTCCATTCCTACCTTGACGGAGCTACAGGAATTGCTCAACGTCATTCTGCATAGCCTTATCAGCTTCGCAGGTATACCGAGCGAGTGTTAAGTCCGTGTGATAATCGACTTTTTTTGACCCATAATAGAAACTAAGACCTAAACGGTATGTGATTTCAATTAAGCACAAGGCACCCAACATAATTGTTATTGGTTCTACGGCATGATAAAATTTCTAGAAAAAAGGTATTTCACGCTCTGATGACAATAGTTGGTCAGCAAGAGCATTCGATTTGATTTAAACTGGCTACAAAAAGTGGCTACAAAAAGATTGTTTCCTCGCAAGTAATCCCTCAGAGATGTTGGGAAAAAGATACATGGAAACCATAGCTGTTTGTCTCTTTGTCTTTTTTAGCTTTATTTTCAAAACCAATAACTGGATTAGCCTTTATCATCGGTCCTGACATACATACATATAACATAATTGCTCATTGCATCCCTTCAGTCAGGATTACGACCTAGTTCCTCACACCACTTATGTTGTGTGCGTTAATTGTATACATGAGTGGCGGGACCTACAGTTTAAAGTCGACTCCGAATGACAGATTTTTGGGAAACTTTTCATGGCAATTTTATTAACTCGCTCAGAGTTTTTGCCAGAAACCTGCTGAGAGGAAGTCACCGAAGAAATACTTTTTGTATTTTTGTTTTGATGTCTGGCCTGGGGCTCGAACCCTGGCTTTACGTCTAATAAGCCAACAACACTACCTACTAGACTACGGTGACTTCCGGTCCTGACATAAGCATTTAATCAATGAATTTTTCCAACAGTTCGGCTTTTGATTTTTAAAACTTAGGACTTCTCATTAAGTTTTTGGGGTATCGTTTCATATCGTATCACTATGGAATCCTCAACAAAGCTGCCTTTCAGTTCTATGCTATTGACAGAGCAGGGGATTCTGAATGTTCTGCAAGTGGGTGATATCAGTTCTCATAAATTTTCCCATCATTTTCCAATACAACACTTTGGTCTCAAAAGATGAACAATTGTTTTGATACGTCAATCACAAATCAAATCAATCAAAATTTTTGGTTAGACAAACGGTTGAAACTCTTTGGGAACCTCTGCCTTAATAACAAGTTGATTCATTTCATTGCTTTCATTACTCGATTCTGTTTTTCTTCATATTTTTTGGTTTTTTTTTCATAAAATATTGTGCAGAAACTACAAAAACAACAACAAAAACAATTGAAAACTATACGGATCTCTGTTCTCTCTTACTAGCTGTCTCTGTTGCTCTTGTCCCCCTCTCTCTCTCTGAGGATAATTCAGGGTTTGTATTACATTTCATACTGAAATGACACCAAATCGTGGGAAAAAGTGAAAAACAAGATACACAAGAGAAAGAGGAGAGAGAACTTTAAACTGGATTTACAAACAACAACAACAACAACATGAGCAACAAGAAAAACAAATGAAAAGTTTTTTGTAAAACTTGAAATTTAAGTATTAAACTTGTGTGTGTGAGTGAGTGAATGAGCGTGAGTAATACAATAGAGAGAGAGAAAGAGAGAAAGAGAGAGAAAGTTTTATTTGTTTGTTTAACTGCATAAGTATGCGTACATATGCGTGTGTGTTTGTATTTTCAATTTGGTACAGAAAAAAAAAGTTTTAAAAGCAGTGTTGCTGTTGATGTTGATGTTGATGTTGATGTATTTCTGTGTGTGTGTGGGTGTTTCTTTTTTTTTCTATTTATTTAACAGCTTTGGCAACATTAGCTTGCTAGAAAGGGAGAGAGAGAACCAGAGGGTATTGAAATGTCTAGAAAAGTTTAAATCATCAATTTTGTTGCACTTGCATATAACAAATGCAGTGTGTGCAGTGTATACAGTTGATGTATGTATGTATTGGATCAAGTATAATGCCACCACTATACCACAGCCATTGTTGTTACGAGTGTTGATTTATTTTGGTTTTCAATTTCCTCGCTTTACTCATTTTTCTTTTTTTTTACTTCGTTTTTTCCGTGTATTTTGATTGCGGCATGGATCACAAAATATTTGTAGTTAAACTCCTAAAAACAACAACAGCAACAATAAAAATTGGGTGACAACAAAAAAATAAAAAAAATTTTAAATTAAATTAAAAAAAATAATACAACAATGCCAACAAAAACAAGGAGTGTAGTATGTAAGTGACACACTCCATATAGCCACGAGCCACCGCAACACTACAAACACAGATTTTAAATCATCTATTGACGCGGTTAGCTTAGCCTGGATTTAAAACAAAAAAAAGAAGAAAAAAACAGAAAAAATTACAGTAGTTTAGTACAGGTTGTGTACATATGTGGGAAATTAGGTTAGGAAGATATCATGATATCCAGCTCATGGAAATGGCTTTGAATGGTGCCAATAAATCTTCGCAAGCTAAAACAACTGCCTCAAGAAGAGGCTAACGAGTGTGTGTAACACTTTGCCAGAATTACTGGAATTTTTTTCGTTTTCAAAAATAAAATTAAATTAAACTCCCATTAAGCTATGATTTCGATGGTTTTGCTATTTCATTATAATGCTTGCTCTCTATTTTGGCCATTATGTACGACTTTGTTGTGCCACGCGATTATTTTCTTAGATTTCTGGCGGTATCTCGGCGATAACTTAAAGAATATTGGCTTTCAATATTCGTCTACTTCAGCGTTAGACGAGTATCCGCTAAGAAACGGTCGCATTTTTGATCACTGCAACACTTTAGTCAAGTTTCCAAACTAGCTTCTCACAACACTAATGTTGTCTGAGTTTTAATTTTACCCTCCAATGGCGGCAGGGACCTACTGTTCAATGCCAGCTCCGAAATACAGAATTTTGAGCAGGTTTACTGGTACATCCCTCCCGCCATTGGTGTGTAAAATTAACAAACGCACAACATGGATGGTGTGCACCCATGAACTTGATTCAAAACTTAGTTGCTGGTCAAATGTTTTATAAATATTTCCAATATTTTAAACGACAACAAAATTTATGAAATTTTTATAAATCTCTACCACTTTAACCACTGTAACCATGTATCAATGATATGGCATCCATAGTTGTATAATAGTTTTACGTTAAGCTCACGTACAAACAAAAAAAAAAGAAAGAAGAAAAGAAGAAAAAACCAAATTGAAGCAAAACTGCCACCATGATTTCCGCCAAAAAACCACAATAGATCTGTCATTTTATTTTCGTTCATTGTTTTTTTTTCTTTCTTTCTTCCTGTCGCTCAATTTTGGATTTTTTTTCTTTTCGAAAAAAACTACAATAATTGTTGTACAACAACAACATCAAAAAAAACTATGCTATAAATACAATACATATGTACGTACAAAGCATAAATCCTTTTTATGCATACAGAGAGAGAGAGAGCGAGAGAGAATGATTATACAAATGCACTGCACAAGTGAATTGATAGTGTATGGAATAGCAGCAACAACAACAACACATTTTTTTTTCAATACATATTAAATGTCATTTATCTTCTTCTACTCTTAAAAAATGTGAAATAACAACAAAAACTCACGCACACACGCTCACATACTCACACATACAATTTTATACGCTCAGAGAGGTTTTTTTTCTTTTTAAATTCATTCCCACACTTGACTGAACGTGGTTTTTTCCACATTTTAAAGAAATTCAATAAACGGTGTTGCCATCGGCTTGAAATTTTGTTGGATTTTATATTCGAAAGGCTGTTCTTTTTTTTTAAAGGAGTTATTTTATTAACAAACTTTCAAATATGCCAGCAAACTTTTAAACGAAAATGGTATTCCATAAAGAAAAATTTTTTAATAATATTGAAAGTGCGAAAGGAACGAGCGATACTTTGAAAACTTTTTGGAAATCACAGTCAGTAGCATTAGCCGATGTAAAGACATTACTATGCTATCTAGCTAGCTGTGGCTAAAATGTTCAACTTAGGATATGAAATAATAAGTTTTGGTTGAAATTGCAGATATTTTGCGTTACCTATCAACCTATCTCTCTATAAAAGCCCTTTGGATAATTCTTAATTGGCCTCCATCTAAATTACTAGCCAGATAACAAGCCAGTCTTTTCCCATTGCAACTTAACATCTGTCATGCTAGCAAATTATTGCCTTTGGGCATTGCCCTATACTATATGAGAAATCTCAGAACCAATATGCCATTTGATTATATCTCATCTGTAAATAATCAGAATAGGGACCTTAACAGTAGAATTCCAATTAGGTATGGTTGGGGTTCTCTGACTTGCCACGGAAAGTTTAAACTGAAAATATCCCTTACTTCCCAGGCTTTCTCTGGCAGGATACGGCCCTAGATAATGGCGATTAGTCAGGCTAAAGAGTTAATACAGATCGTACCACGAGTATATCTGTATTCCCTAACAGCTCAGCGGCAATTAAGATCTGTTTCGGGTGCAACTTTCAACTCTAAAATCATTGACACCTGCACGATCCCCTGTTTGTACTCTTGCAGAAGTTTTGTGTCAATCGCAAATGGAAGAGAAATCCTAAGATTGAGCTCTTCGTAAAAAAAAATTCCAAAGTCTACCATTTTCTCAAGTTTAAACTATGTAGGCTTTCACAGAATAACGGAAATATATTAGAGGATCAGTTGATCTAATAATCAGCAATTCTTATTCGGCATTCTTCCAAATTGAGTCGAACCGTTTCTTGTTAGGTTAGGTTAGGTCGTAGTGGTAGTTTTGATAATGTCACAAAACTCACATGAGCGCGCATAACGGCCTGTTGTGATGCCACGGGTGAATGCAGTCCCTTTGCTGACCAAGTTCCACCAAGACCAAGGAGGAGGAAGAGGTTGGTCAGCACAAGGGCTGCTCATCAGAAGCACGACTACCCCACGCTGGAAAACCAGCCAGAAAGTTTGATGAACGAAGCTATATCCTTGATATCAATAGATGATAGCTCCGTCAAACTGACAAGAAACGGAGAGCCAAATAATCTGTTTCTGCACCTAGCAAGTGACGGACACTGGCAGAAGAAGTGAATCACAGTCTCTTCTTCCTCAGCGAATCTGCACCCGCGGCAGAAGTCGTGGAATGGGAGTCGCGTCCTTTCCGCGTGTCTGCCCATAACGCAATGTTCCGCAAGCATGGCCACTGTGGTCGAGATGATGTTACGACCAAGTCAAAGCAACTGGTTCGTACGCCTACTATCCATCAAGGGCCAGGTGAGTCTAGCGATGGAGCAGGACTACTCATTGACCCAGGATAGGTAGGCGTCTCGAAAGAATTTCCGCACAATAACCAACTTGAACGAGGCTAGTGGCATGCCTAACTCAATCGAAGACGATTCCGGAAGGAGTGCACCAGCTCTGGCGAGCTCGTCGGCCCTACAGTTCCCCAGAACATTACTGTGCTCGGGGACCCAGACTAGCGAGACGCTGAAGCGCTCAGAAAGAAGGTCGAGACAGCGGCGACATTCCCTAACGATCCTGGAGTTATTTACAAAACCCGACAGCGATCTTATGGCGTCCTGGCTGTTGGAGAACACCGAGGCGCGGTGAAAGGAGCACCGTTAACGAGGATCCATTGAGCCGTTTCTTGTAAAATGGCAAAAATTTTTCTCATTTTTTATTTACTCCAAGTGTCGTTAAAAAGCGATTACATTATGCTAAGTATTATTTACCCTTTCTTCCTAAGTTTTTTTTTTTTTTTTAAGTCTTGCACGGCCTCAAAATTTATTTCATGAAATTTAAAATCATAACAAATCCTTGTTGGCCTTGATGAAATATTTTAAGCCAAAAAAAAAACTAAACACCTGGCAACCTTGATTAACATTTATCAATTGATTCAGATCCGCTGTAAATACAATAAAAATCAAAGACGCCCATGAAAGAGAAAAGGAACACCATGAATAAGAGAGAGCACCCACCGCACACAGTAAGAAGGCTTGCCTGTGGAGAATAAAAAAAATTATGTGTTACGACAACAACAACAAAAACTATAAAAAAAACTAACGGAAAGCAGCTTGTTGCTCTGCTTTAACAGATACACCACCATACAAACGACAATGACAATGCCGTACTGAAAACTATAAATTTCCCCATAAAAAGAAAAAAATCGAATAAAAAAAAAGAAAAAAAAAGCAATAAAGGATAAAGAAAATAGACAAAAAGGACATAGAAGAATGGCATGAACAGCAAGTATTAAAATAGAGGCGCCAAACTGTTGATATTCAACAGTTTTTTCATTTTTTATTTTGTTTTAGTAGACAAGAATGATGACGCAATTTATAGAATATTATAAGAGAGAAACATAAAAAAAATTAAGGAATTTTTACTTTTAACACTCAATTGTAGCTGCTGCTGATCAAACAAATTCAATTAATCGTTTAAGTGTTACATGATATTATTATAGACGAACTTAATAGGTCATTAGAACCCTGTAGTCAGGATTACAACCTTGCTTCTCACACCGCCCATATTTATACGTGAGTGGCAGGACCTACAGTTTAACGTTGACTCCTAACGACAGATTTTTGAGAAACTTTTTCATGGCAGGTTTTATTTTCTCTCAGAGTTTTTGCCAGAAATCTGCTGAGAGGAAGTCATCGAAGAAATATTTTTTTTTCAAATTTCGTTTTGATGCCTGACCTAGGATACGAACCCGGGCTTTACGTCTAATAAGCCAACACACTACCTATTAGGCCACGGCGACTTATTTTTATTTTCTTATTCCTTCTGTTATATTCTTCTATTTACATGGCCTTAGGTCCACAGGATTTTGGTGTGGGTACGCACACACTTGTTAGACCTTCAGGTACGTATTCCTCATATTTTTTAAAAATCTTTTCTATAACAGCCTGCGAAAGAATAAATTCACTTGCCTCAGACATACATATAAAGTGTTCGACAACGGCAATCTAACAAAGAGTAGATCAAAATGCGTCCTATTAGGGTCCATTGTCATACTGGTTGGTACCTATTGCTTCTTTGTATTTATAACTTCTGTCTGATATTTGACAACCATTCTGATCATCTCTGGATTGACACTCTTTAGTCTTAATTGGTCATTATAATTTTTCAGTCAGGTTTAAAGTTCACTTCGAACGTCAAATTTTTAAAGAACTTTTAATGGGAATTTTTTTTAAATGTCAGAGTAAACTACTTAGATTAGCCGAAAGAAATATTATTCTTCGTATTTCGTTTCGTTCGAGATGTCTGAGCTGGGGCTTGAACTACGGATTCACGTCTAATAAACCAACACACTAGACTAGGGCGACATCTACACTATACTACTCGCATACCGTTAAGGAAACTAAACTGAGACTGACTTACCAATCCCTCAAGTGCAATGTAGAGAGGCCTCTAAAGAGATCTCGGAAAAATCTGGGATGCCTTCGTGGACATTGAGAGTGTCTTCAATAATATGGAACTAAGCGCTGTTGCAAGCGGACTGACAACTTTGGAAGTACCATGGAGTATGGAAGGCTGACTGTTTCAAAAAAAAAAAACAATCATCACTTAAAAGATAGAAAGAGGAAACCACTTGTTCTGTGATGAACAAGATGTGAGTTAGGGTTATATGGGACATATCTTAAAGGCAGAGATAAGGTCGGCTTAACAACTAACCTCAACTTCTTAAAACAAATACAAAGATTCATCCAAAAGTCTTCGATAAATACCGAAGCCTTGTTTACTACATTTACGATATCGGGAGTTACGGTATCCCCCGAATTTGTAATTTAAAAAGGCAAAATTCAAATTCAATCAAGCACTAAAGGGACTAGGCTACCGTGGATACCAATACACTCAAATTATCATGATAACGTAATGGTATCGCCGTAGTCTAGTAGGTAGTGTGTTGGCTTATTAGACGTGAGGCCATGGTTCAAACCCCAGGTCAGATATCAAAATGAAATTTGAAAAAAATATTTCTTCGGCGTGTTCCTCTCAGCAGATTTCTGGTAAAAACTTTGGGAGTAAAAAAAATTCTTAAAAATCTGTCGTTCGGAGTCGACCTTAAACTGTAGGTCCCGCCACTTGAGGATAAAATTAACACACACAACATAAGTGGTGTGAGAAACTAGGCCGTAATCCTAACAGAAGGGTTGTAATGATAAATGATACCATAAACTAGAGGTGGCTTGGTTCTGGTTACTGTTGTACCTCAAGACGACAATCTGACCCACGAATTTCAACAACAATGTACAGGAGATTGAAACATTATGCCTCAACCAGTTATGATTGTGTAGGGCATAGCGCATTTGTTAACATTTTTATGTCTGAGAAATAATCACAACAACAACAGAAGGTTTAAGTATAAAATGAACATGAATGGGTTTCACATGAAAGGCCTATTGTGCTCGAAAAACTGTCTCCATTAACAAAGAAATAATTGGTTAAACCGAGTAACAGTAAACAACAGAAAGTTAGTGGGACACACAAAAGAGAAATTGTTTACATGGGTGGTTACAGTGATGCCTACTTGCAGTCTTATGAGTTGGATTTCTTCTTTTTTTTCATTTTTAAAGTACAAAAATTAAGCAGTTTTATGAGTCTTCGAATAAAAGGTGATACACTTTATATTTTCAAAAGTAGTTTTAGCTTAAAAACACACACATTTTGAACCTGCCATGGTGTAGGAAATGTGAAATTTATAAAGCCAGAATAGGAGGTGTTCATAATCTCCAATTGCAGGCTAAAAAATCTCGGTTATCGTATGACCATAGCGCTCCGAATTAATTGTCGCAGTTTCTTGTTTCATTTCAGAAAACTTTGTATTAATTTCGTATAATTTGCCATTTCTTTTCAATTCTACTCATGCGATTTGACCACCTTTAATGTTGACATCACTGTGTAACTGAGTGTA
Source organism: Sarcophaga subvicina (assembly GCA_936449025.2). NCBI lineage: Eukaryota > Metazoa > Arthropoda > Insecta > Diptera > Sarcophagidae > Sarcophaga > Sarcophaga subvicina. Next base: position 90,060,970 of record OW388081.2, on the reverse strand, counting down.
CTGCTTAGCACATATACGAGTAAAATAGTAAGAGAAAGACAAAGACAGAAAGTGAGAAAGAAAGTGAGTTTAAGTGAGTGTTTATATTTAGTCAGTAACTGTAAATGACAAAAGAAAAAAGCAATGCGATGACATAAACACAAAACAACAATAAGAAGCCCAATATTAAGGCGCAACAGGACATGAATGACAACAAAAGAAAATTAAAAATACGAATACAATACTGAACAAAGGCACCAAAATACACGCACCCACACACACAAACTTACGTGATAATACATACATACATATGTACACAAAGAATGGCAATAAAGTTTGCATGGTTTTTTTTTAAGGCAGTAGTGCTAACAACGTACAATCAATCAATGAAAATCGTACAAGTGGTTTTTATTTTTTAATTCGATGATTGAAAATAAAAAATATCCTGCATTTCTAACAAAATTTCATGTTATTTCACAGACATTTCATTCAAATTTTGTTAAGCAAATATAAAATATTTCGGGAGAAATTAAGTCATAAAATTAAACAGTCAGGGGAAGGGAAAATTGTTCACTTTTATTTTTTAATTTTATTAAATATTATCATACATACGAGTACATACATAATTCGTCATTACAACCCTTTAGTCAGGATTAAAGCCTAGCTTCTCACACCACTTACATACATATGTTGTGAGAGGGAGAGACAAACACCTGGGTTTCTAACATACAGATGCTCTAATCAAGATGATGGTTTCATCAGAAGCTTCACATGGTTACTGGGTTCTGCAGAAGTTAAAGAAAAGTTTCGGAGAAAAATGCTACTCTTTACCCAATGTACTCATGCCCAGCATTAAGCCGTAGGAGAAAACAATACCAGGGCTTCTGACCGAAATGATCGAGTACGGACACTGAGCAACTAAATAGTTTCATCAGAAGCACAATATGATTCCCGGACAAGAAAATAAGAAAGACTGTGATATCATACTGTGTCCATACTTAGCTTAAGTGTGTTTATTCTCTTGGATTAACGGACGGTCTAGCATCAGACAACAGCGTTTTTAAAATTTCCTGTGTTGTGTTCTCTTACATTATTTTTAACGCTATTAAAACTACTCAATTATCCACACTATAATACAACGTTAATGTCTAACCCACTGTCAACTAGAGTCTGGATTAAAGCCAAGCTTCTCACACCACTTACATGCATATGTTGTGAGTGTTCATTTTATACAGTACATTTTATGTACATTTTATACCCTGCGCGTGTTGCTGCGCCATCAACTAAAATAAATTTGAAGGAAAGACATTACAAAAATGTCCAATTAATTTTGAATCATTTTATTGATTTTGTTTCCCGTTGTCCTGACGATTCAGATGAACGGGCCTGAGTAGTAGGCATTCGATCAGTTTCTAATCTCACTTCTCGTTGTTCAAGTGGTTCAAGCGAACGGGTCTCAGCGGCGTATACTCGAAGATTTTCCAGTCTCAATGCTCGTCTGATTCTGAGGCTCGTAATGCTCATTTCTTCCATGCTTGAGGTGTAGGTCGACCAATTGCTTGTCATTCATTTTGAATAATTTTCAGTGACGCTATCCATCGGAAATTAATCGCACCAACCTCCGTCGGCTCCTGCGCAACAACTTTGCTAAAGATCATAACATGATCAAATACAGAGTTTACGATTCTATAAGGTGCATACAAACAAACATTCATTGTTATATGGGTACATGGGCGTGGCACCTCTCCTACTTGAAATTTTAAAATAAAAAGTAGCCTATAGTTCCTTCCAGACACACAGGAAGATACTGTGAAAATTTCGAGAAAATCGGTTCAGCCGTTTAGCCGTCTATAGACTTCATACAAGCCCACAAACAAATAAACACACATTCATTTTTATATATAAGAAGAAGAAGAAGAAGAAGATTTCAATTACTGTCGTGTATAAAATATTATATAGAGCTGAAGGGTGACGTATACGTAATATTTTGTTAGACAATAACACTTATACTTTTTTATTTACTTTATTTTATTTTATTTTATTTTATTTGCCTAACCACACATTCATTTTTATATATAAGATGGCGGGACCTACAGTTTAACAGTCGACTCCGAACGACAGATGTTTGAGAAAATTTTCATGGCAAATTTTTTTTTTTACTCTCAGAATTTTTTACAGAAATCTGGTGAGAGGAAGTTGCCGAAGAAATATTTTTTTATACTTCGGTTTGGTGCCTGATCTTTGGTTTGAACCACGGCCTCACATCTAATAAGCCAACGCGCTACGTACTAGACTCCGACAACTATTACTGTGGTTATAAAGTAAGCTAGTAATGGACATTTATTATCTGCAACACTTCATCTTTTAGGTGTTGATGCAGTGTTCTTCCAGCGCTTTCTTGAATGAAACTTATGTTAGAAATCCGTGTCGAGTACCAGACCTTGAACTTGTAACACATTTCCTGTAGCTTTTTTGAATAGATTGTTCCTCTCTTGTTGCTTAATTGTGTACTCAGTACGATAGAAAAGGCTGCCGTTTCCTTCTAGACTTGCAAAATTAGAGAAAGGAATTGGGATTTCGAACAAAAAGTTCTTCAGTGGTGGCAACCATCTTGACCTAAGGATGACTTGTGTCGAGGGAAACTCTATTTGATGTAGCGGATGCGAGTCAAAGCCGCCGTAGTCTAGTAGGTAGTGTGCTGGTTTATTAGACGTGAGGCCGTGGTTCTACACCTAGCTCAGATACAAAACGAAATATGAAAAAATATTTCTTCGGCGACTTCCTCTCACCAGATTTCTGGCAAATATTCTGAGAGTAAAATAGAATTGTCATGAAAATTTTCTCAAAAATGAGTTTCTTGGAACCGACTTTAAACTGTAGATCCCGCCACTTAATGATAAAATTAACACACAACATGAGTGATGTGCGAAGCTATGTTGTAATCCTATCTAAAGGATTGTAATGACCAATTAAATAAGTAAATAAGGATGCATTATTACCAGTGCATTACTTACTATACCTACGTTATATGGTTGGAGGCACTTCTATGTCTCTTTTCGCCGACTCTTTATGGTAAGAGCTGAGTATCTAATAAATTATTAGCACCTCTGGGTGACTAAACAGTGACATCGAAAATTTTAAGGAATTCTAGGAGATGTTTTAAAAACATTGATCACATGACGTTGCACTACAATTTCTCAGTAAAATTCTTGTTAACCATTCCAGAATAAAGAGAAATGGATACATACTGTAACTCCACTCGGTGCACATATTTGTACATGGCTCATGGCTGGAAGGAGCTCTGGATGGAGGAGATATAACTCACTCTATAAGACTATCGAACTGTTGTAACATTTTCTAGGCGGTAATATTTGCCACTTAAGCTGAAAGATTCAATATCCATGGCAAGCCATGCTTACGGATAGATTGACGGCTGTATTAGCACTATGTATTAACACATGATGACCTCGAAAACTATGATAAATTGCCGCTGATCTCTAAATGAGATCGCTAAGTAGTAAAATATTCACATTGTACAGGGTATCAGTGATATTCTGCTGAGAATATGAGTTAAGCAGACCTGGCGCAAGTATTTGAATTGCCTATGAATCCCATTGAGAAACTGCAAGTTTACACATAAAAATCTGGTAATAAATTCCGTATGAACAGGTTTACAAACAGACAAATCTGGCCAAAGTTTTACAACAGAAACATGAGAAGCCTGCTCGAACTCTAATGAAACACACTTAGACTCATTGCTAAAGTCATTACTGGCATTCTATGCTGGGCCTCTGACCTCATCAGAAATTAAAGAGATTTTAAGAAAATTAAGCGTTTCGTCAAGACCCATTTAGTTCTTTACGAGGGTTACGCTTTAGGAGGGACAAACACCTGGGTTTCTAACATACAGATGATCTACTCAAGATGATGGTTTCATCAGAAGCTTTACATGGTTACTGGGTTCTGCAGAAGTTAAAGAAAAGGTTCAGAGAAAAATGCTACTCTTTACCCAATGTGCTCATGACCAACATTAAGCCGTAGGAGAAGGAAATACCAGGGCTTCCGACCGAAATGATCGAGTACTGACACTGAGCAACTAAATAGTTTCATCAGAAGCTCAATATGGTTCCCGAACTTGAGGATAAAAATGGCTGTGATATCACAATGAGCCATACCGACCTACCATCAGACAACAGCCTTTTTAAAATTTCCTGTGTTGTTTTCTCTTACAGTATTTTTAACTCTATTAAAACTACTCAATTAGCCACACTGTAACACAACGTTAATGTCTAACCCACTGTCAACGAGAGAAAGAGAGATAGAGGAGGCGAGTGCCTGTGAATGAATGAAAGTGTTGCAGTAGTGAAATGCCTGTTGTGTGCCTATATTGTACACGAAATGCCTGTTGTGTGCCTACATATGTGTACGTGTCAATAAAATATTATGACATTACATTAGTATTAGTGTGTGTAAGTGCTACCAATAAATAAAGTGGTGCCATTTTTCTCTCCACTCTATAACAAATAATGTTGTTAATGCCTTTTGATTATTTTGTTGTTGTTGTTGTTGTACTTGGTATTACAATTTATTTTTTAATTTTATTGGTGAGTACAAAGAGAAAGAGAGAGAGAGAGAGGAGCAAGACAGTGTTTTTTAATTTGCTTTGATTAAATATTCCATGCATTTCATATAAATTTCTTACAATTCCTCTCTCTACCGCTCTCCCCTTTTCCGTTTTTTTTTTTGTAATTTTCTCAACTTTTTTAAAGAAAATTGTACGCAGGGGGCCGGAGATGGTGTTATTGACAGTTAAGTCGCCTTTGGGTGTCTGTTGTATTGATTTCAGTTCAATTCAGTTGAAAATTATTCTTATTATTGATGGCTACTTTTGTTGTTGTTATTTTGGTTGTTGTAAAATGAAATGTAAATCCCTTACATTCCCACATGTTGCCAGCAATACTGCATGTTGTAGTAGTTGTCACAGCAAAAAAACAAACAACAACACCAGCAACAACAACAACAAAAGAATCCACAGCAATTCAATCGACAGTTGAGTTGCAAGCCAAAGAAAAATATTTTTTAATTAATTTCTCTTCTTTCGTAAATATGTATGTGCACACATACATATACATATGTATGTATATGTGGAAGAGTTTATCTGAGTATGTGTAACAGACAGAAGGAAAAAAAAAGAACTGAATTTATTACAAAGAAATTTTCGCTTTATTTTTATTAATTTTTCTTCATTGCTTATGTTGTGTGGAATTTCTTAAACGAGAAAAAGGAATTGAAGAATAAAATTTGAATTTGATTAGTTTTTGTAAACCTTAAAGCAGACAATTAAAGAGTGTTGTATGGAGACATAAGTAGAATGTCCTTGAAGACATACTTACGTACTTAATTGGTCATTACAATCCGTTAGTGATACGAATTTAAATATGATCTGAAGAGGACCTATTTCGCTACGCTGAACAAGGTACAGAGGCTGGCATACTTGCACATCACGGGTGCCCTGAAGTTCACGCTGCAGGATGGTCTTGAGATCATCTTGTCTCTACAACCATTGGAAATGCGGCTGCTAGAACTGCACTGAGGCTTAAGTACTCAGATATGTTTCGGCCATGTACATTGGGCCACGCCTCAATACTGCATGATGTAGAACCGAATCACGAAAATACAAGATTCACACTCTCGCATGGAAAGAATGGATTGTTGAAGCTGTCATCGGTGTTACCTAATCAAGCTAAAGTATTTCGAGCGGAGATTTTCCTACTGAAGAAGCTGTACGAATGCTTAAAACCGGTCCACATATATGTGGACAGTCAAGCAGCTCTCAAAGTGCTAGGATTCCAACTCGTAAAATCAATGGGCATCAGAAGTTGTATGGACTAACTGCATCCGTCTACTGTGGCGTAGAGGGAAACGAAAAGACAGCCGAACTGGCATGGAAGAGATCGGATATGATTGAGGTGGAGGCAATATACACTTCAACAAACAGTGGATGGTCCAACATACCTGATTGCCGAATATCAAAACAGCTGTGTACAGCAGTGGACAGCGAGAGAACCAGTTAACTACTAGAGTTCGACAATGAAACGATCCGAATTCTAACAGGAATTTTAACGGGACAGTACGCTATTGGCCGTTTTGCTGACAAGCTCAGTCTACCCCATCAGGATTACTGCAGAAGCTGACATGATGTGGAGGAAACGGAATGTACTGCGGCAAACGTGCCACTAAGAGAACTGGGCGGTTTCACCCGGACTGTTGTATGGAGACATACTACAAGCAGAATGTCCTACAATCCGTTAGTGATACGAATTTCATTTCCAGTAGATTTAAATATGATCTGAAGAGGATCTATTTTGCTACTCTGAACAAGGTACAGGGGCTGGCATACTTGCACATCACGGGAGCTGACATTATGTGGAGGAAACGGAATGTACTGCGGAATAGACGTCAGCGGTTTTTAGATGATAGAACGTTTGAAGTTCTGGGCATAGTGGCGAACGTGCCACAAAGAGAACTGGGCGGTTTCACCGTTTGGTTAAAACCCATCACTTACGGTTCACGGCAAGGGGGTTTACCTCACACTGGGTAATACAATAGGCCATGAACCGCTAACCTAACATAAACGAAGCAAAATCTGTAGTTTCACATTCATTTGGACATTGAGGCCATTTTTTTGACACATAGTGACGAAAGCAATATATTTCTACCATCATGTCCAGTCAAGAACTCGTATAAAGCTTAGTTGACATCTTCGTGTTAATCCAGCTTAAAATGTATCGGATTTGTTTGAAAATCCACCGGCCAATAGGTATCCTTTAACGTCTTGGAAAATAAAATGTTGAGAATTAGAAAAAAAATTTAACTTTAAAGCTTCTGCCTGTTTACGTTAGCCAAACAAATCATTTCTTGGGTAGATTTGTTAAAAATTTTATTCAGGATTTTTAAATTATTTTCTTGCTTTCAAAAACTATTTTTAAGAAATTTAAACTTTTAATCACAATACTCTACCTAAAGCTATCCTATAGACTCTCTATTCTGACTCTAATCTTTCTGTATAAATTTCCCTTTACTGCCTTCTACAAAACTTAAATTTCCAACTTTCTGTAGCCGAAATACTAACGGATTTCTCTTTGTAAACTTTCCGCCTACTGTTGTGAACCTCCCTGTCATCATCTAAAACTTCAAACAATTCTTGTGTGATGCTTTTGAATACCAAAATCAGTTGGTTTTTCTTTTTTCTTCTCTTTCTCTATTGATTTTATTTCAAACAGGATGAAGAGATCATGGTAATGGTGGTGGTGATGGTGGTGAGGATGCCGCATAAAGCATAGAGGACGAAGCAGGATATTACAAACAAACGTATAAAGCCAGCCAGTATTTGTTGTTGTCCATGGATAATGGCGCTCTCAATAAAATTGAATTGTGGTGGCCAAATGTTGTTTGTCAAGCGATAAAATTTCCATGGAAAACAATTTTCTCGTTTCGTTTCTGTTCTTTTTGTTGTTTTTAATTAAAAGGTGTTAATTTTAAAAGCCCAATAACATTACAACAACACGAAATTATATTTTGTCTGTCATCAATACATAGAAATTGTTACAGAACACATTGTGAAATAGTTTAAAGCAGCATATAATGGACCACCGTCAGCAGCAGTAGTCCATGCATGCATGCATGCATGCATGATGTGTGTTAGTTGCTGTTTAACTATGTCGCTGTCATATGATTCCTGATGTACGTTTTCTATAATTAAAGCAGAGCAGCATGAAATAATTACTCTTCAAAAACGCCCACAAACCCCCGACCATTATTGAATATCACCAGCCGCCGCGCCATTGGGAAATGGGCCACTCTGGCTGCTGCAGGAAAAACACAATGAAGCGAGTGAACGTATTCTGTCCATCAAACAAATTACAAACAAAAGACAAAACAGACAATAAGAAAACAGTTGGTGGCCTTTAATATCAATCGAGTTAATCAAAGCATCACCAGCCCCGGTCAGCCAAAAATAATCAAACCAACCGACAAACGCAGACAGCAGGCACAGGTACGAGTCTAAAGGCTTTGCTTATACACGTATGGTGTCAACTTTGAACAGAATTGGGCCTCACAACGTTATTATTTAATGCCCAGGTGGTTATTTTTCTTCTTCTTTGTTTATATTGTTGTTGTTATTGTAATTGTAGTTGTAAAATGGTAAAACAATCGCTTAATTATACACATAAACAGTCAGCATATTTGAACACATACATAGATATAATTTTACATCACACACACACAGAAAGAAATGTGTTCTCACAGTACATAAAAGAATAAATTTTTGGTGTGTGCTTTTAGGCGTTTAATACCTAGATGGCTTAGGCGTTAATGCCTAGATAGCTTTAAATTTGATGAGTTATATTGCAAGTGTTTTAGACTAGAATGCTGCAAAACACAAAAAAATGTCGTTGTTATGAAATAAAAAAACAATTAAGAGGAGATTCAGTCGTTCTCCAAAAAATTCATCCAGAAGACTCCTGCATAGAGCCGAGTATCATGAGAAGGTCAGGCAGCAGTACGTGTTGTGAAAGAGAAAGACATAGGAATCTGTTCCACAGCAGATGTATTTGGTTTTTGGTAATAAAAAATTGGTAACCCTATTATTCTAGAACTTGTTACAATTTATCAATTGATAAAACCTACATAAGGCAATGAAAAAATGGAGATGAAGGAACTAAAGGAAGACGCCGTAGTATAGTAGGTACTGTGTTGGCTTATTAGACATGAGGCCACGGTTCAAACCCCATGTCAGACATCTGGATCTCAGCAGATTTCTAGCAAAACCTCTGAGAGTAAAATAGAATTGCCATGAAAAGTTTCTCAAAACTTTGTCATTCGGACTGGACTTTAAACAGTAGGTCTCGCCACTCACAGATAAAATTAACACACACAACATAAGCGGTTTGAGAAATCTGGTCGTAACCCTGACTAAAGGATTGTAATGACCAATTATGCATGTATGTATGTTGCAAGTATTCATACAGACGATTCAGTCGTTCTCGTAAAAATTCAACCAGAAAACTCCTGCACAGTGCATAGCATGAAAAGAAGGTCAGTTAGCACTACGTGTTGTAAAAGAGAAAGACTTAAGAAATAGGAATCGTCTCTAATATTCCCAATACAATAACACAATGTACATAGGTTAGCAGAGGTATTTGGTTTTTGGTAATGAAAGTTGGTAACCCTGTTATTTTAGAACTTGTTACAGTACATCAATCGTACATACATGCAGAAATACACACATACATACATAAATACATGCATGTATATACAATCGTTTAACCAGGATTACGACCTAGTTTCTCACACCACTTACTTTGTGATTGTTTCATACATGAGTGGCGGGACTTACAGTTTAAAGTCGACTCCGAACGACAGATAAATTTGATAAATTTTTCATTGCAATTCTATTATACTCTCAGAATTATTGCCAGAAATCTGCTGAGAGGAAGTCGCCGAAGTAGTACTTTTTCATATTTTGTTTTATTGGAGATATTTGGCCTGGGGTTTGAACCGTGACCTCACGTCTAGTAAGCCAATACACTACCTACTTGACTATCGTAATTAAGTCCAGCCTGCTTTAAATCGTTCCTAAATGATTTTGTGCTTGTCTAGCCCCTAGGCTTGTTGGTCCTGACTCGACCATTTTCATTTTATTTCACTATCCTGATTGTGGGTATCTGATGCATTATACATTTCTAGTTCTCTGCCGAACGAAAGCAGCTGTTCTACTTGTTATTCAATGTTTTATAAGAATGCCAAAATGTTTTTGAAAATTTTGTAAGGCAATGCCAGTAATGAGCTTGTAAAACGAATTCCATCCTTCACGACTACGCCCCTACCTACGAATCCATATCATATCGGAGTTTAAAATTATTTAAAAAAAAATATAAACAAAACATTACCACAAAATTTAAAAGGGACATGAAAAAAAACTGAATGTCAGATCAAACAAATGAAAATCAATTTAAATTTTTAATATGAGTTCATTACGAGTAAAATGTTTTCAAATTAAGTGTTCATTGAATAATCATCGTCATTTGCCCAAAAATTTAAAATTTTATTTACTTTTAACCAAATTGTTTGTTATTGTTGTTGTTGTTGCTGTTTTTATATTTAAATCCACAACATAAATAATTAAAATCCATTTAAAATGTTTTTATTTGTATTGCCAACATTGAGGGTTTATTGTTAATTATTGCACGAGATTTAATGGCAATCGCAATAAAACTCGAATAATAATTTGGGAAGTTTGAGTGGAGCAAAGTAATACACTTGATAGCATTTAGCGATACAAAAATGATAAGAAATTACCAAGATTACAAAGGACTCAAAGTCTTTAAAATTACCTTTTTCTGTCGATGAAAATCTTCCGATTATAACTTACAGACAGCAGTCGGAATATCCCGATCCATAAGGCTACCAAATCACTGCAGTGTCTTTCAGGCGCAAGGGCCGGCAATACGAGCTGCGGTGAAAATTATTGTGGACGAAAATGTTCCCAAGCGGAAAATGATCATACTTTCCGATCGCTTGGCGGCTATCAGAGCATTGGATTTTAATGTAATGAACTCCAGAACGGTATACGACAGTCGCAGATGTCGGCTGCCTTCCAAAATGTTAGTTGCTTTGTGTTTGAACAAAGTATCGTGTTTCATAATGCCGCTGTACAAAATATATACAATGTATTCTATTTCAAAACGTCGTCAATGTAAAATACACAATAACGCAGTCAAAAAGCAATCAGGTGTCGGATTTATAGTTGATGCATTGTTTGGTTACTTTGCATACCTACATAATTTATATACCGCAGTAGAATTACATACAAACTTTGTATTGATACATTTTGGAAGGCAGCCGTCTTAACGAGGTAGCGAATCAATATGATATTTGTATTACATGGGTACCGGGACATAGATGGCGAAATTATGATTATGAAGCCAAATGAAATAATTTTCTTTACGATTATTCGCCAATATTTCTTCTCTGAATGGTTAACCCTAATTCGCCAATTTATTTAATCGTGTTCATTTTTTTTTGCTGGTTTTTAGTGATTTTTTTTTCTTGATGTTGATGCTCTAAAAACCTTTTTTGTGATGCAAAGAGTGGAGAGTATTTATTTGTTAAACAACGTAATACAATTAAAATGAAATTTTTATTCACAATTAAATATTTATTTTCCATTTATTTAAATAAACAAACTAATCAGCTTCAAATGAAGATAACTTTGGCTGAATGCGACCAACTATTTACAATCTAAAGGGGGTCTAGAAGGCGTCTTGGACTTTCAAATGTTATCCTTATTGACCGACTTTTTTTCTCTTCAATAAATGTCAGTATGCTGATAGTAGGTACTATGTTGACATATTAGACACGAGTCCGTGGTTCGACGAAACATATCTCAGACATCTCGAACAGAACGAAATACGTAAACAATATTTCTTCCGGCGACTTTCTGTCAGCAGTCTTCTGGCAAAAACTCCAGAGAGTAAAATAAAATTGCCGTGAAAAGTTTTCAAAAGATTTGTCGTTCGAAGTTGACTTTAAACTGTATGTACTGCCACTCATGTATACAAAATTAACACACACACACAACATAAGTGGTGTGAGAAGCTAGGTTGTAATCCTAACAGAAGGCTTGTAGTGACCAATTATGTATGTATGCTCTCCGTAGTCTAGTAAGTAGTATGAGGACTTATTAGACGAGAGCTTATGATTCAAACATCAGCTCAAACATCTCCAACAAAACGAAAATATTTATTCAGCAATTTGCTCTTAGCAGTCTACTGTCAAACACTCCAAAAGTATATAAAATAGCCATGAAAAGTGCTCTTCATAACCGACTTTAAATTGTAGGTCGCGCCTCTCATGTATACAAAAGTAACACAGACATTATAAGTGGTTGTAGTCCTGACTGAAGGATTGTAACGACTAATTAAGACTAAAAAGTGTCAATCCAAAGATGATCAGAAAGGTTGTCAAATACCAGACAGAAGTTATAAGTTCAATGAAGGAATAGGTACCAGCCAGTATGACAACGGACCCATATAGGACGCATTTTCATCTACTTTTTGTTAGATTGCTTCTACTTATACTTATACACGAAAGAGAGAGAAAAAATTTTCGTTATGGTTTCAAAGGAGTTCCTATCCCCCTCAAAAAAATGGGCATTGCTAGGGCATTGCCGGATTTAAAATATTTAAAAATCGATTAATTACAGAAACGCTTTGACATTTCACGCTTTGAATGTTTTGAAATTCGGAACGCTCAGAAATTACTTGTTGTTTACTGCCACTGGCCCTACTTTCGCCGTAAGAGGTGCTCGCACATACTTTCGCAATTAACCACACTGCACTGTGTCACGTTCTCGTTAACTATACGTCTGCTTAAAAGCCTCCTATAAATTACAACGATTTTGAAATAAAATTTCAGTTTTAGTTCAAGCCGCATCGAACGTTCCTAGAATATAAAAACAGGAAAAGGACAACAAGATGGGACAATTAGTTCTAAAAATTGCTGGCCTTTTGTCAGCGTTATTTGTGAAAGATTCTTTGCCCAGTAAGTCCTCTTCAATCACTAGCATTGGGGAGAACTTTATTCAACTGAACTCGTCTTTCAAATCAAAATACGAAAATAACAACAAATCTTAATAGTTTGACAAGTGCCTTGAAGTTTCGTTTCTTTTGATTCACTTTCAAATGGTTTGAAAAAAATTCAAAATGAATTTGTGACCTCATAGCACTTGTTTTTAATACGTACGGCTATTTTGTAATTTTTTATTCTTTTTTCTATCAAAGCCGACATAAATTCGGTTTTTTGTAACACACCGGATGGACATGAAGGTGACTGTATAAATGTCAGGGATTGTCCTGAATTAGTGCGATTGCAAGAAAATGTCAACAAAACTCCAATAGCAACCGCCTTCTTGCAACAGAGCGAGTGTGACAAGAGTGATGGCACGAATGTATTCGTTTGTTGCCTTTACCAAATCAATAATTTATTGCCGGATGCCAAACACTGTGGAAAACAATTTGACCTTCGAATTTCTGGTGGTTTTGAAACGCTTCTCGATTAATATACTTGGGTCGCTCTCATCGAATACGAATATCGTAGGTTTTAATAACATTTCCCTCCCTCCCCCACTTTTAAAATATAAAAACGGATTCTGTTTTCATGTTTACTCTTAAGCTGGTAATGAAAAAAAAACATAAGTGTGGTGGTAGCTTGATAAATAACCGTTATGTGTTGACAGCCGCTCATTGTTTACCTGGTGATGACGAAAAACATGTTAAGATCTCTGGTGTACGTTTAGGCGAGATTGCCAAGTGCTTAGAAACGGTGTCAAAGCATGTGCTCATCCCCATTTGCTTGTTGGCGTCGAACAGATCCAAGTTCATCCCAGATATAGTCCCAATACTGGGAAGGGAGGACCGTTTCTTTACAACGATATTGCTTTGATACGTTTGGATCGTAATATTAATTTCACGGATTTCATACAACCCATATGCTTGCCTGTTCACCCAGATCAACGCTCAAAACTTTTCGATGGCGTAGCAATGCAAGTTACTGGTTGGGGTTTAACGGAAGCGGGCACCAGGAGTACGGTGAAAAAGGTGACCTTACCAGGTGTCGAATTTGAACGTTGCCGCGAGAAGTATTTAAGCATAAAAACACTGTTGGCACGTCCGCAAATGTGTGCAGGTGGAGAACCAGGTGAAGATGTCTGTAATAACGATTCAGGTGGTCCTTTGATGACGAAGCAGAGTGTTGATTCTCGGGACGTTTATGTTTTGGTTGGCATTGTATCGTTTGGTACCGAACCTTGCGGAAAGCCTGATTAGCCTGGAATTTTTACCAGAGTTGGTGCATACATGGAATGGATTAAGAGTCTCTTACAGATTTAACACTAAAACACTGAACTTGGAGTGTAAACTTTGACACCATTTTGGAATTGTAAATAAATCTGTATTTAGTCCTTTACATCGTGTAAAAGAGAAAATTCACTTTTTTAAAGTCAGGCTCAATTGAGTCAACAAAATTAACGATTTTTGAAATGCAAAATATTCGTGTATAAAAACTTAATTTTAATAAAGCTGGCTTATACAGAAAATAGGCCCAAACGAGTCATTTTTTATTAACACACACAACATGAGTGGTGTGAGTAGCTAGGTTGTAATCCTGACTTACATATTAGACACGAGCCAATGGTTCAACCACTGGCTCAGATATCTCGAACAAAACGAAGTATGAAAAAATTCTTTCGGTGTCTTACTGTCAGCAGATTTCTGGCAAAAACTCTAAGAGAAAATAAACAAAAAGTTTCATTAAACTCTTGGTCATGCTGCACTCATGAATGAAATGAACAAAGACAATACGGGTAGTATGAGAAGCTTGATTGTAAACCAGGCTAAAGAGTTGTAATGATCAATTAAGTAAGAAGGATGACGACTGGAATCTCTTCTGCGGAAATTGTTTATTTTATTCGTATTTGTCTAGCATATCTACTGGGTTTTTCACTGCACTACAATCACAGGGTGCATGCAAGAGCGTTGTGGCATACTTATACAGTCCGTAAGCTCTCATCATAAGCAGAAATATTGGTTTCAATCTGTTTTTTTTTCTTTTTTGCTGGACTCTATTTGTTCACATCTGCAATTGCACCAAGCCTACCACCACCACCACATGCAAACATAAACAAAAACACAGTCAAACCACAAACTTAGGCACACGCTCAATACAAACAAATAGAGCGGCTTAAATATTTAATGGATTTTCAAATTATAACAAAGTGTGTGGCAGCAACAATAAACGAAATTTGTTATTCAAAATAATAATAATTTATTTCTGCCACTGCCACTGCCACTGCCACTTATTGTTGTTACTATTGTTGTTGCTCTTGTCGTTTTTGTTTAGTTTAGTTAGTGTGTGGCAGGTAAAAAGCCAATTTGTTGTTGAACATTTTGTGGTTGAGGAATTATAAAATTAGTGAAGGATATGCAAACAACACATAAGCAAATTTTCAAAATAAACATTTTAAATAATAATCATAATAAAGTGAGTGCATGAATGAGTGAGTGAGTACATGTAATTAATACACTCATTATAGGAAATACATAGACACACATGTAAACACAAACACACTTCTAGTTGTTGTTAAATAGCTCACGCACACAGTAATGAGTTGAATAACAATTCAGTTGGCGTTTATAAATAAAATTTAAAAAAAAAAATTTTTAAAACCCCAAAAAACACCAAAAAATTGTTTAATTTTTCAACAACACAAACAAAGGCAACAATAACAACAACAACAACAGCAATATCGATCATTATTTAAATGCCACTGTTAAGCATTCATATGAGTGAGTATGCATGCATGCCTACATGCCTACATGTATGTGTAAGCATATAGGATAAGTTAAACAAATCCTTTCATATACCCAATATACATAAGCGTGTTTGTGCATATGAGCGAAATAGAGAGAGAGCGAAAGAGAGTGTGTGTTGTTGTTGGCTTATTAAAATTATCTCCTGCTTATTTATTTAAGTTTCTGTTGTTTCAATACTACAACTGTAATCGTGTATGTTGTACGAATGTGTACGATTGTGTATTTTCGTCGAAGTGAGGTGTATGCATGTGTCTGACTGCATTGTAATAGTAGTAGCAGCAGTAGTAGTAGTCGAAGTACTTGTTTGGCTGTCATTTTTTTTTTTTAATTGTATACACATGTAAATGTTAATTAACACTGTTGCTGATGCATTTTCATGTTTAATTATTTAAATACCCGTTGCAAATTCATTTTATTCTTCAGATAATTATTTACATCTGACATAAGCATACTCATGCACACTCTCACACACACACACACACTCAATGATAAAATCGTTTTAATCAATGCATTATAAAATCGCTTAAAAATTGCTTTCATACATACGTACTCATATTTAACGTTGAGGAGGAAATTTATTTCAAGGAATACAGTTGCTGGGAAATTTGTTTTAATAGCAGACTGGCGGCTGGTATTTAAAATTAATGACAGATAAAGGAATTATGAAACGTACATATGTATGTGTGTGATGTTATGAAAATCAAGATAATCGTTAACAAATGCTTGATATTTGTCTGAGAAGTACAGCATATATGGGGTAAAATTGAGTTCAGGGGAATAACTATCGAAATTTGCTGTTTGTTTTAGCTGAAGACAGTATTTAGAAGATGGTTGCATTACATTTGATGTTCTGTGTTGAAATACAGGAAATAATTTATATAAGCAGGGATTAGGGTGGAGTAGATTGTTAAGAAATTGTTTGATTTTTTCTTAATTTTGTTTTTCAGTTATAAAAGTCGCCGTAGTCTAGTAAGAAGTTTACTCTCAGCAGACTTCTGGCAAAAACTCAGAGATTTAATAAAATTCTCATGAAAAGTTTCTCTGTCGTTCGGAGTCGACTTTAAACTGTAGGTCCCTCCACTCTTGCATAAAATTAACACACACAACATAAGTGGTGCGAGAAGCTATTTTGTGATCCTGACTGAAAGGTTGTAGTGGTCAATTATGTATGTATGCGTTTTCAGCTGTCTGGCAATAGACTAGACTAGTCTGGCAATAGCCTAGGCTGCCAAATCATTGATTTTTATTATAAAATTCCAAGAATTACTTACTTAATCAGTCATTACAACCCTTTAGTCAGAATTATAACCTAGCTTCTCACACAAGCCATGTTGTGTGTATTAATTTCATCCACGACTGACTGTCTTTTAAAGTTTAGCATCGGCTCCCAATGACAGATTTTTGAGAAACTCGTCACGGCAATTTTATTTACTTTCAGAGTTTTTGCCAGAAAGAAGACAGCTGAGCAGAGAGTTGGCGTAAGTAATATTTTTTCATTTTTCGTTTTGTTCGAGGTATCTGAGCTGGGATTTGAACCATAGATTAAGACGAGAAATCACAATCAACCCATCGAATCGCTTATTCAAGCTGTTGTAACCAAACCAGAGATCAGCAATGAATCGCTTTTTCGCTACTCATAAGTACTTATGAAATTTGGAGTATGAGTGAGTCAACAGTATTGAAATCCAACTACTCTGATTCATTCGTACTCAGTACAACATTGATTTATAAGTACAAGTTGCAATCAGTATACGTACAGCGTTGACATCAAAATCATACCATTCGAAATATGTTTGATTCATAAGCGTACACATTTGGATTAATAACTTTAGAAAAATACTTAGAAATGATTCGAGTGACTTGAATTATTCATCAAAATTTACAGTCGCAGTTGTTGTTGCATTTACAAACAAAGAAGAAAGACACATAAACGAAAAAGACAAAGACAGCAAGGAGAGCAAACACACAACCTTCATGTGAGTATTGTAGTGTTCGTACGCGAATCATACTTATTTTGTTATTCATGTATACGATGAGTCATGGAGAGTCGAAATCAATAACATCATGCGTATTGTTAAGTATGAGTACCATGAGTATTTCAAACTTTGAGTACGAGTAGTATGAGTATGACGTTAAAATAAGTATGAATGCGTATAAGTAAATTATAAGTATGATTCGAATCTACTCATCGTTTTGAATACTCATTGCTGACCTCTGAACTAAATATCGCAACAGTTTCACTTTACTACACATTAAGCGACCAAACCGTATGTGAATTACTGCTAAATCGTCTAGTGTCAATAAAGATCACAGCATTTTGGAAAATTTGACATAAGGACTTGGGTTAAAACTATATAAAAAGCAACTGCTGTAAGAACTGAGATATCGCCGTAGTCTAGTGACTAGTATATTGGTTTATTAGACGTGAAGCCACGGTTTAAACCCCAGGTCAGATATCTGCAACGAAACGAAATACGAAAAAATATTTCTTCGGCGATTTCCTCTCAGCAGATTTCTGGCAAAAACTCTGAGTGTAAATACAATTGCCATGAAAAAGTTTCTCAAAAAATCGGAGTCGACTTTAAACTGGTAAGTGGCGTAAGAAGCTTGGTCGTGTTACTGACTGAAGGGTTGTAATGACCAATTATGTATGTATGTATGTATTCTGTAACGGTCTTTCAATTGAAATAACGTTTTCGTGTCCACTCCTTCAATTTCTATCTGTGTGGAGAAACCTTAATGTTATCAATCGCTTTTTGTGGCTTACTGTCGATAGGCTTGATTAATATATTATAAGAAGAGATAATTGGAAGTCAGTACTCCATATTTTTAATAATAGAATCTTGGATTGTCCTTATAAAGTAGTGGCCTTACGAACCGTGGCAACTTAATTAATTCTCCTTCTGGCAAAGTGCGGGCATTTTTGAAAAAACTTTTTCATCCATTTCAGCCTGTAGGCATCGATCTGCCATTTAGCTAAAAATATGTACCATTTCTATGTGTCTTCACGATTTCATATCAATAGCTTGTTCAATATGAATTTCAAAATTTTTTTTGCTCCTCTTGAAAAAATAATTCAAATAACCACCACCGCCCATCAATTAACTACCTTTAATGAATTGATGATTAATTATTTATTATTTTATATTTTTTAATTAATTTCTCGTTTTTTTTTCACAAACGAACTTCGCTTACAAGCCTTCAACGAAATTGACTTTTCAGGTCCTCCAGGCATACAGGTCATACGCGCGACCATGGCCATGTAAATATTTGCAGTTTGGGAGAAAAAAATTGCCAGAAACGAAAATAAACAAAGAAAAAAAAAGAAAACTCCCACACAATTTGAAGTTAAACAACACAAATTAGTTTCTCACCGGAAATAATAACACACGCACTTACACATGGCCATACACATCGATACGCACATATGTAGATATACGAGTAAAAATCCACGAACACTATTTAAGTAATTTGAAGTCTATAAAGGCTGGTGTAAATTTCCTCGTATACCATACAAAGCCAGACAGACAGACACGCATACATACGCGTTCATTAAATAAACACTTTGAAAGAAGCGAACACCACTAAACGTATGAATCGAGTGCATAATGGCACTCTTTGTAATACAGAGTCAGTCTAAAATGAACTTTAACATGATGAACGCCAAAACGTTCATATAATCGCGTTATTTAACTGACGGCCATCATTGTCATCATCATCGTTATATTGGTTATCGTAAACTCTGTTATTATCGATGTTTTTTTCACTAATTGGTAGAGAGTGTTTGTTATACCCTACACTGTACACTTTAGATTTTAACTGGTGTTTGTAGTTCTTCAATGGAATTGTCAAAGTGGGAGTTTTGATTACAACCACTGACTCAAACATGCTTTTCTACAATCAAAGTCTTGGTGAGTACTGTTAGACTCGAGTTTAAAGATAGATTTTGGATCTTGATCCCTACATCAATTGAAAGAAGTTGGTAGGCTTGGAGTTCAATTTTAAACGCAGGTCCATGTGCATATGGCCTCTCACGTTAACCAAACTTAAATGCTTTTAAAGGGTGGTGTTTTGTTGAGTTCAAAAGATGTTGCACAACTTACGGAGACTAGCGTGTGTTAGTATAACAGAGACAATGGAAATCTGTCATACAGCGGCCCTGTAAACCCTGATTTAATTCCGCTGCACATGGTACTAAAAGCCACAGCTTTGAAGCCTAGTGTTAGATTGATGATAGACGAATTTAACATGAAGTTCATTAGGAGGTTTCGGAATCAAAGTAATCGATTGACGGACAGCTCTCTATTTAAACCGGATTTTACAAAATTTTTTGCAACAAGACCAAAATACATCAAGTAATCTCTTAGCTTGATACTCCCTTAAAAGAAAGATTATTTTATGATATGCGCATGGATCGGAAGAACGGTTCTTGAAACAGTGGCAATAGTTGTTGGTTCCAGAATGAAATATTCTAAGTTCGTGGGTATCCTCCAAGCGGAAGTCTATGGCATTGAAAAATGTTCTCAATTCAGCTTGGCTAAGAAGTGCAAAGCACAGGGCACAACAGTGATATATGGGACAGTGAAGCCCCCTTTCGAACACTTGGCTCTTATGAGGTTAAATCGAAAATTTTATCCGACTGTCTAGAGAAGCGTAAACGGCTGGGTAGGAAAAATCAGATTAGCCTCTGCTGGGTTTCTGGTCTTGTGGAGAATTCTCGGCAATGAGCAAGTAGACGAGTTTGCGAGGAGGGAAGCTCCTACATCTTCGAAGGAACCAGAACCCTTCTGTGAAGTGGGAGTGGCTGCTTGCAAAGGTATAGTCAACGAACGGAAATAATGGGTGATTTTTTAAGAGCTATAGGAAAATTTTTCAAAAAACAAAAACACATAAAATTCAGAAAAATTCATGAAATATTTATTTGAATCGATAGTACGGTCCATATAATTTAATGTTTGAAGATTATTGCATGCAAATATTGACCGCGACTGCGCCTCAAATAGTCCATCCGCTTAGTCCAATTTTTGCATACTCTTTCCAACATTTCGGCCGGTATTTCACCAATAAATGCTTCAATGTTGTCTTCCAATGCGTCAATTGAAGCGGGCTTGTCTGTATAGACATGAGCTTTAACATGAGCCCCACAAAAAATAGTCTCAAGGCGTTAAATCGTACGACCTAGGCGGCCAATTGACCGGTCCCGAACGTGAAATAAAATGTTCACCGAACTCGCCTCTCAATAAGTCCATTGTTACGCGTGCTGTGTGGCATGTGGTATGTGGCACCGTCTTGTTGAAACCACATGTCATGCAAGTCAAGCTCTTGCATTTTGGGCAAAAAAAGTTGGATATCATCTCACGGTAGCGCTCACCATTCACAGTTACGTTACGAATCGCAGCATCTTTGAAGAAGTACGGTCCAATGATGCCACCAGCCCATAAACCGTAACTTTTTCTGGATGCATTGGTAGCTTTTGCAATGCTTCTGGCTGATCTTCACTCCAAAATCAACAATTCTGCTTATTTATGTATCCATTGAGGCAAAAATGAGCTTCGTCGCTGAACACAATTTTTCGATAAAGAAGTGGATCTTCGGCCAACTTTCCCAAGAGCCCATTCACCAAAAATTCTGCGTTGCGTTAGGTCGTTCGGCTTCAATTCTTGCACCAGCTATATTTTGAAAGGCTTCACACCTAAATCCTTCCGCAAAATTTTCCACGTTGTTGAGTAACAGAGGTCCAATTGCTGCGAACGTCGACGAGTCGATAATTGATGGTCATCATTAACACAGGCCGACACAGCTGCGATATTTTCTTCAGTTCGATCTACTTCGTAAGAGTGTTGGTGGTTTAATGTCCAACAATGTAAATTTGTGGCGAAATTTAGTCACAATAGCCCGAATAGCTGCTTCAGTGGGTCGATTAAACTGACCATAAAATGGAAGAAGCGCGCGATGAACTTTCAGAACAGATTAACGCATTTTGATAATAAAATTCAATGATTTGCAAGCGTTGTTCGTTTGTAAGACGATTCATGGTTAAATTATAGACCAAACTGAAGATGTTTGACAGTGAAGCAAAACATGAAACGTGCGTGAGCTGTTTAAACCAGTGTTGCCAAAAAGATAATGGCTAAACAAAGCACCCGTTATACAGAGAGGCAAAGACTTTTCTCAAACCAAGTGGTTTTAAGGCAATCGAAACTTTTGCTAAGAGACTACAATAAGAGATGGATCTGAGTCATGTACTAAACTATGCAGAAACAGCCTGAGGTTTGTAAACGGTCTTTGAGTACAACATTGTATAATCATTTAGAGTGTGCCCAACATACGAGTATGAATTCTGTGGCGATAAGTATAAATGAATGGAACACATTTTTGAAACCAGTGGGACATTAATCCATTCCAGCAAGCAACACTTAAGTGCGAATCAAGTGCTAGAGGCAGGGATTTGTTTTTGTTAACACCGAGTAACATCACGAAATTTGTCAAGGCAGTAGGTTTGAAGTGAAGTCGCCCTAGTCTAGTAGGTAGTGTGTTAGCTTATTAGACATGAGGTCACGGTTCAATCCCCAGATCAAGCATGTCCAACAAAATGAAAACTATAAAATTTTATTCTTACGGCGACTTCCTCTCCTCTCGGATTTCTGGCAAAAACTCTGAGAGTAAATAAAAAATTTGCCGTGAAAAGTTTCTCAAAAATCTATCGTTCGGAGTCGACTTTAAACTGTAGTTTCCGCCACTCATACACAAAAAAACACACACACAGCATAAGAGGTGTACGAAAGCTAAGTTGTAATCCAGAATGAAGGATTGTAATGCACAATTAAGTAAGTACTGGGCTTGAAGGAGGCTATATATAGCGATACCCTATAAAGTCAGAGCAGAGCATAACAGATCGTATGGCCGCAGTAGTAAGACACCTACAACTTCACAAAAACAACAATGGATTTAAAATGTGTGAAGCGGCATTTAAATTGTGGTGTTTATATGATCTACACACCTAATAACATTACAATGTAGGGCGCCTTAAATATTCGCCATTGCTTGGCAACTTAATTTCCTGATTTGTTTTCCTCGTGTATGGAGCATTGTTTCTTTTTCGTTTTTCCTCTATTCTGTCAAATAGTTTTTAAAGGCGGCAATTGGTGCTATACAGCAAAAAAAGGCCTATTCATTATTGCCTGGCGGATATTGGAGACCTCATTATTATTTTCCATTGCCGGCATAGCTGGCATGGCATGTTCTGTTGTTTCTCTTGCTAAAAGGTGTTGTTGTTTCACAGTGAATTTGTGTTTTTAATTTTGTTTTTTTTTCCCTTTTAGCCGTGGCTAAAATCAAATTTTGTGATTTTCATATCAAATTTCATGTTTGTGAGTGTGTGTGCGTTTTTCATTTGTGGGCCTATTCTTTTGTGAATGGATTGCTTCAAATTGCTTCAAAATGGCAAATGAGCGAAAGAACGTTAGGCATTCTGTTTTTTTTTTCTTGGTTAATTAGTAATTATAACGGTTTTAACTAAAATGAGGATAAAATTTGCAAATACATGTACAATTAAATTAAATACTGGCCATAATTAATTAACGTTTCGTATTACCAAAAAAAATATACAAAAAACGATTCCAAATAGGTTGTGTAAGCAGTGGCTTACAAAAGTCAAATGGAAAGCAAATATGCAGAGATTTTCTCCTTTGTCCTTTGGGTAATTTTATTGTGTAGGACAGTGTAATTAAAACATAATTATCGAAAATTGATGCCCTTTTTTAAAAGTTTTCCTTGAAATTAAATGCAATTAGAAAACAAATAAAAGCAGAGACTACAGGCAATGCCAAAAATATGAGAACGTTGCCTTATTTCGTTCTCATTTTGTAAGTTTTGTTAGAGATTTTTAAGGAGATAAAAAAGGGAAATTAGTTTCAATGAAAATATGTTTTGAAAACTAGGAAAAGTCTTCGCACTTCGAGACCGCAGCCACTGAGAAATGTTTTAGAAATGTCCGATAACGTACAGAGGCAAATGGATCTCGAATTAATGTGGTTCACGAATGACTACAGGAGGCACTTAAGCCCAGGTTTAAGTGAATCTAACCAATGAGCCATAAGGGAACAAAAAAGTACACTAGCCAAGACTTGCCCCCTTTTGTATATGGTCGAGTAGCTTTGAAATTGTTTTTGACAACCAAACCGAAATCAAACCTAGGTATTGTTTACATACATACGTAATTGACCATTACAACCTTTCAATCTGGATTATGGCCTACGGTTCGTTACTTTACTGGACCAAACTTCAATGGTCTTATATAGGTACACTGGTCGACACTGGGCGCTAGTCAATGCAACGCTCAACTCTTGTATTAAGGTTGGCCTATAATTTTTTTTTTACGCCGAGGAGTTGTAAGTGTACCTAACCGCACCATAGAGGAAGTCGTCACATCCTACGTGTGTGGGGCCCTCACCCACTAAATCCTCCCCTCGCCTCGTGGACCTGTTGTGCCCACTCCGTAACTACGGTGGTATTACTTCGGAGTGGAGTCCCTTTGGCCCCTGCGTGTTCATATCCGCGTGCGGATTGCGTGTTGAAAGAAAGTTGAAGAGACATCTAAGTGTCTCCACTATTCCTTTCGTCCAGGTCCCTGATTCGAATTTCGCCTGACACGTGTGCCAGTTTCATCTATGCCGGCGTGCCCACATGTTCCGCAGGCTCAAGATCTCTCTTCTTCAGTCTTAGAATGCTCTCCACGTAATAAGCCACTGAGGTCCAATTTTCTCTACTCTAACGATCATAACCCCGACAATGTTACCGGTCGTGATCGTCCCGACTATCGACGTCAGTGCAGAGCGATAGCTCTGCCAGCATGCACATTCGAAAACAGTATGCTCTGCATCATCAATTACCTCCCCTTCCTCGTAAAGACAGTAAGGGGAGGCGGTCTTGCCCATTCTGTGCAGATATTTCCTAAAATATCCGTGACCCGATAGCAAATGTCCTCTGCAAATTTCCGAGCAATCCATAGCCTTATGTTCGGAATAAGTCTCGCCATCCATAGGTTGGCCTATAATGGATACCTTGACAATTGCATTTCATTTGCGGTAGGACATAGGTGAAGTTAAAAGTGTGGTGGTCAATTATATATTCTACTGCAGGTACTAATTGCATCATGGTGCCTTAGTTCAATTTAAGTACCTGGGAAGCTGGCTGGGTTTCCAGCAATTCATAAGAAGCGGTTCTGTATGTGCTGTATTTTTGAATTGGTTTAAGCATTGATCACAGGTCCATTCTTAGTGTTAAACTTAATGTCGAATCAATAAGTCTTAGGCTTATTGAAATCAGTTTTTTCACTCGACTTCAATGGGAAACTGTCTGTAGATCAGACACAAGTGCAGTTTCCAGAGAGATTATCAACTGGACAGAGGAATATTTGCCGTTCAAAATGAGAAAGAGAAGGAGAAAATGTTACCTACTTCACGTAGTTGTTCATTACAACCCTTTAGTCAGGATTACAACCTAGCCTCTAACACCAGCCATGTTGGGTGTTAATTTTAACCATGAATGGTTACAAAATTAGCTTACAGACTCGATAATTATGGTTGAAAGCGCTCGGGCGCTTCCCCACATAGTGTAAAACCCAGTAGCTATACTAAGCATATACGAATAAAACAAAACAATTACAAAAGGAGAGATTCGGGACGGCATCTTACCTACTTAATCGGTCACTAAAACTCTTTAGTCAAGATTACAACACACACCACCCATGTTGCGTGTATTAATTTTATACATGAGTGGCGTGACCTACATTTTAAAGCCAACTGTAAACGATAGATACTCGAAAAACCTTCCACAGCAATTTTACTTACACTTTAAAGTTTTTGCCAGAAATCTGCTGAGAGAAAGTCGCCGTAAGAAATACTTTTTTGTATTTTGTCTTGATGCCTGGCCTGGGGCTCGAACCCTGGCTTTACGTCTAATGAGCCAACACACTACTTACTAGACCACGGTGACTTCAAGTGAATTAGGGTTACTCTTTAGCTGAATTGGAATCGACTTAACATTACTGCTTCGAATTTAAAAGTTATTAATTTTCAAACAATCTTCTACTTCCACTAGCATGCCCATGTAAATTAATCGAATTTCTTTCTGTTTTTCATTCACTTTCAGACAAACTCCATCCATACCTTTCCGATAAAAGGTAAGTTGAATTCAATTTCGAATAATTTCTTGCTTTCCTTTAAATTTCTCTTGTATTTTGTAAGATTTAAAATTACAGTGATGGATATATGTTTTTAAAGCACTAAATTTCTTTCGTTCGCATTCTCTCTTATCTAACAAGCAAGTGACAGGTTAGTATGAGAGTGTCACGAAATATGTGTAACTCTTAGGAGCATAGGATCAATTAGGAGTATTTAATTATACTGTCCGAGTCCGGAATACATTCTAAATCGTATCATGCTCTATTGACTGTCAGAATACTTGGTGTCTGTACTGTCACTTGGTGCACAGCAGCTGACTTCGTATAAACACAGCTGTTGTTTATTGGCTCACAGAGGCTGACGCCGCGTATACGCCCTAGTCATTTATTTGTTCACTTGTGTTTTCGCAAACAATAATGACGATTTCTGGTCAATTGCGCCGTCATGAAATGTTCCAAAGTGTGATAGAGGTGAGCCGTAGCGGAAGGGCTAAAGAGAAGACTAGATTCGGTTAGGTTGGAGAGGTAGCTTTGATATCAAAGCTCACTTGAGCAAGCACAGCGGCTCGTTGTGACGCCAGGGGTAAGTGCAGTCCCCGTACTGACCAAATTCCACCGAACTCATGGAAGAAATTGGTCAGCGCAGGGGCTGCACACTAAAAGCATGACTTCCTTAAGCTGGAAAATTCCTTGAACGAAGGTATATCCTTGATATCAATGGATGATAACTCCAATAATCTGACAGGGAATGGAAAGTAGAAGAAATGACCTAAATTTGCAGCTCGCAAGGGGTGGGCATTGGCAAAGAAAGTGGATAACAGTGTCCTCCTCTTCAGCAGATACACAACATCGGCGGTAGTCTTTCCGCGTGTCTTCCAATAACGCAATGACCTGTAGGCATAGCCACTGTGATCGAGATGATCTTGTGATCAAATTTGAGTAGTTGGTTGGTATGTCTCCTATCTATCATGGATGAAGTGAGTCTGGCAACTGAGCAAGATTCCTCAATAGCCCAGGATAGGTTGACATCCCGAAATCGTTTTTAAACTCCCCACTATTCACAGGTGGAATTCTCCCTGTACCTGAAGAAGTTTTTTCCGATCGCTATAACCGCTACTCTCTTCCTCTTTTCTCTCTCCCATGAACTATTTTCTTAATTCCTACACAATGCCCCTCTTTGTTTTAGAGGCTTACCTTGAGTGTTCATCGTAAATGAAAACATACTTGGTGCTTGTCAACTTATATTCAACACTGTAAACTGATTTCTCAATTGTTATGATTTTTTTTTTGTTTTTTTTTTGTTTTTTTTTTGTTTTTTGATTTTTGTTTTTCCTAAGGCCAATTGCATTTTGGGGCATTTAAATTTTGCACGAATTTCGATTCTTCTTTTAAAAGCCATGCACGCACACACATGCACACACTTTCTCAGAAAAATTCCCTCATTTACGATATTAATTATGCAAATACGATATGAAGTTTTGGGCGAACAAAAATATTCACAGAACTTTTGGAAAATTTCAATAGAATTACTAATGCAGATATACAACACGAATCTATACGCACACACTCATACAGGAGATCAGCTTTCAGGGTAATTTCTGCCATTCGCACGGTGTCTACTGATGCAGCATTGGAGACTGCGGGGATAATGCCCCTGAAGCTAGTAGTGGACGTAGAGAGGAGAAAATGTGACACAAGGAAGGAAACAGATCTTTCGAGCCGTGTTCAATTAGTGGATGATGCTATGGATAGATGGCAGCAAGACTGCTCCAATTCCACCAAGGCTCATACCGAGCATAGGCGAATGGACCAAAAAGAAACACAAGACCAGGTGAACTTACACCAGACACAGTTGCTAACCGGCCATGGATGTTGTAGAGCATATCTCCATAAGTATGGTCACGACATAGATGAAGCATACCCTGAATGCCGCAATGAAAGGGAAATGGCAGAGCATGTTTTCCTTACTTGCTCGTGATACGATAGTTCCCTGGAGAGGAGAATAGCATACCAGGTAACGCCAAATACCAGGATACCAGGGTCCGCCAAATAACTTTTTTTTTTGAAAATGCTTTAATAAAAACTATTGAATATTTTCTCAAATTTCTTTTTTTATTTGAAAGTACAATCCTTCCGGTTAATAATGGAAAATAATTTCAGTCAAATGGCTGCCTCGGTTGGCCATGCAGTAGCCTACACGATCGGTCCAATTTTTAAGCACATTATCGATTGTGTGCAGCTGTATTTCACCAATGGCTTCACGAATATTGTCCTTTAAAGCGTCAATTGTCTCTGGCTTGTCGGCATAAGAGTTATCTTTTACGGCACCCCACAAATCATAGTCCAACTGTGTCAAATCGCAGCTCTGAGGTGGCCAAACGACATCAGCTCTGCGGCTGATAATGCGATCTTCAAAAAAAACGCAAAACATTGAATGTAGCTTCGGCTGTGTGGCACGTAGCGCCGTCCTGTTGAAACCAAATGTTGCCATTATCCTCCTCTTCAATTTTTGTGAACAAAAATTCGTTCAACATGGCCCGATAACGATTGCCATTGTCTGTAACGGTCACTCCTTGCTCATTTTCGAAGAAAAATGGCCCAATTATGCCTCTGGACCAAAATCCCCACCAAACAGTGACTCGTTTTGGGTGCGTCGGCTTTTCAATGTATGCGTGCGGGTTTTCTGTGCCCCAAATGCGGCAATTTTGCTTGTTTACATATCCGCCAAGATTAAAATGAGCTTCATCTGAAAAGATGCATTTTTTTTGCCAAAATCGGCATCTTCTGTAAGTCGATCGCAGGCCCACTTAGCGAGGCAGCCATTTGAATGAAATTATT
Source organism: Sarcophaga subvicina (assembly GCA_936449025.2). Taxonomy (NCBI): domain Eukaryota; kingdom Metazoa; phylum Arthropoda; class Insecta; order Diptera; family Sarcophagidae; genus Sarcophaga; species Sarcophaga subvicina. The sequence continues at coordinate 90,032,536 of OW388081.2, read as the reverse complement.
TTCCATTATTAACCGGAAGGATTGTACTTTCAAATAAAAAAGAAATTTGAGAAAATATTCAGCAGTTTTTTTCTAAAGCATTTAAAAAAAAAGTTATTTGGCAGACCCTCTAGGTAACCTGATGTTAGGTTAGGTTAGGTTAGGTTAGGTTAGAGGACGTGTACTTGTCAATTAAGACAAGTACAGTTACCCGGAGGTCGAATTGACCCATTATACAACGTCCTACTTTCTCACACCACATATAGTGTGTGTGTTAATTTTATACATGAGTGGCGGGACCTACAGTTTAAAGTCGACTCCGAACGACAGATTTTTATTTATTGAGAAACTTTTCATGGCAATTTTTATTTACTATCAGAGTTTTTGCCAGAAATCTGCTGAGAGGAAGTCGCCGAAAAAATACTTTTTGTATTTTTGGCTTTGATGCCTGGCCTGTGGTTCGAACCCAGGCTTTTGCGTCTAATAAGCCAATACACTACCTACTAGACTACGGCGACTTCTAACCTGATGTTAATTTCATATGACAATTGGAACACAGTTTGTGTGTAAGGACGAACGAGGTTTGGTAAGTCTTGTGGCGAATCGTTCACATTGGTTAGGCCGTCAATTTCTTTTAAAATTATTTCCAGCATTTAGCTCCTAAAGCTATAAAAAACACACATATGGCACAAATACATGTGGCCCCAACATAGCGCAAATGTAACTTCCTTTACAGACTTCTTTTGATTTTTTTGAAGCGGAATTTAATCAAAAAATTTAACAACCAACCAGACACACACACTAAGGCACTCTAACAAAAACAAAGGAAATGTTGAAATCTAGAAGAGCATATTAGAAGAAAAACTGAAGTTTCTTAAATAATTTGTTTATAAACAACAACAACAGCAACATCAGTGGCCGAAAATATAAAATTTTTGGTAAAATCAGTAAAAAAACACCAGTCACCTTGCAGCACTTACTTTTGGTTAGAGAATGATGATGATGATGATGATGATGATGTTATTGGTGATTATGATGCATATTGCACAAGTACACCCATAGGATAAATTAATACATATTTACATAAATACACACACATATGTACATCGTATAGTAGATGTTGATGTAGATTTTACTAGAGTGATGAAAACTAAATAAAATATCCCAGTGTTTTATATGCGAAACTTAACGACAGCATAAATACGTTAGTATATGTGTGTGCATAAATATTTGTATACATACATGTGTATTATATACATACATACATACATACATACATACATACATACATAAATATTCTTGTATGACGTTTGTATGTGACTAAAGTTATGCATTTTAATACCAACACACTTATTTGATGGATACACTGCAAAGCATTTGCATGCGGAAGCATGGTTTAAAGAAGTGGAAACAATTCATTTCACTGTGATTACTGTCACCTTAAATAATTCAATTTTCAATCATATTGTTGCGAAAATGAAAATTCCAGATACTGGTGTTTTGCTTTAAAATCGCTTAACCTTACAATTATAAACAAAAAGCTACAAAAACAAAACAATGCTGGAAACAAAACTGTTTACAAATTATCGTACTGCTTAATAATGGGTGATTTTTTAAGAGCTATAGGAAAATTTTTCAAAAAAAAAACAATAAATTCAGAAAAATGCATGAAATTTTTATTTGAATCGATAGTACGGTCCATATAATTTAATGTTTGAGGATTTATTTCATGCAAATGTTGACCGCGACTGCGTCTCAAATGGTAAATCCGCTTAGTCCAATTTTGGCATAATCTTTCCAACATTTCGGCCGGTATCTCACGAATAAATGCTTCAATGTTGTCTTCTAATGCGTCAATTGATGCGGGCTTGTCTGTATAGACATGAGCTTTAACATAGCGTTAAATCGCACGATCTAGGCGGCCAATTGACCGGTTCCGAACGTGAAATAAAATATTCACTGAACTCACCTCTCAATAAGTCCATTGTTACGCGTGCTGTGTGGCATGTGGCACCGTCCTGTTTAAACCACATGTCCTGCAAGTCAAGCTCTTGCATTTTGGGCAAAAAAAAGTTGGATATCATGTCGCTCACCACACACAGTTACGCTACGATTCGCAGCATCTTTGAAGAAGTACGGTCCAATGATGCCACCAGCCCATAAACCGCACCAAACTGTGACTTTTTCTGGATGCATTGATAGCTTTTGCAATGCTTCTGGCTGATCTTCATTCCAAAATCGACAATTCTGCTTATTTACGTATCCATTGAGCCAAAAATGAGTTTCGTCGCTGAATACAATTTTTCGATAAAGAAGTGGATCTTCGGCCAACTTTCCCAAGAGCCCATTCACCATTTGCGGTAGGTCGTTCGGCTTCAATTCTTGCACCAACTGTATTTTGATAGGCTTCACACCTAAATCCTTCCGCAAAATTTTCCACGTTGTTGAGTAACAGAGGCCCAATTGCTGCGAACGGCGACGAATCGATAATTGATGGTCATCATTAACACTGGCCGATACAGCTGCGATATTTTCTTCAGTTCGCACTCTACGTAAGCGTGTTGGTGGTTTAATGTCCAACAATGTAAATTTGGTGCAAAATTTAGTCACAATAGCCCGAATAGCCGCTTCAGTGGGTCGATTAAACTGACCATAAAAAAATCACCCTTTATAACAACAAATACCAGCAGAGAAAAACATGGTAAACAAGTAAACCAAAATATACAAACAACACTACAATAATAAATGTAAACAACGATGTTAATATTTATAGAGATTTCGAGAAGGCGAAGTCATAAACATTCGCCTTCAAAAACATTCATCAGACTGTTTACTTTGCCATATAACAGGCAAGACAAAGCAGACGACATTAGTAGTGAAGGTCAGTCAGCCATCTTGTGTGAAGACGCGGTGTGTTTGAAGACAGTAATCGTGTGTTTGAAGATCTCCGTTACAAAGACGTATTGAATAATTGTTTAGTGATTGTTGTTGTTTATGGCAAAAAGGCAATTGTTGTTGTTTACATAAAGTTGTGAACAGTGGCACGCAGAATTGTACGAAAAATAAAGAATCTTAATTAAACATACATACATACATAATTGGTCATTACAACCCTTCAGTCAGGATTACGACCTAGTTTTTCAGCACCACTTATGTAGTGTGTGTTAATTTTATAAATGAGTGGCGGGACCTACAATTCAAAGTCGACTCCGAACGACAGATGTTTGAGAAACTTTTCATGGCAATTTTTATTTACTCTCAGAGTTTTTGCCAGAAATCTGCTGAGAGGAAGTCGCCGAAGAAATACTTTTTGTATTTTATTTTGATGTCTGGCCTGGGGCTCGAACCCTGGCTTTTCGTCTAATAAGCTAACACACTACCTACTAGACCACGGCGATCTTAATCTTAATTAAAACTAGGTCGTAATCCTGACTGAAGGGTTGTAATGACCAATTATGTATGAATTAAAACTAAAACCGTTGTCTACAAATAACTTCCCCTGCGGATCATTTCTGCGGAAGAAAGTAGAGGTCAAAAGGGGGGTCATACTATATGGATTATTTAAACATGATTGCAGCCTCTTAATTTTATTAAGCTGAAAATGAAGATGAACATTTTTATCGTCTAACTCGTGCTTGTAGCCGAGCTCTTGAACCACTACAATACCATACTTAAACGAAAAAAGTGTAGGGTATGCACGTGACAAGAGTGATGGCGAAAAAGTGTTCGCCTATTGCCGTAACCAAACCAAGAATTTGTTATACAGATACCAGACACTGTAGATAATCGTTTGAGAATCGCTTTATTGGTGGTTCTGTAACGCATATCGATGAATATCCTTGGGTTGCTCTCATCGAATACAAACTTCGTAGGTTTTAATAACATTCCCCTCCCTCTCCCACTTTTAAAATATGAAAACTGATTCTGTTTTCATGTTTACTCTTAAGCGGACAATATAAAAAGCCATCATTGTGGTGGTAGCTCGATAAATAACCGTTATGTGTTGACAGCCGCTGATTGTACGCCTGCTGATGAGGAAAAACATGTGACTGTCTCTGGTGTACGTTTCGGCGAGTGGAATATCACTACTGAACCTACTGATCTGGCAGTCTAATGAGTTGTGTAGGACTCTAGTCTGTTACACTACTCTGATTTGTAATACTTTTAAAATAGTTTGTAATTCTATTCCTATTAATAAATTAAACAAATAAAATAAAATGGAGGGAATGCACAGTCATAATAACATGGATTTTATACAAAATCTAAGCTTTAAAAAATACCAACAAAACAACTGCGAAAGATAATTAAGACTTAAACAGGTTTTTTGTTGTTGTTGTTTTTAAAAGTACTAAATTAGATCAACAAAAAAAGGCAAAATCACGTAAAAATCTATTTTAAAAGTATTTTTTTTTTGGGTTTAATTACACAGATTTTTACTGAGAACATAAAAAACCGAAAACAAATTATTTTTAAAATTCTTTCGGTTTTAAACGTTAATTTATTTCTGTTGGATTTTTTTTAATATTTTTTTAATTTTTTTTTTCCTCTTTTTTGAGTTGAAAAACAATTCTGGATGAAATAAATTTTTTTTTATTTTAATAGAACAATAAAATTTATTAACAAAATAATTAACAAAAAACAACATTTTATAAACTGGTAATCAGTTTAATAACATTGTTTTTCTTTTCATACTCACTAAGTACAACAACAACAGCATTTTCATAAAACATCTCTAAATACTTAGGCCAGGAGAGCAGCAGTTGTTTTAATTGAAGCTTCATTTGTTTTCTGGTTTTTTAAGATTTTTTTTCACAATTATTGACTGCAACTGACTGACTCATTTGGGCCTATTTTCTGTATAAGCCAGCATCATTAAAATTAAGTTTTTATATGCGAATGTTTTGTATTTCAAAAATCATTAATTTTGGGTGACTCAATTGCAATTACATCAGCAACATGAGGGATTTCTCGTGAAGCTAAGCGAGCTTACGTGCTGGATGTTGAATAACCGGCTCTTAAGCTTTGGTCCGACGATGTATTTAACGAAAATTTAACCCCCCAACAGCAATATGTTTTATCAGAGACAACTGTTAATACCAATTTCAGTACATCAATCAGCTCACAAAGCCAATGAATATCAAGAAGCTTCAGGAATGCTTTGGAAACGATTCTATGTTCCTTCAAGCAAAGAACCTGACTTAAAAAAGTAAATTTTCACTTTTACACGATGTAAAGGATTAAATATATACAGATTTATTTACAATTCCAAAATGGTTTCAAAGTTTACATTCCAAATTCAGTGTGTTAGTGTTAAGGCTGTAAGAGACTCTCAATCCATTCCATGTATGCACCAACTCTAGTATAAACTGCGGGCCAATCAGGCTTTAAGCAAGGTTCGCTACCAAACGATACAATACCAACGAAAACATAAACGTCCCGCGAATCAACATTCTGCTTCGATATCAAAGGATCACCCGAATCGTATAAACAGGCATCTTTACCTGGTTCTCCATCTGCTTACACTTACGGTCGTACCAACAGTCTTGTATTTTTTTTGTTTTTTTTTTTTTTGCTTAAATACGTTTTGCGGCAACTTTCAAATTCGACACCTGGTACGGTCACCATTTTTTTTCACCGGACTCATTAAACCCGCTGCCGTTATACCCCAACCAATAACTTGCATTGCTACGCCATCGAAAAGTTTTGAGCGTTGTTCAGGGCGAACAGGCAAGCATATCGGTTGTATGAAATTCGTGAAATGAATATTACGATCCAAACGAATCAGAGCAACATCGTTGTAAAGAAACGGTCCTCCCTTCCCAGTATTGGGACTATATTTGGGATGAACATATACATTTTGGGATGAATCTGTTCGACGCCAACAAGCAAATGGGGATGAGCACACGTCTTGTCAACGTTTCTAAGTACTTGGCAATCTGGATCGGTAGTAATATTCCACTCGCCTAAACGTAGACCAGAGATCGTGAGATTTTTTAATTGATCAATAGCTGCACAATGATCGGCTGTCAATAAATAATATTTATCAAGATGCCGGCACACTGATGTGGGTCTCTATTGTTCGCTTAAGAGTTAATATGAAAACAGAATCAATTTTTATATTTTAAAAGTGGGGGAGGAAGGGAAATGCTGTTGAAACCTACGATATTTAGATTCGATGAGAGCTATATTAACCAATATTCGTTGTAGAACCACCATAAATGCGATCCTCAAGTGATTGTCTACAATGTTTGGCATCCGGCAATAATTTATTGATTTGGTAACGGCAACACACGATTACATTGGTGCTATCTCTCTTGCCACACTCGCTCTGTTGCAAGAAGGCGGTTTCTATTGGAGTTCTGTTGACATTTTCTTGCAACCGTACTAATTCAGGACAACCCCTGACGTTTATACAGTCATCTTCATGTCCATCAGGGGTGTTACAAACCCAATTTATGTTGGCTTTGATAGAAAAAAGAATAAAAAATTACAAAATAGTCGAACGTATTAGAAACAAGTGCTATAAGGTCACGAAATTATTTTAAATTTTTTTTCAAACCATTTGAAGGTGAATCAAAAGAAACGAAACTTCAAGGCACTTCTCAAACTATTAAGATTTGTTGTTATTTTTGTATTTTGATTTGAAAGACGAGTTCATTTGAACAAAGCTCCCCACAATGCTAGTGGTGGAAGAGGACTTACTGGTCAAAGAATCTTTCACAAATAATGCTGACAAAACGCCAGCAATTTTTAGAACTGATTGTCCCATCTTGTTGTCCTTTTCCTGTTTATTGTTCTAGAAACGTTAGACGCGGCTTGAACTGAAACTGAAATTTTATTTCAAAATCATTTTAATTTATAGGAGACTTTTAAGCAGAAGTATAATTAACGAGAACGTTACGCATTGTGGCGTGGTTAATTGCGAAAGTATGTGCGAACACCTCTTACGGCGAAAGAAGGGCCAGTGACAGTAAACAGAGGGCTCCGAATTTCAAAATATTCAAAGCGTGAAATGTCAAACTGCTTCTGTTATTAATCGATTTTTAAATATTTCAAATCCGGCAATGCCCTAGCACCTGTGGCATCACAACGGGCCGCTATGCGTGCTCAAGTGAGCTTTTTTGGTAAAATTAAACCTACCACGCTAACCTAACCTAACCTAACCTAGCAATGCCCGTTTTTGGAGGGGGATAGGAACTTCTTTGAATCCATAACGAAAATGTTTTCCCTTCTACTCTTGCATTCGAGTCTTCATTGCTCGCGCGCTACACCACTCAATCTCATCAAGGTAAACTACATCTCCTAATCAGCTTTCTAACAAAAGTAGATTAAATTGTGTTCTATAAGGGTCCGTTGTCATACTGGCTGGTACCTATCCCCCCATTGAAGTTATAACTCCTGTCTGGTATTTGACAACCACTTATGTTGTGTGTGTTTATTTTGTATACATGAGTGGCAGTACATACAGTTTAAAATCGACTTCGAACGACAAATCTCTTGGAAACTTTTCCTTTCAATTTTATTTGACTCTCGAGAGTTTTTGACAGAATTTTGCTTAGTTTGCTTTTGTTCCGAGATGTCTGAGCTAATGTTTGAACCACTTTTGGCTCTTGTCTAATAAGCCAGCATACTACCAGCTAGACTACGGTGATTTCTTTTGATTCAGATGCCGAGTATAATGTTCATTGGAAAATTATCTCCATCTTGCTTTACTTAAATCACTTACAGTTTAAAAAATAGTTATTCTTTATGCATGTATACATGTATGTATGCAGATATTTGTATTTGCATTTGCATACACACGTAGGTATACAAGACAACATTTGTTTTTGTATTGGTAGAATATCTTTATGTATGTATGTCTGTAGATTGTTTTGTTATATCGCAATATTCGTTGTTGTTATTGTATATTTATGCGATACTTTAACGCTTAAGGATGATTTCATGCTATTGCCTCACTCTCTCCCTCTCTCTTCTCTCTCGCCCACGACCACCACCACCACCATTTAACATTCCAACGCTTGTGTGAATGCATTTTGCCACGTTACGTTACGTTAAGTTATGTTACGTTTATTCGTTCGATTCGTTGGGTGCGATGGTTATTTTATCGTTAATTTGTGCGTTGATCTGGAAATGTTTTTAAATATTAATTTGCATATCGATTATAAACACCAGCAGCTACAACACAACTACGATGGCTTTTAAATTTATGAACACGTGTCACGGTTCCCTGCATCAAAACAACAACAACAACAACCAATGCTATCATAAGCATCATTTTTTTTTTTTTCTTTTGTGTGTGAAAGAATTTTTTCTCAACGAAATATGGTGAGTTTTTTCTGTTCGCCGCTGTTAAATTCATATTTCCAATACAGCCGCAGGCTCTCTTTTCTCGTATGAAACTCATACCAGGGGGTGGACGACGTTTTAAAGCTTCATAGAGAGTCATGTGTTTGTTTCGGTGGCAGGGGAAGACAAAACCAAAAAAGATGAGATATTGTTTGCCAGAAGAGAGCAAAAAAAAACAAAAAAGATGTTAAAAACCACTTGACTGACTATAATGGTTGGTATTCGATTATATTACGGGCGATATACTCGTTTCAAAATTCATTGATTTTGAGTTAAAAAAAAATAATTTTTTCATAGGCATGGGTTTCCACATAAAAAAAATTAAATTAAGCCGGCATAAATTGAATTAAAAATCATTTAAAAAATAATTTTTTAACAATTTCCACTACTCCACAGAGTAGTCGTGAAGTCTAGTAGGCAGTGTGTTGGCTTATTAGACGAAAAGCCAGGGTTCGAGCCCCAGGCCAGACATCAAAATAAAATACAAAAAGTATTTCTTCGGCGTCTTCCTCTCAGCAGATTTCTGGCAAAAACTCTGAGAGTAAATAAAATTGCCATGAAAAGTTTCTCAAAAATCTGTCGTTCGGAGTCGACGTTAAACTGTAGGTCCCGCCTTTCATGTATAAAAGTAACGCACACAACATGAGTGGTGTGAGAAGCTAGGCCGTAATCCTGACTGAAGGGTTGTAATGGCCAATTATGTATATATGTACTACTCCACAGAGAGTCTGATTAAGAGATTAAAGATACGTGAATTTTTTAATCGAATAAAAAAAAATTATAATCGAATAAAAAAAATTGAATCGAATAAAAAATTTTTATAATCGAATAAAAAAATTGAATCGAATAAAAAAATTTTTATAATCGAATAAAAAAAATTAAAGGAATAAAAAAATTGTTTTTGTTGTAAATCTATTGCAATCAAGTACAATATCCGCTATTATCACAATACCTATGACCTTTGGATATACTCTACAAAGTCCCAGTAATGATTCACAAAGAATATCATGATATAGAAGAAGTCTAGTAGGTGTTTTGACTAGTTAGACGTGAGACCGAGGTTCAAACTCTAGGTCACACATGTCGAACCCAAGCGCAATACGAAAAAAAAATATTTTTCGGCAAAAACTCTGAGAGCAAATAAAATTGACATGAAAATTTGCTCAAAAATCTGGTATTTGAAGTCGACTTCGAACTCATGGGTGAAACTAACACCCATTAACTGGATTGTAATGACCAAATAAGTAAGTAAAAGGCGTAGTTTTTAATAGGCCTTCACTTACTTTTCCCTCTGCTCTAGGATCCAAAAATTGAAAATTAAAAACAAGTGAATAAAATTAAGAAAAAAAATTTAATTTAATTACGTATGTATACAGTTATAGTTTCTCTAACAAATTATATACATACATGTGCAGCCCTTGCGTTGACCAACTTCAAACTTTTCCCTGATTTTGGTGGAACTTGGTTAGTACAGGGACTGCGTTCACCAGTGGCATCACAACGGGCCGCTATGCGTGCTCAAGTGAGCTTTGTGAGAACAGAGCTACCACTTCGACCTATGTACATACATATTTACATGCATTTTGAAAAATTCAATTGCAACATTGTATCACAATGGCGATTGCCTTAAAATAAAACGAATCTGTTTGTAATTCTCCTTATCTTCATTGCACAGAAAATTGTATCGCCAATGGGTACGCAATAGTTGAATAAATTTTTCAAATTTTAATGATTTCTTTGATATTTTTCGTTTTTTTCTTTTTGTTTTCTGTTCCTTTAACAAATTGTAGAAGAATATTTTTGTAATAAAAAGAAAAACCAAACAAATTGAGTACAAATATTTTTGTCATTCATACAACATACAGCAGCAACAGCAACAACAACAACATCAACAACACGGACAGTAATAATAATAATAATAAAATAAAATTTAACAACAACGATAAATAATTTGTATTAAAATAAATTAAAATAAAGAAACATTCAGATTCGGATTCGGATTCAAAGATTTTTTTATTCGCCGAAATATAAAATTTTTTTTATTTTTTTTTTTGCTCATCAACGAAGCAACATTGTTTGTGGTTAATATAGGGTGTTCGCAATTATGTTAAACGAAAGTCACATAACCGGGGTTTTTAATCGTTTAATAATTATTGTGTTCAAAATTTTTTATATTTTTTAATTAATCGTCAAAGAAATTTTTAATCGGTTAACCTATTTTTTTTAATGAACACTAATTGCTAAACGATTAAAGCACAGATATTTACCATTTTTTTTATTAATTTTCAAATGATGTTTTATTCGGTTAAACGGTTTTTTTGTAATGAGTAATATTTCTTAAACGATTAAAGCATTGTTCTTGTTAAATAACCTTCAAGGCAAAGATATTTAATATTTTTGAATTAATCATCAAATGGTGTTTTATTCGGTTAACCGGTTTTTCTTAATTAAGAATATTTTTTAAACGATTAAAGAATTTTTTTTCTTTACTAATCATCGTAGCTCACATATTTAACAATTTTGAACTAATCGTCCATAGGATTTTTATTCGATTAATATTTTTAAATTAATCGTCAAATGGTTTTTTTTGGTTAACCGGTTCTTCGTAAGGAGTAATATTTTTTAAACGATTATAGCATTTTTCTTGTTAAATAACCTTCTTAGCTCACATATTTAACAATTTTGAACTAATCGTCCAACGGTTTTTTATTCGATTAATATTTTTGAATTAATCATCAAATGGTGTTTTATTCGGTTAACCGGTTTTTTCTTAATTAAGAATATATTTTAAACGATTAAAGAATTTTTTTCTTTACTAATCATCGTAATTCACATATTTAACAATTTTGAACTAATCGTCCAACGGTTTTTTATTCGATTAATATTTTTAAATCAATCGTCAAATGGTGTTTTATTCGGTTAACCGATTTTTCTTAATTAAGAATATTTTTTAAAACGATTAAAGAATTTTTTCTCTTTAATAACCATCTCTTAGCTCACATATTTAACAATTTTGAACTAATCGTCCAACGGTTTTTTATTCGATTAATATTTTTAAATTAATCGCCAAATGGTTTTTTCTTCGGTTAACCGGTTTTTCGCAATGCGTAATATTTTTTAAACGATTAAAGCAATTTTCTTGTTAAATGCTGTTTTATTCGGTTAACCGATTTTTCTTAATTAAGAATATTTTTTTAAACGATTTAAGAATTTTTTCTCTTTAATATTAGCTCACATATTTAACAATTTTGAACTAATCGTCCAACGGTTTTTATTCGATTAATATTTTTAAATTATTCGCCAAATGGTTTTTTTTCGATTAACCGTTTCTTTGTAATGAGCAATATTTTTTAAACGCTTAAAGCATTTTTCTTGTTAAATAATCTTCTGGGCAAAGATATTTAATATTTTTGAATTAATCGTCAAATGGTGTTTTATTTGGTTAACCGGTTTTTTCTTAATTAAGAATATTTTTTTAAACGATTAAAGAATTTTTTCTCTTTAATAACCATCTCTTAGCTCACATATTTAACAATTTTGAACTAATCGTCCAACGGTTTTTTATTCGATTAATATTTTTAAATTAATCGTCAAATGGTTTTTTCTTCGGTTAACCGGTTCTTCGTAGTGAGGAATATTTTTTATACGATTAAAGAATTTTTCTTGGCAAAGATACATATTTAGTGTTTTTGAATTAATCGTTAAAAGGTTTTTTTTCGGTTAACCGGTTTTTCTTAATAAACGATCAAAACATTATTCCACTCACTGATCTACGTATGATTATTTATTTTTAATAAAATTTGTTTAACCGGTTAACAAGCGTGAATTAATATATTTTTTAATATTTTCTTTTTTTTACTCGATCAAAGCTATAAAGACAGCTTCTTTTTCTATAAATATTGGAGATATTTATCTAAATCGATTAAATTGCGTTTCTCTTTAAATAACTAAAAAATTCGATTAATCGGTTTTTTGTTAAACAAATTGTTTCCTTTGTAATTTGTTTTTTGCTTTCTAGATACCTAACCACTTGCAAATATTTAATGTTTTTCAGTTATTCGTCAAAATGTTGTTATTCGATTAACCGGTTTTTTTTTTAAACAAATTAAAAAAAAAAATAAATACAAAATAAGGAACTTGACTTATTATAAATTAAAAAACGTTTACCAAATTTTGGAATTGGTTTTTTCTTATTTGAGTAACCAGTTTTTTTTTCATTAACAAAATTTTATAAGACAATTTATACAAAAATTTTTCAATTTATTTTCGAACCGTAATTTTTTAATCGGTTTTTTCTTATTTGAGTAACCGATTTATTCCATTAACAAAATTGTATAAGAATTCTTTTTAAAAAAAATTTTTAATTTTTTTTCGAACCGGTTTTTGTTTTTTGTTTTCTTAATTCCACATTTAGTGGATACTCTTATACACAAACAATCGTTCGTTTATTTAGCCAATTGGCGAGGAAAATGAATTTTTTTCCACTTTTTTTTGCAAGTTTGATTCGACAACATCTTTTACAATAACAACAAAAAAAAAAACAAAAATGAAATAGAAATACAATACAAGAACAACAACAAAAAATAATATTTTAAATTCAATAATAAAAACAGAAAAATGCTACAATGAAGGAAGGCATTTCTAGAATTCATTGGTTTCGGTATGAAGAGAAGACAAAAAAAAACTTATTAAATAAATTGTTTATCAAATAAATAAACAATAACCTATAAAAACAATAATAAAAATAACAATACGAGAGGAACACAAAGAAAAACACAATTTAAAAATAAACGAAAATGAAAACGAATCTGTGTATTTTGTATTCCAAGCTAAATAATTATTTTTAATAAAAATTTTTTAAAAATAATGCTTGAAACAGACAGAGAAGATTATAAACTTTATTACAAGATTTGTAAACAGTTGAGATCAATAATATAGCACAGTACCAGAATAATATAAAGCATGGAACCTCGTTAAGAATATAGTTTTGCTAAACCACTACTTATAAAAAACGTTACACATGCATGCTCCCTAAGTTATGCTTTAATTTTTCTTAACTTAATAAAAGTTAGCAACAATAATAACGTTAGCTCTACGAAATAAATTCCCTAAAGAATGCTTTTATTTTTCATATTGGAGTTAATAAAGGAGAAATAACGGCGTTACCAGCATTAAATATTTAAGCATAGTTTAGAACTAAAGAGGTAACGTTGAAAGTAAGAGGCTGTACTTGAAAAAATCTGGTTCTCAATGCCGACAGAAGCTAGGAACTGAATTTTATAACAAAATTGGCCATTACAATCCTTAAGTCAGGATTACCACCTAGCTTCTCACACTACTGCTGTTGTGTGTGTTAATTTTATACAAGAGTGGCGGGATCAACAGTTTAAAGTCAGATAATAAACGACGGATTTTTTGAGAAACTTTCCAAGGCAATTTTATTTACGCTCAGAGTTTTTATTCATATTTTGGTTTTGAGGTCCGACCTGGGGTTTGAAACGAGGCCTCACATCTAATAAGCCAACACACTACCTACTAGACTACCGCGGCTACAACCCCCGACAAAAGTTGATATGTTGAAATTTTCATTTTAAGTGTGTTAAAAAGGATTGATTTTCTCTTTAAATACACGAATATTATAAACACTTTATGTTTATATTTAATATATTCGAATTATTAATTATTTCATTCGAGTAACCGGTTTTTTTTTTCAAAAAAAATTTTTGAACAGGCTAAAAGATTTTTCCGTTACAACAGCCAAGCTTTTAAAAAATTTTTACATTTTTCAAAATTATTCGTTAGATCTGATTTTTAATCGAGTAACCGGTTTTTTCATAACAAAATCTTTAAAGCAATTGAATGATTTTTCTTAACTTACAAATGTTTAAATTTTTAAAATTATTCGTTGAATCGGATTTTTATTAGATTAACCGGTGTTTTGACCGGTAACCGGTTTGTAACCAACTTGTTGCAATTGTTCAAATTTTTTTAATTATTCGTCACACCACGTTTTTTTTAAACCAATTAAGAAAATTTTCTTAATTTGTTACAAGTATTAAAATGTTTGTAATTATTCGTTGGATCGGGTTTTTTATTCGATTAATTGGTTTTTTCCAAAAAATATATTTTAAACGTTTAAGTGATTTTTCTTTAAAAACAGCCAATTTGATACAAATATTTAATTTTTTTAAATTATAAATTTTTTAAATAAAAATTTATAAATTAATCGAATAAAAAGATTAATTGGATTTTTTTAAACAAAATCTTATAACCGATTAAATGATTTTTCTCTTTAAACGACTAACCTATTATAAGTATCTAATAATTACAAATTATCCATCAGTTTGGATTTTTGTGCGATTAAACGTTCTTTTGAGCAAGTTGTTATCGCCCACTAGTACAGTTTTTCTGTTTAAAATACGAATCTGTTACGAATATTCAATATTTTCGAAATAATTTTTTTATTCTAGTATTCGGGCATAGTTTTATAAATCCTAAAATGTTTTTAAATCGTATTAGGACTGTAATAAATACGTAAGTACTCATACTCGCTTTGTTAAAATAAATCGGATAATCAAATCGGAAAAATCATCATCTTTAGAAGACTTCATCAGACTTTGTTGCCGTAATTATATTTATTTTTGCACAACATCATTGCATCATTCAGTAATTTGTATTTAAAATTTTATAATTTTAATTATTTTCTTATTTTCGAATCTTTTGAACGAAATGTGCAGTAAATTTGCTGGTGAATTTGCGTATTTCAGGTTTTTGCTGATTTTACATGCACCACCTATGGATAGTTTTACTTTTTTTTTCGTACACCTACACGCAATTAATTTCCGTTTCTTTTCTTTCTTCTTCTTCTTTTTCTATTTTACAATTTAATTTTGATTTATAGTTTCAAGGAATTCCCCGCTACATGCTGTCTCATTAATTTGCAATTGAATTGTAAAAATTTATACAAATTTTTTTGCACTTATAATGAACCAGCAAAAGTTTTTGAAGAAAAAAATTATGGCTAGTGCCTATCTACAACAAATAGTACGATAATGGGTACTACTCTCTATATTCTCACAGCAAATAGGGAGAAAGGGTCAATAATAGTGACCCCTTAACTCAACTTCATAAGTGCCTCTTCCCTTTCTCTCATAGAAAACGAACCGTCTTAATTAGCCATTAACAACCCGAATAATAGATTTCGGCCCGCTTTAACACATCGTTCCAGGCACCTCTACTTTCTACGCTCCTTCACCAGTTAGCCACACCAATCGATGACAGGGCTTCCTGGATTTGGTCCTTCCAACGCAAACACCAACTTTCGCAAATTTCCACATCAAATACCCGTCTCGGCGGATCATCCTCCTCTCTCGAACTACATGGTCGAGCCAGCCCAGCCACTGGATGTTAATAAGCTGCGCACAACGTTTATGTCGTTGGGGCTTGTTCACTGTTGGATCGGATGCGAAAATCATCGCCAACTCGCACTTGACCGAAGATCGATACGACTTTTCTCTCAAATACTTGCAAGGCTTAACAGTGTCCATGACTCTGCGCCATAAAGAAGCACGGATAGGAAGAGCGTTTTGTAGAGTATTAGTTTTGTTGTACCATAGAGGTCTCATATGGTAATTACATACATAATTTGGCAATTACAACCCTTCAGTCAGGATTACGACCAAGCTTCTCACGGCACCCATGTTGTATGTGTTAATTTTATACATGACTGGCGGGACCTACAGTTTAAAGTCGACTCCGAACGACAGATTGTTGAGAAACTTTTCATGGCAATTTATTGACTCTCAGAGGTTTTGGCAGAAATCTGCTGAGAGGACGTCGGCGGAGAAATATTTTTTCATATTTCATTTTGGTTGAGATGTCTGACCTGGGGTTCAAACCGTGGCCTGACGGTCTAATAAGCCAACACACTACTTAATAGACTACCGCGACTTCAGTGAATTACCACTCCTGGTCCCGTAATTCTGGATCATGTTCGAGAACTATTTCCTGATTATTCAGATAAGATGCTCATGTTCACTCAATAAAAACATTTTTAATCTCCATTCCCCCCCAATAACACAATTTTTACTTTACCTTCAACCATCTTTTTTTCATAATTTTATTGCTTCTGAAAAATGTTGCTGGTTTATGTTGTTCATTCTGGATTGTTTTTGCGAAATTAAAAATTTTTAAATTATTCGCTTTGAAATTCGCAACAACACAGATGTTTGTTTCATATTTCATTTAATTACACAAAATAAGGTGCAATTCTTAATTATAAAAACAAAATAAAACAAAACAAAAAAAGAAATATTTTTAAACGCAAATAGAAATCAATTTCCTTTAGCGCCGTTAAAATTTCAAAGACTCTGTATTGGATGAGAACCACATAACACGCTAAAACCATATGTCGAGCATGTGATGTTAAAATTGAATTTATTTGTAACGTTTTAAGGCGATACAATTTTTCTGAATACAATTTATAATTGCACAATCCACGCAAAAGACACAGGTCCGATCGCTAACTCATCAGGAGCTATTGTGACCTACATAGCTAATCGAATTACTGAAACCTCCTTAACTGACCTCAGTGACTAAATAATACAAATAAACCAAGCGATTGGGAATCTTCTTTTAAGAAAGGCATCCACATTAGAGTAAAATATTCAAAATCCTGTATAGATGGTAGGCATACAATAGATCGCCCGATCGCACAACTCATCGATAATGATCCACAGCAAATTTAATTTGGTTTGCAGTTGATAAGCATGTCATTGAAGGTGTTGAACGGTAATCGGAAATGTTGTTCTGACACTCAATGTTCGAAAAATCGATTCCATTTTAACCCCTCAGTCAGGATCACGGCCTAGCTTCTCAATACCACTCATGTTGTGTGTGTTAATTTTATACATGAGTGGCGGGACCTACAGTTTAAAGTCGACTCCGAACGACAGATTTTTCGAGAAACAACTCGCATATCCCAAGGTTTTTTGTTACCATGGCCAAGTCAAGTTTTCTAACGTAACCAGCCAGTTAGGTCACATATTACCTCAACCACATTCCATTATGTCAGTTCACCATCAGGTTCTTACATATTTCGGGGAAAGAAATCTGATGCGTTCCAGGGCATTGTGGCGTATGGTACAACGCAACTGCAGAATAATGTGTAAGGGATGAAAAGCGTGGAACTGGTAAAGTGCCAAGTCAGGCCAGCCTTGGAACACTCTTATGGGCCGGCCGTATGATCATGTGATCAGCCGTAAATCGGACACTTCTTTGCGTGATAGGGGAGATCTATAGATTAGGTTTAAACATTCTAGAACACTATAAGTATTGAATCCAGTTACAAAATATGTTAGGATCCTAATACGCTTTTATTAGGCCGTAGTGCTTCAAAATCAAAGACTGGCTTGTTCACTTTTTCTGCAGGGTTTGCAGTAATATGTTCACAGTCAAGTTTTCAAAGTTCTAGGCCAGGTTTTCTTCAACGAATTTGGAGAATTATTTTTCTGTTAGAATTTTTGACATTGCGACTTTCAGCTCTGGCTTCTCTTGACTAGTTCTTACTTTTGATTTCTATTTTTCCCAATTTTTTTCTTTTATCACGAAACTATCGTATTCTATCCTTGTACTTTCCTTCGCTTTGGGTAAGCAGCGTGATATTAAGACGTCAGTAATAAAAATATTCTGATCTCTGGACTAAAAAGTGCGTCCCCAGTGCTTTCTAAATCTAGCCCACTTCAGTACTTCTAGGAACTTATTATTCGAAAAGTCGAAATATTAAAATCATCTTCAACTCTCTACATGTATGCTGTGATATAAAACTAATACTACATCCCTTCACAATTTTAATATCGAAAGTGTTTTGTTTAGAACATTAAGGGCCATTATTACAACTTGCCGTTAACTAAAGGGAGGATTTTAACGGGCAGATAAATTGTCTTTCGTTATTATGAGTACCCAATAAGATAGAAGTGATCGTTAAGCTAAAGGGAGGTCACTTTATGTTTGAACTTGCCATATTATATATTATTTTCATTATGGCAACTTCAAATTTAAACAAAATGAGCATATACAACAAAAAAAAACGAAGCCCGCGGTTGCCACTGCGTTAAACAAATTTGTATACTTGAGCAGTTTTATCGACATTGCTCCGGCACTGCCATATTTTTGAAAAATTTTATCTGTAAGTTGTAATAACGAAAATAAGTTAAAGGTAACTTTACAGTTCCCTTTAGCTAAAGGTACCTTTAACTAAACTAAAGTTTAACGGCAAGTTGTAATAATGGCCCAAAGTGTATTCTGACTATTTTGAAAATACAACAATTCTATGGGAATATTCAGAAATATTAATTTATTTATTTATTAATTACAATGCAAAATGTTAAAAAACTTTGCTTCAATATTATATTCAATTCCACTCTATTCTATTAAAGTTAAAAGACGAAATACCATTCCCATTACCGCGGTTGGTACATTTATAAGGGCTTACACACACATATCAACGGCAATAATTTGTAATAAATTTTAATTAATTTATGATTAATTAATGCGGCATTATTTTTTACATTCTTTTTTAAGTTTTAAGTCGTAGCAATCCTTTTAAACGTAGTTTTTTCTTCTTTTCTTCTATTCTGTTTTTTTTTCGAATTATTTGCAGTGATTTTTATTACACTTCAATTAAAGTTTAATTAATTTATTGGCATTTACAAGGCTATAAAGACAATTAGAAGAAATAAAAAGAAATGATTTTTAAAAAAATTAAATTGCTTTTGCAATAAAAAATTATTACCATAATTAGTACTACCGCAACCTCTTCAAAAAAATTTTGTTTTTCTTTCGCGCCAATACTCATGCCATGCAATTACGTTAGAGAGAGAGAGAGAGAGAGAGAGTAAGAACCAAACTCGAATTAATATTTGCAAGTAGTTGCCATAAAAGGTATTCGCATATCAAGCTATACGAAAACGTTTGACGTTAAAAAATTTCCTCAATAAGACGGCGAATTCCCCACAAATTGATAAACTCAACGAGAAAGCCAAACACAGCTCTGTAGTATGTGATTATAGAACCACTAATTGATACACATATTGACGCCTAGGCCCGCTAAATCACTTAGAATTCCTGTTCGTAAGAGCAGTAAAGAAGTAATAATCTCAGCTTTCTTCCACTTGTTTAAGAAGTAGAAGTGGTTAAGGGAGCAAAGAAGTTGTTAGGCCGCTGAATAAGAAATTAAAATCTATGTTGAGGCAGTCAACTTTGAGAAAGTCAGCGAACACCAGTGTAAGAGGAGATGAAACTCTCGAGTAACACATTCACAATTTTATTAAACTGAGTCCAGAGTGGCCGTAGTCTAGTAATTAATGTGTAGGCTTATTAGACGTGAGGTCACGCTTCAAGCCCTAGGTCAGACTTCTCTAACAAAACAAAAAGAAGAAATGTTTCTTCCGCGACTTCTTCTCAGCAGGTTTTTGGTAAAAACTCTCAAAGTAAATAAAAATTGCCATGAAAAGTCTCTCAAAAAGACTGTGGTTCGGAATCGACTTTAAACTCTAAGCCCACCCGCTCAAAGATACAAATAACACACACAACATAAGCGGTGTGAGAAGCTAGGTTGTAATCCTGACTAAAGGGTTTAATGACCAATTATGTATATATGTTTGCATGAGTCCAAAGAGAAAGAGATATTGCTGCAAATGGGAGAGCTGATGCACTTGCTAGCAGGGCTTCCTAAGTTTTACTGTCTTATGTCAGAGGGAAAAAGCAGATTTTTTGATTATATGCTTAGTGGATTATATGCTTCCAAATTATTTTTCTCACTCCACACAAAGATTTTACCGATTTGGGGCCCTATCAGCTACGTAAAAGTTCCACTTTTTGTATGCTTGTCTATCTCATCGTAGACACAAGTACTGAGATTAAGTAAAGGACAACCCTGCCTGATTCAGTTTGTCCAGACGTAAATTTACTTTTATACCTGCGAGTTTTGCCCGTATGACATCCGAACATTTCAGTCTGGTACTCAACACGTCCTTTTCTGTCTCACTAACTATCGCTACACCACAGAATGGTTCCTTTCTTCTTCAGAATATTTATGTATTTATTCACTTTGAACACTCAGTCTCGTTGCACAGCACTCTAAAGTTTAATGGTGCTTTACATGGGTTGGCTAGGAGGGAACTGCAAGTCACTCTAATTGTCTGGTTACAATATACTCGAATTAAAAGGCTTAAAACATTATACATTCAAATCTGGTTGGTTGAAAATAGGTAGGGCCTCCACCATTTTGTTCATATTTGGAAATTCAGCTACAGTGTTGACTCAATCCTCGAGCTATCTCATGCCAATTGATATACACCTAAGCCATCATGCAAGTTTTGTTGTGAGTTATAATGACAAGGAAATATTTTTTTGTCGCAATCAAATTCTTTAAAAATGAAGAAGAGCGCAAAAACATAGGAACACTGATTATAAACCCATACATTTAATAAAACATCTGGCAACCCTGAAGAACTAAATTACGTTATACGATATCTAGCAGCATATACAAAAATGAATGGCAATGCCAAACAATAAATAAAAAGATCATTTGTTCAACCACCAAATACACTTGCACTCACACTATATAAGAAGCAGAACAAGCAAAAAACAATCTCTCCACATGTTATATTCAATTTGTTTTGTGTTGTTTTTCTCTACCCATGCTTTACGCTCTCTTGGGCTCTCTTTTTGGTTATTTTCTTGTGCTAAATAAACGCTCATCATTATGTATGCTTTTTGCTGATTGTATTGAAATTGTTATTGCTTGTGTAGTTTTTGTGTTAATTTTTGTTATTGTTGGACTACTAATACTAACCCAACTAGCGCTGTTGTTGTTTTGATATCCAATTTACAGTTTCGCTTTTTGTCTTTTGTCAGTTTTTACACAGAAATCGTCGTGTGAACTACAGAAAAGAGAGAGTGTATAACAGATTTAAAAAATAATTTTTGTGTGTTTTTTTTGGCTTTAAACAGCGTGCAGTGTTTTTTATTTTTGAAATAAATTTTACAAAAGAAATCCTCTCGAAAGAAAATTAAAGGAAATAAAGAAAGGCTTTAAAATAATTCACGTGAAAAAGGAAATGCAAGTGATTTAGAAAAAAAGAAAAGCCTGTAGTTTAGCGTAGTACAATAGAAAATGAAATAAAATTCTTAAGCTTAGAAAGCAATAACAAAAGAGAGAAGTGAAAATAAAAACAAAGTAAGAATTAAAGTGATAAACAAAGAAAACGAAAGTGTTACAAGCAAAAAAAGAGAACCAAACAAAAAAGAATAAATATCTCAAGAAAACCGGCGTATAATATAGACGACCGCGTGTTGCCAAAATGGAGGGATATCCCTTAGGAATACAAAAAGTTTTATCACCACAATTGTGCAGATGTGTTAAGCTATTGTTTAATTTCGTTGTTGTTGTTGCTTTTAAGTTTCCATTTTCGAAAATAAAAACTCAACAAGTTTGCTACGAATTTGTTGTTGAAATATTTTTTGTGTTACGTTTGTCATTAAAAAATTCTTTCAGTTTTTTTGAAATCGTTTTGTCATTTCGTGTGTTTTTCGTTTATTTTTATACAGAAAATTTATTTTTTTTGTTTGTTTTAGAATTCGTTTTAACGTTTTGCAAGATTTTTTCTCTCCTGTTTGTTTTAATAATTTTCGCGCTTTTCGTTTATTATTTTTAATTTGTTTTAATTATCAATTAAATGTCTAAAGACATTGAGAAAGAGAGAAAAACGTAAATTTATGGTGTGTTCCTCCATCAATGAAATTCTTTTCACATTACAATTCCACTGCCAGCAAAAATTCCTATGACTTGTGTGTTCCCATTACAACAACAACAGCAGCAAGAGAAAGAAAAAATCAACCCCCATTTTCTAAACAAAAACTCTGCAAACAATAACAAAAAACATGAGAAAAAAAATCAAACGAACGTGTTGCTTACTCCGTCCGTATAACTACATAATCTTGTTTTAATATTCTCTGAACAACAAAAGCAAAAATAAAAAATTAATACGGAGCTGAAAAAAAGTGTTAAAAATTCTCTTAAAGTCCTTACAACAACTGTGTTTGTGTATAATACGTGTGAATATTTAATAAACTCCTGCTTATTAAAAAATCCCGAATCAACAAAATACCCGAACAAATTGACCGAACAGTGCTGAAAACGTATACAAGTTTTGTTGGGCAAAATAAAATTCTACTTCTTTCCTTTTGTGGTGCCAGATTCCTCTCAAAATATTTCCTTTTTTTATAAATTCCTTTAAACTCAAGTGTTTTCAAAAAGAGTTCTTAAAAACGCAAAAACAAGTTACCTGAACATTATAAAAACAATACTTGTTGCTTGTAGGCTTTCTAAATCTCTCTCTTTCTCTCTGTTGCTTATATATAAAAATCTCCTTAAAAATTCCTTGATGCAAACCAAATTCCTGAGCTCTCTAACAACATGTGAAAATATCCTTGTACTCTTTAAAACTGTCTTTGTTTTTAATGTGTTCGTGATCTGTTTATTCTTTTTTCTTGCTAAAGAAAGGGAATTTTTGTTCTTCCATTCAGGTACTACCAAGCAGTCGTGTGCTCCTGCTCACTGAGGCATTACCTAAACAACCCCAGTAATATAAATACGCAACAGAAGGAAATATTTTTTTAAAATTCCCTTGCACAACTCCTTACAGCCCAAAATCTCTAAATATCCCTTGAGTCAACAATTTTTTTCCAAGCAATAACAAAAAGCAACAGCTGAATCGAATGCTGCTTCTACAGTGCAAACAAAAACAATGTAAAATTCCCTTGGACATCGTTATAAGTACTCTCTCTCTGTGTTCAATATGTATCTGTTGATCTCTCTCATGTTCCCTTATTTATTTACCATAAATTTCCTTTTTCTTCTAACCACAACTAACGATTACGATTAGATGTGCTCTTGCTTCCTAGTTTTTTCTACGTTAACAAACATAAATCAACCACCAACAACAATGTTATTCAACAAAAGCAAAACATCTAAAAGAAAAACAGGAGCTTCTTCTTCGTTGGCTCAAATATCCCAAAACAAAGCGTTTTAAAATAAAAAATAGTGTTTCAGAGTGTTTAAAAAAATGAATAAAAGAATATCCTTTTAACCCTTTACGCCTCTACCAGGGGTCTTGTTAATAACAATGTTTATTTTTTTTAATTCCTTTTTTAGTTGTTTTTTTTTTTATTAAATTTTGTGCAAAACTTATTTGCCTTTTCAATAAAATTTGAGTGTTTCAATGAAAAAATAAGAAAAAATTAAAGAAAATTGTTTTTAAACAGTGTTGTTCATAAATTTTTGTTAAAAAAAATCTCAAGTGCCTTTTACAATAAAATTATTTACATTGAAAATATAAAAACAACCTATAAAAATTGGCTTGGCCCTCGGATAATAGTGCCGCTAACTAAGAAACAATTTCGAAAAACTAGCGACTTCTTCAGTCAACTTTTTTTTTGGTTCCTTATCCTCAACTTATAAAACAAACTGTAAGTGTTCTTTTTTTCTTAATCTTTTAATTTTTTATTTATTTATTATTATTTTTAATTAATGTGACTCTTACATGAAGGAATTTTTAATAAAAATCTTCAAACGAACAGAAAAATTAATCCGACTGTTATTGTTGTAACTGCTCCCCTGCATACGAAAGAATTGGGATACTAAGGCTGGTCTTAATTACGGGTTCATGGTCTCCGCTAGTAAGCCGATCCTTCACTTCTTATTCTTACATTTGTTTGCAAAGTTCATTGTTGAGTTCCTTTGAGTAAAGCTGTCCAAACAAGGGAAACATAATCCTAAAGAGGGACGCTCAAGAGCCTTCTATGATGCTACTAAAGTCCATATCCCAAAATGCTACCGCTGGAGTTCTAAGGATCCGGTTATTATTGATCATTATTCTGGTTAGAAGAGCGAAGACGGTTGTTAAAAACAATTTACCGTGGACAAAAATTTCTAATATTATTCTTTCTATTTTCGTTATGGAAGTGAAAATTACACATCCTTGTTTATCTTCCGTTATCGTAAACTGTGACTTTTGAACTTGACAAGCTATTGTCTGTCTTCCGAGTAATTGGCAATCCAACGCTTTACATCACTTCATCAGCATCTTAACAATAACAGCAGCAATGTTTTCTTCAAGGGCAAGAATTTTGTCTGGTTTATCCTTCTGCAGGAGGGACTTCTCATATCCCTTCCCTAAAATACAATTAAGAGGACAATTTAATACTTTGCAAGTGTTGTTCGATTACTTGTCTATACATGGTGAGATTACAAATTCTACTGACCCTCTCTGGCACTGTCACATGTCACGAATCTTTTTTATACTAAAAAAAAATTATACTGAAAACCTAAGTAACAAAAACGTCACGTGGTACTGTGTTAAACTGCCAGTGTAAAGGTTGTGAATTCGATTCTCACTAGAGACTCTGATTTGTTACTTTATATGGAGGATAGAAAATAATCGTAATAATTACGATATAATTTGAAAGTATATACCTACATACATATGTAGTTAAAAATATTTATAAAAATTTTACTACCCTGAAAGGGTTAATTGCTTGTTAATAATTCCTTTTATGTAGTTGAGTCACATCTTTATTTATTTAAGTTTCTTGTCTTTATTATCGTGTATATACTTTAATGGTTTTTTTTATTTTAATTTCATTATTAAATAATTTTATTTTAATTTTAAATTTATTGTCCTTTTTTATTATTAAAACAAACGAACTCAACTCTACGCTTTTATTTCTGTTTTTTTTTTTTATTAATTTTTGTACTCAACCATATTTACTGTCTGTCTGTCTGCCGTCTTACCAACAGCATGTTTTACGTTTTACTGTGTTCTTTTTATACCTCCGTCTTCACTTCTTGTCTGTTAAAATATTTTTTTTAACATTTTTTTTTCTGAAATTTTTTTACCTGATTTTTGTTATTTCACGGTCTTATGTTTTTTAGACTGTCTTCATTTGCTACCCCGTCGTTATTGTAATTTTGTTGTTGTCCTCTTTCTCTCTCTCTCTTAACCGTATTCTCTTTTGTCTTCATCCTTTTAGTTTCTTTTTTAAGTATCTTTGCCGTCGGGTTTTTTTTTTATTTATTTCTACATTCTACTGTTTGCCATGTTTTAGTCGATGGTCACACTGTTCAATCTGTTTTTATTTTTTAATACCCAATAAAGTCAACAGGTGTCCTTGTGAACATAACTCTTGTTTTCTTATTATTGCTCTTCTTCTTTTTCGCTTCTCTTATTACACTTTATTTATTTATTTTTTTGTTTGTTTTTGTATTTCTTCTGTAAATCCAATTAGAAATGCTCTCTTTTTCTTCCAGCGCGTTGCGTTTTCTTTGTTGTGTTGTTGACTAGACGCTCAGTGTTCTTTTTTATTTTTTTTTTGCTTTCTTTAGTTTACATAGGTAGTGACAGTTTGAAATAAATGTTGTGTCGCCACAAGTGTTGCCATTGGCAGACAATTTTGCATTAATTTTGAATATAAAATTTGCAGGGGAGTTGAAAGCATGAAACGGAAGGAAAATATTTTGATTTTCTTATAAAAAAAAAATGATTTTCCGTTAAGGATAGGTAAATAAAAACTAATCTACGACCGCTTGCGGTTTTCTATGTTCTTTAATACCTGGCCTCTCTTTTGGATGCCCTACAGAATGCCTCAATGATGTCATAGGCTGATAATTGTTACATTTACTTGTTAAGCGTGTTTATTGACCATATACATACATATGTACAGTGGTGGCCTTATAATTAGAAACGACTTAGCAACATGTATGTTTGTTAATTTGTTTTACAGTTTTCACTGTGTACCTGGAATGAAAGGCTTTGTTTAGAGGACTTCTTACATACGTCCATCAGATTGGGACAAATTAAACTTAGATTCGTCACTCCAGAGAAATCTGTTCCAGAAACATTGTTTCTAATTATAAGGCCACCACTGTATGTGCCAGGATAACACACCGTGTGGCAATGTGTACGTCGTGCAGGGTGGGAATTTGCAATTTCAGTTCCTAAATCAACAGCAACTGTTTTCTATTACTGGATAAAGGAAGGAAGGAAGGAAGGAAGGAAGGAAGGAAGGATGGAATTCGATGTATTTGTCGACGGTCATGTTATCCGGATGATTGAGGTCCCTGGAATTGTTGAGCTTGTTTTCGACAATCTCCTTTATTTCGCCCAGAAAGTGTGACCACGGAATAGTGTCCTTCAAAATTTTACGAGAATATTTTGAGATTTTGATAAGGTGATCTTGGTTATGCAAGGCTATTGGCCGCTCCTTTTTCAACCAAGCAGTCTCAGGTTAGGTTAGGTTAGGTTAGAGGACGTGTACTTGGCAATTAAGACAAGTACAGTACCCGGAGGTCGAATTGACCCATTCTACAACGTCCTAGTTTCTCACACCACTTATGTTGTGTGTGTTAATTTTATACATGAGTGGCGGGACCTACAGTTTAAAGTCGACTCCGAACGACAGATTTTTGAGAAACTGTTTTTCATGGCAATTTTATTTACTCTCTCTGAGTTTTTGCCAGAAATCTACTGAGAGGAAGTCGCCAAAGAAATCTTTTTTGTATTTTTCTTGATGTCTGGCCTGGGGCTCGAACCCTGGCTTTACGTCTAATGAGCCAACACACTACCTACTAGACTACGGTGACTTCGAAAGCAGCCTCATCTTATACACCTTTTCTAAGAGACACACAAAGGTGAGGGAACATACCAGACAGGACAATATGTTTCGAATCGGTATAGAATGTGTGAGAAAGACAAGCTTGGATAACATACTGGAGGAGACAAATGCAAACTCTGACAGACAACATTACTCTGTCATTTGCCTCTTCAAACCTCTTCTTTCCTATGTGGATACATTCATGCCTTCCCTCCTTCGGCACTTACAGCAAATATTTTGTTGCATTAAAGTGGACATCATTCTGCCTGACGTCGATCGATTTTCGATGTTAAATGCACAGTAAAGCCTGAGTTAATTTTGACGGTTACTAAAGCTAAAAATGTCTAGAGAATTGAAAAAAAAAACCACCCTTCAGCGTTTTCGGATAGTGACAATAACTAGGCGAATATGATTCACCTTAGTACAGTTGAGATTTGGCTGGGAATGCATTCTTAACTGCAACCGGGAGAGGGTTATTGCCGGCAGCATAAACTTTTACTACATGGTTCACTTCTGCAACTGTGCAGTCTGGTCCTTTTTTGCGTCCGGTAAACTTGTGATTGTGACCAATAAAGGTGATTAACTGCTATTTTGAGTCTCGATTTACCAATTTTACTTTCATTCATTATTTGACAACAATTTGCAATCGGAAAGAGTATTTTTACAATTCTAGAACCATAAGAGACGTTCTCAATCAATTTTTTTTTCAGTTTCTTTAATTTAATGCTTATGAATTTCTGTTTCCAGTCGTTCTCGCTTACGGTTTACGTTTCTCGCAAATTGGTTTTTTGTAGCAAGTTCTAGAATGATAGGGTTGGTTGCTATTTTCCACTATGTAGTTATAGTGCTTGCTATTGGAATTAACGGAATTGTTTGTTGTATTAGATGTATTGCAAAAGAACTTTGCTTATTGATTCTCAATTATTCCCACTGTGGTAGCATAGTCTGGCTTTCCTATGATGTTCTTCTAGATCTCTTGCAATCGGGAGGCATTCAAATTAATTATTTGAAGCAATATTTTAGGAAAATTTCTTGCTTTATGAGTAATCAAATCTAACGTGATTGGATTTATAATCAAAAACCCATGTAAAGGGTCCGCCAAATAACTTTTTTTTTTTAAATGCTTTAAAAAACCCACTGAATATTTTCTCAAAATTCTTTTTTTCTTTGAAAGTACAATCCTTCAGGTTAATAATGGAAAATAATTTCATTCAAATGGCTGCCTCGGCTGGCCATGCAGTAGCCTACACGATCGGTGCAATTTTTAAGCACATTGTGTGATGTATTTCACCAATGGCTTCACGAGTATTGTCCTTTAAAGCGTCAATTGCCTCTGGCTTGTCGGCGTAACACTTATCTTTGACGGCACCCCACAAATAATAGTCGAACGGTGTCAAATCGCAGCTCCGAGGTGGCCAAACGACATCAGCTCTGCGGCTGATAATGCAATCTTCAAAAACAGGGCGCAAAACATCGAGAGTAGCTTCGGCTGTGTGGCACGTAGCGCCGTCCTGTTGAAACCTAATGTTGCCAATATCGTCCTCTTCAATTTTTGTGAACAAAAATTCGTTGAACATGGCCCGATAACGATTGCCATTGACTGTAACGGTCACTCCTTGCTCATTTTCGAAGAAAAATGGCCCAATTATGCCTCTGGACCAAAATTCGCACCAAACAGTGACTCGTTTTGGGTGCGTCGGTTTTTCAATGTATGCGTACGGGTTTTCTGTGCCCCAAATGCGGCAATTTTGCTTGTTTACATATCCGCCAAGATCAAAATGAGCTTCATCTGAAAAGATGATTTTTTTTTGCCAAAATCGGCATCTTCTGAATGTCGATCGCAGGCCCACTTAGCGAGGCAGCCATTTGAATGAAATTATTTTCCATTATTAACCGGAAGGATTGTACTTTCAAATAAAAAAAGAAATTTGAGAAAATATTCCGTAGTTTTTTTAGAGCATTTACAAAAAAAAAAAAGTTATTTGGCGGACCCTTTACATATATGCCAATAAATGCCTCTTTCTGTTAAGCTTAGAATTTGGAGTTTTAAGGAGAATCGTCTCCCTTTAGTGAGGAGCTCTTTGATGATGATTTAAAATTCAAACACTTTTTGTCCCCTTAAAGAATGAAATCAAGGAACCATTTACAATATTCGTATTATTTTTATACGAAGAACCGGTTTCGCAATCGGTTTTTTTCAAAAATCATTTTTTTTTTTAAATTATTGGAAACCACGCAAAATAATCAAAATTCCTTCATTTATTTGCAATCGAATTTATTTTTAAATGTTATCTCTGGCTAGGGTTTCCCTTATTCATAACTTAGCTACTGATTTTATTGATTTTTTTGTTATTTTTGTTGTTGCCATTATTAGTAATAAAATATTGTTTAAATTTGTTTTAATTTTCTTTAAATTGTATTTTATCTTTTGCACGTTTTTCTACTATGGCTTATCGTGAAAAAGTATTCTTAAAAATGAAATGAAAACAAAATCTATGTTGTTTAGATAATAATTATGACGATAATAATGTATGTGTAGACAAATAAATAAATTCTTTTTATGTATTTATTTTTTTATAACAAATTTTATTGTTAATGATTTTTGTTAATTTTTTTCAGTTTTATTTTCATTTTCAATTTCAATAGAGATTCATTTAAAAAAAATTAACGACACAATAAATCATTGTTAAAATAGTTTTGGAAAAATAGAAAAAAATAGAAAATATGTACGATTAACACTGGGGAGAAAGAAGCCACACTACATTAATCATTGCAAATGATTATCGATTAGTTTGTAAATTTATGGCATACTTTGTTGTAGAGAGGTAAACATCGATCAAAATTCGAAACGAAACGGCTGTAGAAATTTGACAAATTATGTAAAATTAGCGTAGATATGTACGTACCGTTTAATGTTTTTTCCATTTCGTTTTTTCAATGAAACTAAAAAAGTAGTCATTCATGACGTGTGGCAATGCTAAAAATGCTGGGTAAAGTTTTGCTTTTTATTTACCGAAAATAGCCAAACGAAACGCTTGTAAAACGTTCAATTTTGTTATTAAAATTCCTAATCTTGTGTCTTCAGCAACGAAGCTGATTTTTGGTTCAATCGACAAGTCAAAAAAAAACAGCAGCTAGCGGCAGTTCAAGAGCTGCTAATTTACCCTAAAGAGATGCTCTGTTTAATGAGTATGAGGACTGCAGGCATCATTGAATCATGTTGTTACAAGAAAGTTGGAAATTTAACTCGAAAACATAAAAGCGAGATTTGTTGTTTTCATTTCACCGGACTGGGACCATCTAGTCTGTGACAGATTAAGTATTTCAATGTTATATGATGGGAGTCATAAGTCGCCGTAGTCTAGTAGGTAGTGTGTTGGCTTATTAGACGTAAAGCCAGGGTTTGAGGCCCAGGCCAGACATCAAAACAAAATACAAAAAGTATTTCTTCGGCGACTTCCTCTCAGCAGATTTCTGGCAAAAACTCTGAGTAAATAAAATTGCCATGAAAAAGTTTCTCAAAAATCTGTCGTTCGGAGTCGACTTTAAACTGTACGTCCCACCACTCTTGTATAAAATTAACACACACAACATAAGTGGTGTGAGAAACTAGGTCGTAATCCTGACTTAAGGGTTGTAATGGCCCATTATGTAGGTTTGATGGGAGACATTGCTATCTAGCACGAGGCATGATCCCAAAAGTCGGCAATGTTTGTTCGTTTTGATTTGCAGTGTCTGTTGTGGATTCATTAAACGGATATTTTTTATAAAGAAGGCAACTACATAGATGATTAGTTACTCGGCCCGACAATTGGCCTCTAGTTCGATGTAGTTCATCTTAATTTCCTCCGTTTGTTTTAATAGTCGCCACCAAATCCGTGAAAGGGCTATGTCTCAGTTTGACATTTAAAAAGCATTGGCTACGTTATCGCTTCACATTTCCCCTTGACTCAACATTCAATTTATTTTTATGATTTATAATTCTGTGAATAATCCTGAGGAAGTCGCCGTAGTCTAGTATATAGTGTGTTGGCTTATTAGACGTAAAGCCAGGGTTCGAGCCCCAGGCCAGACATCAAAATGAAATGCGAAAAATATTTCTTCGGCGACTTCCTCTCAGCAGATTTCTGGCAAAAACTCTGAGACTAAATAAAAATTGCCATGAAAAGTTTCTCAAAAATCTGTTGTTCGGAATCGGCTTTAAATTGAAGGCCCCGCCACTCATATATAAAATTAATACACACAAGATAAGTGGTGTAGAACCTGGGTCGCTGCAATTAATAATACGGTATACGCACCCTTATCGAAAATTTGAAAATTTTAATCTCGTATAAGCCTAGTCTTGGCAAATATTTGACCACTTGAATACAATGTAGGCAGTCCTCTATACTTCACTGCATACATTTTTCCATTCCTAAAGGAAAAAAGGTTTTTGTTTCATTGTAAACAGCAACCCATTTTATATCTTATCAGTTAGGTTTTCTTGTTCGTATTTAATGTTTGGGGCCACCCTCGACACCGCCACCACCACCATTGCCGGTGTTATCATTTGCAAACTAATTACCACTTCAGAAAATTCTACGGCATGCATGCAGGCTTTAATGTTGACATAGAAAAAGCAAATAAAATACCTTTAACACTAGCGTAGAGGGGAAAGGGGGGGGGTTAGTAAACTAATATTCTATTAAGGTTTTCATATTTGTTTGTGGCATATTTTACAAAATTTTCTTTCGTTTGCAATTCAAAAAGAATTTGAAAATTTCTTATAAATCTCTACGAAAAAAAAAAAATTTTTAGGGGTGTTGCGCCAAGCTAGCTTGAAGTCGCTGTAGTCTAATAGGTAGTGTGTTGGCTTATTAGACGTGAGGCCACGTTTCAAATCTTCGGTCAGACGTCAAAACGAAATACAAAAAGTATTTCTTCGGCGACTTCCTCTCAACAGATTTCTCGCAAAAACTCTGAGAGTGAAATAAAATTCCCACGAAATGTTTCTGAAAAAATCTGTTGTTCGGTGTGGACTTAAGACTGTATGTCCCGCCAGTCATGTATAAAATTAATCGTAATCCTGACTGAAGAGTTGTAATGATCAATTATGTATGTACATATGTTGCCTAACTAACCGCGCTTAACCAGTCTCAATACCCGACAGAAGGGAAAATTATAATTTATCATCCAAAAAACCAAGCCATAATGAAATACTTTCGTTAAAATTTCAATTCAAATGAAGTCTCCTTCTAAAACTGTAACTGTACGTTTCTTTTTGTATTTCACTGTACACTCGTATGTTTGTTTTTGACATTTTCTGGCCAAATGATTTTAAATGTTTCTCATTTAATTTCAAAATTTCAGCAATTTTATGAAATTATATGCGAAACAACAACAAGGAAAAAATGCTGAAAAGCAAAAAAAAAAACCATTTCCGCCAACAAAATCCAAAAACAAAGAGCGGCGGCATTAATTTGAATTTTTTTCCAGTAATTTTTTCTTTAAAATGAAAGAAAATGTAAAACACTAAAGCCTTCTCTACGAAATGTTATGAAAAGTGAAACAAACATGGAATAAATATCAAAAAAAAAAGGAAGAAGAAACAAAGCAACTGTCAAACAAAATATGCCAGAAAGTGTGTGTGTATATGGGCCCCATCCCCATGTTTAATGTTTGTGTTTAAAGTTTAAAGGAACTTTATTTTAAAATTCATAAATTCAACTTAAAAAACAACAACAGCAACAACAGCAATATGAAAATAGACTTCTTAAGTCAGTCTTTTATGTGCACACTGTGCCACGGACGAGAAGAACGGATTCAATGAATAAATTTTTGTTTCGTGTTTTTTTTTTAAACGAAAAAAAGTGCTTAAAAATCGCAATCATCTGCAACATGATGATCACGATAGTGCCTGCTCCATACACACAGCCATTGTCAATCGATCGTACACTCTGCAGAACATTTTCGTTAGCGATGGCGAGCCAGCCAGCCAGCCAAACAGCCAGGCAAAGTATTTTATTGCCGTTGCCGTTGTTGTTGTTGTTGCTTACACATGCCTTTTTGCGTTTCTGCTACAGAGAGTGAAACCCTATACAATAAATACGACAACAACAACAGCAACAACAATATCATCATAAAAAATGTTTACAACAAGACTGTCATATGAAAATAAAACCCCAGTTTTGAATCGGTTTTGTGTGTGTTTGTGTGTGTTTTTGATTAAGACAACAACAACAACCATAGGTTTGAAGCTTAAAACTCTACACAACCATTCGAAATTCAAGGTCAAACGTGTTAAAATTCAAAATTCAAACTGGCCGTTCAACTTGATATAACTTTTGATTTTTGTTTTCTTTCTTTTGTTTTCGTTCTCTTCTCTCTATTCACTCTGTCATCATAATTTACTGGCACACAGCTCAAAAGAATTCTACAAAATAAATTGGGGATTAAAACAAGAAAAATAAAAAAAAAGAAATGAGAAGAGAAACAAAAACGAAGCGAAGTAATATCGAAAAGTACCCCAGGCCCCTGTAGATGTTTGAGATAACCATCGGACCATATCAACCGTCAACCGTCAACCAATTGAGCCACGTTTTATTCATTCCATTTATGTGTCTGTGTCTTGTGTCACAGACAAAAAACAAAAGAAAATAAAAGAAAAACAAACATACACAATCAATTTAAACTTAAAAAAACGAAAACGAAATTTTTAAAGTTTTCTTCACTTATTTTTTAAGGGTGTCCCTTGAAAGTCACAACACCTTTTTTGTTGGCGAGTTCTGGTCCCCTTTTTTCGATTGCTTTGTTTATACTGTTAATGTCAGTTTGTAGATTTAAAATTTCCTTCCAATTACACCTTGGTTTAATCAGACTTTATAGCCTTTTCTGGAGCATCACTGTCGTTAAAATGTTTGGGTGTAAAGCCAGAAAAATTATAATTCAAATCACGAAGAACTTCGAACCAAACTTAGGAGCCTTCATTTCCCCTTAGGGAACACCATCCAAAATATATACGGAATGAAACGATTGAACATATTTTGATCCAAATATCACGACATAATTTGAAGCCCTGTTGATGAAATGGAACTCTTATTTGAAATGCTATTCCACATCACGATAAAAGCTTATGTTTTCTCTCTCTCTACTAGTGATTTGTGGACATTAGATGGCGTATAAAAGATTCAGTCCATCTAATAATTTCATAAGATTAAGATTACGGCTTCAATCATTTCCAGACTCATAGTTTCATAGTTTCGCGTTCGACAGCTTAGTAAGGCAAGCAATTGCAAAGGTAGAGGCACAAGAGCTTTCTTCTCCCGCATAACATAACATTGGGCATATGCCCGATATGTCAGGAAGTGTTTCCACTTCTTCTTCGAATTTGTAGTAGTCACAGAACAGATAAATACAATACCTAGTACTTTATCGCTATTTTGGAGCATTAAGAGACTTTCCATGAGCCTCTTATCCAGCTTTGATTAGATATGCTGCGTATCATAATTTACCCACATCCTAAGCTATGCAAAGCTATTCGTGCTGCGTTAACGAAATCTGATACCATATTTCCTATGCTAGGTTTTCGGATTAATTCTAACAAACAACTGACTACTGACACGTATGCTAATATCTCTTGGAAGAGTAGTACAAGTAGTAGTCCAGTAAAAGCAATGTCCCACTCACAGCTCGATTTAGACTCGACCCAGTTTTTCACATTCGTTGATAAGACAACCTAACTGGGTGATTTTTTAAGAGCTGTAGGAAAATTTTTCAAAAACAAAACACATAAAATTCAGAAAAATTCATGAAATCTTTATTTGAATCGATAGTACGTTCCATATAATTTAATGTTTGAAGATTATTTCATGCAAATGTTGACCGCGACTGCTCCTCAAATGGTCCATCCGCTTAGTTCAATTTTGGCATACTCTTTCCAACATTTCGGCCGATATCTCCCGAATGAATGCTTCAATGTTGTCTTCCAATGCGTCAATTGAATTGAGCTTTAACATAGCCCCACAAAAAATAGTCTAAAGGCGTTAAATCGCACGATCTAGGCGCCCAATTGACCGGTCCCGAACGTGAAATAAAATGTTCACCGAACTCGCCTCTCAATAAGTCCATTGTTACGCGTGCTGCGTGGCATGTGGCACCGTCTTGTTGAAACCACATGACATGCAAGTCAAGCTCTTGCATTTTGGGCAAAAAAAAAAGTTGGATATCATCTCACGGTCGCGCTCACCATTCACAGCTACGTTACGATTCGCAACATCTTTGAAGAAGTACGGTCCAATGATGCCACCAGCCCATAAATCGCACCAAACTGTAACTTTTTCTGGATGCATTCGTAGCTTTTGCAATGCTTCTGGCTGATCTTCACTCCAAAATCGACAATTCTGCTTATTTACGTATCCATTGAGGCAAAAATGAGCTTCGTAGCTGAACACAATTTTTCGATAAAGAAGTGGATCTTCGGCCAACTTTCCAAGAGCCCATTCACCAAAAATTTTGTGACCCCCCCGTTCGGATTCAATTCTTGCACCAGCAAAATTCCGCAAAATTTTCCACGTTGTTGAGTAACAGAGGCCCAACTGCTGCTAACGGCGACGAATCGATAATCGTTATTTTTCCTTTCTTCCTATACGTAGTGCTGGTCCTGCACTGCATAGTGTAGCGTGTCAATATTCATGAAAGCTTCTTATTCTTCCGAGATCCTCTAGTCCTTTATTAAGTCCCAATTTTTTAGTCCAAATTCGTGAACGAAAAAATTTCCTGCGGTCTTTTATTTGAAAATTTAGATTTGTTTTCTACAAAATTTGTTAAATTTTTAATTTTTTTATTTAAATTTGATGTGAAATATTAATAAGAACCTACAAGATCCTTATTTATAAGGGACACCCTAATCAAGTTGCCAAAATATATTCAAGAACCCAAAAGACAACGAACAGAAGAATAAGAAATTTTCGCTTTTATTATCTCGTGTTCCTTTATTGTGATTTCTTTTGTTCGTTTGTTTGCCTTCCTTTTCTTTTCCAAAATTCTTTCAAACGTTTCGGTGAATAAAAAAGAATCAGAATTTTTTGGCACCGAACCATGGTTGGAAATTCTTATTGTGGTCGTTGTTGTTGTTGTTGCCTTTTGTGGTTATGAAAACGAAAATGGAAAAATTAAGACAATCAGGCTTTCGAAATTGCAATTGAAAAGTGAGGCTCAAAAAAAAAAAAAAATAAAAAGCGGACAAAACCATTTGTTGCTTCATTATTTGGGAGTCATTAAAATTGTACAAAAAAAAGCGAACAAAAAGGGTGTAAAAAAGAGTCACCATAACGAGTGTCGAATAAGCTGATACTCTGCTTTCGAAGAAGGTTCGAAGGTTTTTGGAATATTTTGTAGGTGAATCGGTGACAGGGGTTAAGCGCTACACTATACTACACTGTTATCGAAAACCAATTTCACGTACAATATTGTACGACAATTGTTGCGAATCAGAATGCTGAAATGAAACTATTATCTGTTGAGAGTTTGCCACAAAACTTTCCGGTTTTTTTTTTAATTAAAAAATATTTTTCTCTGTTTGTAATCAAATATGTCGGCTTAAATGGTTACAATTTTATATTTATTGGCCTTAATTTGTTTGCCTAGCTATTGGTTAGACTCACTTACGTACATACATAATTTATCATATTACAACCCTTCAGTCAGGATTACGGCCTAGCTTCTCACATCACATATGGTGTGTGCGTTAATTTTATACATGAGTGACGGGACGTACAGTTTAACGTCGACTCCGAACGACAGATTTTTGAGAAACTTTTTCAAGGCAGGTTTATTTACTCTCAGAGTTTTTGCCAGAAATCTGTTGAGAGGAAGTCGCCGAAGAAATACTTTTTGTATTTTGTCTTGATGTCTGGCCTGGGGCTCCAACTCTGGCTTTACGTCTAATAAGCCAACACACTACCCACTAGACTACGGCGACTTCTAAGCGCTACACTATACTACACAGTTATCGAAAACAAATTTCACTAGATGGATTATTTAAACATGATTGAAAGCTGTTTAATTTTATAAATTCGAAAATGAAGATGAACAGTTGCTTGTATTACTCGGATTGCAGCAGAGCATTTGGCCCACTACAACATCATGCGACATAAACGAAAAAAAGGTGGGGTGTAGGGTATGCGCGCTCTCGTAGTCTGGTGGTTAGTGTGGCACTCTAGTCTGTTATACTACACCGACTTGTAAGAATTCTAATATAATTGTGGGCTAGACTACCAGAGGGTCTAGCGGGAAGTGTGCTAGACTATTAGCGTGAGGGTTGTGCGTTCGATTCCTACCATAGATTCTAGTCTGTTACACTACAGTTACTCCGCTCGTAATAATTCTAATATTATTTGTAATTGTATTCCTTAATAATAAACAAAAACAAGTAACAAATAAAGCCTAGGGTATAACCAGTCATAATAACATGGATTTTACACAGACGATCGTAAAGACAACGTCTAAGATTTCGAAAATGCCAAAAAACAACTGCGAAAGATAATTAAGACTTACACAGGTTTTTGTTGGTGCTGTTTTTTTTTGCTTTTAAAAGTACTAAATTAGAACAATAAAAGAGGCGGCAAAATCACGTAAAAATCTGTTTTAAAAGTATTTTTTTTTTGGGTTTAATTACACAGATTTTTACTGAGAATTGTTTTTTCAAGTCAGAACACAAAAACCGAAAACAAATAATTTTTAAAATTCTTTCGGTTTTACAAACAAATTTATTTCTGTTGGCTTCTTTTTTATAAATTTTTTTTTAATTTTTTTTCCTTTTTTTTGAGTTGAAAAACAATTCTGGATGAAAAAAAAGTTATTTTATTTTATTTTAATAGAACAATAAAATTTATTAACAAGAAATTAATAAAAACAACATTTTAAAAACTGGTAATAAGTTCAATGACATTTTTTTCATATTCACTAAATACAACAACAACAACGTTTTTATAAAACACCTCTAAATACTTAGGCCAAGAGAGCAGCAGTTGTTTTAATTGAAGCTTCATTTGTTTTCTGGTTTTTTGTGAATTTTTTTCACAATTATTGATTGCAACTGACTGACTCATTTGGGTCTATTTTCTGTATAAGTCAGCATCATTAAAATTAAATTTTTATACGCGAATGTTTTGTATTTCAAAAATCATTAATTTTGGGTGACTCAATTGCAATTACATCAGCGTCTTATGGGTCGTCCCTTAAAGCTGAGCGAAATAACGTGCTGGATGTTGAATAACCGGCTCTTAAATTTTGGCTCGACGATCTATTAACGAAAATTTAACCCCCCAACAGCAAGCTGTTTTATCAGAGACAACTGTTAATACCAATTTCAATACAGCAATCAGCTCACAAAGCCAATGAATATCAAGAAGCTTCAGGAATGCTTTGAAAACAATTCTTTGTTCCTTCAAGCAAAGAGCCTCACTTAAAAAAGTGAATTTTCTCTTTAACACGATGTAAAGGATTAAATACTGATTTATTTACAATTCCAAAATGGTGGCAAAGTTTACAAAGTTTACATTCCTAGTTCAGTGTGTTAGTGTTAAGGCTGTAAGAGACTCTCAATCCATTCCATGTATGCACCAACTCTGGTATAAACTCCGGGCCAATCAGGCTTTCCGCAAGGTTCGCTACCAAACGATACAATGCCAACCAAAACATAAATGTCCCGAGAATCAACACTCTCCTTCACCATCAAAGGACCATCCGAATCGTACTTACAGTTATTTTTACCTGGTCGATCGTCTGCACACATTTGTGAACGTGCCATCTTTGTTCCTGTGGTTAAATACTTTCTGCAGCAACTTTCAAATTTGACGCCTGGTACGGTCACCATTTTTTTTCACCGGACTCCTTAAACCCATTGCCGTTATACCCCAACCAATAACTTGCATTGCTGCTCCATCGAAAAGTTTTGACCGTTGATATGGGCGAACAGGCAAGCATAGGGGTTGTATGAAATCTGTGAAATTAATATTAACATCCAAACGTATCAGAACAATATCGTTGTGAAACAATGGTCCTTAATTCTTAGTATTGGGACTATAATTGGGATGAACATGGATGTTTTCGATGCCAACAGCCAAATGGCTGTCAGCACATGTTTTGACACCGTTTCTAAATACTTGGCAATCTGGATCGGTAGTAATATTCCACTCGCCTAAACGTATCACCAGAGATCGTGAGACTTTTTAATTGATCAATAGCTGCACAATGATCGGCTGTCAATAAATAACGGTTATTTATCAAGATGCCGGCACACTGATGTGGGTCCCTATTGTTCGCTTAAGAGGAAATATGAAAACAGAATTAATTTTTATATTTTAAAAGTGGGGGAGGGAGGGGAATGCTGTTGAAAACTATTATATTTAGATTTGATGAGAGCTATATTAAACAATATTCGTTGTAGAACCACCATAAATGCGATCCTCAAGTGATTGTCCACAATGTTTGGCATCCGGCAATAATTATTGGTGCCATCTCTTTTGCCACACTTGCTCTGTTGCAAGAAGGCGGTTTCTATTGGAGTTCTGTTTACATTTTCTTGCAACCGCACTAATTCAGGGTAATCCCTAACATATATACAGTCATCTTCATGTCCATCCGGTATGTTACAAACCGAATTTCTGTCGGCTTTGATAGAAAAAAGAATAAAAAATTACAAAATAGCCGTACGTATTAGAAACAAGTGCTATAAGGTCACGAATTCATTTAAAATTTTTTTTTCAAACCATTTGAAGGTGAATCAAAAGAAACGAAACTTCAAAGCACTTGTCAAACTATTAAGACTTGTTGTTAGACGAGTTCAGTTGAACAAAGCACCCCACAATGCCAGCGGTGGAAGAGGACTTACTGGCCAAAGGATCTTTCACAAATAACGCTGCCAAAAGGCCAGCCATTTTTAGAACTAATTGTCCCATCTTGTTGTCCTTTTTCTGTTTATTGTTCTAGTAACGTTAGACGCGGCTTGACTAAAACTGAAATTTTATTTCAAAATCATTTTAATTTATATGAGGCTTTTAAGCAGACGTTACGCATTGCAGCGTGGTTAATTGCGAAAGTATT
This sequence comes from Sarcophaga subvicina, assembly GCA_936449025.2. Lineage (NCBI taxonomy): Eukaryota > Metazoa > Arthropoda > Insecta > Diptera > Sarcophagidae > Sarcophaga > Sarcophaga subvicina. The sequence goes on along the minus strand of OW388081.2, from coordinate 89,992,411 downwards.
TGGGAGCACCTCTTACAGCGAAAGAAGGGCCAGTGGCAGTACACAACAAGTAATTTCCGAGCGTATCGTATTTCAAAATATTTAAAGCGTGAATCGTTTTTTAAATAATTCAAATCTGGCAATGCCCTAGCAATGCTCGGGGATAGGATTTTCTTTGAAAACCATAACGAAAATTTTTTCCCATCTACTGTTGAATTTGAACCTTGATTGCTCGTGTTGGAAGTGAAAATCAATCACTTTGGCGCTTTACAACCTTAAACCTTATTAATGTGATCGAAACTTCTTATCTTAATTAGCATTCGTGTAGAAGTCTAAGCAATCGAACAAAAAGTAAATCAAAATGCGTCCTATAACAGTCAGTTGTCATACTGGCTGATAACCTATTCCCTCTTTGAACTTATGACTCCTGTCTGGTATTTGACAACCTTTCTAATCATCTTTGGATTGACACTTTTTAGTCTTAATTAGTCGTTACAACCCTTCAGTCAGGACTACAACCACCTATAATGTCTGTGTTACTTTTGTATACATGAGAGGCGCGACCTACAATTTAAAGCCGGTTATGAAGAGCACTTCTCATGGCAATTTTATATACTTTCAGAGAGTTTGACAGTAGACTGCTAAGAGCAAGTCGCTGAATAAACGTTTTCGTTTTATTGGAGATGTTTGAGCTGATATTTGAATCATAAGCTTTCGTCTAATAAGTCCTTATACTACTTACTAGACTACAGAGTGCATACATACATATATTGTCACTACAAGCCTTCTGTTAGGATTACAACCTAGCTTCTCATGCTACCCATGTTGTGTGTGTTAATTTTGTATACATGAGAGGCGCCACCTACAGTTTCAAGTCGACTCCGAACAATAGTTTTTTGGAAAACTTTTGCACGGTAATTTTATTTAATCTCAGAGTTTTTGCCAGAAGAAGATAGTGGAGAGGAAGTCGCCAAAAAAAATATTTTTAACGTACAGTGAGCGCCATAAGTGAGTCAACACTTTTGTTCTTAAGTATAAAACAGTTTTGTTCTTAAGTATAAAAAAAGTTCCTTTATCATGAATTGTTCTTTTTGTTTTAACATTTTTTATTTTTGGAAATTTATTCGACTATTCTCGTTTACTTTTCTCGCTATCCTCACAAAATGAATTATTTCAGTGGTGTTTACTCACTTTTGTCGTTCAGTGTATTTCGTTTTGTTGGAGATGTTTGACCTGGGATATCAACTGTGGCCTCACGTCTCATTAAAGTTTTATCAAAGTTTCAGCAGAAGTCGTTGTGAGGTGGCACTCCTACCCCCAGGAGATTTTAGAAAAATATCTTGGTCTGCGTATGTCCATAATAGAGGCCACATATGGATCTAGCCATATGCAAAAGGGATTGCTTGTGCCTACTTTTCTATGCACATGCGCGATCATCTATTTGCCTATCAACAGAGGGCATTATAATCTGAGTTCCAAAGGGATTGCTTGTGCCTTCTTTTCCCTTTGCACGTACATAACATAACACAGTTTGTGAGAGATAATCTGTTTGCCTATATACAGAGGATATCGTAATCTGAATTGATACGAATTTCGAAGGCATTGTTGTTATCTTTGGATGTGAAACCACTCTTCATTAGATTACAAGGTTATGCAGTCACTTACGTGGTTTAATAGTTTTTTTATTACCCTACACACCTCCAAGAAATCTTTGCAAAAACTTTCTCTACAAAAATAGCGAAGAAAAAAAATTAAATTTTCGTATCGTTTTCTTAGGTCGTCTCATCAAGTGCGTGTAGGGCCCCTCTACTAAACGTGTACAGCAGCCACATTAAAACTATAAGAAGAAGAGGAAGAAAACAGAAAACATTTTTTTTGAGTTGCGTATGAAAGGGAAGTCGTCTCGATATAATCTATGGCTGGGCATGGAGATACAATTAAATTTGTTTCTTCCATTGAAATCCATTAATTTTTAAAAATTTTGTTTTTGTTTCACTATTTCATTTCAATGAAATCTTCAACACAAACATAAAAAAAAACAAAAAAAAAGTTAATTATTGTTGGTGGTGTTGTGTGGCAAAAAAAAAACGAAAACAACCGAAAAAAAAGTAACGAAACTAAAGGTTTTACAAACATAATGAGACGTATAATGGGTACGCGCAACGGCTTTAGTCTTACCGGCTGACGGACGGCTTGTCGTAACTCATGCAGGTACACACTTTGAAAATATAGTGCGTTTCGGCATAAAAGACCTTGAATTGCGTGTATATCGGTTTGTATATCTGTCTGTCTGTCTGTCTGTCTGTCAGTCACTATTTTAAATGCGTAAAAAAAAACAATCCAAAGTCGTCAGTCATATTATAACTTCAAGCGTGTGATTAATGATTTCTTTTGGGTTTTATATTCTGGGGTTTGTTTTTGCACAAAAAAAAAACGAAAGCAAGCGAATTAGTTTTCAGCTCGTTTTCAGATATGAAGGCTTATTTATAATGAAGTCGAGAGTTGTTGTTGTAGTTGTTCAAATTCTTTAAAAGGTTTTGGCCTACAATTTAAAAATTTTGAACAACAAAAGTAGTTTGTCCGTATGCTTGGCGTTGTATTGTATGTATGATCGCGCGTGTGTGTGTGTGTGTGTGTGTTCGGTTTACAACAATACAATTCATTATGCTTGTGTAGCGTATAGGTTAGCTACACTACGCTTGCTTATCAACGGTTTCCCTTTTAATCGAATTTTTTTCTTTCATTGGCTGTTTTAAGTCTTAATTAACATTATAATTCTTCTATTTAATACCGTTACAAATCAAATTATGTAGTTGTAAGCGTGCCACATGTATAGGGTGTATCAGCGTAAAAGAAATAGATTCGTGACATGTGGCAATGCAAAAAAAAATGCATAATACTGCTTGACATTTCATCAAACGCACAAATAAATTCGTGGTAATTTTATGGTTGTTACCGAATTTCCTATCAGTTTCACTGTATTACACTGTATTAATTCACCAAGCCATCTGCGTAGACCATGTACCGAGGTAAACAATAAGGCTTGTTGTAAAAGATTTTACATAAGAGCCGAGGTATGAAGCCAAGCGCAAACAGTAAAACGGTGTGAATAGGTATTAGGGAAGTTGGAAGACGATTAAATTCTCTATCCAAAATAATATCTCCACCGACGTATGTATCTGTTTTTGGCCCAATGGACACTTGAACTTTTTCCAAACTGGGATCAAAAGAATGATGGAAGGAATGCTGGACATTTAATCCTTCCTTTTTGTTAATACTATTGCCGGTGAAAGCTGAAGGAGTCAACATCTTCGAACATGACAACGTTAACCTGCGAAGCTTAATAATTTTCGATGACATTCATGTGCATGGATATGCGGAATATGTCGTTGGGTATAGTCAATGCCTTCTAGCGACTTGTATAGACTCCATCTTTACAATATTAAGAATGATGTTAAACAGTAAACTTGACACAATCCTAACCTGCTTTAACCCTATTTCATAACAACTGCAGAGTATATTACTAGAGCGAGAGTAGTATAGACCACCTAAGTTGGGATAGATACACTCAAACACATTGTTATTCATTTTCTTTTAATCTCGGAACCATTCGAAGCTTCTTACGAAGCGACTTGGTTCATAGAGGAGTTACGTAAAGTTATGCACGGAGTTCTGGTTCAAAGTAAGGCTTGAATTGGCTTGCGGCAGTATACTCTGAAGTTTCATTCCAGGCATTCCGATAAACTTACATACATACATAATTGGTCATTACAACCCTTCAGTCAGGATTACGACCTAGTTTCTCACACCACTTATGTTGTGTGTGTTAATTTTATACATGAGTGGCGGGACCTACAGTTTAAAGTTGATTCCGAACGACAGATTTTTGAGAAACTTTTCATGGCAATTTTATTTACTCTCAGAGTTTTTGCTAGAAATCTGCTGAGAGGAAGACGCCGAAAAAATACTTTTTGTATTTTATTTTGATGTCTGGCCTGGGGCTCGAACCCTGGCTTTTCGTCTAATAAGCCAACACACTACCTACTAGACCACGGCGACTTATCTAAGAACCGTAGAGTGCGGAATATGTCGTTGGGTATAGTCAAGGTCTTCTAGCGGCTTGTATAGACTCTATCTTTACAATATCAAGAATAATGTTAAACAGTAATCTTGACACAACTGCAGAGTATATTACTAGAGGGAGAGTTGTATAGACCACCTAAGTTGGGATAGACACACTCAAACACATTGTTATACATTTTCTTCTAATCTCGGAACAATTCGAAGCTTCTTACGAAGTGACATGGTACATAAAGTATTTCCCTGGATGGAAATCTACTTGCTATGCACGAAATTCTGATTCCAAGTAAAGCTTGAATTGGCTTGTGGCAGCATACTCTAAAGTTTCATTCCAGGCATTCCGATAAACTTATCGTTTTTTTTTTCCAACAACTATGGCTTCTTTAATCTCATCATCATGCAAACGTCTTGGTTTTCCAAGTTTTCAATTTTTGGTAATTGGCGGCAACTGCTGTTGAAGTCGCTGTAGTGTAGTAAGTGTGTGTTGGCCTATTGGACTTGAGGCCACGGTTCAAACCCCAGTAAAGGCAAACGGACCTCTCAACATTTTTCTCACAAAAATTAAAATTAACACGCACAACATAAGTGTGCGTGTGATAAGCTAGTTTGTAATCCTCACTGAAGGGTTGCAATGATCAATTAACACGTTGACAGCCGACTACGCGATAACTCGTAGATTACGTTCCCTTCTAGGGAGACAACTACGAGTTATCTCGTACTCACTAAATCTGCCATTTTTGTGTAGCTACGAATAAAATCGTATTATATCAGCGCTAGTAGTAGCTAGATAAATGGCTTCTGGGAAAAGAACAAAAAGTCAATGTTGGCTTGCGTGGCCAGTTTTCTGAAAATTGCCGCGGCAGTCAACGTGTTAAGTAAATAAGTAAACATCTGGAGGCTGACTTGTAGAAACCTACAAGTTATATTAGATCTTATTGCAATGGCGGCACGAATGGAAAGATTCTGATAGGTTTGGGTTTGTTTTTTCAAGTATCTCCAAGCCTTTAGATTTTCAGGTTACGAGTTCGCCAATGTCATTCCTTAATGATCTCGTAGAGTGCGCAGTAATGTGATAGATTTTTCTTGTTTTGTTACTTTAATTTTGTTACTGACTGTACTGTGCTATAATATTGCACATATCAGCTCACTATATGCGTATTTCTCCCTGTCTGTGTGTACGTGTGTATGTTTGTATGTGTGTGTCTATGTTTATATTTGTTTTCTATAAATATTTGCTTTCTGCTATGATTTGTAAATATTTCTGTCACTCACTATCTTCTGTTGCTATAGTAAAATGCCTTTATTGTTGTTGTTGTTGTTGTTGTTTGATATTTCAATTAGCACCATATTTGTAATTTAAGATCTCTAAACACTCTTTTTTTATCGTTTGTTTATTTGCTTGTGTGTTTTTTTGTTACTTTTTTTCTTCCTCGCTATGAAGCAGAACAACAAAAACAAAGAAAATCGAGGAATAAAATTGAAATAAACCATCGAAAGCGAGAGCACATGCCTTCTTGATGGGTATTTTACACCAATACAAACATACATACAATTCTCCATTAAATGTAAAAAATTTAAAAAGAGCAGAACAAAAAGAAGATGAGACACACTGATGAGGAGGATATTCTACTCTCTTGTGCAATTTACTTACACCGACACATAAAATATTGTTTTGATTTAGTTTTTTATTGTATTACGTTTTTTTTTTTGTTTTCTATTTAACGCTGAACAATTGAAAAATTCAAAATGGAATGAAAAAAAACGCTGCAATAAAGTCTGAGAAAAAAATGTAAAAATAAATAAAAAAAATTGCTGTTTTTTTCTTATTTTTTTTTAACTTTTCAAATAAACTTTTAACTACTGACAGTAAATAAATAAATAAATAAATAAATAAATAAATAAATAAATAAATATTCCAAAAATAACAATAAAAGCAAGCAGCACAGAACAAAAATCGCTGGAATGGCAAAAATTGCTGCTGACAGTTGCCGTTGTTGTCTGTCTGTGTATTAAATTTGCCTGCGTTCCATTCGATTCCGTTCAATTCTATGCTACCAGTCTAGTCGTAAACAATAAATGAAATGAAATTTCTTTAACAGCATATTCATTTTACTCGCTCACTCATCTTGTTTCATTTAGCTTTGGTTGAAATTATTAAAAAATATTTTTTTTGTTCATCAATTTATCTGAATTATTTTGAATTTCTTTTTCGTTTCTCAAAACTAAGCTTACCGTAGTAATAAGTCCATAGACACTAAACTGGATCGTTATTGTAATTAGGACATACTCAGATTCACATTTTAAAATTAAATTTTTTTTCGGTGTTTTATGTTCTCTAACATGTAATTACATACACACATAATTGACTATTACAATCCTTCAGTCAGCAGTACGACCTAGCTTCTCACACCACGTATGTCGATTTTATTGTCCTCAAAATTATTTATAATAAAAAAAAGAAAATTGGACTCCTTATTTAATATTGTTGCCGGATAAAAGCGGTCATACAATTAAGTGTAGATAAATTCGAATATAATTAGCAAAGACAGGAACCAAAAATTTCCAAAGCGGGTTATGAAGGTTAGGGCTAATTAAGAATCCGATCAATAAGCCAGGTTTGCCTGTACTGTCACCTCCTGCCTCAGAATATTTCAGGGATTTGGAAAAAACCCATGGCTTTTACTCAATGTTCTGGTCATTCGCTCTATTCATGACTCCAATATGTAGATTGCCCTTGAAGAGATTTCTAGTATGTGTTAATAATGCCCGTTCAAAAGGCTCTCTCTGGGGATATTCCAATGCATGACAGAAATCTCTTTGCACCGTAAATTCACAAATTTTTGATTTTCTCAATCCCGTTTGGCTTCACCTCTCTTTTCGGCAGGTATACCCTTCCAAACTCTTTGTTACTCCCCCGGTTCTGTACACACCTACGTTTAGATTTTAAGAGAAATATTTCGAAGAAGAATGAAAGTTATTTTAGTAGATGGTGGGGTACCTGTACCTCTTCGGAGGGTATGCCATTAAACGGGGTTGTGAAACCAACCAAGGCGAGGCAATAAGCCTTAGCGTATTTTTGTGTAACACTTGACGTACTTAACCTACGTAATTTAATTTCTGTTGTAGGGTATCCCAGATAATATAGAAGGCAGTTAGATGCTATCTATCATTTCGAGAACATATCTGAGCCATTCTTCGGGTGATATTTCTTCTTGCCAATGCCGAGAAGTCGACAGTTTTTTTTAAGAAGCTTTTCAGAGCAATTTTTGTGCTAACAAAGTTCGTGCCAGAAGACTGATGAGAGGAAGTCACCGAAGAAATATTTTTTCAAATTTCGCTTTCTCGGATATGTCTGGGCTAGGGTTTGAATCACGTTTCCGCGTCTAATAAGCCAATAAACTGCCTACTTTATTTTTATTTTATTTGGATAGTGAGTTGAGTTGTGGTATCAATTGTACACTGGGATGTTCTAAGAAAATGGTGGAGTATTTTCAAATCTTTCCGTGAAGCAATAACCAAACTTTTGACTTATTTTTTTATATTTTAATGTTTGAAATCCTATTATTTGAATTGTATTTTAAATATTGTAAGATTTTGTTTAAATTTATGTCTTTATACGTATTTATTTTGTTGTTTATAATCTATACTTTGTATCATTATTTTAAAAAATATTTTAAATCGTAATTTTTTTAAACATTTTATTTTTTGTATATGTTTTCTTCCCCCTTAATGCGCTTGTTGTTTTATGTGAATATTCTTTTCTCTTCTCATATTTGAGTCTTTAATTTTATTTCTTTCAAAATATATTCCCTTTTTATAATTATTTTATTCTTTTTAAATTATTCTGTCTCTACTATTGGTGGTGCGTTCTGTACTATGTATGTATGTAGGTTTGCCTATCCTTCAATCAAATATTATTTACTGTGCAGGCATAAATTTTCCAATTTCAAATGCTACACACATCTTTTCAGTAATACAGTGGTGGTCAAATGTTTTATAAAGCGTTTATCATCACTATAAAATAGTTGTCAAGGCCAGAAGAATTTTTTGATTTTATTTTGCTTTGAAACGTCTATCCACGAGTGTATTAAATTATGAAAAAGAATTATTTATTCAAATTGCTTAGATTTAGTAGCACCACACAACATACATGCATACATACATATATTTTAATGTCTGTCGTTTAATAGCGTCCTCATCCCCTTTCCGCCTTCCTCTATATGCCTTTTTCACCACGACGACACCTACACAAAATAAAATAAAAATTTAATTTTTTTCTTCAAAAATTTTTTTTCTAATTCTAAAATTCGATCTGATTTCTTTAATTTTTTTTCTTTTGCTGTGCCTTTGTTAAATATTTTTATTTTATTGTTTTTATAAAATACTATGAAAAAAATATTTCAAATATTTAAATGCAAATTTTTTTTTGATTCTTCTTATTGTTTATAGTAAATAAAATAAAATTTTCCGCTCGAATTTTTAATGCTATCAACAATATCTTATATTTCCTAGTCTCCTAAATATATATAAAGTATATATTCTTCTTCTTTTTAACTTAAAATCGTTTTCATATTAATTTTTGATTAATTCATTGAGAATCTTTAATCAATTAATTGCCAATAAACACTTCATTTAATTCTAACACTTAAAACATATGATTTCTATTAGAATGTCAACATATTTCTCTCTCCCTCTCTCTTTATATATTTCTTTCTCTCTCTTTCACTTACCTATCTGTCTCTTTTTCACATAACATCTCCTTAATAAAACACAAACACTTTAAAAGTTTTTAAGGCCATTGCTCAATGAATATAAACTTAATGGACATATCCAAACTACTGTTGCGAATACAAAATAAACACTGATTGTATAGCCTAGAAGAAAATAATAAGAGAAACAAACATTACTGTATTAAAGCAACTAAGATATTGCAAGAATAGGTCAATTTATAATACCTACACTACATACGAAGAAACCATAAAAAGTCGAACCGTAAATTCTAGAAGTTGCCAGGTGAATAAATGAAGTGAGTGGGAACGGTGGTAGTCAGTTGTAGTAAACAGTTTTAGCACTGTTGTATTATTCTTAGTAAAATATTATCGACAAGAGTGCACTGCTTTCTTTAAATAAAATGCAGGATTTAATTCAATAGAAATAATTACGGAAAAGATAAAACAAATGTTGACTTTTAATATGCTACACTATCAATTACGCCTAAATGCATCACTCTTATACAGGGTCAATAATTTTTCTCAAACGAATAATTCCCACAGCCGCCTAGTTTTTTTTTTTTTGGGTAGATCAATGGTTTTTTATGGGCAATCAGGTGGCTATAGAGCAATAGCGACCGGACACATAGAGTCTAGGACTGTTTTGAACTGTGATGAGGTGATTGTTGTTTTTTTTTCAGTTACAATATAACACCTTTTTTTTGATACCTAGTCACCAAGAGTAGTCGTTAATGAAAATACAATTGATGTCATAAAACTCAAGAATCACTGGAGGAAAACGTGGAATATCCAAAAGCTTTTTTAATATTTTAGGCTTTATTCTTCTTTAATTCTCCATAATACCGGGATATTTGCTTTGAAAGAGTATACTTTTTAATGAAGATTCTTTATGATAAGGGTACTTTTTTTTAAAAGATACCTTTTTAAAAAGATAAAAAGTACTTTGTTAAAAGATTTCTTTTTTGAAATAATTGTATTTATTTTTAATTTTTAAAATAGTATTTTGTAAAGAGACTTTTAAAGGGTATGTTTGAAAAATATAATTTTTCAAAGAAATTTTTTTCCTATTACAGCTACTTTTTAAATTTTAAAATTGCGTGCTCTTTAAAATTTACTTTTACTTTAAATAAAATTTTTGGAAAATTTATTCCCTTTTAAAAAGGGTAGTTTTCTAAAGTTACTTTTTCTGAAAAAGTACTTTTTCAAGAAGAAAAAAAAAACATTTATTGTTAGATTTATTCGTATTAAAACCGATAATTTTGTTTTAAATAAAAGTTTGTTTCTTCTTCAAAAAAGACGGAAAGGATTATTTTCGGTCAATATTTATATTCAAAAAAATCGTATTACTTTTTATCCTATAAAATTTCAAAGTTTTTTGTTAACATGCACATACACGTACACACATACATACATTTATACCAGGATTATCTTCTACTACTAATGCTACTATTAGTACTTTTACTACTACGACTAATACTACTATTAGTAGTTTTACTACTACTACTACTAGTACTTTTACTACTAATACTATTACTATTACTACTACTAGTACTAGTAGTATTACTAGTAGTATTACTACTAGTACTAGTACTACTACTTGTACTACTGCTACTACTGTAACTAAAACTCGTAACACATTTTCTACTATTTTTTCAGTTTTAAAATACTACCAAATGAAATGAAATACATATATATTGAAGCTTTAGTACCGTTTTTATGCTCTTTTATAATACATTATATTTTAAAAAAATGTCTTCTAAAGTTAAATTGTTGTATTTATAAACAAATAAATTAAAAGATCTGAAAACCTATCCTACTAAATTTTTTCTATCACTTTGCGCGCTCTATATTTTTACCACTTCTTAAGCATGTTCGCTGCCACTGTTTCTATCATTTTTACCATCATTTTTTAAAGCTATATTAACCAAGTCTTCTGCCACTTTTTGTAAAATTTTTAACCGTTTTTTTGTTACCATTACTACTACTATTTCCAATACTATTTACTACCACTCTTTCTATAATTTTTTTCTATCAAATTTTACTACTACATTTATTACTATTTGTTCTACTAATTTTACTATCACTCTGTAATACTTTGCTACTATTTTTGCTAGAATATTTTCTGCAATTTGTGTATCAACTTTTACCACTACCACACTTCCTAACAATTTTTCTAACACATTTTTCTACTATTTGTTCTACTAATTTTACCATCATTCTGTAATACTTTTGTACTATTTTTGCTACAATATTTTCTAAAATTTGTGTATCAACTTTTTCAACCACATTTTACTACTACCTTTTCTACTATTTGTTATACTACTTTTCTACTAATTTTACTATCACTCTTTGTAAAGTTTATTAATATTCCTACCAATTTTTCTCTAAATTTTTGCAATTATATATAAATATATATTCTATTATTTCTTCCATCACTATATATCTCTATCACTACTTTCTCCTACTTTTTGTTTCTAATCCTTTTTAAATGTGTTGTAAATATTCTTCTTACTTTCTCTACAAAAAAAAACTGTGCTCTCTTTCCTTCTCTCTCTACTGTCTGTATAAGTTTTTTTTTGTTTTTTTTTCTTCTTCTAAACTAAAATGTTTTGTTGTTCCCTAAAAAAAAAAATTCATAAAAAAATACCGAAAATTTTATCGAAAATTTTTTTCTCTTTTTTTCGAATATTTACAGGCCAGTAAGAGAAAGAAGTTCATTCTACGTTCACAAAAAACAACAGAGCGCTTAGATAAATCCCACAACACATTAAATAGAAAGTTGTTGAAATGAAAACTTTAATGAAATTAAAAACGACAACAATAATAATAATAACAAAATAAATCTAGCAACAGCAATTAAGAACAATCAACCAACACCCACTTAATGATAAAATAAAATTAAAAACAAATAAAAAAATATTAAAAGCAAAAATAAATTCTTTTTTAATAAATCTTTTTTTCTTTTTTTTTTTTTTAAGAAATAAAAAAAGAGTGAAAAATTAAATTAAAAATAAAAAAATAAAAATTTTCTTTGATTCAAAAAAATATTTTTAACTTGGCCGGCTTTAATGTTGATTGTTGGCCTTTAGCGCAAAATTTTCTTCTTCAATCTATTGTTTGAACGCAAACAATTTATGTTTTTCACAGCACAACAACAATTATTACAACAAACAAACATTGACATTAATTTGTTGTTGTTATTGTTTTTTTTTTCAATTGATAAACTCAACGCAGAGATTGATTTTTAATAGAAACAAACTTTTTTCAAGTGCTTGCTTGCGTGCTCTTGCTATTGTTTTAAAGAGGGAAACCCATCGATAATAAATTTTGTTTGTATCAATCATTTACACAAAAGCAAGCAGCCAGCCACAACCAGTCAATCAGTCTGCCTTGCCACATATTGTGCAAATCTATAGAAAATAATTTAAAAAAAATATTGAAACTATCACCAACAACAACAATAATTACAATTGATTGGCTATTAAGAGCGTATAAAAGAAATTATTGCTTAAAAAAATCTTTTTTTTTTCAGTGTATGGTATAATTATGTGTATGCGTATTTCTGTGTGTGTGCGTGTATAAGTAATAGAGCTCCCCCCGGTTTAAGATTTTTTTTTCGATTGAATTCAATCAATTTGAATGAAACAGTGTTGTTTGTTGTCTGTCTTCTATGTCGTCATAATCGTCATCATCATTTCGTAAATGAAGTGATTAATTTTCTTACACTAACGACAACAATAAAATAAAATAAAACAACAACAGTTAAACTATCCATGTATAGTAGTTTTTAAACGCGCCGGTTATTTAAAAAACGTTTTTCAAAAAAAAAAATTTTTTTTTTTATCACACACGTGAATTTGCATAAATTGCTCACGATTTTAAAGAAATAAAATTAAAAAAAAATAAAATAAAATTAATTCATCACAACAACAAAAACTATACAAATCAATCAAATTTATCAATTTAAAAGATTTTCTTCTTCTAAAGACTCTCTATACAATCGTAGAACTTCTTTAAAAAAGGCAGTCTTTTGGAGTCGACATCAAATGTACGGTTCTTTTAATTAGTCGGGTGAGTAAAACATCAAAAAAAAATGTTTTTTTGTTTTTGTTTTCTTGTATATTCTAAGAAATATTTTTCCAATTTTCTGTACTCAAGTGTAAATTTAAATTGTTAAAGCTTTTCTTTTAGAAGAAAAAAGGAAAAAAATGGAAAGTACTTTTCTGAGGGTACTTTAAGTACTTTTTTTAAAGGCATTAAAAGTGCATATAAACACATGCTTTTATTTTAGAAAAATGTAGGTCGCTAGGGAAGGAAACATTATTAATGAAAACCTAAGTTACTTTCTATATAAACTCAGTATCTTGTACAAGCTCTTTTAAATTTTCTTTAATCTAGGCCACTGAGTCAAGCTATGTTTGACGTATAGCATCATCTGCAAAATATTGGCATCTCGTGCTTACGAATGCTAGGCAATCACATTAAAAAGTGACTTGCTTTTCGCTTGTTCCACTACACCCCCATACGGTTCAGCTGTGCTTGTACAGCTGAGGCTAACCACCTTAATTAGTTTTAAAATTGATGTCATGGCTAATCCTCTCATCGGAATCAACAGAAAGTATCTGGTCCGTACCGATTCATGCCTCTAGTAATTGTTTATTACCATTTTGCATTCCCGATCGGTCCTTGATTCCGTAAACCTGGTTGTTATTAACCCTAATTGTCGTTTGACTCCGTGTTAGTATTCAAAGCCACTCATATGAAATGAGGTTAACCTATGCTACTCTTCAAAACATTTATAATAAAAGCCAGATTAGAAGTCACCGTGGTCTTGTGGGTAGTATGTTATCCTATTATATGTAAGGCCTCGGTTCAAACCCCTAGGTTAGACATCACGGACGAAACGACATACGTACAAAAAATTACTTCTTTCATCGACTTCCTCTCAAAAATGTAGGCCCCATCATTTATGAAAACATTAACATGCACAACATGGTTGATGTGAAAAGCTACGTTGTAATCATAACTAAAACGTTGAATTGACCAATTCAGTAAGTAAGTAAGTCTACGACTTTTTAGGGTGTGTAGCTTTATCAGAGTATGTCGGCTACGATACGTTGCCTAGTTTATATCATGATAACATTCAATATTCCAACAGGGAAATTATAAAACCGGTTTTTAAAACCGAATATTCTCTTCCACTACGACTAAAACATTTCCGCAACTTCTTAAAATGTATTTGCTTTTTCAGTTGATTGATCTAAGGAAACTTGTATTTTTCTTTTGAGCCAAAAATTAAGAACGATGGCACCTGTGTCTCATTTTAAGGACACAAAAATTTGACAAACAATTCCATCCAATTAGTATTTCAGCAGGGGAAGTAAATTCAAGTCAATTAATTTGATGCAAATTCAAGTATCGTGTGGCGCTTATTCTTGCTGGAATGCTTATTTGAATCGAAGGTCTAAAACAATGGATCTTACGGAAAACCAAAATGTGGAACCCGTTTTACTTGTTGTCTAGGAAATAGGTACGAAGCTTTATTAAACCGTGTTAAATTAATATCAGTTATACGACATTATTTTACAACTTCATTATCAATGCGATTATAGCTGCAAAAACAATGAAAATATTTGATTAAATGATGCCGAAATTTATGGCCACGCAATACATAGCGAACAGTACCTGCTGAACTGTAGTGAACGTTGTTAAAATATAATTTACCCCCTCCACTCAGCCATCATTTTCAATTGGCATCAACAGTATGGCAATTGCACAGGTTGCAGCAGTAAATTTAAGCAACAAGTGTGTTGCCGTACTGATTTTTATTTCAGATTTTTTTATTATTTTCATGTTATTTTTCAAATAAAAAAATATAAAAAAATATTCCCATTTATAGTAAATATAAAAAAAGAAAAAAAATAAATAAACTTGTATTTTTGTTAAATTTAATTTAATATCCTCTCCTTCTATAGAAGAGCCCAGCCAGTGAACATAATACACTTACTCACTGTCTGTCTGTGTCATAGCAGTTCTCATATATATTTGTTTGAAATACCCCCCTACATTATGCAAGTCTAGCTTTTTAGGCATCTAAACTCAAACTAGTGCGATGAATCCAACCATTAAATCCGACTGATCATTCTCAACTTCGTATAAATGGTCTACCGATGGGGTGTAAGAGAAACAGGTTTTCGCCTACTCTCGTAGAACTTAAAAAATATTGCGAAACAGTCATTGCATCCAGAAAAAGTGACTACTTGATACGTATTATAGCTTGGTGCTCATTATGGTTACATTTCAACGAATTATCTCGGCCTGCAAGTTAAGATTGTGAACGGAGTGGTTTGCTGTTTCAACAAGACGCAACTAAATGCTACGCAACACCGCCGATTTTGTTTTTATTGCATGAGAAGTTTTCAGAACTAGTAATGGGCCAACAAGAACGAGCTATATTTGATGTCGACTGTTTGATGTTAATGAGGCGTTACGTCAAAAACCGTGTCTACGCGGATAAACCGCTCACATTGTTGCAATCAATTTATCAACGAGAAACAAGTTCGAAATAAGCAAAAGCGGAGTCGAAAATTACTTTAAAAAGTTCAACGGCATTAACCAACCCATGTCATTGTATTTCGTACATAATGGCCGAGGCAAACCTTAAGCTTTAAGGGGCTTAGACATGTTGTTATTATTAACGGGTCCAATTGAGCTAAGCTTAAAGTGACTGCCAATTAAATCCACTGTATTTATTTTCCTAAGTCGCCATAGTCTAGTATGTAGTGTATTGGCTTATTAGACATTAGACCTGGGTTTAAATTCCAGGTCAGACATCTTCACGAAATGCAAAAAGATAATTCTACGGCGACTTCCTCTCATTAGATAATTATAAATTACCATGAAAAAGTTTCTCCGTAGTCTAGTAGGTAGTGTGTTGTCGTATTAGACGTGAAGCCACGGTTCAAACCCCAGGTCAGACATCTAAGACAACATGAAATATGAAAAATATTTCTTCGTCGACTTCCTCTCAGCAGATTTCTTGCAAAAACTCAGAGAATGAAATAAAATTGCCATGCAAAAGTTTCTCAAAAAAATCTGTCATTCGGAGTCGACTTTAAACTGAAGGTCCCGCCACTCATGTATAAAATTAACACACACAACATAAGTGGTGTGTAAAGCTAGGTCGTACTCCTGACTGAAGGGTTGTAATGACAAATTATGTGTATATGTATGTCTGTATGTATATCCGTATGTATGTATGTATTCCTTTTAAAAATATATTTAACCGGCTACACACAGAGCAATTTAATTTGCTGGAATCTGCGTGGGTCATAATGGCTTGTTACTCTTTTTTTTTGTCGTTCTGAACTTTAATTTTTGTATAGAAAAAAAAAACGGTGTTATTCGTGAATAAAGGCCTAACCAAGTCCAGAAAAACAGAATTGAAACTACATGCGAATCTGATTTTATTGAATAATTCTGGGAATTGATTCTCTCCACTGTTACACTTCTCTTCAGGTGTTGGTGTTGCGTAGTGCATCAAATGGTGCGCTTTATCTCATCGTAATTTGCTTTCATGTTTTCATTTGATTAAATTACATTTCGTATGTGGAATATTTAGTTTTTTTTTCTTTCCGCAAATTCTATAAAATAAACACACACACATACGCTTGGAGGTGCAAAAGAGACAGCAACACAGCAAGCAAGCATGTAACCAGGCAAGCAAACAAGTGAGTGCAATTTGAAACCTTGACACTTATCCAAGTCATTTGTTAATTCCATAACGGTATTACACAGTGTTTGCTAACTCACTTACACAGACACACAGACACACAGCCACACATCCATGCATACATGCATGTATGGCTATGCTATGCTGTAACTAACTGAACGAGTGACTGCATATGCTTGTGTGATGTTCCTTTTTATACGGATTTGTTATTTTGTTTTTATTTTTCATGCAATTTTCGCAAATAATGTTTAAAAAACATGAGCGAGAATCACAGAAAAATCGTAGAATTTATTTTTTTGTTTATTCCATGTTTTATTTATTTTTTTAATGTTTTTTTTTCAATATTTTTATTTTCACAATAATCATAAACTTGATATATGTATGTACATACATATGTACATGCTTGAGTAATACAGAAACACAACTATGTACTTGACTCAAATGGCATAAAAATTATTAAAAAAAAAAATTATTGCAACCTGAACTTTTTTTTTTGCTTCTTTTGTCCATAAATCGTAACAAAATCGAATTTAAAGGGACATGTACGATACGGCTCCACTTCATTTAAAGAGGCGAACACATAAAAACGTGGAGAAAAATTTAATTTTTTAAATTTTCGTTTTAATATGTTGTAAGAGCGTAGTTATCGCAGAAAACATGGATAAGATTTTTAAGAAAATCATAAAAAGTTTAACAGTTCCACGAAATCAGGTAAGCTGGCACTTTATAATACGCAATTGCTGGTACTCAACTACTAAAGACGATGGCAATAAAATTATCGCGCATTTTGGTAGTTTGAATGGTACTTTTTTTTTTTGGTATTTTGGTAGTAAACTTTTTTAAAAATCGCAGAAACACCGCGATTTGCGTTGAAACCTAAAAGTTATTGAAAGTATCGAGACTAGAATGCTCTGGAACCAAAGATCTTCTGTGCATAGTCTCCCCCCACCTAAAGACTGTAATGAATTTAAGAATTATTCAGGGTTAAGTGAAGTTGCAATAATGCCATCAAGCTGGTGAAGCATGTTCTCTAAACTCCCAGCGTTATATGCACAAATTCGTTGGAAAAACGTATTCTCTCGTTACCAGGCTTAAATGTGTTTAATCACACGCAGGCGGCTTATCACAAATTCCCCTGTTAGTGATTAAGCACTGCAACTGGCCTGGTATTGGCAGTTAAGTTACATTTAGCCGAACGCTTACCGCACGTAATGGAATGAGCATTCGTTTATAGCATACGCAAACAATGCAAATGCTTACAGAAATTCCATTACGGTTGGATAATCGTTCCTATTGCTTTTCATATGCAAGAAACCAACATACGTTCCTTTACTTGACGTGAACCTTCGGCTAATTCTTGCTTTAAGCAGCTAATTTACTTTTCTCTCTGTTTTTAAATATTATTTTCTTGCCTAACCTTTTGAATTTTCATCAAATGACCGAGAGCTAGATAGTTCTTCAACATTAGCCTTCTTGCCTTCAATCTTCAGAGAACCAGTGAGAAGATTTACGCCATCATTTACAATATTTAGGGCCATTATTACAACTTGGGTTTAGTTAAAGTTAACTTTAGCTAAAGTTAACTTTAAAGTCACCTTTAACGTTAAAGGTAAGAAGTTAAAGGTAACTTTAGCTAAAGTGAACTTTAAAGTCACCATTAACTTCTTTTCTTATAACCTATTGTTATAAAGTTAACTTTTTCAAAAATATGGCAGTGCCGGAGCAATGTCGATAAAACTGCTCAATTAAACAAGTCTTTTTTTTAAAGCAGTAGCAACGAAGGGGGGCCTCTTTTTTGTTGTACTTGCCATATTGAAAATAATATATATGTATGTATGACAATTTCAAACATGAACTTAACTTTAAAAGTTAACTTCTATCTTATTGTCCACTTATAATAATGAAAAACAATTTATCTGCCCGTTAAAATCCTCCCTTTAGTTAATGGCAAGTTGTAATAATGGCCCTTAGTATAATTGTGGTCGATTAAAGTTCTTTAATAGCATTTTGCATATCTTTTTTTTTTCTTTTTAAAATTAATATTTGGTGCTGGTACCTTTTTGTTAGATTTTTGTGGTGCCTTATTATTTGTTTTTATGGTACTTTTGTTAATTTTTGTGGCATATTTTACTGCTTTTTATAATATATTTATGTTTGTTTACATAGTACTTTTACTAGTACCTTTAAGGTACCTTTTTGCTTTTGTTCATTATACCATTTTAAGGCCTTATCATTGGCGCCTTGAATGTAAATTTTTCTCGTGTTTTTAAGGTACTTTTTGTAGCATTATTTTTTACAATTTGTTTTGCCAAATTTATGTTCATTTTCATAGCACCTTTTATGGTATCTTTGTAATACCTTTTTGCTCCGTTTTACTATACCCTTTGGATATTCTTTGTAGTACGTTTTAAGACTTTAGTATGGTGCCTTTAATGTAAATTTTTTTGTATTTTCGTGATATCTTTTGGTGGTACTTTAATATAATGTTTTAATGGTACCTTTTGCATATTTTTTAACGCAAAGTTTTTAGTACTTTTTGCAGTAAATTTTTTGTTTATGCTTATAGTACCTTTTTGGTCCCTTTTTGCTTACATACATGCATACATAATTGGTCAATACAAACCTTCAGTCAGGATTACGACCTAGTTTCTTACACCACTTATAATATGTGTGTTAATTTTATACATAAGTGGCGGGACCTATAGTTTAAAGTCGATTCCGAACGACAGAGTTTTGAGAAACTTTTCATGGCAATTTTATTTACTCTCAGAGTTTTTGCCAGAAATCTGCTGAATGGAAGTAGCCGAACACTACTACTAGACCAAGGAGGCTTATATACTTTTTTGCTTATTTTTCTTATACTATTTTATGACTTTCTTTTGATGTACATTTCGATTTAATTTTACTATGAGTGACAGAATCTTGATCTTCACGGCAGTTCCTAATGGTTTAAGAAGCTTTGTGGTGGCAGTTGGTTACTTTTAGAACTTTTATCAAACTGCCAAGGCAAGTTGCCGATAGAAGTATTGCTTTTTCAAAATGTCAGAGCTGAGTTTTAAAATGAAGACTTGTCTCGTGGGGCTAAAACGCAGTATTGCAGAGATTTTCCCTTATGACGATAGGAAATAATTGTCCCATGGTGTATTTCGGTTTAAAAGACTTTTCCTAAATGCTTAAACGATCACCTAATTTGAGACTTAGTGCCAGTTGCTGATCGCTTGCCGGCAAGCTTTGAATAATGATTTCTAAATGTCGGCTTAGGCTTTCCAGATACTTCTTCTTACGAAGATCGAAAGGCAGAGAGAAGTTCAATTATTTCTAACACCTATTTGGTGAACCGCAGTCACTTGATTCAAAAACAAAAACATCAAGATTCATGCAAGTGCAAAATAGTTGACAGAACAAATGAATGAATGAATGAACGAATGAACGAACGAATCTGGTATGCAATTATTATAATAAATTGCCACTGATTGGCATCTTTAAGTACTTAAATAAACGTCAACAGCAGTTTTGCCTCGTGTAACAAGGCACTCAACTAAAAATATTGAAAAAAAAGAAGAAAAACTGTTGGATAGAGAGAGAGAGAGAGATAGTACCAGAGTTAAACGACACGACACATGCTTGCTTTTTTTGGTATACACTATTAAGCAGATAAACTGTCGGTTTAGTTTAGTTTAGTTAAACTCGTATTAAGCATACACACACACACACCCACTGCATTATCCATTAAAATCAATTGATGGAAGAAAATAAATTTTTTTCTTCTGCTTCTGCTTCTATAAACGTAAAGAAGGAAAAACTAAAAGAAAGATAAAAATATTCTTGAAACGACCTTCTCTACTTTCACTCTCTCTCTTCCTCTTCCTCTTTCTCTTTTTAAATTCGAAAATATTAAAACCAAGCAAAAAGCATTTGCCATTTCAGAAAATAGTCTTCAGTTGCATTGAAAGGAAAAGAATTCCAATTTAAAATATTCTGTAGAAATTTATGGCAAACATATGCAAGTGTGGCGGCGGCAGGCAGGTTATTATTATTAATTTGGCGTCAATACTTTTATTATATTTCTTGGCTTATTTTAATGCCTAAAAATTTTTGTATTCTTATTCAGCACAGCGTGCAACTATTTTAATGGGGCATCGTATTAAAATATTTACTTGTTGTTTGCCTTAGGAATTAATGCATCGTATTATTATTGTCTAGTTTGAACATTTATTTGTTGTTGGCTATTTATGGCAGCTATTTCTTCTAGTGCATGCATGCATCCTTCTTCTATTTCTCTTCCATTCAATAATTGTTATTCGTACTCCCCCATGCATGCATGCACGTCCCCATCTTTTTTTTAAATTGCTTTAAAGGTTCATAAAATTAATTTCTTTTTAAGTGTTTCCCTCGAAAAATAAAAATGGAATCTCATTTGAATATGAAATGAAAATTAAAAGCAAACATATATTAGCGTTCGGTCTTTAAATGAATGGAAATTCGATTTCCATTAAATGACCTGCAGATGGATTTATTGTCGAAGTGACACTATTTTTTTTCAAAAACAAAAATCCTAGAAAATCCGATTCAATAAATCTCTAAAAGATAAAACTGAATAGCAGTAGTGAAACAAAAAGTAGCATCAAAATTGTTTCGAAGAAAAAAATTCTAAAAAATATCAAAAAAAAAAACTTTTGGGTTCCTATGTTAACTTCAATCAATAGTGAGTTTTTGTTTGGTGCTCTTGGGGCCCTTTAAGCTATTAGCCGCTGCCTATGATTTGTGGCCATTTAAGTACCAAAAAAAAATACATATTAAAACAGCAGCAAAAGGTATATAATTTTTCTTACATTTTTACTGTCAAAATTTAATTGCTTTGTAAGTTAAATAGATGCTTAGCAGTTGCAACAATGCTTTCGTAAAAAGGTACCATAAAAGTACCGAAAAGATTAGACAAAAGGTACAAAAATATTACCAAAAATGTATCACAAAAGTAACCAAAATTTAAGATTAAACGTTAACATGTTAAATGCTGTGAAGGTAGATAGGAAGTAGAGGTGGCTGTCCAACCAGTTTTTTTTTTCTTTTTTATTTCTCTTCGGGTGGGAGGGAAAATGCTTTATGTATTCATGATGGTCGTCACCAGACATGATATGTCGGACTCTCCCACTGGATATACCGACTAAAAACCCGCCTTGTCTCCTCACCGGGGAATCATTCTATCTCGGAACCACGGTTGTATTACTTCGAGAGGTGGACCCCTTTTCTGGCATATGTTCCAGTTCCATCGTCGTCAGCCTGCGTCCAGGCTCCACTCTATTCTCAGTCTGCTGCGTCTAGATCAAATTTCTTCCTTCGCAGGACGTGCTCTACAAAGTGTTTTACTGCGTTCCAGCTCTCTTTACTGTTTATCATTTTCAGCACGACGTTTGTAGGGCTAATGACGCCGAACTCAGCTTCGAGTCGCTGACGGCTTTCGGCCCATCGACAACAGCTGAAGAAAGTGTGTTCGGAATCATCTAACGTTTTTTTCTCTTCATAGACACAGAATGGCGAGCTGCATTTCCCCATGCGATGCAGGTACTTTCTGAAATATCCGTGACCGGTTAGCATCTGTCCAACAAGGTGGACACGCTCCATTATCACTATGCTGTGTAATAACGATTAAAATTTTAGTGTTGTTGACATAATAATCTATTGAAAAACTACCCTTAATTGAGCCTTACCACCCTTTTAGTCACGATTATCCGTCAGTAGCGGGACATACAGTTTATCGTCGACTCTAAAGCTTTTCATGTTAATTTTATTTACTCTCAGATCATGGCTGACTTAGCTTCTCACACCACTCATGTTGTGTGTGTTAATTTCGTACGTGAGTGCCGAGACCAACAATTTAAAGTCGACTCCGAACGCCAGATTTTTTTTTTTCGGAAACTTTTCATGGCAATTTTTATTTACCCTCAGGGTTTTTGCTAAAGGATTGCTGAGAGGAAGTCGCCTAAAGGAATATTTCTTTTATTTTTCATTATGCTCAAGATGTCTGAGCTAGGGTTTGAAACACGGGTTCGCATCTAATAAGCTAACATGCTACCTACTAGACTATGGCGACTTTCTAATATTTTGGAACACAATTCATTCGCTATTAGACTAGACTTTTCGAAGCGATTGTTTCCTCCAAAAACATAGGACGGCATGAAGAACACGGTTTGCTAAACCTTGGTTATTCTGTCAGTGACACTCATTGAGGTCTTCTTGCCTATCAATGGTGTTTTAGCTACTTTTTAAGGTGGATCACCACGATTTGATCACAAGTGTTTGACGATTGAATGAATGCTTGACGATGTACGTACTAACTAATCATGTGTCAATCAAAGTTTATTTATTTTTTTAAGCTTTTTTGTAACTTGAAAAAACTGTTTAATTTTTTGATGTGCTGCTTAGCAAATTTCAACAACATTCTTTAGTGTTTTGCAATTTTTTCTTCTCTAAAAACTTCAATACACCAGAATTTTTTTTTTTAAAAATAAGCCATCAATCAGTCAAATCCGACTAACTCACACTCTACTTATTAATACACTTATAGGGCTTGTAATTACCAATTGAGATGACCATGCTATAGGATATCATTGCTCGAAAAATTTGTTATGATTTCCTTAGGATCACAATATCCTAGTTATGCAGGACCTGTAGACCTATAGACTGGTTTTACAATAGTAAACTTATTTGCATTAAACTTAAGGATACAGTGTCTCTATATCCAAGATTTGAGAAGAAAACATATCACAACACACGTCCTTACCCAGTTAGAGCCAATTTTTAATCAAAAAACCAATTTTTTTTTGTAGAAATTCCATGTATTTGTTTTCCTTTTCCTGATTGAAGCGCTATCCTGCATTGATTTTGACTGAATAACATGGTTTATTACAGGCCATCAATCGTTATGTGCCTGGTGTTGTCAAACACATTATTACGATTTTTTTATTATATGTTGTGGTGTAGAGTACAATAAAAAAAACTGTATGTCCATCCCAGTACACCAAGAGATGTGTTACACAGAAGATGTGTTACAACTGAATTCCAATGTAACAGCAAAGAAATTCCTTCAGATCATCCACAACAAAAAGACCAACAAAAATGTCATAAAAAACAACATCAGAGAACAAGAACAAGAACAAGAACGAACGAAAAAAAGAGAAAGGAATTGCTTGCTGCAGATATTTGTCGTCTTTGCAGTTTGCAACGTCAAAAGAAAAACTCAAGAAAGAATGAAAGAAAAAAATCAACACAAAAAGGGGCATAAAGTGCAAGAATTTGAAAATTTTTGTTAAGAATTTTTAAAAGAAAACTAAACTGACAACAACAACAACAAGAAAGGAATCAAAATAATGAAATAAAAATCAAATGGATTTCAAATATTGACAGTCATAAGAATAAGTCTTTAACACCATTTCCTATAGCATTCTGCATGCATTCAATAGGCGAAATAGTTTTGGGTGCCTGTGTTCTTTAAGAGCAAATGCGAATTGAAATATTTTTGGTATTCTGGTGACAGGATGTGGGTCAACAATTTCTTATTATGTGTGTGGAGATAAATTCGAATTTAAAAACCAAAGACGAAAACCCACACTTTTAGCAGCACGACTTCTTCTTGCCTCTAACAGGGTAAACTTTGCTATTAACAGAGCACTGTTAACTGTTTAACAGTGGCAATAAGTAGATTATTCTTCTACTTTGCAGACTATTGATATGAAATTTAATTCTCATTATGATCATTATTATTTGAGAACAAAATCGTTGAAATGTAAAGGATGTTTGGTGGGGCTAGGGAAGGCAAATTTACTCAACTCTCAAAATTAATCCAGCTATTTCACTACCACGGTTCGAAAGAGGACCCTCTAGACTAGGTTAGGTTAGAGGACGTGTACTTGTCAATTAAGAGAAGTACAGTGCCCGGAGGTCGAATTGACCCATTGTACAACGTCCTAGTTTCTCACCCACTTATGTTGTGTGTGTTGATTTGTATACATGAGTGGCGGGACCTACAGTTTAAAGGCGACCCCGATCGACAGATTTTTGAAAAACTTTTTCATGGCAATTTTTATTTACTCTCAGAGTTTTTGCCAGAAATCTGCTGAGAGGAAGGCGCCGAAGAAATACTTTTTGTATTTTGTCTTGATGTCTGGCCTGGGGCTCGAACCCTGGCTTTACATCTAATAAGCCAACACACTACCTACTAGACTACGGCTACTTCGCCCTCTGGACTACCATTTCCATATAGTCTTATATATATGTGCCAAAATGGCCTACTGATCTTCTAGAGAATTTTCAAGCAAAAAAATTGATATTTTCAAAGCCAATTTTCTCACCACCATATCACTTTATATGTGACTATAATGCTGATTATATTATATTATTATATTATATATCCTTTACATATAGTATGGTACTCATAGACCTAGTGTATTTCCCAAAATAAGCTCCTAAACAAGTGGGCTTGTTCAGATGGAAACTGTTAAGCAGTTAACAGTGCTCTGTTGAGAACAAATTTTGTTCTGTTAACGGCAAATGTGGCGCTACTAAAATTTACGGATTGCGTCTTGGATTTTCAAATTCGAATTTATTTTCACACTCAACCAGACATATGCTCTTAAATATGTTCCTTTGCTCTGTTAAACTAAAGCAACAGGTTGCCAGTTCTTTTCTTTAATAAAAAAAAAATACCGAAATGATTCTTGTGATACCTTGTGGCCTATAAAGTTGTGTGGTGGCACGTACATCATGCAGCAGCCTAGCCATGCCAAAAAGAAAAAAAGAAAAGAAAAAACCTCACAAATGTGTTGTACTATGTGTTCTAAATATGAAAAAGAGACAGTATTTAGACAGCAGACAAGCGAAAAATGAAAAACAATTTTAAACAATAAAACTTTTTTTCTTTTGTGTAAAACATCCTTTAAAGCAAACGTTGTTTATACATATATGACGACACGGCTATTGTGTGTATTGTTGCTGCTATTGTGTATGGCAAGTTGCATGCAACATACTAGAAAATTAAATTTATGCTCTGTATGCGTTGGCGTGTTTATTGTACGTACGTATGCTTCTACTGCATCTTCTCTTCCCTTCTTACGTTTAAACTATGTTACGTTACGTACGTTATTGCATTTTAATTAATTTAAATTGAATCTTTATTTTGTTGTATTTTCTAACGCAGAAAATAAAGTAAAAAAAACGTATGCATCAGACATGCACATTTAATTTTGATTTTTTGATGAATTTTGTCTTGATTTTTAAAGATTTACGACAAGAATTTTTTTTTTTCATAAATTTTTAATTTTATTATACATACTGTGTGGTGGCATCAGTTTATGCCTCACAATTTTTGGTTTAAATAAGATTTATCAACTGAATGACAACTTAATATCAGACGCATTATAAATATCATAAAATTTTTTATTTTTTTATTTATTTTTTTGCTTACAAAATAATTAAAATTGAAAACAAAGCGCCGTCTTTCTTTCATTGAAATTTCATTTTCTGCTTTCGATTTTTTTTTAGTATTTTTTCCTCGAAAGAAAAATTACAAAAACGTGGTGGTTTTAGAGTGTCATTTCACTTGTTTTACACACAGTTAGGGGCACAAATAGTAAGGAATTAAAGAAGAGCTTTTAAAATATTTTTTAACTCACCATCTCCTCACAATCTGTATTTCTTTTTAATAATACTTACCATTCGAGATGTCTTAACTTCCTGTCAATTTTAGGAATGTATGCATGAACCTTTTGAAGTCCGTCATAGTCAAGTAGGTAGTGTGTTGGCTTATTAGACATGAGGCCTCGGTTCAAAATCCAGGTCACAGACATCTCCAACAAAACGAAACATGAAAAAATAGTACTTCGGCGACTACTTCCTCTCAACAGATTTCTGACAAAAACTCCGAGAGTAAATAAAATTTCAATGAAAACTTTCTCAAAAATCTGTTGTTCGGAGTCGACTTTAAACTGTATGTCTTCCTCATGTATAAAATTAACACACGCAACATAAGTGGTGAGAGAAGCTAGCTCGTAATCCTGACTGAAAGGTTGTAATGACCAGTTATGTATGTATTTAGGTATGTAATGTGGTTCTACACCCTGCTGTGTAGTCTTTTTTCCTGCCTTAAGTAATGCATTTCATTCACAATTTTTTTTATGAAATTCTTTACGAAAACTGTTCTCAATTTCTTGAAATTTCTATAAGAATTTTCGAATAACCATTAAAGAACGGCACACCTTGCACTGAGCCACTGTTTAAATCTCCATCAGCCAATAAAGGTTGCTTGTTTAGTACTTAAGACGGTGCAGCAGCAGAATTGTGAATGTCAGGAATTTGATAGCCTGCCACACCTTGTCTAGGAAGTGACATCCAACTCTGGTTACTGCAGTCGCTTAAAGCGGCGCAGAAAATCCATACTTTCTGATATGACTCTCCGAATACTTACGTATTTAATTGATTATTACAACACTTTAGTCAGGATTACAACTTCTCTTATCACACTAACCATATTGCGTATGTTAATTTTATCCATGAGTGACAGGGGAACTACGGATTAAAGTTGGACTCTGGATGACAGATTTTTGAGATTTTTTTTTTTTTTTTTTGGCAATTTTATTTACTTTCAGA
Source organism: Sarcophaga subvicina (assembly GCA_936449025.2). Lineage (NCBI taxonomy): Eukaryota > Metazoa > Arthropoda > Insecta > Diptera > Sarcophagidae > Sarcophaga > Sarcophaga subvicina. The sequence goes on along the minus strand of OW388081.2, from coordinate 89,965,249 downwards.
GATTTTTACCAGAATATTGTTTAGAGGAAGTCACCGAAAAAATATGGTTTCTTATTTCATTTTGTGCGAAATGTCTGGGCTGGGGTTTGAACCATGGCCTCGCGTCTAATAAGCCGTATATATGCCTACTAGACTACGGCTCTACAAATAGCTAAAAATAATCAAAGTCTGCAATTAGAGCTTCATTCGTTTTAAGGACAGTTGATTTGTTAATAAAAATTCCCAGGCATAGACATATAGTAATCCTTCGATTTACATCGCCTCTATTAACGTTGTTTCGATTTACGTCGTCAAATTTTTTGTTCCCTCTAACTTCTATTTGCGTCGTCATTCGAATTGTTTTGGAACCAACTGCGACGTAAATCGAGGGATTACTGGAACTTTTTCAAGTTCCTTGTTAAAAACATACTATTTTGTCGTATGAGCAATATGAAATTCGCTTTACGTCGTTTCGATATACGTCGCCTCTTTTTAGAACCAACTGCGACGTAAATCGAGGGATTACTCTACACTCTTGGACATCACGAGACATCACGATCAGTATTACAGCCTAGCTACCTACACCACGTAAAGATTTGAGCACCTTTTTTATAGCAACTTTTGCTGGAAGACTCTCTTTATATAAAAAAGTGACATTAGAGTTGAGATTTGAACTCGAAGTACTTGTCTAGCAAGCCAACGCACTACTACTATTAGTCGACTATGGCCATGATCCAATGTAATTCTTAATTTGGGTCACATATTCATACCATAATGCACTTTCCAATACTGTATGATACAAATGAACAGCCTGTCAGTGTGAGAATGACAGTCCCTACCATTTACATGTAGTCGGCTTTGTCCCATATCTTATAAAATGGCCGCTGATCTCTTCTAGAGACTTGAATGTTGTTTTACCATAAATGTTGATTTTTTTTTAAACAATTTTGTTTTAAGATCTGAAATTATGTGGGATATTCCATTCGTTGTAGTATATAGAAGGAACTCTTGGGTGCAATTTAAACCTGCAATTGCTGCCGCAGTGTTTAGTCCCTAAACCACTAATACTCTCCTAACCACTACTGGCGCAAGCTGTGATATATTTTGAATTAATTTTATTTGTGTAGTGCAATGCCTAATAAAGGCTGAGCTCAAAAATGTATCAACACAAAGTTTGTATGCAGTTCTACTGCGGTATATAAATTTTGTAGATATGCAAAGTAACCAAACAAATGCATCAACTATAAATCCGATGTCTGATTGCTTTTTGACTGCGTTAAAAATACACATTGACGACGTTTTGAAATAGAATACATTTTATGTATTTTGTACAGCGGCATTATGAAGATACTTTTTTCAAACACAAAGTAACTAACATTTCGTAAGGTAGCGAAATACTACAGCACTGACTTGCCGTTGATTGTAACCGATGCTATTTTTCTTCTCATATCTGTACTTATGCTGTTAGAACTTTAAACATGAATTTATGGTTCAGTTCAACTAAAAATAAAATTTTATTTTAAATCGTTTTTCGCTTATTTGGTATGACAAGTGTCACAGTTTTAACACTGATAAACACGTCATATGCAACCAATGTATGTATGCATGTATATAAATGCTGGAAAAATTGTTGCATTATAATGATAATGATGATGATGCCATTCTGATGCTGGTGCTGACATCAGCTAATGATAATTCATAAACGAACAAACAAAAAAAAATTTTTTTTTTTCAACTTGAACTGCCTGCCTCCTTAGTACACGCATCAATAAATAAATGAAACGAATGGCATCCATAAACATATTCCATGTGTTTAATATTAAAAGTCTTTAAAAAAAAAATATTTTTTTAGTTTTGTTTTGTTTGCCCCCGTCAGCTTTACTTTACTTGATGTTTCCTTTTAAGGATTAAAAAAATTGTTGCGTTTTTTTTTTGGTCGTTCTTTTGCAATTTCTGCCACAGTTTCACTAATGAACGACGAACATGTGTTTTGTGCGGCGATTTTCGTTATGAAATGAAGTCAAAATTGTGATTTTTTGTTTGTGTCGTAAAAGGCCACACTTCTACGAAGCCAGAGTCACCCGTCGCCAGTTAAGATGTCTTTTGAAAAACAGCTAAAAACCAGGCCATTGCCATTAAGGCCTCTGTTATTTTTGTATTTAATTTTGTTGTAAATTTAATTTTTTTATTTGTAATCGAATTATTGTGGATTTCATGAAATTATCATCAGTTACGCTGGCTCCACCAAACATGGTCTGTGCAACTGCCATTCGAAAGTTTATGTGTTTAAAAGAACAACAACAACAACAACGGCAAGATTTATGTGGTCTTATAGGGTGTTTTTTGATGCGGTGGTTTTGGGGTGAATTTAAGTTTGTGTTGGTTAATAAAGTGGATTTTAAAAAGCTATTTTTTAATAAAAAAAAAAAATAATAAGGTGTGCTCCCGAAGAAATTTTTCTTTATAGAAACTAAACATACCTAATGGTAAAACGATTTGAATATTTAAATTGAATTAAAAAGAAAATATCGTTTACTTTTATATCGTAATACATAAAAAAGTATCGAAATTTCACTTCCATTAGAGCCCCCATTATGTTATGCGTTACTATTTAGCAAGCAGTTCTCCACTTTCCATTAACCTTTTTCCTCTTTCATTCCAATATTTTTTTTATTTTTAAATGAAACTCACTACCTCTCTCACTACCATTGGGTAAAGCACTCTTCTCAGGCGATCGATTTACAACCTTTGCAGGAATCATTAACTGGTAAACGAAGTGTATCCGTCACTGCATCCATTACGAAATAAACCGTGTGTAAGAAAATAAAGACAGTGTGGAATCCGCCGTTGTCCACCAGAGTGCAGATTGTATTGGCTTATTAGATGCAACCTAGTGGTTTAGACTTCAGCTTCGATATCTCAAACAAGAAAATATTTCTGCGGCGACTTCCTGTCCATAGCCTTTGGGCAAAAACTCTGAGAAAATGATTTCATCCCTCATGGTTAAAATTGCCACACACATAAAACATGAGAGCTGTGAGAAGCTAGGTTGTAAAATAAATAAATAAGTAAGTAGGACAGAGATATCCCTGCGGATATCCTAATTTTCATACATAAAGTTTAATTAGGTTTTCTAAGGAACAGAATGTTCTTAGTTCACATGGAATGAACACTAGTGCATCTTCAAACTGTCTCTTCCTGCCATGATCACTTAACAGTGCTCTGTTAATCATAGCATTGGCTCTGTTTGTGAAGTTTTTGTGAAATACGTGAATGCTTCTTCGATTTACGAAATTTATACTGGTGCCAGTGAATTTTGCTATTTATTCTCAAGTCGATAACACACTGCCAAAAATATAATCTGGTACCAAACCTATCTGCAAATAATATTGGCTCCAGCAAGCATTAAATACAACCCTGTCTGTAACTATTCATATCTGTATCATATCATATTCATATCTCTTGGCAACAATCTCCCGAGGAAAGTGAATACGAATATGAGTGATAAGTTTTGCTTGCATACAGTGGTGGCCTTATAATTAGAAACGATGTTTCTGCAACAGAGTTCTCTGGAGTTACGAATCTAAGTTTAATTTGTCCCAGTCTGATAGAAAAACGTATTTAAGACGTCCGCCAAACAAAGCCTTTGATACCAGGTACACATTGAAAACTGTAAAACAAATTAACAAACATACATGTTGCTAAGTCATTTCTACTTATAAGGCCACCACTGTATATCCTTTAAGTAAAGCATAGACAACAACCATAAACGTAAAAGTGCATCTCGTCTATTATATGAATAAAACAAATGAAAACAAAAACAAATTTTAAAATATTTGTTAATAAATATGAATTTATTTAGCATTTCAAAATAGTTTACAAAGCTTAAGTTTCTTAGATTTAAGGCTTGGTCTTTTTTTAAACCATTCCATATATGAAGCAATTCTGGTATTAACTGCTGGTCAGCCAGCTATATTGCAATACGTTAGACGTGACACCAGCTAGCATACGGACATAACGAGAACTAACTGTTAACCTGGCCATCAAAGGGCCACCAGAGTCGTCTCTGCAAAAAGCTTCATCGCTTTCTCCATCTGCGATTTGAAAAATATTTTTGCGGCGGCTTCCTCTCAGCAGATTTCTAGCAAAAACTCTGAAAGCAAATAAAATTGCCATGAAAAGTTTCTCAGAAAACTGTCGTTCGGAGTCGACTTTAAACTGTAGGTTCCGCCACTCATAAATAAAATTAACACACACTACTTAAGTGGGGTGAGAAGCTAGGTCGTAATCCTGACTGAAGGCTTCCAAAGACCAATTATGTATGATAAAAGCCAATCTCTAAAAAAATCTCATGGCGGCATATTTTCTTCATCTTTTTAATCTTTTTAGAAGTGTTTATCTGCGGAACTAGTTAAGCATTGTTTATTTATTTATTCATATTAAAAATTATTATTTATTTACCGTACTCTCTGTGTAGTATTATTTATGTTTTATTACCCGGCTACTTGTCTTTTTTTTGCCTTCTTTATGGCCGCCTTTTGAATGAAATTCTTGTTTATTTGCACACACACTGTTGGGGTGTTGACAAAATTTATTTCGTTAATATTCTTTCGATGTTTTTTTTTCTTTTTTTGCTTCTTGGTATTGCTGTGAAATGCACAGCTTCAGGCGAATCAGATAAAAGACAACCAAATATACAAAAGATACGTACGGTAGTACCCCCTTTGCTTTGTGTTTCCCATGAATTGGCCAAAGAACACCCACCGCTTTAAGGAAATGTATGACAACGACTGTCGGCAAACCGCTAGAAAAATGTTGCTTCTTTTGAAATTTTTTTTTTGCAGTTCGTTAAGAATTTTTTTTTTCGAATTTGATTTTGTTTTTAATTTTGTTTTGTTAAACAAAAATTGTTTATAATTTTTGAAATATTTTTTTTTTAATTTTTTTTTTTTTTAATTTGATTTTCGAGAACTAAACTCGTAATGGTTATTATAGAAGAAACATATTCAATTCGTCTTTAATACAGAATTGCAGCTCCATCTGTTCTTTAGTAGGTACGCATGCTAGGACCCTGCCTTCACCATTATGTGCGTACTGCAGTAACCTTTAAATGACCGCCTTTGTACTTGTACTTGCAGCAATCTACGGCTTAGTGGTAGTTTTCGACAACTTTTGCGCATTTTCGGATGGTATTTCGACAATCAATTGAAGAATGTTGGTTTTCAGATTCGCTAACAGGGGACAGATTATCTGCGCAAGTATGGTGTTCGACTCTTTAACAGCGTCAAATCGCCTGATTGTGGTGAACAGTTTTCGTTGTCAAAACGTTAAATTTTTCTTTCTTGAGAGTTTGCATGCAATAAAGCCGAAACCGATCGTGTTAACCAGTGGCTCTTGGGATCGTCTAGTCAATAATCTTCAATTTCTTACATACTTACTTAGTTATTTATTGTCTCAATGTCGGCACAATGCCCAAGACCGTTTTCGATACTAATTTTATGATGAAAACATCAAATGAATGTTTTACAACGGCCAGAAAACGATTTCCAATGATTGATCATAGCAACCGCTTTAGACAGGATTACAACCTAGCTTCTCTTCACACCACCCATGATGCGTATGTTAATTTTATACATGAGTGGTGGGACCACAGATTAAACTCGACTCCAAACGATAGATTTTTGCGAAACTTTTTCATGGCAATTTTATTTACTCTGAAGAGTTTTTGCCTGAAGAAAGGAAGAAGTTGCTGATAGAAATATTTGTTCGACATGTCTGAGTTGGAGTTGAATCACCAGCTGTCGCCCAATAAGCCAACACACTACCTACTACATTACGGCGACTTTTAGGAGAAATTGAAACTTAGATGGCCTCATGTCTAATAAGGCAGCAGACTACCTACTAGACTACAGCGATCCAAAATAGCCGATTATCGCACAGCCGTAAAGCTCGTAATTGTCTTTAAAGGTACTCACTAATATCATCTAATGACACCTCCAGAGTGGAATACGCACCAAACAGTCACTTTTTCCACACGGAATAGCATTTGCAGACCCATCTTCGAGCTCTGCGAGTGGCATATGCAACAATTTTGCTTCTTAACGTACTTATCGAGTGAGAAGTGAGCTTCATTGTTGAAGAAAATTTTAAAGACTGTTGCTCTAGCATTCATGAGCTGTGCACATGATCAACCGGTTTTAAATGTTAAGTGAGCTGCACTTCATAAAAATGGAAGTGCAAATCCAATTGAAAAATTCACCATAACGAGCCGTTAGGTCGACCGAATTGCCGAAAATGCCTTGGAGACAACAAATTCTAATTATCTGCCATATTTTCAACAGAAGCGATATGTTAGGCAGTGTGTAAAGTGCATCTATAACGCTTTCAATCTGTTTACATTTCATTATAATCTTGCCAATGTGAAGTGGTTCCAGTATGACAGCCTATTCTGTGGAACTAATCGTGTATAAAGAGATAAGCAGCCGCCATTTTTTCTACTATTTTATGCCTACAGGTCCCTAGAGTTACTACAATAACAGAACAGAAAACAGACCTTCAGGCTAATAGTACCGACTAGACTACCAGAGCACTCTAGATTACATGTGACTTTACCCCGTAGCCTGTGTAGGGTATCACATAGACTTACTTTACCTATCTCGTTTTTCTTGCTTTTTCAATTTCTGTTTCTTGTGTTATTCTTGTTATTATTGTTGTAGTTTTCCTATAATAATAATTGTTGTTGTTATTTTGTTTGCAATTGCATGAGTTAAGCAGTGTTTTTGGTTTTAAATTTTCTCGGGCACAGTGCCAAAAATAACGAACCATATTAAATGGGCCTAAAATGACAGCGATATGGTCAACAGTAGTAGCAATAACAACAACAACAACAACTAATAAGAAAAATATTCTTAAACGTTGTGCTGTTGTGCACATTGCGGCAAATGAGAAGAAAATTGCGTGGCAATATCGCACAACAACAGCACAAAGCAAAGCAAAGCAAAGCTAGATGGAGAATACAGTTGAGAGCAGCCAAAATGGAATGGAAGACGGCAAATAATAAAAATACTGTCAGTTTAATGTCATTGTACTTAACAAAAGCACCAGGCACTAGGCACCAGGCACCAGGCACATGCAGCATTGGCTGTAGTAATTATTGCATGCCTCCCATCATAAACAATAATTGTTTGCGTCAGATTTGAATTTTTACTGTTTGTCTACGAGTTAGTAGTCAGTCGGAAGAGAGAGGGGGAGGGGAGCTGGTGGTGGTTAATCAATATAATATTAGAGTATGTGTGCAAATTGTTTATTCTTGTCCGTCCGTGTATTGTATTGACAATCTCTCGGTTTTATTGGCGGGTGGAAACAACAGAAAATTGGGCGAAAGTGTTTAAATATGTCAGTTTATTAATGAACTGTTTACACTGGCATTAATTTTTGTGTTTAAATAAGCGAATGGCATAATTTTGGTCTTCACCTTTTTTTCTCAATAAAATTTTATTTTTGGTTTCTTTTATATCGCGGACGTAAAAGGCAAAACGAAATCGATTGAATAAAATTTTTTTGCATTCAAGATGGCAGCATTTTTTAAATGTAAATGTGAAGGCCTTTCCTTGCTGTTTTAAGCAAACAAAATCAAACAATATTTTGGGACGTGTAGTACTTTTATTGACGTCTCATTCACAATCTATGGTGCCTATGCAGGTCGAATTCTGGTGCTTATATCATTGACAGGAAATCGAAGGGACTCAGTCAGACCTACGTTCAATCAAGGACTGATTTAGCTATACCTCTACTCCAAGTAGTGTTAACATTCAGTAATAACATCGGTTTCTTATAACCACTGTCATACTATTCTCGGAAAGCAAGAAACTATCCATGTTATCACAGTAAATCCAAAAATTTCCGAAATCCCCAATCTTCCAGTTTTCATATCTATTTTCAGCCTAACCGTGAGAACGGAAGCAGCAATTTTGTCGAAATGAAGATTTCAGTCGTGTCTACATGTCGCGCCACCAGATCCGTTTAATACAAATCCGTGGTTAGAACGATTGTGCCATCACTAGCTGGCATCTCAATTCTAGAAGTTTCTAATGCAGACAACCACAGCTTGCTTACTTACTTAATTGGTTATTACAACCCTTTAGTCAGGATTACGACCTAGCTTCTCACACCACTGATGTTGTGTGTGTAAATTTTTTAAAAATTTTTTTTCCCTACTGTTTAACGACAGATTCTTAAGAAACTTTTTCATGGCAATATTATTCACTTTCAGATTTTTTGCTACAAAATCGGCTGAAGAAATATTTTTTCATGTTTCGTTTCGTTTGAAATGTCCGACCTGGGAATTGAACCTTGGCCTCTCAACTAACAAACCACCACACTACCTACTAGACTACGGAGGCTGGGAGAGAACAAGAAACTATCCATGTCATCATAGTGAATTTAGAAATTTCAGAAATCCTCAGCCTTTCAGTTTCCATAGCGATAGAACGATTGTGCGGCCATCAGTCTAACTGTCAACACGGATTTGGCCGAGAAGTTTTTAATGCAGACAACCAGAGTTTACAAAAACTTTTTTCCAAACGTAGGCTTCTCTGGTACACACTCCTGTTAACGACATATAGGGTTGGTTGGTTGGTTGCTTTCCGTGGCAATGAGACATCATCGATTATCATTCTTATCGTACAAGATTGTGTATAAATTACATCTCTAACGCAAGGCCAGAGGTCATCCCAGAGATATCGTGAAGAATCACTGCAGGGTTTGGATTTCTACTTGAAAATTGCCCTCCAATTGCGGCCACTAATGCAGATACAACTCCTCTTCTGTAGCCTGCTAGTAAACTAGAGCGTCTGATATGATATTCGGGACACGTAGGACTCGATCAAAAAAATCCTTCAACTGCAAATTGTCTTTTTCAAGTAACAGTAGGGAATATCTCTTTCAATCAACGCTACATATGTCTTCAATAGCGCCTGACGTCTGATTCGGCTCGGATAAGTTTCCAGATCCCATACGAAATTGATACACCTTTTATTCGGCGCTGTAGGCATAGCCAATGAGATCATAGATCGTTCATACAATTGAGATCCTACACGATCCATTCATTTTCATAGATCCTCTCATGGCCATACAACCCAATTAGCCTCAACCATAAAAAGCGGTTGAGAGCATTCCAAACATCTGTGCAATAAGGGATTTCCTGTCGTGGTGATTCGTGTTAGCCTTGACAATATGTTCTCAAGCCATCTGTCAAGCATGGTGGCCTTTGAACTCTATTTATAGTAGGGAATGATGGCTTCTTACTTATCTCCACCTGAAGTCGCCGTAGTCTAGTAGGTAGAGTGTTTGCTTATTAGACGTGAGACCTCGGTTAAAAGCCCAGGTCAGAAATCTCCAACTAAACGAAATACGACCAAAATATTTGTTGAGTGACTTCCTCTCAGCAGATTTCTGGCAAAAACTATGAGAGGAAAATAAAAAATTGCCATGAAAAGTTTCTCAAAAATTTGTCGTTCGGAGTGGGCTTTAGACTGAAGGCGCCGCCACTCAGCATAAGCGGCGTAAGAAGCTAGCTGGTAACCCTGACTGAAGGGTTGTAATGACCAATTGCGTATGTATGTATTGAATCCCCGGTTAATAGGCTAAGAACGAGATCTTCATTTAAAACACTGCCTTGATGATACATGTTGTTGACCTAGACAATATGTTCTTAAGCCATCTATCAAGCGTGGTAAACTTTGAACTCTATGACAGAGAAATATGGCTTCTTACTTATCTCCACCACTGTATATATACGTAAGAGTATGAACGTACTCCTCGCTATAGATAAAGATTTAACTTTTTTTGTTGTACAAAAGGTAAAGGACACAGGATAACTTCCTTATGCGGTTTCTGTTTTGAACATGTTTCATGAGCTTTGACTCTAGCCTGTTAGCCTTGCTACCTTGAAAAATTCCAACATAGTGCCCTCTGGCGGTCGTTTATCTTTCAGAGTTTTGTAAAAAGCATCGATTCCATCGGTGATGAAATCCTAAGCACTTTAAGAATTTCTTCAATCATGCATGTGAGCATTGTAAACGCATAATTAATAATTATAGATGGTAGAGAGCATAACTGAAGTAACTTATCTAAGATAGAAATTGCTCTGTAGCTTAAACGTGCTCGTAACTCTTATCTTCTCCAACCAAACTTTTTTTTAATCGAAGGCCAGCCAGTCTAATAACTTAACAAACCCTAGAAAAAAAAAACAGAAAATAAACTTAAAAATTATTGATCGTGGTCAGTTTTTTTTTGTATTTTAGCACGGAGTTTTTTTTTCTAAAAATAGTCTGTAGAAAACCGCACACGACTGCGACTGCCATGCTTTTATTCAATGTGTTAAAAATATTAAAAAAAAAATAATTAAAAAAACAGAAAAAATTAACATACATTTTTATCAGAGGTGCTATTGAATTTTAAATAGTTTTTCGGTTTTTTCTTTTCCAATTCAATGAATTGTATGAGAGAGACCACAGCACATCGCAGCACAGCATAGCACGCAAAAGCTTGTTCACTTCATCAGCGTCGTGAGTCATAGTGATTGACCGATAGTGATAATGACAACTCCTCCTTAGAACAATCTAAGGGAAAAGAAAAACAAAAAAAGAATTATGCTGAATGAATGAATAAATTAATGGTGGCTGGTGAGATTTTTCTAATCATTTTCTAATTGCATGATTCAACATCACATCAATTATTGAATGATAATTTTTGTGTGAAAACCAATTTGCATTAGAGTAGAGTGTGGTGTATGGGGAGAGGGAAGAAGGGAAAAAGGGGCTTTTATTAAATTCTAATTTATTAATAAAAATTGTTACTGGAATATTTAAATATGTATCTTGACAAACAGTGACAAGCAAATCAAACATGTTAAAGTTGAATAATTTCTTCTGTTAGTTATTGTTTTTAAGTTGAACGATGTATGGCCCAAACGATTACTTGGCATTATGGACAGACAGAATTGAATCCTTTTCTAGTCCTTACTCTTTGTGAGCAAGAAACATAACCCTAGTTCAGGCATCTGCAACAAAATGAAGTACGAAAAAATATTTCTTTGGCGACTTCCTCTCAGCAGATTTCTAGCAAAAATAAAATTGCCATGAGAAGTTTCCCAAAAATCTTTCGTTCGGAGTGAAATTTTAACTGTTAGTCCCGCCACTCATGTATAAAATTAACACACACACGCATCATAAATTGTGTAAGAAGCTTGGTTGTAATGACCAATCATGTATGTATGTATGAAAGTAAGAACCAATCTTCATTAAATATTTCAGTACACTTAAATACCCCGAAGATATATAGGAGGCCGCGCTGGTATTTGGCAAGGCTTTTATAATCCTGTGAACCTTAAGTAGCTTCATCCACTCGGTATGGTTATTGGGTCGATTATAATTCATTCATGCATGCATATGTACTAGGGTTTCGTAATAAACGCATTTTCAGTAATCGCGGTTATCGGATAGTAATTTTCCAAATAACCGCGGTTATCGGTTAACCGAAGGAAAATTTAAAAAATATATAACTTCAGTAGAAATAGTTTATTTCTAACATATATTGCTTTAAAATACATACATAAGTACTTAAAATTATTTTTGCTGCTTTTCATGGTTAATATAATAATGTTTTAGAAACACTAAAGCATTCAGTGACTTGCACGAATTTTGGTGCAAAAATTTCTTGAAACTGAGAAAGTTATCTCGGAGTCTGTTGATGTTGGCTTGACCGTTTTAGAGCATTATAGAGCATTTCTAGATTGGAAGTTCTTTTCAGTGTTCTTTTGAAAATGTTGAATTCTTGCCTCAATGTGTTAACTGAAGTGTTTTATATTTGATGCTTTTGTTATGTAAGAGTTCAGTTCTTCTACTAAATCAACTTGGTGATCAGTTACAGCTACTTTATCCTGACTTTCGTTGTCTGGATCTTGAATGTTACTATTCGGAAAAAGTCTTTTAATGAGAGTATTAGCAAAAGCAACCACGGAATTGGAAGAATAATTTCAATCTAAATTTACATAGACATTTTATTAAATTAGCAATATTATTATTTCTCCGGGACTCAATCCGCTTTTGAATTGACTGTAACAAATCACGGCTTATTTCTGTGTTGTGAGCTTTCATTTTATTGCTCAAAAACGATAAAACACCCTCAGCACTAAATAAATTTGCGTCTTTTCGACTTAATGCATTTACGACAAGTTTTATTGTCTGTAATGAATGAAAACGTTATCGATCAGCTCCAAATCTACTTTGTCCATCAAATGAAATTAATTTAAATCTTTTAAAGCATGTGCTATTTTTTACCAATTTTATTTTACTTCCACTTGGTGCGTAATGCGTTGAATATTCTTTCTCAAATGACAAGCATTCACCAAAACTTCTTTTACAAATAAATTAAATTTAAAACTCATGGCCTACTACATATGTGTGCATATTGTTTTCAAAAAATTGGATTTCATTTCAAATTGCATATGCATTTTATGAATTCTGCTTCTAAAAAATAAAATTGCTTGTGACTGCAAATATATTTTTATGTATGAACATTAGTTTTACAAATAAAAAATTTAAAAAATAATGGCTTACTAAATATGCGTATGCGTTCGATTTTCATCCGTTTACGGTTACGGTTATGAGCACAAATAACCGCGTTTACGGTTACGGTTATAAACGTTTACGAAACCCTAATATGTACATTCAGAATTGGTCATATTCTTATATTGTTATTGTCAGGATTACGACTTAGTTTCTCACACCACTTATGTTGTGTGTGTTAATTTCGTACATGAGTGGCGGGACCTACAGTTTATGAGTTTTTAACTTTTCATGGCAATTTTGTTTTTATCCTTAAAGTTTTTGCCAGAAATCTGCTGAAGGGAAGTCGCCAAAGAAATATTTTTCCGTTATTTCGTTTTGTTGGAGATGTCTGACCTGGGGTTCGAACCAAGGCCTCACGTCTAATAAGCCAACACATTACCTAATAGACTATGACGCCTTCTTTCCTTATTTAATTACCTAAAATCGAGCAAGTGGCTTCAGAGCCTGGCTTGTCTGACTATGAGTGAAGCCAAGCCCAACAAACCGGCTTTTCCGCAATCGTCAACTAAGGCTATCCGTCCCCAAATCAATGGCATCACTATTTACAACCTGGACAAAAGAGTTAAGGAGGTTAATGGACATCTCTGTCGATAGCAATCTAGTTTCCATGTTTATAAACCTTAAAACTCTTGAAATACAATTCGACGGCACTCTACCCACATCAACTAAAAAGTAAGAATGAAAAGCAAGGTGCTACATAATGGGGTAGTATGGGCAAAGAGACATTGATGACCACGTAGAAGGCAATAGAGCTCTCTCTCTCTTTCTCTTTAATTATGTTGCCCCGCCACTCATGTATAAAATTAATAAACACAACTTAAGTGGTGTGGGAAACTAGGTCGTAATCCAGATTAATGTATGTATGTTGCTCCTACGTAGATCTCCTTTCTCAGCGATAGCCAGAGGCTTCCGAGGCAGACAATGCAAAGAAAAACGCTTTCAGAATTGTGGCCACACAACCTTGATGTCACGTAGAACTCACGTGCAACATTTGGTCATGTAACTTCAGTCATGTACCTCAATGTGATTATTCGAAATTATGGGCCAATATGAACTAAAACCCGTAGGGTAAAGCAGGTATATGTACAGTCTTAAGTGCCATTTTATTTAGTTCCATATGGAGACGTTAAGTGTCTAATGCCGAGGGTTTGATGGTTGCATTCCATCGAATCACATCAGCTTTGGCGGGGTAGTGCTGTGTGTTGGCCAATTTATTTCAATGCCACCATTATCGTTATCATCATCATCATTCGCGATCTAATTTCTAATTTCAGAACCCTGAATTTTTCACTGGGCTCTGTTTATTTTCGTTTTTCAGATCGTTTGCGAAACAATTTATGGCCGCGATATGTTTATCCATTTAAAGAAAATTTATTGCATTTAAACAACAACAACAATTTTATTTACAATTTACGATGATTTCATAGATGTTTTGCATGTTTCTCTCTCTAGTTTTTACTAAAATTTAATTATTTTCTAAATTAGTTTTCTTAGTTTAAAATTAAAAAAAAAAAAAAAGAAAAAAAACCGAATCAATTTTAATTCGAATATTCTTTCATTTCGTTTTAGGTAAGTTTGTTGTAACAGTTATGAACCGCAGTGTAAGTGTAGAGGACTTTGAAAAAAGGAAAAAAAATATAAAAAATATTAAAAATTAAAACAATAACAATAATAATAACAATTATAATAATAATAATATAGAATTAAAATTTATAAAAACATGTTATTAAACTATTAGAATAGCCACCAATAATTACTAACAATTTTAATATGAAAAAAAGGGGGTCACATTAGCGTTTTAATAAATGCTTGTAAATGCTTGTAAATTCTTACCAATTTTTTTTTTCAAATCACCTGACAACAGCCACTAAAAACAATTTTCTTTTTAATCTACAGTTTGTATACTTCGTATATTGCTTTTCTAAAATCCTGTACTGTTTTTTTCTTTTTTTTACGCTGAGGAGGTGTAAATGTACCTAACCGCACCATAGGGGTAGTCGTCACTATCCCCCGTGTGTGGGGCCCTCACTCACTAAATATCCCCACCTCTTTTGGACTCCTGATCCCCATTCCGGAACTATTGTGGTATTACTTCGAAGTGGACTCCGTCTGGCCATTTGGCCCCTTCATATCCATATCCGCGTCCCGATTGCGTAACGAATTCCTAAAAGGTGTTTAAACGTCCATTCTACTTCTCTGATCCAAGTCAATTTGCTTAGATTTTAGTAAGTCTTCAGCATATCTGACTATACTATTCCAATTCTCCTCACTGTTCAGAATTACATCGCAGAAGTTCTCGACAGTACAGACGCCAAGTTTGGCCTCAAGATTCCTTCTTTGCAGTCTCCATCTCTCACAATGAAAGAAAGTGTGTTCCGGATCATCAATAGACGCATCATCATAGACGCAGTTTGGTCGTGTCATCTTTCCCATTCTAAATAGGTACTTACAAAAATAACCGTGTCCAGATAACTGTTGTTGCAGTTAACCTCACCAAATTTCCTCTCCATGCAGCGGGTAATATCTGGGAGAAGTTTTGCCGCCCATCTACCACTCGTCCCAGTGTTCCATTCCTCTTGCCATTGTTGTATGGTTCGCTTTCTGGCGTCGTCGACATTTACTGTCTCTCCGTGCACGTTTTTAGCCTCCCACACTCTCTTCCGCTCACTTGCCTGTAGACCTATAGGTATTACACCGCTGATTACCGGTATTGTTGACTTAGATACAGTCCTATACGCCGATGCCGCCCTAAGTACCCATGATAAGATTTTCCTTCTACAGTCGAACTTCAATGCTTCCGCTCAGATCTCGCTGCCGTATAGCAGAATAGAGTCCGTTATTGCCATCATTAATCTGCGCCTGCTCTGTACAGGACCACCAATATTGGCCATAAGCCCGCAAGTGGTTGCGTCAGTCTAGGGTCCAGTCGAATGCCAAGGTAGTTGACCACTTTCCGCGTCGTCAGAGTGGTGTCGCATGTCGTGATGTCAATTTCCAGCGGTATACACTTCCTCGTAAGAAGTATCAACTCGTTTTCTCCGTTGCGAGTTTGAGTCCTCTGTTTTCGAGCCATGACTTCGTTCTTATTACCACCTGATTGACCTTCCTTTAAGCCTCTTGGACATTCCGAGCCACAATTATGGCCGCAACGTCATCGGCATATCCAACAATATGTGCGCCATCTGGCATCTCCATGTTCTATGTTCCATAGGTCATGGCCAAGAATTGATCCTTGAGCTGCACCAGAGCACTGTTAGCTGTTTAACAGTATTCATTTGAACAAGGCCACTTGTTTAGGAACTAATTTTAGGAAATACTCTAGGTCTCTAAGTACCATACTATATGCAAAGGAAGATGCCAAGGCTACTTAATATAATCAGCAACATAGTCACATATATATAAAGTGATATGGTATTGAGAAAATTGGCTTTGAAAATATCAATTTTTTTGCTTGAAAATTCTCTAGAAGATCAGTAGGCCATTTTGGCACATATATATAAGACTATATGGAAATGGTAGTCCAGAGGGCGAAGTAGCCGTAGTCTAGTAGGTAGTGTGTTGGCTTATTAGACGTAAAGCCAGGGTTCGAGCCCCAGGCCAGACATCAAGACAAAATACAAAAAGTATTTCTTCGGCGCCTTCCTCTCAGCAGATTTCTGGCAAAAACTCTGAGAGTAAATAAAAATTGCCATGAAAAGTTTTTCAAAAATCTGTCGTTCGGAGTCGCCTTTAAACTGTAGGTCCCGCCACTCATGTATAAAAATTAACACACACAACATAAGTGGTGTGACAAACTAGGACGTTGTACAATGGGTCAATTCGACCTCCGGGCACTGTACTTCTCTTAATTGACAAGTACACGTCCTCTAACCTAACCTAGTCTACAGGGTCCTCTTTCGAACCGTGGTAGTGAAATAGCTGGATTAATTTTGAGAGTTGAGTAAATTTGCCTTCCCTAGCCCCACCAAACATCCTTTACATTTCAACGATTTTGTTCTCAAATAATAATGATCATAATGAGAATTAAATTTCATATCAATAGTCTGCAAAGTAGAAGAATAATCTACTATTGCCACTGTTAAACAGTTAACACTGCTCTGTTAAAAACAAAGTTTATCCTGTTAGAGGCAAGTAGTGGCGCTGCTAAAAGTGTGAGTTTGCGTTTTGGGTTTTTAAATTCGAATTTATCTTCACACACATCTCTTTTATTGGATTACGGTTTGGTGATTGAAGAAAAGGAATCACAAACCTCGGTTTGACCGTATTATGCTTCTAAATTACTGCATTTAAAGCATTATTTACTATCCTTCACTGGCTACCACCAGACATGTTGGCAGATGGGATGGCCTGTTATGAGGAAATGAGCCTGTGAACGCCACAAGAGCAGAGAATTGTAGAAGCCAAGATTATGACAAAATCTACACAATACTTGGAAACGTTTTCGATATTGCTTTTATAATGAAAATCGTATCCCAGAAAACGATTTCCAATTTCCAATAATTGACCATTACAACCCCTTTAGTTAGGATTACAACCTAGCTTCTCTTCACACCACTTATGGTGTGGGTATTAATTTTATTTATGAGTGGCCGGACCTAAAACTTGAAGTCGACTCCGAACGTTCGATTTTTGAGAAACTTTTTCTAGCAAATTAATTTAATCTCGGAGTTTTTGTCACAAGATTGTTGAAAGTAAGTCTCCGAAAGGAATATTTATTCGAAATGTCTGCGTTGGGGTGGGAACCACGAGATGTCGTCCAAAAAGCCAATACACTACCTACTTGATTACGGCTACTTAATGTAATCCCTTGGAAACAATTGAGACTTAGATTGCCTCTTGCTATAACTGGCTGCTATAGTAATACTATTTAGGCCGAAATAATAGCTACAAAGGCTGCTACTGAACAAATTCGTTGTTACAGTATATCGAGTAGATCGAGAGTAAGTACATACATACATACATAATTGGTCATTACAACGCTTCAGTCAGGATTAACGACCTAGTTTCTCACACCACTTATGTTGTGCGTTTTAATTTTACACAAGAGCGGCGTCACCTACTCTGAACGACAAATTTTTGAAAAACTTTTCATGACAATTTGTATTCACTATCAGGGTTTTTGCCAGAAATCTACTGAGAGGAAGTCACCGAAGAAATATTTGTTTCATTATTTCGTTTTGGTGTCTGACCTGGGGGTTTGAATCGTCTAATAAGCCAACACACTACTTACTAAACTACGACGATTTCAAGAAGTAAGTAAGTACGTCACATCTAAAACAGGCCAAGAAAGCTACGAGTAACCGGGAGATAGCGAGAAATAGAATACTTACCCCGATATGGGTATTCTGCAGAGGCTGTAATGAAAAAGGAAGAAGAGAAGAGCACAGAACATTTTTTGTCGTTGTCAGACACTTGGAAATCAATGTGCTCTCAGTAGGATTGGGGAATGGCAATCCTAAGTTATAGTTGACGTGCCGAACACTATCGGTATTATGCTGAAACTTTGTAGCAGTCAAGCTTTAAGCTAAAACTCACTGTTTTCGTACAGGAAATGATGGATTTTGGTTATTAAACTAACCTCTTATGATACGTATATGTAGCGCTCGCCCACTTTTATTTCTAAAACTGTTTGTGAAGTTATCCTTGGTAAAACTAAACTATTAGGATTTGTTGCTATTCCTGCGTCTTTACTTACAACACCAGTTCTTGTGAACTTCTGAACCAATACCAGTTGATCAATCAGGAGACCATCATTCGTTTGATGTACTTACCGGCCAAAAAATCTTTCACAATTTTTATTTTTTTTTTATTTTCGCGATAGTAACGTTAGACGTGGTTTTAGCTCAGACTGAAATTTTATTTTCAAATCATTTCCTTTATAAAAGTTTTTGAGTTGCCTTTTAATTATCCAGAACGCTTCGCATTGCGGCGTGGTAAATTGCGAAAGTATGTGCTGCGATAATATGTTAAAGTAAAGCAAGGTTCTGTGAAGTGGGCAAAAGGCAGCAGGCGACAGTTGATCGTTCCGCATATCAAACAATTCAACGTGTTGAAGAACAAATGGTTTTCAAATCATATTGATTTTCCACTTTTCTGGGAGAGCGTGTAAAATAAATTTGCTTAACACGTTGACTGCCGACTACGCGATAACTCGTAGATTACGTTCCCTTCTACGAGTTATCTCGTGTTCAATAAACCTGCCATTTTTGTGTAGCTACGAATAAAATCGTATTATATCAGTGCTTGTATCGATAAATGGCTTCTGGGAAAAGAACAAAAAGTCAATGTTGGCTTGCATGGCCAGTTTTCTGAAAATTGCCGCAGCAGGCAACGTGTTAAATTTTTGCAATATCCTAGCCCTAGCTCTTATCCCTTGACGTTTTAACTTGCTGTTCTAATGCCATTTAATTAATGGTTTGATTAAATGTTACATTGCAAACCAATGATTGCTTCTAATGGTCTATAAGGCATGCCTAAGTATACCTTGTTATGTGTGATCGGCTTTAACTTTCTTTTTTTTTGTCAATATATGGGGATTTTATTTATTGCCACACACTGTAGCAGCAGCAAATATGCTTGGCACTGTTTAGCAAATAAATCTCTGGCATAGAATTAGTTTAAATGGGTTTCACGATTTCTTAATAAATAAATAAAGCAGACAACAACAACAACAGCGACAACAATATACAGAAATTATTCTTAAGAAATTTTTTGAAATTATTTTTTAACAAAAAACGCAACAACAACAACAACCATAGAAGATTATAATAGAAACGGAAAAAATCGAAAAAGAACACTCAATTTAATAGACACAAAAGTACTGCTGCTTGCTGCTGCTGGTAGAGGTAGTGATGGTACTCAATTTGCCAAAAACAATTACTATGACTACAATAAAAAACAACAACAACAATACATACTTCATATTCTCTTCGTATTGTTGTAAGACAAAAACCAAAAAAAAAAACGGCACAACAAGTGGTTTTTGTTTTGACAAAAAAGCAACAAAAACAATTGTATAGAATTGATGAGTAAACAAAAAAATAAGTAAAGAAAACAATAAGAATACAACAACAACAATAATAACAAATAGCAATAACAACAATACATATATTTTTTAAACTAAAAACGAAGACGAAGAAGACATTATGCAAAATTGGCTTTTTGCGAACTTATTCTGAACAGCCGGAGGAGAAATAACTTTTTATTTACGCAGCACGTTAAAAAACCCCATTAAAAGTGTTAAATTAAGTAACACAGGTATACCCTCCTCTTCCCTTCTACTTATGTTCAGTAATTTCTGGATATTTATTCGATTTCATTTCGCGTTTGTAAAGCGCAAAATTTTAAGTCCATGAACTGTGTTGTAGCGTTGCTAGAGTATTGCAAACAGATGATCATTCTATTATTACGGACTTTAATTTGTATCGTATATCCTTGTAATGTTTGTAGCAGTTTTGTTGCCTTAATAAACTTGAGCCAGATACTCTGTTTTACGGGCTAGATTTCGATTCTTTGCATCTATGCGTTGCCTTAACACCTTACAAGTTTCATGTATTTGTTGTGATGATTTCTTTACAGAATTTACATTTTGGTCTTGAAAGAGATTTACACAAAGGCCGAAGAGTAATCGGCTTTCTCTTCTCAGACTATGTGTAGATAATCTTATGTTTTACCAGGCTTTTCTTTTCCATTTCATCTTTCCTTTCTCCAAATATAGTCTTTCCAACTCCTACTCTTTGTATTTTACAAAAAGTTTCTGGTATTATCAGATTCGTTGAACTTTCTGTGCTTACAAGTTCATGGCTGTGAATTCCCATATGATCTGGAGATCCAGTTGAGAGCGTTTTATACTAATATCGAGTCAATCTCATTGAAGCTGAGTTTCCAAATGGCGGCTTAAGTGTAACTTGGTATTGTCACATCCTGTCCTCTGTATTTCAACTCGTATGTTGCATCAAGCAACTCTTTCGATGTCATAAACTTTCGCTTGGAAGATATTTGTGTGTTTCTCCATGGGTTCAAAATATATCACTCTGGAATCGAACACTCCTGCTTCTGACATACTATCTGTTCTTGATTCATATGTACCCCAGACTTACACAGTTTCGTTGTGCTTCTCAAAATTATAAAGTTAACTAGTTCTGGTGAAAGTATTCTTGACAGTCAAGAATTGATCACCCAAACACACGATTTATCAGTTTAGAATTCTGCCTGCTAAATCATGTGTTTGATTTGTCTTCCATTATCCTGCAAAGGATATTATGCAAAGGGCTTAAATCCAATCGAGTCTCTACTTTCGCTCTAGAACATGTTATGATTGCCCTGGTTAGTTATATGAACACATAACATTCTCCGAATTTTGTTTAGCTCCACTGTTTTCAGGAAGTCGCCGTGGTCTAGCAGGTAGTGTGTTGGCTTATTAGACGAAAAAACCAGGGTTCGAGCCCCAGGCCAGACATCAAAATAAAATACAAAAAAAGTATTTCTTCAGCGACTTCCTCTCAGCAGATTTCTGGCAAAAACTTTGAGAGTAAATAAAATTGCCATGAAAAGTTTCTCAAAAATCTGTCGTTCGGAGTCGACTTTAAACTGTAGGTCCCGCCACTCATGTATAAAAATTAACACACACAACATAAGTGGTGTGAGAAACTAGGTCGTAATCCTGACTGAAGGGTTGTAATGACCAATTATGTATGTATGTCTACTGTTTTCAGATTTGTCCTGCCTACTCCTGATGCATCATAATTGGATTGACAATCATTGGTAGACATCCAATGTATAATTCTTGGATTGCCTCCACAAGATTTTTCTTTCATGATAGCTCGCTTGGCCTTCCTGGAAATACTTTTCTTTTATGAGCTTTCCATGTAATTTTACTGACCTTCAGTATTCCCACTTGTGTGGAACAATTTCGTCATATTTTCCACCAACAGCTTCCTTACAAATATGTCTTGTGGGCCGGTTGTAACGCTCTCTCTGATTCTGTGTTTGCTCTGTTCGACGCACACGCTTTGTTGATGTAAATATCTTCCATGATTTCGAAGGTAATGGCCTGTATGGTTTGTTAAGAAAAGTACAGACACCCTAAGTGAGATAAATAACTACAGGGAAGGGTCTCTCCCTTGTTACTATTACTCCAAAGACAGAGTCAGCCCATCCAACGTTTTAGTGAGTGCAACATTTGTCATCCATATTCCTTAGCTTAAGAAATTTTAGAAACTAATTTTCACAATTAACAACACAGTCTTCGGAACCAGCACAGGACAGAAGAGACCTTTTATTTCTTTTCAAAAAACAAATTTTCTTAAATAAACAAATAAATGATCTGCTGGGGAATAATATTCTCTGTGAACACGTAAGGCGTCGAGTTCTATGCAGCATTTGTTAGGTCTTTTCGAAGAAATTCAGAGCAAATGAATTTAAATAAGATCAGATAGAGTATCATCAGCAATTATCGATTTCTTTGCCTAAAAAACCTGTATATTTTTATACGTACATATGAGTGTGTATCTTAATAGTTGATTAGCCATTGGAAAGTAGACCTAAAAGGTCTTCTCTTTTTTTTTAATTTCATCAGTTGAGATGTTAATGGTTTATTTGGCATTAATTCTTAAGCTTTTAAAAATCTTTTTAACACTTTTATTTTCAAATTGGCCAACATTATAGCCGTCAGTCATTCCATTTCGCTATCAAAAATGCCATCACTGTGAGCCATCTAATCATTTTATGGCCCTGTCATGCTCAGTTGGTTTATGTTTATGGCCTAAAAATTATTTTTCTCAAATTCATTAACAAAATTCTAAAATCGATTAAAAACAGAATTTCTTTCTTATTTCTGGTGTTGTTGAAGAAGGAGAGTGGTTTTGTTTTTTTCTTCTTGTTGCCAAGAGATATCACAAGAATTTTATTTTTAAAATTTAAAAAAATTTATTTTTTATACTCCATTTAGAATTGAATGGAATACAAAGAAATATACACATGAGGTTGCAACATGTATGTATGTATGTCAGATTTTATAAACAACGTTTTATTTTGATGATCTCCACAGATTGTAAATTTTTTTTCGTGTAAAGTGTGTAGAAATTGACTTTGCCTGCATATACTACAACTCTAGATATTGCAGCCATTATTTTCGGTTGTCAAAAATTAATCTCGTATCATCAAACAGTCTTTATTCCCTTTTCCATTAACATGCTGTAGAAATATGTCGAATAAATCGATACTGACGATTATAAAAGCCATACTGTCTGCTTCACTAGACTTCAGTAGAAATCAGTTTGTAAATACTTACTGGATTACAAACTATTGATCACGATTATTGGTATACATTTCGATAAACCCTTTCGGGCACTGAATGAAGCGCGTATTCTTTCCAAAAAAAAACAGTTGAATCGGAGAACATTTTCTGATTTAAAAATCTGAGATCATTAACTAGACTGGCCCCAATACGAAATACTCAACGATTACATTAAGCCGATCGCAAACTTTAACAAATCATATATTATGACAATAGAAGTCGAGTAGTCTAGTAAGTAGTGTGTTGATTTATTAAACGGGAGCTCTTAGTTCAATTTCTGCTTAGTAATCTCGAACAAAATGGAATATAAAAAATATTTCGTGGTAGACTTCCTCCCAAAGTAAACAAAATTGCCATGAAAAAAAGTTTCTCAAAAAAGTTTATGTCGTTCGAAGTCAACTTTAAACTGTAGGTCACACCACTCAGGGATATAATTAACACAGACAACATGGCTGATGTGAGAAGCTATGTCGTAAGCCTGAATAAAAAGGGGTTGCAATGAGTAAGACAAATTGCAAAATACTAATCGATTCCATTTATCGACCATAAATTCCAGTTTACTATTCGATAAACCCCTTTCGAGCAGTGAATATAAAGTGCGGGCTCTTCCCCAGAAACAGGTGCATAAATTGTCTTTTTTTTGTTTTAAAAATCTAAGATCAGGCAGTTCCCGGTTTGAAATATACACCGAATTCAAACCACCATATGGTTGTGCTATCAGGGAAAATGCTGTCTCTGACTTGACAAATGCCAGACATATCAACTCTAAAGGTTAGGTTAGGTTAGGTCGTAGTGGTAGCTTTAATCATTTCACAAAGCTCACTTAAACACGCATAGCGGCCCGTTGTGATGCCACGGGTGAACGCAGTGCCTGTGCTGACAAAGTTCCACCAAAACCAGGGAGGAGGAAGAAGTTGATCAGCACAAGGGCTGCTCATCAGAAGCACGACTACCCCACGCTGGAAAATCGGCCAGAAAGTTTGATGAACGAAGCTATATCCTTGAATCTCTCTACCTATCAAAAAAATCTGTGCACAATTCCAAGTCAATTATGCTGCTTAGATACTGTTTTTCATCCGTAAATTACGCCATAGGCAAAGCCAAATAAATCCTAGTATACGATCCTTTTTTGGATGCAATACAGATCGATGTACACAATAACATAACAGGAATTTTTAACGCCATGGGACCTTCTAAAACATCAGGTTATGATGAGCAGCTTTTTATCAAAAAGAGAAGAAAACATGCAACTTCTCTTGTGTCTGAGCTGAAGGTATGGTTCTGTACTAAACTGGAAAGATCATTTCCAAGGCGAATTCATAGAAGGTGGAAGTGTTTTTTTTTTTGTCAAAAAATGTTTGTTTTTTGTGTATTTTGTTTTGATAATCAATTTCGTCTTTTCTTATTGTGTCAGAAGTTTGTATTTTTTTCTTTTAAAATCATTTACATTTTTTAAGATTTTTCTTCCCCATCGTCATTCTTTTGTCAGCTGTTTTTGACAAGATCATCACATCTCAACCAAAAAAAAAATCCCTGTTGTTTTTGTATTGTTGTACTTATTGTAAAACTAATCGCACCTTCTATGAATTCGCCTTGATCATTTCTTTCAATATCTTGACTGGTTCTTGAATGTGATCATGAATATTCTTTGCTCAGTCATCAGTAAAGGAATTATAAAAACGAAGTGTTTTCTCTCATGTTATGACTCAAACTCATGCAACTAGGAGATCATTTGGTTGAATGGTGGAAATGAGAGAAGTGTTTGAGGCACTAGTTCTGAATTGGGTTGAATAGTAAAAGACAGGAAATACTGCTCCAGAAAAAGCATTCCATATGCAATTCATTACACACACAATCGATCGTGAATTTTCAAGAAAGATCGTGCTGCTCAAGAAAGGCGAGTATTGCGTTACAGGTTTTTGGACAAAACCCTTGTGTTGCCTCAATACTTCCTCACTTCATCACGTAATTTACAGGCCACACAACAACAATGCTATTATGATGCTCTCTGATACACACCGAAGATATCTGAAAAGAGATTTTGACCCACTGACATATAGACAAGAGAAATTTTCAAATTTTGTTCGCTTCTAAGTGGTGTAACTAATAATGCCATGATGGCTTCTTTGGCAAATAACATCTTCCTTATTCATCACTTTTATCTACTCATCAAATCTTACTTTTTCCTCAAAAAAAGGGGGGGGGGTCGGATTCAAACCATTTGATTAACAAGTGTTTTGTCGCTGTGTCGCCTAAATCTTAAACGAAAATATGTTCTTTCTGATGACAATGATTTCTCTTCCATTGGATTTAATTGCCTGCAACAAAACAGGTGGTTTTTATTTTTAAAAATTTCTTGAAAACATCAATAGAATCCGAGGAATAGCTGAACATGATTTAACATTTAACGCTGCCCGCCCCATTGTACAACAAATTGGTTTCAACACCTTTTGTCGTTGTGCCAATATTTGCATTCAAAAACATGTTGTTCCTTCAACTCGACATTGATTTCACTTGTTAAATCAGTCACTCAGTCATTCAGCACTTGAAAGAGAATATTTTTAGAATTTTTGCGTTTTTCTTGAGGTTTTTTTTTCTATTTTTTTTTTCATTAGAGAAGTACAAACAATTAAACAAAAAAAAATAAAAAATTCGATTTTAGTTTCTGAAAATATAAAACAAATTGCGATTAACAACAAACCAGAGTGAGTGAGTAAAGTGACTACCGAAATGACTGAATGACTGAATGAATGGGTGAGTGACTCAAGCTATTTTTTTTTAAATTTTTCTTTGGTTGGGTGGCTAAGCAAATAGTTGCTGCCGTTGATATTTTTCATCGTGTTTTTTTTTTCATTTTTTCAAACAAGTTGTTGCTGCTGCTGCTGGTACTGCTGCTTATGAAATTGATTAATTAATTTTAATCCGCACAATATTTATTTGTTTAAATGGACTTTTATATTGAAATTAAAAAATTTTTTTGTTGTTGAAATGTTTGCATTTTGAACCTCCATCTGTTGTGATAAAATTGTGAAATTTTTGACGCAAATTTTATTTCAAGAAACAAAGCGTTCTTGGAAATAATTAAAAAAAAGTATTAAGTGGTGACATCAGAAACACGGTTTTCATGGGAAAAGAGAGAGATTATCGTAAAGTTACGTTTTCAAATCAAAATAGTTGGTTGTACCCCCGAATACCTGAAATCCCCTCGATAGTAGTGGCAGAGTTCTCGGGTATATATTTTGTTGTCAGCACCATAAACTTGTAATTCCTTTTGTCTCGAAAGTACCTTAACTTTCTTTATTCTCAATTGCACCACCTTGTGCCAACATTATTTTTCGATTTCAATTCTTATCTTCGGTTAGGTTAGGTTAGAGGACGTGTACTTGTCAATTAAGACAAGTACAGTACCCGGAGGTCGAATTGACCCATTGTACAACGTTCTAGTTTCTCACACCACTTATGTTGTGTGTGTGTTTTATACATGAGTGGTTGGACCTACAGTTTAAAGTCGACTCCGAACGACAGATTTTTGAGAAACTTTTCATGGCAATTTTATTTACTCACTCAGAGTTTTTGCCAGAAATCTGCTGAGAGGAAGTCGCCGAAGAAAATACTTTTTGTATTTTGTCTTGTTGTCGGGCCTGGGGCTCGAACCCTGGCTTTACGTCTAATAAGCTAACACACTACCTGCTAGACTACGGCGACTTCATTCTTATCTTAACTACTGTTTGAAAATCTACTCGGGCATGAAAATATGAAGACGCTAGGTTAGGCTGGAATGGTGAAGGGATCCCATTGTGATACTTCACATAAAAAAGAGTTGAAGAGAAAGGGGGAAAGGAAGAAGAGTAGAGAAAGTTGAAGCAGGGAACACAATATCGTAGTCTTTCCAAATTTGGTTTACAGGACTGTGAGATTGTAGCCTATACTGTTCAGCTTTATTCTACTCCACTCTACTCTCCTCTCCTCTGCAGTACTCTTTTTGGTTGTACTTTTCTCTGCTGTTTTATATTCGACTGCACTGTACTCTGTTCTGCTCTACTGTGTAGTATCCTACTGCCTAATCAGCAGTGCTTTCTTCTACTCTACTCTGTTGTAGTCTATTATTTTTTGTTCTACTTTCCTCTATTCTTCTGTGTTTAAGTCTACTTCGATTTACTTTACTTATCTGTATTCTCATCTAGTCTACCCTTCTCTATTCTACTCTAATCTGTTCTATTCTAATTGAATAGAATATAATACTCTGTTCTACTCTACTTTGCTCTACTCTTGTCTGCTCTTCTGATCTATTTTACTCCACTGTACTCTACTCTGTTCTGCTCTGCTCTGTTCTACTCTACTCTACTCTGTTCTACTCTACTCTACTCTGTTCTACTCTACTCAGTTCTACTCTACTCTACGGAGTTCTACTTTGCTCTATTCTACTCTACTCTCTCCAATTATACTCTGTTTTCCTCTACTCTGTCCTATTCTAATTGAATAGAATAGAATAGAATACTATGTTCTGCTTTACTTTGCTCTACTCTTGCCTGCTCTTCTCTACTCTGATCTATTTTACTCCACTGTACTCTACCCTGTTCTCCTCTACTCTGTTCTTCTCTTAGTTCTACTCCACCCAGTTCTACTCTACTTTGTTCTTCTCTACTCTGTTCTACTCCACTCCTTTCTACTCTACTCTGTTCTTCTCTACATTTCTGTTCTACTATACTCAGCTCTGCTCTACTCTACGGAGTTCTACTTCCCTTTTATTCTTAAGACGGATTCAACCTAACCTAACTGAAAACGTTGTCATCAATAGTGTAAGATAGGAAGCACAAATTTGCTAATAGTTAGGGCGCAAACCACCTGCGTGTATGAATACAATTTCCTGTCTATTTGCGAAATATTGTTTCTGAATTTCTAGTTTCTTTTTCTGCAACAAAAACATTTATTTTCTTAATAAACGAAACAATAAAAAGCAATAAAAACAGAAATACGTTTATAATTTGAATTTCTTGTGAATTTCATGAGGTGTTTTCATGTTGTTGTTGTTGCTGTTGTTGCTGTTGTTGTTGGTTTTTTGATAAATTGTATCTGAATGGGAATTATGATTGAGAATCTCGTTGCGAACGATCGCAGAGCGTGGTGTGGCGGCGAGCGAAGCGATAATAAAATCGTCGTGTGCACAATTTTCGCCATTTTTATTTTCTGAAATTTTTATTGGGCCGTTGTTTAGTTTTTTTTTCGCGTTTTTTTTTTACGAGTAGTGGCCCGAATTCTTTTCTTCATTCTGATTTTTTTTTCATTCTTATTTTTTTACGAGAATATTTTTGCCGCGCGAATGTTTTATATCAAGACGATGCCGTCGTAGACTATTATTTTATTAATGTTTGTTGCTCTTATTGTTGTTGTTGTTGTTGCCATTGCTATACAACAACAACTTGTTGTTGATATTTGCAACATCTGGTACACGTACTAATTTACGACTTCCCCTTATAGCTGGCGATTTTTAAATACGTACGTACGTATTGAGAAAATCAAATTTAAAAAGGAAGGCAACACCACCACCAGCATCAGCAGCAACAGCATCAGTATTGAGCATCAGCACTGGCAGACACAGCAACTGCAAAAAGCAACGAAACATTAAAAATCGAAATTGATTTGGAATTTTTTTTGATTTTTTTTGATTTTTTTTTTGTTTTATTCAGAAAAAAAAGAGGCACATGGCCTGATTTTTAGCTTTGCCGTTACTATTATAGCCTTGTCGTTATAAACAATACAGTGCTACACAAAAACTACGCAATAGAAACAAAAATTTCAAGCCATTTTACTACTTAAGGTGGCTCTCTACCACATGATGTCTTTCTTATTCTGTCTAATAAATGATTGTCAAGCCTGTTGATTAATGTAGAAGATATCTCTGTACGTAATAGCCAGGGTTTTTTTTCTAGTCATTCTTTGTCTTAATTTTTTGTGGTTTTTATTACCTGAAGCCTGTCTAGCCACAGAGCTTGTTTCCAATATGTCTGTCCTAGACAGTGCTATTTTGCATCGAACTGAGCTTTGAATTACAGTTATTAAGAAAAAGCAGAGGACATGACAAATGGTGTGACTGTTATATGATTTGCGGCACAATCTTCCATTTCTTATCAGCTATCAAGACCTCGAGATAACAAAGAATTGCTTGGGTTTAGCAATCAACTTTGTCGTAGAACATGTGTTTAAAGTGCTTGAACTTGCTGGTGAAGACATTTTTACTGCAGCAATGGAGATGCAGATGAAATGTAGTCAATAGAAGCTTCCGCTTTACTATTTCCCTCCTAATTTTTGTGTTCAAATTTTCCGCCTAGGAAAGTAATTTAAAATAGCCGTTTCCAGTAGGATGAAGACGTGACTAGAGGGGACAGTTTATTCCCATAAATTTCTTGCGCTATTATTTGCTTTGGTGTCTCGGTCTGTTCAAACTTTTCGGGGATGTCGCCTAACAATGGCTGTTCGGTTTAGAATCAGAGGTGACTAGAGAGGACAGTTTATTACCAGGATGAAATGCAAATTCCTCAAATGAAATTACTTGGGCTACTATTTGTTTCGGTGTCTCGGTCTGAGCAATGAATCATATCAGGCTGCAGAAACCGGTGTCGAAATATGAAATCTTGTACTTTAGACGCAGCGGTCATTCAAGATACGTTGCCAAACACCTCGGAATTATGGAATGAGCTACCGGCAAAAATTGCCATACACCAGTAAGTAGTGTGTTGACTTCTTAAACGTGAGAGCGTGGTTCAAACCCCAACTTAGAAAATTAAAAAAAAAACATTTCTTTCGTTGAATTCCTCTCAGCAGATATCTGGCAAAAACTCTGCCGGTAGTAAAATAAAATTCTCATTAAAAAAAGATCCTTTTAAAAATCTGTCTTTCGGAATCGACTTTAAACTATAGGTCCTGCCAGACATGGATAAGGTTAACACACACAACACGGGTGCTGTGAGAAATTAGGTTGTAATCCTGACTAAAAGGTTATAGTGAGGAATAAAGTAAGCAAGTATCTGGCCATTGTGATACTGTAGTCAATATCATCATTGTGGATGTCTTAATATTATTCGTCAATGCGATAATTTGAGACGAAAATACTTTCGATGTTATTTTATGAAGTCGCCGTAGTCTTGTAGGTAGTGTGTTTGCTTTTTAGACGTAAAGCCAGGATTCGAGCCCCAGGCCAGACATCAAAACAAAATACAAAAAGTATTTCTTCGGCGACTTCCTCTCAGCAGAATTTCTGGCAAAAACTCTTAGAGTAAATAAAAAACTGCCATGAAATGTTTCTCAATAAATAAAAATCTGTTTTTCGGAATCGACTTAAACTGTAGTTCCCGCCACTCATGTATAAAATGAACACACACAACATAAGCGATGTAAGAAACTAGGTCGTAATCCTGACTGAAGGGTTGTAATGACCAATTATGTATGTATGTATGTGTTATTTTATGATAGGGAGCTCTTAGTTAACAACATTGTCCTCGAATTATTGGTCCCAAGCTAAATGTGGTCTTATGAATGTTCTTGTTGTTGTTATGAAAGCGAGCACTTTTGTATCGCAAATACAACCTTGAAGGTTTGGTTTCATGCTAAATACGGTTTTATGAAAGCGGGAAAACAGTGTTTTCATGAACATCTTATTTACATAGTATTTCTAACCAACTGATAGTCGTCAAGTAAGCTTACTAATCCAGACATTATGTTAGTATTTCTATATTCACACCGCCCTCTATTTTTTTACGGCAACTTTTACAATGCAGTGTAATTGAAAAATATTCGTTTTTTTTTCTAGTTTTGACATGTTTATGCCTTATTTTATTTTTTAATTTTTTTTTTTGCGTTAACAATTGTTAATTATTATTGTTTTTTTTGTTAAATGTTGTTTTTTAATAAATAAATTAATTTTATTTTTTTTTTTTTGTAATTTTTTTTTACAGGTAAGTTCTCATTACGAGGAAAAAGAAAACGTAAGTGTCAAGTTTTATTTACTTTTTTATTTCTATTTTTTATTTCGATTTCTAATTTAATTTTTAACAATAATTTTTTAATTTTATTATTCTTGGAAAACAAAATCAATTTTTAATTACATATTCTCACGTTAACACCTGGAATTACGGTATGTTTTGTGAAATGAAAAAAAACTGTTTATGATCTGCAAACAAAATTCAATTAAATTAAACCATCTGCCATTAAATTTATTTAATATTTGAACCAAATTTCTTTGCAAAATAGTTGTAGATTATTCAGGTCATTATTCACGAATTCTTCCACCCACTGCCTAAGGTAATGTGGTTGTATTCCGAAAACATCTGGTCTGTTTTCATATTTCTTACTTCTTTAAGGCCCTAGGAGGACCCCATATTTTCAAGCAGTCGTATTGTGGTATTTTTCAATTATTAGTTGAATATAAATAAATTGAGGTCAACAGTGTAAAAATAAATCTGTAAAATTTATTTGTTCTTACCACGTAACATGCAGGAGACTTTGATGCATTCTTAATTCCGATACATCCTTAGACTACTAAGCATAGACTCTATCATTTGCCTTTGAAATTTCGTGAGCAAAAAAAATTTTTCTGCGTTCACAACACGTGTACACTTCTCCATCCAATTTATTCTCAAAGCTGAAGCCGACAACTGTCACGATATTTGAAAGTCTTAAGTCCTTTTCATAGACTTTTGTCAGCCAGTCAATCTCCCGGGTTTAGGTCGGAGTGGTAGCTCTGATATCACAAAGCTCACTTCAGCACGCATAGCGGCCCGTTGTGATGCCACGGGTGAACGCAGTCCCTATACTGACCAAGTTCCTACAAAATCAGAGAAGAGGAGGAAGTTGGTCAGCGCAAGGGCTGCACATCAAAAGCACGACTACCCTACACTGGAAAACCAGCCCGAAAGTTTGATGAACAAAGCTATATCCTTGATATCAATAGATGATGGCTCCGTCAAGCTGACAAGAAATGGAGAGCCAAATAACCTATATCAACACCTAGCAAGAGACGGGCACTGACAAAGAAAGTGGACAACAGTCTCCTCTTCCTCAGCGGATATGCATCCACTGCAAAAGTCGTTAAATGGGAGCCTTATTCTTTCCGTGTGTCTACCCATAATGCAATGACCTGTAAGCATGGTTACTGTGGTTGAGATGACGTCACGACCAAGACCAAGTAATTGGTTGGTACGCCTTCTATCCATCAAGGGCCGGGTGAGTCTAGCGGTGGAGCAGGACTCCTCATTGAGCCAGGTTGGCGTCCCGAAAGAATTTCCGCGCAATATCCAACTTGACCGAGGCAAGTGGCATACCCAATTCAATTGAAGAGGATTCCGGAAGGAGCGCACCAGCTCTGGCGACTTCGTCGGCCCTACAGTTTCCCGAAATGTTACTGTGCCCGGGGACCCACACCAGCGAGACACTGGTGAAGCGCCCAGAAAGAAGGTCGAGACAGCGGCGACATTCCCTAACGATCCTAGAGTTGTTCACGAAACCCGATAAAGATCTTATCGCCACCAATCTCCTGGGAGATATTTTTTTTTACGAAGCGAATGTCTGAAATATTTATTGATTGGAAAGTTTGATGCTTCTGAGGCGAATACTAAAACAATTTTGACTTGCCGCTACAGGATGATGCTTTTCAACTGTCATACCTTACATCTCTATAGGATCGAACCACAGGAGAACACAAAATATTTTCCTCTAACATTCTATGTTGGCAGTTATAGAAAAAGATGGAACCAGTAAGCAAAGTTCTTTACCAAATACATCTAATTCAGCAACCCAATATATATATTCAAAGAGGTCACTATAACTAGGCAGCAACAGATTACAAACCTATCATCTTAGAACCTTAGTTCCTTTATAAAATGATGCACTCTTGTTTAAATTAAAAAGATGTTCAAATAAAGAGTAGGCTGTACTTGTCTTAATTGACAAATACACGTCCTCTAACCTAACCTAACCTAAAAGTAGAGGCTGACATTGATCCTCAACCGAGTGTTTAATGCAAATTCAGACGTACACCCTAATACAATACAATACAGTTCGTCTAAGAGAAAACTATGTTTTAATACAAATTAGCTTTTAATAGCTTGACATATTTATACGTCGTTGGTTTTTATGAAGCTACAGTCAGCCACAAAAGTATACATACGGTTAACAAATTTCGGAAATTTTTTAACCAATCCGTTTTCGTTGAAAATCTTTATAATTGCCTGACAACTTTCCTCGATTTTAAGACGGTCTTGGTTAAAAAATTTCTGAAATTTGTTAAATACCGTATGTATACTTTAATAACTGTGTGTACATACACGTCACAGCGGAATTCGTAAATTGCCCTTGTCTCGTATTAAGCATATATATATATATATGTACGTCACGGCACGCATGTTTTGTTATATTGGATTTGAAACGAATATCTACATTCTTATACATATTAATTCAACGTGTACTTAATAGTGTACCGTTGGACGTGTTTTCACGTCAAGCGAAAATTTTGTTTTGCTGAGTCGTTATGTAAATGACGTTATGGCAGTATTCAGGATTCTTTCAACGGAATATGCTCTCTATTTGTATTGTAAAGGGTGTTTTTTATAGAGGTATAGAACTTTAAGTTGCAATAAAATAACGATGGATTATTCGATTGACATGAATTTTATTTATCCGAAAGATAATCTTGTGGCATTACATTTTAAATATGATTTTTGGCATATGACCGCCACGGCTGGCGCGGATGTAGTCCAATCTGGACGTCCAATTTTCGATGACTTTTTCCAACATTTGTGGCCGTATATCGCTTATGAAAATCGGGAACAACGGTAATCTCGTTTTGGGCCCATTCGACGAATCTACGCCTTACTTGATGATCGTTTGGCTTCAAATCTTGCACGAGTTGGATTTTGTAAGCATGCAAACCAAGATCCTTCCGCAAAATCGTCCATAAAGAGGATGGACACAGATCCAATTCCTGTGCTCGATGGCGGATGGACTCATTCGGGTCTTCCTCAATGCTACGCTCTACAGCAGCAATAACTTCTTCTGTACGCACTGTACAGCGTCTGTGGGGATGCGAGTTATCAATAAGAGTAATCGTGGTGCGAAAACGTTCCATGGTTAATCGAATTAACTGCTCTGATGGACGATTTTGTCGACGATAAAATGGACGTAGTGCGCGATACGTTTTAGGCACAGAACCATTATTTTCGAAATAAAATTGCACTATTTGTAAGCGTTGTTCAGGCGTGAGTCTATTCATGATGAATTGCCAAACCAAACTGAGAATAAATCACTTGACAGCTGTTAAATCGGTCGCCATCTTGAAAAGTAATGCCAACTTAAAGTTCTATACCTCTATTAAAAACACCCTTTATGTACGTCATGGGAAATATATTGTATTATCTTCTAAACATCAGACTTAAATAGTGTGACGTATTTATTCGTCAAATGAAATTTTTCTTTACTATGCACTGAGCTTATGTATTCATCATAGGATGTGTCGTGTTATTAAATTCCTTGCATAGTAGTATGAAAAGTAATACGAATATGGAAATTAGAACTGCCAAATTAATTCCCCAAATGGGTTAATCCGTAGAGCAACCATTGCAAAGGTAAATAAATCGTAACCGAAACGATTTGTAGTGAAATTCTAATAAATTGCCGACACGACAAAATTATACGTTTTCAATTTATCTACTTTGAGAGAAACGGAGAAAAAAAATCAAGGGAAAATCATTTTCAACTTAATCTTCGTTAGCAGCATTACGATGAGTAGCAACAATTGCTGCTTTAGTGTGGCTGTAGTAGCGTCGTTCGTTGTAAATGCAACAGTTTGTTGAACATGATCGCGTGACGTTGTCTACCAAAAAAATTTATCAGCAGCATAATGGATGAAACAAATTTTCGTTTCTCTTCTACATAAAAAAAACCGAAAAAAATCTGCTAATTTTGGTTTAACGTTTCCATAGCCCCAATAATATGGGGCTCGTGTATTTTGTTTTTTTTTTTTTTTTTTTATTGTTTTATTGGCTGGTTTTTGCCGGTGATTTCTTACATTTCACTTCCTTTTCAGTTTGTTTAACACAGAATTTATTTTTTTTCTTTCACTTTGATCTTCAAAGTTAGGCAATAATTTTTCTGTCTTTCTCAATGGATTTTTTTTTTTTTGGTTTCTGTTTTCCTTTTTTATTTTCGTATTGGAATTTTCAAAAAAAAAAAAATTTATTTTGTTTTCGATGTGTTATTAAAAAAAAAAAATAGTTTGCAGGTGTTTATTTGTTACGTTCAAACAAATTTCTTCACTTAATATTCGTAAAAACAGAAAATGTGCCTCATTTTACATACCAAACTAAAAAGGGGAAAAAAAACAGAAAATTAAAAACGAAATTCAAAACGAAAATTTAATTGCAAAACATTCTTGTGGCAAATTTAAAGCAATGACTCAGGTATTCTTCTTATCTTTGCATTAAGAAAAAATGGAATTCAAGTCATAGCTACTGACACCCTTTGTCTACAATTCATGTAGAATTATTTGACAAGATCTTGAATAATATACATACAGAGGTTCTCGAAACAAGCTACCTTTCATAAGAAAAAAAAAAACCGACATTTACTACGTCGCACTATGTGGCATTTTGCCTCAAAACCTGGCCAAAATTAATAGAAGCGTTTTATGAGTTAATGGCTTGAATTTTTTGATAGTGTTAGTGATAATTAGGCCCAAGGATGAACCCAACAGATTTCTGTTCAAATCGGTCCGTGATTTCGCCTAGCCCCCATACAAATTCCCCTCGAAATTGCACTTATTTACACATAATTATGGTAATTATGCAACAATCAAGATAAAATTTAGCATGGATCAGTTCTGTATACTAAGAAATCATGGTGTAAAGTTTGGTGAAAATCGGATCACATTTGACCCTGGTCCCCATATAAAGTCCCCTTTAGAAATTCACGTTTGCTCTTATAAATGGCGTAAAAACATCGGTATCGTGATGAAATTCGGTATGAACGTGTATTTTGTAAATCTAAATCATATTACCAAATTTTGTTATGGTCGGTCCATAATTGCCCCTTGGTCCAAAATGGGGCCCTTAAGAAAATATGTTTAGCAATTATAATTGGCTTAACAATTTTATTACCTCTATGGAATTCGACATGAACATGTTTAATGTGAATGTAAATCATTTATGATCACATTTTATTATGATCGGATCATAAGTGCCCCTAGGTACCACATACGGCCCATTAAGAAAATCTAACATACATCTCATATTGTTATAATAGTCGATATACATACATATGTAATTAAGTTTTTAAACTTCTATGATAATTAATATTTATTCATAATATTTATTTTACATTATTTAATAATTCACTTAAAAAAACTTAAAAAGTGAAACTAACTACAATCGTTAAAATCGTTATCATTTTCATCATCAATGTCAGGAAGGAGTAATTTAATAGTAGCCGATTTTTGTGTACTGCAGCTTATAAAAGGGTCACTGCTTAAAAGTAACCTATTCAGGACATCTCGATTGGTATCGCTTCTACTGAATTTTCTAGCATAATTCGTACGCCATATGGCTTTATTACACTGCGTGAAATTTTTTTTTAATATTTCAAAAAAAAAGCAAAATTTTCAAAAAATGGCCAAAAAAAATTGCGCGAATTTGCGCAAACTGTTTTTTTTTGTTCCTGAATGTAGAGAGTTCGTATTTTCTTGTGGTATATAACACTAAACTACTAAAAGCTACTTTCACCTTTAAAATCTTTATCTTTTTTTAGGAAGGGTAAAAAAATGTGAAATTTTTATTATTTTTAAATTTTGAACGAATAATTTTAACATTAATATATGAGATATATATATAAAAAAAACTGAAAGTAGCAGTTGCTCATACCTTTCAAATAAAAGAAAAATCAATATAAAACCTCTATTCGTTTAGCCACAAAAAAATATCATAAAAACCTATTAAAATTTCAAAAAAAACACCAAAAACGCATTTAATTTTCTTCACTTTGCTGTCTTTGACATCGTCTCAAATCTACAAACATCAACATAAAGTCGTGAAAATTCACTATATAATGCAGAATTTTGTTGTCTATCGAACTGCATACTCAGTTTCTTAAATATCTTAAAATTCATTTTTGGGTAAATGCCACATAGTGCGTCGTGTCATTTGTCATTTGACTCTAAATTAGCGAGTTGCCTGTGTTGGGAATGAAGTTAATTTTGTTTGATTTTCATTCGTTACGAACTACAGAGAGTTGAAGACGAAATGAAGATCCTCTTGAACTCCTTGAAATCCTTTCTTACATTTGTTGTGAACTCCTGAGCTATACAAATCCCGTTCAATGTTACTTACTTACTTACTTAATCGGCCATAACAACCCGATTAACGGATTTCGGCCTGCCGCAACACATCCTTCCCACGCCAGTTGGTCACACCAATCGATGACAGGGCTTCCTCGATTTGGTCCTTCCAACGGATACAAGGTCGTCCTCTTCGCCGACTTCCTCGCATCCTCGCATCGCAGCCGCTGAATATTAATACGCTGCACAACGTCTATGTCTCTTATTAACCACAAAACCACATCCGAATTCGTGCTTATCAACATGGCAGCTGTTAAAACACATCGCAAGATGCCAGCCTTTTGCATCCTTGCCCTATCCATCGCATTTCCTGTATGG
This sequence comes from Sarcophaga subvicina, assembly GCA_936449025.2. NCBI lineage: Eukaryota > Metazoa > Arthropoda > Insecta > Diptera > Sarcophagidae > Sarcophaga > Sarcophaga subvicina. The sequence goes on along the minus strand of OW388081.2, from coordinate 89,927,646 downwards.
CAGTGATGTCCGTCTTACATTTCTTGAGGGTATCCGCCAGCTGGGCGGAAGCGTCTACCCTATAAAGGGGGCGGACGTTCCAAGTGCCTATTCTTAAATCGTTGTCCTTCTAACGTTTTCATTGGAGAAGATTTTTATGTGGGTGAGTTCCAAGCCCTACGCACAACACAAATTTTACGTCCAGGGGAATGGACTTCGCTGCATGCATTAGTTAACATCTGGCGGGTCCTAGAATGCCATCCAGGAGGGGCCACGAGGAGGCTGCGTGTCAACTTGAATACAGCAAGACAAGGATTTTTACTTTCAAGGAAATTTACCTTCTTTGCATGCATTCCTCCCTCCCCGTTCAATGTAGACGGGCGATATAAAAGATGCAGAAGATTGAAGAACCTTTTGAACTCGCTAAAATCCTTTCTTTTATTTCTTGTGAACTCCTCCATTTAATCAAGACAAGCGATATGATGCTCCTTTAAGAAAGTAGCATTAAAAAGTGCTGGTAAAATGCCATTGCTAAGGATATGAAAAAAATATCATCCAGTAGCCCCTAGATAAGTTTGTATTGCCAGCAATAACAGAATTTTTTATGCCCAAAAGGCGTTTTCGAATACCGTCTTAGGTTTTCCAGCAGGAGCATTAAATGAAAGCAATGATAATCTTGACTACTTTAGGTTTTACATACAAATCATTGTCCCTTCACTGATGATCATCTGTAGATCACCAATTACGATTAATACTTAGAACCTACTCGTTAGAAGTAATGCGATCAGCAATACTGCCACTAGTACAATAATAATCCCCCATTACTTGTGGACATTAAAGAAAACATCTGACCTTTGCATAGAGTACTGCTACCAGATGGTTTATTGTTCTGCCAGAAACATTTGCATGGTATCGCAGGACGTCAGTGTGTTCAACTCTCTGCTTAGTGGTTTGGATTAGGTTTTCTCATAAAGTGGTCTTCATATTGAACTTGAATCGATCCCCCTCTTCTAAGACATGAGATTTTCTTAAACTCGTTTGGTTTGAGAAGAAAATCCACTACTTTTCATCTTTCATTTGAAAGGTATCTTTCCAACATCGTCTTTCTACTCATTAGAGGCTTATAAGCAATCGTAAGCTGACCTGACTGTTCATTGTTTCATGACCGGGGATCCACAAGAGCATGACACTATTTCGCCATTCTGGCTTTTCTAGTCTGTCATTCTAATTTGGTTCAACCTAATAGGAGCTGAGTATTAGGTCGTCATCAAACAAACAAACAATATCGGATACATCACACTGTCTGTGCTTCATAATCATAATTGCTCATTACAACCCTTTAGTCAGGATTATGACGTAGCTTCTCACACCCCTTATGTTGTGTTACAGTGTAAAATCGACTCCTTGCGACAGATTTTTTGAGATACTTTTCATGGCAATTTTTTATTTTCCTCTCATAGTTTTTGCCAGAACTCTGCTGAGAGGAAGCCGCCGTGAAATATTTTTTTTTTCATATTTCGTTTTGCTGGAGATTGTCTAACCTGCGGTTTGAACCGTGGCCTCACGTCTAATAAGCCAACTCACTATCTGGTAGGCTACGGCGACAACCGCCTGCTCTTCAACCAAGAGTACCAAGAGTGTATTTTTCGCAAACGATTACTTTTAAGATTGTTCTGCGCGGGAATACATGCGAAGTTGCAAGACTATACTTTTTATTCCAACCTTCATGCAGATGGCGACTTAAAATAAGTTGCAGTTGAATGACTCAACTAACATCACTTGATTTCTGTTTCCCTAAAACTACAGGAAAAATTGTTCCACAAAGAATGAATTTCGGTCGTTTCTAAGTTAATAATAGGTCTTCTAAAAAGAATCTTTTATAAAAAATTATCTTCTTCAAAAAGAAACGTAGTTGTGTTCCGGAGAGTATACTGAGGAGAGCAGTGTACCTCGGCAAAGACAAAAGTGTCTATGACATGTTCTGCTCTCTTCTTTGTTTTAAAATGAATGGTGTTCACTTATAGAGTCGTTTGCCTTTGTTTAAAGCGACGTTTATCTATTGATTGGACGAATTTTGGAAACGATGTCAAGACTGTAACACAAGATTGCTTACCTATACTGGTCTAAGGAGAACAAGTTTTGCTAAACTGAGGTCCATCAAATGCTGTACAAACATGGCAAACTGAAATCTAACTCATGACTCTCTTGTTCAATATCCTACATTCGATCCAGGATGGACAAAACACTGTATCCAATCTGTGCAACATTGAAAATTTAATCAATCTTACGCCTTAGGACTGTTGTCTTAACTGTCAAAATTAAAAAAGGAGAGGGAACGAAGTCTTATTTTATAATGTATGTGAAGATAAATTCGAAATTAAAAAACAGGGAAACAAACCCACACTTTTAGCAGCGCCACTTCTTGCCTCTAACAGGGTAAACATTGCTATTAACAGAGCACTGTTAACTGTTTAACAGTGGCAATAGTAGATTAGCCTTCTACTATGCAGACTATTGATATGAAATTTAATTCTCATTATGATCATTATTATTTATGAACAAAAGTTTTTAAAAGGAAAAGAATGGTTGGTGGAGATGGAGATTTTCTCAACTTTCAAAATCTGGAATCATATCACACTACCACGGTTGGAAAGAGGACCCTCTGGGCTACCATTTGCATGTAGTCCGTGTACTATTTCTTATATGTTCCAAAATGGCCACTGATCTTCTAGAGAATTTTCGAACAAAAAATTGATATTTTCAAAGCCAATTTTCTCAATACCATATCACTTTATATGTATGAGACTATGTTGCTGATAATATTAAGAGGCCTTGGCATCTTCCTTTACATATAGTATGGTACCCATAGACCTAGTGTATTTCCCAAAATTAGCTCCTAAACAAGTGGGCTTGTTAAGAGGGACACTGTTAAGTAGTTAACAGTGCTCTGTTAAGGGCAAATTTTGTTCTGTTAATGCCAAATGTGGCGTTGCTAAAATTTATGAATTGCGCCTTGGATTTTCGAATTCGAATTTATCTTCACACACATTATTTTATTGGAAGTTTTTTTTGAAGAAAGTGATTCCTACCCTTGATGGTTTTCTATGCGGTAATGCCATGAAATCTCTGTTTATAAACCAGAACACTTCCAATTTGAGATAATTTTCCAAGGCGTTAAATTGTAGCCTGCAAACGTCTTAGAAGTTTTACTGGGTGCGATTAAAATGTTTAGACAAATTCACTCATATCGTTTGGTATTAATTTTCAAAAAAAAAAAAAAAAAAAATTTTTTTTCTAAATACCATGTGTAACACTCGTATGTATGTACTATGTACATGAATGTACATATGTACGTACATATGTATGCATGTATGGTACATGTAGAAAATGAAAATGATGATGTTTATATTTTAAATGATTTCAATTAGAATCTGAAAATCTAAATCGCATCGCACACAATCATTTCTAACGAGAAAACTACTGAAAGAGAAAACAAGAATTTGAAATTAAAAAAAAAATAAACTTTAAATAAACTGCCATAAAACTTTCATTATTAAATTCTTTTTTTCTTTTTTTTTTTGCTTAACTGGCTGTCTGTCTGCCTGTCTGTTTATTTTTGATTTTAATTTCAATCGCTTTATACCACCTTTAACGCCTGAATTAGTTTTTTGGCACCGAATTTTGTACACCGAAATCGTCGCCGTAGTCCTCATTGCTGTCGTTGTTAAACAGCCCATCATTCATTACAGGAAAGAAAAATGCATCGAGAAAATTGAAAGAAAATCGCCGGCATTTGAATTGAAATTGAATTTGAAATTATTAACGAAGAAAATTAGATTTTTCTGCATTTTTTTTTGTTCTCTGTGTTGTTTATTTTGTTTTTGGCTGTCATGATGACATTTTGTAAATTAACACACACGCCAAAATTGCAAAATTTATGTGCATGAAGCGCATAAAAAGTGAGCATGACTCGTGTCTCGTTGTGTTCAATTGAAATTTTGAAGTGATTGACTGACTGATCAGCAACGGATAATTCAGTTTCTTTGCTTTTTTTTCTTGGTATTCCTGAACCCATAGCAACCACTACCTGTTGCACTTCGGTAATGAAAATCGTGATTCGTAAATTCAGAACTTTTTTTTGGTGTTTTGCTACTAACTCTAGATCACATTGAAAAAATAGTTGTACACCACCCACCGATTGGAATTACTCTTTGAAGAGAATGCAAATATTTGGGGGTAGTATCCACCGTTTAAATTTCTTTTAGTAAGAGGACACCGACGGAGATATTAATTTATTTCGTATTAAAAGAAATTGCGTCACTTATCGTAGGACTATCCTTCAAGCTAAGTCTTGAAATTTACGATAACATAACGGTTTTTTTATGTCTCTCGATAAGAGCATTAGGACCGCTCGCAAATTAATTACTCACATAACTATCTGAAGTGACTTGAACAAGGTGAGGCGAGTAAGGATTTCATTTCTTCTCGAGTGATAAGGATTATATGCCAGCCGAATAATATAAAGGCCTATGGTCACTTAATAAAGTATTAGGTGGCCGTAGTCTAGTGGATACTATGGTGGTTTATTACTCTGGACAGATACACTGAGCGTCAAAAGTGAGTAAACACCACTGAAATAATTCATTTTCTTAGGATAGCGAGAAAAGTAAATGAGAATAGTCGAATAAATTTCCAAAAATAAAAACGTTTATTTATTACTTATAAAATGTTAAAACAAAAACAACAATTCATGATAAAGGAACTTTTTATACTTAAGAACAAAAGTGTTGACTCACTTATGGCGCTCACTGTATGTCAGCTCAGCCACCTTAAAAATATAAGAAAATAGTTTTTCTTTTAGCAGTCTTCTTGCAAAAATTTCGACACTAAGGAATTGACTTTAAAAGCTTCACAATTACGTCATTCGTACTCAACGTTAAACTGGAGGTTAAACAAACAACATGGGTGGTGTGTAAAGTTCGGTTGAAATCTTAATTAAAGGGTTGTCAGGGCCTATAACGATGTCAATATGTGTAGTAATGCAAACAACGAACCTCAAGACACTCTGAGGAATACCGGCACATACGTTCTTTCATGGAAATGTTGATCCATGTATGGAACACTAGATTAGCTGTCCCGATCGTTTTTAATGCAGGCTAATAACGATATTTCTCTCGTTGAACTCTCGAACGTTGTTCAACTGCTAGAAAAGACTTGCGGAACTTGCGAACTGTCATTGATATCTTCAGAACGTTGTGATACTGTGAGGATCTTTAGGTTCCTGAACTGCAGAGTGTATATATAATAATAATGTGCACTGCTACAGAAGTCGCCGTAATCTAGTAGATAATGTGTTGGCTTATTAGATGTGAGGCCACGGTTCAAACCTCAGGTCAGACTTCTCCAGCAAAACGAAATACTATGAAAAAATATTTATTCGGCGATTTCCTCTCAGCAGATTTCTGGCAAAAACTCTGAGAGTAAATAAAATTACCACGAAAAGTTTCTCACAAATCTGTCATTCGAAATCTACTTTAAGCTGTAGGTTCCGCCAATTATGGATAAAAATTAACACACGATAACATGAGCGGTGTGAAAAGCTAGGTCGTAATTCTGACTGAATGGTTGAAATGATCAATTATGTACATATGCGCAGTGCTTAATCGAGTGAGATTTAAGGGCTTAAAACCCCTAAAGGTTTAGTTTTCCTCAGTGATAATAGGCAATGTTGCTGAATGGTTATGTGCGAGATGTGGGGGCTGAATGGACTATATACAGTGGACAGCAAAAGTCTTAGTACGGCAATACTTATATTTTAGCAATTTCATGAATTTTAGACAAAAGTTTGTATACAAATTTATAGTTTTTATATTTATTTCATTACTTTAATTCTGTTTTATTATAAGACAAACATTTTTTTAATGTTTTTCATAAAACAAGCGAAAAAATAAGGAAAAGTTTCAGATGACTCCATAGGTACCCCCAAGGAAAACCCTGAGTAAATTTGAAATTCAAAGTCCTAATATATGAAGGTGTTATCCCTTGTATTTAGTAGAATATCCCTTAAGGTCAAGCACACCATTTAACCCATTTGTAATTAAATATACAAGTTTTGTTTAGTGTAGTGGGACCATGAGCAAGTTTTACGGTTGACTTTTGTTTGAGGTTTTAGCGATTCCGCAAGCGTTCTTTGAAATGATCTCCGAAATGCTCTCTTGAAGTTATATCTATAGGGACTTTATTTTTGTCAAAATATATTGCCGTACTAAGACTTTTGCTGTCCACTGTATGTGACTCAGATTAAACATCACGTTTAGTGTTTTATCTCTTACTAAATATCGTTCCAGCAGTTGCCGTTGTCTAGTAGGTAGTGTGTCGGCTTATTAGACCTAAGGCCAGGGTCAAATCTCAGGTCAGACATCAAAACAGATTTCTGGCAAAAACTCTGAGAGTAAATAAAAAATTGCCATGAAATGTTTCTCAAAAATCTGTCGTTCGGAGTCGACTCTAAACTGTAGGTCCCGCCACTCACGTATAAAATTAACACACACAACAAAAATGGTGTGAGAAACTAGATCCATAATCCTGACTGAAGGGTTGTAATGACCAATTATGTATGCAAATATTGTTCCATATGACGTTAAAAAAAAATTGGGAAAGCTTTTGAACACCAAGTTATCTCCACGTGTCGAATAAGATTTTTATATTTTCAGCCGATCTTAACTTTCACTTTTTCCGAAGTTTCACTTTTTCTAAGAAGCTCAAAATTGTAAAGAGGGCCTCGTACTATGGCATTCTCTGAGTATAATTCAAAAATAATCCGTTTTTTTTCTTTTGGTACGAATTTCTATTTTTAATAGCGTGGGTGTATAAATCATTCATTGAAGAAAACAGGCGCGAAAATATTTTTTTTTTATTGTGGCCTCTCTTATTGACAATCTATATATCCTGTATGGATTTTTCATCTTGAAATAACATAAAAAAATTTTAAATAAAATTAATTAATAAAACTTAACAACAATAGATTTCTAAAAATACCAAGAAAAAAAAAACTCTAGAAAAACAAAAATTAAAACCGCAAATAATAAAATTGAAATTGGCTTGAATCCAAAATAACAATGAATTTATTAAAACTAGACGTAGTGAAAGAGACATCATACATGTAGAAAAAGAAGAAGAAATAAAATTTAATAATAAAAAAGGCGCTCTTAAAGTAAATAATAAATTATATTTTTTAATTTAATCACATAGAACGGGAACCCAATAGTCAGTTAAATAATTATAGGGTAAGGTAGTCTAGTAGGTAATCTATTGGCTTATTAGACGTGATGCCAGGGTTCAAACTCTTGGTCAGACATCTCCAACGAAACGAAAAAACGATTTCCTTTCAGCAGATTTCTGACACAAACGATATAAAATTGCCATGAAAAGTTTCTTAAAAATCTGTCGTTCGTAGACGATTTTAAACTGTATGTCCCGCCACTCATGTATAAAATTATCGCACACAACATAAGTGGTGTGAGAAACTGGGTAGTAATCCTGACTAAACGGTTGTAATGACCATTTTAGTATGTATGTTTTGTAAAGTTAGTTCGATCATTATCATAAGAGACTGAACAGTTAACTTACTTAGTCTGTAGTCTTACCGATATGCTCAAACTATGTTTATGTCTTAACAAACCTTTCTAAGATGAACTTTGCCGTCTGTACAGAAACGTATGTATGTGGGCCTTTGTCCCACCGAGCGTAGCATTTGAAAGTTAAGCCAAATTATTGTGTATTATTGAAGTCGCCGTAGTCTAGTAGGTAGTGTGTTTGCTTATTAGACGTAAGGCCACGGTTCAAACCCCAGGTCAGACATCGAAACGAAATTTGAAAAAAAAATTTCTTAGCGACTTCCTCTCAGCAGATTTCTGGCAAAAACTCTGAGACAAAATAAAATTGACATGAAAAGTTTCTCAAAAATCTGTCGTTCGGAGTCGACTTTAAACTGTAGGTGCCGTCACTCATGTATAAAATTATGGCACACAACATAAGTGGTGTGAGAAGCCAGGCCGTAATCGTGACTGAAAGGTTGTAATGGCCAATTATGTAAAAAAATGTGATTTAATCCAAAGGTTACTTCAATACAATTGAAACTGCCACGCCCATTTCATTTTTAAAACGAATTAACAACCGGTGTAAGGAACTCTTATTGTATTTCGTATTCTTGCGCATGTATTCGTCTTTAGATTAGATTACACAATTCATTAGCGAAGACAATAACCGTATTCGAAACCCTGCTAGTTTCGCTTTTGTAGCATATTCTCTGGAAAGTATTTTTATTTTTAACAGGAGGATGAGCCTTTTTATCCGAAATCCAAAAAAATTTTTCTAGCAATTCACTCTGTGAAGTTTGCAGCCCCCATGTTTTACCGCAAAATTTTTTTTGCAGAAAACGTTGAGTAGTAGAGCAGCGTTGTAGTGTTTAAAATCGAATCATTTATCACAGTCATGGAATTAATTCATTCATCTTATTTCAGAGCCCTAAACCTGTCGATATGTTTTCACTGAGTACTCCTTTGTAAAGCCTTTCCAAGGCATAGTTTTCACTTCACCTTATAATTTTTGTTCATGCTGTAAAGAGAACAATAAAAATAGCAAAACAACAATAAAAACAACAACAAAAAAATAAAAAACTGACAACAATCTAAAAAAGATAAATTGGTCATTTTGCAAGATTGCAACACCAACAACAATATCAACAACAACAATAACGACAAAACAAAACAGAAAAAAAAACCATAAAAATCATCATGTCATACGGAAGTGCATACATAAGCAAACATATGTTGCAAATGAAACATGCTCTCGTACACATGCACACACTTATGTACGTACATTCACATAAATCTACGAGAATACAACAATAACAGCAAGAAGGCAACGTCTAATATTTAAATGAATTTGATATAGAGACTATGACGACAGTCTTACTGGATGTCAAAACGACAACGACAACTACAACGACGACGACGACGACGTCAGCATCAACGGCGACGATTTGTATGAAATGTGATCAATTTATAAAAATTTTTTTTACAAACACATACACAAAAACAAGCCATTACTGTCACATGCATACATACATAAACATGTACTGCATGTATGTAAGCAAGCAATAAAGAGAAGATTCTAAAGATTCTATTCAAGAAGCAAACATTTGAAGACGCAGCCACTTGAGTGGTTGGACAGACGGCCATAACAGACAGAAAGATCGCGTTTTTTTTTCTTTCGTTAAATTCTCTATGAACACCAACAGATTTATGAAATGAAATTGAAATGAAAAAAAAACCAAAAAGAATATGGAAACTATAATTGCACGAAAGTGACTTCTGTAACACCCTACACTACATACTGTACGTTTCTCAGAGATGGTACTTTAAGTTCAAGATTCTCTACAGCAACTTAAAGTTGGGCTCCAATAGTTTTCCTTAAATTGATAGTGACTCCTGCATTAAAAGTGGAATCTCTTTTGGAAGTATGACTGAAGGAAGTCTGAAAATCACTTTGATCTTGAGATGCCCAATCCATTTGGAATCCACAATTAAACTCACAAATTTGACTGCAGAGACCACTTGAAATTTCAACCCATAGGGCTTCAGTTTTTACTGGATTTACGTTGAATATGGATGTCGTTCAATATTTATAGCAAGATTTCATGGTACAGTGGTTGCTCACGGCGTGGAACATTAGTCAGTGTGGTTAATTCCAAAATAATTCTTACAGGAGTACGCACAAGGTTCCAAGAGTACCAACAGCATAACGCTGTAGTATTCTACTCAACTAAACATTAATTTTTAACGAACCCAAAGTAAAAAAGTTCTTAGGAAACTGGGTTCAATTATGAACTGGATAAAACTACATAAATATGTTTTTATTTACCTAGTAGTTCTTACTTGCTTACTTTTTTTTTAAACATTACAACACTTTAGTCAGGATTACCACCTAGTCTCTTACATCGCTTATGTTGTGTGCGTTAATTTTATCCATGAGTGGCTCTCAGTCTGCTCTGAACGACAGATTTTGAAAAACTTTTCCTGGCAATTTTTCTGCGTTTGCCAGAAAATATTTCGTTTTATTCCAGATATCTGGTTGTAGTTTGAACCACGGCCTCACCTCTTATGATCCAACACATTACTTCCCAGACAACTATGACTTCGGCAGCTCACTCATGTTAAGTTTTAATTGGGCTTTAAAGAACGATCCTCGAAAAAGTGGCCACATCCTGTGGACCTGACGCCTTGGACCTTCTCTTATGCGGATATCTCGTTAACCGCTGAGGCAGTAGGCTTGAAATGCTTGCTAGGATTTATTAAATCTATGATGGTCTAAGCAGTTATTCTAAGGGTACTAATTATTCCCATTCATCTGAGAAATCTTGCAAGTGAACTACTCCTAATGGCCTCACATAGAGAAGAGGAATATCTGGCTTCTACAGTGTGTGGTGCATCACAAAGATATCATTTAGTCTAGCGGACTATAGTAGCGCTGAATGAATTAAGATTTTCGCCATTTTCAAGTCGCTCATCACCGATTGTTCTCGACATGGAGTCCCAAACATATTTTTTTTATTACCTTAGACACATTACCCTCTTAAGAATACGCGTGCTATGTTAGCATGAAAAAATAAATCATACTGCAAGAAGCTCGCCCAGGATTCTAGAAGTTGACATCAATTAACAAGCGGAGTTTTTTTTTTCAATATTCTGTTAGAATATGAAAGATTTTAAGGACATGATTGTTGGCAGCAATGACTAGCATATTCTATATGTAAGGACGGAATTATATACACTGAGCGCCATAAGTGAGTCAACACTTTCGTTCTTAAGTATAAAACAGTTTTGTTCTTAAGTATAAAAAAAAGTTCCTTTATCATGAATTGTTGTTTTTGTTTTAACATTTTATAAGCAATAAATACACTTTTTTATTTTTGGAAATTTATTCGACAATTCTCATTTAATTTTCTCGCTATTCTAAGAAAATGAATTATTTCAGTGGTGTTTACTCACTTTTGGCGCTCACTGTATCTAGTAAATGCTATAGATGTTCAGAAAGCTTATCCCAATAAGCTCCAACTTATCTTGAAGGGTCCAAAAAGAGGTGGTCAGAATGCAAAAGAAGAGGAACAATTTGCAACGCTTCGCACATGTGTGAAGCGAAAGTCAACGACCGCAAAGCTTCGTGATTGGCCGAATCTACACTGTGTGCACTATTTTAGAAAAACTTTCTTAATTGTTTTGTGGCATAGGAGGTTTCTGAAATCATGGCTTGCTTTCAACTCTGAATAATAGGTCTCGCGATTGAAGCATAAGTAATCTCCAGACTTTGAACAATTTTCAAACGAATTCACATATTTTAAGCTCATGCAGATGCAGACTCTAGCACATAATACCCCCGCTATTGTAGGGGGTATAATAATTTAGATCATCTACCATGATAATGATCATTTTTTATGATGTGATAATGATGTTGATGTTGTTTGTATGAGATGCTCTCTCTCTATTCATAAACACTTTCATTGTCCCATGGGGTACAGAGCTGCTAGCTAAAAGAGCCAGCGGCAAGGCAGTATTCAGAGAGACACTAAGTGCCTCTGTTCTGCTTTATGTTTTGCTCTACATTTTCTATGATTGTTGGGGAGGACAACACAGTAGTAATGATTAAAAAAAAAAAAAGAAAATGAAAAAACAAAAATTACAGAAGAAAAGGCGGAAAAATATACTGACAGAGGCAGACATAGTCCACCAAATTAACGGTCTACAGTTTTTTTTTTTACGAGAATGAAAAGGTAAATTAGGCGAACAGAAGCAGAGAAGATTTTTTAACACATCATTTCGTCTTGATTAATGTCTCAGGAACAAGAGAAAAAATGATGAAAAATTATGAAATTTTTTTATAAATTATGAACCGTTGAGATGGCGGAAAATCAACTTAACACACTATTTGATTTGGTTGTTGTTGTTGTGGGAGGCATTCTTACAAGCAAACATGCCTGGTTAAATGTGTGAAATAAATCTTTAAATCGAGTGTAAAATTTCCATTCGAACAGGTTGTCTTTTTGGCTAAATAGTGTGTTTGCCTTGGCAAGGCCAAAACAAGACTATTGCTGTTGTTAAGGGTCAGCGTACACATTAGGTAAGGACCTTGTTTTATTTGTTTTAAAAAGGTAGGCAATTAGCCCTTGGTAAAGTAGATTTTATTTGTTTTTATTTAACCTTGCCATGCCATTCCATATGAGGCCGGAATGTATACCCTTTAGTCAATGTCATGGTGCGCATTCTGCATCAGACATTTGGCAAACAAAGCCGGTTCTAAGCTGTTGTTGTTACCGATCATTGAGTAAATATGTTTGTGGATCATCAATTTAAAGTGAAAAAAAAAAATTAAAATCAACAACAACAAAAACTAATACAATAATCATACACATGTGCCATGTTTATTAACAATAAAAGTGATCTGCAATGCAATGAATTGAAATGAAGTGAAATAATGATGATCATGTTGCGGGTGTTGTTGTTTATTTTTTCCATACTCTAATAATTCACACAATTGAATTCATCAAAGCGATGATCATCGCATCGCGATAGTTGTCGGTAACACCATACCATTGTAATCATTTTTAATTGAAAATGAACAGAATCATTTGAAATCAACGCACACGAACGATCAAACGAACGAACACCTTCACAATTATTGGAACCATAAAGCGTCAGATTAAAAAGAAAATTTCATTTCATAGACAATCATTGGAGGCAGATTGTTAGCGATCGCAATCAAAGCATGCAATTGCAAAAAAGATGTTGTTTTATAGTCAGTGAGTATTTGAAAAAAAGGGGGGGATCAAACCACTTACATCTCTATGATCAGCATCAATATTGCAATAGTTTTGAAAAAATCATTGAAATTTTGAAGTGAAATACAGAAATGCTTTCGTTTTTATCAGCCATGAAATTATTAACGCGTTTCATGATTGAACCTCTCAAAAAATGATCTTTTTATGCACTTTATTGAGTCAATATTCGATTTATTGAGTACAATATTTTAAGTGTTCAGACATAATAATATACGCAGTTCAGCTGCTTATTCAATATTCATTTGATAGCTGGTAAACAAAACAGCTGGTTGTTTCAACACCATTGTTTTTTTGTTTTGTTGTTTTTTTGTGTTGGATAATTGTAATATGCGCACTGAACATATATATGACAGTGCTGCATTTTAAGTTTTACTCAATATTATAACAATTTGCGTATTTATTGCGCAATAATTAAATTATTGAGCTCAATAATGGCGTTTATGGCGATTTACGCACTAAAGGTGCATATCTGAACACCGTATTAGGCTGCCATTGCAAAATTGTGCTTACTGCGTTGCGTTTATTGTGTTTACCAGTCTGCCATTGTCAATACGTGACAGTTTCCCTAAGTCATATACATGGACATGTTCCCAGTAGTTGAAGAACAGCCTCCTCTTCTTCCACATCTCTACAGAATCTGCAAAAATCGGATGCTGGGTGTCCCAAATGAATATGCCTCACACGCTTACCCATAATGCAATGCCAAGTAAAGACCACGACAACCATACTGAGCGTGTCTCTTTGAAGTTTAAGCAGACTTGTCGTGCGCCCTTTATCCACCCCTAACTAGATTTTCTGCACCATTATTTTTGTGTCCGAGGCCGTCCGTCTATCGTTGACGATATCGGCAACCGCAACCAAAGTCTAGAATTCAACGGAGAGTTTGACGTCTGTGGCACGTCTATCCAATTCATAAGTTCTACAATTAGCCAGAATGTCACTGTGTTCTGATACCCATATCGGCATAATTCTGCTACCTTCTTGAGATATCTGCAACAGTTGTACGCTGTTTTGGAATTCATCACGTTCGAATTCAGTGTCTTGATAGTCGTCTGGTTAGCGTAAGGTATGATAATGTGCCGCTTGAGGATGTCTCCGTCTCCAATAACTCTCACCCCATTCTTTATTGCCGAATCCTCCTCCTGAAATGTTCTGGCAGCCTTATTAACTAAGCTATTCAAGCCAATTTCACTTCAAGTTTGGTACGTAACTTACCGCAGTTACACACATACATCAGGATTGCGACATGGCTTCTCGCTTCACTTATATTGTGTGTGCAAATTTTATACAGGAGTGGCGGGACCTACAGTTTAAAGTCGATTCCGAATTACAGATTTTTTTTTAAAACTTTTCATGGCGATTTTATTTACTCGCAGAGTCTTTGCCATAAATCTGCTGAGGTGGAAGTCGTCGAAAAAATATTTTTTTATATTTCGTTTTGCTGGAAATTGTCTGACCTGGGCTTTGAACCTAGGCCTCATGTCCAATAACTCAAGACACTACCTATTTGTCTACGGTGACTTCTTGGAGTTCATCACGTTGGAATATAGCAACCTGGCTATCAGTAAGTATGGTAATGTGCCGCTTTGCGATATTTCCGCCACCATTAATTCTCGTCACAGCCTGTACTGACAAACCTCGGCCTGGAGGACTTTACAATTGTTCTGGACCTTTATAGTCGGGGTTATTCAGATCAATTCATATAATATTCCATTTCAAACAGTTCCGCTCTGTATCCAAATTAGAAAAGATTGGTACACAACTGATTGCAATTACCATAAAGTTTTCTATCACAAGTTGGCCTATGATACATGCATCAGATATAGGCTGACTTTCAAAATGTATCGATACAAAGTTTGTATACAGTTCTACTACGGTATATAAATTTTGTACATATGCAAAGTTACCAAACAATGCATCAACTATAAATCCGATGCCTGATTGCTTTTTGACTTTTTTAAAAGTACACATTGACGACGTTTTGAAATAGAATACATACATTGTATATATTTTGTACAGCGGCATTATGAAACACGATACTTTGTTCAAACACAAAGCAACCAACATTTTGGAAGGCAGCCATTCTGCACTGGCCAGAACGTGAAGCAGTTCGGGTAATTACTGCGTATCTTTTTTTTAACAGTACAACACATATGTTAATATGGGGTCTTTCCTATTTTTGCAGGAGAAGACCCCTTCATTTGAGAGAACTTTATTCATTCATCATCAATTGAATAAGTGGGCTGTGCTTGGGTTAGGATGAGTAATCATAATAACCGAATAAATATATCCTGATTAATTGACCGGTCTATCTAGCGCAAATTGAATTCAGAGGGCCTCTTATGGGTTCACCGGGATTGAGTGGAATATGTTTTATTGTCCTTGATATTATTGGAACAGCAATACGGCTGTATCTTGGCTGTTAGAAAATTGTATTTGGATTGGTCAAGGTTGAGTTTAATCTACAGGCCATTAAATATATAGAAAATTATTGGTTTATACGTCCTATTTGAGTAACCCAATTTAGGAAGAAAGCGGTACTACCCTACTGCCAAAAGTCATATCATACTATCTCTTTCTTGCATCGGCAAACTGCACCTGAAAGCATCTTGTGCTCTCTCACTACTTTCCTACATAGTTTTTAACAGTTCTTTTTAATTTATTTCGGGGTTTTGCTTAATAAATATTAATTTTAAAAAGAAAATACATATGTTTTGCATTAAAAAAAAAAGATAAAATCCTGTTGTATCCTCCCACTCACTTTGGTGTTTGGTTTGAATGAGGTTCGTTTAATTTTCTAATTGACTAAACTTGTCCAATTAAAAAAGGCTTAAATGCCAAACCATATGGGTTTTTATGTCTGAGAAATATGTTTTGAGAAAGGCCAATAAGTTTTTCCAAGTCCTTTAATTAATTTGTATGCAAAACAGTTATAAAAGGAGTCTCCCAATACACCCGCAAATAAATTCATTTCACGTACGTGAATACTCTCTAGAGAGTATGGGTAGTAAAGAATTCAGCCTTATTATAGGCAATAAAGTCTTTAAAGAATGCTTTAAACATTGGAATAATACAGCTACAGGTACTTTTGGCCTAAATAGGAAAGAGACACAAAAGTACCTAAACGGGAAGGGTAAATATTGTAGTGAAAGGTATTTTTTGTCGATTCTTTTTTTTTATTTTTGTGTTCAATTTTTGTTAAATATGTTTTCACCTAAAATTCATGTGTAATTATGACAATAAAATATTAAAAATATTTGGGAAAAAAATTATTTTTTTTTTGGTACTTTTTTTCGTACGGCCGCTTTTGTCTCTAGCAACTGCTTGATGACTTCATAATATTTTTTTTTTTTTTTGGCGGAAAATTATTTTTATTTTCTATTCGAAATTCCTTAATTCTTTTTGATATTCTGTTTTTATTTTTAATTAATTTTTTTTTTGATTTATTTCTCAAAATTATTGATGTTATGTTCTGATACATGAGAAAATTTTTACATGAAAACCAAACACATTATGATGTGAACACACACTCATAAAAATGTTCGTATTTATTTCTTTGGTGTTGTTGTTTTTGTTGATTTTATCCTCTATAGGCCATAAATTATTGTGTTCAATCATGACTTTTATGTGTAATGTTTACACTTTAATTTTCTTTCAATATGACCTCAGCGATAACATAAAAAATCATATTTTATTGAAGCCTAGATATTCTATGAAATGTAATTGATTTGATAAGATATTGAAACCTGATGGTACAGTAACAGTTCTAAAGGAGTCAGAGCTGGGCCAGTCTTAATCTTGGCCAAAATTTGTTTCATTTCCTGAACAGCACTTTCTATGTGAAAGAAAACTTTCTGTGGGAAAATAAACTATGGGGGAAAACTGTATGAATGCGTTTCTACAACAAAGTATTCTGATGGGCTTTCAAGGAAACCACATAGAGTACATGCGAACAGGGACCGCAGGACCTGTGTTTAACAACCCTTTCTATGTGAATTTTCGGCTTTTTAAGAAACTAAACTATGTGGCAAAATTGTATGAAAATGTTTCTTCAAAAAGGTATACTGGCTGGCTCTCAAGGGAACCACGTGCGTGTTAACATGCAAAATTTTAGAGCCACCCATACCACATTAATCTAACTTAACTTGGTGTAACCTCTACAACTGCTATGTTGTGGAAGTTACGACAAATTTCTAAGCGATTTGGATTTATCCATCTACCAAGCCTTACAGAAATGTTACCACATTCCTCTTTCTTATATTTTTCTAAATTTTTTCTTATACTGACAAACTAGACTGGCGGAATGAGCTGGTGACTGGTGAGTAGAAATAATTTTTTATTCCCTCTTAAAATCTCGCTGTAGTGGACAGATCTCTTCAACCAGCCGCTTAGCGGTATTGTTGCTTCCTGCCAAGTAGAATGCTTGCGACTCGGCAGTCATGTTTTCATTCCTTTTTTGCTTCTTTAAGTCCACAAGTTTTCAATCTCATATTCTTGTTACTTTTTTTGCTTTCTTTTAGCAGATGAATGGTCTCCTATTACAAGTTCTGGGATGATAGGGTTGCCATCTGTCTTTGCTTAAAAACAACGCTTTGTTGCCAAGTATTAGAGGTAGTGTTGAGGAATTTTTTTCCATCCAGTTTTACACTTTTTCTAACAGTGATGAATGACTGTCGCTTGTTGTTGATGCCATTCTCTTTGGAGGATGAAACAGGTGTTAAGGGGGCAGCTTTTGAATCTGAATCCTATACCATTCGAAAACCATGCTAAAAAGATCTTAGACATCTACCGCATTCGGTTTATAAAATTGCTAGGGTAAGGCAGTTTTAATACTACGCCATATGACCTGACCCATCCAGATTTTAAGATTTCTAAGTCCTTATGTCACTTTATTTAATCGAACATCATTGTACATTCTGTCCACAGCTTATAAGCTACAATCCGAATTAGTCTTACAGGCTCGATCAAGGGTTTACTCAATTCGACTGCAGTGTAGTTGAGTAGACAGCCTATTTAATCGAAAATAAATTACTAGCTACCATAACTCCCTGACCTGAACGACAATCAACTGTTTTATCGACATTGTGTGCCCATATGAAGTCGCCGTGGTCTAGTAGGCAGTGTGTTGGCTTATTAGACGTAAAGCCAGGGTTCGAGCCCCAGGCCAGACATCAAAATAAAATACAAAAAGTATTTCTTCGGCGTCTTCCTCTCAGCAGATTTCTGGCAAAAACTCTGAGAGTAAATAAAATTGCCATGAACAAGTTTCTCAAAAATCTGTCGTTCGGAGTCGACTTTAAACTGTAGGTCCCGCCGCTCATGTATAAAATTAAGACACACAACATAGTGGTGTGAGAAACTAGGTCGTAATCCTGACTGAAGGGTTGTAATCACCAATTATGTATGTATGTGTGCCCACATTGAATCATATCATTATCATGCATAATACCTGACTGCTTCTGTTCAACGTATTTAGTTTTAATTTCGGTTATTCTGTGTTCAGATAAATAACCCTAACCGTCTTGTTCTTAAATGCCAATTTAAAGCAACAATTTCCACATCCATTTCCACTTCCATTTCCACCTAATCATACATTTGACCAGCCAGCTAATTAGGCCACTAGGCATTGCTGACTGGCTATCTTTTTATGAAATTTACTTTGTTTGAACAAATCACACGTCATTTCGAACTAAAAATTAAATGTGACTCGAAGGCATTTAGATTTCAACAATTCCAATTAAAAAATTAAAAAAAAAAAATTTATTTACAAGTGATTTTAAAAACAAAAAACATTTTCATTTCAAATGAAAAACAAAAAGAAAAACAAAAAAAAAAGGAAAAAAAACATTACAAAGTAACCGGTGGATTATTACAGCGACAGAGTAACGTGTAACATAATATCTGAAGTGTAAATGAATCAATGAATGTTTGAATGAAAGAATAGAACGGCAAATGATTGGACTAAAGAAAATAAGAAAGAGAAAACATCAACACAGACAAAAACAAAAACAATAAACATTAAACGCTTAAGGCTACACATGTCAACAACATAATCGCAGGCACTTAAAACTAAAAGCTTAAGATTTGAAGGATCAAAACCAAACAAAAAAAAATGGAAAAATAAAACAAAGAGAATACACTTACATGCATACACAGAGGCATATACATATGTATGTACATATGCATATATTGCATGCATGTATGTGTGTCCTCATACTTACATTTTATTTTAATAGAAAACAGATTAACTTGTTGTAATCCAACAGGAGAAAGCCACTTTGTGAGGCAACAAAATAATTCAAGGAATACAGGGGGTGGTCTGTAGCAACAGGACTATGTTTACTTAGTTGTTAATTTCATTTGCTTTTACTGTGCCTGAGTAATTGTTTTTTTTTTATTCTGTAAAAATAAGTGAGTATCACACTGAAGTTTTCTAAAGCCTTACAATTTTTAAGATTTTTTTATAAAAGACTAGAAGTGAAGAGATGGTGTCATTATGGCAATTACAGCAATACTAAAAAAAAACTACTGAATATTTTCTCAAATTTCTTTTTTTATTTGACAGTACAATCCTTCCGGTTAATAATGGAAAATAATTTCATTCAAATGGCTGCCTTGGCCTTGGCCATGCAGTAGCCTACATGATCGGTCCAATTTTTAAGCACATTATCGATTGTGTGCAGCTGTATTTCACCAATGGCGTCACGAATATTGTCCTTTAAAGCGTCAATTGTCTCTGGCTTGTCGGCGTAACACTTATCTTTGTACGGCACCCCACAAATAATAGTCCAACGGTTACAAATCGCAGCTCCGAGGTGGCCAAACGACATCAGCTCTGCGGCTGATAATGCGATCTTCAAAAACAGGGCGCAAAACATCGAGTGTATCTTCGGCTGTGTGGCCTGTTGAAACCAAATGTTGCCAATATCCTCCTCTTCAATTTTTGTGAACAAAAATTCGTTCAACATGGCCCGATAACGATCGCCATTGACTGTAACGGCCACTCCTTGCTCATTTTCGAAGAAAAATGGCCCAATTATGCCTCTGGACCAAAATGCTCACCAAACAGTGACTCGTTTTGGGTGCGTCGGCTTTTCAATGTATGCGTGCGGGTTTTCTGTGTCCCAAATGCGACAATTTTGCTTGTTTACATACCCGCCAAGATCAATATGAGCATCAACTGAAAAGATGTTTTTTTTTTGCCAAAATCGGCATCTTCTGGTATAGGCTACTGCATGGCCAGCCATGGCAGCCATTTCAATGAAATTCTTTTCCATTATTAACAGGAAGGGTTGTACTTTCAAATAAAAAAAATTTTTGAGAAAATATTCAGTAGTTTTTTTTTACAGCATCTTCAAAAAAAAAAAGTTATTTGGCGGACCCTTTACTTGAATGGTGGGGATATTCCCTCAATTAAGAATATCTAGGTTAAACAGCTGTCTATCGCCTTTTAAAAAGCAATTCACCGTCATATAAAATTCTCTCTCAATTTCAATTTTCATTTGGCTGGGGGATGCACCATTCAATAATCATAGTCCTGACTATGTGAAACAGGGTGTTATTACCCAGATCATATATAAAAAATGTTAGTATTTCTATACGTGAGTATGAAGCGGCCGTAGTCCAGTGGGTAGTGTATTGACTTATTAGCCTTGAGGCCATGATTTAAACCCCAGATCAGACATCTTCAACAAAACGAAAATATAAACAAATATTTCTCCGGAGACTTCTTCTCAGCAGATTTCTGGCAGAAAATCTGAGAGAAAAATAAAATTGCCATGAAAAGTTTCTCAAAAATCTGTCGTTCGGAGTCGACTTTAAAATGTAGGTACCGCCACTCATGTTTAAACATTAACACACACAACATAAGTGGTGTAGAAAAATAGGTTGTAATATGGACTGAAGGGTTGTAATGACTTATTATGTATGTATACGTGAAGAATATTTGAATGGGTCTCCTGTAGTTCATTATTCGAACTTCTACTTTTGTAAAGCCTACAAGCAAAACTGTCTGTCTGTTCTTTATTCTGTACAGCAACTTAGGCGGTTTGTCAGTAAAAATGTTTGTTTCATTTATGCATAGAGTTTCTTCAAAAATGTTGATCGGTTTGTAAAGCACCTTAACAAATTTGCAGTCTTTATTGTTTTGTCTTGAAAGTAATTTCTAGATGATCCGCCATTTTATTGGCGTTTAATGCTGCATTATTTGCAGTCTAATCGTTAAATCGTTTGTTTTCATCTGAAATTATTTTCCTTTTGACAGATGAAATAAATAAACCTCCTGTGATTTCACTTATGAAGTCGCCGTGGTCTAGTAGGTAGTGTGTTGGCTTATTAGACGAAAAGCCAGGGTTCGAGCCCCAGGCCAGACATCAAATAAAATACAAAAAGTATTTCTTCGGTGACTTCCTCTCAGCAGATTTCTGGCAAAAACTCTGAGAGTAAATAAAATTGCCATGAAAAGTTTCTCAAAAATCTGTCGTTCGGAGTCGACTTTAAACTGTAGGTCCCGCCACTCATGTATAAAATTAACACACACAACATAAGTGGTGTGAGAAACTAGGTCGTAATCCTGACTGAAGGGTTGTAATGACCAATTATGTATGTATGTGATTTCACTTATAGTCGCCGTAGTCTAGCAGGCAGTGTGTTGGCTTATTAAACGCGAGCCCGTGGTTTAAAGTCTAGGTCTGACATCTCGAACAAATTTCTCTTTTGGCAACTTGTTACTTTCTTCTGTCAAAAACCTCGGAGAGTAAATAAAATTACCATAAAAAGCTTCTCAAAAATCTGGTATGTATAAAATTAACACACACAACATAAGTGGCGCGAGAAACTAGGTTGTAATCCTGACTTAAGGGGTGTAATGATCACTTAAGTGTGCTTTCAGCTTTATGTGTTGACTCAATAATAAAGTCTTATTCCAATAAATTCTCAAATAAATGCTCGATTGGCCGACTGTCCGTATTTCTTATTTTGTATATAACAACCGAAAACTACGTTGCGTCCATAGGAAATTACTCCCCCGAATACAAAACTAATGTGTGTCTAGTTGCGTTTTAATATCGTAATTATTTAAACGATGATCGTTAAAACCATCATACAGAGAAGAAGAAGAAGAAGAAAAACAAAATCATAGAAAACAAACACAACAGCAATGAATCACCACCACCACCACTCTTTTTGGAGACCAAGAGAACAAAAGATCATGTGAGAGTATTGAGGCAAGTCTCCCCTTGTAAGCAAATGCTTAAGCAAATCTCTCCTCTCAGTTTTAAACAGATTTTTTTTGTTTCTTCTTTTCTTAATGAGAGTTTCTCTGTTTGTGCTGTCATACATAACGATGAGATCATGCGCAAAATAAATGAAAACGAAATCAGCAAAAGCAACGAATTTCATACACAAAAAATAAAGAAGAAGAAGAAGAAGAACAACAACAAGTACTCGTTCAACAAAAATAAGAAGCATGCAAACAAATGTGAAGGCAGTAATAATAATAACAACAATAACTAAATTTACTTGAAAGAAAATCACACTAAAAAAGAAAAAAAAATAACAAAATGGATATAAAAAAAAACAGCAAAAAGTCTGACATGTAAACAAAAAGCAAAGTTCGTTTTTTTCGTATTTGTTTTGTTTTTGTTTTTAATTTTTTTTGTTCTTCTTTCGTGAGAATTTGTTTAAAACAAAAAGCAGAATTAAAAATAGCAACAAAATATTAAACTTGTTAGACAAGTTACCAGCTGCTGTTGGTTGGTTTGGTTGTATTGTGTACATTTCGTATCTTCGTATCAACAATTACAAGAACATGTGCATATTTATGTATGTATGTATGTATGTATGAATGTGTGTATTGTGTGTTATAACTGCCGGCCGGTAAAATACACAATCAATGCTTATCATGCTTGCGAATAATCATTAAACCCCATGACCATCATTATTAGTATTAACAACGCTGTTGCTAATGTTTTTTTTTGCTTAATGCCACTACTTGTACAGCCTTTGTTTGTTATTGTTGTTGTTGTTCTTCACTGTCAATCTTTCTTTCTTTGTAGTCTTCATTTTCTTTTGGGTTTATAGTTGTTGTTGTTGTTGTTGATTTTTGACATTCAATGGGCCATGTTACATGCTAGAAAAAAAAGTTGAAGAAAAAAAATTTTAAACACGGCAAAAACTTTGTTGTTAAGCATACAGAGAGATAGTAGCAATAACAATAACAACAACAACAGCAACATCAACAACTTTAAATATTTATTTACTAGTACAACAATAACAAAAGAAATATGTATAGAGTTAGAGGCCGGCTCACTCATGTTATACCCTACATTACTGTGTGTATTCATTGGCGGGCATACATATTTATCATTATTATGCGTTACTGAGAGAGAGAGAGAGAGAGAGGGAGGCATCATGTCCTTGGTAATCCACATAGAGGACAACTCTCGCAGTTGATTTACATACAATATCTCTCTCATGATTCAGTGATCTATAATGACTATAATAACCTGCCTGTGGCATTAATATTTCGACTTCCATCTGCCTATTTGGTGGGCCATCTATCGGTTTAAATTTGAATAACATCCATTATTTCGAATCTGACAATACTTATGTCATCCTATTCTTTTACAAAATTCAGTATGGCTGCCTTCCAAAATGTTAGTTGCTTTGTGTTTGAACAAAGTATCGTGTTTCATAATGCCGCTGTAGAAAATACATAAAATGTATTCTATTTCAAAATGTCGTCAATGTGTATTTGTAACGCAGTCAAAAAGCAATCAGGCATCGGATTTATAGTTGATGCATTGTTTTGTTACTTTGCATATCTACATAGTTTATATACAGTAGTAAAACTGCATACAAACTTTGTATTGATACATTTTGGAAGGCAGCCTATATTATCTTCACTGAACGTAATGAATCGATTTACACTTGAATAACGTTGGTATCTATTGGGCCAACGAGAAACTGCACGGTGATGTCGATTTAGCAAAAAAAAAAAAAAAAAAAAAAAAAAAAACAACGCTTTTCAGATGAAGCTCATTTTCATCTTGGTGGGTACGTTAATAAGCAAAATTGCCGTACTTGGGGCTCAGAAAACCCTCACGTGGTCTTACATAAGGCAATACACCCATTACGATTGACTGTTTGGTCGGAGGCATCATTGGCCCATATTTCTTTGATAATGAAGACGGTACTACCATTACGGTCAAGGAAACATCTATCACATCATGATAACCGATTTATTTTTATCCGCTCTTCATGGTATTGATGTGAACGATGTTTGGTTTCAACAGAATGGTACAACCTGCCACCCGTCTCATGCCACAATTGATTTATTGCATCAAGCGTTTAATGGCCGTCTAATTATTGGAAATGGTAATGTCAATGGGACACCAGGAAGCTGCGATTTGACACTGTTGGACTATTTGTTGTGGAGCGCCGAAACGAATCAGGGACAATTAAGCATTTGAAGGTTATCATTCGTGATGCCATTGTCGAGATACGACCGTATACACACCAGAGGTCAGCAATGAGTATACAAAACGATGAGTAGATTCGAATCATACTTATAATTTCTGATACTTATACGCATTCATACTTATTTTAACGTCATACTCATACTACTCATATTCAAAGTTTGAAATACTCATGGTACTCATACTTAACAATACGCATGATGTTATTGATTTCGACTCTCCATAACTCGTATACACGAATCACAAAATAAGTATGATTCGTGTACGAACACTACATACTCACAAGAAGGTTGTGTGTTTGCGCTGCTTGCTGTCTTTCTTCTTTCTTTGTAAATGCAACAACAATTAAGATGAATGAATCGAATCACTCGAATCATTTATAATTATTATAAATATTTTTCTAAATTTATGAATCTGAATGAGTAGGCGTATGAATCAAACATATTTCGAATGTTATGAGTTTGATGCCATTGTTGTACTCATACTTATTGCAACTTGTACTTATAAATCAATGTTGTACTGAGTACGAATGAATCAGAGTAGTTCGATTTCAGTACTGTTGTCTCACTCTTACTCAAAATTTCATGTGTACTTATGAGTAGCGAAAAAGCGATTCATTGCTGATCTCTGATACACAAGAAAAAGTAAAAGAAAATTAGGTCGATCAAATGAGTTACGGTAAGGCCAGCCGCGGCAGCTATATGAATGAAATAATATTCCATTTCTAACTGGAGCAATTGTACTTCAAACCACAAAAATAAATTTGAGTAAATTTGAAAACGTTTTTCTTTTATAGCATTTTTGAATTTAAACTTTTAAATGGGCCACCCTATATATCTGGTATTGGTAACGTTTTCTGTTTTCGTAACAGTCTTGGGTCCAGCTATATTTGTAAATACCTTGAAGTGGCTGTCAAATCAAGACGACACTTATGATGCATTGTGATACCATAGTTCTTCATTTCCCCTAGTCCTTCAACATTTCGAAGCAGCTAGTAAAGCCATCTGCTTAGCAGAAGCTCAGGTGCTTTCTTTTCCTACCGACATAATGTGCTGGTATGTTCACATAGCTGAAGAAGCAGGAGGAAACTGCTCCTGTTCCTTGTCTCTACAGCTTTTGCTGAAATACTTGGCCAAATGTGACTACATATGTATACAGAATATAATGGATTATACGCTGTGAACGATGAACCTGAGAACCAAGCTGCATATGCTATAACACAAAAAGATCTACTCCCATTGTAATACAATGTTCAGACATGCACTTTTATTGAGTCAATATTCGGTTTATTGATTACAATATTTTAAGTGTTTAGACATAACAATGTACGCAGTTCAGCTGCTTATTCAATATTAATTTTTTTGTCGTTGTTGATATTTGAGTTGTCCAATATCAATAGAAAGTGTTCGGAAAATTGTAATATGCTCACTGAACGTACTTATGACTGCTGTATTTCAAGTTTTAATTTTAATTTTTGAGCAATAATTAATTGACATTTCATATGAAATATTGAGCTCAATAATGCCGTTTATTGCGATTTACTCAATATAAGTGCATGTCTGAACATAGTATAAGCGTGTGTTTCTACCGACGACTCTTTCTCGCTGAGTGAATTCACAATTCTCAAGCAATTAATGTTGAAGGGGCCTTTTTATAAGTCCATTGATAAAGAACCCTTATAAAATGTATATTTTTGTCTTATTTTAAGGCCCTTTAAGTTATGGCCTTGCTATGCATGAATAATCAAGACTAAATGGTTTTTTTGGACGAGTTACGAATCACATGAAGAAAAAAAAACACGTAAAAATTATTTTTAAGGGTATGTGTGTGTGTATTTGTGTTGTTTAAAGCCTGACTTTTTGAGTTGCACTTAATACAAGTCATTTAAAAAAATTTAATTTCAATTAAAAAATGATTCGTTTTTTTTTTGTTTTTGTTTTTTGATGTGTCATTGCACTTAACGATGATTTATGAAATTTCTTTGTCTCAGCCCGTCTCAATTTAAGCCCAATTGTTTCGTTTTTTAAATTATTTGCCCGTTTTTCGTTGTTTTCTCTGCTACACCAAGAGGAGAGCGTCAGGAACAAAGAATTTTTTTGACACTAGATTTTATGATTTTATTTTCATTGTGTGGCCTTTTAATTCTCAGTTGGTTTACTTACCCCTTCTGGTTGTTTTTTTATTATTTAGAAACGCACTTAAAACCGGCTTCAAAGTGGTTATTTTCTTTGAATTACAATTCGTTGTTAATTTTTTTTCTGTTTAAATTTCAATAGAATTTTAAGGAATTTTTTTCAAATAAATGGGGAAAGGTCGCCAAGGACGCAAAAGAATAAGAATGTTCCAATAGATGCCCTTTTTTATTCTCCGCTTTTAAAGGTAACTAATGATGTATACGTAGAAGTGAAGTATTATGGGAATTCTTTACTTACTTTCCTTCCTACTAAATTTATCATTGCAATCCTTCAGTCAGGATTATGACGTAGTTTCTCACACCAGCCCTGTTCTGTGTTAATTTTATACATGCCTGGCAGAATCTACAGTTTAAGGAGAAACTTTTCATTACAATTCCGAGCAATAACTCTGAGAGGAAGCCTCTGAAAGAAATATTTTTTCTGATTTGGGGTTTGATCCGTGGCCTCGCGTCTAATAACTCAGTACTGTACCTTGTAGACTACGGCCATTATGGGTATTCGCTTACAATAAACAGTTTAAGCCCTTGACTCTACGCGGCGTGTGTTCACAAGGTTCTAATTTTAGTCTTCTGTGAACACCCTTTATATTGATTTTTTTTTTTTTTTTTTTTTTGTCAAAGCTGTTTAGATTACTTTGACCGATTGACGTAATTTTTATTGTATTGTTGTTTGTTTGTCTCTTATGCATATAAATTAAATCGTAATAAATAATTTCCCTTCTCCCTTCTTTAACCGGCACTACCTACCCCCTGTTCACACCATGCAAACTGTGAAAATAACGTTTAAAAAATGCAAATTTTGTTGTTGTTTTTCTGTTTCATTCTCAAGTTCATTAACCGTTTCACATACTGCCTACGTAGACAAAAAACATGCTTTAATGGCAATAGAAAATAACAACAAATTCGAGTTCAATTACCCAATATATGCAACACACCGTTTGTTGCCACACCTTATTTGGCGTTGCAAGTGTAGCGGCCTTTATTTTCTTTCTGTTTCTAACGCCTAGAAAAACATGACATTTTTTTTTATTAACATTTCGAATGCAAAATAGGAAAAGAACGGCTTTTATTGTATTTTTCTTTTTTGTTTGTATTTCTTTTAAAATTGTTTTCAGTCTGTATGGTGGTGGAGTGTTGTGTCTGGTCTAGGCTATTAAACAGCGTGTATGTAGGTGGTACCGTTTTTATGTTAGAATTTTAATACATGCAACAGTGATGAAATGTTTTCGAATACGTTTCTTGTCACTTGTTGTCCAAAAAAGAAAAAAAAAGTGATGAAGTATGTGCCATCTCAACTACCGAAATACGCAAATTATAGAAAGTTGGCCAATTCACAGGACTTTGTATCGTGTATGTTGTATTGAATACACTTTTTGTTTGTGAACACTCAGTGCTATGTTGTATGGTGTATTTTCGTATTCCAAACGTCAAAAAACGATAAGAAGAAGAAGACCAGTATTCATAATTTGATTTTCAAGCAACAAAATGAAAAATATTACGAAAAAAAAAGTAAATTCATTAACTATCTGTGCGAACATTTATAATTTTGAATCAAAATCTGGTCATATAAATGCCATCATCAAAAACAACAATTCGCAACCAGCAACAGCAATAAGCAACTAAAAATACAATGTAATCTTTATAGGAATTGGAATAGCGGAGGAGGAGGAGGAGAAGTTAACATTTTTATGAGCCCCATCATCATAACAACAATCATAACTTCACCAACATTTATGGCAACATTACGCCACCATATGTTGCACATATTTTTCCAAGAGAAATTGCATCATCAAGCTATAAAAATAGAACCCCTCTTAAGCCGTTCCAAAAACAAAAAACACCAAAAAGAAGAAGAAAAAAGTGAAACTAATATGAGGCAATAATACGTACATGCGCGCATTTTCGAAAAACAAAAAAAAATCCCACAGAATAGTAGCGATGAAAAGCTAGAATGACTGACTGACTGATTGACATTCGACATAAAAAGTACATTTGCTGTGTGCGATAATACATACAGATTTTGGAATTGCAATGCGCTTTTTTCTATTTTATTTTGGCTCATTTATGTCTCTTCTCCATTTATCATCTGCTCTGGTAATCAGGCATCAGGCATCAAGCATCACCATCATCAGTATCATCATTATCACACGAATTCATTTGTCTTCATCATTTCATTCGCCATTAGAGGAGGAAGTGTGGGTGCCATACCATACCAACCGACTGCCATAAAAAAATCAAAACAAAATTTCAAATTCAAAACAATTTTCCAACAGTCGTTGGTGGGCGATGTTGTTGTCGTGAACTGCCATGAATACGTATGACCTTTAAAATGGCAACACAGCAACAGCAATAGGAGGTGAAATTTAAAAACTTCTAATCTCGGCAATTGCCAACAAAGATTTAACGGGTCATGGAATATGAAATTCTAAAATCAAAAGCAATGGATAGCAGAGTAAGGAAAATGTTAGAGAAACTTGGACTTGAAAGATTCACCAATCAAGTCAGGGCGTGGGTTCTATCCCCTTGTTGTTTCAGAATGCCTCATTCACAGCTTAGGCTTTATAATTTGAAAATTGGAAATCAATTTCGTATAATGAGAGCTAGGAAAACATCTGAATGTAGATCCTCTAGGAGTAAAGCACAAGAAAATATTCCAGCTGAGTTTGATGTCTGAGTTTGAAGTCGCCGTAGTCTAGTAGGTAGTGTGTTGTCTTATTAGACGGGCCAGACATCAAGACGTAATACAAAAAGTATTTCTTCGGCGACTTCCTCTCAGCAGATTTCTAGCAAAAACTTTGAGAGCAAATAAAATTGCCATGAAAAGTTTCTCAAAAAATCTGTCGTTCTCAGTCGACTTTAAACTGTAGGTCCCACCCACTCATGTATAAAATTAACACACAGAACATAGGTGGTATGAGAAACTAGGACATTGTGCAATGGGTCAATTCGACCTCCGGGTAGTGTACTTGTCTTAATTGAGAAGTACACGTTCTCTAACCTAACCTAACCTTGATGTCTGTGTAGTGACTGATATTTACATTGCAAGTCGGATACCATAACTGGCGGCCCAATCCAGCAAACGATGTAGTATAGTATGTATGTATATTGCGAATCTGTTACATACATACATACATAATTGGTCATTACAACCCACCAGTCAGGATTACGACCTAGCTTCTCACACCATTGATGTTGTGTGTGTTAATTTTATGCATGGAGCGGCGGGACCTACGGTTTAAAGTCGAACGACAGATTTTTTTGAGGAGCTTTTCATGGCAATTTTTATTTGCTCTTAGAGTTTTTGCCAGTAATCTGCTGATAGGAATCGACTTTAATTTGTATGTCACGCCTACACACACAACATAAGCAGTGTGAGAAGCTAGGTCATAGCCCTGTCTAAAGGAATGCAATGGCCAATTATGTATGTATGTAATCAAAGGCGAGAGAAAGACGGCATTCATCAATTATATGGTTTAAGTAATCCCATGCGTAGCATTAATTACGTGAGTATCGCCATGGGACTGATGGCCTTCAAGTGCGCCTGGCAATGTCTAAATTAAAAGCAAAGATACGTAAACATCGTCCAGCCTTGAGAGTATTGAGTTGCCAGCACTTGGCATATTATTTCTGTTATATTTGCGTATTTCTTGTGTGGAAGTCCAATACTTCTGACAGAGAGCCTCATCAGGAATCACACAATAAATGCCCACCAACCAAAAGAACACAAAATATCTGATTAACCTGCAACAAGTTGCCGCAACAAAGGACATTGAGAACATCAAAAAAATATTCAAATAAATATTTGCGGTATTGATAACAAACAACAGCAGACCTTAACAATTGCAACTGACAACACCAACTCATATGACACAACAACCAACAATAAATTATGATGGAAGACAACAAAGAGAGAAAAGCAAAAATAACGCGAATGTTGCAATACATAATGACGTTAAAGGCATAAGAAGGCAGACGGACAAATATGTATGTAGTAACAACAATTCCAACTACAATTATCTGTACAGTAAATGAAAATTGACATCAACGACAATGAAAAGCACATGCACACACACATCCACACACATACCTTCAGTATAGTCTTACGATATGGCAACTCAAACAATCTATCTTTCAAGACGAAATTAATGGCCAACGAAAAAAAATTGACACACAATCCTTGCTGTGGCTGGCTGGCTGGCTGGCTGGCTTGCCTGCAAACTCATTTATGTCATGTTGTTGTTGTTGTTATTTTCTTTATTATCAATTACAACAACAATAGCAACAATGATGATGTGGTTGTCACAACAGCAACAAAGACAAACAAACAAAAGGAAAGACAAACAGGCTGGCAAAGTGGCACGCTCAACGACAAATATTACGAAGCAACGATGGTTGTTGGTGGCTGGTTGCTGTTGTTGCCAAATCGTAAGTGAAACACACACCCGACACTAAAAGATGAAGAAGACAAAACAAAGAAGAAGAAGAAGAAGAAGATTGCAAATGTAAACGATTTTGGCACATGACACCACAAAAAAAGGGAAGTTGAATGAGCGTGGCAGTGAGGCAACAGCGTAACAACAGAAATGGCAACAATGTCAGTAGTGTGTCATCAGCAATGACATTGCCAGCGCTATCATTGTACATATAAAGACGTCTGTGTAAAGACGAAGAAGAGTAGGGTGGATGCAACAATAAAAAAAATTGTTGTTGTTGTCTTACTTAATAGAGCAGAAATCAACAACAACAACAACAGCAACAATACTGTCTATATGATTACACTTTCATTTGTTGCTGTTCCTTACCAATGAAGTACGAAGAAATGGCAACAAATTTTTTGTGTATCTGGGCGTGTGCTGCAGCCATGTGGTTGTTGTATTTATGGCCCAGGATGTATTGCAAGGCAAACAAACAAGTTTGATGGCAAAAGTGGCATGCCACCATAAATGTTTGTACACAAACAGCTCAACCTGTGGCAACACAAGATAATATTCATGGTGTCGGTTGCATGATGCAACCATTCAATGCAAATACAGACATGGCATGGCATGACATGCGATTGTTTTATAATATTATTGTGACTTGTTTTTTATTATTATTTGTTGTTGTTGTTGTTATTGTTTTATTGCCAACATACCACTACTGCAAGACTTTTGTGGCAAGGCATTTAGGCAGTTGTTTTTTATATAAGTTTTGTGACTCCCGATCAGGTACCCAGGAATAATACATACATACACATAATTGCTCATTACAACCCTTTAGTCAGGCTTACGACCTAGTTTCTCACACCACTTCTGTGGTGTACGTTAATTTTATACATGAGTGGAGGGACCTACAGTTTAAAGTCGACTCCGAACGACAGATTTTTCTGAGAAACTTTCCATGGCAATTTTATTTTAGTTTCAGCTTTTTTTCAAGAAGCCTACTGAGAGGAAGTTGTCGAATTGCTTTATATTTCATGCGAGCGAGTTATCTGACCTGGGGTTTGAAGCGAGGCCTCACATCTAATAAGCCAACACACTACCGACTAGACCACAGTAGTAGAAAAGATATTTTTAATAGCTGATCTGATTTTTAAAATGCAGTACGTCTAGTTTTAGGACTTCCCTGCCCTTGAGATGGAATAATGAGAAAATCCGCCTCTCCATAAGATATGACTTCGAACCACATACAGTAGGGTGCACAAATGAGTATATGTTCGTACTCTGAGCAATTTTAATTGCATAAAAAGAAAAAAATTTATTTCGTTTTTAATTTAGTATTTACCACTTAACAAAATAATATAAATTTCAGAACTAAAATGATCAAATTCTAAGAAAAACCAGTAAGGAGGAAAATAACTCGGATGTACTCAATTTTGCACCATTCCAAAATTTTAGGGAATACGAGTATTTTTAATGTATAGTCCAAAGACCCTTGTTATATAAAACCTCATTTACGTGACTTGGCATGCTCTCCACCAAATTCTCTATAATTTCTTTCGGAATATTTGTCCATTCCTGATGAATCCGTTGCCAAAGATCATCTAAATTGGTAGGGGCTGATCAGTACTGTCCCAACCGTCTTTTCGCGATTGACCACAAATTCTCAATCGGAATGAGGTCGGGACTTTGTGCTGGCCACTGTACTAATTAAAAGTTTTGCTCACAAAGCCATTTTTTAACGATTTTGGAGGTGTGTTTGGGGTCACCATCCGGCTGGAAAAGTACTCCTTGCGCAGGATAGGCGCTCTTGTCAACAAAATCTGTAATTTTTTTTTAATTCTGAAATAATCTCCTTTTTTCATGATGTTATTGATTATTTGCAGTGGTCCGAGGTGCCACCATATAAAGCAACCCCATACCATGACATTTCCTCCACCGTGTTTCACCGTTTTCTTAACATGGTGGCTTTCAATTCTTTCCCCATTGCGGCGCCAGCAATATTGCTTGCCAGTGGACTGAAAGTGATTGAATTTTGATTCGTCTGTCCAGATCACATGTTTCCAGTCATACACTGTCCAATTTCTGTGTTCTCTGGCAAACTTTAACAGTGCCTTTACATTTTTAGCCGAAAGTGCAGTTTTTTTTCTTTTTGACTGCTGAGGTATAGCCAATATCTTTAAGAGCTCTACTTGCCGTCCATCAATTAACGGTTTTCCCGATTGCCAAAAAGCTCCTTAGGGTGTTAAAAATTTGTTCTTTTTCTTTTTTGTTAGCATTAGACGAGCATCTGCATTAGTTAGTAGTTTTTTACGACCTCCGTCTTGAGGTTTGGGAACAACAGAACGACGTTTTTGGACTCTGATGACTACTGACTGACTAACCCCAAGTTGTTTACAAATTTCCTTGCAGAATGGCCACTTCCAGTCAAAGCTACAATACTATCTTCAGTTGATTTCGAGAGTTTCTTCATTTTCTAATAGAAATTAATTTTTGTTCGATAAGTTGCAAAAAATATTCGCTCAACGAGATTAAGTAATTAATATTAAAATAATATTTTCTTAGAAAAGTCAAAGTAGTGCAAAAACATGAAAAAATAACGATAGTTTTTGATTTCGTTTTTGCAAACATATCATAAAATGGAGACGTGCAAAATTGAGTACATGCGAGTTGATTTTGCTTTGTTTGTGTTTTTCTTAGGGCTTGATGATTTCTGTTTTAAATTTTATATTATTTTGTTAGTTACTAAATGCTAAATAAATGACAAAAAGCTTTTGAAGTTTTCTTTATTATTTTTAGTTTTATTCAATAAAAAGCGTCCAAAATACATGTTTGTCATTTGTGCACCTCACTGTAGATCTCTTGGTTTTTAAAACATTTCTTTTTCAAATTAGAATTAGAATTTTCAAACGTAATTCTCTTTATAATGTTTGTTTAATATTTTACATAATTTTTTCTTTTTCAGGTAGCGACCATGATGTCGTGTCCCCTTCCTATGCCATTGCCCATAATACCGACAATACACAGTGATTTCTCGCCTATTCATATTGGAATTAAGGTAAGTTCCTCGCCTCTTTCGTTTCCATTCTTTTAAATTATTATTCTTTTCTTAATTATTTAAACATGGCCAAGCAAACACCACCACAGGTGGTTTTTGTTTATTTTTTTAAAGCTTTACTTCCTTCCGTTGAAACTAATAATAACGCTCCTGCCAGCATTAAAATGAAGGAGTATGATTTTTTTTCTTCTTCCTTCCGTTCGTTTATTAAATTTTAAGTTTTTTTTGTTTTTGTTTTTTTTCTCTCTTTCATAAATCATGTAGTCAAAAATGGTTTTTTTCTTCGTTTCTTCTTATGAAGATGGATTATAAAGGATGGCAGAAGACAAAAAGTTTACCTAAAGATTTTTAGGGTTTTCTTATAAGCGGGTTAATAGAAGTCAAAAAGGGATTTAAAGGTTAATTAGAACAAATTTTTGTACCCCTATCCTGTTGTAAGCCATGTTTGATTAATAATGACTTGGCTGCATTAGTTGCTTCTATTTTGTTTTAAAAAAGAATTAAAAGAAGCAGCAGTTCTTGAAGGGATTCTTTATAGTCGTCTCAGTCTCTCTCTCTCTCTTTCTCCCTCACTCTGGTTGCTAAAATGAAACCAAATTTTTTTATAGAAAAATTATGAATGAACTGAGAACAATACACGGATTTTGAGATACAGTTTTACCAATAAGGACTGAATCGTCTAGAATCGTCTAATTGCTTCAAGGCATAGAAACAAAACCCACTCGTTTAAAATTTTCTAGAGTTCAACATTCATCCACTATACTGTGTTCCATTTCCTGCCTTAGGTATCAAAACAAAAGGTTTTGCTCTCCTGGTCGAAGCGTAAAGTATTCAACAAATTATCTCGAGTGTAAATCGTCGATGTAGTTGCCATAGTCCAGTTCCACCCCTGGAAGACGCCGTAGTCTAGTAGGTAGCGTGTTGGCTTATTAGAGATGAAGGTACGGTTCTACCCCTGGAAGTCGCCGTAGTCTAGTAAGTAGTGTGCCTTATTAGACGTAATGCCACTCACTGTTAATCCTCAAGCCAGACATCTCGTACAAAACGAAATATGCTGCATCTGGCGCTCTATATGTCTGACAGCTTCCTCGATGTGATAGCAATTTCAATATTTTCGAACGTCCCCGGCCTCACACTAACCCACCCTCACCCGACCGCGGAGGGCTCGTTCCCATTACGTAGGGATACGTACACACACAGTCCGGACTGTAGCGGGCAAGGGACCAGTAGACATACTTGATGACTATTAATGCAGAGCTTCTATGAACCTGTATTATCTGCCATGTACAGAGGATGACAATGATCCTGCATTGTGTAGAATGGAGTCCACATCCATTGTGTTTAATATGCTCCTTGCTTCATAGAAAGTTCGGTATGGCGTTGTATAATAAGGGCGATCGAGCAGATCTTCCCTTTTATCCAGAAAGCGTTAGTATTAATGGCGATTTTTTTTGTCTAATTTCCTCGTAATCATGACCAAGGAGATCATTCCCATGCGTGGATTCCATACAGGAGTATTGTGGTACTCTTTTTTTTGTGGCCAAGTTCGTCGGTTTGCGAGTTCTCCCTCTGCCTTATGATCAAAATAATAGAGACTTTCTAATAATTCGCTGTTTTATGGCGAAATAAACGATATTCATAGACAAGCTTGGACATCGACAATGATGTACGAAGGTGACTTTATGTCAACCTGGCTGTCGGAGTAGACCTGTGTATCCGCAGGCAATGTTGTGTTCTTTGAACAGTTAATAAATCGCCATGACGATTGCCATGATTTCTCCCGGAAAATAGTGCAGTAATCTGGGAGGCTTAAAATATCTGATTTTCCAATCCATCATCTGTTTACTCGACGGGTTTGAAGTTTTCACGTCTTTTCTTCTTTTTACAATGAGGTAAAAACCTTAAATAGGTTTCAACTGTCAGTAGGTAAATCAGATTCTTATCGATTAAAATCGCCTTCTACTTCATCCGTAGCTCCTACCGCATTGCCCCTTGGCTTTTTGCATCGAAGAGAGCGAAGGACTTATTCTATCGCAATAGCCATATGAGACTTTATTTCCCTTAGTTGCTCGCTTACTTTCAACTTTCCAGTCTAACTGGCTACATTGCCCTAGTTTTTCTTGGTTATAGGCCATGTTTCCGTGATGTTAGGTTAGGTTAGGCCTGAGTGGTAGCTCTGATTTCACAAAGCTCATTTGAGCACGCATAGCGGCCCGTTGTGATGCCACGAGTGAACGCAGTCCCTGTACTGACCAAGTTCCAACAAAATCAGGGAAGAGGAAGAAGTTGGTCCGCGCAAGGGCTCCATATGTACTTAAGCCTGATTTCTTCTCTTATAAATTTCTGCAACGGCAGCTTGACTGTGCTTTATACTT
The DNA here is from genome assembly GCA_936449025.2 of Sarcophaga subvicina. Classification (NCBI taxonomy): domain Eukaryota; kingdom Metazoa; phylum Arthropoda; class Insecta; order Diptera; family Sarcophagidae; genus Sarcophaga; species Sarcophaga subvicina. The sequence goes on along the minus strand of OW388081.2, from coordinate 89,891,250 downwards.
GAAGGATGAAGACGTCAATAAATTCTTGGTGTATTGAGAAGAAATTATTCAACTCTTTACAGCAGAAAGTATTTTGCAATTCTAAGTTATTCTACCGCGTAGCTTAAACACTCTGAAATTTTTCAATTTTTTTTCATTCCTTAAAAGCAATCGTAACAGAGTATGAAAGTTAAACTCTACAATTTCCTTTAAATATATCCTTGCAATGCCAATATCTTTGTTTAACGCCCTCAACCTATAGAATTTCCATGATTTTGTTACCCGCCACTCTCTTATTGTATGTCAAGTTTTATAAAAAAAATCAAATTCAATTCGATTTACAGGCTAAATAAACATGCCCCTCCCTACTCTTGTTGGCTGTTTATATGTCAAAAGCACTTCAAAGCATATCCCTTGGATTTTATTTGTTATTTTAGCTTAAAAGTCGAATCTTTTTCTGTGCATTAAGGTAAAAACAAATAAATATTTAATGTTTTAACTAGAACAAAGACAACGAAGACAACAAAAATAATAGCAGAAATTGCCTTTTTGCATTAAAAAGTTTGCTTTCAGCCCCCCTAATACAAGTTGAATTGCGGTGGCCTCGTTTGTAAAGTTTAACAGCCTTAAGACATGATTTTAATTACTCACACTAATTAAATATTAACACACGGCAACACTTGAGTGAGTTACGCTCCCAATTTAATAACACACACATTCACATTCACTCTTATATTCACTCTCTTGCTTTTATTAGTACCAACACAGTCATGGTTATTAAAAGAAATTGTTAAAACTATTACCACTACTACTACCATTACCACTACCACTACAAATACAATAATTTATGATTATTATTGGTCAATAACTGCTTCTCATTTAAACGGTTGTTTTATTTTCACGAGTAAATAAACTCTTCAATATAACACTCTCCCTCTTTTTGGGTAATTGAGTCTCTCTCGCACCATTTCCTACTCTCTCTCTTTCTCTCTCCGCGTGTTTATTTAATTGCGTGTATGTGTGTTTTTTATTCGCGTGGTAATTAAAAACAAACGGTAAAAATTGTAATTAAAATGAATAATTAAAAAAAGAGTTTGTATTCATTACCAGTGCCTGTGTAGCGCGACAATATTACAGCGTCAATAGCAATAACAAAGAGGAGCATATTACAGTTACAATAATAAAAAAAAACGCATTAATATTGTCACTCAGCATAATTGCACACACACAACAGCATACAAACAACACATACATATGTACATGTAGTATGTGCGTACGTAGCTGTTTATTTAATTTATTGCGGTTACAGTAGTAGTTCACACTCATTCTCACACTCACTCTGTCTCTCTCTCTCTCTCTTGCAATGCTAATTTAAAAATTTACTCTTTGTTTACGTCGTGGTAGTGCAAGAGTGTGTGCTGAAATTTATGTAAATATTGGTTTTTCATTTATTTATTGTTTATTGGCAATTAATAAATTATTATGGAGAGTCTATTAATCGATTTTAATTAAAAAAACGCTACGGAACTTGTTTTTAATCAATCTTGTTGTATAAGGAGAAATAATGTATCTCTCTCTCTCTCTCTCCCTCTCTTTCTCTCTCGCTCCTATTTCTAAAACTATAAAATTGAGAACGCTTAACAGACACTATGCATTGTATTGCATAGGTTAAGGCGCACTATTTGTTTAACTCGCCGTAGTCTAGTAGAAAGTGTGTTGGCTTATTAGACGTAAGGTCATCTTAGGTCAGACATCAAAACGAAATATGAAAGAGATATTTCTTTGGCGACTTACTTTCAGCAAATTTCAGGCAAAAACTCTGAGAGTAAATAAAAATTACCATGAAAAGTTCTTCAAAAAAAATCTGTCATTCGGAATCGACTATAAACTGTAGGTTCCGCCACTCATGTATAAAAATGAACACACACAACATATCGACGCCTCCATTCTATAACGTTCTAAGTACACTTAGTGCGCCGATCCGTTCTGAAGTTATAGGGAAAAATCTACTTAGAATACACATGTAGTCGTATATCGCGTGAAAACTTTGAGAGCTCATAACTCAAAACACACTTTTTCGACTTAGAATGTTATAGAACGGAAGCGTCGATATGTGGTGTGAGAAACTAGGTCGTAATACTGGCTGAAGGGTTGTAATGATCAATTATGTACGCATGTATGTATTCGTTTAAATGCATAAAGGGTTCTACACATTTTGGTTTAAAAAATATATAGGTAGGTATGTTGAAGTAGTAGCTTTGATTACCAAAGCTCAGTCCCTGTACTAACCGAATTCTGCCAAACTAATCGAACAAGTCGTTCAGCGCATATGCTGTGCTTGGAAACCCGCAATTGCCCTGTGCTGGAAACCCGCCTGAAAGTTTAATAAACGAAGCTATATTCTTGAAATCTATGGATGATAACCAAAATCTGCATGTCACAAGAGACGGGCATTGACAAACAAAGTGCAAACACAAGTTTGCAAACACAAGTTTGCAAACACATTACAGGCGAAGTTTGCTAGTGTAATAGCCGCTTAAAGTCATAATTTCGTTGACTCTGTTATATCAATATAACGCTTGGTCTTTGTACTATCGCTTCTGGATTAGTTTGACCATTTTCTTTTACAGTTCGGTCTCTTCTCGACTATAACTTAATGCTAATGCTATAACTTAGGTAATGTTTGTCCTCAAATACTCCAACGTTAGGAGCTTTGTCGTCGATGTGGTCTAACGATTTAACACGATATTTGTAGCAAATTGACGTACACAAAAGGTGAATTACCTTTTATGACAAAGTTTCATGCAATAAAGCCATAATCGGTGGCCTTATGCAGCTAATAGCATTGTCTTGTTGAAACCACAGACCCTCCAGTTTATTGTATTACATATAGTAGGGTAGGCGTACTATTTCTTATATGTTCTAAAATAGCCACTGACCTAGAGAATTTTCAAATACTTTTGCTCTGTTAACGCCTAATGTGGCTCTGCTAAAATTTATGGATTGTGTCTTGGATTTTCAAATTCGAATTTATCTTTACGCTTCATTTGTTGTATTTAAAGTCTCACAGATCCTCAGTATTCTGCGTCAAAATATTTGGATTAGTCGAATAACATACTTTGGTACAACGCATATTGATCTCATTCCTATATTAATAGAGATTTAATTTAATCCTGCAAGCTAAGGCCTAAAAATAAGCCGCACTACGGGTTAACCAAAGGTATTTAAACATTTTCCTCTTGAATTTTGATTACATTTTACTTTCAATAACAATTTTTCTTCCGTTGAACATATTCTCCCCGTAGCTAAAAATTCTTGAAACTATGTTTTCTTTTCATCGATGCCAACGTAAAGAAAACAAAAACTAAAAACGTCAAAATCACTTAAAACACTCGTATAAAAGAATATGAATTAAGAGCTTTTTGAGCTGAGAGTAATAAAAGGCATAAAGAATGAACAACAACAACACTAACTATTTACAATAAAAAAAAACCGCAAAAGAACAACAATAGCGGCAACAAAGAAAATGTCTACGATGACAACAACAACAACACCAACAACAATGTTAAGATAAAACTTAAGCAAGAGTCTAATCAAATAAATACATAAACAAATACCCCACTTAAACACATACACGGGCACACACACCCGCTAACACAGTTAGAAAAGTACACTCACTTATGCATACATACTCACTCTCACTCTCGCTCTCTCTCCGCTCATACACTCATGACGAAAAACGGATGTGTTTTGCATATGCAAATATTTTGTAAAGAAATCGGAAAGGGTGCGAGCAAAAACGAAAGTCAACCTTTCACATGTGCATACATTAGCGTAAAGTAAACATATGTTTAAGCACTCACACATACACACACATGCATTAGCAGGCAGCTCTTTCACACTTTTAAGGGATATTTTTTTTTCTTAATTTGTCACAAAATTACTGCGTATGTGTTGATGTTGGTAACACTTTGGAAAACATAATCGTTTTTGGTGTTCAACCTTCATGCAAAGCTTGGCATTCAAGTGTAGATCCCATCTTTATCATAATAAGCTAAGGTTTCGTCAAATGTCCTACAGTTCAAGAGTGCTGATATCCAATTTGGTTTACGTTTCATCCAAAACTAAAAAAAAATTCTATTCTCTCCTATGAGAGCCACCGGACCTCAACAATTGCTTGCCACTTACGTTTATTCTCTGTAGGTCAGTCAGGATTACGAACTAGTTTCTCACACCACATGTGTTCTGTGTGTTAATTTTATACATGAGTTTCGAGACCTACAGATTAAAGTCGACGTTAAATTTCTGAAAAACTTTCCATGGCAATTTTTTTTTGTACTCTCAGAGTTTTTACCAGAAATCTGCTGAGAGGAAGTCGCCTAGGAAATAATTTTTAATATATCGTTGTGTTTGAGATGTCTAACCTGGAGTTTAAACCATAGTCTTACGTCTAATAAGCCAACACACTACCTACTAGACTATGGCGACTTCAGTCTCATGACTCAGTCCACGATTTCCAGCATATCAGCATCAAGTGTGGCTCTGGCGAACCAACGAACGGTTGCCTAGAAAATTTTATTCAATTCCAATTATGTAGTGCTCTGCACATAAACTTCTTGACCTTTCTTTACTTTTTTTTTAATCTTGATGGCAATTGGGATCTGATTAGTTTGTGGCCAGAGTTATGCATTGATGAGGTTTGTACACAATCTTTGTTGACAAATATCAGATTTATTCTAAGGCCACAATGCGTTCCATGATTGCAGTCGAACAGGGCAAATGACACCACACAGCTGTTAAAAATGTTCAGTTTAGTGCGTAACGAAATGTTACAGAAATTCCATATGTGGTATAAGTTGGTCGAAGGCTTGTTTTGAGTAGTTAATGCAATTCTACTACAGTTCCAACTCTAAAGTTGGCATTTGTTCTAATAACACTTCCCATATGGCCAAACGATGAACAGCATGGAAGGTGGACTGCTGATTCCCGAGTTGCAAGTGTGGAAAAACAGGAAAAACGGCGAAGTAGACTACTACATAACCGAGATGCTGAACGGTTACAGATATTTCAGAAAGTACCTGCATCGCATGGGGAAATGCCGCTCGCCATTCTGTATCTATGAAGAGAAAGAAGTGTTAGATGATTCCGAACACACTTTCTTCAGCTGTTGCCGATGGACCGAGAGCCGTCAGCGACTCGAAGCTGAAATCGGCGTCATTAGCCCTACAAACGTCGTGCTGAAAATGATAAACAGTAAAGAGAGCTGGAACGCAGTAAAACACTTTGTAGAACAAGTCCTGCGGAGGAAGAAATTTGATCTAGACGCAGCAGACTGAGAATAGAGCGGAGCCTGGGCGCATGCTGACGACGATGGAACTGGAACATATGCCAGAAAAGGGGTCCACCTCGAAGGAATAAAAACGTGGTTCCGAGGTGGAATGATACCCCGGTGAGGAGACAAGGCGGGTTTTTAGTCGGCATACCCAGTGGGAGAGTCCGACATATCATGTCTGGTGACGACCATCATGAATGCATAAAGCATTTTCCCTCCTTCCCGCAAAAAAAAAATATGGACAAACGATCAGACGTACATATATGTCTTAGGCTTTTTACTACTATCATGTTCCTTTCAAACTGTTTCTAATTTATTTTGTCAACTTCTAGAACTCTACTGTTGATTTGTTATTGTTAATTATTGTTTGTTCTCTCTTTATGTGCGTAATTGCTCTGCTGCTTTGTTGTTGGCTCTGTGTTAGTGGTTAGCAGTCGCATCCATATGAAACCTATCTAGGCTATCCGCAACTAAATAATCATTACATTGGGTTTCGCTACAAAAAAAAATATTCATGTTTGGATTGGTCCCGTTATTAGTTATGAAACTCTTTAATTGTATTATGGAATGAGAAGAAATTCAACCGATTCTACAAAGAGGAAGAGTTTCCTTGCCATTAAAAAGGCTTCACAAACAACAGTTATCGATTTCAGATGCTCATAAGTAGGCTTTGTAGGGCAAAATGATAATAAGGATTCTCAGGTTTTCATAGCAAGTGAAATGGCCGATGAGTATTCTAGATGTGAATCGATGTTTATGTTCTCCAATAGCGAAACGGAAAGCAAAGATTTTTTTAGTATTGTCATGAAACATCTGATCAGACAACAACCTTTAACTCGGAGGTTAAGGTTAAACTTCTGTAAGTGAAACCTTAGAGCCGAGCCTAAACAAATTTCTTCCATGGCGTTTCAAACGAGCACTCTAGTCAAAATTAATTTAATTTCATTCGATGGGATATTGAAGGGAAAAGAATATTTCGCCTGCGGGGTGCCTTAAATGGCGCCTCTTGTCTGGCTTATATATGCTTTATGTTACTTACTACAGCGAAAGGGATCATGAAATGTAAGTCAAACCCTTAGACAAATATAAAATGTGTGTATAATTATGTACTCTCTCTCTGTCTCCTTCTCTCTCTCTCTCTCTCTCTCTCTCTCTGCCTCTTTCTGTTCTCCTGTTGTTTGATATTCAAATTTGAATGTTAAATAAACGCGTGTGTATGGCGCGAATATGAGAGCGTGAATGTATAACGTTTTCTAGTGTTTGCGTTACACTTACTCTCGTCAAATATTTTCATTTTCTGCGTAAGTTTTAAAAGATTAACAGGGTGTGTGTGTGTGTGTGTGTATGTGTGTGTGTGTATTTTTGATTAAATATGCGTGTTTTAAATGCCTGCCTGCCTTCACTCTCTTTGCACTTCAAACTTTTAACAATTAAAGTGACGTGACAACAATTTGTTCGTTCTTTAAAGGAAAAGTCAAGCAGCTGTTGCTTTTACTTTTCAACATCTTTAAGCTTTTATGTCCTTACAAAGGATATGAAATATCTTAACATTGTGTGCCAATTTTCTTCTTTTTTTCTTCTTTCGTTTTTCGTTCGTTTTCTACAGTAGCATGGATGTACGCTCCAGTTATTATTTGTCCAATTTGCATTGTTATTAAATTTTTAGTTTCATTTTCATTTTCCTCCTCTGTTTTTATTACTTTGCCAGCCAAGCCAAAGTCTTTTTCATTTTCATTCATATGTTGCATTGTCTTGTTCTCTCTCTCTCTCTCTCGCTCTTTCTTGTATAAGCTTCTGAAAAGAGGCACGTAAAACAAAACACAAAAAAAATATTTTTTTTCCAACGCAAAAAATCTGTTACTTTTTCCGGTGTCCTGTCCCGTATGTCCTGCTTTATGTCTGTGACCGGTTTGCTGCCTTAAAACGAATCAAATCAAATCAAAATTTAATCATTAAAATCTAAGCAGTAGACGCTTATCCTTCCCCATTTAAGGTCCTATCTTTATGCTGTTCGTCCACAGATTGTGCGTAAAATCTCTTGGGGGGGCAAGAGCACAGAGCAAAACAGAAAGTCATTGCTTGCAACACAACTGTTAAGAAATTGTCCGCTTGGTCAAGCAAAAATATTTTAACAGCATTCACTTGAACGCAGATTTCTCTCTCTTTCTTTTTCTGTCTGTTGTTGTTGTTATTGTTATAATTTGATGTCCTTGCTCATATAAATTCATGGCACCTGCTTTTGTGGAGATACCCTACATTTCTAAGGGAAGCATGTTTCGTTTTTGATTTTATATGTCACCACGAAAAAGGTCGTCCGTCACACACTGCTCTGCCACATTAAATATGGAATTGGATTTCTAATCTATGCAGGTGCTCGCTCTTAATATTGCAGGAATTTTTTTGTTAAACTTTTCAAGGAATTGTGGTTGCGGCTTTCTAGAATACGCCAACTACTTATCCCAGGCCTTTATCGTAGAAAACAGACAACCGAACAGTTTTGGAGACTTGACTTCACGTGGACTTCTTAATTAACATGCTGGTGATTTATTTGTCACAAAGCCGATGTGATGTCTCATAAACATACAGTGGTGGCCTTGTAATTAGAAACAATGTTTCTGGAACAGAGTTATCTGGAGTGACGAATCTAAGTTCAATTTGTCCCAATCTGATGGAAAAACGTATGTAAGACGTCCTCCAAACAAAGCGTTTGATCCCAGGTACACAGTGAAAACTGTAAAACAAGTTAACAAACATACATGTTGCTAAGTCGCTTCTAATTATAAGGCCACCACTGTAGTTGACCTGTCCTTAATAGGGCGCAGTTCTTGCCCCAGCTGTAATATAGAGCGTTTACTAACGTCTCTTATGTCGAGAGTATATCAGAGCCAACGTTGCTCGCGAATTATGTCTCTGATGAGACTTGAGTCATTATTTTCTTTTTAAGGCGACAAAGTTTTTAGAAACTTTAGCCCGTTTCTCCGAGAACTATTCGGTTGTAAGTTTCTTGCGACCTTCCGCAATTCTGTAATCTCTGCGTGTTCAACAAAAGTGTTGAACAGTGTACTGGGAACTATTGTTAAGCTTTCACAGGCTGTTGCAAATGTAGTCATTTACTCCCTTCTACCTTAACGCCGATTGATAATGGATATGAATTCCCCCCTTAATCTTCATTATATATAACTCTAGGATCATCAAATTGAAAGAATATATCGATGGAAACAATTTGTGATGCTATGCAGTTCTGCCCTTAAGTCCATGGTTAACAGCCATACACCCGAGCCTTGCAGAAGCACAAATATCCGGCAGGCGACTTAGGTAGTTAGGTTCAGTGCTGATGTTATTTGAATGTCATGCTAGACATTTGCTCAATTCGAGTACGACGGAATTCCCCTATAATTTCGCGTAATAATTGGAATTTAGAGCTTCAGCTGACATTTGATATTTGAGAAACATTTCATGGCCATCTTATTCACTCTCAGAGTTTTTGTCTGAGCCGAGGTTTGAACCAACACACTATCTACTAGACCCAGGCGACGTCATCGAATAAGCCACTATTAACATCAATTTCAATGGATCTACAGATAGGCTATCGAAACATAAGTATATAGTAGTCGCAGTAAAATCCCTTTTTTTTTTTTTTTTTTTTTTTTTTTTTTTTTTTTTTTTTTTTTTTTTTTTTTTTTTGTAAAACCAGCACTCAGGGGATGGCCCCTACTCATGCAGTGCATTGTGCAGGTATAGGAAAATAGGTTATAGAAGTAGTGATTTAAATTCAAGATGCGAACGGCAAGGAAACGAGTTGCTGGCCAGTGCTATACCTTCACCATTAGACAGTCTACAGCAATCATCCCCAAGAAGCTCGCATCTTAAGGTTATTTCTCGTTCTATTGAGGATTATTCGATCTTCGTGAAGCTTAGAAAATGAAACTGGTTCTCGATTACTGACTACCTATGGCCGCTAAACATTCAACAAGTTTTCTTAACAAACAAAGGAAAGAGTTCCACATAAAATAATTTTCAAGCTTCAGACCATTTCCAGTTACGTGTTGGCATTTTGTACGCACTTATGCTCATAATAACGTTTAGGTCCTCTTACTAGTTGCTGGCATATTTCAATTTCATAAGAGAAGGGTTTCAACAACTACCCCCTATACATTTTTTGGTAATACGGTATACCTTGTTGGATAATTAGTTTCACGTAATATGAACTAAAGGGACGGCATTACCGCAAAGAATCTGTTGTAAAGGACGGTTGATAAAGAGAATATTTAATGCCTGGTTTAGGAAGACGTTTAAAACATGAAAGAAGTCTCTTATCAGGCACTTTTAAATTACGGACTGCCAAGAATAGTGTTTGGCAGCCATAGTCAAAACTGCATTATCCATGCAAATTGCCAATAAAGAGATTCTCTTTTCAAAAACTTTCTTATGAAATAAATTGAAATCAATTCCAAATTAAAGTCAGCTTTTAAATTCCTTTATTGTGCAATATCTGTGCTTAGTTGCTTTTAAGAGCCTGCATTACCGACCATTTTCTCTTACATCTTAGTTTTCTTTTTGAGTGACCATTTTCTTCTCTGTGCAGTGATGGAAATTGTTTTTTTTTTGTACCTTAAACACACACGCAAAAAATGTTCACAGACTATTCAATCATTTTTTTTACTTTACCTTTCACTCACTCTCCCTCCTCCCGCTGACAGCCTTCTCTTCTGAAAATAAAGTTTTTCTCTTTCCGGTTATTTTTTTAAGGTTTTTTTCGTTCGTTTTCTTGATTTCTTATCGTTAGTTTCAAGGGGGATTTGGATTTAAGCAAAGAAATCCAACATCTTCTGTGTTTACTTGTGTTTTGTGTGTGCCCCCTTGTCCTGCTCTGGTGTGTTACACTCGTAAAGGGATTTGTTTTACACACATTTCCTGACACAGATGACAGGACAGGATTTTCAAACGTCATATGGTGAATTCATTCTCCTCTTCATTGGCTTGCAAAGCTAAATGGCTGCTTGAATGGTTGGCTTTATTAGTTTGGCTTTGGCACACATACACACACACACAGTTTACGCAACCGAACGGAAAGGTCATCCATCTTTGGACTCTCAAGGTTCTTGGCAAGAAATCTTTGTTGCTGTTGTTGTTGTTGGTTGGATTTGTTATCAAATGTTTTATTTATGCTGTCATGCATAATAAAATAATGGAATTTAGTTTTCAATTCTCTCTTAATATTTACTTTGAATGAGAGGGGGAGAGAGCACATGGCTAGTGTCCTGTGTGTCTGTCTGCATGTCTGCATGGCTTTCTTGTGTGTGTCATTTATTGTTGTTTTTATATGCTGCTGCTGCTGTTAAATTGTTGTGTGATTACGTGTAAATCCTTCCGTTACTTAAATGAATGACAAAAAAAGAAAAATGCGTTTTCCAATGAGCTCAGTCAGTCAGTCAGTTAGTCGCCGTTGCTTTGTAAATAATCAATGCCTGCTGCTTGCTTGCTTGCTTGCCGGCTGTCCCTTAGGAAAAATTACCCGATAAGAAATGAAATGGAATTCCATCAACTAATTGGATGATGAGTGTGATGGTCGGAGACAAAAACAAAAGCTGCAGACACATGTGAGAGCTTTTGATGCCAAGAAAATTCTTTTTGACTCGTTGCTCTCATTTCTGTGATTGATTTTTAGTGAAAATATTTTTACGTCACCAAAGTGATGTAAAGTTCTCACTTAAGGCCATTGAGTTCCATATTAAATTCATAAATTCGAAGGCAACAGTGTATTCTATAAGGGGGATAAGTCCTCTAGTTCAAGCTAGCCAGGCTCACTTATGTATATACGGTGCAATGTTCCTTAAGGCAAATGTAGACAGAATGTTAGAAATGTCAACGATCGGCTTCACCGTGCTGGACGGTGATACATTAAGTGACAGTCGGTTTATTGTTCATTTGCTGAGTTTGATACGTCTGCAAAAATTGTGCGAACAGGCTCCAAGGCGACGGCTATAACTCTCTATTAGGCAGTGTTCCTTAAGCTGTTCGTCCTCCTCAGCTCAACCAAGCAATGGAAAAACTTCTGTTATCTACACCGTGCTGGATGGGTGATACGTTAAGTGACAGACGAATTCATCTTCCTTCGCTGAGTTTGATACTTCTGCACAAGTGTAGTGTAGTGTAGACCGACTCCAAGCTGATGGGCATGCCTATCTATTAGGCAGTGTCCCTTAAACTGTTCGTACTCTGTTCTTTTCTACACAGACGAGATAGCCAAAGAATGACATTTTTCCCCTAATTTCCGACCAAATTGTGGTCAATGGAACCCCTAGGCGTATATCACATGAGGGGTTTCCCCCAGTGTGGTACCTGTTCTGTCCAGAACGTCTGCAAATTTGTTTCCGGGTGTCTTCCTATACCTCGGAAGAAAAATAATGAAGATCTCAGAATAATTTGCCGTTTCCCGGAGTAATAGGCGACATTTATGGACAACTTTGGAAGGCGATGTCAAGTTTGAAAGAGCCTTTACAGATGCTTGACGGGTTGATCATTTTAAGGTAGATTATGACCACTTTTTCTTACAGTGTTCAGATGATCGGAATTTAGCATCTTTTATTCATTATTCTTGGAACATTGCGCAGTATTTAAGAAGAGCCAAGTCCAACTCTTAGTAGGTTGAGAGTGAGTACCCTGGGCAGGTGCTTCTTGAAAGGTTTAGATTCTTCATAGATACAGATGGGTGATTTTTTAAGAGCTATAGGAAAATTTTTCAAAAAAAAACATAAAATTCAGAAAAATGCATGAAATCTTTATTTGAATCGATAGTACGGTCCATATAATTTAATGTTTGAAGATTATTTCATGCAAATGTTGACCGCGACTGCGCTTCAAATGGTCCATCCGCTTAGTTCAATTTTGGCATACTCTTTCCAACATTACGGCCGGTATCTCACGAATAAATGCTTCAATTGAATGCGTCAATTGAAGCGGGCTTGTCTGTATAGACATGAGCTTTAACATAGCCTCATAGCCCTACAAAAAACAGTCTAAAGGCGTTAAATCACACGATCTAGGCGGCTAATTGACCGGTCCCGAACGTGAAATAAAATGTTCACCAAACTCGCCTCTCAATAAGTCCATTGTTACGCGTGCTGTGTGGCATGTGGCACCGTGTTGTTGAAACCACATGTCATGCAAGTCAAGCTCTTGCATTTTGGGCAAAAAAAAGTTGGATATCATCTCACGGTAGCGCTCACCATTCACAGTTACGTTACGATTCGCAGCATCTTTGAAGAAGTACGATCCAATGATGCCACCATCCCATAAACCGCACCAAACTGTGACTTTTTCTGGATGCATTGGTAGCTTTTGCAATGCTTCTGGCTGATCTTCACTCCAAAATCGACAATTCTGCTTATTTACGTATCCATTGAGCCAAAAATTAGCTTCGTAGCTGAATACAATTTTTCGATAAAGAAGTGGATCTTCGGCCAACTTTCCAAGAGCCCATTCACCAAAAATTCTGCGTTGCGGTGGTTCGTTCGGCTTCAATTCTTGTACCAGCTGTATTTGTATTTCCTTCGGCAAAATTGTCCACGTTGATGAGTTACAGAGGCCCAATTGCGAACGGCGACGTATCGATAATTGATGGTCATCATTAACACTGGCACTCTACGTAAGCGTGTGGGTGGTTTAATGTCCAACAATGTACATTTGGTGCGAAATTTAGTCACAATAGCCCGAATAGCCGCTTCAGTGGGTCGATTAAACTGACCATAAAATGGAAGAAGCGCGCGTTGAACTTTCTTAACAGAGCACGCATTTTGATAATAAAATTCAATGATTTGCAAGCGTTGTTCTTGTAAGACGATTCATGGTTAAATTATAGACCAAATTGAAGATGTTTGACAGTGAAACAAAACACGAAACGTGCGTGAGCTGTTTAAACCAGTGTTGCCAAAAGGATAATAGCTAAACAAAGCACCCGTTTTATTGAGCTGTTTAAGGAGTGCTAGAGCTTCAAGGTTGTGGTCGTGCTCTCCTTTTTTTCTTCCGTCTCTCATATCTTCCCTTCCCTACCTCTTCTATTTCTGGGTATTGTACTTGTTTCAATGTTTCTGTTGCCCACTGTGGCTGATTGGAACAGACGTCCTGATCAACATGAAATTTAGCACATGCTAGAGCTAGTCCTTGGGAATATCTCCCCTTTATTGCCTGTCTTACACACATTCTTCTTCTAGATGTTGTTTATGATACATTGCGTAACTTTTCGTTACGTTTTCTACTTTAAACGACACATTTTCTGCATCTTTTCTTTGCTTGAAGTGTCACAAATATCCTCAATATCAAATACAAAGAATGCCTAGTCTTTTCTTGCAGAAAGAATTTGCAAAACTTCTTATGTTTTCGTTCTTAATCGTTAATTGAACGTGAATAAATTGAATCCCCTTTTGAAATGGGATTTAAATTTACCACCTATTAAGCAGTTAATGCAAATATTCCATCCCTGCAAAGATGACAAAGCAAACACAATAACAGTGCGTTACAAAAATAATTAAAAATTCATTGAAAACTTTCAAATTGCAAAACGACTGACAGCTCGCACATATTGTTCCGACTGTCATACTAAAAGCAATTGCCACTCGTGTCTTTATAGCTTTAATCCACTACATCCCATTGCTATTCGTAACATTAAACCCTGTTTTGAGTTATTTTAAGACAGTAGCGAAGCCCTCCATCCCTGACTTGGCTTAATTTATGCCTTACCCCCGCCCCCCCCACCAAACACACAACAATTGCTTCGCTCTTCTATTTGAGTTTTTAAGTGTTAAAGGAAAATGGAAAAGTGGAACAAAAAGAAAAAAGAAAATCTATTAACAACAACCATAAGCACATGAGAAATTATTCTAAAGAGGGCTCTTTGAGGGCGCAATGCATATTTAAATACCATTTTACTCCTCGTACTCTACGTACTGCCACCACCCACCCTTACCTCGTTTTACATTCTTACATGCATATGTGTGTGTGTATTTGTTTGTTAACCACTGACAGTTTTGAATTGGTTTGTTTTTGTTGGCAATTGAATATTTTTTGTTGGTGTTGTTGTTGTTGCGATTTTTTTTTTGCAGTAAAACTGGCAAGACTGACAATGAGTGGCAGGAGTTTGAATTTTGCACTTCTTCTTCTCCACTTTGTTATGCCTAAATTAACTTGTTTTACCAGAAAAAGCTTTTTCTTCACTACTTGAGTATTGTAAAGTCAGAAACTTAAATGAATGAATTCTTTGGTAGTTCAATAATGGATTTTCAAGAGGTATCTCTTTATTTGCCCACTTAAAAGAGGTTCGGCTTTCTTCAGCGAATTCTAAAATAATTGGGTTGTCACTGTTTGTTTCTAGAAGTAATGTTCTGCGGATTCTGAAATGATAGGGTTGTCCTTGTGCTTCCTCGAAGTAATGTGCTATGTGGACATTTATTACGAGTAGAGCTGAGGAGATTTATGATTTGAATTGAAGTCGCCGTAGTCTAGTAGGTAGTGTGTTGGCTTATTAGGCGTAAAAGCCAGGGTTCGAGCCCCAGGCCAGATATCATGACAAAATACAAAACGTATTTCTTCGGCGACTTCCCTCAGCAGATTTCTGGCAAAAACTCTGAGAGTAAATAAAATTGCCATACAAAAGTTTCTCAAAAATCTGTCGATCGGAGTCGACTTTAAACTATTGGTCCCACCACTCATGTATAAAAAATTAACACACACAACATAAGTGGTGTGAGAAACTAGGACGTTGTACAATGGGTCAATTCGCCCTCCGGGTAGTGCACTTGTCTTTATTGACAAGTACACGTCCTCTAACCAAACCTTACCTAACCAAAAGGCGAAAGCACTGCTGTGTGAGCCAAAACTATAATTGAGTGGAAGCCTATGAAGCCGAGTACTCTGAAATTTTTGTTTTACCCGCCTTGCTATGCAAGCGTTGCGTCTTTTTTATTGCTATACGAAGTCCTGTGGTATTGGCGTGGTCTATCTATATGTCCATTGAGTTCTACTTTAAGTTTTAAAATACGCAAAGCGTGATATTTTCTTTACTTCCCCTTAGGTTTGAACATTATTTGCTTGGATTTAGTCAAGCATTTTAATCGTTGCCCCACGCTATGAACCTGGAAAATGTCTTGAATATTTCGATTCGCATAAATAATTAATTACGACTTTTCTAAGGCTTTTGCACGAAAATTAGGCCTTTTTTTTGATATAGGGAGAGATTTTAAAAGCTTTATATGTCGATTCTGATATAGCAACAAATCTGATCAGCCCCTATCTGTACACAAATTGAACTTTAAACGCCAGCTGGTTTCCCGTAATCCTAGCTTTCGATCTCTGCAGTCGTCTGGTAAAAACTCTGGCTGTAAATAAAATTACCTTGAAAAGTTTCACAAAAATCTGACGTTCGGAGGCGACATTAAACTGTAGGTCCAACGTGGCTGGTATGGGAAGCTAGGTCGTAGTCCTGACTAAAGAGTTGTATTAACCAGTTGAGTAAGTATGGAATGGACTAACTATAATTAGTCTAAGGCTTCTTCAACCTTGTAATGCGTCCCAAGTTAGGGCCTTCTATTATCTTAGGGCTCATGGTAAGCTTCAGTTATAACATTGGAAACTTGCCTTGGGGCAATGACATATGACGCCATGATTAGAATTCTAATATGGCTTGTATAACATTCAGGGTTATTCAAATGTGGAGCCCTAGCTTCCCCTTATGTTCCTATAAGCTGTAAATGATTTCATTCCTTTTCATTCCGTTTCACATACGATTTGCCCTTTTACTAACATGTTCAATATGTTGTTGGGGTTTTTTTCTTGCTTTTTATTGTGTTGTTAATGCCATTTTGTTGTTGTTATTGTTTCCCTTCTTCTTCCTCCTATTTTTCAGAACAATACATTCAACAATTTAATCAATTTTAAATCAAGCTCTTTATCGAAAAGGTTTTTCCCCTTTTTTCACTTTATTTTCGAGAATGAAATTATTTTCAGAAGAGAAAAATTAAATCGAAATTAAAAAAAATGAGCAACAATTTGTTGTTTTTTATTTTGATGAATAATTGCCATTAAATTTGAAAATAAATTTTCTTTTCTTTTAATCAAATAATCCGCGATATTAAAAAGAAAAATTTATACTCAGGTTTTTGCAGGGAGGATTCAAAAAGTCAATTAAACTTGAATGAATTATTCAAAGAAAAATTATTCACATGCGGGAGGCAAGCCAATATATGGGTGTGTGTGTAAATAATTTTTTTTTTTTGATTCTTAAACAGAAAGGAAATCAAATGTCTTGGATACACACATACGCACATACAAACTAATGTACATTCCTGGAGTTGTGGGAGAGATTATCAGGTTGAACTTCAAGAAGCACGTGAAATACATCGGTGAAAAAGCATCTGTAGCACAGAGAGCACTGGCGAGGACGATGCCAAATATTGGAGGACCAGGTCCATTTAATAGGAGGATAATTTCGGCAGTAGTAACGTCGATAATGCTGTATGCTTGCCCAATATGGTCGGATGCACTCTCAGTGGGGACGACGAGGAGGATACTATCCTCGGTGTGTCGTCTAAGCGCGATTAAACGGATAAGTGGCTTCAGGACAGTGTCTGATGAAGCAGTTATGGTATTGGAAAAGACAATACCAACAGACATATTGGCGGATGAGATGAGAAGGATATACCTTTGCCGTCTCGAGTACCCGGGACAAATAGCGGCTATAAAAGCGGAGGAACGAAGGACTTCCATGCACAAATGGCAGTCACGAATGGGAGAGCAGTTTAAAGGGAAGATGGACATGTCGCTTTGTCCCTGATGTAATCCTTTGGATGAAGAACGAACATTACGAGCTGAACTACTACGTGACCCAGTTCCTAACTGGTCATGGGTGCTTCAGAAAGTACCTGCACAGATTTGGTCATGACACTTCCCCTACATGCCCCAACTGTGTAGATGAGGAGGAAGATGCGGAGCATATTCTAACATGCTGCCCCAGATTTAGATGGCCTGAAGAAACGCGTTTGGTACCAAACCGGCTAATGGAAGAGCTATTTAATTGTAGGATTCTATGGAGTCAATATAGTCAGAGAATGGCTGAAGTTATGCTAGAACTCCGTAGACTGGAGGAACGGAGGCAAAATTTAGCTTAGTGTGACCAAGCTTTAGCGATAACCAGCCCTCCGCGAAGTAATACCTTACGGCAGTCCCGAGGGGGGAAGAGTGGTTGAAGTGTGCAGGGGGTGGGTTTAGTACGTAGGCACCAGTGATGGAGAATCGTGCACTCTTTTGTTGGAACAAAATTGTCTTCCGAAGATTCCCACCTCCGGCTCAAAACAAAAAGAAAAAAACATTCCTGGAGCTGAGTGTTATTATATCCTTTCCATCTTTTTTTAATGGCATTTATTAGAGCAGAAGAATCAAATTGAGAGCTGTTGGAATGAATCTAAATAACGAGAGCCAATTTGATGTGTTTAGACGAATAAACCTGTATCCTTACGACTAAAAATTTGTGCCTTATTGCCAGAAGTCGCCGTAGTCTAGTAGGAAGTGTGTTGGCTTATTAGACGTAAGGCCACGGTTCAAACCCTAGGGCAGACATCAAAACGAAATATGAAAATAATATTTCCTCGGCGACTTCCTTTCAGCAGATTTCTGGCCAAAAAAATCTGGGAGTAAAACAAAATTTCTTTTGAAAGTAAATAAAATTGCCATGAAAAGTTTCTCAAAAATCTGTCGTTCGGAGACGACTTTAAACTGTAGGTCCCGCCACTCATGTATAAAATTAACACACACAACATGGATGATGTGAGAAGCTAGGCCGTAATCCTGACTGAAGGGTTGTAATGGCCAATTATGTATGTACATATGTATGTACCTTCATTAGGGTCTACAGGTTATATCTTCATGATCATGACATGACCAGGCATTCTGTGTTAGATATTAAGCCAATATCACTTGGTTTAAGCCTCAATTGCCTAGTCTAGAGTGGTTAGTCTAGTTACGAAAGTAATGTCAGAGTTGGCAGGCAGGTCGGGCGCTATGATTGTGAATATCTTCTGTATTGACTAACATTCAGAAAAGTCGCGTACTCTCACAGTCCTCTAGGCGATTGATGGTCGTTATCCTATATGGGGAAGGATGCCACAAGGGTCATTTTGACATAATGACCTTTGCAGACGATTGCTCCACTATTTTGCTATTTTAAAGGGAAAATGCAAAACTTCCCTTAGTGCAGTAACTAAACTAGTGTTCATGACGTTTGAAATTATTTGACCTTGATTGCGATTCCGAAACCTGGCAAACCTCTATCCCTACACAGAGAAAACTGAACCTAATAAATACATAGTAAATTAGAACAAAGTTTATAAGATTTCTCTATGGTTTTTTTTCAAGAAGAGATTCTTATTATTTTTATAAGGAAAACCTTTTTGAACAAATCAAGAAGAAAACTTAGAGATTTTACTAGATAGTCTTCTTGATTTTTTTAAAAAGGTTTTCTCTTTAATTTTATTAGGCTTTCTTTTTGTTTTTTCAAAAAGGTTTTCTTCTTGATTTTATTAAGCCCTCTTTTTGTTTTTTTTTCAAAAAGATTTTCTTCTTAATTTTATAAGACTATCCCTTTATTTTTATAAATAATACTTCTTGATTTTGCTTGATATTATTATAGATTTTTTATTGATATATTTACTTAGAAACTAATTTAATATTTGATTTATTAATAATGATTTTGCACGGACAATATTTCTTCTCCATTCCCTTAGTCCTGCTTTGAATTTAATCAACCCCCCAGTATATTTTTGGTCCACCTTCTTCTTCGAAGACGTGAAGAATGTTGCACGTTTCACCACGGAGCTCCCAAGATTAAAAATTTGGATCAATATCTACATTTTCTGTTAAACTCCTTTGATCTGTCATTACTCAAAATTTTATTTGTTTTTTATAAAACTTTTTTTTTTTTTGGAATTAAAACAATTCAATTTTTTTATTTAAGTTTACTTTGTTTTTTTTTAAGGAGGAATACTTTTATTACTTTTTTCCACTTCTTTACTTGTCACTTGTAACTTTTTTAACAAGCCAGCTAATATAATCAAGAAGATATTCTTATTAAAATAATAATATGATAATTTACACATGATCAAATAGAAACCTAACGAAATCAATAAGAAATACTCCTTAAAAAAATTATTAATTAGCCTAATGAAATCTATAAGAAAAACCTTTTTGAAACAATTGATTTGGTAGCCCAATGAAATTAATAAGAAATTCTTGTTTTATACAATTTAGAGGAAAACACAATAGAATCAATAAGTTTTTCTCTATGGATTGTATTTTTTGTGGCAAAAATTACGGAATTTGAGTAAAAAAATAGTAAATAACAAGTTTTCTTCTTAAATGTATGTGTTTTACTTTTTGAAAAAATTAAAAAGATTTATCACATAAAAATAATAAGAAATCTCTACGAAAAAATCTTCGTTTCTTTCTGCTGTAATACCCCTCACTCCAAAAGCGTTTCGTAGAGAAAATCTTCTTGATTTTATTAGGCAGTTTTCCCTCTGTGTAGTACCTTACTTTAGTTAGTACGACGGTTCGCAACTGCAACAATATTTTTGACCTCCTCCTCCTGTACTTTTAAAACAAAATGAATACGATGCCATCATTTGTTGCTTGTAGGTTTAGCGGATTTTCACTGCAATCCTCTTAATTTACTAGGGCCGCCAGGCTACGATCCAATCTCAACGAATGAATTTTTGTGGTAAATTTCGGATCATTTTAAGATAACTCTTGTATGGGTTCCCGGACATTAAACTGGGAATTCTACGGCTGAACTGCATGAGCAGAGTAAGGGTATATTTAATATTGTTCGACTGGGCTTGGCTAATATGAATAAGATGGATAAGATGACTGTCTTTTTTCCTTTAATTGCATGGCCATCCATTGTACGCCACTGTCCTATTGTCAATAACCTCTCCGAACGTTTTCTGGATGAGCTGTGTATCTGAGAAGACAGACAGCCTCTTCATATTTCTCCTTATCTCTCAATGTCCTGCTCTGGTTCCGATATCCTTATGTTCTTGATTTTTAATTTGCTGGCAATTTTTACTGAACTTTCCACAACAGGAATTACTGGAATACATACATACACACATAATTGGTCATTACAACCCTTCAGTCAGGATTACGACCTAGCTTTTCACATCACTTATGTTGTGTGTTAATTTTAAACATGAGTGGCTAGATCTACAGTTTAAAGTCGACTATCCGAATGACAGATTTTTGAGCAACTTTTCATTGCAATTTTTTATTTACTCTCAGAGTTTTTGCCAGATATCTGTTGAGAGGAATTTGCCGAAGAAATGTTTTTTTCTATTTCGCTTTGCTGGAGATTCTCTGACCTGAGGCCATAGCCTACGCACTATTTACTAGACTACGGCGGCTTCTTACTATTTAATTACAGGAATACCAAGATTTATTTAGGAGTTCGAATGGCTTATTTGATCCTCGGATTGGATATTGCTTGGTTATATGAGATTGGCCATAAGTGGGAATCTACCTTTCAAGGTGGGTCCGCCACTGGATCTAAATTATAGTTTTCTATAATGAATCTGCATTTATTTACCAGAAAATCTCCTCATTATTCAGAGTCATTCGTTGGTTTCATAAAATTTTTACCTCGTAAGGAATTTTTTTTAATTCAATTACTACAGCCACCGTCTTTATATAACAGTTCATTATACCGAAGTTCCACTGTATTCACACATGAGTGTAATCATGTAATGATGCTTCACTATTTTATTGTATTTGTTGCCATATTGTGTGGTTTTTCTCTTGGTTTTGTTTTTATTTCTTAGAAGCCTAAAAGTATGTCAGATTATTTTCAAGTTTTTATTTGCTTCTACGTACTGTTTTGTATTTCATTTTAACGTTTATTAGAGAAGAAGCAAAAAACTTTTCCTATAAAATTATTTTTATAGCATAATACTGACATTATTGTTGTTGTTTTTGTAGTTGTAGTTGTTGTTGTCATCTCTTTTCGGTTTCCTTGCCTGTGCATATTAAAAAAGTAGGAACAAAAAAAAAAGAGTAAAAAATTGTTTGATTTCGGTTCTGCTGTTGCTGCTTAAAGTTCTTCTTCTTTTTTGCTTCTTCTTTTTTAAGTGGCTTCATCGTTATTACATTAACTTGTTGTCAGGACTGTTTTTTATTTCTTACTTATTTTCCTTTTTTTTCGTGGTTTCCTTTGTTCGTGTTTGTGTGTGTGTGTTTATAGGATACACTGGCATGCATAGGTTCTTATACAGCTTGTGTGGTTCTACTGAACAGTTGGAACTCATATCGAAGGAATTCAATTTTGTCCTCGACTGTGGAAAAATTAAAATTGTGAGCAAGGTAAATTTAATCTAGGCGTTCTAAGATGAACGTTTAATTTCCTATTTCTTTGACTCAAAATTCCAGCCTTTAAGCTGTACAATGTTCCTAAATGTAACTTACATGTGTAGAGTGCCCATAAAGTCGACTTATATCCATTGAATTGCTTTTTTTTTACTTGTTTGTTGTTAACAGCATCGCTAACACATTGTTCGTAATTTTGTTTCATGTGCAACATTTTCATGCTCGGATTTGTTGCGTTTTATTGAGTATGAAACATATTGTAAAACTTACTTAAAGGAATTCTTTTTTTGGATATATGATAAACAAGAGAGTTTGGAAAGAGGGAAGGTATACCAATCGAAATATGTACAGGAGGGTTTTTTAAATATATTTTGAAGTCTTTTTTTTGTCAACAATATTGCCGCTCTGGTACACTTTTGGTAATGACTGTAGGCCAATAATTTTAGCTGCTTATTAGGATTGAGCATTCTTGCAAATGATGTTTACAATGTCACTGAGAAATATAGAAACAATTCCTGTGGGTGTTGATTTTAATTCATTCGAGAATATATTGAATCTCTTCGCTTCATTTTGATCGTCATCATGTAGTCTGCCAGCATGTCTGATAAAAAAAAGATTCCTAACAAAGAGATAGTTTGGCTATGTAGGAACTTCTTACGAATTTTCGTTGCCAATTGTTTTTGCTAGGCTTGGATTAGCACATCAGTTTTCGAGATGGTTCGAAGCCAGAATGTTCCCCATTAGCCTCCAAAAGTTTAAATTTAACGAGTGAATGTACTGCTGTTGTACTTCTGTGCTACCACCAGATACATCACGACTTGATTCTCACATTCCAGATAGCAGAAGTTGCCAAAACAGTCGTATGATTGGTCTCCTGTACCCTAGGGCATTAATAAATCGATTCCGACAGTAAATGTATTTATCGTGTCAGAGTTTATCTTGAGACCCTTGTGTTCGAATTTTTCCTACAGATGTAATGCTCTCCGTTCAAGGCCACACAGTCTAAATGACAGCAAACTTAAATCATCCGTTTACGACATGTATTCCAATAGGGCAGTGGACTGTGAGAATCGCAACAGTGCAGTGGCTGGACGTGCGATTTAACGAAAGAACTTAATCAGTCTTCTTCTTCTTATGCATTTCAGTCCATTAGGTCTTGGCAATATTCCATATGCCACCGTGCTCTTGATCGAAATTATGCCTTCCTGTAAAATTCACTAAGAATAGCCACCTTAAGTGTGGCAATCGACGCCTATGTTCTATAACGTATGAGAAATTTAATTTCCGGTGCATTCCCTAAGTCCAGGAATCCATATAACAGTTGCCTTAAAAGAATCCGAAATTTTCCATAGGGGAAGACTACCGTTAAAGTGACATTCGCGAGAGACTTGAGAGACTGCGTGGGCTGTCGTAGCAAACCAAGAAATTTTCGAGACCGCTTTCAAGTCGCCGTAGTTTAGTAGTTAGTGTGTTGGCTTATTAGACGTGAGGCCTCGGTTCAAACTCTAGGTCAGACATCTTGAACTAAACGAAATATGAAAAAGTATTTCTTCGGCGACTTCCTCTCATTAGTCTTCTTTCAAAAATTCTGAGAGTAAATAAAAATTGCCATGAATAAGTTTCTCAAAAATCTGTAGTTGGCAGTCGACTTTAAAGTGCAGGTTCTGCCACTCATCTATAAAATTAAAACACACAACATGGGTGGTGATGTGAGAAGCTAATGAAGGGTTGTAATGATCAGTTATGTGTTAATATGATCATGATCTCGATCTGGAAAACAATCCTGTGGTCAGTCGTTCTATGCGAAAGTCTAATGTCACAACCCTTTATAGATGTGCTATGCACCCATCGATATAATGGGTGATTTTTTAAGAGCTATAGGAACATTTTTCAAAAAAAAAAAACCCATTAAATTCAGAAAAATTCATGAAAGCTTTATTTGAATCGATAGTACGGTCCATATAATTTAATGTTTGAAGATTATTTCATGCAAATGTTGACCGCGACTGCGCCTCAAATGGTCCATCCAATCCAACATTACGGCCGGTATCTCACGAATAAATGCTTCAATGTTGTCTTCCAATGCGTCAATTGAAGCGGGCTTGTCTGTATAGACATGAGCTTTAACATAGCCCCACAAAAAATAGTATAAAGGCGTTAAATCGCACGATCTAGGCGGCCAATTGACCGGTGCCGAACGTGAAATAAAATGTTCACCGAACTCGCCTCTCAATAAGTCCATTGTTACGCGTGCTGTGTGGCATGTGGCACCACATGTCATGCAAGTCAAGCTCTTGCATTTTGGGTAAAAAAAAGTTGGATATCATCACACGGTAGCGCTCACCATTCACAGTTACGTTACGATTCGCAGCATCTTTGAAGAAGTACGATCCAATGATGCCAACAGCCCATAAACCACACCAAACTGTGACTTTTTCTGGATGCATTGGTAGCTTTTGCAATGCTTCTGGCTGATCTTCACTCCAAAATCGACAATTCTTCTTATTTACGTATCCATTGAGACAAAAATGAGCTTCGTCGCTGAACACAATTTTTCGATAAAGAAGTGGATCTTCGGCCAACTTTCCAAGAGCCCATTCACCAAAAATTCTGCGTTGCGGTAGGTCGTTCGGCTTCAATTCTTGCACCAGCTGTATTTTGAAAGGCTTCACACCTAAATCCTCTTCCGCAAAATTTTCCACGTTGTTGAGTAACAGAGGCCCAATTGCTGCGAACGGCGACGAATCGATAATTGATGGTCATCATTAACACTGGCCGATACAGCCGCGATATTTTCTTCAGTTCAGTGTTGGTGGTTTAATGTCCAACAATGTAAATTTGGTGCGAAATTTAGTCACAATAGCCCGAATAGCTTACTTACTTCTGTTAGTATTGCAGTAAAGATACGATGCCTTTTGGCCAGATATTTCTGAATTATCTTGTCAATGTAAGCGTGTCTTAAGGAATATGCATAAACTAACGACTCAGCTGCCTTAGTTTAGGTAAATATAACTGCACTACCAGCATAGTAGTTGCGGCCACTGCAACTACGCGAATATTTTCGAGTCTCCCATTTTTATCTTAATTTCTCGATGTTGAATATAAAATCTTCATAAAAAGAATTTTTGCTTGTTCTCTCTCGAGAACATTCATTTGAAAATTCATTTTGTCATGCCTAGACTGGCCGTTATTAAATGCAAAATTACCGTTACTTTGAAAATGTTTTAACGTGTTTTTCTGCATTTTTTTCTCAAATATTTCATGGGAACTAAGAAAAGTTCTTGTTGACTATGGCAGCCTTGCCTGGCATAACTCGCTTCTAATCCATTGGAATTTTAAGTGTGATACAGAAATGAATGACAATTTTATGTACCGCGACTACAACGACTGCGACAACTGCGACGACAAGGGTATTTGATAATTTGGAACTTGTTTCCGGCATAGTTTTGCACACGTTCCTCACCAAAAAAAAAAAAAAAAAGCAACAGCAACACAGCATCACCATTTTTTGTTTATGATGTCTGGCTTGACTTTATTTCAGGTTCAGATTCAGGTTCTTCATCTTCATCTTCTTCTTCTCTTACCACTATATGTGGCATTGCAATTGGAATGCAACACGCCATCTTTTAAGTCTGATTTTTGTTGTTGTTGTTGTTGCTTTTTTTTTTTTTTTATTGTGAAGCACAATCTTAATATCGTCCACCACCAAATAAATCGTGTTTCTATGTTGTTGCACGAGTTTGGGAGGAGGAGAAAAAGAGGAACAAGGGTAAAGTGTTCAATGCAACATTGATTTAGAATTTAGCAAACGAGATGGAGTGAGAGATAGAGAAAGAGAAAGAGAGTGGCAGGGGGAGAGTGGAAGGTATAAAAAATGTTGTAACACTGACCATTAAAAGCCCAAGAGCTGTGATGCAAGCTGTGGGCACGAGCACTTATGGTAACAACAACAACAACAATATTAATAACAATAACAACGACAACAACAAAACTTGTTTTCAAAATGTTTACAAATGTTTAATGCCCTACGCTGCACTGGAAAGCAGCGTACATGAGGTTGAAGGTTATATTGGTACTGAAGCGTCTCACCGGGGGCAGGCTATATAATTGTATAGGGAAACTTAAGGGAACTTTAATTCAATGTTCCCTATTTTTTCTCAAGTTTTCATTGCCTTAGTAGGGTATCATGTAACTGATCGTGATTGTTTTCAATTTTTTTGTTGAAGATTCGTTTCAAGTTGGCCATAAAAACATGAAATTTTTAATGCATAAAACGCTTGACTTTAAAGAGTTTTTCGAAGGCTTATTGGCAAAATATTTTTCATGAATTTTCCTTCTTCATTTCCTTCGTCTCTTTTCCCCTTCTTCTTGTCTTTACTGTGTGGTTTGCCGCAATTATGTCATAAAACAGGAATTATTTTTAATGGAGGGAACGGCGGTACAGCTTTCTTGCATTACATTTTTCTCTCATTACATGTCTAGTGTCTGCCTAATTATTACTGTTTTACACTAGAAGGCATAGTTGTTTGTGTGTGTATGTCTACCGCAAAAACTGCCAGATAAATAATAATAAAAGCGTCTAAAACGCAAGCAGCTTAAAAAACCATGGCAAGAGCATTAGTGTAGCATCAGCTTTGAAGGAGGAGAAGGTAAAGAACAAACATACATACATATACATGCGGTACGGTACATTACGTCTTATTTAATTATGAGGGTCAATATACCCATTCATTTCAGTCACATTAGATGAGTTTAAGTCGCTTGTTGCCGCCTGTGATTATTTTTTTCGTTTTTCTTTGGCTGCTGCTGCCGTTACTGTTGCATTTGCTGATTTAAGACAGTCTCGTTTAGCAAAAATCCCATTTCTTTGATCATGAAATCAAAGCCGGTTTAATTCTTCTTCGTTTTTTTCCTTCTCTTTGCTTAACACACAAATGCAGTCAGCCACGTTAGTTTAGTTATTGGCGGTACTGTGGTGGCTGCTGTTTGTTGGTTGGCTGCTGCCTGTTGCATTATTTATATT
Source organism: Sarcophaga subvicina (assembly GCA_936449025.2). Lineage (NCBI taxonomy): Eukaryota > Metazoa > Arthropoda > Insecta > Diptera > Sarcophagidae > Sarcophaga > Sarcophaga subvicina. The sequence continues at coordinate 89,864,515 of OW388081.2, read as the reverse complement.
CGAAAATATTTCAGTCGCTTGTATTATTTTTAATTTCTTTTTTTTCTTCTGATTCTTTTTAATTAAAAAAAAAAAAACAATTTTTTATGGCAACAATAATTTCATATGCCATAATTCGACATGCATCTCTTAAGTTTGCAGTCTCTGGCGTGTGTATTATTGTTGTTTTTCCTACACTTTAATAATCAAAATCAAAAAAATGTTCACTAATTATCATTTAGATTACCTGGTAATACATACAAAACTGCACTTACTTACAACAGGGAAATTTAACGTTTCGAAGCAGTTCAGTTTCTTTAGACTTTTGCTTTAAAAATTGCCTCCATAATCTATACAAACAGGGTGAAGAAGTATACGAAATTTTTGTTTTTTTTCAAAAATTTGATTCCTTAGTCCTTTCTTTCCTTCATTTTTAAACATGAATTTTACACTTTATTTTCATATTCTACATGTTATGTTAGGTTAACATCTGGATGTTAGTCTAACATTTTAATGTTACCGCTTAACATTTGGCCAAACTTTTCGCACAGTGTTTGTTAAAAGTTTTTCGTCCAGTTATACCTTTTGAAGGAGACGAATCCTTAAAGCTTTTCGAATTTTCAAAAATGTTTTTCAAACTGTTATAAACCCAAAGAGTTTCCCCTTTAAATAACAGTTATAATCTCTTAAAATGTTAAATGAAATATTTGTGGACAGAATTTCGGTGGCAGTAACAGTAGAATGTTAGGCTTAGAAAAGTATACCAACAGCTAGCCAGTACCAATACTGTATAGGATAATATGTGGATATGCGCACCGAGAAGTTCGATTGCAAGTATACAATACCTACAGTGCCTATATCGTCATTGTCATCTGCTTATACACTGTCCCTATGCTAAGGCAGAAGAAACTCGGACTTGCTTTTTAATTCTAGAAACATGAAGAGAAAACAATAAGTGCCAACAACAAAATTTACAAAAGTAGAGATAAACCGGAATCAAACTGCAGTCATAGCACATTACAAGAAATAAAAATATTCGTTACGACGACGGACGACTCCATGAAATATTTACTCGATGCTCTGCCCGGTTACCAGGATCAAATTACAGTTATAAACCTGCATGAAAAGACCAAAAAAAAAAATTAAAAAGTAAAGTGTAACAGTGACAATAACAAATCAACAATTACTTTCTAGAAGTTGCCAAAAATGAAAATAAATGGTGTGTAGTTTGGCGTTGTCAGTTTGCATAAAAATTATTGGCCATTACAATACTCACAATTAGCATTACAGTGTAGCATCCATCCAACCTTACCAACCATGTTGTGTGTTTAAATTTTTATTCACAAAGAGCGGTAACTACAGAGCCGGGGCTTTCGCCGACAATTTTGAAAAAAAAAATTTTTTTCATAAAAGTTAGTTATTCTCTGTGCTTTTTGGAGAAAATTGTTGAGATGGATTTATAGAAAGATAGTTAAGTATGCCAAGACACTTCTGGACAACAATAATCACATGTACAGCAGCTTATAGTTTATAGAAGTCGTGCAACCCTTACAAACTGTCATGCCTTGTTGATTTTGTTAATCACGGCTTTACGGTAGCTTATGGAGCATCTCTGTTTTTAAAAGACAATATTTTTTGTTAAATATTCTTCAGTTTCACGCATTTGATAAGTGTTTCACTCGATGTAATTCGATCTAAACGGGATTATTTGAGGAACCAATTGTTTCCCTACTCCATTGTGGATGAATAGTTGTGCCTACAGCATTTCCTCAAAATTTTCATTTGGACTTTTTTTCCTATTGCTTGCGTCTGCCAAATGCACATGGTATCCAGCAACGTATTTTTCGCAATATTTTTGAAAGTTTTCCTTGTTTCCCGCAGTCGCCGTAGTCTATAGTAGGTATTGTGTTGGCATATTAGACGTGAGGCTACGGTTCAAATCCCAGGTCAGATATCTCCAAAAAAAAAAATATGAAAAAATATTTCTTCGGCGCCTTCCTCTCAGCAGATTTCTGGCAAAAACTCTGCGAGTAAATAAAATTGCCATGAAAAGTTTCTCAAAAAAAATCTGATGTTCAGAATCGATTTTAAACTATAGGTCCAGTCACTCATGTATAAAATTAACACATAACATAAGTGGTCAAAACATAAGTGGTGTTAGAAACTAGGTCGTAATCCTGACTGAATGGTTGTAATGACCAATTATGTATGTATGTTTCCTTGTTTCGGGTTTATTATGGATAATAGTTCTGCTTTGAAACAACGTCATCCATAAAAGAATGTGTTGTTGTTGTATTGAGCATGGTGGTGTGGAATTAAGTTTTAGTCTTACGCCAGACCACGTGACGTCACTTGTCCTTTCTTTGAGAATTGTTGGAGATACTAAAGGGTCCGCCAAATAACTTTTTGTTTTTGAAAATGCTTTAGAAAAAAAAAAACTACTGAATATTTTCTCAAATTTCTTTTTTTATTTGAAAGTATAATCCTTCCGGTTAATAATGGAAAATAATTTCATTCAAATAGCTGCCTCGGCTGGCCATCCTACACCAGAAGATGCCGATTTTGGCAAAAAAAATCATGTTTTCAGATGAAGCTCATTTTGATCTTGGCGGGTATGTAAACAAGCAAAATTGTCGCATTTGGGACACAGAAAACCCGCACGCATACATTGAAAAGCCGACGCACCCAAAACGAGTCACTGTTTGGTGCGGATTTTGGTCCAGAGGCATAATTGGGCCATTTTTCTTTGAAAATGAGCAAGGAGTGGCCGTTACAGTCAATGGCGTTACAGTCAATGGCGATGGTTATCGGGCCATGTTGAACGAGTTTTTGTTCACAAAAATTGAAGTGGAGGATATTGGCAACATTTGGTTTCAACAGGACGGCGCTACGTGCCACACAGTCGAAGCTACACTCGATGTTTTACGCCCTATTTTTGAAGATCGCATTATCAGCCGCAGAGCTGATGTCGTTTGGCCACCTCGGATCTGCTATTTGACACCGTTGGGCTATTATTTGTGGGGTGCCGTCAAAGATAAGTGTTACGCCGACAAGCCAGAGACAATTGACGCTTTAAAGGACAATATTCGTGAAGCCATTGGTGAAATACAGCTGCGCACAATCGATAAAGTGCTTAAAAATTGGACCGATCGTGTAGGCTACTGCATGGCCAGCCGAGGCAGCCATTTGAATGAAATTATTAACCGGAAGGATTGTACTTTCAAATAAAAAACGAAATTTGAAAAAATATTCAGTAGTTTTTTTTTCTAAAGCATTTTCAAAAAAAAAGAAGTTATTTGGCGGACCCTTTATCTTGTCGAAGGGGTCGAAGGGCTTTTGCGATAGGTTTTTTAGAGGGGCATTGAGTTGCCATCTTGAATTGTAATTGTTCTTATAGCCAGCTTCAGCTGTGTGCGATATTTTTCCACATGTAATCTCTGCATAATAGAAAAATTATTGTTCAAGAATTTTATTGTAAAAAATGATCAGAAATTTCCAACTAAAAACCAAATCCAGAAACACGTTTTCTTTTATTCTTTTTTAAAATGTAAACCGCCCCACCCCCCTGTTGCGCTATACATCAGTTCATCGAGAGATCAAGATCGATATCGTTAGGCATTCGATATTTTTTTAGGCAGAAAATATTTCGTTTTTGTTTGGTTTTTAAATTCATTGTATTGTTCATGTTGTTGTTGTTGTTGTTGTTTATATGATTGTAATTGTAAATCGTTACGTTGGTTGTCGTCGCCTTAATAATGAAGTTACATTTTATAACCTGCAACAATAACAAAAACAACCAACAACAACATTGCAATACAAAATATGCAGAAAGAAATAAGAAAACAGAAGAAGAAGAAGAAGGAAAATTAGCATCGTGAAATGAAAATATTCGTTAGGACTACAGACGACGAACAACGACTCCATGAAATATTTACTCGATGCTCTGGCTGGCTACAATTTACTGCTCCTCTCCGGGCAATAATCGTTAACAAAACGGGTTTCAATTGCAGCCATTAGGCTGCAGGAATATCCACACAATACAAACAACAACAAGGACAACAATAAGAGCAACATTAACACTGTTTGGTAGTGGTAGGAGAAAAAAGAACGCAGCAAATAAAGGCCAAAAAGGGTATTTGTATGTTAGCCGGGCCAAGGTAAAGTGGTAAGATATTTAAGATTTACACAAATTATGTGGCTTAACTATGGACAGCAATTAAAGGAATGAAATCTTTTCAAAATTTTCTAAATCATGCCTTCAGTTTATTTTATAATCGATGATAAGCTAAGACATTGAATTGTTTACGTAACGTAATAGGAATCACTTGTGAAGCTGTTGATAATGGCATAGAGCCTTAAGTTATTTGAACCATAAGCAGAAGGATAAGAATTCTAGTTTAACTCCAGTTTTATCTCTTAAGCCATGAAGTAATCTCATATGAATGGAATAAAACCTCTCCCATATGCTCCAGAAGCAAATAATTGAACGCTACGTCCGGTTCTGTTACAGGCTGCGTTCACCTGTGGCATCACAACGGGCCGCTATGCGTGCTCAAGTGAGCTTTTTGGTTAGCGTGGTAGCTAACCTAGCCTAACCTATCCGGTTCTGTTATTGCATACTTAGGCAATCCAAGTAAGAGGCCACATAAGGTTTCTTTTCATAAAGCGTTCATCTTCTCTCATATGAGACAAGACCGTTTCTCTATCGGGTTCCTTGACAATGCAATGCAAGATACAGGTTATTTGACTTTGTAATCCTTGTCAGTTTGACGGATCGGAACTATCATCCATTGATGTCAAGGATATTGCTTCGTTAATTAAACTTTCGGGCTGGATTTCCATCGTAGGGTAGTCGTGCTTTTAATGTACAGCCCTTGTGCTGACCAACTTCTTCCCTAGTTTGATAATTGGTGGAACTCGATTAGTACAGGAATTGAGTGTACCTGTAGCGTCACAACGGTTCGCTATGCATGCTCAAGTGAGCTTTTGGTGTCAAAGCTACCACTCCAACCTACCTATCTATCTCCTTGGCAGCTTGACGGAACGTAGCTATCATCCATTGATGTCAAGGATATTGTTTATTAAACTTTCGGGCTGGTTTCCCAGCGTGCTTTTAATGTGCAGCCTTTGCGCTGACCAACTTCTTCCCTAGTTTGGCGTAACTCGATCACTACAGAGACTGCGTTTAGCTATGGCGTTACAACGGGCCGCTGTGCATGCTCAAGTGAGTTTTTGCTATCAAAGCTACCACCCCAACCTACTTGTCTACCTACTTGACAATTGTCAGATTCAAATACAGCCGGAAAATGATATTTTTTTAGATCAATTCCAGCAATTAATCGTGAGGCTGCTGATTTCCAAGGCAAGAGTTTGTATTCCGTCAAAAAAATAGTAGAGTCTACAGTACATAGCATAGCAGAGGAGATTAGCCAGACTTGATTATTCAGTATTGCCTTGTAGAGATGCCATACTACCGCGACCATATATTAGGGAATAGCCTGAAGGCGTTTCATTTATTCCTCTTTTCTTTGATAAACCTTAGGAAGCTGTTCGGTGTCATCAAGGACAACTCCATGCTTAATATCTAATACGAGTGCAAGTGCTTCCTTCTGGGATACAATAACGCCACACATGGTACGATTAATGTGTTCTGATGACAATCAGATGTCAAAAGGCTACAGGCTCTCCACCTCAAAAAGTCATCTAATTGCTTATTGTTGTGAATTCCCACCAGGACCGGGAATCTAGTAAACGTTTCATTTATTGCTCCAGCCTAGTTATGCGTCTTTTCTTCATAGCTTTTCATAGCGTAAACTTTCGCTTGAAGATACTCACGAGTTTCTGCATAGGCCAAGAATACTTCACTGTGGCATTAAACACTCACGTTTCTGTATTTGTTTTAAAAAGTTAGTTGCACTACATATTGTTCAATTCATTCTTATAACTTAGACTCGTTCCATAACATGTCCCAAATTCATAGAGACTACTGGGGCTGTTCCGAGTAAAGTTATGGAGGGAACTAACAGCCCTGTTGTACTCATATTAGTCTCGCCTTTCGTTATTCTAACAATATCTCTGATCCTCACTTCCTTAGGTTAGGTTAGGTTAGGTTAGAGGACGCGTACTTGTCAATTAAGACAAGTGTAGTACCCGAAGGTCGAATTGACCCATTGTACAACGTCCTAGTTTCTCACACCACATATGTTGTGTGTTTTAATTTTATCCATGAGTAGTGGAACCTACAGTTTAAGGTCGACCTTGAATGACAGAGAGCAACGTTAAGAAGCCTGTCATGGCAATTTTCTTTTACTCTTGAGAGTTTTTGTTTGAATATTGCTGAGAGGAAGTCACCGAAGAAATATTTTTTCGTATTTCGTTTTTGTTGGAGATGCCTGGGCAGGGGTTTGAACCATGGTCTCACGTCTAATAAGCGTACTAGACTATGGCGACTTCTTATTCTAATTGCTGTGGCAAAAAGTGCTTAAATCGAAAAGAGCTTACGCTCGCCATTGTACTTGGACAGAATAAAGTAGAGAGTGCAGTCGGGGAAAGGGGAGTTAAGATGATAGTCTGGAGACTATTTTGAACGGATAAAAAATTTTTAAGAATTCTTAAGAGTCAGTCATCTTTGATGTCCGTCTCTGCTTTGTGCAGTAAAGAAACAAATTTTTTATGCCTTTTCAGCAGGTTATTTCAGTAGGATTTTGGAGCGTTCAGGAACATGGAAGTTCTTCCAGTCATCCCATCACTGTAATCTTTGATCTCGACTAAAGACTTTTAAATCCTTTCCATCCCTGCTGTTTCCCTCTCCCTCTCTCTGTTATTTTAAATCGTTTTTCTCTGGATTCCATAGCAAATAAAACATGAAAAAAAAAACGCAAGCAAATCCTGCATACAAATTGAAAGAAAAAAAATGATTGCAAACGATAATGAAATTTTATTGTAGAAATATGCTCAGAATGTAGGGCGAACGGTTGGCGGCGGTCTTTGTCGTTGGTGGTCGTATTTGAACGTTTGAGGTTCCCTCTCAGTTGCTTGTTGGTGGGTGGTTGGCTCTAACCGCTGCCATTGTCCATATTCATGGTGTCCATGGGTAAATCGATGTAATGAAGTGTAATGGTTTTGAATGTTTAAATAAAATGCAATAAAATACCAGAGAAAGGAGTCCTTTCATATCCTTTGGATTCTGGTTGCTCTCTCTATTAGTTTGAAATGATGTTAGGGAGGCAGAGGCTTGAGGAGAATGATGATAATGATGATAATGATGTTGATGTTGGGCTAGAAAAACTTACTTAACAATGGTATTTTCTATACAATTCAATTTAATTTGAATGTTGTTGTTCGTGTTGCTGCTACACTGCTGCAACAGTATAACGAAAAGGAGCACAAGGAACGTAAAGAAATATTCTTGAAATATTTTGTACCTGATTAAAAGCCATGTTCTGTTGTTGTTGTTGGTATTTGCTAGCCCTTGCTTTGGTTATTTGCTTAAAGATGTTCTACTTGTTATTGCCACTGTTTGTTGCTGCCATTATTGTTCTTGTTGCATTCCATTATTTTCTTTTCTATTTTTTTCTTTGCTTTCTTTTCCTCTACAATTCTATTTTTTTTATTTCATACCCTCGTCTATGGCATCATTTTTATTGCATTTCTTGCTGTTACTGTTGCTGTTCTTGCTCTTGCTGTTGCCTGTGTGGCTGTGTGGCTGCTTTCGAAATTCAAAACGGCCGCTACGTGTGCTCAATTACTTAAAAGAAATTGTTGCCGTTTGTATTTTCTTTTCATCTTCATTTTTGTCTTCCTTTTTTCTTTTTTTTTTATTTATTTTCAAAGATTTTTCTTTGCAGTCATTTTTTGTGGCCAGGAATTTGAAAAATGCTGCACAGCTTTTCACTTCTCTTCTCTGCATTAGAAAATAAACCTGGGGTTTGCATTGGATTTTTTTACATAGGCCATCTTCGTCCATTTATGTTGCATTTACAATCTGATTAGTTTGTTTCTCTTTTGTGTTTTTCTCTCTCCCCATCCCCCTCCTGTTTATTAAAATTGTTTGCCTGTTTTGCCTTCGTTTAGTTCTCGATTTATTTGCGTCATTATGTCGTTGGGTTAAAATCGAATTGCTTTGTGGCAAAGTATTCCAACCAAGAGTTGGAGGCAAGAAGGGTTTTTTGCAAATCGAAATACTCATACAATGTTTCCGGATTCTCTTTAAATAGGAATTTTAGGATCAAATATAATAAGGGTGCTTCAATAGGCGCTTCCTGAGTTTTAATGTGAAATGAGACAAAGTCCAGTAACTACATCTTTAAACTATAGGTCCCGCCACTCATGTATAAAATAAACACAGAGTATGAGAGTGGTGTAAGAAACTAGGTTGTAATCCTGACTAAAGGGTTGCAATGATCAATTCTGTATGTATGCGTGTAAGATATCATCGACATTTGTTTTTCTAATCATTTGAAAGGCCTACTGTGTGGAAGTCGCCGTAGTCTAATAGCTGGTCTAATGGTGGCTTACTAGACATGAGGTCATGGTTTAAACCCTAGCTCAGGCACCAAGAAAACAAAATATGAAAAAATATTTTATTTGTCGGCTTCCTTTTAGCAGTCTTCTGGCAAAAACTCTCATCTGTAAGTAAAACTTGCCATGAAATCGGTCAGAATCGGCTTTAAACTGTCCCTCCATTCATGTATAAAACACACACACACACTCAAGATAAGTAGTGTGAAAAACAAGGTTGTTATCCTGACTAAAGGGTTGTAATGGCCAATTCTGTATGTATGTAGCCTGAAAAGCTGACTTTGATCGCTGGCATGTGATATTTTGTTTTTAAAGATCGCTATGATGTGTAGTATATTCGCGTCTTAAAACACTGCACGATGAAATCACTTGATCTCGGTGACCAGTTCACTTCAACTCCAAGTGAGATAACATGCAGTGTGCCACCTAGCGCCGTTCTGTGCAAACTACATGTCTTGGGCATACAGATCAACAAATTCAGGTTGCAAGAAGTCATTCTGCAGATCTCGCTGTTGACAGTGATGGTCTTATAACAAAGCGACATTAATTCCTTGACGTGAAGCTACTAAGTTTGCATGCATGGGCACATTGCTGGAAATGAGAAAACTCGTGAACCTAAAGAGCCTGGATGGATGTAGAATCTGTGAACTCCTCCTACTCTCATAACTGTCGTTCCATGACTGTCGTGTTGAGGGAAAGTCGGTAGTCTTTTCCTAAGCCTCGATGGATGTACAATCTGTGAACTTCTACTCCCATATCTGTCGTTCCATGACTGTCGTGTTGAAAAGACTACCGACTTTCCCTAAGAGGATACAAACAGCATGAAATGCTCGTTTAACTTCATGTGAGATGACAATGCCATCAAAACGCTTATGCTGCTTATCAACCAATTCAGGTTGAAAGAAGTCATCCTGCAGAGCTCGCTGTTGACAGTATAGTCTAATAAGACATCAAATTTAAATCGAGCATGTAAACAGGACCTGAATCTATATTTGGAGACAGTTCTGGATATGACGAAACTCATACGTCTGTAGAGTCTGAATGGATGTAGAGTCTGTCAACTGGAACTCTGATATCTGGCGGCGCTCCATTACTGTCTTCTAGAGGAGAGTCTGTAGACTTTTCCTAGGAGTATACAAACACCGATAGATGCATTTTATCCCATGATTGAGACAGGGACCTGGAACTTCTGAATCTGTTTCAAAACTCATAGCGTGTCAGAATGAATGCAGAGTTTACTACTCGCTGCGGTAATCTCTTGGTGCACTTGTGTCGTATCACCGAAATGCTAAGATTTTTTGGGTCACTTAAGTCAAGACATAAACCTGGAATTTGCTTGATCTTCTGTTTTATAAACAAACCCAGCAAAGCTGCAACGCTATTTTACTGCTTTTTTTCTTTAAGAACTGTGGTCTTGAGAGGATGGTTTCAAAATTGTACCTGAGCCTACTAGCATCTCGAACTTAGTTCTCCAAAGTAAGGACATCGGGAAGCTGTAGGACCTAGACGACAGGAAGGACACAGGAAATAAATGAATTTGTTAAGAGTGCCGGTCCGTATCACATCCTAATCATACATCTTTTGTGCTAAAACTGAGACTTTCAAGTAACATCACAGAATAGATGAGGTTTCATCTCCTTTGGCTTACTTTAAGGATTGCAAGGCCTACTTATAACTACAAAATCTTTGATCCGGTAAACCAACTTGCTAATTATGTTTTGCAAAGAGTTTTATAGGCCTTCAGAAGGGAATTTTTTTTACAGTTTTTTTTTTGGAGAATTTCAAAAATATTTTGATATGTTGCGATCAAATGGTTCATTGGGTTATTTGTTTTCAGTTAGTTTGACTATGTTTATTTAAGGCCTGTTAGTTAGCCTTGTATTTCACTGTCTGTCTTTCGCTTAGTACGTCTATCTTTTGGCCTTCTTCTCTCTGTATAACATGAGACATATTCCTTGTTTCTGTTTCTTTTTGTTTTGAAGAACAGGCTTCTTAAACATACGTAAACTAAAGGGTTCGAGAAGAGAAGAGCCAAAGGAGAAGACGACAACAACAACAACAACAACAACCACATTGAAGTTAAAGGAGACAAAAATGTGGCGGCTGCTGCTGGTGGCTATAGCTGACTGCCTAGATGGCTGCTGGTTGGATTCTGCAATTATTTCTTGAACAAAAGCTTGCAAAACTTGTTTGGTCGCTTAAATTTCAAGTTCGACTCCCAGAGTATTGGAATTTATTTTTATCGATACGAGAAAAACAAAGATTCGCGTTAACAATTTTTTTAATATATGTATGTATGGGTGTGTGTGTGTGTGTGATGAACAGAGTTTAGTTTTTAGTTGTAGTAATGATGGCAGTTTTATTTTCATAACAAAAAAATAAGAAGAAAAACAAACAAGAAGAAAAACAAACAAGAAAAGAAAATTCTTTTCAATCATTTTCATATCTTGTGTGCAAAGAGGCTAGAAGAAGCTTCTTTTTATTGGCTTTTTAAGCAAAAAAAAATTGTTTCCCCCATTTAAACCATGAAAAACATTTTTCCAGATTGCTGCAATTGCATTTCAAGAAGAAGAAAAAAAGAACAATTTTTTTCTAACTTAACTTAACTCAAAATACAAATACAAGTTGTTGTTGTTGTTGTTGTTGTTGTTTATAATATTCATACACTTTAGAGCTGAGAGTTTAATAAACTTTCATGTCTGGCTAAACAAGTTCATGGTCAAGCTTAGGTAACTATTTCATGTTGTTCTTCCTCCATCTTCTTCTTCCTCTTCTATGGTGATGACGACGACGACGACGACGACTACAACGACTATTTTCCTATAAAATGTTGCAAAACATTCTAGTGCAGTGCACTGCACTGTAATGCAATGCAATGCCATGTAGCATAGTGCAGCTTTACAATTATCTCGTGTTGCATAGACTTCTACGATGAGCTTTTAAGATTATAATGCCATGGCAGGCAGGCAGGCAGGCAGGCAGGCAGGCAGGCAAAGCAACAGAAACAGAAAAAGAAACGGAAAAAAACTTTTTGAATTTTTAATATTTTCTTGTGTGTGTGTTGGTTGGTTTTACTTGTTTATTGCTGGCTGCTTGCTGCCTCGTTCATGTCTTTCGTCGTGCATGTTTTGCCGGCGTTGCACGCAAATATTTGCATTTTTTCTTGATTCTCTCTGGGGTTTTTTTTTTTTCAAAACATTTCTAATTCTCAGGCATGTGTGTTGTTTGTAGTTTTTCTCATCCCCCCCTTTTTCTAAGTCTTATTAAAACAGTTTCTGCTTGGCTACGCCGCCATATATTACGAATCAAACTAAACAAAATTGCCTTTTTTAATTACTTTTTTTAAAAATCTATGAAAACAAGTCTAATGCCTGTGATTTAAAGTGTTAATTCCAGTTAAAAAAAAATTCTAAAAAACAATTCTAAAATTTATGGCCATTCTACAAGGCTTGTAATCGACTTAATACAAAAAAAAACTGTATTTTAGTCTTATGTTCTTGAGACCCTGTCTTCTTTGGTTTTAAGACACTCATTTAGCACTGCATTCCCCATTAAGCAACTTTCAAATCGTGTTGTTTGAATAGTCTTTCCGCCTCCCTAAATTCCATGTCGTTTCCATTCAAATGTAGCTCTCAGACGCATCAGGAACTTGCACACTCATTAGTTGTGACTCAAGCAATAATTTCTAATTGTTTAAAAGCCGCATTTGAAGTCGCCGTAGTCTAGTAGGTAGTGTGTTGGCTTATTAGACGTAAAGCCAGGGTTCAAGCCCCAGGCCAGACATCAAGACAAAATACTCTCGGCAGATTTCTGGCAAAAACTCTGAGAGTAAATAAAATTGCCATGAAAAGTTTCTCAATAATTTGTCGTTCGGAGTCGACTTTAAACTGTAGATCCCACCACTCATGTATAAAAAAATTAACACACACAACATAAGTGGTGTGAGAAACTAGGACGTTGTACAATGGGTCAAATCGACTTCTGGGTACTGCACTTGTCTTAATTGACAAGTACACGTCCTCTAACCTAACCTAAAAGCCGCATAGTTCATTATAAACCAAGGAAATTGAATGTCACATGAAATGAAGCCTGGAAACACTCAAAAGTGGTTTTTCATGTATGAGCGCTTTCAAAAGAATCGATTTTGCATTGAATTATCAAGAGCGATGAGAATGGTTTTCAAACGCAAGAAATCATATGCCAAGCTCAAGCAGCAAACAAAATCCAGGGCAAGCGGAGTATCCATTACGCCAAGCTAATGCTCTGTATTAAGTGCTAACAGAGGGAGAGGTGATACAACCGTGCCAGACTATCAGGCAACACTTGCGCAGACAACAATTAATTCGTATGAGGTGAGCATTAGCCGAAACAGGCCCTGAGTATGCAACTAGAAACAACGCTCAACACTCAGCGACATATTACAGTGCCAGTCAAAATCTATTTGGAAAACAGTGCCCAAATAGCCCAGTTTTAGATCTTCTATCACGCTCTCACTTTTGTATGTGTGTCAGCAGCTATGTTGTGCGATTTTTTTTAACGTCACCGTACTTGAACAATGTTTACTGGAACTTGCAGGCCGTGGTTATAAAGGGTCCGCCAAATAACTTTTTTTTTTTGAAAATGCTTTAAAAAAAACTACTGAATATTTTCTCAAATTTCTTTTTTTATTTGAAAGTACAATCCTTCCGGTTAATAATGGAAAATAATTTCATTCATATGGCTGCCTCGGCTGGCCACGCAGTAGCCTACACGATCGTTCCAATTTTTAAGCACATTATCGATTGTGTGTAGCTGTATTTCACCAATGGCTTCACGAATATTGTCCTTTAAAGCGTCAATTGTCTCTGGCTTGTCGGCGTAATATTTATCTTTGACGGCACCCCACAAATTATAGTCCAACGGTGTCAAATCGCAGCTCCGAGGTGGCCAAACGACATCAGCTCTGCGGCTGATAATGCGATCTTCAAAAACAGGGCACAAAACATCGAGTGTAGCTTCGGCTGTGTGGTACGTAGCGCCGTCCTGTTGAAATTAGTTGCCAATATCCTCCTCTTCAATTTTTGTTAACAAAAATTCGTTCAACATGGCCCGATAACGATCGCCATTGACTGTAACGGCCACTCATTGCTCATTTTCTAAGAAAAATGGCCCACTTATGCCTCTGGACCAAAGTCCGCACCAAACAGTGACTCGTTTTGGATGCGTCGGCTTTTCAATGTATGCGTGCGGGTTTTCTGTGCCCCAAATACGACAATTTTGTTTGTTAACATATCCGCCAAGATCAATATGACCTTCATCTGAAAAGATGATTTTTGCCAAAATCGGCATCTTCTGGTGTAGGCTACTGCATGGCCAGCCGAGGCAGCCATTTGAATGAAATTATTTTCCATTATTAACCGGAAGGGTTGTACTTTCAAATAAAAAAAGAAATTTGAGAAAATATTCAGTAGTTTTTTTTAAAGCATTTTAAAAAAAAGTTATTTGGCGGGCCCTTTAATAGAATTTGTTTTTACTATTTTTGTTATAAAATCAGATACGTATTTAAATTTTTTACTTCATATGGTCAAACTCATTGTTGAGTCCGTATCTGCTATTTTCCTTAACATATCTAGCTAAAGCAGCTAACGGTGTAGTTCTAAGAGCATCTGCTATCACGATCGCCAATACATTAGTAATTACACAGTACCAGGACCTATACTTGAAACCTAAACGGTATTAACGGTAACTCTACACCACAGTAAGAAATAATAATAATACTATACCGTAAGTTCTAGAAGTTGACAAAATATTTTTAGATTTTTGATCAGCATCAGTTGCCACTGCCTTGTTGTCCAAATGAGCTCTAAAGCAAGATTATTTTTGGTAAGATATGCGATAAGATAACATGTCACTCGAGCACAGTTCAATAGATCATTTAACGGCTATATTTTAGTACTTCTACAGCATAATTATATAAATAGTAATAATACTTACTCTAAATACATTCCAGAAGTTGACAAAATATTTTTGAAATTTTTAACTGTCGTTGGCTACTAGTGCTCCGGCATTTAAATGAGCTTTAAGGCAACAGTGTTTCAGGAGACATATTTAGAAACCATGTATGTATACTTTTGCAGAAAAAAATCTACATACACCGTTGTATGCATTTTTTTTTGGTATTTTTCTAATAATTCCTAGGTTATATTTTTTATATTCGTTTTTGTCTTCAAAGTTTCTTAATTGTAAGTGCCTTAAACACAGTTAAAAGACCTTTTTTAATTTGATTAAAATCACAGCCATGTATGTAATTTTTTTTTCTTTGACTGTAGATTCCAGAACTTGACAAAATATTTTTGGATTTTTGTTTACCGTCAGCTGCCCGAATAAGCGATGTTCACACAGCATATTTTTTATATGAGTTTTAGCCGTGAGTTCAAATTGTTGTTGTAACAAACTAGAGATGATAATACGCCTTCAGGGACATTTCCCATAATACCACTTCAGAAATGCTTAAGCCATCTGGAGAATATTCGTTTCTGCCTTGTCATCTCATTTATGTACATAAGTGATGTGACTATTGCATGCAACATGTTTTCTTGATGGCTTTTAACACACGGTGTTTAAATTGTGAGATTTGTGAGAAAGCGCAGAAGAGAATTGCCCCGTTTAAGATGGATTCAATGCGCCTGTATGTTGGCAACTTAGTTTTCGTGTAAACATGATGGGCCTTTGAAAGACACAGGCTTGTTTTAATATGTACCATGTAAGTAAGCTGATGGACTCGAGAATCCTTAGCTTTGCTATGCATATTCAGTGAAGCAAATAGGCCTCTAATTCAAAAAGAAGTCACCTTCTCTTTTCAACACGCCCAACACTTTCGCGATTAGACTCTAATTCAGCGGAAAGAAATAATATTTTCGCATATTTAAGCGAATCAAGTTTAGAGAACAATTCCGCTTTAAATTCCTAAGGTTAACACTGAGTCAAAAAAGTAAAACATACATACACAAAAAAGCAAAGAGCAATTTTATTTGTTTGACAACCAAAAATTCCTTCGAATTAAACAAGTTACAGCACAAGTTACTTGCACAAGTTGCAAGGTTAGTGGCAAGCCAACAACATTATAGAGTCAGCAGCATTATGCACTCACTCACACAAATAATGAAACATGAAGTTTTACAGTCAATAAACCACATTTTTTCCAAGTAAAAAAAAAATAAAATAAAAAAAATTACTCATCAGCCCCGAAATTCAGCTACTTTTTGTTGTAGCGACTGGCTACAAGGTAAAACCATTTCGGATTCTTTTTTTGTTTTTATTTTGTTTTTTTGTAATAAAATAATGATAAACTCAACGGTGATACTGCAATGTGGCATGCAACAATCGGCAGACACTCGAATAGTAATAAAATTTAAAAAAAAATGGATGCCATAATGAAGGAAGAGAGGGGAAGGAGAAGTACGTTGTGAAAATCTTGATAAAAAATAAAAAATAAAAGCCAACAATAGCAACAACAAAACGTTTTAAATATATAGTTTTGTCTTCTTAACACACTCTCTTCGTTACATACACACACACACACACACACACACGCTCACTCACTCATTCACTTACTAACTCACTTGTGTCTGCTGGCCTAGCATGGCTTAGAAAGAAAGATTCAGTGCCAGTCCTAGCCTCAGAAACTGAAGGACAGACAGAAAGCATTAAGAAAAATGCCGTCTTACACGGTAGTTTTGTGTGTTGCATGTTGAATTCTGTTTGCAAAGAGAGAGAGAGTGAGAGAGAGAGAGAGAGAGAGAGAGAGAGGAGAAAAGAACCAAGGGGGTAATTCAGTTTCTTTTTTTTTCTGTTGCGGATGGTTTAGCCAGTAAATTGGCAATGGTTGGTTGCTTCGTTAAGGAGGCAGCTTGTGGTAGAGCTTACAAGAATGAAAAATATGCGTTAGAAAGCCGAAAAATCTACTTTAATTGATAGAAACGATAATTAAGAAGTTGTAGGGAAATATATAAGGCGCAGCCATTGTTAAATTGTTTTTGAAGGCAGAATTTTGATTCGTGTGCCTTAAGAGCCTCCATTTCCTTAGACTATCTTGGTCACCAAAGCTAAATCGAACATATCAGTGGTTTTAAAGGAGCAAAAGGGATTTACTTCGTTGGGTTTTTAACAAAAAGAAATTCTTGGGCAAGTCGAGTAATGCCGTCCTACGGCCTTTATCAATCAAGATTTGCAGCAAACAATCCGAAACAATGCTGCCAGTATGTTTGGAATTAAAACAGGCAATTATTTCCCGTAGCATTTCTCCATAGTTTAGTGGATTGCGTTTTGATTTATGAGGCATCAGGCCACGGTCTAAATTCCAGGCCAGATATATCGAATAAAACGAAATATAAAAACACATCGACTTCTTCTCACATCGACAGTTTTCTGGCAAAAACTCTTGAGAGTAAATAAAACTGCCATAAAAAGTTTCTCAAAAAGTCTGTTGTCTTGTTGTTTGTTTTTTTTTTTTGTTATGTTTGTATTTGCTTGAAAGCAATTTAAACAAAGAAAATACTTTTATTTGTTGGTTTAGGTATCTTTCCCTTACAGTTTTTAATGCAAATATCGTAATTAAGTATGAATTTATTGCATTGTTGCAAACTATTTAAAAGGAATTTAATTTAGAATCTATTTTCTACAATAAAAATGTCTTTGATTTTTGTTTCGGTATCTTTCCCTTTCATTTATTTGCCTTAGAACCTGCAATATGTTATTATTTCTATTATTAAAATACAGTTTGCTTCAAGCATATGAATACATGAATATTTTTTGAAGTAAAAATAGTTATATATTCCATTTGGGTATCTTTCCCTTATGTTTTTATATGCTAAAGTCTTCATAATATTTGTCTTTCGTGTCATTTGTTGTATTATTTAATAGATATTTAATTTTCGATTGCTTTAAGGTATAAAAAACCGCAAATTTTTTCTAAGGTATCCTTCCCTTATTATTTATTTTTGGCTTAAAACCCCTATTATATTGGTGTCTGTAATATTGAGAAAACATTTCCAATAGGAATTAAATTTTTTGTGGGTTTTAGTTATAAAAGTCTTGATATTTATGCTTTTGGGTATCTTTCCCTTTGATTAATTTAATATATTATCGTCATTTTATTTGTATCTAAGGGGGTAGGGAACACTGTTCAAAAGAAGTTTAATAGTTTGTTAAGATTTTTTTTAATAAAATTATCAAAATATTTTTCTGGGCAATACTTCCCCTTCATTTAATTGCTTTTATAACCAGGATTTTGATCATTTTTGTAGCTTTAGAAATTACATCTTCATTCAAAATTTTTTTAAATTAGAACATCAATTTATATTCAAAGGGTATACTTCCCCTTCATTTAATTGCTTTTAGAACCAGGATTTTAGTAATTTTTGTAGCATATCAATAAAAATTACATCTTGATTCTATTTTTTCAATTAAAACATCAATTTATATTCAATGGGTATACTTCCCCTAATTTAATTTCTTTAAAACCAAGATTTACATCATTTTAGTATCTTTAAGGTAATAAATAAATAAAAATTAAAATTTTTTTTTTAAATAAAAACATCAACAAATTTTCAGTGGCTATACTTCCCCTTAATTTAATTGCTTTAGAACCAGGATTTACTTCATATTTGTAAAATTAAATTTTCATTCGTATTTTTTACATTAAAAACTTCGACATTTTTTAATTAGGTATCTTTCCCTTACATTTCAATAAGCAATTATCAGTATTATTAAGGATTTTATAGAAATTTCTTTGTTCTATAATGTGCTACTAACGCAGGAAACTAAAAAATAGGAACTGCTTTTGCAACCGCACAACGAAAGAAAGACAAAAAAAAATCGTTTTATTTTTTACTGATGTTCTGTTGTACGTTTTGATTTCATGTGCTGTGCATCTAGAAAGACTAGAAATGAAAAACATTCTTCATCGTCTTCATGCCATGATGCCGTTGGCTGTATTGTTGGCTGTAACTGCTGCATTTTGTTGCAACTCCAGTGGAGTTTTTTCTTTCTGTCTTTCATTCTGCTTGTTCTATTCCATACTTATTTTGCTTCTGTGTGTGTGTGTTTGTGTGTGTGTGTGTGTGTGTTTCTTTAATTTTATTACTGGTTTTGGATGATACCACATGCAACAAATAAAAATAATGTTGTTGTCTTGGCTGGTTGAATTCAGTTTAGACGGCAGCCCCAAAAGCAACATTTACTGCAACCAGGGACTGCTGCTGATGTGTGTGTACACAAGTGAGTGAGTGAGTGTGTGTGTGTGTATGAGTAAGTGAATGAGTAAAGAACTTGGTAAACTGCTTTTTAACTGAATTTGCCAACCATTCGTTGTACTTGTTGTTGGCATTTTTGTTTGGTGCTGTACTTCTTTTGTTTTTTTCTTGTTTTTTTTTCGTTTTACCACCAATACCAGAAATTTTTCGTTCTTCTGCGTCTTTTAGCCAACAACCCATAAACCATTTATTATTTGCAACACAAAAGAAGAAGAAAAAATGAGAATTTTTTGAGCATATTTTTAAGAATGCTGTTGTGGTGGTGTTTCTTATTGCATTTAATTTTATTTTATTTTTATTTCATCATTGTTGTTGTTTTTGTTGCAAATGGTAATGAATTTGAAGAAAAAAAAGTAAATATGTTTTTGTGTTTTTTTTCCCCGGAATTTTATTGTTTCTCTAATAAAGCTTTTTAAGTCAATTATCTTAGGGTTAGTAATTGTTTTTGTTTTTTTTTTTATTTTTATTTTTATTTTTATTTTTCTTTTTTAATTATTTTACAATTTTCTTTAGTAAAAATCCATTATTCTTACCATTTGTTCTTTTCTTTTCTTGTTTCTTTGCAGGTAAGTTTTCAGTTACCAGACTCTTTGTATGTGTTGTATGTATGTACATAAGCCTGTAGAGAAGGTGTAATGTTTACCAGGCCGGGTATCCACTTTACATTGGTAATGTTAATGATTATTCTTCTTCCTTACATGTTATTGTCGGGTATTGCTAATAAAAATATGTTTTAATTGCTATTATTTCGTATTTTCCCTTACTTTAGTTATTATTTTTTTGGTACATGAACATAATAAAGGCTGTAGCAGCAGCTACAGGGCGGTAAATAAAAATCACATTCTCACGTTTAATTTAATATCCCTGTTCCGCTAATTATGAAGTTAGCTAAGCTTAGATTCGTTTTTTTATGTTCCATTGCTTTTGGTTTGGCATTTCCATGAATTGCCTTGAGTTTACATCTTTTGTGTCTTTTTAGATATGAAAATCCATAATTCCTAGCCTATGATGGCGCATATTCAGCTTTATGATGTAATTCAAAATTTAATTTAAAATTTTGCTTGGGATTGTAAGGTGGTACCTTATATAGATGCAGCAACGCTGCCAGCTCGACCCGTTTTCCTTTATATCATCACTTCTGTGCTGCCATAAGTTAGTATAGTACCCGTCGTTGATTGTTTTTCCTTTTGGAAGATAAGTCTGCAGGTTTCGAAGGTCGATAGGACATAGCCCCTGCACATGACATCTTTTTTGCCTTCTTTGGATATGATTTTCTCAATTCTGTCTACTCGGGTATAAAATGGGAGACACATGTCTCATCCAAGGTTACGAATCGATGCAAAACTCGCGGTGGTTTTTCTTTTAACTGAGGACTTCTTGTTGTGGATGGTTTCTTGTTATGCTGATCATTGTGTTGAAATTCGGAAAATAAGTTATTGCTGAAGGAAATGATACAGTAGATACAGTAAAACGATCTTCTGAGAAAAATGTTGTTATGCTTGACCTATCATGCGAGGAGAAGGGAAGTTAGATGCAGTGAAACATCATCCAACGATCTTCTGGGACATTTTCACAACGCTGTCCTTTTTCTATATTGTAAGCAAACGTTGTTATACATGACCATATGAGCAGTATTATACACCTCGACCGCTCTATTAAAATAATTTGAGTCCCCATTGTTGTATTGCTGTCTAGACCACAATGACCTGAAGGTCGCTCCTGTATTTCCAACTGAGAATCTACTCCGAAAACATTTGCCAGTCATTGTAAACCACTGTTGGGTTGGTTTGTAATAAAGATTTTACAACTTTTGATGCCTTAAAGCGATGGTCTTTGATGGTTGATTGAGAGAGGGAATAAACAGAACAAGCCAGTATCTACTAAATCTGCATTTTGAAAACTTAAAAGAAAATTGTGTTCTTTCTAAACGTTACCAATCTAATGTACTCGAATTTATTTAAATTATACCAACTTTCTCTAACTGTCATACCAAATGTATAACATTTAAAGAAAACGTTACATTGAATGTGTTATAAAGGAAAGCTTTCTTTCGTTTTCGAAAACTTTTTACCCCTAACTTACTCTCTATTAACATTAAAGAGCACACGTGCCATTTACTCCTACTCATTCACATACAGTATAACACTTACAAAACTTTCTCTATTTCCCTTTTTTATACTCCTTTTCTTCCCGAAAAAAATCAAAACAACTGAAAGAGAAATTTTCTTTCATTGTCTTGCAAACAACATTCCACTATTTAAGTGAAACAACTTTTGAAAAAAAAAACTGAAGAACTCCCCCTTATTTGTTATTGTTCTTGCATTGTTCTGATGATTTTGCGCTTTAACAACAACAATTCGGAAAAGCACGAATGCTTTACATTTTGCATAAGACACACGCATTCACTCATACACGACAAACAGTTAAGGGGTGATTTTTTTGCATGTGTATGTATGTGCATAGAGCACACAAACACACATGAAAAGCGCAACAACTTGCGCTAATTTACCTGTAACTATTCCGAATTCACGTTCGTTCGTTCGTTGACGTCGTGTATGACGTCGTCATTATGAACATTAAAAACAAAAAAAAAAAGAAAACAAAATCATCATCGTTAACGACGAAAAGTTTTCGTATGAAAATAAAACCACCCTCGTCGCTCTAAGAGAGAGTGTAAATAGTATAGCAATTGAGCAAACGGTGTACTATTGTATATACAAGTGTGTGAGTGTGTGTGTTTGTAAGAGAGAAAATAGAAAATAAAAATCATTTCAGCAGGTGTAATCGTTATTGTTGTTTTCTCATCATCACAATTGTTTGGTTGTTGTTGTTTTTTTTTTTTGCTATTCTCTCTTCCGTTGTGTAAAGCTTTCGTTGTTGTTTTTATTACGTTTATGGAATTTCCCATTAAATTGTATATTTTTATCCTTGTCTTGTTAGGATATTGCCATCCTTGTTTAATATACGCTTGTATCAAAATAACAAAATAAAAAAAAAAACAAATGAAACGGTAAAAGTAAAAACAACAAATGTGTGTTACTTGGGTGAGAGTGCAAAACTAAAACACAAACACAAGTTCACCTATTCCTACACGAGAAAAAATACAAATCAAAACAAGCTAAAGACAACAATCAAGTTTTGTTTTTAACTAAAATAACAACAAAAATATGAAATTGAAAACAGGCGAGAAAAAGACACACAAAACCATACACACACATATGAGAGGAGCAGGCAAAACAAATTTTCTATGTTATTGGGGTTGTGATTATTCATAACAAACAAAAAAAAAATCAAAAACAAACACCAACATTGTAAAGGGTAGTGTGATGTGGTGTGGTGTGATATGCTGTGGTGGGAGAGTTTGTTTAATATGGGAGCAAAAGGCAATGCTTGCTCTACTGACAACAAACACAAATTTTATACGAAGTTATACCACGCATAGATTGAATTGTGTGTGTGTATGTGTGTGTGTGTAAGGGTAAACATATCGTATGTTTATTTGTTTTTGGTTTATTTTTCTTTCTTTCTACTATTTGTTGCTGTTGATTCATGGCGATAACGATGATGATTTGAAATGGGTCAAACGTTAGTGGACTCTTTTTCCTTTTTTAGCTCCCTCATCACCACGATTTGTTGTTTTATTTTACTCTCTTGTTTTGTTTGTTTTTACCTTGACTCATACCCTCAGCATAAAAGAAAGAATGGTTAATTCCTCTACCGTTACTTGTAAGAGTGAATGAGTAAACATGAGTTGAGTTTTTGTAGTCGTCAGGTGGTGTTGTAAAACAAAATCAAAAAAGAAAAAAACACTTACAGGGGTTTGTTCTGTATTTAAGAGCCAGAGAGAGAGAGAGAGAGAAAGTAAAATAATTGTGTCTTGTTTTCTATGAGATTTACTTGTTGTTTTCACTTGTTGTAACTACAGCCCAGTTGTAACTGATTTTTTTTGCAAAAGGAGAGTCTTTCAGTGTCTCAGGTTTATTTAGGGAATTTTTATAACAGTTTGTGTTTGCCCCAAGTGTTTTGTTTTACCATTTCATGCTCTTACACCAGCAGTAATCAAACAAATAAATGGAGAAGGGATTTCATTTATTAAACCAGTTGCTTAATGTGGGCTCTGTTATAATTCTCTCTTTTCGGAATATTTAAGGAGCAATTGCCCTAGTGTTGGTTCTCTTACTTCTTGTTTATTTTATTTTTTTACGTCGTTTTTCAATTGAAAAAAAAATTGTCTTGAGACTACTGGTTTGTAATAAAGAGAGCATTTGCATCATAAAATTGATCTCCTTATTAAAGGACAGCAAACATATCACACTGTTTATATCTCTTAGAAGCCGGCTTTTCGCTTTAAGAGAGCATTATATTGTGTGTTGTATTAAAAAAGATGTTTCAAGGGAGAAAAAGTTGAAGAAAGAGTTGATCATCATAAAGTAATCGAGGCTAAACTGAGAGTGTATTTGCATTGAAAGAAACTTTGCAAATTTTTATGCCTTCTTGTGGAATATTGGTGCAAATTGTTTTCTCTCGTTCAGGCCTTTGGTAACAATGGAATATTACTCCATCTGGTACCATTTTCCGTTTGTTTAAAACATACCAATCGTTTGTTCAGATTTCAGCATCTCGTGATGGTTTCGAACCCTTTGATCCGATTCAAAAGAGAATATAACCTTAGCGCCTAGGGATTTTCGGCTTTAGCTCATATTCCTTTGATTTGGTGCACTTCACATATGATTTCTTACCTTTTTCTGCTTTCGTAATGCACACATCTTCAATCGGCAGTAATTATTCGATGCAATGAACATTTTTTTATTGGTATTTAAAGAGTCCCCGGACGTATACTCATCTAGTACCCAATTTCTTCTGCCTTCTATTCTCAAATGTTTTTGAATTGCGATTAGAGAAGTTGCCACTGGTTTCAATAGTTTTTCTTGAGGTGTAAAATCAGAATTCATGAATTAATCGTTGCAAGTTCTTTCCTATTTCTTCGTAATCCTCTCTGAAGGGTTGCAAAAACCAATTATGTATGTATGTATGTGTTTTTGCCATGTAAAATGTTATATAAATTATTAGAAATACTTCTCATGTGCGAAATATACGTTCTTCTAGTGTGAATTCCTTTTCCTTTTGCTGCGAAAACATTATAATTCGCAGTTAAAGACTACAAAATATCACTCGACTCTTACATACGCATAAATAATTGGCCATTACAACCCTTCAGTCAAGATTATGGCGTAACTTCTCACACAACACATGTTGTGTGTGTTCAATTTTATACATGAGTGGCGGGACCTACAGTTTAAAGTCGACTCTGAACGACAGTTTTGTGAAACTTTTCATGGCAATTTTATTTACTCTCCGAGCTTTTAACAGAAATCTGCTAAGAGGAAGTCGCCGAAGAAATATTTTTCATATTTCGTTTTGACGTCTGACCTCCGGTTTGAACCGTGGCCAACACACTACCTACTAGACTACGGCGACTTGGCCAATTGTCATTAACAAAATTCTAATAAAAGAAACTACATGACAGATATCGTTGGAAAAAAAAATTCTTCAAAATGTCTTCAACAAAACCCCCTACATATTTCGATTGGTACACCTTCCCTCTTTTAAAACTCTCTTCTCGACTCTTGTTTACTTTAATTCCGTACTTTGTATTTGTGATAAAAATAAACTGTAATATTTACTTCTAAGTTATAACAGTTACATGTACGCCATGTGCCTTATTCAACAATCTTTTCCATTTATTTGTGGCTTTTAAGGCAGCCTAGAACAACCTGTGTGAATGAAACATTTTATAAATACAAGCTTCTCTCTTTAGAATAATTTATCCTGAATGCTCTTTTACTCTAAATATTCTGAGCTCTTTTTCCTCTTTTATATTATAACAGAATCAAAATAATGCCAATTGGAATGTATTTGTTGTGTTATAAAACTGTAATAAACAGGACGGAGTATAAATAACAAAAATATTTCTCCCTTATAAGAGAGTCAGTCATTTAGTTTGTTGTTGCTGTAAGCAAGCAATGAAGGTTGTTATTATTTTTCTGTTTGTTGTAATTTATTTGAGAAATTAAAAAAAAGTCTCAATATTATCAACAGGCATAAAAGCAACCTGCTGCTGCTGTTACTGGTTTTCTGGGGATATTTTTTTTTACTCTCTTTTATGTTTGTATGTTTGGAGTTAGTGTTGTTGTTGTTGTAGCTTGCTTTCCTGTTTCGGTTTTTGTTTTGTTTGTGTTTCGTATATATTTTCCTTCCTTTTGAATGTTCGTCGTGTGTTGTGTTTTCAAAAAACACACGATGAGTGTGTGTTTTTTTTGTTTTGCAGTCAAGCGAGGAGTAAAAAAGAAAAACCGAAAATACCACGACGTTAACGATGAAACACGAAATTCAACAGTTTTATGTGTATTTCGATGGCATTGTTGTTGTGCAGCTTGTTGATGATGATGTTTTTTTTTTCCTTATTTTTGTATTCTGCTGTATGTTAATAATGAAATGTCGTCGCTGTTGTTGTTGGCTGCCAACGTTAACGTTTGTTTATCAATATTTTGTTTTTCTGTTTTTTCCTTTTACATTTTATAGCCTTTTGAGTGAGAGGTTTACGTTAATGTCCTCTTTGTTTTGTGTGCCTGTGTGCGAGTGTGTGTTTGCCTGTGTGTGTAAGAGCATGTTTTTAAATGCACGAAACTCCGAATAAATTTCTGTAGGTATATTACCTTTGTATGCCATACGTTTTTACTTCAGTCTTCGTACAGTCTTCGCTTTAACCCGTTCCAAATTCTGTCCGCCGTTTGCTCTATATATATATATTATATACAACAACAACAATAATAATAAAAATATTAAAAAATTGGTCTACTACAGTTATTTAAGCAAAAAAAAGTTTTATTTTCTTTAAAAAAAAAATTCACAAAAATTTTTGTTTATTTTTACTCCCTTAAACAACAATAACAAAAAATTATCATCGCTATTTGAAATAATAATAAAAACTCTCTTGCTACGTGTAGTTTTTTTTTTCATTTGGAGAACATCATTAACTTGTAACTTCATAATCATTATTTAAAAACAGCGGATATAACCGCAGTAGCATCAACAGCAGCGACAGCAGCAACAGCAATATCATTGTTATTAGCATTCACTTCTCTGTTACTCTCTTGCTCGCTCTTAACCTCTCTATAAATTGTACTGTGTTGCTATTTTGAGTGTTTATTTCTTGATAAGGAGTACTTTTGTGCAATTCTTTACTACTCTTTATACTACGCTCGTGCTACTACTACAAAACCAAAAACAGCAACAACAGCAGCAGCAGCAAAGCAAAAGAAGCATCATCATTGTCATCACCATCACAGTATCATCACCACTGTCACTACCATTACGATAACCACCGTGTATTTTTGTTTTTTTTGTGAAAAAGAACGAAAGCAAGAAAAACAGACCGAAAGAAAGAACGTAAAAAAAAAAACAAAAACAAATCAAAGTTAAGCTTAAAAGGTACAATTCGTTAACGTCGTCAGTAACGCTAGCAACATCGTTCTTAAACGTCGTCGTCATTGTCGTGTGCTTACGTTCATTTGTTCGTTCCTTCGTTCGTTCGTTCGTTCATTCGTTCTTTTGCCAACAAAATTATTTCTGTTTTTGTGTGTGAAACATACACGTTCGTTTGTTGTTTAAACGCTTTTAACGCAATAGTTAACGTTGGTCTCTCACGCAATAACCATCTTTTTAACTCTTATTGAACAACAACTTGACTGCATTTTAAAAAAAAATCAAATCAAAATCCAAAATAAAATAGAAAAATTTTATCACAAATTTTAACGCGAATTTAATAAAAATTAAAGAAAATTTTAACAAAAAATTTCAAATAAAATAATACGTTGTCGTGTTAAAAAAAATCCGTTAAAATAAAAAACCGCGTAAATATTTAAAACTTCTTCAAAAAAAAAAAAAATTCCAATCAAATAAAGTGTTTTCAAATAAGTGTGTTTAATTTCTTCTTCTTCACACAAAAAAAAAAACAAAACTTCTACTACCATCTTGTGAGTTTCTCTATATTTTTAACAAAAATCTTTTGTTTTTTAGAAAAAACTTAAAAAAAAAATATTTAGAAATTAAAAAAAAAAACAACAAAAATCTTAAAACTTCTTTCTAAATATTTTTTCTTTAATGATTCATTAAATTTTTTTGTTGTTTCTCTTGCTTGTTTTTTTTTTAACCAAAAATTCTTTATAATTATAGCAGCCTGCCTGCTGTAATTATTTTTAAACTCTTTATTGCTTTTCTTGTTTAGGCTTTCAAAACCTCTTCTTGAAAATAATTCATACAATGCCGCAAAGCTTAGCTTCAGTTATAAAGAAAAAAAAAAACATTTTTCTTTCTTTATGTCATTTCATTCTTAAAAAAAGAATGAAAAAAAAATAAACCGAATTACAGAATGAATTTTAAATAAAAAAAACCAAAATTATGGAAAAAACGTGCGATTTTTCGTTTTCAAACTACACCCAGTTACACATACAATTCTACATGCTCTCGACCTCTCTGTTTCGCTCTCTCTCTCTATCTCACTCTGTATAGAAAAAAAAAATTCACACACACGTTTGCTAGAGTATCTTGAAACTCGTATTAAAATATCTTTAGTAAAAGTTCATTGATACCGTTTACACCATTTCCCATAGCAAATAAGCCTGGCTTGTAGTTTGTCTTATAAGAGACATATCATAGGCATTCTTATAAGATTTAGTTGAAAGAGTTATGAGAAAGAATAAAAAAGAACAGATCCTAGAAGCAATTTTCTTAATTTTATAAGGTTTTCGATTTATTACCCATGTATACCCAGGGTATGAAATAACAGGATTTATTTGATCAAATTTACACTTAACTTGCAGTGGGTAAATTGTAAATTCTTAGAATTTTAAATCCTGGTGTAGATGGTAAGCAAAGGGCTATCTAATGAAAAACAAAAATACTTTATAATTGGATTTTTTTTGCTATAATATAGACTAAAAAGTCTAAGAATAGGAATAATAAAATAGGAATTTCTGTGGAAAATTTAATTTTAAAAGATTTTAATTTTTTGGATTTTTTATATTAGAAAATAGGCCATTTAAATTGAAATAAAATAGTAATACAATTTTGAAAAATGTTAATATGTTGTTTATATAATACTCTGACTGTGTTCTCTTATAAATAATTGAATATTTATTAAATATTTTATGGAAAATAAGAAAAAATCTTTGATTTCATTTCATATTTATCAATAGGCCCTTCAAATACATATATTTACAATATACAATATATTGAATCATTGTTTATAAATCAAATAAAATATGCACTTTGATTTCATTTGATATTCATACTTAAACCTTCGCAATTTAATTTTTTTTCTTCTCTTTTTTTCTACTATATTTTTGATAAGTTTCGAATGAAAATGTCGAATAAAAATAAATAAGAAACCCGCCTTTTATGTAGAAAAAAATTAAATCCACATACTATCTGATTATAGTTCTGCTACAGAATTTGAGGAAAATTTGTCCTCTCGGTATATTTTTCATTGCCATATTTCTCTCCATAAAGATGATTCTTAATATTGTTTTAAAAACCGATAAATTGGTTTATATTACTTGGGTAGTCAAATGAAAGTGAAAACCTATTTTATTTTATTTATTTATTTATTACAATACAATTACAAATAATATTAGAATTATTACGAGGGGAGTAACTTTGACCATATGCTCGGTGTATTGTCACAGACCAGTCTCTAGTGGGAATCGAACTCACGCTAATAGTCTAGCACACTATCAGGGCACACAAAAAGTGAAATCCAAATTTGCAGCAATAAAAGAAAAATCATGATTTAATTTTTTTTAAATTACTTCCTCTATAAAATGTAAATGAAATGAGTTCAGGATTCTAATTAAAAATAATTCAGAATTTTACAATCCTACATTCTTTACAATCTTCACTTTGAAACCCAATTCGCAAAAATATGATTGCCTGGTGTTACACACAGTTACTAAATTATACATACGGTTAACAAATTTCAGAAATTTTTTAACCAATCCGTTTTCGTTGAAAATCTTTATAGTTTCATTGATGTTAAGACGGTCTTTTGCATTGGTTAAAAATTTTCTGAAATTGAACTGAATTGTGGCCCTGCACAGGCTCACAAAGGTATGCATCCGATTTACAAATTTCACAAATTTCTGAACCAAAGCAAAAGACCGTCTTAAAATCGAAGAAAGATGTCAGACAATTATAAATATTTTCAAAAAAAAAAAAAACAAACGAAGTGGTAAAAAAATTTCTGAAATTTGTTATCCGTATGTATACTTTTGTGGCTATGTGTAGATATTCCGAAGTGTGAAAATGTTTGAGTTTTAACTTTTTGTATCTTGCTATGCCCTTAAGCGGTATTTTTTATCAATAGAGTTCTTCTTCATAGACAGACATTATCATTTTAAAACATTCAAAAAATTGATGTGGAAAAAAAATTGATTTCTTAATTCGCAATTGATAAAAAATATCATGGTGATGTAGAAATTTCTTTAATTATAATGAGAACTCTAAGGCTATGCAATGTCATATTAAAGCAAAACATTATTTCTTCCAAATTTGTCTTGTTTCTTCAGCTTCCTATAAAACTTGACCAAATTTGCTCAATTAATTCAAAGTTGTTCAAAATTTTTTTAAATTTGTTTTAAAATTTACAACTTGAGCCAATCTGCAATAGTCCAAGAGTGAAGTGAATTTGATTAATTTTTTTCTTTCTAATTGGTCGTTTAAAAAAGTAGGCGAAAAATATTTGTGATAAAAATCGTAAATAATAGTTTTAACACAGGAATATTTAGTTTGGTCCTGTTTATGAAATCTTCTCTCTTAAAATCTTAGCAGTTTAATAGCTTTTCAAATACACTTTATTTTGTCGTATAAAGAAAACTAATTATTTTAGAAGAATATGTATTTATTTATAAAATTTAATGAATTCTTTCCTTTTGAGAACTTTTCGAAAATTTTTTTAACACATACTGACAAATTTCAGTTTCGAAAAGTAGTTTGCAGAGAAGAAAATAGGGGAAAAAGTGCAGCTAAGTAGTGTTAATAACTAGTCTTGAGTTTTATTACATAATAAACGGCCGATTAAACAAACTGTAACTGCCCAAAGTCTCTAATCCTACACTACCGCTGTAGTTATTTTTCTTTTAAATTTATATTTCCTATAAGGCAACTTGTTTAAGAGTCTAAATATGCATTAAAGCAAACATTTTATATCCTGAAACAATTTCAAATTAGAAAAAAAATACTGATAATAATAAAATTTTATTCGTCGTTCAGAGAGTGTTAAAAAATGCCGGAGAAATCTAATCCTTTTTGAATAATATTAACATTTTCCATTTTCTATTGAGAAAGTCAAAAATTAAGAACAGGGAGATTTTAAATCGAAATATTGTTACTTTGTGTATTCGAATGTCAAACATATTTCTTATTTACGTTTCTATTGTGCTGATGCATTTCAAATTTAGTCCTGATACTGATTGTGGTAAATTATTTCTTGATATAAATAACCAAAGAGGCTAAGTTGCATACCCCTTCTACCAGTTCTAGTTCGCATTATATTTGATGCTTTTCTACATGGCAGTTGTTGGCATACTTGGGCAACTAATTGATGCATAAATTCCATATTTGCACAGAAAATGTAATTTAAATTTGCAAGTCTCTAAACTATTTTCCCTGAAGACAACGTTCGCAATAGTAGTTAAATTTGTGGGGAAAATTTATGTCAATTCTTATAATTAAATTATTAAGAATTCAGCAGTTTTTATTATGGTTTTGATAGTCTTACATCTCTCAAATATTTTTAAGCAGTTTTCATACAATTTTTAAATGTTGATCTCATATGCATATTTCACTGAGAATTTTAGAAATATTTTCACCAATTTTTTTTAGGAATCTTATTAGAATTGTTAAACGTAACTGAAATTTAAAATTTCTGTAAAATTACTCTATCAAATGCATGAATGTAGAGGCATTTGATATATTTTATTTCCGTAAATTATGTTTTCAAATTAAATTTTCCTTTTTATTTTTGTAAATTATTGAATTTTTTTGGAACGATTTACGGGAAATGGTGTTTTAAACAAGCCTTGCTTAGAGTTTGTTACTCTCTCTTTACCTTTTTTATCTCTATGTAGCTTTGTTTCTCTTGCTCCCTTCTCTCTCTTTCTCTCTTTTTCTTATCTTCTTAACTCACAAACAAATTTAGCACCCATGAAAGACAAGAGGCAAGAAAAAGAAGAAAAAAAAATGCCAAACAACCGGCAAAATAGAAATTCCACAAAAATATTAAGACCTCAACCTCAGAGTGTGTGTAGAAATAATAAAGAAACAGAAGAAACACGTTTATATTGTTAACAACGACGAAATTGGTAAGAAAGGGAGAGACAAACAAACCCAAAAGAAACTCAAGTTGGCAACGAATAAGAAAATGAAGAGAAAATGATAAAAATAAAAACCATTTAGATTTTGCTGAATTGCTTTTTTTTTTTTTGTTCAAATCTACTGCGAAAGGCTTAAAGAAAAAAGAAAAAACACACTTGGAAACACAAAAACAGATAGACAGAGAGACAGACAAACATATAGACGGATAGACCTATAGAGAGAGAGGGACATTAAAGAGGAGAAAAAGAAAAAAAAGTGAAAAAAAGGCCAAAAGAATTTACCATTGAAGTATGACGAGACGAGTGTGTAAAGGCAGCCAACATAACTTGACTAAAATCAAAAGTCACACAGGCAAACATATGCTCATACTTCTTATTACCGGTAACAATAATGTTAATGATCATTATCTAGGGCAAATATTATAATAAAAAAATAATAAAACAAAATAAATTGTTTAGGCCTAAACAATCAGGCCTTAAATGGCAGTGACAACATCACTTTTCTTTCATTTTCGTTTTCTATTCTTCGAAAGCCTGCCTGCCTTTGGCTTGTACATATTATTTTCAAGTGTCTTCTTAAGATTCTTTTTCTTTTTATTTTTTGGCTTAAGACGGTTTGCTAGTTTACAAAAAAATAAAATCAAGTGTTGCGTTGCTTTTAATGGCAAGTGTTTAAAGAAAAAAATCGAATATAAAATAAATTACAAGCAAAAAAAAGGAAACAACAAAAAAATATTTTATAATTAATAAAAATTTGTTTGTTTTTTTTTAATGAAATCTAATTTATTTCTCTTTAATTTTAGTGCATATTTACATACATATTTCAACAAAACTTTCAGTGTTTCCTTGCAAAAAATTAATTTTTAAAACTTAAAAAAAGTAAGAAAAAAATATTTCCTACTCTTCATTAAAAATTAACTGCAAATAAATCTTCATAAATAAAAAATCCAAAGTGTTTAACTACAACAAAAATCCCAGTGCAATTTTATACAAAATTTAAAAATAAAAAATATATAAAAGTATTCCTAAAACAAAACTTAAGTTTTTAATTCCAAAAAAAAAAAGCAAAAATAAAGTGTTAAAATTCCGGCTTTTGTGGCTTAAAAAATATTTAAAAAAAAAGTTGTAATAAAAATACCAACACAATCGCTTTATAAACTTAAATTATAAAGAAAAGTTTAAAAAAAGTAATAAAAAAAGAAACAAAAAATAATTTTAAAAATCTCTTTACAACACTTTTAAAGAAAAAATAAAAACAAAAAAAAATCTCATCACAAATCTTTTTGACTACACTAATTGGTAACGTTTGAAATGCATTTTCTTTTTTAATATTTTTTTGTTTTTATTTTATATTTTTGTTTTACTTTAAAATTGATTTTAAATAATTTTTAATTAATATTTTTAAAATTTAAGCTTATTTTCTTATGTTAAAAATAAATTACTTTTTATAACAATTTTTTTTAGCCAAAAAAATTATTTTTTTTTATTTTTATTTTTGAACTCTAAATTTATTTCAACATTTATTTATAATTTGTATTTTTTCTTTTATTTTGAAGCTGAGTTTAAGTTCAAGTATATTATTTTGTAGTGAAGTCTCTTCTATCTTCTGTTTAAAAATTATTTCTTAGTGCCACTGACAGCCTGCATCCTGACTGACCAGTCTGTCTAATCCATAAATTCTACTACTGGCCATAAAATAAAGACTTTCAAACAGAAAAAATAAGTCTCTGGTTACACCAAATTTACTAATTTCATTTTTGGTTTTCTTAATAATTTCAATATACTCTTAGTGTTTTATACCGTCATAGATTTTAATAGGCTTGGCAAAGCAAATCTTTAAATCTGCTTCGCTTAACTAAACAGTTGCTTAAGCAGCAAAGCTCTTCTAAGGTATATTAAAGGTCGCGTTAAAAGAGTATACTATTATAGCCGTTCATTCTCAGCCATTCTCTCAGACCTTATGCCAATTTTATAAATGTATGGGGTTTATAACACATAAAATCTGGCCAGACAAGTTCTCTGGAAGCCCAGAAAGTTTTCGTGTCGAATAATGATGGAAAAGACTTCCCTTACTACCCCACATTTAAGCGTTTGAAGAAGTTATTTCGGTAGGGCCATACAAAATTCGTATTGAATACTAGTGGAGAAGACATGTCCAAAGGTCTTCACTTCGTGACTTCTCATTGAAGCGCCTACAGAAGTCATTGCAAAATATTATCAGTGATTAGCTAAATTATATATGCCAAGGAGCTAATGATGTTGTTGTAAGCGCTTACAGATTCCTAGTAGGAATTTCAGGTAGACGTAACGCTATTGCCTTCCTCATAAAATTTCAGATTTTTTTGATATCATTCTAAAAGTGTTCTTGCCTAATTGGCTATTACAGCTCTTTAGTCAGGATTACAACCTAGCCAGGATTACAACACCGCCCATATTGTGTGTGTCCTTTTCCGTGGACACCGAACAATAACTTTCTGAGAAATTTTTTATTGCAATTTTATTTTTTGTCAGAAGATTACCGAGAGGAAGTCGCCGTGTGTAATATTTTTCATATTCCCTTTTGTTTGTGGTTATTTGCACCACGTGCTCTCGTCTAAAAAGCCAACCCACTACTCACTAGACTACGGCGACTAGTCAGTGAGTCGATCTAGTCGACCCACCGAATCGGCGATTGGAGCTGTTACAACCAAATTTCGCATCAGTTTCGCTTTACTACACATTAAGACAACACACTACGTACTAGACTACAGCGTCTTCTCGGGATAAGGCACATTAGGGGATAAAATCATAACAAATTTATAGTCGTAAGGATGGATTAACTTTCTCAGTTTTCTTGTTTGTGGCCTTTAAAAGTTAAGTGCCAATTCCACATTTGAATTAATTTTAATTATCGTGCCATTTAAGTGCCTTAACTGTTTTTCTTACCTGTTGCCTCCATGCTAAAGACTCCACAGTAGAGTCGCTCATAAAATTCTGTCTGTCTTTGCCACAGACTTTCGACATTTTTGGATAATTTTTAATTTGGCGTAGACGCTAGAGATCTAACGAGCGCTTAGTTATCGGTAAACATATGTATATTCCCTGTGCACAGTATACCTTGAAGATATTTCGCATCTAAAAACTTTAGATTCGAGTGATTCATGTGATCTTTGTCAGAAATGTGCGCGGAAAGGTGTATGGCATTGTCTAATAAAATTATGGAATCAAAAAGAAATTTTCCTTCATTACTTTCAGATATTTTGTGCATAGAAAATGAATCCCATTTTGCCTGACTTATTTTTCTTAAGTCTTTCTTTTTTTGTTTTAACAGATTTAAAGTAATTATTGGAATGATTTTGTGCATTCCTTATAGTAGCCATTTTTCATTGTCAGGTTTTATTTAAAAATTTAAAATTTTCATTTATTTTTCATCGTTTTTATGAAGAAATCTTATTACAGTTTATTTTTTAAAAATAATTTAAATTAAATTTTTTATTTCTTATACAATAAATTCAAATAATTTTCCAAAATTTTCCATTAACCATGTTCTACAGTAAGTGAGAAAAGTAAACGCTAAGAAAACACAAAAAAAAAACTTAAGACATTTACTTTAAAAACACAATTTATATCAAACTTACTGTAGAACTCTTATACTCTTATACTAATACATACTAATCATGTGAAAAAATCTTTTCTTTCTAACCCCCAAAATAAACAAAAAAAAAACTTTGAATAATAGTAAAGAACGGCTACTAAAAATCTAAAATAAGTTTGTGGTATCCTTTCTCAAACAAATCCATATTCAAATAAACCTTTACCAAGAAATCCTACAACTCTTATACTCTACTTTCAACGCATATATTGAATCTTGTACGTGTTTTTTGTTTTGTAACAAATTGTTGCTAAATTTTGTAGGCATATAAGAGTAAACAGTATTACAATAAAAACAAATATTAAAAATTAAAATTACATATCACAAGAGAACAAAATATAAGAGAAATCAAAAAATTTTAACAAAAACTAGAGAAAATATAAGAGATTTTTAGCGAAACTTTATAAAATATAAGAGAATTTTATGGAGATTATTTATTAGCGAAAAAACTTAAAACAACAGAGCTTAGCCAGAATTGTTAGATAAATCAAACAGTATAAGAAAATTTTTTTTAAATCATAAGCCCTGAAATAGATATTTTAAATGTTTAGTTTTATATTAATACATATAAATAAAAATAAGGTTGTTTGAAGGTCAAAAACAAAAAAAAAAAACAAAAAAACGTAGAAAGAAATTGTAAAAATAACTTAACAAATCAATTAGCAATTCGTATGGTTGTTTTATAAATATAAACAAATAAATAAAATTTATAAAAAATAATTCGAAAAACAAAAAGAAATCAAATTATAAATAAAACCCCTCTTAACAATCAAAGTAATTCATTAGCAATCAACAAACCCAAGTCAATTGTATAAAATAAATATAACTCTTATACATTTAAAAATTCAAACTCTTATACACTTTTGTGAAATATTTCTTATAGCGTATAAGTAAAAATTTTATTAACAAAAAAAAAAAAACACGAAGTTAGTGGGCTTGTTACACGATATACAAGCCCAATTTTATTATCATTAAAACAACTAACTCAAGAAAACGCGTTTTGACAATCAAATAAAATCAATAGCGTATAAATATCAATCAAAACAAAACAAAATAAAAAATATATATACATTATTATACGTAGTATAGCAAATTACATATATACTTACTTACTCTTTAAAAAACTTTTTAACTTCTTTTGAACATAAATCAGCTATTTTCTACAAACTGACAATCTCCCCTTAAACAAACCTCATTCTAAAAAAAAGAAACCCTTTTCCAAACAGCGTGTGATCTTTATTATATAAACTCTTATACTTGACAATCTATCTACTTATACAATCATATTATATATATTAAAATCTATAAATATTTAATAAATAAATTAATATTCTAATCTAGAAACAAGAATAATAAAACTCTTATACTCTTATACATTATAATTATTGTCTTATACACATATACTTATACTGTATTAATTCAATCTTGTATAATCTATATAGACAATCTTAATCAATCATCTTAAAAAACAAAACTTAAAGTGTTTCAATATTCTAAAGATATACGATATATATATACTCTCATATTATACTCTTATACTTACTCTTATACTGTTGTAAGATTTTAAAATTAAACTTAGCAATTTTTTTCCTTTTAGCAAAATACCTTATAAGTAGTAAATATTAAAAAAAAACGAAATAAAATTAAATCAATTAGAACAACTTAATCAAACTTAATTAAATATTTAATCGAAAAAGAAAAACAAAAAATTAATCATAGCAACAATTTGTTTAATTGTAAACAATCCTCTCTTAAACCACTCATCCTTTCCATTTCCTTAAATACCACAAATAATTCCGCAAAAAAAACAAAACAAAAAAAAAACAAAACATTAAACTCAACTTCATTAAACGTTTAAAACGAGTTTTTGTTTAAAATAAAAAACAAATTTTAAAATTGTTTAAAAAGTTATTAAAAAAACCGGAATCAATAAAAGCTTTCATTACGTTTCTCAGTGTTAGTGCTCAAAAAAGAAAAAAGAAAGTTCCATCACAACGCCTGTTTTAACAACAGCATTAACAACTACAACCCTAAGCGTCTAAATACAGTTCAATACTTAAGCAATTTATAATGGTAAGAAGAATTCCTTACAACAGCAAAAAAATGATTAAAAATATAACAGAATTTGAAAATATTGTTTTAAAAAAATTGGCTTGTATTTGAAACGTTTGGTAAAAAAAATATATGTGACATATGCATGTCACATGTCATGTGTCATTTTTGTGTCACATGTCATGTGTCATTTTTGTGTCATTTGTCATCATAAAACCGAATATTTACTGTGTGTATTAATTTTTTAAAGTGTCACATAGTGACATTAGTAATGAGTCATACTTTTGTCACTTGCCTTAGTAGCTTTGTTTTAATATTTTATTGAAAAAAATTCTTTGTCATTTCTGTGTCATTTTATTCCATTTTTCCCAAGTGAAGCCATGGTAAAAACCATTGTCATTGCTGTGTCACTTGTTATATTGTGTATTTAAAAAATATTATTCTAAAGACAGATTTTTGTGTTATTGTCATGTGCTCATCTTTTTTCTATCATTTGTAAAGAAAATTTGAAAAAAATATTGGAAACTATTCATTAAACAGAATGATGTGTTTGTCATTTTGTGTCATATTTGCTACTAATATTGATATGTAATTAACTTCATGTACATCTTTCTTTATATTTAAAAGAAACTATATCCGTATGATGTCATCATGTCATAGTCATAATGATAACGAAAATATGTAATGTGAGGTCCCTGAATCAATTGTTGTCCTAGTTCTAAAATGTTATCACTAAGGCTTAAGAAACATTTTGTTATATCACACATACATAATTGGCCATTACAACCCCTCAGTCAGGAATATGACTTTGCTTCTTACATTATAACGAAAATGTCAAGTTAATACCTGGTTTCTGTGACGTTTGTCATATAATTTAAAAATTGATTTTCAAAAGACATCAATAAATATAAAGAAAATTGCTTAATACTCTATAGAATTACAAAATGACATGTCACGTCATGTCATGTCACTTGTCATACAAAATTAAAAATTTTATTGAGCGGAATTTAAGGAAAAGTGTTATATTCTCAATGGTATTAAAACTCATAGTTGTAACACATTGAAATACCTATGGTCGGTAACGTGTTGAAAATAAATACCATAAGTTTTCCATTGTCAGATTTTGTTTAAAAAATCCAAGTTTTACTAAAACGATTACAAACCATTAGAAGTTTTCTTGTGTCAAACAATTGAGTTTAGCACTTTATATCGCTTGTCATAATTTATATTGCTTTGCAAAGCACTGCATTCTATAACAAAAAATGAATAATTTGTCTGAATTTGTCATTTTTTATTGACACAATATTTTTGTCATATTCTGTAATTTTTACTTTTTTTGAGAAATCCTGTTGCAATTCATAAAAAATATGGGAAATTTAGATCAGCAGTAAAATGATTAAACTTCTACAGCAATTGATGACAAATGTCACAATACTGACAAATGTCACAATAATGACAAATGTCACAATAATGACAAATGTCATAATAATGACAAATGTCACAATAATGACAAATGTCACAATAATGACAAATCTCACAAGAATGACAAATGTCACAATAATGACAAATTGTATTCTTTTTATTTTTATTTCCAAATGTTTCAAATATGTACTTCAAAGAAAATTAAATTCATGCCAATATTATTATCAGCTTCTGTAGTATAACTTTGAGATTTTTGTCACTGGCTTTAATTATAATTTTTAAATTAAAAATAAATAAAAATTTTTAATCACAATATAATTAATTACTCTCTTATATTACATGCAAAACTTAAGTTAAAAAGCCAAGAATTAAAAATAATTTTAATACTACTGTTAACGAGTTTATGACAATTTATCACTATTTCTTGTTCTTCTTCATCATCTAATTAGTAGTTCTTTATAAATACTGCTGCTGTTATTCAAATACTATTTTATTAACTAATTATTATTCTTATTCAACTATTTACTACCACTACAACTACTACTAATACTAATGCTACTGTTATTTTTACTACCACTATTTATTTAAGCTTAACTTTTAATTTTAGTTTTTAAGTTTCCTTTGCTAATGCTACGGTTATTTTACTATATTGCTCTCTTTCGATACACTGCTCTAATTTTGCTTTATTATTATGATTATGATTATTATTGAACACTTTGTTTTAAAGATTTTTAAATTTTCTCTCACTTGAACTGTTTTTTAAAGGCTAAATTTTTTCTTATTCACCTACACGCTCTCTTTCTCTCTCTCTCTCTCTCTCTGTCTCTCTTGTAGTATATTTCACGAATTCTTGTTTAATATTATATTGAAAAAAAATTTTTAAATAAATTATACTACAAATTAATATCATATACAAAAAATTAAATTATTTTTAATTAATTTTATTTATTAATTATGTTTTATATTTATACGTTTTAATTTAATTTTTATTATTATTTTTTTTATTATTTAAATGATAATTTAATTTATATTTTTTTAAATTTTAATTTTTCAATATTTTCATTTACACATACTTTTATAATTATTTTTATTTAATAATTTCGGCTTGCTTTCTAGTCCCTCCCTTACTTGCTTAATTGTTCATTACAACCCTTTAATCGGGACTAAAACCTAGCTTCTCGCGACACCCATGTTATGTGTGTGCTAATTTTTATACATGAGTGGCGGGGGAGCTACAGTTTAATGTCGACTCCAAACGACAAATTTTGTGAAAAACTTTTCAAGGCAAATTTATTTAGTCGGAAAATTTTTGTCAGAAGACTGCTGAAAGGATGCCACTGAAGAAATAATTTGTTCGTAATTCGTTTTTATTCGAGATATCTGAGATGGGGGTTTCAACCATCAGTTCACGTCTAATAAGACCACACAGTACTTACTATCCACACAATACCTTCAGTAAACTGCAGTGACCAGAATGGGTAAAACACTGGAAAAACCTCTTATATGATCCGAAAATATAGGCAAGCCCTTGTCTACTCGCTCCATCTCTGCTGAAATTACATGATGGAGAGATCACCTGTTGCATAATGAGTCAGTAACCAGCACTCGCGTCACTTTCTTGACATCCCCTGATGAGGATGTCACAATTTACGATTAGGAACATTGTCTGGTTTGCAAATAAGTTTTCGGTAGCTTATACTAGAATGGTGTAAGTCATCGCATTTTAATGGAAAAAATGTGGATGTACTATGTACCTAATAAGTTGCCCTATGTGGAAACCTAGCATGCTTTTATGTATGGCAAGGCCACCTAAACTAACATAACCTTACAGTGACCAACACAATTACATTGCAGCCTTAATGTATCACAGTATAGCAGTATTGCAGTATTGCTTGAGTTGCGAGATTCCCAATAAACATATGAAGTGGAGTTGAGTGCAATATGTATTACATTTACGTCAAGACTGGCTAACCGTTGAGTTCTTCTTTAGGAACTATGAGTTTACTGGGGTTGTTTGATTTGGCTTCTACTAAACCAATGTCCTTTTGCACGAGACGTTTGAACAATATGTCTTTGTTATTCTGTTTCAATGGAAGTTTTAGAAATTCCAGCGTTTTCATACGAAATCTGTAGATTATCGTGCAATCATTCCACAATTTCCATTCAATAAAAATGCCGTTTTTTTTCGTTGTTGTTAATTATTTTCATTTTTTTTGAAATCTTTTTTGCTTTTGTTTTTGTAAGTTTTGCTTTCGTAATTAACATTCTTGATTGATTTATTTATTTGTGAAAATATTTCATATTTTGTATAAACACTACTAAACAAAATTTTGTAAAAACCAACCATAAACAGCAAATGCAGTTGTTGCAAGCAGCACCCACACCAGCTCATCCCCATCATTTGCATATGACGCCGCAAACATACGCCACCGCCACGTATCCGGCCACAGCAGCGGCGGCAGCAGCAGCTGCCTCTATAATGCAGCAACAACACCAACAACAACAGCAGCAGCATCAATATCAGCTGCAACAATTCTATGTTCAACAGCAACAGCAGCAACAACAGGCTGTTGCTGTGGCTCAACAGCAGCAGCAGCAGCAACAACAACAACAGCAGCAGCAGCAACATCAACAGCAACAATTGCAAATTTTGCAAACGTATATGCAAATGCAAGTGAACAATGCCAACTCGCCGGCCACGCCCACTAAATACAATGCGAATCTTATAGGCCAGGCGGCGGTGGTGGCAGCAGCCCAACAGCAGCAACAACAGCCGCAGCCAGCAACAGCTTCGGCGTTTTTTACACCAGCGTCGGCTACACCATTAACTATAATACCCACTTGTAATGGCACGGCGGCAGTGGCGGCTGCCATGTTTGCAGCAAATATAGCGGGTACGACACCATCATCGTCGTCCACAACTACTCCATCCAATAATGTAAATAATAACGTTAGTCTATCTGCAACTAGTTCTTCTCCAGCAGTAACTGCAGCGAACGGAGGTGTTGGCCCAGCCGCCACAGCAGCAGCCTACCTTAATGCCTATACGTCTATCAACAGCACTAACACTAACAACACAAATATAACTAACAATGGTCCTGGTATTTTGGGTGCAACACCCAATTTAATTATGCCCTCTAATGATTTGAATACAAAGTTCTTAAAGGGCATAAACAAGTCGTATGTTGGTATGCGTCCAGGTGCTGGTTTGCTAGGCAGTGGTCCTGGCCTAACGACCATTGAATTGGCCAACAAAACCTCTAAACTATTGTTGGCCACTTCGCCCGTGGCCGGTCACAGCCAGGCCACTTCGTCGCTAATGTCTACCAACTCCTCCCTAACAAGTCGTTGCAGTTCTGCTTCTTCTGATTGTTCTATGCCATCGCCATCTTCATTACACCTATCTTCTCCTAAAAAGGTTTGTGTCTACTTTACGTCTAGAGCAACAAAAAAAAACAAAACAAATTCTGAATTGAAAAATTTCCTCTAAACCCAGCCACGCCTCCCTCCCTCCTTTTCCCCTTGTTGTTGTCCTTTTTTCTTTCCAACTCTCTCACTCAGCTTTGATTGTTGTTCTCTGCTCGCTCTGCCGTGTATTTACTTGTACTAACACTTTTCATTTCACATTTTTCTCTTTTTGAATCTCCCTTCTAATTAATACCTTAAGTATGTATGTAGTTTGCAATTTGTAATAATAAAACACTCTCTTTCTTTCTCTTTTGCTCTCTGTGTCTCTCTGCAATCTCTCACTTTTGTGTTTTTTTTGTGTAAAAGTAGAACGATCTATTGCTCTATTCTCTCTCAATTTCTCAATTTTGAATGATGTTGTGTAAAAAGCTTGTGTAGATCAAAAAAAAAAAGATTATTTTTTAAGAGGCAAAATGTTTATCATAAAGTTTTTTTTCTTTTGAAATTTTTAATTTCAGTGATAAAAATTAAATAAATTAATTTCTTTTATCATATAATTTAAAAATAAGTTTTTGAAATTTTTGTTAATTTAATTTTTACATTCTTTTCTATTAATTTAAAAAAAATTAAAAAACAAGAAAATCTCTTTTAAAAAATTTAAAAGAGAAGTGGAAAAAAACTTAAAAGAAGATACAATTTTAAACAGCAATTTTTTAATTAAAAACTACTTTTTCTAATAATTTTTAATTTATGTTTCTTATGTTCCAATAAAAAAAAAGATCTTTTTTTACTAAATTGGGTACAATTACAAAATAGTTTGTTAAATAAACATTTAAACAATTTGGTTAATAAATATTTTTTTTTATTAAAAAAATATATTAAAAAATTAAAATAAAATTTTTTATTAAAAATAAATAATATGATGGAAAATAAATAACAGAAAATATATATAAATAATAATAATAATATTAAAAATAAATAATATGATGGAAAATAAGAAACAGAAAATATTTCTATATTTAATAGTTTAGTAGTTATAATTTTTAAAAACATATCGATAAAGAGTAGTGCGTGTTAAATAATATTTTTTTTATATTTTCACAAAACAAATTAAAATTAAGGCAAGTAATTTTCTACATTAAAAACCTAAAAGACTAGAAATAATTTTTTTTTGAAAAAGAGGTAAAAGAATAGAAATTAAAAATAATTAAAAGAATAAGGAAAATAATAAAGTTAAAGAAAATAAAAAATGAAAAAAATATAAAATAAATAAATTTAAAAAAAAAAATAAAAAAAAAATTATAAAAAAGAAATAAAAAATATTTCAATGAAAATATATTTTAAATATAAAAAACCACTCGCAAATTCATATATTTTTTTCGATATATGAAAGGTTTATAAAACATACTTTGTTCAAAAAATTTGTTTCATAAACCCTTTACAAATTAAAAATTATTTTTATGAATACGAGAGTCAAAAAAAAGTATTAAAAAAAATTAAGAAATTATTTGCTGTATAAACCTGCAAAATTTATGACAAATTGTGGTAAAAGATTTCACATTGGTTTTCGTTGTCTTGCTTAGACTTCAGCAGAGAGTTTCTATTTTCTATATTAAAAAAAAATTTCTTGCCGGCCTACTTGCAGCAGTCCTCTGACCCTGACTGCACCCAAATTCGAAAAGGAAAACTTTCTAATTTGTATCGGGCTCTCGATAAAGAAGTCACCATGGTCTAATAGGTAGTGTGTTGGTTTAATACACGTAAGGCCTCGGTTCAAACCCCAGGTCAGAAATCACCAACAAAACGCAATACAAAAAAAAAATCGTCGGCGACTTCCTCTCAGCAGTCTCAGGGCAACAATTCTGAGTTTAAATTTAAATTGCCATGAAAAGTTTCTCAAAAATCTGTCGTTCGGAGTCGACTTTAAACTATAGGTCCCACCACTCATGTATAAAAACTAACGTACACAACATAAGTGATGTAAGAAACTAGGTGGTAATGCTGACTAAAGGCTTGTATTGATCAATTAAGTATTGTGCATAGTGCTGAGCTTACACAGTATGGGTGATGTCATAAATTAGGTCTAGGCTAAGCTACATATGTATGTTGGCTAGAGCCAATAATATGTATGTATGTATGTATGCTTGTGTGTGCTGTTAAACATTGGTGCCTCTGGAAATTTTACAAAATAATTCTTAGAACAAGTGGTTATTTTTTAATCCCAACAGTAAATCAAGTGAAATCAAAATAATAAATTGTCTGTTCTGAAATGAAACTAATTTCGGTTTCGGAAGCTTTACTCAGTTTGCTCGATTTCACAAGCACATAATGGATAGAATTCCCACTTAATACAAGGAAGAACCAGGCGTTTTGAATATATTTATCTTTAGATTTCTTTACGCTTCGGTTTCTCGTAATAGGGTGATCAATTCTTTTTATCGCCCAAAATTGACTCTTTTCATGGCTCTTAAAATGCAGTTAACGGCTTAACTTATGCTAAGTATCCAGTTTCTCAGCTTTTAGACAAAGCTTTAAGCTCGTAAACACTTTGGAGTTACGTTTTGTATAGCTTGGGTAGCGTAGCGACCTATTTTTCATTTTTCTTACTTTCAATCCATAATATTGACTTGAATATTTTATGTACATTTTATTTTTTGTTGTTGTTTTTTATATTATTTCTCTTTAATAAATTATATGGCATTTATATGCTTTGCATCGCACTAACCATGGTCATTAAGTGCAATTATTTAATGGCTATATCATATCATATACAATGTAATATTGACCGCAATTAATTAACATGGATTCCATTTTTCCTTTTGCATTTACAAAGAGTATCTCTGGGAATTTCTTTGCAGCTTGACCACCTTTTTCATACCATATGATTAATTCTATGCGTTTAGATTTTTTTTTTGTTTCGATAAAAGTAATTTTCATAGAAGCAATAGTAAGGAACACATGATTATATTCCCTGCATATAATGACATTGCATTTAAGTAGAGGACCTCCTCTTTAAATCTACTAATTATGTGGGGTGACGATGGTGTTACCATAAATTATTAATACAGTGCCAACCTATGCAAGCAGTATGTAGA
The DNA here is from genome assembly GCA_936449025.2 of Sarcophaga subvicina. Classification (NCBI taxonomy): domain Eukaryota; kingdom Metazoa; phylum Arthropoda; class Insecta; order Diptera; family Sarcophagidae; genus Sarcophaga; species Sarcophaga subvicina. The sequence goes on along the minus strand of OW388081.2, from coordinate 89,819,685 downwards.
GGCTATTGTGGTATTTTTTTTTGAAAATTAATTCATATTTATTAGTAGCTGCAGGAGGAGTTAGCAAATATGTCATGCCAATAAGCTTTTAATTTTTTAATTATGGCTTGTCTTTTGAGGTCTAGCTGGTGGAGGCTCAATAATGGTGTGGGGCTGTTTTTTATACGATGGAGTTGGACCAATTTAGCAAATTACTGAGAAAATGGATCGATTTGTTTATAAAAATCTGTTGGAAAAGGTAATGCTGCCATACGCAGAAGAAAACATGCCACTGGTTTGGGTTTTTCAACATGACAATGACCCAAAACATGCTTCAAAATTTGTTAAGGAATGGTTGAGTCACTCAAAGATAAGCGTTCTCGGATGGCCAGCTCAATCGCTAGACCTTAACCCTATTGAAAACCTTTGGAGCATCGTTGACCGCAAAATAAAATTGGATTTATTGACTAATAAACACACCATTTTTAATCGTATCCAGAACGCATGGAACAGCATTTCTAAAGTTCAAATTGAGAGGCTAATTGATTTAATGCCCCGTAGATGTGCTGCCGTCATTAAAAATAAGGGTTACTCTATTGACTATTAATTAAATTTTTAAGTTTTGTTACAGAAATACGAAAGTTGCTTTAGTTTTGACCACTAGAATTTTGAAAGAAATTCAATATTTTTAGCAAATTGATTATAATTTTTTTGCATTTACGTTTAATCTGAATAACGTGTAAACATAAAAACCAAAAAACATCCAATTTTAACCTGTTTAGCGGAAGATATTTGCTAAAATATCAAAGTGTAATGTCAGTTGCTTTAGTTTTGGCCACCAGTATATTCTGTATACAGAAATAATTTAATTTTTTCTTTAAATCTAAACTTCGTTTTTAAATGATCCCAAGTGTCCTAGTCAAAGATGAAAATTTCTGCAGAAAATCTGTTTAGTTGAGTAATTTTTTTTTATTGTTTTGATGTTATTAGCAATTCCTTTGCATGCCTTTTATATTTAATGGCATTTAATTATTGTTCATTTTTTCTTTTACAAGAATGGAAAGCCTGTCTACTCCTCTCTCTCTCCCTTTTTTTTCGAAGCAGACTGTTTTTTCCCTTATGTATCTAGCTAATCAGCCAACCTGCTGGACTTTCGATTAGTGAGTCATTGGGTTGTTGTAGTTTTATTTTTCATACTCCTGCCTAGCTTTTTATTGTCCTTTAAATATGTATATTTTTATACCTTGTTTTTATCGATTATTGTCAATGTTTTATTGCATACATTATAAAAAATTTCAACAATGTTTTGTTAATAAAAATAGGACACAAAAAATATAAAGGAAGTAAAATCTCAATATTTTTCCATTTAATATGAATTATTTTTAATTATTTAAATTTATTTTTAATTATTTTTTTTCTTTTTATTTTATTCTCTTTCTTTTGTTTTTATTTCTTATTTTCTTATTTTTTTAACAATTTTATTATTTTTAATTTTTGAATTTTTTTTTTTTAATTTTTAGTCTTAAATTATTTGTAATATTTTTTATTATTTTTTTACTTTAGAAAAATTTTTAGTTTTAATATTTTTTGTTAATTGTTCTTATAAAATATATATCTCTGTTTTATTTTCTATTATTTTTTATATTTTATATTTCCTATTTTTTACTTTTGTTTAATTTTTCTATAAATTGTATTATTTTTAAAATAAATTTTAAAAAAATTCTATTTATTTTGTAATTTTTATTTAATTTTATTTTAGTTGTATAAAATATTTTTTGATTATAAATATCTTCTTATATTATGATTTTTATTATTATTATATATTTAATTTATATATTTTACTATATAATAAATTTTTTTTAACTTTTTTATTTAATTTTTAATATTATTTTAATATTTTTTATACTTGTTGTATTTTATAATTTATTTAATTATATTTTTATAATATGTTTTATATTTATAGATTTTTTTCTATTTATATTATTTATTTGTTTGTGAATTAGAATACAACTACAAATAATATTAACAAGAACCTCTGAGAATCGAACACACGACTCTCATGCGCAACTGTTATTTTTTATAATAATTATTTTATTTTATTTTTATTAAAAACTAGTTTATTTTTATTTTTTAATTAAATTTTTTTATATTTATTTATATTTATTTATTTAATCTAAAATGAATTTTGCATTAAATAAAAAAATACATGTCTTTTGAATTTTTAATATATTTTTTTTTTTATTAATTTTAATATATTGAATATTTTCTCAACTTAAAATTTTGCAATTTTATCTTTTCTTCATTTTAATTTCTTTAATTTTTTGTTTTAATTAAAATTTTTTTTATTTTAATTAAAATTTTTTTATTTTAATATAAATTTTGTTTATTATTTTTTATTATTTTTTTTTTTAATTTTTTTTTAATTTTAATAAAACGTCTTTAACAAAAAAATTTTTTTGTTGCACAGTGTAAAGCTCTTATACGTTTTCCTATTAACTTGCCATTATTTCACACTCCATAAACTAAAGTAGCAGGAGACAATAATTGACTGTTATTACTGAACATAAGCAAAAAAATATAGCATAAGCATAAGGGGCAATGAGAGTGAGAGTGAGAGTGAAAGGGTTTGTATGAGTTGGGTTCACAGTCATAGATAATAGTATAGGAGAGGTTCAATTTAAACAATTTATTAAATGAGTTTATTTCCTGGGGATTTGTTTTATTTTTATTTTCTTTTTGGCATTATTTAGAAGGTTTTTATTTGTGTTTTTTGGTGTTGAAATCTATCCATTTTTTTTTGTATTTGGGTGTTCTTTTTTAAGATTAAAATGTTATTATTTGCTGTTGATTTTTTTGTTGTTTTGTTTTTGTATGTGGTATATGTGTATGTGTAAGTTTGTCTGCGTTTTTAGTTTCTAAAAGGATTAAATGATTTTTGCATATTAAATTAAAATTTATTTGTATAGTTTTTAGTCATATTTTTGTCGACATTTTAGTTTTGCAAGTTTAGTTTTTTTTGTTGTATTTATTTTAGCTGAAAAACTAATTAAAAATTTAATAGCGTTAGAGTAGAGGTTATGGTATTATGTATGAAATTCAATTAACGGCGTAATTAATAAATAATATTTTTTTTGAGTAATTTTTAGTGAATCAAAATTTAAAAAATTAATTTTTTTGATTTTGAGTTTGTAGGGCCTATCGACAAAATACAATTTAAGGTTTTTGTTATCGAAAATTAAATTTTATACACGATTGCCTTTACTTTCCTTTAAAAAAATATTTCTGAGTTAAATTTTTTAATCAATATGGTAGTCTAAAGACAATTTTGTTATCGATATAATTCTTAATAAAATATTTTTGTTATCAAAAAATTAAAATTAAAAAAATTGCGGTTATCGATAACATATTATATTTTACAAACAAATATTTTCAGTTATCGAAAAGTAAATTTTATGGAAATTCTGATTTATATAAAAATATTCATTGTCGATTCAAATAATTTTTGTTATCGATAATCTTTCCAATATGCATCTCGTTGGGGGTCTTCTCTGGAATAAAATGTGTAGGATGTCTGCGCAAAATTGTTGTGCTGCTAATGATTTTAATATTCGCAACACTTCTGCTTTCTGAAAATGGCTATAGTTTCTGAAACATATAGCAAAACGTCGTGTTTTTTTAAATAAATTTCAAACTACTTTTTATATTTTTTTACCAATAAATCTTTAGTAAAACAATAGTCAGGTGTGTTACAAAAAAAAATCGAAATTTGTTCGAACATTTCAACGATTTGTTTGGTGTTTTAGTCTACAATTTATTTTTTTTTATTTACTTTTTTTTTCATATTTTTAGATTGGTTTTTAATCCTTTAGCTTAATATTTACAAAAACCCTAAACGAAATCCGAAGCAACAAAAAAATATTGTTATTTAATTGAATATTTTCGTTAGTAAATGTTTGCAGAAAAAAAAACAGAAAATGAAATTGCAATTCAAAACATACTTTTTAGCCTCAAAACGCTATGTTTTGTTAGAGCTAAAGCCTGTTAAGCCTTAAGATTTATTTACAAACAAAAAAAAACTACTTTTTTTATAAATTTTTATTTTCTGTTTTAATAACAAAAACTATAACAAAACAAACAGAAAACTTTTTAATAAAAACAGAAATTTTTTTTGCTTCTTTTTTTTTTTATTGAATTTCTAAAACGACGCCTCCACTGTTACTTTAACATCACGGGCATCATGGGTCTTAACAATCGTAGGAAAATGCTTAACTTTGTTGTTAAGGAACTCTTTTTAAACATTTTATTGTTGTTATTGTTGCTTGCGAAAGCAATTTAAATATTTCTGCCATAACAGCAATGCTACTGCTGTTCCTGCTGCTGTTTCAAGGCAGAGGCAGAGTTGTCTGTTTCACCTCGAGTAGTTGTTAAGGAAAATCATCGCCATCCTTAGAAGTTAAATTTAGTTTTTAATTTTCTTATCACTTCTCTTTAGTCTTCTTTTCTTTACTTTGTTTTCTCTCAGCTATTTCTTTATAATTTCATAAGTTTTTAATTCGTTAGGAAACTAAACAGCAAGAGCGCCATGGTGATTCATCTTCTTAAACTGTTATGCTAAAGAGAGAAATTTCTATTTTTCTTGTAAATTCAAATGCATTTCGTTATAAAATATATCACAGAAGCTACTAAAGTTTTAATTCCTTTGTTTTTTGGTATATAACCGATGTATACTGGCTTTAACAAGTCAAATTTTCATTCAGTCATCAATTCTTGTGTTTTAATAATAAATGTTGTCTCCCTTTTATCCCTGCTATCTTTTAGCTTAAATGACTCTTTTTTTTTCCTTGCCCTAGCCCTGTCTATATTTTTTATTTCATAATAAATATTTCCATATTTCAGCATATGTCCCTGGGGTTTATATTATCTAATCGTTTGAATTGCTATCATAGCTGTCGTCTTCTTTTGTGTGTCGTTTTTTTTTTCAGCCAAAATTTTCTGTCTGTCGTCCTGCCTACTTGCCTGCCTGCTGTTCGTTTTTTTATGGTACCCTTTTAGCGATAACAACAATAAAATATTTTTGTATTACAATTGCTGCCCTAATGGTTTCATTTATTTTGGGAAATTGGTTCAAACAAAAGAGGCCAGCAACAAGTCCTATTTGCCAAAACATGTTGAATGTGCGGCAAATTCAAAAAAAGAGAAAGGGATACCAACGCTATGTAATCATAGTAATTTAACAAATGCGGATATATTTTTTTTGAAGGCCGTATTTTTTATCGTTTTTTATTTTATCGATTACCGTTTCTTCTTTCTTTCCGATTTCTGTTGATAGTATCTTGGAAGGGACCTTTACGGTTTGCTGGTTTATATCGGATTTTCCTTTTAATTTGGATTTCAAAAAATTCCTTACACCGTTCCGCATTTTCTTTAACAGCTTTCATGTCATTGTTTCCAATAGTATTATGCATTAGCATATGTCTCTATATGCCTCTCAATAGAATAGGACACATTATTAAACACATCATTAAAGTTTAGGGTGAAATTATGCAACTGTATTTAGCTTTTATTATTATTTTGTTATCGAAAAATGTTATCGATTTCATTTTTTACTATATTGCTATTAAATTGTATTCAAATTACCATTCGGTTGTTGTTATCGAAATTATTTTTACTAATAACTTTGGAAAGAAATTTTGTGTTGTTATCGATAACATTTTTTATGGAAAGTTTTTAGTTGTGGTAATATTTTCCGCAGAAACTGCTTGCTACTAATAATAATTTCTACCAAAATTTTTATTTATATCCAAAGGAAATTTTATTTATCTTCAGAATTAATTTTCACATTAAAGAAAAAGAAAGTTTTTATCGATATAATTCTTAATAAAAGATTGGTGTTATAGCCAATAATCTTAATTTAATTTTTTTCCAAAATACAATTTTTGTTATCGATAGAATTGAATTTTGTTATCGATACAATTCTGAATAAAAGGTTTTTGTTATCGAAAATTAAATTTTATACACGATTGTCTTTACTTTCCTTTAAAAAAATATTTCTAAATTAAATTTTTGTTATCAATATGGTAATCTAAAAATAATTTTGTTATCGATAATAATTCGTACTAAAAAATTTTTGTTATCGAAAAATGAAATATCCAGAGAATTATTATTAACAAATGGTTTCTTAAAAAAAATTATTGGTTACATGTTCTAAACAAAATTACGGTTATCGACAACATATCAATTTACACAAATTATGTTTTCAGTTATCGAAAAAAGAATTCTATAGAAAATCTGATTTATTGATTAATTATGAATATGAATATAAAAATATTCATTGTCGATTTAAACAATACTTGTTATCGATAACCTTTCCAACATATGTACATCTCGTTGGGAGATCTATTTTAGGGGGAAAAAATAGCAAGAACCTTTGTGCAAAATTAATGCTGCTGATGATGATTTCAATATTCGCCTACGTCTCTAGACAACACCAGTTAAGACAGACAACATCTGAGAGAACAGCTGTTGGGCTATTTGCTCTTCACTGTTACTTGGAGGCCGCACTTAATAAATTAACATACTATTTTGCGGGGTACTAAAATAACACAGTCGGGAAGGTATAAAGTGGAGTTTTTTCCACCTCTCAGTAAATTAAGCCATTGTTATCGTTGATTTATTTTCTTTTTTTAGAGAAAGGTTTCTATCGCAAAATATATTTTTTTGTTTGTAGCCAGTACAACTATCTTCAGTTTTCCGATAACTTTTAAGAAGCAACGCAAATGTTATTTTTTTTTTAATAAATGAGGTCGCTTAATAATCTTCATAAAACTATAAACTTATAAGAGAAATCTGTTACGATATTTGTATTTTATTTCTCACTTCACTTCTCTCCTTCCGTCTCCCTGTAGAATCTGTGTTAACAAATCACTTTTCGCTATAAAAAATCGTTGAGTAATGTTCTCTCGTAAATCAAAAGTTTTCATTCATTGCGTATGGAAGACATGTCATTAAATTTATTAAAAACTTTCGTTTATTTTCACATTTTTTCTTCTTCTCATTTGATTTCTGTTTTCATATTCAATCTCAAGTGTTTGTTGTTGAAAGTAAAGAAGAAAAAATAAAAAACGTCCTTCGCCTCTTTATTTCTCAACAGTTTTCATCATCAAATAAGGATTGAGATTTATGGATACAAGTTTTTTCTTAAGTTTATTTCAATTTCGTTTATCTTTATCAATAATTCTTTATTTATTTATTCGTTGCTTACATACATATGTACATATGTATGTATTTAGAATATTTTTGATCTACTGCTGGTTACATTCCATGTCATTCCCTATAATTTGATTTGAACCCATGGAATGCTTAAGTGCATGATGGCAACACAAGTGGAGGGGGGGGGGGGGGGGCTTTAAATAATTGAAAAAAGGTTTAATGTGAACGCCTTTAAAGGCCTTTATGCCATTAACTTAAATGACATGATGTGCACTATTTAACGTATTGACTTGAAAAATAATTTCTTTTTTTTTCCAAACATTTCCTTACAATTTAATTTCCCTTCTTTCTCAAGGAAAGTTTTGTGCGATTTTCTTCAGTCTTTTATTTTTTTTAAGGGTGGCTAAGTGAGTCAGTTTGTTACTGTTTTCATGGGGGTGAGGTCTTGTCAGAAACACTTGTACAAAAATCGCAGGCACATTATAATTAACACATGTACACCACAGTATGACAGCTCGCGCTCTTTTTGTGTCTCTCTATTTCAGACGAGAAATGTAAACGGAAACAGCGTGTTTTTAGTTCAGAATAAAAAATGAAATGAAAAATCGTTACACTGTCACCCTTTTACACACTAACACCTACTCAGATAGGAAATTTTTGGTGTAATAAACTGATTAAAAAAAACTTCCAATAGGGTAAGCTTTCACGTGGTGTTTTCTTTTTAAGCTACACTGTTGTATAAAGGAATATACAACCTACAAGTTCCGATTATAGAGGGATATCTGTCTTTGAAGAAGCTTAAAAGAAGAAGAATTCTTGAAAATTCATTGGCTAGATAGCGACGATTACTAAGTCTTGAACGAATACTTGAATACGAAGTCCACGTCAGCAATGTTGAGCGCAGTTATTTGGTGTTCAAACAGTTATGCTTCGCGTTTCTTATCTCTTTTGTTTAGATTTGCTGTGTCATCTGGCCCATATCCGAAGCTTCCAATGCAACATTAACGGACTCCAAGACCAAATTGAAATTCTTATATTTGCAGGGTCTCAAAGGGGTTCATGCAATGTCTACCTAATTCATCTGCTTGGCTGTTCTCCGGAATACAACTGTCAATCCTATGTGTGCTGTTTTTCTCTTTCCCTTTTAGGAGATGTTTGCCAATTCAGTCACGCTTTTTAGTATTCCGAATTATCACTGTGTACAGGTCTGATGTGAATATTGTAATGTTCTTGTCAATGTTGCTTGTTTACATACCCGCCAAGATCAAAATGAGCTTCATCTGAAAAGATGATTTTTTTTGCCAAAATCGGCATCTTCTGGTGTAGGCTATTGCATGGCCAGCCTAGGCAGCCATTTCAATGAAATTATTTTCCATTATTAACCGGAAGGATTGTACTTTCAAATAAAAAAGAAATTTGAGAAAATATTCCGTAGTTTTTTTTCTAAAGCATTTTCAAAAAAAAAAAAAAGTTATTTGGCGGACCCTTTAATAGTCGCCGTAGTCCAGAAGGTAGTGTGTTGGCTTATTAGACCTGATCCTGCGGTTCAAACCACAGGTCAGACATGAAAAATATTTCTTCGGCCACTTCCTCTCCGCAGATTTCTGGCGAAAACTCTCTGAGATTAAATAATATTGCAATGAAAAGTTTTTCAAAATATCTGTCGTTCGGAGGCGATTTTAGACTGTAGGTCCCGGCACTCATATATAAAATTATCGCACACAACATAAATGATGTGAGAAACTAGGTTGTATTAACCAATTCTGTACGTATGTATGTATGTTAAGTGAGTCATCTTGTTGACAGATTATCGGGAATGTTGAAATTCTGGGTCAAGATTGTTGCGATATTTGCAATACCTCTAGGCATTGCCAGACAAGTCAAATGACTTGAGAGTAAATCAATCTAACTTGGAGATCTCAGTGAATAAATCAAAATATGTTGAAATTGCAGAAAAATGAAACACACTCGACTTTTGCTTCCTTCTTTTCCCCCTTTTTTTTCGTCCAAACATTTCCTTTCAAATGTTACGAAAATAAAGTTTGCATTGCTAATGATGATAATGTCGCCCATGGTGTCTACATTTACCTTTGCTTTGTCTAATAGAAAGTGGATGGAGAAGGGGGCTGCGTGGTCTTTATTTGACATCCATTTTATAAGTAAAATGCGTATGATGATGACTAAATTACCCGCTGGGCTTTCCATGTGTATAACCAGTTTAATTTACGAAAACTGTATCCAAAATGCTGCAGCAGTTACTAAAATATCTTGTTTAACCTTACTTGTTGCCTCATAGGGGCTGCTTTATTACACCACCACCTGATTATTCTTCTTAGTTTTTATTTTCATTCGTTTTTCTTCAAGAAAAAAAAAAGGAAATGCAAATGTAGTGGAACTGTAATGAAAAACTTGTTTCTTAAGATCTTTGAAAACAAAATTTGTAAGTTGGATTTCGTCTTCATTACGAAATTTTTGTGAGGAAGACTTAACATAACTTTTTTGTATCATAAGGGCCAAAATACGAAGGTGGATTGTCAAGATTCGACTATCCGAGGTAAATCATTTAAAACTAATGAACTTTTGAACTAAATTATTCTGTTTTGTTTCTTTGATTCAATAATTATCACGTTAAGGTTGACCAATTTGTGGAAACGTTATTGAAATAAATGTTTTCAAGGCATTTTATGATTTGACCTTTGACCAAATTGTTCTTTATTAGCTGATTTGGTTTGGTTTTAAGACCAAATAAACGGCTGTATAAATCGTGTGTTTTTAAAGTCACTGTAAAATATGTTTTAATTGAATTTGCTGTATGGTAACCTTTGACCTTTTAGTCAAAATGCACTTTTCACCCCCTTTTTCATCTATTTGTCTTTTTCAGAAAATTTTCAATCAATTTTACTTTTTTAAATTTATTTTTATTAAGACATTTTGTTTTGACCTTTGACCTCTGTGTTCTCTATTTGCTGCATCTATCAAGTCTTAAATATATATACATACAAGTATACATCTGTGTTACTGGAAGCAATACGAAATTTGTTTTAATATAATTTAGTTCAAGTTGACCTTTGACCCCAAAATTGTTAACATTTGACGGGAAGCCTAAAATTAAATATCAATGTGAAATGTAAGTTTTCAGAATTGTTACTACTTTTTTCGAGGTCAATAATTTTTAATTTATTTGGTCTTGACCTTATTTGATTTGACCTCTGACCTGTCCCTTTGAAACATCATGAATATGAAATATTTTAAAATTCTTTCTTTATACAAAATTATTGAAAAAGTTTTGGTAGAGTCTTTTTGAAGAATTTTCATGTTATTGACCTTTGACCTCAGACTTTCAATAAGATTTTAATACTTGTAGTTTTTATTTTCGATGTATTGTTTCTTGTTAGAAATTTTATGAAAAATTTCCAAACAAAAAAGGTATCTTATTCTTTTATTTGGTATTGACCTCTGACCCTTGAGCTCGATTTTAATATAAAAAATTTTGCATTGATTTTCAAAGTTTGCAAATGAAGATTGGCTTCGAATTTGTGTATTTCGAAGTTAATATTTGCTATTATTAACGTTTTTTTTTAATTTTGAACTTTGCCCTCTTGTTGTCATCAAATAATTTACCGCTCTTGTCTTCGTTTGACTATGAGCAATCGGGCTTAAGAGATTTTGAACTTTATTACAGGCGTTTTGACCATTTGCTTGACTCTTGCATGAAAACAATTTAAAATGTTTCTTCTTATTCACAATGTCCTTGTACTCCTTTGACAGTCTATCACTTTACGTAATTATATTGCCTTCGTCTGAGCATTAAGTCCCTCTTGATAAGAAGTCGTGTCCAAAGCAATGTTGTTGTCATTATTCAATATGTAGTGTCAGTTACTGGGTTAAATTTTCGTTTACCCCTGCATCAATTCTTTTAAGACGCATTTCAATATCTGGAATTAGTTTGTAGTTCTTGTGGTAACTTTTAAAAGAACCCTCGTTGTTTATTTTTTCTCTCTCTCCCCTTTGTAATTTTTTTTTAACTAACTTGTGTTCTATTTGACTGACTATATTGTCTGTCTTATTCAAAAAACAGAGATATAGAGAGAGAGAGAGGGAGAATGAGAATGAGAGAGAAAGTGAGTGAGTGAATGGCTGTGTGCATATTTATTATCCACCTGTATTTCTGGTAGTAATTTAAACTAAAATCATCATACTGACTAATTTTTACTTACACAGACATATACACACATGCACATGCTTTAATGCTTATAAACTTTCGTTTATAGAAATATAACGGTAACACACATACACATATAGATTAACATACTCCTGGTATATGTTTGATTTCATTACAGCACAACGAAAGTTTTCGAATATTTTTTTCTCTTCGTTTCATACTTTAGCTCATCCATACATACAGCCTAGAGACATACGTACTCAAACACACACACACCCCTACCAATAGGTCTTAAACGAATGTGTGCATATGCCAGCATATAAATTGCAATTTTGTTTTTTGTGTAGACGACGAAGAGAAGTTTATACGTCATGGCCTTATACGTAACATTTCCCAATGCGTCATATTACTGTGTTCGTTCTTTCTTGCCTTTAAAATATGCATGCAGTGTGGTGGATGGGTGTGTGTCTGTGTGTGTGCTTGTGTGCATATGGCAATAACAACAACCACATGATATTCTACTTTTCTTTTTTTCTTGCTCTCTACTGTTATTATCCTACACTTACTTTGTTTACTTTTACGCATACACATACCATCACAGCCAATTCTCGATCTCTTTAGTTCTCTAACGTTGTAATCCTCGTTACACGTTCGTTTATTTCGTTTATTTTTTTGTCTTCTTGTTGTTGTTGGGTTGTTGTTGTTGTTGTTGGTATCTATTCATCAACACCACTGCACTTGAGTTGAAATTTGAGCATGTTAAACTAGTAACTTGGCTCTGCTCATCTGTTCCTCAGCACTGTGCTGCATATGATTTCATTAACCAAACAAAAGCAACAAGAGTATTAAAGAGAACAGAAAAAAAGAAAGAAAAAAGTCGGAGAGTGAGAAAAGGAAAAGTTTAACACACATTTTAAACCAGGGAATGCAAAAGTGTAAGTGTAAGCGTGTGTGCTAAGGCTTAAAAATTAATTTGTTAAAAATACACACACGCCACACACTCTCTCTTTCTGCTTTTCTAATGCATATTCACTTGGTACACATTAATATTAAACTCTTTTAAATACATGTACACACACACAGTTAACATGTATGTATGGATGTAGGTAGGTAGCTGAGGAGCTGAGTTATAGTGTTCTACAGGCATAAAGTTTATGTGTTTTTCTTTTTTTATTAGAAATTTTATTTAATTTCTCTTCTCTCACTCGCTCCCTCACCCTCTCTCTCTCTCTCTCTATCTCCATCTCACTCTGTTTTTGTAGTTTTTAATGCCTTATATTGAAAGCATAAGTTTAACTTTAATTGTAGCCGTGTAAGTGCCTAGGTCTGTGTGTGTCTGTGTGCGTGAGAGTATTTTTATTTGTATGATTGCATGGAAGATTGCTTCAAACGTATTCGAGAGTCACTCTATAAATACAAAATTAGTTGAGGGAAATATTAATTTTCAGTTTTTTTCTTTTTTAATTTTTTTTATTCAAGTTTTTTTGATTAACTTTGACAATCTTGTAATGAAGTGGATTTATTTAAATTAATTTTGCTTGCTTAAGTGCTAGAAGGTTAAAAAATTTATCAGATTTAATGAATTTGATGAAGGAATCAAATTAACTAAGAAGTTAAAAACAGTTTGTATAATACTGAATGAAAAAAAAAAAAGAAATATGGAGAACAATTTCAAATCCAAAAATCTTTCTTAAAGTATCGATCGAATAGCAGATTTTTGTGACAAAACCCATTACATACTTACATACATATATAGTTGGTCCTTACAACCCTTTAGTCAGAATTACGACCTAGTTTCTCACACCACTTATGTTGTGTGTGTTAATTGTATACAAGAATGGTGGGCCCTACAGTTTAAAGTCGATCCGGAACGACAGATTTTTGAGAAACTTTTCATGGCAATTCTATTTACACTCAGAGCTATTGAAAGAAACTTGCTGAGGCGAAATCGCCGACAAAATATTTTTTTATATTTCGTTTAAATGGCGATGTCTCACCTGGCTTCACGTCTAATAAGCCAACACACTAGGCTTCATTGCTATTTAAAATTGCTAATGGATTTTAACTAACTAAAGTGCAAGTCACTGGTAGAATCAAATGCTTTCGAAATCATATCAAATATTGATTGTGTTAAACAAATGTAGGATTGGTCCTCCGAGCCTTACATTATTAACATGTGCTATTAATTTCAATATAGTGGGAGATGGTTCATTACAAGTAACTTAAATAAAAAGCGACCAGCTCAACCAAAAACTTGCAAATTGATAAGAGGAACTTACAACAGCAGTTTCAAAACATTTGCAAGCAAAAACTTTCATCAAAAAGCCTTCAAATCGAAATCTTGTTGTCGATAAAAAATAAAAAAACTACGATATCCTGAAAAAATCGTAAATGAAACTTTGCCAAACAAACGTTTCAACCCAGATGAATCAATTCCAGATGAATATTTATGAGCGTCATAGTAATACTTTGCATTTGATAGGCGCAACCGGAGGACCTAATCAATTAAGAGTCATCAGGTAAACACTTGAAATGTGTTCTGAACATAACTGATAGACTGAGAAAGCGCTTGAAATGGAAGATTTTGACTTTTGAAACCTTCATGTTCCATCACTACAAGGCTAGGCCAAGACCAGCTTAAAACTATTTGGAACATAATGGACAGATAGTTTTGGCTCCTTCCTTTTATAATCCAAAACTCTGCCTGGTCCGACAACAATTTGTTTCTATCGATACAGAAAGTTTTCGCTTCGCAACAGAGAACCCGGCAAAAATCAAAAATTCTTTTGTTCAGACCCCAGGTGTCATTCCTGACTTTCCTTTAATTTATTTTTTGGAACCAGCATTTTGTGTTTAGAGGATAAGGCTTTTGGTGCTTTATTTGTTTGAGTAAGGCTCCTCAACAACCTCTCTCGAAAAGTGTCATATAAAATTCTGCATCCAACTAAGATCTTTATTTCGTTTGTCAAAAACCTCTGGAGTCGTTTTTCAGTTTGAACCCCCAGTGGCTGTTAATCTTAAGCTTTCCTGGCACCTATACTTTCTGTTTCTGTCGATGTAAAACTTTAAATTGTGGATCCACCATTTTTGTAGCGTGTTTCTCAAGCAGCGTCTTATAAAAACACGACATATTCTAAACAGTCTTGCAATAATTCCTTTTGCTTTGGACAGCCTGGCTTCAGTATTTCTTCTCATATAACCGGCAGGTGTTATTTATAATTTTAATTTTTGCAATTCCATTCTTTTAGCGCCTTAAAGTATGCTTCACATTTAATACTCTGCTTAATAATTTTTCTCTCTCTCTCTCTTTTTGTTTGGCTCTCTCATAAACACAATGTTAACAAATTTTAAGTGCATTTTCATTTGCTTATGATTATAGAAATAGAAAAAACGCAACAACAACTACAACAACGTTTTTATAGAAATTCAACAAAAGATTAAAAAAAGGATTTCTTTCCACTAAATTGCCAAAGCTTTTCGCCGAAAAAAACATGAAAATTTCTACAAATTTTTCCTTTAAAAAAAAATATATTCTCAGCATATTCAGTAATTTGCGCTTTAAAAACTGCTGTTTATGATGAATTTTCTTTGAAAGCAAGAACGAAAGAAAAAAAGAAAAAATTCTGACTAAGCAAGGAGAGTAAGGAGGAAAACAAGAAAAAAAAAACAGAAAGGAAGCAACAGGAAGCCTGTGACTTGACTTGTCTTCTTGTATGCCGTTGGCAGCAACCAACAGACATTTATATTGTCTTTGTAATTGTTAACGTATACATATGTATGTGTGTGTTTGTGTATGTATATGTGTTCCGTTTAACTGTGTCTGCTGTCACTTTGGCTTTGGTTAGAGAGAAATTCGCGTTAAACTACATACTATTGCTGCTGCTGTTGCTACTGCAATATTATTGTATCAACACTTTTATCGAGTAAATGGTGCTACACACAGAGTTCCTTTTCGTTTTTTCTTTTATTTTTCATCCTTTTTTTTCTATCTTTCTCTCAATCATATGAAATGAAATGTTTGTTAGTTTAGTTGTGTATGTGTGTGTATGTGTATTTATGTATGTTGAAAAGCAGAAATTCAAAATGAATTTCTTTTGTATTCATTTCGCTGAGATTTTTTTTACTCGTATATTTTCTTTCTCTTTTGCTTTCAATTTAAAGTCGGTTGCATCATATACTGGGTTATCTTTCTGCTGATGATGATGATGACGGTGGCGTTTGGTTAGATTCAGAATTTTCTTCTTCTCTTTTTATTTTTCATTTCATTTCTTGTTAGATTTTCTTGGGGGTTTATTTTCATTCCATGTTTTTCACTCGTTTGCTTGCAATTCCATATTATTTTGAGCTCTAAAGACAGCTTCAAGCAGTCAAGCAGTCATTCTTAAAAGGTGATTGTGTTTTTCCTGCACAATATTTTGCCATTTCATCATTTTAATGTAATTTTTTTCTTCTTTTTACTTCTAAGTTTTCTATGTGTATGTTTCCTTTCATAATAAATATCCTTTTTTCTCTTTATTTTTTTTAAAGAATTCATTATTCATGTAATTTTCCTTTTTGTTTTTTGCATTTTTCGTATGCATTTTTTGTCTACATCGAGAGTTTTGTTTGTTGTTCAAATAATGCTGCGCATTTCCAAGGGAAATCCTTACTTTAATTTACTGTACATATCAGCGTAATTTCATAAATGAAACATGCTGTTCTTTCCGAGAGAATCGCGTCTTAGAAAACTAAGGGTCATCTTCACCTTTTGCAAAAGAGCGGAACTAAATTCATAAAATTTTCTTCACTAATACTCCCAATGCCTACATACATACATAATTGGCCTTCACAACCCTTTAATCAGGATTCCGACCTACTTTCTCACACCACTTATGTTATGTATGTTAGTTTTATACATGAGTTGTTTAACCTACAGTTTAAAGTTGATTCCGAACGACAGATTTAGTGAGAAACTTTTCATGACTCTCAGAGCTTTTACCAGAAATCCGCTGAGGGGAAGTCGCCGAAAATTTTTTTTTCATATTTCATTTTGTTGGAGATGTTTGACCTGGAGTTTGAAGCGTGGCCTCACGTCTTATAAGCCAACACACTATCTATTCGACTACAACGACTTTCCAATACATTATGTCCAATGCAGTGTCAATTACCAGCCTTATTTTAATGAAACTGAAGCAAAGTAATGAAATAATAAAAATTGTTTAGACCTACCAAACGATATGACCCTTCATACTTTTGCTCATTCTTCTGCAAGGGCTTTCTTCATAGCTATAGCCATTAGAGGGGCCTTAATACAGCTTACCTTTGAGTGCTGAGATCTTGGGATTGACTTCATTATCATGTATTATGAGACAATTCTATTTTCTTTATGGTGCACTCATTTGACATCAGAATGCATCAAAACCTTTAGGTTAAATTAAATTGTGGCCGCGGCTTCAAAAACTTTAGCTTTCTTGGGTCTTAGATCTTACAAAGATCCAGTTTTTTTATTGGCGACAGTATCAACCATTCAGTTATAGCTCTTGGACGTCCTTTCTCAAACATACTTATAAACTTATGCAGATGGATGTAAGGATGTTCCCAGTCCTGGGCATATGCGCTCAGGGGCCAATGTC
This sequence comes from Sarcophaga subvicina, assembly GCA_936449025.2. NCBI lineage: Eukaryota > Metazoa > Arthropoda > Insecta > Diptera > Sarcophagidae > Sarcophaga > Sarcophaga subvicina. The sequence continues at coordinate 89,802,723 of OW388081.2, read as the reverse complement.
TCGTAATAATTAGTATGAGAGTCGACATCTATAAATTTCAGGATTTGCTTTAAAATCATTTTACACTGTGCACCTGGTCATGGCACAAATTCTCAGATTAATTTCTGTGTGCTTTGGTATAAATTCTAGTGAAGCTTTTTGGAATATTCGTTTAAAGATAACGTGAACGGGGCCAGGGGTTTCAAATTCTTGATCCCGAGCAGAAGTGATTGGACCTCAGACACGACCGTCCCACCGGAACTCCTGGATGTATATACCGACTGCTCCAAACTCGATAGCGGGTTGGGTCGCGGAGTCTACTCCGGGAAATTGGATTTGAGCATTTCACTCCGGCTGCCGGACTATTGCAGCGTGTTCCAGGCGGAAGTAATGGTCATCTACCGTGCCGCACAATGGATCCTAAATCACCCCTAATTTTAGTAGCTGCGAAGGAATCCCAGCATAACCAGCTGATTTATTGACAGCTTTAGTGCTTTCGTAGTGTCTGTTCTGCGTGTGTTTGATAGACAGCTACATGGTGAATTTGAACGGTTTACATCTACCTGAGAGTATTATATAAAATTCAAACGATGAGTTCAAATTGGGCTTCTTTCAAAAAAAAAAAAAAAAAAATTGCCCTCAATAAGTGCAGAAATGTTGCACTACTTGCACCCCAAAAATCCACCCTTTTTGCCATTTGCCCTAAATGTGTCTTTTTTCTTTCGTTTTTAAAAACAACGTTAAAAGAGAGGCAGGGTTTTGTTACAAATACACCGTAACCATGTCCTTTGTATAGTATTTTATTAATTTTTTCTTCCTCTTTGATTGTCTCATTAATTTCAACCCGATTTTTTGTATCCTCTTTTTTTTTTCTTAAGTAATAATGCCTTCGGGTGATAGTTTATCAGTTTAAATACAACAAATTCCTGTAGTTTAACAAAGTGTCTCATAAATTTTAATCTCATGTTAAAGATACTGAGAAAGAGAGAGAGAGGGATGGAGAATGAGTGAAAGAGATAAGCAGTATAAAATGTAACAAATCCGATAAACACTAAAGCATGTTAATACGACAAATACTACAAGAAATAGAAAAGGAAGAAGAAAATGTGGAACTACATTAACATTTCTAGTGTAAAAGATGGATTTTATAGCACAAATCAAGAGAAATATTTTTTTCTTTCGTATTTTTCTTCTACGAAACATGTGTGAAACCGCACACATACATATTGTCTTACACATACGCTCTTGAATAGTAGGAATAGTAGAGTAAGAGTAGCTGTAAACAGTAAAGTAACCAGGATTATAATCTAATACAGCATTTATACAACAACAACAACATTATTTAGAATGAAGAAATGGAATGAATATGAAAATGAATGAATGTATGAATGTATGATTAAGTTTCATAACAAGATGAATATTATGATGATGATCATGACAATGACAATAATAATGATGATGATTATGATGATGTCTTTATGGCAATTTGCAACAACACAAGCAAGTACATCATTACGAATACATATGTATGTACGTATCAACTCTAAAGCAGGACAATATTGCTCATAATCAAAATGATGAGCAAGTATTGAATGAATGACTGGGATAGTGTTAGTGATAGTGAGAGTAAATGACGATAAAAATAACAGACATGTTCTCCATATGCACACAAGTTTATTGCTTTAGACACAGACAATAGAGAGTTGAGTAGAGTATAAATATTTATGTTGTTGCACACATACTACTACACACACATATTACTTCAAAGCACAGACTAGGACACACACACACACACACAGCCATTGGTGAATTTAGTCATACGGCATGTAACAGTATTTTATTTCCCACATGTTGGGACATGTTTCAAGCATAACTGTTACGATGATGCTGCCATGTTTAACAAACATTTCAATGCATGCGTGCATGTGTGTGAGTGATTAAGGCTAGTGTTTGCAAGTTGATTATTGAGAGCAAGACAGAGAGAAACTCTGTACTCTTTCATGGTTATTATTATTATTAACGCATATACACGCACATACTTACTATGCACATGGATTAATACACAATAAAATTTATGAACGGTTTTAACATGCATACTTGACCATTGATTTCGTTTGGTGGAAAGAGAGAAATATCAGGTTTTATTGAATTTTTTCTCTCTCCCTCTCTCTCTCGTTCTTGTCGTATTTCTATTTGTCTTTCTCAATGGTTTAAGCAGTTTGAGAACAGCGATGCCAACTTAGCACTTTTTACGCTATTTTTAGCTCTTTTTGAATGCACGCTGCGCGTTTTGTTTTCTATTTAGCCCTTTTTTAAAAAAAGAGCTGGATTGGCCCTTTTTGGTTTAGTTTTTAGCACTTTTAGCACTTTTTGCAAAAAAAGGACACATTCTTCTTTCGTAAAGGAAAAATCTCTTGAAACATCATTATTAAAAGACATAACGACGAGAAAATTTTTATATATATTACGTTTTTGGCATCAGATTTAGCTAATGTACAAAAAGTTAATCTGGCCTTCGAGGCCCAGTTTGCTGACCACACAAAACTTTTTAGTGATTTGTATCGTTTATTGCAGAGCTTGACTAATAGAATAATTATTCCAACAGACGATTTTGATTACATGAATGGCGAAATAGACCCAAAAGTTGTCACCTTGGTTACAGCTTTGAGGAAGCTTGTGCAGAGTCTAACATATCAAGAAAAACTTGATAAAAGTTACGAAGAAATTAATTTATGAAATAAGGGCAAAATTACTATCCAGCTTTCAAATTTTGGAAAAAATTTCTGCATTTAGCATAACAAATATTTTCTCTAATAATATAGAAGATACGAAAGATGTTATTAAAGAGTTTATAAACAACTATAAAGAAATTGAGGAACTTAAAAATTGTATAAAAAATTTCAAACTATATAAGGGGAAAAATCTGGATAGAACTGATAGTTTTTGGATCGAAGTAAACCAATTTAAAAACTCAACAAACGAAAATCTATTTGAAAAACTTTCATCTTTTGTGTTAAGACTTCTGACACTGCCCTACTCAAATGCAGAAGTAGAACGCACATTTAGCGTTATGAATTTTTTTTTAAATAAAATAAGGAACAGAATGTCGTTAAATACATGTAATTGCTTAATTCATATAAAGTATGGTTTAAAACGAAAAAAATGCTGCTGTTTGGACTATAAAATACCAGAAAATGTTTGTCTAAAAATTAATTGTAATGAAACCTATAAAAAGTCAAAATACTTTATCAAAACTGTTTTGTGGATCGATGAGGAAGAAGACAATACAATTTTGTACAAAAACGATGAATCAAATGTTTGCTTTTAATGATATTTTTTATATTTATGAACACTATTTAATATACTATTATAATAGAATTAATTTAAATCCAAAGGACAAATAAAATTAATTTAAAAAACGTTACATTTTAATTTAGCCCTTTTTAGCTCTTTTTACTTGTTGCCCTGGCGCTTTTTGCATCTACAAAGTTGGCATCGCTGTTTGAGAAGGATTTTCTGTTATAATTTTTAAACACAGGGTACGAGTGATTTATTTGAAAAAGTAAAAAAAAATTGTAGAGCATGCCACTACAAATTAATATGGAGTGAGTGTAGGGCCTTGCGTCTCAGCTATAATATGCTAACATTTTAAATACCGTCTGTGGTAATAAAACTAGTAAAACTGTTTCCAATTAGTACAGGGGTTTTGTTAATAGAAACAAAAAACTATATATGGTGTACCAGCACTGGTTCTAAACCAGCATTCTTGATAGTTTACTAACTTATTTAGCGTGTTGCTATTTTCTGCAAGGGATCTGATTGAGATGCCGCCGCCCCTGCTATATTCTTGGCTCACTTGTCAGATAGCGTCCTATATCTTACTTACTTATTTAATTAGCCATTAGAACCATATAACTCAGGGTTATAACTTAGCTGATCACACCACCCATATTGGGTATGATAATTTTCATCGCTCAATGGCGTGAGCTACAGTTTAATGTCAAATTTGAAAAACTCTTTCACGGCAATCATCCTACTGCCAGAGCCTTTTGCCTATGACTGCTAACAGAAGGCTGTTGTAAGAGAATCACCTGCAGATTTTTCCTTTTTTTCAAGAGAGTGTTCTAACCAGGGCTCTCGAGCTTTCGCTCTGCAAACCAACACATTTATTATGTAATATTTAGAGACGAGACATCTGTTTAGCGATTGGTTTTAGAGTTGGGTTTACTAGTGAATTACTGGGATTCTACGAAAGAAAGTACCATTTGATAATTTTTTTATTTTTTTAATGCTGCTCTTTAATCCAAATTTATTGGATTTCGCTATCAGTATACCCTGCTACCGGTTTATCTCTTTTTCTATGGGTACGAGAGGTGTTGGGTAGAATCAGGTTTCATGAAGTCGCCATAGTCTAACAGGTAGTGTGTTGGCTTATTTGAGGCCACGAATCAAACCTTAGGCCAGGCATCTTCAACACAACGAACAATAAAAAAATAACAGTATAAAGAAATATCTTTCGGCGATTTACTCTCGGCAGTCTTCTTAAAAAACAACTCTCAGAGTAAAATAAAAATGCCATGAAAAGTTACTTAAAAAATCCCTCCTTCGGAGTCGACTTTAAACTGTAGATACCGCCACTCATGTATAAAATTAACACAAACAGCGTAAGTGGGGTAAGAAGCTGGGTTGTAATCTTGATTATAATGACCAATTATGTACGTATGTATATATGTATGTAATGAGGTTCCATTTCACTTGCAAGTCTACTTATTCTTTTTTTTAATGAAGTTTACGCCAAAGTCTTTGAAGAATGTTCCCAAAAGGCAATAGTATGAGTGCCTTTCATATATGTATGTAAAGCCAAAGGTTTTCTTCCAATAAAGTTGGTTGTGCTACGCGCTACTACCCTACTTTGGCATAAAATTGATGAAATCAATGATATAACATGTGAAATGAAGAAGTTACCCGGTTTGGGTAACCTTCCCTCTTGTAAGAACAATTTAATATGGTTTTTTTATCTGAAAAACAATTTTTTTTCTTTCTTTTGTGCCATCATCTCTTAACATTTTAGCAACATAATCCTCGCAGCAATTTCTGTTGAATATCAGATTCTATTTTCTCATTTAAAATTGTAGTTGTTGTTGGTTTTTTTCCCATGTTTTCTCTTGTTTTTACGCTGCTGCTACTGCCAGGTTCTGTTAATTAATTTGTCTCGAATGATTTTCTCCTTGTGTTTCTATTTTCTTTTTTTATTTTTTGTTTTCTGTGCGTGTGTGTGTGTGGGCTAAACAAGTGAATGGAAATTGAAAGAAAAAAGACAAGAAAATCTCACAGAAAATTGGTAAATAAATATTTTATAGAACACTAAATTGAAAATTATCGTATAAAAAAAACAAAAAAAAATAAAATAAATAAACGAACAACAGGCAACAACAACAACAAAAGAAAAAAACATGAAAATAGAAAAACATTTTTTATGCTACAATTATGGCTTTAAGCTAAACACGTTTATAATCTCTATTGTGTGTGTGTGTTGCTGCAAAGAAAGCATGAGGTTATGTTGTTGCCTTCAAGCCAAAAAATGTTGCTTTTGGATGTTTCTTCTTTCCCGTTTTTTGATTTCAAAAGAGAGAAAAGAAATCAAAAACAGCAAAAATTTCATTTGCCTTGGCATTGTTCTAGGAAAATAGTGAAGCTAATGCCTGCCTGGGCTTTTTATTTTTTTATTTTTTTTTCAAATTTATAAGTTTAATTGCCAATCATAAATGGATAAGAGGGAGACAAAGAGACTATTTGTAATTTATATTAAAATTTTAAATCAAATAATTTTCTATCAAATAATGTATTACACGAATTAATTTATTTCTCCTCGTTTTTTTTTGTACTGCTCAGTCATATGCTTCCTTTTAGCCGCGTTTTCACTTTAACTTTATTTAATAGACAGGAAGACCCCATCAAAAACAAAAAACAAAACAAAAATGTTGGTTAAAATGTTTGTTTAACTGCTGCCTGACTGCCTGTTGCTGAAATGTTAGATATTTGGCTTGTCTGCCAACAGCAACTTCCTTTTAAAACAGCCCAGCAAGCCGAAAATCTTGCGAGCAGTTACTTTATTAATCTCTAATGTTGCTTAGTAACTTGTTACTCCATCTAAAGCAAGTCCGTAATAAACCATAGCGCTTAAGAGGTTAAGTTTTCATTTCCAATCACTTGTAATAAATTTCCAAGCAGTGGGTAACAGTTTATCTATATGCATTGGTTCTTGTATTCGCTATGATAGTCAGTTTTAAGCGTCATTAAATTATTATAATCCCTTCAGCCAACATTACGATCTAGCTTCTCACACCATCTACGTGCTGCATGTGTTAATTTTAAACATGGGTGGTGGGACCTAGATTTTAAAGTCGTTAACGATCGAAAAATATTTGAGAAGCTTTTCGTAACAATTTCATTTAGTCTCAGAGTTTTTACCACAAGACAGAAGGTTTAATCGGGTCGATTGGTCATTACAGCCATTTAGTCAAGACTACTAACTAGCTTCTCACATCATCCATATTATGTGCGTAATTTTCTTGTAGTGGCGAGAAACTTTTTATGGCTTTACTTTTACGAAGACTTCAGGGATTAGGTTTCCCAAAAAAAATTTCTGAAATTTTTTTTTCTTTGATGTCAGAGCTCCAGAGATCTTTTAGAATACTGACGCCTAACTTCTCTATAACAATTTTGTTTTCGTAATTGGTTCCTATACTGGTTCCTATACTATGTCTGACATGCTTAACTCCATTTACACGTATATGACTGCTCTGCTGAATTTTGATTTAATTACTGGCTTAAATTATATATTTAGGCCAGTAAAGACATTAATACTTGCCACTAACGCCAAAACAATCTACGAACATTTACTATAAGATTTTCGGTTGTTGTCTTTGCTGTAGGGAGATAAGTTAAAGCATTTTCAGATTCAGAGAGTCTCTTTAATTGTTTTTTATGCCGTGGATAGTCAATTTTTCTTGAATGACTTGTGATGGCTGCCTTTTAGTCGTCTTACCGTGTAGATCTTGGCTTTGTCCTTAAATAAATACTTCCCAACACTAATCACGTTGTGAAAATCATGTGTTGATGTCTGTTACGTACTTGAATTGTCAACTCATTTTAGAAGGTTAGTATGGTTCTTATCCTTGCTAATATTTATACTCCATAACACATTCTCCATAAGCATTGCTCTCTAGGGCAGTGAAAATTTCTAAATATCAGGATCGCCTTCTTACTTACTTTACTCTGGGAGATGAGTGACGAGTGTATACTCTGAGTTTCTTAAATATTTTCCTGCTAGTTTGAATTTTAGTAAATTAAATATTGAAATTCGTTTTAATTCCTTTGGTTTTATGAAAATATCGGATATAAAAGGGTGTTTACATTAATGCCCCTAAAAGTATGCTTCTATTATTTTTCATATTTAAAGTGCCCGCATAAAGAGTGCAGTAGGGCTGAAAATTGTATTAAAAATGTAACGATGATTTATTTTTCACCAACCATCAAATTGTTTGCTGGGTTATCTGCACATGCAACTAGTGTATGCTTCACAAATAGTTTTGCCAGTAGATTGTGTGTGAAATTCATTCAACAGCAAAACAACGATAACAACTGGAAAAAAAGAGGAAAGAAAAACTATCAAATAAAATAGAAAACAAATATTATCATTGTAGATAAAAGTTTCCGTTTAAAACGGGCACAAAAAAACTCCAAACAGGAAGGTTATACCACACCCCGTATATAATGTAAAATAAAAAAATGTTTGTTGCATACTTTTTGGGTTGGTAACGAAAAACTGTGGAATTTTTGATGTTCTGGCTGACTTTTTTGTTCGGATAACACACTTTATTGGCTATAATTTTGTTCATTAATTAGTTTGGGTTAAAAGTATTTGAAATGTGTCTATGGGATGTGGGAAACTGATGGAGCGTAGGAAGTAAAGGCTTGTTTAAGATTAATTGATTGATATTTAATGAAGTGAAACTAAAATTCTTCTGCGATATTTTAATAGCTTGTGATTGTTTTAAACGGGTTTTAAAACGAAAATTTCGGGTTTGTAAATACGCAAAAAAGACTGAATTAACTATAAAGATCGATTATTTTGTTTTTGATATTTTTTAAACGCCTTAAAATATACTTCATTTTGCCAAAACAATGTAAAACATTTTGAAAAGCTTTAAAATTATCATTCAAGAGTTTCATAAAGAATGTTCCTAACAGGCAAATTAAGAATCATAGACAACAACAACAAACAAAAATTTTTTGGAAAACTTTTTTAACAAAATTTTCCAAAGTTTTTCCTAACAAAACAGTACAAAATATTATCGCGTTGGCAATATGAATGCCTAACTGTATGTCAGTTTGTATGCGTCTTGTTTTCATAGAAAATAATAGATACGCGTGCGATAACAATTGTTGTAATGATAGGAAGAAATCATGATAACAATATGGCACAACAATGCCTAGCCATAAACAAATTATTGACTTTACGCACACAAACTTGTATAAACGTATACTTTATGAGAGGATATGATTTCGTTTTTTATAAAGATTTTATTATTATTTATGCCTCTCCACCCACCCTATACTTTTACTCTATTAAAGTGTATGAGTGTATGAATTTAGGAGGGTTGTGTGGGGGTTTGTGTCTGTTTAGAAGTGTATTTGTTAGACGTGAGTTGAACAGCAATAGCTATGTATAAAGCATTTGTAAACAAATCTAAATTTATTTGATCTAATGAAGAGCTCTCTTTAAAGGCAACCAGAAGGAGGGGTTCAACATTATTATTGTTGTTGAATATTTTTTTTTCTTCTTATCTAGCTAGGAAGCCTAAATAGATTTATTTGTTATTCGTAAGTTCTATGAGTTATTGAGGGTAGAAATTATTTTAAATTATAAAATACCCTTAGAATTGTAAGCTTTAATTTCAAGATTTTATTTGTAGCAATGTTTTTTAACAGATTTCCCTTTTCGATAGTATCTCATAGGCTAATATGGATTTAAATATTTAATTTTGTAAACATATGTTTGGTTTTTTTTTTCTTTCCAAAAATATTAATAAGATTCATTTATCTATTTATTGCTTCCTACTTTTTTGGGGCTAAGCTCAAACTTAATGGCAAAACTCAACAAAATAAAATATTTCATCAGCCGTTTAGTAGATAAGAAATTTATTATTAACTTAGTTAATGTATTATTATGGCCTAAAAAATGGTTAACATAGTACCGAAACAAAATAAAATTATTATCAAATATTATAGCATATTTAAAGGAGTTATTTCTATGTAAACAATACAAGGAAAATTGTACAGCCTATCTAAAAGGAGCAAAGCTTATAGAATACATTCCAAAACTAGTTTACAGCCTTAAAATAGTCTTTGGAGGACTTATAAGTACAAATGCAGTAACGGGTGTGGCAGGTATTTTTCAATATTTCCAAAAATTAGCTCAGATCCGTAAAGCAGCCTTTTGGGGACGTATAAATACAAAACCAATAACGGGTGTGACATATATTTTCCTAGTTTCTGACACCTACATCTTACATTGATGTGTACATATTCGAAGTATAAGAAAATTGTATGAGCATTTTATTTATGCTGTTATTTGGTGTAATATTCTCCATAAAAATTAATTTTTTTCATTCTTATTTCTATTGCCTTACGACCGGTGCTACTACCATTCATCCACATGTTGATTTTCATATTCCAAACATGTTTCTTTGATTTACAAACTATTCGAATTCCTAGAATATCTATAGGCTAAAACTTGGATTTTTGTCCCCCTAAAAATATGTTTAGTTTTTTTTTTTTTTAGGAAAACAAGAATTTTATTTATTGATTCATTTTATAAATAAATATCGACAACAAAAATTGAATTTCATACCAACACCGATACGTGTTTTTTCCATTTATGAATTAATATTATTTTCTATGGCCATTAATAATATAAAAAAGTAACGAAAAAAGTAACGAAAAAACAACAACAACAATAACGAAAGAAAAAAATCTTTCAACATCAAACAACAAAACCCATTAGCAATATGAGTTTATTTAGCCAACCATATTACACATACATTTGGGTGAGAGAGAAAAAGCACAAAGCACGGTATACTTTTAGGCGTTTATAATAAAAATCATTTCTATTCTAGTACGCCAGTATATTTTTCATACACGATAAATATAATAACGATAAGACTTGAAATATATTTGATACTTTGTTAACGTGTTTTTGTTTTTGGCTTTTATTTTTATTAAGTTTTTTTTTTGTATTTGAGAGAAAATACTCTTAGCATACGGCAGGGGAAATTTATTGTAGTTTTTAGTTTTCCAAAAGAAAAAATGTTTTTTTGTTACTAGAAAGCTGTTGAGCGTTATAAAAGTCCGAAAAAAGTTTCTGTTTGTTTTTCAAAATATTTTTTATTTGTTGCTGATATTTTGACAATCATTAGATTTCAACAACAGCAGCACAAGTAATGTGCGAGGGATGTTCCAAACTTGCAAGACTAAACACAGGAAAAAAATTCTTTATTACTCATCATTTTCTGATATTGCCTTGAAGTAATGTTTATAACGTCGTTTAATTTGGTAACCACTCTCGTAAGTTCCAGGGGAGAATATTTACCAAACAAATGTTGTCTTATTTTTGGCAACAACTCAGGACCAAAAAAAAAATGAAAGACAGACAAAATAAATGTCTATGTCTTAAACAGGTATACATCATCATTATGTATGCATATATTATTGTTATTATTATTATTATTATTATTATTTCAATACGAAAATATATGTACATATGTATGTATGCATTGTGTATGCAAACAATGTATACGACCTCTGTTACTATGTGTGTGTCTCTGCTCTTAAATGGAATCCTAAAACATGAAAATGTCTATGTTTTCCAAATTTTTTATCTCCCATTTTTCTTTTTGTTTTTTGCTTTCTTCAGTTTTTATGACATTCGTTGGTCTATTTATTTCAATATACGAATATAAATTCTATATGTCTGAGCGTATGTATGTGTGACAGTGTATGTGTGTGTTCTCAAAGGACTATGCATAAGTATTTCATTTTATTTTATCATATTAAATTCATTGTCCATGTCCTTTTATTTGACACATTTTTTATGCGACTCTTAAAACTCTCTAAAGCTGAGAGAGACAGAGAGAGAGTGAGAGGAGGCTTAGTTAGGTTGGATGCCGTCTTATAACATTATTTGTATTTTATTTTCCATTCTTGGGATAATAAATTTTTCACCCAACAAAAAAAAATCGAAAGAACTTTATTTGCTCGTTTATTCACATTCAAATATGTTAACGAAACTTTTAGCATTAACAACTTGACGCTTCAGTTTTACATATTTATTCGTTCTGGTTGAGGGGAAAATATTATCTCAGCTAAGATGACATTGTTTTTCTTCTTTTGCAAAATATTAAAACTAAAAAATAAACATTTAGAACCACCAACCTTCCCTCATCTCTTGGAGTATATGATTTATAAAAATACAAAATTGGTGGTATGATTTTAAATGTGATTACATTATTGTAACGGGTGTGACATTATATAGTATGTCTTGGTATTAGCTGTTATGCCTACCAGATAGCATATGGTTTGCAATTAACTTGTGCCGGGTATGACATTTTTAAGATGTAACGGGTGTGACACTATAAAGTATTATAATGACATGCGTGTAGCTGTCGTGTTTACGAGATGGCATATGGATTACAATTAATTGATAAATTGATAACTTCCAAAAAATTCTAACGGGCGTGACAGTTTAGTATTATTAGATATTATTATTGTTAAGGAGTGTAATGATCTAGTTGGCTTTTTGACGTTTAGAGGAATAACAAATTTAAAGCGAATGTGTATACTTAATGTAACGGGTGTGATGTTTTAAATTTTTTTTAATCGGGTTTTGTCTTTCATTCTGCATCAATTAAGGAGTCTTAGAGTCTAAGTAGTTCTTAAAATGTGAGTTAATTTTGTAACGGGTGTGACGATGTTATTTTTCTAATAAAATTCCGATTATATTTCAAGACTAAGAAGTTTTTCTTGGATGTAACAAATATTTTTTTCATTATTGTTGTTACACAAGTGTGTCGCTTGAAGAAGTTTGTCATGGTTGTGCTACAATACATATATTTTTAATTTATTTGTGCCTGTTAAAAAAACTTTTAATCTATTTGTAACGGGTGCGACATTTCCTATTTTCTGCCAGTTTAAAATAGACTAACGGTTGTAAAATAATTTGTAATACCGAATATTAACTGTATGTACTAGGTACAGAAAATGTTTCTTTATTGTTTGTGTCTTTTGAAGATGTCTGTCACGGTTGTGAGGCTTTTTTGTAGTTTATTTAGATTAGTTGTTTAAGAAGCGTGACTTTTTGATGTAACGGGTGTGATGTATGATATTAAATAATGTAACGGGTGTGACTTTTTTTGTCAGCTTTATGCTCTGACCATTCGCCTTATCAAATATATATATATGTATTTACGTTTACAAAATAATTATTGCAGAGTTCACTTGTAATCAGTGTACTTGTAATGTATACCTCCAACCGCTTTCTGGCCTTTTTCATAACTTTGCAACAAGTCAACATAAACTGGCTTAATTGATTTCTGTTATCAAATCTTTTGCAATTTATTTATTGACCTGCCAGTTGAGAGTAATAAAGAAAAGAAAACATAGAATCATTATGAATATTTTATTTAAGCAGCAGCAGCAGCAGCTTAAATTTCATTTCAATCATTAACGTAATAATGCTATTATCTTTGCTATCATAATTAAATGATGATGATGATGGCAATGATGATTATCTATGTTTATGTGGCTATTCATAATGGAGAATTGTTTTGGAATTTAAATTTCGATTTTCCGATAGGCAGACACAGCAAAATGAAAAACACAAAAATATTATCATAAATGATGATTTCCTATGGAAATAATTAATTATTATTTGTTGTTGTTGTCATTGTTCTATTGTGATTGTGATTGTGATTGTTGTTGTTGTTGTTGTTATTATTATTGTTGATCTAAAATAATATTAATTGAATATATAGATTTAATTATTGTTATTAAAATTACCAAATCGATGTTGAAATTAAAATGAAAATGAAAAATGATAAGTATTGTTATCGGTTTAAAGTACAATAACAATGATAACTAGAACAATAACAAATTAAACTAATTGATAACCCCTCTCCCACCCAAAAAAAATTTTCAAATTTTAAAGCATAACATTAGGCATCACGCTTTAACCACAATACATAGGCTTTAATTTGTTGTCTTTTTTTGTGTGTTTATTTTAATACACCGCCAACGGTTAAATACAGCTAAAGCAACAAAGTTTTTTTTGTAGTGAAGTGTGCGGCAAGAGAGTGTGTGTTAAGCTGTTATAAAATGCTTTTTAAAAACAACACTTTTTCGCCTAAAAGTATGTTTTATTTATTGAGTAATTCCATTGAATTTTCTATTTGAGTTGAAATTTTTTGTTTTTCTATGTGTACATTATTAAATAGAATTTATCAAATGAAATCCTTTAATTTTAGGCTTTAGATTTAATTTTTATAATTTTATTTAATATTTATTTATTCATTTTAATATGATTTAATAGTTAATAATTTAAGTTTATTATGATGATTTGAAAGAGTAAAAAAAATTTCATTTTATTTTTATTTTCCTATAAAATATTTCTAAAAACTAATGCCTGTGTTTATATAATAAATATTTTTATATTTGTGTGTAAATACTACATGTATACCATATTTACATATGTATGTATATTAGTTTGTTTATAAGCATGTTTACATATATGTATGCATATATATTTTGTATTTGAAAATAATCTCATACTTGTATGTCTATTTTATATTTGTCATTTAAATATTTTTTGTATTTTATATTGTTAAGCCTAAAAGTAGTCTAAATATTCATATTTGTTTTTCTCTTTTTCCGTTTCGTTTTAGGTAAGAATTGATGAAGAATTTTTCTATAAATTAAATCATTTGGTAAGCAAAATAAAAAAAATCAATTTAATAATCAAGACAATATAAAAACTACATACCAACACATTTAAAAATTGTACCTAAAAGTATGCAATAGTTTTTTTTAAGAGCAAAACTTTTAATTCCAATTTCGAAATCATTATTTCAAAGACATTGTAAAAATTAAAATTAAAAATCAGTACCAAAAAGAGTCGAGTGTTTAGTGCCAAGATATGCATCCAACACAGCAAGGTTGTTTGGTAAGGTTGGTGTAGGCATCTTCTACAAGAAGCTAGAGAATACATAGTCATACAGGCTTCTACATTACAGCAGTATTTTTCAAAGGAATTGCGAATACAATAATGGTAAAACTGAGTAGGATGCAACAAAACTAACTCTGACTGCCAATCTCATAATAGTTAGCGTTGCAGGGGATGAGTTTTTGCGACAAGCTCAAGACTGAAGAGTTTGGTCAAAGCTGTGGAACTGTCATACATACATACTTATGTATACACATATGTATATAATTGGTCATTACAACCCTTTGGTCATAGTTAATTTTATACATGAGTGACAAGACCTACAGTTTAAAGTCGATTCCGAACAACAGATTTTTTTTTTTTTTTTTTGAGAAACTTTTCATCGTTTTTGCCAGAAATCAGCCGAAAGCAAGCCGCCAAAGAAATATTTTTTCATATTTTCGTTTTGATGTCTGACGTGAGGTTTGAACCGAGGTCTCACTTCTAATAAGCCAACACACCACTAGTGACTTCACTGTGGAACTGACATCACCATAAAATCCGTAACATACGTCAACTTCCTTTCAGTAAAACCTCTTCGAACATTATAAAAACTCAATAAATTTTAAGGCAACAGCAGATGACAACCCTACCGTTCCAGAATATGCTGCAGTAGACTTAATAAACGTAATTAACTGGTCATTGCAGGACTTTAGTTATATTTACGGCCATGTTGGCTGTGTTAATTTTATTCATGAGTGGTGGGAGCTGCTACTTTTTAAAGTTCACTCCAAACAACAGAAGTTTGAGAAATTTTTCATGTCAGATTTTTTGCAGTTTCTCAGAAAAATCTGTCATGCGGACACGACTTTTAACTGTAGATCTGTAATGCAGACCACATGGGTGATGCGAGGAGCTAGATTTGCAATCCTGACTAAAGGTTTGTAATGACCAATTAAGTTATGTAATTTAAATTTAAATTTTCTTAATTTATTCACAATGCATTTTAAAATGATTCTTTAGTTCTTAAAAGATTTCCTAGTTTTCTTGTTAAAGACCTCTTTCTGTTGTTCTCCATACTCTTGTTGTATATGAAAGAGAGAGAGAGATAGAGAGAGACAGAGTGTGAGAGTGTATAGGTGTATGAGTAATTTAAGAGGTTTAAAATGTCTACGAAGAATATTTTTCTTTTTCTCTATATTTCCTCCTTACCTGATGCCCATTTAGTGTGTACGTATGTATGTGTATATGTTTGTGTGTCTGTGTTTGTGTGATTATAAGCTATTTTTGCCATTTGACCATTTTTAAGCTGTCTCTCTACCTACGTTTATGCACTTTTGTGTTCATAATATATTTTTCGCCTTTTATACCATAATTGAATTTTAAATAAACTCCTCATGCTCTTATGTCTCTTTCTCACTCTCTCTCTCTCTCTCTCTCTCTTGGTCTCTTCTGGTGTCTTTAGAACAGACATACACATACACAAACGTGTATAAAGCAATATACAATTGCTTATTTGTTTGATTCGTACTCTGGCTTACAAACACACTCTTTTACTCATGCAATATACTGGAGTGCAGACAGATCCCGTTATATTTACCAAGCACACATGCATACAAAAGGCAAGGCAACAGAAAGAGAGAGAAGGAGAGAAGCAAGTAGTCATGGTACTAGTATTTATGCACGTGTACGAGTATGTTTGCAGCAGAAAATTAAATCGGTTGTTGTGAATGCACTTTTCCTTTAAATATAAGAGTACCGACTTGTATGTTTCGGTATTACAGTGTGTGTGTGTGTGTATAAGTAAAGGTAGACAACAGGTAAATACATTGAAAAGATTCGTTCTCTTTCTCCCTCTCTCTCTCTCTATTTCTCTCTCTAGTATGAATGGTTCTGTGCTTTCCTATGCTGTTCTTATAAGTGAAAGAGCAGCCCAAGTTTTTGTATTAAATTTTTACTAGTATTTTTCCCTTCTTATTGTTGTTGTTGTTGTATCTGGAAAATATTAACTCTTCTGTTCGTTAGTTGTATGGGTTTTTATACGTTTCATCTTAATATTGTTGTAGGTTTTCTTTAGATTTTCCTTTTTCTTTTTGCCATATCTATGGCAGTGAAAAGATGCTGGCCTGCCTTTATACAGGACATGTGTATGTCTATAAGTGTTTTTTTGTTGTTGCCCAGTTCTATAAAATATGAAATTTTAAGCAGTAAATGCAAGGAAAGGGTTTAAAATATTTTACTTTTTTCATTTATTTTTATCGTATATTTTTCATATTAAACAAGATGAGATTTCTTTCATTGGTTTTGAATTTCTTTTCTTCGTTTCCTTAGACTTGTACAATGTGCATAACACAGTTAAACTCGTTATTTCAAGTAGGTTTTTACCTACCAAATCCAATACATGCACATCATTGTGTCTTCTTGTTCATCTGCGTGTATGGCTTATTCTTTTACTGCTTTTTGGTGGTATCATCGTATTCCTTTAACCGCCTCTTATAAGAAAAAAAAAAGAGAAGAAGGAAAGAAAAATCACCATTTTCAGTTAAACTTTCGTTATTATTTCCTGTCATGCCAGTATTTTTCAATTTCTTCTTCCTCTTCTTTCTTTTTTTTTTGGCTTCATTTTAAAGATGTCTAAGGGGTTTCTTCTTATTATACGTCATCGTCTTTACAAAAGAGAAGCACAGTCTTTTTCAATCATAATAATATAACTCGACTTGATTATAAGTGTTCGTTTTGTCATATTTATGTCGCTTCTTTCGTTTTAATAAAAATGAAAAATGCTTTAAAAGTTATTAAATTTTCACCATTTCGAAGCTAAAATAACACTAGAAAATATGCTGCAGTATTTACATGATTTAAACGCCCAAAAGTATGCTTTAATATTTGCAAAAAAAGAAAAAATTAAAGCACTGAAAAATATGCAAGAATATGATTAGTTTGTTTAAGCGCTGAAAAGTAAGCTACATCAGTTTAAAGGGTGAAGTTAAGCTGCGAAGTATTCTGTAATATTGGTGGGGATTAAAAAACGACATTTAAATGCAGAAAAATATGCTTCAGTATTTATTATAGTATGCTTTGATATACATATAATACTTATGGGAATTAATAGCTTTAACAGAGAACAGAATTCGATTTCTTCAAAACGTCTTGAAATTTTCCAACTGTACAGATATTTTCGAATAAATTAAGTCCTACTAAAAACGGTTTACCGCTTGTATTACATACATACATACATGTAATTGGCAAATACAACCCTTTAGTCAGCAGGATTACGATCTAGTTTCTCACACCACTTATGTTGTGTGTGTTAATTTTGTACAAGACTGGTGGGACCTACAGTTTAAAGTCGACTCCGAACGAAAACATTTTTTGAGAAACTTTTCATGAATCTCGAAGTTTTTCCCAGAAATCTGCACAGAGGAAGTTGCCGAGAAAATATTTCTTTATATTTCGCTTAGTTGCAGTTGTCTGACGTGGAGTTTCAAGCGAGGCATCATGTATTATAAGCCAACACACTACCGACTAGATTACGGCGACTTCAACGTTTTCATTAGCCGTCTTTAAAACACTCGCTGCTTCTTAAAAAGTCGATAGAAGTAAGCCACTGCACCCAAAGCTGGTTCACAGGTCTCTGGTGCCCAGTCTTTGATGCCGCTATGTGCATACGAGTTCTGCTTGAATGATTATTACAAAGACTCAGTCTTTCTCTTACTTATATGGTCATATTGTGTGCTCTGACTAAACTTTTGTTGGGTAATTACAGCAAGATGATATATCCTAAGGTTAGTATGCGTCCTACTGAACAGTCACTGTAGACTGAAACATTACTTGCCCAGAAAGGGTATCGCCATGAGCCCAAATATATAGATTCTATAGATGTAAGTGGGCATGAAGGATTTTTGCCAACTAAAATTACCTTCGATTTCATTACCAACTCCTATCTATGTAATTGTCAATTGATGTTTTATCCGGTATGATCTTTGCCTTTGTTGCGCCTCTACTCTCAGTGTAACGTAACTGGCTACATGCTTTCAGTTCTTCTCAATTTGGTCATTACCTCTACTATATCCTCCATGCTTCTCTTATTAAAACCTTGGTCAAAAGAGCTTAATGTACACATTATCCTCGGCTGTATCACGGCAGATAGTTCAATTAGAAGGATGTTCATATAAGGGTGTTTTTTATAGAGGTATAGAACTTTAAGTTGCAATAAAACAACGATCGATTATTCGATTGACATGAATTTTATTTATCCGAAAGATAATCTTGTGGCATTACATTTTAAATATGATTTCTGGCATATGACCGCCACAGCTGGCGCGGATGTAGTCCAATCTGGACGTCCAATTTTCGATGACTTTTTCCAACATTTGTGGCCGTATATCAGCAATAATACGGCGAATGTTGTCTTCCAAATGGTCAAGCGTTTGTGGCTTTACCGTATAGACCAATGACTTTACATAGCCCCACAGAAAGTAGTCTAGCGGTGTTAAATCACAAGATCTTGGAGGCCAATTCACAGGTCCAAAACGTGAAATTAGGCGGTCACCAAACGTGTCTTTCAATAAATCTATTGTGGCACGAGCTGTATAACATGTTGCGTCGTCTTGTTGAAACCACATCTCTTGGACATCATGGTTATTCAATTCAGGAATGAAAAAGTTAGTAATCATGGCTCTATACCGATCACCATTGACTGTAGCGTTCTGGCCACCATCGTTTTTGAAGAAGTACGGACCAATGATTCCACCAGCCCATAAAGCGCACCAAACAGTCAGTTTTTCTGGATGTAAAGGTGTTTCCACATACACTTGAGGATTACCTTCACTCCAAATGCGGCAGTTTTGTTTGTTGACGTAGCCGTTCAACCAGAAGTGCGCTTCATCGCTAAACAAAATTCGCTTATGAAAATCGGGAACAACGGTAATCTCGTTTTGGGCCCATTCGACGAATCTACGCCTTACTTGATGATCGTTTGGCTTCAAATCTTGCACGAGTTGGATTTTGTAAGCACGCAAACCAAGATCCTTCCGCAAAATCTTCCATAAAGTGGATGGACACAGATCCAATTCCTGTGCTCGATGGCGGATGGACTCATTCGGGTCTTCCTCAATGCTACGCTCTACAGCAGCAATACCTTCTTCTGTACGCACCGTACAGCGTCTCTGGGGATGCGAGTTAGCAATAAGAGTAAACGTGGTGCGAAAACGTTCCATGGTTAATCGAATTAACTGCTCTGAAAGACGATTTTGTCGACGATAAAATGGACGTAGTGCGCGATACGTTTTCCGCTCAGAACCATTATTTTCGAAATAAAATTGCACTATTTGCAAGCGTTGTTCAGGCGTGATTCTATTCATGATGAATTGCCAAACCAAACTGAGAATAAATGACTTGACAGCTGTTAAATCGGTCGCCATCTTGAAAAGTAATGCCAACTTAAAGTTCTATACCTCTATAAAAAACACCCTTTACTTACATAGAAATAGTTTCCACATCCTTCCAGAGCGCTAAGATATTTAGTGGGCCAGTCATTCACGTGGAAATATTTAGGATAAGCTTGAACGTTCTTCGTGCATTCTTCTGAATGTTATTGCCATCTGATCACAGATCGTTTTGTCTCTTAAGTGGGTTGAGGAGCACACTCCAGACGTACTCTTTCTTTCATACAATTTCATCTTTGCTAACTTTCTTCTCGTCTATTCTATTCCACGGATTCTTGAACATACTCATGCTGCATACATTAGAGTTACTACTCTGAACATTGTCCTTCTTCGGTGCTCTTTGGGACCTGCTCTAATTATCATCATGAGAGAAAGTACGATCGTTTCACTATAATGTTCTGTATCCCTATACAAATCTTTATGGTGTCATGTTTGCTACTTTGAGTAGCCTCTGCTTTGTGTTCAGCTTCTCGTAATCAAGAGGTTTTTTAAGCAATTTCTTATTTTTAAGTAATCCCCGTGATTGCACCATCCATGCTGTCTGATGTTTGCTAACATAGCTTGCCCTGGGTCGGTTGCCTTGCTTTCATGTACAATTTCTATGGAATTTAAAATCTCTCTGTTTCCTGCTCTAAGGAGAATGATGTCTCTTCAGTTCTTGCTTTCAGTAAGATTCCCTTTCTTCGGTTTTTGATTACTTATCCTTCTTTGAGCTCAGCTTGATCAATAAGACGACATCTTCTGCACATCACTTTACAAAAAGTTTTTTAAAATCTTTTCTAAAATTTTAGCTTCTTTTCAGATTTATGTACATCAGATGCTTAGTGCTGCTTGCATTGAAAATCAAGGCTTTTTTTCTGTAAAAAGGATATTTTTTTCCTTTTTTTCTTTTGAGTTGTAATTGATCCTTAAATCATATTAAATTTTATTTTCTATTATGCTCTGCTTCCAGTTTTTAATGACTACTTGAATAAAATCTTCAATTACTTAAACAAGTAGACCACAAGAGTCTTTCTATTTTTTGTTTCTTCTTTCTTTTATGCTGCAGCAGCACATTCTTTTCTCAAATGATTGTAGGGAGAACAGTGGAGAAACATTTTGAAAATCTCATAGAAAAATTGAATTCAATTAATTAATGGCTTAAACTCATTATAAAAAAAGGGTTTTTTGATTGTAACGAAATTGCAAAGTAAAGTTTTAGGGGAGGGAGGTGAAATCCCTCTCGGAAAGCAATCACAACAAAAGAGTTAAAATATCTGAAAAACCCTGCTTTGGAAACAGTACGAGAGAACAAAGAGGAGCCACACGCATTGTATTGTTTAATTTTGCCACAATACAATACCATTTTACCTGTGTGTGTGTGTGTGTGGTGGCAACCATTATCTTATGAGCTGTGGTGGTGGTAGGTGGTAGCATGTACACCTTTGACTTGATATAACATGGTTGGTTGCTTGGATCTTTTAACTGTTTTTTGTGAAATCCAAAAAAAAAAACAGTTTAAAATTTGTAAAGGTTTCCTTCGTCCTGCAGCCATTTCCATTGTATTTAAAATACTTTATCAAGCTCATCAGCACTACCATGCCACCATTGCCCCTCCTCCCTCCTCCCGCCACCATCTTATTGACCATCATCATCATCATCATGAGTATGATGGGGGGCATCATGTTGTTATGATTTGGTTTATTTCTCCTTTACCAGGATTTATTGAATGAAATTTGTCTTGAGTTTGTTTGGTTTTTTTGTGCTGCTTTATTGCTCATCTTTTTCTCTCTCTGTCTGTGTGTGTGTCTCTCTCTCTCTCTATTATAGACAAAATAGCAAAATGTCTTTTGTTAAATGAAAAAGGTCCTTAAAACAGGTAAAATGTTTTATTATCCTTCTTATTATTATTATTTTTTTTTTTTTTTTGTTGGAACTCCCATACTTTCCAAGTCCTTAAGAAATTGATAAATGCTTTCAATGGAGAGAAAAAAAGGAAAACGAAGTATCCTTAAAATAATATTTCTTAGCCAGTCATTGTAAAATGATTGGTGGGGGGAGGGGCTTTCATTTGTAAGCTGCTGCCGAGCAGAAGGTAGAGTAGCAGCAGCAGCAGAAATTAACTCAAGTAGTGTTAAAATAAAATCCAACTTTTTATAGTTCATTTAACCTTTAATGACTCTCTGTTTAATACAAAATGAAAGAAAGAAAAAGAAAGATATTTTGGTATAATAGAAAAATGCTATTGAAAAGCTTTTCGTTGCCTATTGACTGACTTAGTCTTCAAAGGCATTTACACTAGAGGTTACCATAAATGATTTGCATGAGGCAAACCCAGGATAAAGAATCAATTTTGTGATTAATTTATACAATGTTTTGATTCTTATTGAGGGATAACAACACATTCTATTCATCTCTCAATTCTATTCACAACATTTCTTATGATTATTTGGATGAGCATTTTAATGAAAGACACATGATAGTAAGACTGTGCAACTTTTATCGATCGCAAGTTCGTAGTGTTTCACATCTTGAGCGCTTTGGTGGCAATGACTCTGAGTTCCGATTCTCAGTTATCTTCTTGCAATAAGTATTGAGCACAGAGCTCCAAAATCCGTAGCTCAGTTAGGCTGCCTACTTGTGAAACTCACGTTCTCTAAAATCTAGTGTTCATCCCATTGCCAGCTATAAGTTTTGCAGCATCTAAGAGGGATAAGAGGATTAATTTGACAAATTTGAGGAATTTGCTGTGGTAATTTTTTATTCTACTCTCGGTTTTTTTGCCAGAAGGCTGCTGAGAGGAAGTCGCCGAAGGTCATGTTCTTATTCACATTTCGTTTTGTAGAAGATATATAAACCAATGGCTTTCGTCTACTAAATTATGGCTATTGTCACTGTTAGGTTAGTTTAAGTCAGCAGTCGTCTTAGTGAGTGTGACATTGGTTACTTGGGTCCCGTTTGTAACACTGATATTTATGGACACATTCGTCACAACATTATAACTCCTGGTTAGCATCTCTCAGGCAATCCGAGAGTTCTACGAAGATGTATATTCCGCAATTAACAATTACTTCTGACTAGTATTTCTCAAGCTCCCAGACAGCCCTTATCGTAAACATCCTTTGCTAGACACTTTCTACCAATAGGTTAGATTAGGTTAGAGGACGAGTACTTGTCAATTAAGACAAGTACAGTACCCGGAGGTCGAATTGACCCATTGTACAACGTCCTAGTTTCTCACACCACTTATGTTGTGTGTGTTAATTTTATACATGAGTGGTGGGACCTACAGTTTAAAGTCGACAGATTTTTGAGAAACTTTTTCATGGCAATTTTATTTACTCTTAGAGTTTTTGCCAGAAATCTGCTGAGAGGAAGTCGCCGAAGAAATACTTTTTTTTGTTTTGTCTTGATGTCTGGCCTGGGGCCCGGACCCCTGGCTTCACGTCTAATAAGCCAGCACATTACCTACTAGACTACGACGACTTCTACTACCAATAAATAGCGGGTGTTTGAGTTCTTCTTAAGTTTGCAAGCGCCTAACGATGGCAAGAGAAGATTTTCTATGATCTGATCTCCTCTTCTCTTCCATCTTTTATAAATTTTTATATAAAGTTGTGAGTTATTCCCAGTCTAAGAGCATGTGCATCATTATAATTGCTACGAGATTATTAAAAAGGAATTAGGTTTGAGGTAAATTTTGTTTTTCACATATTCACACCGGGTCAGACCTGTTTGGTCTCTCTGTAAAAGGGGTGGATTATTTCATCTTTCTTTTGTAAATGAATGAAAAATCGCTTGTCACGGTCCCATGAGGAACCACCAGCTAGTCTCTGGAGGATCATATTCCGAGTTTTTAAACTTTTTGCTTATGCCCATGGAATTTGTTGAAAAAAATTCGCAGAAAATTAATTTTTAATGAGTTTTAAAAAGTTGACCCGGCGATACCGAATATTTTCGTTTTTAAACCTTCATGCTTTTTTTTTTTCCTTTATTTATGGTCCCAAAGGCCTCCTCTATATTTTGCTAATTTTCTATTTTTTGTTTTTGTTTTTGCAATTCAATTCTTGCTTTAATATCATTTCAACACCCAAGACAAATAGAAATAGACACACAATAAATCTTTGTTTTAAATACAAAAAAAAAAAGAAATTGTCAAATTGAAAGAACGAAAGACAATAAAAAAAATAGGAGAAAATTTTTAATGACTTTTTAAAAAACAGGCTGTTTAATGATAGACAACCTACACGCACACACACACACACACATACTTGCAAATAGGCTCTTTGGCTTACATGCTCTTTAAAAACAAATAAACAGGTTTTGAGAATATAAAAATATTATAGAAGAGACAGATGAATATATGTATGTACATATGTCTGTACGTGTAGGAGTAAAAGCAATGCATCATTTATAAGAAGAGAACACACCACCAACAACAACAAAACAGCAACTGTAATAGTAATAATAATAATGAGTGCGTATATGTATGTATGCATGTGCGTAAAGAGAAGAAAACACACAATAACTAGAGAAATATTACTTGTATGCCTGGGGTGCTATCATTATACTTACACTCACACTCTCCGTTGTTTTTTTTTTATTCTTTTCTTACTTTCTTATATGCTATGCCTGTGTGTCTGATGTGTGCCTAAGAGTGTATATATGTGTGTGTTCATATTTCTTGTGTGTTTATGATGCCCTTAAGCATTTTATATCACACATGGATTTTTCATTATTTATGTACGTTGTGAGTGAGTATGTGTTCGAAAGAGCTTAATACGGCAATGATGATAATGCTGCTGACAATAATGATGGCATTGCCATAGAGAGAGAGAGAGAAAGAGAGAAAAGAAAATGCTAGGGTGTATGCGTTTGTAAAAATATTTGCCTAAATTGCAAAAAGGAGAAAAAAAAATCTAGAAATCGTTGCCTATTGTTAGGAGTGATTTTTATTTCAATTCGTTCTCTTTTACGTTTTTCCCATTGCCGTTGTCAAATTTGCCGTAAATTGAAATAGAATATATCACTAGAGGACAAATTATCTTGTAATTTACGCCACATTCTATGCTTTCAATTTATAATACGACAACGTGTTTGCCTATATATTTGGCTTATAGGCAGGCTCTACGCTTTTTTCATTCTTTGTCTGTTTTTTTTCGAAATGTTTACCATTTAATGTGACGTACATAATTGGAAAACAAAAAAGAATATCAAGTGCTTGTTTTTCTACTAACCTTACAAACAAACAGACAAGACATCTTCAAAATGTTGTTCTAGCTTTAACGAGTTTTCTACTAAGCCATATATGTATCTGTGTGCGTGGCATGTATATGAAAGTGTGTTTCCTTTCCTTGGGTCTATTTGTCTTTGCAAAAGGGAAGAGGTTTGGCGTTTAAATTATTTTTGCGTTTTTAACTCACGCACACGTTAGTTAAACACGCATATAATAATTTAAACATCATTTCAAAGGCAACAACACAAAAACATGTAGCAAATAACCCAGCAAACATTTTTGTAAGAAATAAATTTAATTTCCTTATTCATATCTCTTGTAGAAAAGTTTACTGGGTTGTTTCTTGTCTATCTGTTGCTATCACTTGAGCATAAATTTTCTTTCCAAGAGGAGTTCTTATGCGGGTTGTATATTATTTTTCTGTGATTGACGGCATTTTTTGAAAGCAACAAAATGAAAATGAAAATAGAATTGCGCCACTTATAAACCCCATTTATTTTCGCCATATTTTCTTATTATGGCAGCTTAAAAATAAATACTTTTTTGTTGTTTATTTGTTAAAAAAAAAAGAAAATAATAGAAATGCCTTTACACAGATTAATATCTTGGAATTTATTTACTTGGGAAAAAGAATAAAAAAAATGTGCTTTTTTTCTACCAGGTTCAGTTCAAATAAGTGTAACAAAACATGACACCATATAGACACACACAAAACGCAGATAGAAAATTAAAATTAAAAAGAAAATTAATTAACAAAATTGAGTTTTAAAAATGTTTAACAGGAGGAATCCTTTAATTTTCCATAGAATTGTTAAGTAAATAAGAAAAAGTTTTCTTTAAAAGTAGACACAAACAAAAAAATAGAACGTAGAACGTGGAATGTAGAATTAAAAATTGAAACAAATTTAAAAGCGTTTTTTTGTGAAACATTGGAATTGTAGGTAAATTGTTTTCATGAAATTTGCCATCGTTTTATAGGTGGATGATAAGGTAAGGTGTAGTGGTTAAAGTAGTTGAATACCAAATCGCCGTAGTCAAATAGGTAGTGTGTTGGCTTATTAGACTTGAGGCCACGGTTCATACCCCAGGTCAGACGTCTTCAACAAAATGAAATATAAAAAAAATTTCTTCGTCGACTTCCTATCAGCAGATTTGTGACAAAAACCCTGAGATTAAAATTGCCTTGAAAAGTGTTTCAAAAATCAGTTGTTCGTCGTCGACTTTAAACTGTAGGTCTCGCCACTCATGCATAAAATTAACAGACACAACGTAAGTGGTGTGAGAAGCTTGGTTGCAATCCTGACTGAAGGATTCTAATGAGCAATTATGTATGTATGTACGAACCTGTTCGAAACCTTATAAAGCACACATTCCTACATTCCTTTTCCAAATATTCCATTTAGGGAGATAGAGGAGGAGATAAAATCAAAAAATAGCGCAGACACTTGTGAAGAAATAGTCCTTAACCTTCAAAGTGCCTCATCATTAATCACAATGCAATTCCACAGAGTACGTTCTTTCTGTGAAATGACAGCCCTGACACGATTGCGTGTTTCTCTGGAAAATTTTTTTAGAAACATAAAACAAACCAGTGATATGAAAAAAAGTATTTTAACACAACACACGGCCTAAGTAGTGGATATCTTCTGAGTGGTGGATCCATTAAAAAAAATTTTGGGAAAAAGTCGTGAAAGATGTTCTGCGACACCCTACGTTCACAGAAAAAAAAAAACTGACCAGCGTTTCCTATTACCTTTTCCATTGTAAAATTTGAACAATTTAGTTTTCCCGCCCCTTTCCCATCCAACCAATTTCGTTTATTCTACTACCAAAGGCCTACCTATTCCTGTGAAAGCGTTCTACAATGGTTAAAATATGGGCTCTAATACGGTTGAAATACAACAACCTAATCAATAGGTCGTGTTGCAACATGTGACCCAACTTGGTCATGTTGGGTTATTAAGACTTTACACCTCAAACAAATCTAAGACTGTGTATCGTTCCATACGATTTCATTACGTACGTATGGACCTACAGAATTGTTTATTACAACTCTTTAGTCCGGATGTTGTCATCCTCTTCTCACATCACTTACGCTGTATGTGTTCATTTTATTCATATGTGGCGTAACCTACAGTTTAAAGGCGACTCCGAATGACAGATATTTTGAGAAAGTTTCCAAGGCAAGTTTATTGTACTCTCAGAGTTTTTGCCCCAAAACTGCTGAGTTGAAATAATTTTTCATTTTTCGTTGTGGTCGAAATGTCTGACCTGGAGTTTAAGCCATTGCTTCACATCTAATAAGCCAATAAACTACCTACCAGACTACGGCGATTCCATTAGGAATATTAATTTGAAGCAAACAGGACATTTATGTAGCAGTTCTTATATGCCAAATCATCATTCAATGTCCTTCCTGATGAACTTTCCTTCGTTATTTTCTACTCCCCTTGTCTGATATTGTTTTAAAACAGTTTCCCGAAGTTATGAGATTTTGGAAATTAGCCCTCAAACGCTAAACGATAATTTTTTTTATCGTTTTAAGTTTTAAAATTTCTTCTAAAGGGTCCGCCAAATAACTTTTTTTTTGAAAGTGCTTAAAAAAAATACTGAATATTTTCTCAAATTTCTTTTTTTATTTGAAAATACAATCCTTCCGGTTAATAATGGAAAATAATTTCATTCAAATGGCTGCCACGGCTGGCCATGCAGTAGACTACACCAGAAGATGCCGATTTTGGCAAAAAAAATCATCTTTTCAGATGAAGCTCATTTTGATCTTGGCGGGTATGTAAACAAGCAAAATTGTCGCATTTGGGGCACAGAAAACCCGCACGCATACATTGAAAAGCCGACGCACCCAAAACCAGTCACTGTTTGGTGCGGATTTTGGTCCAGAGGCATAATTGGGCCATTTTTCTTCGAAAATGAGCAAGAAGTGGCCGTTACAATCAATAGAGATCGTTATCGGGCCATGTTGAACGAATTTTTGTTCACAAAAATTGAAGAGGAGTATATTGGCAACATTTGGTTTCAACAGGACGGCGCAACGTGCCATACAGCCGAAGCTACACACGATGTTTTGCGCCCTGTTTTTGAAGATCGCATTATCAGCCGCAGAACTGATGTCGTTTGGCCACCTCGGAGCTGCGATTTGACACCGTTGAAGTATTATTTGTGGGGTGCCGTCAAAGATAAGTGTTACGCCGACAAGCCAGAGACAATTGACGCTTTAAAGGACAATATTCGTGAAGCCATTGGTGAAATACAGATGCACACAATCGATAATGTGCTAAAAAATTGGACCGATCGTGTAGGCTACTGCATGGCCAGCCGAGGCAGCCAATTGAATGAAATTATTTTCCATTATTAACCGGAAGGATTGTACTTTCAAATAAAAAAAGAAATTTGAGAAAATATTCACTGGTTTTTTTTTAAAGCATTTTCAAAAAAAGTTATTTGCCGGACCCTTTATATATTCTATTCCCCTAACTAGCCTGTAATTTTAACTTCAAAAAAAATCTATTTTCAAATATTTCTTTTGAAATCAAATTTTTGTTTATTTGAAGGGCTTAACCCCCCCGTCCACTACGTCATTAAATTTTTTTAATATTTAAACAGCGATTTTTCTTGCACTATATTGTTGTTGTTTACTTTCACCTTTTTTTCTTCTAGTTCACATTAATAACAATAATTGTATCGTAAATCGTGTGTGTGTGTGTGTATTTTCAGTAAATGACTACACTGGCCCCATATAAATAAAACGCCTAAAAGCACGCAATGCATGCATGCCAACATACTCACATTAAAGCATTTCAAGGCCTTACGGTTATAAATTACTTATACTAACAACAAAATAAATATTTAATCAAATGGAGAGAGAGCTAGATAGAGAGCGTGAGAGAGAACATACACAAATTTAATATTAGATTTTAAGAGAGGAACTCTCTTTGAAGTGAAACAGAAAAAAAGTCCTTTCGATTAAATTAATAAAATTAAAAGCCAAATAAAAACAATTGCAAACCAACAGTAACCAACCAACTTCAGCAACTAAACACAGGCTATTCTACTCTCATAAAACAAATGGAAATGAAAATAATACAATAGAAGATGAAAAGGGAAAAGCAAATAAAATAGAAAAAAAGAGAGAAAAAGAGTTTAAAAACTCTATTTAGGAAACTAAAAAAAGTAGAATAAGTCAAAACAACAATAACAATTGCTAAGAAAATAAATTAAAAATAAAAAACAAGAGGAGCATTGTATCAACAATGAAAGCATTGGTATAATAATTGAAATATGAGGGTCAGTACATATATTTCGGAAATTGCAATAAATATTACATGGTTAATATTAACAACAGGTCATAATATTCTGCATTTTGGACCTAAGTTCGAAAAGCTTTTAAACTAGTGCTGAGCAATAAAAATTTGTTGGGTAAATGCTTATTTTTGCTAGTCTTCGAAGTGTGAATTTTGTAATTCCATTG
Organism: Sarcophaga subvicina; assembly: GCA_936449025.2. Taxonomy (NCBI): domain Eukaryota; kingdom Metazoa; phylum Arthropoda; class Insecta; order Diptera; family Sarcophagidae; genus Sarcophaga; species Sarcophaga subvicina. The sequence continues at coordinate 89,773,339 of OW388081.2, read as the reverse complement.
AAAAAATTACGAAAACTAACTTTTACATTATCAAGAACACTAAAGGAATAATTTTTGATATTTTTAGCCTATGTTCGAAAATTCGAAATTAAGTTCGAAAGTTTTTTAAACTTACCTAAGTCATCAGAAAATTGTAGTTAGTACAAGGCAATCACATTTTTTATATCAGTGCTTATTTTAGCCAATTTCCGAAGTGCGAATTTTGTAATTCCATTTGAAAAATTACAAAAACTAAATTTTACATTATCAAGAACACTAAGGGAATGATTTGTGATATTTTTATCCTATGTTCGAAAATTCGAAATTAATTTCGAAAATTTTTTAAATTTACCTAAGTCATCAGCAGATCATAATTAGTACAAGGCATTAAAATTTCCTTATGTCAGTGCTTATTTTAGCCAATTTTTGTAGTTCGAAGTTTATAGTTTCGTTGGAAAAAATATAAAAATTACTTTGTATGTTGTTGTGAAGCTCAGAGACATGATTTTAAATATTTTCGATCTATGTTCGACTATTCGAAATAAAGTTCGAAAATTTCTTTTACTTGTCAAACTATTTTATAATCATGATTACGATAGTTTTGATTATATATCCACAATTTCGTAATTTTTCTAAGTTCGAAAATAGTATTGCATGAAATGCAAGTTGTAAAGAAACCTATAAAAGTGCTTATGTTACCATCAAAACTGAAGTTATCATTCAGAATGTCTTGGAGATATAAATTGTTTCAACAATTCGAACCTGTGTTCGAAAAATTTGTAATAATTCCTAATAAAGCTGTGCCAAGCCTAACAAGGCTTGCTTTTGAAATTTTTTTTTTTTTTTTTTTGATAGCAAAAATGTTGTATATGGCAACCCTCGTAACGAAAACAAATCAAATACTGCAGGAAAACAATAGTTAAAGCAACAAATATGTTTTAATGTTTATTCTTCTTTTACTTGGTTTTTTCTTATTTTTTTTATGTTTCCAACTACTGGCTGCTTGACTTGTTGCAAACAAAAAACTCAACAAGAAATATTCTTCAAAACTTTATAAACACTAAAGCGTATACACATGTGTGTGTGTGTGCATTGCAAAAAAAAAAATACTTGGAAAAGAGTATTAAAACTCTCGCTTCCCATACATACACACATTCATTGTATACCCATAGTTGCTATAAACTTATTTAAGAAATGAAACTGAAAAGAAACTTCATACGATTGCATTATTCTCTCACTCTCTCTCACTCTCGCTCTCTCTCTCTTTCTATACCTTTACATATTATGTATGTTACACTGCTATACTATTATACTAGCAGCTCCTACCTTGCTCATGCACACACATACGATTAAGTATAGTGTTTTCAAGTGTTTATTTCACTTACAAAAATAAAGTTGACTTTTTGGTTAAACACAATGAAAGAAAAAAGAGAGAAACAAAAGCTATAACAACAACAATAAGAAGAAAACAAGAAGAAGAAGAAGACAAACTATCATAATATTAACTTTAAATATGGTTAGTTAAGAGCTGCTGTGTGTGTGTATTTGTTTGTTTAACTATATTGTTGTATAAAGAAGAGGCCAATTTAATTTTCTTTATTTTATTACAGTTGCTTCTGTATTTCTTCTCTCACACACCTACACACACTCCAAACACATACATATGCAGACCCATTCGTATATTCTCTGTGTTTTAAGAGTATTTTTTGTTTAAAGAGTAGTTTTTCATACATGTTGTAGTTGCCTTGCCATTGTATTTGTTTTGTTAACAACTACAGTAGCAGATACATAATACACACATCAAAAAATAACAACAAAAACACTACAACTATATTAAGTTGAATGAAAACAAAAACGAATCTTTGCAAGAGTTGGGTTTTGTTAAGAAATGAAATATTTTAAAGATATTCTCTCTCTTTCTCTCTCTCTCTCTCTCTCTATCTCTCGCTCTCATTTTATTTATTTCATTATTTGTCTTACAAATATCCATGCATTGTATGCACAGCTGCCAGATTTGACGATTTATCGTCATTTTGACGATTTTGAGCTCCAAAAATCATATTGACGTTTTGACGATTTATGCCCTTATTTAGACGACTTTTTAGAAATTAAAAATGTACATCACATTCCTAACTTTAGTACATTAAAAGCCACTTTAAGCTTTGTATTTGCTTTGCAATTGTTACTATTGGAAATTTAGGTCAGTAATAACGAGGAGTAAAGTATTATATTTTTAAGTTAGTTTCGAATACGTGTGATGATTTTTCTGTATTTTATTCCTTTTTAATCCCCTAAAAAGCCAAAAAATTAAAACTCCCAAATAACCTCGTAGTTGCTCATAATTTATCATTTACGGTTGCAGACAATTTTAAATATTCGAATATAGCTTCTAGTATTACCATCGGAAGAACAAAGGCAAGTGCCGTTATTTTTTCGTACGATCAACACTCAGGGGATGGATGACATTGTGTTTGGAACTATGAAAATAAGTTATGGCAAGGAGGAAAGAGAGAGAGAACAGTGTTTATGGACACTAGGCTTGTATATTTTTATGCCATAAGTACCAGGAAAGGCCTCTGCAAGAATTGAGCTTCACATACGAAGAGTCCGACTAAAAAACGAATTTTGTCTGTAAAGCAGTGTGCGATCCATTGGCCAATCGACCATATACGGATGTGCTGGCCGAGAAAGACGAGTTTTACATAGGAATATATGATATTCCGTTGCAGTAGCGATAGAACAGTGAAACATAAGCCACATTGCAACGATGCTCCAATGAATCAATAGACTTCGATACCCTACCGTCATTAACGAGCAACTTTACCCTCTCCTGTACGCGGTCAAGATGTCTCAAAATAGACGTTGTGTAACCGATCCACACATGAGAGCTGTATTATATTCTCGCCGTCTTAAGAAGCCAAGGAACTGAAAACTGTATCAGTTCCAGCCAACATTACACTGAATTTTCAAGCTCAGAACATCAAAAGCTTCTGACTCCCTAATATCTACACCGCCCATAGATTAAGATGATGCAATATTATTGATGCGCTTACGTGTCAATAAACAATGCTGGGATAGATTGTTTAAACCTTAAAAAATTTTTTCCTGTAGATAATATAAAATTTCTCCATTTATTTGGAAAAAAATTAATAACTGAAAATGAGGGACGCTAGCTTTTAATTTCTAACAAATTTTTTGTTAAATGTTTTATTTTTGAAGTCATACATACATTGACTTTAAACGTTCTACTACAATAGAAATAATTTTGGTTTTTAAATACTTTTAATTTAAATTATTTATTTTCTCTGACGATTTTTTAACGATTTCAATAAACGTCTTTGACGATTTTGACGTTTTTTTTCCTCAAATATTTGACGATTTGATGCTTCATTTATCTGGCAGCTATGATTGTATGTTTGCTTTTTTAGTGAATTTAGCTTTCGTCGCTTTATTAAAATGACCTACAGTGGGAAGCAACTAAAACCATCTGTATTCGATTTGTTTTTAATATCTTCGACTCTAGAAGAGATTTTCAAAGAATTTCTATTTTCTTACATTATTATTATAAATTCACAAATACAAAAACAGCAGAATATTACATGATATATAATAGTTCTCTCGATAGAGTAATCCTCTGTCATATATGCTCACTTGTGTTTGGTATTTGGTAGATAAACTAGTGATCATTATAGTTCTTCTATATAAAAAACATGTATGGAACAGAAAGCAACAACAAAGCAACTACATTTAAAAGTAAACATAATAGATGAGAAAGAAAAAAATAAATTAAAGAAGAGAAAAAAAGGTATATAGGGAGCCATACCATTCCTGATAGACGCTAAATCCTTTAGGCTATTCCAGAGACTCCTGCACGGTGTTCTGAGTCTGTGTCTATGCATACTAGGACAGATATAGATGCGTTCGACTTTCACATGATCTCATACATCACAGCATACATACATAATTGGTCATTACAACCCTTCAGTCAGGATTACGACCTAGTTTCTCACACCACTTATGTTGTGTGTGTTAATTTTATGCATGGAGTGGCGGGACCTACAGTTTAAAGTCGACTCCGAACGACAGATTTTTGAGAAACTTTTCATGGCAATTGCTTATTTACTCTCAGAGTTTTTGCCACAAATCCGCTGAGATGAAGTCGCCGAAAAAATACTTTTTGTATTTTTGTTTTGATGTCTGGCCTGGTACTCGAACCCTGGCTTTACGTCTAATAAGCCAACACACTACCTACTAGACTGCGGCGACTTCACATCACAGCATACTTTCTGGAAGGCAAGTTTGTTTGTGTTCCACAAGCTGGTGTCCACTTTCAGAGAATAACGTTCTCAATTGGAAAGCCTAACAAGATCCTTGTGATATGCCTACCCGTTATCCATTCTGTTCCATGATCTACAATCCAAAATCTTCTTTATTTCTTTAATAACGAAACAAACTAGTGTGTAGCGTGTTAAACTATTAGCGTAAGGATTGTAGGTGCGATTCCCACCAGAGACTCAAGGTCTGTTACACTACACCAAGCATATGGCTATATGTTATTAAGCTCTTAATAATTATAATATAAATTGTAGTTGTATTCTAATTAAAAAATAAATAAACAAACTTATCCACATCGTTACCCTCCACATCTGAGTATTCTGGAAACCAGCAAAATTGCTGCAATGCAGCCTAACACTTTTCACATAAAAGTTCATGTGAATGTTGCTTTCCACCAACATGTGTACTTACAAACGCTTGGGGAAATAAGCCACATAAACCATTCTCAACGATATGGAGGATTACATCCTATCCAAAAATTTTCTTCAGGCAAATATGCCTTCTTCTTCTTGTTATGGCACTCATAAAATTATATCTATCAGGTTGCAATCCTTCGATTTCCTAAAACAAAGCGAATTTTTTTAATGAAGGGTGGGTTGGGTTAGGTTAGAGGACGTGTACTTGTCAATTAAGACAAGTACAGTACCCGGAGGTCGAATTGACCCATTGTACAACGTCCTAGTTTCTCACACCACTTATGTTGTGTGCGTTAATTTTTATACATGAGTGGTGGGACCTACAGTTTAAAGTCGACTCTGAACGGCAGATTTTTGAGAAACTTTTCATGGCAATTTTGTTTACTCTCCGAGTTTTTGCCAGAAATCTGTTGAGAGGAAGTCGCCGAAGAAATACTTTTTGTATTTTGTTTTGATGTCTGGCCTGGGGCTTGAACCCTGGCTTTTACGTCTAATAAGCCAACAGACTACCTACTAGAGTACGGCGCCTTCTGAAGGAAGGGTAGGTGGATGCAGAATACTGCGAAAATAGCTAGAAGAAAAGATCGCTCCGTCTACAGCTTGAAGACGGTATTTAGGAAAGGAGGCTAGAACACCTGAAAGAGGTTAAATAGTAGTCTAGACTATTCCACATCTGTACGTATGCTTACGTTCTCTTTGGAACAGGATATCCGAAATATAGTAATCAGTTCTGTAGACTCTGAGTCAGTATGTTGACAGACAGTCTGGCAAATGTTGACATAACTGAACATGGTCATAACTTTGAATGCAAATTTGCCGAAAATTACTCGTTTTAAAGTATTTCTTAATAATTATTTTCAATTAATAAATCATTAAATTGAAATAAAATATGAAAATTATTTCTTAACAAGGCACGTCATCATATGTGTAAAAAAATTTCTCCTCTTTTAATTGATTTTGGTCTGTTAAAAAATTAATTTTATTCCAACATTACTCTCACGCCAATAGAAAAAGCATTACATTACCTCTGGAGAAAAAGCAATGACAAATCTATAACTAAGCATTACTTCAGCTTTTTTTTAAGTTTAAGCTCCTAAAAGTATGTTCATATGCAACACTCTACAAGACTCTATTTTAGTGTTTTTCTTTTTTAATATTTTTGTAGTCTTTAGACATTAAATTTCTTTATGTTTTCAATGATTTTGAGCAGAGCAGCAGTAGTAGGTTTACATATTTGTTAGGTTTCGTTGTAAAACAATGTTTTTGGTTAAACTCCACATTTTTTTGATAATTTTTTTGTCCAAAAACCACAATTACCTTAAAAATAAACCGAAAAAAAAAACATTCATATACCGGCTACAAAACCGGAAGTGTAAAAGGAAAATATGAAAATCATAAAAACGTTGGTTTGCTTGCCGTTGCTTCACATACTTTACGTACTTGTTGTTGTTCAAAAACCATTGTGTGCTTTTAGGCGTTTTTCTTAACTTGTAGTGTTTTTTGTTTTTCTTGTTTTTTGTATCACATGTTTAGTTTTCCTTTTTCCTCTGTTGTTGTTGCTGGTTGTTTATTTTAACCGGGTGTTTTTTTTTAGCAACTCTTGGCCAACATCCTTTACAAAAAAAATTTTTTTTTTTTGTTTTCTTACTTTTCGTTTCTTGCAACAAATTTGTTGAAATTGGCTGCTGTTTGCTGTATTTCATCATCGTCATCATAAAGTAGTAGCCATCATCAGGTTACTTTGTTGCTTTTGCTGTTTACTATTGTTGTTGTTTTCATATTTGTTTTGTTTTCTGTTGTAGTTGTTGTAGTTGTATGAATTGTTAAAAAGAAACTCAAAAGATTTGATTTCAACAACAATGTCAACAGCAGAGAGAAGTTTTCTGTCTAAGAGATTAATATTGGTTGAGGGAAAAAGTTCTTTTCAAGTTGTAATCAAATTAAAAACGTTTTTCTGAATTTGAAAAAAAGAGGCTGTGAATGATAAGAGTTTTTCTTTTTTATTTTTATAGAAAGGAGTAAAATTCCTCTTTTTTTCTGTCTAGAAATGAGAAAATATTCGTTTGGCTAAGCCTATTGATTTTTTCAAAACATTTCTACACTGGGAACATTGTGCCCTAGACTTGGAAAAAGGGGCTATAGGCTGAAAAATTGCGTCCCTATAAGGAAATAAATATTATTAACATTGAGTAGAACAACTGTTTGTCACATTCAGAACTTGAAACGACAAGTGTTTGTTTCTCTAACAGAGAAGAACAAAGGAGTGCCCGTGCAAAAATTTGGTAATATGCTGGTCTTCATAAAAACTAAAATAAAATTACTTCAATTTGTATTTTGTGACTGGACAGCCGGCTTTTATTGTTATGTGATATGGTTATTGCAAGGATATAAAGGGTGATTTTTTAGCTATTATCCTTTTGGCAACACTGGTTTAAACAGCTCACGCACGTTTCGTGTTTTGTTTCACTGTCAAACATCTTCCGTTTGGTCTATAATTTAACCATGAATCGTCTGACAAACGAACAACGCTTGCAAATCATTGAATTTTATTATCAAAATGCGCGCTTCTTCCATTTTATGGGCAGTTTAATCGACCCACTAAAGCGGCTATTCGGGCTATTGTGACTAAATTTCGCACCAAATTTACATTTTTGGACATTAAGCCACCAACACACTTACGTAGAGTGCGAACTGAAGAAAATATCGCAGCTGTATCGGTCAGTGTTAATGATGACCATCAATTATCGATTCGTCGCCGTTCGCAGCAATCGAAAGAAATTCTTCTGTTACTCAACAACGTGGAAAATTTTGCGGAAGAGGATTTAGGTGTGAAGCCTTTCAAAATACAGCTGGTGCAAGAATTGAAGCCGTACGACCTACCGCAACGCAGAATTTTTGGTAAATGGGCTCTTGGGAAGTTGGCCGAAGATTCACTTCTTTATCGAAAAATTGTGTTCAGCGACAAAGCTCATTTTTGGCTCAATGGATACGTAAATAAACAGAATTGTCGATTTTGGAGTGAAGATCAGCCAGAAGCATTGCAAAAGCTACCAATGCATCCAGAAAAAGCCACAGTTTGGTGCGGTTTATGGGCTGGTGGCATCATTGGACCGTACTTCTTCAAAGATGCTGCGAATCGTAACGTAAGTGTGAATGGTGAGCGCTTCCGTGAGATGATATTCAACTTTTTTTTTCCCAAAATGCAAGAGCTTGACTTGCATGACATGTGGTTTCAACAAGACGGTGCCACATGCCACACAGCACGCGTAACAATGGACTTATTGAGAGGCGAGTTCGGTGAACATTTTATTTCACGTTCGGGACCGGTCAATTGGCCGCCTAGATCGTGCGATTTAACGCTTTTAGACTATTTTTTGTGGGGCTATGTTAAAGCTCATGTCTATACAGACAAGCCCGCTTCAATTGACGCATTGGAAGACAACATTGAAGCATTTATTTGTGAGATACCGGCCGAAATGTTGGAAAGAGTATGCCAAAATTGGACTAAGCGGATGGATGGCGCCGTCGCGGTCAACATTTGCATGAAATAATCTTCAAACATTAAATTATATGGACCGTACTATCGATTCAAATAAAGATTTCATGCATTTTTCTGAATTTTATGTGTTTTCTTTTGAAAAATTTTCCTATAGCTCTTAAAAAATCACCCATTAGATGTAAATACAGCTGAGAAAATAAGCCACATGCTGTAAGATTGAGCTAAATGCAGACAATGTCATGTAATGGACAACCATTATCTGTTTATCTGCCACACTTTCTTTAACAGAAACGATATTTTTGTTTTTGCATGTACATTGCAGCGATGCTTAGGCCCCATATCATTTGTAGACTAATATGACCATAATCTATTATGTTGGAAAACTGCCCATGTTTGAATCCCAACTTGTAGAATTTTTTTTGCTATTTAAACGTTTTCAGTGTTGGTAATGAGACTGTGAGCCTGAAGTTATAAGTCTGCTTTCGTGGTATCATCTTAAATATTCATGCCTCACACTCACAATGTTTATATTCGCGTTGTTAGATCTTGTTACTGATCGTGCGCTTATCAAGAGCTTTTTTTCGTATTGTGTCAACAATGCCGGCAATGGCATTCGGAGTCGACTTTAAACTGTAGGTTCTACCACTCTTGGATGGAATTAACACACACGTAATCCTGACCTGAAGGGTTTTAAAGAGCATTTCAGTAAGTTAAGTAAGTAGCACCCAGGCCTTTCAAATGTTTTGTATGCGATGGAGTTTTTTTGTAAGCCCAGGAGTTTTTGTCATAGGCTTCAAGTTCTAATATTTCTACTTCATGGAATGGAATGAAAAGCTGGCGTTCTATGCAGCTTTCTTATAAAATTTTAACATATATATGAAGTCGCCGTAGTCTAGTAGATAGACGCAAAAGCCTGAGTTCGAACCCCAGGCCAGGCATCAAAGACAAAATACAAAAAGTATTTTTTCGGCGACTTCATCTCAGTAGATTTCTGGTAAAAACTCTGAGAGTAAATAAAAATTGCCATGAACAAGTTTCTCAAAAAATAAAAATCTGTCGTTCGGAGTCGACTTTAAACTGTAGGTCCCACCACTTATGTATAAAATTAACACACACAACATAAGTGGTGTGAGAAACTAGGACGTTGTACAATGGGTCAATTCGACCTCCGGATACTGTACTTGTCTTAATTGACAAGTACACGTCCTCTAACCTAACCTAACCTAACGGCAATATCGTGTGGTCTTCTCAAGCGCATATTAGCAGTGCAATGATGTGAAGGAACACTGTGGGTTATTATTTTAAATTTAAGCCAATTAACACGTGTTCTCATGCCCCATATTTATTTGTAGTAGTTGATACAACGTAAAAAGGATTTGAATTTATAGGCTAGTGGTGCGAACACTGATGCAGTGACATCTCAAATCGAATTCAATTGAAAATTTTAGAAATTTTCTTTAGATTTTTGGGCATTTTATTTTTATTTTTTATTTTTATTTCCTATTTTTCCTATTAAGACTTCAAAATTGTATTCAAACATTGATTATAAGACGCCTATTTTCAATTTATTTTTAATAATTAAAATTTTTTTTCTTGAGTTTTAAAATAAAATCTTATTTTAACTGGTGGTAATTAAAATTCACAATTTTCTAGTTTGCCGGCCTTAACTTCTAAGGCAAGGTGTGGAGGAAAAGTGTAAAAAAAGCCGGGTTAAAGCTTAAACTTTTTAATAACATTGATTTTTATTTGTTGAGCAAAGTTTTTTTCTCCCTTTTTTCTTTTGAAAACTTTAGGGTCTTAAAAAAGTACCTAGAAAAACCTCAACATTTGCACTTGCAGCAACCAACATAAATTTCTTTACCTTACTTTTTTCCTCTTTTCTTTATTACTTTTTTACGTTTTTCACCTTTTTTAGGGTAGGGTCCAATACCCTACTAAAGAAAAATGTTTGTTTTTGTTCTTCCATATTCTAACAGCCATCGAAAATACGGTCGTTCTCTATTGGGTTTGTTTGTAGAGCAAGAAAAATATTTTTTCTATGAGGAAAAATAGGAAAAAAAAGAGGTCAGATTTTTCTAGCCTTTTTATGTTCATTTCTCTTTTATATTTGTTTTATTTTCTTTTCTTTCCATTTCTTTTATTTTTATTTCTACTTGTTGGTTGGTTTCATTTTAAGCCATATTTTATTTTTCTTCTTTTTTATTTTCTTAATAAACGTCACTACAAATGCCAAATACACGAGACAGTGGCAAAAGACGACAACAACTCAGGTTGCAGCCACTAAGTCTTTTAAGGCCAGGCAAAAAGGCATTTGTAAAAGGAAGAATATTAAAATATTTTGTTTTAAGGCCACAGGATAAAAGTTAAACATAAACTTTAAAAGCTTAAATAAAGTACAAAGTAAAAGCAAGCAAAGGTAGGGTGAGAGGCAGCCAGGCAACCAAATGTTTTCTTATGTTCTTTTACTAAAAATAGCAAAAATCTCATATAAATTATATGCAGAGCGGCAATACTAAATTAACATCAGTTTCTTTTTTTTCTGAGCCTAAAAGCAGCGAAATAAAAGTTATAGAAGCGTACAAAGAAAAAGTAGGCAACAATTTTTTAAAAAATAAATTGCTTTCTATGTTCATTTTTTTTTACCTGAAAATAGGCAATATTTTTTTTGGCAATTAAAATAAAACAGAAATCTTTTTACAAGAGCATATCGATTTATGGTTTGCATGGATGCAGGTTGTATCTGTATTTAGTAATAAAATTAGAAGAAACTTTTTTATTCAACGCCTAGAAATAGGCACATAGTAAATATAAGTAGGATTGCAAAACGAAAGAAAACTTAAAGCTTTAAATGTAAAGAAAATAAACTCTTACTCAGCGGATAAATATTTTCTTAAATAGAGGTAAAATAAATAATGTTTACCTAAAAGTAGGCAATAGAAAAATTGAAAGAAGTACAACATAAACAAACAATTACAAAACGATAAAATACCACAAGAATAGGAATAAACAAACTGCCAATTTTAGTAATAAACTGTATGAAAAGACTGAATGATTGAAAGGAAAATTAAAAACAATAACAAATCAACAGCAAACTTCTAGAAGTTACCAGACTGGAAATAAATGAAATTTAAATACGATAATATGCCTACCAAAACGACAGTGGCTCATAAATATCACTATTGTGCGATAGATGGCCATGTGAGTTAAGAACAGAAGAAAGCAAGTTGTATTCTTGTCCATACTTGCTGGACATGTCTCGCAACATTGCAAGTACTTGCCTGCTGTCAACGAGATTGTGTTACTCCCCGTAAAACGAGTGAACAATATTCAAAATAACCGAGGCAATCGGAATACCTATGCACTGTAACATGACGGAGATTGTTAGACCTCCCTACCGGCCAGCTCATTAGCATTGCAATTTCCAATGATATCGCTGTGTCCGGGAAACCATATCAGAGATACCCTTAAAAGATTCCAATATGAGGAATTCTCGGCATTCATGGACAAAGACGGAGGTTAAAGCTACGTTCATTGGGGACTTAATTGCAGCCTGGCTAAGCGAGTAAGTCAAGAGATTTTCAGGGATTTTTTTGACGCCACTCAACACGCTTTGTGTCGCTTTTGAATTTGCTATGATCTCTGCTTGGAAAACACTGGAGAACTGCAGAATCAGAACCCTTAATAAATATAACACAGCCCATCCTGCCACCTATCTTTGAGTCGTTTAAGAGTGCCATAGGGAATCCACAGTTTATCATAGTAGAAGTCCCTCGTTGGAATTCTAAAATCATACGTTCTCTTCAGAAAGTTATAAGGAATCACATATCAACAGTTTAGTCTTGTTTAAATGCAAAATAGCAACTTTCAAAAGACCTTACTTAGGGAATCATGCCAACAGTAACAATTGTTTGAGCATTATCCATATAAGTATGCTTCATATTTTGTAATATTTTTTAAGAAGCAAATATTTTTATAAAATTTTTCTATTTATCTACTGAACTTTAATTAAAAATTTATTTTTATTTTTTTTTCTCTTTTCAGGTAAGTTTCTCTTTGACAAATAAATGTACATTTATTAGAATCCTGGAAGAGTAAGTAGTTTCTTTTTTGCCAAGTTAAGCTAAAACGCATAAATATGCCGGACATATAAATATTGTTTCAAATATTTAATTAATCCTTTGGTTTGACTTTTAAATTTTCCACTCTAATTTTTTTGCAGCCTATTTTAAGGGCTTAAGTAAAATAACAATTTCCTTTTAAGGATGCTTATGTCTTATTTTTCCCTTAGTTTTCTTTTCTTGCAATTGTTTTATTTAATACTCTTGAGATTTATTTTACCATTTCCTTTGGCCATTTGCAATATTTCCCTAATAGCGGAAATTTACTATGAAAGTATTTGTAATGGCCGGAAATGATTACTTGATTCTACATACGCAAATTGCTACGTAAAATTCATTAATATTTAGGCGATTACTTTTGTAATCAAAAAAGGGGAGATTTTGTTTTGAAACTTTATGATTTCCCCTATGAATTTCGTCTAATACTCGTTATTAATTGATAACGAACTGGTTATTAATTTTTTAAGACGTAAATGAGTGCTTATTGTTAGCATATTTTCAGGAAATATTTTAAAGAATTTTTTTTCTGTTAAAATTATGTTTGAAATTAATGGGGAAAATTGCTACAATAGGTAATACAGCCTTTCTTTTTGTTATATGTGTATGGAATAAAAATCGGAAAACAATAAATAATTTAAATATGTGCAGCATATTTTTGGGCTGCATATCGTTATACTAGATGTTAATAAGTGATTAACTAAGAAGTTTTCGGAGTATAAGCTTAGTTTTTTGGAATAGTTTATACAGTTTCTGTAAAGGTTTTGCTACTAAGGTTCCAAGCAACCGGTCACGGCTACCGTTTAAGCTTATAACACTGCATTTAGTTCACGCTCTTCTAGCCATTTGGATTTTGTTCAAACTATCCACAAAATTTCAGAACGTTCCCGAAAGAAGACTTTCAGATTTGACACTAAAACTTACTGATACTGATTGAACCCCAAACGGTTCGGCTTAACACATAGGGTAACGCATAAACAAGCCTCAAGTAAAGAACGATTGACCAACAATTCATGCAACCGTTTTCATGCAGGAGGATGTCATGGCGCAACAAGGGTCAACACACAGATACTAAATTATATTGGCAATCCACTAACACAGAGTACGAACAAGAACTGAAATTTAACGACACTCGTGCTCTGTGCTCTCTTCTTAACAAAGATAACACGAGCGAACTTGTCAAGGTCTTTGCTTTGTCCGTAGCTAAAGTCCACAACTTCTCTAGACATTAGCTTTGGGGTCCATTAGTCTTCTGTTAGATAACAGAACAGGGTGGGTGGGAAAGTTAAATAAAATCTCAATATTTAGGACGCACAATGTGGCCTTTTTGAATACATATGGAAGCTCTGAAGCCGACGTAATCTAGTGGATAGTGTGTTGGCTTATTAGGCGCAAGCCCGTGGTTCAAACCCCAGCTGCTCAGACGTCTCACATAAAACTAAATTTGAAAATATATATCTTCGGCGACTTTCTCTCAGTAGTCTTCTGACAAAAACTCAGTAAAATAAAATTGCCATGAAAAGTTTGCCAGAAATCTGTAGTTCCCGCCGCTCATGTATAAAACTAACACACAGCTAGGTTGTTATCCTGACTAAAGGCTTGCAAAGTCCCGTTAAAATGAAGTCTAAAATGAATTCTTCTCGTAGCAATAAAATGCACTACATGAGTAGGGGCATACTCTCAGTACTGGTAGCACAAATCATAAGAAAAAATTTTTTATTAAAATAGCAGAGATGCAAACCCATTGCTTAGATGTTGTATTCTACGTTTCGTGAACCTTTTAAGGTCTATTGAAATTCGTTTTTATTTCATATTTAATGTATTTTGTTTTGAAAAATTAAAAAACCCCTAGAACAACTATTCGAAATAAAAATTACAATAATTTTTTATGGCATGCCAAACAAAACAAACAAGTGCCATGAATTTTTTAAAACAATTTCCATATCTATGATAGCATGAGCTTCACATCGGAATTCTTTAATGAAAAAACCTCAGGAAAAACATACATAGAAAATAAGCAAATAAACTAAAAGTGACATTAAAAAAAAATAAAATAAAGATTGAAACTTTCTGTTCCATAAATATGATGAGGTTGGAAATATTTTTTTTTTTTAAATTTTATTTTCATTTCATTTGTTTTTTATTTCTTTTATATTTTAATATGTGATGAGTATGATAAATATTTGATTTATTTTTGTCAAAAATGTTGAGTCCATATGCAAAACTCATAATATTTCTCTGGGTAAGGCTAGGAGAGGATGGGGCAGGGATTACAGTTAAAATAAATGAAAATTGTTATGGTGGCCATATACTCTTCTGCACTGGACAGTATTGTACTGTAGTGTACGGTGTTGCTCGTTTATTAACATTGACAAGCATATGCAGTAAATGTTTAAATATTTTATAAGAGTTACATACGACTCACACTCTCTGTCTCTTAACCTTTCTCTCTCTCTCACTTTCTTGTTGTTGTAGTTACTGCAAATGCCGAAAATTTTGTAAATTTTCAAATTAAAAATGCATAAATGCAGGCAAAAAGGGTATGAGAGAGCACAGACCCTGGGTATGTGTAAGAGCCAATGTTAAAACCATAAAGCACCTGATTACCATGACAAACGATACAAAAACGACAAAAAAAAAACTAAACGTCAACAGGACAAAAGTAATCCTGTTGCAATAACAGGACAAAAGTCATCATCAACATCATCATCGCAATCATCATCCAAAGTGATGATAAAATTCATCAGAGTGTGTGTGGCATGGTGTGGTGTGGTGTGGTGTGGTGTGTTGTATAGTGTTGTTTATAATAGAATATGAAATTATTTTGGCTTGCCACCCCACTCTCCCCTCCTTCTCTTAGCATCATACATATTTTTCCCATGGCTTGTGAAAGTTTTGTTTTGTTTATGGTGTGGTGTGGTATGGCATGGTATTGGTTAAGTTGTGCAGTTAAATGTGCATAAAATTCATGTAAAATTTATTTGTTACACTCACACACGCTCACACTCATTATTATTGTCGCCTGCTATGGTGGGTAACCGGAAACAGAATACATAAACACAAACACACACTCATCCACTCACAAATATGTTTACACTCTTGCAAAAGCATTAAAATGTCAGTTTAATGGTTTACTGTGTGCGAGTGTGTTCTGTCTCTGCCTGTAAATGATGTTTGTGGTTGTGGGTGATGATAATGACGATGATTGCATTGTTAACGATGTTCATAAACTAGTTTTGTTTTTATTTTAATTTTTATGGAAAATATTTTTTAATTTTTTTTGTTCATTTTGATTTCTCTCTTCTTTTTAATATGAATTATAAATTTACAAAATTTACAGCCACACTTTTGTTAAATCATGTCAGGGCTCTTCTCTCTCTCTCTTCTGTGCGTGTCTCTTTCATTTTTAATATTCATTTACTAATCAACATTGAAGTGTCTTTTAAAAGTTATAATCATGTCATGTTAAATGTCAAAAATTTATTAACAGTTGTCATACACTGCTAAACCCGCTCTCATTTACCTTCTCTTTATTGGTAATAGTAACGGTATGTACAAGAATATAAAGAGCAAATAATTATAAATCCTTAGGCAGCCACAGAAATGAAAACAGGATGTATGTATTTTATAAATTTTACAAAAAAAAAAAAAATTAAATAAATTGGTACCATATTTTGGTACTTTTTTTAGTACCTTTAAGTTATGTTCTACTTTACTTTTTTTGTTGGTTATTGCAATTGTTTACTTATGGTGGCGCCTTAGTTTCTCACACCACTTATGCTAAGTGCGATGTGAGAGTTGAGATTTGAATTCTAGAAAGCCTAGAGACTACCTGCTACTTTACGACGAAAACTTTTTAAATTATGTGCCACACTTTCTTTACTGGTACTTTTTACTTAACTTACTTAATTGAGGATTACGACCTATCTTCTCACACCACCACCATGTTGTGTGCGTTAATTTTATATATGAGTGGCGGCACCTACAGTTTAAAGTCGACCCCAAACGACAGATTTTTGAGAAACTTTTCATGGTAATTTTATTTACCCTCAGAGTTTGCTGAGAGGAAGTCGCCGAACAAATATTTTTTCAGATTTCGTTTTGATGTTTGGCCTGGGGTTTGAACCGTGACCTTGCTTCTAATAAGCCAACACACTACCTACTAGACTACGGCATATAAGAAACCACACACTAATCCTAGGTAAAGTATTGTAATGATCTATAAAGTATGTTTACAATGCGCTCTCCATGTGTTGTTACAATAACTGGAACGATCAGTGATTTGAAGGCTTTTTGGCAAAAATACTAAGACTGTAGCTAACCAAAGTGTATTACTAGACTGGAGTCGACTCCGAATGACAGATTTTTTGCGATGCCAGAGCTGAGGTTTGTACTCACTGGCTGTCATATAGAAAGAACAGAGGCTACGTACTGGACTGCACTACTAAGACCATTTAAACAATGTACCTCGTGCGATTAACTTGTCCTGGACCTAGTAGTTGTATTGTATCGTTACGCAGTGGTGCTACAGTGCTACGATCTAATGATCTATCGTGTTGCCTTCAATTTATATCTTAAGTAGGACAGCTCTATAATATTTCCACCGCTCCTATAGCCATGACGAATTTCAAAATGCCCTTCAGTCTCCTATTACGTGGTAAGCACTCTATTGTTTACTTCTCAGGTATATTAACTCCGCATATTGTCGTGGCGAATGTTAAAATGCCGCTCATATTGATCCTCTCCTGTTGCCATGACGAATTTCAAAATGCCTTTCAGTCCCGTTTAGTACAAATCTCTGCCTATTATATGTGGTCCGCACTTATATTTTTAGCTCTCAGATGTATTAACTCCGTATTGATTCATAAACCGAACACGAGTCCAATTAGAAGGGCGTTTATTATTCTCAGACTACATATGAATAGTTTGATGAATGATTCTGCACGCTACTATAACCTAGCAAAAGTTTAAATTGTCCCGGACCCTTCCGCCCAGTATACTTAATTGCTTAATTGGCCATTGCATCCCTTCAGTTAGGATTACAACCTAGCTTCTATTGTATGTGTTAATTTTATCCATGAATAGCGGAACCTACAATTTCAAATAGGCTCCAAACGACAGATTTTTTGGGAAACTTTCATGGCAATTTTAATTTACTCTCAGAGTTTTTGCCAGAAAACTGCAGGGAGGTAGTCGCCACATTTTTCGTTTTGTTCGAGATGTCTGACCCGTGGTTTGAATCGAGGCCTCACGTCTAATAAGCCAACACACTACCAACTTGACTACGGCGACTGTATTTTGCGTTATCGATGCAAAAATGGCTTCTCTTTCATGTCATTCTCTACTACAGCTACAGTTGCCTTTTTCATATTTAAAAAGCTGTAGTGTACAGTAGAGGGAGGGTAACAGAGGGAGAGGACTGACTTCAAGTTAGTTAAGTCATTAAGTATTCTGAGTCATTTAGCAACTATAAGTGTTACCCTTGATAAATCATAGAAAAATTCTGAATTTTTATTCATAGTTTTTTGTTTTGTTTTCTTTTTTTAATTTTTGAAACATTCACCACAATTTTATTATTCAATTTACACACACAGACACACACACATACATATACCCACTTAGTTTACACTTTGGAAATTTAAACTTTTGACTTTAGTGTTAGTGTTAGTGTGAATAGTGTTTAGTAACCTAAGGTCTGCAATTTACAATTCAACATGACCTCTGTTGGTGTGTAACTCAACGTAGGAGTTTATTTAAAAATATTTTTGAAAAAAAAAATTTTTTTCCTTTTTTCCTTTTTTTTTTTTAAATACCGCCCTGATGCATTGAGTGAAAGCTGACAATTTATGAAAAATATTTTTTGTTGTTCTTTTTTTTGAAAACTAATACAGCCGAACTAGAGAATTGCGAATTGTTTCGCTTTTTTTATTTTGTTTATGGAAAATGCTTGCAAATTAAAGGGGCTGCAACGGTTAGTCTGTTAACAGGACATGCTAGTTTTTTTTGTACCATTTATGAACATTTTATATGATTTGAACCCCCCCAAAACATGAATATTTTATGTTTTACACATGCATAGTTTTTAGTTTCTAGTTTTTCTCATTTTTATTCTGCATTTTTCATTCCATGTAAACTTTTCTCACTCTCTCTCTCTCTCTCTCTCTCTCTGTATTGTTTTTATGTAAGATATTCATTAATAAACAAATGCATAAATGTGAGAAAGAAATAAAAAAATTGCTCGGGAAATAGGCTCTCTGAAAAAAAATAAGCCAAAACCACTGAAAATTAAATTCACTTGCCCTGCAAAATGTAACAAGAAAGAAATCGTTTCGTTTTGTTTTTTAAAAATTTAGTTTCAGTTTAAAAACTTTCTAAAATTCTTTGGCGACGTATTTATTTTACCTACTTACTGAATAGGCTTTAACAGCCCGTTTGTCGGATTTAATACGTTGACTGCCGTAGATTACGTTCTTTTCTTCTGCCGCGGCAGGCAACTTCTTAAACCTTAAAGCCGATTTATCTCTTGGCTTCTCTGTTTTGCTGGCGTCGACTTTAGTTAATCACTACAACCGTAGAGAAGACCTCCTCAACCTGCTCGTCCTTTTTGACGCAGACAGGGTTGTTATCTTTTTCGATGTCTGCTGAAACCCATCTGAGGAACCCGTCGGAACACAATATGTTCCCTCCACAAAGTTCTGGGTGGCTATTAAGGAGACCACGTGAAATGAAGTCGCCATAGTCTAGGGAGTAGTGTGTTGGCTTATTAGTAGTGAGGCTACGGTTCAAACACCAGGCCAGACATCTCCAACAAAAATACATATAAAAAAATCTTTTTTCGGCGGCTTCCCCTTGAAGTCGCCGTAGTCTAGTAGGTAGTGTGTTGGCTTATTAGACGTAAAGCTAGGGTTCAAGCCTCAGGCCAGACATCAAAACAAAATACAAAAAGTATTTCTTCGGCGACTTCCTCTTAGCAGATTTCTGGCAAAAATTCTGAGTGTTAAATAAAATTGCCATGAAAAGTTTCTCAAAAATCTGCCGTTCGGAGTCGACTTTAAACTGTAGGTCCCACCACTCATGTATAAAATTAACACACACAACATAAGTGGTGTGAGAAACTAGGTCGTAATCCTGACTGAAGGGTTGTAATTACCAATTATGTATGTATGTATGTGTGTATGTTCCCCTCAGAAGATTTCTGGCAAAAACTCTGAGAGTAAAAAACACTTGCCATGAAAAGTTTCTCTCAAAAAAAAAAAAAAAAATGACAACATAAGTGGCGTGAGAAGCTAGGTTGTAATCCTGACTAAGGGGTTGTAATGACTAATTATGTATGCATATACTGGATAGGCTTTAACGGCCTATTTTTGGCATATTTATGCCGGCCTTAACACTTTTTTTCTGGCCTCTCTGCCTGAAGGACGTCTACACTAGTTAATAACAACAACCGTTGACAAGGCCTTCTCAGTCTAGATGTCCTTTCAACGCAGATTTGGTTGTCATCTTCGTCGACTCAGCCTCCTCTGCATTATCTTTTCTCAGCGGAGTACAATATTTTCCCTCCGCAGTACACTGTGTGGTTATTAAGGAAACCACATGAAATGTACGTGGCAAATTCATATAAATTTTCGTGCAACCGTAAAACTAAATCGTTGGTTAGTTAATACTTTATTCAGACATGCACTTTTATTGAGTAAATATTCGGTTTATTGATTACAATATTTTAAGTGTCTAGACATAACAATATACGCAGTTCAGCTGCTTATTCAATATTCATTAGACAGCTGGTAAGCAAAACAGCTGGTTGTTTCAACACGATTGTGTTTTTTTTTTGTTGTTGTCAAATATCAATTGAAAGTGGAAAATTGTAATATGCTCACTGAACGTAGTTATGACAGTGCTGTATTTCAAGTTTTAATCAATATTATAACAATCTATGAATTTATTGAGCAATAATTAATTGACATTTTGTATGAAATATTGAGATCAATAATGCCGTTTATTGCGATTTACTCAATATAAGTGCATGTCTGGACATAGTATAAGGGGATAATTAAATATTCGGCTGATCCGAAAATATCCGTACTTGTCTCGTAATGGAACTCCTACATCGTTATTGCAATGTTTTTTAAGTTCTCACTGTTACCGTGTTGTTTTTCAAAGATTTCTGTATCCATTCAGCATTAAATTATTTAAAAACTCCTGCAATTCTTTTTTTCTTCAAAATTTTTTTTTTAATAATTAATCCTCTTAACAAAAAGCACTTAAAATGTATCCTTTGGCTTGGCCTAAAAGAAAATTTGAATTCTTGTTTATGTTTGCTTTTCAAAAAAAGAAATTTGAATATTGAAATGGGGTTGGGGCTCTGGTTTATGGCCCAAAAACTTTATGCAAAAAAAAAAATTTCTTTATGCAGCCTAAGAAATCAAAAACAAAACCGCATTAAAACACAGAGTACAGAACACATAATACAGGGTTAAAACAACTAAAAACTAATTCTCCAAAAAGATGTCCCCCATCTCTGTCTCTCAGATTGTGTTTGTGTGTGTGTGTGTATGTTTACAAAATAAAACATTTGTTGTTAAGTATACAATATAAACCACAAATATTAAGTACATTAAGAGTCCACACCAATACATATACAGAAATCTTAGGCAAAAACTATTGAAATAGAGAGAGAGAGAGTGGTGGCAACTGAAAGAATGTAGAGTAAAAAACAACAGCTTTAGTGGGCATAAAGTCGCAACATTTATAACAACACATGCAAAGAAAAGGGGAAAAAGTAAAAGAAAACCTCCCCTAAAAGTAACTAACGAGGGTAGGCTTAGTCACATATCTCCACTGATGTTTTGGATTTTCAAATTCAAGAGGAAATTTTGCCAAAAAAAATATTCTGCGGCTGTAGGGTTTTGAACTTTTGCTCTTGTTTTGTGTTTGGAAGTATAAAGGCTTTAGCCTTTCTTGGGTAATCCGTTATCCTTACAATGCAAATGTATATGTATGTATATGTACGTTATGTATGCGGAGTATGGGAGCATGTGTGTGCGTGTATGTATGCAAGGAAATGGTTGCAATTTTAAACCACAATTTTGTGGATTTTTTTGGTTCTTTTTTCAGTTTTTTTTCTGTTTATTTTTTGGAAAGACTACAGATTTATTTTGTTTTCTTTTCTGGTAATTTGGCTTTGTTCCTGTGTGTTCAGCCACAGCAACTCTTCATTTACATTGTTAGCCAGAGAGGCCAATGAGTGAGCGAGTGAGTGAATGTGAATGAATGAAAGCCATTGAAACAAATATGCAGAAAAACCAAAAGTGAACAATGCCATCCCGAACCATCCTTCCATTATATTAGCATCGTCATTATGCTTGTTGCTGTCGTCATTGCAGCACGCCAAGCAATTGAATCTGGTAACAGTTGTTGTTGTTGTTTGAGCAGAACAATTGTCCCCCAAAATTTAGCCCTCTTTGTGCAACCAATGCAGAAAGTTGTTGTCTATGGCTGTGTCAATGTGCTGGCAACATGTAAAGATTCTTTCAAGTTTCAGTTGCTTTTACCAAATGGATCCTGTAGCTTTTATTCAAAATGTGTGTTTCAGGTTTAATTCATTCAAAAGGCTTTGTAAAGCAGTCATAGTAGAGAGAGTGTATGATGGTGTATTGTGGTGTTTCCACTCCATTTGTTAATGTTAACAGTTCGTTTAGGTTCCTTTTGTTTTTTGTTGCTGCTGATGATTGAAAAATGTTCGAAACAGTTTTTCGGTGTTGTTTTGTTTTAATAATTATGTTTCCTTCACAATCATACAGGATCCTGTACATACTTGGTCTTGCCCTGCACTCCTGTTGCTTTAAAGTTCACCTAAGCGGCTCTCACTTAATCGGCATCCTCTACACAGCACTCCTTAAAAGCTATTCTTTTTGTAAGGATTAGCTCAGATAAGCAGCAAGTTCAGCTTAGTGGTAAGGCAGCCTTCATTTCAAAAATGTCTTTCCCTTCTTGCCATAGTAATACATGAGCCTCTGTGTTGTTATGTGTCATGTTTTAAAGGGTCATTGTTGGCCTATTTGTTGTAGTTGAGTAGTTTGCTGGTACGTTTATTGGTTTTGACTTTGCAACACATGCTAAAAATAGTAACAAAACAACAAATCCTTCCTGACTTTTTACTTTCTTGCCAGCCTGCCTTCCTATCTTCCTGCTTGTTATTCTTTCTGTCCACAAAAAAAAAGAAGGATGTTCTCTGGTTATGGCTAAAAACCTTTCAAAAAATTCAAATGTTTGAGGGATCAGTTTACAAAAATTGAACAAAACAACTGTAACTGCCACATACGGTTAATTCAACATACAATACAGGCATACACCCATACACTCTACACAAAAAAAAAACAACAACATTTTACAACTTCCGTCTCATATGATAGCAAATGTTGTTGATGATTTGGAGAGAATTTTTTTTGTGTTTTTGTTGTTGTTGGAGCCTAAATAAAGTAACTGTTGATGTTGCTATTAATACCGTTGTTGGTGTGGTTGCTGTTGTTGTTACACAAACTTGTGTTGTTGACATTGGTATTATCAAGTCAAATTACCAAAATAAAGCATAAAAGAGCAAAAAATAGACACACACACACACACACACACACACACACACAGACAACGAAAATAAGTAATAACCTTACGGTCAGCTAAGAACAATACAAGCACTTTCATACACATACACATACACAAGAAGGCCTTGTTGTACTTGACTAAAAAGAGTAGCATAATGGATATTGTAGGTGATATCATAACACTAAAGGGCTCTTCTAAAACAACAGCTTCTGTGTTCGGTTCACAAAAACTCTCTCTCGCCCATCATGTTTATGACATTATCGGTCTATTGATTTGGTTTGTTTGTATGTTTGCAAGGCACAAGGCTACCGTATATCGCTTGTAATGGGCATAGAAAAGTGAACTTTTTTTAAAGGATTTTTGTTTTTCATGCACATCCTGGTATGCTTATACAGAATATCTGCTAATTAATGAATACGTTCAAGTGGATTGAAAAAAAAATCGAAAATTTGTTGCATAGTTTAGGGAGGCTTTTTTTTACAAGATCTTTGCTAAACATGGCTTTATGGGATCGTTTTATTATAACATCCTTTATATTTTGTTGTCGTTTGATATCAATTGCAATGCTACTACGAAATTTTTTGTATGGCTTGACCTTTGAACTTTAATGTAATAATTTCTTAATGCATATTTTAAGGCGCATTTTGGTTTGAAATTGAAGGGATTTTTTAAACAATTTTTAATCAAGTACAAGTCAGTTAAGTACCGTTTTTTTTCCTTAAAATAATAAACAATAAAAAAGATAGGAAACGTTCTTCTTTTTAACAAAGTTTATTCATAATAGGTCACTCCACATAGTAACCACCAAATAGTTTAACTTTCGTGGCAAACTTTCAGAACTGCAGGCAATTTATTACCATTTCGTGTGTCCTAATGCAGTTCGTCGGCAGCCTTGTAGCGTTTGACGCCAAGTCCTAAAAGATGAATTCAGTTTCAAATCATCCGTAATGATCTAAATGTAGTCGTTCACACTGTGCGTTGCGCCATTTTTCCAAATCTCTTTATCCGAGGCGACTGTTTTGAAATTCAGGAAGAAGATAACGTTTGGTATCGTGTAGTCGATGATTATTAAAGTTTCAAATTCGTTTAGGATCTATGCCATCTCTATACCCCTCCGTTTCCAGCAGTATTTCGCAACTGCAACGTTTGTGTTCTAACTTCGTTGCTTTTAAGCTTGAGATACGTTACGGACATACATTATTGGTCATTACAACCCTTAGTTTCTCACACCACTTATATTGTGTGTTAATTTTATCCATGTTTGTCGGGATCTATAGTTTAAAGTCGACTCCGAACGAAAGATTTTTGAAAAACTTGTCCATGGTATTATTATTTATTCTCAGAGTTCTTTTTCACCAGAAACCTGCTGAGAGGAAGAAATATGTTTTTTTAACATTTTGTTTCGTTGGAAATATCTGACCTGGGGGTTTGAACCGTGGCCTCACGTCTAACACTGCTCTCTCAGTATACAATTTATTTTGAAAAACAAACATAATTTTTATTTTCCATTTAATTTTGCTAACACTCCCCACTGATTATTAAACAAAATTTTATAATCAACTCAGGAAATGATTTAATTCTATCAAAAACAATTCAGCCTAAAATTCGACTACAAAATAAAAAAATAATAAAAAAGAGAAATAAAATGATTAGAAGTGAATTTTATACGCAAAACCACATACACACAGACACAAAAGCGGTACAGGCATGTGTTTTGTTTAAGTATTTGTGGTTTCGAAAACACAAAAAAATACACACGCACTCTCATACACAGAAAAACAGACACAGACAAATTACTATTGAATACACAAAAATGCACGCATACCCCTGCACCTGCATCTAAATAACTAAACAAAGACGACATCAAATACAACAGTTTACGAAGCGAGAGAGTGAGTAAAACCGAAATTTTGTAGACAATAACTAGAGGTAAAGATAAACACAGAGAGAGAGAGAAAGAGAGTTGGAGAGATGGATGCGTGTTTTGGGAGTAGCAATTGTAGCAAGTTTGTATACAAAATTTTTGTTGTTGTTCGTGTGTTACTTGTCAATACTGTTTGATAAGCATCATATGCATTCGTTGTGTTTACAAATCCATAAATATGAGAGCGTATGCAAGAGACTATGTATGTATGTTTGGTTTGAAAATGAAGAGAATGGGAGAACACAGCACACAACAAAAACAAAAACCATAACATTGTATGAGTATTTTTGCCTAAAAATTGAATTGAATTGCAGGCAAGCAGGCAGCAATTGAATTTTGTTTTATACTCTCCATGATGTTGCTGCTGCTGTTGCATTGAATTGAGCCATAACCATAAATGAAAACAACAGCAACAATAATAACCACAAATAACAACAAATGCAATACAATACCACAATTATATTTTCAAAATGTATGCCAACAAGAACAACACACACACACTCTCTCTCTCTCTCTGTATGCAATAAAATATTTCTATGCAAATTATAACCAGAGAAAGAGTGTGAGAGTGACAGCGGCAGACATTGGCATGCCATGACTGGAGAGTGCATGTGTGTATCTGTGTGTGTATGAGTGCAAATATATAGAAATGCAAATGTATCACAGAGTATTTATCTCTGATGATTTGTGTGCGAATGTGTTTTAGTTAAACTATGTATGTGCGTATGTGTGTTTGTTTGCATATGAATTCAAGGTAACGTAGCTGACAATATTTATTCGTTAATACGCCGTATAGTATGTAACATAATTTAGAAAATCGAGCATATTTTAAGGCATGCAAATAAATTTTTTTTTGATTTCTTATTGAAAAAATATGAAATTGTTTAGTTATAGGGGTTTAAACAGTTGAATAATTTGTAAAGATATCGGAAGATTATAAAAATTGCTACAAAATAAAAATTAAAAATTCTTATGCGCCAATAATTAGTCAGTATATGCACACAGAAGCATCGGCCAGTGCACAACGAAAAGCGCACTTATTTGGTCATATTCGTAGCGTCATACATAATAGGCCATTACATACCTTCAATCAGGATTATGACCTACCTTCTCATACCATTGTACAATGGCTCAATTCGACCCCCGGGGTACTGTACTTGTCTTAATTGACAAGTACACGTCCTCTAACCTTTTCATACCATTTATGTGGCGTGTGTTAATTATATACATGAACTCAACTCAACTCCAAACGACAGACTTTTGTGAAATTTTTTATGGCAATTTTAGTTACTCTCAGAGTTTTTGCCAGAAATCTGCTGAGAGGAAGTCGCCGAAGACATATTTTTCACATTTCGTTTTGTTAGAGATATCTGACCTGGGGTTTGAACCGTCGTCTCACGTCTAATAAGCCAATACACTATCCACGAGACTTCTGCGTGTAGTGTGGCTGCTTCTGTATACTAAAAACAGCGGCTCTGAGATTGCTTTTAGCATTCTGCTTTAAAGCCAAGACTTTTTTAAATGGAATACTTTTTTCCCTGAGTCCTTTAACTAATGCCTGTCGTTTCCAATAGGGTAACAAGTTATTTCTCCAAAGTGGTGTTAAGGCATCAGTTTTTCTGATACAGATTTCATATTTTGAAATTTTATCGCTCTGTGTGGAACTGTCCACAAGGGAAGTGGAAAATTGTCTGTCTGTTTAAATGTGAGGTCCGAAAACCTAGCTACTAGCCTAGTAGCTCTTGCTCAAAAGACTCTCCAACGGTCATTGCTTAGGTATTGCTTAAGAGAATACCAAATTTGCGGAACTAATTCAGTGTTGACAAAAGTTTTCTTACATCTTTACGTTCCAATCCGCCCTCAGGAACATATGAAGGCCACAGAAATTAACATAAGAGTCTGCATTAAAGGAGCAAAGGCGGCTGTGACTTTAAATATCGCCCATAGATCTCCTTCTCATGAACGGAGTGGTTGCCCGCCCAAATAAGAATGGGAATAGTGTCTTGGTGCATCAAAGTGAGTTTGAATTTAAAAACTTATCATAGCCATTCTGCCACAATCGTTCCATGATGATAATTTCGTCAAATCAAGGGCAGCGTTTCACCTTATTGTACTGTTTCCAATGATTTTTTCCATCCACAATATAAAATAATTTGAAATTAGCGATGTCAATAGGTGAGCTAAGAGATAGTTGAGCAGAATTTTAACTGATACTCCAGAGAACTCTGTTCTAGAAACATCGTTTCTAATTATAAGGCCACCACTGTGTGTTAGCAGGGCTTTACAACTCTTAACTGAGGCCTTAGCCATAGAAAGATATCTTATACCAGAGATAATCATGGCTGTGGGAACAGGGGAGTAAAAATATATTTAGAATACCATCACTACTGCCCATGTCATGCCTTCAACAGTCTAATTCCCTTAACCGTATGGTTTAACATAAAGTATAGCGATTGAAATGCTAGTCAATTGCAGTTAGGCACTGAATAATACCAATAGCAGGACAATTCCTCTTCGCTCTGGTCATACCCAAAAAACAATTCACTGTACAGCTCTTGTGTTCGAAATTTTGCAGATAACAGATCTGACAATTACCATAGAAATCCTAAGCAGGGGCTCACAACTCCCATCCATGGCATTGGTTAAAATGTTAAAGAGGAGAGTTGTAGCGGAAATAGATAAAAATAAAGAAGCCTTTTAGATAGTGTGTGATGACGGCAAGTGTGTTATTTTGACCGACTGTAGTATGGTTTTTTATTTGAAAGTTTTTTTTTCGTCATGATTTTATTCCAGTCCCATATTCCCCAATACAATAAAACGGAATGTTGTTGAAATTTTATCTGTTTATTTGAAAGGAAAATTATATTTTTATTTTACCACCACCCCACCCCCCAAAAAAATGACGCAAAAAATATATTTCATCACAACTGTTTATATTTTTTCAAACGACAATGCATATCATCAGCTGCAACCCAACGTACATACGTCATTGAAAGGCTTTTTTTTGCCTCAAAATATTTGATAAATTTGCTGCAAAATTGTATCTTCAATCATAAAAGCCATACGTTTAGATGCAGAAAAACAAAAAAGAACATAGGCAGCCAGACAGGAGCAGGTTGCCTGCCTTTTGGATTGACAGACAAACAGTCAGACAGACAGACTGACATTAAATTGAAAAATAATATTATCCAGCTGAGGCGCAACCAAAAAGAAAAAAAAAATTGTTTTTTTCTTTCTTTATTTGCTTTGACTCAGTTAGGCTATTGAATTTAAAAGCATAGACAATATTGATAAGCTTGATAGAGAGAGAGAGAGTAAGGGAGAGAGATGCACAAAAACGAGACGCAGAAAAAATTCCGGCACTTAGACACAAAAAGTTATGATGTGATGATTGTGGGTTTCATTCTGCATTTCGAAATCTTGTTTGTTTGAAATTGTTTTATAAAATTGTCACATACAAGGTATTAAAATTAAAAAAGAGAGTAATTATCGATAAATGTTGAATAAAATTCATCTCCCAACTTGCCATTTACGTACACATATCTGTTACCCCCTAATGGTATGAGTAATAAAAATTAATTTTGTTTTTAATTCCACAACACTCATACGCCTTCATTGAAAAGTCGTTACGTCGATTATAATTCGTTCAATTCGTTGCCAATGCAATTAGTTTGGTTTCTTTATTAATTCCCATATTAATCCCTTTTCCTAATGCCTTTAATACCGCGATTTTGTTTAATTTTATCGTGATTAATTATTTCGTATTGAAAACTTTTTCTGCAGTGTCTGTCTTCAGAGGTAATTATTTGCATTGTTTTTGCATAAATTAAATCGTTTGATTGCTTATGGATTTGTTTGTGTTCTTTGTGTGTTTATTTATTCCTTTTTGTAATTATTTAGAATTTTATGCTTCAAATTGTCAACGATTTACAAATAAAGCATGTAATGGCTTCAGTACAGTAATACCGCGTTAACAACAACCTAAAAAAAAAACTTGATACCAAATCGTGTGAATACACAGCGACATTCTGGATAAGTGTAGTGCGGCCAAGTAAAGTCACCGTTGTCTAGTAGGTAGTGTGTTGACTTACTAGATGTGACACTGGGGTTCAAAACCCAGGCCAAACGTCTCGAACAAAACGAATTGTGAACATATATTTCTTCTGGCAAAAACTCTAGGGAGTAAAAATAAAAATGCTATGATAAGTTGCTCAAAAATCTGTCGTTCGGAATCGGCTTGAAGCTGTAGATCCCCCCACTCATGGCTTAAATTAACACACACAACATACATAAGTGATGTAAGCAGCTAGGTTGTAATCCTGACTGAAGAGTTGTAATGACCGCTAAAGGGAGTTCGCCGTAGTCTAGTAGGTAGTGTGTTGGCTTATTAGACGTAAAGCCAGGGTTCGAGCCCCAGGCCAGACATCAAAACCAAATACAAAAAGTATTTCTTCGGCGACTTTCTCTCAGCAGATTTCTGGCAAAAACTCGGAGAGTAAATAAAATTGCCATGAAAAAGTTTGTCAAAAATCTGTCGTTCGGAGTCGACTTTAAACCGTAGGTCCCACCACTCATGTACAAAATTAACACACACAACATAAGTGGTGTGAGAAACCAGGACGTTGTACAATGGGTCAATTCGACCTCCGGGTACTGTACTTGTCTCAATTGACAAGTACCAGTGAACGAACCTACGTATATAATTTAAATGGTCGTCGTAGTGCAGCAGGTATCCTTTGTGCTCTTTAGGGTTCAAACCTCGACTTTGATATCACACTTAACATGCTTGGTGTTAGAAACTAGGTCGTAATCCCGAGTAATGAGCAATTAGTTAAGGAAGTTTAATATTTGCATATTTAACGTGGCCTATTTCTAGGCATTTAATTTATATTTGTTTTACTATTAGTCACCTCTCTCTTCTTAATTACAAAAAATCGTTTAATTTACATAATGATGCTTATTTGTTACCCATTCCCATACAATTCGTTTATTATGCTCTTTTATGATTGTTTACATGTATTAGTTGGCATATACATATGTGTGTGTGTGCTTGTGTGAAAGCAGTTGTAGTTTCTTTTGTTTAAGAAGCTCTCTCGCTCACTCTCTCTCGCTCTCTTTGATTATAATACAATTGTATTTGAGTTTTCTCTCTCTCTCTCTTTTATGTTAAAAATCCCTATAAATATGTTATAATTTATGCTGTTTTTGTTGTTGTTGTGTTGTTGTTAAACTATTTGTATAACAAAAATATTTTGTATTCATTATTATTATTGGTTGGTATTTACTTAAATGTTGTTATAATTATTATATGCACTCCATCCACACATAATAAATTACGAAATATTTTATAAATTTTGTAACCGTCTGCGTGTGTGTGTGTGTGTGTGTGTCTGTATGCCCACATATTTGAAAAGGTTAATTAATTATTTAATTGTTTTCACTTATCACTTAATTAATATAGGATTTATGAAATACATTATAGAATATTAAAACCAAAAAAGAAAGGAAAATAAAACAAAATTTAAATGAAATGAAATATGTATTGTAGACTGAAATATTATCAGAAGAACATTAAAAAATAAAATGTTTCGTAATTTAAGCCTTTTGGTGGATTTTTTCGATACTGAATGAAATACAAAATATTTTTTTCCAATAATTTTGTTTTACTACATATTTATCGCTTTCCAAATTTTTCAAGGACAACCTTTGTTTCGTTACAAAGCTTCAATGTACGCTTGGCCACTGTATACAAATGGTAGTAGCCGATGTCTGTGTTTCTGAGCAAGTTTACCTCCATAAATTTTTCATTACAAACCTTTAGTCATGATTACGAAACCAGCTTCTCACACCACTGTGTGTGTGTTGATTTTATACATGTGCGGCGGGACATACAGTCTAAAATCGACTTCGAACAACAGATTTTTGAGAAACTTAATTTTAATTGTTTATTTTATCCATGAGTGGCAAGACTTACAGTTTAAAGTCGACTCTGAACGACAGATTCTTGGAAAACTTACTCATGGCAATTTTATTTGCCTTCAGTATTTTTACCAGTATTTTTGTTTTTTTAATAATTTGCTTTGTTGGAGATGTCTGACCTGGGGTTTGAACCGTGGCCTCATGTCTAATAAACCAACACACTATCTACTTTTCCTTTACTTTTTTGCATATGATAAAATTGGCTGCAAATTCGAGTTAAAAATCAAAAATATTTAATATACATACATACATATATGTATAATATTTTGTATTCTAAGGCCCGTATTTTAAAAAAATACAAAACGGGTTTGAAATGTATTAAAAAAAAGTGTTTGAAAAAATTTCCACAATTTCCTTAAAAAGCATTTCAAATGTACAGTAGAAGTCCATTAGTCCGGCATCCAACAGTCGGGAATGCCCGATAGTTCGGCATCGCTCCAGAAAATTGTAAAAATTTTGTGTTTCTCCAAAAGTGTGTCTTTAAAGCAAATAAAAACGCTCGAGAGCTATTCGGAAGTTTTCGGGGTAGTTCGGGTTCATCCGGAAGCGCTCCGTATTGTTCTTAAACAATTAGCGGCCGGCTAGTCTCAGCTGTCACAACAAATTCAGGTGCAGTGCAGCTCCGTTAATTAATCACGAAACGTCTTCGCCATTTTTTGTGCGTTTTTGTTTTGTGTCCTTTCACATCGCAGTAAACGTAATTTTTGAAACTGTTTATAAAAAAGGTGCTTTTCGTTCTAATTGTACAGTGATCATATTTTCAAAAGCTAAGCCTGTTGAAGAAGAACTAACCGATGAGGACATTATCAACATTATAGTAAACGCTCAGCCTACTCAAAATCTTGAAGAAAGTGACTCAGATGCCGAAACGGAAGAAAAGGAAAAAATCAGCTGGGCAGCCGCACTAAATAAGTTTTTCTCTTTTGCTGAGGCTAGTACCAGCTACAGTGCTTCAGAATTATTGATTTCCATATCATAAGAAATAAATTTTATACTACACGTCAAAAGTCAAGAAAACAAAAAGGCATTCGTGACTTGTTTTAAATCTAATTGAAATATGTTTTACAGTACGTGTACATACATGATATTTTTTTTTCATATATTTATTTGCAATCTATTTTAATACAATAATATGAATAATACATGATATGAAATGTAAAATAAACTTTGTATTTGCATACTGTATTTGTAGTTTAATTATTAACCAAATTGTTGTTATAATTACCGCCCGATAGACCGGAATTTTCTATAGTCCGGCACCGAGCCGGTCCCGAACGTGCCGGATTATCGGACTTCTACTGTATTTTAATTTTTATGAATTTATGCAGAAATGTCTTGCAAGAAAAATTTTACATTAAAAGTTGCTGCCAGTAAAAATTTCTGTTATTCATTAGGTTTACCTTTAATTGTTTTCTGCTGTCCTTAATCTATTTTTATTTTAAATTCAATTTCTTTTATTGCATTAATTTTTTTTTTATTTGTTTTGTTTTTTTTTTGTCCTCATCTACCCTGAAATGCCCAACACATTTCATTTGTGAGTGGAGTGTCTTTACAAATTTATGAGTTTTTAATTAACCTTAAACAGCTTTAGGCCATATTTAATTATTTTTATATTTAATTTGTTTTGGTTTATTTCCTTTTTTTTTAATAGGCAAACAGCAAACAGTTTTTAAATAAATTGTAAAAATGATGAAGAATTTAAACGATTTTTTTAAAGGGCGCTTTAAGCAAAATTCTTTTTGAATCAGAAAACGATTTAAATTTTTGCAAAAATTAAATTTTTATTTAATTTAATACTTTTCATAACCTAGAAATAAAGATAAAAATGTACAAATTCAATCTAATATTCTATTTAAAATCTATTAAAACTCTACTAAGAACTGAACTACATACACTCAGCCACAAAAGTATACATACGGTTAACAAATTTTAGAAATTTTTTAACCAATTCGTTTTCTTTGAAAATATCTATAATTGTCTGACATCTTTCTTCGATTTTAAGACGGTCTTTTGCATTGGTTCAGAATTTCTGAAATTTTTTAATCGGATGTATACTTTTGTGGGCCTGTGCAGGGCCACAATTCAGTGAAATTTCAGAAAATTTTTTAACCAATGCAAAATACCGTCATAAAATCGAGAAAACTATAAAGATTTCCAACGAAAACTTATTAGTTAAAAAATTTCTGAAATTTGTTAACCGTATGTATACTTTAGTAACTGTGTGTATGTGATATATAGGTTTTGCTGCCACTCTATAATTATAAAATTCTTACGGTGGCCTTTGCAGTTCAAAAGTGCTGATATTGATTTCAAAAAGTTTGACAATGGTCGTCTCAGTTCTCCATAGAGATAGGTTATCAAATTCAAGACCCCCTTGTAAAATTATTCGAGGTGTATTATGCGGCAATTTAGAAAACCTTTGCAATCAGTCAAACGTAAAGAACCACAAGAGTTGAAGCTGAAAGGCGGGCCATTATATGACAATTTTGTATGGACATTAGCAGAAAACTGCTTGGACTGGACGTCACATTAAAAGAGAATTTTTGCACTTAGCAAGCGCCAAAGTAAAGCCCAGCATTCCTTCAGACCAGAAGTATCACCAAAGGAATGGAAGTACCATTACAAACCAAGGCCCTAATAAATCAGATGGGAATATTCATAGCGCTGAACTAATTACTGAGATTCTGCGGCACCATAGCATTTCACCTGTTGTGAGATACAGAAATTATTTCGGGTGTTCATAGAAGACTTGCTGGATGAAATGACGAGTATTGGCGAAAAGCTTTTCAAAATATAAAACCAAGCATTAGACTGTAATATTCCATTGGAATAAGTCCGTAATTGTATCGAACTACTCTGAAAATAGCGGCAGATTTTGCTTAGTTCATGTAGAACTTTTCGGCAAGCACACGACTATAGGCTTCATTCCTTCTTGGCTTTAAAAACTTGGTATTTATAATACCAGCATAGAATCCACATGGTGCCTAAAGGTGGGAAAACGCCGTTTGCTAACCGGGGGCTTATAAACCTTACCTTAAACCGCCTGAAAATGTAAGAAGGAAAACGGCATTACTTTAAAGTTGTTAGTCTTTGTTGCAAAGAACGGTACTTTTCCAAATAACAACCTTTGGTACTATTAAAAGAAAGTTGTGATCATAACTCTCCAAATAATTGTTTTTTGGACTTTTTTTTTTAAAAAACACTGGTACTTTTTCAAAAAGGTACTTTTGTTATTTTTTCAAAAAAGTGCTCTTGGTATTATTACAAGAAAGTTATGATCATACCTTTCCAAATAATTACTTTTGGTATTTTTTTCAAAACAAAATATTTCTGGTACTTTATAAACAAATATGTGTGGTACTTTTTCAAAAAAGTTCTTTAGTATTATTAGAAGAAAGTTGTGATCGTCCTTTTTTTAAATAATTGCTTTTGTTACCTTTTTTAAAAACTAAAGTTTTGCTGGTACTTTTTCAAACACATATGTATATCTGGTACTTTTTCAAAAAAGTACTTAAGGTATTACAAGAAAGTTGTGGTTGTACTTTTCCAAATAATTGCTTTTGTTACCTTTTTCAAAAAAAATATTTCTG
Source organism: Sarcophaga subvicina (assembly GCA_936449025.2). Lineage (NCBI taxonomy): Eukaryota > Metazoa > Arthropoda > Insecta > Diptera > Sarcophagidae > Sarcophaga > Sarcophaga subvicina. The sequence goes on along the minus strand of OW388081.2, from coordinate 89,738,903 downwards.
GTACTTTTTCAAACACATACATACATACATACATATGTATATATGGTACTTTTAAAAAAAGTACTTAAGGTAATATTACAAGAAAGTTGTGGTCGTACTTTTTCAAATAATTGCTTTTGGTACCTTTTTCATATACAAACGTATTTCTGGCACTTGTTCAATAAAGTTTTTCTATTACTTTTTTAAACAAATATTTCTGGTACTTTTACAAAAAATACTTTTGGTACTATTAAAAGAAAGTTTTGATCGTACTTTTTTAAAAAAGTACTTTTAGTACTGTTTCCAAAAAGTACTTTTGGTACTCATTCAAAAAGGTACTTTTGATACTCTTTCAAAAAGTACTTTTGTTTTTTTTTTTTCTAAAACTCATTGTGTTATATTAATAAATTATTTATTATTCAACATTTTTTTTATTAATTTTTTTGTTTTCTGTTTTTTTTTTTCAGGTGAGTCCTCACGAATATTATCACATAAAAATGCCGCAAAAATTTGTAAGTTTTAAATTTATTTTCATTTTAATTCTCAATTTTCAATTTCATTTTAATTTAATTCCTATTAATTTCGTTTTATTGTGTTTGTTTTTGTCTTGTTAATTTAAATAGTTTTTCATTAATTTCATCAAATTCTTTACAATGGATTTCATTAACTTGTATAAAAGACTGAAATAACTTTCCCAATTGAATATGCAAGTCATTTAATAAATATTCTTCGAAATTTAAATCTCTCTCTCGGCTTTTGTTTGAATATTAACCATCTTTACCTGGTTACCTGGCCTGCTTGCCTACCCTACCCACACTTGTCTTTGGTTTGAAAACAAAAGCTTTGAAAAGATATCATGCCACGCAATGTGTAAGAGAGTGGAAGGAGGTGGCAGGCCAGGCAGCTTTACAATTTTATTAATTATTAAAATTATAATCAATTATTTTGAAAATTTTGTTGAAATACAGAAAGACAGAAGGACAGACGGATAGGCGAATGGATGCCGACTTTGCTTTCATTAAATTGTTACAATATTTTTCCCCTTTATTTTTATTTTTTGTTTTTGTTTCTACTTGAGATTCTAAATGAAAAAGTTTACTTTCTACAGACGTAAGAGGATTGCTGAATGGGAGCGATGAGGTTTTTTTTCTCTTGCCTAGATTTTATGCCTATCAAGCAAAATAAAACTTAATTAGCATTTGCTGTGATTGTTGCTGTTGTTGTTGTTGTTTCAAAAAATCACTAGGGATTCTGCCTCTCATTCCCTTTCGAAATACTCACACAAATCTAAGGTAGGCTCTGAGCGTACGATATGAATTTGTAAAATTCATTATGCTTTGGATTTAAAAGCCTCTCGCTGTCGTGGTTTGAATAGCAGGCCGACAAATGGAGTGGGGCAGAGACGGTGGGTGTTCTCTGTGTGCGTTAAGAAAACAATGTGTCATGAAAACCAAAACGCTAATTATGATAATTGTTATTAAAATGAAATTCTTCTTCTATCGTTCTTTCTAATAAACAAAAGGTTAAAACAACCAACAATAATAGCAGCAACAACAACAACAACAACCATTAATTTAATGATAAAGCTTTTGTTGAGGTCTTAGCCTCATCTCCATAAACATTAACATTTATTGTGTATACAAACGCACAGCGTATTGGGATACCCAATAGGCCATATAGTCAATAAATTTCAAATATGACGTGTTGAACTTGAAATTAAAAGAGAAGAATTTTTGAAATGTTTTGTATGTTTGTTATGAAACATTGGGTCGTATAGCGCAGAACTCTTCCTATCGTTGGAACAGTTGACTAGAAGGAATTTAAAAAAAGCTTTTTTTAATCGATGAAGCGGAGCTATCAACTGACTGAAGCATTCGCACAGATACAGCCAAGAGATAGCAACTTCTGTGCATAGCCAAGCAACATTCAAAATATTTAAATATTCTCTTTCGAAATGGTGTGTATTCCGGTGGAAATCCATTCCGCCACTCAAAGTATATGGCAATCTAATGGTGGAATGCCTGTATCATGTACAGAGTGATGCAAACCAAACAATATTTTTATTTCCAATTTAATTGGTCTTGCACCATATAGCCAAGCTTTTTTCGCAATGCTTTACATTCCATTGTTTGCATCGAGAAAATTTTCGCCAAAAACTGCCAAATAATCAATTGTGTTCGTACAGGTCACCTATAATCGTTTGACATGATTTCAATTGCTCATCATAGATGGAATATTAGAATGATACCATCTAATATGGTCCTTTCACAAGGCAACACTTCTCTTTCACACTTTCTGTAGTCAGTATTATTTCGCTAGTCATGATTTGCTACAAAAATGACTCCCATTAAGGCAGCATTTCGCACAATCAAAATTATTTTTCAGCGTATGTTGGTTTAATCCCGTCTTGGATAGAATTTTCTTGCACTACTATTAGCAAACATGTTAAGATTGTTGCTTAATTCTAAGAGGTTCTTGTCTTTTACAACAATCATGACGGCGTAATAGTGATCCAATTGAAATCTTCCAGGATTAAACGTAATTCGTTGTCATGAGTTAATTAAAATGACTTAAAAATTCATACATACATAATTGGTCATTACAACCCTTCAGTTAGGATTACGACCTAGTTTCTCCCACCACTTATGTTGTGTGTGTTAATTTTATACATGAGTGGTGGGATCTACAGTTTAAAGTCGACTACGAACGACAGATTTTTGAGAAACTTTTCATGGCAATTTTATTTTACTCTCAGAGTTTTTGCCAGAAATCTGCTGAGAGGAAGTCGCCGAAGAAATATTTTGTATTTTTTTTTTTGATGTCTGGCCTGGGGCTCGAACACTGGCTTTTCCTCTAATAAGCCAACACACTACCTACTAGACCACGGCGACTCAAAAAATTGCTTTAAGATAATGGATGTATAAATTGGTCTTTAATGAGCATGATAATGATACGTTTAGACATTCTAATCTTACCCTTGCCAAGGTGAATTGCCACCTGGGCAATGAGAGGAGTATAGTCAAGGAAGGTACGATGCTACAAATTATGTCGAAACATCGAAACATGCTTCATGGTGCCTTCTTATCACTTAACGTTAGATCCGATTGCTCTATGATCATATGACATCACTTACTTCGGCTGGAATTCACAGGCACGACATCGTGATTGGACTGATTATTCTATCTTGATGTCAAGTGAGTAAAATATCCCTTTTTTCTGATGATATTTCCGAGTACCTGCCTGAGAGTTGGATCTGGGGCAGCATTGTTTGATACTAGATGCCACCCTATTGCATGGGGCAGCAAGCTAGTGCGATTATCTCTCATTTCAAGTGGGTATTACAGATCTTTTCATACCCTATATCTGCTTGTCGTACATTATGGCTCCAATTCATCATTTGCGATATTTTTAGCTCAACTGGATGGTTGGTCTTCCTTCATTCAAAATAATCTTAGAAGATATACATTTTCAAAGCAAAAAATTGGTTTTTAACAACACCATGGAGTGAAGTTACTGCCTCTAAATGTAACAATAAAACACACTGACGTTTTAAATTCAATATTAAGAATCGAAGAGAAATTAAAAAGACAAACCAAGGAATGTCTTCCTTTATAATTTCCTGTTTTCGGAATAAAAAAACTTTTTCTACTCCACTCATATTGGCCTATTGGGTGATGGCTACTTATTTTAGTATTTTTTGTTTGTTTTTCTATTTTTTAAATGCCTGGCTTGTGTATATTTTCTTTGAAATTATAACATCAGTTATCAATAGAATTACTTTCGTTCTCTTAATAATGCTCCCTCTCGCTCTCGCTATTCATACTCTAACACACCACACCACGCGTTTCATTCTTTTTTGTGAATACTCGCAGAGCATTACTTTAGTCTCTCTTTCTGTGAAAGTGTGTGTGTGTGTGTGTGTGTGTTAGAGAGTGAAAATCTCTTTTAATATCCATTATATTGACTGTATGGCCTTTAAATCCAACAATAATTTCGTTATTGTTGTTGCTGGCAATATAAATGACTTTTTGCCAGCAACAAGAGAGAGAAACAAACAACCAAAAAGAAATCATAGCCAAATAGAGACGAACGCTTGTTTGCTTGCTTGCTGACTCTTGAATATTTTTGTTATGCTTGCCTTGTCTATTGGAATGTTTTTCAACACACTTAGTCCACAAAATTGTTGAATGTGTCTGCTTGTGTGGGTGTGTCTGCGTGTGTATTTGTATTAATAATACATCTTCTCCTTTATCTCAGATCTTAGGGTTCTCTTCGTGTTTTTTCCTTTGTGTTGTTTTGTGTGCCTAGAAAGCTTTTAGTACTCGTAGTACGTACTTTTTTATTTTTTTTTATTTTTTGTTGTACTTGTGGAAACTTGTTGAAATCCATAGATAAGATGCTTATCATAAGGTTCACTAACATCATCGTCATCGTCAGTATCAGTATCATTATTATTATCATTATCGTCCCTATTATTATCATCATCAATGAATGAATGAATGAATGACTGAATGAACCATTTATGATTCTTTAATGCCAGAATCGTTGTGCGTGTTTTTTTGTTTTGTTTCGTTCGTTAATATTCTGTTTTGGTTTGTTAATGGAAATTGGGAAAATTATGGTCTTTAAATACTCACAGTGATTGGAGTAGAGTCTCCCCTAGTTTGGAAATTAAGACAAAGGTTGAATGGTTATTATTAAATAAAGTAACAGGAGAGTATATTGCAGAGAGTTTTTAAGACAAGAAATCCTTTGAATTAAAGAAATTCCTTTATGTGGATAAAGAAAGTACCTTTTAAAACTAGGAAAGTTCCTTTTTAAGTTAAAAAGTACCCTTTAGGGTTATAAAAAGTTGTTCCAAAGTGTAAGGAAAATAGAATTCCTTAGAGGGCAATAAATTGACTTTCAAATATGAAATAAAAATATTAAAGAAACGGCTTTGACTGCGAATGCCTATTAAACTGAAATTTTTTTGATTTTTTTTGTCGAAAAAAATGCTTTTCCCAAATAGTTTCATTAAAAGTACGTTAAGAAAAACTTTAAAGGAGTCCGTGTACTTTCTTTGCTCCTCTAAATCTTTGTTTTACAAAATAGTATCCCTTGCAAAAAGTACCTTTATATAAAAGTACCTTTGTATAATGTACTTTTTATAGAATAAAATTCAAAACATTATCCTGGCTTTGTTGTCGCTTGAATTCAAGAAAATAATTAAAAGCCATCAGTTACAGAGCCAAAGAGCCAATTTCAAATTCTCAGTCCTCTAAACAATAGTTCTCCATCTTTAAGCAGATCTTTTTACATAAGAAAAGTACTTTAAGTATTTAGTTGGAAAAATATTATGTTTACATTGTAGGACTTTTTACAAAATAGTACTTTTTAATAAGCAGTATTTTTTTTTTAATTTTTTAAGTAGTAATTTTCTTCAAAAAGTGATTTTCATCAAAAAGTGATTTTCATCAAAAAGTACTATTAATCAAAAGTACTTTTAATTAAAATGCATTTACATTTATTAAAAGTACTTTTCATTAAAAAGTACTTTTCATTAAAAAGTACTGTTCATCAAAAAGTAATTTTTCTTTAAAAATTAATTTTCTTCAAAAGTACTTTTACAGTAAAGTACTTTTAACAAAAAAATGCAACACAATTTTTAAAATCAAATAATACAATTAAGGTTATAATTTCCATTAGAGGAAATGATAGGCTGCTGAGCTATATTTATTCTCCTGTTCATGACTCTCAAAGACATTAAGATTTCCGAGGTCTTTTAAATTGCTGAATCCTTTTTATTCCCTATTTCTTTAGCTCGTAGTATTTTTCATTGTTATCTCCCTAAAAATAGCTGAAAACAAAACAAATTAAATTGCTTTTGGATGATTGTCACATGGTACTCTACGTTTTTTTTTTTTTTTTTTTTTTTTGTTGTATTTCACATTCAATTTCCTCAAGTATTTATGGAAATTACTTTCTGATCAATCTGTTGTCTTCACTCACTCTCTCTATTTAAGGACTAATTAAAGTATCCATGACCTCCAACTCCAACTACAACTTCTGTGCTCTTTAACTTCCTATTAATTTTAGCTTTTAAGCAAAATAGAACAAAAAGAAAACAAAACTCAAAAAGTTAAATTAATAGGCAGCTATGCCATGCCATACCATGGTTATATTGTATGTGAGATGAGATGAGATGAGATGGAGGTTATCATAACAACCAATACATAGTATTAATTCAGCCTAAAGGGTTGCTACAAAATAATTTTTCTGTTTCTCTTTTTGTAATATGAAATATTTAAAGTATAGGTTTCTAGGCGTATAAACAAACGAAAAAAAATATTTTTAAAAGGCTTAGCGTTGTTGTTAAAAGGTTTGATGGAAGCTTGCAAAGGTAATGGAAATGCGGGGGTTAATATTTGGAAACAAAAACACAAGTAGGCAACAGGCTCTCAAAACTTTATTTTAAATTGAAAAATACTTTCAAATGTTATCTTAGATATAGATACAGTAGAGTCTTTATTTGTTGTTTTAGAACATGAAATTTTGAAGCCTTATTAACGTCAACAGCACCGCATACCCCAGTTAACTCTTCTTTAGCTTTAGAAAAGTTCTTTTTTTTATTATTCTTGCAAGCCTTGTTCAATTTTTTTTTGTCTTTTTTCTTTTTTTTTTTTTAGAAAATATTGCCAATTTTTCTATGCGAATATTTTAACCTTTAAATAACTCACCCCTTTCTCCATTAACCCTAAAGATAATAAAACGTTTGAAAGAAAGAAAAAAACAAATTGAAACGAAATGAACAGAAAAATCACTCCGGTTCCAGTGATGACTTTTTCAAGCACACTTTTTTCTACTAACAAACCTTTTTTATCCTCCTCCTGCTTTTTTTTTTGATATGACGGTGAATTTATTCAATATTCATAAATTTTTAGAACTGACATTCATCATGTTGTCGTTGTCGTTGCCTTTGTTGTCCTTTTACAAAAACAAAAGAGGGAAAAAAACTCCACAAAAAAATATGAGAGATTTATAGGAAAAAAAAAGGTGGAGCAGCCTGAAAAAATCATCCACTGAAGACAACAATTCATCACCCTGTATAACCAGGAAATGTTGAGTTGATTTGTTCATACAGGAGTAAATGCAGAACATGGGCATATGTAGAGTGAGCGGCCAACAAAATGTGGTTGCGTTCTTAAATTTCAAAATAAATGTTTGCTTAAATTTCCTTTCTAGATTCCAGATCAACTACGGACCAGTGTCTCAATACTTATGACTACTTTGGGTTTTTGTGGGAGTTTGAGCTAAAAAGTCCCCCTTATTTTAAGGGTTTGTGAGACTTGTAAACCATAAATGCAGAGCATATTTGCCACATAATTTTGTGTGGTTCGGTTATGAGTTGTACACCTTTCGAGATTCTATACAAGAACACGAATCGAACAGAAATCTATGCGGTTAAATATTTTGCTCCGCGAATGCAGATGTCTGCTTTCATTTTCCCCCTCTTTATAAGGGATTTAGTTTACAGATTAGAACGAGATGGTTTGTAGATCTGTAACGAATGTTTTGAATCAAACTTTAAAGTAAGAGGAGGATTTTATATCAAATTAAGGTTCAAGAGGTCACCGTAGTCTAGTAGGTAGTGTTTTAGCTTATTAGACGTAAGGCCGTGGTTAAAAATCTAGTCCAGACATCTCGAATGAAACAAAGTTTAAAAAAAATATCTTTTTCGGGAACTTCCTCTCAACAGTCTTTGTGCTTGACTACAAATCCGAGCACATATTGGAATCATTTCAAGGAGGCGCTAAGTAATAATTCTAAGAATTATACGTTGTATTGTCAAAGAATTTACCGTAGTCTAGTAAGTAATGTGTTGGCTTATTAGTTGCAAGCCGAAGTTCAAACCCTGGCTCAGACCAAAGAAAATAAAGTATAAAGAATGCGCATTTTAACATATTCTAGAATATTTTTCAAAAATATTTCATGACGCGGGGGAAAGATAGAAGGGAATGATACAGAAACCAAGAGCGTAACAATGCGTTGTTCTCATCGTGCGTTTTTATAGTTTGGCCACTTTTTATTTATTTTTATGGTGTTAAAAATAGACGTCGGCTCCAATGTCCCTCAGGGGAAGAACATCTTCGGCTTTTTACACACATAGGACACGAACATCAAGAACGTTCGTTAAAAACAGCGTAAAAATCTTGTCAGTTTTTAAAGAAGAAGGTTCATGTCGCTTTTTTCAGACTTCAATGATACACCCAAAGAAATATCACAGTAGTATTCACTAATATCAATGAGAAATGATTTCGATTTTTGGAAGAATACTTGCCAAGTTAAATTCGGTGTCTTAGTGCAGTACAATTTTTCTATATTTTCCGATCACATATACATATCATTGGGTCAATAAATAGACTTGACATTATTACTAACAATTTTCCTCTAGGTTAACACATGCCTATGGTTATGAATTAGTGAGTGAGAGAGAGAAAATAAGCTGAGAGAATTTATTTAATTACAGCCATATAAAAGTATTAGTAATATACTCTATTTTTATTTTCATTTCATCAACATATATATGTAAAGCTGTCTATCTTTGGCTTAATAATTTTCGATAAATAAAAATAAAATAAAACATCGATTTTATTATTAAAAGATCATAAAGCTATCCATCTTTGGCTTAAAAATTAGGCCATGTTTTTTAGATAAATAAAAATAAAAACAATAAAAAACCATTTTTTATTAAAAGAAAAAAAAAACGAGCATTCCAAAGCATTTAAAAAAATATATTATGGGACAAAATAAAAAATAAAATACGCCCAGCTAATGACATAGAACATTTTTAACACAAAATATTCTTCGAGTATTATTCTGATATAAAATGATAAAGCATCCGCAGCACATGTATTCTTGTCGCAGTCTGATCGACAACTAAATCAAAAAACACAAGAATACATACACATGTACATACGTACGATGAGAGCAACACATTGTTACGCTCTTTGTTTGTGTTCATTTTCCTTCTGTCTTCCTCCCTCTCATCAAGAAATGATTTTTAAAAATATTTCGGTGAGAGCGGGTCGTAATGTATTGTATTGTATTCTTTATATCCCTATTCTTTGCTAAGACACAATCCAAATGATTAAATATTTCTTCGGCAACTTCCTCTCAATAGTCGTTGGGCAAAAACTCTTAGAGTAAAAAAAAAAAAAAAACTTTCCATGGAAGGTTTCTCAAAATATTTCTCTTTCGGAGTCATCATTAAACTGTAGGGCCCAACACTCGTGGATAAAATTAGCACAAACAACAATTAAGTAAGTTGCTTAGCTATACCACGCCCTTCAAGGTCACAGTCTGCACTTATCACACCAGAACATGCATCAACGTGCGTAAAATTGATCAGCCTGAGCCCTTGATCTTCTGTTTACACTAATCAAAGGCGACTCCAAATACAAGTTGTCCGAAAGGCTAGGACATAATCCTAACTAAAGGGTTTTTAAAGACCAATTGCGTAAGTTAGTAAGTAAGTAAAGCCTCATTCCAAGCTTCAATTTTTGAACGATGGAAATATTTTTTAAGTCCTTCAAAATGTGTTTATTTTTCTGTCCTTTTTTAAGTGTCTTCAGCCTGTAGCTGGAAAATGGAGGTTGATAGTGTATGTACAATATTCATTGCTTATGATGTCTGCCAGTTAAGTTGTTATTGTTGTTTTCATCATCGTTAGTGTTTCAGCAACACTTCCGATTTCCGCTTGAATTTTTTTGTCAGTTATTGTTTTTGTAATTTTTTTTTGGCTTTTTTTGCGAAAAAGATTTTTTTTTATAATTTTGGTTTGTTTTGTAAACGAAAATGAACAAAAAAGACAGAGGGTTGCAGGGGGGTAAATTTGAATCAAAAAAGGGAATAAAAATGGAAATGAAACAACTGTTTCGTAGTTATTGAAGCATTGACAATTCAATAAACTATTCCTTGTCTTTTTTTTGTTTCTTTTTCAATATTTACAAATTTTCCTGTAAAAATGTTGAAATATTTTTTTTCCTCCCCTCTTGCTCCCTGGTTATTTTTTTATTCCCCTGTCAGTGTGTTTTTTTTTCGTTTTCGTTTGGACTGTTCATTTTCATTTTATTTGTTTCTCTGCTTTTTATGGTTTGTGTTGTTCCCTAAGTCCTTTTGCGTTCCATGTTTTTTTTTTTATCAGAAATTTTTTACAATTTCAGGTTTTGTAAGGAAAGGATTTCCAATGTAATCTGTGTGTCCTGTCCGTATAGAGACCAACCAGTCTGCTGCTGGTTTACTACTCTGCTTAGATTGAAATTAATTCAGCAATTGATTCTCAATGGACATTTTCTTTTGAAATGTTTTCTTTCTCTCTCTCTCTGTCTCTCTCTTTCTATAAAAAATATTGTATTTTTTTCTGTTTGACAAGTCCTTAGTTCCAGTCTCTCTCTGTGTCTGTGTGTGTGCATTGAAAACATTTTCTACTTGAGCAGTCATTTTTCTATTCATTTATTTGGTTTTCTGCCCTCAAACCATTATGTTCTTCAATGCTTGTGTTTGTTAAACCAACAGATTTTTTTATTTCTTCTTATTCTTTTTCGTTTTGTTTTCTCTCTCTCTCTCTCTCTCTCTCTATTATGTGGAAAATGAGAAAAATTATGCATTTGATTAAAAGTCCTTATTTAATATTGAACAGCATTTGAGAAAAAAGAGAGCAATTTAAGGCTTGTAGATGATTTACTAAATTATACTCACACAGATGTCCGGAATAGCTTTAACTCTTAAGTGAAGTAGAAGAAGTATGGGGCAAAAAAATATTAAATTTTTTATTTTAACTCATGCCACAATGACCTAAATGAGATAGCTTTGAAGAAATCTCCGTAAGCGTGCCTCTACTTTTCGCATTTTCAAAGTACAGCTTAAAGTTTCATGTTCTACTACGGATTTTATGTCTGCAGCCTTCAATGTGGCTCTTTAGTTGAAATCAGCCTTTATTTTCGGGTTTATTTTCCTCCTCAGCATTGTGCTTAATGTTCTATTTTTACAAAGTATAAGTTACATCGCTCTTAGTCCCAATTTAACTGGTATTTCGGTCTAGTCAACAACAAATGTGATCGTATTTTCATTTGATTTCGCATGAAAAGTTTCAATTTCAAAATGTCACCTGTGGCGGTAGGTATTGTAAACAAACGGAAGTCAGTATTCATGAAAATCCAATAGCACAGCGTAGATGCATACGAGCATTTTTCTGATATTTTTGGACGATGTAGGAATTAAAACAAACCTTAATTTTGTGAAATCGATAATCATAACGATATATTTTTTTCGCCTTTTTGTGTTGGTTGTGCAAGAATTACTTGTGATGGTAGGCCATCACTGTAACCACTACATTACGTCACGTGTCACTTCAGTTATACACATACATACATACATACATACATAATTGGTCATTACAATCAATCAGACAGAATTGTAACCAAGCTTCTCACATCACTTATGTTGTGTGTGTTAATTTTATACATGAATGGCGGGGCGGACACGTACAGTTTAAAGTCGACTCCGAATGACAGATTTTTGAGAAATTTTTCATGGCAATTTTATTTACTCGCAGAGTTTTTGCCGCAAATCTTTTGGGAGGCAGTCGCCGAAGAAATATTTTTTTCTTAGGTCGTTTTGTTTCAGATGTTTGACCAGGGGGTTTGATCCGTGGCCTCACATCAAATAAGCCAACACATTATCTACTAGGACTACAGAGCCTGCACTTCAGTTATATAGAACCGCAAATATAATTCAGCCCTTATGTCCTATACAACGTTCTTGAAAGTCTATTTAAAAGTTTCTGGCTGTTTATGGAAGAAAATAAGACTCGAACTCTATTATTTTGCTGTTGATTGTAATTCACTACACTGTCGATTGATACGACAATGGAAAATGCACGGAATGAAATGAAATGGAGAAACTGCATGCACAACAATTCGCTTTCAATTTGTCACTGATTTTCACAAGATATTGCCAAAGGTATTCATAAATGATTATTAAGGCCTAAAATAGTACCTCTTCCTCTGGAATAGATGCATGCTTTTCATGCTTAGGGGCTATTCATTCCTAAAAGTTTCCTTCCCTATTCAAATTATTAAAAAAAAAAAAAAAAAAAAAAAAAAAAAAAAAAAAAAAAAAAAAAAAACGAGCATCTACCAAATTAACCATCGGCTTGTTGTCAGCAACTAATGTCAGAAAATTTTTTTCAAGTCCCCACAATATTTGATGAATTCTTAAGGGGCTGTAGAGATCAAAACCACGTTTACAACTGAGATCTTCTTCTTGGTACAGTTGCTAGTATATTTAAACGTTGTTGTCTCTCTCTACACCAATTTGGCGAGCCAAATCCAAATTAAGGGTCAGGCAGTCGCGCGCAGTCTACTAGTAGGCCGTGTGTTGGCTTATTAGACGAGACTCACACATTTCGAACAAAAAGGAATTTGAAAACAATATTTCTTAGCCTACTTTCGCTCTTCAGCTCTGAGAGTAAACTAAAATTGCCATGAAAAGTTTCCCAAAAATCTGTCGTTCGAAGTTGAATAGTAGGTCCTTCCATTCGTGTATAAAATTAACACACTCACCATGGGTGGTGTGAGAAGCTAGATTGTAATCCGAGCTGATGGATTGTAATGACCAATTACGTAAGTAAGGTTGTTGTTGATGTTTTTACTAAAGTCGTCGTTTTGAATGTCAGGTTTCTGGGAGAGCACCTGGATGTTGAATTATTTTGTTTTGCCACCATATGCGAAATCCTTTTTTTATTTTAATATTTATAAAAAAAATGTTTTTCGTTTTCATTTCGATTACACTTTTGAAAACATTTATCTTGACTTTCCGCTCTATTTCCACTTTTGTTGTGCATTTGTGATGATCGATATTTTTTTTCTCTCTGTTCAAATGGAAATAGAGAAATTTCCTCGTTTTTTGTTTTTTTATTTTTCTTTAGGTTTTGTTTTTCAACATTAACATTTCAATTCATTCATAAATTACAAAATATTGTGCAAACAATTGTTACACAGTCAGGCCATACTGTTATGATAAGCGTTTTATTAAAATTTCTTTCCAATGCTCTCCCTCGCTCTCTTTCTCTGTCTCTCTATGTGTGCTCTAATGCTCTAGTATTGCTGTTACTGTTAATAAAACAAGAAGAAGCAGGAGAATAACAAGAAAAACATTGTCTAGCAGAGAATGAACGCATGAATAAATCTGTGTGTGTGTATGCAATAACAAGAACAATAAACCCTGAGTAATAGTTGAAATAAAATGTTTAATGAATTAAGAAAAATGCTACAATAACTGCAACAACAACAACAGCGAATGTTAAGAAAAGTATTTGAATACATTTGTTATACTCGCTCTCTCCCTCTTCTCTCTCTCTCTGTCTCCCTACTCTCTCTATGTCTACAACAATGGCAATAAGCAACAGCATCAGACAGATAAGAAGAAAAAATAGAAGAGTTAAGGCTTCTAAACGGTATCCTTTTTTTGCGTTCATGTTGCATGCAACCATAATTTTCAACAGGTATTTGCAATGAAAACACACAAGTAGAGTGAGAAAGAGAGAGAGCGAGAGCAATAAGCAGAGTCGAGAAGGTAACTGAATAAGCAGACAGTTTATATTGCCTTGTTCTACTTTAAAGAAGTTCCATAAAACATATCCCACATCTCTACCCCGTAAACACCCAGGATAAAAACTATTCAAGAGAATAGAAAGGAAGAACGAAAGAATGAACAGAAATTAAACTTTTAAATTAAAATAAAAAACAACAAAATTGTGGCAGCAGCAGACATCAAATGTTAATTTCTAAAGCTGCAGCTGAGGCTATTACCACATTACAAAATACCTTAAAAAAAATAAAAAGAGAAAAAGGCAGAGAATTCAAATAAAAATTAAATCAAAACGTAACCGGGAGACGACCGTTTCATTTCAAAAAGAACAAAAATCTCGTAAATATACAGGGGTATGAACGCGAATCTGGTAAATTGTGATGTTTCAAGCAACCAGAGTTTAATTTAAAGTGATTTCCACTCTCAGATATCAAAAGTAAAATAAAATAATACTTAAGAAAAAGCTATGATTCCGATGAAACTTTTATTTCATTAAAATGCTTGGACCCACCCTGCCTTACGATGACATTTAAATGATCGCCTCTTTTGCAGTTGGCTGCAATCGAACCTTCTGAGGTGGTTTACGAAAACTTTTTGTAAGACTTTTGCCGGCAAATAGTCTTTGAAAATATGATCAAAATCGCCAAACCGCATGATCTTGGCAGTTAATTGAGATGGCCGAAACATGAGTTGTAGTCGCCGAAGTCTAGACTGGACGTGAGGCCTTGGCTCAAACCCCATGTCAGACATCTTCAACAAAACGAACTATGAAGACATATTTCTTGCCATGGAAAGTTTCTCAAATAACTGTCGTTGGGAGTCGACTTTAAACTGTAGGTCCCGTCACTTACATACGTATAAAATTAACAGGTTCTCACAACATAAATGGTGTAAGAAATTAGGTCGTAAGCCTCACAAAAGTGTTGTAGAGACCAAATATGTATGTTCTGGAAAGTTCTCATGCGATAAAGCTAAAATAGATTGTGTTGTATGACGCGTGGTACCGTCTTGTTGAAACCGTGCTGTTAAGGATTTTTAATTTCCGGCCAATAAAAGTCAATCATCAGAACACCATAGCGTTTTAAGTTGACGATGCTTCCCCCATTTTTCACCTCCATACCATAAGGCGCATTGAATAGTAAATGTTTTCCTTAGCAATGGCTTTTCCGCAATTATTTTTGGATTTTCAATGCCCCATAAGCAATAATTTTTCATGGAAAGCCTGTTGCTTTGGCATCTAATCAGCATCTCTACAATGTTGCAAAGGCTTCAGTTGCTTTAATTGTTGCGTGAATTAGATTTCATAAGGACTAAGTCACAAATCTTAATGCAAAGTTCATCATATTGAGCTGTAAGATAGGCTTAATTGCGGAGAACGTAGTGTAAACGAAAAATTCAAGTTATTAACTACATTTGTTCTAAAAGAAGCTCTATGCTCATCAGTGCGTACTTTGAAAGAATGCACAGGTCTAACCATATCTGTAATGCTTCCAATTTCTCGAATTTCTGTAGAAAATACTGCCAATACCTGGCTTAGGAGTTCCATTATGACGACTATGGTCACTCCGTAATGCTTGAAAGTCTTCAGATTTGGATCATTACTTTTGCCGTCCGTTTCAACTATTTGTATGGATTCCTCAAACCAATAGATGGGAAGCCCTTCACTAAATAAAGGCCATTTTAAATGAAAGATATTGATAGCGTTACCAGACTAAGTGGATAATCCAATAGTTTTTTCATTAAATAGAGTAATTCAATCACAGGAGGCCTGTACGGAACATATTTTATTTCTTTAAAGTCTTTACTGATCGACCACGGAGCTTTAAAAAATCTAAAATCTGCGGACATTGCATTGGCGTACTAAAACTAACGCATACTTAATACTTAATACTCATTACATACATACATAATTGGTCATTACAACCCTTCAGTCAGGATTACGACCTAGGTTCTCACACCACTTATGTCGTGTATGTTAATTTTATACATGAGTGGCGGGACCTACAGTTTAAAGTCGACTCCGAACGACAGATTTTTGAGAAACTTTTTCATGGCAATTTTTTATTTACTCTCAGAGTTTTTGCCAGAAATCTGCTGAGAAGAAATCCCCGAAGAAATACTTTTTGTATTTTGTTTTGATGTCTGGCCTGGGGCTCGCACTCTGGCTTTACGTCTAATAAGCCAACACACTACCTACTAGACTACGGCGACCTCATTAAATGGTTTTAAAGGCCAATATTGTATTTATATGGGCATTACTTTACAAGATCTAATGAGAGTTATGGGTCTTACATGCAGCATTTAAAATGAATCGTGTGCCTGGTTTTGCAAAATGTTGATGAATTATTTGACTTGCTCACCCTGTATTTTTAAAATTCACCGCAACTATCAAAGGCAATAAACAAAGCAGCAAAAAGTAGTCGTAGGAGAACCAAAGAAAAGAGCAAAAAAAGGTAAAACTAATCAGAAAACTTTTTAATGCGCTTTTAAATCACAACGTTAAAGATGATAATGATGTTGTGTTACCCCTGCTTACAGCCACACAGCATCACAGTAAATAAACTACTGTGCTCTGCTCTTTTACTTACAGTACTAACTGTACGTCAGTATTGGTGCACAACAGAGTTCTGCCTTATTTACCACAAATAATACCAGGACTCTTCTTTTGCATAAACTCGTAATGATTATTTAAAGAAATTGTTGCATAAACTTACTGCTACGTTTACAATATCTCTCTGTTTTCATGTCGCTCTCTCTCTCTCTCTCTCTCCTTTTATTAAGTATTGAATGTATGCGTGTACATGTAATTAAAGTTTACATTTATATTTGTGTTGATAATACTGTAGGTTTTTCTCTCCTCTGTTTTTGTTACAAAACAATTAAAATTACCAAGCTTATTACCACGCTCTATTCAGTTCTCTTTCCCTTCTCTGTCCTTTCTTTTTTTCTCTCTATCTTTATTTTTTTTTTATTTCGTATTTAGACCGTAAACAGTGCTGTTTTTAACTTTAAAGTTACTCAAATGCAACTCAATTTATCGCTCGTAAAAATTTAATTACTTTTGGAAAAGCCATCACGACGTATGATGTTTATTATTTCATATACGAATTAAATATCAATCATACGCCCTCTTCAATTTTCAAGTCTCTTACATTAAAAAGAAGCTCCTGTTTGTGCAGTTATTTTTGTTGAATTTTAAAATTCAAAAACCGTTTCTTTTCAAAGGTCTTTGCCAACCACTGTTCCATACAAACAGCCAACGACTGATACTAAATTGTTGTCGTTGCCTTAAACTGCTGCTGCTTTATTTTGCTCCTCCTTGTTCTAAGCAGGGTTTGAGAATATTGTTGCTCTTGCAGCCAACTCCGTATAAATAAATATGCGGCAGTTCAGACAGACGGACCCACACACACACACACACAGAGAGAGAGACAGTTAGGCAACATAATAAACGTTCCACGTACTATTTAATACCGTTAAATGAATTTGTAATTTTGCTTGCATTTTCTGCTTGACGTTTTCAAAGCCAAAGGACCTGTTGATAATTTTCTCTGTTTTTCTCCCTTTTTCGCCCTGGAATGCTTACATTCACATGCAAACATTCTTAGGGACTACTTCTGACCTGTTGATTCTCACTGCCTCTCTTCCTTTCAGGCAAGTTCATAACCCTCCACACACATACTTAGATATTCGCCGAGTTGCTCCTGTTTTATGGTAGACAAGTTTGTAAAGAGTTTTTCCCTCGTTTTTTTTTTTGTTTTTTTTTATTTGATTTTCTGGTTGAATTCTGTTCGTGCATGTGGGTTGTGTGTTGCTTTTAGCCGTAATTGACGTTAAATTAAGTTTGAAAACAAAAAATAACAACAAAAAAAAGAAACAAAAACTAGGATAGCGAATAAAAAAAAATGAAAGAATCCTGGTCTTTATTTAAACAAGAAGGATTAAAAGTAGTAGAGTAGAGAAACGATTGTTAAGAAAGGAGTTAAAAATAGAAAATTATTTTAAAAATTTTGAAATTGATCTGCATAAGGGAAACTCCTTGGTCCTTGAAATTCTTTAGCTTCCAATATGCCAAAAGCATTGTGAAAATCACATCATGTATCAAATGATCAGATTATTGATGTCTCTTCGGGATAAAGTTTGTTCTCAATATAAGAATAATGGGCTGCTAGGGAAGATAGGGCCCATAGAGCATGTTTAAGATGTAACTAAGCAGGTTTTATATTAATCGGTTAAAAGTAAACCTTATGCCGAAGAAAATTTGTTGTTTTGCGCAAGCATTCAACCTTGTCTAAAAGAGCTCTTCCTATAAGAATTTCTCTTTAATCCTGATCAATTTAGAGGAGAGTCTTATATCCGACTCAATGTTCTGGTTTGAGCTCCTATTAGATAATCTCCGCATTCATACGCCACAGATGGTTTTAAACCCCTAAAGAGATCAAATTTAGCAGATAGGCTTTGATGATCTTATAGGCCTTGTGATTAGCTGTTGCATTCTAGTCATTACTGATGCCAATGCCTGATGTATCAGGAATATATTTACGTCTTACTATCCCCAAGTTTTGAAGTCGCCGTAGTCTGGTAGTGTGTTGGCTTATTAGACGCAAAAGCCTGGGTTCGAGCCCCAGGCCAGGCATCAAAGACAAAATGCAAAAAGTATTTTTTCGGCGACTGAGAGTAAAGAAAAATTGCCATGAAAAGTTTCTCAATAAATAAAAATCTGTCGTTCGGAGTCGACTTTGAACTGTAGGTCCCACCACTCATGTATAAAATTAATACACACAACATAAGTGGTGTGAGAAACTAGGACGTTGTACAATGGGTCAATTCGACCTCCGGATACTGTACTTGTTTTAATTGACATGTACACGTCCTCTAACCTAACCTAACCTACTATCCCCACAGCGAAATGATTACCTCGAAACAGAATGAATATCAATAAATGCGTGCTTGACTATATACAAGGCGTACTAACATACTATACTAGGTAATACCCAAACTTGACTTCAGTCGTATAATTAGTAAATACATACATAGCTTCGAAGGTCACTGCAACCGTTGTCTAAATAGAAACAGGATTTCCTGTTCATAACTCTGATGTGAATCCCTTAAAGACGAGATTATTTAATAAAAAATCCTTGTTCCGTTTATTGTCCTGTCATAGGAAAACAAATGATCTTTAGAACTTTCTTTGAACCTCAACATTTACCTTCCTTTTCACGTGTCCATTCGATAAAAGCCGTGCAAAACACATATTAAAACTGGAAGCATCGGTGCTGAGAGTTGCATAGCACTGGATGCCTAAGGACGTTAAAACTCTTTGCCGAATTCCAACAATTTTAAGAGACATTAGTTCTTAATCTGCTGAGAGCAGCTGCAATACTCCTACCACATTGACAGTGGGCATTAGAAAATTCAAATCTTTCCTCTGTAGCAGTCTAATGAAAATAAAGGGAATATTGGTTTGGTTTATGCAAAGCTTGTGAAATATTTCATTTCCAAGCAATGTAGGTATATAGGGTGGCTGATATATTATGCAACAAAGTAAAGCGCTATATTTTTTTAATTTTATTGTTCAAAACCAAAAAATGTTGGAAATAACATCAAATTTTAGAATCAGTTCAGATTTGTTCGAATTGGCCACCTTTGGTACGAATTATGGCCTTCAAACGGCCGACAAAGCTATCACAGGCTGCATGAAAGTGCCTCTGCGGTATTTTGGCCCATTCCCGGCGAAGCGCCGTCTTGAGATGATCAGCACTTTGGTATTTTTTAGTGAGAACCTTACTCTCCAAAATGCCCCAGGAGCAAAAGTCCAACTTATTGAGATCCGGAGATTTTGGTGGCCATTGTGCGGTGGAAATGAAGCGAGGAACCCCCTTTTTTAAGCCATTTAAGCCATGGTTGACGCGTGCTGAGTGCGGTAGTGCTGAGTCCTGTTGGAATGTCCATGGTCTGCGGCTGAAATGCTGGGCTTCAATACTGTCTTTAAGACATTTTCCCGATAATATTCGGCATTTATTTTAATCCCACGGTCGATGAATACGAGCGGGAAGCGACCATCGGCCGTTAAGGCGGCCCACACCATTACCATCGGCGGCGCTTGAGTTCTGGTGGCCAATCGCAGGTGTAAATTTTCAGCTGACCTCTTTGGCAAGTAAACCCGATCATTTTGTTTGTTCACAAACTGCTCAATTTGGAATGGCTTCTCATCGGAGAAAACCAAATTCGATAACTGGCCACTTTCGTGCAAGCGAAGTAACTCCCTGCGCTCTTTCCAGTCCAACTTTTTTTTGTCCATCGGTGAGCTCTTGCACTTTTTGGAACTTCAATGGCTTTAGTCCAAGCTCATTTTTCAATATGTGTTGCATCCGTTCTCGCGATATGTTCAGCTCACGAGCAATTTTTCTACCACTGCGGCGTGGATTTCGATCAAATCTGGCCTTCACTTTTCGGATCTTTTCTGGTGTTGTTACCGTTTTTTTCGTCCACCTTTTGGACACGATGCAACACTGCCAGTATCACGGTAACGAGCAATGGTACGAGAAACAAAAGATTTATTCACATTTAAATGCTGGAGGGCTCTAACGATAGCCATCTGTGGTTTTCCAGACAAATATAAAGCAATCACACTATCACGCTTGAATTCCATCACGAATAACTTTTTTTCTGAATGCAATAGGTCAAAATGCTTTTGTAAGCTTGTAAATAAGAAAATGAACTGTCACTGGCATAAATCTGTCAGCTGCCAGACGAGCGGTTTACAAATGATAACAACCTGTAGTTGGTTGCAATACATATCAGCCAACCTGTAGTAGGACAAAGTTATGACCTTGCAAAAGTAAAATTATGTGTAAAGCTTGTGGAAAATTATCACCTAATACTTGCAAATTATACAATAAAATTATGGCTTTGAAAAATTAACTCAGAGGTAGAGAAACCGTCGCCAGCTCTATGACATGCGTTGGTGTCATTACAGGTTTGCCTGTAAGCAGCATGCTTTTGCCGACTAAAGCTCAGGTATATTAGTTCCATTGAAATGATAATGAAGACATAACAGGTCACTATTCAAAAATAAACTACACTGTACTTCAGCCTTATTTCCTCTCTCCGTAAATTACTTTCGAATTCCGAAACAATGCACTTTATGTCCAGCTGGTCTCAATAAAAAGAACTCAGGTTACATGCATCAGCAACGGGACTTAGGCACCGGGAAGTTCTTTTTTGCAACTTATTTAAACGACAAAGTTTTCTAGCCTTTATTTAATGCTGCCTTTAAAAAGATTCTTCCATGTGGGATACCTCAGGTATTTTATCGATTTAAATTTCTTGGCCATTTACCTTGACAAGAATCTTTAAATTTTTAAAATTAAGGAGAAAAAATAATAATTTCCTAACTCAGCTTAAAGCTTTAAACTTAAATTGAAAGTGTGAGTGTGTGTGATAATTTTTGTTGGCAAAAAAAACCAAGCAAGTGCCAGGCAAAGGACCAAGAGAAAATAACACGAAAAAATAGCAAATTTTGCTTTAAATATTCATAAACAGTTTTAGATCACAAAAATACACACATACATACACACATATGCATACATAGACTTAAGCACATATGTATGTATGTACATACACCTTTAAACACTTAACAATGAGTGTGTATCATGCATATTTAGTTGTGCTGACACACTTAAATGCTCGTTAAATACGGCACATGAATTTCACTACAAGTGACATGAGAGAGAGAGAGAGTGTATGACTAAGCACAGTGTATGTATATGATATGATACAAATGTATGTATGTATGTGTATGAGTATTATACTAAATACACACATACATATACACACGTGTATTGTATTTTTTATTGTGTAAAACAATGAGAATTTTTATCATAACAATCCACCACTTGTTTTAAGGATTTTTCTTTCCAACACTTTTACACGCCAAGTGTTTATTTCTATAACAGACACCTAAATATAGAACATATGTGTGTGTGTGGATGTCTTTCGTTATTTTAGTAGTCTAAACATGTACAAACAGCTACAGAGCAGTGTAGAATATTATCTTGGAGAATTGCTGATGTTTCTACTGTTGTGTCTGTGTGTGTGTGCAAGTGAAAAAGTGTTGGAATCCTAAAATGCCTTTTAAAAAGAACAAAAAAACCAAAACCAAAAAACAATGTCAACTACAACAAAAATAATAATAATAACAACAACAACAACAGCAAAAAACGTGTGAATGAATGAATTTCTACTGAAGAAATTTCTTTTTTTGGTCTCTCACGCCTAGCAATAGCAGTTAAAAACAAAATGCTTTGCATACATTAAGGCGTTAAATGCAAACACAATCATTTATAAACAGTGACAAAGAAACATTTAAATGCTACTGAATTTGTTTTATCGTTTACGGAACAGAATAAAATTTCTTTTGAAGAAAATTTCCTACAGATTTTCGCCAAAATCTAGAAAAGTTAACCCAAAATTTTTAACAACAAAACTCTTGAAATAAGTTTGAAAAGTAAAGAAAAATTTTTTCCATCATCAATTTCGGTTTTCTACCTCTTTGTCCCACTGTATTATTTATGTTGCCTTCCCTTTTGTGAAATATCTACTCAAAGTACTTTAGTTTGCTTTTAGACTTGTTAAAACATACATGCAATTAAACGTTAAGCTCTTTAACACAAGATAACAATAAAACATTACACACAGCTTTACATTACAGCTACAATTTACAGTGCATGCCAAAAGTAAACAGGCATCAACAGGATAAATGTTGTTAAATAATATTTAGCAACTTAGAGACGCTTTCACTATTGGCTGAAAGGGTGTCTAAGGCTGGTGGCATGATTTGATTTAAGAGCACTGGGTTCAAATCCTGTTTGGCATCATATTACTTAACACTTATAATATGAAACAAAATGGAAATAACTTTCCGCAGCATTGGACTGCAGAAAATAAGCATACAAAGCAACAGGTTGGCGTAGATATGAACGTTACTACGTTATTAGTAATTCTAAAATCCTGCTTTTATCCCACATATCCTGTATCATCTTTTGTAGTCAGACTTCCTACCATGGCTTGTGTATAAATTTAAATTTTATTCCAGAAAGAGAACTTCTTGGTCCCTAAAATCTTTCCCAAAAATTGAGTAACACTCTACAAATTTTTCATATGAAAATCGAATAAATTCTTCTACGAAATCTATTCCTAGGCCGTATAGAATTTAAATGTTTTCGAGATGACTGGTAACTCCAGTCGATCAGTTTCGACAGATTTACAATATTTTTAATGTTTAAGTTTACATAGCTTCGTTTGTTAAATATTTGGGCTGGTTTTCCAGCGCCCTTGCGCTGACCAACTTCTTTCCTAATTTGGTGGAACTCGGTCAGTACAGGGACTGCGTTTACCTGTGGCGTCACAACGGTTCGCTATGCGTGCTCAAGTGAGCTTTGGTTATCAAAGCTACCACTTCGACCTACCGATCTACCTAAGGTCTCTAATTTTCATTCTCAAAACAGTCTATTGCCTGGCATGTAGTGGCGTAATGTGTAGAGTTTTAATATGTATTCAGGGTTTTCGTTATCGTTTCTTAATTGCCATAAAAAAAATCAACAGGAAGACCGAAGTGGACAGATTTTCTGTCATTCTAAAAATTGTTGAAATTGGGGTGACGATGAGCTCGCTTCACTGGTCTTTATTTGGTTGCGTTTGGTCCGTATTTTCTTTTAAATTTTTTTTTCTGCATGTTTGCTCTTCACTGTTAAAATTTCTTTATATTTTCGTTGTGAATATACTCGTATGTGTCATCATTGTCATCAGCATTGTCGTTTTAGTTTCGGTTTTTTTTTTCTTTTGTCCTTTAGTGTAAATACCATCCAACACGTTATGGATTAGTAGAATGTGTGTATGTGTGTGTGCTTTTTAAGTGTGTGTGCATTTATTTATAATATAAAAAAAGAAACCAAAATAACAATCTACTCAGTACACTATACGAGGCTTTTGTGTATGACAATAAGCAACATCAGCAAGTTTTGCTTTAAACACACACATGCACACACATACTGTTTACACACATTCTCCTTATAACTCTACTACAATTATTGCACGTACAAGCACACATACACACATGTTTGGTTTGTGAAGCAACAGCAACCAAAAGGAGAGAGAGAGAGATTACAGTGTAAACTACCTTTGCTTAAAACCTTTTAAAGGCAGTGCTACTATGTATGTACGATGGCTCTACATACCGGTTTTTGTGTTTTTCAATTTCTTACACATTCTCTCTCTCTCTCTCTGTCTCTCTTTCTCTCTCTGTTTTTACTCTATAATTTAAGAGCAGGCTTGCTTATAACAATAAAAAGCTACTTGCAGGTGTGTGTGTGTATGTGTGTATTAGTGAGAGTATAATTTCTTAAACCTCAACAATTACGAAACAAAAGTAAAATAACAATAACAACTATTGCTTAAGTAAGGGGGCGTTGAAACATAGACACACACTCATACATACATATGTACTCAATTTAATAACAATTTCTAAATAAACATTTCATTAAAAATGTTAAATAAAAAGCAACAATAACAATAACTACAGTACAATACTCTTTCGTTTTTTTTTCTCATACTCTCTCTCGCCCTGAGGTTTTTTGTTCCTGTAACATTTAAAGTTGTGTGACTAGAATTTAAAAAAATTCCTTTTGGTGCCATTTTCAATTTCGAATTTTTTGGTGGTTGTGTTAATTTGTTAATATTGTGTTAATAAACAATTTTAAATAACAATAACAACAAAAGGAACAACTTTAACTACAAAAATTGTCAACATAAACTGTAGACGAGAAAGCAAATTAAAGCCGATGGTGGTTTTTTTTTATTTGAAATTGTTGCTGGTGGGGAGTAGAATAATAATCTATGATTTGGTCGTTTAACCTTTTTTAAGGTATATCTTAAGGCGCCAAAAATTACTTTTGAAGGACATTTTATGAAATTTATATCTGAAGGCTGTTTATTTACTGTAATCTGAGACCCTCTAGTCAGAATAACAACCTAGCTTTTCACATCGTCCATGTTGTGTGTGTTAATTTTATACATAAGTGGCGCGACGTACTGTTTAAAGTCAACTCCGAAAGACGGATTTTTAATAAACTTTTCATGGCCAGAAATCTGATCAAAAATCTGTCGTTCGGATGTCATGTGAGCCATTTTTTTCTGCATCATTTCATCTTCTTTGTTGTATTAAATTTTCGAAATATGCTTATATAATACGGAGTTAAATAATCTTAGAACAGTAAAAGTACCAAACATGGCTGCCAGATAAATGAGGCACCAAATCGTCAAATATTTGAAAAAAAATCGTCAAAATTCAAAGACGTTTATTGAAATCTTAAAAAAATCGTCAGAAAAAATAAATAATTTAAATTAAAAGTATTTAAAAACCAAAATTATTTCTATTGTAGTAAAACATATAAAAGTCAATGTCTGAGTTCAAAAATAAAGCATTTAAAAATTTTTTAGTAATTAAAAGCTAGCGTCCCTCATCTTCATATATTAATTTTTTTTCTTGACCGTATACAGGAGAGGCCGTAGTAGCTAGAATGTGGTTTGTGTTTCACTGTTCTATCGCTACTACAAAATGATTTTCCTCGAACGAAATAAGAGGACGTTCCCGAAAATCATGTATTCCTACATAATTCTCGTCTTTTCCGGCCAGTACATCCGTACGTGGTCGATTGGCCAGTGGATCGCACATTGCATTACAGAAAAAATTCGTTTATTAGTCGTACTATTCGTATGTGGAACTCAATTCCTGCAGAGGTCTTTCCTGTTACTTATGGTATAAAAATATACAAGCGTAGTGTCCATAAACACTGTTTTCTTTTTCCTCCTTCCCATAACATATTTTCATAGTTCCAAACACAATGCCATCCACCCCTTTATTGTTGGCCTATGTTCTTCCGATGGCAATATCAGAAGCTATACTCGAATTTTTAAAATTGTTTGCAACGACAAGTGATTAATTATTCTCAACTACGAGGTTATTTAGAAATTGACATTTTTTGGCTTTTAAGGGATTAAAAAGGAATAAAATACAGAAAAATCATCACAGGTATTCGAAAGTAGCTTAAAAATATAATACTTAAAGTGGCTTAAAGTGGCTTTTAATGTACTAAAGTTAGGAATATGATGTAATTTTTTAATTTCTAAAAATCGTCAAAATAAGGGCATAAATCGTCAAATCGTCAATGTGATATTTTTGGACCTTAAAATCGTCAAAATGACGATAAATCGTCAAATCTGGCAGCTATGGTACCAAATCCTACGTGATGTTATCATATTTATGTATGCAATTGGAGCTGCAGTTTACTAAAGCCAAGTACTGATATGGTAGTAGTCGTCGTAGTCTAGTAGGTAGTGCGTTGGCTTATTAGACGTGAGGCTATGTTTCAAACCCCAGGTCAGACATCAAGACGGAATATGAAATAATATTTCATCGGCGACTTCCCCTCAGCAGATTTCTGATAAAAACTCTGAGATTAAATAAATAAAATTGTTATGAAGAGTTTGTTAAAAATCTGAAAAGTTTCTCAAAAATATGTCGTCCGGAATGACTTTAAACTGTAGGTCCCGCCACTTATGTATAAGATTAAGACACCCAACATTAGTGGTGTGAAAAGCTAGGTAGTAATCCTTACTGAAGGGTTGTAATGTTCAATTATGTATATAGTAGATATGTATGTATGTAAGTACTGATGTGGTTGCAATGCCGTAGCAAAATCTCCTTTAAAATCTATCAGTAACATTATAGAACAGTGTGCTATGAAATCTAATTGGTTTGGGTTCAAACTAGCGGCTATCAAATCCTAAGAAAAACATTATTTCACTGCAATTTAATTGGCTTTCGGAAGGATGTCGCTCTAATGAATAGAATTTTTATATTATATTTGTACTCTTTATAGCGTTTTCAGTTGCAAGAATTGCTTTCAAAGCAAACACAGTGCCTTGACGTTACATATATATTTATTTATTTATTAATTAGAATACAATTACAAATTATATTCTAATTATATACGAGCTGAGTAACTTTGACCATATGCTCGGTGTAGTGTCACAAACCAGAGTCTCTTGTGCGAATCGAACCCACGCCCCTCACGCTAATAGTCTAGCACACTACCCACTAGACTACAAGGGCCTCCAAGACGTTACATAAGTTGCATTTTTATTTCCATTCTCATAGATTGTTCTTTAAAAATCTCACAATTGAACGGTAAGCATTTGTATCAGCCCTAAATTTGTGTAGCAAGCCACATAGACCACCTTCTCTCACACATTAACCACACATATGCCATTTAGAAAAAATCAATTTTTTTTTTGTTCTCTCCTCCTTCAAGAACAACAGCAATTTGTTTTGGTGTACCTATTATTTTTCCTAAGTTTTATTCGAGGATTCGTTAATTTTAATGAAGTGGAATAACACCAACAAAGGCAAACAATAAATGCCACAAAATAACTTTGGCTTACGCTTTTAAACAACCATTAACAAGAAGGTGTGATAAAAATTCTAAAGATTTACTGCTGTTTAGGCGCTTTTTTCCACTGGAATACATACATAATACTTTTGGTAACAGAGTTCGGTTTGAATGAAGGTTTTGCCATTGTTTGCTGCCGTTTTGGTTTTTTTATTTTTTTTTTTTCTAAAAGGTTTTGAAACATGAATTAAAGGCTTAAAGCCCTTAAAGTTCTTTTGCTTTTTTTTTTTTTTTGTAAAGAAAAAAGTTCGTTTTTTATAGATGGGAGGGGGGTTTATTTAACATCATCAAACAAACGTTATAAACCAAAAAAGAAAAAAAATTGAATTTTTTTTTTGTTGTTTTTGATTGTGTTAAAAACTGCCAAATAATAAAAAATTATAAAAACAAACGTGTTGGTTTGCCACGTTCTTGTTATATATGTCTGTCTGGCTGTTTGCCTGTTTGCAGGCACCAAAAAAAAAAAAAAAAAGGTTGTTGCAAGCAACAGCTTCTTTACAAGGTGTGCTTAGCATTAAGAACTAAGGAGAGAAAGAGTGTGATATAAAGAGAGATAGAGCGTAGTAAAATAGCAAAAATTGCTAATTAAAAATTTATGTAAAGTTTGCTTGTAATAGCATTTTTAATTAATGCTTTATCCTGCCTGGCCTGGCCTGGCTTTACTTCTCTCTCTCTCTCTCTATCTCTCTCTCTCTCTCTCTCTTTTGGTGGCAACTTTTCTACCCTTTTTTCTTTTCTTTTCACCGCCACAAACACTCTCCTCATAGCTTTTGAAAGAGTTGTTGCCAGCTAAAGTTTGCCAGCACGGTGATTATAATATTAACACCATTGCTGATAATGCCACCAACAGCAACAGTAACAACAACAACAACAGGAACATCTAACCAACGACAGGCTTTTACTGGCTTTGCCACTGGTAGTAGCAGAATCATTTTTATTAATTTTTTGTTTTTGTTTTTTATTAACCCCCTTCACTTTATGTTGTTTTGGGAAGAATTTTTTTTCCTTTCTGCATAATTTTCTTGCTAAACACGTTGCTTTATTATTGATGGTGGCGTAAAAGAAAAGAGCGAACAAAATACATACAACAAATTATTATTATTTTTTTTATAGAAAATCTAACAATGTAAAGCGAAAATGTTAACTGGAAACTTTGAAGTATAATTTTAGGCCAAAATCCCGCTTTTATTGAAGTATACTTTTAGGCCAAAATTCCTTTGTAATTCTGTGGAGAGCTGAAGTAGTCCCTAACTGTTGTCGTGTACATACGCTTAGATTATACTAAATGTCACTAGAATCGCGAACAATGCTGGAAATCATTGCATGCCATCACTGATTGTGTCTAAGCCTATACATTCTGTTTGGAAGTTCGGCTAGAGTATTGGTAGCATACGATCTATTGAAGTGTGCTCAATGTTGGTTACCTCTCTAGTGTGTCTTCCCATCCTGTTGCTTTGACAAACTTTAGTATGCTGTTTGGTGTCAATACGAATAACTCCCTGCCTAGTATTTTATAAAAACGCATGCATTAAAATCACACTCGAATCCTCACAACACTACGTATTTTGCTTGGGGTGGCCTTAATTCTAAACAACTGTTGCTTGAATTAACAATACATACATACATACATAATTGGTCACTACATCCTCTCATATAGGATTATGAACTAGCTACTCACACCACTTATGTTGTGTGTGTTAATGTTTATACATGAGTGGCGGCGTGGTGGGATTTACAGTTTAAAGTCGACTCCGAACGACAGATTTTTGAGAAACTTTTCATGGCAATTTTTTTTCTCTCAGAGTTTTTGCCTAAAATCTACAGAGAGGAAGTCGGCGAAGACATATTTTTCATAGTTTCGTTTGGTTGGGCTTTACATGGAGGCCTCAGTCTAATAAGTCAACATATTCAACATACTAGACTACGACGACATCTTGAGTTAACAGTGCTTAATCTAAACACCAGATGATCAAGTTTAATACGCTTTACATAAGAGCCTAGTACGCAATACTTAGACATGTACTGTCGTTAGGTCTTTCGAGTATTAAAATTCACCGCCTTGCCCCATTTTTGTTGAGAGTGAGCCACTCATATACATAGATATTCTCGCCTCAATTCCCAATGGAATATGTCAGCTGCTCTAGAGCCAATACGAGTAGTAATTAAACAGAGAATTTCTTTGTTTACAAAACAACTGTGTTCACACTTTTATCCATCACTGTATTACTTTAAAATTCACTTTATTTTAACATGCATGTGTACTAAAAAGAAACGAAAAAAATACCACGAAATAGATTAAAACACAGGCATCTCTATGATACGAACATATAATCGCTAAACTCCCAAAGCTTTTTTCGTTTTTTTCCTTTACTCCAGCAAATCTTTACTCATTGTTAACGTTGTCATATTTTTTTTATAATAAATATATTTGTATGTGTATGTATGTATTTATGTATGTGTGTGTGTGTGTGTTCATACACAATATAAAATATATAGAATTTTTAATTAGATTTTAATAAGTATTTGGAATTTAATAGACAAAAAGTAACAACAACAGCAGCAGAGCAGAGTGAAAAAAAAACAACAACAAGTAGGAAAAAATTTTTTGTTAATATTTTAAACAATGTACAGTTAAATAATTTATGCCATTTTAAAACATTTAAGGCCAAATATGGATGGCTGCTGCCTGACTGCCTACAAAAATTTATGTGAATAATATTTCCACTCAAGTTGTCAAAATTTTTTTCCTTTTTTTTTAAGCAAAAAATTCTTTGAATTTTAATTTATAATTTTTATTGAATATTTAATTAAGTTTTTAAATAATTTAATATTTGAATATTTTATAATAAAATTGTATTAAAAAAAAATACAAAAAAAAACAGAACGAAAATAATAAAATTGCTTTTGCTTTTGAGAAATTTAAGGAATTAGGAAAATTTAATTAAAAAGTCTGTGGATTTTGTCCAACAGCAGAGTTAGAGAGAAAGAGGCAGAGATTGCCTTAAAGCAGGCAATATTTTCTTTGTATATAACTCACCTTATATGCTTTGTTTTTCACAAATATAAATTATTGAAATAAAAAATGATATTTTGCCTTAAAAAAATAGGCCTTTGTTGAGGCTAATTATATGCCACATAACTAATCCTTTTAGTATGCAATGCTTTTTTAATGCGTATTTCTAAAAAACTAGAAAATTCAATTTTAATTAAAAATATATTTCAAAAAACTTTTTAATTGTTAAAAATATTAACAACAATTTAGAAAGAAAAAATTCCAGGCCTTTAAGCAGGCTTAATAAAATAATAAAACATAATTAACCCCTGCGGTAGGCAACAGTTGTTTGTAAAATCCTTATACAAAATGTTTTTAATAATTCGCATTTTTTTTTAAATTGGTATTGATATAAAAATTATTTTAAATATGGCTATAAATAGGCAAAAAAAGTTTAACAATAATTAAACCCCCCTATAGTATGCAATGGTTTATTTCTTTTGAAATTAAAACTCATTTCGATAATCTCTTACGTAGCATTTACACAGCAATTGTTATATTAATTTGGAAAATACAGACCTTGAAGTAGGCAATATCTGTTGATATTTATGTTCCCCACAATATATACTGTATTTATTTTAAACTTCTCACCTCACCTGATTTTAAATGTTTTTTGGGCAAAAGTTATTGTAGATTTTATTCAGATCTACTATTTCTTACTTAAACTATCTGTATTACAAAAGCGCTATTGTTTCCGTTCTGGCCCAATAGTTACCAAGTCGTTGTATGGTTGCTTAAGAAGGTGACCAGGCATTATATTTAAGTACTCCCATCATCGATTATTTGTTCGACTATTTTCCTTTGTCTTTTATTTACAATGTCTTTGTTTGACCTACACCTGCGTTATCTTAGGAAAAAGAATTACAAAAAACATATTTTTTGAACCAACTCCTCTTAGCTTCTAAGTTCAACGAGCCTCATATATGAAAGTTTTGTTAAGTCTTGGAAGCATTGTGTAGAATTTTGATTAAAGCATCGCCTGAGAATGCCTGTTTCTCTAGCAGCCCATTAGCATATCTGCGGTATTAAGAACCGTCAACCGATTTTAATTATTGCATCAGTTGGCCTTCATATGATGGAAGATGAAAATACATTTCAAACAAGTATGCCACTATGACCTGTAAGGTGTGCAAAATTTCTAAAAACGCGGTGGAATCTGCTAAATCGAATTCACTTCTACACTTTCACTAACAGTACCTACACTTAGATGAAGCACATGTCTGATCACGTCCAGTTTCCAGTCTTTTCACATTTCTCTAAAATTTCAATTCGCTGCACAATAAATCAAAAGTGGCCAAGCCAGACTGACAGCTTTGAAGCCACTAAATGAGTTACTGTTACATTTTTTCCTTTTTTCAAAAAGAATATTTGAAGTTTATGATTTTAACCATGTATTCCAAACAATTTTCTGCCGTAATGTAGGCATTCTTTTCCCATTTACTGTAAATAGGCAATAGTTTTTTATTTATTCTGATACTGTTATGTGAAGATTTGTTTATCTTTTTCATTAAGGCGCTAGAATTTGAATTGTCTTGAAAGTTTATAAAGTCTAAAATTACTGTAAAAAAGAAATCCTTTAAGTATGCTATATATTTCAAATAAAAACTTCCATATAATATGCTTACTTAAATTTGATTATAAATATCTAAGAATTGAATAGCAAGTTTTTAATCTTACCATAGGTTTTATTTTCTTTGTCTTTCATAATACCTAGAAGTATACTGTAGTTTTTTTTTCTTTTTTGTTAACATTTTAAAAATAATTTTGTTTACTTTTACCAGTAATTAATAAAGCCAACCTTGACAATTTTTTCCTAGTGAAAATCTCTTAAAGAATCTCTAAGTTATGCTAGAAATTTAATAATAGCAAACAACTGAAAGTATGCTAACAAATATTTTTCGTATCTTTTTTTGTGTTGCTTTTTATATTCATGTCTAGTAGAAAATAATCTTGTTGGCAATTACATTTATATTCTTGTGTTATTTCGTATAACCAAATAATAAAAAATAAAAGAAATGTTTGTCGTAAATTAAATATTTAACAAGACTGTTATTATGATATTAAGACTAATAAAAGCCTCCAAGGCATTTATCAACCAAACAATGTGTATGACATTAAGAATGGCTGGGCTGGTGAGGCAAAAAAAAAAAGAAGAAAATTTTGTAAAAGAAATGAGAAACCCTCCGAAAACCATTTAACTAATGATCAGTCTTAAAATTTTTACTACAAATTAAACCTTAAAATAGGCAACAATTATTATTTTTTTCGTTTTCTTGTGTTGCTTTGCTTTAAGAAAAATAATAAGAAAGGAAATGGTGGCTATGAGCTGAGTAGATGGCCGGAAACAACAAAATGACATCCATTAACACACCTATTAATCACAACAATAACAAAAACTAATGAAAACAATTTAAAAGCAACACTCCACTCCCTCCTTAAGCTTTATGTAAGAGAGACGACCTCCAACATCTAAATTTAACGTTTAAATATTAAAAAAAAAGCATGAGAAAAATAAAAAGAAGCAGACAGACAGGAAGAGAGAGAGAGAGTGAGTGAGAAAAATTGAAAAATTCTTAAATGTTTTACAAAGAAAAAAAAACAGCATTAAGAACAAGAGAAGTGTCACTTACAGTGCTACAGCTGTCAGTGTTTGTTTGTTTGTTTTCGTAGCAGCACGCGCCCGTAGTATCAGATTTAAAGACAACAAATAGAAAATGACACGCGGTTTCTAGAATTCGTAAAGAAACAAAAATGGAAAACACTTTAAATGAAACCCAAGATAAGTCCCCCCTGTAGCTTCGACCTTCTGTCTCTACAAATGGAGGAGGTCTTGTCCTGAAAGACAAGCAACTCTAATGGCCTCCTGAGTACAAAAATAATGTGCAAATGATGCCGAGCAGAAGGTGTGCAAGTTTGAAACATACAGACAAATTGAGAAACCCCCAGGAAGGTCTCTTAAAGCCAACGGGCGAGCACAGGTTAAGAGGGGAAAACTCAAAAAGAAAAAGCCAATATATCATGTGATGATGCTTTTTGTATGAAAACCTCAAACTTAAACTGAAAATAATCATCATCATAATGACAGTGATAATAATGTTTGTGATAATAATGACGATGATAAACTTCTGTGTACGTATGTATGTGTCTGTGTGTGTTTTCATTTTGTGGTCTTCTCAAGGTAACCGAAAACGTTAATGTTAATGGAAAAACTCAGATCAATTTTGTGGCAGCACAGTACAACAGCCATAAAACTAAAAACCAACCTCCGCTCCACAGCACACTCACCACCCCCAGCTCAATAACAGCCACAAAAATGTAACAAAAATTTCTTGTTTAATGACCGCAAATACAAGAACACTCCTCCCTTCCCCTGATGCCACACAACTAAAATAAGAAACAATTTATACAACAGCAACAACAACAACAACAACAACAAAAGAAGAAAAAAGAAATGAAATGAAAAAATTAACGCCATAACAGGTGACTAAACCAAAACACAAAGTTTTCTTTTCTTCGTGTGTTGTCAGTCACACCAGAATGACACCTGACACCCACTCTACTACCAGCCCTCCTACACTCTCCCTCCTTTCTGTCTTCACTGACGAGCAAAATTTGTTCAATGAAACGTTAGAAATGTGTTTAAGAAATAATTAGCCGGGGTTTTTAGTATAGATTAGTAAAGGTTGTCATAAAAGTAGCAAACGAAACAGCTGTTGCTTGTCCCTCTGAATCAAGTCACACACACAGTCACACCCACCCACAGACATTTCTCGATGCTCACTGAACACCCACAGGCCCAAGCAAAAAAAAAAGGGAAAATATGTCAAAAATGTAAAATATTACCAGGACCTGACACAGAACCAAAAAAAAAAATAGAAAATAAAATTTAATTGCCTTGAAAGGTGGAGAGGAGAGACAGAGGGGGTAGGAGCAGTGGTCACTGGGAACAAAGTATGTTTAATAGTTGGCAACGAATTTATTGTGAAAGCTACATATAAAGCCATAAAGGAATATGCTTTTATGCCCCCTAAGTTATGCAACTGTTTTTTGAAAAATATTTCTATTTGGTATCCAATAACTGTTCTAAGCATAATTTTAGGAGCAGAATATTTTATATGAGTTTGTTTCATTAGTTTTTAGCTTCTCTTAAAGGTTTTGCGAGAGAAATGCTTAGTGAGTGTCGCAGAATAATTTTTTTTATGAACTAAGTTTTTAATTTAGACGCCTAGTCTAGCCATTTCAAGACATAAATTACATGAATAACGTATCTAGGTGACTATGTTGCGTTAGCCAGAAGGGATACCAGACTGGAAGTTAGGAATGAATTCCACTCTATAGCTTGCACTTTCTGTGTGGAGAAGAGGACTTATTCGCTAGATTCCCTAAACCTTAATCCAGAGAAGACAAGACAACGTATTTTTCATCTCAACTGGATGTACTATGTGGCCTTTGCCGTCACGAGACATTATGTAATAGGGAGTTCAAGGATTTTATGCAGAAGTTGAAACTCAAAGGAAGTGGAAGCGACCGTCTAATGTTGTTCTATGCAAGAAATTGGCACGATTGTAAATGAATTTGATGAGACTGGAAGCGTTGCAGATGTGATCAGGGCTGTGCATCCTCCCAATGAACGCACAGCTAAATTTTGTGCGGCAGATGATCGGACTTTCGTCAGCGTTCTCAGCAATAGGGCCCATCTTACAGCTTATAATGGCGTATTTTGCATTTGAATTTTCGTCTTCATCCATATAAAGCCAACTGATGCAATAATTGAAGCTAGCTGACCATGCTACAGCAATAAGCTTTTAATCCTAGGTTTTCGAACACAATTTTCTTCATCAATAAAGCTTATTTTCAACTTGATGGTTACGTTAACAAGTAAAACTTTAGCCTAGGGAGTATGGTAAACCATTTGCATACGGAAAGGTGACTGTATTAAATATATTTTAGGCTAGAGGTGTCACGGAACAGTATTTTCATTTTTAATAATGAGCTTAGTGAACAGATAAATCAAAAAATAATAGCATCAACACCTAAAACTAGGCAATGTTTTCAGTAATAAACGGTAAAAGAAAAACTTTTTCTCTGATTAATGCTTTTAGCAACTAACTTGCAATTATGCTTACAACTATAAATAGTTTCCTAATAACCCCTTAAAGTAGGCAACATTTTTCGTAAAACAAAGAAATATGCAGCTGTACATTGCTTATTAACTAATATTAAAAGTCATTCCCTTATGTTTTAAATAATTTTTTTTATTTATTTTTTTTAATTCTTATTAATTATTGTGTGTGATTTTTTTGTTTTATATTTCCTGAAATGTTTCCAAATCATGCCAGTATTTAATTTTTGTACGTTTTCTGAAATCCACTAAACCATACATTCAAAGGCAAAAGTAAAACACATCAAGTGAAAATGTCTCAGAAGTTGGAAATTAATTTCTCCAAGGAATAAATAAAACTTAAAAAGAAGAACAAAAAAAATTGTACCAAGTCATCTCGCAAGCAATGTGAAATAACCTTAGAAAACATGAAAATGCAAAAGAAAATGAAAGAAAAAAGAAATAAAAAAGAGAGCCATTTTTAAAGGTAACCTAAAAGCATGCTTTAGTTATCAAGAATGAATGAAAGAAACATGAAGAAGAACAAGCAAAGGAAACATTACCAGTAGACAGACAATTAAGACGCAGGCAAGCAAACATTAAAAGCCACCTTCAACCCACCAGAAAACACGCTTAAGCAACAAGACGAGATCACATGGCTTTAAAGCTGCTTTTGCTGTCTTTTTTTCTTTCGTTTTTCTTACAACATTTTATTGCCATGTACAACACAGGCACATCCATACATACCTACTTACATACGCTTAGTTTTTTTTTTTAAGATATAAAATGTTTGTGTGGCTATGAGTCTGGCTCATAGCCACAGTCTAAGAGTCTGGCTGTGTGTGTGTAGCAATTTTTTTCTACTTTTCTCTTTTGTTGGAATATAATGGGAGCAACATAATAATATAATATGTTGGTTAACTGCTAAAACAAGTTACAAAACACACTCGTACAAACCTAGACCAAAACCTTACTACTCATGCTTACACTCTCCGACACATTCAAACACATCTTGGTATCACAGTGTGTCCTTTTGTATTTTAGAAGAGCGGATAAGAGAAGGGGGAAGTAGAGGTAGTATAGAAGAGATCATAGCATATTCTATTAGCAATTATAAATATGGAATGCAAGTCAAACCACATTTTACAAGCCGCAACATCAGTGTGGCAACAGCAATAGCACAGCAACATCAACGCAAACAGTAAGTAGTAATAAAAAAGTGAAGCATACATACAGGCAAACAGACACACGAAATGAAATACAGATAAATAGTCATTGTAACATAACATGAAATTATTATAAAAATTGTATGTAAGAATGATTGTACAAAAGAGCAGATTATCATTATCATGATGCTGTTAAAAGAATGACAACATTTACTATATCGTGCCTTTTATAATACGACGTACACCACTTGCCTCATTTCTTTCTAACAATTTGGTCACCTTTACTTACAGGGTATAAAATTCTATGAATTTTTTTCTTTCCATATTTCTTTGTCTCTTGCCACAATGTTGCACTTATAAAATGAGTAACCATGAGTGTGTTGTTTTTGTAACACACAGAATTTTTAATGTTCAATTCCTTTTTCTTCTTCTTTTAGTTGATTACCGTAAATGAGTAAAACGAACGCATTTAATATTAACGTCACTTGTTTTAATTACTTTTTGGTTTTTTAGTTTTGTAGCAGAATAGGGCCTGTAAGTATGCAATGAATTTGTGTTCATTGTCAGAAGGAAAGTATTTTAAATCAAGCCCGTAAAAAATTTATAGAAATATTTTCTTTTTTGCTTTCGAAAAATGCTGTACAAAATAAATGAAATAAAAACGCCCTGACATACGCAATGACTCAAATTCTGTATATATTTCGTGGCCCTAAAATAGGCTACAATTTGTTGAAGTACAAGCTTTATTTGGACAATAGCATGTAAACGCTTTAGTAATGTCTTCAAACGACTGCAAATTTGAATAAACAACGTCCTTAAGTGTATATTACTTTAAAAGTTCCAACTTTAAAGTTTTAAATTAAAAATAAATTTTAAACAGTTTGATGTAAAAAAAGTCTTTAAAAAATATACAAATTTTGCCTCCCTAAAATAGGTTACAAAATTCTACAAACATAGTTTAAAAGGCCTCTGAAAAATATCACCTCGTTTAAGAACAGCGAATTTAATAGCCTTGAAATAGGAAATAGATTTTAAAAACTTTGCTGTAGCCTACGCTACAAGTTGTTTATATTTAGTACCCCTAAAATGGGCTGAAAGCTTTGGAAATGCAAACTGTCACAAGTGATATTTTCCATGTTGTTAAATAGATTAAGTTCCTCTCAAAACAATTTACGTTAGCTTAAGAGCTAAAATTTCTATA
Source organism: Sarcophaga subvicina (assembly GCA_936449025.2). Lineage (NCBI taxonomy): Eukaryota > Metazoa > Arthropoda > Insecta > Diptera > Sarcophagidae > Sarcophaga > Sarcophaga subvicina. Next base: position 89,701,261 of record OW388081.2, on the reverse strand, counting down.
CGCCTTGAAATATGCAAATGATTTTGAGGTCTTTGTTGTAAACAAAGGTTTTGTCAGTAAAGACTCCAATAACTTTGTAAAGTGCGTCTTGCAGACGGGCAATGAACTTCAAATCCCTTAATTCGTGCACTTAATGTGCACAATGCCCGCTACATTACCCCTACAATGCGCTGTAAAATAATTTAAATTAAATTTTTTGTTTCTTTTTCGTTTTTTAAAATCTGAAATTGAATGCCCTGAGATAGGCAATGAATTTTTGCAAATTAAATGCATTAAACCTGTATCTTAATATAGTAGAATTATTCTTAAGATTGTTAATTATTAATTTTATTTGAAATATATTTTTTACTTTGAAATCTCTTAACAAAATGTTTCTTTTTCTTTTCAGGTAAGTGTTCACAAATGCTTTATAAGCTCTTAAATAGTATTTAAACGTTGTAAGTATTTCCAACCCAAATAAATTCCTATTACATCCAAGACATGATTGTTTAACACATCTGCCACCCTCAAATATGGTTTCCCTAAAATACTGTAGCTAGACAGTCTTAATCTCAGTATTGATTGGGCTCAGTTCTTCCTAATGTAAATATCGAAAGATGTCAAGGAAATATTTTCTTCAGAGTAGCTTGTATTCACCTAAAGGCGAAGGGAACCCAAGATTTAGCTAAATACATGCCAATGTAGTTATCCAGTAGTAACGCGAACAAGTTTGTCTTCAGAGTAACCTTTGCTGCCATTAAGCAGTTTAAACATCCTGGTTTATTTAGGTTGTGCAAGAGAGAGTACTTCCATGCACTTGATGATTCAAATTTAACTGCATCTCGTCCATTATACTATTACCTAAAAATATGCTCTTTTTTATAGTCAAGACATTCACTGTTTGAAGCCTGAAAATAGACTTTAATGTTTAACACTGTTTATTTACACGTTCTCTTAAGCTAACTCCGTGGGTAAATAAAATTGCCATGGAAAGTTCCTCAAAAATCTGTCGTTCAAAGTCGGGTTTAAGCTGTAGGATAAAATTAATGCAAACTACAGAAGTGGTGTGGAAAACTAGGCCGAAATCCTGTCTAGAGGGTTGTAATGACCAATTAAGCAAACCTCTCAAGCTAAAGACTTCTCTATTCTTCTCTCATTACTTTCTTGACTTTATCCTTCATTTAAATCATCTTCCGCTGCTTCTATAGTAATTTACTTATCAGTGCGTATATAAATTTTTGTTAAAGCCTATGCACAGGCTGTAATTTGCAACACTGATGGCCCTCATCAACCCATCATTATTAACGTTAACATAACGATAACGTTCGCTGTACTATCCCTTCCCCAAAATAAAAATGAAGAGAAACTAAAAGCGGATGTAATTATGCGACAAATGATGATGATGATGATGATGGTGATGATGAAATGTGTGTGTGTGTATTGTGGCCTGTTTATTTGCAGATATCACACCCTATCTCTTGGTCTCTTAATCTCTCTCGCTCTCTATATTTTTGCAGAGGAAAAGTAGATTAGTGGGGATGACGACTACTGATTATGGGCATTAATGAGTTGTAGGTACAGTGCCAAGGATGTGTTAAAACGTCAGTAATACAGTTGAGGCGATAATCATATGATGGTTGTTTGTTTAAGAGGAGATTGAAATTAAAAACATTAAAATTTCTAAAAAAAAAAAAAATAATATTTTTTCTCTAGTTCATGTACTGGTAGCGATGGATCATTGTCATTTAGTTGATGAAAATGTAGATTTTTTTCTAGAATTATTGAAAAAAAAAAATGTGGAGCACATAACAAGTACCACATATTACTGGAAAACATTCCCATCAAATGGAATTTCCGTTGAAAACTTAACAAACACTTTAATAATAATTTTTATGCCCATTTTTTTATTCATAATATTAAAAAATAAAATATTTATTTAAACAAAACAACAAAATATCCTTGAGTACAAGTCTCCCTTCCAGTCTGTGTATTTGAATTGCGCCCAAACTGCTGCTTTAAAAATTTTTTTTTAATACATTCCTACCTATGCATACATCAACCACCTTGTTGGCAGTACGCATATGTGTGTGCGTTATAATATTTATACAATATGTGAGTATATTTACAGTAAATTCACAATGAATAAATCCCATAATTAGCGCTCTGTGAATTTATAAATTTACATCCGGACGTATGGTGTGGTCTGCCGGTCGGTCAGTCATTGGTTCATACTGTCATTTTCATTCATTTATTCGCTTGTTCTCATATTTGTGAAAACATGCAAACGTGGCAGACATTTAAACAAATTATTATACATTGGCAAACATTCAGGTCCATGTACATATGTACATACAGACATATCTACATCCATAGGTAGGCCAATTGGCAAGGAATTTGCAAATAAGCAAACAGGATTTTATTTGAAATGAGTGCTTGAAAAGCATAAAACATTTGATTTTATTTTAAATGCATATTTTCAAGTGCTCCATAAAACAATTTTTAATAGCTTATGTATAATTTCCACAATAAAATAAGGTCCTAAAAGTAGGCTACAGAAAATTTACATTGGTTTTTCTTTTTAAACAAGTTTCTGGGCTTTTCTTCTATATTGCACGGAATTTGATTTGAAATAATATAATTCATTGATTTAATAAAAACCCTAAAAAGTATGCTTTAATATTTTTTTGCTTTTTCTAAAAAAAAAAATATTTCGGTCTTTATATTTTTACTTTTACTGCTGATTCCTTATATTATATAATATATGCATCTAAAAATTATATTTTTTCGACACGCCGAAAAATATGCTTCAAAAAATTTTAATTTTTAAATTACTTAACAATTTCACTTAGTTTAACTAGCATTCAAAGTCATGTGCGATTTTATTATTAACCAAAAACAACAAAAACAGCAAAAAGAAAAACATTCTACCTGTACTTGGTGTTACTGTTGTCGTTATTGTTGTTGGTAGTGTTGCTATCAGTACAGGTCATCATGTTGTAGTTTTAAGTCTACATAAGGCAATAGCAACAACAGGTCATAATAACATGTGGAATAATACAATATCAGTGAACAGAACAGCAACAACAACCACGTTGTATTGTAATGTACTAAAGTAGTGGATATTCAACAACAATAACGACCAAACAATGGCTATTGACCATGCAAAGTCGACAATGGTTAGCGTTTGGTTAGTTTTGAATGCACTTTTTGGCATACGGTGACCAGGCTTGGCTTGGCTTGGCTTCAGTTAGCTGGTTTTATACATAAGGGGAGTTATACACGGTGGTGGATAGCAGAGCTATTTGTCCAGTCAAAACCATATTAAAGCCAAACATGCCATAAAACTAAAGTCACTGGCGGCAAATATAAACACAAGATTCCAAACAGAAAAAAAAGTGAGAAAGAGAGAGCAAGAGACTCAACGAAACCTTTAAACAAAACCGCTAAAACATACACACTCTGGCATCATACCGCGCTATAATATGACGTCATTGTAAAGGTAATATTTGCGGAAGGGCACAGGGTACAGAGGTCGAGAGTGGCCACTATAACCGGATACGCATGCCTCTGTAATATGCACTTGTGTGAGTGCATGTGATTATGCTGCATGCACACATGCATATGCATTACTCTCGCTACATCATCATCATAATCACAACAATATTGTAACTGTATTGTATCATAAAAGCATTGCTTTTTGTTTTTATTATTGTTTTATTGTCTCTCTCTGTCTGTCTGTCTGTGCATAGTTGTAATATAAACGCGACATTGCGACATGTTTTCATTGTTTTGGGTGAGTGTGTGTGTGTGTGTGTTACTTTATAAGCTGAGGTCTTACACATACGTCAGTTACAATATAATTCCGTCCGTATATGTGTGTGTTTTTTGGCCATTGAACAGTGATAGTGATGGTGGCGGCAACATCATCGAGCAACAGGAAATAAAACAATGTGTGCCAGTAGATTTAAGAGCCACAAAACAGCAGCATCAACAGCAAACAAAAAAAATTGAAAATATAAATACTTGTGATACAAACAATACAATTACATGGGGTATTACATACAATTGGTTAAATATAAATACATACTCCTCTTATAACACTACAAATACAAAAAAATTATTGGACGGCAAAAAATGGCAAAAAAAAAACTGTTTACCTTGTATTTTGGTTTATCAATTTCTGTTGCTACAACACAAAAAAAAAGGAATTTTATGAAAACAAAAAAATATTTAAAAGACCCTTTAATCTGTATTTGCGAAAGAGTAACAACAAAGCCAGTATAATTTTTTTTTATCAATTTCCGCTCGGGAATTTATAATTGAAAAATATCCTTAAAAGTATGCTACAAAAAAAATATTGTAATATTGTTAATATAAAAATCGTTATTATATTGCTCATCGTTTTTTGTACGTTTAAATTTGGAAGACAATTGTGTTTCTCTTGTGAATAAAGTATTGCCCGTTAAAAAGTAACATTTTAAAAGTGTTGCCCTTAAAAAATGTATCCTAGCCAAGCCTCTTTTATGTGTACAAAATAATGAATAGGATCACAAAATAAAGTAAAAGAAACGACAAAATCTGTTCTTTTTATTTGTAACCTCACAAAAAGAAAGATTTTCAAGAATTAGCACCTAAACGGTGTGTATTGTATCAAACATGTCAAGCACAGGGTAGTAATTTTTTAAAACATAATTTTCTTTTGTGCAAGTGAGACTATGATGACTGTTAATGCTGACATTCTCTGTGGCATAAATGTTTCCATACTTTCCGAAAGCCTGGCAATGAGATATAAGATAACATCCTCTAGGAAGATCTTTAGGTGCCGTAAGGCTCTCTACAAGTTAACAGTGTAATACAACTTTTGCATCACATGCGTACAGAAACATGATATGGTAAAACTGTCAAACTTTCTGATGAGTTGTCTTTGAATTGATAATCTAGTAGCAGATTCAGTTAAGTTTGCGTTAGAGATTGCGATTTTTGACAACACAACGCAGCAAATCTGGTCAAGTGACTAAATGAAGAGCATAATGAACGTCTGCTCAAAGTGAAACACATGCAAGAGAAATTGGTCTAGACTGTAGAGGCGTAAAAATAAGAAAATTTATCTTCTCTTGCTGGGTGACAATCTAGCTTACTGATCTATCAGCGTAATACTTTAGAAGTCGAAATGACTTTGTTAGCAGCTTCAGATGGCTTCAATGTTAGGTTACTTTGAGGCACACGTGACATAAATGTGTCTATTATTTTGGGTTGTCAGTCTGCCTACCTTCAAGCATCGTGTAATACTTGATGGACAACGAGGAACAAAAAGATACCATAATATGTCTAGAAAATGAATTCAATTAACATTCGCTCCTTTAAAGACTATCTTATCTCTTTTGCTTTACTCCGTTTTCGTTAAAGAAATTTCTTATCCAACTAAACAAAGTTACGGTTGCCATATATCATTAATTGCCTTTAAATTCCAATTTAAATCTGCAAACATTTGAGCCAATCTGTAAAATTCTACAAAAATATCTTATCTGCGTAAACCGGTTAATATACTGTAAATTTTCAACAGCTCTTCAATAAATTCATGCCCAAAAGTATGCAATATTTACTTAATTAATAACAAATATGCATGCTCTTGTAAAATATTTTTTTTCGTAATAATTTTATGCTTCCACATAATTTCAGGCATTCAATTACTGTTTATAAATTAATTTCTGTTTTTTTCTCATGCTTTATTAAAAAAATTTATCGCTGAAATTCTTTTTTAATAAATTTAATGAAAAAAAACAAACAAAAAACCGGCAAAATTTTTTTTATGAAATTCTTTTCCACCAATTACACTGGCATACAAACCAATAAAAACACTTGTAGAGAATGATATAAGAGAGCAGAGGGGGGGAGTATTCATATTGAATATTGATTTATATTTAAATACTGATTACCGTTATATTTGTATACAGACACATGAGTATTTTTTTTTTTTATTATTAACGTATGTTTTTGTATTTTTCATTTCGCATAACTGTAAACATCAATTATTGTGACCGGAAATAAAGTTGATATACCTGCGCTGTTACGTGCTGGTATTTTTTTTATCCACGAACTGCTGCAAAGAGAAAAAATTAAATGTCTGTTCAATATTTTTTAACTGCATATTTATAGGGTGATGCATTCATATTGAGTGGAAAAGATTTTTTAAATCGAATTTTATGCAAATAAATCCCTGTTCGCAGGAAGATTTGTTTTAACTCTTTTATTTTGATAAAAATTTGGATCAAGCACATCAATTGCTTACAAAAACCTTACGCTGCCTATATTCTATCAATATCCCAGAGATTATTTGCCGAATATCAATTCGAGAAGAATTTTCAAAATTCGTAAGAGCCACTCAAGCAGTAATAAAAGCAACGAAATCAAACATCACTCAGGATCATTGTGCATGTCCGAACCGCTGCTTAAGAAATTGTTTTCGATTTATATAGCATTTGGGGAATAATGTTGATACAAAAAGATTTTCGTCTGGCGAAAGTACACTCTATTTGATGCAGACAGCTAGCTTATCTGTGAGCTTTGAATGTTTTACATTTTTAAGAACTGTTCATGAAAACACTTACGATACCCTCAAGATAGATATTTTTTTTTATAAGAGTAAATTATTTTTAGATCTCCTGGATCTCTTCTATACTGCTTGAGTAAAAATAAACCCCCTAAGAAATAAAAATTCCTAAGTATTTATCAATATAAATCACGTTTTAAAATTTATTTCAAATCTTTTTCTTTAACCCCAAAAAGTACGCTATAAAATTTTCAAATAAAAAATTCCTACAAGTATGCAACATTTTTTCATCAATACATTTTTTCCACAGATTTTTTTCGTTTATCAATTCATCAACTTTAAACAATTAACTGATTTAGCAAATCTTTTCTAAATTCCTTTATGACGGCACGTCTATCTTTCTCCGGTATTATGTTAGGCAGCTGAAAATAGAATCCTTGACATAAGTTTTCTTACCGATTATTGAAAAAGAAAAGCAATAGAAAACCAACAAACAATAAAAGACAAAAAAGTTAAGAGAAAAACAGTTTATTTTGCGCATTCATATCGTTTTCAATTGAAAAGATATGTGAGATAAAACGTTCGAAAAATAAAGTTGTTTAAACGGCATGACGTGATCGAGTAAAACGAACCAGAAAGAAAAACACAAAAAAAAACCCGAGAAAGGAAAACTTTTCTTAAATAAGTACACCAGGCTTTATGGCTTCTTTTTGCTTCTTTTCTTAAGTTTAGTTGATGGCTACAAATGATATAAACTGCTGTTTTACAACTTGGCTGACTTGTGTAGCATCACCAACACCAACACCATCACCATTCACTACTCAATCACACTCTCTGGTATAATGGACGACATTGAAGCAAATAAATACGGCTAAGGAAACACATGCTTTGAATAATTTATTTATACGGCGGCGTTACACACAACGAAGTGCTATGAAGTGAATGAAAAACAACAACAAGAAGAAGAAGATGTTAAAAAAGGAGATACTGTGGTCCATAGTAGTGGCAAAGAAAGAAATGAAGGAATCAAATATTCTTATGATTCTGGCAAAATAAAATATATTGTGGAGATAATAATAAAAAAAATAAAAACGAAACACAAAACTTGTTGTTGGGATAATAAAAAACGGTGAAAAATGTTGCCATAAAACGAACGAATGAATGAACCAACCAACCTCCACTACGGCAGGCAGTTTTTTATGCCATTTTGTAGTTTTTCTTCGTGTTCTAAGATTTTCCTTTCTTTTATAGACTCAAATATTTTGGTAACAAATCGTTTGGATTAATAAAATTGCATAGAATCCTACCACGCTCTCACTCTATCACTATGCCATGGCATCGCAAAGTTTTTCTCCATTTTTTGTTCTTGTGGCAGTTGAATGGAGAAGGCAAAGGCAAATAACATTTTGTATGCCAAAGTGTTTTAAATATTTAAATAAACAAATTGAAATATAAACGACCAAAAACGAATACAAAAAAAAAAATAAAAAATAAAATAAAAAAGGAAACGAAACATTTACGTTTACAATTTAGAAGAAGTTTCTTCTTTTCAGCCTGAGAGGGACGGGGAACAAAAAAAAAGAGTTCTTGTGGCAGACAATTTAATGGGGCTTTTAGCCGGCGCGTAACCAAAAAAACCGAAATATTTTGTCTCTTGCCTCAGAGTTTTTATTGTAATGTTAACAACAAACTCCTTCTGTACTTATATAGTTGGAAGTTGTAAAGCCAAGAAAGTAAATATTTAACCATGTAAACTGTAAAGAAGATACCATAAAGTTTTTAAATTTTTGTCAGAGTAAAGAAGGAAAAAAAGACGTTTAGTAAGAAGTTGAAATGATAAAACTTATGAATTTTAAGGCATAGCATTAATGAAACGATTACAATACAAATAGTAATAAAAAAATAAAATATTTTAGCCTAAAAGTAGGCAGCATTTTTTCTTCTCATTGTCATTGCAATTGTCTTAAATGCTCAATTTAAGTTGATGAAACAATTTCTTTTTATAAATCATTATGTTTAATGACGAGTAGAATTGTCGTTCAAAAACCCTAAAAATAGGCAATAAGTTTTTAATTTAAGTTTTTTTTTAATTATTTTCAATGTCAAATATATATGTTTTAAAACAATAATTTTTAATACTTAAATTATATTTTAACGCGTATGAAAAGTGTATTCTATGATGTCCCTTTCTTGTGAGTAAAGCAGTTAGCATTACCGTGTCGGGTGCATCGTCCTGTCGCAGTCCGGTTTTAATCGTAAATTTTCGTTGTGTTAATAATTGTAACATGGTCTGGAAGTACTTTTTCTCTATTCCTTTGCATTTATCTAATAAAGCTGTAACAGAGCTACGCCTCCCATATTCTAAATTAACATTTTTGAAAGCCTAAAAGTATGCTTTACATACTTTGAAAGAAATTTTAGTTTTGCAACAGGACACAAACATTTTTATAGAAAGATTAATTAAAGTATGGCTTATTATGGAAAGAACTCTGTTCACAACTAAAAGTATGCTCTAAAAAGTGTTAATTACCAAGGCCTAAAAGTATCAATAAAATTATTCGAATAATATTTTTTATATTTAAAGTAAGCATTTCAAAGTGTATAAATAACAAGCCTAAAAGTATACTATTCTATTTATGAAGCTTGTTGTCAATACAAACACAAAGTAGAGCTTTATATTTTTTACAAATATATTTTATATACAGCTTAAAATAATTAAATATAATTATATACAAATGCCTAAAAGTAGGCTTGTAATAAACAAAAAAAATAATAATAACTAAAAGTATACTTTAAAATATTTTTTTTATTATTAATTTCCTTTCTCTCTGCTTAAAGAAAATGTTAATAACTTTTAGTTTCCTTTTGTAAAGAACAAACAAAACACTCGTGACTTAAACGCTCTTAAATATTAAATAAAAAGACATTTTCCCAGCAATGAACAGCGTTTCTTAACCTGTTCCGTTTTCTGTGATGCTTTAATAAAAGCCGTTTTAAAAATCAACATCAGGAAAAACAACTTGAAATTTGTATTGCAACAAATATAAGACAAGAGGTGTGTTTATGAATATTGTGGCAGCTGTTACCTTTATACACACATACACACACACCAGCACACCCATCTCGTTAGCCATGAAAGAAAAATGGGTGGGCGGCGGCATCTCTTTTTTTCGAAAAAGAGAAAAATATCAACAGCAGCCACAAAAAGATACAAAAAGACGAGACGTGCTTCCTTTAAACATTTCAAATTCGTTCGCTTTATAGGGTTTCATGTTCTTGTTCATGAATGAAATGTTCTCCGTTGGTTTGCTACTGTTCCTGCTGCTGCTGCTATTGCTGCTGCTGTAGTTTATAGTAAACGGAAGCTCTTTGACAGATAATTTATTACATTTTGCTATGATACCCTATACATATACCTGTACTACCTAGAAGATTACCTTTTACCTTCTTCTTTTTCCTCTATTTATGCTCCAATAGTGAAATAGTAAACGCCTTGAAGTACTCTATACGCACGCACACACATGTTTACATTGCGATAATTTATATATCCTTTTGCCCTCTCCTCTACCCTTCTCAATCTCACTCTCTCTCATTGAATATATATTGAGTGGTTTGAATTGAAAACCAAAATAGAAACCTTTTTCGTTTCTCTCTCCATTACAAATAATCGTCCATTACAATACTTAGTTGGAATTCCTTAAAATACGAGTATGACCTGCTGTTTCCTTCTAATAATATACACCCCTGTGTGCTTGTAAAGGAAGATAAATCTTTGCCACCTTTTTTCATCCAATACTTTCGATAAAATCAGATACTTTTTAAGATACTTTTAAAAAAGGAGATATGTTGCAATGTAAAACATAAACTTGAAACCAAACAAACCCTTTTTAAAGCCTTAAAGTATGCTTTAATAATATAATAAAATAAATGAACGTATAGCACATTTGAAAACTTCAGCTGAGGCTCTAAAGTCATACAGTTGTTGATGGAGATAAGATATTTTTATATCAGTAATAGTAGCAGGATTAAGATAATGTTGTGTGTGTGTGTGTTAATTTTATCCATAAGTGGCGTGACCGATGATTTTTAAGAAGCTTTTCATGGCAATTTTATTTTTCGAGTTTTTGCCAGCAATCTACTGAGAGGAAGTCACCAAAAAAAAAATATTATTTCATATTTTGTTTTGTTCCAGATGTCTGAACTGAGATTTGAACCTCAGCCTCATGTCTAATAAGACAACACACGACTTACACTTATTGCTCCTGCTGATTGTAATTGTTATTTACTCTGCCCCTTGGTATTGTTTCTGTTTGGTAACAGAATTTCTCTTTCTGTGTGGATCAGATTTTACCAATTTTCCATTTTAATTGCATACCAGAACTCTTCAGACACAAAGTGCTTTCTCCACATGTTAAGGATATCTTTCTGGCTCACTCTTGATACACAACAAGGTGCTGCCTTCTTCGATTAATTAACGCCGTACAATTTTGTGAAAAATTCATTCTCCTGATCACAGAATCTACAATTAAACTTAAGCTGATTGCTTTTTTCTTCTGACTACTGTTTGTCTCTTCATAATGTAGTTACCCAACAACGCTTTACACTATCTCAACCGCATTTGATTTGAGAATAGTCTCCGTCTACGTCCATTTGCCTCTTCACCGAGTATAACTCTTCAAACATCTTTTTTCACTTCACAGAAAGATTCTAACTTCATCAGCAACATGCATGCTTCACTGCTTGTTATTTTCGTAAAGTGTCGTGTGATTTTTTATTCAGCAGAGATTGACCATATTTCCTCTGTCCAGTTGATTCAGCTTACCCATACTGGCCCCTACTATTCGCCTCATGCTCTTCCATACAATACAATAATAAGGCCCCACTTGTACCTGAAGAGTTGACAGGGTGCAGAATTGTGTTCAATAAACTTTTTGCGATGTATGATGGTCTGGTGATCGGTAGTTACCATTATTACACCCTTGCCAATTACCTCAGGGTTCTTTAATAACTAACCCCTTAACGCATGCTACGTTTTTTAATGTTTTTTGTAATATTTCTTAGAAAATCCATTGCCTACTTTTACTTGAAATTACTATAAAAAATCATTGCCTACTTTTAGGCATTTATATATCAATTATTGTGTTAATCAACCATAGCACGTGTTTAATTAAAAAATATTAAATCTGTTGATTATAAAACAATTTATAGCCCTAAACTGTCGTTAATAATTGTAAACATATCCAGCACTTTTTAAACATATTTTCTCTCAATTGGCCTATTAACATATTAAATTTGATTGTCATTTTCCATAACTGGTGATGACGGAATTGATTTTTTTTATTCTTCTTTTTTTTGTAGCCGAGAAATATTTAATAAATTTAGCTGTCAAACTAAATAACAATTGAATTACAATTCAATTATAATAATTGGCAGAAATATTACCAGGAATAAAAAGTATGGCAATTGGACTGGCATATAGGCCTGTTACATACACAGAAAAAGAAAATGTTGAAATTTTTTAAAAATAAAAAAATGTTTTTGGTTTTTTAAAGGAAATATTTTTTAAGTTATAGAAGGGGCTGTGCTATTAAGCAAATAATTAAAAATTAATGAATACTTTCGCGGTTTTTATTTCGTTTATTTTTCTTATTTGCGCTGCTTTATACAATTTTGTGTGATACAATATCTCTCTCTTTCTCTCTTTCTTCATATTTCAGGGCTTGTAATAATAGTTTTTCTTTGTAATTACCCCTCCTCTCCCTTGCAGGTATACTTTAGTTTTTTTTTTTCTTTTTTTTTCTTTACGCCTTGTCCTTTACTTCCTGTCGCTATTTACACAATGCCATGTTAAATACCTTAAAAACAGAAAGAAACCAAAAAAAAACAGCAGAGAGAAAGAGTATAGCGCAAGCATAACGGAAACAAAAGAGAAGATTGCAAGGATTACGTTTCCGGTATTATTAAAATTAAGTACAACTACACCATTGCCACCACCATCACCAGTGCTATGTAGCTATTACATGCTAAAGATAATGTTAAAATACTGAACTGAAAAGAAATGGAAAATTGCATTAAATATTGAAGAAAAAACCTCCACCAAAAAAAAAAAAAGAAAAACAGAAAAAAACAGAAATAATAATGTGTACGCCACCAGAAAAAAAGGAGCAAAGAAAAAGGATTGCAAAGAAATTAAAAAAGGAATGAAAGAAAGAAAAAAAACCTATTAAAGGATTTAAAAATCCCTGTTGTAAAGTAGCATAAGAAAATAGAAAAGCAATGGAGTTCTGTTTTTTTTTGTTGCATTGTAAACTGCTCGTTTAAAAGCAGTTAATTTTCATGCAATAAGCAGATAAATTGTAAGATGACAGACATAAAAACACATGCAGAAATGAAAATGATGCCAAGAAAGGAATGAATGTAAAACATTAAAACTACCACAAAGTCTTCTTATTATTTGTTTATGTCTTTAAATAAACAAAATTTCTGATGCAAATAAGATTTTTGTATAAGAGTTTCGTATAAGAGTTTTATATGTCATACTGGCAATCAGATTCTTTACCTACTTGCAGGCAAAATGAAAGAGATTAGCATCCCGTATAGTTCTGCTATCGATGAAGTGACCGTAGTCTAGTGTAGATAGTGTGTTAACTTATTTGACGTAAGACCTTGGCTCAGGTATCTCGAACAAAACAAAAACTAAGAAAATATTTCTTAGCCGACTTTCAGCAGTCTTCTGCCAAAACTCAGTGCATGAAATTGCCATGAAAATCATTCTTAAAAATCTGTCCTTCGAAATCGAATTTAAACTGTAGGTCCCGCAGCTGTTGTAAAAAATAACACACGCACAACATAAATACAACTAAATAAGTTGTAATGACCACGGACTGCCTGAAACATTCCTTAGCACTTCTGCTGCTGGTATTTTTTAAACCTTTTTATCGCTTAATATGCCTCTTTGTTGAATAGAAAAGATAAAGTTCGTGTAAAAAGTTCGTATTAAAGCAAAACAGAATGTAAAAGCATTGCCAAGTTCTTTAAACAACTACCAAGGCCTACATACATAACATAATTGGTCATTACAACCCTTCAGTCATTATTACGACCTAGTTTCTCACACCACTTATGTTGTGTGTGTTAATTTTGTACATGAGTGGCGGGACCTACAATTTAAAGTCGACACCGAACGGCAGATTCTTGATAAACTTGTCATGGCAATTTCATTTAACCTCAGAGTTTTAGGCCAGAAATCTGCTGAGAGGAAGTCGCCGGAGAAATACTTTTTGTATTTTGTTCTGGCCTGGGGCTCGAACCCTGGCTTTTCGTGTAATAAGCCAACGCACTACCGACTAGACTACAGCGACTTCACACAGTTATACTTCATATTAATAGCAGATATTTTTAACAAGAATGTTACAAAATTTTTTCCCGCGCTCTCCTTGTGTACGCTTTTAAGAGTTTGTGTTTAGATGATAGCGATTTTGTTAGGAGATCTTTATAATTTGGTTTTCCGGTGCTATTGGAAGTATAATTCAAATAAATTTGTATAATATAATATCTTGTAAACTCTATTTAAAGGCTTCGCAGTGTGTGTATCTAAGTGGTATTAACAAGTTTATCGCATACAAAAAAAAAAAGAATAGAAAACCTATGTATAATTCACCATATTTTTCCACAATTTAGCTGCAATATGTAGTAGATAAACTGTTTTATTTCGATTATTGCTAACATTTATATACAACCACTGCTACTATCCTATCATCTACACACCGACATACCTATGAAGCCATTACAGAAAACATTTTCAACAAAATATGAATACAAATACAAAGAAGAAATCTATTTTGATATTCTATAAAATCCGACAGCTTAATCGTTATATTTTTCAAAAAAAGGGGGGAAATAATTGATTTATTTAAATACATGTTGTAGACAAAACTGTGTATTAATACAACAGCAACAACAACAACAGCAATAACAACTGCTAAGGCAACAACATTTTTACAATAATTTTCTAATGTTGTTTTGTTGTAGTTGTACTCTCTATTGAGCAGTGGATGTGTATGTATGTAGGTTTGCGGTGTTGATTTAATGATACCACATGTTGCTTGATAAACATTTATTGGCTGTTTTTTGCGTTCTCCCTCTGTCTCTCTCTCTCTCTCTCTTACACACTGTGTTATATTTGTAGCATAATTTTAGGAGGGCGTTTAATATTTCAATGTAAATACAACAGCTTTTAGTTTGAAAATATTACAGCAAAGCAGTATGGAATTTCTGCTGTTAATGCTATGGTTTTAATAATAATTTTTCCTCTTTTTCATTTTGAAAATCAAAAGTCTAGATCTTAAATCAACAGCAGGGCTATTAAAGCAAACCTTTCTCTCCTTGTTTTGTTTTTAGTTAATGAACACTTATCGTATTATGAATAATAATTAAAACTTAAATACAATGTTTAAAAATTTAAAACCGCTTTTTTGGTATTTTATTTTTAAATAAAATTTAATTTTTTTTACTAATTTAACTTATTTTCTGTAATATTCTTATATGGCATACTTTTAGGTGCTTAATTTTTATTTTTTGATTTTAATTAACTTTTAAAGATTTAACATTCATAATTTTTTTTTCTGATTATTTCCGCTTGACAAATTACCCGCTTGTTGCTAATGAGTATAAGAAAAGGAAAAGACGCTGGTAAAATATTGTAGCCAACTTTACTTTCAAGGACTTCTTTATTTATTTTTATCACATGAAAGGGTTTATGATAGGATGATGACATTTTGGTATGGAAATTATGTTGAAATTTTTAGAAATTAAAAACGGGGAATTTTTTTAACCCTTTGCAGCAGAAGGATATGTAATGTAATGCTATTAGTAACACCAAATTTTAAATTAAAAAAAGGACCGAGGTAATATACGTTAACTCAATAGCGCTTAAACTAGTTTAAAGTTCTCATTATTGTCTTACATATTCAAATTGCACTTTGAAAGAGCCACTTTTAACTAGGCATGTCCGTAAGTACTAGCCATCTTAGCAATCGCTTGTTACATTGGCCCATTAAATTATTTTCTATGTTGGATTCATTTCAAATTCACATGGTAATCAGCGTTGTCTGGCCCTATCTTAATGTAATCTTCTGTTATTTTTAGCGCTTACTAACTTCTACAATGAATCCGTTAACCGCCTGCCTGTTCTTCACATGCAGTAGCAGCACTTCTTTACCACCGCATCGATTTAATATTCTAAATTGATGCTTTATTTCGATTTCTTTGGAACACTAGAGGCTGTACTACCTACCCTTGGCTATCACGTTCCAATTGCAATTGGTTTTGATTGCGACTGTCTTTTCACAGCTTTGTTTTAATGATCAGACTCGATACAGATTTTATTTATACATCCATAGCTTAATTTTTCTCTCATCGAAATATTCTTGCTCCAAATAATTCGTACACTATGTCTACTAATATCTAACCTAACCTATCTTTTCACTTACGCCCTTAAGCAAGTTCTTTTAAAACATAACCTCAAAGAACTCCTGTGTTAATACGTGTGAAACATAACTCATGTTTGATTCACAATACATGATGGTGTCCTACAAATAAATCTACACCTTCACAAGTACATGCAACTTCCTTGGCCTCTTTTATTCTTCTCCATAGTTGGTCATAGGCACATACTATATATTGTATCCAATAGGTAAATAGACTTCTACGGTTGGGGTCCTGGTGTGCTTTGGATCAACGTGGTCTTTCCGCCTGCCTTTCGGCATAAAATACTCCTTTAATACAGTCTTCTTCTGGTGTTGTCTTCAGGACTCCGGTTGGAATGCTCTCCAGTTCTGTGGCACCATTACCACCAATATTGTCACGCTTCCAAGCCTTTTAGGGTTTCTTGAATGTAGGAAAAAGAGTGCCTCCTCCGAGTATGCTTCTCCCAAGGACTTTTTGCCAGCTTCATTATATAATTGTCAGCTTCATACACAGTTGGCTGAAGCATTACTTTTCATTCTGTTTAGTAGCACAATGGACCTCTTTGTTTGAGAAAAGATATAATGTCCGCGTACGTTACTTTAACTGAATATATGGGTCTTTATAGAAGTAAGACTGAAGTCTTGTCAAGTAGTATAGTCTACTAACAACGCCTTCAGTGCTGCTTATCTGTCTATGAATATTGAACATGCGTACATACATACATACACTTAGTTATACCTCAGTCCTATAATCGAACCCTAGGCATATTACCCATGAAAGCAGTTTTCAATTACATTCATTCAATTCATTTCATCCGTCTTTTAATTGACGCATTTCTCTGAGAGTTTTCAAGGGGAATATTTTCAACTTTTTGTCCCCCATTTTTGTTTACTCTTGAAATTATTCATTGATTTTTAAAGCATAAAATTTTCTTCATTTGACAACCATGCCTACTGGTAACTTAATATTTTGCGAGATGCCTTAGGGTTAATGCTGTCATAATTAGATGTTTCAAAACTTAGGAAACAAAAAGGAGTTAAAAAAAACGTAAAGCAATTATAGTCCTCTGTCACCCTGAACAATCAGAAGATGTTAAAGAAACTTTGCTAAAAACAACTTTAAGTATGCTGCATACTTTAAGGAGGCATACAATATCAACAGCCTTTACTTCTCATATAATTTTTATTAAATTAATTCAAAATATTTAAACAATAAAAATAACATTTCCAGCCTTAAATTATAAATTCTACAACAGCAGCAATTATATTTATCTCAACTAATTAGCCAAAAAAGAAAGAGCAGACGTTTTTCCACACTTACATGGCACTTGCAAAGCAAAAAGAATTTCAAGCATATGTTAAGGCTTTTAAACCTTTTTGATTGCGAACAAAAACAGAGAGGAGTAAAAGTGTAAAAAGGGAATTAAAACTGGGGTGACAGAGAGTCATTACATATGTTATGAAGGTTATTACAAAAGGGTTTGTTTTTCCTATTGCACGGCATAAACGTTTTTAAAAAAAGAAACCAAAAGGTTGAGAAAAATCTTTCAAAAAACAAAACGAAAACGAAGAAACATATTTAATACACCTAAAAGTATGCTAAATATTTGATAAGTCTAGTAAAATCCTAAAAGTAGCAAACAAAACAAACAAGAAAAAAGCAAAATACTTACACTCAAATAAATAATGAAAAGCAACAACAACAACAAGAAGAACGAGAACAACAATAAAGAAAAACAAGGTCTACTTTAAGTAACACATGCACATTAAATGTGGGTTACGAACAGTGCTTTACATTCATTCATTCATTCACTCACACATTCAGTCAGTCAGTCATTCATTCATATCTTGACTCACTCATTGGGCTTACGAGTGTGAGACCCACATTTACTTTCATTTTTTTTGCAGTTTTAATGATTCTTCATTCATCTTATTTTTGCTGTGTTATATACGTTTTGCTTTCTTTTTTCCCTTTCTCTCTCTCCCTCTTCTTTATTTTCTATGGATTTTCTTTTTTATTTTCTGTTTTATTTATTTCCATTTTTTGTTTTTCGGTTGCTGTTGCTGGGGTTTGTTTGGTGTGTTGGATTTTGTAATCAAAACCATTCATAATATGTTGCCTACTTTTAGGCCTGTAAAAAATTATGTATGTAAAGAGAAGAAAATAAAAACGAAAACGTAAAATATTGTACAATAATAATACCCAATACGATATACATACATATGTATGTATGTATAGTTAACATATTGTATGTGTATGTTTGAAAATATGGTAACAAGAACTGTATGTGTGTGCTTCAATACAGGCTGAGTAAATATTAAATGTGTGGGATTTTTTATGACACTAAAGGTATAAAAAAACGAAGAAGAATAAATAGGTCATTTGACTGGACTCATTAAAATAAGAAAAAATTGTAACAGTTTAATATTTATGCAACAAATCTGGCAAAAATCATCAAAAAGCAGCCGTAGTAAATGATATTTGTTTTCCTTTAATTTTTTTTTTATTAATTTTTGTCGTCAAAAATAAATTTTCAACCTCTTAAGCAAATTATAACGGAAAAATTAAAAAAAATATGGGATGGAAAATCGAGTTAGTTTAGCTCCAAATTGTCCAAAAAAAGGAATCAATTCGGAGACTAAGGTGAATGCATAAAAGCTACAAGCCAAGGACTCGGGCAGTAGAAGGAAATTAAGTCTGATCACTCATATAAATTCTCAATCCTATTGCGCTAGAACAGTCGATGTCCATATGCTTTTAATGCTTCACCCATGAAATTATTCGGTTTAAACATGAACTGACATAACTCCACAGGTTGTCTGCTTTAGACTTGAGATGCTTAAGAATCTTTCAACCAGTATCCCATGTTTCCATTCTAGTCACTTCTGATATGCTACGATGCACTGTTACAGTGTCAAGGCCGGCTCAAATATTTAGTTCCCTGGCTTATAACTTTACCTTTGTCGAAGGAAATAATTAAAACACGACTACTTTCCTGTTGCTTCAGTTTTAACAGAATCTGTATGGCTTCTAAATCATGACAGTGTTTCATTAAAACATTTTAAATAAAAAATTTAAGCATATTTCAAGGCTGTTTATAGATCATTTGTTATTATAATGCTGAAAAATAATACAGATGTCAAAGAAAAAAAATAACCGTAATATGTATACACGTATATGGTAATGTTCAGTGTTGTTATTCACACATTAAAGCATATGCTAAGGCGTTTATTATAATATAAAAGCTTTAAGAGTGCTTGGCTGTTTAAAGTCTGTATTTAAATACTTATAATTTTTAATATAAAAAAATCATAGCATACTTCAAGGTCTTATAGTAACTACTGTTATCAAATTTTGCAGCATATTTTAAGGCATTTTTTATTATCTAATGCTATTAAGTCTACTACAGTTAAAGCATGTTTAAGACTTCTCTTAACTTAAATTTCTGGTTTTAATGTTATCTCACCCACACACACACACACACACCCCGCGCACCCCATTAAATTTACTTGCTTTAATAGAACTTTAATAATTAACCATACAAGGCAACTCAAGTTGAATGAGTTTTTCTGGCAAAATTATAAACAAATAAATGGAAATTAATTTTTCATACGTACAAAACTATAATCAGTATAAAAACAGCAACAACAACAGCTAGCTTACCTTACGTTAATACAACAATTCTAATTGGGGAGTTCATGTTCATGTTCATTACTCAATTGCTTATGAAGTAAGAACAATAACAACAGCAACAGTAATATTGTATTAATATTATGGAAATAATAATAATATTCTTAACTAATGAACTAATTACAATAACAACAACAAAACTAAAATAATAGCAACAACAACAACAACAACCATAATAAAGTGTAGCACTAAATTTAAGAATGTTTTTATGTTTCATTTTCGAATACAAATGTCAACAGAAATTCATTTTAATTTTCTTAGTTTTGCATACCCCTTAAGGTATGCTTTAATTACTTAAAGAGCTAAAAGGCAAGAGAAACTAGAAATTGCAAATATTTCTACAAATATTTGGAGCATAAAGGCTAGAGGGATATATGTATGTATTTGAGTAAAAAAATTCAATAAAACGATGCAGTAGGTAGCAGGATTAAAGTCAAATTTACTGTAGCTTTTAAGTTCAAGTTTCCTTTTTAATAAGAATTTTTCAAAATATAATGTTCCCAATTTTAACTTCACCTTACAAATCCTAGATACTAGAGTATCGTACATCACAAGGTGTTCGAGCAATGCAGAAATAAAATAAAGTTGCCATGAAAAATTTCTGAAAAATCTGTCGTTTGGAGTCGAGGGCTCTAGGTCCTTCCACTCAGCGATAAAATGATCACATAAAGAGGGTGGTATGAAAAGCTAGGTTGTAATCCTGACTAAAGGGTTGCAATGACTAATTAAGTAAATTGGTAACCATTATGTTCTCGTATATTCTGTTTTCAGTAAAATTATATCCTAAAAGTATGCAATGGAATTAGCATATGCCAGGAAATTATCATTGTGTCTGTGTACATAACAAAAATTTTGGTTCAAGCATGCATTGGTCTTCAGGTATATTACATTTTTTACTTGAATTTGCATTTCCATTAAAAGAAACAATCCTAAAAATATGCAGCCAAATTGAAAAAACATAAATAGAGAACTCTCTTAAAACTGTACTTTTTAAAAAGATTAACCATATAATTAAGCCTTAGGGTATGCTTTAGTTTTTTATTTTACTTTTCGTTAAAGAAACAGTCCTAAAAATATGCAATGAAATTGAATATAAATTCTTTCTTTATAATTTTTAAGAGCACTTAAGCAACAATACAAAAATGTGGACAGTCTGAGCCTTGAAGTATGCTGCAGTATCTTATGGGCATTTAACTTTTCATTAAAATAAAATTATCCTTAAAATATGCACTGGAAATTCAAGTACAAATATTAAACAGATAAATCTTTGACAGTCTGTAATTTTTAGTAGAAAAAACTTTAGTTTTTCATTTGAGTTTAACCTTTCATTAAAGCAGGAAATTTTTTATAAATATACGTTGGATATTCAAATTGAAACTATAAGTAGCGCAGTAGTTGCATTCTTTTATTTTCATAAAAGAAATTATGCAAAAAAAGAATGGGGGCAGTCTAATCCTTAAAGTATGTTTTAGTTTTTTTTTATCAAAAAATGTGTGTAAATTTTTATTTTTTTACAATAAATTCTGACTTAGTATTCCATTTTTATCATGATTTTTTGTTGTTAATGTCCTTAATCTCTCTGTGTCTGTGTCTCTGTTAGCTTTGGAAATCTGTGTCTCATAATTCATTATAAGCAGCAAAAACAAGGACTTTTTCTCCACATTTATTTTCTAATTTTGTTGTTGTTGTTGTTGTATTTAAGTAAATAACAAATATTTTTATTTTTATTTTTTGTTTTTATTATTATGATTGCCTTCATTACAAGTATACTTACTTATTTACTTAAATATTTCGATCTCTTTTTTGTTTCTTTCTTTTGTAGCGTGGTAGCGACGAACTTTTAAGTCAAGCAGCAGTTATGGCGCCCGCTTCGGACAATAATAATCAGGATTTAGCCACAAAGAAAGCCAAATTGGACTCTAGCACCGTGCTGGGTGGAGTTGGTAAGTTTTTAACAACAACTAGAAATGCTTTCAATGCTTTCGTTTTTTTTTTTTCTTTCTTTTTTTTTGTAATTTTCTAAAAACCAAAAAGCATGAGTTTTTCAATCCATGCGCCAGGTCATGGTGGGCAATGATTTTTTTTTTTTTTTTTTTTTTGTGAATGTTACAAAAACGAAATGAAGGGAGAGAAAAAAAGTACTTTTATTATAGCAATTAAGTAGGTTTTATACACAAGTACTATATTTCTTTATTTATTTAGTCTTGATATTGTATTCTTTTTTTTATTTTTTTTTTTTTTTGTGTTAAAAGTTAAGTATTTTTCTATGTTGTTTCTAGGCGATGTTAAAGAGAGATTAAAATATTTATTCTTTCTTTTTTCCTTCTTCTATGTTCAAAGTATGTTAAAAAAAAACAAGAATCATCTTTGTCTAAGACAAAAATGAGCATTAAAACAGACATTCTAACAGAAATATTGTTTTTAAACTGTTTAAGACGTTTTCCTTTTTTCTAAAAGCCTTAAAGTAGGCAATATTATTAGTAATAAAAAGAAAGTTTAAAGAAAATTCTAACGAATCTTTAAAATATGTGAAGATTATTTTATAACCTCTAACACTACAAACGGATCATTGCTTTCTTACACACATGGAGTTCGACGCACAATCAGAAAATATTTAAAAATTTTAAATACAAACCTTCAAGGTATTCTTTATGATATACATCGGATACCAGCATCAGTTGATATCAATAAACAGCACTTAAATGCTGATTGTATATGACGTGTTTTTTTTTTTTTTTTTTTTTTTTTTTGAGTGCGTGTAGCTGTTAATACGCTGAGGTCTAACTGTTTCATTTTGTACATCTTAAAACAGATAGGAAAAGAATTAGAAAAAGGCCGAAAGGAGAAATACAGTATTAAAAGATAGAGATTGGAATTGGTGAAGCAAAAAAGTGAAAAAGTCGACCAACACACGCAAGAGAGCGCTCAAAAGAAAACTATATGGACGTTCAATCACCTCTCAGCCACCTGTCAGCTTTCGACGGAAAATCTACACCCTCTAAGAAGCCCTTCAGGGTTCTCAATTCCATCCTCCTAAGGGCTAGACAGTTACAAAGGAGGTGTCCCATAGTCTACAACTCTTTCTTGTCGCAACCTAAACCCTCTGAGAAGCCCCCAGGGTTTTCAATTCCATCCTACTAAGGGCTAGACAGTTACACAGAATGTGTGCGATAGTCTCCGATTCTTGCTCGTTGCAACATAACCTGCAATAGTGATGTTGGTACGTGTTCCAGATCCTTGTCACCCGATCTCACCTCACAGTGCCCACCATAAGAAGACAATAAACGGCGTCATGCTGGCTTTTTATAAATTCAACAGCAAATCTGCTCTAACAATATTTATTGAAGGCCATAGAATCATAGCCCCATGGCAGCGTGGTTCATCCCCTTAGCGCTTATGCTCCTTCTCTCAGCTACTAACAGTTTCATAGAAGAAGCAGATTGTAGGCTTACGATCAAAAAGTAAACCTAACATAGCGAGAGCAGCCACCGTTTTTTTTTCCCGAGAAATAACGACATCCAGCTAAGACGGATCCGATCTCTACCAGTCGTGATTTGTACCAGACCAACGCAATGGCCTATAGGACTAAGAACCAACTATAAATCGCGTTAAAAAAATTGAACCTAACCTAGCGAAAGCATCCGCTAAGGTGTAACGCCATGTCTCCAAATCTAGCAGAGACAGATTTGATCTGGTTAATGGCTTCTTAAAGACTCCTTACAATCATGAACCAGTTCGACGAAATGGCCATTAGGGCAGTGTATCTGAATCTGAAGTGGTCATATTAGCTAGGGCTACAGTCATCATATAACCGAAAGTGAAATTCAAAACGGTGATCTTAACGGCAACCCCAGCTCGTATGCCTCTACTTCGGCCATTTCGTGATGGCGGGTATACTCTTTTGCGCCTGGTGAATAGCTAACTTCCACAGTGTCCTATCAGGTTTGCGACTCCTCAATCCAGAAAGGAACATCAGATACTAAATTGAGAGTGGTTTTATCCAAAGAGTCCAGCCGAGTGCTGTTTTCAGCAGCCAATTTTCTCAGGCTTAAGGGACTACATGCTACACATTGCTTGACAATAAATGAAGCGGAGTCAGGCAGAGGAAAGTGTATGAATACAGTGCCTTCAGACCCTTCTTCATACATTGTTTGGAATTTCTGTTTCAGTCTGTTACATTTATATCGTCTGTAAGGTTTTATTGCACTTTAATGCGTCTCCCATTATCATTATGGCTGGATAGCACGAAACCCTTTCAATTTATTTTTTGTCGTACCATTTGTTAATGACAAGTTAAGGTAAAAATCGATCATTATTAACAAAAAAAAAAACAAAAAAACATCATTAGCCTCAATGGAAATGGAGGAAAAAATGATTATGAATGTCCTTCTTAATGTTATAAAATAATGCAACCGCAAAAAAGGCCTTTAGACACACAAAAAACTATTTTCAATAAAAAAATAATAAAAAAAAAAAAAATAATCGGAATGCCATCATCGACAAATAAAACATAAAAAAGAGAGAAAAATGATGTGAATTATGAAAATATTTTCATTGTAATCAAACCGTAAAATAAGCAAAATAACAGCAAAAAAATGGAATAAAAATTGTGTGGCGAAATACTTTTGTAAAAAGGCTTCTGGTAATAAAACGGAAAATATGCACAACTACGCGTTTGGTGGATTGCCTAGGGGGTAGTGTTGATTGTTTTTAGCCCATAAAACATAATAAATGGATACTTGTGGCTTGGCTTTGCACGGCTACTATAGCAGTCCTCCTCCACGTTATATTCCGTGAATGCTTGGCTACAACAACTTGACAACAACAAACTAAAAGTGGAAACGATGAGAGGCTCTCCATCCCCTTTACCCCATTGACAGCCTGACCAATATGTGTAGGTATTTTCAATAATAATATTTATTGAACAACAAATATTTTACAGGCTCCCCAATGTATGCTTTAGTGTGGTTACCAAATGCAAATATGAACACATGCCCACGTACATACATAGTGCATAGCAGTATACCTTGACATATGTATATGTATGTATAGTTTGTATGTACATATGTGTGTAGACATACATACATAGTTTAGCTTTATGCCGAATAGTTATTGTTTGGTTATCTGTCAATGAGACAAAAACACGTTAAAAGAATTTAAATTAAATTGTCTGAAATGGTGGTACATGTTATTGTGGTTATTATAACGTATTTGTTGTTGTTTTAGTTATTTTGTTGTTATAACCAGTAGATTATATCAATAATATGTTCAGTCATTTGTCAAGTTTATCTTTTTTTGTTCCGTATTCCCTCTGTATTAATGGTTAGAATATTAAATATTATAAATATTCAACAAAAATAAGCACACACAGTTTTTTCTGTGTTTCTGTGGCCAACATATTTGTTAAGCTTTATTAGCTTTTGTGGCCTAAAAATGTTAAATTTTTGCCGCAGCGTAATTAAAAGGCGAAATCATTTTAAATTTTCTTTATTGAAAGCATATGCTGCATAGTTTTTAGCTGGAAATTCAGAATGTGTTAAGACTGTTGCCTACTCTTAGGAAGCATTAAAATTTTATAATTGTATTATGCACTGCAAGGCTGTTATGCTGAAAAGTTATTGCAAAAAAGAAAAGAATTTAAAATTATTAATAAATTTTCAGACTATTTATAGAAAATTGCTTGAAAAGTATTGCCTAGTTTTAGGGGGTTTAAAAATTTTACAGTTGTTAATTCCATTACGAGCTACACGATGTGAAAAATTATTTCAATATAAATGTGTTGTCTTATTAGACGTGAACCCGTGGTTCAACCCCTGGCTCAAAAATTTTGAACAAAACAAATACGAAAACAAAATATTTCTTCGGCGACTTGCTCTCAGCAGTCTTCTGGTAAAAACTTTGAAACAAAAAAAATTTCCATGAAAAATTTATCAAAAATTTGTCATTAGGAGCCGAACTATTAAAGTATAGGTACTGACACCCTTGGATAAAATGGGTGGTGTAAGAAACGAGGTCGTGACAATTAACTTAGTAGGATATTTAGGCTATCGATTGTAATTTGTTCAATTTTTTTTCTAGTTTTAGGGGTAATTCCAACATAGGGTTGCGTACTTGAAAAAATATTTCAAAATAAAAGTAAATTCATATTTTTAAGAAATACTCAAGAAAATTTGCTCAAATTAATTGCATATTTTTAGGAGATAGAAAAAATGTTAATTCTATAGTTAATAGCAGAGTTGAAGAATTATTTCAAAATCGAAAAAATTTTCAATTTTTAATAGATACTCCAGTAAATGCCCGAAAATTGCAAAAAGAAAATATTGTCTCTTTCAAGGAGCAAGAAAAATCTTATACTAGTTAGTAGAACAGTGATGATGAAGAAAATTGTTTAAAAAAAGAAAAGCATTTAAGATATTAAGAATGTTCAACGCTAAAGGTAGAAAATTTCTCAAAAGTATTGTATACTTATAGTAGATATTAGAAAAAACGTGCTGTTGCTTTGAAAAATTATTTCAAACTGGATATGAATTAATATTTTTCATGAATAAACACGTTATTGATAGCAAATCGTTTGAAAGTATTGCCTACTTTCAGGATATATTAAAAATTTGCAATGATTAATACCGTTACAAATCTATTAAATTGAAAAATTATTTTAAAATCGAAAAGAATTTAATTTTATATTTTTAAAAGATATTTCAACTGTTGACTAAAACTTACTCAAAAATATTGCCTATTTTTAGGAGGTATTCGACAAAAGTTTAGTTGCCAAACAATATACGTATGTATACTTCGCAGTTTTTAGTAAAAACACTGCCAACTTTTAAATTATTTTGAATGCGTTTTTCCATTTCTGAATTTAAATATTTTGCTGCTGGTGGTTTTTAAAACCTTTTTCCTTTTTTTCTAAACAATGGGGTTGGGTTTGAAGCCTGCAGCCAAATTGAAACAAACTTACCGTTTGATAATCCAACAACAACAACAACAGTGGCAGCAACAGCAATAACAAATGCCAACAATGTTATCAGCACCCCAGCAATAACGTTTCAATTTATCCCAGTTTTTTTACCCCTCACCGCAATTGAGTTTTGAAACAACAAGCAAAAGAAGGGACAAATGCACACAGAAGAAGAAATGTATTGAACTGCTGCTGGTCGGCACAAAAAAAAAATAGAAAAAAAGGAATACGAAGTACTCAACAGCAGCAACAACAACCAACAAGTGTATGAAATATATATTGATACACCCTTGCACACACACACACACATACAGCCATACGAAAAGAGAAAAAGAAAGAAAAAATATTCTACAGTTTGTTACTTTTTAATTAATAGAAAAGTCCTTTGTAAAGTAATAAATAAATATTATGTTTTTGCGGTTACCAATACACACACACAGCCAACACACAAGTATCCAGAGAGACAACAAGCATACACTCGTTCGTTGTACACACAATTAAAACAACCACAGTGGTGTATACGTTAACGAAAACACACAGGTAGCAGCAGAAGTACGATACTATTTAAAAAGCAGAGTCTATAAAAGCGAGAGAGAGAGAGAGAGAGAAAAATACACATCCAATATAACAAAAACGAACGTATGAATGCGCTCGTCGTGTGATAGTAATCCCCGTAATACAACCAGAAATGTAAGAAGAAAAAATAAACGAACAAGAGTTTCATTGTAACCAAAAGACCACAATACAAATACACACACAGGTAAAATTAAAAACTAGTCAATGGTTAGTGAATGGTTTTTGAATATGCTGCTGCAGCAAGTACTTTTGCAAATTGGACTACACTCAGAGAAATACAAAAAAAAAAAACAAAAAATAGAGAAAGGGTAACAAAACAAATAACGAAGAGCATAATAATGATGGTGCTACAACATAAAAGAGAAAATAACAATGAATGCGAGAGTGTATGGGTGTGTGAGATAATTAATTCATAGCCATGAGCATTATCGAGGTAATTTGAAATAATTGTGGGTGAGAGAAATGGTAAAACGTTATTGTTATTGTTATTGCTTTGCTTTCCAGCACACTTAAAAAGTTTTTAGCTTTACAGTTAGATATGTTAACTATTTCGTATGAGAATCATGCAGAGGGAACGCAAACGTATTGTTATGCTCGTTTACTTAGTCGTCGCTTACACAACGACTTGCGCACATGCGTAACGGATGTGTTTTAACTTTTTTTTTAGTGCACTCAGAGAAACTAAATTTAGTGTAAGAAAAAGTCTTTCAATTTAAAAGAATACGATTGTTTAGAGGCATTGCTTCCAAAATTCTTTTTCAAGTATAGTGGTTCATCCACCACAATTAAAAATTGAGTGAGTACCTCACAAATTGCAACATTGAGAAGTTAAAAGGCGTTTTTGATGTTGGAAATACTGCTCGAATGGTTTGGAAAGTCACCATGGAAACAATGGATCATGGAAAATGGATTCAATGCAATAATCTAATTTGCGAGAAAACATATGTATGTATATGAAGACTGACTACCTAGTCCAATCTGTAGTTGGTAGATCTTGAATTTCACATATATTCTAAGCAGCGGAACCATGGGTTTAAAGTTCTTCATTCACATCCTAATAGAATACCATCCCTTGAGAAGATAACATCTGAAACGAACATCGTACGAAGGTTTGACAATTCCTTTACTTTGGAAAATGTAGGATTCAATAGGCAAAGATCCTCAGCACTGCACAAATACATTTTCACAGAATATGTTGATTCTTTTGGCAACAGAGAACAGTACACAAACATACTATCTAACAGTAAGTTCGTAGTCCGAGCACTCAGCTCCTCTTCTGCGAGATCGATTTGTAATTAGAATCGAACGTCTTGGTTGGGATCGCAAGATTTGCTGCCATTTGATTGTGCATTTTAGGCTCGAAGGACATTCTTTCTTTGGAATTGGATTTGTTTAAAGTCCAATATAAAGATTATGTGATGAGAAAAACGAATCACTAGAATGTAAATTTATAACCTGTGCAAGAAAATACCCTACACTCTTTACCAATACTCCTTACAAATACTGAATAGAGTTCTGAGGTTCGTGAGGGCAAGAGATTTGATGAAAAATGAAATAAATTATGGTCAGTATAACGGATAGTCTGGAAGCAGTACTTTAGCACCTCCACAAAGCAAAAGTACACAATAGGCAAAAATAATTGGCAACCCTACTATTCTAGAAATAGCCATAGGAGACCAATCTTCTGCTTAACCAGAAAGACTTAAATAATGGGGAGGAAATTTTCTTAATTTTCAAAAAATTTTAAAAAGTTTTCTTCCAAAGCATAATTTTAAAATGAAAATAAGGCGAAACAAAACCAAACTCATAAACTAGCGTTGATTATGGTCATAATTTTCCATTTAATTTAAATTGCAATGGAAAAAACAAACAAGATGATGGCTCTTGTATTAAGCCTGGGCTAGAGTTAACTACACTTACAGGCTAAATAAATTGCAATAAAAAAAGAAATAAGTGCACAGCCGAGTAGTATACCATGTCACCTACAACGTTAAACAAACAACAAACATAACTATTATACTAGAAGTGGGCCAATAAGTAAACAAATGTCGTCAATATCTCTCACAAAAATGCGAAAGAGGTGAAGAGAAAACAAAAATAAACTGTTAAACAGAACAACACCTTATGTGTCTATGAAATTCAGTCTGGGCACTCACATTCACTGCCACCAACAAATTAGAAGTGGCTATACAAGGCGTAACAACAAAGAAAATGGAATGGAAGGATCTTTCCTAAGGACAAAAAAACT
Source organism: Sarcophaga subvicina (assembly GCA_936449025.2). Classification (NCBI taxonomy): domain Eukaryota; kingdom Metazoa; phylum Arthropoda; class Insecta; order Diptera; family Sarcophagidae; genus Sarcophaga; species Sarcophaga subvicina. The sequence goes on along the minus strand of OW388081.2, from coordinate 89,671,792 downwards.
CGTGTTATTTTTTCATTTGAAAAACCTTTACCTTGTAAGCATATTTGGGGGTTAAAATTCGTTCGGCAGAGCATTATCATACCTTTTAATTCTGTTTTAACGGTAAAAGCAATTTTCAGTTTTTCTCTTTTTATTTTTTTGTGTGCATTTGTTGTTGTTTTGCTGATTGTTTGTTGTCTTGTTGCATTGTTGTATGGACGGTATTGTTGTCAACACAAATTTGCCATTCAATTTATCCAGTGTCGAGTGAACAAATAAAACGGAATTTTTAAGTTGCCAATATTGCAACAACGGAACGGACAAATTCCCTACAGATACCCATTTGCTGTATGTGTGTCTGCTGCATGCATGTGAGTATGAGTTTGTGCAAGTGTGTGCGTGTGTGTGTAGAGTTTGTTGTAACAATGGTGCAACGTTTTTATGGCATTAAGTTGAAATTTGTTGCATGTCACAGGATGTTTTCACTAGTTTTAGTTGCCACTTATTGTGCATGTGTTTTTCTGCCATCACATTAAAAATTCATAACGAGGGATGGCAAAGGAATTTTTAAAAGAAATTTAAAAACGGAACGGCAACAAAACAAATTATACAAACGAACTGAAAAGTACATAAAATTGGTAGCTCTTACAAAATTGCAATCAATTTTCTTCTAACTGAAGAACTTTACTTTTTATCCCACCTCGTTTCTTTAACTTCCCGCCTTGCATGGTTTTATTAAACTGTGTGTGCAATGTGTTGTATAGTATTGAGAAGGGATAAGCAAAAACGAATTTATGTTTCGTGTACTTGTAGTTTCTAAAACGACCACTGCTGCTGCCGCTTTGCTAAAGCTACAAAAGCAACTGTTTGGCGAGGAAAAAAGTACTCACCACCATCGTCATCTTTGTTAAATGAAAGCAACACATGTTAACCATACACAAGCTCTGCAAATACATGCGTGCTTGTGTGTATATAGTATAGGAATACAAATACAAAAATAACAATTGACTGTTGCTTTCTATTTTGTGCCAAAGGCTTTTCTCCTTTTTTCGTATTTTTTTTTTTTTTTTTTTTTTTTTTTTTTTTTTTTTTTGAGAACATGAATAAAATTGACCATGAACAAACGACCAACACAACACACCGTGAAACGAGAGAAAGACAGGGAGAGTGAGAGGGTAAGGACTCTACTCAAAAAAAGAGACTTAAAAACTACCATCTTCTACATGTGGAGTGGCTAAGGTGGATTTGCTTTGTTACTTGCTTGCTTGCATGTTGTGTATGAAAGTACCGTTAAATGTGAGCGTATTTGGATGTGTGTGTGTGTTTGTGTGTGAAGTGTATTAACAAAAAAATAAACATATTGACCATAAGCACACAACACAATTTAATACAAATACACAGTGTTTTCAATTGTTTTGTTTTTTCTTTTTTCGCTCTCTCTCTCTTTCTCTTTCTGTTTTTGTTGGTCCTTATATTGGCATGAAGAAAAAATGTGTTTCTCTTTCAAGGGTTTTATGGATTTAACATGTTCTATTGGAAATTCTTTGAGATCAATTTTTTTTGTTTGCAAGCGATATTATTTTAGTTTTTAATACAACTACCAGGTATTTTTTGCAGTACAACAGTCCATAAGAGATAAGAGTTGAAATTTATTGATATCTTCTAATAGCAAAATATCAAAATATTGGCTGATGTACACTTTATACGATACGTTGATGTCCTTCTATCGGGTAACACAGGAGTCAAACAAAAGGTGACATTTCAGGTCACGAGTTATATGAAGGCTGGTGGTTTTTAATTCGTCTTTCGGTCTAAAAAGTTAAATCGAATTGGAAATGTTTAAATTACGTGTGTTGTTTTGAGCGAACATTTTACCAATGCGGAAATTTATAAAATTTTACGCATATATTGTGGCAAAGTTTCATTTTTTAGATCACGAAACAATAAAAGCAGGTTTCAAAGTAAAAAATATTACAGTAAAGCCATTCTCCATCGATAGTGGTAGTGAATCAAAACTTCCTTAATTTCATATTTTTAAAATAGTTTCTAACTGGTTTCTTGCAACATGTTGCGAAGCATGGATGTGGTATGGAATAAAGGCTTCTTATCTGGTAGAATATATTCGAAATTTTTCGCTAAATGAGCAGTTCACACGAATAAATTTGTGTTCGATAGGGGTTAATTACAGGAAACCTATGCAATTAAAGCTGCAATGAAAAAAATATTGTAAAACAAAAAATCAACACAAAGAGCAGTTTTAACATGATGCCAATAAGAATCGTTGCTCATATCGAAAAAACAAAAAAAAAATTAAGCCTTCAGTTACTACCGGATATATCGTCCATTTTTTTAAATGAAAAAAAAAAAATCAAGTCTAAGCCACAATCAACATACAAAATCAAGATACACAGTGAGACTTCTCTTTACCAAAACCAACTTGTCATGGACAGATGATTGGAAAGAATTTTTTTTTAAAGAAAAAAGTTTAATTGAAACGGTCCGGACTGCTAAAGTTCTTGCTGACATGATCTTAACCAAGCAAGCGTTGTACGATCCAAAAGAAATTTTGCTAAAGGAAACGCTAAGGAGTGAGCCTGTAATTTTTAGTTTCCTGTTTGCTTTATTAGCACCAGAATAAATTCTGCAATACATTGGAACATTATGGGGGTTATTCTTATTACAAAAGATGGCGAAAAGACTGGACACTTTGTTTATGAAAGTAAGGAATTGTTTTCGTTGAAAAATGTTAATCTATTTCCATAGCGGCTACGTAATCACATCCAAAACTTATTGGTAATCATTGCAGCTATAGATTTCATCTTCAAAACTTTGTAAACTGAATGCCACGTATAATATTTACGGTTATTAGCCACAAAGTCAGTATAGTAAAATATTATAATTAAAGTTTTTTCTAATTTAAATTTTTATTGCGTTCATACGAATCGCTTTGAATATTCTTTTTTTTTTTTTTGATGAAGTATTTAATATCAATATAAAATATATTTAATAAAAAAATTAAATTTAAATTATAACAAATCTAAATTTAAAAAAGGTATCTATTGCAGTCAAACGAACGTTTATTAAACATTGTATCAGTACCCCTAAAAATATGCCACAATTTTTGAACTGAACTTTAACATCCTAAAAATGTGCTGCATATAATAAGCTTAAATTGCAAGAATTGATATTTACTGTTATTATTCTACTCTTAACTGTAGAATTTTTTAAATTTTCGAGCTTAAAGAAGCTGTATTTTAAACAAATTGTATGCATTGCAAATAAATACGAAGCGAATAAGCACAATATTGTGCAAAAGATGAAATAATAAATATTTTATGAATTTTTAATAAACAAGAACAAGAGAAGGAAGAAGTAAAAAATAAATAAATAAACGATTAAAAGCAGCCATATCCTATTCTCTCTCTACCATACTCTGGGGCAATATAAAATAAAAACCAGTGAGAGAGAATATTTCCAAGTTTAAAAAACATTTCAAGCAAATGTTGTATGAAAATAATCATCACACGCGGTATTAATTAAAAATTCCATTTATTGTAAATACATTACAACTATTACAATAACAACAATAATAACAATAACAATGAAAAAAAAAATAAAGGAATAAAAAAACTGAAAATGAAAATGAAAACAATAATAACCAACCAATAGCTGTAACAGCAGGCATTTAAATGCGTTATAAATACCAATTGTTATTTATGTATGTATATGGAGTGAAACACCACACTCACACACACGTTTCAACAGAGGAAGAGAGGAAGAGAGTGAGAGAGAGGAAGTGAGTAAGAGAAACAAACAAGGGAATAAAAAAACATTATGTTTTTAATATTTTGTTAAATAAAAATGTTAATTTTTCTGTTGTTATTATTGTATTGTTGTATTGTTGTTGCTTCTGTTGGAGTAAATGCCTAAAGGCTAACGTTTTTAATAACATTACATGAATATGACCTCTCCACAGAACACACACATACAATCACTTTCTCTCCCTCTCTTCCTCGCTCTCTCTCTCTTTATCAAAACATTAAACATTGTGAGTTTAAAGGTAAAATTTTAATTTCGCATTGAATTTTTAAGTAAAAACCAACACCACTAAAGTGTAGAAGTGAGAGAGTGAGAGAGTGTGTGGAGAGTGTATGCAATAAAAACACGAGAGTGTGAGTTAATAATTGGTATTTAACACAACCTGTTTACCGTGTTATTATTATTTTGTTTTTCTTTCCTTTTTTTCTTTCATCGCTTTTTCTCTTTTTATTGATGTTTTCTTTATGAATAAATAAGTGATTCCTCAATGTACACATAAAAAATTAATGAAACAATAAATGTAGAGCTGATGATCGCCATCATCATCATCGTGATAATTATTAATGTCATCATCGTTTTAATATTGAATTCAATTGAATGTGAATGAATTTTATTTTAATTCCGTTTTTTTATAGGTTTTGTCATTGAGTTTCTGTTTGTGTTTATGTTGTGATGTTTACCGTATGTCATGTATTTATGGTGTCAAAACAATTATATTTATACGAGTTATATACATACATACATACAAACATTACTACATGTCCTCATAACCGGTTTTCAAAAACAGAAAGGAAAAAAACAAACTTGACAGACAACAGATTAACGGTAAACTTCAACAGCTATGGCCTTATGTCATTAAAAATACATATACAGCCCTAGTCATATGTTTTGAGGCAGTAGCTTTTTCTGGGAATTAAAAATTTGTTTTTAAGCAAATAATTTGCGTGTACAATGGTTTAAAACAAAGGAAAGAAAATTAAAATACAGTGAGCGTCAAAAGAAAATGTACATTAAGAAAAATATACATTAATATGTAAGTTACTGTTATTTTAATTTTAAAATTGTTTCATTGCCAGTTTTTTAAATTGAAACAAAAAAAATCGAAATATTGTCAAATTTTTTCGGGCACTCTTCTTAAGTAGTAAAATTTGATTGTAAGAATTTTATGTTTAGTGTACAGTTTCTTTTGATGCTCACTGTATATTTTAACAGGAGTTTGAGGAGTTAGAATTTCAATATCTAACCCGTATTCCTGGATTTTCTCCTTTTGGATTGTTTACTTTCGAAATCTGCTTATCCTCTGCATTAATTTTATTTCTTAGAATGGCCTATCAAAACTGCATACCGATCAACACTTTCCAAAGAAAAGAAAATAAAAATTAACTGCAATTAAATGATTGCCTGCTACTGTATAGCTTTGTATCCTCATACAAGCCATCTACACTGTGGCTATTTAAGCAAAAGAAATGAAAGGGCGACAGAGAGTGACAGTAAGAGTTTAAGTAAACAAGAAAAAAGAAGTGTATTTACTTAAACATGAGAAAGTTAACATATTGTGGCTTGCTCTCCCACCGTATACATTAGTTTGTACAAGTAATTTGGCTTGTAACAAATAAATACAATTATTTTCAATTTGTATGAAAGGCCCACAACAACAGCTCCAAACAACATGACCCAAAAAAAAAAACGAAAATATTAACAGGCAAACAATAACAAAACACATACACACACACTTGTGTACGTATTGATGTGTTAAATAAAAATATGACAATATTTTCTTCGGTGTTGATTTAATGTGGCTTTTGTTTTCCTTTTACTCTCACTTTCTCTCTCTCTCTCTCTCTCTCTTTCTGTCACTTGTTCTCTTGAGTTTATTTGTAATTCTGTTTGTGGTGTTAAAGATAATATTTACATAAAAGCAATAACAACAACAACAACAACAATCAGAAAGTAATAACAGTAATGCCATAAACTTATCACGCTTATTATGAAAATAACAAATAAAAAGCCAAGTGATTTTAATTAGATTTTCAGTGTGAAGACCTTCATTATTAAGTAAACGTATGACCTTTATTTGTTCCCATTGGTGTCTATTAAAAATTTCCCATTTAAGTATTGCACTTGAGTTTATTCTCTCGGTAGACATTTAAAAAATACTCTCAATTACCCTATAATTGTATGCAAATAAATGATCTGTGTGGCCAATTACTGTGAAATTAATATGCCAATAAATATAATATTTATTTATAAAGAAATTATAAATAAATAACATCAGTTTTATTTAAATTAACTACTCTCCCCTCCCTGTTTGGTTTTTGGTTGTTCTCTGCATATCATAATAAACAAGTACGGATGTACAACGTACCACACATATGACATTTAAATATTGTAAAATTGCATTTAATTGACCATCTACTCTATTTGCCGTTTATTATAAATAATTATCGTTTTCAATGTAAATAAATGCATAATTAAATATGAATTTTTTGTAAATAAAATTTTTGAGTGCCACATCAATTTTGGTTGGTGAGGAGCAATAAATCAAGAGGGAGAGAGAAAGTTATTTTTTGTTGCATGATTTCAGGCTGGAAAAAAATTATATTTGGAAAATATTATTTGATTAATGGTTACTATTACCTAATAATGAGAAATGTATTCACCTCAATGATAGCATGTAGAGTTAATTTAATTGCAGACGACACCAATTTGTTTGTACATACATACATAATTGGTCATTAGAACCCTTCAGTCAGGATTATGGACCTAGTTTCTCACGCCACTTATGTTGTGTGTGTTAATTTTCTATATGAGGGGCGGGACCTACAGTTTAAAGTCGACTTCGAGTGACAGATTTTTGAGAATCTTCTTCTCATGGCAATTTATAATTTTATTTTTCTACCAAACCAAGATCAATATTTTTGTAGCGAAGATTATTGTTTTTTTTTTTTTTTTTTTTTTTTTTTTTCGATAAAAACAAAATTTTTCGATAACAATTTTCTTATTTTTCTACCAAACCAAGATCAATTTTTTAATAGCGAATATTATTTTGATAACTGCAATGTTGTAACGAAAATCTTTTGGTTACAAGAATTTTCTGCAGGAAATTTTTCGATAAAAACTTTTACAGAAACTTTTTCGATAACAATTTTTTTTATTTTAAAGTATATTTTCCGGTAATAATTATTTGCTATAAATCATCTTTAGATAACTATAATTTTCTATAGAAATCTATGTCCTATAAAGAACAGCAATATTGTACGAAAAAATTTTCGATAACTATAATTTTCTGTTGAAAATGTTTCGATAACTGTAATTCTCTTTAGAAAAGTTGTTGATAACTGAAATTGTCTATCGAAAATATGTTGATAACAGTAATTTTGTAAAGAAACTTTATCGGCAGCTATAATTTTTAATGGAAAATATATCGATTACTGTCATATTGTTTACAACATTTTTCGATAAATATAATTTTCCATAAATCCATAAGTATAGTTATGTATAGAAAAATATTTGATAACTTTAAATTCCCGTAGATGATGTTTCGATTAATATAATTTTATTTAGAAAAGTTGTCAATAACTATAATTCGATAAAGAAAATATATCGATAACTGCAATCCAATTATTGAAAAATATTTAAACATGCTTTAAAGGATTTTGCACATTCTGAGTATAAAATCCATTATTTCTTGGTCTTATGGGAACACGGAACCAAATAAATTTTTCCGATGGTTTCATACGAAAACGGTAACCATTTTCACGAGTTTGATCTGCGAAAGAATTGTGCGAAAGTATAAAACCTTAGATGCAGAATCAATGCTTGTACGTGGAGATTTAACGTTTAACTGATCAATTCTCGTATGTGGGAGAAGAAAGAAAAAACATTTCAATTAATTTAATTAGAATTTCTGGTTAAAAAAAAAAGAAAAAAGAAGATTAATTTACTTCTGGTATTAAACCTGCAGTAAATGCTTATTTTTTTTGTCTGATTTTACTCGGCATAGATTTTTCTTGCTGTAGCTAAACCTTTTATGTGCAGAGATTTGCTTTGCAATGTTTTCAACCATTTGCGTTGCGATATGAATTTAATTTTGAAAAAAGGATTTTTTTCTTCTCATTTTTTTCTTTTTATTCATGTTCATTGAAACTTCGTTTACTTTTCTAACACCCTTAAGAAATGTAATTCATTAAAAATATGTTCTTCATGCCAACTCAAACTGGCATACAAACCTACACTCTTAGGCAAACACACATACATACTCACTTATATAGTATATACATACATATACATATATACATGTACAAAACAGTTATAGATTTTCATCTGCCTTGAATAATGGCTTGAAAAAAAAGAAAAATATCCTGGTATGGATTTTTGTTTTTCTACGTCGGCTGTTCTGTTGGCTGTTTGTCTAGCTGTACTGGGGAGGACTAGTTTCACTTTTTTTTTTAATTGCATTTCAATTACGAAAATAGTTGCACTATTTTTTGCTTTATTTCCATAAAAAGTTTAAAAGAAAATTACATTCTTGGTTACTTTCTGTGTTTTTTTCTATTCAGCGTTGAAAAATATTTGCATTTGAATTCCTATTCCTTCTCCTTTTTTTATGGCTTAAATTTCCTCTCTACTTCGGATTTTTTTTTTGCTCTCATTCAATGACGCGGGGTTTATTTTTTTTTTTAAATCCTTAGCTATTGCAAATATTCCACTTATATTTGTTCTTATATTGTACTATGTAAACAAAACCAAATTAAACTGAAAAAAAGCAGCATAAAACAAACTCATTAAACAATAGTTTCACAGAAAAAAAAAAACTCGAAAGCAGAGAAAAACGAGAGAATTTCACAAAAATTATACTGACTGTTCCACATCATTGAAGAAGTAATTAAAAAATGATCTTTTCTCCCCTCCTATTCCCTTTTCACGTTCGCTTTATAAGTATGTACGTATATTGGAAAATGCGAAAAATCCCATACGAATTGCTGCTCTGCTGTTTGGTTTTCCATTTCCATGTTCTCTTTAAAAAGTAATCATAGTTTCATCATGAATGCTGTATTAAGCTGAGATTTAAGTTTTGCATACGTTATGCTATATGGCCCAGTAATAAAAATTTCAATATGCACGAGCATTCAATACAAAAAGAAAAATGTGTAAACGAAAATATTACCAAAATCTCTTAAAAAAACATAAGCGAACCTAAAAATAGGCTATGATTTGTTTTCATGCGAACGATTTTTTCCGAATTCAGGCAAAAAAAAATAGATTCTTGACCTCTTTTTCAATTCTAGGATATGTTCTAAATAAATTTTTGTAGCCTATTTTAAGGGAAGATGGCATTAAACGTATCGTATAAAATAAAAACTATAATAACGAATTCAATATGCAGGGGCATTAAAAAGTGATAATATTAGCAAAATGCCTAAAAAATAAAACAAAAACATTTATGCTGTGTTCTATAAACCCAAAAATATGCTGTGATTTATTTCAGTACAAGTCCAAGAGTTAGAAAACAATTAAATGCTGCATGCGTTAAGGGAATATCTTTTTAACTCTTAACTAAATATAACCTAAAAACTTCTTAATTTATCGCTAATGATAGTTTTTAAGGGACTATTAATCGATACCAATAATTGTCAACAGATAGCAATTTTTATAGAGAATTTTTCGATGATAATTTTCTATAAAAAGTTGTTCCACAACAACAATTTCCTATAACAACAATTTTTTATAGCATTAATTTTTCGATAACAATTTTCTACAAAAAAGTTTAGATTTTTCGATAGCAACAATTCTATACAGAAAATTTTTCGATAACAATTTTCTAAAGAAAATTTGTCGATAAAAACATTTTACTATAGAAAATTTGTCGATAACAACATTTTTCTATAGAAAATTTGTCGATAACAACAATTTTCTAAAGAAAATTTATCGATAACAACATTTTTCTATAGAAAATTTGTCGATAACAACATTTTTCTATAGAAAATTTTTCGATAACAACATTTTTCTATAGAAAATTTTTCGATAACAACATTTTTCTATAGAAAATTTTTCGATAACAACATTTTTCTATAGAAAATTTTTCGATAACAACAATTTTCGTTCGGTAAAAACTTATTCGATAAGAAGCACTTTCTGTAGAAAATTCTTCGATAACAATTTTCAGTACAAAATTTTAGACCATATTAATTTTCTATGAGTGTTTTTTTTTCGATAAACATAATATTCGATAGAAAAATTTACAATAACTTCTATTTTCTACAAAAAATTGGCCGATAACAATAATTTTAAAAATGAATTTCTCTGAGAATGGCTTTCAGGTAAAATTGTTCATGCCAGACTACCACCCATATATGTATATATTTTAACTGCAAGCGCTGCTGGTAATTTTTCAAAATCAATTTCCTGCATATTTTTAGTTGTTCTTTTTAGAACTAAAAACACAGCAATAATAAACAGCACCAACTAACTAAGGTGTACAGGGTATCTAAATCTAAATTACTTGTAGCTTAAGCTTTGAAATGCAGATTGCAAACGAACGAATGCAACAACAAAAATTTTAAAAAGCAAATAAATCTCACACACAAATATTTTGTGCTCAGAAAATAAATTGAAATCATGTTTCAATTTGTTTATTTCATTTCATTTATAATAAAAATATTTCATTTGTTTTCTTTTTCACATTTATTTTTATTTTTTTTCATACTGATTTATATGGTCTCTTATGTTTTATTTTTTATAAAAAAAAAATTTTATGTAAATAACCGATTTCAAGTTTATTTTGGATTTCATTTTTATTTTATTTTCATTTATCAATACTTATGGACAATTTCAATTTAAAAAGAGAATGAAAAGCACATTTTGTGATCTCCCAAAGTATTTTTATTTGGTTTCAATCACAAGATATGCTCAAGCATGGCAAAGGATATGAAGGATTTAATTTTAAAATATTTAAACAATTAATGGTTTTCTCCACTTTTTGCATACTTTTAGGCTTCCCTTGTCATAACATCACTTAATTTAAAATTTAAGCTGGTGTTACCCGTTCTTCTTCTTTTTTTATTTGCCTTTTGTCCATAATTTATTTTCAGTTTTATTTCCGTTATAAACTAATCAGAAACTGTAATTTCCGTTTTGTATTGAGTGCAACTGTTTTTTTATTTTTTATTTTCACTTGCCTTGCCTTTAGTTTTTCTGTTCATTTTGTACAAATGAATGCAGGAAGAAACTAAAAAGTTGGAAAATATGAAATGAAATATTGACACTGGTGGCCAAACATTGACCTTTTATTAGTTGCTTGATGATGACGTAAATGAGTTTTGAAAATTGAAAAACTTATGCTTAAATTTTCCGTTAAATGAAAAACTATAAATTTCCTGCAATATTCGAAATTTTTACAATCATAATCACAATATACAGCGACAGTATATTTGTTACTCTCTTAGGCAAGGCTAGAGTTCTTTAATATTTGGGTCAATATAAAAATGAAAATTTTTGTTTAAGCTTTGGTAATCCTACTTCAATTTTGCGTAAAACAAATGGCAAAACAATAATTTTTACAACCAAATATTAAATAACAATTTTCTACAGAAATATTTTCGATAACAATAACTTAAGAAAACGTTTTTTTATCTTTATTTGGCCGCAGAAAATGTTTCATTAGTTCTAAATATTTCCAGAAATATGATTTTTATTTAAAATAGTTTTCGATAACTAATATTCTCTATATGTATAAATATATGTATATAAAACCGAAATATTTCGATAACTGTAATATCCTTTAGGAAATGTATGTGCCTTCGACTGAGATATTGTATAAAAATTTTCGATAACTATAATTTTCTATAGAAAATATCAATAACTGTAGTATCGTATATAAAATTGTACGATAACTATAATTTTCCTTGGGAAATGTTTCGATAACTGTAGTTTTTTTAGAAAATGTTCCGATAACTATAATTTTATATAGAAACTATCGATAACTGTAGTATCGTATATAAAATTGTACGATAACTATAATTTTCCAATGAAAATGATAACTATAATTTTATATAGAAAATGTTTCGATAACTATAATTTTCTATAGAAAATGTTTCGATAACTATAATTTTCTATAGAAAATGTTTCGATAACTATAATTTTCTATAGAAAATGTTTCGATAACTATAATTTTCTATAGAAAACCTTTCGATAACTATAATTTTCTATAGAAAATGTTTCGATAACTATAATTTTCTATAGAAAATGTTTCGATAACTATAATTTTATAAAGAAAATGTTTCGATAACTATAATTTTCTATAGAAAATGTTTCGATACCTATAATTTTCTATATAACATGTTTCGATAACTATAATTTTCTATATAACATGTTTCGATAACTATAATTTTCTATATAACATGTTTCGATAACTATAATTTTCTCCAGGAAACTGAAATTTTGTATACAAAAATATTCAATAACTCTAATTTTCTATTGGAACTAAAAATCGAAAATGTTGCGATAACTATAATTTTTTAAGTTTACACCAAATTTTCTTCCCCTTGGCCATAATTCTTCATGTTCTTAGATTTTCTAATATTTTTGTTTGTTTTTTTTTTCAATGAAATTTAAAATAATTTTCTCCTGTACATTATTACACTTTATCATATTCATTTGTCTCTATTTGTCTATTTCACATTTGTTGTTGCTAACCTCTTTAAAATAACCTCTACTTTGTCATTTAAAATCTTCTCTCTCTCTCTCTCTGCTCTTCTATTATTAGATTTTTTTCTTGGTTTGTTTCTCTGGTCTCAAGAGTAACTAACCCAGTGCAATCATAAATTCATTGAGTGTACATTGTCGTGCATAATATTTTAAACAATTCATATGCAACATGTAACATAATCATGCAGATAGGAGTAGCAACAACAGCAGCAATATAAACGACTAGTAGAGCATAAAATCTCTCTCTTCCTTTTTCATTCCCTCTCTCTTTCTCTCTCTCTCTCTCTGTGTGTATGTGTGTGATTACAAATTTAAATAAATAGTAAATTATTATACAGGCTACGAGAGACCATTTGGTTGGTTAGTCTGTCTAACGTTGTGTCTGGCTTTAACAAAAAAAACAAACAACAACAAAAACGAAAGGTAAAATTTGTAAAGCTTTTTATAAACATTTATTGTTAGTGAGTGTATATGTTGTTGTTATAAAGTAGCAAAAAGAAAAAAATCCCCACTGTTAAAATATTCCAAAATTTTTGCATAAACTTACACAAACAAACAGCAAAAACAACAACAACGAAAATGATCCCTATTGTTTGTGAACAAATGGGATTTAAAATTCTCTAACGTTAGTATTTCTTTCTCACTCTCGCTCCCTCTTTCTCTGTATAAATGTATCTCTCACCCGATCACACACACATGCAACAGAGTTTTGCCAGCTTTTAGCATTTATTAGGGTAAGTGTAGTGTGCTTGCATTTATACACACAAAAAATCTTTAGCATATTTTTAGGGGCCACATATATGTTTCCACAAGCAAAACACATGCATGCATGTTCATATACATATGTAGTAAATCCCTTATGTGTTTGTGTTTGTTTATGGTTTCCATTGTTTTTCTGTTTTTGTTTTACTGTGGCTATAAACTTAATAACCTGGGATCTTCTCATTTTTAGTTTCATTTTTTTAGTGCAGCATACTTTTAGGTAGCTTTAAAGGGTCTACTTGCAAAGTAGTTTGTTTTTGGTTAAAGTTTTTTGCATTTTTTTTGCCGTAAAATATTTATTTATTTACTACAAAAACTGCAGTATTTTAAAGAGATTTTTTGTCTGTTGTTCAAACAAATACGGGTGCATTTATTTTTTCATGGCCTTAAAGTATGCTTTAAAATAATATTTTTTTTTTAAGAAACATAATTCGAGCTGGGTTACAAAGTGTAAACAAGAACTGTCAGCACTTGTTTTTTAACGTATGCTTAAAATGCGAAGAAAAAATTTGAGGTTATTTTTTTGGTTTTATATAAAACGCCTGAAAGTAAAGTTATATTTTTTTTCGTTTGCTTAAAATAATATTTTACTTAAAAACTAATAATAATTTTATTTAAAAAAGATGCTTTGTTAACGATAAAACGACTAAGTGTTGGACTTTAAACCACAGATTCATTTTATGAAATTTAAATCAGAAGAGAAGAAGTTTAAAAAGTCTTTGTAACCTAGAAGGTAGTCTGTTTGCTTATTAGACGTGCGGCCGCAGTCAACTTAATCTTTATTTTATAAAAAAAATTTCGATAACAAGAATTTTCTATAAAAAATCTTATTTTCTATCTGATATTTTTCGATAACTATAATTTTTTAAGGCAATTTTTCATTAGAACTAATTTTCCAATGTAAAAATTTCGATAACAATATTCCGATATATTGATAATGTTAGTTTCTACTGAAATTTCTGCGAAAGCTATAATTTTTTTATATATATATGAGAATATTAGATACCAATTCGATAACCATTATTTTCTATGGAAAAAACTTCGATAACAATAACTTTTTAACAAAATAATATTCGATAACAATATTTTTCGGGAAACAAAATCAGTAACCATCAGTTTTATCTAGACTATTTATCGATAACAATAAATTTCTTTGAAATTGATCGATAACAAGAAATATTTTCTATGCATAACTTGTTGATCACTATTATTTTCCACATAAATTTTTTTTTCGATGACCATAAAATTATAATGAATTTCTTATTGTATATTTTTAGGCAAACCATCAAAAGTCATACATTTGCGTAACATTCCAAATGAATCGGGTGATGCTGATGTCATTGCATTGGGTGTACCCTTTGGACGTGTCACAAATGTTCTTATTTTAAAGGGCAAAAATCAAGCATTTTTAGAAATGGCCGATGAAGTATCGGCCACATCAATGGTCTCATGTTACAACATTAATCCGCCACAGATGCGCGGTCGCATGGTTTATGTACAATTTTCAAATCATCGTGAATTAAAAACGGATCAAAATCATGGCGTAAGTACTTAATTGTTAAACTATATTTTTGCAAGGAAAGTGTTTAATTAGCATTTTCTTTTTAATGAAATATTTTTCTTCTGTGGCAGTGTAGTCTCTACCCCACGTTATTTCTTTCTTGTATTTTAAATGGTGTTTCAGTTTTCTTTGCCGTTTTTTGGCTGCTAATGAGCCTTAACTTTGGCGTTGTTCAAGTGTTATTGAAACCCTTGATTTTTCTTTTTTTTTTCTGTATTTTCTGTTGTTTGGCGTATCCATCACACTTCATTCTGGCCACTCATCATTAGCAACATTATTAGTAGCAATTGCAGTAATAGCAGCAGCAGCAACAGCAACTACTTTATTTAACAGCCAATCATTTACAAACAAAGAGGGTGAGAGGGGGAGAGAAGAAAAAATTGTTGCGAAAAAGTTTGTTAAGTTTCAGTTTTTAAGGACGAAATTTACAAAAGAAAAGTTGCCAAATTATAGCGCATAATAGTTTTTCCTGTAAAGCTTTAAACGCATTTTTCTTAATGCCTTTAAATGTTATTTTAATTTATTTAAATTTTTAATTATAAATAGAACACCATGTATAAAAAAATAAATCCTTCTGCGATCCATCACTTCATAATGATTCCACGATTCAGTTACTCTGGTTTGTGATTCAAACGCTATCATCCGAATTATTGTGTTGAATAAGCAACATAGTCCTCATGTCTTTAAATGCAATCACAGTTGTCATGCCGGAATTGAAAAACCTACGCCTAATTTTGTACAAGATTTTCCTTGTTTCTCTTTACTATTTCCTTCGAAAGTGCTCCATTCTAAATGGATCCCAGTCACTGGTCATATATGGGAATTTCTTTTTCAACTAGAACAGATCAGCTCCTTTGAGATTCACATCCGTACTGTTCTTCTATTACATACATACATAATTGGTCATTACAACCCTTCAGTCAGGATTACAACCTAGTTTCTCACACCACTTATGTCGTCTGTGTGTTAATTTTATACATGAGTGGCGGGACCTACAGTTTAAAGTCGACTCCGAACGACAGATTTTTGAGAAACTTTTCATAGCAATTTTATTTACTCTCACAGTTTTTGCCAGAAATCTGCTGAGAAGAAGTCGCCGAAGAAATACTTGTATTTTATTTTGATGTCTGGCCTGGGGCTCGAACCCTGGCTTTTCGTCTAATAAGCCAACACACTACCTACTAGACCACGGCGACTTCAATAATTCTTCTATTAGTCCCTTTAAAAATTGTACAATTTTTATGATCCTTAGTTCCTATAAGAGGCGGTCCAACTCTTATGCTGTTTTCATTGGATTTTACAGTCTGAATGCTTTTGCTAGCTTGTTTGGGGACGTGTACAACCGTGAAGGTAAATGCAATACACTCAGAGATCATTAAACATACCTATTGTACAAATCCACAAAAAAGAAAAAAAAAGTGATGTCACTGGAGATAGAGCGAATAAAAAAATTCATGTCGTAAGTCGCCGTAGTAAAGGTTGCGGTTCAAGCCCCAGGCCGGACATCAAAACGATAATATGAACAAATATTTCTTCGGCGACTTCCTCTCAGCAGATTTCTGTCGTTCGGAGACGACAGATTCAACTGCAGGTTCCGCCACTCATGTATAAAATTAACACACAGACGACATAAGTGGTGTGAGAAGCTAGGTCGTAATCCAGGCTGAAGTGTTGTAATAACCAATTATGTAAGCATGTGTGTATGTATGTAAAAATCTCAAGAGAGCCTGGCTTCCAACAATGTGTTTAAATCCTTGAATAATATCCTGCATAGAATATTTATACTTCTTCTGGACAATTGCGAAAGAGATGCTCTATAGCCTTCAACTACGCCTCATCTCTACATACCCTGTGTGCTAGTTTAGCTGGGGTCTACCCAAAATCCATGTTAGCGGCAGAATATCATAATGCCGCGTTAGGAAGTCTGTCACCAGTCTATTTCTGGATTTGTAAGCTCCAGTAGCTTGCTTGTTATAGACCCTAGACTATGTAAGGTTTCGATTCATTTTCTCAAGTTCTCTGCTTCCTATCCATAATCCATCTCCTAAGGATTACCGGTAGCAAAATTAATGTTGTTTGAAGTCGTCTTAGCTTATTGAGTAGTTGATGAGAGTTTTAAGCTCAAATCAAAGAAGAAGAGCGTGCTGGTTCTAGATCCCTAACCATATAAGGTTCTGATCTATGGTTCTGGAAGCTGGGCTGTTTATACAGTATAAATTCGATATTCCGGACACCTGCAAATCCGGACAACGCTGTAATGCGGACACTTATTTTATTACGACACCACATGGTTTTTAATTGTCCGGATTATCGAGATTATACTGTAGTTTAATAAAAAAAATAGCCTTCCTTATAGGTTTTAAGCCTTAGATCATCTATATCCTGTGGCTTTAAAAATCTTCTTAAATTTCTTGCATAATTTGTCCTAAAGTCATCGATTTCCTTTACAAACCTTGACAGATAATTAATTGTTAAATACAGGATATTTTAGATTTTATTTTTTGCTTTCAAAAAAACCCTTTTAAGAAGAAATACAATCTACCTGTTTGGTGTATGGTATTCAGTGCTTGTGTGCGTATTCAGACCCTTATGCCTTTATTTTCTATTTAATTAAGATGCGTACGTACGTAGATATTTTCCATAAAAATGGATGGAGGGCAGATAGAGTAACATCATCTGCATTTACTTTTAAATAAATTTTGTTTCTTTTTTTCTACCTTTACATCACATCTCTTGGCATTTTTTTGGTTTTGTTGGCTTTGGAAATTGTACTCCTTTTCAATTAATTAAAATGATATCATGTTCAGAGTCTTCTTACTCACATTTTTCCTGCACTTTAACTCGTTTCACCAAAAAAAAGGAGAGCTTTTGCTGTATACAAGTGTGTGATTTTTTTTTTTGTTTTTCAATTTTCCAAACTCTTGAAACAGGAAATCTTAACGTCTTATAGCGTCTTGCCTGTCTCGTGTGTATGTGTTTCTTTTTTTTTTTTTGCCAACATTCTTGACTTTAAACAAAATTTTTTTATTTTTGAGCCAAAAACCAATTTTCTAAATTCAATTTTCATCTTGAACCCACTTAAACTTTGTTAGCAAAAGCATGCTCTACGTTATAAGGCATAGGGGCCAAAGGAAGTTCTGTAACAAGTTATGAAAAACTAACACATACCTTTGCTAAGAGTTTTCCTTCTTTTTCCTTCTTTTTTTTCGAAAAAAAAAGTTTTTTTGAAAAGTATTTGAACGAATTGTCATATGATATTGCAGTTTTACAAAATACCAAGAGAATTTCCATTGTTGTTGTTGTTGTGTTTGTATGTTCCTTTAACAGTATGTGTGACGTCGTCAGCCCAGCACGTGCCAGAATTATGGCAAACAATGTCTGAAAGTATTTTCTGTTTTTTCTTTTTTCTTTTATTCCTAATATTAGGGGGTTAGGGGGTAGTAAAGTAGCAGAAGGGCGTCCAAAAAGAATTTTTTCTTTTTTCTAAATTTTCTAAAATGAATGAAAATGCCACATTTATGTGATTAAATGCTGCTGCTTCTACTTTTTTTTTTGGTACAAACAAACCATTTAAGAAAACTACACGAAAATACTTTTAAATCTTGAACAAACAAAAAAAAACCGGAGAAAATAGTTTTCACTCCCTTAAACCAAAACTATGGTGGTTGATTTACAACAATCTTGCTTACTTACAGTGTGTCATAAAGGTTTCCATATTTTAAAAAAAAAGTTTTCTTTCTTTCTTAAGGTATTCTTAACTTAAAGCTTATACCGACTGTCTGTCTGTCTGTCTGTTGTTTCGTTTTAACAACAAATTTAAGCTTCGCAAATCTTTGTTTAAAGCTTTTATACCCTACACCTATGGAACGAGATAGTAGAGGATAATATTTGCCTGCTTGCAATGCCTCTTTGTCCAGTCCACCTACCTGCATACTATCAAATTTTATTTAATCCCACATACAATGTTTTCACGCTAACTACCGAGCACGGTTTCGATAACCAGTCAATATTAAAAGCAGTCTGAAATTTTAATAAAACCGGTAACAATAGCCAGTAATTGCCATAAGAAGTTTCTCAAAAATCTGTAGTTCGGAGACGTCTTTAAACTGCAGGTCCCGCCACTCATGTATAAAATTAACACACACAACATGGGTGGTGTGAGAAACTTGGTTGTAATCCTGACTACAGTGTTGTAATGATCAAGTAGGTAGTAACGACAGCTACCATGGAAGATCGAAACAAATCGACGCCTCCATTCTATAACGTTCTAAGTACACTGATCTTGCATTTTTACGTCCTCTAACTTAAATTCTGTCAAAATTTGGTTAAAATGCGCCGATCCGTTCCGAAGTTATAGGGAAAAATCTTCTTAGAATACACATATGGTCGTATGTCGCGTGAAAACTTTGAGAGCTCATAACTCAAAACACACTTTTTCGACTTAGAATGTTATAGAACGGAGGCTTCGAAATGAGAAGGGCAATAGTCTCTTTGTTTCTAATCGATTTACAATCACTGTCATTAGCAGATCGTCGTCCAGTAGGCCATATGATTTCTTATTAGACGTGAGGCCACGGTTCAAACCCCAAGACAGACGTCTCCAACAAAACGAAGTATGAACTATCATGAGGCAATTGCCTCTCTCTCTCTTTTTTGAAATCGCCGTGGTCTAGTAGGTAGTGTGTTGGCTGATTTAACTTGAGGCCTCGGTTCAAACCCCAGGTCAGACATCAAATAAAGCAAAACTATGAAAAAATATTTCTTCGACTTCCTCTCAGCAGATTTCTGGTAAAAAACTCTGAGAGAAAATAAAATGGCAATGAAAAGTTTCTCAAAACTCTGTCGTTTGGAGGCGACTTTAAACCGGTAGGTCCCGCCACTCATGTATAACTTTAACACACCCATCATGGGTGATGTTAGAAACTAGGATGTAATCCTGAGTAAAGGGTTTAGTGACCAATTAAGTAAATATTAATGATAGCGCTACAAAGGAAGAATGAAACAAATAAGAAAATTCTGCATGGGCAGTGGTCTCTTGCTTTTGGTAGAAGTTGTTACCAGTTAGTCAAAGACTGTCTGCCTACCTATCAGAGATCAGCAATGAATCGCTTTTTCGCTACTCATGAGTAGTCATGAAATTTTGAGTATGAGTGAGTCAACAGTATTGAAATCCAACTACTCTGATTCTTTCGTACTCCGTACAACATTGATTTATAAGTACAGGTTGCAATGAGTATGAGTACAAAGTTGACATCAAACTCATAACATTCGAAATATGTTTGATTCATACGCCTACTCATTCAGATTCATAAATTTAGAAAAACTACTTATAATACTTATAAATGATTCGAGTGATTCGAATCATTCGTCAAAATTTACAGTCTTAGTTGTTGTTGCATTTACAAAGAAAGAAGAAAGACACATAAACAAAAAAGAAAAAGACAGCAAGCAGAGCAAACACACAACCTTCTTGTGAGTATTGTAGTGTTCGTGCGCGAATCATACTTATTTTGTGATTCGTGTATACGATGAGTCATGGAGAGTCGAAATCAATAACATCCTGCGTATTGTTAAGTATGAATACCATGAATATTTCAAACTTTGAACATAAGTAGTATGAGTATGACATTAAAATAAGTATGAATGCGTATAAGTATCAGAAATTATAAGTATGATTCGAATCTACTCATCGTTTTGAATACTCATTGCTGACCTCTGCTACCTATCCATTACGTAATGACGCGTAAGAATAGATGCGGTGACGAATGTGCGCACAGTGCAATATAATTCGTTGAGTCGGATAATAAAGTAGTACTCCTCCTTCGCGACTTGATAGCATCCTAGTTATCCGATGGACAGCCTAACTATTTTCATAAATGGATTGATTTTCGTAGAGGAGTGTAACTGGTCTAGGAAGTCCATTGGCTACACAATTGCCCTGTATATTGCTGTGACTAGGAACGCATATCTGATTGACATAAAACTGCTGCAAAAGATAATGCCAAACATTTTAAAGCTGAAACGACTGTAGGTTGTGCTCAAAAAACAGCTACTGAGATTCCGGTTCGTCAGAGAATTCCTTTGGAGATGGAGACAATAATGGCAAGCATTAGGCAATCAAAGCTTTCAGATTAGAAAAATGATATCTTATTTCTTGGATAGGTCAGGCAATTGAATATTCAAATCGTGTAGGCTTATATCCCATACAACTGGCACTTAAACTACGTATATCCTTAGAAATCTCAACACCTTTTACTCTGTGGCCCAGGAGTAGGAGACTAAAATACTTATAGTTCCGGGTATAAACCGTCTTAATTCCATTTCCATATTTACTTATTATTGTTGTTGTTTTTTTATATTTTTCAAAAGATTTTTATTCTCTTCTTCTTCTTGGTTAAAAAGAATCTGTTTTAAGAAGAAAGAAGAAGCAGTAAGAAAATCTTTAGATTTCTTAACAGATTTTTTTTTTGCTTCGACCACATTTATAAGATTTTTTTGTGTCATACCAATGGCAAATGTTTTCTTTCTTTTTTCTATTTTTAGTTTTTTTCCCTCTCTCTCTTGGATTGTTGTTGTGACTATGGTTTTTTGTTGTTGTTGTTATTGTGACCATATTTCGAAGATCTATTGTTGTCATCAGCTCTTCTTTCATATGTGTTCATACGTATGACTGGCAATATGATTGTCATTTCCTATGCAGACATATACATACACACTCAAGCCAATGTATCCCCCTGTCTTTATATCCTTTTTTATACTGTATTTTTGTTATTGTAGTCAATGTATGTATGCATGTTTGTGTGTGCATAGTTGTGTTTTGTGTGTAAAAAAGGTAAACAACATGTGTATGTTTTCCTTGTTAGTTTTTTGTTGTTGTTTTTCTTTTCGTTTAACATTTTTGCAATTTTTCTTAAGAACACCTAAAAGTGGGAAAAATTGAAATCCTGTCGTGGATAAACAGCACGCCATATCCCCATACATACGTTAGCTTTCACGTAAATTAAAAGAATATTTTTTTGTCTCCTTCTTCTTCGATATTTTGCAAGGGGATTTTATTTAAAGGTTAGTGAAAGAAAATCTGAAATTATTTAAAGCACTTTAGGAAACGAAATATTTAGCTAACGTATCTAGGCTTGAATGTTAAAAAGGTCTATGTACGGAAATAAAATATTTTTAAAATTGAAATTTTGTGGCATGTGGCACCGTCTTGTTGAAACCACATGTCATGCAAGTCAAGCTCTTGCATTTTGGGCAAAAAAAAAGTTGGATATCATCTCCCGGAAGCGCTCACCATTCACAGTTACGTTACGATTCGCAGCATCTTTGAAGAAGTACGGTCCAATGATGCCACCAGCCCATAAACCGCACCAAACTGTGACTTCTTCTGGATGCATTGGTAGCTTTTGCAATGCTTCTGGCTGATCTTCACTCCAAAATCGACAATTCTGCTTATTTACGTATCGATTGAGCCAAAAATGAGCTTCGTCGCTGAACACAATTTTTCGATAAAGAAGTGGATCTTCGGTCAACTTTCCAAGAGCCCATTCACCAAAAATTCTGCGTTGCGGTAGGTCGTTCGGCTTCAATTCTTGCACCAGCTGTATTTTGAAAGGCTTCACACCTAAATCCTTCCGCAAAATTTTCCACGTTGAGTAACAGAGGCCCAATTGCAGCGAACGACGGAACTACGGAATCGATAATTGATGGTCATCACTAACGCTAGCCGATACAGCTGCTATATTTTCTTCAGTTCGCACTCTACGTAAGCGTGTTGGTGGTTTAATGTCCAAGAATATAAATTTGGTGCGAAATTTAGTCACAATATTCCGAATAGCCGCTTCAGTGGGTCGATTAAACTGATAAAATTGATAAAATGGAAGAAGCGCGCGATGAACTTTCTTAACAGAGCACGCATTTTGATAATAAAATTCAATGATTTGCAAGCGCTGTTCGTTTGTAAGACGATTCGTGGTTAAATTATAGACCAAACTGAAGATGTTTGACAGTGAAACAAAACGTGAAACGTGCGTAAGTTGTTTAAACCAGTGTTGCAAAAAAGATAATAGCTAAAAAATTACCCGTTATAAGCATTTATGTTTTAATGGGGTTCTCACTCTAAGAAAATCTTTGGAGAGTTCATCGGTTGTGCCATATCTTGTCAGATCCATCCGCTTTGCACTTTCTTCGTTGTAGTTTTCTCTATGTCCTGGTACCCATATGATTTGAATCACGCATAATTTAATAAAAAATTGATAATTTAATTATAATTGCCCAGCACCTTAAAATATGCAACACTTTTTATAAGAAATTCTTATGTTAACCTTTTTTAATTTCAGTCCCTTCGAAATCCTTTACATTCTAATTATTATTTGTTATTGTCCCCTTTAATTTATTTATCAATTGAAAGGACATTAAGACATTATTTTTAAATTATTTCTTTCACTTCCTGTCAACTCAACTCAAAAGCAAAGCAATGCAACGCAACGAATTAATCTAAAACCAATAATTTAAATGTTGCCCTATTAATTAGTTTGTTTGTTTGTTTTCCTTTCTTTATTTTGAATTTGAATTTGTGTGTTTAAATGTAAGTGTATGCTTTTAGGCGTAAAAAAGCATATACGAACATACACTCACCCCATCATACACCATACACACACTGAAAACTTATAGGCTGCTTATGAACCAGTTTAATAAAGTTACAACAATTTGATAGGCAATGTATTGTTGTTGTTTAGATTTTAAGTACATGTATTAGTATATTTGTAGGTGAGTGCGTGTATTAGTGTGTATGAGTATTTGCTTGCATAACTGCCAATTATAATGATTACACAAATTACGCCACAATAACAAGCTGTATACATACATATGTACATTCATCTCTACCTATACATTTACAAACAATACAACTCACACACAAGCAACTGTATTTAATGGAAACAGTGTGTTAACAAAAAAAAATTAAATTTCATTGCATAGTTTTAGGTTTCTAATATTTGTTTTCCTAGTAATTGATTCGGTTTTTTCTTTTAATTTTTTTGCAATTAACAAACTCTGATTCTTTAATATTAAATTTTAAGGGCTTTGAAACAAAGTGTTTTATTAGCCACTGTAGCTTTTCGTTTGTGGCTTGCATTTTAAAGTTATTCTCTCTTGTATGTACATATGTGTTTATAACGCTTGTTGCCTTAGTTGTTTGTGATTTGGTAAACAAAACTTTATACAATTAATTATACAAAACAAAACCCATTAAAGTATTACAAATTATCTGTGTTTAGTTTAACCCTCTTCCCAAAATACTTATGCATACATACAGACATACACACATAATCACACCTAAGCACATTAGGTTGCTTCATGAAAATTATATTAAAACTTAATTTAAACATGATCAATAACCATATAAGATGACAGCCACCACCACAATGCATCATATGCCACATGACATGCACACACCATTACTCCAACTAGTGCTGCCCCTCCTATCCATCTTGTCCAGGTAGTTATAAATCATATTAAAATGAAATTAATGTTTAGAATTGTGGCGAGTTTATTAAATCCTTTACGAAAAGATTTTCTTTTTAAGAATTCAAAAAGAAAAATTCCTTAAAGGATTGCGAATTTTTGTTGGCAACATGTTGCTAAAGTGTCGGCAACATGTTGTTATAGAAGTTGATGTGTTTTAATATGATTTGAAAACAAATTTTTGTGTTAATCTTCTTAAAAAAATTGTTAACTGCATCCTTTTTTTATATACTTACATACATACTTTATTTCTCACCACAAACCTTCTGTCGGGATTACCACCTAGCTTTTCACACCACCCTTTTTGTGTGTGTTTATTTTATTCATGAGTGGCATGACCTAAAGTTTATAGACGAGAGAAACTATTAATTTTAGTTTTATTTACTTATTAAGAGTTTTTGTCAGAATAAAAATTATTGTTAATTTTTAGGCCAAATGTTGCTGCAACATATGTAAACATTTCTACAAAGATTTTAGTTTTAATACTATATTACTTGAATTTGTAAACTAATTTGCTTTTTCGTAATGTGTTCATGTTGCTGCAACATTTCGTTTATTTGTTTCTTCTTACAGTCCTTTTGCATGTCCACAAAATGACGTCGGCATTTTTTAGATTGATTTTATTTTGAATTCTAATTTGATGCTGGTGTCATTTCTTTTTAAAATTTAATATTTCGTTTTATTGAAGCAACATGTTGCTGCAACATTTTCTAAAGTAGTATTTCAGCTTTTCGTCACAAATGATGTTCCTTTGATCCTTTCCGTTATTGAAATTATTTTCTTTTATCAATTTTCACCTTACATAGGCATTTGTTGGCTATGACTACTATCCCAGCTAGCATTTGGAAGATTGTTTTTTGAAAAATCACCTTGCTGAGTCTTTTTAGAGTACTTTTGGCGATCAAAAACTTATTAGTCAGTTACACGATTAAAAAAGGACTCATAAATGATTCGCGCCAATGAGTAAAATAAGTTCGATTTAAAATACAATACAAAATTGTATAGCAATCGAAAATTAATCATCCAGATGTTTAAAATGTGACTATTATTTACATTATTTATTATTATATTCTGCTTATACTGTAGATTGAAAAACGATTAATCAAAAACAGATCATGCAGGTGTTTGAAAAGTGATTATAAAGTATGTATTTATGATCATATTTTGAACAGATGGATGATTAAACAATGCTTTTTTTCACCGTCTCTATATAAATTTTCATTAATGTAAAAAGATGGCTATGAAATGAAGTACAATTTGTTTTTAAATATAAATATAATATTCTTTCTTTGGTAGTCGCCAACTTCCTTTCAGTTTAGTTTCTCAAAAATCTGTCGTTCGGAGTCGACGTTAAACTGTAGGTCCTGCCACTCACGTATAAAATTAACGAACACTGCATGAGTGGTGTGAGAAGCTAGGTCGTAATCCTGACTGAGGGGTTGTAATGGCCAATTATTAATGTCCGTATGTATGAAGCCCCAAGCTTTTATTAGCCTGGGGGCTAGGCTAAAGTCGGATTTTAACAATATTTTCGTTGTATGCCTTTAAAGATGCATTTTAATTTTTTGCCACCTTTATTAGTCGTTGGGGTCGGCTAAAAACACATTTTGAAATACGACTAATAAATGACTCAAATTATTATCATAAATGACGCAAAAAGGAGTCCAGATTAATACAAACATGACTGATAAATGACAATAAAAGGACTCCTAAACATACTGATAAATTACTCATAAAAGACTCGCTTGCGATTAAACAATGACTGAAAGACGACTCGATAAAGAAGCATAAACAAAGTTAAATACGACTAATAAATGATCAGAAAGCGATTCAAAAATGATCACAAAACTATTCGAAAACGCATCGAAAATGACTCGAAATTAATATAGAAAATTACTCATAAATGATTTTTTGAGAAGAGTCGCCCGTAGTAACACTTTTCTCCCGACAAATGAGTCTTTTATGATCAGAAAATGAGCGCATATTCTTACTTTTCAATCGTGCAGAAGAGTCAAAAAAGACTCGAATTTGATTAAAATTTTCAAAAAATGCTGGCTGGGTATATACCATAGATTGGAAATTTATTCAGGTTTTTTTTGCTACTGGCTTCATAATCGATTTCTTAATAATTTATTAAATTTGTTTATTTTTTGTTAAAAAATATGGTTTAAAATATTCACTATTTTACTGCCTTGCACATTTGTTTGCTGCAACATTATGTTTTGAATACTTTTTTCTTTTCCAAACTATGTTTTTTTATTTGCTGTACATGCACAGCAAATATTATTTTTTATTTATTAGTATTTTTAATTTGTGCAACTTGTTGCTGCAACATTTTTTTATTATTTTTAATTTGTTCAACATATTGCTGCAACATTTTGTTTATTTATTAATATTTTTAATTTGTGCAACATGTTGCTGCAACATTTTTGTATTTATTAATAATTTTAATTAATGCAATTTGTTTTTTAATTATAAGGATTGTCGAAAATTTTGAAGTCTAACACTTAAATTTATTTATTTCTTTTTAATATTATTAAAGAGATTTTACTTTTTTAATACTCCTTAATACATGCAACATTTGTTGCTTGTAATCCTAGTATATTTTTTTTTCTTTTTTTTTGTCTCATTTTAATTAGTCTACTCGCGTTTAAGGCATTTTTAATTTCTGTTAATTAATCATTAAAAAGAAAAACACTTAATTTTTCTTTTTTGTTTTTGTTATTTTATCTTGTCTTAATGTTTCATGCCTCCTTTGGCGGGTTACATGGCCTTTGGATTATTTACTGGCTTAACAGCCGACATCTCTTAGAGAGATCTTCATAGGCTTAAAACTTAATTTATCAAATTCAAAATACCTGCTTACCTCTTTGATGTTGCATTATAATTTGGAAAGAAGGGAAGAACAAAATGAATTAGAATAGAAAGAATATTTGTTAAATGCCTCGCACACACTTACACATACGCCTATACAAACACCTAAAGAGAGCTAAAACCGAAATGTCACATTTAATACATCAAAATATCCACAAGAACACAAGAAAATGTGAAGGGAGAGAGTTTCCATATTGCTTTAAGCAAGAAATACAGGGTTTTTCAATCAGCATGCATTTTTTATTTTTTTTTTGTATTCTTTTCAAGAATGTAAACTTTCTTTAGTTGTTGTTGTTGTTGTTACTGTTAAGTTGTTGTTTTATTAAGTTTTTCACGTTTAGAACGGGTAACATATGCATTAAATCCTTTTGTTGATGCCACAATTTCAGTTTTGTTTTTTTTTTTATTCAATTTTTTTCTCTTTAGATTGACATACCCACCACGTCTAAGACTGTGCAACTTTTCGTTTCCCAATCTCTTGTTGACACTTGAATATTTTGTGTGTGTATACTTGTGCTTCCTTTTTTTGACACATTAAGACTTTTTACTTTTTCTTTGGCTTTCATTTTATTGTTTGTTGTTGTTGCCTGCTTACTTCAAAATAAAAAAAAAACGAAAACATAAATGTCAGCCAATACAAATACATACATACACATATGGATGTTTAGGTGTACATATTTATATGTATGTTTATGTATGCATACATTTTTATATCCTTTTATCCTGTTGCAATTTGAAATAGTTTTTTTTTTGTATTCTTTTTATTGTATTGCTGTTGTATAGTAGTGTTGTATTGTTGAGTAACAGCTACAGCAACAGCAACAGCAGTTATTTGTTGTGTGCAAATGTTGGCAACTTCCATGCAATCAGTCACTTTGAGTTTTAGCACATGATTTCGAAAATTTCTTTTCTTTTCATGTTTTTTTTTACCTGCTCTTCTTACCCGTAAGGGTAAATCCCTTAAGGTATGCTATATAAGAGTTAAAGGAAAAAGAAAAAACAGTAACAAAACTGTAAAATAAGAGAAATAAAAATAATATAAAATTTATAATAAATATTTTACTGTGTAGTATAGTGTAATAAATTTTGTAAATTTTCCTTTCTTTCGCCCTCACTCTTACTCTCTTTCACCCTTAAGTACTGCAAGAAGAGATTTTTATTTTAAAGTAAGACTTTATTTGATAGTTGCATGTATACATATAAGTAAGCAAAGCCAGAGAAAACAAATTCTTTTACTTTTTATTTTCCATTTCTTTTTTTTTCTATTTTTTATTTCATTTTAATCTATTACATCCACTGTAAGTGTTGAGCAAACGTTAAAGGTGTGATATTTTTCAGCAGGATTTGTCTTCCTTTCGTTTTTTCATTTTTTTCACTTTTTATTTTTATTTAAAATGCAACACAATTAAATATTAAATTTTTTAATATTTTTCTTTTACTTGCTGTTGTTAAAAGGTGTGTAAAATACATATAAAAGAGAATATTTGAAAGGAATTAAAATTTTTATTTTTAAGTTTTAAAAGGCAATCCTTTAGGATTAGTTGTTTAAAAGTTATTATTTTTAAAAGCAAAAAATGCAAAAAGCATTTAATTTTTCAGTTTTAAAGCTCTAAGCATAAAACAAAAATAGATATTTAATCCTTGCATAGACTATGGAATTATAGAAGCCATGGTCACGTTAATATCTTAGGTGAAGTTAATCTAGATCTCCCTATTAGCCCGTGCAGCCCTTGCGCTGACCAACTTCTTCCTTTTCCCTGATTTTGGTGGAACTTGGTTAGTACAGGGACTGCGTTCACCCGTGGCATCACAACGCACATTGGTTTAAAATCGATTTTTTTGGCCAAAATTATTTACGGCGAGAATATAATAGTTTTTTGTTAATATTTGAATTATTATTAATTATCAATATCATATTTTGTCAATTCTGTGAAATTTAATTAAAAATTGTGTTTTCTGTCTACACATATTAATTAAAATCGATGTATTTCAAATATTTGTAAATACTAGTTTTATTTATAAAGAAAAGATAAACAATTATATTTCAAAAAGGAATAGTATTGTTAGTTTAAAAAACTCTAAAAAATACTAATATCAAAGGCCTACAAAACCGAGAGGATTGGGGTGTTATGTTACACCATAATGGTCTTTGTGATGTATCCAAAAGTCTTAATGGTATTACTGTTGTTGCAAAAAGACTTGAAGCACTAATATGTGATGAGCTTGGTTCGAGAAGTCGTTGTTTAAACTGAGCTTGACCAGTACTTCCATCGAATCCATAGCTCAGAATTAACTCTGCAGATATTGAATTTTTTTTTATCAATATTCATTGCAGCTGAAATTACATCTTTCTTCATTTCTACAATTATTTTTGCAGTGTGTTCTAGTAGCATTTGTAATGGTACTTTTGCTACTGTTTAGCTAATTTCTTAGGTCGGCACATGTTTTTTACTTCTAAGACCTTATAGTGAGGAGAAAATATATTACAGTTTCTTTGTTTATTCTGCATACGGATAGCAGAACACTGTTTTTTTGAGAAATTGCTTTCGATAAGAATAGCAAGTGCTTCCTCGCTAGAGAGAGCAACAGGCTCCTTTGAGTTTTTCCCGCACAGTTTTCGTATTTTCGGTGGTCGTGTTGGACTTTGCACTGCTTCCTTTGGACCAACAGCTAAGTCTTTTTCTCCCTTTTTACGAGCAGACATACGCGCTGCATTTACTAATAAATCTGTAGTAATTTCTTTGGATGAAGACATAATTTCTGCTTCTCTTCTCTTGCTACGATTCGACATTTCATTAAAAGACATTCGTGGCCGACCTGCTTTAGAGGAGCTTGGTACTTCAGTTAAAACTTTTTTAAAAAATACTTCAGAATTTAGCCATTTCATGTTTCGAGACATAAATACATTAGTGTTTCTGAAGCATTCTGACCACTTTGCATCTAATTTTACGAAATATATCCTTATTTTTTCTTTTAAATGTTTTAAATAATCCTCAGGAGGATTTGCAGTTCCACATTTTTCTAGAACGAAGTTCAAAAGTTCCTCCTTTTTCTTTTCTTTAGCATTTGTTTTTTGCCAAATTTTGAAGAGCTCTTCATTTTCGAAGCCAAGGTAGTCTAGTAAAGAGCAAATATCTCAAGTTATTGCGAGTTATTGCAGGAAAAAACTTTAGAATGTGTTGCACAAGACCACATGCTATTTTCGAATTTTGTTTTTTCACTGGACAAAGTTGGACATTTTTTTAAAAGTTTAAATTTACGGAAAAACAAAATAATAATTGAATGCGCGAATATGCATGTAAACAACACACGTTATTTCTATGTCTATTTATTTTTTTTTCACTTTTTATTTTACAATTAGTTAATATATACCATAAACTTTATTATCCGTTAAAAATATTTTTTTTAACTTTTTAATTTTATTCAAAAACACTATTTAACCAACTACTTAAATTAAACTACTTGCACTTGATTATTCAACAATATTAAAAAGTTCTATGTTTGTCGCTCTGTAGACTAACGGTAAATACCGGTTTAGAAAAACAAAATTTATTTTCTGATAACTTGAAGTGTTGTCTATCATGCTGTATTAAGAAATTTGCAAAAAACGAAAATTAAAAAATTACATTTTGGCCAAAAAAATCGAATTTTAAACCAATGTGCAACGGGCCGTTATGCGTGCTCAAGTGAGCTTTGTGATAACAGAGCTATCACTCCGACCTAATCTAACCTAATCCTATTAATCCACGTTCGATCCTGGGTTTATAATGAAATTATCGAAGAGATTCTATTATGATAATGGTTTATATTACCCAGAGAACGTTATACAAGTATTCACTGTAGAAACCAAATAATACAACAAAATCGGTTGTAAATTATTTTCGAAATCTTCGATTGTTCCTTGTACTACCCGTTTAGCGCAACTTACTTACTTACTTACTTAATTGGTCATTACAATCCTTCAGTCATTATTACGACCTAACTTCTCACATCACTAATATAATGTGTGTCAATTTCATTTACAAGTAGCGGGGAATCTGCAGTTTAAAGTCGATTTCGAACGACAGATCTTTGAGAAACTTATCATGGCAACTTTATTTTACGCTCAGAGTTTTTGCCAGAAGACTGGTGAGGGAAAGGCTTCGAAGAAATATTTTTATGTTTTATTTCGCTTTTTCAACATGGCTAGACTGATGTTTGAATCACGGCCTCTCGTCAAATAAGACAACACTCTACCTACTAGGTGACGGCGACTTCAGCGGCATTTATAGGCCAGTAAGCACAGATGTGACCGCACAGATGTGACCGAAGCGTTCATTCTAAGGAAATTGAATGACAAATTCTAATATTATTTGGACAAGCTAATCCGTTAGTCTGCTATGCCTGGGAATTCATTATGAGATGTGTCAGGGAGCAGTAAAATGTGTCAGAGAAGTAGCTGGAGCCTCTTGCACCGGTAGTACATTTAGCGCGGTGCTGGGACTCTCTAAGCCTAATGTGATCTTGATACATACATACATACATGCATACATAATTGGTCATTACAACCCTTCAGTCAGGATTCCGGCCTAGTTTCTTACATCACTTATGTTGTATGCGTTAATTTTTATACATGAATGACGGGACCTACAGTTTAAAGTCGACTCGGAACGACAGATTTTTTTTGAGAAACTTTTTCATGGCAATTTTATTTACTCTCAGAGTTTTTGTCAGAAATCTGCTGAGAAGAAGTCACCGAAGAAATACTTTTTGCATTTTATTTTGATGTCTGGCCTGGGGCTCGAACCCTGGCTTTTCGTCTAATAAGCCAACACCCTAACTACTAGATCACGGCGGTGATCTTGATAACTGAGTACTTTACGAGGCATTATGATACCAGATCGTTGTCGACGGTTTGGATTTTTGTAGGTTATATGGAGGTGCAAATGAATTGGAGATAATAGAGTATCTCCTCTGTGCAACTTTGTAGACGACTTTTGAAGGATAAAACTCTCTGTCGGCAGCCGCTATTCAGACTATTCTGGGATGCATAAGGGAATAACCATAGCTGCCAGATTTGACAATTTATCGTAATTTTGGCGATTTTAGGCTCCAAAAATATCATATTGACGATTTGACGTTTTATGCCCTTATTTTGACGATTTTTTAGAAATTAAAAATTTAAGTCATATTCTTTACTTTAGTACCATATATTCCACACATAATTGCTATTTCAAATTAATAAAAAAAATATCAGTGATATCCAACACACACTTTCCTTTATTTACGCTAAATAGGAAGCGTTTGGAAATGAGACTTTAGAGCTTTGTGAATGAATATTCATTAGATGGGAAGATGTCTTCTGACATGAGACCAATAGACTCGCTGGGCCAATTAAACGTTTATACATATTTAAAAATGCAATAAAACAAAAACGGTTTGAAATTTTGTCAAATTAATTTTTTTGTTGTGAAGATGGTCAACATACAGACTATGAAGATACAGGTCATGATGTATGTATTACCTACTAGAATACTTATAGCCTAGAATTGCATAGAATCGAAAAATCAAGTAACTTAATTCCATATTTATGGGGTATACTTGCTTTTTAATTGTATTTGAAATATATTACTCATACGCATCACATTACATGTACTAGAATAGTTACCCTGAAAAGTATGCAATAAAAAAACTTCGATTTTGTCATGTATGAAACTAATTAAATTAAATATAACTCATACGTCACATATGTTCTCTGCATTATGAATTTTACATTGTATTAGATATGAGATCTAAAAGTTTAAATTTAAAAATGTAATAAAACAGAAATATTTTGTTATTTTGATAAATTTATTGTTTTGCTGTGAACTACAACTGCTCCGGTTGGAAATGGATTTTTATTTTATTTATATGGCTGCCGCGGATTTATGCCCTTATTTTGACGATTTTTAAAAATTAAAAATTTACATCATATTCTTTACTTTAGTATATTAAAAGCCACTTTAAGCTTTGTATTTACATTGCAATTGTTACTATTGGAAATTTATGTTAGTAAAAATAAGGAGTAAAGTATTGTATTTTTAAGTTCCTTTCGAATACATGTGATGATTTCTCTGTATTTTATTGCTTTTTAACCCCTTAAAAGGCAAAAAATTACAACTCCTAAATAACCTCGTAGTTGAGAATAATTTATCACTTGTCGTTGCAGACAATTTTAAAAATTCGAGTATAGCTTCTAATATTGCCATCGGAAGAACAAAGACAAGCGCCGTTATTTTGTTTCGTACGACCAACACGCAGGGGATCGATGTCATTGTGTTTGGAACTATGAAAATATGTTACGGGAAGAAGGAAAAGAGAGAACAGTGTTTATGGACACTAGGCTTGTGTATATTTATACCATAAGTAACGGGAAAGACCTCTGCAGGGAATGAATTCCACATACGAATAGTCTGACTATAAAACGTATTTTTACTGTAATGCAGTGTGCGATCCATTGGCCAATTGACCACATACGGAAGTGGTGGCCGACAAAGACGAGCGTTAAGTAGAAATATATGATTTTCGGGAAATTTCCTCTTACTTTGTAGGAGCAAAATCCTTTTGTCGAAGCGATAGAACAGTGCAACAAAAACCTCATTGCAACGATGCGTTGGATACACTACCGTCATTAACGAGCTACTACGGCCTCTCCTGTACACGATCGTGAAACCTCAAAATAGACGCTGAGGCACCGACCCATACATGAGAGTTGTATTCCAGTCACGGTCGTAAATGACGTAAATAATAAGATCAGATGATAAGATCTTAAGAAAGAACTGAAGGAAATATGTCGGTTGAAGCCAACATTATACTGAATTTTCATGCTCAGTAATCAAGAGCTTCTGACTCCTAAATATTTACACCAACCGTAGATTAAGATGATGCAATATTATTGCTGCGCTTATGTGTCAACAAACAACACTGGGATAGATTGTTTAATCCTTAAACAATTTTTTCCTAAAAATGATATAAAATATCTCCGTTTTTTGGAAAAAAATTAATTAATAATTTTTTTGACGATTTTTTGATGATTTTATTAACGTCTTTGACGATTTTGACGATTTTTTCTCAAATATTTGACGATTTGATACCTCATTTATCTGGCAGCTATGGGAATAAGGCTGGCTGAAAGGAATGTGTTCACCATGTCTCTTTCATTTAGCTCTCTTTCGCTCTCTCTCCTCTCTCTCTCTCTTTATTTATATTCCGCTTGTTTTACTTCCCTTCTGTTTGCTTTACCACTATGGCTATATACACGCTTAAGCTTATTAGTCTAACTGCAGGAGAGTGAATTTTTCCCTCTCAACCGGGGAACACAATAGACAAGAACTGCAAAAAAATATATGTGGCTAGAAAATTACGGCAAATTTCCATTGCGAAAAGTGTCGTCATGTCCATTACAGAAGTATTTCGTGTATGACGATATAATTCGTCATACCCAATTAACAGGTTAAAAACGAAATTCGTTTAGAAATATACTAACTTGAGTTAAAGATAGTTTTTCTCTAGGTTGATAGATAGATAAAGGGGCTGCCTACCCAAAAAGTATAGCACAAGAGTCTCATTGTAATATAACAGTTTTCCATTTTTTCCTAGTCCGGAATCTAGTCGAAACTTCTAGTGAAGTGATTCATACTGCCAATGTCCATGCCTGACAGTCTGTTTAGATCATGTAAGTTAGATTAGGTCAAACTAACAAGAAAAAGCTGTAGAGATAAGGAAGAGTTGGAGACTAGTTTTTTTCTTTAGCTACTCTAAGAAAATTTACGAATAAAGGTGTGTTAATTATTTAAAAAGTCGCCGTAGTCTAGTAGGTAGTGTGTTCGCTTATTAGAGTAAAGCCAGGGTTCGAGCCCCAGGCCAGACATTAAAATAAAATACAAAAAGTATTTCTTCGGCGACTTCCTCCCAGCAGATTTCTGGCAAAAACTCTGAGAGTAAAAAAAATTGCCATGAAAAGTTTCTCAAAAATCTGTCGTTTGGAGTCGACTTTAAACTGTAGGTCCCGCCACTCATGTATAATAATTAATGCACACAACATGAGTGGTGTGAGAAACTAGGTCGTAATCCTGACTGAAGGGTTGTAATGACCAATTATGTATGTATGAATTATTTAAAAAATAAGATAGAAATTTTATAACATATTTTAAGGGATTTAGCATAGCTTTATTACCCTATACTCCCCCTACTATTTTATTTACTTTCTCCTGCTCTTAAGAACTTTTCGTTAATTTCATAAATAGTTTTCATAATTTACATAACATGTAAACGACCTTACTTTGAAGTGGTGTAAACAATGGAAACTTCATGTATTTAATAATAAAACTAAAACAATTTAATGGAAATTTATCTCATCGATAAAAATATCTCTCTCTCCCACTCTCTTTGGAAAACTAATCAAACTTAAATTAACAAAATTTTCTAATGATTATTAATTTTCGAAAATTTAAAACAAGAAAACTTTTTCTTTTAATTTAAGCAAACATTCATACGAAAATTTAATGAATATTTACATGCATAAACACATTTTGTGTCAACAATGTGTCATGTAAACAATAATAGCAAATAAAAAAGGGGGTTAGAGAAAGCCATCGTAAAAGGTAAAGAGAGCGAGAGAGAGAGCATGAGAGAGAGAGAGGTAGATGACATCAATTTATAGTTTGAATTATTTAACCAACTAAATTAAACAATTTGTAAACAACAACAGCAAAAACATTATTTAAAATGCCAGTTAATCCTGGTAAAATAAACTGAAAGACAAAGAAAACAAAACAAAAAAAGCAAAGAAAATCACAGCTTAAATGCTATAAAAAAGAGGAAAAACTTTTTTATTTTTATTTTATTTTTACGAGTATTATTAACAAACGATGACAACAACAACAACAATAGCAACAGCAACAACTATAAAACCAATCAAATATATAGGAAAAGTTTGTTGAAATTCATTGCATACATTTAGGGAGAGAGGGGGTTTGCGAGGTAAAGTAACAGGGATTGTAATAAAATAACATTTAATACAAGTGTCAAGCTAAAAACGATTAAATCGCACATATACACACACGCACATACATATGTATGTATAAAAAAAAGTTACTTTTAAACGCGTATCTGTATATGGGGACTCTGTGTGTGTATGCGCCTGGTAATCACATAAAACTTTGGTAATGAACTAAACTAAAGGATTAACACATACAAACAAAAGAGAATTAGCAAATATGCCACATACACACGTTCGCTAAAACCAAAAGCATATTTCTAGGCGCCTTCTTGAATGTGTGTGCGAGAGTGTATGTATCTTGGCATTTGAATGCAATGTGTGTAAGTGTGTGTGTG
This sequence comes from Sarcophaga subvicina, assembly GCA_936449025.2. Taxonomy (NCBI): domain Eukaryota; kingdom Metazoa; phylum Arthropoda; class Insecta; order Diptera; family Sarcophagidae; genus Sarcophaga; species Sarcophaga subvicina. Next base: position 89,635,215 of record OW388081.2, on the reverse strand, counting down.
TGTCTTTTGCAAAATGTACGCCTTAAGTCACATTTTCATGTTAAAGAACATTGATGACAGCTTTTTCGTAGGCACACACACAACACACTTGCATACATACATACATACTTATACGCACATAACAGACGCAGCATTTTTGCGAACATGTGTCGTTATTGTCATCATCATCAACTTTGACTCTTTTTTTTTTCTTTGCTTGTATAACTCTTCATTTCCCTTTGCCATCACTTTTGAAATCTCTTGCAGTCATTTTCATTAACCAAGCTTGTCTTGTTAGCAGCATATCATGACTGGCATATGACAGTGTCGCGAATAATAATTTTTTTTTCTTTTTGCAAATTGTTGCTAACAAGGTTTGTTGAATAGCTTTTAATTGAATGTGAGGTTAGGTTAACTGGCAGCCACTTCACCGGGCACTAGTTGCATCGGTCTTTTGAGGTGCCATGATAACCTCTACCGCCATATAATTATAGCTTCTGGTTGGTAACTCTCAATCATCCCAATTTTGTTTATGAGGATAAGAATTTTCTCAAATCGTCTTCGGCTAAACATGATCTATCACCCAGAATTCAAATTTTAAGGTCTTCAAGAGCCTGACAATGACAGCGAAGATATTCTGTGTTCTACTCCTCTTCATCGTCGTTGCAACTTTCACAGAAGTTTTTATGAGGTATTCACAGATGCTTAGATGCTAGTGTCTTGTTATCAGTGCTGTAAGGTTAGGTTAGGTTAGAGGACGTGTACTTGTCAATTAAGACAAGTACAGTACCCGGAGGTCGAATTGACCCATTGTACAACGTCCTAGTTTCTCACACCACTTATGTTGTGTGTGTTAATTTTATACATGAGTGGTGGGACCTACAGTTTAAAGTCGACTCCAAACGACAGATTTTTGAGAAACTTTTCATGGCAATTTTTTTTACTCTCAGATTTTTTTGCCAGAAATCTGCTGAGAGGAAGTCGCCGAAGAAATACTTTTTGGGAATCAAACCCTGGCTTTACGTCAAATAAGCCAACACACTACCTACTACACTACGGCGACTGCTGTGAGGTTCTTCAGATGGAATCTTGTTAGGTTGAATCCAAAGTCTGTCCTGCATAATATATAGATCGGGTCGGATCTGTCTAGTGTTTCTACAAGTGGATTCGTTATCCCATCTTGCTTTTGCCAATAAATGACATTTTTGTGAGACCATTTGTTTGCCTCTCTACAGAAGAGCGCCTATTCCATGTAGAAATTTACTTCAATTTTCCGCGGTGCCAGCTTTGGCAAGTGCGTTGGCTTTGGCTCAAATGATGATAACCTTCGAATGATTCGCTATCTCCTCCAGAGACAGCCGGCATTCTTGCACAATCTTAGATGCGGTGTACGTGCTCTCTAGGGATTTAATAACCGCTTTACGGTCAGTCGCCATAGTCTAGTAGGTAGTGTGTTGGCTTATTAGACGTGAGGCCACGGTTCAAACCTGGTCAGATATCTCGAACATAACGAAATATGAGAAAATATTTCTTCGGCGACTTCCTCTCAGCAGATTTCTGGCAAAAATCGTGAGAGTAAATAAAATTGCCATGAAAAATTTCCAAAAAAATCTGTCCTTCGGAGTCGATTTTAAACTGTAGGTCCCTCCACTCCTTTATAAAATTAACACACACAACATAAGTGGTGTGAGAAACTAGGTCGTAATCCTGACTGAAGGGTTGTAATGACCAATTATGTATGCAGCTATGTTACTATCGGTAAAGCGACTCATCTTATGAACATTGTCCCAAAATTCCAGTGAAGTCTGTCAAGTAGTTTTTGCTAAATTGTAGTCGCCAGGTCGAATAATTTCAATATTTTTTTTTCCTTCTTTTCGTATAGTTTGAGGACTCTAGGGTAATATAAACACCGTAATAAAATATATTTTTTTTAATTAGGAAGTCCTACTAACCCCCTAATAATCTGTAGAAAATGCATTTCTTTCTACAAAAAATTAATTGGAAATTTTTTAATCTCAAAACAATCAATCAAAACAAAGCAGATGAAAAACAAATAAATTTTCTTTTCATGTCCCACTGTACTGACAACGATATGCGTTTTCTTTTTATCTACAAGTGTATGTAATGAATGGTTGTAGGTGTGTTGTCTAGGATAGGATTTACACACGTCAAAATTCAAAGTAACTTTCATAGAAGATCTGTAGGAGGGGGGGATGTGTACGAGTATGTGGCGCTTGTCTTTATTTGTTAAACGCTAATGATGTTATCCTTTTGGCTTAACGCAATTTTCTTCGTTTATTTAATTTTCTGCTTCAATCCAATGTTGAAATCAAGAACAACAATAAAAATAACAACAAAAAGAACAGAAAAAACAACAGAGAAAGAAGACAGAAAAAGAAAATAAATAAACATTGAAAATTAATAGAATAAAAGAAAAACACATACACTCACACACTCGGATACAGTCATAGCCATGTCATGTAAGGAAAAACGAATCTGACCATTAGATTACCAGCCAAAAAAAAAAAAAATTTCTTGTTCTCTATGCTTGCCAATAAAACAACAAGGAAAACCGTGTAGACAAAATTGGCAAAACAGAAAAACATAAGTAAACTCTTGTCTTTTACTAGGAAAACGAAACGAAAAGAATAAGTCAAGAAAAGCACAACAAATTCTCTGCGTAGAGCAAAGGTATTAAAAGATAAAAATAAAAAGGATTTATCAATGATATATCGGTGGTTTACACATACATACATACTCGTGCATATACACCCACATTGTCATACAACAATGAATTACATTTACATTCACATTCTTCTACAATTTGTTGATTATATTTCGTAAAAGGACAAATCATTGTTTGTGTATGTATTCCGATTTTGTTTTTTTGCCTGTTGTTGATGCCACTATTGTTGTTATTTTTTGTTTCATTTTTTATTTATTTATGAACACATTTATGTATACGTGTGTGTGTGTGTGGTTTATTGTTATTTTTTGTGGCACATGCTTGTTATGTTTGCTTTTGTGCCTCTTAAGTATGGCGCATAGCTAATCTTATTGTTTAAACAGCTTCTTACCTAGATTTCTGTAGATATTGTCAACACTGACAGCATTTTGAAAAGGGACAGGAAAGCTGATCCTTGAAACAGAAATTGTAATTTAAAATAACATCAGCGATTGTCTCTCTCCTCTCCGATCCACTAGTTCTGTGAAAGTTATGCCAAAGAATGCCGGCTCTATCTGCAGGCATGCCAATGGGGCAATGGTGCGATGACTGATCTTACAATTCACGGTAGGAAACATTTACAATCATCCCGTGAACTTGAGCATTTTTAGACGCATTCCAATCGGGCAATGGCCTCTCAAAACCGCAATAGTGCGATGGATGCATGGTAGGAAACATTTACTGTGTTTCGTATATGGGTTAGTTTTTCAGAACCTAGTTATACGCCCGTGCAAACTTTATCCCATGAACTTGAGCCTTTTTATGTATCAATTTGAAGAACATTCAATGAGGAAATAAAGCAATTCACATGGCCTGAAATTTCCTTAAGCAACCCACGAAGTTAAAGTCGCTGTAGTCTAGTAGGTAGTATCTTGGCTTATTAGCCGTGTAGTCTGGCTTCAAACCCCAGCTTAGACATGAACAAAACGAAATATGAAAAATATTTCTTCTTTGACTTCTTCTCAGCCGTCTTCAAGCAAAAACTCGTGAGAGTAAAACGAAATTGCTATGGAGAGATTCTCAAAAATTTGTTGTTCGCTGTAAGTCCCGTCATTCATAAACAAATTAAGCCACACAACATGAGAAGCTAGGTCGTAATCTAGACTAAATGGTTGTAATATCCAGGAAGAGGATGAGCTTATTCTCGTAAATGCAGTTTGGCTATCCATTTAAAGCAAAAAAACTTTAAGGCAAGCATTGCATAGGGTCACGATATTTGCCTGAAATACTATACAGTATTCCGATAGCCTCCACGAAAGCCTAGTAATGACAGAACTCTTTACATATGTGTACCATACACCACAATCTAATCTCTTCAGAACTTTGGTGTTCAAACTTTGGAGTCAAATCTAACCGGAATGTATATGTATGCAACATATCTATAATCCAGGAAGGACCAAGAATAATAGAAATAATAGCTTAGCTCTGCTTTAATAGAAGAAAAGCACATGCCTCTGTCTGCTTCTGTTGTGTGGTAGATTTTTATATGGGTGCCGCAAAGACTATACGTACTCTTCGCGTATTTTTAATAAACGAAGTAAAAAAAACATTGAAATGTTGCTAGAAACATGTTGCTGGAGATATTCATGTTTCCAAACGAATTTTTTACACACGGGAAAGGAACAGGAATTGTAGGAATAATAGCTTAGCCCTGTGGTTCAATAGAAAAAATAAAACACGTGACATTGTTTGCATCTGTTGTGTGTCAGATCTTTATATGTTGCGTATGCATATGCAATGTTGCAAGAAACATGTTGCTGGAAATATTTATGTTTCCAATTTGATAAAATATTTTTTTTTAATTATAACGCTTTAAAGCATTGCAGGAAGACCTCGCCACTCTTCTATTACATGGACTCCTTTCCTTATTCGAATATGCCGCAGTTTTAGATTTTTCCTTAATAGTATGTGAGGTTTTTTTATTCGTGTACAAATTCTTTTTGTTACATATGTCTGGGGTGTATGATGACTTTTTATATTTGTTAAGCTGCTTTATTTCTATTTCTATTTGATTTTTATTTCGTTTTTTTTTTATTAAGAAAAAATACGAGAAAATGAAAAGAGAAAAAACGAAATTGTTGCTTTCTATTATTGTAAATAATACACGCTAATATTATGTGAAGGCAACAACAATAACAACAAAAGCAAATATTTATTTATTTATTCATTCATTTCTTTATTGTTCAAAAACATTATTATTGTTAAGGAAGTATGGAAGGGACGGGGAGGGGGGATATTATGTTTGAAATGAAAACCCCAAGTTCCTTTACATACATATGTTGCAGCAGCTAAATTGTGGCATGTTGATAGATGACTGAGTGTGAGTCACAGTTTGTGTGTGCGTGTGAATATGTGTTGCGGTTAGAGGAATAAAATAAAAGAAGAAAACATTTGTTGCCTTTTGCTCTTCGATTCCTTAGAGTTGAAATGGAATGAAAATGAAATGTACGTGCTTTTTCTTTTTTTTTTTGTGATGGTTTTGTTCTCTTCTATTCTGTTCTGTTCTGTTGTTGTTTCATGTTCCTTGTTCAAAAGGTAAAATATTACGTACTCATACTGTGGCAAGCACACGCACACTTTCATGTCTACACACGTGATTATTAGTGACGTGTGCAAATGGATTTAAATTACATTGTGTTGCGTTTTTTTGTTTTGTTTTGGTTTTTGTTTTTCTCCCGGTGTATTGTGTCTAATATTCAAGTACCAAGCAAATATACATAAAGAGACAGAGAAAGAGAGAGTGTTAGAGAGCGAGACTTTACTTATGTCAGTGTATGAATGACATGAAGTGTAATAATATTTGTTCTACAATACAGTTTTATTTATTTATTTTATTTTATTTTATTTTTCTTAAGTTTTATAACAAATAATAGTATAATAAAAATAAACAATAAGCGCTAAAGAAGCAGAAGCAGCCGCAGAAAAAACGTAATTCCCTTAAAAGGGGTTAAATAGGGGGAAAAAGAATCATTTCTTGAAAGAGTTGAAATATTTATAAAAAAGAAATCATTTTAATACATTAAAATAAATGAAAGCATTGCTGTGAAAAGCAGTCAAATAATAATAAAAACAAAAACTGCTAAAGAAAAAAAAATACAACCTTAAAGTATGCAACAAAAATTTTATGGTAAATATGCTTTAAGTAGACCATGATTTTTTATGTTAAAATCAAATCTTAAATATTAAATTAATAAATATACAAATTACAACTTAACTAATGTACTTTACTTAAACTTTTAAAACTTTCCCCTTAAAATAGACTTTAATAATTAAATAGGTATACATACTAAAGAAATATTTCAAACTTTGAATAGCACAGCTTCTTTAATATCAAAATTATAGTTATTTAAAGAAAATTTATGGAGACAATTAGTATTTCTACCAGAAAATTTTTCTTTTAACAAAATTATTTACAACCTAGAAGTATGCTGCATATTTTATAGCAAAAATATTTTTATAAAGAAACCGGCTTTAAGTAGTCATAAGAAATATTTTAATCATGAAATCGAACGCTTTCTTCAATCTCAAAGTATAACTAGATCTGCTTGAGTACTTTTAAAAACAGAATATCTGTTTCGTGAAGTCGTTAACTCACTAGTTAGTTAAGACACTTAATTAATTGCTCAAACTAAAGCTTATTCCATAGGCCATTTGTTGAATTTACAACCAACATAGACTACATCCTATTAAATACATCCGTCCGTTTAGGGCTTTATTCACTGCATCTGATGGTGTGGTTTCCTCAGTGGCGAGTTATCATTGTGGCTCTAATCTCCTTTCAAAAGAAACCGGACCAAGCTAATACGTTATTGAACGTAGTCACTAGAGTATTATCCTTCCTGCTCCTACATTTTTCTACAGTTTGATTATGACTTCATTGTTTAGTTCAGACGAGAAATAGTACAGAAAGCCAAACATGTAAATTGAAGGTTTGATTACTTCAACGTTAGGTGTTAAAGGACTAGGGTACCTTATTCTAATGTCTGTTGTAACTTCTTGGGAAGAACAAAAGCATAGTCAAACTATATCTATAACATCTTTCACAACACCACTTCCGTTTTAACCTCCATTCATCTCCTTAATATTAGAGAACAAAGCCAAGCCTTTTAGCTACCAAGTTCCAGTGGCAAGAAAAAACAAATGGTCCGAGAACTTTCACTAAGAACCCTGCAATTAAGGACTTCTCATGTAAAACTGTGATAGAACCTGCCATATTAAAAAATCACAGAGAAGTTATAAAATTCAGATTCCGATCTGGACCTAAAAATTGGGTATATAGTACTGGAAACATTTGAATATAATATCTTAGATGTTCAAGCCAGTTTCTACTTTCATGAGTCTGTATGTTCTTGCCAGATTGGAAAAATTGCAAATTTTGTACCTTCGAGTCAACATTACGGAGATCAATTTCAACATTATCTACTGCAAGAGCGCTACCCACTTAAATTTCTCATTTCATAATTTTGTTGATCAGACATCATGTTCAGCTGCTGCACGGTAATAGCAGCAGCGTATGCCCACAAAACTATGGTATTCTCGCTTTGTAGGCAAATAAATTAGCTGATTTTTATACTATAGCACCAATGCAGTCCTTATAATATTTCAACCTGAAGATTTCTATGCTTTACCGCTATTGGCACTCAACTACGAATCTGTACAATGACTGCATAAACACCTTATGCCTTGAGAGATCTTCTTATCACTACAATAAAACTTTACAAACCCCTTAAAATATGTTTTAAAGTATTCTCACTCTATAAACCCCGTAAAATGTGCTTTAAAAAATATATTCTATAAATAAAATGCCATTCATCAACATTTTTAATTATTTTAATGAAAAACCATATCATATCATAAATACAAAATAAAAAAAAATAATTTTTTTGTTATATTATTAATAGGTCAACCCTTAAAGTATACTTTACAATTATAACAATCAATTGTTAAGTTATCTCTGTGCCATGTTCAAGTAAATGAAAAACAAACAAAACAAAACCAAAAACTATTGAAAACCAGAACAATAACTGGAAAAAAACTTGTTGCCTTCTGTCAATTCTGTAGAAAAAAGTAGCGGAAAAAAACTTTTTTCGCTTCAGTTTGTTTTTTCTTTTTACTTTATTTTTTGTCAATTTGTCTCTGTGTTATAAAACAATCACATTTTGTGGCAACTTTAAATAAAAAGCAGCATCTACTTGTCATTGTTTTTTAGCTGGGCGCAACCCTCTTTGCAGTCACCCAAAAAATATGTTACTTTTTATAGTACAATAGCAACAATGGCATCGAGTTGATATTCTGTGTTTTTTTTTGTCTTTTAGGTTGCCAACTTAAAAAGCGTACAATTTTATAGTGGAATAATGAAGAAAAACAATTTTTTGTTTCAAAGTTTTTGCGCTTCTACCACCAACCTCTACCTACCATTATGAGTTTGTATGTTATTTTTCGTGTGTTCCTTTTCCTCTTCGTTGTTTTTGTGGTTGGAAAATTTTCACTCTTATATTGTGTTGTTTGTTGTTTTTAAGTTTATTTATTTATTTACTTTTATTATATACTTTTTGGGTTACTTTTTTCCGTTGTTTCAAATTTGTAAAGCATACTTATAGGGGTTTTTCGTGGTATGGAAATTTGAGTAGGTATATTTAGTTGCAGCTCCTGTAGGAGTTATAAACTAAAGACACATTAAAATAATACACATTTCGAATAGTCTACAGGCAAGTATCGGTTTTCCGATGTATTTAAAGTCTAGTTTTAGGCATTTGTAATTAAAACAAATGAAATTTTACAGTATATTTTAAGGCTGTGAATTTTTGTTTTTGATAACAACTTATGAAATTTAAGTATATGCTTTTTTGAACGTCTTGAATTTTTTGGGTTTAATGTAAAGCCTACTTTTAGGCTTTTACTGTAGCATACTTTCAAGTTGCCTATAACTTTTAGTGTTTTTTTTTTCTTTTTTTGTGGCTGAATTGAAAGTGTTTGTTAAAAGTCTTGTGTAATACTCTTTGCATTTTATTTATTTTTTATTGTCCGTTATTGTCATCTCCATAAAATATTCAAACATTTTCATCTATAATGTCCAATTTTTATGGCTTTTATTTCAAAATATATTTTTTTTAACATTTTCATTTCTGTCTCTCTCGTTTTTCCTTTCTTGTATGGGATTATTCCTTTTCGGTTCGATAGTGTTGTCCTTTGCAAGAAAAGAAGTTTTTATTTTTCTTTTTTATTTTTTTCTTCCTTTGTTTGTTTTATTTTAAATGTTAAGGGATTATCTTTAGCCGGATTTGTACTGGCGTTTCGTGTATTTCTTTTCTCTTAATTTTACTTGTTCAAGCATAAGTAAACGCCAAACTTTTTTATTTTGCTTAAGATTTCTTGTACGCTTTCCCTTCGAACTTTTTTGTTTTCTTTCTACATTTTGTTAAAAGCTTTTATTGCCATTGTTAGTGGTTCGCTTCGCAAAACAACAGAAAAAGTTTGAAATATGCGTACCAAGACCAAAAAAAGTGAATTTTTTTTGTAGTTTTCCATTTTAATGCTGTTGCTTCCTGGCTTAAAAAAAAGAATGAAAATTTCTCATTTCCTACATGTGAGTTGCTTGTTGTTGGCTCTAGAGAAAAAAGAAAGAAATGAATGCAATGCGTTTTGGGTTTTCCTTTTCTCTCCTTTTTTCTCTCTTTTTTCCATTTTACAATTTCATATTTAAATCCCTAAAGTATATTTTCATTAAGTATTTTGTTGTTGTTGGTATTCCTTTTTTCTCTTCCCTCTTTTGCTACCTGTATTTGTATTTATTTTTAACATTTCAAAAAAAAAATTTTTTTCGGTTTTTCTTCATAATTTTTTCCAATACAAAAAAAATTTTTTGTCATACAATTTATTGCACAAGTGGCCAGGCTACTCTCAAATATGTTTCAGTTTTTGAAATTTCGAAATGAAATTTTTTTCTTTTTCTATTTATTTTTAAAGCCTTTGGGGAATTACCCTCGTATGAAAGAAAGATTTTAAAAAAGAAAAATATATTTTTTTTTTAAATCGAAAATATTTTTTTTTTTTTTTTTTTTTTTGGATTGAAAAGAGTTTTATGACAGTTAAGTATTGTATTGGACGAGTGATATGATGACAGTTTTCAGAATTTCTATGTCGTGAAAATGTATGACTTTTTGAGTTCATAACTGGTTATTACAGTTAGCTTTTAACGTAAATGACTACGTTTGATGTCATGAAAGTAAGGAGTGCGTACAAAAAACTTCGTTACATAAATTAAAAAGAAAAAAAGGAAAAAATTAACGTACCTATGATTTAAAAAATCACTTGAATGATTTCTTTAAAAATATGAGCGCGGTTTATTTATTTATTTATTTATTTATTACAATACAATTACAAATTATATCCTAATTATATACGAGCGAAGTAACTTGATTATTTGCTCGGTGTAGTGTCACAGACCAGAGTCTCTGGCGGGAATCGAACCCACGACCCTCACGCTAAATGAGCGCGGTTTAACAAACCTTGTCATGTAATATGTGTTGTCTGACTGTTCACAGCTTCTTGGTTTAAAACTCTTTGTTGTAAATTCAAGGAAACATGCTGACGTAAAATTCCTGGTCTAAGATAGTAGTTTGAGCACACATGATAAAAAAGGACAGGAATTACAAAGGACTTGACATATCCTTTAACAGTCAGGATTACGATCTAGCATCTCACACCACTTATGTTGTGTGTCATAATTTTATACATGAGTGATAGGACCTACAGTTTAAGGTCAACTCAAAAGGACAGATTATTGAGAAACATTTCATGGGAATTTTTTTTTTACTTTTTCGTTTTTGGGTTCGTTTGTTTACCGTAGCCTCACGTCTAATAAACCAACACACTACCAACAAGACTAAGGCGACTACATACCCCTAGGTTCCCTAATATGAGTTTAAGTGCTAAACACCTGTCAATATGAGTCGATGGGCTTACGTGAAGATGAGTGTCGCTGTTGCTGGTAGGACCAAAATTTTTCTGTGGAGAGGGAAGACATGTTTTGAAAGGTACATATACTTGGCGACAGGGACGATTGAGAGATTGCAAGTTTACTTGAGACAATCTAAACTTTTGTTGTCTTATTAAAATGACAAGTGATTTGAAATATACATCACATTATTCTGAAGCTCTCTGAGGTTGGTAGAAGACCTTTCGACAGGGCACTGTATATTTAAAGAAATGTTGTTTAGAATAGGGAACACTTCAAGCCCGACAGGTAGCTTAAATTGTTTCTATGATGTTAAGAATGAATCGCCAGGAAACATACATCATTTCAAGCAGAAACATCTCAATGAGTGTGTGCCAAAAATTTTTCGTGCACAGTCCTTATATTTGATTACTTCTTTTTGCTCAACTCTGGTGAAATTATTGAAAAAGAACAATTTTTCTAGCCAAATACCTTGTAAGAAATTGAAAAAATCTTAAATACTGAAAACAGTTTGAACGTCTGGTCTTACAAGCAAAATTATTAAAAAAAAATATTTTTTTTTGTGAAATTAAAAGCGTGTTGTTCCTTGTTGTTGTTGCATTAAATTATTTTTATTTTTTTTTATTTTTTAAACTCACAAATAATTGAATATTAATGAAGTTAAATTTCAAATGGTCCTTCGAACCCAAAAAACCAAACAGTCTTATAAATTATTTAAAATCTATTTCTCGTTCAATTGTTCAATTTTTTTTTTTGCTTTTCATTTGCCATTACATTTCTCATATGCTAGCTGTTCAAAATAAAACATTTAAAAACGCCTAGAAATTTTTAACCGAAAAATTACATTTCAGTACTTAAGAGAGAGAGATTCTTCCTACTTTCCTAGTTTCGAAATTCAAAAATTTGTCTTCAAGATGCCGACTTCGTCTATTTTGCTAGCTTCATAAAATGTACATACATATGTATACAGTATAGTACATGGAAAACATTTTATATTATATTATAAATGTTAGAGAACGTGTGTCAGCTTTTTAGCAATTCTAATCAATTTTTATTATTTCTACACACACAGAACAGGAACAAAAAAAAGGAAAAATATACGCTCTTCTCTTAAACGCTGACACAATACACAATGATACTGTTGTGATGCCATGATGATACCTTAACATAGGAATACGAACCTGCTCTCAGTGTGTCTCTAAAAAAGTTGCCATAGCTGTTGCTGTTGCTATTGTTGCTTTAAGAGATTCTAAACAATAACAGCGGCACGTTCTTGTATTATATTCTGACAGTTTCTTTTGCTTATTTTTTTCCTTTATTTTCTGTATGTATGTGTGTGTAGGTATGTCCTTTGTTTAGCTAAATATTCATGGGTGTAATAGTATATGTGAATGTACCTGTAACTGTATATATGCTGAGATACAGATTTGAAACGTTTATTGTGTTTATTTTTCGTTGTTTTGAATCTCTTTTTGTACTGCTGTCTCTCTGTCTGTCTGTCTGCCTGTCTTAAAGTACGATTTTGAATCGTATCTGCGTAAATGAAAATCACACGCTTGGGTAATATTTGTTTCGTGCTTTTTCTTGCCATCTTTTATGTGTCTAAGCACGGTAACGCTAAAGGTCGTGGTAACGGCTGTATTAGTGTATGTGTGGGTCATTTCTCTTTTGCACGCTTTATAGATTTTTTTCTTGGACTTTTTTATTCGTTCATCGTCGCCTAATCTCGATGAGTTGAAACCACCAGACGTAAATTTTTACAAAAAAAAAAAAAAAAAAAAAATTCAAAATTTTTTCAAGCACACTCCTTATATTTGATTACATCTTTTTGCCTCGAAGATCCCGAAATTCTTGATAAATAACGATTTTTGGAGCCCATTTTTTATGTGTCTAAGAACGGTAACGCTAAAGGTCGTAGTAACGCCTGTAGTAGTGTATGTCCGGGTCATTAATCTATTAACGGTTTATAGATTTCTTTTCTTAGCCTTCCTTTGCTTGATTAGAATTTTGAATAATTTTTATACCTTCATAGTCGCCCAAGGTCCAAGAATGGTCGCTATTTACCTAGTTCACTGAATGACAACACCAATTCGTAGCTACAACTGCGTCTTCGATATCGATTATAAATTTTCCAAATTGGCGAATAATTTTCTTTTAAATTATATTTTGCTTTTGATTTGTTATTTGATACTTTGGAATTTGGAATGTTAGGATTTTGCGGGAATACTTCATAGATGGTCCTTCGAATCAAAAAATAATTTTCTTTGTAGTTCTTTCGCAATGAAATGTCTCTGATACGCGTATCACTTTTACTTTGCCTTCTATTTCATATAGACAGGTAGGATGGCATAGTATATTGTCTATAACATTTTATTATTGTTGTTGCTTTGTTTGCTCCATTTTCTATGTGTTGTTGCAGTCCTTGGCATTATTATCATTGCTTGGATGCTTTTTTCCTTGTTTTGTTTTCTTTTCTTTTTATTGTCCTTGGGTTTTTGCTATTTTTAAAAATCAAAAAATCAGCACGCATAGGAATAAATTTATTTCCGTTTGTCATTAAATTGTTTTCCGATCACATAAATACACCCACCCATACACACATAGCTATGCCTATGCATTAGGCACGAATGATATGGTATTCTGGGCCTTAGGCAGTTGAGGTTTTATTTGATGGTTTGGGCTTTTCTTTTTTATCCTCTCCTCTCGTCGAAGACCTTCATTTAAATCAATATTGGTGTGATTGATTTCCTTTTTCCGTTCTGTGGTTGTCTTCCTTTCCTTTTTTTTTGTACTTTATTTACCTGTCAAGTAAAAGTTGTTGCCTCTTCATGTCAACATTTATAGACAAGTGTTAGTATCTTATCTATGTAGATATAGGAGGGAGAGCCTGCTGCTGCTGCTGCTGTATTTATTCAGTGTAAATTAAGGTTTTACTTACTCACTCATATACGCTTTTAGCAAAAGCTTAAAGTTGGCTTAGGCTAAAAACAGATCTGACCCATTTCACATTATGATTTGGTGCTCGTAACCTAAAGTTTGTTTAAGGTTTTCTACTGATTTACGTTGGAGGCGTAAATTTTTTGTTGTCTGAAGAAAAGTTTTTCATTTTTCTTTTTATTTTTAAAAAATCCCTTGTTTTTCTTTTTCTGCCCTGCTGCCTAAACCCCTTGTAATGCTTAAGTAAACTTCAAGTTTTCTTTTAAACTTGACCGCAGTACATAAATAAAAAAGTGAAGCATAATTCTTCGAGGTTGAAAATATTTTTTGTATAAAAATCTTGAGTAAATATTTATCTAATCTTTGTTTATGTTTTATTAAATCAAATTTTCTCTCTCTCTTTACAGAATGCCATTGTTCCTTCTGACTATCGTATACAATCACCAGCTTCTGGTTCTCCATTGCCTCTAGCCAATACCACAAATACAGATCTCACAGTTGCCGTTCTAACAAACAATACAAATGCTGTTAATTCTGTATCCGGTAATGCAAATACCGCCGGTGGCCCAAATACAGTTTTACGTGTTATAGTCGAATCTCAATTGTATCCCGTTTCATTGGATATTTTACATCAGATATTCCAACGTTTCGGAAAAGTTTTAAAAATTGTTACATTTACAAAAAATAATACATTCCAGGTAAGTTCGAACAAATAAAGACAAAAAAATGGTCCTTCGAATCGTTTAAGCTTCTTTTAAATTAATGTTAACAAAAAATCCATATTTTTTATCAAAGAAATCTACAAACAAAGATTTTATTACGAGAACCCACCATACAACAATGTTTTGCTCAAATCATATGGTCCTTCGAACCTATTAAATCTGATTGTTTCTTTAAATTTAAAAAAATTGTTTTTCAATATAAGGAAAGGGTTTCGAATCTGTAGTTTTTTTTTTCAATTAATTTTTTCAATAAATTGAAAACTAATCAACTATCACAGCAGAATCTAAATATTTAAAACAGTTGAAGATTAAAACATGAAAACATTAAAGTCGTCGTAGTCTAGTAGGTAGTGTGTTGGCTTATTAGCTGTAAGGCCACGGTTCAAACCAGAGGTTTGTCTCTCCAGCAAAACGAAATATGAAAATAGAGTATGACATTTCTTCGACGATATCCTGTCTGGAGATTTCTGGTAAAACCTCTGAGCGAAAATATAATTGCCATGAAAAGTTTATCAAAAAGCTGTAATTCGGAGTCGACTTTAAACTATAGGTCCCGCCAAAAAATTAACACACAAAACATAAGTGGTGTGAGAAACTAGGGCGTAATCCTGACTAAAGGGTTGTATTGATCAATTAGGTATCTATGTATGTGCAAACATTGTGGATATTTAATTTCTTGAAATAGAAAATATGGTCCTTCGAACCCTTTAAGATTATACTTTAGAATATCCGGAATATTTCAACAGCTAATTAATGGCATGACATAATGACCAATTATGTCATGTACATATGTAAGTATGTGAAAACATTGTGGATATTTAATTTCTTGAAATAGAAAATATGGTCCTTCGAACCCTTCATTATAATACTTTAGAAAATCAGGAATATTTCCGCAACTAATTAAGGATTTTAAAAAAGCATTTCAAACCTAAAAAGAGTTCTTTGTTGTACCACAACTTTGCAAACAAAATTTTGTATTTTACGCAAAATCTTGATTATAACATAATGGTCCTTCGAACGATATTGGTAGAAATATTTTAGTCTCCATAGACTTGCTTTAGAAAAACGCCTGTGGATGTTAATCTACTAATATATAACATTATGACATCTTCTTTCAATTATTAACTCCAAATTTAATTTAATTTTATTTGATTCTCTTTTCTTTTCTATCATTCATCTATTCGGTATAGGCGCTCATACAATATCCGGATGCCCATTCGGCTCAACATGCTAAAACCATATTGGATGGGCAAAATATTTATAATGGCTGCTGTACGCTACGTATTGACAACAGTAAGATGACTACGCTCAATGTTAAATATAATAATGATAAGTCACGTGATTTTACAAATCCCTCATTGCCACCTGGTGAGCCGGGCGCTGATATAATGCCCACCGCTGGCGGTTTAGTAAACGCAAACGATTTACTATTGATAGCAGCTCGCCAAAGGCCCTCATTAACAGGTGATAAAATAGGTAACACTGTCCACACTTTCCTTTATTATTTCGTTGTGTTTAACTGTTTATATTAAAATTTTAATTTGTTTTTTAATTTTTAATTCAAATTAAATAACATTTGTTTTTATTCTAATTCTTCTTTACTTGTATTATTGCTATTGCTACTGACTTACTAATTTCTTTTGATTTAATTTCTTAAATACACAAATTAAAGTTTAAAAATTATAAATAAAAATTAAAAATCTTTTAATATTTTATTATGTTTTTGTTATTGTTATTGTAATTGTAATTTGAATTTAATAGCATATAAATAATATAAAAAATTTTTTGTTTCATTTTCGTGTTCTCTGGTTTTCTTAATAAATATTTAGTGAATGGTTTGGGAGCACCTGGTGTGTTGCCACCATTTGCTTTGGGTATTGGTACTCCTTTGGCCGGCGGCTATAGCAGCGGCATACCCAATTTGGGTGCATTTGCTCTTGCCAATAGTGGTGCTCTACAGACAGCCACCCCTGCTTTGCGTGGTTTCTCGAATGTCTTGCTTGTTTCGAATTTAAATGAAGAGGTGAGTACCAATTGCAATTTCAATTTAATTTTCTTGTATTATTTTATATTTTTTATTTTTAATATATTTTTTAATTGAATTTAGTTTTTGATTTAAATTTTAAATTATTTACGAAATATAATATTTTTACAACGTATAGTATATTTAAAGAGTAATTAGTTTTTTATTATTATTATTATTACAATCAATCAATAAATAATTGAAATGCCTTTAAATTTTGTATTGCAGTCGAACAGATTTTATTGAATACGCATTTGAGATAAGATGTAGTAAAAAGAAATCCAATATATTTTCATTTATTATAGCCATTATGATACATTCAACATTTTTGTTTGGACAACATGTGTTGTCTGTTTAATGTTCATATATTTTCCTCATTAACTAACGTCTTTACTGCAGCACTTGTATTGGACTAAAATACTAAGCTAGTTGTTGGATATCATGTCTCCCTTTTAGAAACCCTTGTCCCTATTTGCACAAAAATAAATAATAATTTCAGAAAAGCTTTTATGGAAGCCAATTTTATGCCATCGACAGGTTCATATTGGAATCTCACTTGATTCCTGATCAGTACTGTAAAGTAGTTCTAAAGAATCTTCCTGTACAAACTCAGGAGTCCTGGAAGCAGTTGTCCGTTTTTCTTAGTTTAAAAACTTCATGTCGATTGACTCGTGATGGTTTTCGACTAAGCTAAATTATGTGCTTTGTCTTGTCTAGTGTCCTTTCTAAGGAACACGTTTGGAATGTAACAACTCACCTGGTTTCTTTTTGAAGCCCGGCATTCTAAACAGCTGATCAGTACTTCTACCACCTTATATGTATTTGGACCTGCACCTACCTGATATTCTTTTATTATATATGATTAAAACGAGGGTGGTTATTTTTATATTCGGATTCACTACTTTCATACGATTTTAAGCATCAATAATCCGCAGCTTAGTCAGGCATAAATACTACTGCAGTGTGTATGCCCTGCACTTGTGTTGATTAAACATAATTCCTCTCCTTTTGAAGAGGCTAACGTTTGTAAAAGTGTTGGGTGTAGCATTTCGAAAGAAATAATGAGGGCGCTAAAGGAACTACCTAATTCCAATCAACTTTCATGTGGCCTTCTTTCCATCTAGTACACGTACAACTCTCACGTACAGGCCTTCGCATCAAAGTCTATTGGGTGGTGTCGTAATAAAGAGAATAAAAGTGTTTAGTATTGGTAGTAGGATATCCAAATCTTATCGTATACATACTTGGGTGCTCATATTAGCAAACAGTACAGTATTTTGGACGGTTGTTAGTATGACTTAGCCTATGCTGGTAGCGAATAACGGAATATTTGCGTTAAAAACTGGTACATTTGCCTTGCCATACATACATGCATAGATACAATGGCTCAGTAATAAGTTTTCTTCTGCAACTTATGAAAGAATTTCTTTAATTTAAGAAAACACGCAGGGCAATTGATATGCTATTTGCATAACTGGTATACGATCTGGTCTTAAATGCAATGCAGGTCTCACCGCAGCTTTCAATTTTCAAGAGAGAATCAAAACATTAGAAGGAAAATATCCTGTGCGTTTGTCCACTTCTTGGACAATGCTAATATGAACAGAGAGATACCTACGGATTTTAAATGTATTGCAAAAAAGAGCGTGCTATCGGATATCTCAGAGTTATTGGCTGCTTACAGGCCTATAAACATTGGGACCCCTGTAATATCAAGTGATCCTATACAGATTTTTGTAAAATGTTTAGTTACTGGCAACTAATGGATATTCATGACATTCGCAACAATTAATCTTCCAGACCTTGTTTCATCTTGGATATCATAATTTGGAGAAGGACTTAAGGAGACCAAAATTGTGCGTTATTGTTAGATGCGGTATGCCAAACATAAACTGCGTTTGCACTCTCCAATGCTTACCTTACCTATTTGTGTTTATCATCAGAGGAAAGCTATTCAATTAAGCTGAGGTTTCTTTGTTGGTTTTCTTTCGAGACGCTCAAACAAAATACTGAGTCCAGCAATTACAAAAATTCAAAAAAAAAATTTTTTGTTTGAACAGTTCTGTCGCACTTATATACATATCGCACTCAAATACAGATTGTTACAGCCATCTTTGTATTAATGGGTAGTGATAATGGTAAACTGTCAGAGTAAGGTTTATGAGTCTGATTCCTATCTTAAATTGTCAATCTGTTACACTACATCGAAATTGCTTAAATTGGGAGTTTTGGAAGTGTAGTGGGTTTGTCAGTGAAACTGATTATTCGGTCTGTTAGCCTACCAACAAGTATAATGTCTCAATCGCACTGCTCGTTATAGTTATAGTTATAATTGAATTTGTAATTTGTAATTAAGCTATCATTAATGGATTTCTTTTTACTACATCTTAAATTAAATCTCTTTTTAATTATTAAAATGGTTATATTTTTATTAAAAACAAATTAAAAGAAAAACGAACATTTGCAAATATTTGTTATCAATTTTCCTTCTTTTAAACGAACGAGTTGTACAGCGAAATAATTTTTTACACAAAATAAAATATTTTGTTTCGTTTTTTTCTAGTATTAATTATATTCAATATTTTAAAAACATAGAAACAGTGCAGAGTAAAAAAATTGCTAAATTTTCTACAGACATCATGTATTCATTTGTTTTTTTTTTTTTTTTATTGTGTTGTGTGGTATTTATCTGCAGCATATTTTTTCCATATTTTTCTCATAATATTTTTCCATTTTCAAATTTATATTTAAAACTACTGTGCGCTTTAGCTTTGTATTCTTATTATTATTTGTATTATTATTGTTGTTGAAAAAACAAAAGCAACAATATTTCAATTTCATTTCAAATTTTCATGCTCATATTTCATGCTGATATATTTTTTTTTTGGTATTTTTTCATTTTCGTTTCATTTTATTATTTTCCTTGTTTTTTGTTGTTGTATTATATTATATTTTCTTGTGTATATGTGTGCGTTCTTTTATTTTTCTAAATTCTAATTAAATATATTTCTTCTTAAATACAATATTTTTTCCAAAATAAACAATTAAATTAAAATCATTTGTTTTATTATTTTAAATCTCAAGAAGCCATTTAATGAAGCATACTTTAGAGGATATTACCTTATGTTTTTTCCTATTATGTAAAGTGTTAATAACTACAATATTTATGTACATAATAGCCCTAAAGTATGCAAATAAGAGCGCACAAGACTCTTCATAACAAGAACTACTCAGTGATGTAATTTATTTTTGATTTGATTTATCCCATTAAGGGACAGAATTTCATATTATCTTCCTTAAGTTCCTAGGCAATACTAGGTTTAAGCAACTCAAAATAGGAAGTAAAACGCCTTACTTCCCCTAAATTTCAAAATACAATTTAATTTTCAATTTTTATTTTGCAAACAAACAAATTCTCTTTTATTTTTAATATTTTAATTTTCTTCTATTTTTATGTGTTTTTTCATGAATTTTTTAATTTTTTAATTTTTATTTTTTAATCATTTGTTTTAATTCAATTTCATTTATTTATTTTACATTAAACTCTTGCTAACTAAAACTCTCTTTTTTCTCTCTTTTTTTCTGTAGATGGTCACGCCTGATGCTCTATTTACCCTCTTTGGTATGTCTGCACAAATACAATATTTTTTCTATTTTTTTTTTTAAATAAATTATGCTAAAACGATAGTAGGAGCAATAAATACTGGTTCTGCAATATGTTAATTTATAATTTCAATTAAAATTTTAATTAATTTGAATAATTTTTTAAATTCAATTCAGAATTATTTTATACTTCTTACAATACTTTCTACAAAAAAGATTTCAGGTTTCAATTAAAATTTAGGACTTTTGTACTACGCGAAGATTTTAAGTGACCACTGATTTGCGGGTCTGCTCAATTTAAAGCCGATGATCGTAAGCCTACAAAGCCTACGTTTTCAACAAGATGATTGTCCTCTGTTCGTAATCCCCTAGGCTATTCAACAAAAACTGGGAGTTTCTAAGAATTGTGTTGAAAGTCGTCAACCAAAATACACGGAAATTTCTTAGTTTTTTAAGACTCATCTTTCTCAAGGCTATCTTAAATTTGCTTTACATTATGTAAACTGTATAACAATATTGTTATAAATTAGCTTTACCAACTCTAAAGAACAATTATGTAAATAGAATTCCCATGTATTCTTACGCTTTTTCATTTAGTCGTCACTTAGACAGCGTTTACAGAAACACTCTTAATTTTAAAGTTGAAATCGTAGACAAAACTGAATAATTTTAAATTCTTTCAGCTGTCCTCTTAGCAAAATTGTTACTCTCTCACCAATCCATTCACAATTCCCCTACTATAGGTGTTTAATGGTCTCCCAGTCTATTCAGTACATAGAATTATTATCGCGCTTTATAAATGTTTATTTCGAATTCAAAAATCCCGTTCAATTTTCTATTCCATTTGAAAATATTTTCAATTAATACCAGGCATCTATCCTTCCTTCGAGCATTGCCTCATGATTTCTCTGCCACGAATATTACTTTCGGCTTAAGCTAGACTTTATTCATTTATTTATTCATGTATCGTAAATGTACCGAAAATGGTAAACGTGACTTAAGAATAACACAATCTGACAAACAGCTTGGCAGGGTATGTATTAACCCATTAGTGCCCAGTGGCAACTTAAGTTGCCAGCAGAGGTTGAGAATTGAGTGTAAAACACGAAACGGTAACCGTTAGAAAAAAAGTAATTCGGGCATTAAGGGGTTAAGAAAGAGTCCTTAGTGACGAGAGTTTTTTTACAACTTGATCAGGAAATCTATAAAACTCTCAAAATGATTTGACTCTGACTTGAGTATCAAGGGGCATTAAGTTTAATCCCATTACTGATGAATTAGTAAAGCCTAGCATTAGATTGCTAATTTTTGACTTTGCAATAGGCCGCATTTATAAAAAAAAATCGGATCGTGGCAATACACAATAGTTTTGGTCCATTTAGGACTGTCGATCTTTTGCTTTGATCTCTGTCTAGTTTTTTTTTATACTCGAACGTTGAATGTCATATCGTATATCCCAATCTTTTTAATACTTTCCCTATTATGCGTCACATCCACTTCATTCATTTGTGTTAGTTTCCAAAATGTATTGAGTGTAGTGGTAAGGAGCATTGTGCTGATTGAGTCTTACTCTTTTTTTTAAGAGGTGTTTTTGCTTGGCCTTTCAATCAGGGCCAAGTTCAGGGAGTAACCTAAAGGCATTATTTGAAATGCAGTCTGAAGTCGCCGTAATCTAGTAGGTAGTGTGTTGGCTTATTAAACGTAAAGCCAGGGTTCGAACCCCAGGGCAGACATGACATCAAAATACAAAAAGTATTTCTTCGGCGACTTCCTCTCAGCAGATTTCTGGCAAAGACTCTGATAGTTTCTCAAAAATCTGTCGTTCGGATTCGACTTTAGACTGTAGGTCTTGTCACTCATGTATAAAATTAACACATACAACATAAGTGGTTTGAGAAACTAGGTCCATAATCCTAACTACCAATTATGTATGTGTATATGTATGTATAAAATTAACGCACACAACATGAGTGGTGTGAGAAGCTAGGCCGTAATCCTGACTGAAGGGTTGTAATGGCCAATTATGTATGTATGTATGTATATGTATGTAATTATTTGAAATGAATGGAAGCGATTATTAGCCTTGCTGTAGAACTTTTTCTGCAACTTCGTGGAGCTTAACTTAAAGCTTAATTCAATTTTAAAAATTTACACTTAGTTGCAGTACACATACAAAGAAATTTTTTACGGTCCTATAGATATTAGAAGAATCTCAGTCTCCCATTAAAACCAGCGTAGTCTAGTAACATGCCTCTTGAGTTGAGCCATTAATATTGATGAAATATTTTAATTGATTTTATTTTTATTCATTACATTTCAATTAAAATTTGTAATCAATTTGAACTTTTTGTGCATATTGTAAAACCAGTATTATATTTTACATTCTTTTAAAACATATTCTTTTAATAATTTTCGTTTTTATTTATCATTTCATTTCATTTTTTTAATTTTTTTTATCTTTTTTGCTGCATTAATTTTAAATACAAGAATTAAAACTAAGTTTATTTGATAGCATAAGTATTTATTTATTTGAACTTCTTTTATATGATATGAATTTGAATTTCTATATGAAATTGCAGAAACCAATTGACATTTAAAAGATTGTTTTTAGAAGAAAGAAAAAAAACAACATTTTCATCTGCTTCTTTTTAAGTTTAAGCAGCTTAAACTAAAGAAATTATATTTTTCTGTATTTTTTCCCCCCTTTCAATATTTTTTTTAACTTTATAAACATTTTATTTTTTATGAAATCTACTTAAGAAGTGATTAATATTTAAAGGAAGAAGTATTCAGATTTTCTTTTGAGCACTTTTTTTTAATTCCTTGCATTTCCACTTGGCAAAACAGCAACCAAAATGAAATGCAAACACAGGAATTGCAAGAAAATAGACTACAAAGTAATAAAAAAAAAACTATAAAAAAAAGAAACTGAACTGAACACTGAAAAGAAAATCAGAAAAACAAATTGCTTGAGCAATAAAAAGGAGTAAAACAAATGAAAAAATAACTAAGGACAGCAGAATAAAACTGGTGGCCTTTCCCCTTCTACTTGCAAGTAAATTTGAAAAAAAATCCTTTCTGCTCCACTGTTTATTTCTAAGCACCTACACCGAGTGAGTGCAAGTATGTACACCATCGAAATCAATTTTAAGTTAATAAATTATTTACCTAACAAAGGTGGAAGGAAGGTAATAAAATGTTTAAAATAATTTTTTTCTATTCTTTTCAAATGTGCTGTGAAATAAATTTGCAATTTGCACGTTTTTTAAAAGGCATTGGAATACAAAAACAAAAAATCACACTCAGTAAAAAAGAAGTACAATAAGAGAGCTGTTCCGTAATAGAGAGTTTCTATGTTAAAAACCATTTAAAAATAATGTTTGTGTTAAACACTTTGGCTTAAAGGATCTCCTAACACTTGTTCACCCAGAGTACTTATGTATATGTACACGTGCAGCTCTGAAATTGTTTGAATCCATGCATACTTTTTGAGTGTTTAGAGATGGAGAGAGAGAGGGAGAGAGAGAGAGTTTAGAAAAACTAGGTACAGTGGGCGTTTAAGGTATACTTACGGCGGACTAGTCGCCGTAGTCTAGTAGGTAGTGTGTAGGCTAATTAGATGTGAGGCCACGGTTCAAACCCCAGGTTAGACGTTTTCAACAAAATGAAATATAAAACAAACATTTCTTCGGCGGCTACCTCTCAGAAGATTTCTGGTAAAAACTCTGAGCGTAAGCAAAAAATTGCCATGAAAAAGTTTCTCATAAATCTGTAATTCGGATCCGACTTTAAAATGTAGGTCTCGTCACTCATGTATAAAATTAACACACACAACATAAGTGGTATGAGAAGCTAGGTCGTTATTCTGACTGAAGGGTTGTAAAGATCAATTATGTATGAATGTAACATCTTTTATCTGAATAGATTTTGTTCACCAAGTATTTCTTCTTTCCTATTCCTACCATTTCTGATTGCAGACTTTTGTTTTTGCTTCTGCGCAGGTCATTAACTCGTAAGTGTGGTATATGTGCCTGCCTACCTATTAAGCAATGACCCGTGAGAATAGATTTCGTTTCAGTTTTAGTAATTGTTTGGTATGCTTTCTGTCCAAATTTGCCCAAACAAGTCTGACCATCAAACAATATTCTTCCTCAGCCTAGAATTTGTCCGCATTGTTGCTTATCTTCTGCACCCGATATGCCTCTGTGACCAAGAAACAGAACTGCTATGAAAGTCGCTGAAAGGTGTCATTCGAAAGAAATTCTTTTGCCTCTAGGCTGTTAGAAAATATAGAAATATTGGTGTTAAGAGATTACTTACTGAACATCTATTCCGCTGCGTAATCAATGGTAAGGATTTCTGCATGAACCGCACTACATATAGTAGAAGGCGATACTAATTAGCGCTTTTCTATAGGCATCATAATAGACTTAATAGTCACCTATATTGAACTATTCATGCCTATTAGTAGAAAAGAATTAGAATACCTGGGAAATGCAGTAAATCTAATCAAACAAACTAAATCTACCGCACTTCCGCAACCTACCTTCGTGTATTGCCCGTTTTATTGTTGCGAAGTCATAGTAAACACTGAGGTATTCGTTCTAGAAAGAGAAGAAGAAAAGCACAAACTAACAAAATAAAATAATCGGGAATATTATGGTATCAATAAAGATCAAATCATGGTAATAGAACTACATGACTATGAGAATATTACAATTACAATAACAAATCAACAGTAATGTTTTAGAAGTTGCCAGACTGAAAATGAATGAAATATAAATAAAGGAAAAGTTAATGCGGCCAATATGAAATTGATTTCATCTTTGTAAAGGCTCCTCGACCGTCGAAACCATAAAAAAATTATTTTTTAGCGCAGGTAGGCATGCGATCGTTGACAGGTTTTAATCGATTGCTGCTGGTTCTTTTGCTTCGCTTCGCCGTTCCTGTTGCTGCTACTGCTGTTTATGTGCGGGCCCAATTTGCCCCTCTCCCTTGCTGTCATCATCACCGTCACCCCCGTCATTGCCGTCACCACCGCTGCCAATCCTGCTGCGTTGTTGTGTGTTCTCCTCTTACGTTTGTTTTGTCTACTCCTGGTGCCACACCATGTGCCCAAAGCCTCGTCCGTGAGGACGCTGTTCAATGTCAGTACTGTAAGTGTTGTTCTTTATGTCGATGTATGTTTATTGTGTTGCTGTGGGCCACCAGTCCCGAATTGTTTGGAGTTCAACCGGTAGTAATCGATTTGATTACGAGGTCTGACCGGAGACTTAATTCTAGTACCACGGAAGCCAGGAGCCCCTGGTACCAGCCTGGCTGTTGGTGTGGCCCGTTTTGGGAGCATTGTGGTGGCTGTGGTTTGGACCCAAATCGCGGGAAGAGTCTAGACAGTAGGCTCGGTGTGGAGTTGCATTTTCAACCGGGTGCCGTGACCCACAGATCGGGTAGAGTTTTAGATAGGCTCCTCTCTTAACCAAGGGGGAAATTATGTCCAAATACATGGTTTCGAATTGGTACTCAGGTGTAGCAGTCTGCTCCATTTGGGAGCGTTGGTAGACGCATTTCACCCTGTGCAAAGAGCACCATGGGATTAGGGCCATGCGGACAGGTACCCATGTAAAACCCATCGTCGTTGTCCAGTTCACACAATTTTTTGGAGCTAGGAGGCCAGCTTTATAATTAAAAAATTTCAATCATTTTGCTTGCATGTACGTTTAATTTTGTATGCGACTGCCTTTAGAACTCTTTAATACCCTAACAAATGATTTCATTTTGCACATTTTAAACAAAAAAAAGAAAAACAAAACTGGGCAAAAAGAAAACCAAAAAAAAAACAAATGAAAATACAAACGAAATTATTTAACCAGACACTTAAACAAACATCGTTAAGGAACAACAACAACTATAACAAGCACTTACTCCTGTTGCTTTCCATTATAGATTTGCGTGTAAAGGAATCCATTTTTTTCCATTTAGTTTTCTCAAATAAAAGAACATTTTTCTAACTGGAACATCGAAAGGAAATGAAAATGAGAATATAATGGAACAACAACACAACACAACAACAGCACACAGTTCATGCTGGTCCATGCAGCCATGCATCAGGGGTAATGGAAAAACTATAAATGATTCATTCATTCGTTCATTATTTTTTCATTTTCATTTTTAAAAATAAATAAATTATGAAATACGAATATGTATTGAAAACTAATGTATGTACTCGTATGTACATACGTACATATGTATGTACTTGTACTCATATGCTGCTGTTCGATTGTATCATGCTGTTGCTGCATCTCTATTGCTATTGCTTGCTGATGGGGGGTTTTCTATTTTTTTTTTTTGCTACAAAGTTTAGAAGCCCGGCTTCCTTTTTGGCTAAAAGTTTCGGTTATTGTTTATACCATGGCGTGGTTTCCTTTTTTTGTTATCGTTGTTTTTGTTGCTGTTAACCACATGTGTGATAATAGTCAATATACACGATAGAGTAACCACAATAGCCAGCAGGTGCTGCAAAATGTTTTTAATTTTCGTTTTTTTTTTGCTTTTTTTTTTCTAAAAGGATAATAGACTGTATGTGGCATCCGCCTTAATAAAAAGATATAAAATTAATCAGGCTTTTGTTTTTAGTGGTTGCAACAGAATTCCATTATAATTTAACGTTCATAGCTTTTTTCTTCTTCCTCTTTGCTTCAAGTGAAGTTAATGGTGGTTTTATGATGGCCTTCATGTTAATTGCAATCATAATTGAATATGGTTTTCAACGCAATGGGATATTTTCTTCTTTTTTTCTTCATTATTATCAATCGATTAATTAGAAGAATATTGAAATTTATTTGTGAAAAATCCTTTCTTAATCAAACATAGGAAAGGTTTTAAAGCATATTGTCCTTCGTAGCATTTCTTTCTAAGTGCTACGACCTGAAGCGCTTCTTATCCTTAAGAGAAGGAAATTGACAAAAGATCTCTTGATTGAAGGGAGCAAAAACATGGCTGTCAATGTTATTTACCACTGTAAGAGTGAGATAAACATACTTCAGCCTTAGTAACACTGATTCCCACTGTTAAACGAGATTGTGCGATGACTATTCCTTAAGAAGGAATTTCTGTTATACTAAAGCGAGGAATTAAAAAGGCTTGGTGCAGTTATATTCAAACGAACGATTCAGCCGTAAACATATTCTTACACTCTGTGATACGATAGTTTTAAAGTGCGACTAATAGCACACGATCTCTGAAAATAATTGTAAAAAAGTCGTGAGGACTACTTAAGATTTTGGAGCGCTGATTCATCTTATTCTTCTTATATATAAAAATGAATGTGTTTTTATTTGTTTGTGGGTTTGTTTGAAGTCTATAGACGGGCAGTATCTTCCTGTATGTCTGGAAGGAGGCTACTTTTTATATTGAAAAAGGCAAATAAAATAAAATAAATAAAAAAGTATGAGTGTTATTGTCGAACAAAATATTACTTATACGTTACCCGTCAGATCTATGTAATATTTTATACACGACACTAATTAAAATCTTCTTCTTCTTATATATAAAAAAATTAATGTGTTTTTATATGTTTGTGGGTTTGTTTGAAGTCTATAGACGGCTAAATGGCTGGACCGATTTTCTTGAAATTTTAACAGTACCTTCCTGTATGGCTGGAAGGAACTATAGGCTAGGTGTCACGCCCACATACCCAATAAGTATTTAATGTCGCATATCTCATAAACTTTTACGTATATATGAACACAATGGGCGGATTGGCTATAATGGGTGTGTCACCTCCCATAGTCTACATATATAAAAATGAATGTTTGTTTGTATGTATCTTATAGATTCATAAACTATGCATTTGATCATGTTATGATCTTTAGCAAAGTTGTTGCGCATGAGCCGACGAAGGTTTCTAAGTTAGTATGACCAATTTCCGACAAGTGGTGCCACTGAAAATTACTCAAAATGAATTAAGTCGTAAACTGTGCATTCTTTAATAAAGTTGTTGCGCATGAGTCGACGGTGGTTGGTGCGATTAATTTCCGATGAATGGCGTCACTGAAAATTATTCAAAATGAATGACAAGCAATTGGTCGACCTACACGTCAAGCGCGAAAGAAAAGAGCATTACGAGCCTCAGAATCAGACGAGCATTATGACTGGAAAATCTTCGAGTATATGCCGCTGAGGCCCGTTCGCTTGAACCACTCCGACATTGACCCCAGAGAAATAGAAGAAGATAATATGCTTTAAAGTTGAAGTCAAAGATTTGATAAATGTAGGACTGCAAAGTGTTGCAAGTTATTCAAAATACGGATATTTTGTTTGATACACTGATTGGAAAAATTTGAAATAGCTTGATAAGCATTGATACCTCTCTCTCCATTTTATCAAGCAACACTTCTCTTACACATCTCTCACTTAGGTGATGTAATAATTGTTTTCTTGACTTAATAAAAGTACTGTGGGCATTGCGGTTAATTGCATTGATAAACTTGTAAAAAACGCACTTAAAATTGGAGTTTGCACATGACCTTAGAATAACAAAGCTGGCTTAAACATGTACCAAATTGATTTTTCCTAATATTGCTTAAAATCGACCTTAAAGTCGCCGTGGTCTAGTAATTAATATGTCGGCGTATTAGACGTGAGGCCGTGGTTGAAATCCCAGCTCAAACATCTCAAACAAAATGAAATATGAAAAAATATTTCTTCGGCGACTTCCTCTCAGCAGTCTACTGGAAAGTTTCTCAAAAATTAGTCGTTCGGAGACGTCTTTTAATTGTAGGTCGCACCACTTATAGATAAAACTAACACATACAACATAAGTGATGTGAGAAGCTATGTCATAATCCTGACTGAAGGGCTGTAATGAGCAATTAAGTACGTTAGTTGGAGTTTAGAATGCCAACACTCCATAAGACGATTGCATTTGACATAGCGCAGGCTAAATGATCTATAAAACATACATGCAATGAAAAACGTAAAATTTTATCCCATTTGAGATCGCTTAAGATACTCTGCATTGATCAGTATATGTGTATGTATGTATCACAAGTCATTGCTTAATAAGGATTCGTTCTTGAAGATCATGGCTTTGCGAAAATAACTTCCATAGGAGTAGAGGTAAAAAATCAATCTAGTGTCCATCAATATTATGGAAATTTCTGAGATGCAGGAAAATTTACGAATTTTTTCGGAGTCTATAAAATGCTATTGCTCAGTGGCCTTATTAATTAATGTTCGCTTATACTCTTATACTGTCTTATACTCTTGCTACTGCCTTATACTTATTGGTTCTTGAGACTTCCGAAAGGTTTAAGTGTGAATGATCTTTAGAAAGTAGCGTTTAGCTTCATCAAAGTGAACCTAAATCTTCATTTGCTGAACCTAAATGATAACAAATGGTTTTAACGCCCTCAGTGTGGGTTATACATTTCCTTACATTAACCCTCTTTTTATAATTTAATTTCTACAACCATTATTGGTTTTTCAATATTGGTCCATCGCATTCATTTGAAACGTTTAATAAAACTCCACAAAATGTGGCTTTGAAAAGAACTTTAATACTGAAAAGCGTACTTAAATATCGATCTACCATTCCCTATATAACAAATACCTTTTTACTGATTTTAAGGGGATACAACCAGAACAACAGCATTGTGATTACAATTACAACAACTACAGAAAAAAATAGAAATCGTTATAAAACTAACAAAGTCCAAAAAACAAAACTATTCCTCAAAAAGTAAAATTCCTTTTTTTTCTGTATTTGTTTCCTTGCCATGGTCTCGTAAAATGATCAGGGAGAAACTAGTTTTTCTATTAGAAAAATGGAATACAAAAAATAGTAGAAAGAAAATAATAAAAAAAAGAAAAAGTTTATTTTATTTTAAATCTAATTGTAATTGTAATTCAGGTATTAAGCTAACAATATAAAATTTCTATGGTTAGGACGAAGGACCTACATAGGTTAGGGAAAAGGGAGGTGTTGTCTGTTTGAAGAATAATAGTCATAGAATAAAACTACAAGAGTAGCAACAGCAACAACAGCAACCGTTTGGAAAAAAAGAATTTAACGAGATGAAGAGTGAGAAGTAGAGAGAAAGGGAAAGAAGAAAATAAAAATTATATACAAAGGACTTTTCTCATTTGATGCACACAATAAAGCACAGCATTACAGACTCATATAAATTCAAAAACGATTTTTTTTCCTCTCGCTCTATAACAATTCTATTCAATTCTTGTTTTTTTCTCCCTCTCTTCGAAAACATTGCAGTTGCACTGCATGTGAAACAACAGTGGAGAGTGAGACTAGAAACACTTTTTTTATGAAAACTGCAATACTTGTTTGATCCTCGTAAATATTTTTTTGTTGAGAAAATGGCAAATCCCTACTTAATATTCCTGCAACTTGTTGCTGAATAGATCATGATTTTATTAGCAACGTGTGCAAGGCATTCGAAGCATTGTCCAATAAATTGTAGTCTTATGCAACATGTCTTGCTTTTATGCAATGTTTAACGCCATAAATTTATTATCAATGCTATATGTAGCAAATTCTGAAACTAGGGAATCCAGCAACATTTTTTTGTAGTCGTAGATATATAGATTTTTCAATGTTGCTCAACCTATTGCTAAGGAGCTTGCTTTGCAAACTGAAAATTATCCACTTATCGCCTATGAATACGTTTTGCTTAACAAAATTGTAAATTTTTCTTTAATTTGTAAAAAAAACTAATGTTGCGCATCATGTTGCCACTTTCGCTTTGAAAATATAACACCATTAATCAAAGTAATCAAATGCTGTTCACTATGTTGTGTTCTTATCTCTCTTTTGAGCTTGGGAAACTCCATGCAAAAACACGTTCAAAACTTTCGAAAAATATGTACTTTGCCATTAGCCTTTGCAACATGTTGCTATATCTAGTGTCAATTAATATCATGTAAACAACATTTCAAATGTATTCCTTATCAGCTAATTTTTTATGTACTAATGTGGTGCAGCAACCTATTACCTTTAAAGTATTTTTTGCATATTTCCAGAAATATTTCTTCATCACTGAAAAATTCTCAACAGGTTAACCATTTTTTAGATACATGTTGCTAGCGACTTGTGGTTGTTAAATTCTTAGATGGAACAATTTCAAAGATTTACTACTTTTTTAAATTTTACAATATAAATATTATTCGTTGGCAACATGTTCCATATTTCTAGTAACATGTTGCTAGAAACATTTTTTTATTTATTATGGCAATTTTAAAGAAAAAATTCAACATTCATTTTACAACATTAACGCACATTTTATTTCTACAACTAGGCCTCGGCGTTTTTATTTTGTGAAACATTTGAAAACATTTTTCAAATCATTAACATAGACATTCTCGTGCGAGTAGAATTTGCAACATAAGAAATTTTATTAACTCCTTTTTGACCACCACTGCTTGACACTCGAAGTGTATGTTTTTAAATTTGTATATGGTTCCGTATAACTGCTTTTTATCTGTGATGTTTTGCAATGTTTTGTTAGATTTTCATTCTATTTATTTTGCCTTCTCTCCAGATTTTTTATGCTCTCTATTTGTAACTCCCACATACTTTTATTGCATTAGTTAGTTAACATTTTGCGATTGTTATTTTCTCGACATAGAGAAAGTAAAAAAAAACACACAAAACAGTACAGAAAAAAATAGAAAAACTACACCTTCAACTACAGCAAATAATTGCATACAAGCGAAATTAGAAAAAAAAAGAATAAAAAGAATGAGGATCCAGAAACTCAATATTAAATTTACATGTGTGTTTGCGTGTGTGTACATATGCTTGTATTAACATGTGTATTAGTATTAGTTTACCATAACATATATTCAGTCAGGTACAATACATGTATGTCAAGTACTATTTTGAGTGCCTGCCCGTACACAGTATTTCAATTTGTGCTTGTTTTTCTCTCTCTTCTCATTGCAGTGGATTTTCATTATTTTTTTTCCACTTTTTTCGTATGTTCTGAGAGAGTATTTTAAAATGACTTGTAAGCATCAAAAGTAGTTGTTGTTTTACAACAGAAAAAATTTAAATATACTGGAACACATATACATACACACGCAGTTAGTTAGATAGGTTTACACAGACAGTAAAGAACAAATGAAATTGTATGCTTAACACATACACTTAAAATATTTTCATTTTTTTTATTCTTTTTTTAATTTTTATACTTGTATTGCTATGTATGTATGTATGTATTGGTTTAAAGTATTTCTCTCTTTTACAGTCTATTTACATGTTGTTTTTCCTCTATAGCCCCTAAAGTTATGCTTCATTATTGTAGTTTAACTTTTAATTCAAATAATGTTTTGAAGTTCAACAAACAATATGATTCAAACAACATAAAAAAACAGGACAGATAAACAATAACAACAACAACTTGAAATGAACAACAAGTCAGATTTAAATCATTTTGAAAAAGTTTTAAAAAATCAACCAAAAAAAATTTGAACAAAATATTAAAAATTTTTCTTTATCTTTCCGAATTTATTTAAGCCACTGTTTGGATTTAATTGTGGTAGAAACAATTTGTTTTAATTTAAATTTTTTAAACGATTATCAATAATGAGTGTAGTGGTGTTATAAGCTTTTTCCTCTTCGTTGTCCCTAGAATGTTGGCTTTTTGCAATTGTTTTATTGACGTTTATTTTCGTGACAATTTATTTTCACCTGTAAACATTCCAAATCAAGCAAATCTGTGCACCAGCAACAAAATTATAATTTTTTTTATTTCAATTCATTAAACTTTCGCAACATGTTGCTTAAGTAATGTTTATCTTCTTCCATAACAATATACATTTTTAAATACCCCCATATCGTTATTGGATTGGCCATTACAAACCTTTAATAAGGATTACGGACTAGCTTTTCATTTGTTTTAATTTGTATTAATGAGTGTCATTCATCAATGAGCCAAAGGCTAGCCAAAAAGTCTCTAAATGACTTGCAAGGAGCTGTAATTATTTGACAGAATAGCTAATATCTGTGCTACAATGGAACCTTATAGGACCTAAGCAAGCTATGTCATAGAGGCGACTGCCAATTAAACATAACCTCACCTAGAATATTGCACTTGAGGTCGTGGTTCAACCCCCTGGCTCAGACATCTCGCACAAAAGCGAAACATTAAAAACAATATTATTTTTGTGACTTCATCTCACAAGTCTTCTGACAAAATTTGTGAGAGTAAATAAAATTGTCATGAAAAGTTGCTCAAAAATATCTGTCGTTCGAATAGTCGACTTTAAACTGTAGGTCCCGCCACTCATGGATAAAATTAACACACACAACATAAGTGGTGTTAATCCCGACTAAATGGTTGTAATGATCAATATCAGTAAGGAAGTAACCCTAAATAATGAAATTTTTCTTAGCAACATGTATCTGTTATTAAAAACATGTTGCATTTATAAGCAACATGTTGCTTAGAAAATCTAATTTAGCAAAATATTAATTTTTGTTGAATTTCGAATAAAATTTGCCTATTTTTTCCCATCTGTTAGAAAGAAAAACAAAAAGAAAAAGAATTTGTTACCCCTAGAAGGAATTCATTTAAAACAAATTTCTTAAAACTTTTTATTTCTAAACACTCTTGCCACAAATGTGGTCGGTCGGTCCCTAAGATTGTTTCTTTAAATATTTAAATATTCTTTAAATATTTTACTTTTGTTTCGTGTTTTTGTTTTACTTTGTATTCCATAATTTGTTTGAGTCCCCAAACCCTTCTTTTTTAATTTCAATACAATTTGTACAGTTTTTATGAGCACTGAGTGCGAGTATAAGTGTGTGAGTAAGTGTATATGTATGTGTTTAGGGTTTGGGTCTGTCTGAGTGTGTAATGATTTACAAAAATTGAATTTAATTTGAATTTAAATTACTTATAAAGTAATTTTATTTGCTCAACTAAAAGAGAGAAAAAACCCAGAAAAACCGAAGAGAGAGGGAACTCATATACAAACAATTATTGTGGAAAACTTGCAACATTCACAGATGAATAAAAAATAATAATAAAAACAAAAAGAACATGATAAAGAAGAAGAAGACGAAATTGTATAATTTAACTTCTCATGCTCATGTCTAATGTCCTCAGGACGAAAGGAAACAATAAACAAACAAACAAACAAACAAGCAAAAAAAAGTTCGTTACTTTTTTATGGTTAACCCTACAGCTGTCAAGGTGGCATAAATGACTTGGAATTGAACATGTAACTCAAACTTGATGTTTTATAGTGTAATTCTTTACAGCATCAAAGCTCATTTCCTAATCCAAACGTTGTGTTTTATGGCTTCGAAATCCTTTCGGTTTAAGCTACACTTGTATGGTACCTGACTCCTTAAACTGTGTGTGAACATGAATTTCTTTCCACTGGTTCAGTAAGCAGGAACATGTGGTCGTATTTTGGGGTCGTTTATCCTTTGCCTGCCATCATATTTTTGTTTTGTTTTTTTTTTTCTTATGGTTTTTACAGTGTATTTAAAACATGACTTTTATATGATTCTGTGCTATATCTTCTTCTTCTTCTTTTACTATTATTATTATTTTTATTGTAGTTGTTATTGTTGTTGTTGTTGCTGTTGAAATTTTATTTCAGTTGGTTTTTCTACAATTTCTTCCATCTCCCTGTCTCTGCCTCTGTATAATCAACCTGTACGTACGTGTTGCTAGTCTAGTTGAGTCGCTTTTTCTATTTTTCTTCGTCATCGTTGTTGGTTTGTTTTTATTTTTAAAACGACATTAAATAAACTGTGTGATGACAGTTTTAATGTCAAATTGAGAGATCACTTAAACCGGAAAGAAAAAGTAGTAGTTGTGGCAGTAGTAGCAGCGAAGCAAGCCAAATAGATAGTGGCAGTTAGAAATGAAACTGAATTTAACTTTTAAGCAAATGGTCACAGCTGCTGCAGGTGAATAAGAATGATGAGTTAAATGTCAATAGTCATTGCAATTTAACCGTAACTACATTTTTTTTCTTCTCTTGCCTTGGCTTCATATCTAACTTAGTGGATAGTTTGCTATGTGCCAGCTGATGTGGAAAATAAATAAATATAAAAAAATTATTTTTCTCTGTATTTAGTAGCATTTTATGGTTTATGCGCCCAAATGTAGGCCATAAACATTTTTAGTGTATATAATAAGAAAAACCCACAAAATAGAAACATTTTTTGGTATTCCAAAAAATATGCTTTAGTTTGGATTTGCCTTGACACATGGAAATACTCTGTAGTTTTTGATGCTTTATTTTAAAGTGTTTTTTCGAAAGGAAATTTTTTTAAACACAATTTTTGTTTGTTCTAAAAGTATGCCAAAATATATTTGTTTTGGAACCCCTATAAGCAGGCAATAGATTTATTCTTTTAAATATACTTCGGCAAAGGAAGATCCATTAATTTTTGTAGTCAACTGAAGGTTTAATTTGACATTTCTAGAATCACTTCATTCAGATCAAACACTCGCTGTGGTTTTTTGACTAAATTATGCCCCTTTCATAGCAAATATTTTTCATGGTGGCAAAAACCCAGGGAAAGCGATTTGTGGAATCTTTAGTTGCAGAAAACCCATTTAGCACTGTATAAAATCATTAGAAAACAACTCCAAGCTATAATGTGAATGCGTGAGAATCTCTAAACCTAACTTCCGAAACTTCCAACTAGCCGCTATCGATGTCTATGCCCTTACAGCTCAATTCCTCTCCCCGTTTTTGTATAAAGCTAATCACTTGCAGATAACTGCTTGATTTTGATGAGTTCCGAAGTTTCAGGCGAGGTTCCATCGATGCAAACTGGCTGACAAAGCAATTCCACACCTTTTGTTTTCCGGGAACTGCTTGAGGCCTTACGATTCTATTTTTTACTGTCTGGTAGGAGAACTGAAAGTAACTGATTCCCTGCTAAGCCCACTAAACACTTAGTACAACAGTCCGAACTTGTCCTCACGACAATCGAGTCTTCGCTCCCTAACGGCCCCACTTAAAATCGGCAAAGGATATTCAGCCTAGCGAAAGTTGTGTCATACGAAAGGTGTTTTTTCGGGAAACCTAGTCTGGGCATAGCAAAGCAGTTACAACTACAACAATCTCACTCTGTATTTTTCTTTCCTATCATAATTCAACCAAATGATTCGGTTCACTTAACATTGAAGTAAGTGGCCGTATTGTTACCAGCAGTCAAAATTATTTCGCTTTCCCTTCGATTCACAGTCGAAAGTTTAATTAATCTCTGCTGCATGACTTTTGTCGAAGAAAACAGTATAAACGAGTTTAATTAATACAATAACTTTAATACTAATACTTTTACAAGTCTAATGCCCCTGAAAGTATGCACTATTCTAACCAACACTGTTATAGCTCCTAAAGGTAGTCTGTATTAATTTTTTAATAAAAGTTTTTTTCTTGTAATTTTTGTTTTCTATCTCAGCTTAAAAATTAACTGTTATTGTATGGCCCTGTGCAAATTTACTGCATCGCATTAAAATTTGTAACTTAAACATCTGTAAACTTTTATAACCGCCACAAAAATTTTTCTGCTTCACCAATTCGAATGGAAGGAAGGGGGGGGACTGGATCATAAAAGAAATTTTTCAATAAAACTTGTCAACTGTAATTTTATGAGCGTTAACAGTACTTGGCTTTAAAATTTATTTATTTTGCACGTTTTTATTACATTTTTTCTGTGAAGTAAAAAAAAAACGAAATTATTTTTCCATTCATTCTATTCAGTCGAGTTAGTTTTGCATATGCAATCATGTCATGTCATGCGTACAGTAATGATGTCACAATCTGTTAAAGACTATCATTTGACTAGACAATATCCATACATATGAGGATGGCAGGTGGTGTGATAAGGACTAAGGGTCCTGCATATCACAGTGCCAGTGTGGTGTAGTACTACCTGTCGTCCTATTGCCTTGTTTATACAATGCAACTAAACTGACTCAAGTGCCTTCATTTATCCGCATAAAATTGTTATTTAACAACAACAACAACAACTGCAAGAAATTTTTATTTTTTTATTCCTTTATTTTTATTGTAAAAGTATACAGTTTGACTGACTGACTCACTAAGTGACTTGGCATTTGAAAGATAATAAGAACAACAACTTTGCCAAGGAAAAAGAAAAAAAATTGTATTTATTGCACAAGGCAATGAATGTAGGAAATAGAGAGGAGTAGAGTAGAGTAGAGTAGAATGGAAAATTAATCCCGTATAACTTTATTTAATTTCCATAAAATGCGATTTTCTTCAATTTGTTTGTGTCTGTGCCCGTGTCTTCTTTAGCACACAGCAATAAAATAAATGCAATTAATCATAATTGTTGTTGCTGTAAAGCTAAATAAAATACTCAGTTACGAATTTATTGTTGAATTTAAACAGTGTCTCCTTCAATGGCTTAAATTTCAATAATTATTGAAGCAAAAAATTTAAGATTATCTATCCACAAATGGGTAATAGAACGTGTAATTGTTATCAATTCAATTAATCTCTCTCTCTCTCTCTCAATGTAAATGATGAGTCGAGATTGTATTCTTTTCGTCGGCATACCATAGGGGAAATATTAATGTAATTATAATCGTTGCATATGTTAAGGTGTGCATATAATCCAATTTCAAATAATGGAAAACTGTAGAAAATATTTGTACAAGTTTTAGTTCCCACCTTTGGTTATGAATAGCTAGTCCTCTACAGGGTTTTAAAGTGAGCGATATTTCCGCTGTACATTTGTCTACACAGTAAAGAAGAAATGCATTCATAACGTAGACATTTGCTGCTCAATCGGCAGAAGGCCTTGTCTGCCTTATGTTCAGAAAAATATGGGTAGTAAATGCTGCTGTCATCTGTTTATAAGTACATAAAATAACAAGCTTGAAAGGATATGTCCTTCAGAAAGATAGAAGGAGCAGCAGAAAGTAGAATTAAGTTTCGGTGAACTTCTTAACCTCTTATACAACTGTTGCAGAGAATGATAAAAAATTTTTGATCTGGTACCATACCTCCAATATTTCCAGTAATATCAAGGACTCTTTGGTGAAAACAAGTGCTCAGGTCCGCCAGCATCACGAAGAAGAGAAAAATGATCTTGAAGAGCTTAAGAAACCTGAATGCTGAGCGAAAATTGGGGAAAAGTGAAATCCACTTATATAAAGTTCTGTTTACGGAAAATCTGCTAAAAACCTTGGGTAAACTGGCTAATCTGCATAACCTTCTCTATAATATCTCACATACTTTAATCACTAGGAGATTTGTATGTAAATTAAGCAATAAGTTTTGAAAATTGAAGTGCCCTGAGTTATACGATTCATTAACCTAGAAATATAATTTTTCTTCCATAAAATCCGTAAACAAGTTAATGCCATAGCTCTGATAGATTTTTAAACACATCATTAATAGAGGAAGGTTGACAGAACTTATTACTATTGAGTGGAAATGGTATTAAATGGTCATAACAACCCTTAATTCAGGATTACAACCTAGTTTCACACACTACTCATGTATTGCTGCCTTAAGTTATGCAACATTTTTTTATAATTTCATTGCATTTTATATTCGTTTTAATGAAGTTAAAAGTATACAAAAAAAATTGAAAAATTATTTAAAGTTTTATATCCAAATGAATTGTTTTTATTATATTTCAAACATGCATAAATATTTGTTTGCAGAATCTGAAAGTAGGCAAACAATTTTATTTGCAATACATTAAATAAATTTACAAACTATTAAAGGTTATATGATGAACTATTAAAGGTTATATTATAGAAAGAGAGAGCTTTCTCTCTCTATCAATTTTATTTTTACAAATTCTTCTGTAACATTAAATTTCTTTTCAAGCAACGTTTGCTAGCTTTTTAAGTTCTACATTTTAAAATTGATAGTTTTCAGCAAAACTAAATA
Organism: Sarcophaga subvicina; assembly: GCA_936449025.2. NCBI lineage: Eukaryota > Metazoa > Arthropoda > Insecta > Diptera > Sarcophagidae > Sarcophaga > Sarcophaga subvicina. Next base: position 89,596,348 of record OW388081.2, on the reverse strand, counting down.
TTTTTATTATAGGACATATATACAATGTGTATTTCATTTCCAACGCCTAAAAGTAGGCAACATTTTTTTTTATTTGTTTATTCATTATATTATTTTACCAATTATTTAAGGTTGTATCCTGATATTCTGCCCCAAAAAAAATAAATATTTTTATTATAATACATATATGCAATGTGTATTTCATTTCCAACGCCTAAAAGTAGGCAACATTTTTTTAATTTTTTATGCATTATCTTATTTTACCAACTATTTAAAGCAATATCCTGATATTTTGCCCGCTTTTTTCATCATAATGTTCATATTTGGTAGCTCTCTCACCATCTTTCTTTCTCTCTCTCTCTCTATAAATTAATTTTTTTCTTGACACTCTCTTCTGTACTCTCTTCTGTTTTCAAGAGCAAACCTAGCTTTTAAATTTATCCACTTGTCCTAAAGCTGTCATGGATATTTCATCGATTATCGTTACTAAATAGCTTAAAGTGTTAAGAGAGTTAGTATAAGAATAATGCAATGATTTGTTGATTTTATATTGAATATCGATTTATAAACGACTCAAAATTGACAAGAAGAAAAGAATTTACTTTAAACGAAACCAGGCAGACAAACAGACAGAGACAGGCAAGACTGCATAAAATTTATATTCTACTCAAGTTTATCATCACTTATGCAAATTATTTTTCTATTTTCCATGAAAAAAATCTCTCTTTTTTCAATGAAATATGGAAATTTCTTTCTTTTTTCATTTGTTTTGTCTTGAAATTTTTATGGCTTTTAGCATAAAAGTTTAAAACTTAAATAACAAAAGAAAGACTAAAAAAGAAAACATCTAATCGATCAATGTTTCATGGTAGTTTAACTATCCTTTTGTTGTCCATTTTTTTATATACAAAAACGTTACTTTAATAACAAAAAAGAAAGGAAACAAAACCGTTATTCAAAGAGAGAGAGAGAATATTTATTAGTTGTGACATCGTATTAACACTTTAACATGGAAATTGAATTTTATTTATTCATGCGCTCCTCCCCCTCCTCTTCTTCCCCATTAGTTAGGAGGACTTAATAATGTGAACCCTTTTTACCTGTTTATTATGGCATATATTATCTGTAAATGTGCAAATGGGGACGGCCTATCTGCCAGGTTAAAGGAAACATTTTCATTTCTATTGTAAATATTCCATACATACATACCCCTGCCTATCTGTTATCTATATTGTATCTCTATTATGAAAAGTTAGTTGTTGTTCGTTGTCGTTAGTTGCTTTTGCTGATAACATACATACATCGGCATAATGGCCTATTTTTTTTATTTAATAAAAGCGTGTCAAATATAAATATCGATTATTGTGTGTGCTAATGTTCACAATATGATTATTTATGGTTGTTTCATAGTGATTTGCACGCAATTGGAAGTCAAGGAAAAGGTGTTGAAACAAAATCACCTCAGTTCTTATAAAAAAAAAGCAGCTGCTTTTGCTTCAAGCAGTGAAATTAGAAAAAGAGAAAATTGTCAGTTTTTTTTTGTTTGCTTTTAGGCTGAATTTGTAAATAATTTTTGTCTATATTTGTGTTCCATTTTTGATAGAAAATATTTCTCAATATTGTAATAATATACCGATTCATAAAGCATCAATCAAATTTGTTTGAAAAAATGTATGGCATACTTTAGGGTTTATTTCCAGATTGTTATTACAAAATTAGACGTATTGCACCCGGAAAGGGAAGAAAAAATATTAACTTCTAAGTTTTTACTAAAAAAAAAATAACTTTCAAAATAAGTTGAAATATTTTAAAAAAAATATTAAGTAATCTTTTTCCTTCCCAACATTGTACATTAAAAAATGTAGCATACTTACAGGCCAACTCGGAAATTAAAACTTCTGGTTATTTTTGCTCGTTAGAGAAATGATTATTTTTCTAGACGGAGGTCATGGCCGTACAATGCTTGTTAAGTAATTGAATTTTTCCCCAAATATTACTTACTTTACTAGAACAGCCAAGTCTGACATTAAGTCACTCATGAACAGGGGCTCTGTGTCTGTACTCGTCGACGTATACCGGCAACCTGGACTTATACAGTGCGCATTAAGAATGGGTATTCATGGCTGCAATCATGTCACTTATCAACGGCAACTCGACGTCTGTCCTCAGTTATGTCGTTGATATCATAGGAAAATTTCGAATCATTTAAAGGGTACCAGGACATACGGCACATGAATTAGCCAGGACTGATACAGTGCGCATTAAGAATGTGTATTCGTAGCTGAGGCAAGCCACTCATTAACGACAACTCGATGTCAGTCCTCGTCCATGAAGCTTTATATTGATACCAAAGCATACGATTATTGATTGAAATTTCATTGCAAATGAACTGTGCAGGGCTGTCGCATAGTACATTAAGGATGAGGATTTCTATTGCTTCAGTTATACCAAGGGCTCTCTTGTCGTTTCATGGGGCGAGGGGGAACAACTTTATTGGCAGTAATAGAGTGCGTACAATTTTGCTAGGCTCTGTTAAACTTAATGAATGGCCATTCGTTGCATTACTGTGGAACACAGAAGTCACTGCTCGATTTGATATACCTTTGGATGATATTACATTCTCTATCTGAGAAAGCTCATGTAATGAGAATTGATTTCAAATTGCCTAATAGTATGCAATACATTATTAATATTTTTACTTAATTGCACTTTATACTAAAGAGAAAGGTATGCTAGTCTGTTATGAAATTGTTATGAGCCTTATTCACTTCATCTTAAGTCAATAAAGTTTGAGTTGGCATTTATACAAAATTAAATTCAATTCACCTTAAAAGTATGCACTATAATTTTTCTTTTTAAAACACTTATATCTGTTGCGGTATTTTCAGTAAATATTTGGAAATTGTTGAAAATTCACCCAAAAGTATGCATTGAATTTTTTTTTTATGTAAAATCAAATTTTTTTTTTGTAAAATTTATTTAAATTTTCTTATTAATTGCCAGAAAATTTTCTATAAATTTCAAATGAACCACTAAACGAGCACACATGTGTGTTGTTGGGTTGTCTTAAATTCTGCACAAAAATACACAAATTGGCTCCCCAGAGAAAAAGCCAAACAATTCCTAAAAAGATGGAGAAAAATGAAAAAAAACTATAAACTGCAAATTGTTGCCCTTCATATGCAACCTGGGAAATCGTAACAAATAAACGCACATGTATACGTTTACGTATGCACACAGATCCAATCATCTTTAAAATGGTTTGGAAAATTCGTTCATTACAATTGAATAAATCCTATGGTAAGCAGCATAGGGGCCCAGGCCATACGGGGAAAACAAGCAAACAAACAACAAATTTGCCAATAAGTAAATTGTTAGAGCCCTGGTGGAAAGTGGTAATCTAGAACAAGACATATAACAAGCTGAAGATAACGGTTAACAGGCAAACAGGTAACAAAGCCAAAGGAGTTGAGTATGGAACGGAAGATGAAAAAAAATGTGGAAAAATTTGAAAATGGAGTACAAGTTTACATGACATATAAAACACAGAACGAAAATCTGAGAAAATACTTAGACTTACACGCTCTTATGTACATGCATACATACATACGTATCTATGCGTAAGGAAGATCAAACAAATATTTAAGAACTAACCAATGGATGGATGGATAGATAGATGGATGGATGGATAGATGGACGGACGTAGAGAGATAGTATTGAATAAATAACTTCGACTTATTTTTTTCTCTAGTTTTGTTGCAGGGAAAACAATCCTTTTTTTTTTGACTATGGAAACGTAAAATTTATGTTCAATGAAGCATTTTTTGTTGCTTTAGAAATGGAAAATGCATTGAGAATTTCAAATATCTATTTGATATTTGAAGGCAACAACTTGACTTATATTCAACAAAAATGTTAATCATTTTGTTCACTCAAAAAAAAACAAAAAACGAAAAACAAAGCATAGGAGCAGTAGTATAAGATCGAAAAGGATAACATAACTTAACAAAATTGAAATTTTAAATTTTTTCTTTCAGTTACTATTCAAGAATTCCAAAAAAGAAAAAAGGTAAAAGAAAAGGAACCATAAATATATGTACATATGTATTCCTTACATGAGATAATAATTTAGAAACGAAATACAAAAAAAAAAATGCCGAAATGCCCTTCAGCTTGTGCACACCATAAAGCTTTAACCGTGATTCTCTAGGGCAACATTAGCTGTGCTTGCGCTGCTGCTGTCTGTCGCTCTCTATTCGCCGAGTTTTTTTTTGCAACATTATTCGTACATATTTGATGAAGAAATATGTGACTGCTGACTGCTGTTTGTTGCCTCTTGCCTCCTGCCTGCTGTCTGCTATTTCAAGCGTATCTAACATGTTATTTTTTTATACAATTTCTAATACGTTTTTCATTTGTTTTTGTTTCATATGCAAGGATGTGTTGTACGTATCCTTATAAAGACACACACACACACACACACTCGTGCCATGTAAATTGAGTGAAGAAATATTTTTATTTCCAATGTTAGCAAATGCTTTTCAAATAGTATTTGATAGAAAATATATTAGAATCTGATCTTATTTAGCCTTCGGCATAAGAAATTTATACAAATGAAGCGTTAATAATGAAGCAGCCCAGATGAACTTAAATGCAGCTTGTTTTCAACGTTTATTGTAAAGATATTACAAACATACATAGTGTATGCTTCCTGGTTGGAACATCAGTTTCATTTCATAGCATCTTCTTCGAATTTTTTGGTCCTTGTCTTCTTCATTGAAGTCACCAGTTTTGAATCGCGCTAGACCACACTCGCTCTTGGAAATCCGTGGAATATATTCTTGTGTGCTACAGTTCTATGACTATACGATCTATTGTATTGCTCTCAACCTATATAGGTTATCTTTATAATGTCTCTTTCAATACAATTACCACATCAAACTTTAAAATCCTATTCAGTGCCAGTAAAAATAAATTCCTGACTAGTATTTTATAACCACCCGGGCTTTTTCTTCAGAGTTGCATTAACACCTCATACGTTCCAAGTACATGTTCTAGTGATTCAGTTTCCTCGTCACAGAATCTACATATTAGGTCTGAAGCGTTCCATTTCTTCTTGAATCTGCAGATAATTTACTTCATGCTCTTTCTCGATAATCTAATATATAACTCGTCTATATTCCTCTTGTGATCACCCAGAAAAGTTTAGGTTGTCTGATACTCATTGGGTTCCTCTTCTGTCGATCCCTTCTTTCGCCGAGTATACTCGTCCAAACTTTACTTTCCACTTCACTTCACTTTGCTCACGGAATACAGCAGAGGGTAACACAGATGTTGCTGGTCAGTTGATTCAGTCAGTCACTTACTATACTCGAGTCATCAGTATCAAAAAATGTTTCTCCGTTCCGCCCTTCATAGTGCTTCCTAACCAGATAGCATAGAACACATCTTTCTATTGAAATTTCTCTTGAAGGATACCAGCGGGTTTTTCCTTGGGTTTCGTTGCAAAGCATTTCCCAAAATCATTGATTGTGTTTAGGAAACAGTTGAGGAACGAACAGTCAGCCAATCGATTTGACAGGACCAGCTGTTCCTGGATTTGTCTGCTCTTATCTTAACCATAGCCTCCATAGTTATCGTATTTACTACCATGTTTAAAGGGCATAAATCTGTCTCCAGTGTCACTATAGAGTAGGTTCTCATTGCCCCGTATGTGTATCTTACCAAACTCCATCTGGATATTCTACAATTCTGGATAAATTTACGTGCTTCACCTGTAATGTTCGTTCTTCACCTAAAGTGCTATTAAATTCAGGAAATAAATTATAGAAGCGGCAAAAGAAAAATACTTACTGCATTGGTTTCACTATTCCGTTCTGCGATTGCATAATTCAGAGCAAATGACAGATGTTGACCCTCCAGACTACCATATAAGTTATTTAGGACTTAAACCATGTGCAAAAGCTACCCTACCTGCGGTGTACCACGTGTTTTCATGTTATTTATTATTAATTTATTCTAAAAGCAGGCAACTATTTTCGAAATTCAAATTAAGTTTTCACTTGTTACACTTTAAATCGGTTTGTTGGTCGTGAGATCTTCACTCAGCTGTTGTTTACTGTTAAAAACTGAATACGCATTTCTTTTTTCCTTCATGAATGTTTTTTATGAATAATTTAAAACCGGCTCCTAAATGTAGGCTTTAGAAAATGTTTAGTTTTATTTGTATTCCCATTTCACACACAGCGCTTTCTCATTTAACTGGAAATCATTAAATTTCTTAGTTTTTTTGGATGGTATTTACAAGACAATCAATAAATGCGGAACCAGAAAATGAGAAATATGTTCACATGCCAGCAATATGTGGTAAAATCTTCCAAAAAAAAAATTCTTTTCAATTTACAAAGTAGCACAACACAACTACAATCTGAAAGGAATATTGCCGACAAATTATGGGACATAAAAATTGCATGAAAAGAGAGAAAAAAGAAAAGAGAACTACGGAGGTAAAGCAAAACTTTGGCTACAAATGACGATGCTACTAATGACTGAGGACGAGACTATGAAGTCTTATGATGGTTATGATGGCAATGTGTGTGGGTGATAAAGAGTACGCCTAGGCGGCTAGTTTTATGAGATGCGTGCTACTTATAGGCGTTCAGTGGTGGGGGAAAAAGAATATAAAGGAAAAGTTTTATAAAATCTTGCGTCTGCTAATAAACTACCATGCTGGAGTAGAGTAGAGGAACTTTCTTTAAGAATCCAAAAACAAAAAATTGGAAAAGATTATTAACGCAGACTTTTTAGTTGTACTCGTAAGACAAACAAAAAGAAGAAAAAAAAGTAAAGAAACCACACCAGCATAACACCATTGGCAGGCAGCCTGTATTAAAAGTGAAGGCAGGCAGGCAGGCAAAGTTTTAACCATAACTGTCGGGAAATATTTCTTTATGTTTTATTGAGAAAATTTATGATGCTTATTGAGTTGGTCCAAAAAGTTTTATTTATACAACGAACACTACAAACCCCACCAAACAACAAGTACAAGTTTAACCAGCACAGGTACATTATTGTCGTCATATTTTATGCCAAAAAGGGTTTGGGGGGTTATTAAAGCTAATAATTCTGTGGTTTTGCAAAGAAAATATGGTTTGTAGTAGTAGTTGCTGGGGATGTTGGCCTAGTTGCAGCCACCGCCATACAAACTATATTTTATTGCTTTAGTTTGCTTAACAAACTTGTGTATTGTTTAATACTTACTACACAGTTACTACAACTATGAGCGTGTTTTCCTATAGAAATTTACGGATTTTTTGTTTGTTTTTTGTTTTTATTTTATTTGTGTTGCAACAGTTGCCACAGTGCCTGCCAGTGTAGTGAATTTACCGGTGGTGTAAGATGTGCCGGATGTTTCATTATCCTGAGATATCCACTGGAACATGAATTTTAAGTCCGGTTTTTAGGTTTTTACACAACTTATGCCTTGAGTTTTAAACCCTTTCCTCTTTAACTCTTCTGTTAGTGGTTGTTGCTTGAAAATAAAAACTGTGGATTATTGATTTCATATTAAAGATCGGAAAACAAAAGGAAACTTTTTTAATAAAAATAAATTTTGTGATTTAATAACGAGGCCGGTTTTTTGCAGACAAAAATTAATAGAATTAAAACTCTCAGGTCTTTCTAGTTTTTAGCCTATTTAGTCCTATAACTTTTTTAAGACCACCCTCGTAAGTGATAATATGGAATAAAAATGGGTGTATAACTTAAAAATATTGAAGGTTTCATAACTGTAACACTTTTTCAAAAATTTAATGCGACATCAAAATATTAATTGATGTTATAAGATATGTTGCATAATTTTAGGCGTCAAAAAGTACAAGTTTTCTAGGTTTCTTCTAGGCTGCGTTGATGGATTTAAGACAGTTTAAACTCATGGTGGAAGGCAAGAGGGGTGAAAAATTTTAGTCTTGCATCAGGCTAATAATATTAGCTAGGTTTTCTAAGCGGGCATTGTTCAGACTAGGATTCGCTTTACCTAACTTCAATATGTAGATTGTGTGATGAGGGAAACAAAACATGTACTGTGTTAATGCATTTTACAAGGAAACACTTGAATTTTTATGAAGGAAAACATCATCAGTTTTATCAGGCCAACAGCTTTACGGAAGGTATCGCTATGATAGGGGGATATAGGTTGAGGGTAGTGCAATAGATCTTCTGGTTGCCATACAATACAATATTATTATAAAATCTTTTGAGCTTTGAAAGCATTAAGAAAACTATTAAATCTCAAATTATTTATTCTTTTTACAAAATTGATGCATACTTTTAGGTGTCAATAAGCAGTAAAGTCTGTTTCAATAGCTTCATTTAAGCTATAGTTAGACGGATATCGTGGTTTAGTGAATAGTGTGTTGATTTATTATAAGAAACCTCAAAATTCGAAAGAGACGCCTCTTAGCAGTCTCTTGTAAACGCTTCTACCAGAAATTTGCAAACTCAGAGTAAATAATTTCTAAATTTCTAAATTTCTCAAATGTTCCACCACTCTAAGATAAAATTAACACTCACAACATAGGTGGTGTGAAAACCCATTCCGTAAGAATGACTAAGGGATTACAGTAGCCAATATGTACGTATATGCTTTTAGGCGTCAGTAATACAATGCGGGTTTGCTGTACTTATTCTATGGTTTTTATTTATTTTAAAGAATTTTCTTTAAAAATTTCTGATGATTTGAAGACATTAACGAAATTATTAAAGATTTTTTAAATTAAAAAAAGAATATCATTGTGGCATCAGAACAGTAAATGATTTTACAAAAAGTGATACATACTTTTAGATGTTAATAATATATAAACTACGGTGCAAAATATTTCTTTTATTTTTTGTAATGGGGAGATTGTTTTCCAAGCGTCTTGTGAATTGTTTTACGTATTTTGGAATTTTTTTTTTTAATACCATAATCTGAAATTCATATAGAAATTCAAATTATTTAACAACTCTTTTTCTTTATAATTGTATTTAAAAGTTTTCAAATAATTTTATTAATTTATTTTCTCATTTTGATTTTCTTTCTATGAAACAAAAACAAAAATCCTTCCTACGGATGCAGGTGTTTATGGCGATGTGCAACGTGTAAAAATCTTATACAATAAAAAGGATTCAGCTCTTATACAAATGGCCGAACCACAGCAAGCTTATTTGGGTAAGTCCAGAAACGAAATTTTATTTTTTTAATTAAAAGGGAAATATTTTTACGATAAATGAAAAGAAAATCCTGAGTATTCAGATTTAAAATTAAAGAGAAAGGAAACGAAAGAAAAATGCCCCTGTTGTTGGTATTTCATTAATTAATAAAGGCTTATTGATGTATTGGCCCCCCACTGTGAGTCTTGTTGTTTTCAAAATTGAGTTTCCCTTTTAAGTCATGATTTTCAAAACCTATAACCCAGTATTGATTGCATAATAAACGACTCCCCGGTAGACAACAATAATAATAATAATAGCTCCTGCTGGTATTTTGTCTTGTTTAAAGAAACAAAAAAAAGTTTTGTTTATACCAGGCCTTTTATGAACATACATACATACGTACATACATACATACTCTCTCTCTCTCTCTCCTTCATTTATATTTATTTATAGATAATATTGGTAATAATTGATTTTAATATAAAATAAATACAAGACAATTTATTGACCATATCTTGTGGAAATTGAGCCCTGTTCTCTCTCTCTCTCTCTCCCATACTGTCCTTTACCACCTAAGGATTTTATCTGTTCTTTGCTAACCAGCTGGTTTCAGAGTTCTACTCAATTTGGGAAAATATTTTCATTCTACAACAACAACAACAACAATTTTTAAATGAATATTTATGATGAATAAAATGTACTTTTTCTTCTCCTTTTCTCTGTCTTCTCTGTCTGTTTGAATGCCTTCCTTATGCATTTAATTTTTTAATTTTCTTATGCTATTTATGCTCTTAACCGTCTTATTGGCAAATAAGTTCAATGACAGTGTGTGTGTGTGTGTGTGTGTGGATAAATGATGGATCTGCCAAATATGGTTGAATGCCTGAACTGAACTGAACCGAATGAAGTATTGACTGTGGAGCTGCTTATAGTATTTAAAACAAAAAAAAACTTTGTTATTATCACTGCTGTTGTCGTTGCCATTGTTTGTCGTATGCCACAGATTGTCAGGATCATAAAATGTTTAAGCCTTTTATCATATTGTTGTTGTTGTTGTCGCTGCATTAAGCAGATGCCTATACGCATTCAAGGTGTAGTAAAATAAAAAAAAATTATTATTTTCCTCATAAATAACTTAAGCAATCCGTATTTGCATTTACCCAGCAGCATTTTATTCAATTCAGTTGGCATTTTGAAAACTTCTTGTCTAGTTTTGTGATTGTCTTACGCACTATAGCTTGAGCCTGCTTCAAGCAGTTACAGTTTACAAGTTTTCTCTTCAATAAATGCTTTAAGGCCGGCCAGGCCATTGTAAATGTGAATACAGCTCGTGAGCCTCTCAGGCCACTGTAAATGTGAATACAGTTCATGGTCCTGCTACTGTAACCTTGGTTTCATTGATATCACATCCGTCACCGTCACAGCTCTACCTTGGAAGGAATTCAGGCATAAAACGTCTTCCATAAAACGTCTTACAGGTCACTAATGAATCTAAATGCAGTGTAATTGGAAAAAATATCACAACGTTTAGCAAAAGCTGTCGTGGTAAAAAAAACAAGGAGCCAATGCATATATTAGTCAAGACTGGTCGATTTCCAACTACAAATCGCTGTTGGATTGCAACAAACTTCCGAAGTTATTTACTTGCAACCCTTTAGTCAGGATTACAACCTAGTTCCTCACGCAACCCATGTTGTGAGCCTTAATTTTATCCATGAGTGATGGAACCTACAATTTGAAGTGGACTCCAAGCAACTAATTTTTGAGAAACTTTTCATGGTAATTTTATATACTCTCAGGTTTTTTGCCAGAAGACTGTTTGTATTTCGTTTTGTTCGAGTTGTCGGAGCTGGGGTTTACCAGCTCGACATAACCTCGAGCCTAATTAGCCAGCAGTCTACCTATTAGGCTGCGACGATTGCACTGCTGAAGCTAGTTAGTAATGAAAATGAGCGTCATGAACTGGCACAAATATGGGCCATACTTAGCTTGATAATCAGCAAGTATTCGGACGGATCAATTTTTCATCTGCGTATTACAAGCTGAAATGCAACCAGAGTAAATTTGGAGTGACAATTTCTCTGCGAATCGCATGCTACACCCCATTAAATTAACAAATTTCGGGCAACTGGTGCCGAAAAAGTTTTTCACTTACGTAAACTAAGGAACAACTGTCGAGTTAAATTGCGAAGAGGGTGAGCATATGATGGCTAAAATCTAGATTATTACGATCATAAGTACTTGAGTGTGTTTTGAGTGTAAGCTGCTATAAGCGAATCCTCTCCATCCAAACTATACTTTCATCATTCATGGGTCGTCTGAAGAAGAATAGCATTGTGGCCAATAGAAAAAGCAATGTATTCAACTCCTTAGGTTTTGTTGTAAGGCCCTTAGCATGCAACTCCCATCTTCTTTTGCTGGGCTGGGATTAAAGAAGCTGTGGAAAACATGATTGTGTCGCAATTCAAACCAACATACGATACTCTTTTAAATGATGATGAGCCTCCTGAATGATTTTACATTCGAATACGGGAATATTTGGCTCAATGTGTAAAAGTTTCTGCATGCTTTAGAGTCCTTACGTACTTATATGGGAATAGTTTTTAGGTCATTTGATTAATAGCAGAATTTCACATCTACTTTTTGTACAGAAAGCGCTTATCGGCATTGCAACTGATCTTACAGGACTTAAGTGAGTTATGTCCATTACGGAGGTAATGGCCATCTGTCAAGTCGCACAGTGGATCCTCGCCTATGGTGTTCCTATCCCTTTCACCCGTATCTCGATCTACTCCGATAGCCAGGCTGCGATAAAGTCTCTGTCGAACGTTGCGGATAATTCCAGGATCGTCAGAGAATGTCGCCACTTCCTCAATCTCCTTTCTGGGCGCTTTGGCGTCACACTTGTCTGGGTTCCCGGACACTGCGACATTCCGGGAAACTGCAGGGCCGATGAGCTGGCCAGAGCTGGCGCACTACTTCCGGAATCTTCCTCAATCAACTTGGGAATGCCACTTACCTCGTTCAAACTGGCCATTGCGCGGAAATTCTCCCGGGATGCCAACCGGTCCTGGATCAATGAAGAGTCCTGCTCCATCGCTAGGCTCACTTGGCCCACAATGGATAGAAGGCGTACCAACCAGCTACTTGGATTTGGCCGTAATATCATCTCGATCACAGTGGCCATGCTTACAGGCCACTGTGTTATGGGTAGACACGCGGACAGAATGCGACTCCCATTTAACGACTTCTGCCGTGGATGCAGATCCGCCGAGGAGGAGGAGGAGGAGGAGACTGTCATCCACTTCCTCTGCCAATGCCCATCCCTTGCGGGGTGCAGATGTAGGTTATTTGGCTCTCCAACCTTTGTCAGCTTGACGGAGCTATCGTCCATTGATATCAAGGGCATTGCCTCGTTTATTAAACTTTCTGGCTGGTTTTCCAGCGTGGGGTAGTCGTGCTTTTTGAAAATGTGCAGCCCATGCGCTGACCAACTTCCCCCTCCTTGGATCGGAGGAACTTGGTCAGTACAGAGGCTGCGTTCACCTGTTGCATCACAACGGGCCGCTATCCGTGCTCAAGTGAGCTATTTGGTAAATTAAAGCTACCACGCTAACCTAACCTATGTCCATTGAGGCAGTTGCCTATTCAGTTTAACCTAGAAGACCTCGAACCGTTTGCCAGATAGTGTAGCCTCCTCGGCGGTATCTTTTCTGTTAGCAATTCAGATTTGATCCTATCTGTGAACGCGGTAAAGAAAAAACCTCCATAAGTGAGATCTTCTTATGGGATAGCAAAAGAAATTTTGCATATTCCTTGCAAAAGATGGATGGAATTCTTTTTACCACACCCAAATATACTAAACAGATGCGTATACATACGTTTTTTTTATTGTTTTCTCTGTGTGTGTTAACAGCAAATATTCCTTTTTGCTTTTAATCTCCCAACAATTCTCCATAAGGATGACTTCAATAATAAACAACGACACAATAGCGACGATGATGATGCTGCTGCTGATGATGATGATGATGATGATGATGAGTTTTTGAGGTTTAATATCCACAGATTTATTTATTAAATATTATTTCGTTGTATTTTTTTATTGAAAATTCACAACAACAACAACAACAACTAAAAAACGAAGAGAAATAAGCCAAAGAGAAAGAAAAATAAACGGAAATATTTTGTTTTTTTTTTTTCTTAAAACTTTGCAACGTTTGCAGCAGCAAAAATTATTTACGTACGCACAAATGCCATACATACATAAGGAAATATTTTGCCCGCATATAAATTATTGTTGTTGCTGCCCTGCTTCACCTACTACTTCATATTCGTATTCATATTTGTAGTCATAGTCTCGTGGATTTAAGAAGCAAAAGTGAACAGCATTAATATACAATTAATATTATCCAGAAGACCTCCAGTACATAATACTGCAACCGTGTGTGCATGCAACTCCTGGTTTCCACCGGCTCCTGCTCTCCTCCACTTATTTCGCTTGGCATTATATGTATTTGCAAAGGTATTCAAGGAAATATTTAACAGGGGCAAACAATGAAACTCAAGTAAAAAAAATTAAAAAAAAGAGAATGAGAATGAAAAGAGAAAAAAACAGGAGAGAAATAACTGCATATGGAAACAGATTTGTGTGGTTTTCTGTTATAAATTAAATACACTGATTTACTTGTTGTTGTTGTTGTTACTGTACTCTTGCTGCTGTTGCTGCCATTTGTAAATATTAATGAAAATCAGCAAAATTATACAAAAAAAAAACAAGCAAAGTGAAAGAGAGAGAAGGAAAAATTGAAAAACAAAGCGAAAATTTTATTCATTCATATGCTGTTATACAAGACAGATGTACATTTTTCATTAAATATTATTTTAAGCATATTAAATATTTATTAAATACTCACTTAACATCATCACACACACACACACACATTAATATTCATGTTCATATTCATTTTGGCTGAGAGTTGATTTTCGTCCATTTGCTTCACATTATTTACTGGAAGCAAATTGTGAAAATTTGTTGTTGGGGAAAATATGCTTGAATTTAAGCGGGGATTTTTTTATTTTTTTTATTTGATTTACTTTAAATGAAAATATAAATTCAGGATTTTTATTTCAAAATAAAAATGGAAATTTTGGAAAAAAAAAATTTTTTTTAAATTTATTTCCGATACGCGACTATCTTACACTAGCACCAGGGTCATTAATAAGTTATACGGGCTACAGAACTCTTCTTAAAATAATCATGATAGCGTAGGGCATGGGAGATTAGGCTTTTATATGAGCTTCAAGCTCCTACAAATCCATCGAACGGTTGTGAGATAAAGTAATACGATTTTAAAATTGATTTTGGCATTCCTAGAAATCTTAATAAAAGGTCATTCAAAAAGCTACGGTTATAGCGTTAAATATGATAGCCTTTCTCCCAGACTTTTTTTTCCAATATTCTGTGGATACCTTAAAGATTGTATAACCTGTAACTATAGAATATTCTTACGGACTACAACTGTATCCAAAATCAACACTCTTCTCTTTAGAACTAATCTGAGGTGTAGTTTCGAAGGCAGTTTATTCTTTTGTAGCAGTTTTTTCAAACACTTGTTTGAACATTACGATAATTCACGAATGTTAGTTATTAAATACTCCAGCTTTAGTTTTATCCCCGAGCTTTATCCACGTACATACTGCTTAATGGTGATAATGATACTGTCTCCCAAAACACAAAATCCCTTTGTCTGGCAAATCTTTATGCAACAAAGCCAAAATTGGCCGTGTTCTGTGTTACCATCTTATTGAAACCACATACCGTCCAGTACATCATAGTGAATTGCAGACCAAAAAAGTAGATTATTTATACGCCCACAGATCTCTGAATTGATGAAAGCTCTTTTTCCAGAATTCGAAAAAAAAACGTTTCAATGATACCTCTACACCATTATGATCACTAAACAGCTACTTTTTACGCATGCAATGGCTTTCCCTCCACCATTTATTAGTCTTTCGAGCACCATATGTAACTATTTTGTTGGTGGACATAACTAACGCGTGAATTAAGGGCAGCACAGCTGTAAAAAATTTTTATTCGCCATTTCATCATTGAAAACCTGCCTTAGCACCTAATCAGCATATTTACAGCGCCTTGAATGGTGAATCGGCTGTCTATGTTGCGTGATTTGCAGATGGATTTGTAAACCTGTATGCAAAATAAACCCGCATGATAATCCTAAATGCTTGGAGTGCCTTGGTATCGAAAATTTTGGACTACTTTCACACTTGCTGCAACCACTACTTCCATTTTATAAGCCGTCAATATGAGATTCATAAAATCCAAGTATATTTTGATCATTCGAATGTAATCGATGAACATCCATCTTTACTGGGTCTTGCTTCCTTAATACCATAGTAGCAGGCTTTGGGGAAAGAACGTATTTCCAAAGATGACTTTTTTAGTCTGGTTCTCTCCGAACATGAATAAATTTCGTTTTGATTGAAATAATTTTTGAATATTTTATTGTCAACGCGCCTAATATCTAATAATTCTCTGTTCCCTCGGTTTATTTCCCTGACTGCTTGTGACGCATTTAATTTGTTAAATAAAACCGTTAATGTAATTTATATTGTTGTGTATGCAACAAAAAACCAAAAACAACAATAACAGCAACAAACAAAATAAAACCATTGTGTGTTATTGTAGTCGAATGTTTATTTAAGTGTTTTGGTTTAATTTTGCAAGTACGTGCCTTCTTTTTTGCCTTTCCTTCTCTGTAGACAACTACTCGTTTAAACACCACACTATTACTAACACATTTAAACATGTCACCACGGCATAGCATAGCAAACAACACATACTGAATACGTATTATTTACAGTGAAAACGTTAGAAATTAAAAACAATGGCGGTAAAGGTGGTATTAAACAATAGTAGTGTTACCATCACCACTACTTCACCTACTACTACACTACAGAGCTCTTGCATACGCTCTTTTGCTCTCTCGTTGCTTTATACACTCAGCATATGTGACATTTTTCATTGTCCTCTGAAAACTGATTTCTATTTTTTTTACTAAAGTTTCTCAAGTGTTGTACGATATAGTAGCAGAGTATTTGTGTGTGTGTGTGTGGGGGTTTTTTTTTGTAAATAAGAGCGCAACCAGCCGTAATGTTATTTAGACAAAGGTTTTTGCATACAAGTTGTGTGTTGTATGGCATTTACTATGTATATCGTATATTTGGTTGTGGTTGTTGTAGTTGTTTGTTTTGTATTTTTAGTTATTTGTTTAGGACAACAACAATAGCTTTAGTATGGTGTAACGCTATTTGTTATTGTTTGGGGAGAAGAAAAAATACTCTCTTGTACACATGCATACAGACACGGTTTACTTATTCATTAAAATTCTATTATTCACTACGTGATTTTTTTCTTCTTGTTCTCCCTCTCTATAACATTTTTCTCTTGTATGTGAGTGTAAGTAAGTGTGTGTGTGAGTTACAATAAAAGTTGATGGTGTAAAATTAAACAATTCGAGGCTCATTTAACAAAAACGAATTGTAACCATTATTGCAGTTTCAAATCATTTTTGTTTCTCTTTAATTGTGTTTGAGTAGTAGTATGTGCATGTGTATGTGTTTACCGTAATGCTATTGTATTACGGTATACAATTGTTGTTATAAGAGTCAAATGTTTTATTGTTCGAGTAACAGTAGTAGTAGAAGCAGCCGTAATAGTAGTGGTAGTGGTGCAAATAAAACCATGACACATGTTTTGTTTAAATGCATGCAAATTAGTTTGTTATTCACTGGCAACAGTGGCTATTATGGCCTGTATTTTGTTTATCTTGTTCGACCTCTCCCTCTCCCGCCCCCTCCCAAAAATAACTACTGTTTACGTGTGTTTTTTTTTTGTTTTCTATTTTTGAATAGTGTCCACCCGATACATGGTAAGCCAAGTGCTAAGTAAAGGATTTTTGTTTTTCACAAAAACACCAGCAGCTAATTTGTTAAATTGTTGCACCAAACACCTTTCTCTTCCATAGAAAATTATACGCATTTCAACGAACATATTGCACATTGCATAGCTTAAATCGAAGCTCAATTAGTGTGTTTAGTTACAGCAACTGGTTATGGAGTAAATGACTTTCCTGAGAGATGGATTGAGATTGGAGATTATTTAAAATGTTTTCGTAGAATGGATTTAGAAATTTATTATTGTATACAATTCGCCTTCTCCTATGCCTATATAAGCGACTTTGTAAACTGTTTACATTATAACTTAATTCTTATTTAATTGATCCCTTCAACCACGATTACGACCTAGCTTCTCTCACCACTTATATTGTGATTGTTAAGTGCATCCATGAGTGACAACACCTTTAAACTGAAGGATTGCAACCTAGCTTCTCATATCAGTTACGTTATGTGTGCTAAGAGTATCCATGAGTGATGGGACCTACAGCTTAAAGTCGACCCTGAAGGTCGATGGTAATTTTATTTATTTTATTTTTTGCCAGATGATTGCTGAGAGCCCTCCTCTCGCCGAAAGTAATATTTTTTTCGTATTTAGATTTGTTCGCAATGTCTGAGCCGGAGATTGAACCATGTGGGATCGCTAGACAACAGGCACTTCATTACAGCAACAGAATCGACAAAACCTAACTGGCAGTTGATTGACTGCTACACTATTGGTAACATAAACACTCTTTCACATTTTCAACGTAAGCTAGTTTTTCTAAGGGCTTTATATGAGTATAGAGTGTGCGATATTAAATTGCCTTACAAGCTAGAAGAAGAATAAGTATATGCTAATGTATCTGTAAGTGGGTCTGTGTTGGATATCCAAGTTTGTATTCGAAATCATTCACATTGAATTCATCGAAAAATGATTTAAATTTTATGCCGCTTTAATTGAATTTAAATTCTCTATTTTTCTCCTTCTACCCTTTCCTAGTGCTCTCGTATTTGCATATTAAATGCTTAATTAGTTCTTGGATTTATTTTTTTTAATTTTTTTGTTTTTAATGTAATTATTTACAAAAGAGAATTTAAATAATATCGTGTATAATTAAAATCAATTAAAAAAAAAATTTCAAAAATGTTGGAAAAAAATTGTACAAATAACTGGCATGAATTATTTACAAATACACACAATCAAATCAAATATTCCATTTGTTGTTTGCACTCCCAAATGGCGCAGATTTAATGGTTAATTTTCGCTTCTTTTTTTTCTATCTCTTAATCACATTCCTAACGCATACATGAATATTCAGGAATATTACAAAAGTTTTGGGGACTGGTAGCGTAGTCGTAAAACTTTAAGTTAATGAAACTTATTTTATATGTATAGAACGTGAGTAATTACTCAATTGATTTCTGAGGACTAAGAACACTTTTCTATTTCACAAAGGACATCATAAATAACATAATTGGCCATTACAACCCTTCAGTCAGGATTACGGCCTAGCTTCTCACACCACTCATGTTGTGTGTGTTAATTTTATACAAGAGTAGTGGGACCTACAGTTTAAAGTCGACTCCGAACGGCAGAGTTTTTGAGAAACTTTTCATGGCAATTTTATTTACTCTCCGAGTTTTTGCCAGAAATCTGCTGAGAGGAAGTCGCCGAAGAAATATTTTTTCATATTTCGTTTTGATGTCTGACCTGGGGTTTGAACCGTGGCCTTACTTCTAATAAGCCATTACACTATCTGCGAGACTATGGCGACTACAAAGGACATTAAGATATATAGGCATCCGTTAAGTTATCATAGTAAATTATACGGAACATAAAATGAATGATTGAATGAATAATTATTAATCGCAATTCGATTGGGTCTTAGGACAAACATGTGAAAAAATTTCACTCGCTTCCTTCTAGTTCTCCAAGTCCTTCTCAGTATGTGTTTTAAACAGCAGCTTTCGCTGCGCGAGAATTCATCCACAAAAATATTCTTACTGGAGTTTCTTCACTCACGACACGACATATCCTAGTCAATGTAGACTCTGCTCTTAGACTGAAGGCATTTATAATAACTCTCTGTTTATATGGCTAAAGAAAAAATTATGAATCAAGACAGGCTGCCTTCCAAAATGTATCAATACAAAGTTTGTATGCAGTTCTACTACTGTATACAGACTATGTAGATATGCAAAGTAACCAAACAATGCATCAACTATAAATCCGATGCCTGATTGCTTTTTGACTGCTTTAAAAATACACATTGACGACGTTTTGAAATGGAATACATTGTATATATTTTGTACAGCGGCATCATGAAACACGATACTTTGTTCAAACACAAAGCAACTAACATTTTGGAAGGCAGCCACATGCTAAAGAAAGGAATACATCATTGCCTGGTATAGAATGCCTAAGTATTAAAATATTTGTCTGTAAAAAAACATGTTTCAATTGTTAATGACGGTTTTAAAACAAGGAGAGCAACACAATCTGTACGAAGAATAATAAAAAGTCATAAAGGAAAAATGTAAATATAAAAGACAGAAGGGTTAGTAAAGCATATAACCGGATCGAAGAAAATTAAAGTACGTGTCTAAAGTACATTAAAAAAATGAGCAATGTAATGTAACAATTTTCTTGCCTTTGTTTTGTTGGCCACAACCTGTTATAGTTTGAATAAAAATGAGTGGGTGTTGCTTTACGATTGCATTTGACACAAATTTAGTGCAATTTTATTTCATTGCTTTTTTAATTTTTTATTTATAAATCATTTTAAATGTTGTCCTTTTAATTTCTTTTTCATGCTCTCTCACTCTCTCTCTCTCTAAATTGCTTACAACTCTGTTACAATGTACACGCCTGCTGGAGGTGTAAATAATTATACGCCTTTTAAAAAGTGAGGCATCCATGATATTAAAAACAATTACATTAATTGATCCATAATACCAGGGCATTTAAAAGAAAATTATGGTGGTATAAAAAACTAGAAATTACAGTGAATGAATTACTTGTAACAACAATTTTTAAAGCATAACTATAGGCGTTATAGAAAATAGCCTGCTGATATGCTTTAAATTGTAAAGATTTTTGAAATGATTTTTGGAAATCATATTTTCTTTCAATTTTATTTTCTAATTTTGTGGATTCTTCTTTCTTGAAATAATTTCTTAATGTGTTTAATTTTTAAAGAAAAAAAAACCCATATGCTCTCTGATAGCGTATGTAAATAATTATTTTAAAAGTTTATTTTCATTTTATTTTCTTTTTTTTAAGTGCATTTCTCTGTAATATTTAATATTTGTTAAAAACAATTTGAAAGTTTTTCATTAGTTTTTATAGGACTTTCAAAGAAAGCCAGTAAGTAAAAGGAGTTAATTCTTTAAAGGCCATTTAACAATTTAGATTTAAAGAATGCCTATTAAAGACCTTAAAAGAAAAAAGTTCTTAAAATCCTGTTATTGAAATTCTTTCTGCCCAAATGCATGCTTTAATTACTTTTAATAGAAAATGTTTTAATTACTTGCCAGTTCTGTTCTATTGCCAACTGACTTACTGACTGTCTTACAAACAAACTCATACACATATTTTGTTTATGCTTGAAGACAGCTGGTCCCTTTTTCTGTGTTAGACCCTGCAGTTAGTTTTGGTTTCTTGTTCAGAAAAAAACTTAAAAAAAAATGTAAAAAATTAATAAACTTTAGAGAAATTAAAATGATTTGAATTTTTTATATATGCACACATTTATCTTAATTTATTTAGTATATGTACATTTGTATTATGTATGTATATACATACATACATTGAAGATGTTCATATAAAGTTTTCAAATATATTCTTTAAGTGAAATTATTAGGGGTATTCACTTAATGAAGCATGCACAAGAACAACAGTACTTGCACATATATACATAATTGGTCATTACAACCCTTCAGTCAGGATTACGACCTAGTTTCTCACACCACACTGTTGTGTGTGTTAATTTTATACATGAGTGGCGGGACCTACACTTTAAAGTCGACTCCGAACGACAGATTTTTGAGAAACTTTTCATGGCAATTTTATTTTACTCTCAGAGCTTTTGCCAGAAATCTGCTGAGAGGAAGTCGCCGAAGGAATACTTTTTGTATTTTGTCTTGATGTATGGTCTGGGGCTCGAACCCTGGCTTTACGTCTAATAAGCCAACACACTAACTACTAGACTACGGCGACTAGTCCGCTGTTACATACATACATACATAATTGGTCATTACAACCCTTTAGTCAGGATTATGACGTAGCTTCTCACATCATACATGTTGTGTGTGTTAATTTAATACATGAGTGGCGGAGCCTACAGTTTAAAGTCTACTCCGAATGACAGATTTTTCAGAAGCCTTATTTCATTTTACTCTCAGAGTTTGCTATCAGAAGATTTCTAACAGGAGGTAACGGATGAAATATTTTCCTCATTTCGTTTCTAAATGCCAATTGGAATGCTCTGAAACTGATTCCCAAGTATAGTAGGCAATCTAGATAACCTAAGAACATCTAAGATGTCAAATAAAGTTCATGTAGCATAAATAGTGTTAACCAATGTAGTTATTAATTCAAATTTTTTTAATTTTATTAATTTCAAATTTTTTCCCGCTTTTTTTTTTTTTTTTTTTTTTTTTGGAACAAATAAAATCATGATCTTAATGATGCAGCAGCAAGAAGAGAAAACCTTGAATATTATTTTCAAATTTCATATCAATTTACTTACAGCTACTCCCTCTCTCTCTCCCCTCTGTCTCTCTCCGAATACTTTACATTAAACCAATGCCTCAGCATATGTAAACTATTACAATATTATAGTATGTATGTGTGTGTATTCAATATGTGAGTGTATGGGTTTTACAAATTGAAATACTTTTGAGAATTGACCAACATTTTGGCAAGACTTGAGAGAGAAGCCTCGCTCGCAGCAGCAGCATATTTTAATAGGCGTATGTATTTTACAATAATTTCATTATGTTGTCGTCGTGTGTGTGTGTGTGTATAAACATTAAAGAATTTAAAATAAAAACAAAGAGAGAGAGAGAGCGGGAGTGCGTAGGAGTGTGTATGTAATGGTAATTAACTTTTGCATAAGTTAAGCTAAACTAATGCCCCAAACACACTGGTTGAATTCGTTGTGGGCTATAAAATGGCTCTTTCTGCTATAAATACCAAATATGTAATTGTTATTGTTGTGGATGCAGTTGTTGTTGTTGTTGTTGTTGTTGTTGTTACTCTTTAAAAATATCCTAAAGGGAATAAAGTGAATTGTGTTTGTTGTTGTTTGAGCAAAACATTTCCGTTAAATATTATTGAAAATATTTTTCTCATAATTTATAAGCAAACCGAACAGAAACAAAATTCATTGAAAATTTCTCCTTTCTCTTCGTTTTTGTGTGTGTGTGTGTGTGTGTGTGTATGGGCGAGTGTATGTGCGAGTGTATGTGTATATTTTTTCTAATCCCAAATGTTTACAAAACTATGATTGTATGCATGTATTGTAGTATGACTGTATACATGTTTACAACGAACAACACCAACCAGTGTTACAATACACAGTCATTGTAACTGTTTTTAGTTAAAACGGAACGATAATAATCCCTTGTGATATACAAATTTTGTTAATGTGTGCATTTTGTGTGTGCGTAGGTTTGTGTGTTTTTAATATTTCAAAACAAACCAAAAAACAACAATAACAACCACTGTTAAGAGCCACACAAATTATATTGTTGTATGTGTGTTTAATATCGTTATCGAGAAGAGAGAAAACATACTGAAAATGGTTATGAAGAGAGTTTGTAACAATGTTTAAAGAGGAACTATGGAAATGGAAAATATTGAATTCAATTGAAATTTGCGTAGCAAATATTTTCATACGGGATTTATTTTAAAATCTATAAAGTACTATTTAAAAAGTACCCGTAGTTTTTTACAAGTTCCTTAAAGAAGCATTGGGCCTCAGTAAATTACTTACTTAATTGGTCATGACAACCATCTTGTCTGGATTACAACCTACCTTCTTACAACATCCATGATGTATTAATTTTATCTGTGACTAACGGGACCTACAGTTTAAAGTCGACTCTGAACAACAGATTTTTGAAAAACTTTTCATGGCATTTTTATTATACTCTCAGAGTTTTCGCCAGAAATTTAATGAGAGGAAGTCACCGAAAGAATTTCCTTGGTCTGAACCGGGGTTCAAGCCACAACAACACACTATCTACTGGACATCCAAACAGTGTAGATTCGATACGTTCGATAATTAAGTTTTCTGATGTTATGTTTTCATATAAACTGTCTGATACCTTCAGTGTAGTCTGGGTGGAGGTCCAGACTCTTTAAAAGCGACTCAATGCTTGTTAAGTGATGGTATTTTACTTGAAAATTTTTGAATTTTCACAGGTAGACAGTTTGCAATCAAGTCCCTAACAAACGCCAACTCAACGACCGTTCTCGTGCATGAATGCTGGGGATTTCGCAGAGAAATTTTAAATCATTCAAAGGTTACCTTTACATGGATTAGTAGAACATAGGGATATCGTAGGGTATTGTACTACGGCACAGTGCCTACAATCTTTAATATGGTACAGAGCATAGGTGTTCCGGTTAACTGGGTAATTCTTCGGTTGTTTTTTTAGGAAATTTCAACGTCAATGGCAGAGGAAGGGTACCTATAAAACTTCTAGGCTCTGCTGTGCTAGTATGGGTAAGTGGAGGAGTGTTTGTCCTTAAATCACATGCTCATCGCATGCACTATTGGGTTCTTAATTTGCACTGTCTTATTAGAATACATTCCGATGACTTGACACTTCCTTTTAGTTGACTTCTACAGAAGCTGTGGATCTTAGGACGATAAAGGGATTGTATTCCAGCTGTTTTACCAAAGGCTGGCTTTTACCCCGAGGAAGCGCAGGTTTTGATTTCTCATTTTCTATCACCTTTGACAGAAATCTGGCCAAGGCTGGATAGAAGGCGCGTGGCAGTTATGTTTAAACTCCAGCGAAGTACGCTCAGCACTTTCCTCGGGGTTATTACGGGGCATTGTATTATATTATAGGAACGCATGAGAGGCATATTGGTCTTGGACGCTTTGCAAATGATTTCTACAGAAGCTGTGGAGATGAGGGGGATAATGAGACTGTTCTTCACCTACTGTGTAATGCCCGGCACTTGGTCGGAGGAGAAAGAGGTAACTGGGTGCGTACTATATGTAGGAACTGGATGAACTGTCATGCATTGATATTGACAGTCTGAGTCGCTTCATCGGAAGCTCCGAGTGGTTCCTGGACTAG
Organism: Sarcophaga subvicina; assembly: GCA_936449025.2. Classification (NCBI taxonomy): domain Eukaryota; kingdom Metazoa; phylum Arthropoda; class Insecta; order Diptera; family Sarcophagidae; genus Sarcophaga; species Sarcophaga subvicina. The sequence continues at coordinate 89,571,901 of OW388081.2, read as the reverse complement.
GGGAAAATATGAAGCTGTGGTATCACTATGGGCCCATTATGTAGCCTAAGTGTTTCCGTTCATAACTCCAGCGAGGGGATAGCCACTTCTACCTTCTACCATCATCTTTAACTGAAGAAATAATACAAAAGCATGATTTATTGATGATTATTGACTTATTGGTGAGGAATTATTATTCCCCGTATTGGATATTGATTTGCGCATTACAATGGTCCAAACGTCTGATTCAAATGTGACCTTCAACAAACATAACCTGCTTGCATTTACTACACAAATACGAGGATATCTCCATAGTACGGTGTTTTTGTACAGTTGTACAACTGTATAGTTGGAAATTTAAAATTTTCATTTTGATTTTAGATCCACTTGGCATTCTGTGGCGATTTAAACGTTAAATTTCCCTATAGCTCACATGTTAGCCATGTGACACAGATGAGCTTATAATCCCCGTTTAGATTAACTATTAAAATTTATTTAAAATTGAATTTCTATAAAGAAAACATAAACAAATGAAATTATTTTTCTATAAAAATTCTCTCCATTTTAATACAATTTTACACCTTCAGAAAATATTCTTATAAAACACGACACGACACGACACACGATAACACCATTGATAAACCATTAGCAGTTGGGAGTGAAGTGAGCTTTTTATTTTGCGAAAATCAATTGAAAATTCAAAAATAAATGGCGTCATATAGAAATATTATAAGAACGAAAGGCTGGGGGGGAGGTGCAAATTTCTTGTGCTTATTCTGCATTTTAAATAATTTATGAAATTTTACACTTAAACAAACGACCAGCAAAGAACAGAAGCCTGCAAAGGATACCATAGGACAGAGGAGACCAGAGCATTTCTGTGTTGTTTGCGACACCATTTTTTACTTTGCAACAGGCCAGCACAGTATACTACATACCTACAAACACTTCTAGACTTCTGCTAGAAACAAATGTACGACGAGACACTAACTAATAAATGTATGAGAATAAGAGAACCCGAATATATATACTCATACACAATTTATGATTATTAAAGGTACAATACCAATATCAACGTAAAGAAATTCTATAAAAAAAGACTTTCCAAAGAAAAGGTGGGGTGGAAGGGGAGGTAAAGAGCAAGCAAGCGGCTTTAAAAACAAGACTATTGAAGTATTAATGGCAGGCAGTCCATATAGACTACTACTAATGTGCCACAATGGACAGTGAAAATAATTTTCGTATCTATACGAATAACGTGTTACAAAAAAAAAAAAAAAACAAGGAACATGTGTTTTCGTTGCTTTTCTGAGCAAATATTGGCAGAACTCTGGCGCGTTAACCTGGCCATTATATGTGTACTATGGCAGACAACGTGTGTGTGTGTGTGTGTGTGAAAAAACAGCAGCAATTGCATTTTTAATAGAGTAGTAAAAACGACAACAATAACAATAACAACAACAATTACGACAACACACAGATATATAATAGCAATAACAACAACAATTTTTTTTTTACCAACTATAGGCAAGGGCCATACATAGGTACACTCTTCTCCCTCGCCCCTTACCCACAAGAATACAAGGCCAGCATACCCAACAAACCAAAATATAACAAAAATAGTAACACAACTCGCCGTAGTGTAGTAGATAGTGTGTAAGGCTTATCAGACGTGAGGCCGTAATTCAAACCCCAGTCCAGACATCTGGAACGAAACAAAATATGAAAAAAAAGCATTTCCTTCGGTAACTATCCTTCAGCAGTGTTCTGGCAAAAACTCTGAGAGTAAAATAAAAAATTGTCATGAAAAGTTTCTCCAAAAATCTTTCGTTCGGAGTCGATTTTAAACTGTAGGTCCCGCCACTCGGGGATAAAATAAAACACACCCAGCATGGGTGCTGTGAGAAGGTAGGTTGTAATCCTAACTAAAGAGTTGTAATAACCAATTGAGTAAGTAAGTAAGAGGCTTTAATTCATCTTCAAATAATTTCTTTTGGATTGCCCAGACTACTCTGAAAGCTGCATCATACAAATGTTTGAGTATGGGTAGGTGCTTGCCTTGCTTACGAAGTGTTGGCCTTTAAAACGAATCTTGCAAAAGTTTCCATTCCTATTACTTGTGTGCACATGAGAAATTAAATTGTTTGCTGGGTTTTCATCACACAATACAACGTCTATTAAAGCTTGTAAAACAAGTATGTGTTTATGTATGTATGTGGTTGTGTTTGTGCTTGTGTATGTTTGTATAGAATACATTCAATACAAATGTAAGTTTTTATTGCAAATGCTCATAAAATATTAACAAATTCATTTGTTATATCAACGAAGCGGCAAAAATTCTTGCCATACGTTAAGCACTAACAAACACACACACACACACATAACTACACTCTAATTCGCAGAGAGAGAGAAAGAGAGTGAAGGACAAGCACAAGTGATTTTTAATATGTATGTATATGAGTGTGTGTCTCTGTTATAAAGTAGAGAATAAAATGTTTGCAGTAAATAACCTTGTAAGTATTAAAATACAACAACAACAAAAATTACTGACTGCAATGAACAACACAGGATCATTCTCTCTCTCTCTCTCTGTCTTACTTCATCTGGCTTTCACAGGTCAAACTTGACTACAAACGCATATTTAATGCAATACACATATACACATACATATAAACGAACACTAGCAAACATTAGTACTCTGGAGCTAAAGTTGAAATTAAGGTATTATTTCCCTTTTGTTTTTATTTTTTTTTATTATTTTTGTCAGCAAACAGAAAAAAATATGCCAACAACAAAAAGAAATATTATACAATAAATGTAATTCATATACATTACATTACATTCATACATATGTAATGTATGTACTTACATACTGTATGTATGTTGTACATATATTTACAATCTTATTTACTATCGTTTGTAAACAACATCCAGAGTAAAAATAAAACAGCAACAACAACAGAAAATATTTCGTTTTACATTTTGTTTAGTTTACAGACTTAAAACGCATTAAAATCACTTTAAAGTTAAAAAAAAAATAAACAAAAAAAATTAATTAAAAAAATATTCTAAAATTTTAAAAAATCTCAGAATAAAATTTTTATCTCAACATACATAAGATTTTTTGATTGTTTTTGGGTTCAAAACCTCGCTTAACATATGTTGTAAGAATTCAAATCTAAGTAAAGAATACTGGAAGATTGAAATCATTAACAGCCATTTTAAAATGTCTCAAATAGCACCCAAATGTGTCTAGTAAAACGATTTTAAAATGTTTCTCAAAATTTTCATTGAAAAAAAGCCTGAAATTCTGTATCACAAGAGCTCAAGCCGAGGGAAATATGACTTGCTGTGTTCATTATGAAAAACCGTTATGTTTAAATAAGTACTCTATTACTATAGTCTGAAGCACAAGAAGTCGTATCTAAAGCTAGGCCAACTAGCCAAATCAACCTCTAAACCGAACAGCTCACACGTCAAGTGAATGCTTCTATATTTGAGGGCCAAAAGATTCCCACTCTTTATGTGGAGTGTTAAAAACAAGTCGGGCAATCGATAGGGATTCATCGTAAAGTCAGCATTGAAACACAACAGAAATATGCAAACAATCATGAAATAGTGATTTACCATCATGACAAAGCTCAGTAAATTGTGCAAAAATGACAAAAAAAACAAACTGCCGTCTAGAGTTGATGTTTTGATGCATAGATTAGGCTCTGACTGGAATACACTTTAATTTAGCACAGGTTTCTATCTGAAATCGCCGTAGACTAGTAGGTAGTCTGTTAGCTTATTAAACGAAAAGCCAGGGTTCAAACCCCACCCCAGACATCATAACAAAATACAAGAAGTATTTCTTCGGCGACTTCATCTCAGCAGATTTCTGGCAAAAACTCTGTGAGTAAATAAAATTGCCATGAAAAAGTTTCTCAAAAAATCTGTCGATCGGAGTCGACTTTTAAACTGTAGGTCCCACCACTCATGTATAAAATTAAAACACACAACATAAGTTGTGTGAGAAGCTAAATCGTAATGCTGAGTAAAGGGTTGTAATGACCAAATATGCAAGCATGTAAAGAGCTTCATAAATCCCTCGATTACCAGGCGAACCTTTTTAACACAATCGTTAACTACCAGGCATAGGTGCCTATTCGCCATTTTCGGTCGTTACGAACACGTCTTATGCATCTGAGTATTGACAATGTGTTGCTGATACAAATCCATAAAATTTGTTGATCGCTTGCAAAATTAATATCATATCACTTTTTATCTATCATCTAAATGATATCAAAGCCAAGAAGCTTGGTGTCTGCGTTTGCTAGCACAGTAGCTTTAATATACAGTGAGCGCCATAAGTGAGTCAACACTTTTGTTCTTAAGTATAAAACAGTTTTGTTCTTAAGTATAAAAAAAAGTTCCTTTATCATGAATTGTTGTTTTTGTTTTAACATTTTATAAGTAATAAATAAACGTTTTTATTTTTGGAAATTTATTCGTCCTAAGAAAATGAATTATTTCAGTGGTATTTACTCACTTTTGGCGCTCAGTGTATGCATGCTCACGCCTTAAACCCAACAAGGAGGCAATATAGAATGTATCGCCATCTCATTTGTAGTCATCCGCATTTAATTTTTTATTTTAGAAGTGTTGAATGGTTTTAAGACAAGTTTGACCCAAGTGCACTATGTCTGTGTAAAATATTCTCAAAAAAAAAAACTTCTCTTCTAATAGATAATATACGCCTTGAAATATGAAATGATGTTATCTATCGGATAGGTCAGTCTAAAATCACTTGGAGCCATTTCATAGCAGTCATTCTAAGTTACGGATGCGCTCTTCACATCAGATTTTTCAAAAGCCTATGATTTGCAAGCCTTCTCAGGCATGACATTCATACAATCGACCTCTTTTTAAGTATTTTCCCAGGCACCATATAAAAGTGTCGCAGGCTATATTTAGGACGGAGGTCCCCAATTTAAGAGATCAAGAGATTTCTGTCAAAAACTTTGAGAGTAAAATAAAATTGCCATGAAAAGTTTTCCAAAAATCTGTCGTTCGGAGTCGACTTTTAAACTGTAGGTCTCGCCACTCATGTACACAGCATAAGTAGTGTGCGAAGGCAAGTCGGAACCCTGACTGCAGGGTTGTAATAACCACTTATGAATGTATGTATGTATGATATTATCAAGACAGCAAAAATCTTGGACATCTTATCATGCATGACATGACCTTTTAGTTAATTTAACGTCCAGAGTCAGGGTTTAAACTAGGCCCTATTAAGCCGTTTTAAGTGTTTTATATTCTGTTTAAAAGATTATTTAATTTTTCCTAAAATCATTATCTTTGACTCGTTGTTTTGCTGTTCAATATGAAATCATAACTTTTTTTAAATTTAAAAAAAAAACAACCTCAGGTGTTTTCTTAAAACATTGTCCAACCACAACACAGTGGTGGTGTAGTGACTGTGTTAAATATTTTCTCTAACAATTACCAGAAATTTTAATAGAAACTGTAAAGTATTGTTATTTGACCAAAAAAAGAGGGATATAGGAGGGAATACAAATTCAATCAACACGGGCTAAGAGGAAATGTTGATAAACTAAACAGAAAATAGACTGAAAAGTGTGTCTGTCTTAATGCTAAAACAACATTTAAAATATTCAAGCTTTTAGTCAAGCGTACTGTAACTACAAAAATATATACCTTCTTAGGATGCAGTTGCTTGGTGTTGGTGTAATTGTTGTTTGTGATGATTCTTCTGAACCTGTGCTGTTGGCTTTATAAACTACATTGAAAATATTCAATGGATTTTATTACTATGTACTGAAGAAAGATACAAATAATGTTGTTGTTGTTGTTGTTGCTGTTGTTTGTTGTATATCGTATAGAATAGATTTTTTTGTTTTTGTTTTTTTGCAATTTCTAAAGTAAATATTTAAGCTGCTTCCAGCCACCATAAATGTAAACAAATATTTACAATAACTTGTCAAGAAATAATCGACAATATTGATGAGTATATTTTTGTAATAAAAACACAAAAGAAACAACAACATCAACAAGTAAATGGAAACTTAAAACTTATACAGAGAAACAGATTTACCATAGCTTTTTAGCCTTACTTTAGTGGATAAGACTTGTCTGTAATAAACTTTAATTTGTTTTTTTTTTCTTCTTCTTTTTCGTTATCTTTGCAGCCATGAATCACCTTGACAAATTACGCTTGTGGGGTAAAGCGATACGTGTTATGGCCAGCAAACATCAGGCTGTACAACTGCCAAAAGAAGGACAACCAGATGCCGGCCTTACACGTGACTATTCTCAGAATCCATTGCATCGATTCAAGAAACCAGGCAGCAAAAACTATCAAAACATCTATCCGCCATCGGCGACATTGCATTTAAGTAACATTCCGTAAGTACATCTATCACCACTCTTTCCTTTTTTTGTTTTTCTCAATACGGGTTTAAAATAAAAAAAAAAATTCAAAGGGAAACATGACAATGCGGGCAAAGAGAAAATGTAGAAAAGTTCTTACATTTTTTTTTTTAATTTAACAAACAAATCTAAAATAAGAACAATTTAAATAAAGCATTAAAGTTTTCAAACGCCCTACTTTAATTGTAGCCAGTAAGCCAAATACTATCACATTCGAGGCCATGATCAATCTCGCTAAAGAAGAATCTTTAAACTCTGTTCACTGTTCGAAACTTGCCTTCAGACTCCAACTTTATGAGCGACCTACATGAACTTCCAGATTTATGTGACCTTAAACGTCACTGGATTAATGTGATATGGCGCCATTTCACTGAAATATACCTGACCTTATTTTAAGTTTTTAAAAATCTAGTCATTCTCTGTATCTGAGCACAATACATTGATTATAATCACCTTACAGTTCTTTAATAACAAATACTTTGGCTTAGAAGACTTTATAACCTGCTTTCAGCCTAAGTTTGTATTTATCCTGGTGTGGTGCCATCCGTAAGACCATTATTTGATCTAATTCTGCATAAGTTTTGACTATCAGGGTGGAATTATTATGGTTCCAAAGTCCTATAATAATCAGTCCCAAAGATTCGAATGATGCTGCAGTCCCCATTTACTCCTAAACTTATTCTCTGTTGCAATTTTTCTGATTTTTCTCTGTTCCCTAGAAAAATTTTTGTACTGAAAACAACACTTAGGGGATGCCTCCTATTCATGCTATGCATTGTCGCAGAATAACGAAAGGTTGGGTTAGGTTAGAGGACGTGTAGTTGTCAATTAAGACAAGTACAGTACCCGGAGGTCGAATTGACCCATTGTACAACGTCCTAGTTTCTCACACCACTTATGTTGTGTGTGTTAATTTTATACATGAGTGGTGGGACCTACAGTTTAAAGTCGACTCCGAACGATATATTTTTATTTATAGAGAAACTTTTCATGGCAATTTTTATTTACTCTCAGAGTTTTTGCCAGAAATCTACTGAGAGGAAATCGCCGAAAAAATACTTTTTATATTTTGTCTTTGATGCCTGGCCTGGGGCTCGAACCCAGGCTTTTGCGTCTAATAAGCCAACACACTACCTACTAGACCACGGCGACCTCATAATAACGAAAAGTATGTTACAAAAGAGGGGAGTAAGCAGTGTGCGATAAAAAAAGCCTTTAGTCAGAATTACAACCTAGCTTCACACACAACCCATGTTGTGTAACTTAATCTGATCCATGAATTCGCCGAAAATACAACCCCTAGCAGATTATCACCAACCTGCGGGCCCACTGTCTTCAATTTAATGTTTTCTTCGTAGATGGCTGCTAGGCAACCCTTCCCTAAAATATATTTTTCGAAATACCAAACAAAAGAGTCACAGGGCACATCTAATAAGGCCTATTGATCGTTTCCAATCAGAAAATATTTTGAACTTCGTTGTTCAATTTCAAGACCACTTTACCGTATCAATTGGTTGCAGTTCCATTTCATTAAGCCGAAAACGTGAAATCTTTTCATTCTTTTACATTCTTGTGAACAGTGCAGCTCAAATTTAGTTGGCTTAACACGAAAGCAGATTTAATTACGCCAATAATCGAATGCGGAAATCATCGTCAATTCGTATTGTATTCCTTTCGAATACTCTCAAGGCTGCATCATCAGGGCTTAAGTTGTTTATTGAAAATCAAATTGGGAAGTCAAAGACAAGTTGCCTTGCGGAATATTACTTCCGGGTAGCCAAACATTTGGCAGAATATACATTGTACGTCTGGAATTTGAGTCAATGTCATCTAAGTTTGCGGTTTGTTGGGTATAAAATCTGATATGGAAAAAGACAAACAACACGATTGAAAAAAATTTAATTTAAGGTTTTTGGAAAATAATCCCATCTATGTCTTTCAAATTAGCTTCAACCAGACTTTTTAGCAAAAAAAAAATAGAATAATTGAAAAATATTTGAAAGAAAAATAAACACACAAATTGAATTTAAAAGTAAATATTTGAACAAATGTTTCAACACCGCCAACATCCACGCAAGAAACTTAACTGAAATATTAGGAAACTTCATGAATTCAAAAACAGTTTAAGGCGTGAGCTTGCAAGTACAGCTCGTTTAATACCTTCCCAAAATGGGTTTCCGTCGAAATTATTTTCAAATATTTATCATCTGCCTGTTGGCCTTAATCCACTCGTGTTTGGTTTCGACAGAAATTCAATCGCGCATAGTGGGTGGCAAAGCAACGACTATTAACACGGTGCCCTATTTGGTGCGACTGATGGATAATGGTAGATTCTTTTGCGGCGGCACAATAGTAGCCCAACGTTATATTGTAACAGCAGCCCATTGTGTCAAAGGCGTGCCCGCTCGCCGTTTGACTGTAGTAGCTGGTACTGGAAAACTTTCCGAACGTGGCGTACGCTCTCAAGTTGTCAAGGTTATTTTACCCAGGGGCTTTAACAGGGCATCCATGACTATGGATGTGGCTGTTTTGAAATTAAAAACACCTTTAAAGGGACGTTTTATACGTCCAATAGGCTTGTGCAATAAAGGCTGGCAGCCTGGTGCTAACTTAAAAGTTTCCGGTTGGGGCTTAACCGGAGAAAATGCTCGTTCGACACCTAATCAGGTGCGTACAGTAAATGTCAGATCAATAGCAAAGCCCATTTGTACTGGCAAGTTTAGAGGACAGGCCCCCTTAACAAATACTATGTTTTGTGCCGCCATACCAGGACGCAAAGATGCCTGTTTAGGTGATTCTGGTGGTCCAGCTGTACTGAATGGTAAATTGTGCGGCATTGTTTCATGGGGTATTGGCTGTGGCCGCCAAGCATTTCCCGGTGTCTATACGAATGTGAATAAGGTCAGGGGTTTTATACAAAATGCCATGAAAAGGTGATTATGTATTGTATGGATTTTGAACTTGATTTTTAACTTGTAAGTTCTGGAAAATAAAAATAAAAAATGATTTTTAATCCGTTTTTGTTTAATAAAGAATTATTTTTTAAACGGAATTAATCTTATTCTTATCTGAGGGCGAGTATATATTATAAAGTGGCTTATGGGTCCTGCTGGTTTAATTAAATTTCAATGATTTTTATGAAATTACCAGAGACTTGTTTATTGAAATTGTGTGGTGACGCTTCTCTCCTGATTCATTGCTGTTTACCTTGTAGACGAAGATGTTTTGATCTGGAAATTATTTCTACAACCGATTGCTATGCCGTTGTAATATTAGGGCCGTAACTGCAGCGACTCTAAAACCTTGTGGCAAGAATAACAAACGAAAATACTTACGTTAAGATCCTACGTTTTTTTTAAGATTTTTATAGGAAAGCATCTTTGCTACCGTCCTCTAAAAAACTACCATCATTTTAAGGCATAACGTATTACGTACGTCTTAGAGCTGGTGCTCAAATTGTTTTTATTGATCTCTTTCAATCATTAGTGCGTAAGGCAACCTCGCTTTAATGTTCAAATCATTATGCCGATATTAAGTACCGTAACTTTATCGATCATTTGCAACTTAATTCAATCTCACTTTGAGCTGCTCATACAGCAAAGGCGTTCCGCTAACATTCCTGAGTTCAGCGGGTTCTATCGATACATTTCCAGAGGTTCGAAAGATCCTTTGATTTTTGTCTGACTATGCATTTGAAGGTTTCTCATCTTTATCTGGTCGGTCTAACCTTAGGTTGAATGTATTTTATGTGACAAACAATGACATCACAACAGGCTTATAAGTTTGCTAACTGGCAATACATTGTAAGACAAATAAGGCACTTTCTTTCTGTTTTGCTTAAGTAGGTAGACAGTAGAAGCGACATTTCCAAGCGATTGTTTTGTAATTGTCAACAAAAAGCTATCCTGTGCGTATCGATAATATCAGCTGCTCTCCACGTACGCTTGTCTCCGGCAAGTAAGACGCTATAGATTCGTGTATGACATCTTAGCGGTCAACACCAATATTTCCAATCTCTGCAGATTTCACTTGAAGTCGCTGTTGTCTAGTAGGTTCATAGTTTGTAGGCTTATTAGACGTGAGGCCCCGGTCAAACCATAGGCCAGACATCTCAAATAAAACGAATTATGAAAAAATATTTCTTTGGGGACTTCCTCTTAAAAGCAAAAAACTCTGAGAGTTTCTCAAAAAATCTAACGTTCGTATCCGACTTTAACTTGTAGGTCACACCACTCATGGACGAAATAAACACACAGAATATGTGGTGTGAGGAGCTTGGTTGTAATCCTGACTGAAGAGTTGTAATGCGTACTTCTATCCTACCCATCGTGCCTAACCTAACCTAAGCTTTTTATAAAAGCATTACTTTTTTAAGCTCTTAAAAGGAATAAAAAGTTTTTTCTTTTTATTTTTTATTCTCTGAAGAAAAAAGTCTTAAAATGAAAATAAATTTACCACGTTACCTGTAAGCCACGCATATTATTGCATGCCCTGCTGCAACTTTTCGCATGTCTCCACTTGCTGTGCCAGACTGAAATTCTTTCAACGAGTCCCTCGCTATTGTCTATTGCCTGTGCGCTCGTCATAGGTGGTGTGTAAAATCTATTAGAAAATCGCCTGCAGTTATGATTATTAAATGCACAATGTAAACGAAGGAACACTATAATTAATAACGAAAAATTAATTTCTGTAGACATAGAAAGACAGACAAGCAAGACAAGACAGAACAGGCGTGTGGGTGATGGTATGAGATTTTAAATATTTTATTTAATAATAGGAAAAATTATATTCAATAACTGTTATTAGAATACAATGAATAGAACATAATTAGTTTGTAATTGTGTGTTGTAAAATGAAAAAATAAAACTTGACTTATTTAATTTTTTTTTTTTATTTTCAGATCATCTTGCACTGAGGAAGATATCAAAGAAGCCTTTACCTCTAATAATTTCGAAGTAAAAGCTTTTAAATTTTTCCCGTAAGTAGTGGGCTTTATTCGTTTATATATTCGAAGAATTTTTTTAACAAATTTTTTTTCTTTTCTTTTATTTTTTTGGTTGCTGACTCTTTAGTAAGGATCGTAAAATGGCCTTGTTGCAACTGTCCTCTGTTGAAGAAGCTGTTTTGGCTTTAATTAAAATGCATAATCATCAATTGTCAGAATCGAATCATTTACGTGTTAGTTTTTCGAAATCAAATATCTGAACCAATAATTTGTATCATCAGTTTCATCATAACAACTATCACCATCACCACCACCATCATTATCACAACCAACACCAACAACAGCAACAACAACAGCAACAATATCACTATAATCATCATCAACACCACCACCACCAACAACAACAACAACTACCACACTATTATTTATATACAACTAAAAATCTTTTATTACCCACATAAATCTTTACAACAAAAAGAAGAGATTTTCTGAAAAAAAAATATACAACAACAATATAATTTAAAAAAACAAGAACAAGAAAGGCAGCATATTATGTTATAAAAAAGTTTTCTTTTAGTATAAAATACTAAACAAAAGAAACAACAACAACATACTATATTTAATACTACTACAACAACAAGAACAACAACAACAACCATAAGTTTAAGACAAAAACTTTCAACAGCATTCATAAGCATCAAACTATGTATCTAAGAAGCAGAAGAAAGCGAGAGAGATAGGAACCTTAAGAAAAAAAAGAAAACATTAACAACAAAAAAATAAATAAAATGAAGAACAATCAACCAAGCCAAGTCAAAATAAAATTTATGAAAATATTTCAAATAAAAAACAAACAAAAAAATTAAAAACAAATTCTTTAAAACAATTTTAATTTAAAAAAAATAAAAAAAATAAAAAAGAAGGAAAGATTAATTTTTAAAATTAATCTACTCAAAAGGGTTATTGACCTCCAAACCCCTATCCTCCCCCCACACGGCGTTAAATATATAAGCAAGCTAAACAATACATTTACAATAGAATTGGAAGAAATTTTTTGCAGTAATTTTAAGTTTAAATAGCTTAACAGAGAAATAATAAGGAAATTGTATAAACTTAACTATAACAACAACAACAGTAACAGCAAACAGTAACAACAACAACAACATTAACTACTTAACAATTTGTTTTAGCAGTTCATAAACAAATTTTTCCTTTTTTTGTTTGAGTTCAAAAAGATTTTTTTTATTAAAAATTAAATTTCAAATTTAATTTGTTTTTCTTTTTTTGTTAAGTAATAATCCTAAACTCTCCTTTCTTACCATTTCCTTTTAACGTCTATTTTTTATGATACTTTAGAACCTATCATTAGGTTTTTTAAAACAGCTTTTTTAAGTTTTTGTTTAAAAAAGCAAAAAAAAAACAAAAGAAAATAAGAAGTATTAGCATGTAATGAAATTAAAAATTTTAAATTTCTTCTTCCCTTTTTTTTCTACCACAATTTTATTTTATAATTATATTTCATTCAGTGTATCCGTTGTTTTGTTTAAGTTCTCCCTTCTTTTTTCCGCTTTATTTTTTAAAAATCTTATATTTTATATTCTTTTTTTATTATTATTATCTACAATACTTTATTCATTTATTAAATACGTTTTTTAAAATTTTGTTTAATTTTTAATTATATTTTATTTTTTATTTTTAAAATTTTTTTTAAACAAAATTATTAAAGAGAATCGTTTGTTTTATTTTCTCCTTTTTTTTTAATTATTAATGTAATGTTTCTTGTATTTTCTATTTCTTTTTTTATACTACGTTCTTCTAAAATCTAAAAAATATATCTTTATATATAAAAACAAAACAAAAAAAATAATATTAATCTCCCTACTTTTTTTTTAAATCTAAAAATAAAAATTTGTTTTTTTTAATTATTATATCTATTACTACTACAACTACTATTGGATGTGAACTTAAATTTAGGATATGAACAAATATTATTATTATATATATTAAATATAAAAAAAAACAACAAACAAAACAAAAACAAAACATATATATAAAAAAGATTTATTAAAAATAAAACAAAAAAAAAGAAAACAAAAACCATTTTCTATCGCACATTTTAATCTGACAGCAAACTAAATGCAATGCAAAAAACAGTGTAAAAAGAAATTGAAAATTAAGAAAAAGCAAAAATAATATTAATTTGCATCATCTGCCTCTTCTTCTTCTTCGACGTTAAAACCTTTCACAACAAGCCATCATCTCTTAAGCAGCCAGCATAGGACAACAGAAAAGCAGTTTCGCTGATTATACAAAGTATAGATTAGAGAATAGGCAGACAAGGAATAGAAGAAAAGCAGCAGCCCTATTGCAGAAGTAGGAATACCTATTTTACAAGTTTCCTTTTTCTTTGCCTTCTTATTGTTTGTCATTAATCGAAAATTCTAAAATTTATTTGAAAGCAAAAGTTTTCACACTGCATTTGAAGTTTATCGTTTAGTTTTAAAATTAGCTTTCATTTCCAAACCTCAGTTGCCTTTAGAGTTACAAATTCTTAATTGCAGAAAGAAAATTTTTTTGGACGTGAAATTTTCAAATATTGGCTACCAGTTGCCGTCTGTATTAACATTTTTGGCAACTGCCAATGCAACTTTTTAATTTAATTCTTGAAAATTTTAAAATTTGCATCCGTTTTAGGATTGAGTTTTGTGAGTTTTCATCAAGTGGAACCAATGCGGTATCGATATTCTATCGGATATTTATCTTAATTTGATCATAATCGCATAAAATCTGTTGATTTATTAAATGATAGTATGGATTATATTAAAGAATACCAAATAATGATACCTTATCCTCCTTATTTAATTGCTTTTGTATTTTAAAAGTGATGTTGTTAACATGTGTTTAAGTCCGGTGGGAACATTATAGCCGTTTTCTGTTAGATAACTGCACAGTTACAGCTTTAAATCTAAAAACGAAAATAATTTAAAGCTTTAAAAGTTATTCTAATACCATACAGACTTGTGCCAAATGATATGCAAAAATTAAATCATTAAAAAATTGCTGAAATGACAATGCCTTAACAAATGTATGATTGGAAGGCTTTTCGCTTTAACTATAAATACCTAGTAACTGTTGGAGTTTTTGTTTTCGCTATACAAGTATACAGTTTTTAAATCAAAATATATTTTTAAAATAAAAAATGTAGTTTTTTAAATCAAAATTCATTTCAACTATAAAAGGATTTTATTGGCCTTAGATTAGTTTGTTAACACTATTGTGGTAAAACAGAAAACTAGAAAAACTTCACCATCAATTGATCAGAAACAGAGTGAATTCTCTTACAATACAATTGTATTGTGGTTTTAAAATAACGACAAACAGAATACCAATTTTAAATTGTCTTGCGTCGACGACGACAACCAGAATAAGGGTGATTGTGTTCGTACTGACAACATCTTTGCTAAATCGATTCCATTGTCAGCAATTTGCTTTGTAGAGGAGATATTAACTTATGTATATAAGTGGGTGACATGATATTTATACGATAGAAAGGTAACCTTATTTTGTAAGAACTTTTAACGTAATTGTTGGTATCATTTTATTATCTCTTTGAAAACTTTAATAATATTTTGAACCTTACGAAAACTTATTTTTAAAAAATCATAAACAGAATTGTGGAACAGCGTTTTTATTTTTTTTTAGCAAATGAAACAAAATAATGTTGTAAACTCGAAAGCTACAACTTAAATTTCCAAATCACAAATATTAATAGTGACGTTTCAGTATTTCGAAACTCGAAAGAAAAAAATTATTCATAAACAGCACGAAATATAAATTCGAATATTTTTCTCATCAATTATAATTGAAATAACAATAATTTATGAACCATAAATTAGAAAAAAATATGTTTATAACCGATCAGCTTCAAAAATAAATTTCGCATGCACTTGAATATTAATTTTCGAATTAAATTAAACAAGAGATGAAAACAAATGATTTAAAAAATTGAATAAACCACAAATAAAGTTTCGAAACTAACGTGTTCAGTCCGGCGTTTGGTTACTATTTAAAGTGAACGTTTTCAAACAAAATTAATTTTAAGTAGTTTACAGGAAAATTCAGGTTGACAGAACAGCTATGTATCTTCTATATTCCGGGGATTGTTGAATGATCTTATTCTATATGTTTAAATAATTTATTTACAACCTCAAATCATTAGTTTGCGGTTTTTTCTGTGTTGTACAGTTAAATTAAAAAGTCTACATACAACGTATGTGTATGTAATTTCTATCAGATTAAGGTATTTACAAGTAAGAATGTTAAAAAATATGGCATTTGAAAAAATAATAATAAATAATAAAAATTAGCCGAAAAAAGGTCCACATACAACGGTGTATGTGAAATTTTTTCTTTGACTGTATTTCATTAAGCTATTTAGAAAATTTTGTCATAAACCTCGATTCTATATCAGATGTTTTAAAAACAGAGTAACTCAGCATTTTTCAAATAAATTTTTGATCGTGTGAAACGCTGTAACGTCAGAAATAAAATGAACTAGGTTTTGAACATAGATTTTAAAATTTTTTATAAAAATTAAGAAGCTTCACATCTTTCCCTTTTGTTTGACTACAGGAGTGTGCTTCAGGATAATTATCGATTTACTTCAGTTTCAATATTTTTTCAGACTTAACTTAATATTTTTAATAAATTATTGCAAATAAAAGACTTGTTCAAAACCATAAGAAATCATATCGACGCCTCCGTTCTATAACATTCTAAACCGAAAAGGTGTGTTTTGAGTTATGAGCTCTCAAAGTTTTCAAGCGATATTCGACTACATATATGTATGTATGTGTATTCTAGGTAGGTTTTTCCAACCGCATCTTAACCAAATTTTGACAGTATTTAGGTTAGAGAATATAAAAATACAAGAACATTAAAAACGTTCTAAGTACACTTAGAACGTTATAGAATGGAGGCGTCGATATGAGTTGTTCGATTACTGTAAGCAAAGTATTGTTAGCAAAGTGGCAACAAAAGTATTTTCAAGTCATAGTTGACAGTGGCAAATGGCAACGAAACTTAGTTCGATTGTCATCCAGTTTCGTTAAAGGAGATCTCGAACACATAAGATAGGAACATATGAATACACGCAGTGATTCGAAGCATTAAATAATTTCGTTTAATTTTTTTTTAAATAAACTTCTTCATTTATTACTTTGGCTTTCATATTTCTGCAATAGGGCTGTTGTTTTGTCTTTAAGAAAATATAATCCTGCTCAAAACCAACAGCAACAACAAAACATTCATTAATTAGTCACAAGTCAACATAAAAAGGACAAATTTACATTAACGCCGCCGCCACATCGTACGTTTACCCCGCAGTAAGTGCAACATTTTAAAATCCAAAAATGCATACAAAGCGAAAAAACACCAATCAATTGTGTGTAGTAAGTGAGTATGAATATGAATAAAACATTAACAAGTAAATGAAAAATATTTTTAAAAAATTGTATTATTGAACAAGAAGAAAATAGTATTTAAAAATAAAACTTTAATTCAATAAAATTAAAATAAACAACCCAAGCGAATACTGAATCAATCAAACTGTGTTTCGTTTTAAACAAAAAAAAAAAACAAAAAAAACTTAAAATAAAAATAGATTTAAAAATAAAAATAAAAACAAAACAAAATAATGCCCCACAAGAAGAAATATTTAAAAATAGACAAAAAATAATGAAAAAATATTTTTAACTTTTTTTTGTGTATGTATTTGCTGATATAATATAGTGTTATTTAAAAATATATTTTTAAACAAACAAACAAACAAAATGGGAATCTTAAATATATTTATATATATATTATATTCTATATACATACATACATACATACATAAATAGTGTATATGAAAATGAATACAAAAACACAAAACTAACTGCATAAGAAAAATTAAAATTAACAAACAACTGAAGAAAAACGTTCTTTTTTTAGTTTTTAAAACAAAAATTTAAAGGGAAACTTTTGAAAAGGAAATTTATAATTTAAACCATACCATACCACATACCACAGTTAAAGGAATCAATAATAGTAAAATTTCTAGTATAAATATAAAAATATTAAGCAAATGAAAATCGCCAAAATTATTCATTAAAAATCTTTTTTTTGTTTTTTTTTCTTTAAATAATTAAAAAAAATACTTTTTGTAGTGAAAATTCAAGAAAATAATTAATTTTATAACATATTTCCATTTTAAAGTTGTTTACTTAACCATTTTGAAAAGAAATAAATTATTAAAAACTATTTAGAGCTCTTGGAGCAGTAGTTTGGATAATTCCAAAAAATTTTGATTGTTGTCCACAACTAAAACAAAATCGCGTGGTTACAATCCTACATCCTGGTAATCTTTGATTCTTAGCTACGAAGATAAAGTACACGCAGCAATACCCGCAGAAAACCTTCGCGTACATCAAATATCTGGAAATTGTTTGTCTGTCATGAATAAAGAAAAAATGCTGCACAATTATAAATGAAGCTGTAAACTGTATACATTTAATGAAATAAAAAAATTCATCTTGCCTCTGGAGCATACATACATATGTATATATCTAAGACGACTCATTTAACGGACATTGTGAAAATTTCAATGATCAAAAAGGAATCATTGTAATGAAATGATTATTCTCAAAAACATATGAGCATTCCTAAACGCTAGAAAATGGAGGAGAGTACCGTAAACCAACGAATACAACATCGTCTTATTTAGTGGAAATGGCAACAAAAAATAACGAATTGAACTTCGGTTCATTACTGGCTTGCAACCATTAATTTGTATTTGCCCGAATACATGTTCCTGCCATCTGCCATACAAATGTATACCGTTTAAGCGACTGAAAACTCAACTTTAGTTCACTTACCATCTACATTCACACAGATAATTATACGTACCCCCCTTAAAATCGGTTTTAAAATATAATATATGGACAAGTCAACTGATTTTTGCACCAAATTTTTTGTTTTCCGTCACAGCCGAACAAATTATATTTATTCTCATCACTAAATATTACATTCGCCACAAATCAGTTGACTTGTCCATATATTGTTGGGCGAATTCCAATCGTGGTTTTTTTCTCGGCACTCGGCTGCGGAAACCGTTATTTCTCAAAACACTTCGAACTGTTTCGGAATGCACAATAACACTGTGGTCACTTTCCGAGGTATTTCGTATTTCTACGGCTATAGTCCTAGGATTTTTATTCACATTACCTTTAATATACCGGGCTACCCTTGGAGAAATTTTATACGAAATATATATACGTCGTACGTATAATTTTCTGTGGTGCCATATTGGTTTTAAGTAAACTGCAGTAACAAATTCATAGATTTTGGGAATCTTTTTTCTTTATTTAAGTAAATGTGTCGTTACAGACGCTAATGTAAAGAAATTTTAGATAAGAAGTTCATTACTTTAAAAAAAAAAGATTTTTAGGGGGGGGTACGTATAATTATCTGTGTGACTGTATATTTAAGCCATAAAATTTAGTCTGATCGATCTTCAGTTGAGTTTTTCTTTTGAAACTAAAATTTATCAATTGCCAGATGACAATTAAATTGAAGTTCCGTTGTCCTCCATAATCTAACCGCAAACTTGTCATTCTTTTAAGTCTGTGGTTGAAGAGCAACGCACTAGAAAAAACAATAAAATATTTAAAGTTTAGAGTCAATGTATCAGTTCTTGCCTTCTCCGAATCATGGAATCAAGGAATCATGTATGAGAATATATCAGAATTCCGTAAACACACTGATGCATGTCTATAAGTTAGATTTATTACGATGATGACAATGATCCAAAACATAGCGGTATGGTTTTGTATTTAATAGGCAGAAAATATGCATTGGTCTTCACAGTCTCCTGATCTAAAAACCATGGAACATCAAAGGACAATCTTACGATTGAAAAAAAATAAGATTCTGAAAGGTAAAAATTATTTATCCGTCTCCGATTGCAATAGCAAAAATAAAATGTTTAAACATGATCGGTAGTATTTCAACCATTCACTCATGGAGCATAAGATCCATGCAATTAACCATATAGTCAATATTGTTTCATTTTCCACATTGTTTGCGAAAGATTGTACAATTTACATGGTGGACAGAGAAAGAGGGCACATAAATATGCATTGATCAGGCGGTTTACAAGCAAATAAATACCTTAATCATAATTTATTTATTTTCCAGTTATTTATTGTTCAGAACTTGTAAAAGAATAGCACTTTGAATTAAATTTCTTACAATATTACCAGGTTTATAATATTTAAAAATAGTTAAAGGGTTTTATCGAAATTTCTGGCTGAAATAAAGGCAATGATTTTATTTTATTTATATTAAAGGCGTTTCCTTATTTGAAAAATAAAAATGTGGCCCTTTAAGAAAGCAACATTTTGAGAGTGTTGCTTTATTGAATTCCCTATATGTTGTAAATCAAAAAAAAAACAATTGACGAATGTAAATTAAATCCATAAATTACATTGAAAAAGGCAACTGTTGTACAGAGCAATGTTTTCAATCTGCGATTTTTTTTTTGGTAACAAAGGAGGAGAAATTTGAAAAAAGATACATTTTTTTGGAAAAGAACACAACTTATTTTATTGGTAAAAAATGCCTTAAGTCTACAATATTTGTTTAATATATTAAAATTGTTTTTTTTTTGTTTCTTTTTTTAAAGTAATTTTATTGCGTTAAAATTTCAGTTGACAAGCAAACATATGAAAATTGAATTGAATCCATAATGAAAATGTATTAAAAACTAATTAGCATTGATATGATATGATATGATATACATTAGAAAATAAAAAGGAGTATAGATCAAAAAAAAAAATAATAAATAATATTAAAAAATAAATGAATAAATAATAATAATTAATCGAATTAATGAATAATAAAATTAAAAAAAAAACAGAATTAATTTCATGCATGCGTAGTGATGTGAAAATTGAATTGAATTGAATAGTGAAAATTATTTTAAAAATTTATATAAATTGAATTAGAGTTTCCTCTTTTTTGTTTAATAAATCAATCAATCAATAAAATAACATAAAAACATTGAATTTCTACATTGAACATGAGCTTGTTAAGAGAAACTAAACTTTTTTGTGTTAAAATATTAAAAAAAAAATAAAAGAAAAAACCGAAAACATTTAAGGATTTAAAGGAATTTCATATGGTCAAACATATTAAAAAATAAAAATAAAAACAAACAAAAAGAAAATTGAAAATTTAATAAAACTAAAGACAAATCAAAGAATTAAAAAAAATTTAAAAACATTTAAACATACAATATATACAAATACAAATAACACGAAAAGATAAATAAAATTAAAAAAAGAATATTTAAACATATAGAAAGAACAACAACAACAAAAAAAAGAAAAGAAACATTTTAAATAAATCATAAATTATTTTTTTTGTTTTTTTAACTCCTTCAAATAAAAAGTGCTATTTTCACAAAATGAAAAACAAAAACAAAAAAGTAAAGTAAAGAATTTTCATAAAACTGTCTTATAAAAAAGAAACAAAAAATAAATTAATTAATTAAATAAAAAGAAATAAATTTAAAAACAAAATTTAAATTGAAAAAAAATTAATAACAAAAATTAAAAAGAAAAAAATGAAAAAAAACAACATTAAAGGCTTGTGAAAAATTGCACTTGATAACAAATTATTTAATAATAATTATAATATTATTATTATTATTATTATTATTAAAAGTAAAATAACAATTTTTTTTTCGTAAAACAAATACAGAAGAAATATTTAAAAAAAAAACAATTTTAAATGTAATATTTATCCCAACGATGATAAATATATAAAAAAGAGTACTAAAAACAAAATATGTAAATTTATTTTAAATGTTTAAAAAGTCAACAAAAAAAATAATAAAAAAAAACCGAAACACTAAAAGAAATAGAAAAAGAAAAAAACATACATACATACATACTTACATATAAATAGATTCCAAAGTATTTGTTTATTAATTTAACAAAAAAAATATTTACTACTGAAACAACAACAACAACAACTAAAGTAAACATACATAAACTATTTAAACCAAAACAAAACATTTATTTGAAATTTTATTTTAAAAAAACCCACGAAAAACAAATATTTTAAGAAAACTTTTTTTGTTTTTATACAACACTTGTTTCTGTACCTTTACTTAAATGATTACAATGATACAAACACAATCTATTGATCTTTAAACAGAATTTAAATTGATTTCCAAGCAAATCAATTAATCGTTTGTCCTTCTTCTCTGATTTTTCACAATGTGTTTGAGAAATTTCGGTTAACCTCTTGCAAAATTTCTCTCCGGTACACTATTTACACATGGCTGCCTTCCAAAATGTTAGTTGCTTTGTGTTTGAACAAAGTATCGTGTTTTATAATGCCGCTGTACAAAATATATACAATGTATGTATTCTATTTCAAAACGTCGTCAATGTGTATTTCTAACGCAGTCAAAAAATCAATTAGGCATCGGATTTATAGTTGATGCATTGTTTGGTTACTTTGCATATCTACATAGTTTATATACAGTAGTAGAACTGCATACAAACTTTGTATTGATACATTTTGGAAGGCAGCCCATATGTTCGGCGTAATACTACCACTTGAATGCACGAGTGATGGCTAAATCGGTACAATCTTTGTACTTTAATTTCAATATAAAAGTCGTATTACTCATGAGTAGTTGTACCCGCTTACAAACAAAATTAGGGGCATATTCTCTAAAATACTCATAAAGTAAGTTCATTTGAAAGTATTGCTTGAAATCAAATTTCATAGATTGCAGCAAAATCACGTTTAAACATTTGAGAGGATTTTCAAGAGTTCGTTGTTATGGCATGTAAGTTGTCAAAACTAGGTTCCCTATTGGAATATGAGTATATTGCGTATCTCACAACACTGATATTTCTATTAATTTACCACTGCATGCTATGGCAGTTGTTCTTGAAATAATCACTTTCTTCTTACGCCTAGCAACAGCACAACTAACAACAAGAAGAACAAATTTTAGGTAAAATATCAGCCTAGTGAAGGTATCAACTATTTGGTTCAAGTTTCCATGGTATTCATATGATTAGACTTCCCATAAAAGAAGGAAATTTTTGTTGTTTCTATTGTTAAAGTTGACGTTCAAAGAATTCGATTTGAATTGAGATTTAAGATGAACTATGTGGCCATCAATCAATTATGCATTCGTTGCTATGGCCAAGAGTACAATTAGCATCATTATAAATTCAAGAGAATGTCAACGCATATTTGGGCACGACTAGTGGCATTTACATCATTAGATCATCTTAGACCGGATAAACCATTTCTTGTCTTCTAGTGTTACATTTTCAAAAAGTTTGTCAAAAACATTTTAAAGACGCTCAATTTTGTTTGACTTGTTATTGAATATAAAGAGGCTAACGGGTGCAGCAAAATTCATCGTGAAATTATTCAGATTTTTCCACTTTACCAAAACTTTGCAGGTGTAGAAAATTCTGCTAGCTAGGGAGTTTCAATTCATTGCTATCTTGAAGATATCGTATCAAGATCCTGTTGATCTCCATTTTCTCTTTGGAATTTAGATTCAAATTATTATTTCGTTCGTTATTTGTCTGATGTTTTTAATTGTAAAATCTTTTCACCAACTGGGGCTAATAAATACTGTTAACGTAAGCACGCCGCTGACTAGAATAACCAATTTAAAATAAGCGATGATATGATGATTGATATGTTTCATACAGTTTAAAGGATATATATTGGTGAAGCATCAGACAAATATCATCAGTATAAAGCACTCTACATTTGCAAAGCGAAGTGGCCACACATCAAATTGTATTGATATTCTTCAAACTCACTCAAACTATACGCATTTTTTACAAATGCAATTAAAAATATGTCAGATTGATCAGTTAAATTGATGTGTCCACAAAAGTACGATGTTGAACTAACAGTATCTTGTGTTTACATTAATTGGTTTATCCATACACGCCATTAAATTTTTTTCAAAATGGCGTGTTTCAGTAGCAATGGTAATAAACGGGAAGCCAAATATGGATGCTGATGTTCTTTATTGAGATTTTTGCAATGAAATAAATAAGAAATTTGTGGGAATATTGATAAGTGTTAATTAATTTAAATTAATGAAAATATATTCTTAAATTAAATTAAATTTTTTGATAAAATTCTCCTTAAAGTTATGCTCATACACACGGATTTTTCGGTGTGCATACTTTTAATTGTTACTATTTTCTTGATTAAATTATTGAAGAAGGTCAGGAACATGTTTCAAATTATTTAAATTAAAAGACTAAAGTTTAATTGCCGTTTAAGTATTTTTGCATTTCTTTGCAACGCACTTACACTTAAAAGCCACAAAATTCGGTATCATTTGTACACTTTTTTTAAATTTTACTTTAAAGATATGGAAAGAAAATTTTTTTAATTAAAAATCTAAATGTTATCCCTAAATAATATAAATAAATACAGCAAAGCAACTGCTATTGGTTTAAGTCTTTTAGCAGCTTAAAGATGGCATTATTGGAGACAGTACAGATACACAATTATTTCTTTTTCCTACTAAATGTTATAATTTTTTTTATTTTATTGCCAATAAATAAAAAAATAAAAATAAAACCGATGCTACACAACCACTTTAAATACATATCAAATGAAAATAAAATGAAAAATAAAAATAAAAAATAAAGCTTAAAATAGCAAATGAAATAAAAATGAAGACAAAAAATAAAACGCTTAAATATACAGCTGAGTTCATAACAAATTGCTTGAGATTCTTTTTTAAACATTTTTTTACATTATTTTTAAATATAAAAAAAATAAGAAAAATAATTATTTTTTAAGGCTTAACAGCAGCACCTGAGTTTTATTTAAAAAAGAACAACTTATTTGTGCTAGAATTTTTTTTTAATTTTTAATAATAAAAATAATTTTATATCATAACACCTTACAAATATATTTTTATAATTTTTTAATTATTAAATTTTAATAATTAGTTTTTTTTATATATATTTTAAAATATAATAAATAAATTTAAAGAAAAATATGAAAAAGAGTAAAAAGAAAAAAACACATACACAGGGTTGTTATAAAATAAAACTTAAATCGTAAATAAAGAACAATCGTTTGAAACAAATCATTTTAAAAACAAACAAAAAAATTTAAAAACAATATTAAAAAAATAATAAATTTAAAAGAAAAAAAATATTATTCTTATTAAAAACAAATTATACATATTAAAACAAAATAAAAAAAAATGGAGATAAAGGAATAAAATAAAGAGAAATTTAATAAAAAAAAACAAACATTTTAGCAAGTAGTTTAAATTAAATTATTTATAACTGAGTGTTGATTATTTTAAGTATTAAATAATAAATTAAAAAACAAAAAACAAAACATATTTTAACGTAATTATTATTAAAAAAAAGAAAACATGATAAATAAAAAAAAATGAAAGTGTTAGAAGATGAGTAAAAAATAAAATTAAACATGCATGTAAGTGTCAAAAAATAATAACAAAATAATATAAAAACAAGAAAAATAAACTAAAATTAAAACAAATATAAATTATTAAATAATATTATATATATATACATATATGAAAGGAAAAGAAAAACAAAAAAAATAAATAAATAAATAAATTATATTATATTATACATTACATTATACATAAAAAAAACAACAAAAAAAAATTATATATTTAAAATTAGTATTTTAAAAAGTCAATTGCATTTCTCTTGATTAAGACGTAAAGAAAAACAAAAAAAAAAATAAAGAATAAAAATTATTAAAAAAATTAAACATTAATGATGATATAAAAAAATTGAAAACATTTGCAATAACGTAACATTTTTAATTAAATTAATTAATTATTAATTTGTTTATTTTTAATTTTCCTTATATTCTTTTATTAATATTTCGCAATTATTTATAATGTATTTTTTTCTAATAAGCATCAATCAATCATAACTAAACATAAAAAAGGAGTTTTAATTTAAAAATATTTCTTAACACTAAGAAATAACAGTAAAAAACGTAGCAATGTATATGAAAAGTATTTCAATTGAAATATTTTTAAAGCTTACATAATAAGCATGATGACGTAGTTTATCTCCTGCAAAGGTAGCCATATCTACATATGTATCCCTAAGCCATGATTGTATTCCAAATGAAATCTTTCATTTAATTGTTTCATAAGCGAATCCAAAATATTTGAAAGTACAGTACAAGTCCATTAGTCCGGCATCCAATAGTCCGGAATGCCCGATAGTCCGGCATCGCTCCGGAAAATTGTAAAAATTTTGGTTTTCTTCAAAAGTGTGCTTTAAAGCAAATAAAAATGCTCGAGAGCTATTCGGAAGATTTCGGGGTAGTTCGGGATCGTCCGGAAGTGCTCGGTATTGTTGGGAAATAATTAGCGGCTGGCTAGTCTCAGCTGTCACAACAAATTCAGGTACAGTGCAGCTCCGTTAATCAATCACGAAACGTCTTCGCCATTTTTTTGTGCGTTGTTATTTTGTGTCCTTTCACATCGCAGTAAACGTAACTTTTGAAACTGTTTATAAAAGAGTGATTTTCATTCTAATTGTACAGTCACCATGTTTTCAAAACATAAGCCTGCAAGTTCAAAAGAAGAGAAATGAAAACACATCATTATCAACATTGTAGTAAACATCAACCTACTCAAAATCTTGATGAAAGTGACTCAGATGCCGAAACGGAAGAAAAGGAAAATATCAGCTGGGCAGAACCTGCGGAATCACTAAATAAGTCTACCTCTTTTGCTGAGGCTGGTACTATCTACAGTGCTTCAGAAATTATTGATTTCCATATCAATGGAAATAAATTGTATACTAAACGCCAAGAGTCAAGAAAACAAAAAGGTATTCGTGACTTTTTTAAATCTAAGTGAAATATGTTTACAGTACGTGTACATACTTACATTATATGAAATGTAAAATAAACCTTGTTGTATGTATTTGCATACTGTATTTGTAGTCTAATTAGTAACCTACTTGTTCTTATAATTACCGCCCGATAGTCCGGAATTTTCGATAGTCCGGCACCGAACCGGTCCCGAACGTGCCGGATTATCGGACTTCTACTGTAGTATAAGAGTGTAATAGGCCAGTATAAACAAAACGAAGTTATATATAATGAGTTGGGTATCTGCAAATAAATAAGTCCTTTTTTTTGTTTACTTTTTAAAGTCGTCTACTTAAGAGAAAATTCTTTTGGCTAAAAATTCAAAGTAATCGCGTTCCTCTTGCATTACCAAACTTTTCAGGCAGGCCTGATAAGTCAAAGCATGAAATTCCCATTATCTAGGCAACCGTAGAAAAAAAGGTTTTGACAGTTCTGTAAAACAATAGTACATCGGTAACAATTCAAGTGAAACTGCAAAAAACTAATGTAACTAGTGTGTTGTTCCAAAACTATTATTATAATGTCATATAGAAACGATTTAATATGTTGCATTAAAATGAAATTCAATGGCAAAAATAGTATATTATCCGCTATTATGTTTACAATGTTGTTTACAGTATAGCTGCTGAAAATTCTTAACCAATAAATAATATAAACCACAATTGCCGTGACGTCATTTGTCACACAAGAGCTGAAAATATAAATTTTCTGCTTATTACTACAGTTGCAGTTCAATTTTTTGGTTTAAAAGCATATTGGTGGACAGTTCGTTTTCGATAACTTTTTAAAGATCGATAATCCGGTGTTTTTGAAGCAAATTATTAGAATCAAGAATAAAATTATATGAAAGGTAAAGTTGTCCCAACTTCAATTAAAAATTTGTTAAGGCAGTACGAGGCGGGAAATCAAATGTCTATGACATTACCATCGTGACATACTGATGACGGCATATGCCGTCTTTCCTCAATATTTGAATCGAAATTTAACACCGTTTAAAATGTACATGTGTTCGAATGGATTTAAAGGAAATTGTATAGAAATTTCAAACGAATGTTTGTAGAAATTTTTATCGATATGTTCAGTGTAGATAAATTTATTTATTTAAAGACTTAAAAGCATTTTGAGATCTTGTAGGGCTATACCGACTGATTTCTGTGCGGGCATTTCTAAATACTTGCTCTCAAAAGGAATGTATTCATAGCCTCTATGAATGTGAATATTGATTGTCTGTATGTAGTTGGAACTGCGTATAATTTTTTGTAGCACACAGTGTAATCAGTAGAATTTAAAGACATAACTACACGAGCGTTTTCGTTTTAAAACAAATTTTGACTTTCGTAGGGACATTCAAAGATAGTGAACATTTTAGGGAATAATTTGTAGGACAATGGACACCAGAGTCCTGCAGATAGACCAGGCATCTCCAACGAAACGAAGTATTTAAAAATATTTCTTCGGCGACTTTTCAGTAGACAGTAGGCCCATCTACTCATAGATAAAATGAATACACACAACATGTGTGGTGTGAGAAGCTAGATCGTAATCCTGACTAAAGGGTTATAATGACGAAATAATTAGGTAAGTGTGGACGTATTATCGAATATTGGATTGGTGTTTGTAATGCTCACAAATTCATAAGAACGAAAAAAAGCTATAAAAAATTATAACAATTAATTGTTTTTAATTTATGCATGAAATTAAAAAAAATTACAGAATGTAAACAATTTAGACAGCAGCTAGTACCAGATAGTGCATAATTAAGATCAAATTGAAAAAAATATTTTAAAAACAAATGAATGTTAGATAAAGACAATCAGAAAATATAAATTCCCTAAGTATTGTCAAATTAAAAAGGGTTAAGCAAACATACATAAAGAAAAAGTATTATTTTTTATTGGAATATCAATCATAAACAGGATATCTTTTCGTGTTAAGGCTTTACCTTGTGCAGCTATTTCTTAGTGTTAAAAAATTTTGTATTTTTTTTTTGTATTGTATATATAAAGATTTTTATATAAAAAATATTTTATTTGCCTTTAATAACTAACTTGGAACTAATGAAAATAGCTAGAAATATTCATTTGATTTTACTTACTTGGAAAATATAAATGTGTAACCCAGACCTACAACAGCCTATACAAGATAACACGCCCTAACCACCGCTCCTTTTTAAGAAAACAATTAAAAAAATAATAATAAGAGACACACTATTTTATTGCAATAGTTAATGAACATAATAGAAATCACTTGATAAAAGTAAAGCGTTTAAATCAAAACAACAGTTGCAAACAATTTACAGACATACATACAAAATATATTTAAAAAAAAAATATAATTTTTAAATTAAAATTAAAAAAAGAACAAATAACAGAAAGGTAATAAAGGAGTCAAAAAAAAGAAATAATCGCACACTTACACTGTATGAAAAAAGTTCCTACTTTTAGTAAAACAAACAACAACAAAAAAAAACAAACAAAGAAAGTTAAAAAATAAAATTATTTAAAACAGAAATTTTTGTTGGTTTTTTTAATTAACATTTAAATTAATTTTCTTTTTTTTTAATTGTAATAATTTTAAAAAGATTTGTAATTAAACAAGAAAAAATAAATAAATAATATGAACTAGGGTCCAAAAGTCCAAAAATTTATAAAAACAAACTAAAAGAAAAAAAAAAAAATAAATTATAATACAAATGAAATATAAAAAACATTTTAATTTATTTAATTTTAAAAACAAAAATAATAAAACAGCTTAAAGCTTGGAATTCAAACAAAAATGCTGCAAACAATATAATGAAAGAAAATAAAAAATAATTAAAAAATTCAATAACAAAAAACACCTAAAACAAGGACCTTTAAATTAAAATATTGAAGAAGAAAAAAAGAATTGAAATGAAAAAGAACTGCGCCGTACATATTGAAACATTTTGAAAATTAAAAGAAATAAGAAATTAAAATAAAATGAAATGTACATTTTTTTGAATATTAAATTAAAAACAAAAGCAAAGAAAATAAATGAAAACTATTGAAGGATATATTATATTATACTATATTATATTATATATTAGCAAATAATTTTTAAATAAATTAATTCTTTTCAGTTAAATATTTGTAAATAATTTTTTTATATAATTTTGGTAGATGTCAACAAAAATAAATAAAAATATTAAAAAAAATGAAATAAAATTCTTAAAAATTAAAAAAAAATCGGAATACATTTTCGTATTTTAACAAGAATTATTAGAAAAGAAGAAATCATTAAATTGAAAGAAAGTTAATGAAAAATGGAAATTAAGAGTGAAAATCCAAGGAAAAATTAAAAAATTTTTTTGTTAAAAAAATTATTTAAAAAAAAAATTAAAAATAATTTGGAAATTGTAGTAAAAAATTTAAATAAAAAAGGCAAATATTTACTAATATTACGAAAAAAAAAGAAAAAGTTATTAAATTGTTATGTTAAAACATAAAGGAAATTAAAAAATAAATTATTAATTAAATTAAAAAGAAAAATTAATTAATTATCTATTATTTAAAACATATAAATTTAATTAAACAATAAAATAATATTTTTTTATTATTGAAATAAAATAATTTCTTTAAACAATCGTTATGTAATAATTTAAAAATAAAATGTTTTTTATGCTTATGATTACTATTAAAATTAATTAAAAAACATATTAAATTTACTTTTTTATAAATAAAAATTTCAAATGTTTTAATTATTATTATGCAATTATTCTATGTTTTTTTTTATTAATAATTTAATTATTAAAAGAAAAATTAAAAAAAAAATATAAAAAAATTGTAATGTAAACCCTAAAACTAGCAACAACATAATGTTAAATTGTTAAGTTTTAACACAAAAATAAAAATAAAAACAAAAAAACAAAATTAATTAAAATAATATTAAATAAAAAAAAAAAATAAAACCCTTTAACTAAAAGAAAAAAAGTTGGGAG
Source organism: Sarcophaga subvicina (assembly GCA_936449025.2). Lineage (NCBI taxonomy): Eukaryota > Metazoa > Arthropoda > Insecta > Diptera > Sarcophagidae > Sarcophaga > Sarcophaga subvicina. The sequence continues at coordinate 89,541,593 of OW388081.2, read as the reverse complement.
TTAAGCATTATAAATAAAATAAAAATGAAATTGAAATGAAAATAAAAATTAAATTAAATATTACAATTATTTTTTGTAATTGTTTGTTAATCTCTAGTTCTTATATTTACAATTCATTTATAAAATTTATTATTAATTTTAAACTTTTATTTTATATACATACATATATACATATATTTATACATATTATTTTATAAATACTTTTATACTTTGATTCAAGTTTTCTTTAATTTTAAACAATTTTTAGCTGTTTACTATTTAAAAAACGAATTCACAAGAATTTTATCAATCAAACAATCAATATATTATTATTAAATAAATACTAAATATATAAACATATATACACTAGCCCTTACTACTATGCCCCTAAAATCCTCTTGACCTTTAAACCCAACCCCTTTTTAAGCCCTCTATTATAAACTTTAAATAAATTATACTACATTTTATGTCACAGAAAAAGTTTAATTTAGACGTTTTTAATTTTTCTTCAAATGTTTGTAATTTTATTCACACATAAAATCAGAAGAAGAAAAAAATAAAAACCAAAAAAAAAATATTTAAACTTTCGACATTTTTTAACTTAAATATTCTGCAAAAACAAAATAAAATAAATGAAAATGAAAATAAAAACAAGAAAAAATGGAATAATAACTGAAAAATAAAAATAATAAACAACAACAACAACTTGTATTTTTTAAAGCTATTCTTAAAAATTAAACATTAATTGTGTTAAAAACAAAAAAAATCCTGAAAATGTGTTTTTATTTTACAGAAGGAAAAAATAGTATGAATCAAATTGAAACACGTAAGTAAACTCGATAGGAATCTAAAAGATAGTTACGTTCGGTCACGGCATGGCAAACACAGTTAACAGTTTGAGTGTAAAGCTTTCATCAATGTTTTGTTGAAAGTTTTGTTCATAATTACCTGACCTAGCTTCTCGTCAGAGATCAGCAATGAATCGTTTTTTCGCTACTCATAAGCACTCATGAAATTTTGAATACAAGTGAGTCCACAGTATTGAACTTTAACTATGTACTCTGATTCATTCGTACTCGCTACAACGTTGATTTATAAGTACAGGTTGCAATGAGTATTCGTACAACGTTGACATGAAACTCATACCATTCGAAATATGTTTGTTTCATAAGCGTAGTTATTTAGATTCATAACTTTAGAAAAATACTTATAATACTTACATCCCTCGAATCATTCATCAGAATTTACGGACTTAGTTGTTGTTGCATTTACAGAAAAAAGACAGTTCAGCAAGCTTAGCAAACACACAGCCTTCTAGTGAGTATTTTATTGTTCGTACGCGAATCATATTTGGTTTGTGATTCTTGTAAATTTTAAGTCATATAGAATCGAAATCACCAACATCATACATGTTGTTAAGTATGAATATGATGAGTACTTTAAACTTTGAATATGAGTAGAGGTTCCATGATATTAAAATAAGTGTGAATGTGTATGTGTCAGAAATTATAAGTATGATTCGATTCTACTCATCTTTTTGAATACTCATTGCTTCTCATACCACTTATGTTGTGTGTGTTAGTTTTATCCCTAAGTGGCAGGACTTACAGTGTAAAATGCACTCAGAATGACAGATTTTTGAGAAACTTTTTATTTATCTCGGATTTTTTGCCAGAAGCCTACTGAAAGATAGATATCTGTTTTCATATTTTTTTCATTTTGTTCGAAATGTCTGATCTGGGGCTTGAAACGTGGCCTCACGTCTAATAAGCCATCACACTGCCAGAGTTAGATGCAGCATCAGGTGCTTTAAAAACCTGTTGATTTATAAATCATTTCTATAAAAAATATTTTACAAACAAAATAGAGAACCTGATATACGGACTTGATGTGGTACCTATTACATACATACATATGTACATACATAATAGGTCATTACAACCCTTCAGTCAGGATTACGACCTAGTTTCTCACACCACTTATGTTGTGTGTATTAATTTTATACATGAGTGGCGGGATCTACAGTTTAAAGTCGACTCCGAACGATAGATTTTTGAGAAACTTTTCAAGGCAATTTTATTTACTCTCAGAGTTTTTGCTAGAAATCTGCTACCCAATAACTGTACATGATTGAAAATATTAAAATTATCTCCTTCAGAGACCCCTGACAATTTTCGAAACTGTGCTACATTTTGTGGAGACTTAATTATCGCCTTGTTATTGCAATGGATCTGAACTAAGGCCTGTTTGGAAATTTGCCCTTTAAGAAAGGTTTGTCAATTAAACTAACCCTGTCGTTTCTGTAGCTCATTACAGATTTACAGAGGGGTTTGTTTTGTTTGTTTGTTTTAGTAGGTAGTGCGTTGGCTTATTAGACGCAAAAAGCCTGGGTTCGAGCCCCAGTCCAGGCATTAAAGACAAAATACAAAAAGTATTTTTTCGGCGACTTCCTCTCAGTAGATTTCTGGCAAAAAAAACTCTGAGAGTAAATAAAAATTGCCATGAAATGTTTCTCAATAAAATAAAAATCTGTCGTTCGGAGTCGACTTTAAACTGTAGGTCCCATCACTCATGTATAAAATTAACACACACAATATAAGTGGTGTGAGAAACTAGGATGTTGTACAATGGGTCAATTCGACCTCTGGGTACTGTACTTGTCTTAATTGACAAGTACACGTCCTCTAACCTAACCTAACCTAACCTAACCTAGCCAGAATATTCTCATCCTCATTTTCGATCACTTCTTGAGGACGAGATACCCATATAATGCATATTGTTCTATATCTGGCGTAATTGTTAGTCAGCTTTGTACATACGAGGCCGGCCCTTGATATAGTATCCTGTCCTCATTGTCATATGACTATCAATGAAGATATTTAACGCGCTCAAAGCGGCGCGTACCACCGGTGGCCCGCACTAGACTGTCTCATCGGGCGGCGTGTACCACCGGTGGCCCGCAATAGACTGTCTCATCGGATGTACCGGTGGTACGCAATTGATCATGATATTGTATACGTAATACCAAATAGATCTGTAACACTTCGAGTGCATTTATTTATTTATTTTGAATAACAATTATAATTAATAACCTCTTATAAATATAACAGCCGCCAGTAGGCGACATGCATGAATTAAAGCGCCGCCGTGAAAGTGTTATACCTTTTAAATCAATACTAGAAGTCGCCATAGTATAGTACGCAGTATGTCGGCTTATTGGAAATAATGCCTGGGTTCAAACACTGGGTTAAACATCTCGAACAAAACGAAAATATGAAAAAATATTTCCTCGATGACTTCCTCTCTCTTCTGGCAAAAACTCTAAGAGTAAATAAAGTTGGCATGAAAAGCTTCTCAAAAATCTGTCATTAACAATCGACTTTAAACTGTAGGTCCTGCCACTCATGTATAAAATTAACACACACAACAGTGGTGAGAGCAGCTAGGTTGTAATCCTGACTGACAATTATGTATGTAAGTCAATACAAACCGACTAAGATAATCGAAATAATTTTATGCGTAAGTAAGTGATGTTGGTTAAACGGTCTCGAAATCTACAACGTAAACGATTAAAAAATTCAATTAAAAAATTTAACTTGTTTCCAATCAGAGATCAGTAATGAATCGCTTTTTCGCTACTCATAAGCACTCATGAAATTTTGAATACAAGTGAGTCCACAGTATTGGAATTTAACTATGTACTCTGATTCATTCATACTCACTACAACGTTGTTTTATAAGTACAGGTTGCAATGAGTAGGCGTACAACGTTGACATCAAACTTATAACATTCGAAATATGTTTGATTCATAAGCCTACTCATTTAGATTCATAAATTTAGATAAATACTTATAATAGTTACATATAAAAGATTCGAGTGAAATCTTGTAAATGTTGAGTTATGGAGATTCGAAGTCAACAACATGTTAAGTATGAATATGATGAGTACTTCAAAATGGGAATATGAGTAGAGGTTCCATTATATTAAAATAAATATGAAGGCGTATAAGTATCAGAAATTATGTGTATATTCGATTCTACTCATTTTTTTTAATACTCATTGCTTATCTCTGTTACCATTTTATACTATACACTATACTTACCACCAGCAGTGTTGCCATTGCCATTTAATGAATAAAAAGCCAACGAATTGAATGATTTTTACGTTTTTTTTTCATATATTTTCAGTAAATAATTTAACATTGTTTAATTCTCACGCAAAGAACTATTGTTTGTTGTTTTTGTTGTTGTTGTTTTTTCATTATTATTTATTTATTTATTTATTTATGTATAATGTATTTTTGTTTTTGTTTTTGGTTTATTTTAATAATATTTTTTTGTTTTTGTTTTTTTGTTTTTTTTTTTTGTAGTTTATATTCGTTATAATTTGTTGATTATTATTCATTAATAGTTGTTAGTATTAATAAATAATAATAATTAATAATGTTATTATTAATTATAATAATAATAATAATTATTATAAATAAATAATGAATGATTGAAGGAATGAACTATGTTTTGTTGTTGTTATCATTTTTAATTTATTTCTTTTAGTTTTACATAAATTTAATTATTATTTTTTTTATTAATTTCGGTTTTTTTTTGGGGTTTTAATTTAATTTTACTGTTTTGCCTGTTTATTGTATTTTTTATTTTAGTTTAAATTTATTGTTTTTTTAATAATAATGATAATAATAATAATTATTGATTGGTTTTTGTTGGATGTTTTTCTTTAATTAATTTTTTTATTATTTTTTGTTTTAATTTAATGCTAATGTTTGCTTAGTTTAAACATTTTTGTTTTTTTTCATTTATTAATATTTTAATTTATTTTAATTTAATATATGTATATATAGATTTTGTTTGTTGTTTTTGGTTTATTTATTTATTTCATTCTAATTCGATTTCCTTTCGCTAGTAATTATTAATTAGTTAATTATTTAGTTAATCAATTATGTTTTTTTTTTTGGTTTTTTTTTTGGTTTTTTTTTTACTTTAATAATAATATATTTATATTAATTATTACATAATTTGTGTATGTATAATATTTTTTCATATTTATCATATTGATATAATTTTTTTTTAATTTTTTATTAATTTTTTTAATTATTTTTTTTCTTACTTCTGTGGCAGTGGTTATTTTAAGTAGAGTATTTATTCCTCTTCTTCCTTTTTTTCTCATAAAAATGTTTATTATTAGCGTTTTGCTCCATAATGGCTTTAATGCATAATTTAAGGACATTTAATTAATGTTTGTTTGGACAGAAATCTAACGTACATAAGTACGGATTAATATGGTTGTTAGTATAAATCAAAAATATTTCGGTATTGCTATAATAGCAAGAATATTTAATTAAATAATAATTATGATTGATATAAAAACATATACAATTCACAAAATAATCAGAATTAAAAAAATATTAGGAATATTTAAAAATTTTAATTGAAAAGATATAGTGGTTAATGCAATTAATATATTAATTGAATTGAACACAACGAATTAATTTAAATCTAGACATATTTAAATAAATATACATACATATATATTTGGGTGTTATGTATTTATATATGTATGTATTTACTGCTAAAGAATCAAGTTACATATGTTTGTACCAAAAATTTTTTTGCAAAAAAATTAAATTTTTTTGAAAAGTTTTAATTTTTTTAATTTGAAAATATTAAAAGAAAATTTTTAAAAGTTTACTTAAATCAAGAAATATTTTTTTTAATAACTTAAAGTCATCAAAACCCTTTAAATATGAATTTTGTAATCAAATCAATTAAATAGTTGCAGGTTATAGTTTAATAAATAAATTTCACATGCAATATTTGAGTGTATTAGTCAGTTTTCTCATCAAATGACTTTCTTAAATTACTTAAACATTGATTTTTATATTAAATTTTTATATTAAAATAAAAGTACGCATAGAATGGAATTGTAATTGAAGCAATTTTGTTAATTTGCATTAACTGTAGCATTTAATAAAGTATTTTATTGAATTTTTAATCAAATCAATTAGCTTGTTAAACAATTAGTAAATTAATTACATACGAATGTAATAGAATTTCATTTTATTATCAAAATTTTAGGGAAATAAAAAATATTTTTTAAATATTCTTGTTTCCTCAAGGCTCAAACGCTTGTTGAATGTAGATTAATAAAAATATTAAGTGAGTGGTACTTAGAAATTCAATTAATTATTTTATTACTCCTCTAAGAATTTATTTAACTGAAAACATTATTTTTGTCAAAACTTTATCTTTATAATGGAAATTGGTATTGCTTACAGGAAAAAATATATTCTATGAAGATAATGTTTGCTTTACGGTTATTCAATTAATTTAATAATTGATTGAAAATTCAATATATTAATATTATGTATTACTGTATTAATTTTTTATTTAATTAAATAATTCATTAAATGAACGTTGAAAAATATACGTAATTTTAACGAATTTTTTAATTATAGCAAAGAAAGTCATTAGTATGGAAAATTTGATTGTTTTGTTATTTTAACGAAATTATTATATGAGCTGTTTATTTTGAAAGTGGTTTAAGTCCATTTTTCCTATATATTGAGATATTTAAGGGTTTGCGTTTGAATTGTTTCAAAAATATTGATAACTGGTATTTAGTTGTTTTTCTGGCTATGTGACCTTAAACGTGTTAGAATATATAACGTAATACGTTTTGTAAACTTTACTAGAAAAATAAGCTATGTTTCAGAACCTCAAATAAACTTAAACCACTTTCAAAATGAATAAAATGAGATTTTTGTTTGTGAAAACGAATAAGTCCACTTTGTGTTCTTTGTTTAATAATATTATAAGTTAATATTTTCACTTAAAGTTATTCCACTAGTGATAGTGATTCCTCTAAATAGTTATCCTTATACTTAGGAGTTGGAATGGGACTTCCTTGGTCTTCCCCAACAAGGTAATATATCAAGTATTTTGAACTTGTTATCCACTTCCATAGATTCTTTATAAATCATTTTATAGTGTTCACTTTTTATAAATCGCATCCAACATATCCTTAGCCAATTTACAGGTTCGCCACTATAGTTTTTTAATCTTTTGTGAGTTGCTTCTTCCAGTGGTTTTGTAGAAAAAAATCTTCACGTTTCATAATATAATATTTGTTACTCTTTCGACATGTTTTTATGGTTTCATAGTAACCCTGGGGGACATATCACTTCAAAATCACTATCATTTGGCAAAAAATGAATGCCCTGATAGTAAAAACTTATGGTCAATAATATCTGCATTATTTTCTCCCGATTGCACAATTTTCAACCATGTTACTGGCAATTTTATGGATTTAAATGGACTTAAACCAGTTTCAAAATAAATTTTTATGCATTTTGTTAACTAGCTAATTTTCAAGTGCCCCAAATCATAGCGATTTTAATGATACTAGACTTAAATTGTTTATAAAAAAAAAGATTATATAGGATTGTGATCATTGTTATCATTAACTAAATTTTTTTATAAATGGACTTGAACCACTTTCAAAATAAACGACTCATATATTATATTATAATACTTCCGATTTTTAAAATTTTAATAAACCATTCGCAGATTGTTGTTGTCATTTAACAATTTATTTAATCAAACGAAAACCTTTATTAAACTTTTGTTAATAAATATAATGAAAAAGTATTAACAATTTGTTATTTTAATGCAAACTTTTGCTTGTTATGAAATTTAATTAAATGATTAATTAAATTAAATGATTATTTTGTTTTAACACTTATAATAAAAAATGGTTGGAAAATAAATATTTTTTTCAGTTTCATAATTAAATTACTGAAACTTGATTAACATTATTAAACGGTTATGTTAACGCAGTATTTGCTAATGGTTGTTGAATGAAACTATTAATTGAACAATAGCTGTTAAAATTGTTTTTATTCAGAATTCCTGTAAACTATGAATTCCTGTTAACAGAATAAACAGTTTTTGTTTCAAACACCGATGTATTAAAAATATTTTGTAATTAAAATGAATTTTTTAATTGTTACAAGGAAAAAGTAATCAAAACAAAGGGGTAAGAAATTCTACAGAATTTTTTATAAAACCATACTATTAATTATATTCATTTCATTGGATTAAATATCCTTAAATTAATGCATTTCTCTTTAAAATGTTGTTATTTTATATTGCATGTGTTTTTGTTGTTATAAAATTATTGCTATAAAGTTTTCGTAATTTTTTTTTCATTCAATAAATTAAAATTCGGAACTGAAAATAATTAAAATTACAAAAATTTTAGGTGAGCTTGATGTTGGTATACATACATATCGTATTTTAGTATTTAAATTTAAAACAATTATTTCTTCCTTAAGTTTCTTAATTTTTTTTATTTTATTTTTGCATTTCATTTGTATTTGTATAATAATAGTTATAATAATTAAACAATAATCAACATTTATCTTAGAAATAGAATACAATAGTAATAATAATAGTAATAATAATAATAATAATAATACAAGTATATATTGTATTTAGGTGTATAATACAGTTGTGTGCATAATAATAGCCGTGCTATAGTTTACAAATACTATATAACAAAAAGCTTAAAGCAAAAGAGCTGCGTCATACAAATAAAAACCATTTTACTTCTCATACGAGTATAATAAATATTAAAATCAAAAAAATATAAACAAATATAATTCCATTTGCTATTATTTTGCTCACAGCTGTAAGTTATATTTTTTTATTAATGAATGGAAAAAAATTGGCAAATTTGGTTTTAAAATTTTGTAAACAAACAAAAAAAAAGAAACAAAAAATTTTAATTTAAATCAGAATTTTTAATGGGGATTTTTGAAAATATGCTGAAATTTGTTTTCATTTTGTTTGTATCATAAAATTGTTGTTGTTGTTGTTGTTGTTTAAATTACCATTTTTTTCTCAGTCTCATTTGAATTTTATTTTCAGGCATTTTTTTATACGGTTTTAGACCTGATTGTAGTGTTTTTTGTTTTTATTTTTTTTTTAAGAATGATGCTGGCGTGATCGCTTGATTGTTTATTTCATCTAGAAATGCGTTTTAATGCTCTGTGGAATGAATTTTGTGATCGATTTTTTATTTTTTTTTTGTTTTTTCGCTTAATAAATAAATTATTTCCCTTTTTGTTTGTGTTTATCTCATGAGATTTTGTGTTAAAAATTTTCGATTTAATCACATTTAAAAAGCCCTGAGCATTTGGTCGCCTTTATCTCTAGGTGCTGAACACGTTACACCCTATTCCTCTAGAGAACCAAATATTTATACGTGTATTCTTTTGTAAAAGTTTTAAGAGTTTCTCTCTTTTAATTTAAAAATTAAAATCCCCGTAAAAACTATTTTCTTTTTTTTTTAGATTTAAAAAGGCAACAAGTTAAATGAAATAATGATGTTTGGGATGCATTAAGGCATTTAAGAGCTTTATGTGTGGGTGGTTGTGGATCCATAATGTAATCATAAAATAATAAAACCTAAGTGATGCTGCTACATAGGCTTATGTGTGCTAAGAGATTTCATATTGAAGTGTCCAAAATGTGATATGATGGCCTGCAAATACATGCCTGAGCCTCTATTGAACGTTGCATGCAGTGTTACAAGCAGTTAACAGTTTTCCAATCTCTGAATGGATTGAAAACTGAATGGAAAAGGATACCCTAACTGTATAGGATGTCACGGGTACTCTTCTGCATTGATTCATACGCTGTGATGTCTAGGTATTGAACTCTATTGACAAACTAGAATAGGATACCGCAACTGTATAGGATGTCCAGGTACCCTTCTGCGTTGATCCATACGCTGTGATGTCTAGGTATTGAACTCTATTGACAAACTAGAATAGGATACCGCAACTGTATAGGATGTCACGGGTACCCTTCTGTGTTGATCCATATACTGTGATGTCTAGGTATTGGACTCTATTGACAAACTTAAGTTGACAACATTTGACAAGTTCAGTGCCTGATTGTCTTACGAAACTTTCTTAGACACATACGCCTAGCATATTAGCGTAAAATTTTCTGTTAGTTTCTCAGTAGGAACATTACTTTTTAGTTGGGTCCATAAATAGCAGCACTCTCATCACATCGTCTCAATGCAATCGACCACAACTAAATACATACGAGTATTTAGTATCAAGGCTAACGAATACAAATGGTTGTAGAGCTTTGGCCAAATATTTGAAAATGACTTTTGAACAGAAGCTTCACTTAAGTTTTTACAAATAAAAATTTTGGTTTACAAATAAAGTCATGTGGTTTTTTTTTTGATGTGATTTAGGCACAAGATTAATTAATTAATTTAATTAGTTTTCATTTGTTTAATAGAAAATATTTTGTTTAAAAATTTAATAACAGTAAATCATATAATTTTGTTTTTCTTTCTTTTATTTTTTTAAAAGTGTTTTCTTTTTAAAACTAAATGCATTGGAAATAAATTTTTAACAAAAAAGAAAAAAAAATTAAAATAAAAAAATTGCAATAAATAACGTCAAATAATTTTTTTGTCTTGTTTTTCATCCTCCTTTGACAAGCTCTTTCTTTCCATAGTTTTTATTCGTTTTTATTAGATTTGCTTCAAATAAAAATTATTTTCTTCTCTTTTTTCTTCTTTAAATTAAATTTGTTTTTGATTTCTTAAGTGTTATTGAGTTTTAAACTATTTTTTGTATTTTTACTTTTAATTTTTAAATGTTTTTTTTTTAATCATATTTTTTAATAGGTAGGTAAATACATTAGATTTTTTATTATATTATTTTTTTTTTGTTTCGAAAGTAAAATTAAATAACAATTAAATTAAATTAAATCAAACATACACCAACTGATGTTGTATAACTAGTTTATGTGTTATTTTTTTTATTTTATTTTAGTTTTTATTTTTGATAATTCCTAACATTTTTTTGTGTTTTTCGTTTTCGCAAGCAGTGCACGTACATGGTATGGAATTTTTTTTTGAAAGATTTTATGAATTTAAAAATTTTTTTATAACGTAAAAACTCATTTTTTTTTTAATTTGCTGACATCCATTTGGTATACCCAGCATGTACAGAAAATGTCTTTGAACTTGGCTGTATGCTATACATTTAAGCCTGTAAAATATCAGCACTTGATAGTATGAATGATTCAAGTGGAACAGAGAATTCAGTGGCTGGGTTTTAAAATGATTCTGAGATATAGTGCCCGACTATACTCGTATTATATACATATATTGTGTATTGGCTGTGACCTCAAAGACCGCTTAAAAAAGATAATGAAAATACTAATAAATATTTATATTGGTTGATAGAGGAAATTTTTGTCTTAACATGATCCACATAATGGTAAAGTTCAGTATGGTCAATTTGCTTAGCAAACTATTAAGTTGTATCAGAAAAATTATTACGATTAACTAAATAACGCAAGAAGTACGTACCATCAGTATAAAATAAGCAATTTAGAACATTGCTTAACACAGATTCCTTGGACAAACATGATCTGTTACCTTACGTATTAAATTAAAGGATCGATAAGCGGACATCGGTCACCTATCGCTTACCGTCATGTGACCTATCGTGAGATTGAGACAACCTGAGGCATTAGTGGGACCAGCATACATTCAATATTGCATGAACATTTGACTGTAAAAAAAATTTGATCGCGTTGGATCCCACACAATGTGTCAATCGCTCAAAAAAAGGCTCGTATCGATTGGTACTGTAAACAACACAAATAGCGCTCGTATGTCAAAACGTTCTGAGTACGTATAACCTCAAAAATGTCAAGCTTTACGATAGAGCTGTCAGTTGGCAGATTGGAACACTAGGGTTGCCAAATCCCGAAATATAAAAAGCAACCCTCGTACAACGTCAGTTGATAGAAGAATGTCTGCTGTCTTTGAGCCGTTAGAATATTTTTTTCACAATCACTTAGTCTACATAGTAATTCTAATTCCTCATCTCAAGCAGCACAACAAGGTGCTTGTAAGACATTCAACAAAAATAGTTTAAGTTTCACTCGCATCAAAGTTGTTCCAATTTGTTTGGAAAAATTATGAGAAATGACAAGAGTTGACATTAATTTTTGGGATTCGAGGAATGTTTCCAATATATACCATGAATCTCAAACTTCATTGCGAGCATTGCCATGATCACCTGAGACAATCAGGATGATTATGGCTGCCTTCCAAAATGTATCAATACAAAGTTTGTATGCAGTACTACTACTGTATATGAACTATGTAGATATGCAAAGTAATCAAACAATGCATCAACTATACATCCGATGCCTGATTGCTTTTTGACTGCGTTAAAAATACACATTGACGACGTTTTGAAATGGAATACATTGTACATATATATTTTGTACAGTGGCATTATGAAACACGATACTTTGTTCAACCACAAAGCAACTAACATTTAGAAAGGCAGCCTATATGTATATGAGCAAGTTACTAAAGGTAATGGGTTTCATTATTGGACCGATTAGATTCTAGACTGAATGTTTATGCTGTTTACTATCAGAAAGATGTATACATATTACGTGAACTGTTTTTGTCTCGAACTGCCTATGACTTTTCATCTTCAGCTGATTGACTTTAAATAAGTCATGAAGTGCTTATTGAAGTGACTTATGTCATAAAATCGGACCAAAGGCCGAGCATAAAAAGGATTCAATGCGCTTCGATTGCGCCTACAAATTCTCCAATTTCTTACACCAAGTGTAGACCTTTTCCAAATAGCCTTAGGATAGCTTACGCAATCTTCTATGCTTCATAAGCGTCTTATAGAACCTTGCTTCCTAACTGGGCGCTTAAGACAAAATAGGATTTTTTGATTAGAAAAGTGCTGGGTTTTATTTCCTAACTAGTTTTTGTAACAAACAAACTGTTCTACTACATGGAAGCTATAACGGTTATCAACTGTTATATATTGTAGACTCTTGTAGACCCTTTGTAGACAATAAGTTTCTTTTTTTTCTGACGCAAAATCATATCTTACCAAATCTAACGGAATTTGTTTTCAATAGGCGATGCCTGTATTGCATGAAGTATTTGGTCGATTTGGTCATGAAAAATGTATTGTACGATGGATGAAAAGGATTAAAGTTGGATTTGAAATCTTAGAAATTTTGATCATGATTTCCAACACACATATCTTCTGAGAGTCGGAATTCATTCTTCTTTGGGAAGGCGAAATCATCCATTACCCTGCTTAACACTGCTTTGCTAAAGTATTGTGCTTAAAATTTTGTTAATGATGCTTAACGAAAATAATAATTTTTTAATTATTTTCTTTTCATTTCAGTGGCAAACAAAACATATTTTCTACAATTATTTCCTTTCATATCATTATCATTAATTTTCTATATTTAGTTCATGTGTTACAATCATTTGTTTGTTTATTTGGTTTTAATAGTTTAATAGATCAATTAAATATTTAATCAATAGAATGTATGTATGTATGTATGAGAGAAACTTTAGATTTTTAGTTTATTTTTTAATTAAATTTCTTTCTTATTTGCTTTCTTTCTAGCCTGGTTAATTTTCTAATAGATTTTCATTTTCATTATTTATTGTATTATTTTGTTGTAATTGTTATTTAATTTAATTTTTAATTTTTTTTATTTCTTTTTAAAGTAGAATTACGATATGACACCATGATATAATAATACATAATTTAAGGTTTTATTTTTAAAATTTTTTTTTTATTATTTTTTAATTAATTTAATTTTAATTTTTTATTATAAATTTCCTTAATAGTTATTTATTTATTTTTTTGTTTGTAAACATTATTTATTATAATTATTTTCAATATGTTGCTGTTGTTTAAATTGTATTATTAACTAAGCAAGCCCAGAACAATTATATTTGCATAAAAAAAAAATAAAAGAAATTAATTAAAATTTTTATTTTAAATAAAAATCAACAGCAGCCTTTGAAAACCAAAAAAAATTTCCAAGTTTTTCTCTTTCTTTTTCGGTAATTTCGAAGCGTATAACTGAATGGAGACACACACACGCCTTTGGCATACAAAATCTTTTCAAATTTCTTTTTGGTTTGAATACATCGGCTTTCGTATGGCTTTTTATGGTTCGTAGTTTTATTATCATCCACCGCCACTAGTTTTTTTCTTATTTTTTTTTGAATGTTTTTTTTTCATTAAATCTATGAAAATGATAAATTTCTTGTAGTTATTTTAATGAATTTCTTTTGGTTTTTATATTTAAATGTAAGTACATACATAAGTGTGTGTAATAATTTTTTTAATGTTCAATGAAATGGCTCAACTTAATGAAAATGCTTTGCATCTAATTATTACTAACGTTATTTATTTTAATTTATTACATAATTAAACTAGTGTGTATGTATATGCACTATTTATGAGTTTAATGAAATGTTTCATTAGTTTAACAAAAATTAAAAAGTCTTAAATTTTCGTTTTTTTTTAAATTTTTATGGCAATTTAGAATTTTTTAGAATATTTTTAATTAATTGCCTTCATAATAATTATCTAAACATTTTGCTATACAAAGATAAAAATAATAATTTGCTTAAAATTACAAATAAAAAACATATACGATACTATGAAATGTTTAATTGAAATGATTATTTTGCTAAAAAAAATATCTCCATGACATAAAACACAAAATAAATATTAAGCATGGTGTTTGGCAAGGCTAATAGTAAGGCTTTTCATAACTTACCAGCGAATAAAGTTTGCTTATATATTTTATTATTATTTATAAAGTTATCAACAGATATTTCAAAATATGAGAAGTATTTTAAAAGCTGAAAACCAGCCCGTGCATGTATGTACGTGATGGAATTTGTTAGGAATCATAAGAGTAATTCAAGAAACCTCTGCTCACTTGATTTATGAACGAACTACGGTGTTTAGAATTACAACTTTATGTAGCAGTGTTGGTTATTCTTTTAATCCTAAAATACGTAGACCCATATGCAAATATTATTAAAGAAAATCCAACATATTTATTCAAGAAAACAGTTTCTCGTGACTGAACTAAGCTATGTTGAAATTTTAAGCACTATTGAGCCAGCTGGGCTTGTTCTTTAAATGTCCTTGGGTACCTACTAAAATAAACTGATTATGAGTCATTTTCCCTGCGCTTAGTTCAATATTATTAGCAATTTATTAGCCAACTACGACATCTACTACTTTAACACTGTGTTCATTATAATTATGCAACTGCATTGTAATTACGACTTATTTTAACTTACTATTTGTAGTATGTGAGTCAGATTAGCTTAATATTTGGTAAAGGCATTCTTTTGAACTTAAATTAGCATCTAAAGCTTAATAAAAAAAGTGTGCATACTAATGCATATTCTCCCCAATCTGACAAACACCTTTAATTCGAACTTATTTTTTCAGTATATATGCAGCGTCATCTGGCGGATGGCTGTTGCAGTCTTTTAAAGTTAGTTTTAGCAGTTAATCCGCCTGGATTACAGTAATCCTTCGATTTACGTCGCCTCGATTAACGTTGTTTAGATTTGCGTCGTCAAATTTTTTTGTTCCCTCTAACTTCAATTTGCGTCGTCATTCGATTTACGTCACCTTTTTTTTGGCACCAACTGCGACGTAAATCGAGGGATTACTGTAAGTTTTTTATGTTCCTTGTTAAAACATACTACTTTGTAGTATGAGTAATATGAATTCGATTTACGTCGTTTCGATTTACGTCGCCTTTTTTTGACACCAACTGCGACGTAAATCGAGGGATTACTGTATATATGTATACCGAAGAGGTGCACTGTTGTCGGTAAATAAATGCATCAGTAGACAATAGTTAAAATGCTATCGCAAGCAGATACAGGTTGTGAATATTTGAAGGCCTAGTAGACTTAAGTTAGACACAACCAAGTTCAATGGTTTTTAGGAGAGATGCCAAATAGTTAAACTCTTTAATTCTTAGAATGAAATACTAAGTCTGAATGAATCAACCAACAGCCTTAATGCCAGTGTTGGACATAAATGACCAATTGCCGATACCTTTTAAATCGTACGATTGCTGGATTTGGTAGCTCTTTTTTCTATTCATCTATCTGTCCAATACATAATTAATTCCCTTAGCTTTAGAATTCTAAATTTGCTACCACGGTTTGGAAACTTGCTAATTGACTTTTACTCTCAATTTCAAGAAGAGTCATTCCACTCAGAGCATTTGCATTTGAATGAAATACTTGGAGCAGGTTTAAAGTTCGAAAAAAGCCAAAGAATTTCCTTTTTTTACAGGATACGCGCCGCGAAAGCGCTACATATTTAAAACATACATTTGAGAATGTTGAAAATTTTATCATTCGAATTATAGAGAATTTAAAGGCGTATGTAAGTTAAGAATCTACAAATCGACTAGATTAAGACCAATAGTATAAAAAATTGATGGATGTCGAAAAGCCTTAGCGTTTAAGACGCTAAATTTTTTTTAACTGTTTTTGATTACTGGAAGAAGTTAAGAGTGTGGCTATTTCGAATATTGAGTCATATAGACATGAATATTATGAAAACAGAGGAAAAGATTTTGCTGAGTATAATACATGAGCCCAGAGAGCATGAGAACTGAAAATTTCTTTAAATATTTATAGGCCAAATAGGTTCAATGCTATTTTTGACAGGAACATGAACATAGGTTAGGTTAGGTTAGAGGACGTGTACTTGTCGACCTCCGGGTACTGTCGAATTGACCCATTGTACAACGTCCTAGTTTCTCGCACCATTTATGTTGTGTGTGTTAATTTTTATACATGATTGAAGGGACCTACAGTTTAAAGTCGACTCCGTACGACAGGTTTTTGAGAAACCTTTTCATGGCAATTTTATTTACTCTCAGAGTTTTTGCCAGAAATCTGCTGAGAGGAAGTCGCCGAAGAAATACTTTTTGTATTTTGTCTTGATGTCTGGCCTAGGCTCGAACCCTGGCTTTACGTCTAATAAGCCAACACACTACCTACTAGACTACGGCGACTACAACATGAACATAACATAGCAATACTTTTAGTACTATTGGAAGTCTCTTTGTCTACTATAATCGGATGTATTCATAAACCTAATACTACTTGTAGCAAACGCATCGATGGAGAGTAGGAGAGCCTTTAAATTTTATTTTGCATACTCTGTTGACATCATTTCAAATGATCAGATAAAAAAAACAAATTGAAATTTCTCATAAATTTTAGCAATTAAAGATGATACGAAAATGTTTCCGATTCATGTCTTGCATTAATAATGTTAATTATGCTGTACAGTGTTATAACTTAGTTTTTCTTTCTTTCTTTTTTTTTTGCTAATTATTTATAATATTAAATGTCTATGTATGTATGCATGTATGTATGGTATATATATATAATGATGTTGAATCGTTCAACGATTAAAGCTTAAAAAACCAATAATTTATCTCATTTTCCATATTTTTTTCTTTCTTTTAATTTTAATTAATTTTACGATTAATTTGTTGGCTTAATTTTTTCCTTTTTCATTTTTCAACAAAAGTAAGCCATAAAGTAATTGGTATTAAATGGTAGTGTGGTAGTATTTTTGTTTTTTGGTATTTTTTTCCGTATTTTTTAGTTTTAATTTTAAAATTTTTTTTCATTTTCATTTTGTTGCAGTTCAATAGTTGTTCTTAATTACTAATTAAAGTTAATTTAAATACAATACAATACAAGTAATGGCAATAATAGTGATAATTATGATTCCAATACACAATTGACATGAAATATAATCGAGTAGAATTAAAAAAAAACAGTGTTTACTTCTTTTTTTACACATATTATCGTTTAATCGCCTAAATGATCATCATCATTTCATTTTGTTTAATAATATTTTATTTTTAAATGTATTTGATTTGAATATACATACATATGTATTATAATTTGTTAATAAGGACACCTACAAAATTGAAAAATAAATAATTTTTGAAATAATTTTCTTCTTTACTTCTTTAATGAATGATATCGTAATTATTTATTTATGTTTTCTCTTGTCAAACTAAATTTTATTTCTCTATTTATAGTATATTTTTAGTTTTTTTTTGTTGTTTTTTTATTTTTATTTTATTTTTTAGGTTTAAATTTCTTTGGTTTGGGAACTACAGCCTACTCTTAGTACAGTTTTTAACAATTTCTATTCAATTTTTAGTTTCATTTCTTTTCTAATTTCATAGTGATAAATATACAAAATAAAGACAATAAAAACAATTAAAAATTTAAAAAAAACATTTACAGTTTTGTAATAAATAATTAATTTCATATCATATTTCAGTTAAAAATAAATATTTGCTCTACAATGGAGTTCATAGGTAAGTGTTGGTGTGTGTATATTGATTACACCCGAGGTAATTTAAATAAGAGCATCGGCATTAGTAAATTAATAAAAATGGAGAAATGGTTAATTGAATTGGTCTTTAAGAATTCGTGAAACTATATAAAATAAAGATCCACATAGAAATGGAACACTAATGATAAAATCTAAGAGAAAAAGTTCGTCGTAGCCACCAGTTCTAGCTGCTTATGAGATTTTTTTCTTGTTAGGCTCTTCAAATACCAGGTATATGTTACATTGTACATAACGTATGTATGAGTGAAAATTCTCCAGTGAAAAAGTCTTTCCAATAGAAGAGAACGATCAAAACTACGTTAGAAACATTAGATTGGAAAAGTCTTTCTAAATTTGATTTGAGAAATAGACGGACAAGGGCATAGGATCGATTCTTATTATGCCTAAAGACCGAAGGGACCCAAGACGTGTTATGATCACAAAAGAACAAGGATTGTTGAAGTTATTATTGCCTATTGAAACGTTTAATTGAATGCGATGTACTACGTTCTAATAACATTTGCAGAATCCCTCTTGATAAGAAGGTGAACGAGACCTTAACTCATTTCCTATTCTGTAGGTTTTATCTGTTGTTTTAAACATTGTTTCCCCAGGTCAGACTTTAACCCTGGTCTTTTAAGAAAGGGAGCCAAAGAAAGCATGTTTATATGAAAAAAAGGATCTTTAAGTATTTTAAACATGAAAATCAAGTTTAATTCAAGAACTGTAATAACTCTTGGTATTCCGAAAAATATACACTGGACTAGATTTCCACTTTGCGAATTCAGTGTCTAAGTGTAACGAGTGATGATATACTCATGTAGTAAAACAGCCATTTGAGCTTTAGAGAGTATGTACTTCATATCTTAGATCATACAAGAATGCCGGATGTCTTTGAAGGAAGTTGCAAGTCATTCGACTGCTCCATTCGGTTTCCAGAAAGTGTGAACATTGAAGGGCTGTTACAACATATGATTCAAATGAATTCATTATGCAATTATATATTATCCTGTGCAGAGGCAAACAAATTATTTCACTTATTTGGAACACAAACATATCTAAACCGTAATGGAAAAAAGCAAAACAAAGTTTTGTATTAAATTTAAAGATGCCATCTTTAAAACACCAGAGCAGTTACAATACTGGCACGGGATACGCAGTCAGTAATGACGAGGAAGAAACGAAAACCACGGAGTATGTTCTCTGTCTCCGTCGAGCGAAGGATTCTTGGGGACCCAGAGTTTATTGACAGAACATGGTCCAACCACAGAACACCAGGATGTTTGGAAAATACCAGCCAACAGTCGTATACAACGGGGCATTACAGCTTGGGTACTATATTCCATGCTTATAGTAGATGTCGAAAAACTCGAAAAGTTTTTTTTTTTAACTTTTAAATTTATTATGCCATGCATATCATTTAAATGCTTAAAGAAGCTGTTACAAGTTTTCCAAAGAGATCTCTTTTAAACACATATTTTTCAATAATTAAAAAAAAAAAACTGTGCTCTTATTTAAATTACACTGAGTGTACCAACAAATGTGTATAGTGTATGCGTTCATTTTTAATTCATAAATTTTTTTCTGCCGTTTTTTTAGTTAAAAATGATTTAATTTAAAAATTGACAAAAAAACACAGAGAAATGTTTATAACAATTAAATATTTAATTATGGTAATTAATTAATTAATAACAATTAGAAATGCTTGTGCTAATAAATGTAGACGACAAACATTTCATATCTATTTATAGTAAGTACGAGTAAATAATCATTAAGAGTTGCTTTGCTGGGTGTATTAATCAATCAATTAAATATTTAATCAATAAAGTTATTCAATTAATCATTTAGTTAATCAATAATACAATATATTTGTTGCTAATTAAAATCAATAAATATAATTTCGTAATTTAATTTAATTTAAATTTTAATAAATTGTTTAATAATTGTAATCGTTTATCATCATCATCATCATCAATTAATTAATTAATTAATACAAGTATTTATTTTTATTTAATATGTGTATGTATGTATGCTTATGTTTTTGTTTTTTTATGTTGAAATACACATACAATCACAGTTGTGTAGATGTATTGAAATGGAATAATTAAATTAATTTTTATTAAATTTTTTTTTTGTTTTTTATTTTTGGAAAATAATTAAGTTGTACTGTTGGTTCTATATGTTCATGTTTTGTTTTTGTTTTTGTTTTCAGTTTTTTTTATTGGTTAACATACCTTGATTATTACTTGTGTTTGTTTTTATTTTTAATTGTTTTCATTAATATTTTGATCAAATTTTTTTGGTTTGGGTTTTTGGTTTTTTCTCTCCCTAAGTTTAAAGGGTTATCATCATGGAGTTTAATTATGAAGTAATTAATGTTAATTATAGTTTGGTTTTTTGGTTTTTGTATTTTGTATTACTTAATATTGGCTTTTAAGTTTTTTATGTTTAATTTTCCTATTTTTTTTATTTTATTTGTTTAAATTTACTCGTTAGTAGGCATAAATTTGGTTTCTTTTGTTTTTCTTTTTTGTTGGTGTTTTAATACAGGAGGGGGAGATTATTAATTTCCTTTTCTTTCTAGTTAATATTATATACTGTTAGGAAGGATTCTTTTTACACATGCAGCTTTTATTTTAAAAATGAAATTTAAATATGGAAGAACAATTTCAATGAATATTATGGCATATGACATATGAAAATTTGATTCAAATATATTTGAACGTAAACAAAAAAATACTTCCTCCCATCGAAGGGAATTGTACGAAAAACATTGGAATTTATCAAGCAACACATGTAATGACTCAAACAATGTGCTCAGGTTTGATGAAATAAAAATCGGAAATTGTATCGACTCCTCCCATCAAAGAAACGTATGACCCAAAGATATTAAAAAAATAAATTATTTATTAAGAAGTGAATTACTCCTTTGATAAGTGATAGAACCCGCCATGAAAGAACATCAGCATCAACTTTGTTTGTTCTAGAGGGAGTATCTAGTTCAAAACACAGCTCTGACTTTTTCTTCATGTCAAAAAAAAATGCTTCTGGTAATAGTTCTAAAAGTAACTAATGGTCATGAGGACATACATACATACATAATTGGTCATTACAACCCTTCAGTCAGGATTACGACCTAGTTTCTCACACCACTTATGTTGTGTGTGTTAATTTTTATACATGAGTGGTGGGACCTACAGTTTAAAGTTGACTCCGAACGACAGATTTTTGAGAAACTTTTCATGGCAATTTTATTTCTACTCTCAGAGTTTTTGTCAGAAATCTGCTGAGAGGAAGTCGCCGAAGAAACACTTTTTGTATTTTGGTTTGATGTCTGGCCTGGGGCTCGAACCCTGGCTTTTCGTCTAATAAGCCAACACACTGCCTACTAGACCACGGCGACTTTCAAAAAAACTTATGACCCAAAGATAATAACAAAATAAATTGTTTATTAAGAAGTGAATTACTCCTTTGATAAGTCATAGAATTCGCCATGAAAGAATATCAGCATCAACTTTGTATGTTCTAAAGGGAGTACCTAGTTCAAAACACAGCTCTGACTTTTTCTTCATGTTAAAAAATGCTTCTGGTAATAGTTCTAAAAGTAACTAATGGCCATGAGAAAGCTGCCACTTAAAGTCGATGTGAAACAGCACTCATGGATAAAATTATCATGCAAAACTTGAGTTCGCAATAAGGCTCAATAATACAAGCGATCAGATTTATAACTGCTTTCAGTGGAACGTTTTTTGTTAGGTGGCATGTGATATATTTAAAAGCGAACATTACAGTCCATAATCCCTGAAAGTATAGAATTTAGCTGGAAAAAGTACAGTGGGGTCATATAACATTGCCATCATTTAGTAATGTCTGATCAGTTATTCAAATACATGATACTACACCGGTCGAACGGAATTAAAATCCCCCTGGACACATATTGTGTTGAAAGTTATTCAAATAAATATAAAAACTCATAGCTAAGCTTAGATTACAAAAATTATTTCATAATTGTCAGGTATGTGAGGCATTAAATAAGTTTCTTAGTTGAGAAAATTTTCAATTCAATGACTGCTGAGTAATGCTGGTTCATATTAAAAAGATGCCGATTTAAATCCGCTTCTATGCAAGGCCTATATGCCCTTTGTAAGATCTAGAACTCTCTTAATTATCTGCATAGTTCACTAAGGTTTTGTCTCAATTATTCCCCATTAGCATTTATAATGTCTAATTGGGAAAAGCTACAGGTAGTTTGTAACTACCCGGTTTTAACACTTAATGGTCCAAAAAATGTCACAGGAAGAATGTGGCATAATACACAAAATGCCTATTACACGAACGAAAACTGATGGTGACCATAAATCTCATGGGATTTGATAAAATTCGTATGTGTCTGCAAACTTGGTCTGATGAGTGCCAAAAAAGTTTATTTTTGACTGGATAGTGTAATAATAAAACACTCTCTCTCTCTCTCTTTCATCAGATAGAGATTGCAGGCGAAATTCTATTGTGTAACGGATGCTCAATGCATTACTAGTAAACCGTAATTGGTCTTTGGCGCCATATCTTGTATATAAAAATGAATGTGTGTTTATTTGTGGGTTTGTTTGTTTGTTTGAAGTCTATAGAAGTCTAAACAGCTGGACCGATTTTCTTGAAATTTTTACAGTATCTTCCTGTATGTCTGTAAGGAACTATAGTCTACTTTTTATTGTAAAATTTCAAGTAGGCGAGGTGCCGCGCCTACATGCCCAATAAGTATGTAATGTCGCATATCTCATAAACTGCAACAGCTAGAGTCCTCAAATTTTGTATGGACGACTTTGACGTATATATGAACAAAATGGGTGGATTGGCTATAGTGTGCGTGTCACCTCACATAGTCTACACATATAAAAATGAATGTTTGTTTGTATGTACCTTATAGCATCGTAAACTATACATTTGATCATGTTATGATCTTTAGCAAAGTTGTTGCGCATTAGCCGGGGAAGGTTTCTAAGTTGGTATGACTAATTTCCGGCAGGTGGCGCTACTGAATTTTACTCAAAATGAATTAAATCGTAAACTGTGCATTCTTTAACAAAGTTGTTGCGCATGCGTCGACGGAGGTTGGTGGGATTAATTTCCGATGGATGGCGTCACTGAAAATTATTCAAAATGAATGATAATGTAGGTCGACCTACACCTCAAGAACGGAAGAAAAGAGCATTACGAGCCTCAGAATCAGACGAGCATTGAGACTGGAAAATCTTCGAGTATAGGCCGCTGAGACACGTTCGCTTGAACCACTTGAACAACGAGAAGTGTGATTAGAAAGTGATCGAATGCGTACTACTCAGGCCTGTTCATCTGAATCATCAGGACAACGGGGAACAAAATCAATAAAATGATTCAAAATTAATTGGACATTTGTATAATGTCTTCATGTCCTTCAAATTTATTTTAGTTGCTGGCGCAGCAACACGCGCAGGGTACAGCTAGTATATAATAAAAATGTCATGTCGTCTATATGACACCATTGACCGTAAGGGTTAACATTGCCCTGAGAATTGTATGCCGTGTAAGTACTTGTTGTAAATGCCCCAATTACGCGAATTTACATGCTTACATATGTATATAAATGGTCATGGCAACCCTTCAGTCAGGATTAGGACCTAGCTTGAGCGGTGGGACCTATAGTTTAAAGTCGATTCCAAACGACAGATTTTTCAGGAACTTTTCATGGCAATTTTATTTGCTCTCAGAGCTTTTGCCAGAAATCTGTTGAGAGGAAGTCGCCGAAAAAATATTTTTCTCATATTTTCGTTTTGTTGGAGATGTCTGACGTGCGGTTTGAACTGTGGGGCCATACGTCTAATAACCCAACACACTATCTACTACGTAAGTAGTCTACGTAAGTATTTACGTTAACATATTTTGAAATTCTTAGCTGTTGCCTCCAGATGCTTATTTGTTATTCTATTTTGGCGAGAATATTTCCAGGTTTTTAGGTAAACTGCGGATAATTAAGACTCGTAGTCAGTTTTAATTGCTTTCAGCATGAAGCCTTGTTATGTGAAAAATTGTAATTAAAGGTTATGTTACGCCATATTTAAGTAAAAATTTAAAAAAATTGTTCACAACTTGCTAGATCACCATCCTAGATAGATTTAAAATAGGCTAGCTTAGCTTATTGAACATTAAAATATTTTAAATATTTTAAACACATGATACAATATTCATTGAAAGATATGGACAATTCACTCGACTTTGTATCGTGTATGTTGTATTGAATACACTTGTTTGTTTGTGAACGCTTAATGCTATGTTGTATTGTGTATGTCGTATTCTTCTTCATAATTTTTGGCATTCAAACAATTTGATAGCGCTAAACCGACATAACTTATTAAAAACATATGAAAAAAATGTGTATAAAATTATCAACAACAAACATATACTGTCGTATAGTCGTCAAACAATACAATGAATACAACGATACAACGGTTTGTGTGAATTGACCAATAGTTTTTTTTTTTTGATTAATTAAACTATAATCTAAAATAGCTGTATTCTTTTTCATTTGTAAATTGTTATTATTTATGTATGTATGTATATAGGTATGTATATATATTTAGATTATTATACTAATGGATGTGGTAATGTAGTATTTATATTGTAAGCCCTATTAAAATGCTATTGTTATGATTTATTACAATACAATGTTGTATCTTGTTACTGTATATCTGTATCTGTATATGAATTTAAATCGTATGCTTGCATGTATTTAGGATGTGCAGACCGATTGATGAATAGTTTTTTTTTAGTTTTTTTTATAATAATTAATTATTATATATGTATGTATGTATGAATATATATACTTTTGTTTTGTTTTGTTTTTTTAATTCTTAGTATTTTTTTTTGTTTGTTTTTGTTTAGTTTTAGTTGCCTTGTAGTATGTATGATTGATTAGAGACATAGATTTTCGGAAAATATTTATTAAGAATATATTTACGATTATTTTATTATTATTTTGTTTTTATTGTATATTATATAGTTATATAGTTTAATCTATATGTATGTATATATATATGTAAGTATGTATGAATGTACGTAGGTATAGTATATAAATATTATTAGCATTAGGCAATTATTTATTATATATTTATATGTTGTTAGTTATTAGTTTTATTATATTATTTTATACATTTTAGAATATAATATTGGTCGTAGTGTGTTTTTTCTTAATTTTCTGTTTTATTTTCTATTATTTTTGCTTAGGATTTGATTTTCATTTTTTTTTATAATTTAAAGAGTGTAGGGGGAGTGGTGTGTTTCTTTACGAATCGGTTTAGAATTACAGTGCAAAAGGTATTCTTTTTATTTTGGCAAAAATTAAGAAAAAAAAAATGGAACAAATTTAAATTATTTATGCAAAAAGGTCTTGAAGAAGGTTAGAAGGTTGGGTGATAGGCCTTGATTTGACTAGCTAAATGTATGTATAATAAATGTTAGATTTTATATTGGTATTGTATTGTATAAGTTTTATTATGCATTTATTTATGGTTCTACGGTCTTAACGGTCTTCTTGCTAATTGCCTGTATTACTGGTATAGGGTTGTATGTAGTATTTGGTTATCCAGCTTTAAATGTTAGCCTAAATCATAAATCCATAATTGTTTTATTTATTAATTAGTTTTTAAATACATATACATATATTGTTAATAATTATTATGTTTTATTTTTATTAAATGCATTTCATCAACCTTTTATTGTTTGTTTGCTTAATTTCTTCATTCTGTTTTTCTGTTTCTCCTTATTTCAGCATCAAAATGAAAGTCTGTCTTCTGTGTTTCTGTTGTAGATTGTTGGTTTAAATTACGTTCATTTTTAAATGTAAATTTTCAATAGAATACTGTTAGGTTTTTTAGTTTTTCAATTATTTTTTATATTTTTTTTTTATTTTTTTGTATATTTATGTATGTATGTATATATATTTATATATAAATATTTGTTATTTTAAAGTTTTATATAAAAAAGCGTTTTTGTTTTCATATAAAAAGCCTTCAATTTATGTTGTTTGAATATCTATGAAAACTATTCAAAATTACATAAATTTCCGTTTGCTTTCTATAACATGCATAATGAAATTTTAAATCGTTTTTCAAATAAAATTATATAAATTTAAAGGTTTTTATTAATCCTTTTAATTACAAAATATTTAGCATATCTTAAAGGGTTTTAAAAAAGAAAGTATACTTTAAGGCTTTATAGTAAAGTATTTTTATTTCTGTAAAAATACCCGAAATGCCTTGATATAACATCTCTTCTGAACTGCTCATGATGGCATGTTGCCAAGGAAATGATTCCATAATTTAGAGATTTGTTATATTTAGAAGATTATCACTGAGACCTTCCATGTCTTGTATATTATCATAGGAATATAATAAAAAAAGTGATTTCTTACCGACCAATTTGTTTGTTATCTAAACTTTGAAAGTCGTTTGAGAAATTATTGATAACTTGATTGGTTTGGCTGTAATAAGGCCAAACTCATTCTGCGAATTTGGAATAGACGTATTTAAAGGTATACTTAACGAAAAGGAAGAAACAAAAAGGCAAAGACTCTTTTCAAATTAAAAGGTGTTGAGACAATCAATACTTTTGTTGGGCAATGGCAATGAGAAGATATTTGGATCACTGTCCAGAAATAATAGCCAACTTTTTGACAGGCCACTGTAGATTCAAACTACACTTGTTCAGAATGTGAATCGTCTTGAACCTAACATGTGGCTTATTTGATTATGAGAATGAATTATTAGAACACATTCATGTAACCTGTAAGGCATATCATATACAGAGCAACATCCTGAAGTTTGTTAGGGCATCATGCTTGAAAGAGATATTATAGGGATACCCCCCTATATAGGATGAGTAGATCGACAATAGTAATAAGCTTGGTTTGTAAGTTTTTATTTTAAAACTTATTATTAAAACCTAATCGGTCTTGATAACTTGAATTACCGAATACAGCGTCAACCAAAAATCCTACGAATGTTTGCAGTTGACACGCATGTATTTATATGTTACCTTATATGAGCAGCAAAAGACAATCTCTCGTGGGCTTAAGGTGAGCAGCGCATATGATTCTACTGCCAGCTATGTGAAATATAATATTCAAGCATTTCTGGTTAAAGCCTATAAATATAGGTTGGTAGTGATAGAGTTAAACCGCCTTTTGTCGGAATAACTATCTATGCAAAGGCCCAGACGTATCACATGGAAGACAATTGGTACCTGCCACATGCAACCTATTCTTTTCCTTTGGCACGTCCAAATTGAAATTGTTTAGAAATATTTGAATAAATCCCATGTAAAAACTGATTTTACAAGTCATATTACAACGACAGACACTGTAAAAGGTCCTTGTTATAGGCGAAAAATAAAATGGACATTTTGCAATTTTTTTATTTTATAAAATGCAATTACAACGCAAATTTGATACACTTTCAAAACCAATTTTAGGACCTCTGTACGTTTAAGGTATTTTCAACAACTTTTCTCCTTTTTTGCTTTAACAGGTAGAGGTGGCTAGCCATCCAGGGAGATTAGAATGTCACATTAAGGCCATATACAGCCCATTGTGATGCCACAGTGCACTAAATTGTTGGTAAAGAGAATTTAGAAATGATAAAACATTTAAAATTTGAATAAGCCCCGGAAAGGTTTATAGAATACAAGGTTTTAAATGTTTAAGAAATTTTTCTTATTTTCGTATAAGTGTAGTAAACATTTTAAACCAAAAATCCATGTTTATATGTATACATAAATATGTATGTTGTTTGTCAGAGAAGTTTAAGATTAAAAAAATTGATTTCAAACTTTGAATGTGAAATATTGAAAAAAAATGGTATAAAAATATTTGAAAATCAACAAAATTTAAGATTTTAAATATTATAACAATTTTTTGTTGTTATAAAATATTGTATAAAAAATAATTGTATAAGAGAGATTTTGAAATAAGATAATAAAATTTCATTATGCATTTCAGCCAAGTTAGTCGTAATGAAAAGTCTGTTTCAAAAATATACATTTTAAGTATTATAATTACTTCCTTTTTTGTTGTTGGTTTTTCCATTTTAAATAGTATAATAGTTTTATTAAATATTTTAGCATAATATTATGGTATAAATATTATAAAAAAAGTCATAAATAGTTTAAGTTTATTATAAAAAAAAGAAAAACCGAAAAACAAGACATAGTTATACGGAATTGTATGTTACAAATACGAGTTTATAAAAGAAAAAGTATGTAGTAGAGTATAAGAGTTTTAGTATAAGAGTTTTATAAATTGCATATAAAGTGGGGGGGTAGATTGGGATTAAATATGTATAAGGTTTATATATATATATATGTATATATATGTATGTATATAGAGAGTATAATATAGTAGAGGTAGCGACCAAAAACAACAAAGAGAAAAAAGAATTTTACGATAAAAAATTTTGTTTACAAAAAAATAATTCTAAAAAGAAAACCCAAAACATTGAGGGAAAAAGCTTTTCATATGTATTCAGTCGAATATTATAAATTTCATTATATATGTATAGTTTATATTAGTTTTTGTTTTTGTTTTTACATTAAATATTTATAATAATTTATTAATAAATTTTTGTAAATTCAGCGTTTATTTGTTAAGTAATGAAGGAAGTTAAGAAGAGAATTAAGAACGTAAGAAAATTATGGAAAACATTTTCAAATAAAATTTTGAATGGAAAGAGAGAGAGAAAAATAGAGAATTAAAGTGAATTTATTGGAATTTTATTAATAATTTATTGTTAATTTATGCATTTCTTTTTAACTATTTTAAATGTTTTTTTTATTTTTTTTTGTTTCTTTTTGGATTTTCTTTATATTTCAATATGGATTGCCACATAATCAGTTATTTTAGTTGTTGTTTTTGTAACGCTTTAAATTTAATAATTATTTTCATGTGTTTTTTTTTTATTTGTTATAAACCTATTGAAAATTCGTTAATTCGTTCATTTGTTTAATAATAATATAATGTTGTTGTTTATTTTAAGGTTATATTTTATGGTAAAATGTTAAAAAAAAAAATTAAGAAAAAATAAATAAAAATTAAAACTTTTAATTGAAATATTTTTTTTAATTTTTTATTATTAATTTCATTATTAATATTGGTAATAATTTATTTATTTATTTATATAGTCAGTTCATTTTGTTTAAGAGAAATATTTTAATTTTAATTTATTTTTTATAAAAAAAAATTATTTTTTTATTTTCTTTTTTTCTGTTTTGTTTTGTTTTACTCGTATTATTTCTAAATAATCAAGTCTTGTTTATTTTAATTTTTATTCATTTGTTGTTGTTGTTGTCTATAATAATTATTGTTAATAATACATTATTTTATTATTATATTGTTTTTGTTGTTATTGTTTAACATATTTACTGTAAATTTGTTTTTGTTTTTACGTTTATTGTTGTAAATTGTAAATGTTTAAAAAAAGTTTCAAATTGTTTTCTTTGTTTCTTCGTTTGTTTCTTAATTAATTTTTATTTTTTTGTTTGTATTTGTTTTTAATTTTTTATAAATAATATTTAATCAAAAAACTAAAAAAAAAAAAAACAAAATTAAAAAAGAAAAATTATTGTTTATTCTCTTGTTGGGTTTAATTCTCTTTTGTATTGTTGTTGTTGTTGTTGTTGTTGTGTATTTTGGTTACTATGTATACATATGGATCGTATGGATGCGGTTTGTTATGGGAATCTTCCAATGAATATGTCATGTCATGTCATGTGACCAATTGTTTTACTGCTCTACTACTGCTGCTTACATGAGTGTGTTTGCTAATGACGGAAAATAAAGGATATATAAGGATATGGGAATGGTTAAAATACAAATTTTATAAACGATGCACTGAGTGTTGATGGCAAACGGATCGATGGTTAAAGAAAAATAGCATCACAATACAAAATATTTCAATTGTAAGGGTCTGAGGATAATAATTTGCCTTTTTTTTAAGTAATTGTTGTTGTCTTTTTAAAGCTTAGTAAATAGTTAATAACACTTATTTGTCTAATGGCATTGCAATAGAAAATATGCATTACTTTGTAAATTTGTATTTGGTTTTAGTAACACATTCGTTTGGCCGCAGTAGTCAGAAGGTTCATAATATATGCTATTCGAGTTTCAAGCAAGAGGTTTGATTTTCTTACTTTATTTTAGTAGTAAAAAGGGATTGAATTGCAAGCTTGTTGCCGTTTTTAGTAATACATTCGTTTGGCCGCAGTGGTCAAATGTTTCACAATTATGCCAATTGATACTCAAACAAGTGGTTTGAGTTTCTTAGTTTATTTTAGTAGTAAAAAGGGATTGAATTGCAAGCTTGTTGCCGTTTTTAGTAACACATTCGTTTGGCCGCAGTAGTCAAATGCTTCACAATTTATGCCATTCGATCTTCAAACTAGTGGTTTGAGCGCCTTACGGCATTTTTATAGTCAATATAGATTGACTTGTAAGCCTGTTGCTGTTTATAGTAACACATTCGTTTGGCCGCAGTAGTCAAAATGTTGATAATTTATGCCATTCGATGTTTAACCAAGTGTTTTGTGTACCTTATAGCATTTTAATGGTAAATATGTATAGATTTGTAAATATTTTAGTGTTTTCAGCAACACATTCGTTTGGCCGCAGTAGTCAAAAGTTTACTAATTTATGCCATTCGTGATTCAAACAAGTTTTTTCATTTATATTGAAAATATGCAGTAAACTCGGGAATGCGATTAAAAGACGCCGAAAAAGGCTTTATCGATAACATAAAGCAATTGGGATTATCTAAAAAAAGAAATTGTTGTCGTAATTATAAGTTCTGAAAGAGTGATAACAAAGACTATGGAATTAAAGCTTAAACGAAAGGAAATTCCATTAGAAAAAGTGGACAGAGAAAGGACACTAAGAGTCGTTTATCATGTCGATAAATAAAGAAAAAAGTATACTTCCAGTCAATACAACATCTATCGTTATTGGTTTGAATCATATCCCAGCAATTAAAGTCAAAATAATGACGTCTAAGCTAAACCATTGCCAATGATATACAGTGAGAGGCATTTAAGATTTGCTTAAGTCCAATGTTGGATTTATTGGATCTGAATTGGTACAAATTCCAAGGAGATTTTCCAACACTTGAAAAAAATCTGATTCCAGCAAACTTTGCATTGAATTTTTAGGCCTAAACTAGTAAAAGCTTCTGACACCGTAACGTTGAAAATACCCACAGCTACAGTTGGGTGACATATTATTAAGGGGGCGCTTAGGAGTTAATAAATAAAATTGAGCATTTGGCTCATATCGCATAATGATTGTGTCATCATAATTAATTCTTTTGCAATTTCCAAAAGGATAACAATGTAGTGGCCATCTTTAAAAGAGCAGATAGGATAGGATTGAATTGGAAATTAAAGAAAGAGAAACGTTGTTGAATGAATAATGTTCGATGATAAGAGGATTTTACGTAACTTTTCAAAAGCAATTAAAACTCGCAATCAAACACGTAGATCAGTGAAAATAACGTTAGCTTAACTGCTTAAAATAATCGTTCAATTGAGGGTGAAGTAAGAAAGTCAACAAAACAATTTCAGATGACTGCTGCTGTAATCCCAGTTGTTCTATAGGAACTAATAAGGCGGGCTCTGAATCTGGCAAAAATTAAGCCGACAAGGCGCCGACATTGTACAGTTTTTGTCAAGTTGGAGTTGATTTAAATAAACTAGAAAGAATTGAAGCCCTGATAAACGGTATTTATCGTGGTATTAAAACCCTCATGGAAAATTTCACGCTTTGATCAAATCACCTCGCGCTGTTTTTAAAAACGACTTTGAGATTTTAATTTAAAAATTTGAAATTGAATTTAAAAAATCTTTGCGTATAAGAAAAGTTTAAAATTGGTTTCCTTTCCTCCGTCCCTTAAAATTTTGCTATTTTTCTCTAACCATCGAGAAAACTGACTATTTAATGAACGTTTTCTTTTATGATTTTGAAGAAGAGTTTGAGATACTGATTCTGATTGTAGATTTTTATGTGTTCGGGTGTAAGTAAAGTGATTTAAAGTCTGTGTGTATGTATGTATGTGTTGTATGTATGTGTATAACGAGTCTATTTTAAGTCATCGTACTCATCACTGCCGTTTTTCGATTCGCTAGAATGAAAAGCAGCCATAGCTGATGAACGATGCTGTTGTTGATGATGATGATCATTATTGGAACCATTATTAATACTACCATTACCACCACCACCACCATTATTACCACTATTACCACCACTACTACTAATACCATTACCACCACCACTACCAGCATTACTATTACCACCATTATTACTGGGCACATCGAATGCATCCAAAAATGGATTGGTGGCGGCATATTGAACACGATATGTACCTAAAGTGTGATAATTACCGGCACCATTATTACTACTGCCGCCACCGCCACCGCCACCATTCGCCGCCATTGAGGAGGTTGATGGGCCATTGCTATAGGGTCGCGTTGTGGTTGCATACATAGAACTCGAATTTGAATATGATGATGAAGAGGCATTGGAGTTGGTATAGAAATCATAACTACTGGTAGAACCAGTCATTGAACTAACACCACTACTACTGGCCGTACCAGTAGCTGTCGATGTCCCTGAAGTATATCCAGTGCCCCCCTTACCATCGGCCGTGTATGCTGCCGACGAGGATGTGTTAAAGAGTGTAGCACCGGTTATACTACCACTGCCATTACCCGCAACACCACTGTGTTTTGGTAGAGTGCCGTATACGTGCATGGCGCTCGTGTGTGTTCCATTCGTACCGTTCGTACTGAAGAGGCTGCTGCCGTATGAACGATGCTGTTGCAGGGGCTGTTGCTCTGAGCTTGCTATTGACTTATTGCTAATATGACTACTACTTGCTACGCTGTTTCTAATGTCGCTATTATATGCTGTTGCAGATGATGTGGTTGTGGATGTTGCTAATGTCGAACGGCCAGACTCGTGTTCCGAGGCCAGGCTATCGAACAGTCTACGGCCGGTCGAAACAATCGATGAGGATCCCGATGATAACGATGATGAGATTGATGACATTACTGCTGTCGATGATGAGGAGGAATCTCTTAAATTACCACTTACTTGTCTAGAGGGTGAAGAGGTTTTCTCCGGTTTTTCCATGGCATTAAATTTACCCGCTTTACTATTGCTGCTGTTGTTGCTGGTCAGATGATAAGTGCCACGCGGTATAGTGTCTCCGCCCGGTGGCGAAGGAGAATCAGGCGATTTGATTGGTGTAAACTGTACACGAGGTTCTCTTTTCAAATACTTTGACATCAACTGAGTGGTGGTCATGGCTTGGGACTGTGCCAACAGAGCATTAGTTGAGGCAGACGATTTATATGAAATCAAATCATCTGAATCGTCCGAGGAGGTTGTAGTGGCTGAAGTACCCGTTGAACCAGCACTCAGTACAGTTGCCTGTGATGATGAAGATGATGAGGTGTTGCTCGACTTATTACGCATCGCCTTATAGTCCTCTGTGGATAGGGTAGAGGTTGTACGTTCGGGCACATGGCTGGTGGTGTGCGCTGAGCCGTATGCCGAACGTAGTTTATATGCGGTATCCCCATATTTATTGTTAATGCCGCCGCTGCCGTTGCCGCTGCCGCTCCCCACACCATTATTGTCGTCGTCGTTCTTGGTCTGAGTTTTGTGCGGTTCATAGAAATCAACACCCTTACGTTGGGTGCTGCCTGTTACTGTTGCCGTTGTAGCGTTTAATGATGTTTGGTGTTGTATTTGATGTTGTTGTTGTTGTTGTTGATGTTGATTGTTGTTATGCATGATGCTGCTGCTATGATTGATGGCTGAATGCATGGACGTTTTATCGTCGCTCGTGTAGTCTTTATCGGGGTTTCGTTGACTGAGTGAATACGAACTGACAGATTCGTGTACATTGACCTGTTTAACGGATGATGGTGATACGCCGCGTTTAATGGTATCAGTGCCTAAGTGTAAATGAGATTGAAAAGTAAATGAGTTATTAAAAGTTCAGAGAGAGAGAGAGAAAGAGAGAGGGAGTTACTTACTTTTACCAGAACCCGAGCCCGAACCTGTCGATGCTGAACTACTGCCGGGGGAGGGTGTGCCTGGAAGTGGCAGTGGCGATTGGTCGGGAATTGCTGAGCCCACTGAGTCCACCAATTGATGGGGCTGCAATAGATGTTAAAATGCATACGTTTTAATTTTTTTCTCTTCATTTTTTTCATTCAACATTCATTCAGCTAAAGGATAAAGGGGGGAGTCAATGTTTTTTAAAGCGTTAGTTAGTGCATCATAAATATTTTGATTTGATTTGATTTGATTAGATTTTATGGGTTAAAACGAAAATACATAAATAAGAATAAAAATTTTGATGAAACCAATTATTTCTTTTTACAATTGCACAACAGAACAACAACAAAAAAAAAACAAGAATTTTCTTTCAAACCAATTTGATGGTAAAACAATTTGAAAATGTTAAGAGCAAAATGGGTTTAAAATAGCTTCGTTCGCATATTTTTTTTTAATTATTTTGGAGAAACTACACACAACAAACGTATAATAACAGCAAAGAAAAAAAGGAACTAGAAACACAGGTGCATTTGATAAGAGAAAGAGTTTTAATATCAAAATTGAATTTAAGGTGCCAATCGTCAATCAACGGGAATTATTTGAAAAATTTCTTTCGAAAAAAAAGGTTTTTACAAATGACATGCAAAATTTTCGGAACGTTTGATGTCTTATCAAATGTAAATGCTTGATACGCTATGGCTATGGCTATGGCTATGGCTATGTTTATGGTTTAAATAATGAGCGCTAATAAAATGGGTTAACAAGCTACGTTTCTTGAGTTTTAAGCGGCGTATGTGGCCAGTGTGGTAAAGGTTTTGTCGTTTTTTTTCTAGTTTTGAAATTGAAATGAGGACAACATGCCATGGTTACATGGACCAAAGAACGTTGAACATGTATTTTGTGGTGTAATATGTGTGACAGTGTATTTACAAACAATTGAAAATTTAATTGTTTTGTTTAATTGATTTGATTAATGTTTAATTTGATCAATGAAATGTTTGTTAATTTGGTTGGCTGTTTGATTTCAAGCATAATGTTTCATTAATTTTTCTTTTTTTTATTTGTTTGATTTGATTTGACATGAATTTGAATTTGAATTTGATTGTGATTTAAAGAGAAATGATTTCTTGATTCTTGATTAATTGTGTTGATTGCTAAATGGTTTGTGATTTTGATTATAGTTTTTAATTGTTTTTTGGTTTTGATTTGATTTTTGTTTTTTTGTATTTTTTCTTTTTTTTAAGTTTCAACAAGTTTACCAGTAGTGGGCCAATCATGCTTACATCCGTTTTTCAGTCAATCACACATCACATCAATATTAGTTTCGATCATTATTTCAATACGTTATTGTTTCGTTTTTGTATAAATTGGTTGTGTTTTCTTTTATTTTTAATTCTTTTAAGTAACACTATTTTATCATTTCATATTCAATTAAAAAAATAATTCATTTATTTTTTAATACAATAAGAAAAAAAAGTACATGGTTTTTTTTAATAATTATTATTTATGATTCATTTGAAATTTAATAAGAATTTATGCCATAAAATTTATTTACAACTGCACTGTAATAATTGTTGTGTTTCTTCATCAAGAAATGTAAGAAACGTTCAATATTTTACTTCTTAAAGTACTTCTTAGAACAAACGGTCAACAGGATTTCAAAGGCGAAAAAAAATTAAAATGTTAATGGAATCAAAATTGAAATTAAAAATTTTAACCCTTGAAGCACCAACTTAATTCAAACCCTTCAGTCAGGATTACGACCTAGCTTCTCACACCATTTATGTTGTGTGTGTTAATTTTACACAAGAGTGGCGGGACCTAATTTCTCCGATATTCGAGAAACTTTTAATGGACATTTTTATTTACATTCAGAGTTTTTTCCAGAAATATACTGAGAGGAAGTCGCCAAAGAAATATTTTTTCGCATTTCGTTTTAGCTGGAGATGTCTGACAGGGGATTTGAACCGACGCACATTGGGGTTTTTGATACCTAAAATGGGAATTAATTGGAAAATGAATTTCTTGAGTACCAAATATTTTTTTAAATGAGCTAAAAGTGCACAAAATTGTGCATCACTTTCTTAAAAAAATTTGTCTCTAGCAAGTACCGTTGCATTACAACGTCTTTTTGAAGCGTGAGGTTTTTTATCTTTCGTTTAAAAACTAAATTTTCAGTGTTTTCAAAAGTAGGTAATCTTTGAGAGTAGGATTGTAAAATTTTGTCAGAACATATATTTTGATGCAGTACATCAGAATCAATCAAGAACTCAATTTTGAATTTTTTGGTTGATAGGCCCTTATGCATTTCAGGTCACGATTTTTTTTATTATTATGGATTTATCTTCTTTAAGCGAAATAAACCAAAAAACGTTAAAAAAAGCAATCAGGAAAGCCCCCACGATTTAATTCTCATTTTAGGCATCAAAAACCCCATTGTGCGACGTTTAACATCTAATAAGTCAACACGCTACCTACTAGAAAACAGTTATAAAAGATTGAAGTCGTTTCGTACCTTAATTTTTAAATTAAAATTTTTAATCTGCAGGAGGATCATAATGGAAGTTCTTGGTAAAAAGTATAGCAAAAGAGGGTGGAATAAGATAGAAAAGTAGACTAAAACAATGTAGAGTAGAGCAGATATATAGATTATCTGAGTAAACCACACAATTTTAGCAGTAATCAGTAAATGCCAGGTCAACTGTGAAAGTCTGACATATCGATATATAACCGTTGTATTGCTTCTCGCCACAGTATAGCAAAGTTCAAAAACATTACTGACAGCTCACCATTAGAAGCATTCAGATAGGTTGCCTATATTAGAGGACAAAACAAACTGAAGCATTATTCATATGTATTGCAAACTTAGACAATCTTCTCATATAATCGATTCCTTGTATAGCATAGGGCCTCAACAAAAATTTCCCCATTTATTTCAAACCTTTACTACGCTTCCAAATTATTACGCATGTTTTTCTACATTTTCCAACAGTATGTGCTCCAGTTGCATCTCTCTCACCGTTTTTATCTCTCGATATAATATAAATGTAAACAAAAGTACATTTACATGCTTAGATAAGTTCATAATTGGTCACTACAACCCTTCAGTCAGGATTACGACCTACAGGGATCCACAGTTTAAGGTCGACTCCGAACAACAGATGTTTGAGAAACTTTTCATGGAAATTTTTATTTACATTCAGAGTTTTTGCAGGAAATTTTGCTGGGATGAAGTCGCCGAAGAAATATTTTTCTTTATTTCGTTTTGTTCGAAATCTCTTATCTGATGTTTGAACCGAGGTCTCAAATCTAATAGGTCAACACACTACCACTAGACTATGGCGAGTTCTTCGGCTGGCTTAATTTTAAAGGCACTTAAGGGTTTGAAGTTTTAATACTTAGGTTTGCAGTCCAGCATTTTAAAAACTACAGCACGCTACATCTTACGATTATTAAATTGGTATATTGGTCGTAATGTAAGGAAACAGGTTAAATTACAATAATCAACTTTCTAAATTAAAATTTTGCAATTACGGTAGATTTGATGAAAGTTGTTTCAAAATTGTCCCACATATGCT
The DNA here is from genome assembly GCA_936449025.2 of Sarcophaga subvicina. Lineage (NCBI taxonomy): Eukaryota > Metazoa > Arthropoda > Insecta > Diptera > Sarcophagidae > Sarcophaga > Sarcophaga subvicina. The sequence goes on along the minus strand of OW388081.2, from coordinate 89,503,578 downwards.
GATCTAATAGAGAGTAGTCCAACAAAACAAAGGCAAGAAGTACTTGTCGTTAAACACAAATTTCCGATTTAACTCTGATCCCATTTAAGACAACAATGTCTATCAAGGGATTATTTTAAAAGCGTAAAATCAGTACTATTGAGTACCTTAACATTTCAGATCGGCGAGGTAATGAAAAAATTAAAACTTCAAACCTATGTTACCAGCTTATAAGCTGGTAACATCGTTACTGATCGTTAAAATCAAAATTAATTCCATACAATTCCACCAAATATTGGACTTGACTTTCCGCCTGTAACTCACTTACAAGCTATCCTTGTAATTGATAAGTTGGCAACACAAGGGTTAATTTCCAAAAGAAAGTGTAGAATGAATTTCAAAAAAAAAATATAACAGAGTTATTCTCCTAACTAGGGACCTGTTTATCAGCCCCAGAACTCTTAATAGACCCTAACACATAAATATGTAACTGGGGGTGGGTGTGTACGTGTGGTGTGTGTAGATTTTGTGTATGTAGGAGTTGTATTGTTTACCTGTTGCACCGCTTGTTGCAAGGCTCGATGCGATTGAGCTAACTGACCCACTACTGATTGATACAGATGATTGTTGACTGTGGCTGAGAGCTGATGTTGGCCTTGAGAAAGAATGTTGGTTACCGAAGTGGACGAGCGTAGTAGATTGCCCGCCGCCATGAGCTGCGCCTGCTGCTGCAATAGTATGGCCTGTCTGTCCACTTGCAACGCACTGACTTTGCTTCCACGCTGCCCTGTTGACTCGCCGCGCCGACCTGTCTACATAGGACTCTGTATTAATCAATATTATTGTAATTTTTTTTCTTTTCTATTTGATGTGAATTATTTTTTTTTATTTTATTTTTTATTTTTGTAAATGTTTCTTTATATACAACAACAACAAAAAAAGAAAATTAATTAAAATGATGAAAGAAAAGTTCAAAAGTTCAGAGACAAGAAAACTAAAATTAGATTTAAATTGGTTTCTTCGACTGCCTCGACCATGGAGGAGTGTAGTAGGTAGGTAGGGTGGGGGGAAACAAAATTCCAAAAGAAAATCAAGTGTTTAGTTATCCGTTAGAAAAGAAAAGAAAACGAAGAAAGAATTGAAAATAACGGTACCAGAAAGTGGATAATTGGTACGCAGCGCATACATAATAATGTGCCACAAATTGTTTTTTTTTTCTTTAAGTGAAGTCAAGTAAAGTGTAGAAGAAGAAGAAGAAGAAATTACGTAAGAGAAATCGAAACCGAAATCGAAATTGAAATCGAAAAAAAAGGGATTCGAAAAAAATATACTAAAATTACGTTACCTGAAACAACACCGGCCATATTGGAGATACTGCCTGCACTCAAGCCAGCACCTAAACCGGATCCCATACCAACAACGCCTGCACCACCACCCACACCAGTCATGCTGCCCATAATATTTCCAGCACCTCCAACCGCAACCGCGCTCTGATGGTGTGTCTGTGTTTGCGGTTGTGGCCAGATTTGTAAGAGATACTTCAGCACGGCTATCGGTTGTGCATGATCGATATCTGAACCAGGCTGGGCACTGGCCGAATGCAGCATCAGTGGTGGACCCATAACGGTAGCTAGGGCCTGGGCCGACATCTTATTGCGTTCCGAATTTGAAACCACCAAAGACAAGTGATCGAGTAAGAATACCAAAGTGGCCTGCAGAAAAAAACAGCTTTTTTTAATCCAAGCGATTATATTTCTTTCGATAACTTACCCTATTTGCCCGAGGTAGACAATCTAAAATGCTAAGCATTAGTTTGGCATTGCCCTCAGGATCATCAGGCAGACAGACAGCTAAACAAACAATAAAAAAATGGATTCAAATCATATTCACATAACAAATCCTGAAAATACTGAACGCGTACCTAAAGCATCGACTGTCATTTGGAAGAGACATCGGGTGAATAGAGGTTCTGGCAATTCGCGCAGATAGTCCTTTAGGACACCCGTTATGACATTGATATCAGGAACATGTTCTGGGCTCAATTCCACGGCACGACTATTTCGCTCGAATGCCTCCCGTAGTAGACGTTTCTTGGTAGCGGAACCGCACAAGCGATAAAGGCCGATAATGTCGAGACCACGTCTTTCAACTTCCTCCACGCAACGTCGCAAAACAATGGGTACGGGTGCACTACCCGGTGCTCCCTTCGATTCTCGATTAACCACTGTCTCCAAATCAGCACCGAATAGTGTAGGGTAACCAGCGCGTAAACTAGGCAGGCCTCGTCTTTTATATAAAGCAATAGGATCGGTGTGACGCATGCGTATGTAAATGGTACCTCTCGGTTCCACTTTTAGGGCCAACTGATGCAATGGTGACTGCCTCAGTATAGTAGACAATGAAATAGCTCCACGATAGCACAACTTGTGACGATGTTGGGGATCCCAAGAGTAGACTAGCACATCGAGCTGCTTATTGCCTACCAAATCCAATTCGAATGACTCATCCCAGTCGAACTGTAAATCGCCGGACCGCACAACGGTGCGTGCCTTGTGCACACGATCGCACTCTATTACACAGTAGAGGTCACGTGAAGGCGCTGGTCCATGTGGTCCGCCTCCAACGTGCTGTGCACCTAGTTCGGGTGCCGAACGTAGGCCACGGCCCGCTAACAGGTGAATCCACAACATACCCGATACACCACCCACATCCACGATGGGCTTATCCAATTTGTATTTGGTGAACTCAGCAGGATTAATATCGATTTGCCTATGTGAACGTGGCAGTGTTGCACTGGGTGTTGGAGCTGGACTTTGATGGCCGGCCGTGCTCATTATACTTCCACTGGGACTGGCGGGCCCGGCGGAGAGTTCTAACAGTTGACGCATGCGTCGTATTGACGGCGAACGTATCGAGGAAGGACCGCCAATGTGTTGAGACGACATTGAACGTACTGGCAGTGCAGAAATGGGCCTCGGCATACCCAAGTGACGATCCAAAGTACCCGCACCGAGTATACCACTACGACTAGAATAAATATTTTCAGTCTGAAAAACAATAAAAACACACGATTAAAGTAGTAGTTTCACTTCAAAACCATGGACTTACATTTCTCAGAGCATCATGAATATTTTCAGCGCTACACGAAAAGCGATGTGAACGAGGTTGTGATAACAAATCCCTGGTCATGCGCATTTGTTCGGCAATGGCTGAACTGCTAGGGGCTCTACGTAACCAAGCTCGATATTCATCTGAAGTAAAGATTGAAGGACTGGCAGTAATGCGTGATCTTAAGTCACGATCTCGACGGGCATTAAATTCGGGAGCTGAAATGTTGCCATCATTTTCATCCATAATGCGATCACCAATTCGCGAGCGTATACCACCCGGTAGTCTTACACCGGGACGATCTCTAGGTAGTGAGTTGAATTTCGCCATATCAGGACCTCCGCCCAAAACAGAAGTGCCCGCACCAGAACCACCTCTTGGCATGCTGCCAATAGCAGGTCGATTATAGTAATAGTAACTGGGCCTGGGGCCAACCGTAGCCTCCGTATCGCTAGAGTAATCGAGATTTGGTCGTGAACGTCTAGTTAAAGACTGGGTACCACTGGGACCATATTTTGACGCGGTGTGAGGATCATAGCGACCATATCTGCCTAAAGTGCCTCCTGGCGCCATCATAACATTGCTAGTGCCACTAGGCTTAATGCTGGGCCTCAGCAGAGAGTGTCTACCCAATGAATTTGAATAGTCGGCATATTCTACACGAGGCAAATGTTGATCTGAACCGGAACGTGGAAAACGAGCTCTTTGCGGCACATTACCCACCGATAAACGTCTGGATGGAGCTCCCGGATAGAAGGCATGTACCTTTTCAGCCAGACTCTCAAGAGTACCGGCATTTTTGTAGTAGGCATGTGAAGGAGCAAAGGCATGACCCTTCGGCTGTTCGGTGATAACAGACGGTGGCGGTGGAGGTGGTTTATAACCCCAATTGGGTGGTTCTACACCGGGGCGTGTGTTGTAATACAAATCCAACTGCTCCGACTGAGGACTGTAGTTGTTCAGACCTAAACCTAAGCGGGAACGGGATTCGGACATCTCTCGACCATCTCCTGGTTACAAAGAAAAGAATAAAAAGCAAACGGGACCACCGTTAATATATCACAACCAAGCAAAAGTACCAAATACCTGTACGTCTTTCGCGTGATGAACGGGATCTGGACATGTGATCAGTCTCATCTAAGTCCTCGTCTCTCAAGTCGCGTTTCATTACGACTACCGGTGGAGGTTTCTGCTCTGGTCGTGACATCGAAGGCGGTCCAGGAGAGCCAGTGCCACGATTACCGCAACGCTGGCGTATGGCCAACACTAAGCGACGTGGAATTGACATGATGATGACAACATCATCCAATGACATGTGAGTGACATCAACCAAGTTGACTGCCAATATTTCATCGCCCACCTATGGGAGGGAATGTAACAACGAAGAAAATTAAATAAAATTAAGACGTACAACAGAGAGTAACTTACCTTTAAGCAGCCACTGTTCGATACCGCTGATTCAATAGCGATGCGTGATATAAACACACCATCAGTACGATCGGCTCCATTACCTTCTCGTATATATAAACCCAGTGTTTGACCGGGTCTCTTAACGATTTCAACCAACTGCGGCGAAGCGTGATAGATTTTAATTGGAGTTCAAATTAATTGTGGATAGGGAATGTTTAGAACTTACCTGTACTATGTGTCGATTATCTTTCTTCGACAACAGTTTATGAGCGGCTTCTACGGCCTGTTTACCACCAATATTATGGGGCTCTAATATTCTAACAATCATCTCCCCACGTCGCTCCACCGCCTAGAAGATCCAGAGAAAAAAATTTCATTTGAAAAACGAAAAAAAAGTAATTTTTAAGGACTAAAAACTGTAAAACAATTTAGAGAGACTGGGTATATCGTAATTGCCCTATCCGGATCCTAAAGGTGACTTTAACTTAATGTAACATAGAGACAGTAGGTCGTTTATCCAAAAGTTGGGTTTTTCCGGGATTGTTCCGTAGATGTTCAAAATTATGCAACGACTTAAACTAAAATCAATGGAGTTCTCTTAGCCGTAGGGGATTTTATTCTAATTAGTGTGTGACATTAAAATTTATCACACTCTACGCGTCTGATTGTAGTCAACTGCTCCTAATGTAACCACACTTAACCTATGGAATACTCACAACATTCGAAACTGACCACAACTCTCTGAGAAGAGCCATGCCTGTTATATGGGATTGGATTACTGTCGTAGTCACCGTAGTGTGGTAGGTAGTGTGTTGGCTTGTTAGATGTGAGGCCATGGTTCAAACCCCTGATCAGACATCTCCAACGAAATTAAAGTGAGGCAGTCGCTTGCGCCACTCATTTATAAAGGGTGTTTTTTATAGAGGTATAGAACTTTAAGTTGCAATAAAACAACGATGGATTATTCGATTGACATGAATTTTATTTATCCGAAAGATAATCTTGTGGCATTACATTTTAAATATGATTTCTGGCATATGACCGCCATGGCTGGCGCGGATGTAGTCCAATCTGGACGTCCAATTTTCGATGACTTTTTCCAACATTTGTGGCCGTATATCGGCAATAATACGGCGAATGTTGTCTTCCAAATGGGCAAGCGTTTGTGGCTTTACCGCATAGACCAATGAATTTACATAGCCCCACAGAAAGTAGTCTAGCGGTGTTAAATCACAAGATCTTGGAGACCAATTCACAGGTCCAAAACGTGAAATTAGGCGGTCACCAAACGTGTCTTTCAATAAATCTATTGTGGCACGAGCTGTGTGACATGTTGCGCCGTCTTGTTGAAACCACATCTCCTGGACATCATGGTTATTCAATTCAGGAATGAAAAAGTTAGTAATCATGGCTCTATACCGATCACCATTGACTGTAACGTTCTGGCCACCATCGTTTTTGAAAAAGTACGGACCAATGATTCCACCAGCCCATAAAGCGTACCAAACAGTCAGTTTTTCTGGATGTAATGGTGTTTCCACATACACTTGAGGATTACCTTCACTCCAAATGCGGCAGTTTTGTTTGTTGACGTAGCCATTCAACCAGAAGTGCGCTTCATCGCTAAACAAAATTGGCTTATGAAAATCGGGAACAACGGTAATCTCGTTTTGGGCCCATTCGACTAATCTACGCCTTACTTGATGATCGTTTGGCTTCAAATCTTGCACGAGTTGGATTTTTTAAGCACGCAAACCAATATCCTTCCGCAAAATCTTCCATAAAGTGGATGGACACAGATCCATTTCCTGTGCTCGATGGCGGATGGACTCATTCGGGTCTTCCTCAACAGCAGCAATAGCTTCTTCTGTACGCACCGTACAGCATCTCTGGGGATGCGAGTTATCAATAAGAGTAAACATGGTGCGAAAACGTTCCATGGTTAATCGAATTAACTGCTCTGATGGACGATTTTGTTGACGATAAAATGGACGTAGTGCGCGATACGTTTTCCGCACAGAACCATTATTTTCGAAATAAAATTGCACTATTTGCAAGCGTTGTTCAGGCGTGAGTCTATTCATGATGAATTGCCAAACCAAACTGAGAATAAATCACTTGACAGCTGTTAAATCGGTCGCCATCTTGAAAAGTAATGCCAACTTAAAGTTCTATACCTCTGTAAAAAACACCTTTTAAAATTAAAACACACAACATAAGTGGTATAGCAAACTAGGTTGTAATCTTGACTGAAGGATTGTAATGATCAATTATGCACGTATGTGTCGGCCACTGAAAACTGGGTATTCCTTATAAAGGCCAGTAACTTAATAGAGGACGACTAGTTATCTTCATTCTATATGTCCTACTTGTATGCACCCTACTGTGACTGCTATTCTCTACCTATCCATCGTCCGTTACCTGCCTTTTTTATGCCCTATTTTAATAGCCAAGGTGGCCAGCTATTTGTTGTGGTCTTGCACATCTCTTTGCATTTGCAGCAAGAAAAACTAAAGCTTACCTCCAATGCGGCCGCTGTATTCGGATCGTGATCATTTTCGACAGCTTCTATCTGGCGAAAGATTTCCGAACTAATACCGGATACCTTACGGAAATCACCCTGCAACAATACCGGTTCCTTGGGACCGCCCTGACGCTGTTGTTGCTGCTGCTGTTGATGATGGCTTTGCTGGTGTTGTTGCTGTTGAGCTTGCTGCTGCTGTTGCTGCTGTTGTTGTTGCTGATGATGGGCCTGCTGTTGATTAACCATCGTTTGCAATTGATTTGTTGGCAGGGGTCCAGGCGGCGCACGACCCGGGCTCGCCGTAACATCAGGAACTGATCTCCCATTTTCCTAAAACGAAAACAAAATCCAAAATGTGAATTAAATTCATGATGAATTTCAATATTTCCAAAGGCAAGTTAAAAACAATTTTAAAATACAGGGGTAGGTATGTGTAAATGTATGTATGTATGTATATATGTATACGTAAAGGGTGTTTTTTACAGAGGTATAGAACTTTAAGTTGGCATTACTTTTCAAGCTGGCGACCGATTTAACAGCTGTCAAGTGATTTATTCTCAGTTTGGTTTGGCAATTCATCATGAATAGACTCACGCCTGAACAACGCTTGCAAATAGTGCAATTATATTTCGAAAATAATGGTTCTGTGCGGAAAACGTATCGCGCACTACGTCCATTTTATCGTCGACAAAATCGTCCATCAGAGCAGTTAATTCGATTAACCATGGAACGTTTTCGCACCACGTTTACTCTTATTGATAACTCGCATCCCCAGAGACGCTGTACGGTGCGTACAGAAGAAGCTATTGCTGCTGTAGAGCGTAGCATTGAGGAAGACCCGAATGAGTCCATCCGCCATCGAGCACAGGAATTGGATCTGTGTCCATCCACTTTATGGAAGATTATGCGGAAGGATCTTGGTTTGCGTGCTTACAAAAGCCAACTCGTGCAAGATTTGAAGCCAAACGATCATCAAGTAAGGCGTAGATTCGTCGAATGGGCCCAAAACGAGATTACCGTTGTTCCCGATTTTCATAAGCGAATTTTGTTTAGCGATGAAGCGCACTTCTGGTTGAATGGCTACGTCAACAAACAAAACTGCCGCATTTGGAGTGAAGGTAATCCTCAAGTGTATGTGGAAACACCGTTACATCCAGAAAAACTGACTGTTTGGTGCGCTTTATGGGCTGGTGGAATCATTGGTCCGTACTTTTTCAAAAACGATGGTGGCCAGAACGTTACAGTCAATGGTGATCGGTATAGAGCCATGATTACTAACTTTTTCATTCCTGAATTGAATAACCATGATGTCCAGGAGATGTGGTTTCAACAAGACGGCGCAACATGTCACACAGCTGGTGTCACAATAGATTTATTGAAAGACACGTTTGATGACCGCCTAATTTCACGTTTTGGACCTGTGAATTGGCCTCCAAGATCTTGTGATTTAACACCGCTAGACTACTTTCTGTGGGGCTATGTAAAGTCATTGGTCTATGCGGTAAAGCCACAAACGCTTGACCATTTGGAAGACAACATTCGCCGTATTATTGCCGATATACGGCCACAAATGTTGGAAAAAATCATCGAAAATTGGACGTCCAGATTGGACTACATCCGCGCCAGCCGTGGCGGTCATATGCCAGAAATCATATTTAAAATGTAATGCCACAAGATTATCTTTCGGATAAATAAAATTCATGTCAATCGAATAATCCATCGTTGTTTTATTGCAACTTAAAGTTCTATACCTTTGTAATAAACACCCTTTATGTGTAAATGTATGTATGTATACGTATATGTATTTAGAAATAAGATTAAGTGCATATTTATGTTAATACGTTTAACTAGTTTTAATGGATTCCATTCTATATGCAGATGCAATGCTTTGCATAGATTAAAGTTAATATTCATAAGTGAGATTAGCGTTTGCTGCAGCAGCAACAGCAAAAACGCAGAACGTTGAATTATACTTACAGCAGGCAATAGACATACAGACAGACAGACAGACAGACTAGAATGTTCATTAAAAGCTACAGACCGTGCATAAATTAATTTATAAAATAGTACTTCGAGTGGTAGTGGTAGTACTACAACCAGTGGCAGTAGCAGTACCAGCATCAGTACTGCAGTGGAACTGCAGTTAAAAAAAATAGAAGGATTTCGCATGCTGAGCACTTAATACACTCTTCTGTATTAGTCAAGTATTTACATTCGCTTAAATACATGCAAAATGCAACATAGCAACTGCCACGGCACGGCATGACACGGCTAAATAGCATCTAAGCCATGGCACGTTTTTGTCATTTTTCTCATAGCTTAACTAACTACTCGTGCTAACATGCTGCTAACCGTAGTGGTATTAAGTAGCTGTGTGTACTGTCGTTGCTGCTGCTACTGCCACCAATTCTTTAATTCTTTGGAAAAATAGGTTGCCTCGAAGGAGGATGCAAATTATATTATAATGTCATCCAAGTGCTTGGAATGGTTAAGACCGAGAGAGAGGGAGAGAGACAGAGAGACAGGGAGTGTGGTACAAAGGTACAAGAGGCAAAGTGTTTTCGTTAACGTGATTAGTTTTGCATTTATTAGACAATTTCATACGTATTTAGCTTGTTTTCATATTCAAGTAAAAAAAATGTTTTAATTCGACAAAAACAAAACACGTTAAAGCCTCACGTGCCGTCTGACTAGCTAGCAATGCTGCCAACCAGGAAACTTAATTGCTGGTAATTGTCTGGCAAAATTGTTTCGTTTTAAAACTTAATTTTTTATATCGTTTTTAAAGCAGAAGACTCGGGTATTTTCAATTTAACAAATAAAAACAGAGACCAACTCACTAAGGGCATGGAAAAAAAACCTCGATCAAGAATCATTAGGCTACAGCTCTGTTAAAACCCAGAATATGGTCAGGAAGAAGAGGTGCTTATCTCCAATATATATTACAAAACCTTTCCAGATATTGTTATGCGTCATCGCAAAATCCCTTACGTCCTGGAACGGTACAGTCACAAACGATTGAAGAGAGAGAAGAGTCTTCAATCTCCACTGTTTTGTCAAAAGAGTGCACCCTTCGTTTTATCACTTGATCACACATAATTGGTCATTACAACCCTTCAGTCAGGATTACGACGTAGTTTCTCACACCACTTATGTTGTGTGTCTTAATTTTATACATGAGCGGTGGGACCTACAGTTTAAAGTCGACTCCGAACGACAGATTTTTGAGAAACTTTTCATGGCAATTTTATTTACTCTCAGAGTTTTTGCCAGAAATCTGCTGAGAGAAAGTCGCCGAAGATATACTTTTTGTATTTTGTTTTGATGTCTGGCCTGGGGCTCGAACCCTGGCTTTACGTATAATAAGCCAACACACTACCTACTAGACTACGGCAACTTCCAAATATATCTCTCAAGAGATATCTATCTATGCCTGACATATCCATTAGATTCGCAAACATTGCAGCCCACACACATCACAAAACCCCGGAACCCAACACATTAGCATCCTATTCTAGTCAGAAAGCAAGGTAAAGGCCTTCCAGCTGATTGCAATCAATTTCAAACTAACAATGACGAAATAGTGTCCAGTAAGTGTCTTTAAAGCAACTTCCCTATACGCTCCAGATAGATCACACAAAAAGATCGGATGTGGCATCCTTAGGGATCCTTCAAATCTTATAAAAAAAACCGCATGACAAAATCTGTATAATAATGTATTGAATAGGAGATACACCTATCAGTTGATAATAAAAATGGCCATTAGATCCTACGAGGTTGGGTACACCTCATAGAAGTGTGTCAAGGAATGACGCAAATAGCGAAACCGCCAAATAACTTTTTTTTTGAAAATGCTTTAAAAAAAACTACTGAATATTTTCTCAAATTTCTTTTTTTATTTCAAAGTGAAATTCTTCCGGTTAATAATGGAAAACAATTTCATTCAAATGGCTGCCTCGGCTGGCCATGCAGCAGCCTACACGATCGGTCCAATTTTTAAGCACATTATCGATTGTATGCAGCTGTATTTCCCCAATGGCTTCACGAATATTGTCCTTTAAAGCGTCAATTGTCTCTGGCTTGTCGGCGTAACACTTATCTTTGACTGCACCCCACAAATAATAGTCCAACAGTGTCAAATCGCAGCACCGAGGTGGCCAAAAGACATCAGCTCTGCGGCTGATAATGCGATCTTCAAAAACAGGGCGCATAACATCGAGTGTAGCTTCGGCTGTGTGTCACGTAGCGCCGTCCTGTTTTTTTTTGCCAAAATCGGCATCTTCTGGTGTAGGCTACTGCATGGCCAGCCGAGGCAGCCATTTGAATGAAATTATTTTCCATTATTAACCGGAAGGATTTTACTTTCAAATAAAAAAAAGAAATTTGAGAAAATATTCAGTAGTTTTTTTTAAAGCATTTTCGAAAAAAAGATGTTATTTGGCGGACCCTTTAGCTGACGTATTTATACAAGTTGAAGTCGCCATAGTCTATTAGATAATGTGTTGGCTTATTAGAGAAAGCCCGTGGTTCAACTTCTGGGTCAGACATCTTGAACCCAAACGAAAAAGGAAAATATATTTCTTCGGCGACTTCCTATCAGCATTCTTCTTCTTCTGCCAAAAACTCTGGCAGTAGAATAAAATTGTCATGAAAAAGCTACTCAAAAATCTGTCATTCGGAGTCGACTTTAAACTGTCGAACCCACTACTCATGGATAAATTTAACCCACAGAATAGGGGTGGCGTGAGAAACTAGGTTGTAATCATTTCTAAAGCGTTGTTATAACCAAGTAAGTAGGCAAGTGAACTTTTTTTCAAAGGGCAACCAAATATCAAGTTGAGCAAATAAATTCACTTGTGCAGAGGTGAGGCAAATATCTCATGTTATTGACATACATGTAGTCGCTGTAGTCTAGGAGGTAGTGGGATTGTTGGCTTATTAGATGTGAGACCACGATTCAAACACCAGTCTAGACATCTCCAACAAAACGAAATTATGAAAAACAATATTTTCCTCTCAGCAGATTTCTGGCAAAAACTCTGAGAGTAAAAATAAAATTACCATGAAAAGTTTCTAAAGGGTGTTTTTATAGAGGTATAGAACTTTAAGTTGACATTACTTTTCAAGATGGTGACCGATTTAACAGCTGTCAAATGATTTATTCTCAGTTTGGTTTGGCAATTCATCATGAATAGACTCACGCCTGAACAACGCTTGCAAATAGTGCAATTTTATTTCGAAAATAATGGTTCTGTGCGGAAAACGTATCGCGCACTACGTCCATTTTATCGTCGACAAAATCGTCCATCAGAGCAGTTAATTCGATTAACCATGGAACGTTTTCGCACCACGTTTACTCTTATTGATAACTCGCATCCCCAGAGACGCTGTACGGTGCGTACAGAAGAAGCTATTGCTGCTGTAGAGCGTAGCATTGAGGAAGACCCGAATGAGTTCATCCGCCATCGAGAACAGGAATTGGATCTGTGTCCATCCACTTTATTGAATAACCATGATGTCCAGGAGATGTGGTTTCAACAAGACGTCGCAACATGTCACACAGCTCGTGCCACAATAGATTTATTGAAAGACACGTTTGGGGACCGCCTAATTTCACGTTTTGGACCTGTGAATTGGCCTCCAAGATCTTGTGATTTAACACCGCTAGACTACTTTCTGTGGGGCTATGTAAAGTCATTGGTCTATGCGGTAAAGCCACAAACGCTTGACCATTTGAAACAACATTCGCCGTATTATTGCCGGTATACGGCCACAAATGTTGGAAAAAGTCATCGAAAATTGGACCTCCAGATTGGACTACATCCGCGCCAGCCGTGGTGGTCATATACCAGAAATCATATTTAAAATGTAATGCCACAAGATTATCTTTCGGATAAATAAAATTCATGTCAATCGAATTATCCATCGTTGTTTTATTGCAACTTAAAGTTCTATACCTCTATAAAAAACACCCTCTAAATTAATCTGTTGTTCTGAATCGACTTTAAACTGTAGGTCCCGCCACTTAGGGATAAAATTAACACACACAACATAAGTGGTTTAAGAAACTAGGTGGTAATCCTGACTAAAGTGTTGTAATTGCCAATTATGTATGTATGTATGTACTGATATACGGGGGATAGCATTAGCATATCGAAACCTAATTGCGGTCATATCGGAAAGCTTATGACTGACAAGAAAAAGCACGGATTTTTCAACAAATTCTTTATCATTGCCCAGTACTTGGAGCCGTGAACCAAAAGATTTTGCCATTTCTTATATAATCAAAGATACTGAATACTTTTTCTAATTTACAAAAAGGCTGCCTTCCAAAATGTATCAATACAAAGTTTGTATGCAGTTCTGCTACTGTATATAAACTATGGAGATATGCAAAGTAACCAAACAATGCATCAACTATAAATCCGATGCCTGATTGATTTTTGACTGCGTTAAAAATACACATTGACGACATTTTGAAATGGAATACATACATTGTATATATTTTGTACAGCGGCATTATGAAACACGATACTTTGTTCAAACACAAAGTAACTAACATTTTGGAAGGCAGCCATATTGTTGAAAAAGTGGCACAAATTCTAACTATAAAGCTTAGCATTAAAGTGATTCCATTAAAATTTAATTAAATTTCCATTACTTTGCAGTCCAACTGAAGAGAAAAAAGGTAAGCTGTTGGGAAAGCCTTTAACATCCGAGTGGGTTGCAAAGAACAAAATTATTATTTCAGTTTTTTTTTTTTTTGTTTTTAAAGGAAACATGCAATTTTGCTCAATCATTTGCTGTGTAGTTAAATGCCCACAAAATTACATGACAAACTCTGGAAATATTGCCAGTATTTGCGTAGAGTATAGAGGCAGAGGGGCGGGCCATACCATAAATAATTGACAATTTTGCACATTTGTTTCTTGGAAAAGCGCTTATTGTCATCATCATTTTGGATAACAACGGCAATGGTTATAACAATAACAAAATTGTTTACAATTGAATTGAATTTGTTGTTCACATACAATTTAGAAAGTGATTATTATGACTCAGAACACTAACTTTACCCACCCCACACAGTTGCGTGTTGCTAAAAGGGGGAACATAAACTCAACTAAAAATGATTACTTTTCACAATTACATGGAACACTATTTCAAAGCAACAAAACAGAAGAAAAAAAACAGAGGAAGAGAATTTCATTGAAATGCCAACATTTTTACCTAGAATTGTATAGAAATTCAGAGGAACTTTAATAAAAATGAACGTCGCGTGTCATAAAATAGAGGCAGGAGTGACAAAACCAAACCAACTACAAGCATTTCACTTTTCAGTTTTCAATTTCTAAACTCAAGTTTTGAGCAGCAGACGTTATTAATGGGTGAAACGAATTTTTGTTTATATGTACACTTTATGCCTGCTTGCCTGCCCACTGCCGCCACCGCCAAACGTCATTCATTCTTTCGTTCATTCATTGAATCAATCAATCATTCATTAGATTACATGGCAATTCGTTTCTATTTCATTACAAATATTTGTGTCAAGTTCGAACTTTTAATGAAAAACCAATAGATCCTTGTGATTTCACTTACCCAGTTACACTCACTCCCTACCTCACTCTCCTGCTTACTGTTATAGTATATATGTACAATACCGTGACACACTCTCTCTCTCTCTCTCTATCTCTCTCTTTCTATCTGTAATGACATAGCATGTCTCTAAATAACACTCCAATGAAAAGTAAAGTGCTTACAGACATACATATTTTTTGTTTGTTTGTGTAGTTCTTTGGCATTTAAGAGTGGACATGCAAAACAATTTCGTAGAAATTAAAATCTTACACACATTCCAACACCCTGCCGCCCAACGTGCCCTCACTCCCCTTTCCTCTCCTAAGCATCATAATATTTATGGTTCCACTTTAATATTCATAAATCGCTCATCCCCCTGCTATATTCTGGTAAATACTCCCAGTACAGTTGTAATTGCCGCTAGGTTTACATATGTGTGCTTGGCCCACACACACACACATTTAATGTTTTTAATGTTTTTGTATTGATCGATTAATAATTAAGCAGGTGGCCAAAGAGCGACACAGAGAGAGAGACACAGAGAGAGAGAGAGAGACAGAGAAAGAGATTGCGATACAAAGTATGCAAACCTTTTAACCATTAATTGTACAAACAAGCAGGCATAGGGACACGCAGTCTGCACGAATACTTAAGTATCGTTCGAATACGTGCAACTACTTATGAACTTTAACTCCTTTCCTTTGGCCATAATTCGAATTTAAATGACCATAATTGCGTACAATAAATGGAAATACAAATCGATTAAAGCTAACTTTTTAAGTTCTTTTCAAACGATACCAATCAGATTGAAATTAGTGACGCAAATGTAGATTAAGATTGAAATTAAATACAAGACCAGTCTTGGCTTTGCTCAGCTAATACCGTAACATTCACCGCCGTTGTTTAGTAGGTAGTGTGTTGCCATATTAAGTCGCCGTAGTCTAGTAGTGTAGTGTGTTGGCTTATTAGACGTAAAGCCACGGTTCAAACCCCAGGTCAGATATCAAAACAAAAATTTGAAAAAATATTTCTTCGGCGACTTCCTCTCAGCAGAAAACTCTGAGTTTCTCTGTCATTCGGAGTCGTCTTTAAACTGTAGATTCCGCCACTCATAAGTGGTGAGAGAACCTAGGTCGTAATCCTGACTGAAGGATTGTAATGACTAATTTACGTATCTATGTATGCAAGCTGGCCCCAGCCCAGGCATCTCAAACAAAACGAAAATATTTCAACTTCTTATCAGATGTCTTCGGGCAAAAACTCGGAAAGCAAAACAAAATTGCTATGAAAGTTACTCAAAAATCCGTTGTTCACAGTCGACTTTAAACTATAGGTCCCGCTACTCATGGATAAAATTAACACACACAACAAAAGTGGTGTGAGAAATAAGGTTGTAGTCCTGACTAAATGGTTGTAATGACCTATTATGTATGTACGTATGTTCCAAATAAGACATTAAATGGATAAAAGTGAACCTACAGTCTAGTGATAATATGTTGGGGATTCTATTCCCGGCGACTTCCCCGCAGCAATATTGTGGTAGAAACTCTGAGATTAAAATAAAATTGCCATGGTTAGGTTTGGTTAGGTCGAAGTGGTAGCTTTGATCATGTCACAAAGCTCACTTAAGCGCTCATAGCGGCCCGTTGTGATGCCACGGGTGAACGCAGTCCCTCTGCTGACCAAGTTCCACCAAGACCAGGGAGGAGAAAGAAGTTGGTCAGCACAAGGGCTGCTCATCAGAAGTACGACTACCCCACGCTGGAAAACCAGCCAGAAAGTTTGATGAACGAAGCTATATCCTTGATGTCAATAGATGATAGCTTCGCCAAGCTGATAAGAAATGGAGAGCCAAATAATCTGTTCCTGCACCTAGCAAGTGACGGACACTGACAGAAGAAGTGGATCACAGTCTCTTTCTCTCAGCGGATCTGAACCCGCGGCAGAAGCCGTTGAATGTGAGCCTCATCCTTTCCGCGTGTCTGCCCATAACGCAATGGCCCGTAAGCATGGCCACTGTGGTCGAGATGATGTTACGACCAAGTCCAAGCAACTGGTTCGTACGCCTACTATCCATCAAGGGCCAGGTGAGTCTAGCGATGGAGCAGGACTCCTCATTGGCCCAGGATAGGTTGGCGTCTCGAAAGAATTTCCGCACAGTAGCCAACTTGAACCAGGCAAGTGGCATGCCTAACTCAATCGAACACGATTCCGGAAGGAGTGCACCAGCTCTGGCGAGCTCGTCGGCCCTACAGTTCCCCAGAACATTACAGTGCCCGGGGGCCCAGACCAGCGAGACGCTGAAGCGCTCAGAAAGAAGGAAAATTGCCATGAAAAGTTTTTCAAAAATCTGGCGTTCGGAGTCGACTTTAAACTGTTGGTCTCGCACTCATGTATAAAATTAACACACACATTAAGGGAGGTGTGAGAAGCTAGGTTGTAGTCCTGACTAAAGGGTTGTAATGACCAATAATGTGATGTGTGTTAATTTTATCCATGAGCCGTGGGATCTATAGTTTAAAGTCGACTCCGAACGCCAGATTTTTGAGAAACTTTTCATGGCAATTTTGTTTTGCTCTCCGAGTTTTTGCTCGAAGATTGCTAAAATTAAGGCACAAAAGAAATAATTTCGTTCTGTTGGAAATGCCTGACCTGACTACTAGACTACGGCGGCTTCAATTTCAACCTGTAATACAATTAAATTCACAGGTTATCCGTTGTTGAAGAGCCCGATTAATTAAGAACTTGCCAGGTTAACAAAAACCTGAAGTGAGATGCAGAATGAATATCGCAAGGAATACATCAATCTGTAGATCATTTATGGAGAAAGAATATGAAGACGTTGAATAAATATTTTCATACGAATTTTTTAATACGTTTCCCTTAAGAAACCCTTCTGCAATTCAATGTGAAAATTAATGTCACAATAAAGCTCATCTCACACCTTTACTGCACTTATAAACTGTGGTGTGGAGTGTGTGTAGCGTTTTTCTTGGCAATTTTTCATTTATTTTCTGTCCGCTAACTGTGGGGGGATATTTTTTGTGCACAAATCCTTTTGTTTGTAATAAAAAATAACTGCTAATGTGTTAAGATACAATAAATCTTAAAGAAATTACTTCCAACACCATGAGAAAAAGAAAAAAACGAAAGAAAAAACGGAAAGAAAAAGTGACAAAAAAAACTGAAACAAATCGTCAACAAAACAGCAGCAGCATTGAATAAAGCCCGGGCCTAGCAAAAATAATTTGATTAAATCACAAGCGCCTGCAAATAAACACAAAATGAATGGAAAAACGAGAAAAAAACGAAATAAGGCGGTGAAATAAAGAAAATAAATGAAATGAAATAAAAATAAATATATTTTTATTTTATTTTTGTAATACAACAACAGTGGTAGTAACAGTAGTTGTTGTAGTAATGGGTAGAGGCAGTGTTTAAACTGACAAATAACTCACCTTCCGGCCACTGCTTCTGGTTAGAAAACAGCCAGTGGTTGTGCTATCGCACATTAATTTTGTATGTGATGAAAAAATGTTGGCAATTTAAAGGATAAACTCAGGCGCACACACACACAAAAACAAATTATTCCCTTTCTTTCTTTCTTTCTTTAGACAAACCGCCACTCGTTTCCTCCCAAACTACTGGTGGAGAGGAGGGAGAAAATAAGAAAAGAAAAATTTTTTTTCGGGATTTTCTTTGCTTTTCACTGTTTTTGGAGAATATTTTGGTATAACGCGCGCGCACTTTTGCTTACTCTAAGCAATGCCAGATACACACAAGGAAACTTGGTTTTAAGAATACTGTAGTCATTAAGTAGGATGCTTAAGTTTTAAAACAATTTTTTTTTAATTTCAATAAAAAATTAAAAAATATCATAGTCTATCCATAAGGCTGTTTAATAAATATTTTTTTAAAGCATGCCTTTGCCTACTTTTAGGCAAATTTTTTATTTTTTTAACTTTTCTCTCTCATAGCTTTTTTTCTCTTGCATTCTCTGTTTTTCTTGGTTTTCTTTTTCTTGACTATTTATGGGTAATTTATCATTCATTTGCCTCTTTGGCTTTAAATGTTACTGGGACGGATAGTTTATTGAACTGCTTACACTTCAGCCGTAAATATTAAGCGTAGCAGTGTTGGTAATAGTGATGGTACATATGTTGATGGTAGTAGTAGATGTAGTAACTCTCTGACATTTAAATGTAAAATACATTATTTTTTCATTATTATACCCTGAGTTTATTTTAACATTTTTTTCTTTGTTCTTGTTCTTGTCTTAAATTTAAATTTTTTTTATTTTTTAATTTAAAATTAATTTAAGTTCGTAGTTTAATTTCGGTGGTTTTGTTTATCATACGATATCGTTATTTGCTTAACTAGAATTTATAAAAAAAATCCTCCTTATTATTATTAAATCATTAAGAAAACAAGAAAAAAATTCCCAATACATTTTTAATACTCTCAGAAACTCCCCCTTCATTTATTTATTGTCTTCTCCGAAAAATCAATAATTTTTTTTTTTTGCAACCAAATAAAGCCTTAAGCAGAAGGTGGTTGTTATGGCCATACAAGGAGGCTGAGTGTAATTTTCTTCTGCTTTACGTTTAGACAGTTCATTAATTTTGGTATTAAATATCAAGGCTAACATTTAACACCGAATTAAAAATTAAATTAAAAAAGCAAAAGAAATAAAAAGAATTCTTTATAAGTTGTTGTTGGATTAACAGTTGTTACAGCAATTAATTGCAATGGAATATTTGCTGGAAAATTATTTTTACAATTTGAATCCAAATATTAATTGACATTGATACGAAGTGTCAGTTGTTATGTGTCCTTGAATTTCAAAGCGTCTACAAGATTATCCAATTAAGGGTTTAGGTTATAATATCACAACCTAAAAAGCTTACCTTAGGTTGTATGGGTTGCTTACAGCATTTAGCAAATTTACTTAAGGTTTTATGGCCTACAAGCTTCGTATCAGAGATCAGCAATGAGTATTCAAAAAGATGAGTAGAAATGAATCATACTCATAATTTCTGATACTTATACGCATTCATACATTTTAATATTCGAGTCATGCATAAAACGGAATTGCTGCTAATCACTGGTCATCGTATACCCTTGCGTGTGGACATGAGTATTGGACACGAGGTAATTAGGACCAAGAGCTCGGTGAGATACCTGGGAATAAGGCTTGACCCCAGACTGACATTCTCATATCAGATTCAGTACTCGGCTAACAAGACCCAGAAGATGGTTGGACAGCTCAGCAGATTAATGGCGAATATTGGAGGCCCGCTACCGGCGAGACGGAGACTCCTGATGGAGGTTGGAAACAGCATTATGCTCTATGGGAGCGAAATTTAGGCAGAAACACTAGATGTTAAAAAGCGAGCAAACTCACGTATAAAGGGTGTTTTTTATAGAGGTATAGAACTTTAAGTTGGCATTACTTTTCAAGATGGCGACCGATTTAACAGCTGTCAAGTGATTTATTCTCAGTTTGGTTTGGCAATTCATCATGGTCATAATGGTTCTGTGCGGAAAACGTATCGCGCACTACGTCCATTTTATCGTCGACAAAATCGTCCATCAGAGCAGTTAATTGGCTACGTCAACAAACAAAACTGCCGGATTTGGAGTGAAGGTAATCCTCAAGTGTATGTGGAAACACCGTTATATCCAGAAAAACTGACTGTTTAGTGCGCTTTATGGGCTGGTGGAATCATTGGTCCGTACTTTTTCAAAAACGATGGTGGCCAGAACGTTACAGTCAATGGTGATCGGTATAGAGCCATGATTAGTAACTTTTTCATTCCTGAATTGAATAACCATGATGTCCAGGAGATGTGGTTTCAACAAGACGGCGCAACATGTCACACAGCTCGTGCCACAATAGATTTATTGAAAGACACGTTTGGTGACCGCCTAATTTCACGTTTTGGACCTGTGAATTGGCCTCCAAGATCTTGTGATTTAACACCTATGTAAAGTCATTTGTCTATGCGGTAAAGCCACAAACGCTTGACCATTTGGAAGACAACATTCGCCGTATTATTGCCGATATACGGCCACAAATGGCGGAAAAAGTCATCGAAAATTGGACGTCCAGATTGGACTACATCCGCGTCAGCCGTAGCGGTCATATGCCAGAAATCATATTTAAAATGTAATGCCACAAGATTATCTTTCGGATAAATAAAATTCATGTAAATCGAATAATCCATCGTTGTTTTATTGCAACTTAAAATTCTATACCCCTATAAAAAACACCCTTTATCAGTACAGAGAACGGCTGCATTGCGTATCGCGTCGGCATATCGTACAGTGTCCGCTCCAGCCGTACTGGTGATAGCAGGTATAATCCCTGTGGATCTGCTGGCAGTGGAACGGATGGAGATTTATAAAGCGAAATCGGCTGGAAATCACAGAATCGGTTACTTCAGGGAGAACATCATTTCAAAGTGGCAACAACGATGGAACGAGGAAGACAGAGGAAGATGGACGGCGAGACTTATTCCGGACATGGGGCCATGGATTGGTCGTAAATTTGGAGAGGTGAACTACTACGTTACACAGATGCTATCCGGCCACGGATATTTTGGGAAATATCTGCACAGAATGGGCAAGGCCTCCCCTTACTGCCTTGACGAGGAAGGGCAGGTAATTGATGACGCAGAGCACACTGTTTTCGAGTGTGCACGCTGGCAGGGCTATCGCTCTATACTGACGTCAATAGTTGAAACGATCACAGCTGCTAATATTGTCGGGGTTATGACTGCGAGTAGTGAAAATTGGACCTCGATGGTGAATTACGTAGAGCGCATTCTGAGACGGAAGATGAGAGATCTTGAGGCTGCAGAACTGTCACACGTGCCAAGCGTGACCGATACGATGATTTAGACGAAAGGAATAGTGGAGACGCTTAGATGACTCCTCAACTTTCGATTCGCAATCCGGACGCGGATATAAACATGAAGAGGCCAAAGGGCCAAAAGGACTCCACTCCGAAGTAATACCACCGTAGTTCCGGAGTGGGCATAAACAAGTCCACAGGAGACGGAGGATGTGACGACTTCCTCTATGGTGCGGTTAGGTACATTTGCCCCTCCTCGGCGAAAAAAAGAAAAAAAATATTCGAGTCACTCGAATCACTCGAATCGTTCCTAAGTATTATAAGTATTTTTCTCAAGTTATGAATCTAAATAAGTAGGCTTATGAATCAAACATTTTTTGAATGGTATGAGATTGATGTCAACGTTGTATGCATACTCATTGCAATCTGTACTTATAAATAAACATTGTGGTGAGTACGAATGAATCAGAGTACATAGTTAAATTTCAATATTATTGACGCACTTATATTCGAAATTTCATGAGTGCTTATGAGTAGCGAAAAACGATTCATTGCTGATCTCTGCTTCTTATCCATGTAGGGTGTACTAATTTTGTCATGAGACGAGGAACGCCAAACTCTGTTCATCGACTTTAAATGACAGATTTTGAGAAGATTTTTCATCTCAATTAAATACTTTCAGACAGTGTTGCAAAATTGAAATTTTGAAATGGTATTGAACTCTAACTGAAATAGTACTTTTTACATTAAATGGTACTTTTGTAAAAAAAATATTTATTTATACTTAATACACGTACAAAATATGGAATAGAAAAACTAACGTACGTTACGTGAACGTTTGGCTAACCGAGGCTAAAGACTAGTTCTACCTTTAGCATTACGTTGAACATGTTGCGAACGTATTAACAGTTGAAAAGCGCAAAACATAAAATATGTAATAATGAAAGTACTGAAAGCGTCGCGGGGGTACTGCGGTATTTTTGAAAAAGTACTAAAGTTGTAAATTTTTCAACACTGCTTTCAGATCTGTTGCTAGTGGCCTGCTGTTAGGTTATTAAAGTTAGATTATCAAGGCTTTTTCTAATTCAATGTTCTTATTAGCATTTCCTTCCTTTTTTGAGAAAAAGCAACTACATTTGCCCAGCAAATTTTGACGATTTTTCTCAAACATGGTGTTAGGGAGAGCAAAAATTTGCTTTTTTGGATTCGATTTTTTGGCAATGCCTGAACAAGACGCCTCAGATATTCAAAAAATGCGGTAAATTGAGGTATTATTTTAGAATTTATACGGAAAGCCTACGTATTCCACAAACCTACATTTAGACCTGCCGCAAAGCAAATTTACAAATCGTACCTAACTCTGAATGAAATCGCCTACAGTTGAGACAATGAACCCAATGAAATTCAATGAATGGCTGGGTTTCCATTAATGTCAATTCACTGAAATAATTTTTTTCTGTTCTTTTGTTTAAAATAGAATGAATGGAAGGAAACATTTATGGTTTTGATAGCCTCAATGACGTTAATAAAATGCAAAAAAAAACTGTCAAACAATTGTCCAATATTAAGCCCATGAATAACAAAAATGGGAAAGAGTTTGATTGTCACCTTCGAAATATAATACCCCAATCATTATAATATCTTTATTTCAACCTTTTACCCAACAATCTAACAGAGAAATCCTTTTTCTTGATTGTCTTTGGTTTCTTTCTATCTGTATAGCCCCCCCTCCCCCTATTAGCTGTGTATAGAAGGAAATTATATTTAAATAAAATTGATTTGATTACAAATAAAATCAACAATATATTGTATTTTATTCTTTCTCTCTTCTTTTCTCTTCTTTTTTTATATATTTTTTGGGGACCAACATAACAACTGTACTGGGGTAACCTTTTGCCACAAATGCCATTACATTTATGAACATTAAATATGGCCTACACTTATAAGGCTTATGACGTACACTCAGGCGTTATTGTTTAAACACAGCTATACACCCACACATATACATGTATACCCATACATACATACATTTATAATTCATGTCTTTAATTTAATTGTCTTTGAAATCCCCTTATTAAACCGAATAAACTTGATTGTAATCATTGTTGTTATCGTATCGTATCGTATATATCCAGCCTTCAGAAAAAAATGAAAAAAAAACGAAACACAATGAAATTTTTCGTTTTGTATGAAACAACCCCCAATTTTATTGAAGAGGTATTTATAAGGCTCTGCCTTATATTCTCCTCTTACTCACATATGACATCCTAGCAAGCATTTAGGAAAGTTTTAGAAACTTTGATTTCTAAGCGTTACTCTTGAGTGCCTCTTGATTGTGTTTGGGTGATAAGAGACAATTTTATGAAGAATCTATTCGTGGATTAAGTTCGCTTTAATTCTCCTTCTTTTTTATTTGAGCAAACTGTGGATAATGATAGTCGCCGTAGTCTAGTATTGGTAGTGTATTGGCTTATTGGACGTAAAGCCAGGGTTCGAACCCCAGGCCAGACATCAAAACAAAATACAAAAAGTATTTCTTCGGCGACTTCCTCTCAGCAGATTTCTGGCAAAAAATCTAAGAGTAAATAAAATTGCCATGAAAAGTTTCTCAAAAATCTGTCGTTCCGAGTCGACTTTAAACTTTAGGTCTCGCCACTCATGTATAAAACTAACACACACAACATAAGTGGTGTGAGAAACTAGGTCGTAATCCTGACTGAAGGGTTGTAATGACCAATTATGTATGTATGTAAGCTGTGCAGTGTTTAGAGTTCGGCTTTAAAAGAAATGGAATGACTTTCAGAAAAATGAAACGTAATCTTTACTTTCTAGTCGAATAACCAAAGACACAATTGCGGCACCTTAAAGGACGTCGACACCGAAAATTAATATTTTATGGTGTTAGCACAAGTATTGAGTGCTTGGGCAAAAAAAAATGCTAAAGATGGTGGAAAACTGCAAAATGATTGTAGAGAACGAATGATATAGTAGAGACAACAACCTTGCATCGTATTTACTTGCATCTCCAGGAAATCAATCAAAAAATGGCGGCCATGATAAAAGGGTAGCTAACCTGGGTCCTATAAGCTGCCGATAGTATCTGTTCCATCATTTGACAGTGAATCCTGGTTAGCATTTTCTAACCATCCTAATAGTTTTATTCTGCAGTCGATCAAAATCATATGTGGGTAGACACGTTCTGTCAAAAAATGCTTTACCTCGGCCTCCGGAAGTATGCACCCAGGGACAAGTGTCCCATTATAACTGTTAATAGATTCCTATGAAGGACTCTCAAAAATTTTGTTCAGCCCAAATTCGTCTGTGTTCTATACAAGTGGATTCATTATCCTATCTCTGCTTTGCAAATGAGAGGATTTTGTGGGATGTAATCATTTGTTTGATCCTCTGCACGGGTATACAAATTTTTCTCATGAATTCATTCCAATTTCGTTTTGTATCAGCCTTCACTAAATCGTCAGTTTTGTTGTTACCTTCAATTTTACGCTGTCCACGAATCCATATAAAGGAAATCAAGAAAAACACAAAGAGATATTCTCAATTCAAGCCATTTTTATTTGTTTTATGTATGGACCAATACCTCAGAGTACAATTTAGGCCTTCCCAGATTTTCAGGGCCTTGTGGCAATACGTGCAGTGGCAACGGCAGTGAATATCGTTGTACTGGCACAAGCAAAACATTTGAAGGACATCAAGGTGATTAAACTATGACTAGAATCTATAAATCCAGGCCGTGCAGAACACTTTTTAGCAACAGACAAGATAAACTCTTGGAAGTTCATCAAATATCTCCTGGGTTTAATCAGTCAAACTGACTATAATTGCCGAAAATGTAACAAAAATTATAAACATTTTATTCAGAATTATGCAAAATCGAGAAGCAACTAAGCACACTAAAATCTTATTACAGTCCTGGGTAACGAATTATTACCACATGGGTTACCAATATGAGGAGAATTTTGAGAAGTACCACAATGGGCATCTTCTAATGCTACTAATTCTGTATCAGAAACACCATCTGGTGAACGAAACCTTGAGCATTCTGTGGCAAACTAAGATCACAACCGAGAGCTATTATTATGGCGGAATAGGTACTATCGGTGTTACAACGGGATTTTATAGGACCCAAGTAAGCTGCGTCCATCGAAGCGGCTGCTAATTTAAACTAACCTAACCTAACCTGATCACAATTGTAAGAAAAAGTTTTGTGCAAAAATGTAAAGAAGATGAAATTCTGTAAATCCATTGTACACTAGAAAGAAAAATAAATCATCATCACATAAATTGGAGCTAAATTTAGACCAATTCCAAACAGGATAGAGTAGAGAAATATAGCCACTGACCGAGTGTATTAAAAATGTTGTAGGGTATGTGACTGAAGAGAAGCAGAAACAGAAACTAACTAAACCTTGCTTTATTATACCAGTTAAAGAAGCAGAAAAAAATTCAAAAAGCACAAAATGCTTAGACTACCTACATACCTATGTTGGATAGAGTGAGTAGTGGAAAAGAAGTCTGCAGGCCGATTGCCTTTTACATCGATTTAAGATAACCAACTCAACTCAACATGCGTTATGGTCGATTGGCCAATGGATCGAGGATGTGAAACACTTTTCTTCTAACGCATGTGAATGCATTTGCATTTCCCTCAGAGATTTTATTCAAATTGATTGTATTAGTTGAAGATCAGATCAGAAGTTCAAATCAGAATTAGAGTCGATAGAATTCTATAAAAATCACTTGAAATTCTGTTGGCTTACCTAACCTTACCACCAGGCAAATCAATTTCAAAATGTCTGCTGGACTAACATCAAACACCACATGTGCGTTAACATGTGCGTGAGCATTTATTTGTGTGGTTGCGAGTGTGGGTGTTTGCCTATGGCTGTGTATTAATTTAATGACTATTTTTTGGAATAGACAACAATAATATCGGTGTGGCTGTGTGTTTGTGTGTTTGTGTATGTCTGACGTGGTTGGTTGGATGGTTCCTAGAAGGAAAAAACAACAACAACACAAAAGGAGAGGAAATAATAACAACAACAGCATTGTCTATCTAATGTATTGAAAACACAAGGAGCCAACAAAGATTGCATTTGTCTAATACCACATACAACGGTACCGTTTAGAGTTGCCATTGTTTTCTTAAATACAGAGAAATTAGGAAAATAATGTTGGTGATAATGAAGAGGATGATGACGATGACAAAATACACGTCACATGTATCCTTAGCAAACAGTGGGTGGCAAAAAAAAATAGGTTTTTATTTAAAAAATAAAGAAGACAGAAAATGGAGACAGTCAATGGTAGCAGAGTCATTATTATTTTTAATTCTTGTGTTTGTTTTTTCTTAGAAGGGGGGGGGGTGGTAAGAATGGGTGACTCTACTGTTATTTAAACAACAATTTTATAAGATATTGGAATAACAAAATATACAGCAACATGATAATAACAGAAGAAGAAGGAGAAGAAGAAAGTAGGAAAGAAAACGAAGAAGAATGTAAGAAGAAGAGAAAAGTAAATGACTTCTGATACATACGAAATACATTTTAAAAGTTGAACTTTTACAAGGAAGAAGAAGAAGAATAAGAAAAGAAAGGATTTTTTTAATCGAAAAAATAAAACGAAGATAAAGAATGAAGGAAAAGATGACATTCTATTTATTGGAGAATAAGTTTTGAAATTCTATTTCTAATAAGAAACACACAATGAAGAGCTATTGTTTGAAGATTGGTTTTTGTTTTTTAATCAGTATTTATTGCGAAAACTTTTTAGTTTAATTCCAGTAACAACAGCATTTGAAAAATGTTGAATTTCTTAATCAGATTTCTACATCAATTTGCCAATTATGCCAATTGATAGGAGATCACTTTGAGGGTCAAAGGAAGGTATGAGGTACGTTAATTAAAGAAAGAGAAAAAAATGTTTGAATGTGAACGAGAATAGTGCGAAATTATGATTAGGAAACAGACACCAAGCACGCCTAAAATTGCTTTTCTTTAATTTTATTCTAAAAGCTTGCTAAACAACAGAATTTTGTAACTGATTTTTGTGGCAACTTAATCGTAAACCATGTGCCTCAATTGTAAAAATTAAATTTTGGCGAATTAATTCCACTTGAAGATCAGATAAAGTCGCCGCAGTGTAGTAGGTAGTGTATCGGCTTACTAGACATAAAGCCATGATTCAAATCCCAGGTCTGACATTTCCCACAACACGAAATTTGAAATAATATTTCATCAATGACTTTTTCTCATCTGATTTCTGACAAAAACTTTGGGCAGTAAATAAAAAATTGCCATAAAAAGTTTCTTAAAAAATCTGTCGTTCGGAGTCGAGTTTAAACTGTAGGTCCCGCCTCTCATGTATTAAATTAACACACACAACATAAGTGGTATGTGAAGCTAGGTTGTAATCCTGACTGCACGGTTATAATGACCAATTATGTATGCCTGTATGTAATGATCACAAAAAATTTACTCATTTAGAGAGGCAGACAATGAGTCCACTTATACAATGCATGACATAAATAGAGACCATCCCCTGAGTGTTGGTTTTAAACGAAAAGAAAATACAGTTTGATGTCTTCACGATATGTGGTATTGTTGGTGAATGTGTGTTAGGTCGAAAAGGATCCATCATGCCGAATAAAAATACTTCTTGCAGTTCCTATTAAGCTTATAAACACCTTAATTTTTTGTTTAATTTTTGACAATTTTCTTGCAGAGGCCTTTGTTGCCCTTTACGATACAAATCGATGCAACATAAGCTTCATAGGTGGAAATAATCTCCTTGACAAAAAAGGTATGAAGACTCTTTAGTCCTACAAAAGTTCTAACTTCTATGAACCCATTTGTAGAGAAGAAACATAACAAATCTAGTCTGCAGAGTCTATATGAAGAACAAAATTTGCCTTAAACCCAAGGAACCGCATAAAGTCCACCTTAGGAACCTTATAAAACTTTTAATGAAATACTGACCTCTGGGTACATATTTTGGTAGGACATAACGGGTGATTTTTTAGCTATTATGTTTTTTGACAACACTCACGAACGTTTCGTGTTTTGTTTCACTGTCAAACATCTTCAGTTTGGTCTATAATTTAACCATGAATCGTCTTACAAACGAACAACGCTTGCAAATCATTGAATTTTATTATCAAAATGCGCGCTCTATTAAGAAAGTTCATCGCGCTCTTCTTCCATTTTATGGTCAGTTTAATCGACCCACTGAAGCGGCTATTCGGGCTATTGTGACTAAATTTCGCACCAAATTTACATTCTTGGACATTAAACCACCAACACGCTTACGTAGAGTGCGAACTGAAGATAATATCGCAGCTGTATCGGCTTATCGGTTAATGATGACCATCAATTATCGATTCGTCGCCGTTCGCAGCAATTGGGCCTCTGTTACTCAACAACGTGGGAAATTTTGCGGAAGAGGATTTAGGTGTGAAGCCTTTCAAAATACAGCTGGTGCAAGAATTGAAGCCGACGACCTACCGCAACGCAGAATTTTTGGTGAATGGGCTATTGGAAAGTTGGCCGAAGATCCACTTCTTTATCGAAAAATTGTGTTCAGGGACGAAGCTCCTTTTTGGCTCAATGGATACGTAAATAAGCAGAATTGTCGATTTTTGAGTGAAGATCAGCCAGATGGATGCATTGTAAAAGCTACCAATGCATTCAGAAAAAGTCACACTTTGGTGCGGTTTATGGGTTGGTGGCATCATTGGACCGTACTTCTTCAAAGATGCTGCGAATCGTAACGTAACGTGGTAATGGTGAGCGCTACCGTGAGGTGATATCCAACTTTTTTTTGCCCAAAATGCATGAGCTTGACTTGCATGACATGTGGTTTCAACAAGACGGTGCCACATGCCACACAGCACGCGTAGCAATGGACTTATTGAGAGGCGATTTCGGTGAACATTTTATTTCACGTTCGGAACCTGTCAATTGGCCGCCTAGATCGTGCGATTTAACGCCTTTAGACTATTTTTTGTGGGGTTATGTTAAACCTCATGTCTATACAGACAAGCCCGCTTCAATTGACACGTTGGAAGACAACATTGAAGCATTTATTCGTGAGATACCGGCCGAAATGTTGGAAAGAGTATGCCAAAATTGGACTAAGCGAATGGACCATTTGAGGCGCAGTCGCGGTCAACTTTTGCATGAAATAATCTTCAAACATTAAATTATATGGACCGTACTATCGATTCAAATAAAGATTTCATGCATTTTTCTATATTTTATTTGTTTTTTTTTGCAAACTTTTCCTATGGCTCTTAAAAAAATCACCCTTACTTACAACATACAGCGAGGAGAAAAAAGTCCAAACAACAGAACATCTTTCTCATCTACTGATAATGAGAGGAAGTATTCTTTGGCGCTCACAATTTATTGACGAAACGTGTCCAGCCATTTACAAAACTATCAGGATATTTGAAGAAATACAACCAAGAGTTATAAAGAATAATGAAGGAACAGCTACAATCGGTATTACACGGTATCTTATACGATCCAAGTGAGTTAAATATGCTCTTAAAGGAGGCTGCCAATTAAAACGGACCTAATTTTGTATTGAAATTTACTTCTCCGTTTCAAGTGTGAAAGTAAACTGTGGAGTTCTATATGGAAATTGACTCAGCTGCTGAAACAGGGCTTAAGTAAGTCTGGACCTTCAATATTATTCTTAAACTAGCCATCAACGAAGACTTTGTAGAAGAAGATTTTAAACTTTCCCTCATAACTATACGGTCCTGCCATGAGGTACAGATTCGGCTAGGATTGGATTCAAATTATGTTCGAATAAGATAACGATATTAAAAATAAACAGCGATTAACCAAAATGTTGATGAGAATCTTTTAGAGAAAGTAAAAAAATGTTTTCTATTCAGGCAGCATAGAAAATCATATGACATCTGCAAACTAAAAATTTTTAACATAAAATTCGAAGCAAGATCGTTATTTTACAAGATTTACAGGGCCTACCGATTTTTGTCTAATTGATCAACACAACCCTTTAGTCCGGATTGCACAACCGAGTTTCATACACCACCCATGTTGTATGTGTGAATTTTATCGAAGACCTAGTTTAATGCCTACTTCGTCTGGCAGATCTTTTCATGGCAATTTTGTTTACTCACAGACTTTTTGCCAGAATCTGGAATTTGCCGAAAGAAATATTTTTTCGTGTTTTCGTTTTGTTCGAGATGTCTGGACTGTTGCTTGAACCACAGCCTCACGTCTAATAATCCATTGTACTACAATCTATTAGAATATGGCGATTGAATCTATTTAGAACCTTGCCTGCAAAATAAATATGGCTTCAAATAAAAATTTATTGGATATATACCTGCATACCTGATGGGAAGTGAACCTACAACTCACATGTTCCTAGTAAATAAACAATGCCATCCTAAAGTAGATATTATAGCCTAAAAGTTGACTAACTCCTCGAATTTTGAACAGTTTATCGAAAACTGTTTCTCAAAGTCGCATTGATTACACGAAATTGTAAAAATGTGGGCGTACTACCCTCAGATAGCAGGGGCGTTCAGTAAAATAATAAATTTCACATGTTTTCTGATGAAATCTATTCCATGCAAATAGATTTCATATAAAAATTCACTTAGGAGTTCAATCAACAATAAATTTGGGGAACTTTTTTAGTACGTTAACAATCCTTCAATAAAAGTAGAAAATCTTAGTACATCTGCCATAAGAATTCTACAGCGTGAACATACATTTAATCCCCTTGCCTCTAAAATAATTAAAATGTTTTTTTTTAAATATTTGAAAAGTAAAGTTTTATTCTCCTTTTTTTATTAAAAAAAACGTCACTTAAAACTGAAATACTGTTGAGGCAGGGGGTGGTGATTCTTGTATTTCGTTTTTTTTTTTTTTTTGAATTTTATTAAGGAATGTATACTCAATAATGAGCCAAAATTCTACAGAGAATACTTTAAAAGAAATTGAGAAGGACGAAGAGAAAGGAAAGAAAACCCTAAAATACACATGCTAAGAAGAGGGTAACAAAAACCAAGATAAGGTAGTGGTGATGGTGGTGGGTTTTCTTTTAAATTTTGTTTAATTTTTCTTTTTTCTCGTTATATTTTTATTGAAAGTAGTACAGAAATGTTAAATGTATTGAAGAATTTTTTTCCTTTTTTTTCTTAAAAAAAGAGGGAATTTTATTGAAAAAAAAACTGTTCATCACCTTTTAATGAAACTCCGTTTTTGTTTAATTAAAAAAAATGTTACGAAATATTTGTTTGCATTTAATTGTTATTATTTTTTTTATTATATTTTAATTTTTATTTTTTGCTTTCTTTACTATACTAATTGCACCATTTTAATTGACGTTGATTTGCGTTTGCTATGCTTGCTTGCTATTCGTTTAGATTTCGTTTTGCTAATTACAGTCTTTTGAATTATAATTATTGTTGGTTGTTGTTTTTGTTTTAAAATGTTTTTATTAATAAATTAATTTAATTTTTTTATTTTATTGAATAAATTTAATGAACATTTTCTTAATTTCCGTTTTATTTTCTCTATCATTCGTTCAATTTATTTTTTTTATTCCTGTGTGTAAGTGTTTTTTTTTTGTTTTTTTTTTATTTTACTGTTACAACTTTTTTACTACACTATACTATGAATGCTATGAGTATACACTAACACACACATATATATGTATACACATGCTATTATATATATGTATACATTTGTTGTTGCTGTTATCCTTTGTTTCTTTCGTTATTTTACTACACTCTAGTATTTTACTATGCTTTCATACATCCACTCTCATAAACACACTCTTTTCCTCTCTCTTTTCCACTCTTTTTCGCTCACTCGTTCTTTTTATACACATTTTTTTTTCTTTCTGAAAATATATTTCTTCTTCTAAACTTCGCTCTCTCTCTCTCTATAACAGTGTTGTTTTGTTATTGTATTATATTCTATGCGATAAATGCCGTTCAACCGACTCGGCGACCCGACGCATTCGGCAAAACTTTTTGTATTAAAAGACTTCTATGATGTTGACAAAAAATGGAGCAAGGCTTCCAATTATTAACACAGAAAAAAGAAAAAAAAAATCAACAAAAAGAAGGAAAAAATAACAGGAGCAACTCTCATGCATACGCACAAACATACACACATATCCATATCCATACATACATAAGTATGTGTACACATTCACAATATAGAGAAAAGCTCCTTTAGATTGTTGTTGTTGTTGTTGTTGTTGCTGTAATAGTGTTATGTATTAATACAATATAAAAGTTGTTATTGCTGTTGCCATTGCTCTCTGTGGGTTTTTAGAGTAGAGGCATAACAATAAGCAAGAAAACAACACTCATACACACACATACTTATACATTTACATTACCCCAGCATTTTGTTTCGGGAGAGCTTTTAATAATTCTCTTGTATTTTAGTTTAATGATTTTCATATTACAATCAGTGATGCCAATTGAACCATATTTGTGAGCGATGAGTTTGATACGAATTCATAAAAGACCCTTAAATGTTCACTTAAATCAAAGTTTGTAACAAAATCCAAGTAGAATTTGAACTCTATTTAATTAACTAATAAAGGATGTTTCGGTTTTAAAGCGTTATTTCATTATTTAAAGCCAAAGCGTGCGGTACAGACCAGAGGTTTCTAAACGCCGGTTAAGACAGTGTTTCTGCAGCTCCCGATAAATATTATGTACTGAAAACTTTCATGGCAACCATACCGTAACAAAGTATTCTACCGGAAATGTAAGGTTTTTCATTTCGATTTGGTCTATATGATTTATAAAGGATTGTATAAATTTTTTTAGAACACTGTATTGACACTGAACTCACGTTCGAACGTATAGAGCTACTGGGAAATGAAAAAAGATTAAAAATTATATGTCATCTTTTATAACGGGTGATCTTTTAGCTATTATCTTTTTGGTAACACTGGTTTAAACAGCTCACGCACGTTTCGTGTTTTGTTTCACTGGCAAACATCTTCAGTTTAATCTATAATTTAACCATGAATCGTCTTACAAACCGCAACGCAGAATTTTTGGTGAATGGACTGTTGGAAAGTTGGCCGAAGATCCACTTCTTTATCGAAAAATTGTGTTCAGGGACGAAGCTCATTTTTGGCTCAATGGATACGTAAATAAGCAGAATTGTCGATTTTGGAGTGAACATCAGCCAGAAGCATTGCAAAAGCTACCAATGCATCCAGAAGAAGTCACAGTTTGATGCGGTTTATGGGCTGGTGGCATCATTGGACCGTACTTCTTCAAAGATGCTGCGAATCGTAACGTAACTGTGAATGGTGAGCGCTACCGTGAGATGATATCCAACTTTTTTTTTGCCTGAAATGCAAGAGCTTGATTTGCATGACATGTGGTTTCAACAAGACGGTGCCTGCCATATGCCACACAGCACGCGTATGGACTTATTGAGAGGCGAGTTCGGTGAACATTATATTTCACGTTCGGGACCTGTCAATTGGCCGCCTAGATCGTGCGATTTAACGCCTTTAGACTATTTTTTGTGGGGCTATGTTAAAGCTCATGTCTATACAGACAAGCCCGCTTCAATTGACGCATTGGAAGACAACATTGAAGCATTTATTCGTAAGATACCGGCCGAAAAGTTGGAAAGAGTATGCCAAAATTGGACTAAGCGGATGGACCATTTGAGGCGCAGTTGCGGTCAACATTTGCATGAAATAATCTTCAAACATTAAATTATATGGACCGTACTATCGATTCAAATAAAGTTTTCATGAATTTTTCTGTATTTTATGTGTTTTTTTTTTTTGAAAAATTTTCCTATAGCTCTTAAAAAATCACCAATTAGTATACTATACGTTGACTGCCGACTACGAGATAACTCGTACATTACGTTCCCTTCTAGGGAGCCAGCTACGAGTTATCTCGTACTCACTAAACCTGCCATTTTTGTGTAGCTACGAATAAAATCGTATTATATCAGTGCTAGTGTCGATAAATGGCTTCTGGGAAAAGAACAAAAATTCAATAATGGCAGTCAACCTGTTAATTTCTCTTTTATTAAAAATAGCATTTTTCGTAGCACTGCACATTATGCCAATAAAAGCACCCTTCTTGCTTCTAATATTACAAGGTAACGAGAGAATCCATCTAAAAGTGCGTCTAATCAGTGCTCAACACCAAAACAAAATAAACATAAAACTCCTCTTTAGGTCAAGATATCTGTTCGCTTATCAACAGCGTGGATCTCAGGCATTTAGCAGAGTAAACTGGTTTTAAGGCTTCAAATATCATTCAGAGTTTTGAAACAAGCCAGAGTTACTTCTCAGTTATAACTTTTTCGATATCCTGGTCGTCGCAGTGTATTGAACAGTGTTTTGGCTTACAAAAGTTCAAAGCTTAGATTTGACGTCTGGAAGAAAATATTTTTCCTTTGGCGCTGACGCTCAGTAGCCTTCTGGCAAAGCTTCTCAAATCAGTCATCCGGATTTAATGTTAAACTGTAGCTGCCGACTCTCATGGTTAAAATTAACCTACACAACATTGGTGATGTAGGAAGCGAAACCGTTATCCCAACTCGTTGAATCTCTTATTGCTAACATTACCTGCGTATAGTAAAAGTAAATTTTTGTCAAGAATTTTAAGAATTCAACTCCTTAAGAACTCAAATCTTCATATATTCTTTCCTCTTATAAAAGTCGCGATATTTGTTTAACCCTGGACAGTTACTGTTCGTTAAATCGACGAAGATTATTTACTCTTCGCTCTCTTTTTCAACAACGTTAGTTGATAACGAAAGCTAGCAGTTGTCTGCTCACTGAAAATTGTTTTTAATTGTTCGTGGATTTAACGAAGAGTAACCTTACTGTACAAAATAACGAACCAGGGTTAAAAAATGGGTGGCCAGCGTTCTTTTATTCACTGCAGTCTTTCGTTGTCAGCTAAAGTTGTTGAAAACAGAGCGAAATTTGGCCAAACATAAAAGAATTATATGATAAAGAGTGAATGAGCTTCGTCGATTCGACGAACAGTAACCATTCAGGGTTAAATTGTTCGTCGATTCAACGAATAGTAAACTTAATGTACAAAAATGAAGAGTTACCGTCCAGGGTTAAAAGGTTTCATAATTGAACTAATCATGAACGATGTTAGAGTGCTCAAAAAAATGTAACTCCCTAATCCCCAACTTCCCTGACCACTAAATGCCACGGGTTATCCTGGATAAGATAGAAAGGACTCCTGTTCCCCCTAATATATCTTACAAAATTTATTTTCCTTTAAATTTTCAATGGATTCCACTATTTGCTAAAAGGTTAGTCTAGTAAACATAAATAACCACTAAGCATGACTATTGGATGTCTCATTACTCAGGGATAAACTGAAATAAATCAGAGAAAAGGATACTTAGTTCAAGGGTCATTAGAACCCCTATGTCAGGATTACAATCTAGATTCAGACACCAGCCATGATGCGTGCAATAATTTTATCCATGAGTGGCGAGACCTATAGTTCTTGAGGAACATTTCGGGGCAGAGTTTTTGTAAGTAGACTGTGGAGAAGTGGCTGAAAAAAATATATTCTTCATGTTTTGTTTTGTTCGAGATGTCTGAGCCCGAGATTGAGTCAGAATGTGCTCGTCTAATAAGCGTACTACCACACTACTTAATAGACTTTCAAAGCATTTTTTAACATTATTTTTTAATTCCGAATTCCTTTTATTCTCTAAGAGTTTGCATCACTGGCTATAACATAAAAATTGTGGTTGTTGTTGTTATAATAATAATGGCGCTGTTTGTGATGGTGGTTATCGTGTTGTTATTAGTGTATGTGTGTTTGTGTGAACTGCTCTGCTGGTGTATGAGTGTACAAAGAGTGCGTGCGTACGTACATTTATTCTAATAACGTAAAGGGAATGAAATGAAAACAAAAAGTTTCATTCTTTTGATTATTGTTATACAATTTCTCCCCTCTCGTATAACAGTTGTGTTGTCCTTTTATTCATACACAGCATTGCCAAATCAAAATTTTTTTTGTGGTTTTTTTTTGAAAATCAATTCGTTGAGTGTGGTGGCATTATAAAATATTTACAAACAACATTGACGTTGAGTTAGGTTAGTACAATACATTTGAATAAAATATCAACAGCAATAAAACAATAATGACAACAACAACAACAACATCAAATAAAACATTATTATTTAATTTAATTTAAGCATGAAATTTAATAAATATTTCATGATTTTCCAAAGGGCAACAACAAATGAAGGAAAATTTTCAATTTTTTTTTTTCTTACTCTATTTAAAAATGGACAACAATGTTCCAATTTTTTATTTTTAAATATTTAAGAGGATAAGTAGACAAGAAAAATATTTTCTGTTTTTAATAAATGAACTGTAAGCAACCTTGTCTGGGCGCTAAGTTATAGAAAATGTAAGTTGGCCTTAAAAAAAATTCCAAGAATTCTCAACCGTTTTTAATTTGCAACATTGACAGTTTGACAGAAATTATTTGACATTTTGTTGTGCTTGCATGTGAAAGGACATTGTTTATTAAAAAAGGTAGGATGGCCTTTAGATTTCCATGTATTGTGTTTTATTTATTTTGGAAGTAACCCTTTCTGAAAAAAACTTTAAAACAAAATTTAAGAAAAACTGTCTGTCATAAATAATAAACATTATAAAAAAATTTTTTTTTGTTGTTAAATTCTTAAAAGTTTTTCCATGTTTTTGTCAAATAAACACAGACATTAGTGATGTAATCACATCAGAGAGATGTAATCAAGTCAATTAAATTTAGAATAAGCTCAAGCATGCTTTCTTTTAAGTATTAAGCGACAATCATTAGTTGTCGTAGTCTACTAGATAGCATGCTGGCTTATTAGACGTGAGGCCACGGGTACTTTCTTTCTTCGGGCACTTCCTTTCAACAGATTTCTGACAAAACCTCTGCGATAAAAACAAAATTGGCATGAAAAGTTTTTCAAAAATCTGTCATTAGAAGTTGACTTTAAACTGTACGTCCCGCCACTCATGTCTGAAATCAACATACACAACATATGTGGTGTGAGAAACTAGGTCGTAATCCTGATTGAAGGGGCAAAGATGCCAAAGATGATTGAGAGTAAAAGATTTGATGTAAACTATTGAAATATTAAGCCTCAGCCACATCTAAACTATATCATCTCTAGCTGTTGGAAGCCATTGACACTTTGGCCATAAGAAACTAAGCAATGGCCACAAGAACCAGACAACACTGATTCAGAGCCGATAAATTTCCATCTTAAAGGAAGGTTGCTAGGACCAAAGTAAGAAAGTTTGTATAGGAAATATCCAGAGTGTAACAACATGATAAGCAACAGGCAGAACTGCTACTTTCGAAAATTCCGTAAATCGGGCTACACTACGTTCAAAGTAGATAATGATGGTGGTAATCTCTTCGCACAAGACGGATACAGATAGGCAATGGATTGAAATTAATATCCATAATATAGCATATCAATCAAACTGGCGTTTATTCATGAAGACCATAAAGTTCTTAGGCATCTTATATCGCGTTATCAATTTAGTAAATTCGGAAGCGTCACTTTTGGTAAGACTGTCAGCTATTAAATATCTTTCATTTGGAGTGTCATTTATTTACGAATAAGGATCGTTTAACAACCGAAGAACGTGTACAAAAAATTCTCTACCAAAGTGATTAAAACGTAGCCACTTTTCAAGCACTGTGGTGGGATTATGATCTTCCAAATTGACCTATCAGGCAGTCACCATAGTCTAGTAGGTAATGTGTTAGTTTATTAGACGTGCCACCATTGAGACGCAATGTTAAACATCGTGAACAAAATGAAACACAGAAAATGTATTACTTCGGCAACTTCTTCTCAGCAGATTTCTAGCAAAAACTCAGAAATTAAAAAAAAATTGAAATGAAAAATTTCTCAAAAAAAATCTGTCGTTCGGAATCGACTTTAAACTGTGGACAACGCCACTTTTTGAAATAAAATTAACACACACAACACAAGTGATGTGAGAAGCTAGGTCGTAATCCTGACTAAAGGGTTGTAATGACCAATTAAATAAATAATTGGACCTACTGCGATAGTAATTAGCAAAATTATAAAAAAAATTAAAGAAATTGAAAGCATTACAAATGTAGACAGGCCTGTGTGTGATCCCAACGTACGCAATTCGGAAAATATCGCTTTTGTTAGTGTGGCAAGTAGTTTAAATCGGTCGATTCTACATGGTTTCTACCACTAAAGCCTATGGGACGTCTGTCTATGGCATATTTTACACTTCGATTTGCATTTCTTCTTTTCTTTATTAACGAAACTCATTTTTCACTTTGTGTTTATCACAACAAATAAAATTTTTGCATATGGGACTTGGAGACACAGAAGTGATTGTGAAAAGCGATTGCATTTGGAAAAAAATGACTTTATGAGGCACATTACTGTCTGGACGGGTCATGAGGCAGCATTTGTTTAGTTCTGTCGATCGTAACTGACATTTCATGGACGTGTGATAATCGACTAGTTTTAGCCTGTAATTAAAACTTATGAACAGGAGAGTATGTGATTTCAACGATACTGCGCTTAATGATATGGTTTCATACATATTTTCTTAAATTGTTTGTAAGCTTCGTTGAATTTTCAATTCATTTGACAATATTTTATTCTTAAAACTCAATTCCATTTTCGGATGTCAATTATTAGCCTCTCGTAAACTGTTTAACTCACATACTACTCACTTGATTATGTTTAAACACGGCCATTATTGCCCCCTTCTCCAAGTTTTTAAATCAAAAATTCTCTTGAAATCAAAACACACGATTAAAGATCTCTCTCCATTAAAATAATGTGTCATGTTTACCATTATTGTTGTTGCTTTTTTAAATTAAAAACTTACTTTAAAAACAAATATAAAAAACAACAACAACTGAATCACAGAAAAATAAATACATATGTATGTAGTGTGTCCTTGTTCGTAATGCTTTTCAACATGTTAAAGCTTTGTTGTTCCATTGCTGTTCCATTCGCATTTCGCAATTCAATGGATTTTTGTTTTTGTACCAAAAAAAACGCATCTCAGAGAAGAAAATAAAAATAAATACAAATCCAAATAAATAAAAATGCAAGAGAGAGCGAGTTAAACAAACAGGGTGTCCTACAAAATGTGAAAATATAAAAAAAAATTAACGGCTTTTTTATATTTATTTTCTGTTGTTGTTGTTTTCTCATTTCAAATTTAGCTCGACATTCATAAAAATGTACAAGTACGACAAGTATTTACTTACATACACACACACCCCCGCACAAATAGCCGTATACATTCGACTACTATAGGTTTACACAAAAAGAATATTTTAAAGTCAATGAAACATTTACCCATACACACAAACACGCAAGTACACGACTATTATTTTATGTTGTGTGTTGACGATAAGGCCGAGAACGTCAACGTCGTGCACGACATCGCAACGACAACGACGATTGTAATGATGTTGGGTGATGTTGGAGTGTAAGAGCTTGTGTAAGAGCATGTTGTATTAAAATCTCATGCATGTGTACATACATGATAAAGGATAAGAGAGGACATGTATGCTTTATTTTGAAAGTGTGTGTGTGTGTGTTTATATGAAAATACATCAAATACAGAACAGCTTCAATTCAAAATAATGATTTTACACACACACACACATATACACATACTCGCAAATTTAAACAACAAACAAGAGATCTCTTTTTTTGTTATTCTCTTTTATTATTTTGTTTTTGTTTTTTTTCAGGAATATGGGTCACTCTTAACAAAATTGGCAAATGCATGAAAAGAATATATGATAAGTTAAAAAACAACATCAACTAAAAAATACAAAAACATTAAAAAAAAGTATGTTTTTTTCTTTCTTTCCTTCTACTCTCTATGCAACAACAAAAAAAAAAGACAGAAAATAAGGCAACAAGATCAAATGTAATGATAAGAATGTTAATGGACTTAATATTATGAATGTATGTATGTATGTATATGTGTTTGCATACAAGCATTGTACGTATGTATATGTTTGTATGTGTAAACAACTTCTTATGTTTGTTTCGTAAAAATATTTTTAGGACACCTGAATGACAGCTTCTTCACATCCTTCTCCGTGTCTCCCCATGTCTCTTCTAAATTTTGAAATTGAAATGTTTTAAGAAAATCTATCAAGACAAAATGTATACAAAAAAAAAAGAAAAAAACAAAAACAAAAAAATCTCCCTCCTTATAACAACAATAACAGCACCGTTATGACAGCAACAAATAATCATAAAAATAATGATGACAACCACTTAAAATTGCACTTTGATTGTTGTGTGTGGTACTAATAGTGGTAGTGGTGGTAGGTGAGTAGTACGAAGGGGGGACATTACTCAAAGCAGTAATTAAGTGCTTAAGGCAAGTAAGAAAAAAACGCTTATTTGAGAAAACCTTGAAAAGTTATTTATTTACACAGTTTTTTTT
This sequence comes from Sarcophaga subvicina, assembly GCA_936449025.2. NCBI lineage: Eukaryota > Metazoa > Arthropoda > Insecta > Diptera > Sarcophagidae > Sarcophaga > Sarcophaga subvicina. Next base: position 89,462,598 of record OW388081.2, on the reverse strand, counting down.
TAGAAAAATATGGCGTTAAAACACAAACAATTACACAAACTTTGTAAAGTAACATGTCAGTCTAAATGGAAAATATAAGTGGATTCGAAGGCAAAATGATTTTATAAGGTGTAGTAAATGGAAACTAAATAGAAAGTAAATCACATTTAAATGAAATGAGGTCTTTAATGATTCAAAATTCATTATTTTGTTTCATAGTTTAAGCAATTCCTTTATGGATCTCTCTACTCTCTGCACAAAACTCGAAGAGTGTACTTTCATGGAGTCCAAAAGAGATGAATTGATTAGCTCTTTTAGTTATGCACCTCAAATTGGATTCACTTGCTGCCTAACAAGCAAATGCAGGCAAAAGATATTCCAAACCTAGCTTAGAAGCGTCAAGTGAAACCATGTCCAAGGATTTTTCAAAATAATCCTTTCACACAGTCGACCTAATCGGTCTGTCCAGCCACTTCTAATATACCATTGGTCTTCAAAGTTTCAGTATAGTTCCAATCAATCATCTTCATATCCTCAGGTGATTTTATGAAGGTATGCGCTATACTACTTACGAATACGGATTTTAGCATTCAACCTACTAGACTACGGGGACTACAAGACTTAACATAGCTATTGAATATTGCGAACTCGGTTTCGACGGAGAACTGTAATGAATTACACCGCGTTTGATTCTATTCTAGCAGTTTTACAAGGATCAATGTAAAAGAAAGCCTATAAACGTTGGACATCATAAAAGGTTTGCTGGAGTCCATATTTATCTTGCATGTTTTTGTTTAAATCGACTTTATTCTCGATACCTCTTTAATGGCCGTCAGCTCAATCATATGTAGCTTTGCTCGCATGTCCCTGAGGTTAAAAGGAAGTAAATAAGCGATGAGGGAGACACCTAAATAGACACACTCTTGCCTTAACCATGCGCAATTGCTTACACACAAAACTGTTTGATTTTCATTCTTAAAATAAGCGCCTCACCGAATTGATTTCATGTAAAACACGGCAGTTTACTCTAGAGTAAAGGCTCTTGACCCATTTGTATAATGGGCCAATTCGACCTCCGGGTACTGTACTTGTCTTTATTGACAAGTACAGGTCCTCTAACCTAACCTAAAGGCTCTTGATAAGTTGTGTTATCTTCCCTAGAACACTCTTACATCTGCTTCATGTGATAGTGTTTCAAAGGCCTGCTTAAAGTCCAGTAATACGAATTAAAGTATCAAACACCACTGGTTCTACTGTTATCTTAAGACTAGTGACCTAGTCGATGCATGATATGGTAGTTCCCAGAACTGCCTGTTCTTGTCTTAGTAATTCAAATAAGAATTCAATGAATCTTGCACTCAGGGTGTTAATTGTGACTTTGTTTAACAGGCACAGCAATGTTATCCTCATCTTGTTATCACAATTGAACTGTAATTAGCTTCTTGTGAGCTATTGTGTCTTTCAAACGATCTTATATTCTGTTAATGACAGTTGAGCGTCTAGCAGCTTAGAAATTTAAAACAAATCTACTCAGACAGGGACATAAATCAGGTATAGATCGGCTTTTAAACTAATTTCAGTACTTCCGCCATTGCGCTTCAATATTAAAAGTTTAACCAGTAGTTTTATAAAAGCAAAATTGCTGCATTTAGTGACAAACAATTCACAATAAAGCCGTATTTATTATACAAATTTGTAAATTTAAGAAACCATTTTTTAAAATCCATCATCCCCTCACTTTAAAACCTCTCTACGAAAAATCTATTAAATTTTCTCATTTATTAGGAATAAAGAAAACTACAAAAACAACAACAACAATAGAATGACATTTGAAATTTCAAGTCATTTAAAGTCAACAATAAAAATCATTAATTTTGTTGCACTTCATTAATCATTGAAGAGAACATCGCTAAATTGTCAACACTGTGACAGACGACATACATTTCTAAACGAATTGTATAAATTGGAGTAGGAGAGAGAGACACATGCATACACACGGAATGGTTTAATAATAAACAGCAACAACAATAACAATATTACGTTACCCATACATCCATATATATATAAACGAGTAAAACATGGATAAAATCCTATAATAAACGGATAACATGCGCTTTACAACTCTTTTAAGAGTTACAAACAAGGAGAGCGAGAGATAGAGCAAAGGAGTTACAAAAAGAAAGAGAGAGAGAGAGAGAAGGTGATTTCGGGGAGAGAGATAATGTGAGCTATTGTGTATATTAGTAATTTTCTTGTGTACAATATAAAATACAGTGAGTGTACGTACTAACGGTTACGATTATTCGTTTTCGATTTTGGGTAAAAAAAAAATGAAGAGAAGAGAAAAATTCAGAAACAAAAAAGCAACAAAAAAATATTTTTCCCCCAAAAATATTTCAAAAATTTTGCTGTTGTTGTTTTGGCTTATGAACACACTCATTATTCGTTTTTAGTTCATTTATTTCGCTATTTAAAGCATATGTGTGTGGGCACAAGTGTGAAGCTACTAATGTATGTGTGTGTTGAGGTTTTTTTTTCATCTGGTTTGCCACAACTGACAAAAACGGAAGTTTTGTGTGTGTGTGTGCGTGTGTGTGGAGTGGCTAATAATTGACATCCGGAGAGGAATTGAGTTTTATGAACGAAATTTTGTCAAATGAATTGAAAGCTCAACGAAATTTACAAACAATTTACGAAAAATAACCCCAACCAACATCCGTAATTCTCTTAACACACATTTACACTTTACACGCACACACATGTTTATGTATGTGTGAAGTATACATATATGTATATGTAGGTGTAAGTGAATATACATATGTATGTATGTTTGTTTCTAGGGTACAGATCTTTCTGAAAATTACAAAGAGACTCTGACTGTTCTAATGGAAGTAAGAAAACATGATAAATTTGATTGAATACTTTAAGTAGGCGTGGCATTTCCCATTTGAAATGAGTGTACAAAGGCTTCCACACACAATAAGCTATGATTTCAAAGAAACTTTTATTTCATTATCATGAATGGACCATAATGCTTTGAAATAATGCGAAACACAATGTTTAAAACGCCGCCTCGAGAATGATGACAGCAGTTGATCCTTTTAAGGCAGTTTTCGAAAACTTTGTCTCATATTTCCGGTGGTATCTAGGCCATAACGTGACGTGTGCTGGTTTTCAAATGTTCAAACAATAGGGGACTATCCGCATAGATATGGTCTTTAATGTAGACCCATTGGAGAAGTCTAACGGGGTCAAATTGCATGATGTTGGTGGCTAATTAATGGAGTCAAAATGTAAAATTACTCTTATCAGAAACTTCGCGTGCAATTAAGCCAAAATTGTTAGTCTTCTGTGTATACCACATACCGTCCAGTCTACAATCTTCAAGTGCAGGCCTAAAGGAGCCGTTTATCATACGTCCCAAGAGTTTTAAAGTCGCCGTAGTCTAGTAGGTAGTGTGTTGGCTTATAAGACGTGAGGCCGTGATTCAAAAGCTGCTCAGACATCTCAAACAAAACGGAATATGAAAGACTTCCTCTCAACAGTCTTCTGGCAAAAACTCTTGGAGAAAATAGAATTGCCACGAAAAATTCCTCAACAAATCTATTGTACGGAGTCGATTTTAAACTGTAGGTGTCGCCATTTATGGATAAAATTAACAGTCACAATATGGGTGGTGTGAGAAGCTTGGTTGGCATCCTGACTAAAGGGTTGTAATGATCAATTAAGTAAGTAAGTTTAGGCTCTCCCAAGACCATTTTCGAAAAAATAAGTTTAAGTAACATCTCCAGAGAATTATGGACGCCATACAGCTAATATTTTGGAATGTACTTGATTTTGCACAATCATTACTGGGTTCTCCGAGCCCTAAACAGTTTTGCGTATTGACGAGTTGCGTATTAACGAATGAAAAATGTGGTGAATTACTGAAGAAAAATTTTGTTTGAGAAATCACCATTGAAAATCTGTAGCTCTAGCATCCAACCAACATATTTACGACATCCGGCAATTTTATGCACTGGGATTATGACAGCCGCATGATGTTCGAAAATTGCCTACATTTGGATCACCACTCTTATACTAAATTTTAAATATTTCTATGCGATTCATATTCCCTCTTTAGCTGTACTATTCGTATGTGAGGTGCTTTACCAGCAGAAGCTTTTCCTGTCACTTACTCCTTTTTTCCCTTTTCACTCAATCTATTTTTCTCGATCCAACACAATGCTCTGCGTAAGGAGAGCCAATCTCCTGAGTGCCGTTGCTAAAAAATGGCAAATCTTTCACTAAATAAAGGGCACTTCAGATAAAAGTTATGTAACAATTGTCAGTTTTGTCATAACTGCGGTTGAAGCCACTAAAAGGATAACCCGATATTTGTAATGCGATGCTTATGCAAAATATCAAGGATTCCTTGACTGAATTCTCTCAAAAACCAATGGCTATGAACCATTATAGGCTGTAGGACGATAAATGTAAAGCCATTGAGCCTTGCCTAACATAAGCCGGAGTGTTATCGATAGAAATCTAGAAAACTCATTCGAAAAAAGTTCTGAAATTTTAAGAACTTTAGTTCAATTTAATTTCAATAAACTATAGTGGAGGCAGTGAAGTCGCCGTGGTCTAGTAGGTAGTGTGTTGGCTTATTAGGCGAAAAGCCAGGGTTTGTGCCTCAGGCCAGACATCAAAATAAAATACAAGAAGTATTTCTTCGGCGACTTCCTCTCAGCAGATTTCTGGCAAAAACTCTGAGTGTAAATAAAAACTGCCATGAAAAGTTTCTCAAAAATCTGTCGTTCGGAGTCGACTTTAAAAACTGTAGGTCCCGCCACTCATGTATAAAATTAACACACACAACATAAGTGGTGTGGGATACTAGGTCGTAATCCTGACTGAAGAGTTCTAAAGACCAATTATGTATGTATGTAGTGGAGGCAACGCATCACAACGGGTTTTCTCCATATTGGCCAAGATAAACACACACACATATTTAGAGAAGATGATGATCCAAATGCGATGCGATTAAAACTGAAGTAAGAAAATTATTTCCAAGTGAATATCTTGTCCCATGTGTAAAATGGGAATATTTATGTGTGTATGTGTGTGTATTTATGTGTGGGAATAATGCCAGACTATGATGTACAAGGTATAATTACGTTTCCCATTCGCTCAGAATTGTATTGAATTCGTTCAGTGCTTAAGGGAAAGAATACCTTAAATGGCATAAATAAGTACGGGATTCCATGAATCGAAGGTTATTAAAAGGAGAAGCAAGCAAAAAATAATCGATAATATTGCATTGAGTTTTCGCATACTTACTCAATAATAAAATTAAAAAACTATGGCCACCTTGGGTAGAATTCTCTAACTTTCCATAGACATTATTTTTCCATTCTTTTTTTTTGCTTTTTTGTTTCTATGTTTTTATGATTTCCACTGAGATTTCAAAAATAAATGATCGTCGTTTGCATTTGGCCCAGAGGTGTATGAAGAAACGAAAGAATGTTAACACATAAATGCTTAAAGGTATTAACAGTGGATTAAAAAAGAACCGTAACACAATGAAATTAAACATCAAGGATTTTGTAGCTTTGATATCCTTTTTCTTTTCTTTTTGTTTTTTTTTTTTCTTTGGTGTTAAAACATAAAAATGAAAATGAACGTGTAAAAATTTAAAGAAATTCTTTATAAATTTGCTTTTCCTTGTGTCAAGGTTATGGTTTCACCTTCAATTCCTTTATCTTGGGCACTCAAGGGACTTGAACAAAAAGTACATTCATCAACAGATACAGTGGCAGTCAAATGGTGATGCAACAATTTGCCCACACTGTAGGCCTATTCGAACATAAATTCATTGATTTTGTGGGTTGCAATAGTGCGTGAAAAACCTCTTCTTTAGTTATAATGGAACAATATTTCCTTTGTTATACGGGTAGTATATGTACTGCCTAAGGGTTTTTAGTCGAATTTTATTTAAAAATAAATTGATTTAAACAAATGAATCTGAATTATATGTTAAAGAGGACATTGGATTGTATATAAAAACAATTTTTTTTATTTAAATTTTATTCCGGTGGTGATACGGACGTCTGAAGAGGGTCATCTCAAAATCTGGCTACCATGATTTGAGGAGGAGCAGTGTCTGAAAAGCACTTGAATACAAACTCAAACACGTATATTGAGAACTTTAAGGACGGTCAAGGAAGCAATAAAAATACCCAGAAGGCTTTTAGGGCCAAGCAGAAAACCGCTTGGATGAAATTGAATAAAATATTGGGTATTCGGGCAATGAGATCATGTCCTGGAGCATCGTTAGAAACTGTGTTGATTTATGTTCATATAAAGGGTGTTTTTTATAGAGGTATAGAACTTTAAGTTGGCATTGCTTTTCAAGATGGCGACCGATTTAACAGCTGTCAAGTGATTTATTCTCAGTTTGGTTTGGCAATTCATCATGAATAGACTCACGCCTGAACAACGCTTGCAAATAGTGCAATTTTATTTCGAAAATAATGGTTCTGTGCGGAAAACGTATCGCGCACTACGTCTATTTTATCGTCGACAAAATCGTCCATCAGAGCAGTTAATTCGATTAACCGTGGAACGTTTTCGCACCACTCTTACTTTACTCTTATTGATAACTCGCATCCCCAGAGACGCTGTACGGTGCGTACACAGGAAGCTATTGCTGCTGTAGAGCGTAGCATTGAGGAAGACCCGAATGACTCCATCCGCCATCGAGCACAGGAATTGGATCTGTGTCCATCCACTTTATGGAAGATTTTGCGGAAGGATCTTGGTTTGCGTGCTTACAAAATCCAACTCGTGCAAGATTTGAAGCCAAACGATCATCAAGTAAGGCGTAGATTCGTCGAATGGGCCCAAAACGAGATTACCGTTGTTCCTGATTTTCATAAGCGAATTTTGTTTAGCGATAAAGCGCACTTCTGGTTGAATGGCTACGTCAACAAACAAGACTGCCGCATTTGGAGTGAAGGTAATCCTCAAGTGTATGTGGAAACACCGTTACATCCAGAAAAACTGACTGTTTAGTGCGCTTTATGGGCTGGTGGAATCATTGGTCCGTACTTTTTCAAAAACGATGGTGGCCAGAACGCTACAGTCAATGGTGATCGGTATAGAGCCATGATTAATAACTTTTTCATTCCTGAATTGAATAACCATGATGTCCAGGAGATGTGGTTTCAACAAGACGGCGCAACATGTCACACAGCTCGTGCCACAATAGATTTATTGAAAGACACGTTTGGTGACCGCCTAATTTCACGTTTTGGACCTGTGAATTGGCCTCCAAGATCTTGTGATTAAACACCGCTAGACTACTTTCTGTGGGGCTATGTAAAGTCATTGGTCTATGCGGTAAAGCCACAAACGCTTGACCATTTGGAAGACAACATTCGCCGTATTATTGCCGATATACGGCCACAAATGTTGGAAAAAGTCATCGAAAATTGGACGTCCAGATTGAACTACATCCGCGCCAGCCGTGGCGGTCATATGCCAGAAATCGGATTTAAAATGTAATGCCATAAGATTATCTTTCGGATAAATAAAATTCATGTCAATCGAATAATCCATCGTTGTTTTATTGCAACTTAAACTTCTATACCTCTATAAAAAACACCCTTTACTTATGAGCTAAGGACAGACGGTGAGACAGAAGTGATAACGTTCAATGAGTGAAATATTGGGAGCCCACGGAGAAGCTTAGGGCATCCTTTAAGCAGAGGCTTACACCCACGAAAGATGACAAAGATAAGGGCATAACAATATTATCTGAGAGTTAAACAGATTGTCGAACACTTGGCTTAATTGGGTTTGACTGAAAAATAACTAGGCAGGGGAAATACAGTCAAAAAAAAAACTTTACATACACCGGTGATTTTTATCAAATTGAAAAAGGTGTTTTTTCGTTGTTTAAGGCAGTTACAATTAAGAATGTTTGAAGACAAAAACAAATGTTAAAAAATATAACTAAGAAATTATTCGAAAAAATACAAAAAAATACAACGTTGTATGTAGACTTTTTTCTGTGACTGTAGGTTTAGCCGCTGCAGCATTTTAGGCAATGTGGGAGTTCACAGCATTTAGCACACAGATGCACACGAGAGGCAGGGAGCTTCCATCAAAAAGTTGGAGCTGGAAAAACAGGTTGAAAGGATATGCAGTAAAAGGGAAGATGGAGAGAGAATGCAGATGGTTTTGAGACAATCTAAACTAGTTTTTGAGTATTTACAACTAATAGAGATTTAAGTTATGTATGTATCTGATTATGGAGATGTGGCCAGATACAGTGAGCGTTAAAAGAAACTGTACATTAAAAATATACACTGAGCGCCATAAGTCAGTCAACACTTTTGTTCTTAATTATAAAACAGTTTTATTCTTGAGTATAAAAAAGTTCCTTTATCATGAATTGTTGTTTTTGTTTTAAAATTTTATAAGTAATAAAAAAAGTTTTCTTTTTTTTGGAAATTTATTCGACTATTGTCATTTACTTTTCTCGCTATCCTAAGAAAATGAATTATTTCAGTGGCGTTTACTCACTTTTGCCGCTCAGTGTATACATTAATAAATTACCGTTATTTTCATTTTAAAATTGTTTCATTGTCAGTTTTTAAAAATTGAATAAAAAAATTAAAATTTTTTTTTTCGAAATATTGTCAAATTGTTTAGGGCTCTCTCCTTAAGTGGTAAAAGTTTGTTAGAATTTTATCGTTAGTGTATAGTTTCTCTTGATGCTCACTGTATGTAGCCTTCTCACTGGGCATTGAAGGCTGTAAGGACAATTGTCTAGAATAGAGAACTCCAGTATAAAGAGTCTTTGATAGGAACCATGAATCATTAAAGTACATACCTAGAAGTTTGTATTCTCGCCAACTACATCAGCCGTCCTAAATTTAGATAGATGGCTTCTAAAGCTATCACATTAGTTACAATCTGATACTGCTTATGGGGGTCTATGTAGCCAACATAAGCTAATTTAACCTTGAATACAAAATAATCATTTGTATGAATTTTACAAGTTCAAAAGTATTTGAAATACTTGAATCTAAGAAGTTTGCTCTACCAATTATTCATAATCTTTTGAACAGCAACAACAATAACAAATATTTCTTAATATTTAATTCAGTTCAATTACGGATTGACTTTGTTCTTCTCTAACATTCGTTCATAACTTCAATTACTCTGTAACAACTTTTTAAATGTTCAATTAAATTTTAATTAACACACAAGAAAACACAACACACACTGTGATAAACAAAATACAACAAAACAAAAAGAGAAAAACAAAAAAAAAAAAGACTTACAAAACCCTCTTCACAAAAACTTGGCAAAACACAAAGCAGGCAATACAATACGAAAGCCATTAAATAATAAATAAAATTGTTTACTGAGATTAGTTTAATTAAATGTAAAAAAAAGGAATTCTTCTTCTTCTACTTCCACTGATTTAAACATTCATTTACAAAAACAACTGAAGAGCGTACATTAGAAAGCAAAACAGAAGTGAAAGAAGAATGGAAAACTATTCTCAAGTATTAGTTTAGAGACACAAACACAGACACCGACACAGGCATAAATACAACGAACTTTAACCGACAAAACCCCAAAAACCCCGAAAATACAAACACCAACGACACGAGCAACAACAAGGAATTTTCTTCATCTTCTTCGTGCAACAAATAAAACGAATAAAAAAGTCCAAAAAGGCGCATGTTTAACTTGAACAACAGCAACAGCGAGAGCAACAAATCAAAAAATTTAACGAAAAAATCACTTAAAAATTCTACAACAACCACAACAAGAGCAACATTTGCTGCGTTGTATGCTTATCTGCATTGAAGTGAACATCAGTTGATCCCTCACTCTCTCTCTCACACACACACACAACAACACTGATAATAAAAAAAACATTTTGCCAAAACTGTTTATAGTTTTTGCTCCTCTCTTTTTCAATTTTTCATAGTATATGTTACGCATGCATGTGAATGTGTGCATGTGCATATCCATATGTGTGTGAGTATGCCATTGATGTTGTTGTTCCTGTGGTTTTTATGTGGCTTTGGTAAATAGTGGCTGTGGTAGCTTCTGTTCATGTTGGTTGCTGGGTGGGCGGCGGGTAGCGTTATCTGTTTTGTTTTGTGCCTAATGAAGTACAATCTCTTGGTGGCAATGCTACTCTGATGATGACAATCATGTTGTTGTTGCTGTTTGCTTCTGATTTTGTTGATGCCATAGACTTTGTATGTGTTTTTCTTCCTATTTTCATCTCCTATTGCTGCTGCTACTGTTTCAGTGCATTTCGGTTTTTATTTTTTGAGTTTCGAGCCTAAAAACTAAAGCTTAGTTGTTGAACGACACTTAAATGAATGTATTTGTAGATGTTGTTGTTATTATTATTGTACTCTCTTCTAGCCAAAATTACAGCAGTACCGCCTAAAAAGAAGGTTTTTGTGAACTTAACCCAACAAACCATTGTTGCTGCAGTTGAAGCTGAAGAATTATTTGAAAAAAAAAAAAACGTGTTGAACCGCGATCATTTTTGTAAAGCATGTTGATCGATTGAATTAAAGCCAGGACATTAACCTTCTGAAGGTTTTTTGCGGATGTACTGCCCTCAACAAAAATTGCAATGTAAAGATCCTTGATAAAGTGAGCCGATGCAATAGAGATTACGGGTGCTTTCTGCACTACCCCTACAAAGCCTTAAAGATTTCCTAGTCTGTTCCAAGAATGTCTGTGGAAGTCTACATGAACGATTCTAAACTTGCGCATAAGGAAGGCTGTGGAATTGTCTTCGCCTCCCTCACTATTTTAGTTTCTTAACCGAAATAATTGCCATAAGTCATGCTGTGGAACTGATACCGAGTAAGGATTCCACATACGTAATTGGTTATTAGAACCCTTTGGTCAGGATTACGACCTAGTTTCTCACACCACTCATGTTGTGTGTGTTAATTTTATACATGAGTGGCGGGACCTACAGTTTAAAGTCGACTCCAAACGACAGACTTTTGAGAAACTTTTCATGGCAATTTTATTTACTCTGAGAGTTTTTTCCAGAAATTTGCTGAGAGGCTGTCGTCGAAGAAGTATTTTTTCACGTTTCATTGTAGATGCCTGACCTGTGGTCTGAACCGAGGCCTCACGTCTAATAAACCAGCATACTACCTACTAGACCATGGCGACTTCTGTAATGGTTCTCCAGCGACTATCATTTCTGTACTCATTATCAGCTAAGCGGCAAGCAGATGTCTTTCGAGTGCAACTTTTAGGATTAAGCAGGCTGGGGCGACTCATTTGATGCTCTGATCGCCTCTTGAGACGGTTTTGCGCCAAACGAATATGCGTTCCTGGTCACAATGACATCCTAGGTAATTGTCCACCTGATAAATTTGCTAGAGCAGGCATAGTGCTACCCAACTCCTACCAAAGTGTACCAAATATACGTCATTGCGTTATAGCCGTATAAGCGCGGATGATAAGGAATATTTTTAACGCACAATTAAGGCTACTACTACTTTCAGTTCGAGTGTGGTAACTATATAGGATGACATTTTTCTTAAGAACTAAATGTTGAAGCCCATGTGTTCGCGGGGCGAATAGACGGTAAAGAATGCAAAGATGGATTTTTCTAGTGAATAAAACCATGGCGATCGTTTTTCGAGATGGACTACTAGGACTACCCTTAACAAAAATCAATAAAGGCGTTTATTAAACCAATTCATTGAATCAATTCAATGGTGATTTAAAGAAAGAAAGGGAAGTATTCAGTCAAGAAATAAGTCCTATTGCAGCAAGGTAATGCAAAGAAATTTGTAAAAAGCGACCGTATTTAATCAACAAAAAATTGTTGTTTCGAGGCATGCATGTTGCGGACAACTTGAATTCACTGTGACCATGGGTTGTGACTACATTTTTTTCCAATTAAGTTTTACAATGAAATTTCCTTACAATACTGTAAATTATTGCTGACATTGAACAAAAACCGGCCACGAAACATGTAGAAATACTATTTACAGGAATTCTAACTGGGAAAAATGCTCCGTGTATGGATAATAATGAAGCTTGAGAACCTATAAGGGCTACCCAAAGTATGCACACATATAAAGTTTTCATGTCAAAATGCCATGAAGTAGGCTTCAAATTCATCTAATCATTCGATTTATTCTTCCTAATTAATCCTCTAGTACTTCTCCCGTTGTTCCAAAACATTCTTCCGAAAATTCATTAAAAAAAATCCCATCCTGCCTGGCACTACGTTATAGTTGCAGAAAATCTTGCACTCTCTTAACCAAACTAACTAAACGGATTTTTAAACGTTTTGAAATAAAAATATTCGCTGTGATGTATGTACAACATGCAAATGTAAACATATAGAAACATGCATGCATAATACAACACAAACAATTCTTATCAGTATTTTATTATTTTGATTCGTATTTCTTCGTATCAAAAACAAAAAAAAAACAAAAACAGCGCACCGAACTTTTATAGACCGGTTATGTTCTTTTTGTTAATGTTATTATTGTTGTTGTTGTTGTTATTGGTGTTGCCCTATATTTGTTTTTTGTTGTTGTTATTATTGTTGTTTCCTTCATTAGAAACTTATTTGCATAAAGTTTTCAACACTCATACATATACACACGCATGCCTGTATGTATGAATGCAAACAACTATAACCACAATAACAAAACATTAAAAAAAATATGAATAAATAGTTGTTATACGTTTTGTTGGTGTTATTATTACTGTTATTGGTGTTGTTGTTGTTGTTATTGCCTTGTTATGCATACGCTATGCCATGCCATGCCAAGCAATATACAGAAATAAACTCCCCTCCCCATTTATGCTCTCCCTTTTCAGTTTCAATTTTTATTTTAATAATAGGAGTGGTTTTTGGTTAGAGACAGACGGACAAACGAACAGACAGACATATAAACGTGCATATAAACTAAAAGACAGTCAGCCAGCCAGCCTGAAAGCCTGGCTGCCTGCCTGCTTGCCTGCCTCCTTGTGTTTTTAATGATGATTTAAGAGACAGAAGGAAAAATATGTTCAAACACTGTAAATTTCGATAAACGTTTTGAAGGCATTTTCGGTTATAAATATTGTATTTATAATTGTTAGTGTTGTTGTTTGTTGTTTCTTTGTTATTATTACAGTAATTGTTGTTGTTGTTGTTGCCCTATTATAATTGTAGAATATCTTGAAATTGTTCAAAAATTAAACTTTATGAAGACAAAAAAAAAAATATTTAAATTTTTTCTATTCAAGAGAATGAATGATTTTATCGTAATTAAAATTTGAGAAAGGAAAGCAAAACAACAAAAAAAGAAATGAAAATAAAAATCAAAAGAAATTTAAAAAAAAACGAATTGATTCACAGAAGGGGAGTATTTTAATTATTTCATGAATTTGTATTACATTTCTAAAGGAAAGAGACAATTTTAAATAAAATAATAAAGCAATACAATACGATGTTATTTTAAAAAGGCAACAAACCAACACATAAATATTTAAGGGGCTAGTATACTTCCTAATTAAAAAAAATAATTATTTTTTTGTCACAGTTTCAGTTACTTTAGAGCCATGGAATTAAGGTAGAAATGTTCTTTTCCCTCAAAAACCATATGAAAAGAAGGATAAGAACCCAAATCAATACATTGCATTCAGGTGCACGATTTTTCTCAAAATCTCTTTTTTCGACCCAGCGGCCACGATTTTACAAAAACTATAGGGTGGGTCATCTATCGATTTAAATTTGAACTATCGGTTATTTCGAATGAAGCTCTTTTGCATCTAGGTGGGTACGTTAATAAGCAAAATTGCCATATTTGCGGCTCAGAAAACTTACATAAGCTAATGAACCACTTACGAGGAGTGGAGGCATCATTGGCTCATATTTCTTTGAAAATTATGACAAAGCAACAATTACGGCCGTGGTCTTGGCTTATTAGACGAAAAGAAAGGATTCGAGCCCCAGGCCATATATCAAAAATAAAATAAAAAAAAGTATTTCTTCGGCGACTTCTCTCAGCAGATTTCTGGCAAAAACCCTGAGAGTAAATAAAAATTGCCATGAAAAAGTTTCTCAAAAATCTGTCGTTCGGAGTCGACTTTAAACTGTAGGTCCCGCCACTCATGTATAAAATTAACACACACGACATAAGTGGTGTGAGAAACTAGGTCGTAATCCTGACTGAAGGGTTGTAATGGCTAATTATGTATGTATGTAACCATTACGGCCTATGCAAACACATATTGCGCCATGATAACCGATTTTTTTGTAACCGCATTTCATGGTATTGATAAGAACGATGTTTGCTGTCAACAAAATGGTGCAACTTACCACACATCTCATGCCTCAATCGATTTATTGAGTCAAACGTTTGATGGCTGTTTAATTAGCCGAAATGGTGATGTCAATTGGCCGCCAAAAAGCTGCAATTTGACACCGTGAGACTATTTTCTGTGGCAAGCCGTTAAAGGAAAAGATTATGCCGAATTACAGAGAAAATTAAGCATTTGAAGGCCAACATTCGTGCTGCCATTGCCAATATACGAGCCCATACACTCGAAAAAGTGCACGAAAATTGGTGCAATCGAATGAGGTACAGTGAGGTCAGCCACGGCAGCCATATAAATGAAATAATATTCCATTTCTCATCGGAACAATTGTACTTGACAATAACAAAAAAAAAATTTTTGGCAAAATTTCAAACCATTTTTGTTTTATTGAATTTTTAAATTTAAATTTTTAAATGGCCCACCCTATACTTGAAAGATTTCGCTGAAATTTAGGGACAATGTTGCCCAGAGGAGTAGTTTTACCTAGTCGAACTAGAATATTTTGATCAATAACACTATGCGACAAAATATAAAAAATTAAATACACCCGAGTAGCTACCTAGTCTAAGTTGTTCAGTTAGTTGAGTAGAACTCAAAAATATATTTTTTTATATTCCTTGAACCCTTCAAACTTGTTTTATTTGACAAAAACGGTTTTTTTTATCTTACCACACAAAATTATTGGTTACCCAAATATGTTTGAACCTATTTTAAAAATCCAAAGTTTTTCAGAAAGGGGAGAGATTAGTCTTTCAAACGGTATACATAAACATTTTGTTCAAACATATAATTGTTATGAGATTTGATGGGGTAAACTTGGAAAATATTATATTTTTCTTATTTTTCCAAGTTTGGCCATTCCCAATTGGAAAATTTAATTAAAAAATATGAAATAAGTGGAGACATTCTTAAACTGCATTCGCTTGTCAAGAGTTTGATACTTCGTTTGATCAAATTGGTAGTTATTATTTAAAAAGTATAACAGCTTAGTCATAATTCCTTTGCGACTTACTTTTGGCAAAAACTCTGAGGCACAATATGATAGGCACATTGTATTAACCACATTCCAATAAATTTAGTCGACAATGTACACCACGGAGTACATATACATTGTAATGTTTCTTATCCCAAAATCTGGCAATGCCATGAGGAATATCAAGAATTAAGTATTTTCGAACACATTCGTGCGAGTGCCAAGCAGGAATACATCAAAGGACGCGTCGTATGTTTTCCCGCATTCATGCGATGTGGAGTCTAGCCGACAATCATATCTCCTTAGAACAGACATCAAGTAATAAATATCAATTCGGGAGAAAAGTGTTTCGCCCAGCGCAGTCCATCGGTAGAACAAGCCCGCAGGCGTACACAAGAAACTTTAGCCAAGAAGTAGAATTTTTTTCTCTAATTTCTATACTAATCACGTGAATCCTTTGAGCATATTTTATATGCGATTTTCCAGTATGGATCCCGTTCTGGTTAATACATACATAATTGGTCATTACAACCCTTCAGTCAGGATTACGACCTAGTTCTCACACCACTTATGTTGTGTGTGTTAATTTTATACATGAGTGGTGGGACCTACAGTTTAAAGTCGATTTTAATTACTCCCAGAGTTTTTGCCAGAAATCTGCTGAGAGGAAGTCGCCGAAGAAATACTTTTTGTATTTTGTTTTGATGTCTGGCCTGAGGCTCGAACCCTGGCTTTACGTCTATTAAGCCGACACACTACCTACCCACCGTACTCTAGGTGACTTCACTAGCAGACTTCGTTCTGGTTAATGCATTGGTGTTAAGAAGCTAGGTTGTAACCTGAATAAATGTTTGGAAATCAAGGTTCTCGAAAAAAAAATATTTCTTGGGCGACTTACTCTCAGCAGATTTCTAACAAAAAGTCTGTGAATAAAAATAAAATTTGCATGAAAAGTTTCTCCAAAAAAATCTCTCGTTCGGAGGCGACTTTAAACTGTAAGTACCGCCATTTATGGATAAAATTCAGACGCAGAACATAAGTGGTGCGAGAAACTAGGTCACAATCCTAACTAAAGAGTTGTAATGAACGAGTATGTAGTATGTTCACTATGTATGTATGTATTAAACAATTAAGGTAGAAAAAATTGGCCGCCATTTTGTTATTGTTTTGACCTTATCAAAATATCCTAGTGCAACCTATAGCCAATAACATATTTTATAAGAATCCATATCGATTGTAACTTTCAAACACTCCTAACTCATATCATAGGTAGATAGGTAGGTTTAGGTTTAGGTTGGAGTGGTAGCTCTGATATCACAAAGCTCACATGAGCGCGCATAGCGGCCCATTGTGATGCCACGGGTGAACGCAGTCCCTGTACTGACCAAGTTCCACCAAAATCAGGGAAGAGGAAGAAGTTGGTCAGCGCAAGGGCTGCACATCAAAAGCACGACTACCCTACACTGGAAAACCAGTCAGAAAGTTTGATGAACGAAGCTATATTCTTGATATCAATAGCTGATAGCTCCGTTAAGCTAACAAGGAATGGGGAGCCAAATAACCTATTTCTACACCTAGCAAGGGACGGGCACTGACAAAGAAAGTGAACAACAGTCTCCTCTTCCTCAGCGGATCTGCATCCACGGCAGAAGTTGTTGAATGGGAGCCTCATTCTCTCCGCATGTCTACCTATAACGCAATGACCTGTAAGCACGGCCACTGTGGTTGAGATGACGTCACGACCAAGACCAAGTAATTGGTTGGTATGCCTTCTTTCGCTCAAGGGCCAGATAGGTAGGTAGGTTGCAGTGGTAACTTTGATATCAAAAGCTCCCTTGAGCACGTATAGCGGTCCGTTCTGACGCCACGGTTAAGCACAGTCCCCGTACTGACTAAATTCCACCGAGATCAGAGAAGAAATCATATCAAGATCGCCAGATTTCGGGATGACCTTATCCAGGCTGCCCTACCACCGCCAAACTTTAGCAAAATTAAAATAATTTTTTTCTTTAACCCATAAACAAATTTATTTTGTTTAAATAAATTCATCTTTAAAAAAAGGTTGCAAAAATAATTTTATGACGTATATATGTATGTATAGGTAGGTAGGTAGGTAGGTAGAGGTGGCTGCCCATCCAAGAAAAATTTTCTTGTTGATGGACACACTTAGGCCGCATTGGGCCCATTGTGCTACCACAGTCATCCGTTGTCCCCTAGTCTCGAAACCATTCGGAGCTCCTGATGAAGCGATTTAGGCTGCCAATGTCAATCTCTGACAGTTCCTCCAGATCATCCATGTAGTAAGTACCCAAGTACTTCCTTCTCCTTTGACATAGAGCCGGGCATGTACCCAGCAGGTGAGAGACAGTATACTAATGTATACTAACCCCTTTAATGGAAATGGTGTTAAAAAGCTTAAATAGGTTTGTCCCTTTAAACTGTATACAATATTGCGGAATAAATCACTTTCAATTGAAAGAGCGAACGAGACTCATTTAAAATTCGTCTTGACCGATAAAATATTGCGATTCAAAATTTTTGATTGTAATTGTTGTTGTTGTTGTCATACTGGCATTGTCTGTTCCTTGTGTTTGTGTTATTGTTTTTGTTTTTAGTTTTAACATTGAACGCATACATACATAGTTAATAAGTTAATTGTATATTGACATGGCCGACCATAATAATAATAAAAATTTTAATGTCATATTAAAGTAGCGAAAATGCCTCTTTTTTTATTGTACTCTCGGTGGCCTTTTGAGCCAACCTGCCTTCGTTCGTTTGCCTGTCTGCCTGCCTGCAAAATTATCGTATTAAAAAACCATTTGTCATGCCAACACTCTCTGGCAGGAGTAATGTTAGTAATACAGAGCGGGTAGGTAGGATAGAGGCAGTAGAAAGCCAGTGCTGAGGTTAACGAGCCATACCTATAGCATGGTGTCCTTAAGAAAATAAAATTTTATTCAATTTCCTTGGACACTGTATTGAGTTATTTCTCTTTCTCTCTTTTTCTTTGTTTTTATTTTGTGTTTTGTTTTCTTTTTTAATTTTTTTTTTCAGATTTTTCATTTAAAAATTTATGGCACATAAGGTAGACATCGTGAAGAAGACTGGTGAGGAGGTATGGTGTGTACTTACCTTTCTTCGTCCACAACAAAGCATTCTTCGCGCACGCGAATGTCCTGTAGCTGCTTTCAATCGAGTGAACTTCTTCTTCCACTGCATTTAGTGGTGTTGGTAACGTGATGACGACGACAACACGGCGTATTTGTGGTGGCACGTATTTATTAAACACAATAACAGCTGCATTTAATAACAGTTACGTGAACAAGTGATTTTGCACAATTTTTTTCTTTCTTTTTCTTGTTGTAACACTTTTATTTACGCTTTACAAATTGGTATTGATAACGGTATTTTCGTATTGGTATTGCTAGTGGTAACGTTAACGTTGTATCAAAACTGGAACTGGATGTGTGCCTCATTTACGTTAAGTAATGATGATGAAATAAAACCGTAACGTACAAAATAAAAAAAATTCTTCAAAATTTCTTGCTACTCTTGCTTTCTCTCTCTCCTTTCTTCTTCCCCTGTTTTGGATTTGGCTTTAAATTTTATTTCTTTTTCTGTTTAATTTCTTTCTTTCTTTCGCTATTTTTTTTTCTTTCTATTTGTCGCTGTTGCCGACTCCGCTGACAATGTGTTGCGATTTGACTGACAATGTGTTCTTGTAGTAATGTGCGACAGCGACAATGATGTTGTTTGTTGTGTATGTGTGTGTGTATTGGTATCGTAGTGTGTTGGCTTGTAGAGAATCTGCTGTTGTTGTTATGCGCGTTTAATTAAAAATTGTGCATCGTCATAGAAAATCGAATGTAATGATGAGCGGAAGGAGCAGGTGGAGCATCATCAGTAATTACACATGATTATGACTCATTTTTGGTGGCAGTCGTCTCCCGTTTTTGTGTTTTGTCTTGTCGTCTATTCGTTAGCAAAGTGGTCCTTGGATTCGTTGTTAACATCACGTTGAATTTAAAGCAACTGAAAATGATAGAAAAAATTATAGAAAAATTAGAGAATTATAATCGAAAGAGAGTACATATGTATGTATATGTGTTAGCAAATGAATTATAAAACTAAGGGATTTTCGTATGAATGAAATTTAAAATTTTCTTTAAACAATTCCTTTCCTTTTCATATTTAAATTAAATGGCAGAATACATTTGCAAAAATCCGCAAATTTTTTAAGTGAGGCGCCTATTTAAGCCGGTATTTTAGGTCCATTGGGCTATCATGTGCCATTTAATTTAAAGACCTCTTATGTCCTTAGGATTACACTTTTAGACTCTTAGATACACTGGGTAATGTCCTTTATTATAAATTTAGATAGTTCCGTCAGGGATGTAAGGAATAGAGTTCCCAGTTCTTGCACTTTTACGCGCGTTTGACAAACGGTCACTTCCTCCTTTTCCCGGTCGCTACTTTTATAGAGACCTGGACGGGTACACTTTATTTGTTAAATGTCAAAACGTTAGAAGAAAACTAAGTTGTTTCATCCCTCCAGAGTTAACATTTAAAAAGTTTGACCAAGCATTCGAACAGATCCTGCATTCTACCGTGAAAGCGTCTGGCAAGGAAACGTATTTTTTCTAACTTCCTATGCACGGATATTAAAAGAAATTTCCAAATGCGATATCCCTTGTTTGTAGTCGCCGTAGTCTAGTAGGTAGTGTGTTGGCTTATGGGACGTAAAGCCAAGGTTCGAGCCCCAGGCCAGACATCAGGACAAAATACAAAAAGTATTTCTTCGGCGACTTCCTCTCAGCAGATTTCTGGCAAAAACTCTGAGAGTAAATAAAATTGCCATGAAAAAAAGTTTCTCAAAAATCTGTCGTTCGGAGTCAACTTTAAACTGTAGGTCCCGCCACTCATGTATAATAATTAACACACCCAACGTAAGTGGTGTGAGAAACTAGGACGTTGTACAATGGGTTAATTCGACCTCCGGGTACTGTACTTGTCTTAATTGACAAGTACACGTCCTCTAACCTAACCTAACCTAACCTTTGTCCTTAAAGTATACAAATGCACAATGGGGTGAACTAGGTGGGTAGAAGTGGCTATCCCCTCTATGCAGTCATGACCGGACACACATCGCCCATTGTGATACCACAGTTCCATATTCTCCCCTAGTTCAGGAATCACTCGGAGCTTTCGATGAAGCGACTCAGGCTGGCAATATCCATGCAAGGCAGTTCATCCAGTTTCACTTTCTCCTCCGACCAAGTGCCGGGTATGTGCACAGTACTACTCAGCTTCTGCAGAAATAATTTGCAAGGTGACCAAGACCAATACGTTCCGCGTGCGTTTCTATAATACAATTCTCCGTAATAACCCCGATAACAATGCTGAGCTTACTACTTTGGAGTTTAAGCAGGGCCGCCGCGCGTTTCTTATCCAGCCTTGGCTAGATTTTCTGCGCCGTTCTGCCCGTGTCCGAAGCTGACCATCTACTGTTGGCAAGGTGCACGATGGCATTGTCAATTATAAGCTTGCAGGTACCTAAAGGGATCCCTATTGTAGAGAATTCATCAGAGAGTTCGATGGTCGAGCCCTTTCTGGCCAGTTCACATGCTCTGCAGTTACCGGGAATGTCCCTCTGTCCCGGTACCCATGTGATACAAACATCATATCGATTCGCAGCCTCGTCAAGATATCTGCCACAGTCATCTACCATCCTGGAGTTCATTACATTAGAATCCAATGCCCTGATAGCGGCTTGAATTGCCGACAATTGCGCTTGAAAGACGCTGCAGTGATTTGGAAGCCTTATAGGCCGGGATATATGTATATGGGGTGAACTACACTTTTCTTAAAATTTATCCAGCATTTCTCGCTCATAGAGCTGTAGTTTTTCTAAATGCAGGAAACAGTCAATGAACTAATCTTTTCTACTATTTCTTCTTCTTCTCCACAAAAGAAGGAAAAACTCTTTGAGCACAATTTAACAACAAAAAAAAGAATACCACGAGTAAAGTTCACTAATGCGAGAATCATAAATCACATGAATTTCTACAAATAATTTGAAAAAAAAAATTTGTGAAAACCAAAGGCGTTTAAAACCAAATAAAATGGAAGAGGAAAAAAATTTAATTTTCTTTTTCTGGCTGGCATTTTTGGTGTAAAACCATAATTATTGGGTATAGGATTTCAGGACACAGATTTATCAATTGTCTCCATGCATACATATGTATGTACGAGTACATATGTAGTATATTTGGCTAAATTGTAGTATTTGTTGTTGGGAAAAAGAAAAACAAATTTCATGTATTATCCCGGCTATATGAACCGGCTTTTTACTCGCATACCAAACCCAATATTTAAGGCATCTGTATAGCGGTGGCTATGGCTGTGGCTATGGCGAGATCATATTGTTTGTTGGCAAGGGTTAATGGCGCCCGGGTATAATAATGAATGTTACACTGACTATCTGTGCTTCAGGATTTTTTTTTGTTTTTGCACTTCATCTACAGTTTTTGGCTTCATTTAGTTTGTGTGACAAAGTCTTAACCATATGGATACGATACGTACAACGATACGACGAGAGTATTATGATGATGAGCAAGCAGCAGGATTGTGTCGTCATATATTTTTCTTAGACTTAGAAATACATGTATGTACACATATAATGTATGTGTAGAGTACATACATATGTGTATGTATGTACATATGTATAGAGATGTTGAAGCATTAAATTTAAAATGTTTTTGGCAATAAAGCAAAAATTTTCTTTTTTTAACTTTGATGCACGATAATAAAGAAAGAAAAAATAAGTAAAATAAAGTAAAGTAAAGAAGAGCAGCAGAAGCAAATCAACTGTGAAAAAAATCCAAGCAAATGACATAGAAATGTCGTTGCAAGATGATTTCATTGCTTTTCCAGAGATTTCTATATTTTTTTATGTCTTTGGTTTGAATACCAAACAAAAAAACATCGTCATCATCATGCAGTCTTAAATCAAAGAGGAAAATCACAAAAATTAAATGGAAAACTTATTAAAGGAAACATTACTTTTTTTTGGAATTGAAATTTGAAAACAAGTTTAATTAGAAACATTGCTAATGGAATGAAATTTAGCAAAAGAAATTTATTAAAAATAACAGAAGCTTCTATACAAACTGTATTCCACAGGAAATCGATTCCTTTCTTTTCCAATTCAAGCTCCTTTTGCTAGCTAAGAACATTCGAAAGAGTATAAATAGCAAGAAACCAAGATAATACATTCCCGAATATATTTTCAAGCAATCCATCCATTCGGTGTCGACTTTAATCATTTTAAGGCAACATTCATCAGTAACAGTTTGATACAAAAATCTGAGGCTAATTGTTAGCTAAGATAGCATAGTCAAGGACCTAAGTTTCCATTACTACCACTTCGACATGTGTTTTGACAAAAGCACAAGATAACAATGAAGCTATTCGATGTATGGAACAAAACCTAACATTAATTGCGACAGTATCGGCATTTCTTTTGACAAAAAGAACAAGATAACAATGAAGCTATTCGATGTATGGAACAAAACCTAACATTACTTGCTACATTATGTTGCATATTCATGCCATTTTCCGTTCAATCTTCTTGTTGTTCGTTCAGTAAATTTGAAAGCAGCATAACTAGTGATATCTTGACACTTACTTAACTTACTTAATTCATCATTACAACCCTTTAGTTAGGATTACAACCTAGCTTTTCACTCCACCATGCTATTCAGTATCAAGCTCAAAGCTTAACATTAGTCTCCTGAGGGACTAGATAAGGAAATGAGCAACAAGAATCACGAGGAAGTATTACAAATGAGACTATCGGAGTCCCTGGCACCTCTAATTAATTACATGGTCCACTACAACCATCTAAACAGGTTCTTAGACACATCATCCCGAATAAAACTTGAAGTTGGATAAGAAAACGTGTTGTGATATGCCTAGGGAGGACTTAGATATCAGGAAGAATCTTCCAACTAGAAGTCATGGCTATTATCATGTCAATTAAATGGCCGCTCGTGGCAGAATATTTCCTGAGAATATATTGATATCAGTATACATATATATAAAGGGTGTTTTTTATAGAGGTATAGAATTTTAAGTTGGCATTACTTTTCAAGATGGCGACCGATTTAACATCTGTCAAGTGATTTATTCTCAGTTTGGGTTGGCAATTCATCATGAATAGACTCACGCCTGAACAATGCTTGCAAATAGTGCAATTTTATTTCGAAAATAATGGTTCTGTGCGGAAAACGTATCGCGCACTACGTCCATTTTATTGTGGACAAAATCGTCCATCAGAGCAGTTAATTCGATTAAACATGGAACGTTTTCGCACCACGTTTACTCTTTTTGATAACTCGCATCCCCAGAGACGCTGTACGGTGCGTACAGAAGAAGCTATTGCTGCTGTAGAGCGTAGCATTGAGGAAGACCCGAATGAGTCCATCCGCCATCGAGCACAGGAATTGGATCTGTGTCCATCCACTTTATGGAAGATTTTGCGGAAGGATCTTGGTTTGCGTGCTTACACAATCCAACTCGTGCAAGATTTGAAGCCAAACGATCATCAAGTAAGGCGTAGATTCGTCGAATGGGCCCAAAACGAGATTATCGTTGTTCCCGACTTTCATAAGCGAATTTTGTTTAGCGATGAAGCGCACTTCTGGTTGAATGGCTACGTCAACAAACAAAACTGCCGCATTTGGAGTGAAGGAAATCCTCAAGTGTATGTGGAAACACCGTTACATCCAGAAAAACTGACTGTTTGGTGCGCTTTATGGGCTGGTGGAATCATTGGTCCGTACTTTTTCAAAAACGATGGTGGCCAGAACGCTACAGTCAATGGTGATCGGTATAGAGTCATGATTACAAACTTTTTCATTCCTGAATTGAATAACCATGATGTCCAGGAGATGTGGTTTCAACAAGACGGCGCAACATGTCACACAGCTCGTGCCACAATAGATTTATTGGAAGGCCCGTTTGGTGACCGCCTAATTTCACGTTTTGGACCTGTGAATTGGCCTCCAAGATCTTGTGATTTAACACCGCCAGACTACTTTCTGTGGGGCTATGTAAAGTCATTGGTCTATGCTGTAAAGCCACAAACGCTTGACCATTTGGAAGACAACATTCGCCGTATTATTGCCGATATACGGACACAAATGTTGGAAAAAGTCATCGCAAATTGGACGTCCAGATTGGACTACATCCGCGCCAGCCGTGGCGGTCATATGCCAGAAATCGTATTTAAAATGTAATGCCACAAGATTATCTTTCGGATAAATAAAATTAATGTCAATCGAATAATCCATCGTTGTTTTATTGCAACTTAAAGTTCTATACCTCTATAAAAAACACCCAATAATAAGTCACTTTCGGTAGTCGATATGACATCCGAGTTTGTCCATGAATGTCGTTTATTTCTTTGCAGATTATGGCAGATTATTCCATGGCCTCCATTATTTTAGTCCTTGAACACAGGCACATACCGTGAAACTATTTCGCGGAAGTATTAACCTGAACGAGCACCATACTGGAAAACCCCATATGAAAACTTGATCACAATTGTTATAGAAATTAGAGAAAAAAACTCTGCTTCTTGGTTTAAGTTTCGCGAATAGACCTGCGAACCTTATCTATAGCTAGATTACTCTCGGCGAATCAGCTCTGTCCCGAATTGATATTTATTACGTGGTGTTTATCCTTACAGGACACTGTCTAACAAGGAGGCGTACTTGTCAGCTAGCCGATCCATCGCGTGAATACGGCAGAACATGGGACGCATAATTTACTATGTTTCTGCTAAGCACTCGCACGAATGTGCTTGAATATGCTGTAAATCTTATTCTTGATTTCCCTGACGGAACTGTCTGATTTTGGCATAAGCAAGATTACAATGTATATGTGGTCCATGGTGTACAATGTTAACTTTTAAATTTAATGGAATATAATGGCATAAGCGAAAACCCCTCGTCTTCATATGTGTAGTGACGCATTCTAATTTAACCCAACCATTGTTCAAAACATATTCTCATCTTCAACGCTGATTGGCTCTAGAAGTGGGACCCAGGAAACAGTTGTAAATGTTGTGAACTACATTTGTTATAGTCTAGACAGTAGCTGTGGTGGTGTCGGTGCTGGTTTTTATGATTTTTCGAAGGCTTTTGACCTTGTTGACCACAAAATATTGCTTGATAAACTTTCATATTATGGACTACAGTAAAGTGCTATCAAGCTTATCAAAAGTTTTTTGCAAAACAGGTTACAATATGTAGCAATTAATAATGACAGAAGTGATGTTGGAGTGGTTGAATTTGGTGTACCGCAAGGAAGTGTTTTGGGTCCTTTAATGTTCACAATATTTATAAATGACGTACCAAATCTCAAGCTACATGGCAAACTTATAATGTATGCTGACGACATTTGTCTTTTTTATCCCTACAGTCATGAAATAATACTGAAATCTCAAATGGAACATGATGCCGAAGTATTACTTGAATACGCCAGAATTAATAGATTATCCTTAAATAAGGACAAAACAAAAGTAATAAGGATTCGTCCATATGCTTCTAGGAGTGATGCAGTTTTTAAAATTTCTGTTGGTGATGCGGAAGTTAATGAAAGCGATTCCGTAACTTATTTGGGTATGTTTTTTCAGAGTAATCTACAATGGAATAAACACATCCAGTCACAGAAGAAAAAATAGCTCCAGCCATGGGCATACTTTATAAATTTAAGAATGTATTTGATGTAAAGACTAAGCTTCTGGTGTATAATGCTCTTATTCAAAGTCATTTAAATTACTTGCCCATGATATATGCCTATAAAAAACAACTGATCTTAAAGTTCTTCAAAGACTTCAAAACAAAGCTCTGAAACTTGCCTATAACATGCCTAGAACGCACTCATCTATATCCCTATACCGAGATGTATCGAAAACTATTCTTCCTGTGTTTGGATTGTACAAAATGTAACTAACATTATATATGTATAAAGCTGTACGGAATATTGGGTATCAATCCATAGAGTTTACTATCAACCAGAGTTACTATAGTACTCGAAATAATACTAACTTAATGGTTAAGAGATGTCGGTTAGAAACTACAAAGCAACGTGTAGAATTCGCTGGCTGTTATGAATGCAATTATCTTCCAGATAGTATCAAAAACATATCCACAATTTCAGCCTTTAAAGCAAGACTGAAACAATATTTACTTCAGGAAATAGATATGCTTCTGATGTAATAATTTTTTACTTCAATTGAACTTTTTTGTGATATAAATTGATCTCAGCTTAAAGAGCTAACGTAGATGTAATATATGTATATTTATGTATATTTACTTAAAACTTTCATTTAGTATGCATACTACTTATTTTAATACATATTTATTTTTTTTTTCTACTGTTTCCTGTTAAATTAATTCATAAGTACTTGATATATATAATATTGCCAACTTCCCCTTTTATGTCCTAAGGACGCAGGGGCACTCATACTTTTTGCTAAAAATTTCTTTGAAATAAATGAATAAATAAAAAAAAATCTTGGTTTGAAATTGAAACTAAAAATCTTTATAGCACTTTGGGAGGCTCTTACATAATAACTAAGCCTGGCATAGAGAGAGAAAAAGGAGACAATGGTCCGATTCCTTATTATAATATTGATAAACTTTTGGCTGCAGTGGCTGCCTTCATACTCCGTACATAACATTACAAGCTCTGCCGTGAGGAAGAGCAGCTACTGGTCCGATTACTTAACCTTCTAATTAATTGATGCTGGAATCGATGGTGATCGCATGACAAAATTATTCGTCTTTATTGCATTACATTTTCACATCATGAATAGATTTTGAAGCAAAAAAATATTTATTGAATAGGCCAGGTGATCTGGAAACTTTGCCATACTATTAGCGTGAGGACCATGGGTTCCAATTCCACTAAAGACTCTGGTCTTTTACACTACACTGAGTATAAGGTCTGAGTTAATATAATTTTTAATTGTATTCGAATTAATAAAAAAATAAATAAAGATATATTAAACAGGTCCTCGAACGTATGAAAGTGATTTATTTAATTTGTTACATATTTTTCTTTAGTCAAACAGAAAATATTTCAATAGAAAAGACTTCAAACACTGCTGCAATCAATTTACATTTAAAATTTCAAAGAAAATACTTCATTAGTAAGTAAACAGTTCAAAAAAGAGAAAAAAAATGATTGAATCTTCATTATGTGTCAATTACGCTTTCGAATTAATTAAAAAAATTTCTAAAATAACAAAAAAAAAACTTTATTCTCTGAGTATATTAAAAAATTCTTTGCATACTTTTCGGCAAAAAAAAAAAGAAAACCCCTCAATGGACAGATTCTAAACATTATCTCTTTGCATCGTATACAGCATAGTACAGCTTCCTTTTTTCATTTTTTTTTCTCCGCTACAAATGATGTCAAATCTAATGGCCAGTGGAGGACAGACGCATTGACAAATGCGTTGACAGGAATTTCTATAATGTTTTCAAGTATTTCAAATATGCTTTAATACAGTGCATACTTTAAGGCTGAATGACAGCGTCACTAACATACACATGCTCTATGTGAATATGTTTGTAAGCTAAAATAGAATCTGCTTTCATGATTTTGATCTTTAAAAAAAAACAGAGAATAGGGGGAAGCATTTGAAGTGATAGTGTTGGACAGAGCCAGTTGTGAGGCATTATAAGGAATGCATTGATGTATTTCACTTTACTTCACTTCTCATCTCATTTCCATTTTATTTAATTTTTTTCTGTTTTTTTAAGGGTAAAAATATGCGATACTTTAAATGATTCAGGCACTATGTCAAGTATGATGGTTTCAGTGTTAGTGTTGTTGTTGTTGCTATTGTCTCTACAATAACAACGCTAAAGTATGCGTAAGCGTGTAACACTTAAAGTATTTTTTATTTCGAAACATACTTTTAGGGGATGGTAGACATTAAAAACTGTAGCATACTTTTCATAACGGAAAGACCATACATACATATGTGGTGGTTGTTTATTGTGTCTCAAAAAGCGCCAATGTTTTTATCACACACACACACACATACAATAATAATTATTTTCTCCATTTCCCTTTCCTGCTTTTAAACTTTCCATACGTATTTAAACGCATGTGATATGAGAAAACAACAACAAACAACAACAATAAAAGTATTATTGTAAATAAATCGATAATTTTCAATGGCCATTTTGAAATTTATCTCTTCTTGGTAATCTTAAAGGCCTATAAAGTGTGATAAAAATAAAATTCAAATCGTTTTTCTTTTAATATTCCATGAGAGCCCATCAGAACAACATCAAAGCTCCTTTACATATTCGATTTAAAAATTTCATTTATCGATTTCGATTCGATAAGTTTATGTGCGTTTCATTGCTTAACATGAATTTTTATTCCTTTTCAACCATAAAAACACATCAAAAAATAAGAAATAAAATTTCATCTTCCAGTGGTGCCAATGTAATGCCGCTAACGTAATGTCCTTATCATTCATGTTTAAATAATTCAAGAAATTCTCTTCTGTTTTTGTCATAAAATGCAACTGATGCATTGAAAATATGAAAATATTGTCGTATTTGGGTTAATTTTTATTCATTTCCTTGAAAACTTTTTTTTTATAGAGCAAGACCATGAGAGGGAGAGAGAGAGAGGGCATGAGAGAGCGAGTATTTTTTTATGGCATATTCATAGTCATTTTGCTGTTTAAAGTAAATCTACATGGGTTTTCAATACGAAAACTGTCACGAAATTCTAATAAAAATAAATTTATGATGTCACAACTTTGTTTCGTTTGCGTGCGTACACGTCATAATGTTTTTTTCTTACGATACGCTAGGATATACGAAAATAACTGAGAGTGTCACTTTCAAAATGGAGAAGTATATCCTCTAGCAATAATAACGCTAAGAGGCGACCACATTATAACTTTCTTCTTTCCAAAGGAAAGCAAAGGGTTTTGATCATTCATAAATATGGGTAGGCATTCAATACGTTTGATCGTCAGGCAATTTGCTACATACACCCGCTCGATTGGGAGGCCATAATGGACTTTATCACCGCTTTTTTTCAACGCATTATGTTACATACCAGACTTCTGATAGCTGTTGACAGTATGGAGAGGATTTCTTGTAACCAGTATGACCTATGAAAAGCAAGGTCTGCGATTGGTACAGAAAATATCGTATTAGAAGAGAGAACACGTGAGCTATGAATGACAGTCTTAGGTACCCCAAGCTATCACAAACCGTTTTAATTCTCTAAGAAGTCTTTCTTTGTTTTCCTAGGATAGTAGAATTACTGTTTTTAGCTTTTTTCACTTTGTTTCTGTTTAATTCGTTAGTTTCTGGCCATACCATGAGATAATTGAATCGGTAATTGGACGAATCCTCCAACTGATGAGTAGCAAACGCAAAACAATGGAATTTCAAGATTATAGACAGTGTGAGAATAACCTACCATCTTTCTTGTCAATGCCCTGAGGATGACACCTTCTAGCCTTTCTACTGAGCTTCTACTGGTGGCACTACTGCAACTGTTTCGGCAATCAGGTTGAACTCGGAAAACTTTTGGCCTAAGCGGTTTCATGGACTTGCTAAACATGCTTACTCGCCGATCCCAATTGATTATAAATTCCTAACTTACTTACGTAATTGGTCATTACAACCCTTCAGTCAGGATTACGACCTAGCTTCTCACATTACCCAGGTTGTGTGTGCTAATTTTCTCCATGAGTTGTGGAACCTACAGTTTAAAGTCGACTCCAATTGATAGATTTCGTTTTTGAGCAACTTTTCATGGCAATTTTTTTTCCCCAAAAGACTGCTGAGAGGAAGTGGCCGAATGAAATATTTTTTTCGTATTTCATGTTGTTTGAGATGCCTGGACAGGGGTTTGAACCGCCAGACTCACATCTAATTGGCCAACACACTACCTACTAGATTACAATGATTTCGATTCGGATAGTCAGGTTACCATAAAGTTCGCTTCACAGCTCGTCCATGAATGACACTTTTTTCTCCAAAAATGGGCACATATTCGGAAACTGTTTTACGGATATTCTAGTCTGATATGCAAAACACCTTTTGTTATCTAGAAATGGACGATCCCTTGGCCATCATTGTCCTGGAAACTAGGGAAAAGTTTCACACCTGGACTAACGCTTGCTGGGTAGAAAAGAACACTTGTTTTACTGACGGAAGACGAAACTGCTCATGTTTTATCTACCGACTGAAATATAGTGGGGTATGTATGCCCATCGGTTATGTAACTTCTCTAATGATTTCTGTCGAAACCACGACACAAAGGAAGAGGAGAAGATTGTCGGTCAGTATTCGTTTTAACCTCACCAAATTTGATTTGGTGACAGTACTTGACAATTAACACGAGTTTGACTTCAGGCTATCATTTTCAGCCAAAGAAAATGTTTCTACAATTGAAGTGACCATCTCTTATCCTCCAGAACGATGTTCGCTCTTTAACTATGAACTCCATAAACTTACTCACTTACTTAATTGGTCATTACAACCCTTCAGTGAGGATTACGAACTAGTTTCTCACACCACTTATGTTGTGTGTGTTAATTTTTATACATGAGTGGTGGGACCTACAGTTTAAAGTCGACTCCGAACGACAGATTTTTGGAGAAACTTTTCAAGGCAATTTTATTTACTCTCAGATTTTTGCCAGAAATCTGCTGAGAGGAAGTCGCCGAAGAAATACTTTTTGTATTTTGTTTGATGTCTGGCCTGGGGAATGAAGCCTGGCTTTACGTCTAATAAGCCAACACACTATCTGCTAGACTGCGGCAACTTACTCCGTAAATTCTTTTGCAAATGTCTTTGATTGTGACAATACGCCAAATCTAAATGCAGGACACTTTCTAAACTCTTTCAAATATTTCCCAATACACTACTATAGGGAGACTATCGTCTGTTATTCCTAATTCCATTAGAATGCATACAATACTGACTCTATTCCTATTAGTGTTTGTCAAATATAAAATTTTAATATTGTAGGGTATACTTCCCCCTTTTCGTGGTTATACTTTAAAGGTATAAGCTAAACTGACAATTGCACTCTATTGCTTACGCTACATACATACGTATTTAGAAGCGCTTGTTTTTGTTCTTTTTTTGTAATTATTTCTGCCAATATTTTTCATTCAATTCCAAACGCATGCCATGTTTATTATTTAGACCGTGGTAATAGTGGTTAAAAAAGCTGCAACGTAACATACGTAATCTTATTAAAAATGTTTATTTATTGACAGCTTTAAAACACATTTATTATCTCCCTCTCTCTCTCTCTCTGCCTCTCTCTTTATATTATTAGAATGGAATATTCAAATACGATAGAAAAATAAAGGCTCATCTGTTGGCCTACTAAAACAAACTTTGGCTATGATGATGGTAAACAAGGTATAAAAAATTTCTTTATTTTATTAAAAAAAAAGTAAAAACTTTTAATTTTTAATGCAATTATTTTAATATGAATTCTAATTCCGTTATAGGATGTAATGAAAAAACAGTCAAAGGCATTGGCAGTTATACTGAGAATCACTGATCTGCCTTCGTTGGATTTGAATCTTATGCTCAGGAAATATTTTTCATTTATTAGCATAAAATCAAGATCTTATAAAATTCCTAAGAATGTTGGCAATCATTTGGAGCAACTGGAAACGTCCGGCCAGACCAGGCCAGACATCACAATAAAATACAAAAAGTATTTGTTCGGCGACTTCCTCTCAGCAGATTTCTGGCAAAATCTCTGAGAGTAAATAAAAATTGCCATGAAAAGTTTCTCAAAAAATCTGTCGTTCGGAGGTCGAGTTTAAACTGTAGGTCCAGCCACTCATGTATGAAATTAACTCAGACAACATACGTGGTGCGAGAAACTAGGTCGTAATCCTGACTGAAGGGTTGTAATGACCAATTATGTATAGAAACGTCCTTACTTAACGAACAAATATCGAACGCATAGGCGAATTTGTTGCTGTATGAATAATAAATGTAACTCATAAACTTTCAAGGTTTCAACCATCAAGGTTTGATGCATCAAAACTTTCCAACAAAAAACAGAAAGTGTCTAAAGGATCATCAAACAAATGTGCTGCCTAACATTGGACGTTTTCTGGTCGATTTTTCTCAATTCTTCTCTTTCGCACCTTCTAATACTAATAAAGCAGGCTTGCTACAGTGTTTAAGAACCGAGCTTACCAGGTTCATATTCGCGAGAAGCAGAGAAGACTTTAATTGGTTTTCGAATTATAAAAATTAAGAAACTTCAACCTCCTGCCCCAATGTAGGCAATTGCAGATCTTTCTAGTACATGCTACCCAAGCAACCGCTCACCTCATGCAAACAATGAAAAATTGCGTTCGGATAAGAAGTTGGAGATGCATTGGTACAGCACTATGGTCTTTAAAGGCACGCAAGGTAATACAAAATTGAAATCGTTTATGAGAAGTGATCGACACTTACTTATACACGTATTTAATTATCTACCTTCTACAGGAAACATACGACTTAAAAGGGACTGTTATAGTCAATGTTTTGAAGGCGCCGTAGTCTAGTAGGTAGTTAAACTGTACGGTCCCACCACTCATGTATAAAATTAACACACACAACATAAGTGGTGGGAAAAACTAGGACGTTGTACAATGGGTCAATTTGACCTCTGGGTACTGTACTTGTCTTAATTGACAAGTACACGTCCTCTAACCTAACCTAACCTAGTCAATGTTTTAGTGTTCAACTTAATTCATTATTTGCTCCGGCATATAGCCGTAGTCTAGTAGGTAGTGTGTTGGCTTATTAGAGGTAAAGCCAGGGTTCAAACCCCAGGCCAGACATTAAAACAAAAAAATACAAAAAGTATTTCTTCGGCGACTTCCTCTCAGTAGATTTCTGGCAAAAACTCTGAGAGTAAATATTGCCATGAAAAAGTTTCTCAAAAATCTGTCGTTCGGAGTCGACTTTAAACTGTAGGTGGTCCCGCCACTCATGTATAAAATTAACACACACAACATAAGTGGTGTGAGAAACTAGATCGTAAAACTGACTGAAGGGTTGTATTGACCAATTATGTACATATGTATGTGCATTCCAGTCGATAGCATTCCAGGTTCTATCATCCAGAAGAAGAAGTACACGAAGCATGTGACCAAAGCGACAAAACTTGCAATTTGCAGTTGAGTAAACTATCGCCTGTTGCTTACCAGTGAATCCTTAATATTTTGCGTAGGAACCAGGGTAACAAATATTTGCAAACCCATTAAGTCATGATTGGTTTCACAGCCATTTAGCAGCTAAAATTTTAAGCAACTACTTTGACTATAATTTTTACACTTCAATTGCTCATATTTAACCAATTATCATCTGCATTTCGTTGCTTTTAAGCAAGGAAATGATTTCAAACAGTCATGTTGACGATTTTTAATACCATCACTCTCTTGTAAAAACTGCCGGATTTCATCTACTTTTTCAGTGCATAGTTCATCAAAAGGGACTGCATCTTTGACATTGGACTTTACACTTTACAGAATGGAATCGAGCACGTAATTCCAGCGCTCTAAAAATTCTTTCACAGCATTCCCATCGTATACTAAAA
This sequence comes from Sarcophaga subvicina, assembly GCA_936449025.2. Classification (NCBI taxonomy): domain Eukaryota; kingdom Metazoa; phylum Arthropoda; class Insecta; order Diptera; family Sarcophagidae; genus Sarcophaga; species Sarcophaga subvicina. The sequence continues at coordinate 89,428,586 of OW388081.2, read as the reverse complement.
TTTTTGTGGTATGACTTTAAAAAAATAAAAGTTTTTTTGTTCACACGAGATGAATTAAAGAAAAGTCTTTAAAAGAAATGTGGCAGCCTTTTGGCTTCATTTGTCGAACTCGAATCAATGTAGCCCAATATATGAGAATCAAAGCCATTTCGTAAAAAAGAATGGACCAAGAATACATCTTGTATGAGAAAAACTAAACGATGTGAATATAAACATACATTATTGGCCATTACAGTAATCCCTCGATTTACGTCGAAGTTAGAGGGAACAAAAAAGTTGACGACGTAAATCAAAACAACGTTAATCGAGGCGACGTAAATCGAAGGATTACTGCACAACACATTGGTCAAGATTGCGGCCTTTCGTCCCACATTTATCCATGAGTGGCAAGTTCTGCTTCAAACTCGTAGCCTCATGATTTCCATATACTCTCATAGCTATTTTCAGGTGGCTACTGAGCGGCGGTCACCGATGGAAATATTTTCCTTTTATATTTTCTTTTCAAGATACCACCACTAAGGTTTAAAGTGTCGAGACCATATTTGGTCTCCCTTCAACATATACTCACAAGACCGGCTGCCTTCCAAAATGTATCAATACAAAGTTTGTATGCAGTTCTACCACTGTATATAAACTATGTAAATATGCAAAGTAACCAAACAATGCATCAGCTATAAATCCGATGCCTGATTGCTTTTCGACTGCGTTAAGAAAACACATTGACGACGTTTTGAAATGTTTGATTGTATATATTTTGTACAGCGGCGTTATGAAACACGATACTTTGTTCAAACACTAAGCAACTAACATTTTGGAAGGAAGACACTGTGACATCATGAATGAAGCAACTAAATTTGTTGATAACCTTTAAGAAGTATCTGGGAACCATTGAGTTCAATAACAATCTATACAACGCCAGGGTAATAAGAGCAACAGAAGACCATCTGTGTGTTGAAGTCGACGTAGTCAAGTATGTTATGTGCTGGCTTATTAGTCGCAAGACTGCGGTTCAAACCCCAGCTCATATGTCAACAAAACGAAATATAAAAGCCAGCAACCTTCTGGCAAAAACTCTGAGAGTAAATACAATTTCCAAAGAAAATTTCCACAAACTCTCGATTTTAAACTGTAGGTGACGCAATTTATGAATAAAATTAACATACACTACATGAGTGATGTGAGAAAATAGGTCGTAATCCAGACTCAAGGCTTGTAATGACAACAACTGTCAGAAATAAAGTCTTAAATTGTCACTGAAACTTCGATGCCACAAAATTCATGGATCCGCAACTTGACCCCAGATAAGACCACCGCAAAATACTGTAGCAGAGTTATAAAGGGTCCGCCAAATAACTTTTTTTTTTGAAAATGCTTTAAAAAAAACTACTGAATATTTTCTCAAATTTCTTTTTTTATTTGAATGTACAATCCTTCCGGTTAATAATGGAAAATAATTTCATTCAAATGGCTGCCTCGGCTGGCCATGCAGTAGCCTACACCAGAAGATGCCGATTTTGGCAAAAAAAAAATCATCTTTTCAGATGAAGCTCATTTTGATCTTGGCGGGTATGTAAACGAGCAAAATTGTCGCATTTGGGGCACAGAAAATCCGCACGTATACATTGAAAAGCCGACGCACCCAAAACGAGTCACTGTTTGGTGCGGTTTTTTTTTTCATTTTTCTTCGAAAATGTGCAAGGAGTGGCCGTTACAGTCAATGGCGATCGTTATCGGGCCATGTTGAACGAATTTTTATTCACAAAAATTGAAGAGGAGGATATTGGCAACATTTGGTTTCAACAGGACGACGCTACGTGCCACACAGCCGAAGCTACACTCGATGTTTTGCGCCCTGTTTTTGAAGATAGCATTATCAGCCGCAGAGCTGATGTCGTTTGGCCGCCTCAGAGCTGCGATTTGATACCGTTGGGCTATTATTTGTGGGGTGCCGTCAAAGATAAGTGTTACGCCGACAAGCCAGAGACAATTGACGCTTTAAAGGACAATATACGTGAAGCCATTGCTGAAATACAGCTGCACACAATCGATAATGTGCTTAAAAATTGGACCGATCGTGTAGGTTACTGCATGGCCAGCCGAGACAGCCATTTGAATGAAATTATTTTCCATTATTAACCGGAAGGATTTTACTTTGAAATAAAAAAAGAAATTTGAGAAAATATTCAGTAGCTTTTTTTTAAAGCAAATTTCAAAAAAAAATGTTATTTGGCGGACCCTTTAGAAAAATTTTAACAAATTACATACGTTTGAAAATGTCAAATGTCTATGAAATGTTTTAAGTATAATTTAAGCATGAATTGGCAAGCATCTGGAGAATCTGGAGAATCTGAGGAATTCTTTAAAGCCTGAAAGCCTTATTTACTGAAATAACGGGAATTTCACTTACTTTTGCATCAGCAATTGAAAATGTGACACTTGAAAATGCTCATGTTGGCTTTTCTTCAATTTTAAGCTCCTGATTGTTGTTTTTGGTGTTGATGTTTATTATAGATGTTATTGTTGTTGTTGCTACTGCTGCTATACACACAGATTGAGATGACAATGATGGGAACGATGACGATGCTTGCGTTGATGGCAAAATGATGATGATGTTGATGTTGATGATGTATTCCAATTTCTGACACAATGTCCTGTATATTCTTTAGTTTTTTATTTTTGGGTTACACACACACGCACATAGCCAGTTACCACATATACGATATAAAAACTAATACAGAACTTTTCTTTTTGTTGGTGCCACAGAGTTTTTCTTTTACGATTTTCCTTTTGGAATTTTCATTGAACTTTTGCTCCAGTGAAATGGATTTGCGGTTTTGCTTCTTTTTAGTTTTTCTTAGAATATTTGTTAGGAAATATTTATTTTTCTTTTTATGTTTTTTTTATTATTAATTAAGCGTTTTAAATATTTGAAGGTTTTTTTTTTTGTTTTTTTTTGTGTTTTTTATGAAATATTTTATAAAAATGAGCCTCGTTGTAGTAATTCGGTGGTCAATAAACTCATTGCTTATTTCTTACTGTGTGTACTTGTTTTCTAATCGCTTTTTCTCTTCTTTACACTATTTTTTCTCTCTTTTTTTGTATTTTAGAAACCAATTTTGGGGAAATTTTTCTTCAAACAAATTTTTCTTTTTTTTTATTCAAGTTCTTAGCTTTGTTATGTAAAAACTTTAATTCTTTTAATTTTTAATTTATTTTTAACTGGTTTTTACTGTGATACTTCGCAACAAATCGATTTTTTTACAACTTCTCTTGTGTTTTCTGTGTAAATCATTTCTATTTGAAATGCTTTTTTCCTCTCGTACTGCTGCTGCTGCTGCTTCTTTTTTCACTTGTATTTTGTTATTGTTTTTCCTTTTTTTCTTCTATTTTTCTCACTTTACACACATGCACACGCACTCACTGTAGAGTAGAAGTAAAAAATGAGAATCAATTCAAACACACACATACCCTTGCACACTCATAATGTAACACCAAAATGCTGCACACACACACATATACAATTATTTGCCGTTATTTAAAAATAAATTCTTGTTGTTTAATGCTCTGCAGTTTTCCATCTCAGAGAGCTAAAACCAAACGAACACATACAAAACGACCTCAACGAGCAACGGCAAGCAAAGGAATGCGTTCGAGTATTAGCTGAGCGAAAGCTTTTTTACACTCAATTCTGTTTTCTATTCTATTTTTGTTTTTACTTCTTCTGCTATTTGCTTTCTTTTGTTGTTTTACTAACTGTTTCCTTGCGTATGGCGTTTTCGTTTAAACCAACAGTAACATTAATGGCAGAATTAAAAGTAAAGCAAAGAGTATAAGTAAATAAATGAGAGCTTAAAATAAATTTTATAAAACATTAGCTAACAAGAGAGAGAGAGCGCGCACATATCTCCGTTAAAATATTGGTTGGCAATACTTTTCTACTTACAGTACAAGTTCGAATTTTTATTTTCTTTTGCTCTCTCGCTCTTGCTCTCTTTTGTCTTATCACTTCGTTTTGCAACCTAGTAAAACTATAAAAATTTCCGTTAGATAAATAAGCCGACAGCTGTATATTGTCTATAAACCGTTATTTCTATATTAACACTTAAGAAAAATGCTAACGGGTAAAAGAGACAAACATATAGAGCACATGTCAAACTACACTATGAATGTAAATGTTTTCATTTCAGTATAATCAAATATCCTGTATTACATTCACAAATACCTATACAAACAAAAAAAATAAATAAATTGCAAAACTGCAATCAACCTAGAATTAATGTAAAAGAGTTTGACCAGGGTTGGAAAATGAGAATTTATAAATTAAATTAATTACAATAAAAATTTAAAAAAGAAAGAAATTATATTAAAAAATATTTTTTTAAATACAATTAAATATTTTTGAAAAGAAATTAATGAATTTATATGTTATTATTAATTAGTTTAAGGTAGTAATAATAAATTAAAATCGATAAACAAAAAACAAAAAATATTTTCCCAAAAAATTCACAATTTAATGTAAAATAAAAATAATTTTTGCTGAAAATAAAACATATAATTAAGTGTTATGTATTGTATTTTCATTCTAAAATCGTTTAAAGTTAAAAGAGGAAAAAAATGTACTAATAAAATTTTTTTATCGCAAGCTTTACATATATTTTGTATGTAAAAAATGATCGACATGAAAATATTTTTTCAAAGGAAAAGAAAATAAAATAAAATAATATAAATAAAAGAAAAGAAATAAGATACTTAAATATAAAAATTAAAATACTAAAATATAAAAAAAAATATAAATAATAACAAGAAATATTAATATAATATAAATAAATTTATAAATAAATGTGTACATCAAATTAACGTTTGTATAAAAATATTTGTTTATTAATTTATTTCAATAAATTAATTTTAATAAAGTAATAAATTAATTCAATAACTTATAAAAAATATAGACAAAATAAAAATGTAACAATAATAACTAAAACATGGTATATTTAAATCAGAAAAATAATTATAAATAATAATTTGAAAATATTAAATACATATTTTTTAAATTAAAAATAAAATAAAACATTTAAATTCATTTTAAAACATAATATATAAATATTTTTAAATTGAAATTGAATATTTATATGCTGACACAATGTTTTTGTTAATAAAAACTTTCCTGATTTAAATATTTCAAGTTTAATATCGTTTTAATCGAAATCCTTTAAAAAAATTTAATTAATAAAAATTCTTACATAAACAAAGAATAATATAATATAGAATATTATTAAAACAATAATTGTTTTATATTTCTTTTAATTACAAATTTAAAATATCAAAAATAAAAAAAAATTTTTCTTTGCAATAAAATTGAATCAAATTATTTTTAATTCCTTTTTGTATAAAGTTAAGTTTTTTTCATGAATAAATAATAAGAATAAATATAAATAATAAATACTTGTTTGGGGCAAATTATAAAGTAAGCACAAATAATAAATAATTAATTTATAAACGCAAATAAAAAACATATTTCAAATACAAAATTACAAATTTTAAAATTTAAATGAAAATAATTTTTAAAAAAATTAAAAATATTTATAAAAAAATAAATAAAAAATTTGTTAATAAATATTTTAATATAAAATAAAATTATTGTTCATAAATAAATTTAAATAATAAAATAATTTACTTTAATAAATTTACTTTAAAATGTAAACAAAATAAAAAGAAAATGTTCTCTAGAATACAAAGGTTTTATCTATTTTTAAATTGTATTATCTTTTTTAATAAATTAAAAAAAATAAAATTTTTCATTTTTTAAATCAAATTTCTTTTGTTTGCTTATAATCAATAAGAATATAGAAAAGTTAATTGTGGTAAAGACTCTGAGAACCTATTTTAAAACTGCTACAATATGCAGAAACTTGCCTTTAAGTCAAGACGGTTACGTTATTTATCGGTTATTTAATAAAGTTCCATCATGTTAAAACAAAAAGGTTTCTAGCATTAATGTACATCAGACTCATTATTAAACTGTGGATTTAACGTCTTAAATTTACCTATTCTTTCTTATTATTATTTATTTTTTTATGCAGAAATAGGCAACACTTAGTACTCCCACAATACTTGAAAATTATATATGAACTGCAGTCAACAAATCTACGATCGTTTTAAAGTTTCCGTCCCTGTTAACTGTTAAACAAATAATAAGAGTTTGATTGATAGAAACGAAAATATAAGCAACTTAAGGAGAGTGATGGTAGTGAGAGAGAGAGAGAGATTGGGATTGTGTGCGTGTTTCGTTTTTATTCATTCACAGTGTGAATGGTGTAGTGAAAGATAATTGAAAAGCTGTGGTATTTTAATTGAGAAAATAAAATTAAAAAAAAATTTATAAAGGAAATTATTATTGCATACTTTAAAGCGCACGCATACATAAACAAATAAATAATATTCGCTGTAATGCATTAAATATTGTAAATAATGAGTGTTACCAATATAATGATAAAGTGACTAAAGCGCCTGGTATTGTAGATTACAAAAACGTTAAAGTGATGGAATTAAGAGAGGTATTGTGAATAGTAAAATACAATCGTTTTAAATTTACATAATTAAGGGTGAAGAAAGAAATTTGGAAAAATGCACAATAAAACACAATATTTCTAAGCTTGTTGAAGCAATTGAAATACAGTACACAACACTCTCGATTTAAGGCTGACCTATATTGATCACTGTGAATATTCTTTGGCCGCAAGAAGTTTTCTTGAATCTACATCCCTGCAACTAGTGTAGCAATTCCAGTACAGGAACAAGATAAGATAGGGTTTAACACCTTAATCACATAATAATTTTAATAAAGAAGTTTGATTGAAAGAATTACTATTTTAGAGGAACACTGCTAATTTGCAACGAAATCTTATTATTTTAAAAGCGAATCATTACAGGCGATGATGGGTTCAAAATGAAAATCTGATTCGAGATATAATCATTCCATGAATGAACTCAAAGCCTTAAGCGATAGAAAACAAGATGATATAAAGAGTTTGGTGCAATTAAATGTTAATAATACATTACAAGTTGCTACAATTTTTCAAATCCCTCAATTCTAACATGTCCTTCTCACAATTTGATTATCAGAACGAAGCAACCAAGAAAGTGTGAACAACAGAAACCGTATAGTGTTCCTATGTTGCAATATGAGACTACAAATCCTCTTTAAAGAGTCATGTGCAGCATCTAACCCTCTGGTCACCAGAACATGAAAATCACATGAGCAGGTTTTTTTGAATTTCTAAAACTCAAAAAATGTAAATTTTCGGATACTGAAATTGATAATTAACCCTGGCTGTAATGGATGATATCGGTCCTTCGTACTTGTGAAAATGCTTTTATCAATTTAAGCTAGCAGATAGGCCGATGCGTCCTATGTGTCTGTTACATTCGTGCGTGACAAATTCACCAAAGAACATCTCGCAATAGGGGAGGGTACACAAATTCATTGACGACCAAATCGTTATCAGAAGATTACGACTTATTCGAGTATGAATACAGTGCACAGCATTAACACAAGTTACAATGATATTAATAGCTGATCGTGCTGACGTTTCAGTATAACAATAGTCGCACGGATTCAACGGAACTATAACGAACATGACGTTTAAGCATGGGGCTCAGGACAACTTCCTTACATAATACTTAATCGGTGGTTCTGTGAGGATCTCACTTTCATATATAGGAGGGATGTAAACGAGCGGAAGGCCCTTTCTTATTGCTTTCACTTAGGTTTTGAACTGTTTTACACTTCGATAAAAAGAAAACAATTTTTAAAATCTTTAAATCACTGTTATGATGGCCTTGGCAACTTTGCAAACTTAATTAAAATACTAAACGGTCCGCCAAATAACCTTTTTTATTTGAAAGTACAATCCTTCCGGTTAATAATGGAAAATAATTTCATTCAAATGGCTGCCTCGGCTGGCCATGCAGTAGCCTACACGATCGGTCTAATTTTAAAGAACATTATCGATTGTGTGCAGCTGTATTTCACCAATGGCTTCACGTATATTGTCCTTTAAAGTGTCAATTGTCTCTGGCTTGTCGGCGTAACACTTATCTTTGACGGCACCCCACAAATAATAGTCCAACGGTATCAAATCGCAGCTCTGAGGTGGCCAAACGACATCAGCTCTGCGGCTGATAATGCGATCTTCAAAAACAAGGCGCAAAACATCGAGTGTAGCTTCGGCTGTGTGGCACGTAGCGCCGTCCTGTTGAAACCAAATGTTGCCAATATCCTCCTCTTCAATTTTTGTGAACAAAAATTCGTTCAACATGGCCCGATATCGATCGCCATTGACTGTAACGTTCACTCCTTGCTCATTTTCGAAGAAAAATTGCCCAATTATGCCTCTGGACCAAAATCCGCACCAAACAGTGACTGGTTTTGGGTGCGTCGGCTTTTCAATGTATGCGTGCGGGTTTTCTGTGCCCCCAATGCGACAATTTTGCTTGTTTACATACCGGAAGGATTATACATTCAAATAAAAAAAAAATTTGTGAAAATATTCAGTAGTTTTTTTTAAATCATTTTCAAAAAAAAAAGTTATTTGGCTGACCCTTTAGTACTTGTGATTAAGGAATTCAATCAAGGCAAATTTATCAGTTAAACAAAACATCATTGCTTGATTCTATACTATAAGGTTGACTTAATCAATTTAATTTTTTTTTTAATTTAAAGTAACTGCACTAAAACAGCTTCAATTTCAAAACACTTGGCGCCCTTACAAAAAGCGCTAAATTAACTTTTCTTCTATTAAGAAGAGATATTCAAGAAGAAGAAATAAAACAACCTGCAATACATTTACACACTCTTTCTTGTCACTCTCAAATGTATAAAGTGAGTATGAATGTATGGAGACAAAAGGAAACAGCGCAAAAACAAAAACCAAAAAAAAAGAAACTACAAATAACGGAGACGAAATTGGTAACAACAACAACAGCACGCAGGCAAAAAAAAGAAGAAGAAGAACACATTACACTACACACTAAAAACATTTTGAAAATTTAGAGCAACTTTACGCTTCGGGCAATTTAACGAAGCCAAACACTTGGAAACGAATTGTTAACGAAAAGCGGTATTAAAGCGGGGATAGTAGTGAGGGTGTTAGGGTTAGAAAGAGCAAAAAAGAAGAGCAACGACATACATTTTAAAAACGATGAAAACAAGCGACCACGACGACGATGACGAACTGTAAATTCAATTCATTCTTAAAATGCATGCATTTCAACCGAAAAAAAAATTGAGAGAAAAAAATGCAATTTTGAAATAATTTCGTTTTTAAAGGTTAAATTAAGAGTTTAAAGGAAAGGAAATTTAATTTAAACGAACCACCGAAATTAAATAAATATTCTTAAGAGGGAATTTTTCGTTTTTTAGTGGAAAGATTTTCTATATAACGGTTTTTCCTCTGTTTTTTTCTACTCCAAATTCAATGTGCTGTGTATGCATTTTCCTCTATATGTACGAGTATGAATGTGTTACAATTGCACTGGTATGTATAATATTCTGTAGATATTTTTCGTTTCTTTATAAAAATTTTTAACACTTCAACACAAATTTTTGTTAGAATTTTTAATAAAAAATATTTCATTTTCATACAATTTTCTTTTTCAATCTTGCTTATCACTTACAGCTGCCACTTTTCCATTACACTGCTCCGCGTAAAGATTTTCTTTTTTTTAGTTTCCTTAGGAATTCTTTATTTTTTCACTTTTAATTTCTATTTTTTTCCTTCGTGTATTTTCAAAGTTAAGAATTCTTTTTTATTTTTTTTTTATTCAACCGTTTAAACCTCTATTATTTAAATTTTATTATTAATAAATTTTCTTTCTTATTTTCATGTGTATGTATATATGTATGTATGCATGTATATTCATTTCTTTTATAATGGGTTATAATAAAATTTTCTTTTCCAATGATATTGTATTTGTAGTGGTGCTACGCGCGCGTTGCATTGCAACCGCGAAGCAATCGATTCGAGGCGAAACAGTAAAATGCGATTGAGAATTTTTGCACAGCCATCTATTAGGCGCATTCAATATGTACTTTTTCTCCTATAAGTGCCTGCCTGCCTGCCTGTGTATTTTCTTTTTTCTTGCCCTCGTTCGTTTCCATAAAAGCTCTCTCTTACTCACTCGCTCTTCTCTCTCTAAATATCTAACTTACATATTTTACTCCATCCGTTTGTGGCATGCACATGTGTTCGTACGTTGTATTGTGTTAGTCGTTGCATATTTGCCGGCGTTTTGTTTAAATGAAAAGCTTTTATTGTGCCATAAAAACGTAAAATATATGCTACATAGCCAGCCAATCATTTCAGTTAAAAGCTTTTTTCCTTAGTTGCTTAATTCAGTAGCAAAATTTCTATTTCTTGTTTTCAATAACGGCCACATACATATGAAATGCAACCATTTTGAAATTTTTTAATGGTTTAACAGTTCGCTATGCATTGCATTGGACATTGGGTAAGTGTAACAGCAATTGTACAAACAGTGGTGAATTGTTATATACTGAATATAAGATCTGTAGAAGTCGCCGTAGTCTAGTAGGTAGTGTGTTGGTTTATTAGACGCACAAGCCTGGGTTCGAGCCCCAGGCCAGGCATCTAAGACAAAATATAAAAAGTATTTTTTCGGCGACTTCCTCTCAGTAGATTTCTGGCAAAAACTCTGAGAGTAAATAAAAATTGCCATGAAAAGTTTCTCAATAAATAAAAATCTATCGTTCGGAGTCGACTTCAAACTGTAGGTCCCACCACTCATGTATGAAATTAACACACAACATAAGTGGTGTTCGAAACTAGGACGTTGTACAATGGGTCAATTCGACCTCCGGGTACTGTACTTGCCTTAATGGACAAGTACACGTCCTCTAACCTAACCTAACCTATATGATCTGTAAACTTCCAAATAAATATGTTAGAACGAGGAAAACACTTTGTGAGCAACATCAACTTCGTGCCCATAAGATTAAAACTTTTGATTATTCCGAATTTGGGACCCGAGTCAAATAAATCTCGGTTCCCCAAGGCAGATAAGCTGACGTGCATATTAAAGAGGTTGAAAGCAAATATTGGTTATTGAAGAAAGGTTGATCATGACAACAACGAACTCATAACTGCTATACGGTGAGGGAATCTAGGAAGTTGCGTTGGAGGTTAAGTTAAAGCGCAAAGTAAGGAAGGCAGTACAACATTCAGTGGCACACCGCAGACCTTGTGATTACATACATACATACATAATTGGCCATTACAACCCTTCAGTCAGGATTACGGCCTAGCTTCTCACACCACTCATGTTGTGTGTGTTAATTTTATACATGAGTGGCGGGTTCTACAGTTTAACGTCGACTCCGAACGACAGATTTTTGAGAAATTTTTTCATGGCGGGTTTATTTACTCTCAGAGTTTTTGCCGGAAATCTGCTGAGATGAAGTCGCCGAAGAAATATTTTTTTTCATATTTCGTTTGGATGTCTGACATGGGATACGAACCCGGGCTTTACGTCTAATAAGCCAACACACTACTTACTAGACTACGGCGACTTCCTTGTGATTAGCGGAGAGATATTCTCTCCATCTAAAATCCCCAAACCATACAATACGCCACACATGTGTGAAATTAACCCACGCAACATCAGTGGTGTTAGAAGCTGAGTCGTAATCCTGACTGAAGGGTTGCAATGACCAATTATGTATGTAAGAAAATGAATGGACGGTGGGCAGTGAATCTTATTATCTTAGATAAGTGAGTTCAAGTAGAGGCCGCAAAGCATATTTACATTGTATAACCATATTTGAAATATTCGACAATGCGTTATGTTCCTTTACGTATTGCAACTCAGTTGGATGAGTATCAGCTGTCAAAATAACGCATCAGTTTTAATTTGTATGGAAATGGTTGCAGTTGTTATGCCATATGTTTGATGTCTGAGTCTACAGTTACGGCGTAACGGAACCGTTCTTGTGCAAAACTTTTTTTTGCTGCTGCAGCATAGTTTGTATTGCGTGCGTAATTTTTCAGAATATGTTTCGCAACATACATTTAGGAAATCAACCTCTCCTTGAACCGTACTTTTAAACCGGCTTTTTGAAAGTTAACCAACCAATGTATCAGTTCCACTTTCAACTCCCTAGCATTTTGACATGTAAGGCAATGAGATTGCAGTTGAGCTATGAAGGGATGGTAGAACAGTCAGTTACACTCCCTTGGGGCACTTCTTCTAGCTGAATAAGAGAGATTAGATAACCTCCAGGCTATTGTGGACCAGAATTAACCGTTCTAGAGCAAGGTTTGCAATAAGCAGGAAACTATCGTGTAAATATTGGTTTCTGCTTGGCGTGTAAAGAGGAAGACACAAACTTTTGTATAGAATTTCTTCAATAGTGTCAATACCACAACCTTTACCAGAATTTCTGAGATGGAGAGTTTTATGACTCGGATTAGCGGGCGATGGGCTGACTCTGATTATTATTTTTCTCCTTTATTTTTTTTACTTCTTCCCCCCTTTTTTACGTCTAACACTCATCTATAGGTTAGGTTAGGTTAGGTTAGGTTAGAAGACGTGTACTTGTCAATTAAGCCAATTACAGTACCCAGAGGTGGAATTGACCCATTGTACAACGTCCTAGTTTCTCACACCACTTACGTTGTGTGTGTTAATTTTATACATGAGTGGTGGGACCTACAGTTTAAAGTCGACTCCGAACGACAGATTTTCGAGAAACTTTTTCATGGCAATTTTATTTAAACTCAGAGTTTTTGCCAAAAATCTGCTGAGAGGAAGTCGCCGAAGAAATACTTTTTTTGTATTTTGTCTTGCTGTCTGGCCTGGGGCTCGAACCTTGGCTTTACGTCTAATAAGCCAACACACTACCTACTAGACTACGGCGACTTCAAAACACTCATCTATCTTTTAACTCAATTATGGATGGGAACAACCTCAGGTCAGCCATCTCCAACAAAAGGAAATATGAAAATATATTTCTTCGGTGACTTCCTCTCAACAGATTTCTAACAAATTGCCATGAAAAATTTCACAAAAAATCTGAGAAATCATGGTCTTATAAATGGCAACAAGCAGTTGACAACCAGTAGTAAAAAATTTTGTCTTCAAAAAATTTGTATTTATTTTCGCCAAGTACATACAAACTTTTGTTCACCGCAACAGCAACACAACTCATTGCATTTCGATTGCTGTTCATAACAGTTCCATTAATCTTTTGCTTTATTTACTTCTGCCGCTTGCATTCTGTATTTTCTATTCCTGCGAAATAGCACCTCCTCTGAATCTCTGCATGACGGTATGTTTTTCACACTTGCCTTTGCAACATAACCTAACTTAACATAACCTAACCTAACATAATCTTAAAATCCTTGTATTAAAGATTGCAACGAATTAGCAAATATCTTAAATGTGTTTATTCAAAATAACAAATCAGGAAATGAGTTTCATACCCATAAACCAATATTGTCGGTGGGCATGGTTTTAAAAGAAATTTCAATTGAAATTCCTAAATGAAACAAATAAAATCAATGCGGCCACTTAACACGCATAATGAGTGAATGAAAAAAACACTTGTAGACGTCAATATCAAGGCCAATCGTAAGTGTTCAAATAGATTTTCTGCAATCTGGAAAAAAATATTGAAAAAACACTAGGAAATCTTTTATTAACAGCGAGCTAACGTGTAATGATTTTGATTACAATTCAATAAATAGAGAGAGAGAGAGAGAGGGAGAGAGAAAGAGAGAGAGGGAGGTAGTGTAGAAAACTAAATAAACAAATTATCTTAACTAAATAATGTGTAACAACAAACACTATGTATTTATTAAGGAAATAAGAGTGTGAATGTATTTATTTTACAAATTAAATGAAGGAAAACAAAACCACAAATTTATGTTTTATTTTCATTTCAATTTTATTTTCAATTTATTGGGTTTTCTTTTTTCTTTTCTGCGTATAACTAGCTAGAGTTAGATATGTGTTGTTAAAGAAAGTATAATTTATTGTACAAAAAAAAAACGAAAAATAAAATGTTGCTTCCTTAATACAATTACAAATACAATCCAATATACATACAATAATATTTAGATTTCTGTTTATACTATATTTCCTTTGGTTGAGCATATCTTTTATACCATTTAAAAAAATACATACAATTTTAAAAACTTATTTTAATTAAAACTTAAAATAATTGTAAAAAGTCTCTTAAAGTTAAAAAAAATGTTCAAATATACACAATGCCAGTGTAGTGTATATGTATGCATTGTAATCCATTTTATACAATAGTTTTTATAGTAGTTTATAATACTAAATTATAATTATAATCCTAATTTAATAAAAAATAATTGTTTAAATTAATAGTCTAAGTTGCCTTGGGCTCCTGTTATTATGGCATCAATCCATATGCGAGCTGCAGCATCGGAAGCTGCCTGCAACTGATAGCTGCGTTTCTTAGTCTTGACAATAAACGTACAATGGGGTCGGCCACTTTTCGATACATTCAAATGATCCAAATAAACTTCATCAATTGTCTGAAACAATAAGAAAAAATGAAAAATTTCCTTCATTATTTAAATACTTTTCTTATGATTAATTTGTTAAAATATTGCCCCCAATTGCCACGTGTCTGATACATTTTTGTATGAAATTAGTTTTCATTTATAAATTTAAATCGTTTGTTTAGCTATTAAAATCAATTTAGAAACGAAAACGAAAGAAAAATATTTTCTTTGTAAACAATACCTTGAAGGCAATAAAAATAATACGGGTTTCATTGAAATATTTGCAAAAAATTTAAATAAAAAATAATTTTCAGGCCATTAGTCACTGTGTACTTTGTTTTAGGTAGTGGAACTGGCTTTCATAATAAATTTTCAATTCAAATTTCAACAATTAATCCCTTTAAGTGATCAAGTAAGCCAAAAATGAACTCCTGTTTCATGCAGCAATATTAGGAAGAAACTTGAAACTGGACTTTAAAGTGGAAGTCATAGAATAAGAACTCTTCTCAGCGAATGGAAGGTATGAAAAAAATTGGAGTTTCCCAAGTAACATCTGAGCCGTAGTAGCTAGAACAAACTAACATTTTTAAGCCACTGTCTCAGGAAATCCTATGACAACATCTGCTATACAGTAATCCCTCGATTTACGTCGCCGCTGGTTCCAAAAAAAGGCGACGTAAACCGAATGACGACGCGAATTGAAATTAGAGGGAACAAAAAATTTGACGACGTGAATTGAAACAACGTTAATCGAGGGATTACTGTACAACACTTAACTAAGGCACGCGACAATGCAATCTACCAAAAAAGTACAAGAAGGTAAGCAATTCATTGCGAAGTCGGTAAGTTGATCAATGAGTTACGGCCGTTAGCAAAAAGTCTATGGTCAACATCAAGAGACACCGTTTGGCGCACAATGTACACAGTGACGACACGGGATTTTGACAGTTAACCCTGTATTGGGAAAGAGACAGCAAATATTACCAAAAAAGTATTTCTGTCCCTGTCTGATTGAGTTTTAAGATTTTTTTCACCCTCTAAGAGAAGAGTTAAGGCAGCTGATTTTAGCATTTTTCAAACGTCATAGTTGAGGTTGGACGTACGTATAGCCATTTTCAAGACCTGGATTATTTTTTCGATATTGTCTGTTGCCGCACAACATTCAGTTGAAATTGCATGCGTTCCTAAAATCAATATATGAAGTCGCCGTAGTCTAGTAGGTAGTGTGTTGATTTATTCGACATGAGGCTAGGGTTCAAACCATAGGTCGGACATCTCCAACTAAACTGAAATATGAAAAACAATATTTCTTCGGCGACTGCCTCTCAGCAGATTTCTGGCAAAAACTCTGCGAGTTAATAAAATTGCCATTAAAAGCTTCCAAAAAAAAATCTGTCATTCGGACTCGACCTTAAACTGTAGGCCTATCCACTCATAGATAAAATTAACACACACAGCATAAGTGGTGAGAGAAGCTAGGTCGTAATACTGACTGAGGGGTTGCAATGACTAATTATGTATGTATGTATGTAAGACTAAGGCAATGAGAGTTAAAATCGAAAGTGTTCAGTCCTTTGGCTATTCAGAAAGTGAGGACATTATGAATCGTATCAAAAAAGTCTTACTAGTCTAAAAGCCACTAAATGAAGTTAGAAACTCTTATCTTGAAACAAATCAAGTTCAACATATTTAACAGCTGTTTGCAATCCGTTCTCCCATATGGATGCGAACTGTGAAATGCCGCTCGTTGTGATCACAATTTTCGCTTCTAAGTCGAATTCTAAAAATGTTCTGAGCAAATACAACCAACAAACCTTACCTCTAAGCAAATCCTAGTGGGCATGAGATCCGAAAACAAAAATAGAAAATGGATTGGTTTGCGTCTTACAAAATTTTCAACTATCAACAACGATAAATTCTTTTAAAGAAGCTCTTATGGGCTGAATACTCTTTCTGCACACAGAAAATTGGCACGGCTGTGTATTGTAAAAACGTAAAAGCTGCCATGTTAAAGCTTACGTTATTGCGTTCATATTATTATCACGACGAATTAACTCGTCACAGTACAGATAAAAATTAAAAACTCAAGCTAAGTCTAACTACTCTTTGTAGCAGAAGCAATTACTAATAAATTATGATTGGGATTTGGAAGTTTAACCTGTCAAGGTATAACTAATGAACAACAAACAATTTTAGCAGTTAACATTGAAGATAATTAAGTAGATAAGAAAGCTATTGATAACGCATACGAGTGTAGAAAATATTATTCGAATTGTATTAAAGAATACTTACCGAAAAATAGGCACCACCTCTGGGTTTACGTTCTAATTTGTCGGAATAGTAGATAAAGGCATTACGTTGTCTGTCCAAGACAAACCATCTTTTCGACCAGCCATGAAAAGTGGCACCCAGCTTATGTAAATACCTTAAAATCAAATAACACATATTAAACAACCGTTATTAACTTCAAGATAAGACTTCCACACTTACCCTCTACACGATGTGGCATCTACAAAAACATGTGGACACAATGCAATCTGATGGCCAGCCGATTCGATATGTAAACGCAAATCCAAATCCGGTGAAAATATAGGCAAATAACGTGTCAATGGTCTCTGGTGTTTGGGCAATACGCGTTTACGTTCATTCGGATCTGAAGAATCTTTATGGCGCAGTTTCTGTTGACTGCCACCCAATATATGGCCATCATTTGAATTTGTGCTGAAACGTTTCTCATCTAAGGCATAGGCAGTGTTAATTGTGCTTAATTCCATATTCGATTTGGTAGTGTTTTGGTGGGCTAAAGTATCGCAACCATTCTCCGAATTCGCTTCGGAGAGGGGACGAGAATTGGCACTGTGACGTTTCTGTTGATCGACATAATGACGTTGATTCGTTTCGAATTCGGGCTGTGAATGACGTTGCTATTGAAATGAAACGAAAAAGAAGAAGAATAACATTATTTTTTATAAATAAATTAGTCTGCATGCGTATAACTTTGTTTATATTTAATTTAGGGGCCAAACAAAGTGTGGGCTAAAATTATCTGCCTAATGAAAGTGTTTCACTTGGCCAAAAACCAAACGAAACAGACCATGTGACACATTAATTAAGAGATGCGAAAACACAAAAACGAAAACGAAAACGTTACAATAACTCATTGGGATTAAATATTTTTCTTAGTCTTTGTTTTGTGTTTGTGGAATATTTGAAATATTTACTTGAATGCTTTTTTTCACGCAGTACACCATTTACAAAAGGAATCAATAAAAAGAGAAAAAATTCCTGGCAAAAAATTACAGAAGAATTATTGAATTATTATTGGCCTGAATGAAGCAGAATGCTGGAAAGGTAGCATTATGAAGGGCACAAGTACTGAAGTATCTGAACTAACATAGGCGATCTGGATAGGGTATTATCTTTACAGAGTTAAAATATTCTAAAGTTATCTTAGCACATACGAGTCCGTTTAGACTTCTGTACCGCGGTGAATAACTTTATACGACGAACGAATAGAATTGTATTCTCGATTTTATCAAACTTCTACACTTATGTACCGTTCAGTATGTATAGCTGAAAATAGTGTTAAAATACCATATCATCGCTTATTCTCTTCCTATCTTGTATTCTCTTCTCGTATTCTCTTGTATTCTTGTTTTTATCAAACTTCTAGACTTATGTACCGTTCAGTATGTATAGCTGAAAATAGTGTTAAAATACCATATCATCGCTTATTCTCTTCCTATTTTGTATTCTCTTCTCGTATTCTCGTTTTTATTAAACTTCTAGACTTATGTACCGTTCAGTATGTATAGCTAGAGATGGTGCTAAAATATCACAGCCTCGCTTATATTTATGGTCAGAGGTATAACGCCCTTAAAACAGCTGTTCAGGCGCATGGTACGATTAGTTTTAATGCCAAGATATTTAGATATTTAGAACCGAGGTTGCCCACAAGAGCACTACAAACATATCAACTTTAGAAGTCTAGAAAGCTCAATGACCATTCTAGATCCAGCTAGCACTACTACTTTACGATACAGACTGAATGTACAATCTGGTGCTTAAGGTTCGGAAATAATCTGGCAATCGTGAAAATCAAATGATTGAAGAGTACCCTACTGCCGAATCAACTTAGCATGTCCGAAAAGCAGAGAAAGATCATCAGATAGGCCGTAGGTTTAGGTTAGAGGACGTGTACTTGTCAATTGAGACCCGCTATACAAACGTCCCAAAGGAGAGAGGATATTAGGGGAGATAGAGAAAAAGGAGAGGAAGTAGTAAAGGGAGAATAAGGAAGCGGAGGAATTACACAGACTAATAAACATACAAGAGAGCACAATTACACTATTGAAGCCCTAGCACTTCTCAACCAGCTTAAACTAATAATTAATCTATGGTAAGCCTTGATGTCAACTCTCGACACAGAAGCCCCTGCCAAGGGTTTTGAACCTCAACCTACTAAGGGCTGGACAGTACAGTTCTATAGTCTACAACTCCTCCTCATCGCAACATACCCTGCAATAGTCCGGGCCACATAGGCCGTATATAAGATCTGTTTTGATTGGTTTGCCATCACCTCTTAGAGAATTTCCATTATATACGACTGCAGGCATCATACTGAGCATGCGGAATAGCATAAATGGATTCTGATATATTCAGGTTCCGCGATCCTACGGCTTACACACTATAGGCAGAGGAGAGAATCCAAGAAACCACCACGGAATGCTCTCTTTTGGCTTGGATGTTGTGCTGCAGCGCTGATTAGTCCCCTGTTTTGCTGTCGGGAGTTTTTTTTTTCTTAAAAATCTCTCCAGAAGAAAAATCTAATTGCCGTAGGTATGTATAATAGGGTCGAAGTCGCCGTAGTGTAGTAGGTAGTGTGTTGGCTTATTAGACGTAAAGCCAGGGTTCGAGCACCAGGCCAGACATCAAAACAAAATACAAAGAGTATTTCTTCGGCGCCTTCCTATCAGCAGATTTCTGGCAAAAACTCTGAGAGTAAAAAAAAATTGCCATGAAAAAGTTTCTCCCAAAATCTGTCGTTCGGAATCGACTTTAAACTGTAGGTCCGGCCACTCATGTATAAAATTAACACACACAACATAAGTGGTGTGAGAAACTAGGTCGTAATCCTGACTGAAGGGTTGGAATGACCAATTATGTATGTATGTATAATAAGGTTAGGTGTACTGTGTGTCTTTTGATTCCTAAGCTAATTGTAAGCTGTCTAGAGGAAAAACCTTAAGTCTACACATTTCACCTCTTTGTCCACTTTAACTGACTTATTTAAGTATCATCATGGCATGACCACCATTTTATGTTCTAACGGTACAATTCGGGAAGATAATCTAATAAAAATAAAGGACCTTGCCCCCCACAATTCAAAATATCTCATCAAACACACCCTTTGCGTATAAAATGCATGTGTTTGCAGCAGTTGATCAAACAGTGTACAAGGCAAAGCATTTCAGAATGAAAAAACTGTGCCACAGTTCCCTCTGTGCCCTTCTCCGGTAAACTAGAAATTATTTGCAAATAAAAATAATATCAATCGATTGCAAGTAAAACACTGTTTATAATACCGAATAATTGCAAACGCAATTTTCATTATCCAACACGTAGTAAGGAAATCTATGGCGTTGTTATTTGAATATTCATGGGATTTTTATGGAAAATAAAAGCAACGCCGTTAACGGATTTATTGTCGTATGCCACACATTAAGACATGTTGCTCGAAAACAAATCATCAATCATTAGTTTAGAAGAAGTATAGAAGGAATAGGTTAATCGTTATAGAAATATCGCATACCAGTTTAATATCCTGTCCTATTATAGATTTGATATGCTTTCCCATGGCATTTATTTGCTCTCAGAGATGTTGCCAGATGTTATAGAATTTTTTTTTCATTCTCTTGAAAGACCTATTGATGCCACTATATGTGGAGTATAACATCGTTTAAATGTTCACTCCTGTGGATGGATCGCCTCTAAAATATTAAATTTTCCAAGCCTTTAACGCATAAATCAGGCTGAATCTAACCGGTGGCACCTACTAGTCTAGTAGGTAGTGTGTTGGCTTATTAGACGCAAAAGCCTGAGTTCGAGCCCCAGGCCAGGCATCAAAGACAAAATACAAAAAGTATTTCTGCGGCGACTTTCTCTCAGCAGATTTCTGGCAAAAACTCTGAGAGTAAATAAAAATTGCCATGAAAAGTTTCTCAATAAATAAAAATCTGTCGTTCAGAGTCGACTTTAAACTGTAGGTCCCACCACTCATGTATAAAAAAAATTAACACACACAACATAAGTGGTATGAGAAACTAGGACGTTGTACAATGGGTCAATTCGACCTCCGGGTACTGTACTTGTCTTAATTGACAAAGTACTCGTCCTCTAACCTAATCTAACCTAACCTAACCGGTGGCACATGGGTTATGTTGATTTTGAAGGCCATTGCGGTTTGTAGACCTTAGTCGTAAGAAAACTCCACAACTCCACTGCCAAGATGTTATTGTTGGCACGTTCCCATCATTTTCAAGTGAGAAGACCATGCGTTCAATCGATTGCACACGATACCCAAGATATCCATTTGAAACCACATGTCCTTGGTATCCAGATTATCCAATTCAGGCCATAATAAGTTAGTGATTATGGACCTATCGTGCTCACCCTTGTCAGTGATGGCCTGGGCAACATAGTTGTCAAAGGAATATGGACCGATTACACAGCCGGCTATAAATCCACACCAAAACGTGACTTTTTTTTGGGATGCATTAGAGGCTCTTGGATCTGTACTCTTGGATTGGTACCGTCCTATATTTGACATTTTTGTTTGTTTACCTACCAATTCCTCCTGAAAAATTTAGCTCATTCCTGAAGATGATTTTTTGATAAAATTTAAGGTTCGTTACCAACTGCTCCAGGGCCCCTTTAGCGAACATACGTCGCAGTGTATGGTCCATGTCTATCCGCCCATGTTGATGTGACAAAACAAGCTGAATGAGTGGCAACTAATTTGACAGAGGAAGCTTTAACTGTTCAAGTTCGAAAGGCATTAATTTTTCAAGATCTCTGAGCTCAGTTACTAACTGCTCTAGAGCCCATTCAGTGAACATACGTCGTTGTCTATGGTGCATGTCTATTCGTCCATGGTAATTTGCAAAACCCAGATGTAGCTTTAACAAGATGACCGTTATCAACTGTTCAACTTCAGAAGTGATGAATTTTTCAATATCTCGGACAGAGCTGGGATTTGAGATCGTTCAACTTCAGAAGTGACGAATTTTTCAAGATCTTAGACAGAGCTGGGATTTGATATCTTAAGTTGCCTAACATACCTATGAAATTTGATACACATCCTGATAGATCCTCTGAATCCTGCTCGTTCCTAAAACGAAGCGTTGCTTGATCTTGCCTTTTCATGACGTTCGTGTTTGATGTTATCATGTTTCACGGATTATTTGTAGAGGGAGCGAGGTCTCCCAATTTTTAAAATTTGAAAAAAACTTTCAATTGTCCAGCCTCCTCCTATTGTTGCCATTACTTTTCCCTTACCCGCTACAGTCCGGACTGTAGTGTGTACGTGTCCCTACGTAATGGGGACGAGCCCTCAGCGGTCGGGTGAGGGTGGGTTAGTGTGAGGCCGGGAACGTTCGAAAAAAAAATTAAAAAAACTTCAAATGCTTGAGTTTATACAGGAGTCTTATTACCGGCTCGCTGGTCAGGTCATTAGCCTGCCACTTTATTATTTTTTTTTAACCACAAATGAATTTAATTTTATTGGGTGTAGTAAAAAGAAAAATAATTTTTGTTTTTGTTATTGTTATTGGTTTTTAATAGACTTACTAAATGTATTATCCCCTGCTGGCAATAACGATGCTGACCCGGTCGTCGTCGCTGCACATAAGTCATCCATACGGACATTTTGAAACAATTTTTTATTTGTTTGTTTTATTTTTGTTGTTGTATTATTTATTAATTAATTTGAATTTGATTTCTAATTATTCCCACCTTCCTATAACACTTGAATTTTATCGATTTCAATTTTTTGGATTTCAATACGAAAATAAATTTTTTACAAATCAACACCAACTGTGTGTGCATTCACAAATGGCATCCAGCTGAGTGGAAAAAAGGCCACTTTTCTCTTATTTTTAGTTTTCACTTGATGTTTTAAATTAAATTAGATTTGTTTCTATAATTAAAACAATTTCATTTAAAACACAAATTTTTTAAATTCTTTCCGAGGTTTTTTTTCGTATAAAAATTCTTGTTTTAATTTTTTGAAAAATTTTTTTCTTTTATTTGTTAGACGTTGTTGTGTACGTTTGTGGTACAAATGCTCTTTTGACACTGACCAAATAGACTTGCGAACATTCTGTACAATTGTCCAGTTTTATAAGATCTATAACAACAGCAGCATTGTGAGAAATAGCACACAAATAGTGGTGGTTGAAATAAGAGCAGCACTGTGTTAAAGGAGGTGTGTACAAAAATAGCAAACCGGCGTAGTATTTATAAATAGTATTTTGTTGTTTGCATTGGTGTACAGTGTGCAAAAGTCAGTGTCACAGCAGACGGTTAGACAGGGTGTGCATGCAGCCGGTCAGCTGTCCTAATCCGCAGTGTAGTTTATTTCATTCTAGCCGAGGTAGTACTTGCTATACTCTATTGGCTTCGCTCTGACCTATCATTAAAGCAGGTAGCAGTAGTACTCAATGCAGTAAATTCCTGACCCGGCATAGACAAATAATTTGCTCCAATACTGAAACGCCTTTCTATACGGTTACATGTAAATGGATAGAGTGTGAATAGAAGATTTGGATTTAAAATTCAAATCAGCGTCCTTGAGCTACCGATGGAACTAAAATGCTTGACAGAATAGGCCGTGGAATATATATTAAGAGTTGGCCTGAAGATACGAAAGTTCCCGTTTTTGGCCCTTGAGCTATCGATAGAATCAAAATTCTGGACAGAATAGGCCATGAGATATAATTAAGAGTTTTCACATAAAATTTTCGTATAAGTTTTGTGACAATTGTGCTGTTTTCCAAACGAAAGTCATGGCCATATTGAAAGCGGCGCAATGCTTGTTGAATAATGACGTTTTTCTCTGAAGCAGTGCTCAATACAGTAAATTCCATGAGTAAAAGATTTGCTCCAATACTGAAACCCCTTTCTATACGGTTACATACATGTAAATGGATAGAGTGTGAATAGAAAATTTGGTTGTAGGATTCCAATCAGCGACTTCTGCTCTGAAGATCCGAAAGTTCCCGTTTCGGGCCCTTGAGCTACCGATAGAACCAAAATTCTGAACAGAATAGGCCGTGAGATGTAATTACGAGTTCTCACATTAAATTTTCGTATGAGATTCGTGACAACTGTAGTGATCTCGAAACGAAAGTCATGGTCATATTGAAATCAGGACAATGCTTGTTGGATAATGAAATTTTCCTCTGAAAATATCTTCATTAACTGAGTCCCTCACAAACATTATTTCACGGTATATTCATACATAATTTGTCACTACAAAACTATAGTCAGGATTAAGACCTAGCTTCTCACACCACTGATGTTGTGTGTTAATTTTATATATGAGTATATTCACGCCAATGAATTTTGGAAATTTATTAGGAAAATTTCGGATCATTAGAAGGTGACTTTCTTTTGCAAGGAGTCGTTGAGGACTTTTGGACTAGACCGTATCCGTCTGTGCTGGGTTCGGGGTCATAGCGGAATACTAGGCAATGAGACGGCGGATGCCCTCGCTAAGTTAGGTTCGCTTTCTGGGGGCGATTCGATAGTTGGTCCTGACCCTCTGTCTGTCACCTCTATGGCCTCATCAATGGATGGGTCAGGGAGGAAGAGCAGAGGCGTTGGGGGAACGAATTGGGTTGTTTTGTCTCTAGATGTCTATGACCTGCTGTGGACAATAGGAGAACAGGTTGGCTGCTGGGCTTGGATAGGCCAGCTTAAGGTTGGTTGTCGGTTTTATCACAGGGCACTGCAAGATTAGGTCGCTGACGGCAGCCGAACTATTGCAGGGCATGTTGCGATGAGGAGGAGTTGGAGACTATCGAACACCTCCTCTGTAACTGCCCAGCCCTTGGAAGAATGAGGTTGAGAACCCTTGGCAGGGCCTTCTTTGAGCGTTTGAATTCTGTGTCGAGAGCCGACATCAAGGCTCTCTCTTTCAGATTCATTAGTGGCTTAGGCTGGTTGAGAGACGCTAGGGCTTCATTAGTGTAGTCGCGCCCTCCCCTTTTTGTTGTGTCTTATCTGTGTAATTCCTCCTCTTCCCATTCTCCCCTTTCCTACATCCTCTCCTTTTTAAACCCTCTATTATCCTTCCCTCTGTAAGGACGTTGTACAATGGGTCAAGTCGACCTCCGGGTACTATACTTGTCGTTATTGGCAAGTACACGTCCTCCAACCTAACCTAACCTAAAGGTGACTTTAATATGGGTTCCAAAACTTTGGAATATTCCCGGAAATTGCATGGATGCTGAAAAGGCGAGGACCGGAGTAGAGTTTACAATCTCTGATGAACTACAAGGCATATATAAGTATTGCGATTGTGTCAGTATTGCTGGTTATTCTCCTATTATTTTGCAGAGAAACTCAACTATGTTGACAACATGAGGGCACATACAATATTGCTAAGCTTTCTTTAAATAAATCATATCGCCATTCATCAGGCTGCTGCGGATCTCACAGATGACTGCCCTATTGGAAATCATGTTGATAGGATTAGTATATCCTTGAACGACTTCTATAGGAGCTGTTGCTCTTGTTATGAACACGTAGAGGCTCTTGATTTCTCATTTTCCATCCACTTTCATTGAACTTACCAAAACAAAGGAGTCAAACATATTTTATCCACGTGTAGGACATAGTCACCGTAGTCTAGTAAGTAGTGTGTTATATTATTAGACGTGAGGCCACGGTTCAAACCCCAGGTCAGACACAAATATTTCTTCGGTGCCTTCCTTTAAACAAATTTCTGGCAAAAACTGTTATGAGTAAATAAAATTTCCATAAAAAGTTCTGTCGTTTGGAGCCGACTTTAAACTGTAGGTCCTGCCACTCATGTATTAAATTAGCACACACAACATGAGTGGTGTGAGAAACTAGGTCGTAATCCTGACTGAAGAGTTGTAATGACCGATTATATATATATATGTTGGACATTGATTTGAAGTATGATAACGCCTTGCCTGTGTGGGCCTTAACTTTTGAAATGGATTCACCGTGTAATCTAACCTCCACAATGAACCATATCTTCTGAGTACCGGAAATTTCAACTATTTCAAGTACTGATAAAAAAAGAAAACTAGCAGCCCTAGAAAGTCTGGTTCTAGTTTCAGGTTTTTTCTCCCGAACATTATAGCTTTTGACTATTAAACACGAACACTTTTAGGAAAAACTTATTTGTATTCGTTAGATACTAATGACAGAGTGCAGAGTGCTATAATTTTCCACACCACTATTTGGTTTGTTTACATTTTCCTCAGTGAGTTCAATTTCGCTGACTGCTTGAATGGGCGATCGTCTTGACTGGTTGGTTGGTTGGTTGGCCAGGCAGCAGTCGCAGCATCAGGCGTATTGGTCAGAAGTTGAAATATTTGGCTGATTCATATCAATTTAAATATATTTTTTTTTGCTGTTCATTATTTGTTGCTATTTTTGTTTAGTTTTCATTACGATTTAACAAGAATTTCTTTAACGTAAATATTTTGAACGTACGTACGTACGTAGATACGTATGAACAGATGAACGAGTGTAGATTATTGAACGTAAATACCCAGCCCATAAACACTTTATGATTTGAGCAGTGATAATAGGACATGATATATGCGAGACACTGTGGTCATTGCTATGAAATGTAAACAATCGATTGCCGAAAAATAATACGAGAATTGTATTGAATGATTTCATTAATAAGATTTCAAAAATAAAATTTTCATTTAATCGCCATTGAATTGATTTTAATTTCGTCGTTTTTTTTTATGATGGTAAAGGTGTTTTGATGAATTTCACTTGAATTAAATGTTATAAATAAATAATTGAAATTATTTATTGTTGTTTTTATTATTGCTTTTCAACACTAAACGGCCACAATTAACACAATTCAAAATGTATTGGAAATGAAGGAAGTTGTAGGCAAAAAAATTATAATTTTTTTGTATACATCGTAGGTGAACGCATCAACCCACGAAAACAAAACTTAATGACTTACAAGGAAAAAATATCTTCCAAAATAAAAATGGATTGAAGTGATGAATGCTGTGTTGAGTGACAGCGCTACAAAAAGAAAATTTCTTTTTTCCATTTCATTTACATTGACAAAAAGCATCATATACAAACGTTATAAAGAAAATTATTTGAATTTAAGATTGCATTCTAAGCAATAAACTGCTCAAGTACAAAGTATCAATTAATTATTCATGCCATATTTGAGAGCATCTGTCATAAATATTGCGTAAAACAGAAAAAAGTTTTTAATTTTTTCTTTCATTTTGATTTTTAAGATCTTGTGCCAAAAATGATAAGATTTAGATGTCAGCTACTGCTCAATGCTTTTTTGTGTTTTTGCTTTTGGCATATATTATGAAAATTATATAAAATTAGCACTTGACATAATACAAAGCAAAAAAGAAAAAAGAAAAACAAAATAAATAAAAAAACAATGTTTGCATACACTATGAGTGCTAATTAACTCTTTGCTGCTGTAGTTTAAAACCAGCAAACATTTTTTAAGTCAAACAGGAAATGTTTACAAATATACTCTATGAGGATGAAGTCGCCGTAGTCTAGTATTGGTAGTGTATTGGCTTATTAGACGTAAAGCCAGGGTTCGAACCCCAGGCCAGACATCAAGACAAAATACAAAAAAAGTATTTCTTCGGCGACTTCCTCTCAGCAGATTTCTGGCAAAAACTCTGAGAGTAAATAAAATTGCCATGAAAAAGTTTCTCAAAAATTTGTCGTTCGGAGTCGACTTTAAACTGTAGGTCCCAACACTCATGTATAAAAATTAACACACACAACATAAGTGGTGTGAGAAACTAGGACGTTGTACAATGGGTCAATTCGACCTCCGGGTACTGTACTTGTCTTAATTGCCAAGTACACGTCCTCTAACCTAACCTAACCTACTCTATGAGGATAGAAAAAATATTAAAAAATATTTTATTTCGTGTCTGAGGTATATACATACATATGGTAGGTGAGTTACAAGTGGAGTTTGCCTATGATAGTCACTTAAGATGGTCGAATTGTATTGAATTGTCATTGAATTGTATTGAATGTCATTTCAAAGTACAAAGATTTGAGAACAAAAGAAAGTTGTCTGGGTCTGTGTTATAATGTTAATAGTTACCCTCTAGTGCTCATTGATTAGCCTAAATTGATCAAGTTGCCGTAGTCTAGTATTGGTTCAAACCCCAGACATAATAAGAAAAAATATTTCTTTGGCAACTTTCTCTCAGCAGATTTCTGGCAAAACCTCGAGGAGTAAAATAAAATTGCCATGAAAAGTTCATCAAGAAATCTGTCGTTCGGAGTCGACTTTAAACTGTAAGCCCAGCCACTTACGTATAAAATTAACACGCACAACATGGGTGCTTTGAGAAGCTAGGTTGCAATCCTCACTAAAGGTTTGTAATGATCAGTTAAGTAAGCAAGAAAGTAAACTTTTCGTGAGGACATTGAGACACTGATTTTACATCCTTCTTGGTTGTCCATACGCATTACGACATTATCATTCGTCGATAGCATAGCGTGCAAATATAAGTAAAGTATTGTGTTATTCACCCTTATTCTGGTTGTCGTCGTCGACGCAAGACGACGTCGGCATGCGTCGACAATTTAAAATTGGTATTCTGTTTGTCGTTATTGACAGTTATCGATGACTGTCGACACACATTTGGTATTCTGTAAGTCAATACTAAGTCGATATTGTGTTGTGTTGTGTTGACTCTGATTTTGTCGACGTCATTTTTGGTAACGACAAGCATTAAAAAATTAACTCTTGTGGTGAATTTTTATTGTCTTACGTTTTTCTTCCTTAGCACAATAGCGATATGGATCGCCTTGATATCCATAAATACAGTTACACGTCGCCAAATGATTTCTAACAAAACATTCGGCATTCTGCCCACATGTACCAGGACATGGGTCTTTACATTTCTCATTAACACATGCCCTGTTCGACGGGCAGTCGGAATCAAAAATTCCGGTCGACATCCTTCATAAGGATTGCCAAATTAATGAGGTAAACATCGACAAGATGCAACGCCATTTTGTTGGCGGCATTGAGCATAGGGTCCACAAGACGATGGATGGCAGGGGTCGACAACAACAGGTGGATTTGGTTGTATGGGAGAGCATAGCATAGACGATAGAAAACGATGTCGACTCAAAAACGACAACGACGACGACGACGACAACCAGAATAAGGGTGATTAGTTTAGACGATATAAAACTGCCAGTTTACCAACGCTATCGGTTGTTAAATATCTTCGATCGTAAGTATCATTTATTTCGAGAAAGGTTTCCAAATGGACTTTCAAACCTGCCCCAGCAGTACACACTGCCGAAAATACGTTTGCTGTTAGAGAAAGTGTCGACACCACGGTGTACATAGTAATTTAACATATTTATGGCTTATTGTGACGCATTTTACATTTGGATTGGTAAGTTTTCGAGCATTATATGACGATTATGTTCGTCATAAGCGACTTATACTGTGCAATTGGTGATATTATGAAGAACTTTAAAGAGACTGCAAGGTTTACAAATGTGGTCAGGTGTTTGGATCATCGCAAAATATCGTTTCAATGGAAAAAGTGTTACAAATAATACGCAGTTGTCAGCAATTGGTCTTATTTGTTGTCGGGTTGTTATGACGTAATTTGCATTTGAATTTTTTTTCTACAACGATATAAATAAAGTACAAGTCGCATAGCAATCAAAGCGGACTAACTATTCACAACGAGATATACATACAGTCACACAGATAATTATACGTACCCCCCTAAAAATCATTTTTTTTTAAGCAATGAATTTCTAATCTAAAATTTCTTTACATTAGCGTCTGTAACGACACATTTACTTAAATAAAGAAAAAAGATTCCCAAAATCTATGAATTTGTGACTGCAGTTTACTTAAAACCAATATGGCACCACAGAAAATTATACCTACGACGTATATTTCGTATAAAATTTCTCCAAGGGTAGCCCGGTATATAAAAGGTATTGTGGATAAAAATCCTAGGAAAATCGTAGAAATACGAAATACCTCTGAAGGTGATCACAATGTTATTGTGCATTTCGAAACAGTTCGAAGTGTCTTGAGAAAGAACGGTTTCCGCAGCCGAGTGCCGAGAAAAAAGCCACGATTGGAATTTGCCCAATCATATATGGACAAGTCAACTCATTTTTGGGCGAATATAATACTTAGTGATGAGAACAAATATAATTTGTTCGGCTGTGTCGGAAAACAAAAAATTTGGCGCAAAAATCAGTTGACTTGTCCATATATTATCATTTTAAAAAAATGATTTTTAGGGGGGGTACATATAATTATCTGTGTGACTGTATATGCTGATTGGCTGCTAAACCAATAGACTTCCAAAGCTAATATTTCGAACAAAAAGTTTCTTCAGCGAAGGGGCTCATTTCTATTTTTTTTTATCAAAGAAATTGTCACATATGGGGCCTGAGAAGTCAGGATTGATTGTGGAAAAGCCATTAACATGCGTTCTAGACAATAGAAATGCCATTGGAGTGCTACTTTCAATTCAGACTGCTATGTTCGTATAATAATCGACTGTATTGGATCTGCAATTGAGGATTGGACATTGTGTGGTTTCATGAGCTTCCAACGCCACTGGCTTTAGCTTAAGAGCATGAGAAATTTCTGGAAAATGTACATCCCTCGTTTTGGTGCCATCAACTGAAAACCAAGATCATGCGATTTAACATTGTAAGACTTTTCTGTGGGGCTATGCCAAAGACTGTGTCTATGCAGATATTCCCCTAATGTTTGACTATTTGTTAACCAACATTCCTTATGTTTTCGTCGAAATACTGCCTGAGATGTATGAACAAGTGGTCGGAAACTATCAAAAGTACCGACTTCAGCAATCTATAGGCAGTTGATGACATTGCTCACATAATGACTAGGTCCAAAGGTACATATATAACGCGTTACCCTGCTACTCTAACATACATGTACTTTTGGGTTCAAACTGATCTGGTTTACTTACCTGACCCATAGAGTCATCATCTGTGCGTTTCGTTGTCGAATTTTGTGAATTTCGTGCTGTTGTTGTTGACAACAGCTTTTCAACGTTCGGTTGATTTTCTTTATCCATAAGGGGGTGTTCTTGTTCATGTTGTTGTTGTTTCAATTGCTGTAATTGTATTTGTTGTTGCTGTTGTTGCGTGTGCTGTTGTTGTTGTTGTTTCTGTGATGATTGAGATTCACTGGAAGTGTTGTTAATGGCACTGAAAATAAATTTTTTTCATTATTTGTGTGCGAAAACCAAAAAAGAAAAAAATTGTTTTTTTGTAAATTAAACTTAAAAGCCTACCAACAAAGTATCGCAGATAATTTATCCATAATTATTTTCCGTTATTTAATTGTCTTTTTTTTTCGTCAAATTTCTTTTATCACAATACTGGCAATACTGATCGATTTAATAATAAATGCACATGTCACCAGCACCAGCACCAGCACCACCACTACTGGCAGAATATTGTCAGAATAAAAATTAAACCATTATACTATCAACGATATCCATACATATGTATGTACGTACATATGTTTGTACATACATTGTGCAGTTTGTCTGTCGTATAGGTATGTGTAGCACAATGCGGCTAATCAGTTGTATTATAAGCGAAAATAAATATTTTTGCATGAGTAATAAAAAATGTTTATTAAAGAGCGGGCGTTTGATGACAATTTTTGCTCATATTATGACTGAGACAATAACAATAACAATGAATATGAATTGTGGCTGTGGAAAAGGGGTTTAACGGGGTATATTTATTTGAAATTTTTGTTTCTGTTTTTTTCTCATTTATTTGTTTTTTTTTATTACTGATAACGGTAGCTGCTCTCCTCCTTATCTTATTGACGAAAAAAGCTTTTTTGTTTTTTTATTTGGAAAGAATGCACTCTCTTCGGAACATAAACCTTGTGATATCGATATTATATAGAAACGATAAAAAAAATTGTAATGCCACTATTAAAGAGAATATTAAAGAAGAATTATTATTTTTTTTATTTCTTTCTTTATAAGGTATTTAAAGCACGTCGTCTAACGCACGTGATTGTTTGTAAGTTTTGTTGTAAGAAAACTGAATTTTACTTCTTTACTGGTTTACGTTATAGAATATATTGATCACTAATCGAAATCAAATTCCAGCTTAAAGGCCTTAAAGCCTAAGAAAGAATTCAAACAATGTTGCTCCCTCTCATTCACTATATTGCACAGTGGTTTAGAAGGTACAATATATGGTAACATATATTTTAAATTATTATAATTGCGTTGTTAATCTAAAAAAGTAGGTCAATAGAGTTGGATGTTCAATCTTAATTGCTAAGAATTTTCGATTTCCTGTAAGCGATCAATAAACTTCAATGTATTGCCCCATTAAAGAGTTTTGTTTGGACATACTCCTGCTTATGATATAAACAATAATGAAAACACATGATCTGCATTACATTGCTAAAAAACCAAGGCACTTGAATTCTTCTTTTTCCCACCTAAAAAATCCCGATATTCAAGTTTAAATCTTCGCGCCTTTTAATAAAGATCTTTTACCAGGGTTAGAGCTTCTATTAGGAATATTTGACCACCTTTGTGGATATCCTGCATAATCGGAAGTTAGTGATCATAAGCTCCTAATTCTGCAACATCACCTTCCACTTCCTGGACCAAATCAGTAAAGATGGAACTGGAAACCTAAAACCCTCAAACTTTTGTGCTGGTATTTGAAACTTTTTTCACCTCTCCCCTCATAGCACTTAAGACAACCAGAAAGTAAGAGCACACAATAGTATACTTAGGGCTGTTGCGGGAAGCTCATGGAATATGGATAAAGAGACTTTGGTGATGTCGCACAAGACTATTAAGGGCTTTCTTTTCAATTGTGCATCTCATGGTTATAAAACTTTTCCAAGCGACACTCAATGACGACTGTTGCAAAGCATCCACCATAATAATCTACAAATTGTGACCTGATGACTTACAAGAGGAGGCAAAAAAGCCGTCTGTCAGTTAACGAAACGTGCCTCAGACCAAACAATAATATGGTCACACTTTGGTCGTCAAATAGTGTTTGAAAGATCCCCCATCTCCCGACGTAATCGACGGCACTTTCTCCGCTTTAAGTTAGACATCCAGGAAGCCATTAGATCGGACTTGCAATTTGCATCAACTGGCAGTCACTGCAGTCAAAAGTCAACTATAAATACAACGCAATCTTAAATGATGAGCCTCCTGCGAATACCTTCTCGCGTAGTAACAGGCAATTATCTAGGTGAACATGCTCCCTCCTGACACCGGTGAAATCTAGCTGATCTAGCATTCTAAAACTCTACCGGAGGACAATAATTCCAGGGAAATAATCCCAGCTCTGACTGCCATAAGAGCCCTTACGATTTGGTTCACTCCATCAATAGTCCAGCCAGACCCTTGTTTTGCTCCTATTGGACATGTATTTATGAAGTCGCCGTAGTCATTTGGTATTGTGTTGGCTTATTAGACGTAAGGCCACGGTTCAAACCACAGATCAGACATCAAAACGATTTCTGGCAAAAACTCTAAGAATAAATAAAATTGCCATGAAAAGTTTCTCAAAAATCTGTCGTTTGGAGTCAACTTTAAACTGTAGGTTCGGACACTCATGTATAAAATTACCGCACACAACATAAGAGGTGTGAGAAACTAGGTCCATAATCCTGACTGAAGGGTTGTAACGACCAATTATGTACACATGGACATGTATTTGCGATCAGCCCAGGTGACCTAAATTCTTCAACATATTTATTTAACAATTTTTATTCCAGTCGGTCCCACTGTATGCTATAATACAATATAAAAAACAAATTAAAATTATACTCTCATACAGCTCATGCTCTACGATTCTCTTCGAAAAAATGTCAATGATTTCCAAGTAATGGAATGGCTTTGTTGTTATTGCTTAATCTTAATCTTACATGCATACAATAGCAACAACTGACTGCCGCAACAGCAACTACACCAACAACAGCAACAGCAATAACATTTTAATAAACATTTCATTTGTTTACATTTTTATATTGGCTTATATTGTTGCTAGTGTTGTTGTTGTCATCATTTAAAAATACAAAACAAAACAAAACAATTTTATTTTATTTTAAATAAGACTCTTGACTCTCATTTGTTGTTGACTGTAAGCCAGACTTTAGCTAACAGCCAAGATTGATCATTAAATACAAGCGAGCGTGTGTATTATAAAAAAAAAACAAAAAAGCCTTCTAGTTTTCTAAATAATAAAATCTATCCGTCCGTCCGTCCAAATCGGTATATTTATTAACTCTGCTGCTCATTTGTTTACTTATTTATTGATGTCATCTATCTACACACATTTGGCATTTTCTTTTCGGATTCTTTTTTACTTCACAGTGCTCAATTCAATTTGCCCAACAAAAATAATATTATGGGCAAAAATTGAATTGTTAATTTCCAAAGGCAGAGGCGTATGTAAAGCAGACTTTCAAAGGGGGATAATTATTTGTGAATGATTTTTCAAAGTTTGCTTGTCGTAATGCCCAATAAAGGAATAAACTTTCTTTTACGTCAGATGTAAAGGTCATTAGAGGTTAAGTAGTCCACTACATTAATTAAAATTGATATTGTGGGTGTCAGAATCAATCACAAAATATCTGAATAAAGCATAAAAAACGTTTTTTCAACAATTCTTCAAGAAAATATGGAAACAAAACAAAATTGAATTTCCTTTTAAACATAGGAAAATTTCTTACATTTCTTTAACGTAACGGGTTATCTATTTGGTGATTTCAAAACCGCCAATCCGACAAGGAGGATGTTCGCTATTAAACATTTTTCACCTTAAGCGTCATGTATTTAGTGAAGGTTGACGAATATGGATCGTTTAACAAACGATCGTTTAACCGAAATGGTTAGAACTGGCTTGGGAAGTGGTGATGTAAATGTGGTCACTTTTAGAGCTTTATGACCGCCATAATCAGTCTAAGGTACAGAGAATTGGTAAGATTACAAAGAAATTGGAGAGGCTGGAATCATTGCAGGTCTGTTGAGGTGTGCGCACCATTGCAATGTACCCACTGGCCAATATATAACATCTGTTACAGAAAATATTGCGGATAACTCGAAACACTGCGATCTTAGTTGCTGCAAACAACGCCCTGCGAATAGCCACAGGATGCGTGAGGATGACTAAAATAGACCATCTCCATGATGAGACGAAGATACTGACGGTTAGAAGACACAACGAGCTGCTAACTAAACAATTCCTCATAGCCTGCTACCAACCTTCCCATCCAAACCACCACATAGTCTTGAATGATCCCCCTCCTCGCCGCATAAGACAAGACCTCACTATCTACAACTCAGACATTGTCCACCTCATACCCTCAATAACTGACACACTGTGCGTCAGGGAGGCACAAAATACTCTTCATAATACCATCGTAGCGACGGCCAGAGACGAGCTCAGCCATAACAAGGTCATTAATCGGCACCCACCACCCATAGCCGATTCGGAAAGGCAGCTTCCAAGAGTCACGAGAACTATTCTGGCCCAGCTCAGATCAGGATGGTCAAACTTCCTGAATAGCTACAGGGCTAGGATTATCCCGAGAACCCAATATAGCTGCCCATCGTGCAACTAAACACCACACGACACGGTGCACATTTTTAGCTGTCCAGCGAAACCGACAGCCCTACGGCCAGTAGACCTATGGCTGAACCCTACGATGACAGCTAACTTCCTCGGACTACCTACCACATGACGTTAACAACACACACATACAACCAACCACAACAATCCCATATCAAATCCATCCCATCCCCATCAAATTACACGGCACACAACCAGTAGAACACATAAACTAAAATTTATAATCCATCTTTAAATTACATACAGGGAAAAGCTTCCGGAGACAACAGCCGAACTGTTACAACAACTCCATTGACATAAATTAAAGCCATCAAGCATCAATTAAAGCCCACTGACCATTTACAACACCGTAAATATGTTATTTACGTGCGAAAGCAACAGGTTTTCAATTCAAATTGTTCGAACAATTTCTTTTTCATCGCAGAAATTCAATTTTCACTCGGTGAATACAGCCACAAAAAGTTGCCGTGGTCTAATAGGTAGTGTGTTGTCTTATTAGACGTAAAGCCAGGGTTCAAACCCCAGGCCAGGTATCATAACAAAATACAAAAAGTATTTCTTCGGCGGCTTGCTCTCAGCAGATTACTGGCAAAAACTCTGAGAGTAAATAAAATTGCCTTGAAAAGTTTCTCAAAAATCTGTCGTTCGGAGTCGACTTTAAACTGTAGGTCCCGCCACTAATGTATAAAATTAACACACACAACATAAGTGGTGTGAGAAATTAGGTCGTAATCCTGACTGAAGGGTTGTAATGACCAATTATGTTATGTATGAATACAGCCACAAGCAATATTGTCGAATAAGGGGTTCGTAGAATCCAAAACTAACGGTGGAAAAGCAATTGCTTTCAGAAAAATAACTATTTGAGGAGCATTATGGTTTGAAGGTGTCATTGAGCGAAAATAACCCTTGGCCGTATGATAACTAACAGTTTTTGGTCTAAAATCGAAGATTATGAACTGGACAGTAAGTGGCTTCAACCAAGTATTGCCACAAGTTACACGAAACGCTCAATTTCACAGATGTTTCCTTCCATCTTTGACTTTTGTTCACACAGATTCATACAAAATGCCAATATGCTTCGAATAGACTCCTAGCTGGATGGCAATACGTTCAAGAATGGGCGAGATTTTATACAAGAAGAGTAACCAAAAAGAGTTTATTTTAAACTTGGATAAGGATACAGTGTAACTCAACAATAAGGCTGAAAGTTGTATTACCAAGTATATGGTGCTGATAAACGGAAAGGTACGTACCTCGCTTAACTGATTGCTATTTTTTGCTATTGCTATTATATTCTTACGTAGAAGTACAAAACGGTTACGGCAAGACAACATGATGCCCTGTTACGTTCTGAAGTGGATTTAAGGTTACAATTCAGTGACAAAAAACCATCTGTTACAGAGGATTGGCTTCGATTCATATGAACATCACAGTTGAATATGTTATTTGACTCAAGTGTCAAAGCAAGAGTTATTACCATCCTCCTAACATAAATTTCTCCCTTTTAGGATTTGTTAGCTGTTCTGAAGTACAATTCAGGCACAGTTACCAATAGGAATATAGAGAAAATGAAACAAATAAAGGGTCCGCGAATAACTTGTTTTTTTTTAAATGCTTTAAAAAAAAAACTACTGAATATTTTCTCAAATTTCTTTTTTTTATTTGAAAGTACAATCCTTCCGGTTAATAATGGAAAATAATTTCATTCAAATGGCTGCTTCGGCTGGCCATGCAGTAGCCTACACCAGAAGGTGCCGATTTTGGCAAAAAAAAAAATCATCTTTTCAGATGAAGCTCATTTTGATCTTGGCAGCAAAATTGTCCCATTTGGGGCACAGAATCCCGCACGCATACATTGAAAAGCCGACGCACCCAAAACGAGTCACTGTTTGGTGCGGATTTTGGTCCAGAGGCATAATTTGACCATATTTCTTCGAAAATGAGCAAGGAGTGGCCGTTACAGTCAATGGCGATCGTTATCGAGCCATGTTGAACGAATTTTTGTTCACAAAAATTGAAGAGGAGGATATAATCAACATTTGGTTTCAACAGGACGGCGCTACGTGCCACACAGCCGAAGCTATACTCGATGTTTTGCGCCCTGTTTTTGAAGATCGCATTATCAGTCGCAGAGCTGATGTCGTTTGGCCACCTCGGAGCTGCGATTTGACACCGTTGGACTATTATTTGTGGGGTGCCGTCAAAGATAAGTGTTACGCCGACAAGCCAGAGACAATTGACGCTTTAACCCACAATATTCGTGAAGCCATTGGTGAAATACAGCTGCACACAATCGATAATGTGCTTAAAAATTGGACCGATCTTGTAGGCTACTGCATGGCCAGCCGAGGCAGCCATTTGAATGAAATTATTTTCCATTATTAACCGGAAGGATTGTACTTTCAAATAAAAAAAGAAATTTGAGAAAATATTCAGTAGTTTTTATTTTTAAAGCAATTAAAAAAAAAGTTATTTGGCGGACCGTTTATATCAGATATTTGCAATCTAGGATGTTGTTGGGGGCGATATACCATCCACATGTTTAATAACGCATCTTTGCTGGAGAAGGCACATGTAGTAAAATTCGCAGGTATCGATCTTTTATCGCGTGCAAAATTTACTGCTTGCTTTGACTTAACAAATTTGGAAACACGACTTTAATAACCTAGGCAAGGTTAGTATATGAAGGAAGAGCACAATAAAGAGCACCAATCAGCGTTAAGAACAATTTTTTAATTGCGTTTAATTGTAAAACACATCGAAGAGTGATGTAAAGTCTTACACTCTGATTAATAATTCAAAATTATCCAAAAAAAAACCAACACTTTCTTGGTTCCGGTTATTTTTTAACGAAATGCTAATTGCTGTCTATTAACGCTTTTAATTAACAACTTTGAAAGAATTTTAATTTCTTATTCAAGCATACGTCAATCTCACTTACGGGAAGAAGGCATACATTAACTACAAAACCTTTTAAGTTACTCATACATTATCATACAATTAAAGACGGACTACTACCACTAATTGAATAACAAATAGTTTAACAAACATACATACATACATGCTCAGGGCTATTGTCAATATGTACTTACTCTGTACTAGTTTTATTATTAATCATACTAAGATATTGAGCACGTGCTTCACTGTGCATTTTCTTCTTAAGGTCGTTCATCTTTTGACGTTCATGTTCAATGACATGATGACCTGTAATGACAAACGTAATAAATCAGGAACTTATGATTGTAATGTGAAAGTGATAAAAATTTACCCTGCTGAGCCAATAACAATTGGCGATTGCGTTCAATTTCCTTAATGGAATCAAAGATTTTTGTGGTGGCCCCTTGTGAGGATATGGGATTGTCTGTGGTTACTTTGGAAATGCGATCGATATCATCCTGTGAGGGTATACGTTTCTCCAAAGGATTAACTTCGAAGTCATCACTGCCCAACGATAAATTAAAACGTATGCCTTGTGTAAATGACTCGCAAGATTTCGAAATACTGTCTTCTTTATATTCGTCTGTTAATTCATCCTCATCTATGTTGACTACTTGCAGCTGAGCCCGCTTTGGTGTGCTACTGGTGGCTGTCGCAGAGCTGCCAAATTCAATTTTATTATTGAAAAACATATTCTCATTGACACTCTTCGACATAACATCCTCGGTATTACGTTTGGGACACAAAATTTCCGCCGAACCAAATAAAGATTGTGACATTATGCCAATAGCTTTCCCTATATCATAGGGTTTGTTAAGCGCATTATGCTGTTTAGACTTGTTAGCGTGATTTTTAGTGCGATTTAGGGAATTTGTTTCACTGGCTTTATTATTATTATTTATGGGATTTGAAGTCTCTGT
The DNA here is from genome assembly GCA_936449025.2 of Sarcophaga subvicina. Taxonomy (NCBI): domain Eukaryota; kingdom Metazoa; phylum Arthropoda; class Insecta; order Diptera; family Sarcophagidae; genus Sarcophaga; species Sarcophaga subvicina. The sequence continues at coordinate 89,389,231 of OW388081.2, read as the reverse complement.
GCTTGAATGATGTTGCATTTCTTTGTCTTTATCAGCAATTTGTTGCAATAAAATTTTCTCTTCACTCTTCAGCTCCTCATGATAGGCATGCCATTCGGATTCTTCCTCCAAGTATTGAAATTCCAAATCCTCAAATTGTTTGCGATCATTGTCAAGAGATTCACTAATATTTTTCAGTTCTTCTTTAAGGCATTCGTTGTTTGGTTTCTGTTTTAGCATGTCCTTGAGCCTGGGATAAGAAGAAAAAGGAAGTTTACTAATTAATCACTTGTTGTGAGTTTCGAAAACTAGACTCGCCAATGAATATGGACTTCTTCAGAGTCAGTGCCAAAGGAATTCGGAATGTAACATGTTAGGGAAACTCATAAGGGGAAACTCAAGACGATTTTCCAATTTCGAAAAGCCGACTTGCAGCTACCTGACTATCACGATTTGGGAATAAATATGCTAATCTTATGAGACTATGAACAAACGATGGAAAAGAATAAAAGAAAGCATACGTCCTTCCCAGCTCTATTACAAATTCATAAGTTGATAAGGTTTGCTACAATGCAGTGAGTGCAGTATGAAAAGGTATTGTAAACGATTAAAGGCTCCTTATGCCTTTCAAAAATGAATGACAATAATGCTGTACCACGTATAATACAGCTCTGAAGAGCTTATTCGAGAACCCAGATAATTTCCTTTCATGTAATCGAACTCAAGTGATTATTAAAGGTCGGCTTTCTTTAGACAGAAAAACTTACAAGCCCAACTAATGGCTTATAAGTTTAAATACTGGGATAACCTAAAAATGTTTTTCTCGTCGAGTAACGAGGAGACTCAATACCCCTTAATACTAACAATTATGGTTACGGAATACAGATTCCTTGCAGTTTAATTAAGAAGAGTTAGGGATGGCGAAACAACAAATTTCGTCAATAACAGCACTTAATGGTAGAGCGTAGGTTAGGTTAGGTTAGAGGACGTGTACTTGGCAATTAAGTCAGATACAGTACCCGGAGGTCGAATTGACACATTGTACAACGTCCTAGTTTCTCACACCACTTATGTTGTGTGTGTTAATTTTATACATGAGTGGTGGGACCTACAGTTAAAAGTCGACTCCGAACGACAGTTTTTGAGAAACTTTTTCATGGCAATTTTATTTACTCAAAGAGTTTTTGCCAGAAATCTGCTGAGAGGAAATCGCCGAAGAAATACTTTTTGTATTTTGTTGTGATGTCTGGCCTGGGGCTCGAACCCTGGCTTTACGTCTAATAAGCCAACACACTACCTACTAGACTACGGCGACTTCATGGTGGAGCGTAGAATTCGGGATAATAAAGAGCCAGTTCATCCAGAGAGCAAAATTTCTTGATTACGGATTAGTAATCCAAGGAAGACGCCGTAGTCCAATAGGTAGTGTGTTGAGTTATTAGACATGAGGCCGCGGTTCAAACTGGGTCAGTTGCCTGTTGCAACTTTCTCTCAGCTGATTTCTGGCAAAAACTCTGAGAGCAAATAAGAATTGTCATGAAAAGTTTCTCAAAAATCTGTCGCTCGGAGTCGATTTTAAACTGTAGGTTCTGCCACTTATTTATGTATAAAATTAACACACATACACAACATAAGTGGAGTGAGAAGCTAAGTCGTAATCCTAACTGAAGGATTGTAATTACCAATTATGTTATGTAATCCAAGGATTATGCATCAGTGATCTCTACCACAATGAAATAATTTCGAAGTGCTGACGAACCTTCAGAGACCAATTTATCAAACAAATTCCTGTTTAGCGATCGATAATATATCGATAATATAGAGCAATAACAGAAGAAGTGGGAATGGTCTCATCCTTCTGTATTTTATTGCCGCTCCTGTAAAATTCGTTTTGGCGAGGACTCAGCCTCCTCGCATAAACACCTGATTATAAAGGAGCTGAATGGAGCGTTATGGTACAGACAGGCTTTCTATCCTATGGGGCTGGGCACTATAATAAAGAACGTTCCATAAACCTCAACTTTCGATGAGTAGAGTAGGACACCGATCATGTGAGCGATGTCCGCAACTATCAAAAATTAGTACACGACCTATCTAATCTGTTAAGAGACTAAATTATCCGCATATCAAGGATCAAGCAAGATTCAACTTCGTCACAGGCTATCAAGGCTTGCTGCCCTATAAATAGCAGACATTTTGAAGAATCTAGAGTTATACACCAGTATTTTTCTCTTGACCTGATTTAGAATTCATTCCCGACTTCTATTTTTGATTTAAATCATCCCGTATAGAACTCCATCTGAGCTCTGCTACTTTGGGAAGAGTCAACCGGAGAGGGAGTATTATAATCTTATGTTGGCGAAATACGTAGTCTACCAAATCTAGTACTGGTTGTTAGTTGTTGTTGTTTTTAAGGCTTTCAGTTTAAGGTCACTAACAGATCAATTGTAGGGATTATAATAAACATCCTGGTGACCCAAAAAGCACAGACGATATCTATTTCGATTCGTAAGATAATTCCTTCGAATCATACGCTGTAAAGCACTGTGTTTCGGAAACTTTTCTTTCGATTCGAAGTACATAATAACCTCTCAGTTTTATAAAATACAATTACTTTCTCCGCTTTACTTACTTCTTAACCTGATCCATTTTCATTTCAATGGATTGTTTCAATTTAGCCTGTTGATTTTCTTCCATAACTCTCGTTGCATTGCGTTGAGCCTCTAATCGATGTATCTTATCCTGCAACATATCCAAGATATTTTCCAACTCCTGCTTCGATAACGATAAACCATCAAAATCCGACTAAAAAGAAAGAACGAACAAAAGCTTTATTAAGTCAAAGACTTAAAGATTAAATCAAATACTGACCTTTCTCACATTGTTCTTGTCTTTCTTAACTTCCTCGGATTGAGCAGGACTGCTAGCGCCTGCTAAATGAGGTAGACTGCCACCTGCATGATTATTACCAGATTTGAGGAGGGTACGAGGAGCAGGAGCTGGTTTCTTAGTGGGCTTGGGTGAGTTTTGCAAAGAACTGGGCTGTTTTAGATTCAATTTAAGATTGTTAATGTTCTTATTACTTCTGGCGGCAGGCGTTGTTGTGGTAGTGTTGTTAGCAGGTTGGGGCGGCTGGTATCTGCTGCACTCCTCTATATTTTGTATTTCTTGTTGTAGTTTTTCGCCAAAGGTTTTCAAAAGATCATCAAACTCCTGTTGCTTATTGGATTTGGTGTTGTTTAAAGCGTGAGAGTCCGCTTTTTGCTGAGCAAACATGCCCGCAAAGGATTGATCTCTTTTAGGCGACATGCAATTGGTACGGATTTTAGTGCGTGGCGACTGAGGCACATATTTGCCAATAACCACGTTTTCATAGCTGGACTTGGGAGAAGATACCAATTGCCCGTTAACTTCAACGCGATTTTGGCCCACTAAACGTACATTTTCATAGCCCGAGGAAAAACTGCTGCTGTTGGATGAATGATCATGAGAGTTTGAAGAAAGATTGTTTAAACTGCCCTTTAGGGGCTGATTAGACAGAGAAGAGCCTGATAAATCATTATGAAAGGGTGACTTTTTATCTCGCGGCAGAGAACCATTGGTTTTTATACGATTTTGCACAATGGGTGAGGAATTCATGCTGCCACAGTTACTCGAATTTGGATTTTGATTCTGGCGATCGGTATATTCCGAGCATATCTTTAGCATGTCATCCAAGTGGACCTTCTCATCACGCGGGATATTTGCATTCCCATTGCATTCTTTCGTCTCTAAGGTGGTATTGATTTCATTGTTTATGGTGGTCATGGGAAATATTTGCATGTTACCCAATTTGGGATAACGATCATAGGCACTGAGAGAGGCCTTATGGCTTTCATGGGCATTTTTCAATTTCACCAAATAATCGTTGTTTTTAGAGCTGCTGGCGGAAGACGTATTACTTTCCTGTTGCAAGACTTTCGCGTTTAACGGTATATTATCGTATATATTGCCATTCAATTTCGCCGAATTGTTGATTTGTTTCTGCGCTGCAGCATTATGCCAGGCATTATTCAAATTCTTTTCATTACGTTGGTTTTCTGCCAAGTTTTGGGCAAATTTGTGATATTTTTGTCCCAAAACATCTTTTGCTGGCATATTTACGGTTACCAAATCCGCCGTAAATACCTTGGGACATTGAAATCCATTAATATCAATGGGTAATAAATTGTTATACGTTTGTGAGCTGGTCGTTATGGTTTTGCTAAAATTTTTCTCCGCTTGATCCTCTTGCCTCAAAGAAGGCTGTATGGTGGTCTCATAGAACGAGTCAATTTGATAATTTGTTATCTCACTGCTGGATGAGGTATTCGTGCTATTGCAGCTTTTGTTAGAGTGCCTCTGCCGCTCTTGGGCAAAATCCAATTGAGGCATCGAGATTCTTTCATTTGAACCCATGGCTGTGCGTATCTGTTGGGCTTCAGCTGGATTATTGAAACGCAAATAGTATGACTTTCCTATGGTTATCATGGCACCCTGTGTCAAATTCACCTCATCATCGATTTTATGGCCATCGATAAGTATACGCGCATCACGTTCGGGTACCAAAGTAACCTCGTTCTCTTCACTGCGATAGATGGTACAATGCACTGGCCGTATGCCAGTGCCATTTAGCGATATACTGCAGCGGGTTGAGGAACCAATGGTGGTGTCACCTAAAAAAGGGGGAAAAATAAGGAAGTATTTTTAAAGGATTATAGTTTAAGAGAGCGAATTCTACTCATAGAAGGCAATGCGAAATCAATTAATCAGTCCAGAGGTGAACTTATTGCCTCATGGAACATACATATATGGTTTCTATTGCCACTGTATATAGACTAGGGATACTGATTACTCCAGTAGCTATCATGCTAAGCAGCTGTATAAACACCCTTTGTGAATCTGGTAATCATAACTATCTCAGAATAACTTCAACTTCTTGTAATCGTGCAATTCAAGTGGAATTCGGAAATCAAATGCCATACGCCTCTGCTTCAACTTGAAGCCATATGGTTATCGATACGTTAGAAATATGGCAAATAAGATGATCTGCTATCACAAAGGGACTTATGTTGTACTAGCTATAATTAATCCAGGCTCGCTGTGCAGCGCACTACTGGCAAGTTTACTCGAATATCATTGCTCCACTTGTAATTATAAAAGGATAAACTCCCTTTGCATAAAGTCACCATAGTCTAGGCCATGGTTTAAACCCCAGGTCAGACATCTCGACTTCCTCTCAGTAGTCTTCTGGCAAAAACTCTGAGAGTAAATAAAAATTGTCATGAAAAGTTTCTCAAAAAATCTGTCGTTCAGAGTCGACTTTATTTATTTTTTTATTTTATTTATTTTATTTATTAATCATAGCACAACAAGATAATAATCTTATAAATGAAAGTGCTATGGGAGGACATCAAATAGGAAAAAGTAATAACAAATCGCTCATTATATGAGTAATGAATTGTTTCAAGTACAGTATAAATAAAAATGAATAAGAATAATAACATGATTTAACCTCAGGAAATAGCAATCGATACAAAAAATTAAGATAAGAAAATGAGTATAAACTGTAGGTTCCGCCACTCATGTATAAAATTAACACACACAACAGTGTGGTGTGAGAAACTAGGTCGTAATCCTGACTGAAGGGTTGTAATGACCAATTATGTATGAATATACCGTAAAATTATGTTTGTGAGGGACTGATTTAATGAAGATATTTTCAGAGGGAAATTTCATCATCGAACAAGCATTGTGCTACTTTCAATATGGCCATGCCTTTCGTTTGGAAAACACTACAGTGGTCGCGAAACTTATACGAAAATTTAATGTGAGAACTCTTAATTACATATATCTCATGGCCTATTCTGTCCAGAATTTTGATTCTATCGATAGCTCAAGGGCCAAAAATGGGAATTTTCGGATCTTCAGAGCAAAAGTCGCCAATTGGAATCCTAAAACCAAATCTTCTATTCACACTCTATCCATTTACGTGTATGTAACCGTATAGAAAGGGGTTTCAGTATTGAAGCAAATCATTTGTCCATGGTGGAGCAGGAATTTACTGCATTGAGTACTACTGCTACCAACACAGTTTTCTGCTTTAATGATATGTTAGAGCGAAGTCAATAGAGTATAGCAAGTAATACCACGACTAGAATGAAATAAACTACACTGGGGATTAGAGCAGCTGACCGACTGCATGTACAGCCTGTCTATCAATCTGCAGTGACACTGACTTTTGCACATCGTTCACCAAATACAAACAACAAAATATTTATAAATACTACGCCGGTTAGCTTTAACACAGTGCTGCTCTTATTTCAACCGCCACTATTTGTGTGCTATTTCTCACAATGCTGCTGTTGTTATAGATCTTATAAAACTGGACAATTGTACAGCATGTTCGCAAATCTATTTGGTCAGTGTCAAAAGAGCATTTGTCCCCCGCCGGTCATAGCTTCTCATACCGCTTATGTTGAGTGTGTAAAATTTATACATGAGTGGCGGAAGCTACAGTCGATTCCGACAGATTTTTGTGAAACTTTCAGTGGAAATTTTATTTACTCTTAGATTTCTTTACCAGAAATCTGCTAAGAGGAAGTTGCCGAAGAAATATTATTCCCATATTTCGTTTTGTTGGAGATATCTGACCTGCGATTTGAACCGTGGTTTCACGCCTAATAAGCCAACACACCAGCTACTAGACTATGCCGACTGTAATTTATATACTCATAAAGACATCAATATGATCGTCGTAATTTATCGCCAGGACGTCAGAACAATGGTACCATGGCTGACATAGAAATATACCAGCATGTAATTCTGTACCCACCTCAGAACCAAACGAAACGGCAAAGGCAACATAAGCTGTGATGACAGATTTAGTCGTCTAGACTTGACTTGCTGCAGTAACACTAGCATTTTATATTTTTCAGACAGTTTGATAATCCAAAGTCCGTTCTGTGATGTTTTGATTGAGTTGTAGTTCTCTGTTCACTATCGGAAGAAAGTTGCTCCGATATTTTTAGGAAATTTCACAAGAAGCCAACAATATCACACATTCTCGTGGAAGGTATCTTTATAGAGCAGAAATGAATATTTCTTTCGATATTTGAAAAATATTGTCATTTCGACACATTAGGCCGGTGTACGTATCCTATAGCATCGTCAATGGATCAACGGAGGACTTTGATGTTTGTAAGCGAGGTTATCTATCCTATTGGCTGGACCCACCTCAATAATTGTTTGTAGCTGACTCCACAGTCCATCATTCATACCCTTTGCACCCAATCGATCCCAATAAAGGTTCCAGCGCTTAGTCCAATTAATGATCTGAGCTCTGCCAATGAACTTTACGGTTTTACAGTCTCTTACATACACTGTCAAGTGTTAAAAGAAATTGTATACTATGGATAAAATTCTAACAATCATCAAACTTAACGTTCCCCACTTAAGGACGGTACCCGAAAAAATTTGGCAATATTTTAAAAGTTTTTGTAAGTTTTGTTTGTTTTTTACAATTTTAAAAACTGGCAATAACACAATTTTAAAACAATGAATCCCAGCCTCTTACATACATTGAGCGTCAAAACTTTTACCACTTAAGGAGAGTGCCCGAAAAAATTTGGCAATATTTTGAAATTATTTATATTTTTTTAATTTTAAAAACTGGTAATGACACAATTTAAAATAAAAATAACGGTAATTTATTAATGTATATACTTTTTAATGTACAGTTACTTTTGACACTCACTGTAGTTATTCGATGACTTCATATACACATGACTATATAAATAAATCTATTGATTTTGGAGATCACAGGTCTTATTCTCGCTCAAAAAGTACTATTATTATCGACAATTGTGTGAATTTGAAATTTCTATTTTCTTTCTACTCGAATTTTAAGTGATACGTACCACTCGTCACACAGTTTATTATTGAAGCGAAGACCTTGTCATTGATTGATTAGAAACGACCTTGTTAACCCATAGAATATCAAAACATTTATGCATGCATTGAACGAACATTTGTTATTGAATCTCTTTTGTGAAAACCCACTTTAAAAATAAAATTTAAAAAACAAAAAAAAATTCTTAAGAACTACAAACTAAACACACAACACCCAGACAGCTCAACTGGCAAAACAAAGCCCGGCTTCTTGGAAATTTAATGAAAAACTGAATTCAAATGCTGACTGTTTAAATTTTGCGATAATTTTTTTTTTAAGAATTTTTAAAATTCATTTTCAAAATTAGAAAAACAACAACAAAATAGCTTTTAAGAAAAGTATCACCACCACCACACTTTAACACCCAGACGATAACCAGCAGCTTGGCATGCTAGCCACCACCAGCAGAAATATTTAAAAAAAAAAATTTATTTTTTTCTTCATGCTTCACTTCTTATCAAATGACAAGCATTCCAAAGCTAAAAACAAAAACAAAAAAATATTTTTGTCTCCCATATATCGTGTTGTGTCTCCATGAGACTTAGAGTCTGTTTTTCCAAGTCCAATCAGCGCCATTGGTATTGTAAATGGAAACGCAGATTTATTTTTCAATTTCAAAACGAAATTTTTTTTTTTTTTGGTTTCAATCAACACGGCTATGCATTCTTATCTAATTAATGCCGTAAAACCTTTAGCTTTTTTTCATGGCTTATTTAACAAATATTTACACCATTTCCACCCCAAAATAGTTTCAAACTCTTATCAGTTGAGTTTCAGAAAAAGGTCACTTCTATGTATGCCAATTAATTTATTTGTTAATATGGTGGACATGATAACAAGTTTGAAATACAAAACAAGATTGCAACATAACATAGGTTTAATTACACTGCGTGGTAAAATTAAATCAATATTTTAAAATTGGTCTTTAAATTTTGTATTATGAGTGGTATTCTAATTATTATGAAAGGGGGAACAGAAATATTTATTGATCAAATATTCATTGACAGTTGACTCGTTGGAATTGTTGTCTCAAAGATGGAAACAGTGCCAATTCAATAAAAGTAAGGCAAGGGCTCAATACACTTCCAAGATATTCGATAGAAATGTAACACGTTGTAATTTAATCGAAATTTTCTCTTTTTGCTGTCGAAAGAAACTTACTTAGTTAATCATTACAACCTTCTAGTCAGACTTACGATTTAGCTTCTCACACCATCCACGTTGTGTGTGTGTGTTAATTTTTATCAATTGTTTCATGACGATTCCGAACAACATATTTGCGAAGCTTTTCATGACAATTTTATTTGCTGTTAGAGTTTTTGCCGGAAAACACTGTGGAGGAAGTTACCTAAAGAAATATTTTTTTCATATTTCGTTATGTTCGAGCTGTCTAATCTATTGCTTGAAACACGAGCTCTCGTCTAAGAAGCCAACACACTATCTACCTTCTGTTACTTGCGCGTTTGCTAGATGATCAAAGTGTTGGCACGTTCCGTTGAATTTCCGACTAGCTTCTTTTCTTATTTGCTAAGTTAGATGAGATAAGCAGCGAATTCACTTGGAAGTCTATTTCCCAATGCACATTTGAAGCACATTTACGTACACGAAAGAGATGATCTTCCAAATTTTCTAATTTGCGTCCCTCAGATTTGGACAGCCGTACAGAAAATCCTTTTTTTTTATCAGAATTCTTCCAAAATATGAAATTATCAGGGAGTCCCATGCTATTATTTATGAGTTAACATACATAATTGGCTATTACAATCCTTTAGTCAGGATTACGACCTAGTTTCTCATACCATCCGCGTTTTGCGTGTTAATTTTATCCAGGAATGGCAGGACCTACAGTTTAAACTCTATCCGAACGACAGATTTTTTTGAGAAAAATTTTTCGTGGTCAATTTTGTTTTTCCCTCAGAGAAAAAGCCAGCCAGAAATCTGCTGAGAGGCAGTCTCCGAAGAAATATTTTTCCATATTTTTGTTTAGTTGTAGATGCCTGACCTAAGGTTTGAACCGAGGCCTCACGTATACTATACTAGCGACTACTATGGCTACTTCATTATTTATTACTGTCGTAAAAAGGTGCCATAGTACAGTCCAAAATCTACAGTGATGTGAAAAATAATAAGGACAGTACCCACCCAAACTTACATTATATTTAAAACCGAATAAAAACTCGAAAATTCTTTCTTATTTAAACGACTTATTTTTTCTTAAACGGTAGAAAAAGATTAAAACCAAAATTTTTGCTATTCCTGTAATATATTTTGATTTTTTTGTGATTTTGTATGAATGAATGTAGTTTAAGGTGTTTAAAAAATAAAATAAGGACACTTCATGAAATCTTAAAGCTATAACTAACCTAAGTAAAACTAAATAGATATTTATACTGAATATTGTTGCATGAAGCCTTAGTGCCACATTAGTACTTTGTTGCAGATCCTTTGTTATCCAGAACAGCAGCACAGCTTCTAGGCATTCAGTCGACCAAATTTTGAGAAACATGCAGCGGTATTGAGTTCCAAGCATTCTGTATAACATTCCAAAGCTCGTCGCAATTTGTTGGACACTTTCCCCTGATTGCCCTTTTAACTTCGTTCCACAAATTTTCTATTGGCTTCAAATTAGGGGACTGTTCTGGCCATTCTAAAACATTAATTTTTTTTGTCCTGGAACCACTTCTTTGTGTACTTTGCCGTATGCTTTGGCTCATTATCCTGCTGGAAGACCCATTTGTGCATTGTATTTTTCAAAATTTCGGTGTAATCACCCGATTTCATTACATTCTGGATACGATATAGAGGACGCACACCATAATAAGAGAATGACACCCATACCATGATGCTACCGCCACCATGTTTTAACGTCTTTAAATTATATTTTGGATTGAATTCTTGATGGTTAGGTCTTCTTACATGGTAAGATGTAAGAATTCAATCCAAAATATAATTTAAAGACGCTAAAACATGGTGGCGGTAGCATCATGGTATGTGTGTCATTCTCTTATTATGGTGTGGGTCCTCTTTATCGTATGCTTATTATTTTTCACATCACTGTATATAGGATATCCCTTTAATACGTACCCCAAACCGAGTGTCTAGACAAGCTTGAGGATGCTTCTCGGTGTCAACACGAATATCACCTGACATGCATTTAAGTGTTTCCTTCTTGAATTCATTGATACCTCACGGGTTCCAAGAATATGTTCTGATGATTCATTTTCATCATTACAGACTCTATATGTTGTATTCTAAAAAAATGCTCTTTAAGTCTACAGTGCTTGATCAATTATGATTGCTTCTGGGTGGCCTAAAGCAATTACTTGACAAATGTTGAAATTGCCACAATATTCATTTGGTTTGATTAGGGTCTCTGCCTCTTTGAGTCTGGAGTGCACGGTGAAAAGACTGTTTAGCAAGCTCACGTCATTCGTGTATAGTGTAATGCATGATTGAAATCTCCTCCTATTGTAATTTCCAAAACAAAACTTAAGATTATCTCAAGCCCGTTTAGTTTGAGGAGAGTCTTTCTTCTTTCTGTCTCTTTATCTCACTGTTTCCTTTTATTCTTAACTTAAAGATCTGGCATAGGCGCCTTCATAGTTAACGCTTTTTCTTGCACGTAATCATACTCGCATTGTGTTTTAAAATCCGTACAGATGGGGTGGGCCATCTATCGGTTTAAATTTGAAACATCGATTATATCGAATCTGACAATACTTATGCCATTCTATTCTGTCGCAAAATACAGGATATTATCCCCTCTGAACGTAATGAATCGATTTACGCTTAATCAACGTTGGGTTTTATTGGACCAACGACAAAAAAAAAATACCATCTTTTCGAATGGAGCTCATTCTTGTCTTGGTGGGTACATTAATAAGCAAAATTGCCGTATTTGGGGCTCAGAAAAGCCACACGTGGTCCACAGAAGACCAAATGCACCCATTACGAGTGACTCTTTGGTGTGGTTTGTGCAGTGGAGACATCATTGGTGCATATTACTTTGAAATGAAAGGACGGCGCAAGCATTACGGTCAATGAAGACATCTATTGTACCATGATAACCGATTTTTTTGTACCCGGTCTTCATGGTACGATTGATGGGAACGATGTTTGGATTAAACAGTATGATGCAACTTGCCGCATCAATTTATTGCATCAAACGTTTAACGTTTAATTAGCCGTAATGCTGATGTCAATTGGACGCCAAAAAGTTGCGATTTGACACCATTGGACTATTTTCCTGGGGGAGCCATTAAGAAAATTGTTATGCCGACTAAATAGAGACAATAAAGCATTTGAAGGCCAACATTCGTGATGCCATTGCTGATATACGACCCCATACACTCGTAAAAGTGCACGAAAATTGGTCCAATCGACTAAGGTATTGTAAGGCCAACCGCGGCAGATGTATGAATGAAATAATATTCCATTTCTAACCGAAACAATTGTACTTGAAATTTTTAAATTTATACTTTTAAATTTCCCATCCTCTATTTACTAATTTATCACAAAAACTTGTTCAATCTTGACGTTTTTTTTTTTCAAATTCCAATGGAAATGGTGCAATACAGCCTTCGAAAAACGCTGCAATTATTGATTTTTATTTAGAAATCCTATTTCGAATATTTTTTAAATTTTTTTTAGATAAAAATAAAATAAAAATATTTGTGGTTTTAGTTTATCAATTTAAGATTGATGGAGGGAGACAAGACACAAAAAAAAGCAACAACAGAAAATATTTCTTTATCAGTTTATTGATGTAAAAAAAAACGAGGGTAGTATTTTTAGATTTTTTTTCATGGCCTGTCGTAAAACAATTTGATGTAATTTAATATTTTCCCATAAAATTTAATTTGTGGAGATAAATTATAAATAAAAAAAATATATATACATACGTACCAATGGGTATATTGTGTATCGTTACTGCCGTACTCAAACGTCCACCACCCAAACTGACCAGGTGAGGATCGTTTGCTGCCACACAAAATGACGGATCTTTTTTTGTCAACGACATCTAAAAATAAAAACAAAAACAAACAAATAAAAAATTGTTAAAAAACGAAATTAAAATGTTTATTTGAAATCTAAAACTTTTAAGAAAAAAAAAAAAAAATTTCTGCGTTTATATACGTTTATATACGTCTATGTACGTCTACACTAAGGTGTGTAACAGTGTGTAACAAAATGTGTTAAGCTTATTTAAACATTTGTTTCTCTGTGTATATTTTTTATAAGGGTTTCAATAATTTATTGTCTTAGAATTTGATAGGCATTGCAAGTCATTTCGAATGAATCAAAAGCATTTTATAAATCCCAAACGCACACATACACATACACAATCCAATACCCAAAGAAAATCTGTTCAATCGTTAGGTAGAGAAAGTCATTAAAAACAAACGAAAATGTTTTCTTTTTATCGACGAAAAGAAAACCATGAACCCAAAAATATGTTTGAAAATGTGTAATAATCTTGAAAAAGATTAAAATTTACGTTACGTTTAATAAATCATGGTGTACGGGCTAAAGGTAACAATGCCCAGGCAATGAGTCATTCAAGAAGTATGCATGTGGTTTACCTGCTGGGCTCATATAGTCACTGTATTACGCATTAATAATGAAGACGGAGCTTAAATTAATACTAACAAGACCCTAATGCTTAACGTAATAAAAAAACACTACTGATTAATGATTAATTGTAAGCTGCTGAGGCTATAATCAGGATGTGCACGCCCAAAACCTTAAGTTTAAGCAATTTTTTTAACCCACATTTGGGAAACACAATTTGCAGACATTTGATAAGTACCTACTGATCTGAAAAACAGAGGTAAATGCCCAACCCGTATTAAAATTAACAGGGTACCCATATCTTAAAATAAATTCACGTAATGCCTAGTTATCCCCTTTCAAATACCACGCTGTTCATACGAGCATTTTGGTTACGCCGTGATTTTAAGAACCATTCAAGTAGATCTCGTACAATGCCAGCTGACGAAACCATTCCCTTGTAAAAACTATCTTTCACACTAAAATACTTGCAATTCACACTGCTCCTGGTGAGATGTTGAAGAGAAGCACAAGAGATTTTAGGATTCAATCAATATCAGATGATTACAACGTTCTAATGATCATAAACTTGTAAAAGTTTACATGATTATATTAAATATGACATCCGTACATACATAATTGATCATTACAACCCTTCAATCATGTTTACGACCTAGTTTCTTGCAGCACCTATGTTGTGTCCGTTAATTTTATATATGAATGGCGGTTCCTACAACTTAAAGTCGACTACGGACAACAGATTTTTAAGAAACTTTTTTCAAGAAATCTGCTGAGGGGAAGACGCCGAGGAAATAATCTTTCATATTTCGTTTTGTTGGAGATGTATAAGCTGGGTTATGAACCGTGGCCTCACGTCTAATATGCCAGCACACTACTTGAATACGGCGATTTTTAAATAAGAACTCTAAGCAATTGTCGCGGCCGCTAGCAATTTTCATTCAATCCCTTGCGTTCACAAAAGGTGAAATCATCAGTATTGCAGTGAAAGGTATTAGATTTGAAACAATCGCTTGTAGTTATTGTCCGGAAACACTTCTACATGAAGATCTCTTCACAAGCAAAACTAGTAGAACTGACTTTATTCCGTAGCCCTTAGAACTCTTATCAGATCAATAAAAACTGAAATTAAACATATACGTAATGATATAACGGTGGAATCCCAAGCCGCATTGTTTCAAAGCTTACTTTCTCCACTGTTCGTGACTGTATAGTTTGTATACTAGTATGTGCAACTCGTTTTTGCAACTGGCCTGGTCTGGTACTAACGAATTTTAAATTGGGGTTTTAAGTACGCAAGCAAGCAGTAGTAGTTGTGTTTTAGCGGGTAGGGTGTTGGCTTATTGAAGTCGCCGTGGTCTAGTAGGTAGTGTGTTGGCTTATTAGACGTAAAGCCAGGGTTCGAGCCCCAGGCCAGACATCAAGACAAAATACAAAAAGTATTTCTTCGGCGACTTCCTCTCAGCAGATTTCTGGCAAAAACTCTGAGAGTAAATAAAATTGCCATGATAAAGTTTCTCAAAAATCTGTCGTTCGGAGTCGACTTTAAACTGTAGGTCCCACCACTCATGTATAAAAATTAACACACACAACATAAGTGGTGTGAGAAACTAGGACGTTGTACAATGGCTCACTTCGACCTCCGGGTAATGTACTTGTCTTAATTGACAAGTACACGTCCTCTAACCTAACCTAAACCGCTTCTAAAGTAAGAGGGCTATTCTGAGTAAGATGGGAAGACTACACTTTCTTGCCATAACGAGAGTGGTGAATAATAAGCAGAGGTTAAGTTGTCTAAATTAAAAAGTATATTTTGAGCTTAAAGAAGCAGAAGCATTCTAAAGGAAATGAGTATCTTTTCTATCGGAATTTCAATTGCACGACGGAAATAGCCCTGTATAGTTATCACAGAACTACTGGCTGGTGTCTCGATAGAACTTTTTTTGGGACCAACACTCAGGAGACGACCCCTATTCATGCAGTGCATTGTGTTGGAATGCAGCAAAGATAGTTTATATGAGGACGGAAAGAGGGAGTAGTGTATGACAAGTTCTAAGGGCAAGCTGTTTATTATTCCTTATACCTACAATGGGGAATTTATCATCAGCTATTTGGGAATTTAATTCACATTCAAATTGGCATCCCTAATTAACTGAATATTAAAACAAACTATGTATTGCTTGCCAACAAATTATGAACGGAAAGTTCACTTTTTTAAGTAGAAATTTTAACCCCTTTTATGATGATTATAAGATTTATTTTGATTTTTTTCTACTTCCTTCAAACAAAATCAAAAGCACAACAATTTTTCTTTCTATTGTTTCTTGTTTTAATTTTTCTCTGTCTTTCTTTCTTTCTTTTTAATTTTTTATTGTTTTTTTTTATTTCTGCAAAGGTTTGTTTATAACAATTAAAAAAAAATTACTGCGTATAATAAACAGGAAAAATTTAATTATATTTTCATACTCGTTTATTTGAACTTTTAAGTTGAAAGTGGGCTTCGTTTTATGAACTCAAAAGAAGTGCGTCAGTCAGTGACATGAAAACAATTTTTTATAATCCATCAGCCATACAAATAAGGCATGGGGCATGACAAGGCAAAGAAGGTAGGAAATGAATTTGAATTTGAATATTTACACCCTCGTTAAGAGAGAGACAATTTGAATTTCTTTTTGAATAAAACTACAACTATAATCATTAGTCATCATCATCATCATCTACTTTTACTCTACATTTGCATTTTGAATTCTATTTCACATTTCTACCATAAAACGACCTGTCAGTTTGATTTATTTTTTTTTTTCATTTTCATAAACCCTCTTAAATAAATGCAGCTTAACGTTACACTCGGCTTGCTGCGACATGAATTTGTATATTTTTCTATGTTTTTTGTCTCAAAAGAATATTGAATTACCAGGTAATATATTTTCTTATAAAAATATTCCAAAAATGCTGGATTAGATTACTGAATTGCAGTCAAAGCATAATAAAATACTGAAATATTGAAGCCAAGCTTTGTTATCGCCAGTCGTTGGTTGGCTTTTTGGTTCCACTATCAAAAGCATAAGCGACCCTACACGTAAAGACATCTATTCAGATCTATTCAGGCCGTACAGCTTGGCTGCCTTCCAAAATGTATCAATACAATGTTTGTATGCATTTGTACTACTGTATATAAGCTATGTAGATATGCAAAGTAACCAAACAATGCATCAACTATAAATCCGATGCCTGATTGCTTTTTGACTGCGTTAAAAATACACATTGACGACATTTTGAAATGGAATACATTGTATATATTTTGTACAGCGGCATTATGAAACACCATACTTTGTTCAAACACCAAGCAACTATCATTTTGGAAGGCAGCCCTTATTTTCTGAAAAGAATAATGTTACTACGACAGTAGCTTCTCATACTACTTATGCTGTTTGTATTAATTTTGTAGAGTTTAAAGTCGACTCTGAACGACAGATTTTTGGAGAAACTTTTCGAGGCAATTTTTATTTATTCTCCTAGTTTTTGCCAGAAATCTGCTGACAGGAAGTTGCCAAAGAAATATTTTTCTCATATTTCGTTAGGTTGGAAATATGTGACCTGGGGTTTGAACAGCAGC
This sequence comes from Sarcophaga subvicina, assembly GCA_936449025.2. Taxonomy (NCBI): domain Eukaryota; kingdom Metazoa; phylum Arthropoda; class Insecta; order Diptera; family Sarcophagidae; genus Sarcophaga; species Sarcophaga subvicina. Next base: position 89,372,099 of record OW388081.2, on the reverse strand, counting down.
CTTACGTCTAGTAAGCCATCATATTACCTACTAGGCTACGGCGACTTCAATACATACATAATTGGTCATTACAAAGCTTCAGTCAGGAAATACCCACATAAACGTAAATGAAATAAGCTTCACTGTAAGATTTTTAGTGAATTCAAGCTTAGCATTAACTCTTTATATGTAATTGTTTTACATTATTGTAATTGCTAAACTTTAATACTCTACTAGCTGTACCAACTAAAATAAATTTGAAGGAAAGACATTACACAAACGTCCAATTAATTTTGAATCATTTTATTGATTTTGTTTCCCGTTGTCCTGATGATTCAGATGAACGGGCCTGAGTAGTACGCATTCGATCAGTTTCTAACCTCACTTCACGTTGTCCGAGTGGTTCAAGCGGCATATACTCGAAGATTTTCTAGTCGCAATGCTCGTCTGATTCTGAGGCTCGTAATGCTCTTTTCTTCCGTGCTTGAGGTGTAGGTCGACCAATTGCTTGTCATTCATTTTGAATAATTTTCAGTGACGCCATCCATCGGAAATTAATCGCACCAACCTTCGCCGACACATGCGCAACAAGTTTGTTAAAGAATGCACAGTTTACGCTTTAATTCATTTTGAGTAATTTTCGGTGGCACCTCCTGTAGGAAATTGGTCATACCAACTTAGAAACCTTAGTCGGCTCATGCGCAACAACTTTGATAAAGTTCATAACATGATCAAATGTACAGTTTACGATTTAAGTAATTTTCAGTGGCGCCACCTATCAGATATTGGTCATACCAACATAGAAACCTTCGTCGGCTCATGCGCTACAACTCTGCTAAAGATCATAACATGATCAAATACACAGTTTACGATTCTATAAGGTACATACAAACAAACATTTATTTTTATATATGTAGACTATGGGAGGTGACACGCCCACTATAGCCAATCCACCCATTTTGTTCATATATACCTCAAAGTCGTCCATACAAAATTTGAGGACTCTAGCTGTTGCAGTTTATGAGATATGCGACATTAAATACTTATTGGTTATGTGGGCGTGGCACCTCGCCTACTTGAAATAATATTTTATATTGAAATTAAAAATAATATTGTGCTACATACACATAATCTTCAATGTACGATTTTCACTGACATTCACTGTACATTATTCTTATTGTAAGATTTTTGATGCAAATTTCACCGTAAAAAATAATCTTACGCTTTATTTTTAAAAAAATTTTGTAATAATTTAAAAAAAAATTAAAAACTTACGTAAATTCTTTTTTTTTACAGCCTTGGCCAATATTTAGTACAAATAAAAGAAATTTTTTTTATTTAACACTATGTTGTTAAAAACAATTAAAATATATGTAAACACCTTCTGTAGAAATTGATCAATATTTGATCGATACAATTAAGGTAAACAATTCATTTAAAAATGTTTATTAAAAAGTTTTTGTTTTTAATTTGTTTTAACACACGTAGAAATTCCATTTCATGCAATACTAATTACAAAATGCATTAAATTTTAAACATTTTTTATTGTAAATTTTGTAGAAAACAATTCCTTATTACATGAACAAATTACAGGCCATAAATTACGTGATTGAAAAAATTTCTTTTATGATCGTGAAAATATGTTTGTGTGTCAAAAATGCTTTTTTTGTAATTTTTTCAATTATTTTTATAACACATCAGTGCAAAATACAATATTTTTTCTTCTTTTTTTGTTAGTTTTTATTTACTTGAATGAATTTTTATTTTTAATTATTTTTTGTTATTTTTTTTTTTCTATTTTTCATTTGTATAAAATTTTATGAATTTGGTTTGGCAAACGAAACAATATTTTCGTGATTTTCAATTTTTAATTTTTTTTAATGAAATTTTTCTGCACTTTTAGATAAAAATAATACAAAAAAAACTACATTTTGTAAACAATTTAATTTTAATTTTTTCTTTTTTATTTTTAAATTTTATTCTGATTTAAAATTCTATTTTTAAAGAATTTTTTTTCAAACTATTTTCTTAACATTCGTTGTTATTTTTCAACTCCAATTGTTAAATTTTTTCTGCTCTGCTGCATTTGCGTATCGTCGTCACACAAACGCGTTCACTTTACAAAATTTGAATTTTCAAATTCAAAATAAAACGAAACACACTCTACCGTAAAGACAAAAGTTAAACTTGAACCGGTAAAAACGACAACGAAATGCAATTCATGACGTAAACTAAGCAACTGATGATTTTTGACTGAATTTTAATGACGTTGTCTACCAAGCAAAACGAAAAACACGAATGAATTCAACGTAGAACACATGCACAACACTCAGTCACCATCCAACTACAATTACACTCACACATACATATGCCACCATAAGCACACGACAAGCGAACAGCTGATATTTTTTTAGATACGACACTTACTCAACGAAAGAAAAAAAAAACACCGGCCGTTTTTGAAAAACAAACAATACACTCGCATTTGTAAAAACATGCACATCGCTTTGCATTTGTATATGTTCTCCATCTTATTGTAAAATTTTAAGGGTCAAAGAGCAAACAGTGTTGGAAAATTATTTAGAAGCGGCAGCTTAATGTTGTTTTTTATATGTATGATCAATATTCCCGGGGGGATGGCTCCTGGTTGGTTCGTTGGTTGATGCACACGGCATCATATACTGTCAACCTCATGGTAACCGCATTATGTGTCCCTTACAGGCAGTTCGTCTGATTAAGATATTTTAGAATATCATCGGATTCGATCATAAGTTTGCTAACGAAAGCGCTATCGTTGTGACAAAATAGTGTCGGCCAATTACACCAGAAGTACCCAGTTGTTCCCTTCTTTTCGTCATCATCACAGCGATGACCGTGATTATTATGCCGTATTCTCGTACGTCGTCGTAGGCTAGTAGGTAATGCGTTGGCTTACTATAAATACGTAAGGCCACGGTTCAAACCACAGCTCAGACATTTCTAGCAAAGCGAAATATGAAAAAGTATTTCTTCGGCGACTTCCTCTCAGCAGATTTCTGGCAAACCCTCTGAGAGTAAATAAAATTGTCATGAAAAGTTTTTCAAAAAATCTGTCCTTCGGAATCGACATTAAACTTTAGATCCCGCCACAACAACAACGCACATAACATGTGTGGTTTGAGACTCCGCACTGAAGGGTTGTAATGATTAATTATGTACGTGTGTATGTATTATCGCTTTACTATGAGAGTATCCTTTTGTTTTTCTTATGTTCATAGTTGCCGTAGTCTAGTAGGTAGTCACAAGCCCGTGGAGCAAGCCCAAACTTTAATTTATTGAAGAAAACGAAAAAATGTTGAACACTTTCCTCCAGCAGTCTTCTGGAAAAAATTCTTAGAGTAAATAAAGGGTGTTTTTTATAGAGGTATAGAACTTTAAGTTGGCCTTACTTTTCAAGATGGCGACCGATTTAACAGCTGTCAAGTGATTTATTCTCAGTTTGGTTTGGCAATTCGGAAAACGTATCGCGCACTACGTCCATTTTATCGTCGACAAAATCGATCATCAGAGCAGTTAATTCGATTAACCATGAAGGATCTTGGTTTGCGTGCTTACAAAATCCAACTTGTGCAAGATTTGAAGCCAAACGATCATCAAGTAAGGCGTAGATTCGTCGAATGGGCCCAAAACGAGATTACCGTTGTTCCCGATTTTCAGAAGCGAATTTTGTTTAGCGATGAAGCGCACTTCTGGTTGTATGGCTACGTCAACAAACAAAACTGCCGCATTTGGAGTGAAGGTAATCCCCAAGTGTATGTGGAAACACCGTTACATCCAGAAAAACTGACTGTTTGGTGCGCTTTATGGGCTGGTGGAATCATTGGTCCGTACTTTTTCAAAAACGATGGTGGCCAGAACGTTACAGTCAATGGTGATCGGTATAGAGCCATGATTACTAACTTTTTCATTCCTGAATTGAATAACCATGATGTCCAGGAGATGTGGTTTCAACAAGACGGCGCAACATGTCACACAGCTCGTGCCACAATAGATTTATTGAAAGAGACGTTTGGTGACCGCCTAATTTCACGTTTTGGACCTGTGAATTGGCCTCCAAGATCTTGTGATTTAACACCGCTAGACTACTTTCTGTGGGGCTATGTAAAGTCATTGGTCTATGCGGTAAAGCCACAATAGCTTGACCATTTGGAAGACAACATTCGCCGTATTATTGCCGATATACGGCCACAAATGTTGGAAAAAGTCATCGAAAATTGGACGTCCAGATTGGACTACATCCGCGCCAGCCGTGGCGGTCATATGCCAGAAATCAGATTTAAAATGTAATGCCACAAGATTATCTTTCGGATAAATAAAATTCATGTCAATCGAATAATCCATCGTTGTGTTATTGCAACTTAAAGTTCTATACCTCTATAAAAACCACCCTTTACAATTGCTATGACAACTTTAAACTGTAAAATTAACACACGCAATATGGGTGGTAGGAGAAGCTAGGTTGTAATCCTGACTAAAGGGTTGTAATGGCCAATTAAGAATTAAGAAAGTACGTCCTCGGTCACACCAGCTTGCATTTTGAAATTAATTACTCGCTGGAAGAAGAGATCAATCAAGGGTATTCCCTAGCAGCAACCCGAACCTATGTTTTCCATGAACACATGTAAAGAGTAGCTGATTCCTTACACATCGGGGTCCCAGAACATAGAGAGCCTCGATTGTTTCGGAATCTGTAACGTCCTACTTCGTCATGTGTTGTCCTACGACTGCTATTAAGGGGGATATATGCAGATACATATATCCGTTGAAGAGCATATATCAGATGCTGTTTAATTTCCCATGGTGCATTGGCCTTAGTATGGCAGAGACGGGATACTGAAAACTTCTAAAGGTCTCACGCTATTCTCTTTAAAATATTATAAAGGTGTACACTGTACTGCATAATCGGTATTCACGTGGGATAAATGGTTTCTTCCTCCCAGAAGACCTAACCATAAGTTATTATTATTATTATTGCCAACTATAAATTAGATATGGAAAGTCCCGTTGCCCTAGAATGGTCATATGTAGGAGCATCCCGAGCAATTTTGTAGCCGACAAATTTGCTACTGTAGGCACAGTACTGCCAAATAGATGTTTACTTATGAAAGCCAGGCTATACTGCATATCTTATATGGCTTAATGCAGGTTTCAATCCCAGCAACCCTTGATCTTCGTCATTTCATAAACTGTTTGGTGTTTTCAAGTTAGCGCCTTAGACTTGACGAACGTTAGAGAATTCTTCGACTAGACACAGTCTTTAAGGTAAACCCACGAAAGAGACAAAAACCGTCGGTTGTCATATGGCCATTGGGCTTTGAATTTGCATCTGCACAGCATAAAATAGTTGGCGCTATTACTATAATCCCCCTGACTGTTTAAATACAATAAGAAATCATCCCTGAAAATTACAAAGAATTTCTTCAGCATATTTTTTGTTACATGATCCTCCTTAATGATGCTTTGAAAAGCAACAACAAGAACGGCAATACGAACATTTGAAGAACTTTCTTTAAACGTTTACATAGGACTAGAGATACGTCCTACATAAACCATTAGCCAAATGCCTCATTGAATATGAAGCAGATACCCACAGGCACATGCGTTTTTTATCTTTTAGGCCGTGTTTAAAAGAGAAATTGGCGCGCAGGCTTATTAATGCAAGCAAGCACTCGCTTATCGTCTGTTTGTGTTCTTTTTTGTTCTTTTTATTGTTGTAACTAAAGGTGTAGATTAAGAAAACAACCCTTATTGTAAACATCCTGTAGCATTGCTATTGTAAAGGCAGGTCATAGAGAGAGGGAGAGAAAAAAAGGAAAAGGTATTGCAAAGGAAAAGAAGGTCATTGTACAGGCTGGCTGTCATATCTTTTGTAAACAATTTTTCACAAAATTTTCAATTACAAAATACGCACAAATCAAATTGAATTGAATGAACGTCAGAAGAAAAAAAATGCATTTTCATGTGGTTGCAATATGTTCTGCAGACAAAGACAAACATGTATAGACAGACTATGGCGTGGTTACATAGTCGTGGAGGGAGCTGATGTTTTCTTTTTCTTTCTTATTCGCAATTTTCCTAAAATTTATGATTTCATTTTCGTATTGCAAATAAAGAATAAAACAAGAACATGCCAGGGAGTATTAGTAGGTCAGGTACTGATTGTACAAGTACCCTACAGCACAAGGTAGTGTGCTAGCGCAAAAGTTGAAGGGAACTGTGTCACTGGGGAAGTGTTGTTGATGCCAAATGTATTCAAATTTTATTAATTTCGCTGCAGTTGTAATCAATCACAACGAATTTGTTTCTATGTATATAGGACGTTATTGGCAAGAGAACCTAGATCTACCTCAAGAATAAAACTCCCGTGACAAATCTACAAAGTTTGTCCAGTCGATTGCTTTATATCGGGTCCGCCATCTAACGTTTTTTTTCAACTAGTGCTTATTTCGTGAATGGTAATACTTAGCTCATGTCTGATTTGACAGATAATTAGTTTTATCCTTCCGCTAAACGAATATGGTTGTGTATACGCTTGAACAACGCTGGGAAATATTGCGACATTGCCTTGAAAATCATGCAGAATGTGTGCGAAAATTGCGTACGGATTTTGGAAGAGGAGAAGCACCGTCAGCTTCGTATGTTCTTGTATCTTGTGAAAAAGTGAAAGAAACTGGCATTCTCATCGATAAACCAAAGCGTGAAAAGCCAAAAACAGTGCGTACACCCGAGAATATTGCTGCTGTGGCAGAAAGTGTGCGTGAAGCGCCATCAACATCAATTCACCATCGTTCTCAACAATTGAACATTTCGGAGACATCATTGAGACGAATTTTGCATAAAGACCTTGGTATGATGCCTTACAAAATCCAATTGGTTCAGGAGTTGAAGCCAATTGCCCATCCAATGCGTTTTCGCTTCGCTAAGTGGGCCTGCGATCGACTTACAGAAGATGCCGATATTGGCAAAAAAAATTATCTTTTCAGATGAAGCTCATTTTGATCTTGGCAGGTATGTAAACAAGCAAAATTGTCGCATTTGGGGCACAGAAAACCCGCACGCATACATTGAAAAGTCGACGCACCCAAAACGAGTCACTGTTTGGTGCGGATTTTGGTCCAGAGGCATAATTCGGCCATTTTTCTTCGAAAATGAGCAATGAGTGGCGGTTACAGTCAATGGCGATCGTTATCGGGCCCTGTTGAACGAATTTTTGTTTACAAAAATTGAAGAGGAGGATATTGGCAACATTTGGTTTCAACAGGACGGCGCTACGTGCCGCACAGCCGAAGCTACACTCGATGTTTTGCGCCCAGTTTTTGAAGATCGCATTATCAGCCGCAGAGCTGATGTCGTTTGGCCACCTCGGAGCTGCGATTTGACACCGTTGGACTATTATTTGTGGACTGCCGTCAAAGATAAGTGTTACGCCGACAAGCCAGAGACAATTGACGCTTTAAAGGACAATATTCGTGAAGCCATTGGTGAAATACAGCTGCACACAATCGATAATGTGCTTAAAAATTGGAGCGATCGTGTAGGCTACTGCATGGCCAGCCGAGACAGCCATTTGAATGAAATTATTTTCCATTATTAACCGGAAGGATTGTACTTTCAAATAAAAAAAGAAATTTGAGAAAATATTCAGTAGTTTTTTTTTAAGCATTTAAAAAAAAAAGTTTTTTGGCGGACCCTTTATATACCTTCCTTAACGATTTTGATGTGGAGGTGTGATCATACATACATACATAATTGGTCATTACAACCCTTCAGTCAGGATTACGACCTAGTTTCTCACACCACTTATGTTGTGTGTGTTAATTTTATACATGAGTGGCGGGACCTACAGTTTAAAGTCGACTCCGAACGACAGATTTTTGAGAAACTTTTTTCATGGCAATTTTATTTACTCTCAGAGTTTTTGCCAGAAATCTGCTGAGAGGAAGTCGCCGAAGAAATACTTTTTGTATTTTATTTTGATGTCTGGCCTGGGGCTCGAACCCTGGCTTTTCGTCTAATAAGCCAACACACTACCTACTAGACCACGGCGACTTGAATGTGGAGGTGTGATCTTTTGTATAAAATTCCTACAAATCAGCAGTAAAACGGGGTCTGCAAAAACCATGCGGATTCGGAGTGTTTTTCAAAGTATATAAAACTGATCGCACTTGTCTTAATGAGACTAAATGTCTTGTCATGATAACGTATTACTACCACAGGGTACTCTTCTATCCTATCTTGGGAACTCCAGACCCTTTATCTCAACTTAACCGAATATAACATTAAAATTTTACATTAGAATTTAAAGTAGGAGTGGCTGGACCTCTAACAGTTATCACAGGGACTCCAAGGAGCTCATTCGTATGCGACTGTCAACTGTAAATTAGTTAGTGGCAGCCGCGGTTCCCTGAATGGTTTCCCGGCCCAGTACTACCAAATACCAATACATTTATCAGCAAAAGGTATTAATTGGACGCTGATAAATTCTGTGCTTAGAAGGAATCATGCTTTACTACCGCTCGGCTTAAATTTTTAATTCAATTAACTTTTAATCGGAAGCACATCACTGTCACTATTAAGCAATGATGCAGCAGCCTTGAGAGAAACATCCTACGTAAGATCTTCGGTCCAGGGCGAGTTGGCGATGATTTCCGCGTCAAGTAATGAGCTGTATGAGCTCCTCAACGACATGGACGTTGTGCAGCGTATTAACATCCAGCGGCTGTGCTGGCTCGGCCATGTCGTTCGAATGGAAGAAGATGCTCCTGCGAAATGGGTATTTGATGCGGGGATTTGTGGAAGTCTGCTTTGGAAGGACCCAATTGAGGAACACCTATCATCGATTAATGTGACCAACTGGTGGAGGCGTGCAATAAGCAGAGGCGCCTGGAAGGATGTGTTAAGTTAGGCCGAAATCCGTTAATCGGGTTGTTAATGGCCAATTAAGTAAGTAAGCAAGTATATCGCTGTCACTGTATTCTCACAGATAATTGCTTAAAGAGAAAACATATTCTCTAATGACTTCTTTAGAAGTTGAAGATCGTTCAAGAATCTGCTAAGAAGTCTCCGCTTTACTTATATAAATCACCCTTTTCCGAAATGCTAAGGAAGCTGTCGTTTCTTAATACCAAATCAATCACAAGATTTATTAAATTTTTCGATTGTTTTTTAGCTTAATTTTAAGGGATTTATGTAGAGACTTGCTGATCTGGGCTTGTTAAGTAGGCCTGAGGAATCGCTTCATGTATTTTTATAGCAGCAAGCTTTGGGTGTTCAAGGGAAATTTGGTTTCCGTAAAGCCACCACTCCCTCCTATTCTATGCTTGATAAGTGGAAGCACTTTTCAAAGAGTAATGTCAACAACCCAAGGAAACCATACACGCTCTAAGATGATCTGTGTATATTAAATTAAAAGCAGAGTTTAACTTGTGTTATAAACATTAATTTCATTACAATCTGGCTGTACAAGCTATAGTAGCATGGGTTATAAAAACTCATAAATACCCAGGAAATTCGGATGAATTTTTATTTGCAAAAGCATGAAACATGTGGGCTGCAATGCTTTTAAAGGCTTCTAATAAATTTTATTCTCAAAGTAATCTGTTCGTGTCTTAAACTCAAGAGATAAAAAAAGTTTTAAAAATGATATTCGAATAGCAAAACATTAACAACAAATAAATCTCTCTTTGGAAAGTCTACCCTATTCGATACCGTTTTCATATGGTAAACATGTAGGCAGTCACTATTCGCTGATCCATTTGAACTTCCATAATCATCCACTAACCATATGGTTGGTTGGTGGTTAAATAGTCTGGGTCTGCTGCTACATGCACGCACTTCGATATTTTGCCGACAACATAAAATGAGCACATGTGCCAAAATTTGTTTTTCTTTCAGTTTTTTTTGCAATTTTTCTCTTCTTTTTTTTGTTGGTTTTATTTTCCAAAAAACATTTTTATGAATTTAAAAAGAAAAGGGGAACAAATAAACATCATCAACATCATCATCATCATGGTGGCGGAGATGGATGGCTACTATGCAGTGCATAAGAGATTCATGCAGTAAAATGAAAAGATTTATGCTTTTCCAATCATCTTTTGATCTGCGAAAAAGAAAATTTATTTAGGAAGTGTCTATCATTTAATCCTTCTCTTTCTTTTTCATGTTTTTTTTTTCATTTTGAATGCGTAGAATTTAATTTCTGCCATCAATTTATTTGCAAATGTACCACCGTCTTCTTTTTCTCTTTGTTTGGAACAACACATTACTCTTCTGACACATGCATTTACAACGCCCTAAAACAAAAGGGAGAAAAAGGAGGTTTCGAGAAGGAGAACAAAGATTATTACTTCCATTTTAATAAGACTGAATGTGAATTATAAAAACAGTATTTCGAAATGATATCAACTATCCACAGCTTCTGCAGAAATTTTGCGAGGGATTGCATAGTCTATCGGCATCAGAGATCAGCAATGAGTATTCATAAAAATGAGTAGATTCGAATCATATGCATAATTTCTGATACTTATACGCATTCATACTTATTTTAATATCATACTCATACTACTCATATTTAAAGTTTGAAGTACTCATCGTACTCATACTTAACAATACGCATGATGTTGTTGATTTCGACTCTCCTTTACTCAACTTATACAAGAATCACAAAACAAGTATGATTCGCATACGAACACTACAATACTCATTAGAAGGTTTTGTGTTTGCTTTGTTGCTGTCCTTGTCTTTTTGTTTCTTCTTTTTTTGTAAATGCAACAACTAAGACCGTAAATTTTGATGAATGATTCAAATCACTCGAATCATTTATGAGTATTATAAGTATTTTTCAAAAGCTATGAATGAGTAGGCTTATGTATCAAACATATTTCAAATGTTATGAGTTTGATGTCTACGTTGTACTCATACTCATTGCAACCTGTACTTATAAATCAATGTTGTAGTGAGTACGAATGTATCAGAGTGGTTGAATTTAAAATACTGTTGACTTACTCATACTCGAAATTTCATAAGTACTTATGAGTAGCGAAAAAACGATTCATTGCTGATCTCTGATCGGCATAACTTTTAATATCAGAGTGGCTTATGGGGATTACAATTGTGTAATGAATCGCGGATGCGATTTAAGTACAGAAGTTCTTACTCCTCTTCTTATCCATACAAGTTCAGCAGTCGTGCAAGCTTAGTATATACAAATTTGTTGACCAACCACGATATTTATCGTAAAAATTCCTAACCTTAATTCCTAACAATACATACATATATTCATACATACACAGGGCCACAAAAGTATACACACGGTTAACAAATTTCAGAAATTTTTTAACCAATCCGTTTTCGTTGAAAATCTTTATAATTGTCTGACAACTTTCCTCGATTTTAAGACGGTCTTTTGCATTGGTTAAAAAATTTCTGAAATTTGTTAACCGTATGTATACTTTTGTGGCTGAGTAATTGGTCATTACGACCTAGCTTGTTGTGTGCCTTAATTTTAAGCATGAGTGACTTCGAACGACAGATTTTTGAGAAGCTTTTCATGGCAATTTTATTAACTCTGAGTGTTTTTGCCAGAAATCTGCTGAGAGGAAGTTGCCGAAAAAATATTTTTTCATATTTCGCTTTGTTGGAACAGTGGCCTCACGTTTAATAAGCCAACACACTGCCTATTAGACTACGATTACGATGATACGGGATAGATAAGTGTGCAGAATGCACAAACAACAATGTGGTCGTGATAGAGTTCTTGAGAAGGCGAACACGAACCTTCTACTTCAAGAACGTTCGTTAGGCTGGTTGTGTAGGAATATAAAAGGGCAAGAGAAGGCAGACGACGAGTCAGTACGAATTCAGTCAGTCTTGTGTGAAGACACGTTGAGTGCAAAATCGTGTTTTAAAGATCGCCATTGTGAAGTTCTACCGAACAGTTGTGAGTGCTTACGCAAGCAAAAGTGCAAAGAAGAATAGTGAACAAGCAATTATTGTTGTTGTAACGTCAAGTTGTATACGGTGGCACACAAAAGTAGTGTGAACAATAAAGAATTTAATTGAAACTAAACACATATTTGTTTTTATTTTGTTTGCAATCAACGCAACTCATATTCTAAACGTTTTTAAAAAGGTACAACCGTAACAATATTTTAAAAGGTCCTCTCTTTATTTAGGCTGTTAATTATATCCTTCTGTGTCATGCTTCCATCCAAGTTTATAATTTCACTCCACCCTATCGTCGCAGCGAAGTACATACATATGTATGTACATGAGTAGGCTGTTTTAAAAGCTAATAAGTTTACTTCATTTAAGCAATTAAAAAAGGAATTAAATTTGCTTGGCATTAGGAAATCGTTTAAATAAAAAACAGCATAACTTCAGATTGTGTCATCAATCAAATGTTAACAATTGGTTCGCATTGATTTTAAAACTTCAAGTCAGGTACTCTTATTGAAGCGAATGTTGAATCACAAAAGACTCGTATTCGATTTGTATTTCAATATGATTAAGCCTCACAATTATTTGGTTTTTTTGTAGCAATTCAGGCCATAAAATAAATAATTTTCAGAATTTCTTAGAATTTCAATATACAGAGACAGAGGAGACTTGCTTTTCATTTCTCTCGCTTTTTTCTTGCTGGCAATTGCAGAAATTACTTACAATATGCGATACGTACGTTACATACTCGTCTGTACAATATTCATATGAGTCTACGGGTAATATACGCTTTAGAAACAAGCTGGTGATGAAGTCATTGTTGGTGTTATTTTTTTTTAACGACAACACACCCACAAACAATTGTAAAAATCGTAATAAAAACTAAAAACCCCGTTTAATGAATAGATTCTTGCAAAAAAACTTAAACAAATGTGTTGTACGCTGTATCAATACAAAATATTTGTTTTAAATTGAAATTAATTTTCCATCTAAAAGTTCTATTTATTGTAGTAAGAAAAAAAGAAAAATCAAAATTTCAAAATTTTTTACTTGACTAATGGTAGTAAAGAAGTCAGTGTAAATTACTTTCAAACATTCCTAAAACTACTTAATTACACTATGCGACAAAATACAAAAAATTAAATACATCCGAGTAACTACCTAATCTAAGTTGTTCAGTTAGTTGAGTAGAACTCAGAAATACTTTTTTATTTTTACTTTTTTATTTTTCTCTTACCCTCCAAACTTGTTTTATTTGATAAAAACTGTTTTTTTTTTTTACCTTACGCACAAATTTATTGATTACACAAACATTTCCAGACTCATATCCAAAATTTTAATCTTATTAAAAAGGAGAGAGATGGGCCGTTAAAATAATGTAAATATATATATTATTTGACTTAATTTGCTATGGTGTTTGATGAGGCAAACTTAATAAATGTGAATTTTTTCATATTTTTTAAAGTTTGACAGTTCATAGATGCAAACTTTAATTAAAAAATATGAAATAAGTGATTACATTCTGAAAGTGCATTATCTTGTGTAGAGTTTCACGCTTCGTTTGATCAAATCGGACAAAAATTACCGTAATTATTATTTGATTAATATGTATTTTTCATACATATATTTTTTCAAATGATAGTCGTACAAACTTGAAATTGAAACATTTTGCTATAAGCAATCAAGATCCATCAAAACTTTTGGAAATTTTTTAACTGAAAGTTCATTTGATAAGATTACATATATAAAAAATATAAGACGACTGTTATACTATTTAAATTATAACTACGGAAATTATTGTCCGATTTCATCAAACGAAGTGTCAAACTCTTGACAAGAGAATGCACTTTAAGAATGTCTCCACTCATTTTATATTTTTTAATTACATTTTCCAATTAGGAATGGCCAAACTTGGAGAAATAAGAAAAATATAATATTTTCCAAGTTTACCCCATCAAATCTCATAACATATAAGTTTGAACAAAATGTTTATGTATACCGTTTGAAAGGCTAATCTCTCCCCTTTCTAAAAAACTTTGGATTTTCAAAAAATAGGTTCAAACATATTTGGGTAATCAATAATTTTGTGTGAAAAGATCAAAAAAAAACCCCGTTTTTGTCAAATAAAACAAGTTTGGAGGTTCTAGAAAAACAAAAGAAGTATTTTTGAGTTCTACTCAACCTAGTGAATAACTTAGACTACGTAGTTTCTCGGGTGTATTTTCACTGTCGCACCGTTTTATCATACAAATATTAATGCTTGAGTGGTTGTATCAAAATATTTAAAATATTTTTTTTCATTATTTATCCTCTTCAGGATGCAATCTACTTGTCACCACAATCTTTAGGATTCTACTTAAAATCATTAAGGCAGTACCAATAAGCACTACTGCTCACAGGTTACGAATCTTTGTAAGTAAATGAGAAGCATCATTGATGTACTTAACCGATAAATGGAAAATACTTTCCTCAAAGCTCATAAAAGCAATTTCAATGGAGATTATCGATGATATCATAAAAATCGTCAAGTAAGCACTGTTTCGAGGCTAATGCAACAAATCTTTATTACGACAGGAATTAAGGCATTATCTTAGACTCCAAACATGTGTGAAAATAAGATTTCACGTTGAGATGACAAACTCTGCCTTCTAACTAAACGTATCTCCGCACCACGCTCTAGAATGCCAAATCATTAAAAAAATTTATGAAATCATGGATCGATTGCCCAAAAGTTTTGTACGAACACATCATTACTATTTGAACCAAAAACATTATTTCTTCTATTAATCATTGCTAAAACCCAACAAATCTAGGAGAACCTTTGCATTTGAAATTGCGACCAGCTGAACCAACTAAGACTGGCCACAAGGGACAAGGTTTGTTCAATAGAAGAAACATGAGAGAACTGCAGAGCATGCTTCGTGACAGCTGATTTACCCGGTACAAAATGATTATACAACTCAGAAAAAACTTAGGAGAATAGAAATGAAAGGCAGGTAACGCTGGTACCCTTCAACATGATAACAAATTAGCAAATCTTTCTTAGACTGATTCATATGGAATGAGGCCTACAACTTGATACAATAATAATGGACGTAACTTCACTATATAAACTGTATGTAAACTAAAGTTATTAAACCCGAATGCAGCATTCGAATCCAATAATAAACTTAACATAGCATTACAAAGCAATCCGATTCGTTATTCACCTGTTTGAAGTACAATTACTGGAACCAGCGTAATACAATAAGGTTCTACAAATATCGAAAGGAAAACGAACTCGAAATTTACATTTTTTTTAACGTAAACGTTTGTAACAATTCATTAAATTATAATAAATAAAGATTTGTTGTGCCAAAATCCTTACAAAAAAGATCTGGTTAAAGTTATTAGATCCGTAAACTAGCTGTACCCTGCGCGTGTTGCTACACCACCAACTAAAATAAATTTAAAGGAAAGACATTACACAAATGTCCAATTAATTTTGAGTCATTTTATTGATTTTGTTTCCCGTTGTCCTGATGATTCAGATGAACGGGCCTGAGTAGTACGCATTCGATCAGTTTCTAATCTCACTTCTCATTGTTCAAGTGGTTCAAGCGAACGGGTCTCAGCGGCATATACTCGAAGATTTTCCAGTCGAAATTCTCGTCTGATTCTGAGGCTCGTAATGCTCTTTTCTTCCGTGCTTGTGGTGTAGGTCGACCGATTGCTTGTCATTCATTTTGAATAATTTTCAGTGACGCCATCCATCGGAAATTAATCGCACCGACCTCCGTCGACTCATGCGCAACAACTTTTTTAAAGAATGCACAGTTTACGATTTAATTCATTTTAAGTAATTTTCAGTGGCGCCACCTGCCGGAAATTAGTCATACCAACTTATAAACCTTTCCCGGCTCATGCGCATCAACTTTGCTAAAGATCATAACATGATCAAATGCATAGTTTACGATGTTATAAGGTACATACAAACAGACATTCATTTTTATATATATAGGCTATAGGAGGTGACACGCCCACTATAGCCAATCCGCCCATTTTGTTCATATATACGTCAAAGTCGTCCATACAAAATTTGAGGACCCTAGCTGTTGCAGTTTATGAGATATGCGACATTAAATACTTATTGTGTACGTCGGCGTGGCACTTCGCCTACTTGAAATTTTAAAATAAAAAGTAGCCTACAGTTCCATCGAGACATACAGGAAGATACTGTGAAAATTTCAAGAAAATCGGTTCAGCCGTTTAGCCGTCTATAGACTTCAAACAAACCAACAAACCCACAAACAAATAAACACACATTCATTTTTATATATCGACGCCTCCATTCTATAACGTTCTAAGTGTACTTAGAATGTTTTTAATGTTATTGCATTTTTAAATTCTCTAACTCAAATACTGTCAAAATTTGGTTAAGATGCGCCGAACCGTTCCGAAGTTATAGGGAAAAATCTACTTAGAATACACATATATACATATAGAATACACATATAGTCGTACGTCGCGTGAAAACTTTGAGAGCTCATAACTCAAAACACACTTTTTCGACTTAGAATGTTATAGAACGGAGGCGTCGATATGTATAAGAAGAAGATGGACCCTAGACGTGTTAGTGTTGTCGACTTAAACAAGTCAATATTTAGAAATCATTGAAATTTTCTTTAATTATCTTAAAGAGAATACAATTGGGTCAGAGTAGAAACCAATCTAACGTTCATAACAGATTTTTTTTAGGCATCTCCTGTTGGTAACCCTAGCATTCTAGAACATGCTAAGTAAATTATCAGAATGTGAGGAAGATCCATTGTGACAGTCCTATCGTTACTTAAAATTAATAATAAAGGAAAGAAAAAGGAATTATTGGAGAGAGGCAATCATAGGCCTTAAATAACAAAAGTCAGGAAATTTCAGTTTGCCTAGGCTTTGTGAGTTGATGTAGACGATAATATTCTACGAAGATCGAAACATTTTTGTATCATTTTATTTTAATTTCCATCATCTCATAAAAGGCCGCAGTTTACTTACAGTGGTGGCCTTATAATTAGAAACGACTTAGCAACATGTATGTTTGTTAATTAGTTTTACAGTTTTCACTGTGTACCTGGGATAAAAGGCTTTGTTTGGAGGACGTCTTACATACATTTTTCCATCAGATTGGGACAAATTAAACTTAGATTCGTCACTCCAGAGAACTCTGTTCCAGAAACATCGTTTCTAATTATAAGGCCACCACTGTAGTTTTAAATTATTTAAAAAAATTAAAATTTATGCACGTATTGCAATTCAAAATATACTTTACAGGCCATAAGCCAACCATCTATCAAAATAAGTGCAAATGAAACCTTGAAAATAAAATTTATTGGCAAACGGTTTAGGTGGATCAAGCCAAAATTTCACTCACAAAAAAATCGAGAAAAAAAAGCAAAAAATTACATACAAAATTTAAATATTTTTTGTTAACAAAAAATAAATATTAACAGAGTATGCGGCGATTACTTAATTGTGAATTTAAATCACGTCTACCATAATATTATTTATTTTCGTTTTTTTTTTATTTTTGTAAAAACAAAACAATTTACACAATAACTACATGACTGATAAATAAAATTTAAATGAAATTTATAAGCCGGAATTAATGTAGCAAAAACAGCAACACATCACCAGTTGAAACTCCTTCAACTTTTAAAATAATTTTTAATTTTCTTTTTTGAATTTGAATTAAAAAAAATATTCATTTATTGAAAACATGCCTTAACGGCCTTTTGCATCATACATAAATACATATATGTACGCATTGGGGGTTTTATTAACATTTTTGAAGCAGTACTTAACAGAATATTTAAATAAACTACAGTAGTATGCTCTTCAACGTACTCTAGTTCCACTACTACAGCGGCTACTACTACTACCACAACAACTATTTTATTAGCATGTCTGTCTTTGTATTATAAAATGATACCCCGTAACTTAATGTGAGTACTTCTTCATCGTATTCTTCGTACGACAACATAAATTATGCACTTGTGTATGGGTTTTTTAGGGTTAAATGATGTCATTCTACTTCTTCTTAATGTTTTAGCACAGACAGACGAACGGACAGACTCAACAGCATAAATTTATTTCAATTTAGAAAATTAAACTCACAAGCATACAAACAAACAAACAAACAAATAAAAATAATATTCAAATGATCGTTGCGCGTCGCTGTATGTACATATCTGTAGCAGGTATTCAACAACATAAAAATTTCCTTTGTAAACATACGCAAAAAAGTACTTTTTCTTGATTGAAAAAGTACCATAAGTACATATGTACATATAATTGTACTTTTAATATTATCAGTTTCAATTTACAAAAATTTAACAGAAGGCTTAACTAGTTTCTGGTCATCAACAAATGATTCGCAAGATCTGAAGAGGCGCGCCTCCCAAGGGGAGTGTTCTCAGCCCAATCCCTTACTTACCAAACTTCCAGTTCTACCCTGAGGTATTAAATTGACCTCTTACTAATGTGGTGTAAATCATAGTGCTGGTTAGACCTCTGACAATTATCCCAAAAGCTGGGTTGAACTCTACTCGAACCGTTTTCAACTTGATAACAAGGTTTACGTTGAATTTTTTTCGAACTACGTAACCTTAAACTAGAAGTCGCCGTAGTCTAGTAGGTAGTGTGTTGGCTTATTAGACGCAAAAGCCTGGGTTCGAGCCCCAGGCCAGGCATCAAAAGACAAAATACAAAAAGAATTTTTTCAGCGACTTCCTCTCAGTAGATTTCTGGCAAAAACTCTGAGAGTAAATAAAAATTGCCATGAAAAGTTTCTCAATAAAATAAAAATCTGTCGTTCGGAGTCGACCTTAAACTGTAGGTCCCACCACTCATGTATAAAACTAACATACACAACATAAGTGGTGTGAGAAACTAGGACGTTGAACAATGGGTCAATTCGACCTCCGGGTACTATACTTGTCTTAATTGACAAGTACACGTCCTCTAACCTAACCTAACCTAACTTAACCTAACCTTAAACTACTTCTTCACCTTCTGAACTACTGTAGGCCATTAATCATGCTAAGTAACTGAGCAAAAGAGCTCCTTCGTGTGCGACTGTCAACTCGAAATTATTGAGTGGTAGCCGCGATAATTTTGAATGGGTTACCATGATAGGTTACTGCACATAGGAACATCCCAGGCAAAATTTTGTACTCGACAAATATGATATTGCAGGCTCTGTACCACCAAGTATCAATTCACGTTTTATCTCATGAACGAGGAGAGATGACAATATAACTGTTTATCTCGGTTAACAACCCACCGTATTCACACAGTTTGCTACCCAGAAAATTAGGTGTAGTATTCGATAGCTTCTTGCATTTCAAAATGAGGTTTTAAAGCAGCAATAAGGTTCTGAAGACATTTGCTGTGGTTCCTCATAGAGTATGACTAAAACTATGATTCCTTTTCAAAGCGACAAGAAGTTAAAGGAACACCAAATACCTATTGGCTGTGTCAAGGTGGCCAGCGTTGATAATCTTCACAAGGAAACGAAAATGCTTTAGCTTATACATACATAATTTGTCATTACAACCCTTCAGTCAGGATTACGACCTAGTTTCTCACACCACTTATGTTGTGTGTGTTAATTTTATACGTGAGTGGCGGGACCTACAGTTTAAAGTCGACTCCGAACGACAGATTTTTGAGAAACTTTTCATGGCAATTTATTTACTCTCAGAGTTTTTGCCAGAAATCTGCTGAGAGGAAGACGCCGAAAAAATACTTTTTGTATTTTATTTTGATGTCTGGCCTGGGGCTCGAACCCTGGCCTTTCGTCTAATAAGCCAACACACTACCTACTAGACCACGGCGACTTCCAACTTTCGCTTAGACAACGCAATACTTTCCACACCAAGCAAGTTCCGCTGGCATGCCACTTGCCTTATCATCCCAATGCATGTAATGGGTCCGCCATCTAACGTTTTTTCTTTCAACTAGTGCTTATTTCGTGAATGGTAACAGTTAGCTCATGTCTGATTTAACAGATAATTAGTTTTATCATTACGCTGAACGAATATGGTTGTGTATACGCTTGAACAACGCTGGGAAATATTGCCGCATTACCTTGAAAATCATGCAGAATTTGTGCGAAAATTGCGTACGGATTTTGGAAGAAGAGAAGCACCTTCAGCTCCGTATGTTCGTTATCTTGTGAAAAAAGTGAAAGAAACTGGCATCCTCATCGATTAACCAAAGCGTGAAACCCCAAAAACAGTGCGTACACCCGAGAATATTGCTGCTGTGGCAGAAAGTGTGCGTGAAGCGCTATCAACATCAATTCACCGTCGTTCACAAAAATTGAACATTTCGGGTATGTAAACAAGCAAAATTGTCGCATTTGGGGCACAGAAAACCCGCATGCATACATTGAAAAGCCGACGCACCCAAAACGAGTCACTGTTTGGTGCGGATTTTGGTCCAGAGGCATAATTGGGCCATTTTTCTTCGAAAATGAGCAAGGAGTGGCCTTACAGTCAATGGCGATCGTTATCGGGCCATGTTAAACGAATTTTTGTTCACAAAAATTGAAGAGGAGGATATTGGCAACATTTGGTTTCAACAGGACGGCGCTACGTGCCACACAGCCGAAGCTACACTCGATGTTTTGCGCCCTGTTTTTAAGGATCGCAGTATCAGCCGCAGAGCTGATGTCGTTTGGCCAACTCGGAGCTGCTTAAAAATTGGACCGATCGTGTAGGCTACTGCATGGCCAGCCATTTGAATGAAATTATTTTCCATTATTAACCGGAAGAATTGTACTTTCAAATAAAAAAAGAAATTTGAGAAAATATTCAGTAGTTTTTTTTTAAAGCAAATTTCAAAAAAAAAAGTTATTTGGCGGACCCTTTATATGCAACAAAATCTCTGTTGACAAGAGTGATCCCACGCTTGATTTCCTAACTGACATAATTTGTACTGATAACGGCGGAGGGAAGATAATGAAATTCACTGACAACGTCGTATAGTTATCGGCCGTAATCTGGGATTCAACACGCCGCATGTCCTTATTTGTCGACAACATATACTTCGTTTTGTCTTCAAAGCCTACAGATATCCAACGATCGAAGCCTAGAATATTCAACGAATATGTTAGGCACGCTCTGTTCAAGTTAAGTCAAAGAAATCAAAAAGTGCCTCAGGCAGGGCACTCTGCGGCGGATATTGGCCGTCAATTCTATGCGGAAGGCATGGTTTTCACGGCAAGAGGCAAAAAGACGATTTTAATTTTCGAATTAGATACGCCTTATATCGCGTCGATCTCTGGTTTTTTAAAATTATTATTTTTTTATTTTTTTGCCCTTTGAATCCGAACGTCCTGATGACTAGGGCTGCCTTCCAAAATGTATCAATACAAAGTTTGTATGCAGTTCTACCACTGTATATAAACTATGTAGATATGCAAAATAACCAAACAATGCATCAACTATAAATCCGATGCCTGACTGCTTTTTGACTGCGTTAAAAATACACACTGACGACGTTTTAAAATGGAATACATTGTATAAATTTTGTACAGCGGCATTATGAAACACGATACTTTGTTAAAACACAAAGCAACTAACATTTTGGAAGGCAGCCTATATTTTCGCTTTTCTAGGCTATACTGATGACTTAAATTAGCGCAACAGAGGAACTGAAAACATGAGATGGCAACTTCTGGAATATCTGTGAACTTATTGTTTTATCTTCTAGGGGAGTAAGTAATGTTGTTTAGGCGACTGAAGGCCGTGGAGCATTTTTGAATATTTATTTCCCTTCAAAGCCGAGCGCCTTGATGACTGAATTTTCGTTTTTCTAGGCTACACTAATGACTTCAATTATTGGAAAAAAAGGAACATGAGATGGCAACTTCTGGAATATCTGTGAACTTATTGTTTTGTCTTCTAAACGAGTTAGTCAAGTTGCTTAGGCAACTGAAGACCTCGGTGGAGCTCTGTTTTAACTCTTTATTAAACAAAATTTTGTATTTCAAACTTAAACGTTTATGGCACCCTAAAAAGTACCATTGCAGGCATCACTAATCTGTGGCATTTCTATGCAAATCCATTGACTCCGCTCTTTACTACAAGACTACACATGATTGCAACCACAAATGTAAAGTATGTATATATTATTATTGCCAGAGTATTGCTATTATTGTTATTAATTTATTTATTTCCATATATCTTATGTTTGTTTTTTATTTGATTGCTTTTGTTTATTTTTTTCAAGTTTTTATCTTAGAAGACCTTAATTAAAGTTTGCAAAATACAAAACACAGCAGCAGCTACACCAACCAGTCTATGAAGAGTTGAAAAAAAAATGCGAATTTCAATAAAAAAAATTTAAAAAATGATGCCAGCAAAAAAAGGAAAATTTAAACAGGCAGGGAATGGAAGGAAAAATAAATGGAATCTTTTTTAAATAAATCGATTGAAAAATATTATTCTTCATAATCAATGTCCAAAAAGAATTTAAAAAAAGAAAATGATTTTCAAATTGACAATTTATTGCAATGAAACATAATATTCAACAACAAATTGTTTTTGTTATCATGCATGAGAATATACAGTGGTGGCTTTATAATTAGAAACGACTTAGCAACATCTCTGTTTGTTAATTTGTTTTACAGTTTTCACTGTGTACCTGGGATCAAAGGCTTTGTTTGGAGGACGTCTTACATACGTTTTTCCATCAGATTGGGACAAATTAAACTTAGATTCGTCACTCCAGAGAACTCTGTTTCAGCAACATCGTTTCTAATTATAAGGCCACCACTGTATGCAGCAAAATAGGCCATGTACAAGAAAAAAAATAAAACAAAACGAGGTTATCATTTATTATCAATAAAAAACAGCAAATAAAAGATAAATGATGGAGAATATTATGCCACCAATAACGATGCATAGAAATTCGATTCGGGAGTTACGAATTCAATGATGATATATTTATCAAACTCTAGCCATTAGATGAGTCATGGTGTTATTAGCAAATTTTCAAAGGAGAAATACATACTATACATATGTAATTGGTCATTACAATCCTTCAGTCAGGATTACGACCTAGCTTCTCACACTTCTTACTAAAGACCATGAATAGGCTCGCTACTATTAATCTTATTCAGAACTAGAATAATAATCTTTTCTTTGGGATACAATACTAGGTTAGGTTAGTTTAGGTTAGGTTTAAAGTCGACTCCGAACGGCAGCAGATTTTTGAGAAACTTTTTCATGGCAATTTTATTTACTCTCAGAGTTTTTGCCAGAAATCTACTGAGAGGAAGTCGCCGATGAAATACTTTTTGTATTTTGTCTTGATGTCTGGCCTGGGGCTCGAACCCTGGCTTTACGTCTAATAAGCCAACACACTACCTACTAGACTACGGCGACCTCAAATACTAACTTAATTTATTTAATTTATAACCCTTTAGTTATTGTTACGACCTAGCTTTTCACACCACCCATGTTGTGTGCGTTAATTTTAATTTAATGGCGGGACCTGTAGTTTGAAGTCGTCTCCGAAAGACAGATTTTTGAGAAGATTTTCATGTCAATTTTATTTTACTCCCAGAGTTTTTGCCAGAAATCTGATAAGAGGAAGTCGCCGAAGAAGTATTTTTATTTTGCTGAAGATATCTGACCTGGGATTTGATCCGTGGCCTTACGTCTATTAATCCAACACACTACCTACTAGACTACGCAGACATATTGGAGACAAAATGTTAAACAAATGATGAAACCAGATTGAGAAATGAGTTCAAAAATGTGGACTCAGACCTTTATTAAGACAAGGGAAATATCTTACGAATATTACACCCACCTCGACGTATAGAGATTTGATTTGTTGAAGGATAGCACAGTAAAGCACACTTTTCAGGGCAATTTTATTTTACTACCAAAGTTTTTGCCAGAAATCTGCTGAAAGAAAGTCGCCGAAGGAATATTTTTTCATATTTCGCTGTGTTGGAGATGTCTGAGCGGGGTTTGAACCACGGCCTCACCTCTAAGAAGCCAAGACAGTATTTACTACACTACGAAGACATATTGGAGACAAAATGGAAAAGGAATTATAAAAGTAGATTGAGCAAGAGGTTCAAAAATGTTGACTTAAACCTTTCTTAGGACAACGAAAATATGTTACGAATTTTACACCCCACGCTGTCATGTGGGGATTTGATTTGCTGAAGGACAGTAAAAAAACGCTCGCTTTTCCTGACAATTTTATTTACTCTCAGAGTTATTGCAAGACGACTACTGGGAGAAAGCAATCGAGAGAAGTTTTTTTTTCATTTTTCGTTTAATTCGAGATATCTGGGCTAGGATTTGAACCATGGCCTCACTGCCAATAATCCAACACAATACCTTATAACCTACAGCGACTTTATTGTCATTGTAGTCGCCGCAGTCTAGTTGGTAGTGTGTTAGCTTATTAGACATGAGGTCTTGGTTCAAACCCCGGAACAGACATCTCCAACTAAACGAAAATATGAGAAAATATTTCTTAGACGACTTCCACTCAGCAGATTTCTGGCAAAAACTCTGAGAGTTAATAACAGTGCCTTGAACAATTTCTCAAAAAAATCTGTCGTTCAGAGTCGGCTTTAAACTGTATGTCCCGCCACGCATGTATAAAATTAACACGCACAACATAAGTGGTGTGAGAAACTAGGACGTTGTACAATGGGTCAATTCGACCTGTGGGTACTGTACTGGTCTTAATTGACAAGTACACGTCCTCTAACTTAACATAACCTAGTCAATTTTTTCGTGTTCAACTTAATTCATGATTTGCTCCGGCATATAGCCGTAGTCTAGTAGGTAGTGTGTTGGCTTATTAGACGAAAAGCCAGGGTTCGAGCCCCAGGCCAGACATCAAAATAAAAATACAAAAAGTATTTCTTGGGCGACTTCCTCTCAGCAGATTTCTAGCAAAAACTCTGAGAGTAAATAAAATTGCCATGAAAAGTTTCTCCCAAAATCTGTCGTTCGGAGTCGACTTTAAACTTTAGGTCCCGCCACTCATGTATAAAATTAACACACACAACATAAGTGGTGAGAGAAGCCAGGTCGTAATTCTGAATAATGGGTTGTAATGAATAATTACGTATGTATGCGACTTCATTGTCATTATTCAGCAAATGGAAGGCCGTGACAAAGGATTCTTAAGCAAACAGAATTGTCTGAATGTGTCTGACCAAAAGTTTTTTGAATAGAAGACTTACAAAACGTTTTTTACAGCCGCTGCTAATCTAACCCCATTTAAGTGACGATTACTTTTGGCACTGTGTGCTCCATGCATTGCTTAAAGCAAAATACTGTTTTTCCTGCCTAGTATTACGATAATATTTGTCTTAAATTCTTTGCAATTATTAAAGTACATATCGTTGGTCTCATGAAAGAAAGGCCTAACTCACATTTTATTCGAAACTGATTTTTTTGTGATTCCAATGTGTATTTGTGTTAAATGCATTGGAATCACAAAAAAAATCAATTTCGAAAAAACTGTGAGTTAGGGCCTATCTACATGAGGCCAACGATATGTATTCTCAGAACATTTTTGTATGTTAAGTTTCGTATAAAAGTTGTCAGTTTATGGCGATTCTTTCCATCTCCATAAGCGAAATTATTATGACCGAACATAACCTTCAAATGTGTGTGTACATTTCGCTGTAGCTAACAAACGCTATCAAAATTTTATGCATATGCCACAGGCCCTTAATTATTTAAAGCAAATTAAATAATTCATGGTCTTTGATCTCTACATACCTACATACATAGATACTTATGTATAATAAACGATAGAATATAAAGAAAATAAAGATAAGAAACCTACCAGGTGTAATTTTCCAAAAACAAAACAAGAAATAAACCCGGATTCAGCACAATTAACTCGAATAATTAGCCAATCTTACGATGATATTCCATTGGGTTATAAAGGAAATGTTTTGTTTGTCAAAACAATACAATGTTGATACTGACGCACTAACTGTTGGACCAAGTGGCAGGGGGACTAGGGAGGAAAGAGAAGGTGAAAGAATGAAAAGACAAAAGAAAGAAACCGCCAGTACAAGCAGGCAATCAAGAAAGAAAGAAAGAAAATAATTACACGAGGTGAGGTTATAGAAACTTGACGCAATTTTACGTGTTTCAAGATGTTCTGACAACAATTATGACTGCTTATGAGTGTTTGTGTGTTTTGCAAAAAAAAAGTCACGAATTCTATACCATTTCACTTACTTATACCACAAACACTTCCAAATAAATTCGTTTACTTGAAATGGTAACGAATAATATTCATACATATATTCATGCATTCATACATTCAATCAGTCACTCGTTCATTCATTCGTTCATTCATAATATTCATAACCGGAAACACTACTTTAATTATGTATGTATGAATTAAATGTGCATGAATTAAAACTTTCAGAATATATTTCAGTTCAAAGCAGCACCATTTACTACAACGTACATACTTGGCATAAAAATGCACACACGCATAAGTACACTGAGCGATATTCTATAGAGGAGGAGTTGTCAACCAAGCATTACGTCCCAGCTTCTCACACCACCCATGTTGTCGCCGTGTGTTTATTTATATACATGAGTGATGGGACCTATAGTTTAAAGTCGATTCTGAACGACAGATTTTTAAGAAACTTTTCATGGCAATTTTATTTGCTTTCAGAGTTTTTGCCAGAAGACTACTGCCCCCCTAAGAGGCTGGATAGCCATGATATCAAGGATTACAAAACAGGTTTCCTTATGGTCGGGTTTTACTTGGGACCGGAGATATAGACGATGAAGCTAACTTTAAAAAAATAAATTTTAAATTGAGAAAAATGGAATAAAAAAATGGACTTGTGTGGGAAGTGGACTGGATAGCCATGGTATCAAGGATTCCAAAACAGTTTTTCTTGCGGTCGAGCGTTACTTGGGACTGGAAATATAGGCAACGAAGCTATTTGTTTTCTTCAAATGAGTAACAAAATCTGCTCTCTATAAATCGGGCAAAATGCTCGCATTATGTTTTTTTCTAGATGACTTGCATTTTTTAGTCGATGACTTGCATTTTTTTGATTGATGATTTGCAGTTTTTTGGTCAATGATTTTAATTTTTTTTTGGTCGATAACTTGCATTTTTTTTTTGGTCGATTACTTGCATTTTTTTGCCAAAACAAAAAAAGAGAACTTTCGTTGCTAACTTCACAGACCTCAGAATTTTTTGGATCTGTTGAAGGTTATGTAGAGTATGTTTAGCTACCGTTTTGTATAATCCTTGTAAGTATATGCGGCCTACTACCGCATAAAGAATTGGTCATCACGATCCTTCGGTTAGTCTTACGACCTAGCTTTTTACACCACTAATGTGTTAATTTTATAAGGGACCTACAGTTGAAAAAATCTGTTGAGAGGAAATCGCCTAAAGAAATATTTTTTTTCATATTTAATTTCCTTCAAGATGCCTGAGCTGGGGTTTGAAGCACGATCTCGCCTCTAATAAGCCAGCACACTACCTACTAGTCTAAGGTAACTTGGATAACGTCTTCATAGTCGTGACTACTTAGACATTCCTGAAATCCTCATACAATCCCTTTACCTTTACCTACAGCAGTGTTCTCTTTAAGGGGGATATGACGTAACCATGTCGCTTAGCAATTTCAATTCTCGAAAATTTGTTTAAAATGTTACATGCAGATGACGTTTTCTTAAAGAGACTTGATGATTATTGTCAAATTGATCGAATAATGATAAATTGTTTGCTGAAATCGCACAAATTTTTATGAAATGTTGGAATGAGAAAGAAAAAAAATTTCGACCACCTTATTAAGACGAGAGCATCTTAATCTAAATGATTTGTAGATTTGAAAATGAATTTTCCTTTACGGTTTTAATACCACTTAACTTACAAGCTTATTACTTAATTTCTTAACAATATCCCAAGAGATTCGAAACATTGTTTAGGGGATAAGGTGCATGCCAATTATACCAAGCATGCAACTAGCCGCACACTGCTGGGAATTGAACCCCAATTCTTCATCCATTAGAGGATGTTTTATAATTTATTACCGAAAACATTGCCATGAATGTTCTCAACTCATAAATCTTTGGGATTTCTTTTTTTTTTTTTTTTTGAAGTGTACCTTCGCCAGTCATTGGAAATGAGACAATCAGAACTAGAAACGAATATTGCGTGCATAGTAGCAGAGCTACACAGCATAAAATGACAAAAAAATTAAATGAGGTATGGCATCAGATACGCAGTCAAATCCATTGGAAATGAAAACAAATACAGAAATTGTTTAATAATGTCACAAAAACAACAAGAACTAAATTAATAAATAAAAAAATACAAAAAATATGAAAAAAAAACAGTTAAAGTCCATATTAATTATTGTAGAAGAAGCGGAGGAAGACAAATAAATAAAAGCCGAGAATAAATAAAAATTTATTGAAACACTAAATGACGGACAAACTGACTGAAGTGAAAGAGCTAGGCAATGTTGTGACAAACAAACAAACCCCTTCGCCATAAACGAGACATACTACTTGTCATCAATGGTGTCGTCGCTATTGTCACACCAATACTGACTGATTGACTGACTGTCTGCCTGCCTGCCTGCTTGAATTATTATTATTGGCAACGGATGTAAAACTACAAAATAGGGAAACTATTTATGGCAACCCATTTATTATTTATTTTTTTTATTTCAAGTTTTTTTTCCTCAACTCTTTTCAATTCTTTATTTGAATTGAAACTTTTGAAACAAAAACACAGGAGAACAAGAACGCTTACGCTTAACAAAATAAAAGAAAATCACCAGAATGAACAAAAGCCATGAACGACCTTTTACGTCGTCTTAATTTGAATTTTGAGGCGGGCGTATGCCTATAACTTATGCTCTTCTGTTAGCTGTCATTGGCCCTCATCAGTTTTGGTAATCCCTGGTAATCTTACTTCGTGTTCTTAAATGTAAATGAGTTTGAACTTTAATTATGTCGTTTGAAAAAAAAAACTTATCAAGTTTTCCGTCACACTGTGAAGTTGCTTTTTTAATTGAGGTTTATTATAATGAAAGTTATTGCTTTTGTAATTAAATTTATATTTAAATTAAATTAAAAAAAATAAATAAATAATCCCCGTATGTAAAGGGTGTTTTTTATAGAGGTATAGAACTTTAAGTTGCAATAAAACAACGATGGATTATTCAATTGACATGAATTTTATTTATCCGAAAGATAATCTTGTGGCATTACATTTTAAATATGATTTCTGGCAGATGACCGCCACGGCTGGCGCGGATGTAGTCCAATCTGGACGTCCAATTTTCGATGACTTTTTCCAACATTTGTGGCCGTATATCGGCAATAATACGACGAATGTTGTCTTCCAAATGTCAAGCGCATACCGCATAGACCAATGACTTTACATAGCCCCACAGAAAGTAGTCTAGCGGTGTTAAATCACAAGATCATGGAGGCCAATTCACAGGTCCAAAACGTAAAATTAGGACTCTACGCCTTACTTGATGATCGTTTGGCTTCAATTCTTGGACGAGTTGGATTTTGTAAGCACACAAACCAAGATCCTTCCGCAAAATCTTCCATAAAGTGGAGGGACACAGATCCAATTCCTGTACTCGATGGCGGATGGACTCATTCGGGTCTTCCTCAATGCTACGCTCTACAGCAGCAATAGCTTCTTCTGTACGCACCGTACAGCGTCACTGGGGATGCGAGTTATCAATAAGAGTAAACGTGGTGCGAAAACGTTCCATGGTTAATCGAATTAACTGCTCTGATGGACGATTTTGTCGACGATAAAATGGACGTAGTGCGCGATACGTTTTCCGCACAGAACCATTATTTTCGAAATAAAATTGCACTATTTGCAAGCGTTCTTCAGGCGTGAGTATATTCATGATGAATTGCCAAACCAAACTGAGAATAAATCACTTGACAGCTGTTAAATCGGTCGCCATCTTGAAAAGTAATGCCAACTTAAAGTTCTATACCTCTATAAAAACACCCTTTATAATACTCTTAAATATATTTATTTTATTTAATAATCCATTCAGCCTATAACCTCTGACCTTGCATAGAGGATATCTTGAATAACGAACACCATAGGAATCTCAAGCAACTCCATATCTCAAAATGAGTTTAACAGAATCAGCAAAGTTCCGCATCACTACACTCAAAACATGTTCGCAAAGGAATTAATTTCTTAGCAATAAGAGATGGCAACCCTATCATTCTAGAACTTGCTACAATACATAAATCACTTGCTTAGCTGGAAAACATTGATTAAAGAAATTTAAAGCAAGTAACCCGTTCAATCGATAGTAACCGAATGCATGTATGTATGTATTCTCTGAAATATTAATTGGGAAACCCAATCATAGGCATGAAAAACGAATTTGAATTCGATAGAGTTGAATAAGAAACAGAAACTGGCATGCCTTAATATAATACGGGGAAGGAAAACCTGTTCTACAGAGACGCTGAAAAGCCAATTAGGCGTTGTGGATGGGTTGTAGTGAGGCGACAAGTTTAACACGAGATTCTTGAAAAGCTAAGTTTCCCACAGCTTCCTCCTTAAAACTTTAGATTTTGAAGCAATCTGTAGCAAGTATTCCGTGGTATACGGAAGGGTCAAGGACAGATAGTGGGACAAGATCGGAAGTGTACGGTTCCAAAGTGAAATATTCGAAATTCACAGTTACATTCAAGGATAGCTTCTAAGTGGTAGACTACACCACAGAAAGATGTGCTCAAGTCAACATGGATATGTAGCATAAACGACTTATCAGAAGTTGAATCGACAATAGTATGAGACTATTTGGACACTAGATTCGGCGAGGAAGTGGATACATGGTCACTATCGGTCGAATCCCAGGTCTTGAGGGTATTTTCGATAATAAGCACGTAAACGAACCTGCAAGGAGCAGAGCTTCCACAGCACTGATATGGCCAAAAACATTCAGTGATGTGGGAAGAGATGTGTACTCGGCAAAAGAGAAGATCAAGAGTGCTGAACACTATTCTCTAGTGAAATGGGCTTGAGATAATCTAAACTTTTGATGAATAATAACAAAAGTAAGAGATTTGAGTCGTGCATCAGATTATCCAGAAGTAGTATAAGGATAGTAACTAGGCATCTGACAGAGCATCGGAATAGTGATCGGGTTAAGCCCAATATGTAGACCGTGTGGTGAAGAAATGGATCATCAATACATATGCATACAATACATGCATCGTTAATACATCTTAGAGGGAAGCATTTGGGTGATTAGCATGTACTAAGCTAGGAGTTATTTTTACATTCTGAAGTTGGTTGTGATAATACGATTAAAAGAAAATTGTATTGCTCTGGTCGTATGGTAGCAAAGTTGTAGCAGCTCTGCAAGATAGTAATGATTATAACGGGTGATTTTTTAGCTTTTATCGTTTTGGCAACACTGATTTAAACAGCTCACGCACGTTTCGTGTTTTGTTTCACTGTCAAACATCTTCAGTTTGGTCTGTAATTTAACCATGAATCGTCTTACAAACGAACAACGTTGAATTTTATTATCAAAATGCGTGCTCTGTTCAGAAAGTTCATCGCGCGCTTCTTTCATTTTATGGTCAGTTTAATCGACCCACTGAAGCGGCTATTCGGGCTACTGTGACTAAATTTCGCATCAAATTTACATTGTTGGACATTAAACCACCAACACGCTTACGTAGAGTGCGAACTGAAGAAAATATCGCAGCTGTATCGGCCAGTGTTAATGATGACCATCAATTATCGATTCGTCGCCGTTCGCAGCAATTGGGCCTCTGTTACTCAACAACGTGGAAAATGTTGCAGAAGGATTTAGGTGTAAAGCCTTTCAAAATACAGCTGGTGCAAGAATTGAAGCCGAACGACCTACCGCAACGAAGAATTTTTGGTGAATGGGCTCTTGGAAAGTTGGCCGAAGATCAACTTCTTTATCGAAAAATTATGTTCAGCGACGAAGCTCATTTTTGGCTCAATGGATACGTAATTAAGCAGAATTGTCGATTTTAGAGTGAAGATCAGCCAGAAGCATTGCAAAAGCTACCAATGCATCCAGAAAAAGTCACAGTTTGGTGCGGTTTATGGGCTGGTGGCATCATTGGACCGTACTTCTTCAAAGATGCTGCGAATCGTAACGTAACTGTGAATGGTGAGCGCTACCGTGAGGTGATATCCAACTTTTTTTTGCCCAAAATGCAAGAGCTTGACTTGCGTGACATGTGATTGCAACAAGACGGTGCCACATGCCACACAGCACTCGTAACAATGGACTTATTGAGAGGCGAGTTCGGTGAACATTATATTGCACGTTCGGGACCGGTCAATTGGCCGCCTAGATCGTGCGATTTAACGCCTTTAGACTATTTTTTGTGGGGCTATGTTAAGGTGCATGTCTATACAGACAAGCCCGCTTCAATTGACGCATTGGAAGGCAACATTGAAGCGTTTATTCGTGAGATACCGGCTGAAATGTTGGAAAGAGTATTCCAAAATTGGACCATTTGAGGCGCGGTCAACATTTGCATGAAATAATCTTCAAACATTAAATTATATGGACCGTACTATCGATTCAAATAGAGATTTCATGCATTTTTCAGAATTTTATGGGTTTTTTAAAAAATCACCCATTATATCCTATTATTCTAGGACCTGTTATAGTAGACCAATCTCTCGTTTATCTTAAACAAATAAAAACAAGATGGGGAATATGCTTTGCGATAACCTCAGGGAATGCTGCAATAAATTTTGCATGCCTTAGATTTCTTAAAGAAATAATAGCGACTTTCTATACATTTTCAAGAGGTGAGGCTGGACTTTTTGTTGTTACTTTGATCTAGATCGCGCAGAACTCTGGAGTTCATGGGAATCAAGTCACAGGCAGCTAAACAAGAAAGAGAACACATGTTTTGCAGTAAGGCATACCCCCAGTTGCTATAAGACGGTCAGTTTCAGATGAACGTCGTTTGGTATGAAATTAACTCAAAAATATTTGAGAAATTTATTACCTGTTCAGACAATAGAGGTTTGTCTGAAATGTGATCGAAGTTTCGATTGTATTCTACAAAAGTTCTACTGGGGAACAATTACAAAATGCCTGACATTACGTACTTACTTACTTAATTGTTCATTACAACCGTTCAGTCAGGCTTTCGACCTAGTTTCTCACACCATCCATGTTGCGTGTGTTGATTTTTTAGCTTTACCCTTGAATGTTGGGACCTATAGTTTATAGTCAGCTCCGAAAGACAGATTTGATTAGTTTTTAATGGTAATTTTATTTATTCTCAGAGTTTTTACCAAAATACTGCTAAGAGGAAGACGCCGAAGAGAAATTTTTTTCGTATTTCGTTGGCTAATGGACTACGGCGACTCTTGATTTTATATTGGTTAATAAGGTCTGCACAAAAGATGTTTTCGAAAATCGAGTTTAGATTACTAAAAGGCCTTTGAGAAGCCAACAAAAACTGCCAAGCCATGGGCTCTTCTTATAGAATGCCTAGGATCTACATTTGCCTATCTTAGTGGGGAAGAAAATCTTTTTTAAGTCGTTTAAAATTGTATGAAATTTTTATTTTATTTTTTTAAACTTATTTTTTTTATTAAAAAACTATTGAAAATGCTTCTTAACAGCAGATTTATTGGATATCTGTTGCTGGAATAGCAACAAATTCTATTCAATTTATATTGTGTGACAAATTGTTGAGACATCAATGAAATGTCACAGCTGTGGCAACAAAGAAACCGGATGAAAAGAAAATATGGATCAGCATAATGGATAAACAAACTGACAGGCTGACTAGTGGGTGAATAAAACAAAAAGAAAAAATAAAAGAAAACCAAGTTATTTATTTTACACAATAAATGTTGCACTAGCCACAGATAAGAAATATAACAACGAAATGATTTTAAGGCACCTTGTTTTCAACGTTTCTTTGTATTTTAAACAGAAATTCTAAAAAACAACAACAATTGAACTCACATCACACCTCACATCTTTCTTTTTGTAATTAAAATCATGAACCGAAGAAAACTCTGAATAAATTATGTACATTGTTTTGTTGCACAATTTATTTGAAATTCTTAATGGATTTTAATTAAATTTTTTAAATTAAAAAGAAAAAAAAATTTATTTTTTATGCCTCGAGTTGTCATTTTCCAGTCCACTTACAAAAGCCTTCACTGTAATTTAAAATGTAAAAGCAAAACCAAAGCAAAACAACGCAACACAACACAGCACAAATCATCGTCATTGTGTGCCTGTTGAATGCGTCACAAGAAATAAATACCATTTTAACAACAATAACTACAGCGAGAAAAAAAGAAACGGGCATTTCTTTTTCACTTTTTGTTGTTTGCCTCTTGCAAAAGAAGGGCGAAATATCAACAGCAACAACAAAAACAACACGAACAATAAAATTAATAAATGAAATGCTTTTGTTTCTACGCCATGCATTTGTGTTTGTGTGTTTTACATTAAATGAACCAGAATGCATGAAAGCAAGCAAGTCTCTGCAAGTGCGTGAGAGTGTATGTATGTGTGTGTGTGTGTTGATGAAAGTGTGAAAAAGAACTTTATTTTTGGGCTTTCGTTTGGTAAATAGGGAAACTAAAAACACCAACAACAACACCGAACAATAATAATAATAAATGTGCCTGTTCATAAGCAACAACAATTATGATGAAATGCTTTATGAAACAACAAGAACAATGGTGTTAAAAATATTTCTTTTTACACATTTTTTAATGTGTGTGTTTTTAATGCAATCGTTGAGGGAGAAATTATTGAAGGGAATTTTTCGGTAATAGGGAATGTGTGAGTGAGTGAAACGATAATTATGATTAAGTGTAAACGGTATTATTGTTGTTATTGGTGCACTGTATCAAATTGTTTGATGTGTAACAAGAACGGGGTTACCAAATATTAAGATTTTTAAAAGTAATATTTTTTGGAATTAAATTTTTTTTTACAAAAATATCGGGTCATTTAAAAGGATACAGTTGTCACCAAAAGTAATTAAACATTATTCAGCAATTCGTAATAAAAATAAACTCAAATTGTCGTAGGTAGATAGTTGTAAAATGTAGTATCTGTGGTAATATTAATTGCAATACCGTACCTATCTTGTTTGAAAACAGGTATTTCACTTAGGGTAGCCAAATACTCTCACATGTGCTTGACTCCTTTCCTAAGGAAAAATGAAATGAATTCATTTGCATGAAGATCAGACATATTTGGCAGGCTCTGAATATATGCAGAATTTGTGTTAAACTTAATCGGAATCTATGTTATGAACGTTGTAGCACATCTAATATGACACTGGCCCATGGGTACACGACGAATGTCTCTAACCAAATGTGAATTGTTTGAAATTGACACTTTCATTAAACTACCAGAATGGTTGACAATTAAACTTGAAAGAGGTCGATCTCATAATTTTAATATAAAAGATGATTTAAAAGTTCGTTTAAAATTTAAAAAAATGGCACATAGATACATAAGACGAGCCAACACTGCTAGGTTAAATACTAGGCTAAATATTTATCACTAAATATCTATCAGCCATCTGGAGAAAGTTGGACACACGAAAAGTCTCATAATTATTTAATTAACAGCGAAACATTTGATGGATTAAATTGCCAGATTGATGAGATTGAATTCTGAAGCAAATGAGTACATACATAACTGTTCATTGCAACCCTTCAGTAAGTATTATGGCCTAGCTGAGACCTACAGTTTAAAGTCGACTCCGAACGACTGAGAGAAAGTCGCCGAAGAAATATATTTTTATTAAGCTTTGTTGGAGAAATTTGATCTGGTGTTTGAACCTATTATGACTTAGCTTCTTTTACCACTTAGGTTGTATGCGTTAATTTTAGACATGAGTGGCGGGACTTACAGCTTAAACCTTTCATGGCAAATTTATTTACTCTCAGAGTTTTTGCCAGAAATCTGCTGAGAGGAAGCCGCCAAAGAAATGTTCAAATTTCGTTTTGCTGGAGATGTCTGACCTGGGGTTTGAATCGTGAACAAGGTGAAGCTTTCTAGATGGAGGCTGAGATAGAATTGCCATCAAGATTTTGCTCTGTATGTGGCGGGTTTAGAAGGGCACTACCCATAATGAGTTCCTACACCTTTGTCAAATTATTGATTCTGCTTGTCTATTTTAATTAAAACGGCCAGAATTGGTCAACAGAAAATATGTGGTATGAAATATTCAGTCAAACAACTCTATATTATCCTAGCAGTAACTGCAAGACCTTGACTGGGAAGTTTTGAACTGCTAGAACAGCAGAATCAAGTGAAGCCATTAGCATTGAATAGATCCCAATGGAATAATATATCAAGTGTTCCTAAAATGGGCTTTATTTAGGTTTACCGAAACCTAACTATCCTGCTTAGATATGTTTTTACTTGACTTGCTGTGATACCGAATTCACACATTGGCAGTCTACAAACGTAATGCAGTAATCCAATTGTTTAAGGGATAATCGAAGATTCAAATGTTCCATAAAGAATGTAATGACTGTGTGTAGGGTATTTTACAGCTAGTGTTGGTGTGTAATATAACTTTCTTACCTCTTTAAATTGTGTGTTCGGAAAATATTATTCAAAGTTATTCTACAACAAATAAAAAACAAGAAAAGAAGTATAAAAAAAACAAATCTGTAGGAGGTGGTAATCAATTTATGGAATAGACTTGTCTGCTGAAACGAAAGTTAATAATCATGTCGACACCACTGGTCTGACACACACGCTCTAGAACTTACAAGAACAACAACGACAACTACAATTTTTAATAAAAGATATGCGTTCCCTTATAAAATTAAAACATCTGTCCGATAAAAAAAAACGATTCTATTTTGAAAATACAAACAAAACATATGTACATCAAAGAAACGAAAAGAAAAATGAACAATAAGAACAAAAGAATTATAAATCATGGGGAATAATAAAACATTCCGTTCCATTTCTAGTATTAATACTGCTAGTGGTACTTACCTTGAGTGTTTTAGCCGTTACACGTTTCTTAAGAATGATTTCTTTTTTATTTCACAGAAAATCACTTGAGTTTCTTTCTTAAGGGAAAAAATAAAATTCGAAGAAGAATTTAAAATCATGTCAAGGTTGTTGTGCTTGAAATTATCCCGTTTGCCGTTTTCATACGTAGTTTTTCTTTAGTTTTCTAAGGCAACACTTTTTTTGTTTTTTGTTGCGGCTTCTTTTAGCTGCAACAACAATAACAACAACAACAACATTCTTTTGCAATTAAAACTTGTTTAATAAGTAAGTAAAACGAAGAAGCAGGAAGAGCTGTAGAAATAAAATGTAAACAAAACAAAACAAAACTTTCCTTCAAACAACAACAACAACAACAATACTTGCACTAGTAATACAAAACTTCATATGTATTGTTGTTGTTGTTCAAAACATATTGAATTCAAACTTGTTTTTATTTGTTTTGTTTACCACTCACACTGAAAATAAAACTCTTTCTCTTAACTCTCCTGCTGTAGCTACACACACACACACATATATATAAAGGAAGTTTTTCTTCCTCATCCAATAATACACCAACACTAAGGCATAAGATGCAATCACTTGCTCACATCATCATCATCAACATCTTTGCAAAATTCACTCTTTTTTAATCCCAATTTTTTGTGCATATGTAGGTATTTAACAACTAATCTTGTTATTTTATTGTTGTTGTTATTATTGTTGCTATTTTTTCACAATCACACACATTAATACGCAATTATTACTCCACTCCATTGATTATGATTTAATATGGCAGTCATGGATGGCATTATTGATGATTATCAACAAATTAAAATGCTCTTAAACGTTGTTATTTTATTTAACAATTACCATACAAAGTCAGTCAGTGTGTGTCTAATTTTAATTAATTTCTTTTTAATTGTTAAATTATTTTACGTTTAATAAATAATTTTCGTTTTACATTTTTTTTTTAACACAAACTCCATCAAAAGAAAAAAAATACCGCCTTTACTAGCGTCCAACAACAACTTCAATGTTCGCTGGTTTAAATAAGACTGCTTTTGTTTTGTTTGTGTTTTCAATAAAAATACCCGAAGGAAACGCAAAAGCAAGTGTCAAAAGAAAAACTTGTTTTTTGTGTGTCTCTACAAAAGACAAGTGTTGCCAGATTAGGTGATTTTTTATATTTAAGATATTTAAGAATTAATTAATGGGAATTCCAGATTTGAATCTGTGTGATCGGTACTTCTAACTAACGAATGATACAGTTAGGATAGACGGATTGGCGGTGTTAAGATAAAAGAAAGGAGATGTATATATACTGAAGGACGTGACCGTCCCATAGCTTGATCGGTCAAATAGAGGTACGATCAAAAGTTTTTAACATGGTAAACGTGATGAGTGTACAAGTGATAAAGTTGGGAATAGTCGGCGAAGCTTTTCGGTAGGTAGTGTGCAGACTTATTAGCCCGCAAATGAAATCCTTCACATCTTGCATAAAACGAAATATGACAAAAAGATAAACTCACCATAAGTAGTTTATAGCTAGTGTTGCTGTTTTTGATTATTTCTAACTAAAATTAGTTATTTTTTTGCAAAGCTTAGAGATTATGTAGATTTGTCTGGTTATTCTTTTCTTTTAGTTATCCTTTCTGTTGTCAAAAAATTTAGTTTCCCTGTGGTGAGTTTTTACAAAGTGTGTGGTGAATTTGTACGGGGTGGTGAATAAAATTGAAATTCACCAAAGTGACGGAATTCAAAAATACCGTAGATGACTGTATTATCAATGGTAAATTAATTGAATGTGTCTAGAATAAGCAGCTTTCATCCCCATTAGCGGAGCCAATAATTTATCTAAGTGTCGGTGCTGCCATTTTGCAGTACACTACCTGTTTTGTGGTTTATGTCTGGATAAGGATTATTAATCGCGGTTAATGAAACAGTGAATAAAAAAAGTACACTCAACTAACGTGTAGTGTTGCCATTATATTCATCTGCCACAATGCTTCCTTCAAAGTTTAATTTCTTGGTCGAAATAATAATAATAATAACACTTGTTGATGAAATAAATAAATAAACTAAATATGGTAATATTTCCCCCTCTTGTGGTGATTTCTTTTACAGAAGTGGGTTACAAAATTTTCTATACATACCGGCAAAATTGTTTATAAATTTAAAACAATAACAGAGAGCGCTCTTCATATGTATGAAGACAGAGTAAAACCCATAGCAAAGACAACAATCCATTGTTATTGGCTATTGTAATCGGCAACTAACAATGCTGCCCAGTTTTTATTGTTTTAATTGGAATTTGTAGTATTGAAATTGGAAAGTGGTTGTGGAATTCAATAAAATGTGGAATGCAATAAAATTGACATGAAAAAATAAACTTTTTTCCTTCAACAGTTGGTTGATGTTCGAAAATTTCGTTTGCAAGCAAGATTGACAGGAAATAAAATTTTTTAACCAACTTCTGAAAAAGAAATCACTAAAGAGGGGGAAAATAATCAAATTTATTTATATAACTTAGTTTTTTTATTATATTAAATTTAGATCCAATATACCTGTGTTCCGAACGACTAAGAACAGCAAACAATTGTTAATATTTCGACAAAGAATTTCTAAGTTGTGGCAAGCATGTAAGCTAAAATTAACGCAGATGCAGTTGTGAGAAAAGGATCAGTATTTATTATATTTGTATGACTTTAAAAATTCTAAAATTTATTTACAAATGATTTATTTTTTTATATCTTATTTTCCCGTTTACTTTCTGTTTTAGATGCCTAATATATCGAATTAAATAATACAATATCAGCACTATGTACGTTTGGCGTACTTCTTATACTCCACTTCCTGTGACTCCACTAATCTAGAATAATTAGCATTAATCCGAGACACAGTATCTACAAATCGGTAATGCCGTGTTTTTTGTAGTAACGGTGTAATGGCGAATTTTACTTTTATTCACCACACTGGTGAAACTAGTCAGGTTGGACAAGTCCCGTCCGTCACGACTGGCGGAATAACTACGCAACAACTACCGATCCAACTCCCTTCTTACTCGACGCACACCAACTTACAGAATCAATCAGAACGAGACTCCGCCACTCCACCCACAAACAAAAAACTTGCACTCCAAAAATGCTTAAACGACAAGGGGGCTTAATTTTCATTTCTACAAGCCGGATATGAAAAAAGAATGTGGGAATTAATTACAAACGTTTGTTTTTGTTTGTGTTTTTTTGAACGAGCGAACGGATTTTTCCAAACACCGCCAGTGTTGCCAGAAACTAATTTTTTTAATAAAGACTTAATTTTGTTTGTTTTTCATAGAAACAAACGTTTGTCTTACAAAAACAGATATTAGGCAAGTAACACAACTCAATGGTAAAATGGATTAAAAATTAATATCTTCATTAATTTATAAATCATAAATTTATTTAAAAAGAATTCTTTAAATCATTAATCTGGCAACCTTTGTTTTTCTCCAAAAACAGTTCAGTTGCTGTTTTTTGCAAAGTTAAAAGTGTTTCGGTTCCGTGTCCGCTTTTTAATTGAATTAAAATTAATTAATTCGCCGTTATTATTATAAAAATATTATAATCGATTGGCCAAATATATTGTGTATCAAATTATAAACAATTTGATGTAAAAACTATCCAAAACAAGTAATAAATAAACGAAGTTGAATGAAGAAAACATTATGCAAAGCGTCATTCATTTTATTAATGCCGGCGAAAATAACGAAACAGCGCTGCTACCGCAAGCCACCTGTTACTGTGTGTTTTTATTACGTTCGTTGTGTGTGTTGTGTTTATAAAATTGTGTTAGTGCAACTCAAATGAATATTAAATGTTGGAAAAACAATAGCAAAACAAAATAAACAAAAACAAAAACAAATTGTGGTAAACAGTGAATGGGAGGATGAGTTGGCAACTGTAAATGCTTCTGAGTGGTTATATGCGCGTCTGTTTTAAAACACTGGCGGTGGATTTTAATAAGAAAGTGAGAGTATGCAAGAGAGAGAGAGAATTGAATAATTTTCGAGGAAATTTTGTGGAGCATTAAAATATCTGTGGTGAGTTCAATATTTTTATACGTTTTAATAAACATATAAAACAACATAAGAAAAATTCGGTAATAACATACATGTCGTAGGCAGAAAATATTGCGTTAGTATAATTCGCAAAGACGCTAAGTCCACTTTTATCTAAAATTGAGATTTTAATGCAAAATACACATTTTACGACAAAAAAAATATGTCAGTATGTAGTTTAAAGTTGTTGTAATTTTGTGGTTTGCAAAAACGCTAAGTCCACAAAACTACGAAAAATATTAACAGCACGTGCTAACTCCACGAATATTAATTATTAATTATTCTTAATTTTTGATCTCGGTCATTCAAAGAGAACTATTTTGTAAAAATAATTGCGTTAATAAAGTTTACAAATTTTAAAAACTGAAGAAGCCGCAATGTTTTTTGTGTCTCCTGTAAAATTTGAAAAAAGGGACTTAACACATTTGCGAATGAGACTAACGATTGCCTATTTTTACTATGAAGTGAGCATCATTAGTCAGTCCATTCTGTGTTGAGACATTAAATCTTGCTCATGTTCAATAAAAGACTTCTTTAACTTTTATATCTCGTTAAACAGATTTTAATTGAGAAAAAATTAAGTCTTAAATTTAAGCTGCATGGCGGCACATCAAATTAACAGATTAATTTGACAGTGAGTTCGAAGAATATGAAATTACGTTTGATATTCAATGAAGTTTAAAGGCATAACTGTAATGTGTTTTGATATGCCAAGCACAGCCACGCTTTTAACGCAATTTAATCAGTTTAATTTGACGTGTAGCCATACCGCTTTATGTGAATGTTCATATTTGATGCCTATTTTAATATGGACCTTCATAATTACTTTCCATTATAAAGAGGGCATTAAAACTTAAATGTCCTCAATAGGTCAAACAGCTCGGCGACTTTATTACTTAGGATAACGTTGCTTAATCGATTTTTTTTGTTATACGCATCATACAATTACAATTTTTATTCGTTATTGTTAGTTCTGTATGTTGAAAAGAGAACCATTACCCAACAGAACTGTCTTACGCCTTATCATGTTGAGATATGTAGGAGATATCAACCATATCGTAAAAGCCTTTCCTCAAAGCACTCTTCTTAGGCGAATAATATTTGGTAAATTGTAATCAATAAGGAATTGGGATTTCTTGCATTCAAAAGCAATTATAGAAAAAGTGTTTCATCGTTCTGATGCCTTCTTCACATGCAGTTCAAGAACATCTTCGAAATCGGGTGCCTGGTAAATGTACTTATCATACTGCTCAGTTCGTTCTTATTCCAGGTCTTGGTGTTTAGGTCACCTCAGATTTCCTTGCAGTTTTGTTCCAAAGCATCCTCTGCTAAATCCTGTCCTAATTTTGTAACTCATATTTCAGTAAGATTCTTGTGATTCTCTAGCGGTGTATGCAAATTCAATCCCCTATTTG
This sequence comes from Sarcophaga subvicina, assembly GCA_936449025.2. Lineage (NCBI taxonomy): Eukaryota > Metazoa > Arthropoda > Insecta > Diptera > Sarcophagidae > Sarcophaga > Sarcophaga subvicina. The sequence goes on along the minus strand of OW388081.2, from coordinate 89,329,549 downwards.
TATTCGACCACCGACTGGCGGATTGCTTCCCTACCATATAACCCTCAGAGAAGTCCTTAATCGCTTCTTCACATTTTAAAACAGTTGTAGGGCTTGCGTTGTTGAACGCCACTGCTTTAATTGCCATTTCTGAAGAAGCCGACTAAGAATACTAAATACTACTGCCTGGTAGCCCTCTTTTGAATCTATAAGAATATTTTTTAAAGGACCACATTCAAACTTGCAATCGTAGTTGCCTTAGCATATATTGCAGCAATAATTTAAGAGGTACTTCGTAATGAAAGTGAGTGCATACTCTATATAGTCGCTTGCCAGAGACATATGTACATAGTAAATCGCTAATTCCAACCAAATTCGTAGGACTATCAATAATAAAGGGTGTTTTTTATAGAGGTATAGAACTTTAAGTTGGCATTACTTTTCAAGATGGCGACCGATTTAACAGCTGTCAAGTGATTTATTCTCAGTTTGGTTTGGCAATTCATCATGAATAGACTCACACCTCAACAACGCTTGCAAATAGTGCAATTTTATTTCGAAAATAATGGTTCTGTGCGGAAAACGTATCGCGCACTACGTCCATTTTATCGTCGACAAAATCGTCCATCAGAGCAGTTAATTCGATTAACCATGGAACGTTTTCGCACCACGTTTACTCTTATTGATAACTCGCATCCCCAGAGACGCTGTACGGTGCGTACAGAAGAAGCTATTGCTGCTGTAGAGCGTAGCATTGAGGAAGACCCGAATGAGTCCATCCGCCATCGAGCACAGGAATTGGATCTGTGTCCATCCACTTTATGGAAGATTTTGCGGAAGGATCTTGGTTTGCGTGCTTACAAAATCCAACTCGTGCAAGATTTGAAGCCAAACGATCATCAAGTAAGGCGTAGATTCGTCGAATGGGCCCAAAACGAGATTACCCTTGTTCCCGATTTTCATAAGCGAATTTTGTTTAGCGATGAAGCGCACTTTTGGTTGAATGGCTACGTCAACAAACAAAACTGCCGCATTTGGAGTGAAGGTAATCCTCAAGTGTATGTGGAAACGCCGTTACATCCAGAAAAACTGACTGTTTGGTGCGCTTTATGGGCTGGTGGAATCATTGGTCCGTACTTTTTCAAAAACGATGGTAGCCAGAACGTTACAGTCAATGGTGATTGGTATAGAGCCATGATTACTAACTTTTCATTCCTGAATTGAGTAACCATGATGTCCAGGAGATGTGGTTTCAACAAGACGGCGCAACATGTCACACAGCTCGTGCCACAATAGATTTATTGAAAGAAAGACACGTTTGGTGACTGCCTAATTTCACGTTTTGGACCTGTGAATTGGCCTCCAAGATCTTGTGATTTAACACCGCTAGACTACTTTCTGAGGGGCTATGTAAAGTCATTGGTCTATGCGGTAAAGCCACAAACGCTTGACCATTTGGAAGACAACATTCGCCGTATTATTGCCGATATACGGCCACAAATGTTGGAAAAAGTAATCGAAAATTGGACGTCCAGATTGGACTACATCCGCGCCAGCCGTAGCGACCATATGCCAGAAATCATATTTCAAATGTAATGCCACAAGATTATCTTTCGGATAAATAAAATTCATGTCAATCGAATAATCCATCGTTGGTTTATTGCAACTTAAAGTTCTATACCTCTATAAAAAACACCCTTTACTTCCTCCCTTTTGTTTCTTTTTTCTGTGCACAGACATTGCCTGCCACTTTTAGCGATTTTGCTTTCAGAAAACCTCTCAAAACTGTCTTTGTAGTCGAAATAACTGTTGATTGTTTAGACTTTTCACATCAAACTGCAGCGATATCCCGTAGATGATTCTAGAGATTTGAACTCAGTAGCTACCAAATAGTTGCTTTGTATTCTAAAGCCTTTTTTTATCAATGCTCCAAATATCCAAAATGTTGCTCAAATATTTGCCTCAATGAGGTCCACCATCAAAATGGGTCAACCTGATCTTGGTAAATGGTACAATTGTAGTCTTCACAGGATTGATTGACAATCCTTCTATACCATTCTCGTACTGCAGGGCGTCCTGCATTTGTTCACCAATCGTCACAACTCCGTGCGATTATAATGGAAATGTTGTCTGAATAGGTTGTGGTTTTGTAGTCCTTCCGGATCATTACAAATTAAGTCGCCAACAAGGGTAGACATGGTTGCCTGTACTATTCTGAAGTTGTGTGCAGAGCATTTTGCATTCGTTCCCCAATCGTTTTTACTTCGTCTAATTAGAAAGGAGACGTTGTCTGGATAGGCAGTGGTTTTGTATTCCTTCCGGATCATTACTAATTATATCGCTTGTTAGAGTAGAGCATAGTAAGGGAGATACTACCAAAAAATAAGATTAGCAGTGCACTCCATAACTGTAGTGAACTTGAGGTCAGCTATGTATTCTAGAAAGGCTCTAATTGACCGGTATTAAGGTACCGCAGCAATCAATTCATTTTATTATTGGAGATTACGCTGTACGCTTTCCATAACAGCACAGATAGTTGAAAGTCTTTTCGATATTTTGAACAAGCTTGTGTATTTACTCGCAATTTGTAGCGCATGCATCGAATCAAAGAATATGGATATAAAGAATGCGCATCATGTAGAAGTAAAATTTCTTATGGCGGGTCGTAACATCACGACCAATTTTTTTTTTAAATCATTTCTTGGTGAGGGGAGAGGAAGACAGAAGGAAAATGAACACAAACAAAGAGCGTAATAATGTGTGGCTCTCATCGTACGTATATACATGTGTATGTATTCTTGTGTTTTTTGATTTAGTTGTCGATCAGACTGCGACAAGATTACATGTGCTGCGGATGCTTTATCATTTTATTTCAGAATAACATTCGAAGAATATTTTGTGTTAAAAATGTTCTATGTCATTAGCTGGGCGTATTTTATTTTTTATTTTGTCCCATAGTATATTTTTTTAAATGCTTTGTAATGCTCGTTTCTTTCTTTTAATAAAAAAAAATTGCTTTTTATTCTTTTTATTTATCTAAAAAACATGGCCTAATTTTTAAGCCAAATATGGATAGCTTCATGTTCTTTTAATAATAAAATCGATTTCTTATCTTGTTTTTATTTATCTAAAATTATTACGCCAAAAATAGACAGCTTTACATATGTATGTTGATGAAATGAAAGTAAAAAAGAGTATATTACTAACACTTTTATAAGGCTGTAAATAAATAAATTCTCTCAACTTATTTTCTCTCTCTCACTCACTAATCCATAACCATAGACATGTGTTAAGCTAGAGAAAAATGGTAGTAATAATTTCAAGTCTACTTATTAACCCAATGATATGTATATGTGATCGGAAAATATAGAAAAATTGTACTGCATTAAATCCCTAAAGACACCGTATTTAACTTGGCAAGTATTCTTCCAAAAATCGAAATCATTTCTCATTGATATTGGTGAATTCTACTGTGATATTTCTTTGGGTGTATAATTGAAGTCTGAAAAACGCGACAGAAGGTTCTTCTTTAAAAGCTGACAAGATTTTTACGCTTTTTTAACGAACATTCTTGATGTTCGTGTCCTATGTGTGTAAAAAGCCGACGATATTCTTCCCCTGAGGGACATTGATGCCGACGTCTGTTTTTAACACCAGAAAAATAAATAAAAAAGTGGTCAAACAACAAAAACGCACGATGAGAACAACGCATTGTTACGTTCTTTGTTTCTGTAACCTCCCCTTCTATCTTTCCCCCCGTGTCATGAAATATTTTTGAAAAATATTCCAAAATATGTTAAAATGCACATTCTTTATACTGTATTTTCTTTGATCGAATTCAGAGAAATTGCTTTCACCCTGTGATAGTTGTCCAGTTTTCACTTCACCTGACTGTTTTGCAATGATGCACAGCGTGTTTACTTGAACGGTACGAGTACATTGCTCCAACACTAACCTCGTTTTATTCCTTATGGTTGCTGTCAACACACTACGGTTTGATGTCATTCATAACGATGTGTGCCATTAGCTTATCCATCATTTTGAGGTTGCTGCATTCGTTCACAGTTATTAAAGATTTTCAAACGAATGCAAATAAATATCTTGGTTTTCTTATTCTTCCCTTATTTATGTGCCACTTTTTCAAGTAACGCGATATCTTTTATTTCGTCTGAAAAAGTCTAGAGTTTGTTGTCCTTTTATTTGCTTTTGCCACTTTACATGCAACATTAAGATTGAAGGAAAACATTTAAACCTTTCGATGTCCTTTTTAATCTTATTGACATATATCCTCTCTACTCCTCTCCATCATTCTCTCTTGCTTTTCTTGGGACGATTGTTTGCCTTTTTAAGTGCACTGACTCGCGTATAAAGGTTTTTGGTGCCCGCATTTATTTGGGGGGTTCATTACGAATTTTATGTGAATATTTCAATTCCGTTTTGCCTTGCATTACGTTACGTTGTCTTGCATTTGTATTCTTCTTTTTGTTGTTGTCACTCTTTCGGTTAGTGGCACTGCTGCTGGTATTGCTGCGAGATGATATTGTGTTGTGTGAGTGCGGTTTGTGCGGTTAGTGATTGCGGCTGTTTTTCATGCATTTAAAACGATGCTAAGCAAACAATTCTTAAATTTAAAATTAATTCGTGCAATTAATCAGTAAGAAAATCCCTACTAACTACACTGCACTCAGCGACTCATAAATCAGGATTCGCGGTAAGTGTTGTTGCACCATTTCATGCTTCCTCCGCCACTTGTCCTCAGCTCATTTTCTTTCTCCACCACCACCTCAAATCCAATTCATATTCTTTCCACGATTGCCTGGCTGAGTAAGCTGGCTGGCTGGCTGGCTGGCTGGCTGTTTGGTTGGTTGGTTGCCTGCTTAAATAGCTTGCACCAGCGTCATTTTGAAAGTAAAAATAAATAAAGTGGCAAAAATAAATACGCAGCATCAAAGTGAAATAAAAAAGCAATAACAAAGACGAAAGAGTGAATGAATAAATTGCGCAAAACGTAGCACAGCAATTTAATGTTTTCAGAACGTTCTTTAATTTTGTATTAAACGTTGAACGTAGTACCATAGAGAAAAAAAATACCAGAGAAGTCCTCTTTGAAAATCCACTTTAGACTTCTTTTGCTCCAATTTATTTCCTTGTTTTTTCTTCTTCTTATTATGTTTGTGTTTGTGTTCATTTAATGCGTTTTCATTTTCATTTTATATCCTTCGTCCTGTTGTTATTTGCTCTTATGTTTTGTTTGTTTGTGTTGTTGTTGTATATTTATAAACTGTTAATAACTTTTTAAGAATTTCTCTCCAATTGTAACCACTTCTTTGGCTGTATATTTTCCATTCTTTTTCTTACGACTTCACATTTTCAAGTGTCCTTGGCCAGGCAAACGTTATTTTGTATTCCCAACACATTATATTGCTACTGTGTTGCAAGGAATGTTAAGTGTAAACAAAATTTAAAGAAGTTTTAAATAGAAAAGCCAACTTAAAACTAAACTTCATGGTTAGAGTGGCAAACTTCTGTATGATGTTTGTCATCGGAACATTAAATTTATGGCGTAAATTATGAAAGTATTTCTCAAGACAAATTCAAATATATGACGGGTTTATGGTAGCCATTGCTAAAAAACTCTTGCAGTCGTATGTAATCATTTTAAATGCATTAACTTGTATCCTGCAGTGCTATTAGTTTTGCAATGTAAAGCCTTTAACACTAGAGACTCGATATGTCATAAGAAATGTTATGAAAAACCGTTTAATTGCCATCAATCACTATCAATCATGTGATTTACAAGATCAAAACAAAGCAAAGGTACAAGAAAGTAAAGTCCTCTGCATTAAAATGTATGAAATATTATATTTTAAAGAGATCAACAGGAAAAACTTCATCAATTACTTCATCAATCAATCGGAAATCACCATCAATCATCTGAAATAATTTAAAATAAAGCAAATAATGTCTAATTCAAGCAACATCAAGTAGCATTAGAAGTAAAATTTGTTAAAGAATCCATCAAAAACTAAAATTTATCTAGTCAATCATCATCAATCCATATCAATCAAAGATAAATCTTCTACTACGAAACAACATTGCTTGATACGGAATACAGATATGATTAAAATGTACCACACAACGTTTCCTATTGTCATAATTCATCAAGCACTTGAACTCATAACTCATCAAACACTTGAGCCTGTAAATTATCAACACATACCAATATGTCATCATCAATCATGTAATTTACAAGATTTATAGCAGGTAATATCATAGCGAATTATTATTTTGAATAGATGAATATGAATATGGTTGTGGAGTGTGTATTCATATAGTTTTTTGAGATATTTAACGTTTTTGGATATAATAGGAGCTATGCCCGTATAGGAAGCGATTTGAGTAATTTGGCGAGTAGCATGAACTCTGAATTGGTTGGATTAACTCTCAGTTTACATTTGTTGCAACGTTTCATTAGTAATCTCAAAGCAGACGCTAGAATTTGCGAAAGTGAACATGAATCATTTACTGTAGTTTCTGTACTTCCATGGTTGTTAGTACGGAGTACACTATTACATGTCCTTGTGGTGTCCTCTGACTGAGCCCTTACTTTCAATGCAGTTGAGAAGCTCAAAGTAGACTCAGTACGCCTGCATCTTAGAGGTTTTTGAACAAAAGCAATGACTGTAGGATCAATCGCCAGTCTTCAAAAAAGCTTTTATATCAAGCAAGCATTCAAGGTGTATTACTCGTGGTTCAGAGATTTTTTTATGAGTGTACAACAGTTCAAAGGAACAGGAAATAATTGAAAAGGTGCTTTAAAGATTCTTGTGTTCCTTTTAGGAAGAGGAATGGAATAGAAGTACAATGAACAATATCGAGGGACTGATAGAAATAAAAAGAAAAGTGCAATCAATGGGATTACCCTGTAACGAAACAATTTACACTCTGAAATCATCTCAAACCCATTATAATCTTCAGGACAGTGTGAATATAACTTTCGACAGAGAGTATGGATCCTCAAAGATTCCCTCCTACAGGATATTTTATCTGCTTCTATAAAGAGCCGGACAGTTTATCACGCTTCTTCTGGTCTTTACATACCTTGCATAAATCCAGCCGCGATCAACTCCAGATCGCTGTCAGCGAACTGACATCTTGATGTCCCTTAAGGAAACTAGGCACCAATCTCACGATGAGTCTGCGGAGACCCAGCGCCTCTATGCTGTCAACGATTCTGCTTTATCATCTGCACGCACTTTTACATGAGTTCATAAAGTTCGGAAGATTAGCAACTATCACATCATCAAGAAGTCGTCGTGGTCTAGTAGGTGGTGTGTTGGCTTATTAGACGTAAAGCTAGGGTTCGAGCCCCAGGCCAGGCATCAAAGACAAAATACAAAAGGTATTTCTTCGGCGACTTTCCTCTCAGCAGATTTCTGGGAAAAATTCTGAGAGTAAATAAAATTGCCATGAAAAGTTTCTTCCAAAAATCTGTCGTTCGGAGTCGACTTTAAACTGTAGGTCCCACCACTCATGTATAAAATTAACACACACAACATAAGTGGTGTGAGAAACTAGGTCGTAATCCTGACTAACGGGTTGTAATGACCAATTATGTATGTATGTATCACATCATCAATCGAATTTAAGTCAGTCCTCTCGTTCCCAGAACCACTATTATGTAGAGCCTGGCCCGATACAATCCAAAGGCACTATGCGCTACTCATCTGTAGGTGTGAAGCTTTTCACTGCCCATTTTATGTGATGTTTCGAGATTGGTACATTCGATATATCTTATGTGTCTGTGTTTGGGATTATGAGTTCCTGAGAGCTAGGGAAGTGCGTATCGAAGAGTAAATCCAGAATCTGTCAGATTTCTGGCATGTTTTCGGACCTGCCGACTTGGAAGAACCTTGAGCATTGCTACTGAAATCCTTCCAAAGTTGGTTTTTTGTGTTCGTTTCATTTTTAAGACTTATTAAGGTAATGAAGCCTCATCATAATGTCCCAAAACGCAGCCTCGATCTACAATGTACCCACAGTTACTAAAGTGTACATCAGGCCCACAAAAGTTAACAAATATCAGAAATTTTTTACCAAGACCGTCTTAAAATCCAGGAAAGTTGTCAGACAATTACAAAGATTTTCAACGAAAACGGATTTGTTAAAAAATTTCTGAAATTTGTTAACCGTATGTATACTTTTGTGGCTGAGTGTACGTACGTGTCCCCATAGTGTTAGGATGATTACCTACTCGTTAAATAACAACGAACTCCAAAAGTAAATAAAATCTCATCCTCAGTTCTAATATCCCCAATAACAAGCTATCAACACTTAATTTTATATGGCATTAACCCCCATAATAAAGATTCGTGTTAAGGATAAAGCTTTCGTTCCCTTGCATTGCATGCGTACCATAATTCATCATCGTTGTCATCATTACGAATATAATGTTGTCTCGCGAGAATTATTTTGCTGCAATAAAATCCAATGGCTAGCAAAACTAACCAAGACGCCCTCGTTTTTCTTCAGTACATTGCAGGATAATCTTACTCACATTAATGCTTACGAGTCCTTGCTGTACACTTGCATGTTTAGCACATGAGAGTGGGAGAGCGAGTGGGACAAGGAATCTTCTTAAGTAAGCAGCAAGTAAATTAAAATAAAAACCAGTTGATATTCGATGATGCTTCTAATATTTGAATCCCTTTTTATGGTTATCCTTGTATTTTTCATTGCTGTTGTGTCCGTAATAAAGATACGTGAACGTACGACGACTGTTGGTTGCAACCACCAGAGTAGCAGGAGCGTAGAGGCACTAGAGAGCTGTTATACTCGTATGCTGTGGTGTAATATGATTTCCAAAAGGTTCATAAATTGTGCTTAAAAATCATTGCCATTCACAGTGATGATGATGACGACGATGCTGCTGCCATTGCAGTCATAAGCTGGAAATGAATTAAAAAAAAGACACAAGAAACGTTCAATTAGTCTTGGAAAGTTATTGCCTGGTTTTTTTTTTTTTGGTCATAAGAGATGTTTTCAATTTCATTTTTCATTGAATTTTATTTCATTTCATTTGATATTCATCAGAAATATTAAATTTCTGCAGCTTCGTTCTGTGTCTTCTCACAAATGACAACGTCAACTGCATACGGCTATCAATTGATTGAAACTTCTTCAAACGGCAATAAGTTGCGTTATTTGTAAGAGGACAACAGTATTAAAAGCAATAATTTTGATGTTCTTTTGAATGAAATGGAAAGTTACTGATTCGCTCAATAAAATTTTTGGTAATTTTAACACAGGATTGTGCCGACAAATTGGTATGAAAGGATGGCAAAATATTGCTTCTTTCTACGAGTACATATTCAGAAGATAAATTTCATTGGAAGTAGGCACATATTGTGTAGGAAAGGCTAAAGGGGTGGTAGTTTTTATGGAATATAACTTCCGACAGAGAGTATGGATCCTCAAAGATTCCCTCCCACAGGATATTTTATCTGCTTCTATAAAGAACCGAACAGCTTCTTCATGCTTCTTCTGGTCTTTACATACCTTGAATAAATCCAACCTCGCTCTGTTTCAGATCATTGATGTCCCTCAAGGTAAGATGTATTCATACATTACTGACCACTAAAACCATGTATCCAAGGTGATTTTTTCCATAAGTGGAGTGACCTGCAGCTTAAAGATCCGAACGAATGCTTGAAGAACTCTTGCATAACAATTAGTTTACTTCAGAGCTTTTGTCATCAAAAGGCGGTTGCCAAAAGATATCTGAACTGAGGTGTGAACTTTCAAGGCCTCTTCTAGCAAGCCAACACAGTGCTCAATAGACTGTGGCAATCACGAAGTTTATTATAAGAGACTTTGATGAATGCTTGATGAAAGTTCGACGTAGAATGATGCAGTCTTCCTTCTAACCGTCCGCAATTGTACTGAAAATAATTTTGTCTTGGTGTTCTACTCAATCCCGCATTTTGCAACCTGCGGTATAGACATCGCAAGCATGTAACGAAGCAACGAGGTTAGCACGAGAAAGGAACAATTGCAAGAATCGATTTGAAGTGGTTCCTTTCAAGCTGAAGATTGATGGAATATTGTTATAAATTTTATGGTTGGTTCTCGGAACCAGATGGGGTCTTCGCCCAAGGATCATGGGAAATATAAAATTCCGACCTTCTCCCTTCCCAGCATATGTGGGACCAAACTCACGTTGAGTCCCGAGGTTAAATATCTGGGCCTGATCCTCGATCCCAAAATCAACTGGAGGGCGAATCTGGCTGCTAGGGCACGCAAGGCGGCATGTGCTGCTTACTGCTGCAGTAGAGCGGTCGGAACCAGATGGGGTCTTCGCCCAAGGATCATGCATTGGATATATTCTACGGTCATCGAACCCAACCTCTTATATGGACTGCTCTGGACAACCAACACAACGTCAGACTTCTTGACAAGGTCAGAAGGTCTGCCGCAATTTATATAACTGGCGCTCTACGCAACACCCCCACGAAAGCCTTGTTCGCAATGCTAAACTGGGTTCCTACTGTGCTTCTCGCTAAACAGGTAGCCAAGTTTGTGGCGCTAGACTTAATGCTTTCTCTCATTGGCACTTTGTACCTTCTGGTCACTCCACTGTTCTGGAGGTTGATCCAGTGGTCCCTGTGGACATGGACTATTTCCCTGCTGAATATTGTCTTGACAGATGTTTCCACTCTCTGATTCTAAGTAGGGATGATCTCTATCGGGTTTCATGACTAACTCTAGGATCGTTAGGGAATGTCGCTGCTGTCTCGACCTTCTCTCGGGGCGCTTCATCAGTGTCTCTCTGGTGTGGGTCCCCGGGCACAGTGAAATTCCGGGAAACTGTAGGGCCGACGAGCTCGCCAGAGCTGGTGCGCTCCTTCCGGAATCCTCTTCTGTTGAATTGGGTATGCCACTTGCCTCGGTCAAGTTGAACATTGCGCAGAGGTTCTCTCGGGACGCCAACCTATCCTGGGTCAATGAGGAGTCCTGCTCCACCACTAGACTCACCTGGCCCAGGATGGATAGAAGGCGTACCAAACCGATTACTTGGTCTTGGTCGTGATGTCATCTCGACTACAGTGGCCGTGCTTACAGGTCATTGCGTCATGGGTAGACACGCGGAAAGAATGAGGCTCCCTTTCAACGACTTCTGCCGTGGATGCAGGTCCACTGAGGAAAAGGAGACTGTTGTTCACCTTCTTTGCTAGTGCCCGTCTCTTGCTAGGTGTAGATATAGGTTGTTTGGCTCCTCATTCCTTGTTAGCTTAAAGGAGCTATCATCTATTGACATCAAGGATATAGCTTCGTTCATCAAACTTTCTGGCTGGTTTTCCAGTGCCCTTGCGCTGACCAACTTCTTCCTTTTCCCTGATTTTGGTGGAACTTGGTGAGTAGACTGACTGCGTTCACCCGTGGCATCACATCGGGCCGCTATGCGTGTTCTAGTGTATTGCCACCATATAATCTATTGTACTGCCTGCAAACTACATATATGGGGTGTTCCTAAAATAACTTCCTTTATTCTGTTGCTGCGATCATTCTCTTATTTCATTATTTTTACCACAGCATCAATATAATGGATTTGACACGATCCGTGCTCTAAACAGGAATTATGTGAGCTCTATAGCGCTCTATCGAAAGTTCTGCAACAGACCCGGATAGTCTTTTAATTATCCAATAATAGTTTAGATTGTTTTGCACCTATTTAGTTTAGGAATAATGTTCTTCTCCCCTTCGCCTTTCCTTCCTATCTCCGAGTATACTCTTTCTATCATCTGTTTCCATTTCATAGAAAGGTTGTAACTCTATTTGTCGTGAGGAATCTCACAATTCTGTATATTGTCAGGAATTTCCACATGAACAGGAATACAGCAGAGAGTGATCTTACTTGCCTTAGTTCAACTCGAACGTACTGTCCCATACTATTCCACAGTTTAACCTGACAGTTAAGGAGTATTGAAGTATAAGGGCGATTGTATGCTAGGTATCCTTCAACAACTTGTTGGGGCAATCATAGTTATGCTTTCCTTTGTCAATTTTGGCAACAAATTTGCTTATGCACGGGTAAGGAATGCAATCGTAGCGAATCTTATTTGCTCAGAACTTTATTAGGGGACTAGCTGTACCATGCGCGTGTTGCTGCGCCACCAACTAAAATTAATTTGAAGGACATGAAGACATTACCCAAATATCCAATTAATTTTGAATCATTTTATTGATTTTGTTTCCCGTGGTCCTGATGATTCAGATGAACGGGCCTGAGTAGAACGCATTCGATCAGTTTCTAATCTCACTTCTCGTTGTTCAAGTGGTTCAAGCGAACGTGTCTCAGCGGCATATACTCGAATATTTTCTAGTCTGAATGCTAATAGCCAATCCGGCCATTTTGTTCATATATACATCAAAGTCGTCCATAAAAAATTTGAGGATTCTAGCTGTTGGAGTTTATGAGATATGCGACATTAAATACTTATTTGGTATGTGGGCATGGCACCTCGCCTACTTGAAATTTTAAAATAAAAAGTAGCCAATAACTCCTTCCAGACATACAGGAAGAAAATTTCAAGAAAATCCATCCAGCCGTTTAGCCGTCTATAGACTTCAAACAAACCCACAAACAAATAAACACACATTCATTTTTATATATAAGAAGAAGATTAACTGGGTACAAGTCAGTTTAACCGTTAGAAACTATTCCTTAGGATCATACATTGGGAAGGCAATTTGAAGGGCTTTTCCCCAATGGAAAATGGAATTACAAAAGGTGCACATTGATAGGACAGCAGATTTTCGATCGTGTAACTTCAGTACTTGAGATATTGCTCCAGGCTATGTCTCCAGAAGAGAAGGAGTATCGAAGGCATATGACAAGGAACATTTTGTGCAATTGCATTGCACTGAATAGTAACTGAATGTACACTTTCAAATGGTTTCAGTAAGATCTAGGGGTTATTAGATATAATCTATTGGCGAGTTATCAGGCGTCAATCGAAGAGTGGTCAATTTGTTGTTTGAATATAGCTATTGGATTACATAAATACGTACATAATTGGTCATTGCAACATTTTAGTCAGGATAATATATTGTGTGTTTTAATTTTATCCATGACTGACGGGACGGGACAGTTAAATGTCGATTCCGAACGACAGATTTTTTTGAGAAACTTTTCATGGCAATTTTTATTTACTCTCAGAGTTTTTGCCAGAAATCTGCTGAGAGGAAGTAGCCGAAGAAATATTTTTCATTTTCGCTTCTTTGGAGATGTTTCACCTAGGGTTTGATCCGAGGTCTCGTGTCTAATAAGCCATGTGAGGGTGATCATATAGTTTATCATTTGCGGCTAAAGTAGTAGGACACATCATTTTGGTTGCAGTATTTTTCTTTGTCAAACTAATGATTAAAAGCACGATTTTATTTTTTTGAACATAGAAAAGCCCCTGTAAACGCTAACAAATTTATATTCAGGATGCGATAGAGAAGAGAGAAAACAGAGGAGTCACGCCGCTCTTCTTATAGTGGATATTGCGGAAATAATAGCCTGATCAATGCACAATTTTTTTGTATGAAGATAGGAAGCAGTGGCCATTTCCGAGATATCAGTGTGTAGATATCATCAGATTAAAATCTGATTAAAATCTGATGATATCTGAATAGGAAGAACTCACGAAGAAAAGTGCCGGCGCATGAAGTAGCATGTATTGAAACTGTGCTTCTCGTTCTGGATTTCAACTGAGCGGTCGATAGAAACTTTTTCATCATTTTATCCTCTTTTATAAAGGGTCCGCCAAATAACTTTTTTTTAAATGTTTTAAAAAAAAACTACTGAATATTTTCTCAAATTTCTTTTTTTATTTGAAAGTACAATCCTTCCGGTTAATGATGGAAAGTAATTTCATTCAAATGGCTGCCTCGGCTGGCCATGCAGTAGCCTACACCAGAAGATGCCGATTTTGGCAAAAAAATCATCTTTTCAGATGAAACTCATTTTGATCTTGGCGGGTATGTAAACAAGCAAAATTGTCGCATTTGGGGCACAGAAAACCCGCACGCATACTTTGAAAAGCCGACGCACCCAAAACGAGTCACTGTTTGGTGCGGATTTTGGTCCAGAGGCATAATTGGGCCATTTTTCATCGAAAATGAGCAAGGAGTGGCCGTTACAGTCAATGGCGATCGTTATCGGGCCATGTTGAACGAATTTTTGGAGGAGGAGGAGGATATTGGCAACATTTGGTTTCAATGCCACACAGCCGAAGCTACACTCGACGTTTTGCGCCCTATTTTTGAAGATCGCATTATCAGCCGCAGAGCTGATGTCGTTTGGCTACCTCGGAGCTGCGGTTTGACACCGTTGGACTATTATTTGTGGGGTGCCGTCAAATATAACTGTTACGCCGACAAGCCAGAGACAATTGACGCTTTAAAGGACAATATTCGTGAAGCCATTGTTGAAATACAGCTGCACACAATCGATAATGTGCTTAAAAATTGAACCCATCGTGTAGGCTACTGCATGGCCAGCCGAGGCAGCCATTTGAATGAAATTATTTCCCATTATTAACCGGAAGGATTGTACTTTCAAACAAAAAAAAGAAATTTGAGAAAATATTCAGTAGTTTTTTTTAAAGCATTTTCAAAAAAAAAAAGTTATTTGGCGGACCCTTTATATTTCTTTGTCAAACTAATGATTGAAAGCACGATTTTATTTTTTTTGAACATAGAAAAGCCCCTGTAAACGGTAACAAATTTATATTCAGGATGCGATAGAGAAGAGAGAAAGCAGTGGAGTTACCCCGCTCTTCTTATAGTCGCCTGATCAATGTACGATTTTTTTGTATGAAGATAGGAAGCAGTCTCATGCAGCATGTAGATATCACAGATTTTAATCTGATGATATCTGCCTAGGAGGAACTCGCAAAGAAATATGTTTACGAATGAAGTAGTTTGTATTGAAACAGTGTCTGCCGACCCGAATCTCCACTGAGAGGTCGGTAGAAACTTTTTCATCATTTTATCCTCTTTTATAGTTTCTTCCCCTCACATTTTTTTTTCGAGTGTAACAAATAAAAACCAAATATTGCATTTAAAAACCCGGAAAGATAATGTAACTCACATTTGACTGCAATTAAATCTTAAAATAACCTTCTCAAAGTGTCATCTTATTTTTTCAGTTTTTCTTTTCTTCCTCTTTTTTTTGCATTTCGTTTTATGCCCAACAAATTTGAAAGAAATTTGTGTATGAAATTGTATTTGACTAGGTTTGAGTGTGTGTGTGTGTGTGTATGTTTGAATCTTTCCATAAAACTTTTTTAAAACATATAAAAATGAAATATAAATTGTTGTTGTTCTTGTTGTTGTCACTTTTCAAAATTTTCTTGACTTTTTCTTTTCATTTTGTTGTTGTTTTGGTTTCTGTTATTGCAGGAGGCAGAAGAAATAAAACAAAGTTTGTGTATTTAAGTGCAACAACTTTTGCTAAATTGTCACTGAAGGTTGTGTGTTGTTTTTCTTTATTTTTATGGCATAAAAAAACAACAGCAACAAAAGAAAAAAAAAATTTTTTCTTAAACAAAAAAAACTTGCAACTTTATGTTGCAAACACTTACATTCATACATACATATGCTGCTTTATGTGAGTGTACCGCCAGTAGAAGATTTCCATTTGATGAGGCTTTTAAACATGAATGAATGAAACTGTGTGTATATGTGTCTGTGTGGGAGTATGTCTGTCGGAATAATACAAACTTCAATGCAAACTCTTAGTGAAATTATGCCCCCAATTTGCCTTTAATACCGTTTAGTGTCGTTTCGTTTCGATACTTTCTTTTGCTGGTAAAAACATACGCCTACACTCAGATTCATTGATTCATTCATTTCGTTTCGTTCATTCATTCATTCAGTTATTCAGTTATTCATTCATTTATTCACTCCTTATTCTTGTATTACACTCACACAGTCACACACTCGATGACACTTCTTCTGTGTCTTCTGCTGTTCCTTTTTCCTATAATTTCTTTAAATATTTCAACTTCTATTTGTTGCCGCTATCAACATCGTTGTTGTCGTCGTTGTTGTTGTTGTTGTCTTGCTCTCATTCCTTTTGACTCAAGTCAATTCAAATTGAACTGATATCTCTCGCTTCTTATATGAGTAAATGTGTGTGCGTGTTTGTGTGTAAGACTTTGTCTGATCCGACGTGTAAAAAGGGACAACTTAAAGCAGAGAATATTGCCTGCATGTGTAGGTGTAAGACTGCTTTATCATCAGCATGCTTTGGCAATAAAAACTTGCATATTTTTCGCCCCTCCCCCCCGCATTAAGAAGAGGCTGCAGTTGAAAAATGTTGTGAAATTTTCAATTTTTTCGTTACACATTGTAGCATTTCTTATAAGTGTGTAAGTGTATTTGTATGTATGTGTACATATAATGCATATAAAATAGGGCATATGCAGATAAATGATGTTGGTTTTTCTCTTTCTATGAATTTATTTTTTTCCGCTATTTTTTGGAGTCATTTTTATCAGTGTATGATGATTGTCTATGCGAACGGTATTTACACACGCGTACATGTATATCGTTCAGTTCATGCACCATTTTACCAAGTGATATACATATATAGAGACAGTTGATGGCAACTAATTAGATATGCAATGTGTTAGTTTTAAAAGGAAGTATATCATCGTGATTAAGAAGTTGCCGTAATGTAGTAGGTAGTGTGTTGGCTTATTACACGCGAGGCCACGGTTCTAACCGCAGGTCAGACATCGTAACGAAAATATGAAAATAGAATTTCTTCGGCGACTTCCTCTCAGCAGAAGCAGAAGCTGCTCAAAAAATCTGTCGTTTAGATCCGGTTTTAAACTGTTGGTCGTGGCAATAATGTATAAAATTAATACACACACGACATAAGTGGTGTGAGAAGCTAGGTCGTAGTCCTGACTGAAGGGTTGTAATGACCAATTATGTATATGTATAGGAAAATTGTTAAAAAAAAAAAATACATATAATCCGGAAAAATGCATGAAAACTTTATTTGAATCGATAGTACGGTCCATATAATTTAATGTTTGAAGATTATTTCATGCAAATGTTGACCGCGACTGCGCCTCAAATGGTCCATCCGCTTAGTCCAATTTTGGCATACTCTTTCCAACATTTCGGCCGGTATCTCACGAATAAATGCTTCAATGTTGTCTTCCAATGCGTCAATTGAAGCGGGCTTGTCTGTATAGACATGAGCTTTAACATAGCCCCACAAAAAATAGTCTAAAGGCGTTAAATCGCACGATCTAGGCGGCCAATTGACCGGTCCCGAACATGAAATAAAATGTTCACGGAACTCGCCTCTCAATACTGGCCGATACAGCTGCGATATATTCTTCAGTTCGCACTCTACGTAAGCGTGTTGGTGGTTTAATGCCAAACAAAGTAAATTTGGTGCGAAATTTAGTCACAATAGCCCGAATAGCCGCTTCAGTGGGTCGATTAAACTGACCATAAAATGGAAAAAGCGCGCGATGAACTTTCTTAACAGATCACGCATTTTGATAATAAAATCCAATGATTTGCAAGCGTTGTTCGTTTGTAAGACGATTCATGGTTAAATTATAGACCAAACTGAAGATGTTTGACAGTAAAACAAAACACGAAACGTGCTTGAGCTGTTTAAACCAGTGTTGCCAAAGAGATAATAGCTAAAAAATCACCCGTTATATATATGAGTCAGATCTCCTTTTATATTAATTTTCCAACAAAAGTTTTGTTTGCCTCAAATCTACTTGATTTGAGAGGGGTATTTGCCTTTATTTATCCTCCTTTTCGTTGAGCATACTTTCCCCAACATTCGCTCGCACTCCCAAAAAGAGCTCTAGCCCAACAAAGGAAACATAACCATTAGACGCATTGCTACTCCAAGTATTTTTCACTTAAAACAGTAGCAAAAGAAACGCTGCATAATTAAACTTCTTCCTCTTCAAATCTGCTATGTCTAGGGTAATTTGCTAGAAAGGTTATGCGGTGACTTGTGGTAGCATACGGGAAATTTTCAGCATACGACTAACTATTGCTATTTATGGTAAGATAGGTGGGCGTTTTGTTAAATGAAAGTTTACTTTGGAACATATAGGGTCTCGAAGCAATGTCCAAGAGACTAACTGAGAAGATCTGCTTGACGGGCCTTTACATTCACCATCACGGTTTGAGGTTTAAATAGTGACTTAGACTTAACATACATAATTAGTCATTACAACATTTCAGTCAGAATTACGATCTAGTTTCTCACAGCACTTAGTTGTGTGTGTTAATTTTATACATGAGTGGCGGGACCTACAGTTTAAAGTCGACTCCGAACGACAGATTTTTTTGAGAAGCTTTTCATGGCAATTTTATTTTTACTCTCAGAGTTTTTGACAGAAATCTGCCGAAGAAATACTTTTTGTATTTTGTTTTGATGTCTGGCCTGGGGCTCGAACCCTGGCTTTACGTCTAACACACTACCTACTGGACTACGGCGACTTCGCTAGACTTAAGCTAGACTTAATAATCGTTTCAAGTATGGATAGTTCTGTTGGTTCAAAGAAAGAGTGAGTCAAGTGAGGGATGACTGCATGAAGGCAGAGACATGTATTGACAAATAACGTGGTAAACACTCTGTTCCCCGTTAACTAATCTACAACAAAGACCCGTGAGATTGGGAACAGTGGCAGATATGTCTCCTCGATCCAATTGAAATGCGTGATTGAAGTGCTTTCTACCCAATTTAGGCTGGATGAGTGTGGTAGGATTTGCTAATGTTCCATAAGGAGTAACCTAACGGACGTGTAACCACATTCTCGTGTGAATTGGCATTCGTTAGAAGTGTGCCTGCTGTAGCATGTTCATCATTTGTTTCAGTTTCATGCATCAAACTTTTTCAGCTGATGATTGCAGGTCCATCTGCTACTGTTTGATCACAAAATGATAGCTGCTCCATCTATCGCTGTTTAGAAACAACACCCCCTCCCCTACTTCACTATTTGTTCAGCGAAATGGTAAGGAACTTAAGCATTGCTTCTCTTATTACAACTTAGTTGCCCTTGGCTGTAGGTGTAATACAAACTTCTTACCCTTTTTCTTATTGTGTTATTATTGTTGTTGTTATAAAAATATGTGTCTGTTTGTGTTTTTAATGCAATTGAGACTAAAAAAGTAAGAAAAGAAACTTTTAAAAATTTTAAAATTGTCCTTAAGTTTTTGTGTCAAATAAAAATAGGGGGCTGGAGGGGGGAGACGTCTGCATAAATACAAATACATGCAAAGGCCGAGAGAGAGAGAGACTTACAATCAACTCAAGAATATCTGCCACCTCTTACATTGACGGCGAGAAAAGTGTTTTAAAAGAAAAACCATACAAACACTTATAATCTGATACACACACACATACATGCACACCTACATATACAAAGAAAATATATAAAAATAACGAACATGAACGATGGGTGGCGGCGTTTAAGATAATAAAGTTGTGTGCTGTGCTGTGCTGTTTTCTGTTCTCAGTTCAGAGTGTTCAATGTTTCGTATCTTTTGGGTCACAGTTTTGAAATTGAAAATGAATTTCAACTTTCCGTTTTAATAGCATCAGGGCACTCACAGCAAGAAAAAAGTTTTCAAATCATTTTGATTTCTTATTTCTTTTCTTTTTTAAATTATTAAATAAAACATAAAATAAACAGGGAAAACTAACTGAAAAAATAATCCAAATATTGTTATTGGGTGTGTGGGTGTAGGGGTAAAAATATAACAAAAATTATACGAAAAAACTATGCCTGCTGCTGATGGTGATGACGATACTGATTTTGAAAATTTTTCAAATAACAATTAAAATAATAAAAACAACAACAACAACAAATACGGAGAGTGAGACAGAGGTAGATAGATAGAGAGAGTGGGAGACAGTCAATTGGATTGATATTCAAATTTTATGCATAATCAATGGAAGGTTATGAAACAATTAATAACCCCCCGTAGCAATGGTTGAGTGAGTAAATAGGTGGGCAAGGTGTTGACAACAGGGTTGAAAGCTTCCATCATATTCCTGTTTCGGCCGCAACTTCCGTTTCGTCTTATTTTTCTGTTCTCTCTCTCTCTCTCTCTTCGTAGGAAATGATGGGGTTTGTTTGCCATGTTAATGAAGTCCTTTACAGTTATTTGAAAATGTTTTTACTTCTGAAACGAAAATTATTTCCATAAATAAAGCCATTACCTGTGGATAAAATTGAATGTTTATTTATCCCAGTATTATCGGGTTACAATATCGACAGCATTTCAAGGAAGGTGAATCATGCCATCAAAACATTGAGCAGACCTTCAGGAAAATCTTGGGGTTGGAAACCCATGTAATGTATATGCAACACGATGCTCAGATCAATTGTTACCCAAGGGGCAAGCAAGATAAATGTGAAAAGATTTACATGAAGATGAATAAGATTCACAGACTGGATTGTGTGGATATCACCGGGGTAATGGATACCAGTTCTACAACAGAGCTGTATGCTCTGTTATGTTCGTTGCATGTGCTAGTGAGGCTCACAGCTGTGGAGACTAGGGTTTGGATAGAGGAGTGTTACAAGTCTGACAAGAGATTCATCAAGAGATATTGTGACCTAAAAAATAATGCGACTGACAGATCCTACTTCCTTTAAAATCTCTTTTATAGAGCAAAAAAGACTATGATTTTAGAAAATGCTTTGCAAAAACACTGTGTAAGAACGATAAATGGAGGCTACATTCTATGATATACAGAAAGATAAGGCAGCCTCGTATCGCACGGTATCGACACAAGCTGTCCTAGTTATAGCCGGAATGGTTCCCATAGACCTACAAGCATATGAGCGCCGGCTGATCTTCAACGCCGGGCAAAGTACGACTCAACCACAGAACATAGAAGCGATAAAGCACGAAGTCTTCCTAAAATGGCAATCTCGCTGGGAAAATGAACAGCATGGAAGGTGGACATATAACCTGATTCCCGAGTTGCAAGTGTGGAAAAACAGAAAAAACGGCGAAGTAGACTACAACATAACCCAGATGCTGACCGGTCACGGATATTTCAGAGAGTACCTGCATCGCATGGGGAAATGCCGCTCGCCATTCTATCTATGAAGAGAAGGAAACTTTAAATGATTCCGAACACACTTTCTTCAGTTGTCGTCGATGGGCCAAAAGCTGTCAGCGACTCGAAGCTGAAATCGGCGTCATTAACCCTATAAACGTCGCGCTGAAAATGATAAATAGAAGAGAGAGCTGGAACGCAGTAAAACACTTTGTAGAGCACGTCCTGCGAAGGAAGAAATTTGCTGTAGACGCAGCAGAACGTGAATACAGCGGAGCCTGGACGCAGGCTGACGATGATGGAACTGGAACATATGCCAGAAAAATGGTCCACCTCGAAGTAATACAACCGTGGTTCCGAGGTGGAATGATTCCCCGATGAGGTGACAAGGCGGGTTTTTAGTTGGTATACCCAGTGGGAGAGTATGACATATCATGTCTGGTAACGACCATTTTTCTTTTTTTTTCACGCCGAGGATGGGTAAATGTACCTAACCGCACCATAGAGGAAGTCGTCACATCCTCCGTGTATGGGGCCCTCACCCACTAAATCCACCCCTCGTCTCATGGACTTGTTGTGCCCACTCCGGAACTACGGTGGTATTACTTCGGAGTGGAGTCCCTTTGGCTCTTTGGCCCCTGCATGTTCATATCCGCGTCCGGATTGCGTGTCGAAAGTTGAAGAGGCATCTATGTGTCTCCACTATTCCTTTCCTCCAGGTCCCTGCTTCGAATTTCGCTTGACAGGTGTGCCAGATTCATATATTCCGGCGTGCCCACATGTTCCGCAGCCTCAAGATCCCTCTTCTTCAGTTTTAGAATCCTCTTCACGTAATTCGCCACTGAGGTCCAATTTTCCCTACTCGCGGTCATAACCCCGACAATGTTACCGGGCGTGATCGTCCCAACTATCGACGTCAGTGCAGAGCGACCATCATGAATGCGTAAAGCATTTTCCCTCCTTCCCGCTGAGTAAGATATTCGAAACCAATAGGGAAACTAGAAGGTAACTTCCATTTCTATGCTATCGGAAGATGTGCCTAATTAAACTCGGATGGGAAATACAAAGGTCGGGTATACAGCAGTACTACTCGACAATAAGGTCGTTATTCTAGCATTTAGGTTCTATGAGCTTCCAGATAGAATGGCCCTGCCTAGGCAAGCAAAAACAAATAGGCAGAGGAAATAGGGTCACCTTTTGCTGGATTATAGATTTTGGTTGAATTCATGGAGTTCATAGAAGAGTTTTTAAGGAGGGAAGCTGTTGAAAGAGCCATCAAAACTTTCTTTAAGTTTTCTTCTTAATTGTTTTTGGAAGGCAGTACTCGGAATGGATGGAAGGTAGCGGAGACTGTTCCTAAGCCAAATGAGTTTGAGACAATCCAGATTTTTGTTGGGAAATTATGATGAAAAAAAGTTTGAGTCATGCATCTGATCTTCTAGAAATGGTCTGAGTAAAGTAACTGAATTTTTTCCCGAGCATTGTAAACTCAAAGTACTCATGCTCAGGATAGAGATCAATGTCAATATGCAAATTCTAAGGAGAAAGGAGTAAGGAGAATGACTTATTAGAACATAAGTCCGACTTTTTGCGGTATTAATGGTTCACAGGAGAAAACATTTGGGTGCTGAATATGTACTTCCCGTGGCATCACAATGGGCCGCTATGCGTGCTCAAGTGAGCTTTGTGAAATCAGAGCTACCACTCAGACCTAACCTGAATAAGTAAAGGGTGTTTTTTATAGAGGTATGGAACTTTAAGTTGCAATAAAACAACGATGGATTATTCGATTGACATGAATTTTATTTATCCGAAAGATAATCTTGTGGCATTACATTTTAAATATGATTTCTGGCATATGACCGCCACGGCTGGCGCGGATGTAGTCCAATCTGGATGTCCAATTTTCGATGACTTTTTCCAACATTTGTGGCCGTATATCGGCAATAATACGGCGAATGTTGTCTTCCGAATGGTCAAGCGTTTGTGGCTTTACCGCATAGACCAATGACTTTACATAGCCCCACAGAAAGTAGTCTAGCGGTGTTAAATCACAAGATCTTGGAGGCCAATTCACAGGTCCAAACCGTGAAATTAGGCGGTCACCAAACGTGTCTTTCAATAAATCTATTGTTGCACGAGCTGTGTGGCATGTTGCGCCGTCTTGTTGAAACCACATCTCCTGGACATCATGGTTATTCAATTCAGGAATGAAAAAGTTAGTAATCATGGCTCTATACCGATCACCATTGACTGTAGCGTTCTGGCCACCATTGTTTTTGAAAAAGTACGGACCAATGATTCCACCAGCCCATAAAGCGCACCAAACAGTCAGTTTTTCTGGATGTAACGGTGTTTCCACATACACTTGAGGATTACCTTCCCTCCAAATGCGGCAGTTTTGTTTGTTGACGTAGCCATTCAACTAGAAGTGCGCTTCATCGCTAAACAAAATTCGCTTATGAAAATCGGGAACAACGGTAATCTCGTTTTGGGCCCATTCGACGAATCTACGCCTTACTTGATGATCGTTTGGTTTCAATTCTTGCACGAGTTGGATTTTGTAAGCACGCAAACCAAGATCCTTCCGCAAAATCTTCCATAAAGTGGATGGACACGGATCCAATTCCTGTGCTCGATGACGGATGGACTCATTCGGGTCTTCCTCAATGCTACGCTCTACAGCAGCAATAGCTTCTTCTGTACGCACCGTACAGCGTCTCTGAGGATGCGAGTTATCAATAAGAGTAAACGTGGTGCGAAAACGTTCCATGGTTAATCGAATTAACTGCTCTGATGGACGATTTTGTCGACGATAAAATGGACGTAGTGCGCGATACGTTTTCCGCACAGAACCATTATTTTCGAAATAAAATTGCACTATTTGCAAGCGTTGTTCAGGCGTGAGTCTATTCATGATGAATTGCCAAACCAAACTGACTGTTAAATCGGTCGCCATCCTGAAAAGTAATGCCAACTTAAAGTTCTATACCTCTATAAGAACACCCTTTACTTAACAGGGAATTATTCTTATTGGCACCCAACAACATTATGAAGTTTATCAGGACAATAAGATTGCAGAAGACATTGCAGTGAGACCCTAAACAAATTGCACGTAGTACTCTAGTGTAGTAAAACCACAAACATGTGCATAAATTTTCATTACTAAACAAAGGCTTAAACAAGGGCTTAAAGATAAAAAGTGAGCTTATTTGACGAAAGATTGTGGCTCTAACCCTAGCTCAGACATTTCAAACAAAACGAAAAAATATATCTTCGGCTACTTCCTCTCAGCAGTTTTTTGGGAAAAACTCGGGGAGTAAATAATATTGTTTTTCAAAAATCTGTGGACTCTAAACTGTAGGTCTCGCCACTGATATATAAACTTAACACAGCATTGGTTGTGTGCGAAGCTGGGTTGTAATCCTGACTATATGGCTGCAGTAAACAATTAAGTAAGTAAGTACCATGAGTACGAACTTATTCATCGCTTTCTTTGTTAAAATTTAACACTTAAATTGTCTTAAAACTTTATGCCCACAATTGCCACAAATTATTGGGATTTTTGAAAATATTATACGAAATGGAGCAGAGCATTTGAGCAAATGAAAACAATAATTTAACAGCCATCTTCTGTCATACTTACATACTTACGAACATATACGATTGGTGGCCTAAATTATTATACAACATACACTCACTAACAAATGTATGCATACAGATATGCAACACATTTAAATGTTTTTTGCTTTTTTTTTAAGAAGAAGATTCTTGCCATTCTTTTCAAATGTTATTTAATGTGATGAAATAAAAGAATAAATTTTCACAATGCATGCATGTATGTGAAGTAAAGTTGTCTCTCACACTCTCTCTCTCTCTCCCTATCTTTGCCCTTAGTTTTATATTCAATTACTTGCTGAGCATAGTTATGGAAAATTCTGTAATTATTTTCCTCTCTCACACATAAAAACACATACATACATGTAACTACAATACATAGTGCATATGGTATGTGTATGTCAACACCATTAACTAAGTAAGGCAAGGAAGGGAAAAAATCATGTTTTTTTTTCGTTTTTTTGTTGCAAAAAGTTTGGCGCGTAAATAAATCCATTTAAACTTATATTGTGTTTTATTTACCACAAAGAAAATGAAGGAAGGAATCCCTTATATTCTTTAGAATCTAGTCTGTCTAACAATTAGGGTTCTATCTCTTGACGGGGTAAAGCAGTTGCCAAAATAAATGAACGTTTTTTTATACTCTAGCTCGGTAACATTCAACACGATATTATTTTTAGAAAACTTTGGTTTTCTTTTGCATGTATTGTATGGTGTAAGAGTGTGTGTGTGTCTATGTATGTGTATCATCAAATAATTTCAATTGTCTTAAAGCGTTGTGCACGAATAAGTTTTCCTTTTTTCACGAAATGCAATCATACGATTAAAAACTTATAAATTTCAATGCGAATGTAAGATTGCATGCAGTCTTGTATTCTATTACGACTACAGTCATGTAGATTTGTTCAAAAGCATAAGAGAAACTTGCAAGCAGGTATCGTTATGTATGCTATGTACTGTAACTGTAGTCTGTCTAATCCTATATAGGGTGGGCCATTTAAAAGTTTAAATTTAAAAATGCAATAAAACAAAAACGGTTTGAAATTTCACCAAATTTAATTTTCTCGTTGTGAAGTACAATTATTCCAATTATTGCTGCGGCTGGCCTCTCAGTACCTCATTCGATCCAACCAATTTTAGTGTATTTTTTCGAGTGAATGGGCTCGTATATCGGCAATGGCAACACGAATTTTAGACTTAAAATGCTCAATTGTATCTGGTTTGTCGGCATAAAACTTTTCTCTAACGACGCCCCTCAACAAATAGTTCAACGGTGTCAAATCACAGCTTCTTGGCTGTCAATTGCGATCACCATTTCGGCCCATTCAACGGCCATCACACGTTTGACACAATAAATTGATTGTGGCATGAGATGGGTGGCAAGTTGCACCATCCTGTTGAAACCAAGCATCGTTCACATCAATACCATGAAGAGTGGATACAAAAAAATCGGATATCATGGTGCGATTGGTGTCGTCATTGACCGAAATGGTTGCGCTGTCCTTATTTTCAAAGAAATATGGGCCAATGATGAATGCGCTCTACAAACCACCCCAAATAGTCACTCCTATTAAGTGCATTGGCTTCTGTAGGAGCACACGGGGGTTTTCTGAGCCCCAAATACGGCAATTTTGCTTGTTAATGTACCCACCAAGTTGAAAATAAGCTTCATCGGACAAGAAGTTTTTTCTTTTTTTTGGCAAAATTGACGTCATCGTGCAGTTTCTCGTTGTTCTAATAAATCCCAACGTTTCTCAAGCTTAAAACGATTCATTATGTTCAGTGGAGATAAAATCCTGTGTTTTTTTTAACAGAATGGAATGACCTAAGTATTGCCAGATGCGAAATAACCGATGGTTCAAATTTAAACCGTTAGATGGCCCAGCCTAGAAGCATTTGTTGCTTATAATTACCCCGCTGAGTTTCCCAGTTGCCGAATCAGTGCATTCAACTGCAGGGTGTAAATCTTGGTTCTTTCTTCTCCTGTAACATAACGCTGAATATAAACGCAGCACGTGAAGCATCATTTTATTCTCTTCTTCGTCTCTACATATTCTGTAATCATTGGCCTGCTGAGCAACTCCTATAGATCTTGCATGAGTAATAAATGTAAACATTTCTATACTCCTTCTAGTCGCCGTAGTCCAGCACGTAGTGTGTAGGCCATGGTTCAAATCTCGGCTGAGATATTTCGAACGAAATATGAAAATAATATTTCTGTAGCGACTTCCTCTCAGTAGAAGAATTAAATTGCAATGAAAAGTTTCTCAAAAATCTGTCGTTTCGTGTCGACTTTAAACAGTAGATCCCGCCTCTTTTGTAACACAACATAAATGGTGTGCGAAGCTGGGTTGCTATCCTGATGAAGGGTTATATAGCTCAACGTGGCCCGTTCTTAGTACTGTGAAACTAAACGGTGCGCACAAATAACTTTTTTTTTTTGAAAATGCTTTAAAAAAAACTACTTAATATTTTCTCAAATTTTTTTTATTTGAAAGTACAATCCTTCCGGTTAATAATGGAAAATAATTTCATTCAAATGGCTGCCTCGGCTGGCTATGCCTACACGATCGGTACAATTTTTAAGCACATTATCGATTGTGTGCAGCTGTATTTCACCAAAGGCTTCACGAATATTGTCCTTTAAAGCGTCAATTGTCTCTGGCTTGTCGGCGTAACACTTATCTTT
This sequence comes from Sarcophaga subvicina, assembly GCA_936449025.2. Taxonomy (NCBI): domain Eukaryota; kingdom Metazoa; phylum Arthropoda; class Insecta; order Diptera; family Sarcophagidae; genus Sarcophaga; species Sarcophaga subvicina. The sequence goes on along the minus strand of OW388081.2, from coordinate 89,302,148 downwards.
GACGGCACCCCAATAGTACAACGGTGTTAAATCGCAGCTCCGAGGTGGCCAAACGATATCATCTCTGCGGCTGATAATGCGATCTTCAAAAACAGGGCGCAAAACATCGAGTGTAGCTTCGGCTGTGTGGCACGTAGCGCCGTCCTGTTAAAACCAAATGTTGCCAATATCCTCCTCTTCAATTTTTGTGAACAAAAATTCGTTCAACATTGCCCGATAACGATCGCCATTGACTGTAACGGCCACTCCTTGCCCATTTTCGAAGAAAAATGGTGACTCGTTCTGGGCGCGTCGACTTTTCAATGTATGCGTGCTTGTTTTCTTTTCCCCAAATGCGACAATTTTGCTTGTTTACATACCCGCCAAGATCAAAATGAGCTTCATCTGAAAAGATGATTTTTTTGCCAAAATCGGCATCTTCTGTAAGTCGATCGCAGGCCCACTTAGCGAAGCGAAAACGCATTGGATGGTCAATTGGCTTCAACTCCTGAACCAATTGGACTTTGTATGGCGTCATACCAGGGGTCTTTATGCAAAACTCGTCTCAATGATGTTCAATTGTTGAGAACGACGGTGGATTGATATTGCTGGCGCTTCACGCACACTTTCTGCCACAGCAGCAATATTCTCGGGTGTACGCACTGTTTTTGTCTTTTCACGCTTTGGTTTATCGATGCGAATGCCAGTTTCTTTCACTTTTTTCACAAGACACAAGAACATACGTATTCTTCCAAAATCCGTACGCAATTTTTGCACACATTTTGCAACATTACCATGATTTTCAAAGTAATGTCGCAATATTTCCCAACGTTGTTCAAGCGTATACACAACCATATTCGTTCAGCGGAAGGATAAAACTAATTATCTGTCAAATCAGACATGAGCTAAGTGTTACTATTCACGAAATAAGCACTAGTTGAAAAAAAACGTTAGATGGCGGACCCGATAGATGAAGCTGACTAGACACCTTGAGTTGATTTTATCAGGCGTTTTAACATTTTAAACGCCTTCATAATTACACTCACATACATAATCGGTCATTACTATCCTTCAGTCAAGATTACAACCTAGTTTCTGACACCACTTATGTTTTTGTGTATGATTGGCGGGACCTATTGTTTAAATTCGACTCCGAACAACAGATTTTTGAGGAACTTTTCCTGGTAATTTTATTTTACTCTCAGAGCTTTTGCCTGAAATCTGCTGAGAGAAAGTCGCTGAAGAAATATTTTTTTTCATGTTTCATTGTGTTTGAGATGTCTGACCGGGTGGCCTCATGTCTAATAAGCCAACACACTGTCTACTAGACTACGGCGGCTTCAAAAGATTAATCTTTTGGCACATAATGCTAAAGCCCGTTTATTAAATAATTTGAGTTTCAACACATATTTTCCGTAGCAAAACCTTTTAAATATGCATGGGAATCGAAACGAATTTCATTGACTGTATGCCGGTAAGAAACAATTGTTGAATTTAAAAAGTTAAAAGTACCACTCATATTGTATATTAAGACAAGAACTCTTATTACTTACACATACATATGTACATGCACATGCACATTCTTATACACACATATGGATGTGTGCACAATGTAAGGACACTTCTTCCTGTAGTGTGGTTTAAATTATGTTATAAAAATCAGACAAGCGATAAACATTTTCGCAATGACAATAGACATGCACACACATATATACATTTACACAGACACGAAGACAGAACAATATACCTAACAGGGAGGAGAAGATGCAATGCCTGGTTTATGCTGCTGAAATACATACGCAAATAAAAGAAAAGAATTGGAGAGAGCAGAGATAGGGAGAGAGAGAGAGAGAGTAAAGAAAGATCATGATGACAATGTGAAGGAAAAATTGCAAAGCTTTCTGGAAAATTGAAATGACTTTGTTGTTTCCTTTCCTTTACTTTCATTCACATTTCTTCAAATGTGCATGGGTATGTGTGCCCTCGTTGTTTTGTAAGAGTTGACGCCCTCATCTTTATGCTCGTTCTTCGCATTGTAATAAGCACTCTCTCTGCCTTATCATGTATAAGAGGTTTGGGTTTTTCTTTTATTGTTTTAAAATTATTTCTGGTTTTTCTTTGTCTTGTCTTTTCTTGTTCTTCTTACTCTTCTTCCTTTCTTTCTATACTTCCCGTTTGGCCCGTTGTCTTTCAATGGTATTGTCTTTATGACTCGCTGTCTACTGGTTGCAGTTAAATGTAATGACAGCCGGGATGATAATACTCGTACTCGTACAATAAAAAAAAAATAATTTACATGTGTTGTCTTAATGTTATTATTGTTGTACGATTCCTAAATACATACATATGTATGTATTTATTTGGTAGAATAACAATTTAAATGTAAAATTTATTCACCAAAAAATTTTTCAAATTAATAGGCTTGTGGAATAAGCTGGAGCAGGTGTTGGAAAATTGAAAAACAAAAAAATTTTATGATCATCGTAAGAGAGTGATTTTAAGAGAGAGAGAGAAGACATTTTGTTTGAAAATCTCTTCTTTTAATCTGACAATCACAATGCAACAATCAAATGCCTCAGGAACGCCAGCTAGATGCCCGTCTTCATTCATGACTACCTGGCATATCTTAGGGAAATTTCCGAGCATTTAAAGGCAACTCTTGCATCGCAGATATACCGGCAACGGCTGATACAGAAATCACAACTTCCGACATGTTAGAGAGTATAGGTGTTTCGAACTGGTGCTTTAGTTAAACTGGATGCTTCTGATGGTTTACAGACGCACTCAACTTTGTTAGTAGCCGGCGAGTACTTGAAATATTGCAAGGCTCTGTAGAGGGTCATGGGTAAGAATAAATCTAATTGGCCACTGCATGGCCATCGATTGAAGTCGCCGTAGTCTCGTAGGTAATGTATTGTCTTATTAGACATAAGGCCCCGGTTCAATTCCCAGGTCAGACATCTAAAGGAAATGTGGAAAAATATTTCTTCGGCGACTTCCTTTCAGAAGATTTCTGGCAAAAACTCTGAGAATAAATAAAATTGCCATGAAAAGCTTCTCAAAAATCTGTCGTTCGGAGTCGTCTTTAAAATGTAGGGTTCCGGTACTCATGTATAAAATTAACACACACAACATGAGTGGTGTGAGAAACTAGCCCGTAATCCTGACTGAAGGGTTGTAATGGTCTATTATGTATGACCACCGATTGCGTAATTAAGGTTCGCTTAGGATACTGTCCTATGGAAAGGCATGATGGTACTCTTGATATTGAATGATTCCTGCAGAGACTGTGGTTCTGAGGAGAAGAAGGAGTAGGTTTTGAAGGAGAAGAAGAAAGAGGGCTCTTGTGATGAAGTGAGGAAAACTCCGGCCTTCTCATTTTCAATCATATTTGACTGAACGGTTCAAAATTTATTTTTAGAGTCGGAATGGTTTCCCTTAAGGGAATGTTTGATTCTTGAGTTAGGCCGTTTAATCTAGCCTAGTGCATCATATATTGGGTGATTTTTTAAGAGCTATAGGAAAATTTTTCAAAAAAAAACACATAAAATTCAGAAAAATGCATGAAGTCTTTATTTGAATCGATAGTACGGTCCATATAATTTAATGTTTGAAGATTATTTCATGCAAATGTTGACCTCGACTGCGCCTCAAATGGTCCATCCGCTTAGTCCAATTTTGCTATACTCTTTCCAACATTTCGTCCGGTATTTAACGAATAAATGCTTTAATGTTGCCCAACAAAAAATAGTCTAAAGGCGTTAAATCGCACGATCTAGGCGGCCAATTGACCGGTCCCGAACGAAAAGTTGGATATCATCTCAGGGTAGCACTCACCATTCACAGTTACGTTACGATTCGCAGCATCTTTGAAGAAGTACGGTCGATGATGCCACCAGCCCATTAACCGCACCAAACTGTGGCTTTTTCTGGATGCATTGGTAGCTTTTGCAATGCATCTGGCTGATCTTCACTCCAAAATCGACAATTCTGCTTATTTACGTATCGATTGAGCCAAAAATGAGCTTCGTCGCTGAACACAATTTTTCGATAAAGAAATGGATCTTCGGCCAACTTTCCAAGAGCCCATTCACCAAAAATTCTGCGTTGTGGGAGGTCGTTCGGCTTCAATTCTTGCACCAACTGTATTTTGAAAGGCTTCACACCTAAATCCTTCCGCAAAATTTTCCACGTTGTTGAGTAACAGAGGCCCAATTGCTGCGAACGGCGACGAATCGATAATTGATGGTCATCATTAACACTGGCCGATACAGCTGCGATATTTTCTTCAGTTCGCACTCTACGAAAGCGTGTCCAACAATGTAAATTTGGTGCGAAATTTAGTCACAATAGCCCGAATAGCCGCTTCAGTGGGTCGATTAAACTGACCATAAAATGGAAGAAGCGCGCGATGAACTTTCTTAACAGAGAGCACGCATTTTGATAATAAAATTCAATGATTTGCAAGCGTTGTTCGTTTGTAAGACGATTCATGGTTAAATTATAGACCAAACTGAAGATGTTTGACAGTGAAACAAAACATAAAACATAATAGCTAAAAATCATCTGCGGCAACTAGTCTAGTATGTAGTGTGTTGGCTTATCAGACGTGGCAAACAAAATATGATAAATATTTTTTCGTTATCTTTCTCTCAGCAATCTCCTGGCAAAAACTGTTTGGAGTCAATTTTAAACTGTAGTTCCTGCCACTCGTGGAGAAAATTAACACACTTAACATAAGTGGTGTGAGAAGCTAGGTCGTAATCCTGACAAAAGGTTTGTAATGATCAATTCAGTGAGCAAGTAAGGCTTCAATTGTCTTTGATTTATTTGTATAAATTTGCTCATAAGGTAGCTCAACAAGATATAGTCCTTAGAAGTTAAGTTTCGTTATTTTGGCAAACAAATTTTTTTTAGAATTTTGAATGTTGATTACAAGTTAAGTTATAAGTGAAAAGATCTTTCTCGAGCTTTAATTACAACCCTATCCTGTACCCATGTTTAACGGTAAGCCATTAAAAACATTTAAAATTGTTTCTCTCTCTGCTTTACTGTTGTTAAGTTACTTTTAAAACCTAGGGGTCATATACGCCTCTGAATATACGGAAAGAAATGATTGTCTAGAAGTTCCGCCTTTTTTCTGATCAACTTAACAACACAATTATTTGTTGCTTATTTGTTGCTTATTCGTTGACATTATTATTTATTATGCAATCCATTGCAGTCACTTTATTGCAGTCTTTTGTTTATAAAATTGATTAATAAGAGGATATTGTTACAAAAAGAAAATTAATTTATACGCCTGGCATAGAGTTTGTCCGTTTTTGCATTCCACATCATCACAGCAGGTAGAGAGGCATGCTATGTTCACGCTTCTGTTTGTAACACTTTAAAGAAGTTATCCTACTCACTCGATACTCGATACCTTTGCTAATTAACATTTCCATTGGGAAATTAGCCAAAATCGGCATCTTCTGGTGTAGGCTACTGCATGGCTAGCCGAGGCAGCCATTTGAATGAAATTATTTTCCATTATTAACCGGAAGGATTGTACTTTCAAATAAAAAAAGAAATTTGAGAAAATATTCAGTAGTTTTTTTTAAGCATTTTCAAAAAAACAAAAGTTATTTGGCGGACCCTTTACATGCAATCGAAGCAATTCGATCTTTCATTCATTAACTTTAACTATCACAATACAGTGAATGTTTGGACTGGATCATACCCTTTTTATCACTTAAATGTTGCACATTAAGTTAGCATAGCATCTGTAAAAATTTTCTAAAAGAAATGTTATGAAGCTTTTTGCACATGGAACTGCCATTAAACCTAAAGGCCTTTAAGCAAACTTCGGAAACGAACCTTCATAATGTGAACACAGACCTCTTTTCAATACCGAATATTTCTAAACTATATTGGCACTACCAATAGTTTTAGATGAGACATCATTAATGTACCGCTTATGATTTAACAAAAAATCTCGCGCCTTGGACATTTCTAGATCTAAAGCCTTACGCTCACAAAATCTTTAAATGAACTGAATCCATTTCTAATTTTAATAGATTATCACTGGAGGTATACTTACCGAAAGGTGATTACAGTTACCCAAGCAAGAACTTCTATAACCTTGAAAAGTGCTTATCATTTGAGAGGTAGTTTTGAAAGCCATTAGCTTCACAAATGTTAGGGATTGGCGTCACGTGGTATGAGGATCTTGGCAATTGCTATTTCAGTTGTAATGCTTGTAATATAATCTCTTTGAGAATTTTTAAAAGTCTGAGGTTTGTGAATATATACTTGTGATCTTAAGAAACCCATTGAAAGAAATCTGGAGCGATTGGTAAAATGATCAACATTCAACCTTCAGAATTCGACGCCTCCGTTCTATAACATTCTAAGTCGTAAAGTGTGTTTTGAGTTATGAGCTCTCAAAGTTTTCACGCGATATACGACTATATGTGTATTCTAAGTAGATTTTTCCCTATAACTTCGGAACGGATCGGCACATCTTACACAAATTTTGACAGTATTTAGGTTAGAGAACGTAGAATTTAAAAATTTAAAAACGTTCTAAGTGTACTTAGAATGAACTTATACAATGGAGGCGTCGAATTGTAGTCGTGTAATTTTATGTTCGACATAGTCTAGTGGGTACAGTCGAAAAAAAATTTAAACAAATTTTTTTTTTCGACGACCCTCGCTCAACAGTTATCTGCCAAAAGCTCTAAGTGTAAACAGAGACAGGCTGTAGGTCTCAATACTGATGGACAAAATTAATGCAATTGGCGTCAGTGTGGGAAGCCAATTCTCAATCCTAAAGCCAATGGATAATGGCCAATAATGCAGGTCTTTTGTATACATCCTTGAACACAACTCCTCCACATAACAGCTTTGTAGCTCACATTGTCAACAGTAGCCGTTTGATGTATTGCAATTTCAAAAAAATAATGTCCTTTGACGTCTCCTGGGTAAATTCGAGTAACATATGGATTTTTGGGTCTCGTTCTAAACGAGATTAATAGTTGTCTTCTTGATGGTTCATATTCAGGCTGTCTAAGGTGTATTATATGCGCTTGGTGGTCCTCAACTAGCAATTGATGCATTGTTCGTACAATGGAGGTGCATATTTTCAAGTCATTCACCAGATTTCTCTGTAATTATAAACGATTGATGCTAAATTTCTTAAATCTCCAACCTGGTCATAATATTGTCAGAAGAATGGCTGCTTCGGGTTCATCACATACATACATACATAACTGGTCATTACAACCCTTCAGTCAGGATTACGACCTAGTTTCTCACATCACTTATATTGTGTGTGTTAATTTTATACAAGAGTGGTGGGACCTACAGTTTAAAGTCGACTCGGAACGCCAGATTTTTGAGAAAATTCTCATGGCAATTTTATCAGAGTTTTTTGTCAGAAGTCTGCTGAGAGGAAGTCGCCGAAGAAATACTTTTTGTATTTTGTCTTTGATGTCTGGCCTGGGGCTCGAACCCTGGCTTTACGTCTAATAAGCCAACACACTACCTACTAGACTACGGCGACTGCTTCCGTTTCATCACACATGTAGGAAATTCGTGTTGTGCAATACTCCTCCCGATGAGCAGTATTTATTTTTGTTGTTTAAAGGTGTTTGAGTTTAAGTCGCCGTAGTCTAGTAGGTAGCGTGTTGGCTTATTAGACGCAAGGCCACGGTTCAACATCAGAAGCGAAATATGAAACGAAATATTTCTTTGGCGACTTCATCTCAGCAGATTAATGGCAAAAACTCTGAGTGTAAAAATAAAATTGCCATGAAAAGTGAAAAAAAATCTGTCGTTCGGAGACGACTTTAAACTGTAGGTCCTGCCACTCACACACAAAATGACTGGTGTGAAAAGCTAGGCCGTAATCCTGATTGAAGGATTGTAATGGCCAATTATGTATGTTATGTATGTGTTAAGGTGTTTGAGTGCTGCAACCAAGTGATCTATTGTACCGCCTTCAATCTGAATAGGATGTCCTCATAATATCTCCTCCATTCCTATTAACCAGATGAACTCCAGGAAGTTTTTTGCGTATAACTTCCTGCCTAGAATTTGATAAACATCGAACTCCTAAATGCCAAGCTTAAGAGCTGGAAATCTGTAACTAAGTTCGTTTTATGACAACGCCAGCCACGAATTGTTACTATTTATTGGACTTAAAAGAGACGTATAAAGTATTGTGCGTTGTTTCATTTATTGATTCAAACTAATTGAAAATAAAAACGTCCAAATATTGTTGGATAGCCAGGCCTATAGTTTTCGAAATAAAATAAGAACGTGTTCAAAGTGCTCATCAGATCAATCAGATTTCCTAAAAGCACTTGTAGAGTATAGTGTAGGGTACATTACTTTCGCTAAGCCTACAATTCGTTACTTTTAATTGCCTTTTGACAACAAAAATTTTTAAACAAAATTTTCAGTTCTGAAATTCTGCAGGTTGTCGCATGCAATGCATATTTCGTTCGTTCGTTTGTTTCACAATTTTCGAGTGATAAAAACAAATTTTTTTTTTGGGTAACAAAACATTTCTACCTTTTTTATTTCGTTAACGCTATTGTTGTTGTTGTTTGTTTATTTATATTTATCTTTTGAACACAAAGTTGTTTGTGCAGCAGTTCCTTCCGTTTCCGCACCCGTCAAATATTATGTGTGTATTAAACATCCGTTTTTTATATCAAAAAAAAAATTTTTTTTTTGCTATACAGGCAATGTTGTTGTTGCTGTTGCTACTGCTGTTGTTTAGTTTCGATACGATTGCAGGAATTTTTTTTCTGTAAGCCATGTGTGTATAGGGAAATATCGCATATCGCATGGCGTTTAGTACGTGCAGGAGAAACACGTTCGTTCGTATGAGTGGAATTATTTCTTTTTTTTTGATTTTCTATTTCTATACACGGTTTTCATTTTACGTTGTTTTTTGTTTTTCTGTTCATTTTTATTTGCCAAAAGTTTTTATTATTATTTAATTTGTTTTAAAATATGCACAGATAACAACAACAACAACAATACCGACAACAACACCGACAATGAAGTGAACAGAATATTTTTCGTTTTTTTTTGGATTCACTCCTCCTCCAATCTCTTCCTTTTTCAAAAAAAAAAAAATTTTTTTTTCGAAAATCAATTGAATTTTGAAAAGTGTTTGGAATTCGTTTGTTTCCCAGGAATTGCCAGTTATTGAGAAAGAAATTAAATCCTGCTTTATTGCTCACATTATTGAAGATTCCATAACAGCGTTGGTATGCTAATATTCTGTTCTGCTGCTGCTGTTGCTGCTTGCGTCGTTCACAAATTATCGCTGCTTTTATAAGGAAATGCTTTTAATTTTATTTTACCCCTTATTGTTCGTCCTTTCGTTCTCCTCTTTATATTTGGTGAGTTGTTAGCCAACAATTTCTGTTTTTGGTTTTGTTTTTGTTTTTATTGTTTTTGTTTTAACATTGTGTGGTGGTGCTGGTGTGCTAATTTGGCATGACATAAGTAAAGTTGGAATTTAAAATTTATTTGTTAAGTACGCAGCTAAATATTGTCAGCAGTGCCGTTATTATAATAGAGTTAGAAAATAATTAAGAACTTTTCATTTTCTATATACCCATACATACATACATACATACATATGTATGTGTGTGTGTGCTTGTTTTGCTTTGTATGTGTGCATAGGGGCTAATTATAGAAGCCAAAAATCTGTATTTATTTTGCTAATACGTGCACCAGAAACCTCATGTTGAAGTTCGAAAATTATAAAATGAGAACGAAAAAAATAATGGAAATAAAATTAAAATAAAAATAAATAGCAAAAATGGAAATAAAATTATTTAATTGGAATGCATTTAAACTTTAAAATATTTGTTAAATTTTCATTAAATTAATGCCAGGAATTCCCTTCCATTGTAAAGTACAACAGCCTGTACTTGGAAGAATATTTGAAGAAAGTTATTTTCTTCTTTTCTTAGTCCTTTACAAAGCATTTCAATTGCAGAAGAGGTGAATAATAGTTTCCCCGGCCTTACAATTGTTTGAGACGATATGGAGCGGTAGTCCTACCATTATCACCCTGATCATGCATACATAATTGGTCATTAGAACTCTTCAGTCAGGATCAAGACGTGTAAGTGTTAATTTTGTACATGAGTGGCGGAACCTACAGTTTAAGGTCGTTTCCGAACGACAGATTTTTTGAGAAACTCCTTCATGGCAATGCTATTTATTTGAGAGTTTTTGTTGAGAGGAAATCGCCGAAGAAATATTGTTTTATATTCCGTTTCGTGTGAGATGTCTGACCTGGGGGTTTGAACTGTGGCTTCACGTCTAATAAGCCAACATACTACCTACTAGATTACGACGACTTCAGAATACTTGAAGAACATTCTATTTTTCTTAGTCCACTACAAAGCCTTTCAATTCCAAATAAAGGTGCCTTTATAATTGTCTAAGATATGGTGCTATTATCATCCTGATCATAACATAATTGGTCATTACAACCCTTCAGTCAGGATTACGACCTAGTTTCTCGCACCACTTATGTTGTGTGAGTTAATTTTATAAATGAGTGGTGGGACCTATAGTTTAAAGTCGACTCCGAACGACAGATTTTTTGAGAAACTTTTTATGTCAATTTTATTTACTCTCAGAGTTTTTGCCAGAAATCTGCTGAGAGGAAGTCACCGAATAAATACTTTTTGTATTTTGTTTTGATGTCTGGCCTGGGATTTGAACTCTGGCTTTTCGTCTAATAAGCCAACACACTACCTACTAGACTACGGCGACTTAATCATCCTGATCACTGTGCGTAAATAAATATCATTTAATAGGTCATCTAGACTATGGTGTTTTGATCACAGCAAAGTCAACCTTAAATATTATAGTCAATCCATTCGTCAGTAACAACGGCATACAGCTGTCACACAATGTTTTTATCATCATCTTCGTATTATTTCTTCTGATTTGTTGCAGTGCTATAATGATCGTAGACCCATCTGTCTTTGCCTAGAAACGGATATCTTACTAAATCTGTAATGGATGTAATGGTGTGACATTTTTGTGCTGATTGACACCCATTCTTCATTACGGAATGATTCTGACTAGGTTCCTATAATGTTCCTTCTTGATATTATTCTCTCCGATTGGCAACAGCAGTCAAAATGCTTTCTTAGTGTTTTACAAAGGCACCAAATTTTAAAAAATAAACAGCCCAGGGACTAGGAATACTTTTCTAAAGGGTTTTGATACGCTGAATCTAAATCCGACCTCAGAATTATTTCAAAGAGTCGAACACTTCAACTACTAGGTTTCAAGTCATTTCAAGCGAGCTCAAAGATGTGCTATAATTATAATATTCTTCATAACCTCATGACTTTTTGTTCCCACCCACGGTCAATTTCCTAAGACTGCTGGGCTACCTCTACCTATTCAGTACACGAACATTCTTGGTTTTATTTGTAGCTCTTCATTTCCTTAAGACTCATTGGACTTTAATAAAGCATTTGCCATTTATACCTGTTCCCGATAAGCAAGTTTTTGTTCTCCTCCATCAATTTCTGAAATGATAGGGTTGTCATTTGTGGTTGCTGAGAAAGAATGTTCTTTTGGAGAGCTATGGTTCTAAAAGGTTTCTTAAAAAATATTGTAAACGGAATACGTATTTACGGAAATCGCCGTAGCATAGTAGGTAGTGTGTTGGCTTATTAGAAGCGAGCCCGTGGTTTAACACCCGGCTTAGACAACTCGCACAAATCGAAAATATGAAGTGAAATATTTCTTCGGCGACTTCCTCTCAGCAGATTTCTGGCAAAAATTCTGCAAGTAAATAAAATTTCCTTGAAAAATTTTTCACGAAACAAATCTGTCGCTCAAAGTCTATTTTAAACTGTAATACCCGACACTTTTGGATAAAATTAACACACACAACATGGGTTGAGTGATCGACACTGATCAGTCGGAAGTTTGTCTATTTCGATTGTAAAGGGTCCGCCAAATAACTTTTTTTTTTGAAAATGCTTTAAAAAAAACTACTGAATATTTTCTCAAATTTCTTTTTTATTTGAAAGTACAATCCCTCCGGTTAACAATGGAAAATAATTTCATTCAAATGGCTGCCTCGGCTGGCCATGCAGTAGCCTACACGATCGATCTAATTTTTAAGCACATTATCGATTGTGTGCAGCTGCATTTCACCAATGGCTTCACGAATATTGTCCTTTAAAGTGTCAATTGTCTCTGGCTTGTCGGCGTAACACTTATCTTTGACGTCACCCCACAAATAATAGTCCAACGGTGCCAAATCGTAGCTCCGAGGTGGCCAAACGACATCAGCTCTGCGGCTGATAATGCGATCTTCAAAAACAGGGTGCAAAACATCGAGTATAGCTTCGGCTGTGTGGCATGTAGCGCCGTCCTGTTGAAACCAAATGTTGCCAATATCCTCCTCTTCAATTTTTGTAAACAAAAATTTGTTCAACATGGCCCGATAACGATCGCCACTCCTTGCTCATTTTCGAAGAAAAATGGCCCAATTATGCTTCTGGACCAAAATCCGCACCAAACATTGACTCGTTTTGGGTGCGTCGGATTTTCAATGTATGCGTGCTGGTTTTCTGTGCCCCTAAATGCGACAATTTTGCTTGTTTACATACCCGCCAAGATCAAAATCAGCTTCATCTGAAAAGATGAGTTTTTTTTGCCAAAATCGGCATCTTCTGGTGTAGGCTACTGCATGGCCAGCCGAGGCAGCCATTTGAATGAAATTATTTTCTATTATTAACCGGCAGGATTGTACTTTCAAATAAAAAAAAGAAATTTGAGAAAATATTAAGTAGTTTTTTTTTAAAGCATTTTCAAAAAAAAAAGTTATTTGGCGGACCCTTTATTATAAATCAGATAATACGATTGGGTTTTATAATCAGTTTAAATTCAATATTCCCTATCAATCAATACCAATGAGTCCGTAAACTTCAATAAAAAATGATTTACCAGACGTTTATAGATTTCTCTGCATAAATAAACATGAAGGTCTGGTGTTTACACATGTGCAACCTTGTGGCACGTCAAACATTAGCTACTTAATGGCATTTATTTGCCAGCCACCTACACTACCAGCAACACTAACACCAACACCAACGCCAACACCATCAAACAACATTACAAATGTGTGCACAAATGCAAACATCTTGTAACAGTCAGTTCCTGTATGTCTCACTTCGTTGCAACAGCAGCCATAAAATATCCACCAACAGAGTGTTTAAAATTCTATTGCCATGAAAGAACAATGCTTCCACAAGGCTATTTACAAATTATAGAGAGAGAGAGAGAGAGAGAGAGAGAGTTAAAGAAATACGAAAGGAAAGGGTGAGAGAAAGGGTATATTAAGGACTTTCAAAGAAAATTTTTAAATGGCTTTAAAAAAAAAATCTGCAACCAGTGATGCCAAGCCGCAAACAATAACTGCAGAATGCTTATAAGAAAACGAAATAAAATTTGTAATTAAATGTGAAATAATAGACAGAAAACGATGCAAAACTGCCTATGAGTGGTCGTCTAAAGTCCATTTGGATATTTAAGCTGGTCTTGTTATCTTATCCTAAGCGGGGATCGATGGATTAGTAAGGATCTTACAGACAAGAAAATCTCATTCCAAGGTGACTAAATGCCAGGTATTGGTTTGGAATATGTTCCTTACTCTGTTTCCCTTTGCTTCAGGCTCCAGACCATCATACAAGGCAAGAACACGGTTTTAGTTCATTACCTGCATCAGTTTTTAAAGAAATTTGCATTTTAATGGCGACCAGAAACATGCAATAATCTTGTCCGTATTCCATGCAGCTGCCCCTGTAGTTATAACTGAGAAATCTAATATTCAAGGCCACATACCTGATTCCGTCTAAATTTTTCTTCTATTTGGCATTGTAAGACCATTTGTGGCATTAAACGGGTTTATCCGAGCTTTTTTACACAGCATTTAAGTTCTTTAACCGAGATCCTTCGGAGTCACTGTAGTCTTCTGGTAAATAGTGTGTTGGCTTATTAGACCAGAGTCCGTAGTTCAAGCACCAGCTCAGACATTTGGAATGAAACGAAATATAAAAAAAAATATTTTTTTTCTTCGCAACTTACTCTCAGCAGTCTTCTGGCAAAAACTCATAGTCCCTCTCTTACTTAATTGATTATTACCACCCTTTAGCAAAGATTACAACCTAGCTTCTCCCACCAACCATATTGTGTGTGTTAATTTTATTCACGAGGGACCTAAAATTTCAAGTCAACACCGAAGGAGAGATTTTTGAAAAACTTATCATTGCAATTTCATTTTACTCTCTGGCTCTGCGACTCATGGATAAAATTAGCACACACAACATGTGTGGTGTAAGAAGCTGGGTTGTAATCTTCACTAAAGGGTTGTAATGACCAATTAAGTAAGTATGGTAAGTAATGTAGTTATGCTTGAAGTAGAGCTGATGTCAATTACATTGACATAGTGGAGGTGTTCCATAGCTTACTACTTCAATTGGTAGGCAGCAGAGATCAGCAATGAATCATTTTTTCGCTACTCATAAGTACTCATGAAATTTTGAGTATGAGTGAGTCAACAGTATTGAAATCCAACTACTCTGATTCATTCGTACTCAGTACAACATTGATTTATAAGTACAGGTTGCAATGAGTATGAGTACAACATAGACATCAAACTCATAACATTCGAAATATATTTGATACATAAGCCTAATCATTCATAGCTTTTGAGAAATACTTATAATACTCATAAATGATTCGAGGGATTCGAATCATTCGTCAAAATTTACAGTCTTAGTTGTTGTTGCATTTACAAAGAAAGAAGAAAGAAAAATACAAAGACAGCAAGGAGAGCAAACACACAACCTTCATGTGAGTAATGTAGTGTTCGTACGCGAATCATACTTATTTTGTGATTCGTGTATGTGATGAGTCGTGGAGAGTTCAAATCAATAACATCATGCGTTTTGTTACGTACGAGTACCATGAGTATCTCAATCTTTGAGTATGAGTAGTATGAGTATGACATTAAAATAAGTATGAATGCGTATAAGTATCAGAAATTATAAGTATGATTCGAATCTACTCATCGTTTTGAATACTCATTGCTGACCTCTGGTAGGCAGTCAGACTACAAGGGATACTTTGATTCATCCTAGCTGAGTAGACAAGTTCTCTGCCTTCCTACTCGAAGCTTCCTAATACATCTCACAGTTTGCAGTTTTTGGTTTTAACAATTAAAAAACCGTTCATTGAACAAACTTTCGGCAGTTTTTCTCATTCTAAAAACCTCCAAGTTGTCATTACCCCGACTGTAACGTGATAGTGTGGTTTAGTTTATACTTGTAGTTGCATGCATGTTTATTACTGCTGTTGCACTTATTATAGTTGTCGCTGTGGTAAATGTTTAGAGAATGGAGAATGGAATGGAGTGAGAGTGAGAGAGGCAGCACGGGAGACGGGCGAATGAGCGAGAGTTATTACAAGAGTTGCTTGTGTATCATTTCCTTATTTAAAGTCATACTTTCTTTTGGCTGATTGCCAAGAAAATTAATTTATTTGCATTATTATTGGATTCATGTGTAGTGGTGCCAAAAAATTTACAGAAAACTTTAAACAAACCTAAACACACACATTCATAAATATATACATATATACACACACATACACATACTTAAAGGTATATACACACACACCCAGCAACATAAAATTATAAATTTACACATTAAGAGAGGAAAGTACACAATCAGAATAACATACACGGCAAATATGAGTAACACAAACTATTCAGCACAGTGGAGCAATAACAGACAAAAGGGAGTTGTATATCGGATTTCGGGAGTATTTTGGACGTTCGATAATATTCATTTAGAGGAAGTAATGTATAAGGGCAGTTATCAGGCAAATGGAATCACCTGCCCAATTAGTTGTACTCAGTATATATACTAAAGGTGGATCAACCCTGTTTATAAAGGAGGCACAAATTAATTTTTGGATGAGTTTGATGGAAATTTTTAAAAATATTGTGAGGTGAGCTGATAGATAGTTAGAAGTTACTGTGAAACCAAGATTGCAGAGACGCTTAGACCAAGCATGGTGCATTGGGATACACAGTCATTCAGTTCCTCTTGTTCTAGAGCCATCCAGAGTTCTTGATGATACCATTCAGACTCTTAACATTCATCATGGACAGAATGAAGACATACATACATACATAATTGGTCATTACAACCCTTTAGTTAGGATTACGACCTGGTTTCTCACACCACTTCTGTTGTGTGTGTTAATTTTATACATGAGGGGCGGGACCTACAGTTTAAACTCGACTCCGAACGACAGATTTTTGAGAAACTTTTCGTGACAATTTTTATTTACTCTCAGAGTTTTTGCCAGAAATCTGCTGAGAGGAAGCCGCCGAAGAAACAATTTTTGTAATTAATTTTGATGTCTGGCCTGGGGCTCGAACCCTGGCTTTTCGTCTAGTTCAAATCACAGGTCAGACAACTCCAACTAAACGAAACATGAAAAATATTACTTTGGCGCCTTCCCCTCAGCATATTTCTGGCAAAAACTCTGACAGTAAATAAAATTGCCATGAAAAGTTTCCTAAAAATCCATCGTTCGTAATCGACTTTAAACTGTAGGTTCCTCCACTTATGTATAAAATTGACACACACAGCATAAGTGATGTGAGAAGCTAGGCCGTATTACTGACTGAACGGTTATAATGACCAATTATGTTATGTATGCATGTATGTATGACTGTATACTTTGGTATTCTTGACAATGATGTGTGTAAGGACTCAGGCCTATTTTTTGTAACTGATTGGGTCTAAACAGCTACGAATGGAAATAATTTGTGGAATATTTCATAAATGATCTCCTTTGTATTACTACGAGGACCTTGGATCTGCTGTTTCCATGTAAGAAGAGGGGGTTGTAACATTTTTTACTGTCGTGTAGGGTTTCAGGAGTATTGCAGCCAGAAGATCTATTGTACTGCCTTCAATCTACACAGTATATCTCTGCAATCTCTCAGCTTGTAGTGTTGCATTGACAATTATCGGTATAATGTTCGATGCCACTTAGGTGTTAGCTTCTGAGATGATTTAATGCCTTATTCTTGTAACCATGTATTCGGGTGATTCAATTTTCTTATCACAGAATCTACATGTTGCGCTAGAAGTGATTCCTATTCTGAACAAGTGCTCTTTAAGCCTACAATGCTCAATTAGAAGACCTGTTACTATCTTCAGTTTTTGGCCTGGTGCACAATTCAAATCTCTTTCCATAATTATCAATCAAAAGTTAAGATTGTCTTAAACCCAGCTGGCTAAAGAAGTGGTTTCGCTCTCTGTCTCTTTATCTTACTTTTCGGCGGTTTATACTCTTTCAAACCTTTCTTTATACCCGACAGAAAGGCTCTGGCCCTATAAGTCTCTTACCTGACAAAAGCTTGGATTGTCTCAGACCTGTATGGTGTCTGCCTTTCTTTATCTTACTTTTCGACGATTATAACCTTTCAGAATTCTCTTTACACTTCACAAAAGTTCTCTAGCGCCATAAGCTGTGCATAGATATGCCTCGGAGTGATATATTTACGTATTCTTATGCCAAAACTGACGAAATCTATAGAGATTTGAGTACCTCTTCTATTCGACTGAGCAGAACCTTATTATAGTGCTCGTAAGATGCCTAGGCTGATGGCCAATTTTTTTCTTTCTTCCTCTAAAACAGAAAAATTATGTCCAAATCAGGCCATTAGCCCACTGTGCTTTTGAGGCTAAAAATGTGTTCGTTTTCTTTTTTTTTTTTGCCATGTCCTGGTATCAGTTGAAAGTGGTGGAAAGATAGAAAAATTTACTATTTAGTACCTCAATATGGCATTCATGTTGAAAATGGCCATTAGGTCGGTCATTTTAGACTCTATAGTTTACAGTATTATATGGCTATGCTATGCTATGCTATGGCTTTATAATATTTATTATTGTTGTTGTTGTTGCTGGTATTGTTATTATTGCTATTGCAATTACCATTGTTGTCACTGTTCTGTTGCTGTTGCAGCACAAATATGACACTAAAAGTGTATGACTAACAAAGTGACAAAAGGCAATTGAAAATTTGTTGAGAAAAAAAACTGCAAGAAACTGGGGGGTAAAAAAAAAAAATCTGAAAAACTTTATGCATTTTCGGTTTTTAGCCAAAAAGCATTTCCTTTTAATACTTGTGAGTCCATTTTTTTTGCCTTTTTGCAACATTTATTCATTCATTCATGCATTCAAGTTTTTTTTTCTTTTTTTTGGTCAGAGCATAGACGGACTCTATTCAATTTTATTTTTATGTGACCCCCCCTTCCTTAGATTCTTTTTTCTTTCGTTTCTTGATTCTTGTGGCTTGGATTCCCTATTTTAAATAGCAAATGATGGAATGTATTCTGTTTAATGCTATGAAAATGATAATGATGATGACGATAATGATGTTTCTTCAATTTTTGCACACACACACGTATACATATTTACGCTTGTTGCGGTTATGCATTAGTAGTAGTGTGATTGTATGTTAGTGGTAGAGTGCTGACAGTAAAATATTGTTCAACGAATAATAAGTTTGCGGTCATAGTGTCGGTTATAATGGCGGCTTTTAATTAGTTAAAGTACGTTTAATTGCTTCAAAAAAATACCGACTAATTGCGGTCAGTAATGCAGATAAACTGAATAAAACTTATACAACAATTTCGTATGTCTTCCCTAAAAAACAAACACACAAACACAAACGAAAACGTACGTTCCTTTACTTTGATTTAAATGATCAAAAAACAAAATAAAAAAATAAGGAGAATAAAATGAAAATAATTATAAAAGGAAAAGTAGAAAGCACTTCGTGCACTGTGACAACAATTAAAAAAAAAACAAGAAATAGAGGCCAAATTCCTTTCATTTTCTTAATTTTTTTTGTGGCTGCTGGTTTAGCTTTGAAACTTTGTTTTCTTTTTTTTTTTGAATGCATTTGAGTTTGAGACACTTTATGTCAAAGAATTTCTGGTCTATATGGGTCAGAAAGTTTTAGAAATAAAGAAATTATTTTAAATTGTTTAATCCCTTAAGAGCCAAACGACAAAGAACAATTGAAAATAATTTTTATTCATTTATTGTTAGCAAATGGCTGTAAATTCATCATTTTTTTTTTTCAAATAAAAAGAAAAGAAAATATGAGGCTTCATTAACTCTTCCAATAATCCATTCAGAACCGTCCTGATCTCACCCCAAAAGGTTACATTTCTTTATTGACTAATCTAACTAGGAAGCATCGTATCTAGGGATACATTGCGACTGAATGAGCGCTACACATTTTTACAAAATGTCGTTGTTTCTAGGTAAAGACTTATGGCAACCCTATCATATTAGAACTTGCCAGTGTTCATATACTAATCGCTTAACTTGAAAAACTTATTTAATGAGTCTTAAACAGTACACTGAAGTCACCGTAGTCTAGTAGGTTGTGTGTTGATTTATGAGAGACTGTGGTTTAATCCCCAAGGTCGGCGTAGTCTAGTAGGTAGCGTGTTGGCTCATTAGACGTAAAGCCAGGGTTCGAGCACCAGGCCAGACATCAAAATAAAATACAAAAAGTATTTCTTCAGCCACTTCCTCTCAGTAGATTTCTGGCAGAAACTCTGAAAGTAAATGAAAAAAAAGTTTCTCAAAAATCTGTCGTTCGGAGTCGACTTTAAACTGTAGGTCCCATCGCTCATGTATAAATTTAACACGCACAACATAAGTGGTGTGAGAAACTAGAACGTAATCCTGGGTTGTAATGACCAATTATGTATGTGTGTGGTTTAACCCCCAGCTCAGACATCTCGAACAAAAATAAAATGGAAAAAAATATGGGTGGGCCATCTATCGGTTTAAATTCGGTTATTTCGAATCTGACAATACTTATGTCATTCTATTCTGTTAAAAAATTCAGTATATTGTCACCACTGAACATAATGAATCGATATACGTATAAGCAACGTTGGGATTTATTGGGCCAACCAGAATCGGCACGATGATGTTGATTTTGCAAAAAAAAAACATCTTTTCGGGTGAAGCTCATTTTCATCTTGGTGGATACGTTAAAAAGCAAATTTACCATATTTGGGTCTTAGATATCCCACATGTGGTGTTACATAAGCCAACGTACCCATTACGGGTGATTGTTTGGTACGCCTTGTGGAGGGAGACATCATTGGCCCATATTTTATTGAAAATTAGGACAGGGGTCACCATGACAATCGATTTTTTTGTAAGCGCCCTTCATGGTATTGATGTGAACTATATTTGGTTTCAGCACGATAGTGCAACTTGCCCTGCATCTCAAGCCCCAATCGATTTATTGTGTCAAACGTTTGATGGCCGTTTAATTAACCGAAATGGTGATGTCAATTGGCTGCCAAGAAGCTGGGATTTGACATCGTTCAACTATTTTCTGTGGACAGCCGCTAAAAAAAACTGTTATGCCGACAAACCAGAGAGAATTGAGCATTTTATGGCCAATATTCATGATGCGATTGCCGAGGTACGATTTCATGCACGAAAATGGACCAGATCGTATGAGGTACTGTGAGGCCAGTAATATTTCATTATAACGGGAACAATTGCACTTCTGTTGTGTTTCTGGCAGGAAATCTGAAAGCAAATAAAATTGACTTTATACTGGAGATCCCGCCAATTAAATAAGCAAGTAAGGGATGACTCCTTTAGCAGATAACTTATCAAAATAGAAATGTTGTCTTTAACTTGCTGGTATATAGGCTGGAATTGACAGCCGGATTTTTTTCTATGTTTGCCAGCATAACTTTGGTTTGCGTATGAAATCCTAAAGAAAATAATGTCTTAATTAAAATTGTCTTTATACAGTGAGCATGAAAAGAAACTGTACACCAAAGATACAATTCTAACTATAAAACTCAACGTTTACCACGTAAGGAGAGTGCCCAAAAAAATTTGACAATATTTTGAAATTTTTTGTAATTTTTTTTGTTTGTTTCAATTTTAAAGACTGGCAATGAAACAATTTTAAAATAAAAATAATAGTAATTTATTAATGTATATTGAAGTCGCCATTGTCTAGTAGGTAGGCGTAAAGCCAGGAATCGAGCCCCAGGCCAGACATCAAAACAAAATACAAAAAGTATTTCTTCGGCGACTTTCTCTTAGCAGTTTTCTGGCAATATTTCTGAGAATAAATAAAAACGTTTCTCAAAAATCTGTCCTTCGGAGTCGACTTTAAACTGTAGGTCCCACCACTCATTTATAAAATTAACACACACAACATAAGTGGTGTGAGAAACCAGGTTGTAATCCTGACTGAAGAGTAGTAATGACCAATTATGTATGTATGTATTAATGTATATTTTTTTTCAATAAACAATTTCTTTTGGCGCTCACTGTAAATCCTTAAAGATTAAATTCACTTTTAAAAAAATCAACTCTCATTCATGCTTGCGAATTTCTAAACAAAATTTAACGTATGATTACCCCTATTGCAGTCAATTGTCATTCATGAATTTCCTTAAAAATTTGAAAAAATGTTCTATGAATCTCATGCCTTCAAAACAGATTTATGATTTGAAAGAAAAAAAAACTAAATTTAATAACGACTTTATCAGTCGAAATCTTAAATCTCAAATAGAAAGAGAAACAGAAAAAACAAGAAAACTCAACACAGAGTTGAATTGAGATCGTAATCAGGCTTATAATTAAACAGTTTCATTTAAGCGACGCACATGCCTAGTTTGTAACACACACATACATACACACACTGCCTAACTGACTGAGAGAATGATGAGGTTAATTGTTGCCATTGTCGTCAAATGCATTGCCATTGTGCTCTCTAGTCTGTTTCTAGCATATGTGTGCGTTCGTATATACCCTACAAATATGTGTGCGTGTGTATGTATCGGCATGTAATTGTGGCGGTTGCATGCATTTTATGTCATTAATAATAATGCGGAGTCAAGCTGGACATTTATTTGCAGTTGGATTTCACACGCACATCTCTGCAGCACTGTTACACTTACACTTTCAACTCCTCTTCCACTTTCAGGCACTCAGTAGGGAGGGTGTTGGATGCCCGTACGTATTATTCAAATGTTCTATTAAACAGCTGTCCATGAACTGGCTAATAATGATGACAACGATTGCAACTATAACAACAACAGGGATGAGGGTGAGGGCAAGGGACGTGTTAGAGAACGTTGTTAATAGTGGATGATGATGATGATGATGATGATAATGTCCAGCTGTGCTATACGCTAAACGTGTTGCAGTAACTGTTTGTCTGTCTGTTTGTCTGTCTGTCTTTCTATGTGTCCATGTATCTAATATTTGTTCTAGTTAAACAGGCTGCCTCTTGCCCTAAAGGATATTTTCATGCGTTTTGTATGCATATGCGTTTATTATTGTTAATGTTGCAGGAATTTTCTTAGAAATTACACTCTGGCCTCGCAGTAATATTTGATTTGGTAAGTCCTGGTTGTTATTAATGTTGTTGGAGAATAACATTTTCTTTTCGTTTCGTTTTATTATTATGTTTGCCAACGAGTCATTAACGTTTCGTTGCCCTAAAACTACTCTCTTGCCCTTTATCGTGTAACATTGAAATCCATATTGAATGTAATTAAATTCATTCCATAAATCATTCGATAATTATTCGATAACAATATATTTAAAGCCTGTGTTCTTTTTTTTTTGGGGTATTTTTTTGGTAATTTTTAATTTTACCTTTCGGTAGGGAAACTAAATTTATGTTCTTAATTAACGTTAATTATGCCGTTAATATGTTGGTATTGTTGTTTTTAATGACAATCGGTTATCAGGCGTAAATAAAACACGGTCGTTAAATTGTCTAAAAATTATTATCGTACGATTTATTTATGAGCCATAAAGTTTTTTGAAATTCAAATTAAATTAAAAATTTTATGAAAAATAATGAACCAACGGAGCCCAAGTCTTAAATTCGATAGATGAACTTAATTCCGTACAGATTTTTCTTTAATATTTACGAAACGAAACAGTTATCGAAATCAGAAAAAATTTATTGGAACCTAATTAAGGTTTTTAAATGAAAATTTTATTGCTTTCCATCCAGAGTCAATTAAAGCCAGACTTTGTCCATTTCAAATAAATATTTTGGTAAGCTTATGCGGTTTTTCGTACTATTGGATGTCAGAAGTGGTTTGAGTCTTTGATAAAAAGGAACTTTTCACCCCTGAGCTAAAGAGAGCGCAGAGGACTGCGTATTAGAGTATAACTAAGAAGTAAGACTAGTAAGACTTGTCCCAATGTTGCTTCAAATCTCATTCCGCATTTTCTAGCGCCAACTTAAGATCACGAAGTTTCTGAAGGCCATAATAGCATTTTAAGGCACCTTATTCAGTCTCTCTTAGAATTCAGCAGAGGTCTAGCCGTCAGGAAGCAGAGTTGGCAGTCAATGTGAGCATCTGCATTCCGCATTCTTAACATTACTGCCGGCCTTTTTGCATTTTTCAGACAAAAGTAATTGCGATTTTGTAGGTGTATACAAAGCTGAGGAATAGGAACTCTATCGATACAATACGAAGATCTTTAATAGCTAAACTAAACCTTACTTACTTACTTAATTGGCCATTAACAACTC
Organism: Sarcophaga subvicina; assembly: GCA_936449025.2. NCBI lineage: Eukaryota > Metazoa > Arthropoda > Insecta > Diptera > Sarcophagidae > Sarcophaga > Sarcophaga subvicina. Next base: position 89,278,475 of record OW388081.2, on the reverse strand, counting down.
GATTAACAGATTTCGACCTCCCTTAACACATCCTTCCCGAAGCCTCTGCTTCTTATGCGCCTACGCCAGTTGGTCATACCAATCGATGACGTTGTTTCCTCCATTTGATCCTTTCAACGCAAACAAGTTCGTGCTCTTCGCCGACTTACGCAGATCTCCGCATTAAATACCCGTCACGCCGGAGCATCCTCCTCCATTCGAACGACATGGCCGAGCTAGCTTAGGCGCTGGATGTAATACGCTGCACAACGTCCATGTCGTTAAGAAGCTCATACTGCTCACTGTTGGATCGGATGCGGAAATCTTTGCAAACTCGCACTGGACCGAAGCTCTTACGTAGGACTTTTCTCCCGAATACTCTCAAGGCTGCTGCATCAGTGCTTAATAGTGTCCATGCCTATGCACCATAAAGCAGGACGGGGAGGATGAGCGTCTTGTAGCATATTAGTTACCTTAGTTCTTGCTTAATTGGTCTTTAACAACCTTTTAGCCAGGATTACAACCTAGCTTTTTGCACTACCCATGTTATGTACGTTAATTTTATCCATCCCTGATCTGTAGGTTAAAGTCGATTCCGAACGGCAGATTTTTGAGAAACTTTTTGTGGCAATTTTATTTACTTTTTGGCACAACATTGCTGAGAGAAAGGTGGCGAAGTAATGTTTTTCTCAAGATATCTGAGCTGCAATTTGAACCACGTGCCTGTTTCTAAGAAGCCAACACAGTATCAACCGGACCGCGGGGACTTAGGATCTTAGTTCTGCGGTCTTAATTTTTCAATGCAAGGAGAAGAGGAATGAATATGTTGATATGGGTGCCAAGGTATTGTATACAGGACCTAATGAACTTGCTAGGATGGTTTCCAATAAAGTTGAATTTAACACCTTCTGCTCGGACCTTCTGCTCTTATGATTGATGTCAAGCCAAAAATCTGCAATTTTTTTGTGGGAGACCACACGACAATTAAGTTTAATTTCTTCTATGCTATATCGATGATATTTGACCTCCATTGAAGAGGCTGTGAAAACACTTTCAAGAGGGAGGGAATCACAAATTTACTCTGCGAACATCTAGGTCTAGCAACCGTACAATGGCGTTTATTTTTTTGGTAATTTTGGACAGTGGTTTAACGCAGTTAATAAGCCTGAATTCAATTAATTAACTACATAGGAAAGCTGCAATTGTTCTTTCTTGCCGTTTTTATTTGATATGATTCATCACCTGTAGTCTGAAAATGATTTCAAGACGGCACTTAAGTACTCTTTGTGTTTTGGGTTAACTAGGTTAGGGCGGCTTACCTAACTCTCTTTGAAGACTTGGTTTAGTATCTAAAGTGTTTGATTGGTTGTGAACATAATTCAACATCGAATTATAAATGCAGATGCGACAATCTCCCTCTAAACCTTGGTTAAAGATTGATTTGAGTATTTAGAGGCTCTTGTGTCTTAAACTTGGTTAAGGGGTTAGGTTAGGTTGCCTTACATACATACATAATTGGCTATTACAATTCTTCAGTCAGGATTACGATCTAGTTTCTCACACCACTTATATTGTGTGTGTTAAATTTTATACATGAGTGGCGGCAGCTACAGTTTGTCGATTGCGAACGACAGATTTTTTGAGAAACTTTTCATGGCAATTTTATTTTTACGCTCAGAGTTTTTGACAGAAATCTGTTGCGAGGAAGTTGCCAAGGAAATATTTTTTCATATTTCGTTTAGATGTCTGACCTGGGGTGTGAACCTCGGCTTTACGTCTAATAAGCCAACACACTACCTACTAGATTACGGCGTCTTCCTGATTGTTCTTAAGCAAACATTATACTAATGCCTGCTGATGTTTAGCCAGCCTGATGAGGGTCATCTCAAAATCTCGCGACCTAGATTTAAAGAGTTAGGAGTGTCTAAAAGCAAAAGGATTAGGTTAGGTTGCCTTAATCTTATTAAATCTAAGCGTCTTGGCTTAAAAAATTTCAAATAAACTCCACTTGTCTTATCTTTCTACGTAAAATGAGTTGTTGTCCAAAATATTTCATTGTGTTCTCTTTTAGATCGGGATGGTATCCGCAGTGTGCTGTTTCTTTCTTCTTCAACTAATATTCCGTGTAACTTACACATATACAGTGAGCGCCATAAGTAAGTCAACACCCACTATAATTTTAAATTTTCTATTATGTTCTTAAATATAAAAAAGTTCTTTTATCATGAATTATTGTTTTTGTTTTAACATTTTATAAGTAATAGATAAACGTTTTTATTTTTGGAAATTTATTCGACTATTCTCATTTACTTTTCTCGCTATCCTAAGAAAATGAATTATTTCAGTGGTGTTTACTCACTTTTGGCGCTCAGTGTATTTAGTGATTTACTTGGATCTCTGTCTCGGCTAGTATTTTGGCAAAAACTCCATGAAAAGTTTGCCATGAAAAGTTTACCAAGAAAAGTTTTTCAAAAATTTGTCGCTTGGATTCGACTTTAAACTGTAGATACCGCCACTCATGAATAAAAATTAACACACGTAACAAGGGTGGTGTGAAAAGCTAGATTGTAATCCTGACTAAAGGGTTGTAATGACCAATTAGGTAGGTAAGGAAGGAATGACCCCTTTAGCTGATAATTCTGTCATTGCAATGAAAATATTTTCAAAAATCTGGAGTTCAGAGTCGACTTAAAACTGTAGATCCTGCCACTCATGGATAAAAACTAACACACTTAACATGGGTGGTGTGAAAAACTAGGTTGTAATCCTGACTAACGGATTACAATTAATTAAAGAAAATGAAATATATTTCCTGTTATTTAATCAGAAAAATTTCTTAACATTCTTCAAATTCATATGATGTACGCATGTGAAATTGTAGCCGATTTTTTTCTGTTTATACACCCTCTCTCCCATCACTTATTTATGCCAACCATTTGTCAAATTACATTTAAAAGGAAATTGCCTGAGCCAAGGTAATGGAAACCCATTAAATATTTTGTATAGAAGAGCTAAAAACAAAACTGCCTCAGATGAATTTCTTTATAAACCAACACCAAGTGATGCTCTCGATGCCAAAAAGTTATGGCGCGGGTAATAAAGAAAAGGTCAGCAGCAGACAGACTGTTGTATGTTAAAGCGTAAGATAAACGTTAAAAGGAATTTGTTTTATAAGTTAAATACATTACATGGCCCGGTATATGCCATATAAAAGCGAATAACTTTTATTGTAAACCTTTAGCATGACCTAACCATGGAGGGGTGTGTGTATGGTTGGGGGTAAGAGCATAACAGTGTTATTCTAGTCATGTTTATCGTGAATAGTTTTTCATAAATTTTCTTACATTATTCGGTTGGGTTTTTTTTGACTTTCTAACAGCCATTCATTGACCCTGTTTTATGATTATTTGTTAAGCCCTTCGCTATATGCTCGTGTAATGGTTGGTTGTCTTGGAGAGCAGAGCAGAGCAGAGCAGATACACAAAATTCGTTAATAAAATTACTTTCACTTGCATTTTATAGGAATACAAATAAAACTCTTGTTAAACCCCTTGAAGTGTTAACATATGATGAGTATCACTTATGGCTTTAATAACATCACACCTCGTCTTCGTTTCTTTTCTTTTCTTTTGTTCCATTCTTTGTTAGTTAAATAAGATAATGAGCAGAGCCATAAATAATAATAAAATTAACAAAAGGTCCACGAATTTATTGAAAAAAAGGGGAAAAAAGGAAGAAAAACTGTTAACAGACTGTCAGCATAAAACAAAAGAACAAGAGAAAGAAACAGCAAAGAATTCTTCTTATTTTCCATAACATTTCCGCCATGTATTGTTTGTGTAAGTGATGTGATGTGAGAACAATACAAATAAATTGAATTGAATTGAAATGAATTCTATTCAGGCAACTGAAAACAATTCAAAGAGATAAACAAGAAACAAAAAATATGAAAAAAAGAATGAGAGAAAGCCAAACAAAAGCAAAAGTGAATGGCCACGGTTTAACCAAGCATATCCTTTTGAAATGAAATTTTTCTTGAGCATACGATCTACTCTCTCTCTACCAGTCATATTAACCCCCCAAAATATGGCATATTTTCTATGGGTCACGCATAAACTATACATTATAGTGGGTATCATATTTTTTCCATTTTTTGTTTTGATTATTATAACAGCACAGTGGTACTGAAAGGATAAAGAGCAGAAACTTTAAATATAAATTTGAAAATAAAATGGACGCATGCTTCGCAGGGATGGAAGAAAAGGATGCTTTAAAGCCGCTGAACACTAGAACTCATTTGTATTTTAAATAATTTGTTCTGACAAGCTTAATTACTTAAATTTTAAAGACAAATTTATTTAAACAAATGAAGTCACCGTAGTCTAGTAGGTAGTGTGCTGGCCTATTAGACGTAAGGCCACGTTTTAAACCCCATGTCAGACATCTCCCACGAAACGAAATATAAAACGAAATATTTCTTCGGCGACTTTCTCTCAGCAGATTTTAGGCAAAAAATTCTGAGAGTAAATAAAATTGCCTTGAAAAAGTTTCTCAAAAATCTGTCTCTCGGAATCGACTCGGACTTACAGTTTAGGTCCCACCACTCTTGTATAAAATTAACGTACGCAGGACATAAGTGGTGTGAGAAGCTAGGTCGTAATTCTGACCAAGTTAGGTTGTAATGACCAATTATGTATGTATCTGTGTAATCCTTTTATATGTTATTGAGGACATAATGATTGTTCCTAAACAACTAAATTTTTTCGCTTCAATTATGCTGATGTCTGCCGGTGGTTAGTTAGGCAGCCTGATGAGGGTCACCTCAAAATCTGGCGACCTAAATTTGAAGAGTTAGGAGTGTCTGAAGGCAAACATTTGAAATTAATTCTTATAAACTATGTTACTGCCTTTAGCCTGAATTAGGATATTTTGAAATATTTTTGTCGACTATAAGGCTGCCTTTGATAGCCCCATAAGGGATCGTGTTTTTGCCGCAATGTCTGAGCTCGGTATACCTGCGAAGCAGATAAGGCTATGCAGAATGACGTTGAGCAATTCCTGTAGCTCCGTCAAGGTAGTAATGGACCTCTCCGAGCCTTTTGATACCGTGCGAGGTTTCAGACAAGGCGAACCCTTATCATGCGACCTCTTCAACTTCGTCATGGAGAGTGTTCTGCGAAAGGCAGGAGTGCATCGCCGGTGTCACTTTTTTTCAAAAAAGTGTCCAGTTGCTTGCGTACGCTGACGACATTGACATCAGAGGGCGTACGAAGCGAGATGTTACTGCTGCCTTTAGTGCTATTGAACGCGAGTCTACTAAGACGGGTTTGGCAGTAAATGAGGGCAAAACAAAACATATGTTATCGACGCGTAGAGACGCGCGGCGTATTGATTCTCAGATTACGGCCGATAACTATACTTTTGATACGGTCAAGGAATTCATCTACCTTGGCTCCGCCGTTACCACCAGAAATGAAGTCAGTCTGGAGATCAAGCGCAGGATCACTCTTGCCAACAGGTGCTACTATGTGGTCTTAATAGACAATTGAGTAGCAGAGACCTCTCTCGTACGACAAAACTAACACTCTACAAGACACTCATCCTAACCGTGCTTTTTTTATGGCGCAGAGGCATGGACCCTATTAAGTACTGATGCAGCAGCCTTGAGAGTGTTCGAGAGAATAGTACTGCGTAAGATCTTCGGTCCAATACGAGTTGGCGATGATTTCGGCATCCGATACAATAGTGAGCTGTATGAACTCCTCAACGACATGGACGTTGTGCAGTGTATTAACATCCAGCGGCTAAGCCAGCTCGGCCATGTCGTTCGAATGGAGGAGGGTGCTCCAGCGAGACGGGTATTTAATGCGGAGATCTGCGGAAGTCGGCGAAGAGGACGATCTTGTATCCGTTGGAAGGACCAAATCGAGGAAGCCCTGTCATCGATTGGTGTGACCAACTAGCGTAGGCGCGCAAGAAGCAGAGGCGTCTGGAAGGATGTGTTGCGGGAGGCCGAAATCCGTTAATCGAGTTGTTATGGCCAATTTAGTAAGTAAGTAAGTAAGAATATTTTGAAAAGGCCAAAAAAGTAACAAAATGTCGAGGTTTTTAATATATTTTTCCCGTTTGCGCCTATCTTTTCTAGCTTAAATGTTTAATAATTTCATTAATCATTGACGGATGTAAAATATTCTAGTTCGGCTTAAAACTACTCGTCTTAGGAACATTGTCTAAAAATTTCAGTGCAAGCAGACAAGTAGTTTTTGCTAAATCGTTGGCACCATATTGAAAAAAATGATTTCAAGCAAAACGCTCAGCTGCACATTGTAGGATTTTGCGTTTTTTTTCCTTATTTTCATATCGTTTGAGGGAAAAAAGATTTCTACCGCAATTCTAAGGCACTCAAGTAATTAAGACCACAAAACAATGTTTTTTTGTAAATAAGGAAGCATACTAAACCTTTAGTCAGGATTACAACCAATCTTCTCTCACCACTCGAGTTGTGTGTGTTAATTTTATACATGAGTGGCGGGATCTACAATTTAAAGTCGACTCCAAAAGAAGATTTTTTTAAAGAAACTTTTCATGGCAATTTAATTTAGTCTGAGCGTTTTGGCTATAAATCTGCTGTGAAGCAGTCGGCGAAGAAATATTTTTTCAGATTTCGTTTTGTTCGATATATCTGGGCTGGGGTTTGAACCGTGGCTTTATGTCTAATAAGCCAACATACTATCTACTAGGCTACGGCGACTTTATTTAATAAGTTTACTAATCCCTTAAACTGTTTTTACAATCATTTAGTCAGGATTACAACCCATATTCTCACAAAACCCATGTTGTACGAGTATGTGTTAATTTTATTCATTAGCGGCTAGATCTACAGCTTAAACTCGACTCCGAACGACAGTTTTTTTTAAGAAATCTTTCATGGCAATTTTATTTTACTTCCAGAGTTTTTGCCACAAGTCTAAGACGACTTCACCAGCCTATGTAAGCCGTAATTCAACACTTTTTTTCAAAAATTTCTCATCCCACAACAACGATTAGAAAAAATTCAACACTGTACGGTAGCAGGACTATAATGATTCATGTGTACAATAAAAATGCTTTGTGTTTTCTTCCCTCCAATCCACTGTGCTTCTATTCTGACCTTTTCTTTACTACTACTCTACTCACCAATGTTGTTTCTCTTTGTGTATGTATGTGTGACAATTTCAACCTTGTACTCGTGCTTAACTAAAACCGTGTTAGATCGAGGAGTATGGTGTAATCATCAGTGTATGTGTGTATTTCCTATTGTTATTGTTGTTATGGTTGTTCATTTTATTTTATTTGTAATTGTTGTTGTTGTTTTTGTAGTTGTCATAGCTAAAGTATGTTTTTAACTGATCAATTATCAGTAATTAGCTAATACGAGCCTGTAGGGTACTAATTAGCGTCACATTGTTGTTGTTGCTGTTGTTGTTGTTGCTATAGTTATTGCCATTGTTACACATCACATCACAGGTTTTAAAAACAAAAAATGTGTTGTATTTTCAACAACAACAACAAAAAGAGAAAAATGAAAAATAAAATTAAAAAAGGACTTCAATACAATGGCATGTGTTTGGAAAAAAAAGAGAGAAAAACAACATGAAAATGAAAGATAATGATGGTGTTACTCTGATGATGATAATAATGATGATGAAATAATCAGATAAACAGTAACAAAATAAATGTAACTGTAACCGTAACTATGCACTCATCTATAAGCTACTAAAGGAAGATAAGGGGACCACCATTGTTTATTATTGACCAGTTGTTGTCACTCGGGGCTAAACTGAGTGGCAACACAATAGCAACAACATGGTTAGTATTTTCGCTAATAATGAGGAACGACAAACTAAACTTAGGTATACAATTAGAGCAGGCGAAAGCTGATTATGTGATACCCTACACAAGAGTGTGGTTTAAGGTTGAGCATAGCTGTGTGACTTAGCTAAAGCAGTGTAAAGATTATCATTTGTCTGTATAAGCCAAATCTAACATGGTTTCGCTTCCATTAATATTGCCAGTCAGTCGCCTTAGTCTTGTACGTAGTTTGCTGGGTTATTAGACGGGAGTCCGTGGTTCAAACTCCAGCATAGGCATCTCCAACGAAGCAAAATATAAACAAAAAATATTTCTCTCCTAAAAGAAAACTCATGGAGTAAATAAAATTGCCATGATAAGTTTCTCAAAAAATCTGTTGTCCGGAGTCGACCTTAAACTATATATGCCGCCACTCATGGATAAAATTAACACACACTACATGGGTGGTGTAATAAACTAGTTTGTAATCCTGACTAAAGGAGTGGAATGATGAATTAAGGAAGTAGGTAGTCGCCGTGGTGTAGTGTAGGTAGTGTGTTGGCTTATTAGACGAAAAGCCAGGGTCCGAGCCCCAGGCCAGACATCAAAATAAAATACAAAAAGTATTTCTTCGGCGACTTCCTCTCAGCAGATTTCTGGCAAAAACTCTGAGAGTAAATAATATTGCCATGAAAAGTTTCTCAAATATCTGTCGTTCGGAGTCGACTTTAAACTGTAGGTCCCGCCACTCATGCATAAAATTAACACACACAACATAAGTGGTGTGAGAAACTAGGTCGTAATCCTGATTGAAGGGTTGTAATGACCAATTACGTACATACGTAAATAGATAGCGATTTGTTACGACAATAAATGTTATAACAAGGAATACCGCTCATGGTGGTACATTCTCTTTACTTTTGGGGAACCTATTTTACTTGAATACCATGGGTAATAAGCCGGATAATGTTAAGCTTCCTCTTTGTGGGAAATCAGGCTCGTAAAGGTTAAATTTACACTTTTTGCCAAAAAATATAAAATTTCGTAGTTCAGGCCTTCAATATTAAGTGTTATTATGTCGGAGAAGTCGCCGTAGTCTAGTAGGTAATGTGTTGACTTATTAGATATGAGGCCATCGTTCAAATCCCTGGTAAGACAACTCGAATTGGAAAAAAATTTTTTGTTTATCAGTCTTCTGGCGAAAACATGAAGTGGAAATTAGAATTCCTATTAAAAGTTCCTCAAAAAAATCTGTCGTTCTGTAGGCTCTGCCACTCAGGAATAAAATTAACACACCCAACATGGGTAGCGGGAGAAACTAGGTTGTAATCCTGGCTAAAGCGTTGTAATAGTGAATTAAGTAAAGATAAGATAAAGATTGGGATTTGTTACGGGATTAAGTTGTCACTCCTTAACACAAAATATAAAATTTCAGTGTTCAGACCATTAATATTATGTGGCAGTATGTAGTAAATTTTGTAAATCATTCGATCCAGAAAGTAATACTATTTTGATGGATATAATTAAAGATTCTTTGTAGTACTGTAGGGTGTTAACAATACATTTATTATGTTATGAATACAATCTAGAGTGGAAAACTACTACAGTAAAATGAAAATGGAAAAAATAAAAGGGAATCTATTTCAACGCCATATGTTCGGGGACACGTTTATACATGTTCCCGGAAAACACCACATAAAAGGAAAAAAAGAAAGAAAACCGAAAGAAGGAAACAAAGTAAAATTAGAAATTTAGTAGAAAAAACAAATATTATTTAATAAATTCATTTAAGGCTCATGAATTGTAACCATTTTCATGACACTTTAGGGCATATGGAGTGCCTTCATTTTGACAAGGAATTTTGGTGATTTAATTTGAAGTGTCTGGGATCATTAAATATTATATTCACTTCAAACTTGGTCGCCATTTTACATCTTAAATTTCTTAAAAATAGTGCAGGAATTAAATGTTCAAACCATTTTATGAATTCATTTCACAATTCGAAGTCAGACATCGGCTAACTTACCTACTAGATTGGTTATTACAACCATAGCTGCCAGATTTGACGATTTATCGTCATTTAACGATTTTGAGCTCCAAAAATATCATATTGACGATGTGACGATTTATGCCCTTATTTTGACGATTCTTAGAAATTAAAAATTTACATCATATCCTTCGCTTAAGCTTTGTACTTACTTTGCAATTGTTACTATTGGAAATTTATGTTAGTAAAAACAAGGAGTAAAGTATTATATTTTTAAGTTACTTTCGAATAGCTGTGATGATTTTTCTGTATTCTATGCCTTTTTAATCCCCTAAAAGCCAAAAAAAAAACTCCTAAATAACCTCGTAGTTCCTCATAATTTATCATTTACGGTTGCAGACAATTTTAAAAACTCGAGTATAGCTTCTAATATTACCATCGGAAGAACAAAGGCAAGCGCCGTTATTTTGTTTCGTACGACCAACATTCAGTTGATCGATGGCATAGTGTTTGGAACTATGAAAATATGTTATGTGAAGAAGGAAAGAGAGAACAGTGTTTATGGACACAAGGCTTGTATATATTTATACCATAAGTAACAGGAAAGGCCTCTGCAGGAAATGAGTTTCATATTCGAATAGGCCGACTAAAAAACGTATTTTTTTCTGTAATGCAGTGTGCGATCCACTGGCCAATCGACCCCATAAGGAAGTGGTGGCCGAGAAAGACGAGTGTTGCGTGATTTTAGGGAAAAGTAAGGGGACTTTTCGTTCGAGCAAAATCCTTTTGTTGAAGCCATAGAACAGTGAAACACAAACCACATTGCAACTATGCTCCAATGATTCAATGGAGTTGGATACACTACCGTCATTAACGACTGCCTCTCCTGTACACGATCGAGAAACCTCAAATAGACGTTGGGGCACCGACCCATATATGAGAGTTGTATTCCAGTCTCGGTCGGTTAAAAATGGTGTAAATAATAAGATCATAAGATCTTAAGAAGGAACGGAAGGAACTGAAAAATGCGTCGGTTGAAGCCAACATCACACTGAATTTTCATGCTCAGAATGTCAAGAGCTTCTGGCTCCTTAATATTTACACCACCCATAGATTAAGATGATGCAATATTATTGCTACGCTTATGTGTTAATAAACAACACTGGGACAGATTGTTTAAACCTTAAACAGTTTTTTCGTGAAAATTATGTAAAATATTACAATTTTTTGAAAGAAAAAAAATTAATAAATGAAGATGAGCGAGGCTAGCTCTTAATTTCTAAAAAAATTTCCTTTAAATGTTTTATTTTTGAACTCAGATATGTACATATGTATGTACATTGACTTTATATGTTTTACTACAATAGAAATAATTTTGGTTTTTAAAAACTTTTAATTTATTTATTTATTTTTTCTGACGATTTTTTTTGACGATTTTAATAAACGTCTTTGACGATTTTGACGATATTTTCTCAAATATTTGACGATTTGGTGCCTCATCTATCTGGCAGCTATGATTACAACCCTTAAGTATTGCAAACTATTTCTATGTTGTGTGTGTTGTGTTTAAAGTCGACTCCGTGTTACAAATTTAAGACTCTTTTCATGGCAATTTTATTTACTCCCAGAGTTTTTGGCAGAAATATTTCTCTTCATAAATCGTTTTGTTCGATATGTCTGGGCTGGTGTTTGAGTTACGTGTAACAAGCCGGCATATTTTCCTCATTTAGGCTGAAAAGAGTGGTTTGATCACATTAACACAATGATGACACTGAGTGCAGCTATCGTTTATAAACAACTTCAGGTTTATGTTGCGTGCTTTTCTGGTCTATGTTGTTGCAATTGCCTAGTCCTGTAACTTCTTGGAGAGACTTTACTAATAAGCATGTGAGAGTTTAGATGATTGGCCATGTCATTCATATTCAGTTCGTCAGTTTGAAGTATCTGAAGAAGTCATTCAGATCGTTGCAACGACATCAGCCGCCGAAGATGCTAAGAAAGCCATTAAGCAGGACGGAGTCTTCAAATCTCTTCTCTTTTCAGAATCACTACATCCATACATACATACATAATTGGTCATTACAACCCTTCAGTAAGGATTACGACCTAGTTTCTTACACCACTTTTGTTGTGTGTGTTAATTTTATACATGAGTGGTGGGATCTACTGTTTAAAGTCGACTCCGAACGACAAATTTTGAGAAACTTTTCATGGCCATTTTATTTACTCTCAGAGTTTTTGCCAGAAATCTGCTGAAAGAAAGTCGCCAAAGAAATACTTTTTTTGTATTTTGTTTTGATGTCTGGCCTGGGGCTCGAACCATGGCTTTACGTCTAATAAGCCAACACACTACCTACTAGACTACGACGACTAGTCACTAGTCTAAAGCAATGTTCAGTAAGACATTTTTCCATCTGATAGCCATGATTACCAATCCCATCAAAATATTTCATGATCTGCGTCTAGTATCTCTGTTTCATTCACTTCTGACTTGAGGTTATATACGAGTTTATTGCCCATTGCCTTTCCAAAGTGGTGGTTGAAGTTGCTAGAACCCGCAGTTTGTATAAGAAAGAGAGAGAGAGAGAGAGAGAGAGAGCTAACCGAAGAAAGAGGGTCGCCAACATTTTCAAACAGTACCCGCGGAAGATGTTATTAAGACTCAATGAATCCTACTTAAAGTAGATGTCCCACGAGATACTCCTTCCACTTGTTTGTTGCAATACAAAGCAGGGATCCGAACTAAGAGAGAGAGAGAGAGAGAGATCTAGCTGAACAAAGAGGGTCGCCTGTCAGATGAGAAGATAGTACTGAGTAGGCCTTTATAATAGCGATTGTTATGTACCTTCGAAAGAGAAAACTTAAGATACACAGTTCTTCCTACGTATATATGTTTAGAATCCAATGGTGAAACCCGTTTAGGCGATTACACTGATTTCATTACGACCTTGAAGAAATTCTTACCTCGAATTGACCACTAAAGTTGAGTTAGGGGATGGAGTATGGCTTAGATAGTCTCCAACATGTATGATGTTGTCATAAAAAGGCGCCGCACTATGTGGTATTTACCCTGAAAAGCTGGCCAAAAAGGCAAAAATGAATTTAAAGAAATTTAAGAAACTAAGTATGCATTTCGATAGACAACAAAATTCTGCATAATATAGAGAATTTTCACGACCCTAAGTTGTGATTTGTAGATTTGAGACGATGTTAAAGTCAGGAAAGTGAAGAAAATTAAATGCGTTTTTGGTGTTTTTTTTGAAATTTTAAAAGGTTTATATGATATTTTTTTGTGGCTAAATGAATAGAGGTTTTATATTGATTTTTTTTATTTGAAAGGTATGAGCAACTGCTACTTTTAGTTTGTTTTTCATATATATATCTCATATATTAATGTTAAAATTATTCGTTCAAAATTTAAAAATAATAAAAATTTCACATTTTTTACCCAACCCAAAAAAAAGATAAGGAGTTTAAAGGTGAAAGTAGTTTTTAGTAGTTCAATGTTATATATCATAAGAAAATATGAACTCTCTTTATTCTGGAATAAAAAAAAGTTTGCGCAAATTTGCGCAATTATTTTTGGCGATTCTTTGAAAAGTTTACTTTTTTTTGAAAAATTAAAAAAATTAGACGCAGTGTAATAAAGCCATAGGCAATAAAGCCATATGGTGTACGAATTATGCGAGGAAATTCAGTAGAAGCGATACCAATCGAGATGTCCTGAATAGGTTACTTTTAAACAGTGACCCTTTTATAAGCTGCAGTACACAAAAATTGCGAAGGAATAGAAAAGCATTTTCATCAGATACTATTTAATTACTCCTTCCTGACATTGATGATGAAAATGATAACGATTTTAACGATTGTAGTTGGTTTCACTTTTTAAGTATTTTTTTAAGTTAAGTATTAAATAATGTAAAATAAATATTTTGAATAAATATTAATTATCATAGAAGTTTAAAAACTTAATTACATATGTATGTATATCGACTATTATAACAATATGAGATATATGTTTGATTTCCTCAATGGAACGTATGTGATACCTAGGGGCACTTATGATCCGATCATAATAAAATGTGATCATAAGTGATTCACATTCATATTAAACATGTTCATGTCGAATTTCATCGAGGTAATAACATTCTTAAGCCAATTATAATTGCTAAACATATTTCCTTAAGGGGCCCTATTTTGGACCTAGGGGCAATTATTGACCGACCATAACAAACTTTGGTAATATGATTTAGATACACGTTCATACCGAATTTCATCATGATACCGATGTTTTTAAGCCATTTATAAGCGCAAACGTGAATTTCTAAAGGGGATTTTATATGGGGACCAGGGTCAAATGTCATCCGATTTTCACCCAACATTACACTATGATTTCTTAGTACACAGAACTGATCCATGCTAAATGTTATCATGATTGTTGCATAATTACCATAATTATGTGTAAATAAGTGCAATTTCGAGGGGAATTTGTATGGGGGCTAGGCGAAATCACGGACCGATTTGATCCAAAATCAGTTGGGTTCATCCTTGAGCCTAATTATCACTAATACTATCAAAAAATTCCAGCCATTAACTCATAAATAAATAAAATAAATAAATAAATAAAATGCCACATAGTGCGCCGGTTCAATGCATTGATTTCAAACAGGGATCGAAAGGTATGTTCGAAGTTGGAAACTTAGTAGAAAGCATTGTGAATAAAATTAACATACACACAACATGGGTGGTGTGCGAAGAAATTTTTAAAACGTATAGTGGCGCCATGAAACCCTCTTTGGATCTGTATAGAGGGGATAAGATAAAAATGAAATACTTACTGAACAAGGTTAGAAATTGTATTTTAAATGCCTGTTAAATGTCTAGGACCACCAAAAACGAAGATGGTACGTTAAGGATTGTATTTTAAAAGTATTTGAACCATGTCTCTGATTTAATCCAATATTATCGGCTTATTTATGGAGTTACTGTCATCTTCCTTTGTAGGAATAACACTCAATTGATTTTCAATACATCAAGTCATTTTCTTTAACATTTCACACAATGATTGTTCCATTATTGAATATCCTGTTCATACATATTCTTTCACATTCTTATGTCTCAAGAGGTGATTAAACGAAATTAATTCGAGTAATGATTTCCTTCTATTTCTTTCCTTTCTTTGTATTCCCTGAGTTGTATTTGTTGGTTGGTATGTTTATTAATAAAATAAATTATAATTAATTCCCTTGAACAATATGACGATGATGATAATAATTAAATAAACTTTTAACAGAATATCCAGCAAATCCTTGGAAATTATCAACACATGATATGGTTGATGTGATGATGGTGATGATGGTGGTGATGCAGATGACAATAATAAAGGAAATGATAATGAAAAGGAACTTGTTTGTTTTGCAGTTTGTGTTGATACAGTAACAATTAAAATTATTAATTAGAAATACTATACTATACATAGAGGAAATGATTTTTGTTAATCAAATTAAACAGATTCAGAGTGTTAAAAGAGAAAATTAAAAAAAAATACAAATTGACGATGAAATATTATGGATAATGATTAAAGGCAAAATGTCAGAATTTTCTAAACGTTAGATGGGTTGGAGCAGGATTCAGTAGAAAATAGATCCTTACTTAAACCATTCAATAGACTGCGAATAGTATGCCTTCAAGGAAATGTGTTGGTCAAATAAACGAGAGCACGAGGTTCAAATGCCAGCTTAGACATTTCAAATTACACGAAATGACTTCCGACTTCTGGCAAAAACTCTGCAAGTAAATAAAAATTACCATGTAAAGTTTCTTAAAAAAAACTTGTAATTCAGAATCGACTTTTAAGGGAAAATAGATACTCAATAAGATCAATATGGCTGCCTTCCAAAATGTATCAATACAAAGTTTGTATGCAGTTCTACTATTGTATATAAACTTTGTAGATATGCAAAGTAACCAAACAATGCATCAACTATAAATCCGATGCCTGATTGCTTTTTGACTGCGTTAGAAATACACATTGACGACGTTTTGAAATGGAATACATACATTGTATATATTTTGTACAGCGGCATTATGAAACACGATACTTTGTTCAAACACAAAGCAACTAACATTTTGGAGACAGTCTATCTAAAGGCTGCCTTCTCTTGGTAGAAGTCGCGGTAGTGTAGTGGGAAGTGTATTGGTCTAATAAACGTGAACATGTTGTACAAAACCCAAGTCGGTCGGTCTCCAACAAAACGAGATATGAAAAAATATTTCTCTAGGCGTCTTCCCCTCAGCAGATTTCTGGCAAAAACTCTGAGTCAATAAAATTTCCATGAAAAAGTTTCTCGTAAAACTGTCGTTCGGAGTCGACTTTAAACTGTAGGTCCCACCATTCATGTATAAAATTAACACACATAATATAAGTGGTGTGAGAAACTAGGTCGTAATCCTGACTGAAGGGTTGTAATGACCAATTATGTTATGTACGTGGTTCAAATGCCAGCTTAGATATTTCGACTTCTGGCAAAAACTCTGAAAGTAAATAAAAATTGCCATGTAAAGTTTTAAAAACAAACCTGTAATTCAGAATTGACTTTCAGGGGAAAATACATATTCAATAAGAACAATATCTACAGGCTGCTAATAATAAGTCTTGGGAGAAGTCACCATAGTGTAGTAGGAAGTGTATTGGTCTAATAAACGTATACATGTTGTTGGTCGAACATCTCCAACAAAACGAGATATGAAAAAATATTTCTCTAGGCGTCTTCCCCTCAACAGATTTCTGACAAAAGCTCTGAGAGTAAATAGAAATTGTCATGAAAAGTTTCTCAAAAAAAAAACTGTCGTTCGGAGACGACGTTAAGCTGTAGGTCCTGCCACCTATAGATAAAATTAACACACGCAACATAACTCGTGTGTGAAGCTAGGTCGTAATCCTGACTGAGGGGTTGTAATAGCCAATTAAGTACGTATGTATTGTATGTCAAGTCGTACTAGAAAGAATTTTGCAAACATTTGATGGGGTATTACGGTTGGTTCAGAGTTCAGGAGAACACATATCCTCAGTATACCATATGAATAGATTGAGAATAGTAAAGCTTTGGAGCAGTCAACATAGTTAGGTAAGAAGTATGTTGGCTTATTAAATGAGAGCCTTTGATTCAAACACACAAAACGAAATATGAAAAAATACTTCTCTCGATGTCTTACTCTCAGCCGATTTCTGGCAAAAACTCTGAGAGTAAATAAAAATTGCCATGAAAAAATCTGTCATTCGGGGTAAACTTTAAACTGTAAGGTCTCATCACTCACAACACACAACATAAGTGGTGTGAGAAGCTAGGTTGTAATACTGACTAAAGGGTTGTAATACAGTAATCCTTCGTTTACGTCACCTCGATTAACGTTGTTTCGATTTACGTTGTCAAATTTTTTGTTCCCTCTAACTTCAATTTGCGTCGTAGTTTCGATTTACGTTGCCTTTTTTTGAAACCAACTGCGACGTAAATCGAGGGATTACTGTAAGCAATTTTTGTATGTATGTACGTATGTGATTAAACTTTGCATCCATATGTGGCAGTTGCTTTGATAACAATTTAGATGGACTTGATTTGCATGGAAACTAATTTAGAATTTTGTCTTTGTTTCAGATAGCCATTCCCAAGTATACTGTAGTCATTGGAATGAAGAACAAAAGACTTGACACAGTTTTAAACGTGGATGTGGATTTCCTTCATTTACGAGAACTCCTACTGACTCTTTTTCAAGTAAGAATTGTAATACAATATAATTTTTAAGCCTGTTTTCCAATATCCAAATAAAGAGAATATTTTTAGCTTACCAACCTAACTCATGAGCCCCTTTAATCACACCACGGTACATTAATTGGATATTTTTGTGAAAATGTTATCAATAAATATGGTTTGTTGTCTTCGTTTATGGTTTATTAAGAAATGTCAAAAATATTCGTTTTTGTTTACAACTCAATAGAGAGAGAAAATTTCTTAATAAACAAACATGACAGGACATGCCTCAACCTCATATTGCACACACGACTTTAGCATACACAAGTTAATCATTGAAATAAGAGATTTTAATAATAAATACTCATTCCTTCATTCGTTCATTTATTTATTCGTACACTCACATACATACATACGAGTACATTCGAGGCAGTCATTTATTCTCATTCATTCACTCATTAACATTCAAACAATGGATTTATGTTGCCATCTTATTATTGAAATTCTCCTCTCCTTTTTTTTGTTTCTACATACTCAGTCATATATGTACATATGATGCATATAGGTATGTATGTATATGTACTCGAAGAAATTCAAACTTTTTCGTTCATAAATATTTTATGCGGTCGAAGGGGGTTTATCACATGATTCCCCATTCATATTCATATTTTAGAAACATTCGATTCGATTCCATTCAATACTTTCTTCGCCTTTTTTTTTTCTTAAATAAATCAAAGCCACCCGATAACCTTTAAAAGAAAAAATAACAAAAACAACAAGAACATTTAAAAGTAGAATTTATTCAAGAGGTTGTTGGCATTGTCTTCGTGTGACAATCACTTTGAAATCACAAGTCCTTCTTGTTCCCGTATTGGGACACAAAACAAAAACACTCAAACACCTCAAGTTATTTGTGTGTGTGTGCGAAAGGGCGACTGAGTGTGTGGCTGTATAACTGTCTGCAACGATGTTTTAAACCCATATTGACAGTTTGATTTCTAAGCACATACATACACCCACTCACACACATCTTACAGAAATAAACACGAGTTATTGAAATCAATTTCAATAACTCTTTGCCAAGTAAACATACCCACACATACACAGACAGAGAGAGACAGACAGCTCGGGTGTAAATGACGAGCATTGTTGCACACAAATAAACAAACAAGTAAAGTTTTGTGTTGGAGTCTGGCAAGTAGAAAAAAAAAACAAACAAAGCAGAGTGGAAACGTTACCAACAGCTGTACTCACCTTTGGTTTTCGTTATGTTTGAACACGATAAGTTTTGTTGTCACTCCCGTATACAGGGTCAATAAAATTTAAGTGATTTTGCATAAGACATTATCGATTGCAGGTATTGAAAGCGATGGAGGATTGTAATGAAATATTTTAAAATCTTTATCACCTGATTTAAAGGAGTGCCCCCTCAGTATTAGTAGTTTTTTTTGCGGGAAGGAGGGAAAATGTTTTACGCATTCATGATGGTCGTCACCAGACATACCAACTAAAAACCCGCCTTGTCTCCTCACCGGGGATTCATTCCACCTCGGAACCACGGTTGTATTACTTCGAGGTGAATCCCTTTTCTGGCATATGTTCAAGTTCCATCATCGTCAGCCTGCGTCCAGGCTCCGCTGTGTTCTCGTTCTGCTGCGTCTAGGTCAAATTTCTTCCTTCGCAGGACGTGCTCTACAAAGTGTTTTACTGCGTTCCAGCTCTCTCTCTCTACTGTTTACCATTTTCAGCACGACATTTGTAGGGCTAATGACGCCGATTTCAACTTCGAGTTGCTGACGACTTTCGGCCCATCGACGACAGTTGAAGAAAGTGTGTTCGGAAACATCTAACGTTTCTTTCTCTTCATAGATACAGAATGGCGAGCGGCATTTCCTCTCTGAAATATCCGTGACCGGTCAGCATCTGGGTTATGTAGTAGTCTACTTCGCCGTTTTTCCTGTTGTTCCACACTTGCAACTCGGGAATCAGTTTATATGTCCACCTTCCATGCTGTTCATTTTCCCCGTGAGATTGCCATTTTAGGAAGACTTCGTGCTTTATCGCTTCTATGCTCTGTGGTTGAGTCGTACTTTGCCCGGCGCTCATATGCTTGTAGGTCTATGGGAACCATTCCGGCTATAACTAGGACAGCTTGTGTCGATACCGTGCGATACGGGGATGTCACACGTAGAGCAGCTATTCTCTGCGCAGACAGTAGTTTTCCAGCCCTGATCCGGGTTTCTAAAGTAGAAGCCCAGATTTCAGACCCATAGAGGAGTATGCTATTTCCAACCTCGATGAGTAGCTTCCTCTTACTTGGGAGGGGTGCACCAATGTTTGCCATCAGTCTACTTAGTTGAGTTGTTATTATAGCTGTTCTCGCTGTTGCATACTCTATCTGCTCTGAGTAGGTCAGTTTCGAGTCCAGTCTAACCCCAAGGTATTTAACCGATTTCTTCGTGGCAATAACCAAGTCGCCTATGTTGATTTCGTTGTCGATCGGAATGTGTCGTCTGGTTAGTAGAAGCAGCTCCGTTTTATGAGATTCCAACCAGTGCTTAGTCCGCATCATTACTTGTCGTAATCTGCGTTGGACTTCGTCTGTGCGTCTGCCCCTAATGACTGCTGCGATGTCATTTGCGTATCCGATTAGGAAAGTATCCTCCGGCATCTTTATTCTTAGGATTTCATTGTAAGTCGTGTTCCAGAGATCTGGTCCCAGTATGGACCCCTGTGCCGCTCCGGAAGTGACCTGCATTCTCCTTGACCCTTGGTTTGTGTTGTGTATCAGCACTCTATTCCATGGGTAATCCTTAATAACTCTCATCAAATACGCTGGAACATTGAAAGTTGTCTCCAAGGCCTCTATCACATCTGTCCACCTCAGACTGTTGAAGGCGTTTTTCAGTATTACTAGTGACTGACAGCATCTTGGGGGAAGCTACGTCATACCACAGAGTATAAACCAAACGCCTATACCTGGAAGCTTTGCATTATTTGGACGATGCTTTCTTGTTGCTTTGGATGACATTCAGTTACACAAACATACATACATATGTACATGCGTTATTGGTCATTACAACCCTTTAATCAGGATTACGACCTAGCTTCATACCACCTATGTTGTGTGTGTTACTTTTATACATGAGTAGCGGGACCAACAGTTTAAAGTCCACTTCGAGTGGCAGATTTTGAAAACTTTTTCATGGCAATTTTATTTTACTCCTCGAGGTTTTGCCAGAAATCTGCTGAGAGGAAGTCGCCGAAAGAAATCTTTTTTTCGAGATGTCTGACCTGGGGTTTGAACCATGGCCTCATGTCTAATACGCCAACACACTACCTACTAGACTACAGCGACTATGCAGTTAAACATCAAAGTTGAAGGCTGTAATATGTGGTCTCAGATTTTTGGTTGTGATTGAACCATCGAAAGAGTTCGAGACTTTGTTCTTTCCTTTTTTAACCTTTCCTTGACATTTACCATCCACTAGTATTATTCCTAGGCCTTTTTTAACGTCTTCATTATATGCGATTTTAATGTCACTTACTCGTCCCTAAGGGTAGCAAATGAATCTCAGACTCTAACACTTCCTTGTGGTTGCCAGCATTACATGTTCGAGGTTATGCAACACAATAAAAAAAATGTTTATTTTTCACCTTGTTATTGCTGCTGCTGTTGTTGTTGTTGTTTCAAATCTTTAGCACTTTTAGTTGCTAAATTTTATATTTTTTTTTGCTCGCCTAAAAGCCTTCACTTGACACTCACACTCGCATAGTGGGCATAAAGGCATGGCAAATAGAGCCAGCGACTACAACTACCAAATAGGCAAACAGACAGTTAGACAGACAGACAGACAGACACAGTGAGTCTATTTATTATTGTGGTTGTATATTAAGTTTATAACCACTTATAAGCCACAAGTTGTCTAGTGACTGTGTTGTGACTGTGGCCTAGCCAATGTGGTGGCAGAGCAGATTCTCTGATGAGCGGTGGTGAAGGGGAAAGCGGACATAATGGTAGATGTAGGTTATTGGTTGCTGTTGATGTAGCTGTCAATGACTTTTCATAAGGTACACAATTTTTTGACAGCTCATATTACATTTGACAAGGGACCTGAAATAAAAAAAAACAAAAAAGTTTCATGCTTGAGTATGAATATTTGAATGAATGTATGAATGAATGAATGAAACAAAGAAAAAAAAAACGACTGTATTTTTACAAAAGCGGGAATCAACAATACTCGTAGATACTATACACCCTCTCTCTGACATGACAAATAGACAGTTAGACATACACAGACATCATTAAATAAATACCCTACCAAATTACAGTGTGCCATGCACTGTTGCCAGATTTGCCGATTTATCGGCATTTTGCCGATTTTTGATTCTAAAAATGACAAAGTGCGATTTGCCGATTTTTGCTCTCAGAATGCCGATTTAATTAAAAGTATATGCTGCACCACTGTGTTCATATAATAGTGTCGATATGACTTTGTTAAGAATAGAAAATTTCGTATGTGAAGAAGATATGCAAAACATTGATACAGAATTTCGAGAACTTAAATTATTACATTTCTATAGTATATTCTATAAAAGTAAAATGGATTTCTTAAGTTTTTGGAAACAAATTTGTGAAATGAAAACTATCGATACAAACTTTTTATTTCCAAAATTTTAAATTTGTATCCAAACAATTTTAACTCTACCACATTCGTCCGCCAATATGGAAAGGATATTTAGTCAGGTAAACATCAATAAAACTGAACAAAGAAATCGTTTAGACAATATCACAATTCCTTCAATTGTGTCTACCAAAGGCTACTTAAAATTAAATAAAACAAATTGTTTTAATACATTAATGAAACCTGATGTATTGCGGCAAATAAATTAAATTAAATTCCGATATATAGAAATAAATGTTTAATTATATTTAATAGAACAAAGTGTAAATATAATTAACCATTCGCGACCGTATGTCTGCTCTCAGCCACCAAATCTTTTTCACCATTCCAGTCGTATTTCTGCCCTCAGCCACCAAAGCTTTATTACCGATCTAGTCGTATGTCTGCTCTCAATCGATAAGCTTTCGAAATTCGTTGAAATCGAATGATATTTTATAAGTTGTGCTTAACTTAGATTTGGCGATTTCGCTTCTTGAAATATTTCAAAATAATACTCTAATAAAATAGCAAACAGAAATTTACTTAAAGAAGTGATTCGTGAACTTGAAAGTAGCGATGACGAATTTTATTTTGACTCTTTCAACACTGACTTTGATAAAGAAAGTGATAACATTTTCAGACCAGCATGACACCCATATATAAAATTAATACGGTCGCAAAGGGTTAATGTATAAATCTATATTTAACTTTTGTACAAAAATTATTAAATGATATGAATTATTTACTTATGTATATGTAACCTAGAATAAATACCTTCGAATAAAATCAGACATTTTACCAAAAAAGAAAGATATTTTTATTTTTCCGATTTTTTGACGATTTCGAAAATATTTTGCCGATTTTGCCGATTTATTCATCTAGTTTTGACGATTTTATAACAAATTTATCTGGCAACAGTGGTGCCATGTGTTATAAGTAACGAACAAATTTGATTGAAAACTTTAAAAGCTTAAGTGAACAACAGCTGCAAGTCAGTCAATATCTTCTCACACTGTGTGTTAATTTTATCCATGAGTGGTGGGACCTACAGTTTAAAGTCGACTCCGAACGACAGATTTTTGAGAAACTTTTCATGGCAATTTTATTTACTTTCAGAGTTTTTGAACGAAATCTGCTGAGAGGAAGTCGCCGAAGAAATACTTTTTGTATTTTGTTTGATGTCTGGCTTGGGGCTTGAACCCTGGCTTTTGCGTCTAATAAGCCATCACACTACCTACTAAACATTAAACAGTAGTTTCCACCACTCATGGATAAAATTAACACACGCCGTGGGTGGTTGGAGAAGCTAGGTTGTAATCCTCACTAAAGGATTGTAATGACCAAGTAAGTGACGAAGGACAGCCTTTTTGATCTAAAGTTATTAGAATATGAGGGATATCGGCACATACAACAATTGGCAACAAGTGAGATTCTCGGTAAAAAACCGCCTTTCAGCTCAGCCAGCAATCTCAGTGGAAATGAACGCAGATAGAGTGTACACATGAGGACACCAAATACTGTCTTAGTGTTCCAAATCTATATCATAATTAGTTTTCTGTATTTAGTTATGCTTGGACTATACAAACCAATCTCACGAGATTTGGAGCTTCTCCCCTTTTCAAAAGATCACTCCCTTCAGTAATCAATTGCCAGTACCTCAGTGGGAATGAACGCAGATAGAGTGTACACATGTGAACACTGAATACTGTCTTCGGGCACGAAATTTATTAGTTTCCAGAATTCCTTAGCTTAGCTTGGACTATGCAAAAAAAAAATACAACGAGATGCAGAGATGTTCCCGCTTTACTGTAGAATTTCCTCCAGTTTAGTTTTTTTAGCACTTCTCAAACGGCATTATTGCCCGTTTTCTTTGAACTGCACAAGCTTTGGCTACATAATCTGTGTCAACTGCTTTCAATTTGTCTTCTATTATGGCACTACCTTACCTTTGAACTTTTCTTAGAAATCTTTCATTAACTTATGAAAGCCTCCAGCTGCCATAGTGTCGTACCAAATTAGTTGTAAGTGATGTTCAGTCGCCGTGATCTAGTAGGTAGTGTGTTAGCTTATTAGACCTGAGGCACGGTTTAAACCCCAGGTCAGACATCAAAACCAAAACATGAAAAAACATTCTTCGGCGACTTCCTCTCAGCAGATTTCTGACAAAAACTCCAAGTGTAAACATAAAATTGGCATGAAAAGTTTCTCAAAAAATCTGTCGTTCGTTATCGACTTTAAATTGTAGGTTCCAACACTCATATATAAAATTAACGGGCACAATAACAGTGCAGTGAGAAGCTAGGTTGTAATCCTGACTGAAGGGTTGTAATGACCAATTATGTATGTATGTGTGGTGTTTAGTTTTACAGTCGGTAGCATGCTTAACTCTCGTATTGGTGTCTGAACTTAGCTAAATCCGGCGGAGAGGAATTCTCGACTATTATTAGGAAAGAGTAAATTGCAGATGATGGACTTTGGTTCCTATAGGATTATGAAGCTTACTTGCCTTGCATATGGCGTCTAAAACTCTAGGTGACTTATCGATCGTCTTGACACATTAGCAATTAGTTGGAAAGGAGAAGCTGCAGATGACGATCTCTTAGATCCTATAGGATCACAAGTATTATTTGGCTTGAATATAATATCAAGAGCACACTGTAGACATCAAATTGGAGAGAACGTATTCGAACTGGTGGTTAAACGTTCCGTGCATAAAGTGATTGAGTATCGCTGCCTATGGAGTGGGGGAAGTTTATCGCTTACCTTGTGATTGTCCAGTCCTTAAAAACTAACATCGTGGGATCTTTAAAATTTAGTTCTTGCATGATATCAACGCGACACAGGATGTCAACGCGATATCATGTACTGATCTGTGGCATCTTCTTAAGTATTTCAATCTGTAGCGTGAACCTCTCTGAATTTTTTCACCGTTTCTTCCGCCACAGCTTTCTTACGAGTATAGTTTGCAATAGACCTGCTTTATGGTATTTAATGTGGAGTAGAGCCTACATTTGTTACCCAAGGACCTTATTACCGAGTCTTTGCTGTTCTCGATTGTCGATCAGTTGTGTTTAATTACTTGTAGAGACATTTCTATGTCCCTTTATTCCAATTGTTGATTGTGCTGGCTACACTTGCTATGTTAATGACTTACTTTCGGTCATCATAAGGCTCAGTGCAATTGACTTGCCGGCACGCTATTCTTTCTGTTTTTAGCTTTGATGACATTTCTCCTTCAAATGACTTATTGGCAACGTACATACATAGATAATTGGTCATTGCAACTCTTCGACTCCGAACGATAGATTTTTTGACAAACCTTTCAGAGTTTTTGCCAGAAATCTGGTGAGAGAAAGTCGCCGAATTGTCTGACCTGGGGTTTGCACCGTGGCCTCCTGTCAAATAAGCCTACACACTAGACTACACCTACTACAATAGACTACGGAATCATTGCATTCGTATTTTTGTATTGAAATCGTTTTTATATCTAGTGTACCACAAATTTCCATTCCCACTGTTGTTGAGTATAAAATATGCCCCTGTTTATATGCAATTTATCATCAAGAACATGCAGAGTTAAAACCAGAAATAAAAGAGAAACAAAAAAATCAAAATAAAAATGAAAATAAAAACACCGTAACTCACCTTACTTGTCCTCCCCCTCCTAGTCCACATTTTTTGATGCTCTTTAGTTCTACTATACGATAGTACACCAGGGAGTAGTAACATGTGTGTAATATTGAATAAACGTGTGTGTGTCTGTCTGCCGTTTATATAGGCCTACGTCTACATCTCTTCTATTCCGAGTAAGTGTATGGAATAATAAAGGAAAACATTTGTTTGGCACAAGAAGTCCTCGTATTTAGAAAATGATAATAAAACAACAGCAATGGCAACAGAAAAAAAACAAACAAAAACAAAAAGAATTGAACGAAAGGTACTTATACTCGTATGTGTTATAAAAAAAAAGTGTTTCACTAAACAAAAGTATTGAGACGTGTGTCTGCGTTAGTATGCGTTGATAGGCGCTCAAGCGCGTTCGTTTATTGTTTGGCTAGGGAATGTGTAGGCCTTTTTAGCAGGAACACGACTGATGTTGAATTTCAATGTAAAAATAACAAAAAATTTTGTGTGTTTTTGTTGTTGTTGTTATAGTATACGTACGATAAAACGTATCATATGTTAACAAATTCCCATCAACATCACCATAAAGCAGCAAAGCACCAACACCAACACAAGGCACGCAGTGTAGCATTATTATGCCAAGTTGTTGTAAACGTGTGTCATAAATATGAATAATAAGGAGAAGATGAAGAAGAAAAAGAAAATGGAAACCGATAAACAATCTTACAAAATCACTTCAAATCATTTCTTTATCCTTTATTTTCAGTTTTTTTTTTGGGGTTTTTTGTCTCATCGTTTACTCAAATGATGTCCCTGAAGTTTTTCTTTCTGAAAATTTGATTTCTGTATCCATTTGTTCTGTATCCACATCCCTCTCTTTGTCTCTCATCACTCTGACATAATTGCCAATAATTGGTATTATTGTTGTTAGAGTTGTTGTAGCTGTAACTGTTGTGTTGAGCAGCCTACAATTTCTATGCTGCTGATGATGCTGCTGTCAATTCCCAATTCTCTATGAGATTAAAAACAACCAAAAATGGTTTCATATTGTCACCAATAAATCACTTCCTGTGCTCCCATCATCTCTCTTAGAGTCCTTCATCAATATCATATTCACTCTGCCTCTTCTTTACCTTCATCTTCTTGTTTGGATTGTCAGTTTTCATTACGCCCCTCTTCAACTCCTTTTAAGTTTTATTGAGTGTTGTTGCCTAGTCGAAGTGGCATGAAATAGTGCGTAAATTTAGTTTTCATTGGAAGAGAATTATAACAGAAATCGATTGTTATTCTCAGGGGGATTAAAGGGTCTATTTCATGTAGTATTAGGTAGGGGAAAATGTAATTTCGTTTAAATTAAATGAAAATATGAAATGATTGGTAAGCAAATGTAAAGAAAGTGCATCAAAATACTGTTACGTTCTTACCTTTTTAACGTTTGCAAAAAAATAAAAATAAATTTGGTGTTCAGTTTTAATTAAAATTCTTTATTATTCCCACAATTCTTTGTGCCACTGTTCACAACTTAATGTAAGCAACAACAATTGCTTTGTTTGTTATTCCTCTGTTTAAACCCTGTGCATAAACAATAACAATTACTAGACAATTGTTTAACAGATCTTTGTAACGGAGATCTTCTACCACGATTCCTCTCTTCAAACACATCGCGCCTTCACTCAAGACTGACTGATACTAACTCCGTAGCCAGCTTTGCCTTGCCTTTTATATGGCAACGTAAACAGTCTGATGAGCGTTCTTGAAGGCGAATGTTCGTGGCTTCGCTTTCTCGAGATCTCTATAAATGTAAGTATCGTTGTTTCATTATTGTTGTTTGTGTATTTTGTTTACATTTATTTTCGTAGTGTTTGTTGGTATGTTTTTGTTTACTTGTTTATCATTTTTTATGCTGGTGTTGGTAACAAGTTCATTGTTTTTGTTTTCGTAGCTTTTGCTTATAATTTTAATGCTAAACGATGTAAAAGAAAAACATCAGTATCTACATATTTTCTATTTTCGTAACAATACTTTAGACTTCATTCTTCAGGCCGTATATCAGGACTACAAATCTATTACAGTTTGGTCCCAACTTTACTAAGCTACCTTAGACTCTATTCGACAGCATAGATGTTTGAAAAGTTGTTATGCATGAGGCCAATTACTTGTAACTACTAACCGAACTTTGTATTCGAACAACGGAACCGAAATGCCTTAAGATCATCAATGTTCCAATGTCCTTCGCTAATAATCGCCAATTTCTGTGTAAAGTTAAGACAGATGGATTTGATGTCTAGTATTCACCACTCTTTCTGTTAATCGTATGACCATATTGGCCACTTGCTGTTATAAGATGTAATAGAACGAAGAAAATTTTGATACAAATTTATTCTGGATGCCAGAAACGGCCTAATTTTGTTAAGCAAAATTACTCTTCTTTATGTCACTTCTATCAGATCCTGCTAAACATTTATTTTCTTTTTTTTTATTACTCAAAGTCTATAGAATAAATTTCTTTAAATTTAAAATTATATAATAGAATTTACTTTTGCCCCCAACCAATAATGCTACTCCCCGTGTACTCAGTCAATTAAAAACTTACATATAAAATATGAAATACGAACACTGTGTAGCATAAGTGACTGTAACGCCTTAATTTGTACCACCAAAATGGTTAACGTAAATGCGCTTAAAAATTCTCACCCCACCCCCTCCGTTTGATTTCAAATTTCACTTAGATTTCGGGCACGTTCAGGCTCAAGGGAAAATCTCAATGCTGCCATTAAGGGCGATGCAAGTAAAAGGCTGGCAATGCAATGCCAATGAGTAGACGAGAGGCATTGGAGAAAAAAAGATTTCATCGATCATTATCCATAACCACAAACATGACACCCATGCCATCACCATCACGATACCACTGACAGGCTAATTTTAAGAACTCAATTGAAATAGAAAAACAAACACTCAAGCACTTTAAAATTATTGTTAGAAGAAGAAAAAAATACGTTTTTAATTAACAAGTAAATGTATGAGAAAAATGTATTTTCAAGTGTTGCCTATTTATATATACGAGGGTCGTAGAATTTAAGTGGATTCTTTTTAATCACTCCATTGTTTAAGAAACAGCTGTTAATGGGCCGTGATTAAAATGAATGTCTTGACATTTTGTCATCGTATTGGCAGTTGTTGTTAAAAACATCCTGTCGTACAACAAATATT
Organism: Sarcophaga subvicina; assembly: GCA_936449025.2. Taxonomy (NCBI): domain Eukaryota; kingdom Metazoa; phylum Arthropoda; class Insecta; order Diptera; family Sarcophagidae; genus Sarcophaga; species Sarcophaga subvicina. The sequence goes on along the minus strand of OW388081.2, from coordinate 89,249,433 downwards.
TTCTTCATAAATTAAGCAGGGGGGAGAATTAGAAGTTTTAATAGGCAACGCATATGCTTAATAAAACTCATGTTAAAGTTATTCTTGCTGATGTTTTCAAATGAATTAAAGCATAATAAGCTGATGTCATGATGCTTCATTAAGGCATAAAGAAGTCTATTTTAAATGTTTGACTTCTATTTACATGAAGTATTTAAGAAAAGTGGAAAGTATTTAGAAAATAAATGGAATTGAATAGATTTTATAATCTTTTAATACAAAAGGAAAACAATTTTTATTGTTCCCTGAAGGTTTATTTACAGGAATGCTGATATATTTATAGAATTTGAAGTCATCTTTGATACAAACTTCTCAAGGAAGAGCATGAATAATTACAGAACTACCGACTTAAATTTTTTTTTAAAAGATCTTAATTTTCTTAACACAGAAATATTTTGTTTTTCGTCTCGTATACACCATTTCAGATAAAAAAAGCCACTTACTGCGGTTGTAATTCTCTCTGGCGCGGGTGAAAAAGCTTTTATACATTCTCGAAATGCCTATGTGGCATTTTGCCTGAAAACCTGGTCAAAATTAATAGAAGTGTTTTATGAGTTAATGGCTGGATTGTTTTGATAGTGTTAGTAATAATTAGGCCCAAGGATGAACCCAACAGATTTTGGTTAAAATCGGTCCGTGATTTCGCCTAGGCCCCATACAAATTCCCCTCGAAATTGCACTTATTTACACATAATTATGGTAATTATGCAACAATCTAGTAGGTAGTGTGTTGGCTTATTAGACGAAAAGCCAAGGTTCGAGCCCCAGGCCATACATCAAAACAATAAAATACAAAAAGTATTTCTTCGGCGACTTCCTCTCAGTAGATTTCTGGCAAAAACTCTGAGAGTACATAAAATTGCCATGAAAAGCTTCTCAAAAATCTGTCGTTCGGAGTCGAGTAGGTCCCGCCACTGATGTATAAAATTAACACACACAACATAAGTGGTGTGAGAAACTAGGTCGTAATCCTGACTGAAGGGTTGTAATGACCAATTATGTATGTATGCAACAATCATGATAAAATTTAGCATGGATCAGTTCTGTGTGCTCATGGTGTAAAGTTTGGTGAAAATCGGATCACATTTGACTCTGGTCCCCTTTAGAAATTCACGTTTGCGCTTATAAATTGCTTAAAAACATCGGTATCGTGATGAAATTCGGTATGAATGTGTATTTTGTAAATCTAAATCATATTACCAAATTTTGTTATGGTCGGTCAATAATTGGCCCTTGGTCCAAAATAGGGCCCTCTTAAGAAAATATGTTTAACAATTATAATTGGCTTAAACATTTTATTACCTCGATGAAATTCTACATGAACATGTTTAATATGAATGTGAATCATTTATGATCACATTTTATTATGATCGGATCATAAGTGCCCCTAGGTACCACAGACGGTCCATTAAGAAAATCTAACATACATCTCATATTGTTATAATAGTCGATATATATACGTAATTAAGTTTTTAAAGTTCTATGATAATTAATATTTATTTATATTATTTATTTTACATTATTTAATACTTAACTTAAAAAATTCTTAAAAAGTGAAACTAACTACAATCGTAGGATCGGAATGAGTAATTTAATAATATCTGATGAAAATGCTTTTCTATTCCTTCGCGATTTTTGTGTACTACAGCTTATAAAAGGATCGCTGCTTAAAGGTAACCTATTCAGGACATCTCGATTGGTATCGTTTCTACTGAATTTCCTCGCATAATTCGTACGCCATATGACTTTATTACACTGCGTCTAATTTTTTTAATTTTTCAAAAAAAAGTAAAATTTTCAAAAAATCGCCAAAAATAATTGCGCAAATATGCGCAAACTTTTTTTTTTTGTTCCTGAATGTAGAGAGTTCATATTTTCTTGTGGTATATAACATTAAACTACTAAAAACTACTTTCACCTTTAAAATCCTTTTCTTTTTTTTGGGTAGGGTAAAAAAATGTGAAATTTTTATTATTTTTAAATTTTGAACGGATAATTTTAACATTAATATATGAGATATATATATGTAAAAAAAACTGTAAGTACCAGTTGCTCATACCTTTCAAATAAAAAAGAAATCAATATAAAACCTCTATTCGTTTAGACACAAAAAAATATCATATAAACCTATTAAAATTTGAAAAAAAACACCAAAAACGCATTTAATTTTCTTCACTTTCCTGAGTTTGACATCGTCTCAAATCTACAAATCTCAACTTAAAGTCGTGAAAATTCACAATATAGTGTCTATCGAACTGCATACTAGGTTTCTTAAATTTCTTTAAATTCATGTTTGCCTTTTTGGCCAGCTTTTCGGGTAAATGCCACATAGTGTGCCGTTAAATTAAAAATATCTCGCAAACCATCATGTCTACAATACCGATTAGAAACCAACCTCGTTTTCTCTAGGAGTATTGCCACTTTTGCCATCCACTTTGCCTATTTAATTCCGTGGGGTTTTTCGATTTCGTCCAATACCGATTTTCACATTTTGTCACGATCAGTTTTATTTCTTCTTCAGTAGATACATACATACATACATACATACATAATTGGTCTATTCATGCATTAATTTTGTATATGAATGGAGGGACCTACAGATTTTTTTAGAAATTTTCAATGGCAATTTTATTCCTCTTCTCTATATATTGAGATGCCCTCATTAAATGTAGGACTGACATCACTGCCATTCAGGAAATGCGATGGACAGGACAAGGATGCAAAAGGCTTGCATCTTGCGATGTATACTACAGCTGCCATGAAAACAAGCACGAATTTGGATGCGGATTTGTGGTTAATAAGAGACTTCGTCACCTTGTCTCTGGGTTCACACCTGTGAACGAAAGAATAGCCACAATCCGCATCAAGGCAAAATTTTACAACATCAGCCTAATATGTGCTCACGCCCCGACGGAAGAAAAGGACGATGTGGTTAAGGATGCCTTCTATGCTAAACTCGAGGACGTATACGATAAGTGCCCGGCCCATGACGCCAAAATCGTCCTCGGGGATTTTAATGCAAAGGTCGGGCGGGAAGGTATCTTTGGCCCCACTGTCGGACAGTTCAGCCTCCACGCAAACACTACCTCCAATGGTATGAGGCTGATCGATTTCGCCGCGGCGCGTAACATGGTAGTATGTAGCACTAAGTTTCAACATCTCGACATTCACAAGGCCACATGGATGTCCCCTGATCGGTCAATATCTAACCAGATCGATCATATTGTGATAGACGGAAGGCACGTATCCAGTGTACTAGATGTGCGCACATTCAGAGGTCCAAACATCGACTCGGACCACTACCTTGTCGCAGCCAAGTTTCGATTGCGCATTAGCGCTTCGAGGTCTGCGCACTCTAGTGCATTGCGAAAGCTGGACGTTAAGATGCTGCGATCACAAAGGACAGCTGAGGCGTTCTCCGCTCAACTCTCGGATAAGCTCCGTCGTTCCCCATCTAATCTCAACGACATTGGCGGACTGTGGGCCAACATCTCCCACTCCTTGCGCACAACTGCGGAAACAGTCCTTGGTTTCGAACGCCCACCCCAACGAAATCAATGGTACGATGAGGAGTGTCGCGAGGCAACTGCAGCGAAAAACGCCGCATACAAGAAAACGTTGCAGTCTGCCGCTACGCGAGCCATTGTCGAGAACTATAGAGAGAAGAGAAGGGATGAGAGACGCCTTTTCAGACGCAAGAAGAGGGAGCAGGAAAGGCGTGAGCGTGAGGAAGTCGAGATGTATCGATGTAGGAATGACGCTCGAAAATTCTATCAAAAGGTTAAGCGTCTAACCGAGGGTTATAAACCCGGAGCGTCTTCCTGCAAGGACGAAAATGGAAACTTAGTAACAGATCCGCAGGGAGTACTGAGGTTATGGAGGAAACACTTCTCTACTCTGCTACAAGGCGATGACGACACCAATACCGCCTTTAGAGATGATGTTCCGAACCCGATCGATGATGACGGCGTGGAGTTTCCGCCGCCTAGCCATGAAGAGGTCAAAGTCGCGATTACGCGCCTTAAAAACAATAAAGCGGCAGGTCCTCATGGCCTCCCCGCTGAATTGTTTAAGACCGGATGTTATGAGTTGGTAGGGCGCATGCACCAGCTTATTTACAAACTATGGCTAGAGGAAAGTATGCCCAACGATTGGAACCTCAGTGTCCTCTGTCCTGTCCTGAAAAAGGGAGACCCTACTATATGCGCCAACTATAGGGGTATAAGCCTTCTCCCTATCGCATATAAGGTTCTTACAGGCGTATTGTGTGAACGACTGAAGCCACTCGTCAAAACACTGATTGGACCTTATCAGTGCGGCTTCAGACCTGGCAAGTCCACCATCGACCAGATCTTCACACTACGCCAAATCCTGGAAAAGACCCACGAGAAACAAGTCGACACATACCATCTTTTTGTCGACTATAAGGCTGCCTTTGATAGCCCCATAAGGGATCGTGTTTTTGCCGCAATGTCTGAGCTCGGTATACCTGCGAAGCTGATAAGGCTTTGCAGAATGACGTTGAGCAATTCCTGTAGCTCCGTCAAGGTAGGAACGGACCTCTCCGAGCCTTTTGATACCGTGCGAGGTTTCAGACAAGGCGACCCCTTATCATGCGACCTCTTCAACTTCGTCATGGAGAGTGTTCTGCGAAAGGCAGGAGTGCATCGCAGTGGCACTATTTTTCAAAAAAGTGTCCAGTTGCTTGCGTACGCTGACGACATTGACATCATAGGGCGTACGAAGCGAGATGTTACTGCTGCCTTTAGTGCTATTGAACGCGAGTCTACCAAGATGGGTTTGGCAGTAAATGAGGGCAAAACAAAGTATATGTTATCGACGAGTCGAGACGCGCGGCGTATTGATTCTCAGATTACGACCGATAACTATACTTTTGATACGGTCAAGGAATTCATCTATCTTGGCTCCGCCGTTACCACCAGAAATGATGTCAGTCTGGAGATCAAGCGCAGGATCACTCTTGCCAACAGGTGCTACTATGTGGTCTCAATTGAGTAGCAGAGACCTCTCTCGTACGACAAAACTAACACTCTACAAGACACTCATCCTAACCGTGCTTTTTTTTATGGCGCAGAGGCATGGACCCTATTAAGTACAGATGCAGCGGCCTTGAGAGTGTTCGAGAGAAAAGTACTGCGCAAGATCTTCGGTCCAGTGCGAGTTGGCGATGATTTCCGTATCCGATACAACAGTGAGCTGTATGAGCTCCTCAACGACATGGACGTTGTACAGCGTATTAATATCCAGCGGCTGCGCTGGCTCGGCCATGTCGTTCGAATGGAGGAGGATGCGCCGGCAAGACGGGTATTTGATGCGGGAATCTGCGGAAGTCGGCGAAGAGGACGACCTTGCATCCGTTGGAAGGACCAAATCGAGGAAGCCCTGTCATCGATTGGTGTGACCAACTGGCGTAGGCGCGCACGAAGCAGAGGCGCCTGGAAGGATGTGTTGCGGCAGGCCGAAATCCGATAAACGGGTTGTTATGGCCAATTAAGTAAGTAAGTATATATTGAGAATTAATTTACCCGCCCATTGTTCTTTTCTTCTTTTCACTGACTTTTCCACTCTCACAAGAAAGCTACCTTTATTGCCTCATAGTGAAGTGGATTCAATTGTCCAGTATGTCTACCAATTGCTCTTCTAATTAAAGTCCTGTTAGCAGCAACACTGAGCGCTACAATTCTCTGTTTAGACACTATTCCCTGTACTTTTTGTCGCATCTGCATGTTCGCATCCGATATTTAACATCTATAGAGACGCATACGCTTATCTAAAAGCAATTTCTTTCTTTTTGCCATTACATCCCATGCCCCCTCCATATTATGTGGGACCATATCATCACTTGGTTTAATCTACGTTGTTCATCTCCAATAAATTTTCTTTTATAGGTTTAGTGTACTTTAATGGTGTAGTGTACTTGTCTAATAACAGAGTTATCAGGTAATTTATTTGGACCTTGCACGCATCTTTCTGCGCTTTCAACCTATGCCTACACTTCTTACGCTACTGTGAAGTCACCGTAGTCTAGTAGGTAGAGTGTTGGCTTATTAGACGTAAAGCTAGGGTTCGAGCCTCAGGCCAGACATCAAAGACAAAATACAAAAAGTATTTCTTCGGCGGCTTCCTCTCAGCAGATTTCTGGCAAAAACTCTGAGAGTAAATAAAAATTGCTCAAAAATCTGTCGTTCGGAGTCGACTTTAAACTGTAGGTCCCGCCACTTATGTATAAAATTAACACACACAACATGAGTGGTGTGAGAAACTAGGACGTTGTACAATGGGTCAATTTAACCTTCGGGTACTGTACTTGTCTTAATTGACAAGTACACGTCCTCTAACCTAACCTAACCTAACCTAGTTCTTTGCTTGCATGGCTGCAATGTCATCTGCAAAACGTACTAGGAAAGTCGCTGCTGTCATATGCTGGCATTATAGAGATCTGGGCCAAGGATCTGTGTCCTGGCTTGTATAATTTATTAGAAAGCTGTCTTTAAGTTATGATCTTGTTATCCTTATCAAATGTTTCGATACTTTAAGGTTTTTCTCCAGCTATTGCTATATATTTCATCCTTTTCCGAAACTCTCAGGCGTTCTGAAATTCCTAATATATACGAGGTCTTACTTCTTTAATTAGCAAACACAAACTTGTAACAGTAGTCTGCTAATATTCCAAAGTAGAAGGAATTATTGACGTCTAGTCTTTTCAAGATAAAATGAGGCGATGTAACTTCAGTTTAATCAAACATATCTTATCCGGTTTCCTAGCTGCTTGCGATTTCAATGAACTAAATTGCTTGAAACATAGACAACGTGTTAGCAAAGATGTTACTCTCGATTGCGTTAAAAGCATATTAGCTAACCAGATATACAGTTTAATTAAGGTTAACTGCTGTCTGAAATATGGTTCCATAGTCGAGACACTTGTTCTCATATCTAGTTTCGGTATTTCTGTCATCTGCATTAAAATTAATCGCAACAAACTTATATCTTCTACAGCTATTTACCCCACTTTCTGTTAATCGTATGACCGACCATATTGGCCACTTGCTGTTATAAGAAGTAACAGAATGAAGGACATTTTGGCACAAAAAAAATTTATCCTGGAAGCTAGAAACGGTCTAGGTTTGTTAAGCAAAAATACTCTTCTTTATGTCACTTCTATCAGATCCTGTTAAACTTTATTTTCCTTTTTTGTTTTGGACACAAAGTGTTCTTATATTGTTTAATTGCTCAACGGCAAACACCAAAGTGTTTACCTCTTCTCAAACACCCTTCAATTTTCACTCCAATGATCTGAGACACACTACTCACTAAACATTGAACCAACACCACCACCAACACCACCACCATCACCCTGTCCAACAAGAGTATTTAAAAAAAAACAGGACGAAAACCTTGTGTTCAATAATAGCATGGCATGACATGTTGCAAGTTAAAGATTCCTGTGGTGCAAACGTTGGCATCTGGCTACACTTTTCCTGTGAAGAAATAAAAAAAAAAATTTTTTGAAACAAATTTTTCCTGTGACTTTTGAACAGGTCAGACGATGATTATTGTTTGGCAATCCAAACGACCGACCCACCATCCACAGCCATTCTTCTATAAGCCAGAGGTTATGGGCATAATTTCGTTTCAGTTTCAGTTTTTTTTTTGTTTGCTTCTTGGCTTTTGAATATCGATTTTCCTTTTCACAGGTTAAACTTTAGAGAGAAAAGAAGAAAAAAAGAAACGAAAACGAGAAACAAAAATTATCGAAGATTATTGGTGAAATGACAGGAAAAAAGTTCAATGATCGCCTCTGCCTGTTTAATCGAATGGCAGTAAATTTAATGGGATTAGATGGAAAACATATGGTGCAGCAAAGGATGGAGCAAAACAATACTCTCCGATGTTAGGTAGATTGGTCGTAGATTTGGGAAAATTTTTTAATTTTTTTTGTGTTTTGTCTTCTAAAGAAGAGAAAATTTAAGGAAGAATAAGTTTTTTTTTGGAATTGTTTGGAAATTTCTTTAAGTGGAAAATACGAGGAGCTGTTAATGAAGTGAGAGAAATTATTGTTACGTTTTTACCTTTTAAAATACCGTTTAAAATATGAGTTCGTAGATTAAAAATAATATAAAAATAAATTTGGTGTTTAGTTTTAATTAAAATCCTTTATTATTCGCACAATTCTGTGTATCACTGTTCACAACTTTATGTATACAACAACAATTGCTTTGGTTGTTATTCCTCTGTTTACACCCTGTGCATAAACAATAACAATTACTAGACAATTGTTCGACAGATCTTTGTAACGGAGATCTTCAAACCACCATTCCTCTTTTCAAACACACTGCGTCTTCATACAATACTGACTGAACTTCACTAAATCACTCGTCTGCCTTGCCTTGCCTTTTATATGGCAGCGTAAACAGTTTGATGAATGTTCTTGAAGGCGAATGTTCGTGGCTTCGCCTTCTCGAAATCTCTATAAATGTAAACATCGTTGTTTCATTATTTGTGTCTGTGTATTTTGTTTACATTTATTCTTGTAGTGTTTGTTATTGTATTTTTGTTTACCACTTTTTATGCTGGTGTTTGTTGTTGTATTTTTGTTTACTTGTTTATCATTTTAATGTTAAGTGATGTAAAAGCAAAACACCAGTATCTACAGTCTTAATTTTCGTAACATTATAAACATGGACTGATAATAGTTTTTAATAAAATTGCCCCACTTATTCTGTCTTCTGGGAAGCCGAAACGAAAAAAAGTGATTTCCGACTATGAAAAAAATCTTCAGACTTTCAGAAACATCAACTGAGCCTATACACCTACTGAAGTGAGTTCTGTAATTGGATATTAAAGTTTATCTGCAGTATCATAGCAGACACACACATAGTTTAACCATGATTACTAAGGCCTCCAACTAAGGCCTTATATTCTATGCTCAAAAGACTAACCGCCAGCTTTCTAATCAACCAGAGGACTGAATTAGTGGTAGTAGGGTTAAATTCAGCGGACTTCTGCCTTTACCGGCGTTATGGACATTCTGTGATTTTATGAAACCTGCTACATTTTGGGATAAACTATGTGGTCTCTTATAATTTTCACGATAAACTGGAGATTACAAGTAGGTTTCTTGTCTATGCCGGATTTTATGTCTATGCCGGCTTCAAAACGCTAATGTGAGTAGGCTGTAGGGTATAAATATATTAAGGGTTCTGACAGCAGAGTTTCGCATGGGCTAAGTGAACACAGCAGTATTAGTGTCATCACTGTATTCTTGCGGGTCCTATTGTCCCTTGTCTTAAAGATTAAGTTTTAACCAACAATTTCGAATGTTGGTAGGTAGGTATCACAGTTAATTCACATAGGGCCCATAGGAATATCACAGTTTTCCATTATCCCGAAGTCCCACCACCATTCGGAGCATCTGATGAAGCAACTCAGACTGCCAATGTCAATGGGTGACAATTGCTTCAGATTGTTTACAACGAGATGTCTTTTTCTCCTGTGATATAGTGCCAGGCATGTGGCCTTTTCTTCCTCATTTTTCCCGTCTTTGTAGAAATCATTAGCAAGCTGTCCAAGACCAATGTTTCTCTCATGCGTATCCATAACGCAAGGCCTTGTAATGACTCAGGCAATCAAACTGAATGCGCTTCTTTGGAGTTTAAGTCCAGTTTTGTCTTGATTTTTGCGCCGTTCTGGTCGTGTCCGAAGATGCCCATCTATTGTTGATGGAATCTACAATCGCATTGTCAATTATAGGCTTGCGGGTTTTGAGAGGGATTCTTAAAGATTTCATCGGCGAGTACAATGGTTGTGCCATGCCTGATTAGTTCATCGCTCTACAGATACCCAAAATTTAATTGTGATCTCATACCCATATGACATGAGTACCATATATTTTTGCGATCTCATTGAGACATCTGTATTAGCTGTACACTGTTTTGAAGTGAAATGCTTCGATAGAATGCCTCTAGCCAGGGCTTCATAACCATAAGTAAAGATCTTTTCAGAGTCGCTGATGAAGTGTGTCACACCCTTCCATACGGTATTATCATCCTGAACTTGCTCTTCTGGTGTCAGGTTGTAAATGTTTTCGAAAGAACCCTGCACCCTGAAGAATTCTACTAATGATGCTGCATCAAGTTGATATTAAGGGCCTTACCGAGGAATTCCCATCAAACCAGAGACATTCGTAAACATACTACGTCTGCTCGCTGCTGTTCAGATTCTTGTTTCCCTAAATTTTTTTTATAAAACTTGAAAAATGTAAACGATTTTCATGGCAAACCGGGTGTGTACGCGGGCTTGACATCTACTGGGAAAAGGTCGGTAAACCCATTTCATGATTGTAAAGGTACACACCTGTATAGATCCATTGGTCCGTATTTGGTTTGAAAATCTCCTCCAAACTTGCTTGGTAACGTAGTGCAGAATGCAAGCGATTATTCGTTTTCCTAGACAGCATTACAAGCCTCAGCAAGTGTATCTCACCAGTGAGTTTCAGATTCGCTTCACACAGCTTCAAAGGCTAAAAAGATAACGTTTGGTACCTTCTGGTGAAAACAGGACATTGTTTCTAAATTATTTATGAAAACTTTCCATTCCTTTTACTTTCATATGACAAATTTTATTTCATTCTGCCCAGCCTAAGTTGCCATCAATCATTTGAAATGACAATAAAAATAAAAATAAAAGAAATAATGTCTGCTGGCCTTTGGCAATTGAAAATTTAAACTCTGTTGTTTTCCCATTTTTCCAAAATAGAAAATCAATTACAATGCATTTGATGGGGGTTCTTTTGTCTTATTTTTGCTCATTCGCAAATGATTGAAATAAATTCAAAACCATCATGCTTGATGAGTTAAACTCTTTGACTTCTTTTACGAAAAACCAAAAAAAAAAGGAAAAGTTTTTTTTTGATTTTTGTAGAAGTCTGTGGTCAATGAGAAAACCGAAAACCAATAATTAGTTCTATTGTTTGGTTAGATTTTGAGGTTTGAAAAATTCTTAGGTTTTTGTGGAATTTAATGAACTGTTGTAGCCCCACCCTCTACCAGAACAATAAAACAAACAAAAAAAAAGAAGGAATTTTTAGTTAAACAAAGTTAAACTAGAGTTCATAATCATCATTCTATCATTCATTCATTATTCGTTTTAATAGACTTTGCATGTCAGTCAGCATCAAAAATCAACAAGAGAAACATTATCATCATCATCATCATCCCCATGGTACATAACGAAATGCATTTAAATAATCGCCATGAGTTTGTATTCCTTAAGGGTAATTAAGTTTGAATACAAAAAAAAAAAAAAAAATAAACGCAACAAACAAAATTCGAAATTCAAACTAAAATCACTCGCATGATTCTCTTCCTCTTAACATTGATGATAAATCGGAAACGCTGCAATCATCCGCAGTCAAATTTTGACATTTTCGGCAGCACAAATCATATTTTCCACACAGTGAAAATAAAGACATTTTTCATAAGAAGCTTAGTATAGTCGTGTCACAATGCTATTCGAAAGGTCAAACGTTCTCCTTACCTAAATTCAATTTCACAATAGCAGAATACTACCATCTGAGCTACGAAGTTCTATCGTTCTGAAATTATTCTTTCCCTATGATCACTGGAAGCGGTATAACAAGTCCTACAGCGGCCATTGCTTGAAGATCCGAGATTCATTTATCCGATACCTCGTGTTTACTTAAGTGGCCATAAAAGCTTTTTTGGCAGGACTACAACCTAGCTTCTGACACCACCAATGTTGTGTGTCTTAATCGTATCCATGATTGACGGGACTTAACAGTTTAAAGTCGATTCCGAACGACAGATTTTTGAGAAACTTTTCATGGTTTTTGCTCGAAAACTGCTGAGAGGAAGTCTCTAGAGAAATATTTTTTTCGTTTTTATTCAAGATGTCTGATCTAGATTTTGAACCACGGCCTCGCATCTAACCAACGCCAACACACTACCTACTAGACCTCGCTTTCTCTTTTCATAGCCCTAACGTAAATCACACGTTTTACGTGTATACGAGATACGTTGGTATTGGAAAAACACATGTAAGGCTGTTTCAGTCCTGGCACTCTCGTTCAATCTTCTTCACGTGGTCAGGAGTTCAATCAGTTCTGACGTAGTGAACTATTTCCCTCACATTCATTCCCAAAAGTCTAAGTATCTGCATTAGTATCTCTTTGGATCCAATTTCAGTAACTTGCCACAAGGGTAGCGATGCTGTTCAAATGTAAAAACATCTGAGAGTTAATAATTGCCAGGTTTAACGTGATGGTTAACACCTTTGCCATTTTACTTCCGTACACAGTGGACCTTTAAAAAATCATGTGTAGGATTTTGGTTCCTTTCAAGCCCTGCTTTCTATTCGTAATAGGGCTTTTTCGATTTGGTCATATTCTTGGCAGACATCTGCTAATGTTCACATCAAATACTCTACTCTATCAAACAGCCGCTTCCAACCAAACAACATGGCCCAAACAGCTTAGACGCTGTAATGTAATCGTTTGTTGTAGGTTTGGATGCGCAAATTGTCTCCATCTCTCACAGAACTTCCATTCAAACTAGCTGATCAAGCCAACTTAGACGCTGATGCTGTATTGTTAATGCTTATTTCGGGATCGGATGCGGAAACCATCTCCAACTATCACGGTACTTTACTGAATATCCTCTTTCATAAGAACTGCATAGTCAAGCCAGTTGAGACCCCATATTGTAGACGTTAATTATAGATTTGGATGCAGAACATATCCAACTCTCACGAAACTCAACTGAGCAGCTTCTTGCAATCCAACTGCATGGTCCAGCCAACTTATAAGTTGTGTTGTCGATGCTTATTGTAGGTTTGGATGCGGAAACTATCTCCAAATACCACAGGACTCTACTGAACAACCTCTTTCATTAGAATTGCATAGTCAAACCAGTTGGGACCCTAAATTTTAGACGCTAATTAAAGATTTGGATGCGCAAATCATATCCAACTCTCACACGACTGAAGATATTGCTCAGAAATTTTCTTTCGCTACGTAACAGCGTCCATGTTTCCATGTGTGCCTTTTCCATCTACATACATACATACATAATTGGTCATTGCCACCCTTCAGTCAGGATTACGACCTAGCTTCTCTCACCATTAATGTCCTGTGTGTGTTAATTTTATACATGAGCGGCGGCGGGGCCTATAGTTTAAAGTCGACTCTGAACGACAGATTTTTTGAGAAACTTTTTCATGGCAATTTTATTTCGTTCTCCGAGTTTTTGCCAAAAATCTGCTGAGAGGAAGTTGCCGCAGAAATATTTTCTCATATTTCGTTTTGTTGTGATTTGAACCGTTGCCTCAAGTCTAATAAGCCACCACACTACCTACTATGCTGCGGCGACTTTATCACCTAATTTCCTAAAAATTTTGAATGTGCCGACATATCTCATCTTGTGCTAGGCCAGTTGCTCTAATGCATATGCCTTTATGGCTGCCTGTATGCAGTTTTACTTTTACTATCAACTCCGTGAATTTTATTACAGTGCAAAACAGTCTGAATAATAATACGATAGGCCAGAGACCTAATGAATTCAGAGAACAATATACGTCTAGTGACGGCGTTCGCCTATAATTCTTCTCTGAAGTGGTGATGTCACTATGACCTACATTGGAGCAGAAATTACTATCAGCTTTAGGCAGCAGGAATGCATTAGACATACATAATTGGTCATTACAATCCTTCAGTCAGGATTACGACCTAGTTTCTCACACCACTTATGTTGTGCGTGTTAATTTTTATACATGAGTGGCGGGACCTACAGTTTAAAGTCGACTCCGAACGACAGATTTTTTTGAGAAACTTTTTCATGGCAATTTTATTTACTCTCAGAGTTTTTGCCAGAAATCTGCTGAGAGGAAGTCGCCGACGAAATACTTTTTGTATTTTGTCTTGATGTCTGGACTGGGGCTCGAACACTGGCTTTACGTCTGATAAGCCAACACACTACCTACTATGTCACGGCGACTACAGGAGTATTAGGAATGCATTAGGCTTTTAGATAATATCCATTCAATTTAACGAAGATATCAGGGGCAGTCAATTCCATTTTCTTGGATATTGCGAAACAAAAGTTAGAGAACACGTTCAGAGAACTGCGTTAAAGCAAAGACTGTTTTTGTTCTAGAAAAAAAAAATGCACAAGAAAAAGAAACAATAATAAAACAACAAAGAAATTATTAGAATAGGAATAAACGAGAAGGTCAAAGGTCAAACGGTTAATAAATCAGCTGTTACATTCAAATCACCCTCACGATCGACTGATAATGTAGAATGTTTGCTATTCGTCACTGATAATGCGAAATTTTATTGACATTTTTATTAGATTGTATGGAACATTAGCCAGTATGACTAGCTTAATGTCTGGAACACCATCAATAATTTAAATAATTGGCAACCCTATAAAAACGAATTGAAAAAAGTGTGCGTATGAATGTGTATAAACATGAGTAACCCCTGTGGCAATATTTTGAGAAGAACATACATGGCAAAAATAGGTTTTTAATGTTTTCGCTGACATGGTTTTTTCTCTCTCTTATTTTATAATATTGAAATGATGAGACATTATTGAACACGTTGAACATAAAAAATCACTTGGCAGTAAATATAAAATATGAAATCGTTATCGTAATCGTAAAGGGAACTTCTTGGCAGCTCGAAAACTGAGACGATGTACTTACTAGAATACTCACTTGCAGTATTATTATTAAATTAGTTTTTGTGTTTTCCCTTTATAGGAGAGGTGAAAATCTCTTGTCACTGGTTATATAGGGTGGGTGGTTTAAAAGTTTAAATTTAAAAATGATTTAATTTTTTTCATTAAAATGGCTGCCGTGGCTAGCCTCACAGTACCTCATTCGATTGGACCAATTTTTGTGCTCTTTAACGAGTGTATGAGGTCGTATATCGGCAATCGTATATCACGAATGTTGGCCTTCAAATGCTTAATTACCTCTGTTTTGTCGGCATAACACTTTTCTTTAACAGCGCCCCGCAAAAAATAGTCCAACGCTGTCAAATCGCAGCTTCTTGGCAGAGAATTGACCTCACCATTTCGGCTTATTAAACGTCTATTAAATGCTTGCTTTTGTTGCAATCAAACATCGTTCACATCAATACCATGAAGAAAAGGTACAAAAAAAAATCAGTAATCTTGGTGCGATAGGTGTCTCCATTGACCACTGATGGTTGCGCTGTTCTCATTTAAAAAAAAAATTACGAGCCAATGATGCCTTCGCTCCACAAAGCGCACCAAACCGTTACTCGTAATGGGTGCATTGGCTTCTGTAGGACCACGATTGGGTTTTCTAAGCCCCAAATACTGAAATTTTGCTACTTAATGTACCCACCAAGACAAAAATGGGCTCCATCCGAAAAGAAGAATTTTTTTTATTTTTTTTTTTGGCAAAATCGACGTCATCGTGCAGTTTTTCGTTGACCTAACTATTCCAATAAATCCTAACGTTGTTCTACCGTAAATCGATTTATTACGTTCACTGGAGATAATATATTGAATTTTATGACAGAATAGAATGACGTACATAAGTATTGCCAGATTCGTAATAACCGCTGGTACAAGTTTAAACCAACAGATGGCCCACCCTAGAAGCATTGCTCATAATTAAGCTGCTGAGTTTCCTAATTGCCTAATCAGTGCGTTCATCTGTAAGGTGGCAACCCAGGTTCTTTTTTCTTCTCTGACATAACGTTGAATATAAACGCAGCGCGTTAAGGATAATTTTTTCTCTTCTTCGTCTCTAGAAATTCTGTAATCATTGACCAATCGAGCAACTCCTTTACATCTTGGATGAGTAATAATTCTAAACCATAGTCACGAAGTCGAAAAAATGGCCACGTATGAATCGCCACCGTTAGTTGTGTAACCCTCATATGCGTAAATGGCAAAGCCTTCACCAAATAAATAAAAGATATTTAATAACTGATAGCCTTGCAAGACTAGCGGTTTTGAAAACACTAAATGGATAACACGATACTAACTAGGCTTATATCGCTTCGAAGTTTAAATGCTTTTGCATGCAGAGATGCAGCTGTTCTGGGTCTTTTTGCTAGAAATCTACTTCGTAGAGTATATGAGCTGAATTACGTTAGCGGCTAGTGCATTAAATGAATCTTCAGAATTGTAAGTTTTAAGGTCAACGAGGTGTAATTGGATTCATTAAAGTGGAATATCTTCAGTGGTTTGCTCATGTCCTACATTGAACCGAGAATAAATAGACCAAAAACTGTTTCGACAGTGTATCGTATCCAAGTTGATGAAAAGGCATATTAAAACCAGGACAGAACAATCAGTTTCGAGGTTTGTTTTCCACAATTTATTGCGGGAAATTAAAGAAGAAGCCGCTACGGTTGATACCTTCTATAGCCATACAGTAAATCATATTTCATAATTGGTCCTAACAGCCCTTCAGTTAGGATTATGGACCTAGTTTCTCACAGCACTTATGTTGTTTGTGTTAATTTTATACATGAGTGGCGGGACCTACAGTTTTAAGTCGACTTCGAATGACAGACTTTTTTAAAAACTCTTCATGGCAATTTTAATTCGTCTCTCAGAGTTTTTAACAGAAATCTGCTGAGAGGAAATCACCGAAGAAATATTTTTTCAAATTTTCCTTTTGATGTCTGGCCTAGGCCTTGAACCACGGTTCTTACGCTTCTTCTTCTAAACCAACACACTATCTACTAAACTACGGCAACTTCATACAGTAAATATGAAGATTTAAAGATACTGGTGCACTGACCAAATACCGCTGCATGAAGACACTGTTATTATGATGAAAGAGTTTAAAGACCAGAAACATAAGCGTCTAGCCAATAAAGTATAAGTTATCCTTCCGTCTAAAGTTAGTTGTATAGCGTAGGTTTCAGTTACAATTGTCGAGTAGCCTCATAGTCCTAGCAATTCCTCAGGGCTTTAGATAAGATGTCGTGGTAAATATCAACATTTTTGTTTGTGGTACTTTTTGGTTTATTTTTTTGCCATTTTTATGCAACCAAAAAAAAACGAAAACAATTCCTCACTTTGACTTTTTAAACTGGCCTCAATATTTTACAACAAAAACAAACAAAAAACAATATAACAGGAAATGTTTGCTTGTGTGTATATGTTTCTAATAAAGCAAGATAGAGAACAAGGGAGAGACAGAGAGAGTTAAAGTGTTAAACAAAAGAAACAAAAGTATGAAAACATGGAAAAGCTTAATAATCGTCATAATCAACGACAACAAAATAAAAAAAGAAAACCAAAACAACAAGAAGAGCAACAGTGAAAACTACAAATAAAAAAACGAAAATAAAAAACAGCAGCGTAAACATTGAAAAAAAAAACAAGAAAAACCTGAAGAAATAAAAGAAAGTGCAAATAAAACACTGTCACCGTAACCGTCACAGCCACTATAAAACATACACTTGATAACCTAGACCTGTACCAAAAATACACAACGACAACAGCAACAACAATTGTTTTACTTTTAAAATTTCATGTTTATGCACAATGCTTTGTTGTTTTTGCCATGTTTATAGCCCTGACTGCCTTTTTGAAAACATGACTGCTATTGTTGTAGTTGTTTTAGAAATAAAGGTGCAAGTGGAAGCAGTAGCAGTCGTAGTAGTAGTGGTGATAGTAATTCTGTTTTAAAGCTTTAAATCCTTTTCCCCTTTTAGACACTGATTCTCTGAGTTTTTTTTTAAGAGAAAGTGTATAAGGGGAGAGGCATAAAAATAACAACAACAACAAGAGTTCTAATAACCGAAAACAAAACAAAAACAACAAATAGAAGAAGCAGCAAAAATAACACAGAAACCAAAGGCCTCTTGTTGATGTTGTAGTCGTCATCATCATCCTCGTATTGTCGTCGTCGTCGTCATCATCGTCGTTGATTTTCTATAGAAAGAGTACATGTTGTGCTGTTGCTGTTTTAGTGTTGTATTGTTGATGCAGGTTGCGTTTTTTTGTTGCTATTGCTGTTCGCCTGCTGTGATTGTATTTTCTATAACGATTTATGCTTATCCTTGCTCTTATTTTGTGTGCTTTTTTAAATGTTCGTGTATGTGTGTGTGTGCATGTGTTGTTTTTATTTTATTTTCCAGTTTAAGTTTATTTGTAGTTCGTTTTATTTCGTTACGTTCGCAATTTTTTTTTCATTGTACTCACCGTCTCTCATCATCTTTAAAAATGGGGCTTCGGCTTTATACTGTTATGGGTAGAGAAAGTATTTTATGTTTCGGCCAAGGCTTGTAACATTTTGGAAAAAGAAAAATAAAAACAAATAATTTGTAGGGGACTTTAAACTTCATCTTCTTCATCTCACAGAGCATATATAAATTCCAATAAATATCCTCTCAATACACCATTCTTACTTTCCAACAAAATTTGTGACGCTGTAGTGTACTAAGCAGTCGTGCTTGATCGTCTGTATTTGTTTTTGCTTGTTTAACTCTATTGTTTTCACTTTCAAACATTCTTTAGGTGGTAATGGTAGAAGTTGTTGCCATCGATGTGGATGTGATTGTTGTATGCTGGTTCGGGTGCTAGTATGCACATGCAGCATGCATTGCGATGCACGGTGGTAAGGTGAATATGTTTGCAATAATAATTGTTCAAAAGGAAATGAAAATATGTGTCAATACACATCTGTTCGAACAAAGTTTCCACGATTTTAGAAATTATTGTTAATTAATGGAGGATTTGAAAGATGCTGGTTGGATGATTCAGCACAGAAGCACTCTTATTTTGCTTTTGCATTATTTCATCAAAATAAAAAACGACTTGTTTTGCGTTCAAACAGAATTTCGGATATTCAAGCATATCTCTCAACGTCCCTCAGTTCCATTCTGTATATGGGTGACCAATTTCCTTGATTTTAAGGAATCTGACCTTCGTAATCTAAGTGTCTCCCTTCGATTTTTCCAATTTTTCTTAAAATAGACTATAATTGCCTATTAGCTGACCTGAAGAGTCCTTATCTACATACATACATACATAATTGGTCATTATAACCCTTCAGTCAGGATTACGACCTAGTTTCTCACACCACTTATGTTGTGTGAGTTAATTTTATACATGAGTGGCGGGACCTACAGTTTAAAGTCGACTCCGAATGACAGATTTTTGAGAAACTTTTCATGGCAATTTTATTTACTCTCAGAGTTTTTGCCAGAAATCTGCTGACAGGAAATCGACGAAGAAATACTTTTTGTATTTTGTCTTGATGTCTGGCCTGGGGCTCGAACCCTGGCTTTTCGTCTAATAAGCCAACACACTACCTACTAGACCACGGCGACTTCATCGACCTTATCTACAATCTTAAAATTATCACTTCTGAATAACCCAAAACAATCCCTCGCATATATGAAAACAATTTAAATTTTCTGATTGTAGTTAACACAGCGACCTCTAGAGCGATCCTTGTCTTGCTGTATTCAAGTTGACAGGCACCCTCCTCGTGGATGTCATACTAGCACCCTTTAGATGTTAACTAATGCGTGCAGCGGAGTTCAATCTCCTGGAAATCCTTTAAATTTTGGGACTTTATAGAGCTTGGAATTCACCACGTAAAAACATTATCCTTTAGCAGGATTATCTTAAAAGTTGAGGATCATGACAAGCGTTTAAAGGACGATTGATTAAAAATTGGCACATGGAGCGTCCGGACCCTTCACAGGGTAGGTGGCGGATGCCATTGTGAAATGTAATACTGACATCACTGTCATCCACAAAATGCGATGGAAGAAAAGTACGAATTTGGATATGGGTTTGTGCATCTCCACGACGTCTCTGGGGTTCATTCCTGTGAATGGAAGAATAGCCACAATCCACATCAAAGCTATTTCCTATAACATCAGGTTAATTTGTGCTCACGCATTTATCATAATCAGAATAAGCTATAGTGAACGGTATACTTTAGCCGCCCGGTTTCTTTTTCAAATTTGAAGAAGTAAGGCAAGACGTCGTTAGGTAGTGTGTTAGCTTATTCGACGGCAGATCGTAGATATTTTTTAAAAAATATTTCTCCCAACAACCCTCTTCTGGCGAAATCTCTGAGAGTAAAATAAAATGTTCTTAAAATTTCCCAAAAATCTCTCGTTTGATGTCAACATTAAACTGTAGGTTCCGCCACTAATGGATAAAATTGTTAAACATGGATGGTTTGAAAAGCTAGGTTGTAATCCTGACTAAAGGGTTGTAATGACCAGTTAAGTAAATAAGTACCCTAAAATTTAAGCATTCCCTTTAAAAAAGTATTTTTTAAAACCAAAAATTCTTACTTTCGAACCACTGTGCCACGTTAAAGATTGCCATTGCATTGCATTTATTTGTTTAAAAAGATATGTTGCTGAACTGCGAGGGAAATTGAAATGAAAAAAGCAAATACATGGGGTTGAGCAAAAGTTCAAGTATGTTTAAGAGAGCGAGGGTGCTGCATAGGCGCTGCTCCTTCATGTTCACAGAGGTGCAAATATTCTTTATTGAACAAGTGATTTTTCCTTTTCACGTTTATTTCTGTATTTTTTTTCGATTGTTTTTTTTTTCGTTTTTCCGCGCTCCAATGGCACTTAATGGCTGCGTTGCTAAGCATATTTGGTAGCCAGCCAAGTAGCGTTTTGTTAAATTAAACACACACAAACACATACGAGTATACACGCGTACAATATATAATTAAGATTAGTTTGTTTCCAATTGTAGTTGTTGTTGTTGTTGGTTTTATTGTGGTTTATTTTTTTAGGATTTTTTTTGGTTTTGCTGGAATAAATTAATTTAAAAACAATAACTAACAAAATATTTGCTTAATTTAGAAATAATTTTTATTGTTTTTGCTGTTGTTGTTTTTACACTTATCGTAGGTTCATTTAATGTGTGATTAAACACAAGGAACCCCCCCACCCCACAATAAACAATTGGTCATATTTTTCTTTATTAGAGGTTTTTCACAATTTTAATATGGTTTAAATAATTATTTATTTATTTATTAATACATAAGCAGCAGTCATTCAATGTTGATTAAAATAAACAACAAAAGCAAAAACATATTTTTTTTTCAAATTTTCATAAATTTTTTTTGCTTAAAATTATAGAAAAATTCCTGAAAATAAATGAAAAAAAAACATTTTTTTTGTATTTAATTTATAACAGTTTAAACCACAAACCATTTATAAAACAATTTTTATTTTTGGTTTTATTTAATTTATTTTAATCTACTGGAAATTTTTGTTGTGATTTTTATCAAATCCCGCCATTCCCCCTGCCATTCAAACAAAATCGAAAACCAAAAATTTTAAATTCTTAATCTAAATGCTGTAAAAACGTATGGTGTTGTGTCTGTCTGTTTGTCTGTCCAGTTTTTGTTAAATTTAAATTTATTATCTATCAATAGCTTTAAAAATTTAAATACCTACGTACGGAGAGAGTACTTTACTTGTGTAGTATTGTCATGCAGCCCCTTAAAGTATGCAATAATTTACACCTGCACACACGCACACGTAGGTGTTCTCCAGAAATCACTGGCAAAATTAATTAAATTTCCTAACAAACACATGCATATTGTCTGTCTCTCTCTCTCTCTCGCTTTGGTGGTTTCTTTTACTCTTACATGCTGATCATAATTTTGTCCAAAAAATTTTTCACAAAAAAAAAATAATTTTTAATTATTTTACATACAAAAACAAAAAATAAACAAAAAATTATTATGCAATAAATAATATTTTGTTTATTTTAAAATATATTGGTTAAGGGTAAAAGTAATTTCCGAAAAAATTTTTTTTTGTATAGAGCACCGAAAGGCAATATGAAGAAATTTTAATGTTTTTAAACGATGTCTAAAGCAGTTAGTATAGAACTTTCATTCACTAAAATAACTGCAGAGTACAACGATTCGACTACCTGTCGAATAGCCCGGCTGCCATAAAGCCTCTGTCGAACATTGCGAATAATTCCAGGATCGTCAGGGAATATCGCCGTTGCCTCAACCTTCTTTCTGGGCGCTTCATTGTCACACTTGTCTGGATCCCCGGACACTGTGACATTCAGGTAAAGTGCAGAGCCGTCCAGCTAGCCAGAGCTGGCGCACTGCTCCCGGAATCGTGTTCAATCGACTTAGGAATGCCACTTGCCTCGATCAAACTGAACATCGCGCGGAAATTTTTCCGAGACGCCAACCTATCCCGGATCAACGAAGAGTCCTGCTCTACCGCTAGACTCACCTGGCCCCGGATGGATAGAAGGCGTACCAACCAGTTACTTGGACTTAGTCGCGGCATCATCTCAATCACAGTGGCCATGCCTACATGTCACTGTGTTATGGGTAGACACGAGGAGAGAATGCGGCTCCCATTTAATGACTTCTGCTGTGGGTGCAGATCCGCTGAGGAGGACGAGACTGTTATCCACTTTCTTTGTCAATGCCCATCTCTTGCGAGGTGCAGATATAGGTTATTTGGCTCTCCGACCCTTATCAGCTTGACGGAGCTATCGTCCATTGATGTCAAGGATATAGCCTCGTTTATCAAACTTTCCGGCTGGTATTCCAGCGCGGGGTAGTCGTGCTTTGGATATGCAGATCTTGCGCTGATAGACCTCCCCCTCTAAGTTCCGTACAGAAACTGCGTTCACATGTGGCATCACAACGGGCCGCTATGCGTGCTCAAGTGAGCTTTTGGTATGAAGCTACCACACTAACTTAACCTAACCTAACCTGTCAGCAGATTTCTGATAAAAAACTCTGGGAGTAAAACATAATTGTCATGATAAGTTTGTTAGAAAACCTGTTGTTTGTAGTCAACTTTAAACTGTAGCTGCTGTTACTCATGATTAAATAAAAAGTGGTGTGTTAAACTATATTTTAATCCTGACTGAAAGATTGTAATGATCATTTAGGTAAGTACGGTGATCTGATCCACCCAGGCCCTTGAATGAAGTATGACGCGAAGAGGTCTTTCGAAGCATACATAACATAACATATGCAATCGGCCATTAAAACGCTTTAGTCAGGTTTACAAACAAGCTTTCCACACCAACAGTTCGAAGTGATGTGCTAAAATTCTGCGTTCTTTACAATTCAGTTGTCTCCATACGAATATCATCTGCCTGAAACATCCGCCCAAAAAGCTATCAATGTAATTGGAGTTTTAGCTACTGCTGCACTCTGTATTGTGTCTCAATTACATCCAGTCTGCGCATTCCACTTGTTGTACGATAAGTGCAGCTCAATAGTTAAATTTCTAACGCATAACTTTCAATCAAAAATTTCTTCTAATGCATGATATTTTTCGGTGAATCTGTAGCTGTTGTGGTTAGTAAAAGATCTGTGTAACGTTATAATTCACTTCACCATGAGATCTTGATTTTGTAATTCATATTTCAACAGAGGATACCAGAACATACGCAATTCTACCGTTGCATCTCACGCCGTTGCTTGCATTCCTTAACACATTGAGTTTACCGTCTCTGCGTATTATAAAACCGGCTAATATAAGTTGTGTGAGTACCGTACTTTCTTGGTTATTACAAACCTTTAGTCAAGATTACAACCTTGGTTTCACACACCACCAGTGTTGTGTGTGTTAATTTTATACGTAAGTGGCGGGAGTTTAAAAATTTTTGAAAAACATTTTCATGACAATTTTATTTTACTCTCAGAGTTTTGCTTGATTGTTTAGAGCAAGTCGCCGAAGAAATATTTTTTATACATATTTCGTTTGGTTAATGTCTGAGCTGAGGTTCGAACCAGAGGTCAGCAATGAGTATTCAAAACGATGAGTAGACTCGAATCATACTTATAATGTCTGATACTTATACGCATTCATACTTATTTAAATGTCATACCCATCCTACTCATACTCAAAGTTTGAAATACTCATGGTACTCGTACATAACAATACGCACGATGTTATTGATATGGATCCTCCACGACTCATCGCGTACACGAATCACAAAATAAGTATGATTCGCGTACGAACACTACAATACTCACATGAAGGTTGTGTGTTTGCTCTCCTTGCTGTCTTTGTCTTTTTCTTTCTTCTTCCTTTGTAAATGCAACAACAACTAAGACTGTAAATTTTGATGAATGATTCGAATCACTCGAATCATTTCTAAGTATTTTTCTAAACTTATGAATGTAAATGAGTAGGCGTATGTATCAAACATAGTTCGAATGTTATGAGTTTGATGTCAACGTTGTACTCATACTCATACTCAACTTGTACTTATAAATCAATGGCGTAGTGAGTACGATTGAATCAGAGTTGTTGGATTTCAATACTGTTGACTCACTCATACTCAAAATTCCATGAGTACTTATGAGTAGCGAAAAAACGATTCATTGCTGATCTCTGTTTCGAACCATGGCCTTGCGTCTAATAAACCAAAATGCTACCGATTAGACTACTAAATTTGGTCATTACAATCCTTTAGTCAGGATTACGACCTAGTTTCTCACACTAATTTTGTGGTGTGTGTTAGTTTTATCCATGAGTGGCGGGATCTATACTTCAAGGTCGAATCTGAATGACAGATTTTTGATGAACTCCTTGATGGCAAT
Organism: Sarcophaga subvicina; assembly: GCA_936449025.2. Taxonomy (NCBI): domain Eukaryota; kingdom Metazoa; phylum Arthropoda; class Insecta; order Diptera; family Sarcophagidae; genus Sarcophaga; species Sarcophaga subvicina. The sequence continues at coordinate 89,224,773 of OW388081.2, read as the reverse complement.
TTTATTTTATACCCAAAGTGTTTTGCCAGAAAACTGCTGAGTGCAAGTGGCCGAAAGAAATATTTTTTTATATTTCATTTGGTTGATGTCTGAGCTGGTGTTTGAACCACGTCCTTTTGTCTAATAAGCCAGCAGACTACCCACCAGACCGCGGCGATGAATATAGTGGATAATTGAGCCCAGAAATTGAGGAAGTAGAGGATTGATAACATACATACATAATTGGTCATTACAATCCTTTAGTCAGGATTACGACCTATTTTCTCACACCACTTATGTTGTGTGTGTTAAATTTATACATGAGTGGCGGGACCTACAGTTTAAAGTCGACTCCGAACAATAGATTTTTGGGAAACTTTTCATGACAATTTTATTTTACTCTCAGAGTTTTTGCCAGAAATCTGCTGAGAGGAAGACGCGGAAGAAATACTTTTTGTATTTTGTTTTGATGTCTGGCCTGGGGCTCGAACACTGGCTTTTCGTCTAACAAGCCAACACACTACCTACTAGACCACAAGGATTGCTAACATAAGGTGTGAATTAGCTATGCTCAGTCATACTGTTCGTCTAGTTAAACTGCAAACAGCTAAACAAACCTAAGCTTACCTTTGGATATGCATTTTATAAATAATTTTTTTGTTTTATAATTTTTTTCAAATGCTTAATTAGCTTTCAATTGCCAAAAAAATTATTCATATTACGTATTTATTAATTAAAGGTTATTAGAATATTTAATTACCTTTCAGATGCCGTATTAATAGAATTTCTTTGTAAATAAAATTAAATTGAACATTTAAATAATTTGTATTCTATTTCAACAAATTGAAAATACAAAATTCATTTCATGAGAGGCTTAAATCAACCTTTATGGATTCAGAAAATAAAAATAAATTCTTAATTTTTTTTTGTTTAAATTCTAAACGATTTATCATTCATTTATAATTTATGCCGCTGATAAAAAGAAATTCAACAGAAAAAATTTGGTTGTTGGAAAAATTAAATTATAATGTTGATGCAACAACGTGTATCAATGCAGTAAAATTCTTTAACAGCTACAACAACAATTGAAAAAAAATAAAATTAAAAAAACAACAACGAAAACTAGATAATTTAAGTGTGTTTTAGAAACATAAATTGAAACATTTTTACACAAAAAAAAAAGGAAGGAGAGAGAGGGGGGACAAAAAATTATGGTAATAATAACGGCAACAACAATAACAATAACAAACAAACACTAATTGTTGCAAAAACCAACGAAAAATTTGTACATGAAATAGTAAACACACACACACATATACAACGACCATACGCCAGCACGTGTTGTACAGACAGTAGTGTTATAAACCTACACTTACGAAAAACACAACCAAAAAAATGAGAGAGCAAGATAGAAAGAGAGAGAGAGAGAGAGTACAGTAATATTGTATGTGAAATTATTGAAATATTTGCCCAATTTCAATTACATACGTACACAATAAATGTTGGCAGCATCATTCAAACAACAGGAAAAATAACACCAATAATGCGAACAACTCTAGCAGCAACAGCAACAACAACAACAAAAATAATAACAATTACAAGCAAGCAGTACAAGCAATAACAACGGAATATCCTTTACTACTACTACTACTACTGCAATTACAATTACAACTACAATTGCTTTTTTACTACGACTGTTATTACAACGCAAACAACAACTGCATGAGTGTGTGAGAGAGAGAAAGAAAGTGAGCCAGAGTCATAGAAAAAATATCAAAAAAAAAAAAATTCATAGTTGAAGTGACCATAAATTTTTGGCCTATAAATATTGAGAGTCTTTATGTCTGCGTGTGCACAGTGGGTATAATTTATAGTTCCTGGACTACGGATTGGATTTCTTGCGAAATAAAAAAAAATTAAAAAAGAGAAATTAAAAACAAGAAGTCGCTGTAGTCTAGTAGATAGTGTGTTGGCTTATTAGATGCGAGGCCACGGTTCAAACCCCAGTCAGACATCAAAAACAATTATGAAAAATTATTTCTTCGAAGACTTCGTCTCAGCAGATTTCTGGCAAACACTCGGAGAGTAAATAAAATTTGCCATGAAAAAGTTGCTCAAAAATCTGTCGTTCGGAGTCGACTTTAAACTGTAGGTCCCGCCACTCATGTATAAAATTAACTCACACAGCATAAGTGGTTTGAGAAGCTAGGTTGTAATCCTGACTGAAGGGTTGTAATGACCAATTATGTATGCATGTACATACATATGTATGCATAGAAGAGAAGCTAGGCTTTGAAGCTATTGCTTGCAAGGAATATGCTTTTAAAGTTGAAACGCGATATTTATTAATCTGTAATGGTATCATGCGACCCATTGTGTGCATCTTAGAAAGGGGAAGGAATGGTAATAAAAAGTAATAAAAGAAGAATAACTACACATCCATCCAAATGTTTAATCCTAACATAATTTCTTGCATAACGAGTAATAAATCTTATCCTGCAAAGAACTCCGCCACATACATAACATAACAATTGGTCATTACAACCCTTCCGCCAGGTTTACGGACTAGCTTCTCACGCCACATATGTTGTGCGTGTTAATTGTGTATATGAAATCTGGTTAATATCTGTTTCACACAACAACTTATAAAGAGTCAGACAGTCACAGTAGAGATGTTCTATCATCCCCAACATCTTCTCATCTCCACAAACCCTTTAAAAATATACCTGGAATCTGTTCTAGATCTAACTAGAGACCAATAAGAGCCGAACAGTAACAGAAGAGATGCCCTATCGTATCTCCACATATCCAACATAAAGTCCGACAGGGATCTGTTCCTGTTTCACACCTATAAAGAGCCAGACATCCGATCTAACAGTGAGCTGTATGAGCTACTCAACGACATGGACTTTGTGCAGCGTATTAACAACCAACGGCTGTGCTGGCTCGGCAATATCGTTCGAATGGAGGAGGATGCTCCGGTAAGATGGGTATTTGATGTGGGGATTTGCGGAAGTAGGCGAAGAGGACAACTTTGTTTGCGTTGGAAGGACTAGATCGAGAAAGACCTGTAATCGTTTGGTGTGATCAACTGGCGTAGGCAAACGGGAAGCAGAGGCGCCTGGAAGAATGTGTTAAGACAGGCCGAAACCCACTAATCGGGGTTGTTAATGGCAAATTAAGTAAGTAGGTTAGGTTAGCTTAGGTTAGGTTAGCTTGTCTATTAAGACAACTACAGTACACGGAGGTCGAATTGACCCATTGTACAACGTCCTAGTTTCTCACACCACTTATATTGTGTGTGTTAATTTTATACATGAGTGGTGGGACCTACAGTTTAAAGTCGACTCCGAACGACAGATTTTAGAGAAACTTTTCATGGCAATTTTATTTTTACTCTCAGAGTTTTTGCCAGAAATCTGCTGAGAGGAAGTCGCCGAAGAAATACTTTTTGTATTTTGTCTTGATGTCTCGCCTGGGGCTCGAACCCTGGCTTTACGTCGAATAATAATAATCTTCAGCCAGGATTACGAACTAGCTTCGTACACTATCCATGCGGTGAATGTTAATTTTTACCCATAATTTGCGGAACTTTTCATAGCAATTTTATTTCACCTTTAAAGTTCTTGCTCAAAGACGGAAGTTGCCGAAATAATTCATCAACTTTCGTGTTGTTTGAGATGTCTGAGGTGGGGGTTCGAACTGTGGTCTCACGTGTAATAAGCCAACACACTACCAACTAGACTTCGACGACTTCATTTGCCGGCAATGGCATTTGTTACACTAGTTTTAATATCACAATTACCATCTAGCCCCACTGTGTATGGCCTGTGTGCGTAAATGTGCGTGCAGACCAATCAGTTGTACATGATTGAACATGATTTTAAAATGCAGGCAAAAATACATTTTCAAATAAAATTACAAAAACAAACAAAAAAGCAATAAAAATTTAAATGAAAATTTATAAAATGTTTTTTTTTTAAATTTTTTCTAAATTTTTTGTGAATTTTTTCCATGAGTTTTTTTTTTTTTAAAAGAAAGAAAAACAAAAACTATTAAAAAAAACCATGCACAGCTGTGTTTTGTTTTAAATAATTACAAATACATACACATACAGATGTATACATACAGATACATTTACATAAGCAATACACACCCACAAATGCTGTTGGTTTCTTATCATAAAGAGAGCATGAATGAATGAATTTTGCCGTGTACCTAACACGACAACATACAACATTTTTTTAACATTTTTTTGTTGTTGTTGTTGCTTAACGATTTACAAAGTTTTTTTTCATAAAATGTAGTTGTTGTTGTTGTTGTTGTTGCTTTAATATGTTTAGGTTACATTAGGTTAGGTTGTGTCCTTTAAAGATGCTGTTATTTACACATACTTTTACATAAAACAAGAGGAAAACTTACACACATACGTTGTTCTCTTTGAATTTTAAAAAATTGGAGCATAACGCAAAGAGCGCAAAGCAATTTTTTTGTGTGTTTAAAAACTCTCCTTAAAATTTAACGAAAGCAACATTGTTGCTGAAACATTTTGCAACATTCCATAACGTAAGAGAGTTTGTGACAAAATAAAAGAGAATTTTATTTACAGACATGTTGAAGCAACATGTTGTTGCATATAAACATTTTTATTTCTCTTTCGATTGTGTTTGTGTTTATAAACACAAGGGTTAGTTTGAAATTGAAATTGCTTTTTCGTTATCATTCATGCTTTTTATAAGCACAGCTGCGAGCCATAATAAAGAATTTATTAACCTGATGTGTTTGTGAATTTTAGAAATTTTCTAGTTTTTACCGCCTTCTACCTCTCTCTCTCTCTCTCTGTTATTCTATGTTTTTGCCTCTCTGTTATCTTTATGGTTTAGTTTTGCATGAATTTTCCTTTTTGTGGCGTTTTTTTAAATCATTTATTATGTATTTAGTATACCATCAGTGATATGATATGACCAAAAAGATACAACTACCTGAACAAAATGTAGCATCATTTAAAGCTTCAAGGTGGCTGTAGTAAATCAGTCGCACGCATACACACATGCAGGCTCAGGTTTAATTGAAAAGTTCACACATTTTTCCAGAAAATTATTTTTTTTTAAAATATTCAGTTTCGCAGTGACAAAAATTATGACGGATCCTCTAAAATTTTTTTTTTAAATTTAAAGAAAAAACGGAGAGCCATTCTTCTGACTTCTGTTTCAATTGTAAGAAAAAATTCATGCTTGGAGATGTTAATTTATGTTGATAGTATTCTAGTCGGTAGTGTGTAGGCTTATTAGACATGAAGCCTCGGTTTTAAACACAGGGCAGTCATCTCCAAAAAATTAAAAAATATTTCGTCGGCAACTTCCTCTCAGCAGATTTCTGGCAAAAACTCTGAGGGAAAAATAAAATTGCCATGAAAATTTTCTCAAAAATCTGTCGTTCGAAGGCGACTTTAAACTGTAGGTCCTGCCACTAATTTATCAAATTAACACACACAACATAAGTGGTGTCAGAAACTAGGTCCACAATCCTGACTGAAGGGTTGTAATGACCAATTGTGTATGTATGTAAGTTATATACTGTCAGTCCTCTTCATATGCACATCAGTCCGGCATAGCTTAACAATATTGTAAGCAATCTCCTGGCACCAACTAAGTTTAGCCTGGCCTGTAAAACGATTGAAGAATTTCCAGTCTAACAGTTATGCTCTGTAAAACGCCCGTGATTGTAAGCGCTATATTAGATTTGGTCAGTTTATTAGCAATGCAATGTCCTGGAATCCATATTCTCTGAATGCCGTGTAATTTCCCTTAAAATTCCTTATCTTTCATACACGAGTGTCGATGTTGACGTTCGTGAGAGACATGTGAGAGACATGGAATATAAAGGAAATGCATTTGACCCCTTGTAGGCAACTGTTTTCCTTACATAGTTCCATCTAGAACGCAACGGGTCTTAGTAGATGACTCCCCAGAGAAATTGAAAAACTTTGAGGGCCGTTCATTGAAGCTTAGCCAATGCTTGTGCCGGCTTCTTATAATTCCATCACAATCATTTTCACTTGATGTTGCTTTCTTTTTATCGCCAATTATTTGCGATATATGCGCCAACGTTGCTCCTTTTTTGTAATCAAAATTACAGGCAAGGAGATACCGAAAAGCTGTATAATACGACGTATTTTCTCTTTGCTGATGTCCATTTTGACTTCCTAATAAACTGCTGTAGAGGCTTGTGATCTAGTTTTCATTGGATAATGTTTTTACGTGGTGGGTTCCAAGTCCTACGTACAACTCTAATTAAAGTCCATAGGATTGGACTGCTCTGTACGCTGTAGTTAACATCTAGTGGGTGCTAGCATAACATCCAGGAGAGGAGGCTGCGTGTCAACTTGAATACAGTAAGAAAAGTGTGCCTATGTTGATTACAATCAAAAACTTTACCTTGATTGCATATATTCCAGTCCAGTTCTCTTTATTTTATTACAGTGTGACACGTGGTTACCCGCATCTATTTATTGAACATATGATGGATAATTTTCATTTTTTAAGTCCTTGTTGTTCCATATCGCTGCCACAGGTTCAAAATGCCGCAAGTATTTTCGTTTCTCTGCCGCTTACTCCCTCTCTCTCTCTCTCTCTCTCTGAGGCTAAGCAAGTAATTCTAAGTTTACTTTGCGTGGCCGTTATTTCCTATTTTCATTTTATTTTCGCATTTTTTGCCTTTTCTTTTGTCTTTCTGTTGTTGCTGTTGTTGTTGTTGTTGCTACTGTTACTGTTTATTTCTAATTACTTGGTCTGGTGTTGGTGGCCAGATGTGATACGATATTGAATCTCTAAAGTTGATGATGCTGATGATGATGGAGACCAATAATGTCTCTCTTTCTCTACACATTCACACATACACACATTCACACATTTTAAGTGAAAATATGTTGAAATTATCAATACATAATGAAAATTGTTTCAATGTGGCAATGTGGGTGTACAAGCCTAAATAAAACGATTTTATATCAACTTAAATACGTCACAGTTTTAGCATCTTTAGCATATGAAAACAAGAAAACAAGAAAAAAAAGATACAGAAAAAAGAGAAAATCAAGCAACAAAAACAAAAGGCCAACATATTGTGCTTATAATATGGCTTAAAGGCCGGAGAAAAAAATTAAAAAAAAGATTCTCTAATCAGGATTAAAAGGCCTATAATAACACCCAAAAGAAAAAGACCGGATATATACACACAGACACACATGCATATACGCTAACACATTTACATACGATACATACATGTATGTATGTATGTAAAGAGGCATAAATTAAATCACTTTCTATGATAAAGAACAACAACAACAACAGCAAACAAATTTGTATCGTAATAAGCAGAATTGTATTGAATATTGGCAATCCATAAATCATAAACCGATTTAATTTGCGGCAATTAGTAAATATTGTATGAAGCATATGATTTTGTTACCGGCTTGCTATTCTAGAGTAAAATATGTATGTTCTCCCTTACAATATCTTGCAAAATAATAATTTATGGCCTCTTCTACTTACATACATATATGCCAATATGCTGAGTGTAAAATGATGAGTAGTAAACCATTAAAGTCTTGAATTTATTTTCACCTTTTCAAGCATATGCTTAAGAAATCTTCTTCATCATCACCATCATCATCATCATTTCAGTTGTCAACATAATGATGTTCTTGCCAGTAGTGTATATGCTTGTTTTTTTTTGTTGTTGAAATTTTAATAATTCTCTACCACACCCGGCACAAACGGATGTTGTGGCGCCATCATATCCATGAAACCATTACATCCACTACACAGTCATACACTTACACACAAAAAAAAAAGAAAGTTCTTTGAAAAAGCTGAGGCAAAGAAAAACAAAACAAAACAAAACAATTTTCTTTTTTTTTTCTTAAAAACACATACACACTTACACTCAAAGGGAAAAGAAAAACAAGAAAAAGTCTAATTTTGTAAAAGAAAATCTTCTTTATTTTCTCTATTAACAATGCACACATACACAAATGCACACCAACACAAAAAGAGAAAATAACAGGGAAAAAAATCCTATACTCTCTCATTAAATTAATAAACATTTACTGCATGCAACATTGTTGCTAAACATTTTGTAAGGCATTAAAGTGTGCCAAGTTGAAAACCTCCATACATATTTACTTTTCTTTGAAAATGTTTTAAAATTGATTGTATTTTTCTCTCTGTAAACATTCGTTTAAGAAGTACCATCCAAGCGCAACGTTGTTGCTAAAAACTTTCCTGTAAATCATGTTTAATGGCAAGGGTTTGCAGTAAGGGTTGTTAGAGTATCCATATTTCTTTAGTATAGGCGTTGAAAAGTGTAAATCTTATGAATTTTAATAATCGTTTGACAACATAAGTCCTTGAATAAAATTTTAAATAGCAACTGGACATAAACATTATTTGAAATGCAATTTAAAAGAGGGTAAATCAGGTTAAAGGTGATTAACCTCTCAACTACTGGAATTTTTTTTATTATTTCAAGGGTCTCTTGCGTTTTGGAAAAAAGAAAACAGCAAGAAATATATCAGGGATAATTATTTCAGCATGGGCTTTGGAAAACTTCTGTAGACCACAATCCCTAGTCTGGACTACTGCAATACGATATTACTGCACAACGTCTTTTCTTTCACAGGCTGTATTGCGGTAACGACTTTGCAGATTTTCTCTAGTATTTGCAATGATTCCTGGATGACTTTTATAAAATTCTCTCCTTCACAACAAGTTTTCTTGAACAGTAGCATCACCTTCATTGCCTACCGTCAGTGTTTTACAGATTCGTGATTCTATTTCCATTCGATGTTCGCCAGATCTAGAGTACTTGAATGCAACCTGTTATGCAGTTACCTCTTCATTTGGACATAGATGGCGCCGTAGTCTAGTAGATAGTGTGTTGGCTTTTTAGACGTAAGGTTCAAACCCCAGGGTTCAAACATCTCCAACAAAACGAAACACGAATAAATGTGTATTTCCTTGGCGACTTCCTCTCAGCAGATTTCTGGCAAAACTCTCACAGTAAAAAGAAATTGCCATGAAAAGTTTCTCAAAAATATGTCGTTCGGAGTCGACTTTAAACTATAGGTCCCACCACTCATGTATAAATTAACACACACAACATTAGTGGCGTGAGAAGCTAGTTGTCAATCCTGCCTGAAAGGTTGTAATGACCAAGTATGTATGTATGTACGTGTCAGGTCGAAATTCGACCCACGGCCATTTGTATTTAATTGCATGAGAACTATACATTGAATTTCTGTTTTATTGTCAATCTTTCATTACTTAAGTGGCGTCAAACGGTTTTTTAATTTATAAATTTTATTCAAAAAATATATGTTTCTTCTATTTGTTTCTATCAACCCACTGTTTTTCCCTAACTTTAATGCAAACAATTAGAATTTGCTCTTGTAAACAAAGTTGCTACAATACATTCCAAGGTAAACATTTGTTTAAAACAAACATGTCTTGTATACATAATTTACCCTTATAAACATTGTTTATAAGCATATACTTTTCTTTTAAATTTGTTTCTCTTACAGAGAAATTAACTTCTAGAGGAAGAGACAGAGAGACAGAAATTATGCTCTCCGTTATGCTGTTAAATAATGGCAATTGGAAAACATGTTGCCACAAATTTAGCAAAGAGACAAAAACAACATCCCTGTTTTATTATCACTGTTGCTGCTACTACTACTAGAGAAGCATTCATTACAAAATAAACAGGCACACGAAGTTATGACGATGTCTTTCTACAACGATGGAGAGATGATGATGATGATGTTGTTGATGATGATGTTGATGACTACAACGACGACTACGACTACTACAGCGATAACAACGATGTGTGTCCCTATAATACACAGCCATATGACGAATAAAATATTTTTTTGCTGCAGCTCCCTGTGATGGTTTTTTCTTTTCCCATTCTGTGAGTTTTCAGAGGCGGTGGTGTTTTTGTTGCTGTTGCTGTTGCTAACATCAACACAATACACGACACATGCGACTGATATCAAAAAGTATCTGCTCCAAGATTTCACTATCTCAGTTGATATTCGTGTGTCGTTTTAGCAACATCAAACGCTTGTTATTTGTGGGGTGTTAACGAATTGTGAAACCCACACCGAAACGAACGAACATTTCTGTGCTGTGTTTCGGCCGTACACAGTGAAAAACAATATTTTTATGTGTTAAGAATCGCGTTCCGTGCAAAAGCTTATTCACACAAGCACACACACACATACATACGTACAATGCGTGTAAAGTGTGTATAATAAAGAAGAGTGTGTGTGGTTATAAATATATTTGAATATTATTATAACAATAAAAACAACAACAACAAAAATACGGAAAAGATTACAAAATGTAAGAAAAAATTAAATTTTAAGTGAAGTAAAGTGAAGAAATTGAAAAGAAAAAAAATTCATTAAAAATTCCTAACGGTAAACAAAAGAAATTCCCAAAATTTGGTTTTTAATTGTTAAGCCTTTGGCGGTTTAAATTATAGTAAATGTTTTGTTGTTGTACAGTGTGATTGCTCTTGAACAAAAAAAAAAAAAACGGTAACGGTTAGTCCCGTGTCTGTTCGGTTTGTGTGTCGTTCGCTTGATGCTAAGCTTCGCTCTTTAAATCATATGGTCATGTGTTTAACTGTTAACGGTATTGGTATTTGCATGTACTTACATCATGTATAAGTACATGGATGTGTAAGGGAGAGTGTGTGTATGCAAATTTATTTTTAACGCGTTTTTTTTTTTTGTTTTTTAATTGTGAAACAAACTTAGCTATTCGTTTGAGTGTTTGCTTGCTCGTGCATAGTGCGTAAAAACAAAGAAAACAAATTCAATTTAAATGAGAAATTATTCACGTGTATGTATGAGTGCGTACGAGTAGGTGATTTCTTAAGAGCAAACATCTTGGAAAGTAAATAAATACCTGAGCGTGTATAAGAGTTTTTAAATGTTGTTCTTCTCTGCTCTTAATTTAGCAGAATTTTTTTGTTTTATTTTTTTTTTCGGTAAAAATAAACAAAAAATTGAGAAATAAAATGAGGGAATAAAAAATGTTTTTTTTTTGTTTTAAAACATACAATTCAAATAGAAATGCTTTTTAGCTTTTAAAGTTGAAAATAAACAAAAAAATGCTCCAACAACAAGAATACAATTAATGAAAAATTTAGGCCAAATTAAGGAAAAACAAAAAACAAGAAAAAAAGAAAAGAAAATTAAATAAAAATAAAAATAAATTGGAAATTCCCCCCATTTAAAATGAAATAAAAAAAACCCAAAATTACAAAAAAAAAAAAACAAATCAAAAGAAAAAATATTTGTGTTTAAAAAAAAGTGTTTTAAAGTAATCAAAATCATTAATATTACTTAAAAATAAAAAAATGCAAATTCATTTAAAATAAAAATAGAAAAAGAAAAATACTTCTTTAGCATACGATTACAAGTGTATTTGAATGGCAATTTGTCTTGATTAAACAATTGCAAAGAAATTGAAAAAACGTAAAATAAAAAATCTTTTAAAAGAAAATTTATTGTTCCTTTTAAAGAAACTAAAAGCAGCTGCATTTCCATTATTATTTGCAACATCTTCTTCATAAAAATTTGTTTTTTTTCTTATTGTCATTGCAACATGATTAAGTGCATTTTTTATATTGACGCGTGCCAATAACAGCTTTTTATCATATGGCCTGTAAAGAAGAGGCAATAAATTATACTGGAGCCATAAATATTTAAGAAAAATAAGAAAATGAAAAAATATTGAATAAATAAAGTCATAAATTTAAAGAAAAGGAAAAAATTTTGAAAAAGAAAATTTCTATAAAAATATTAGAAAAAAGTGCTAAAAAATATTCAATCAAATTTAACAAAAATGTGTTGCTAAATTGTGAAGAAAACCTGAATGGATTATCGTTATAAAATCTACAAATATACCATCTTTAACTCCAACAAAATTTTCAGAAAACAAGGTGAGTAAAAAACTTGTTTCAAACTTTATTTTCATTTTCATTTGAATTCAAGTGGAGCCTCCACAATAGTTTACCGTCAACAGTTACACTTAGGTACTTAGGGATTCTTGCTCGCTTTGAAAGCCGGTCTCAAGACAAATTTTTAGATTCTTTAAATACAGAACCTTTGTTTTTCATTAAAAATCGTATACTTACAGTGGTTCAAACGCATAATTGGACATTAAATCTGAAATTATTCAAATTGTACTGACTTTCGATGGAAATACTTCTAAAAAATTCAAAAAATATATTTTTAAAACAAAATAAATAAATTTCATGCCATACGCTTGATTGGGGAGTCAAATATAAGGCGCTGTTTTAATACTTGACAGCAAGACCATTTGCTTTCATCACTGCTTCCAAACGTCAGGCCAACAACTGCACGAGATTGGCGTAAAACTCCATGATTGGGTTGTTTTATACATCCATTCTTGGTCATTACAACCCTTTAGTCAGGATTACCATCTAGCCTCTCCCATCACTGATGTTGTGTGTGTTAATTTTATACATGAGTGACCGGGGACCTACAGTTTAATGTCCAACGACAGATTTTAGGGAAATTTTTCATGGTAATTATAGTTGTACCAGAGGAATACTTGCCTGTGATTGGAAAAAGAAAGTTAATGGTGTTGGAAAAAAGCATAAGAGCAGAAGAATAAATTTTTGAATCGTATTGACGGTTTTCCTTTTTTCAGTTTCTCTAAAGCAGGAAAAGTCACTACAAGCCATTCCAGGGAGTCGAATGTTTTCCTCAATACGCGCTCAGTAAACGCAACATTTGAAAATGTTCCTCCTAAAACTTGCAACATTTTTTAATATCCATTTCTCAATGTAGATTTTTGTGTTTACTTGTTAAGCACTTCTACCGCAGCACATTTGTGTTAATCTAACATGGTTTACTAATCACAAGGACATTTCACAACCTGTTAAGGCTGTTTACTAAGTTGAGGAAGAGTCTTTCTTTGCCAATCGACTACTTAAATTGTATAGCTTCTCACACGACCACAATCTGTATGTGTTAATTCTATACATGAGTGGCGAGGCCTACAGTTTAAAGTCGATTCCGATTGACAGATTTTTGAGAAATTTTTTTGGCAGAGTTTTTGCCAGAAATCTACTGAGAGGAACCCGCCGAAGAAATATTTTTCATATTTTCGTTTTGATGTCTGACTACGGCAATTGTTGTTTCATTCTCGCCTTATTCCTTTTTCCAACCGCTCCACTGTGATGAAAGTGGATTTCTGAAGTTTGTGGGCGACTTGTTCACAAACATGCTTAATAATGTTGAGATCTGGAGATGGTGTTTGGAGTAGTTTTGGACAATTGTGAGTAAGAAATAGCTTTGCAACATGTGCATATGCTTGGGATCGTTGTCTAAGTAGAAATAATAGTTTTAACTTATCGGCACTTCGCTTCACATTTTGTTTTAAATTGTCCAAATATTGGAATCGATACATTTTACCCTCTGTGAAATGAATATTCCCTACTTCTGCACTGCCCCAACCACCTCATGGTCACTGTATAAGTCTGTGCAGTGCTTTAACATCAGCTAAGGAAACAATGTTGTTGCTCTTACCATTCCAAGGGAATATTATACGCTGATATGAGTACGTTTTTCAAATTAGCATCAACTTCTTCAGCGTCAATGTAATATTTTTTGTTTAAAGCTGTTAAATTAGCAGCAATTAATTGATCAATTTCCCGATGATATTTTTGAAAAGTTTCGTTATTGAATTCGTGTTTCCTCAAAAGCATTCCGTTTACCAAGTAAACACCATATTGCATCTTCCAAATAAATTTTTCCCACTGAATCATCAATATTTTGTACACGGTCTTTAATATGCCACCTAACCGTTTGAATCTATGTTCGAAGAAGATATTTTAAAAAATGACTCTTTTATACTTCTTAAATGAAAGTTATATTTTAAGCCATGGGATTCGATGTAATTTTTTAATATATAGAACTCAATCATTGCTGAAGCTAAAGCCAGCTTTATTTTACAAAATTTTTCCAGGAAATATGTTCGTCTTTTAAAGGGTGTTTTTTTTATAGAGGTATAGAACTTTAAGTTGCAATAAAACAACGATGGATTATTCGATTGACATGAATTTTATTTATCCGAAAGATAATCTTGTGGCATTACATTTTAAATATGATTTCTGGCATATGACCGTCACGGCTGGCGCGGATGTAGTAAAATCTGGACGTTCAATTTTCGATGACTTTTTCCAACAGTTGTGGCCGTATATCGGCAATAATACGGCGAATGTTGTCTTCCAAATGGTCAAGTGTTTACCGCATAGACCAATGACTTTACATAGCCCCACAGAAAGTAGTCTAGCGGTGTTAAATCACAAGATCTTGAAGGCCAATTCACAGGTCCAAAACGTGAAATTAGGCGGTCACCAAACGTGTCTTTCAATAAATCTATTGTGGCACGAGCTGTGTGACATGTTGCGCTGTCTTGTTGAAACCACATCTCCTGGACATCATGGTTATTCAATACAGGAATAAAAAAGTTAGTAATCACGGCTCTATACCGATCACCATTGATTGTAACGTTCTGGCCACCATCGTTTTTGAAAAAGTACGGACCAATGATTCCACCAGCCCATAAAGCGCACCAAACAGTCAGTTTTTCTGGATGTAACGGTGTTTCCACATACACTTGAGGATTACCTTCACTCCAAATGCGGCAGTTTTGTTTGTTGACGTAGCCATTCAACCAGAAGTGCGCTTCATCGCTAAACAAAATTCGCTTATGAAAATCGTGAACAACGGTAATCGCGTTTTGGGCCCATTCGATGAATCTACGCCTTACTTGATGATCGTTTGGCTTCAAATCTTGCACGAGTTGGATTCTGTAAGCACGCAAACCAAGATCCTTCCGCAAAATCTTCCATAAAGTGGATGGACACAGATCCAATTGCTGTGCTCGATGGCGGATGGACTCATTCGGGTCTTCCTCAATGTTACGCTCTACAGCAGCAATAGCTTCTTCTGTACGCACCGTACAGCGTCTCTGGGGATGCTAGTTATCAATAAGAGTAAGCGTGGTGCGAAAACGTTCCATGGTTAATCGAATTAACTGCTCTGATGGACGATTTTGTCGACGATAAAATGGACGTAGTGCGCGTTACGTTTTCCGCACAGAACCATTATTTTCAAAATAAAATTGCACTATTTGCAAGCGTTGTTCAGGCGTGAGTCTATTCATGATGAATTGCCAAACCAAACTGAGAATAAATCACTTGACAGCTGTTAAATCGGTCGCCATCTTGAAAAGTAAGGCCAACTTAAAGTTCTATACCTCTGTAAAAAACACCCTTTACTTTACCATGTCGGCAATGATTTGAGTAGAGAACTTAAGCGTATTGTAATTACTTCCAACCTACCAACAACTCGATATATTACATCCATTTTGTAAGAGGTTAGTAGAGGATAGGAAAGACAGGCAGTTTCTTTGAAATCAAAGCCCATTTAAGCACACACAGTGGTTCGATCTGAAGTGATACCACATAGACTGATTGACGAGCCCTAATTAACAGTCAAGCCAATCTGCTTTTCGCATGACTCCCATGATCAAGCTCTTAAAAAAGAGTCCTAAAATTTATTGAATTTAGTGATCGCTTCGATATCTTGTAACGCCAGCTGCGTTATTTACCAAATGAGAGCCGTCTGTGTTTACCCAGACGAAATTCGTGAAATTATCAACAATATCTGCAGAAATCTGAATTCTGAAAGTTAGTGAACTTTCCCTCATGTATACACATTACACAATGTCGCGGGAAAATTAGTAGAGTGACAGACATGTTCTTACGATTAAATTAAATTAGCCGATTGGTAAAAGCAAGATTCCAATAACTTATCCAATAAAAAAAAACTACTTCTTCGACAGCCTTTTGAAGGTAACAGGTTGTGACATATCCTTATGATTAGTAAACCATGTTAGATTAACACAAAACTGCAGCAATAGAAGTGCTTAAAAAATAAACAAAAAAATCTACATTGAGAAACGGATGTAAAAAAAATGTTGCAAGTTTTAAGAGGAACATTTTCGAATGTTGCACTTACTGAGTGCATATTGAAAAAAACTTCGAGATCTAGATATGACTTGTAGTGACTTTTTCTGCTTTAGAGAAACTGAATACATCAATACGGTTCAAAAATATATACTGCTGCTCATATGCTTTTACCAGCGCCATTAACTTTCTTATTCCAATCGCAGGCAAGTATTCTTCTGGCGGAACTAAAATTGGCATGAAAAGTTTCTTAAAAATCTGTCGTTCAAATACGACTTTAAACTGTAGATCCTGACACTCATAAGGTGTGCGAAGCTAGGTTGTAATCCAGACTAAAGGTTTGCATTGCCAAATTAAGCAAGTAAGTAAGAGGAGGTATCAGGTTATAATATGTGTATTACCAAAGAAAACCTTGCAAGCTAAGCTTAACATGTAATCAAAATTAATTTTCTTAATTTTCTTTTCCGTCAATTAAATTCTTCTGTTTCCAAAATTTGTTTTTATAATTAAAAAGGCAGTAGCAGCATCAGTTTTCTCCCTTAAACTAAACTTAAGAATCTTCTTGAATTTTGTAACCGAAAACAAGGTAAAATAAGAATTTATTGTTCACAGTTGCCAATTATTGACTTGTTGCTTTTGTTTGCTGAGTTTTTTTGTCATCACTTCACATCACTTCTTTTCCTCTACCCCCTGAAAAATTTCGTTTCTTTTTTTTGACAGAAGAGAAGCAAAAATTCTTTCCTAATTGACTTTAATAAGGAAAATAAGGATGAGAGAAAAAGAAATTCAAGACAAAGGAAATAATTACGAATAAATTTCTCTTATAAATACAATATTTTTTATTTGTTAGCCTAGCTAAATTGTTATTAACCTAGTTTACTAGGAGGTTTTTGTTTCTTTTTCGCTCTCCCTCTCCCTCTCTTTCTCGCTTTGCTTTTCTTTACCTATTTTCGTCAAAAGGAAGTTTTTTTTTGCGTCTATTGAGTTGAATTGACTGGTAATTTTCGACTTTTTTTCTTTTATGTTTTGTTTTATTTGCCAATAATTGTTATTTGTGTTCATGGGCTTCATGTTATTGTTAACATGGCTAATAAGGTTTTACCAGAATATTTATGTACAATGGCTCGTTAATTAATAGCAAACACACTGCAAAAGTTTTATTTTTCAAACGAAAAGAAAAGAAAAACTCCATGGGCAAATTTTCGGTGAAATGATTAGAAAAAGAGACATAGAAAAGGCCACACAATTGGAGGATTATGTGGTAAGGGAGGAGGTTAATAAACAAGAAACATCTGCCTCTGAGACAAGACTCATATAACCTTTAGTGCCATTAGTAATTAAGCAATTGAAAATATAGTGAATCAAAGATGAACCGTTTTGTAGTCCTCACTATAATGCCGGCTACAGCAGTCAAACATTCAAGTGTGAGTCTGTTTTCGAAAACCTTTTTCTACACCCGGTCGATGCAGCTCTACTTCTACAGGAGTCACTGTCATCACGGTCGTTAATTAATACCAAATTAACCAATTTTTTACCATTAAATAGGCGGCATATCTGCTGTGCCATGTCACATGTACGTTCATTTGATCCTCATAACCGCCCAGCCACTCTTAGCTCACTGGCAGCCCTATAAACCTCAATGTAATCTACAACACAACATAAGTGGTGTGAGAAACTATGTCGTAATCCTGACTGAAGATTGTAATGACCAATTATGTATGTATGTATGTAATCTACAACACATGAGCACGTATACCGAATACGTTGGAATATTAAATGGAGTCGGGGTTACGACCTCACTTCTCGCACCACTTATGTTGTGTGTGTTAATTTTTTTATGCAGGAATAGCGGGACGTACAGTTTAAAGCCGACTCCGAATGGCAGTTTTTTTTTGGGAATCCTTTCAAGGCATTTTTATTTACTCTCAGGGTTTTTGCCAGAAAAATCGCCGAAGTAGTCATTCGTTTTGTTGGAGATGTCTGACCTGGGGTTTGAACCGAGGTCTCACTTCTAATAACCCAACACACTGCCTACTAGTCTACGGCGATAGATTCTTAAAGTCATTTCCAAACTAACTAACAACTTCTGATTAACCGCTCTTGAAAATCACTCTGAGAGCTTCTCATTTAAAGTAGGACTCCAGAATCAAGCAGAAAACCAGTCTAAAACCTTAATAATTTTAATGACCGATCAGAGTTCCATTAATCGTAGTTCTATTGGTTAAATTTAAACCATATGAGAGAAATCTGCATCGACTAAATATTCCACATTCCCAGCACGAAATTATCGATCAGCCAATACAGAAGTGTAACCGTGTGACTTAAAGAAGTTCTTGTTAATTACCACCAGAACATAAACTGAAACGTCATGCCAAACAGCCAAAAAATACTGGAGGCATTAGGATTGCCAAAGCATTGGCAATATTTAAGACACCTTTACTTACTTGTGTAATTGATCATTGCAATGCTTTAGTCACGATTACAACGCTTTAGCTTCTCACACCACCCATGTTGTATGTTTTAATCGTATGCTTCAGTGGCAAGATCTACAGTTTAAAGTCAACTCCGAACGATTGATTCTTTTGACAAACTTTTCATGGCCATTTTATTTACTTTCACGGTCGAGAGAAAGTCGTTGCAGAAATATTTTCTCAAATTTCGTTTTGCACGAGATATCCGAGCCGAGGTTTGAATCGCGGCTACGCATGTAATAAGCCAACACACTGCATACTAGACTACGGCTTCCGATGTATACGTTGTTGCTAATTATAAGCCCTAAGTTAGGATTACTTCTTTGCTTCTCACGTCTCTCATGTTAAGTGATTGGTAAGACCTACAGTTCATAGTCGACTCCGAACGACAAATTTTAAGAAATTTTTTTCTACAAACGGCCAGTGGATATCTATAAAGGTTTTTATTGAGAAGAGTTTAACTCTATTTGGTATAAAGTTGACGAAAGACTTTATAAAAGATATGATGCCACCACGAAGAAGAGTCTCTATTGACCACATTCAAGACAGCATGGGCTTTACGCTGTTCTGCAAGTCATCGAACAAGATTTCAAATTACTCGGCACTTTTTTAAAGACGATGAGCAGGATTACCCAAACGTAATGGAATTTCTGTAAGCATTTGCATAAATTTTGTGGTATGTTAGGTCCGAGTGTTAGCTCTGATTTCACAAAGCTCACTTGAGCACGCATAGCGGCCCGTTGTGATGCCACGGGTGAACGCAGTCCCTATACTGACCAAGTTCCACCGAAATCAGGGAAGGGGAAGAAGTTGGTCAGCGCAAGGGCTGCACATCAAAAGCACGTCTACCCCATACTGAAAAACCAGCCAGAAAGTTTGATGAACGAAGCTATATCCTTGATATCAATAGATGATAGCTCCGTCAAGCTGGCAACAAATGGAGAGCGAAATAACCTATTTCTACACCTAGCAAGAGACGGGCACTGACAAAGAAAGTGGATAACAGTCTCCTCTTCCTCAGCGGATCTGCATCTATGGCAGAAGTCGTTAAATGGGAGCCTCATTCTCTCCGCATGTCTACCCATAACGCACTGGCATGTAAGCACGGCCACTGTGGTTGTGGACACGTCACGACCAAGACCAAGTAAATTGTGTGTGCTATAAACGAATGTACGTTCCGTTACGTTTCGTGAACGTTCGGCTAATACAAACTAAAATCTAGTGGCTGCCAATAGATAAGTTTTCAAAAGCGGTAACATAATGCCTTCCATATATTTATTGGAACCACATTCATCTGTATCTTTGTTTCTAGAGGAGCAAAGTGAATATCATCTCCACAATGCAATGTATTCATTGGGGCCATCCTTATAATGCCCTACTCTTATGCTATTCTTATAATACTCTTATAATACTCTTATACTATTCTTATACTACTCTTATACTGCTCTTATACAGCTCTTGTACTACTCTAATACTACTCTTATACTGCTCTTATACTACTCTTATACTATTCTTATACTACTTTTATACTGCTCTTATACTACTTTTATACTACTCTTATACTGCTCTTGTACTACTCTAATACTACTCTTATACTGCTCTTATACTGCTCTTATACTTCTTTTATACTACGCTTATACTACTCTTGTACTACTCTAATACTACTCTTATAGTACTCAGACTTTTAAATCCACCTAACCTTAGGGACTTTTTTCAGCCTGTTTTAGGCGTTTTACACTTCTTTTGATGAAATCATTGTAACTGCATCATGCTCATTTGCACCAGAGGCATTCCTTCTTCATTTATTTTTTTATTTCATAAAGAAAACAAATTCTTCTTTTGGAAAATATTTTTTTAAAAAATAACACAAAAAAGAAAAAAATCTTTCTAAAACAAATTTGCCATGAAGCATAGAAAATTTCTTGCATCACAGTGAAATTGAAACGATAAAAATAATTTTTTATTCCTCTTTTCGAAAAAAAAAAAAAATCTTGCAACAATGTGTTGTTGTATTGAGTATTGTTGTTTTTGTAGAGTGTCGTCGTTATAGAGAAGTAATTTTCATAAAAAATATCACCATGGCAACATGGCAGCTCAATCAACTGCACTGAGTTTTTTTTTCAATTTCAATTCCTTTTTTTCCACGATTTTATTTTTCCTGTTCATTTTTATTCGTTTTTTTTATTGTTTAATATTACGAATTTCCATAGTTATGTGACAGTTTTTTTTTCTCCCACTCTCTTCCAATTTTCTAAAAAAAAAAGCTGGTTTGGTGGTAAAAGAAAAATTCTGTTTGAAAAAAAAAACCGAAAATTGGTCAAATCAATGTGTTCAATTGATCAAAGCGAGCATTGTTTTGTTAAAAAAAAAACTTAAAAGGAAAATTAAAAAAAAACCCAAAAACTGAAAACAATTAATGGCAACAAATTGGTGACACCATTGTCTGGCAATACCATTTAACTGTAGCATATATTCTGAAAATCAGTATACCTTCTCTAGAATTTTAAGATAAAAATTGAACAGTTTTGATGGCATTTGTTGGACGAAATTTTTCTTTAATTTATTCGGATTCTCTAAAAAAATTTTTAACTGAAGTTATTCATTGAAATGAAGAATTTACTTTGTTGCGGAAAAAATTATTGATTACCTGGCAACACTATGTTTCATTGCCAACTATTTGTGTTTTTTGAAGCCTTGATATGAAAAGAAACTGAAAAAAATGAATTTGTTAAAAAAAAAAATTGCAAAAATTCCATAAATCTGTCCATGAATTGCATTTTCATTTGAACTATTCTACAAATTCGCCTCAAGTGAATATTTCTTCTGTTCAAACCAAACGAATTTTTTCATTAAAATCGGATGCTTTACAATTCCATCATTGTAGGTCTGTAGTCTATGGTTTGTTTTTTTTTTATCACCAAGCAAGTTTTGCTGACTGCGACATTTTGAACATTTATGTTGGGACATTAAGCACAACATTTTTTCCTTCTGAATCTGAATATCGTAGGCTATACTTGTCAGTGGAAATTTCAAACCCATTAACTGATATGCCAGCAGGTGTTTTCTTTTTGGAATGCATTAATTGCTCAAAGGCTTGAAAAAGACAGGCAGAATCCTATAGGATCGTATGTCTATCACAAACATACCTGCCAGATAAATGAGGTACCAAATCGTCAAATATTTGAAAAAAATTGTCAAAATCGTCAAAGACGTTTGCTGAAATCGTCAAAAAATCGTCAGAGATAATAAATAATTTAAATTAAAAGTTTTTAAAAACCAAAATTAATGCTATTGTAGTAAAACATATGAAGTCAATTTACATACATATGTACATATCTGAGTTCAAAAATAAAACATTTAAAGAAATTTTTTTTAGAAATTAAAAACTAGCCTCGCTCATCTTCATTTATTAATTTTTTTTTCCGAAAAAGGGTAAAATTTTATATCATTTTCAGGAAAGAATTGTTTAAGGTTTAAACGATCTATCCCAGTGTTGTTTAATGACACATAAGCGCAGCTTTAATATTGCATCATTTAAATCTATGGGTGGTGTAAATAGTAAGGAGCCAGAAGCTCTTACTGAGCATGAAAATTCAGTGTAGTGTTGGCTTCAAACGACACATTTTTCAACTCCTTCTTAAGATCTTATGATCTTACTATTTACACCATTTATAACCGACGGAGAATTGAATACATCTCTCATGTATAAGTCGGTGCCTGTACGTCTATTTTGAGGTTTCTCCATCGTGTATGTACAGGAGAGGCCATAGTAGCTCGTTAATGATGGTAGTGTATCCTACTCCATTTAATCATTGGAGTATTGTTGCAGTGTGGTTTTTGTTTCACTATTCTATCGCTTCGGCAAAAGGGTTTTGCTCAAACAAAATAAGGGGACTTGTACCCAAAAATCATATACCTACGTAAAGCTCGTCTTTCTCGCCCACCACTTCCTTATGGGGTCGATTGGCCAGTGGATAGCACACTGCATTACAGAAAAAAATACGTTTTTTAGTCGGACTATTCGTATGTGGAACTCAATTCCTGCAGAGGTCTATCCTGTCACTTATGGTGTAAAAATATCTAGGCTTAGTGTCCATAAGCACTCTCTTTCTCTCTTTCCTTCGTCCCATAACATATTTTCATGGTGCCAAACACAATGCCGTCCATCCCCTGATTGTTGGTCGTACGAAACAAAATAACGGCGCGTTCCTTTGTTCTTGCGATGATAACATTAGAAGCTATACTCGAATTTTTAAAATTGTCTGCAACCACAATTGATAAATTACTCTCAACTACGAGGTTATTTAGGGGTTCTAATTTTTTGGCTTTTAGGGGATTAAAAAGGCATAAACTACAGAAAAATCATCACAGGTATTCGAAAGTAACTTAAAGATATAATACTTTACTCCTTGTTTGTCACATACATACATAATTGGTCATTACAACCCTTCAGTCAGGATTACGATCTAGTTTCTCACACCACTTATGTTGTGTGTGTTAAATTTTATACATGAGTGGCGGGAGCTACAGTTTAAAGTCGACTCCGAACGATAGATTTTTGAGAAACTTTTCATGGCAATTTTATTTACTCTCAGAGCTTTTGCCAGAAATCTGCTGAGAGGAAGTCGCCGAAGAAATACTTTTTGTATTTTATTTTGATGTCTGGCCTGGGGCTCGAACCCTGGCATTTCGTCTAGTAAGCCAACACATTACCTGCTAGTCCACGGCGACTTCACTCCTTGTTTTTACTAACATAAATTTCCAATAGTAACAATTGCAAAGTAAATACAAAGCTTAAAGTGGCTTCTAATATACTAAAGTAAAGAAAATGATGTAAATTTTTAATTTCCAAAAATCGTCAAAATAAGGACATAAATCGTCACATTGTCAAAATGATACTTTTGGAGCTTAAAATCGTCAAAATGACGATAAATCGTCAAATCTGGCAGCTATGATCACAAAACCTTTACTTTAAGTGAAAAAAAGGTTAAAAACAATTCTATAAATACGACCAGCTCTTGATTTACAAGAGCATTTAAACATTTGTGGCCTATCTGCCAGTGTCCAGTTGTTTCCGTAAAATAGTGCGTGAAAATTTAGTCTTGAAACTTGAATGTAAAAAACTCTTTTTGTAGCATTTTTTTCGGCGCCTTACGATCGTAACCTTCTTTCCTCTTTCAAACGTCTTCTTTCTTCCACGCAATGCTAACAGGTCATCTCCTGAGAGATTTTCAAAAATTGTAGGCGACAGGTTACTTAATCGCTTAATTGGTTATTACAACCCTTAGCCAAGTTTACCACCTAGTTTCTGACACCAATCATGTTGTGTGTGTTAATTTGGTAAGACTCCGAGCTACAGATTTTTTTGTGAAACTTTTCATGGCAATTTTATTTCAGTTTCAGAGTTTTTTCTAAAAATCTGCTGAGAGGAAGTCGCCTAAAGAAATATATTTTTTTTCATATTTCGTTTCGTTCTAGATGTCTGGTGTGGGGTAACAAGATTCGTTTATGAAATTTTCTTTCTGGTTAAAATTTTATTGTCTCTTTAAAAATACATTCAAGTATTTTCCTCAGGACCTTCCCTAAATGCTGGTTGTACAAAACCGCTATAATGCTTACGGCTATAAAGCCTTTCCCCGCCAATCATTTTGACTACATTCAGGGCAGATTTAAATTTTTCATTTTCTTAAATCCTTTACACAAACTACTGAACTTTTTTTTGGAAATCTTTTTCGGGTTTTTGTTTTTGTTTTACTTCACCAGAATTTAACGAAGTAACGAAGAAAAGAGAATAAAAAAATTTTACTGTCGCTCTCTCACTTTCGATAAAATTACAATAAATTTAACCTACTTTTTCTCTCTAGAATCCTTAGCAGAAGAGGAAAAAAGGAAACAAATTTTGTCTAAATTTTCTGGTATTTATTGTTGTTGTTGTTATAGTTGGGATATCTATCAAAATCCAAAGAAGAAAATTTTGTGTCTAAATGTAGAGTTTAATATTTCACAATGACATAAACTCACTCACTCTCTGTATCACTGCCGCTCTCTCTCAGCCTCTTAGAAAAAGGAATTCTTTTTTTTGTGACAACACTTTTCATGCTGTCACTTAAAACCAAAATAAAACTAAAAAGCTTGGGACGTAAAGCGTAAGAAAAAAATTTTAAATAAAAAATGAAACGAAACGAAAGGAAAAAGACTCTCTAAACACTATCAAAATTATACACAGTAAAGTTGAAATTTTAGTAACGTTTTCTATCTATGTTCGGGAATAGAAGCAGAAAAAACAAACAAAAAATTTTTATACAATGTTTCATTTTCGTTTATAATAACGGGTTATCCATTTAGTGGCAGGATTAGTCCTGCGAACCAAGGAGTTGGCAGGATTACAAAGAAAATAGAAAATTTGTATTGATTGAATGGCCTATCCTAACTGTAATGCCACTAACAGATGTGATCAGCTCTTTAAACATTACAATGGAAATCAAAATACAAAATATGCAGTATTTAGCCACACGTTGTGCTTAATTGCTGCTCTAACAGAAGCGATATTTTCGGCACTGCTTACGTTTTAAACACTGAAGGGCTGATCACATCTATGACGCTATGATGATATTTTGCATTTGGATTTCCATTTTAATTCAAATAAATTCGGACTTAATCAACAAGTAATGCCGGCTGACCATACACAACGCCTTAGGTATATTACCAAAATGTATCAATACAAAGTTTGTATACAGTTCTACTACTGTATATAAACTATGTAGATATGCAAAGTAATCAAACAATGCATCAACTATAAATCCGATGCCTAATTGATTTTTTGACTGCATTAGAAATGCACATTGACGACGTTTTGAAATAGAATACATAGTATATATTTTGTACAGCGGCATTATGAAACACGATACTTTGTTCAAACACAAAGGAACTCAAATTTTGGAATGCAGCCATACTGTCTGAATGCTAAAGCAACAGGCTTTCAATGGAGATTTTTTAAACAAAAATTTGCTCAGCGATGAGGCCCACTTTTCACCACGGAGTTTAGGTCAACAAGCAAATTATTGCATATGCGGCTCGAAGCAACCAGTAGGGAAGGTGGTAAAGTCCTTGTAACTAGAAAAAGTTGCTGATTTGGTCTGTATTATAATCTGGAGGTGTCACGGCATCGTATTTATTTGAAAATGAATATGAAAGCAATGTTACCGTCTATTCAGAGCACAATGGCTGTAGAATACCCTCGTTTTTTTACAAATTGAAAATTTATTTTGAAGATGGTGAGACCAAACTGTCGTAGAGTAGTAGGCAGTGTATGGGCTTATTAGACGAGAACCTGTTGTTCAAACCCCAAGGCAGACATCTCCAACAAAACGCAATATGAAAAAATATTTCTTTTGCCGACTTTCTCTCAGCAGTCTTGTGTCAAAAACTCTGCGTATAAAAATAAAATTGGAAGTCGCCGTTGTCTAGTAGGGTAGTGTGTTGGATTATTAGACGTAAAGCAAGGGTTCGAGCCCCAGGCCAGACATCAAAACAAAATACAAAAAGTATTTTTTCGGCGACTTCCTCTCAGCAGATTTCTGGCAAAAACTCTGAGAGTGAATAAAAATTGCTATGAAAAGTTTCTCAAAAATATATCGTTCGGAGTCGACTTTAAACTGTAGGTCCCACCACACATGTATAAAATTAACACACACAACATCAGTGGTGTGAGGAACTAGGACGTTGTACAATGGGTGGATTCGACCTCCGGTTACTGTACTTGTCTTAATTGACAAGTACACGTCCTCTAACCTAACCTAACCTAAAACAAAGTTGAAATGAAAAATTTAAAAAAAAATTCTGTCGTTCGGAGTTTTTGACTTTAAACAGTAGATCCCGCCACTGATTAATAAAATGAACGCACACAACATTTGGGGTGTGAGAAGCTAGGTTGTAATCCTGACTTAAGGGTTGTAATTACTATTTCGGTAAGTAAGTAAGTAAGCTTATGAACTGGCCGCACAAAACGATTGAGTTCATCTTTATTGAGTGAGAATGAATAATTTTAGGTTTTGGAAACGTCTTTTGGCCACCAAGATCATGCGATTTAACACCGTCTGACTTTTTTTTGTGGGTTTACGTCAAAGACTTATGATAGATTTTGCCGAATGTTCATGGAACGTACAAGTTGCCAAGGTCTAGTAGGTAGTGTGTTGGCTTATTAAACGTGAGGCCTCGCTTCAAACCTCAGGTCAGACATTAAAAGGAAAATATGAAACGAAATATTTCTTCGGCGACTTCCTCTCAGCAGATTTCTGCCAAAAACTCTGAGAGTAAATAAAAAATTGCCATGAAAAGTTTCTCAAAAATCTGTCGTTCGGAGTCGACTGTAAACTACAGGTTCCGCCACTCATTTATAAAATAAACGTACTTAGGACATAAGTGATGTGAGAAACTAGGCCGCAATCCTGACTAAAGGGTTGTAATGACCAATTATGTATGTATGTATGTCATTGAACGTAATGGAACGTAGGTTCGTTTTTAGAATATAAAAGCAATGACAGTGATTATCAACCCGTAATGTAATTTCGGTAGGCATTTGCATTGCTTTTCATATGTTAAAAACTAACGTACGTTTCCTGAACGCTTGGCTGTTACTAATTAGCCTATGCGGATAAACCTGTAACGTTAGGGAATTTGAAAACCAACATCGAGATACAGCGTGAAATATGAAAAAAAGTATTCGGAAACTAGCTACTTAGACTGTCATTTAAATGTTAAGATTAATACATTATTTATGTGTATTTTATTTCACTTTCGTTTTGAAAACGAAGACTAGATCACCCTTTATTTCTCCCCCCCCCCATTCGAAAACATTTTAGCCCAAGAGTAATGGTTGGGAAAAGAAAACACGGCTGAAATTTTTTTGTAGTGAAAGAAAGTTTCGTTTCGTTTTCATATTAAAAAAAACCAAAAAAGAAGAGCGAAAAACTAGAAACAAAATGAAATATTATAAACAAATTTTTATATCCTTTTTGTAAGGGGAATTCACTCTCTCTCCCCTTATTCCCCCATATAACTGTATACACTTTAACGTTTAATACTCGTATTCACATTCGTGCTGCCATGTGTGCCTTTGCTGCATGGCACTTCTCTTTACTCGCAAGCATACAGCGTTTTTTTTTCTTTCACTACTTCTGTGTTAAATTTGTCGTCAAATATTTTTTTTCTCCTAAAACATACAATTTTCATATTATTTTTTCTTTTTTATTTTATTTTATTTCATTCCATTTTATTTTATTATTTTGGTAAATAAAATATAAATTCGGTTTTTTTAATGTTTTTGATACAGTTTTTCCCAGTTTAAACGTTAATACACCCCATGATGGTGTATTGAGAAGAGTTTTTAGTGAATTTAAATAACTTGAGCATGAATTTCATTTTGGTAACAATTTTCGCTTTAAGCCTTTACAATTTTAAACGTTTTCAAATAAAACATTGTATTTAAATACAGTAGGCCTAAAGGAGTTCATACTATTATTTCATAGAAAATAATTTCACGAATATTTTACTATGTTTAGTTCACATATTTGCTTTACAATTCTCTCCCATAGAGAAATATGGAATATTATTTCATTCATATGCCTGCCGCAGCTGGCTCACTGTATCCCATTCGAACGGGCCAATTTTCGTGCAGTTTTTCAAGTGCATGGGATTGTATCACGGCAATGGCATCACGAATGTTGGCCTTCAAATACACAATTGTCTTTGGTTTGTCGGCATAACACTTTTCTTTAACGGCTTGCCACAGAAAATAGTCTAACGGTGCCAAATCGTAACGTCTTGGCGGCCAATTGACATCACCATTTCGGCTAATTCAAGGACCATCAAACGTTTGACGCAATAAATTGATTGTGGCATGGGATGTGTGTAGCAAGTTGCACTAACCTGTTGTAACCAAACATCGTTCACATCAATACCATGAGAATGGGTACAAAAAAATCATTTATCATGGCCTGATATATGTCTGGATAGGCCGTAATGGTTGCGCCGTCCTTATTTTCGAAGAAATATGGGCCAATGATGCCTTCGCTCTAGAAGCCGCACCAAACAGTCACTCGTAATTGGCTTCCGTCAGACCAGGTGTGGATTTTCTGAGCCCCAAATATGCCAATTTTTTTTTTTATTAACGTACCCAAAAAGATGAAAATGAGCTTCATCCGAAAAGATGATTTCTTTGGACAAAATCGATATTATCGTACAGTTTTTCGTTGGCCCAATAAATCCCAACGTTGCTCGAGCATAAATCAATGCACTACGTTCAGTGGAGATAGTATTTTGAATTTTGTGACAGAAATAGGTAGGTAGGTAGGTAGAGGTGGCTACCCATCCAAGAAAAATTCTTGGATGGACTCGCTTAAGCCGCATTGGGACCATTGTGCTACCACAGTTATCCGCTATCTCCTAGTCTCGAAACCACTCGGAGCTCCTGATGAAGCGATTTAGGCTGCCAATGTCAATCCTTGACAATTCCTCCAGATCATCCATGTAGTAAGTACCCAAGTACTTCCTTCTCCTTTGACAAAGAGCCGGGCATGTATCCAGCAGGTGAAGGACAGTCTCCTCTTCTTCCTCATCTCTGCAGCTTCTGCAGAAGTCGTTAGCAAGGTGTCCAAGACCAATGCGCCTCGCATGCGTACCCATAATGCAATGCCCCGTAATGACACCGATAACTACACTGAGCGCGCCTCTTTGGAGTTTCATTGTGCGCCCCTCATCCAGCCTTGGCCAGATTTTACGAGCCGTTCTACAAGTGTCCGAGGCCGCCCACATGTCGTTAATGGAATCTACGATCGCATAGATTCGAAATAACCGATGGTTTAAATTTAAACCAATAGATTCTGTCATTAGGTTCACCATTTTCGGGTGACTACCTGGAGCTTTCGCTCCAACATATCGGATTGATTACAAAATTTTTGAAATCCTTAGGCTGGTAACACACAAAACGTGGCGCCTGCTTGCCACCACCAGTTAACACTTAAAAATTTGTATTTAAATAAACCTTCTGTCACTTTCAACGTACCCTTAATCGTTAACAATACTTGTGCTGTAATACTCCACATAGACCTCCTTTAGTATAAAAAACTTCTGGGAAAGTGATTTTCTCATGCTTAAAACTCATCTGATAAACGATATATTCTTGCAATTAAGGCTTAAATTACTCCTGTAGGCACTATTTGGTCTTAAGAATTTCCGACACGCTGTCTTTCAGCATAACTCTCAGCTTTTTTAGGATTGAAGATTGCCTAAGCATATCTGCGTTTCGTTATGATTACTTTGAGTAAATAGTGTATCAAGCCCGGTGAATATGGCGACTCTGAGACATAAGGCAATTAAAATATATCTCTGGAGCAGCTCCCTTTGAACTTTTCATCAAGATTTTTTGAATTTCCTAAGTTCTAATAATAGTTTAAGATGACGTATATAAACGTCAAATTCTTGGCTTTAATTTTTACACGAAATACTTGGAATTTTTTGGCATTATTTTCAAGTGACAAACATCAACATGTTACCATATAGCAGAGATGGTGTTTATGTCAATGTTTTTTTGCAATGTTTGATGGTAACTTGATTTCCTGCAATTCGTCTGCATGACGTTTATAAACGTCAAATACTTGGCTTTAATTTTTACGTGAAATCCTTAGAAATTTTGAATTGATTGTTTGGAATTTTTCTCAAATGGCACGTGTTTTTCAATGTTTAATAATGTTTGACGGTAACTTGATTTCCTACAATTCGTCTGCATGACGTTTATAAATGTCACATACTTGGCTTTAATTTTTACGTGAAATCCTTAGAACTTTTGAAAGTTTTGTTTCATTTTTTTGGAATTTTTTTTCAAATGACAAACACCAATATGTTACCATAAAGCAGACACAGTATCATGCAATTGGCCAGCATGACGTTTATACACGTCAAATTGTGTTTAGCGTATAGAAATTTATTTCAAATACGCTTTACGTTCAAAAATTTATTTTTTTTTTGGGTACATGCATGCCATGCATGAACGTTTGAATGCTTGGGTTCAGTGTTTGTAACGACTACAACACCAATATCCACATTTTCCATGGACACTGTGAGAGTTCACTAAATAATAGTGTCACATACAGCCATACATACATACAAACATACACATAAACTTGGTATCCTTGATAAACTCACAGTCATATTTCTTGTTGCTGCTGTGTGTGTTCACATAATGTTCATAGAAATGCGTTCAAATGGATGAAAAATATATAAAAATGGTGCCGAAAGGATAATTTAAACATACACACAAACACGTACATACGTACACACATACAGTAAAGCGAGAAGGAAAAAAGAAAAGATTTCTATAGGAAAAAAATAAAAACAACAACAATTGCAGAAAATAGAGAAGAGAGAAAAAAATATATGAAAACTATAAATATTAAATACAAACGCAAAACATCAGAGACTAACTTTATTAAAATAAATAAATAAAACCACAGGCATGATTCTATGCAATATAAACACACTTACACATACCCTTACACATACATATACAAAGAATACATAGACATTTATTGTTATCTATTTAAAAACAAGTTTAATACTCACACAACGCAACAAAACACAACACACCGAACGACTTTCGACTCTCCAACCAAACAGCCAGCATTGCTTATGCCTCTTGCTGTTGCTGGTGGTGCTGCATACACCAAATGGCAAAAAAAAAAAAAAATAGAAAAACTGGAACATGAAGTCTACCCATCTGTTATGAAGACCCCGGACTAGCAAAACTATTTTTTCCAACATTTTTTAGCGTAAAACATATTTGCCAGGGACAATATGAACATGACCGAACTCAAAAAGAAAAAAATTGAAAAATTTTTTGTTTAAAATGTTCGCTGGTCCATCTAGCAAACGCTTCCAGAATTTAAGCAAAAATAGTTGTGAGAGAGATAAACTATAAAAAGAATTGTTTATATGGAGCAATATGAGTACATTTTAAAAATTCCTTTTTTTATATTAAAAACAACAGGGAAAACGAAAATTATTTATTTTCCTGCTCTCTTCCTTTTTTTATAATAATTTCAGTCAGTATCTGCTTATATTTTTTTTATTATGTTGACCCGCATTTGGTTGCCTTAAACGTAATGCAAGGGGGAATGATTAAAATAAAAGAAATTTAAAAGGAATTTAAAGGAAAAGTGCTTCAAACGAAGCCTAGGGATACTAAAAAGCAAAACCATCCTTACCTGCCTGATTGGTCATTACAACACTTTTGTCAGGATTACAGCCTACCTTCTTATACCACTTATATTGTGTGTGTTAACTTTTATCCATGAGTGTTGCCACCTACAGTTAAAAGGTCGACTCCGAACAACAGATTTCTGAGAAACTTTTCATGGGAATTTTTTTATTTACTCTCAGAGTTTTTGCCAGCAGACTGCTTAGTGGAAGTGGTCGAAAGAAATATTTTTTGCATATTTCGTTCGAGATGTTTGAACTTGGGTTTGATTCTCGGGCTCTCGTCTAATAAGCCAACCCATTACATGTCTACCAGAAATCAGCAATGATTATTCAAAAAGATGAGTAGAATCGAATTATACTAATAATTTCTGACGCTTATACACATTCACACTCATTTTAATATCATGGAACCTCTACTCATATTCAAAGTTTAAAGTACTCATCATATTCATACTTAACAACACGTATAATGTTGTTGATTTCGACTCTCCACAACTCAACATATGTATGCACGAAGCACAAAATAAGTATGATTCATGTACGAACACTAAAATACTGACTAAAAAGGTTGTGTGTTTGTTCTGCTTGCTGCTCGGTCTTGTTTGCTTATGTGTCTGCTTTCTAGGGCAGGGGTTGTAATGACGAATTGTGTATGTATGTGTCTGTTTTATTTTTTTTGTAAATGCAACAACAACTAAGACTGTAAATTTTGATGAATGATTCGAGTGACTCAAATCATTTATAAGTAAAGGGTCCGCCAAATAACTTTTTTTTTTGAAAATGCTTTAAAAAAAAACTACTGAATATTTTCTCAAATTTCTTTTTTTATTTGAAAGTACAATCCTTCCGGTTAATAATGGAAAATAATTTCATTCAAATGGCTGCCTCAGCTGGCCTTGCAGTAGCTTACACGATCGGTCCAATTTTTAAGCACATAATCGATTGTGTGTAGCTGTATTTCACCAATGACTTCACGAATATTGTCCTTTAAAGCGTCAATTGTCTCTGGCTTGTCGGCGTAACACTTATCTTTGACGGCACCCCACAAATAATATTCCAACGCTGTCAAATCGCAGCTCCGAGGTGGCCAAACGACATCAGCTCTGCGGCTGATAATGCGATCTTCAAAAACAGGGCGCAAAACATCGAGTGTAGCTTCGGCTGTGTGGCACGTAGCGCCGTCCTGTTGAAACCAAATCTTGCCAATATCTTCCTCTTTTTAAAGCATTTTCAAAAAAAATATTGGCGGACCCTTTATTATAAGTATTTTTCAAAAGTTTTGAATGAGTAGGCTTATGAATCAAACAGATTTCGAATGGTATGAGTTTGATGTCAACGTTGTACTCATACTCATTGCAACGTGTACTTATAAATCAACGTTGTAGTGAGTACGAATGAATCAGAGTACGTAGTTAAATTTCAATATTATTAAATCACTTGTATTTAAAATTTCATGAGTGCTTATGAGTAGCGAAACAACGATTCATTGCTGATCTCTGCTACTTACTAGACTAATAAAGAGGGAAGTGATTTCCAAATTAATGGCTTTGAATTTTGGTACTCATCTACGTTTATACAATTCATAATATACTTACCACTTACCATGAGGCTGGGTTATTGTGCGTAGGGGCGTTGGTAGACGTATTGTTTACAACTGTGTTTAGGGTGTGCCATCGGGGCGATACTCTCGTTAAGCCCGGGACTAAAATGTGCATATCTACCTACCTACTAGACTACGGCGACTGCTGTCCCTTTATTCAGATCGTTCTAAATCTGGCTCGTAAGTTTGGTGATTTTATTTTCAAGACAACCTAAGTGTTTCAATATGCAAATTAGCTTAAATCTATACAGCTGGTTATGGAGGAGCACTGCATTGGATAAAGTACTCGAATACACAGTCAAAAAATTCCAGGTTCTAAACTCAGTAGAAAAAAAATAGTGGAACTTTTCCTTTTTTCTAAATAATTCATCCTCTATGCCATGCCCTTCCTTGAGAACATAACTTCAAAAACGTACATCTTAGAAACGTAGTGTTTAGTAAATTTCCTAAGCACTTCAGCGACAGATGGCAACCCTTTTATTCTAGTAACTTCTAGAGTACGCCTAACATCTGATTATTTGGAAAACTTTATTAATGCAACTGAAACGAAGAAAAAAATTTTAAAAGAAAATATTTTTTCAAATAAAGTACCAAAATATGGAGTTTTTTGTGCAAAAAGTACCCAAAAATTAATTATGTTTGATTTTATTTTTAAATCACGAAGGCATACATTTTAGTACTTTTTTCCTACAAATTTATTTGCTTACATCTTAAAATAAAGTTTTGGTACTTTTTCTAGGTACTTTTCACAAGAGTGGTCTACTTACTGTTCAAGTTTATTCCGAAAAATAAATTTAAATCTTCCTTCTTAATTTGCTTAAATCTTAAAATTTATTTTGGTACTTTTTCTAGGTACTTTTTACTGTTACTCTACTTACTAGTCACAAGAATGAATTTTAATTTTCTTTGTTTTTTTATTATTTTTATGATGCCATTTTGCATAATTTTTGCATTTTCACTTAAAGAACACAAAAAGGCGAAGAAGAAAAAAATGTTCCCCTTAATTTGAATTTTTCTCACATTGTCGAAGTTTTGGGTTCCCTTGACCTTTAGTTTTTTCGCACTTTATTTCCCTCTCGGACACACACTTACACTCTCACACATATTATCTTCTTTTGGCTGCTGTTATTCACGAGCATAATAATCGTTTTCTTTTTATTTTAAAAAGTTTTTTCGTTATTTTTTCACTTTTTTTTGGTTCCCAGTAACTTTAAAATAAAATTTTTTGAAAGAAACAATGTTCCAATGTTCCTTTCATTCATTCGCTATACTCAACATGTAAATGTGTTGGAGAAAGTGTACGCGTGTCTACACTTCCCTTAAATGCTTTTCTTTAAAAGTTTTACTGTGTTTACTTTTTTTTTTTAAGAAATTATAACATTTTAAAAATGAGAAAGAGAGAGAGATAGAGGGAGAGAGAGAGAGAGAGGGCGAGAGGGAGAGAGGGGGAGAGGGAGCAGAGTATAAGTACTCTTCGAGCATATTTTCCAAGTGTTTGAATCATTTTTTGTTTAAATTCTGTTTCTTTCGTGCACCATTTACTGCATTTATAATGCATGACTGCAGCACCAGGTCCCGTGTGAAAATCGTGCCAAAACTTGTTAATTGTTTCACGAAAACTAATTAAATGTGCTGCAAAGTATATGTTTTTTTCTTTATCTGCTACTGCTCTCCGCTATATTTTCTATTGTAGTTTTTTTTTGCTATTAAATAGAGTGGCCATATTGACTGGAATCAGAAAAATTAAATTAAAATGCCTTTTGCGTTTTGCTTGTGGTAGCCAACATGAATTCTATTTAACAAACCATCGAGATATGGAATATATTCGCTTATGAACCATTCATTACATACATACGTACATACGTAATTGGCCATTACATCCCTTTAGTCAGGATTACGACCTAGTTTCTCATACCACTTATGTTGTGTGTGTTAATTTTATACATGCTTGGTGGGACCTACAGCTTAAAGGCGACTCCGAACCACAGATTTTTGAGTTTTTGCCAGGAGACTGCTGAGAGGAAGTCGTCGAAGAAATATTTTTCATATTTCGCTTTGTTGGAGATGTCTGACCTCGGGTTTGAACCGAGGCCTCACTACTAATAAACCAACACACTACCTACTAGACTAGAAGTCGCCGTAGTCTAGGCCAGACATCAAGACAAAATACAAAAAGTATTTCTTCGGCGACTTCCTCTCAGCAGATTTCTAGCAAAAACTCTGAGAGTAAATAAAATAGCCATGATAAAGTTTCTCAAAAATCTGTCGTTCGGAGTCGACTTTAAACTGTAGGTGCCACCTCTTATGTATAAAATTAACACACACAACATAAGTGGTGTCCTCTAACCTAACCTAACCTACTAGACTCCGACAACTTCATGGCACTCAAACAAGAGGATTTTTTGTAAAATCGTTTCTTCACTGAGCTGTAATGAAAATAAGTTGCCGTAGTCTACTAGACAGTATGTTAGCTTATTAGAAGCGATGCCGTGGTTCAAACTCCAGCTAAAATAGTTCTTCGTTGACTTCACCTTGGCAGACTTCTGGCAAAACCAAAAACATGTAGCTCGAAGTCGACTTCAAACTGTTGGACCATCCACTTATTCACACACGTGTCATGTTTGGTGTCCGAAACTAGATTGTAGTCCTTACTAAAGGCTTGTAATAGCCAATTAAGTAAGTAAGCATTGGTCATTCCACAGCCCCTCACACAATTTCGATTGTTGGTGTAAACACCAAGTAAAAAATGAGCTTCAATGCTGAAGAAAATTTTGTACGAAAAATCGCAATTGAAGGCCTATTGCTCTGGCATGGAATTGTGAATGGTTTGTTGACCTTAATTGTTACTTGAGTTGACTTTTTTATGGATGAAGATGCAAATCCAAATGCTAAATACACCATAATACAAGGCAAGTTAGGATCAATTGCTGTGGATGACATGGAATCGAAAACTTGGTATTATCAGCACGACATTCTCTAACGACAGGGATATTTTCAGAAGTGCGTACATTGAGATGATGCTTAGGCCACATTTACAATGCTTGCAGTACTCAAATTTTTTTTATATTCATGCCGATTACTTCCTCAGAAAGTCGATTATGGCGAAAATAATCCTCCCGTAATTTTCAAAATATTGCCACGTTTGAGTCACCACTTCTGTTGTAAATTTTTGAATATTTTTACCTTCTATTCAGTTAATTGTTCAATTAATTGTCCAACTACTCTGAAACAAGATAAGTCTTCAAACCCTGTTTGCAAATTAAAGTTTTCGTGTTATAAAGACAGCATTCCTTATCAGAGATCAGCAATGATTATTCAAAAAGATGACTAGAATCAAATCATACTCATAATTTCTGATACTTATACGCATTCATACTTCTTTTAATATCATGGAACCTCTACTCATATTCAAAGTTGAAAGTACTCATCATATTCATACTTAACAACACGTATGATGTTGTTGACTTCGACTCTCCATAACTCAACATATACACGAAGCACAAAATAAGTATGAATAGCGTACGAACACTAAAATACTTCGTAGAAGGTTATGTGTTTGCTCTGCTTGCTGTTCTGCTTTTTTTGCTTATGTGCCTCTTTTCTTTTGTTGTAAATGCCTAACAACTGAGACTTTAAATTTTGAATCGAGTCACTCATATCATTTCTAAGTATTATACGAGTATTTTTCTAAAGTTATGAATTTAAATGAGTAGGCTTATGAATCAAACATATTTCTAATGGTATGAGTTTGATATCAACCTTGTACGCACACTCATTGCAACCTGTAGTTATAAATCAACGTTGTAGTGAGTACGAATGAATCAGAGTACGTAGTTAAGTTTCATTATTGTTGACTCATTTATTTATTTATCTAATGAGTGCTTATGAGTAGCGAAAAAACGATTCATTGCTGATCTCTGTTCCTTATATTTTAACAGTATTGGCAACCCTTCTAATCAATCGATAGCTAAAGCCATACATAAAACCAATATAAGGCCAAATACGATGGGTTGAGAATGATGAGTATAATAATACTGTGTTGAAGCATTTTCGAAATCGATGCTATAGTTTAACTTGCAACATTTAATCGACAACAAATTGCAACAATTACAACATTAATGCTGTTGAGCAAAGAAATTTTTTTAATGCTGGAAAATATGCGAAATCCCTTTAGATAATGCAAGAAAAATTGTGGCAAAAATAACACACTAACACACTAGCACCCTTGCAACATAATATTTTTGTGCCACGTTTATTAAAATTATACGCAGCCAGACAAACAGAATGAATGAATGAGTCAACGAGAGTATAAGAACGAGCGAATGAACAAATAATCAAATGAATGAATGTGTGTGTATGTGTATGTAGGTATGCATGTTGCAAATAGTTTGTTGCAAATTACCAATTATTGATGCAAATTTCCAATTTAATAATAAGCGCGATTACTCATAACGCTCCCCTAAACAAATAACCAAATAAATGAATGGAACGCTCCGGCTCTAGGCTCCCTGCAACGTTTTCTTTACCACACACACATACAACATCCGAACAGGAAGCATCATGTTTTAAGGTATCCATAGCTTCCTCTGCTTCTATTCATTTTAATACCACTTGCATGTATTAGTCACTTAGATTTGTTTCTAAGAGCAGAACAAGAGACAGAGAGAGAGAGAAAGAGATTGAGAGAGCAAAGGGAATGAATGCCAGGCAGATGGTGAAAATAATGTTGGTTTTATAGAAAGTTTTTCTTTCCTTTCTTTTTGTGTTATTGTTGTATTGGTTGTAGCTGATGCTACTGTTGGTGTTGTTGTTGCTGCAGATTTTACAACCATTAGTTGCTGAATGTGCAACTTTATATCTGCATGCCTGCCTGCATGTACACACACATGTGAATATGCAAGTGCATCGCCATATCCCATTGCAAAACTTAACTTTCTATAGATTTCAGTATACATACAGATATATGTGTGTGTATAGGCATGAGTAAGTGTATGAAAGTATGTGTTAATGCCACATATACCTGACCCTTATATACATATGTATGTATGTGTTTGTATATAAGAGTATTTGTGCAACCAGCCAACAAGCACAAGATGTTGTACATCGTCATCCATATTTTGTGCTTCGCATTTTTTTGTCTCTCTTTCTCTGGCTTTTTTAATTTTATTTTGCCACGTTAGTGGAAAAAGCTGGCGTATATAAAATATATTAAACATTGGCGTTGAACTACTACCACTATTGCAAACACTTTCACATACGTATATACATACATATGTTCACTGCTTACACATGCAAAGGCAAATAGAATCACTAAAACACACAATGAATGATTCTCTCTCTCTCTCTCTCTGTCTCTCTCTATACATGCCTATATAAACTGTTCAATATTTATCCTTACACACTCATACGCTCTCATACTCAAATACGAATTGGTGTGTAAGCCTAACTAAATATGTATACATACATATGTACGTATGTCCATATGTATGCATGTGTGTGCATATGTAATTGCTATGTTTTCATTCAATACCGACTGATTTTTCTTTCTTTTTTTTTGTTCTGTTTGTTCGTTTTACTATCCCATAGATATGCTGGGTTTTCTCTGTGCATTTCTCAACACAACAAATAAAAAAAAAAACCATTAAAATAGATTTTCTATGAATTTGTGTAAGTCCGTGGCTCTGCCAGTGTGTGCAAATGTTTGCTTAAATGTATGTGTGTGTGTCCGTAATGCTTTCTCATCAATTTTCTCTCGCGCTGTATTCATTAATGCATTAATATGCAAACACACACCAATGCACAGCACGTCTCCACACATGTGTATCACTATCACAGCGAAACGTTCAATGCATTTTCACTTCACAATAGGCTGGCGCCTATTGTTAAGGCGGTGATATAAAAATTTTCTGAAAGCGATAAAATCATAAAAAATTCTTAACAACCAAAGCAAAGTCATCATCATCGTCATTGCCAAGCTCTTTCAATGCATACATAAATGAAGATAAAGAGAGGCCTTGTCATAAAAACCATGCCACTGTTAAACTATTATTTTCCTGTTTCTCAAACACTTCTTTTGTAATTAATACGTCATTTTTAAAACCCTCATTAAATAGTTTCTAATCCAATTAAAATTAACAAAAGAGGCAAAAATTTACAACAGAAACGTGGTAATTTTTTTTGAGCATTATTGGAAGAATATTTTCGCCATAATAGACTTACTGTAGAAGGAATTGGTAAAGTTATAAAGAAAGTTTGGGACTGGAAGCATAATTAATGTGGCCACGGCATCGTCTCAATCATACGCTCTTCTGAAAATATCCCTGTTGTTAGAGAAAGCCCTGCTGATAATTCTAAGAGAATTCTGAGAAATTAACCTACCCTGCGATGCATTTGGATTTGTATCTTCATCCATAAAATACTTAACTCATGGAAAAATTAAACTCAGCGGACCACAATTCACAATTCCATGCTAGAGCAGCAGGCATTCAATGTTGATTTTTCGCAGAAAATTTTCTTCACCATTGAAGCTCATTTCTCACTCGGTATTTACATCACCAAGTAAGATTGTGATTGCGGTTGTGAAAACTGCATTCGAAGTCAATGATTGTCTGGTTCGCATTTTGATTAAAACTGTTATTAGGTCGTATTTTTCGAAAACGATCCTGGAAGAACAATTAACGAAAATAAAGAGCGCTGTGGCCGCATGTAAGATACCTTTCTCAGCCTGCAATGAAAGATAATAAGCCGGAATATACTTGACGGTTTTACAAGCTATACAACGCGATCGATCTTGTCTTTAATGTACGAGAAATTTTTTAAAAGAGTAATCACATGGTGATCCCTTAACATTGAAACGTTTAAAAGCTAACATTTTTCTGATTATACATGAGATACCGTCTTTAATGTATGAAAAAATGGTTGAAATATACATCAAAAGAGTCCACCGATATATCAATCCAAAGTCCTTCATTTAAATAACATTGCTTGGCATACATAAAGGCAGGATCCAAACATTATGGTTTAAAAGGTTGAGAAATAAATCAGAATTTAGCAGAAAGACTACAAAAGATTATTATTATGGAAGTGAAATCAAATTTAAGGGCGCATTTATTTGCCTTTAAGAATGTAATTACTTCGAGGCCCATACTTCAAGCATTATGTCCATTGTAAGTGAGGAATTTTTCCGAGAATTCGAAACGCGAATACCAGCAGTCCCTTCATATGCATATGTGACCATATCAACTGTGATGCGAAATAGCAGTTATCATGAAGTCTACACGTTAAAGAATCACAATAAATTTTCCTACTGGATTAATTACAAGCTAGCACCAATGGTGTTTTCGAGCCGGAACGCTCCGGAACGTCATTCCGGTACATCCTTTTTGGACAGGAACGCGTTCCGGAACTAAAGATGATTTCTAATAACGAGAATAGGCTGAAGTTTTGAAAAAAAAAATTAAAAAGAATTGCTGATTTTTTTTTCTAATTCTTGACGAATTTTTATAAACAAGGGTTTGAACCGAACCCGAACCGCAACGAATCTGCTTGTTTTTCCGAGCCGTGAACAGGAGTAAAAAAAATTAGCACAACACCACTGGCTAGCACCGCTAAGGTTTACAAGAGGAAAATATTTTTTTGTTTAGAAATAAGTTCTTCAATTGTGTACGTATACCAAGAGTAAATATTGTTTGGATAATAAGCTCATAGGCGTTCTGTTTTATTATCGAAATACATACACACATACACACCTCTTTGGTTATTACAATCCTTTAGTCAGTATCACAAACTAGTTTCTCACAACACTTTTGTTGAGTGTGTTAATTTTAAACATGAATGGCGGGATCTTCAGTTTAAAGACAGATTCCTAAAAAACCTTTCAAGGCAATTTAATTTATTGATTTATTTATTAATTACAAATTATACTTAATTATATCAGAGCGGAGTAACTTAATCGGTGTAGTGTCACAGACCAGAGTCTCTGCTGGGAATCGAACCCAAGACCCTCACGCTAATGGTCTAGCACACTACCCACTAGACTACCAGGGCTCCCCAATTTTATTTACTC
Organism: Sarcophaga subvicina; assembly: GCA_936449025.2. Lineage (NCBI taxonomy): Eukaryota > Metazoa > Arthropoda > Insecta > Diptera > Sarcophagidae > Sarcophaga > Sarcophaga subvicina. The sequence goes on along the minus strand of OW388081.2, from coordinate 89,183,330 downwards.
TCAGAGTTTTTTCCAGAAATCTGCTGAGAGGAAGGCACCGCAGGAAATATTTATGTTTGGACCTAGGCCTCACGTCTAATAAGCCAACGACCACGACCTCAATTGTCGAAACAGAGGAATAAAAACCGTCTTGTATTTGATAAGCTCCCAGGAAATTCCATTTGAAATGTATTAATACCGCATAGATTGCAAGTATGTGTTCTGTTGATTACTGAATCAACTAATCTCTATTTTGAACACGTCGCTCTTACTCGAACGAAATAAAATTACTCAGCAAAAGTATGGAATGTCTCAAATTCAGTTTGTTTGAGAAGAACTTCCGACTCTTTCTATCTCCTTTTTTGCCGAGTACACCCTTTCAAACATCTCTTGCTAGGACCATCTGAACCTTCCCGTATACTCTTCTGCCTGCTTATTGCCAAGAAGTCACATATGACCTGAGATCCAGGCAGAGCGTGAGCCTTTTTCTCCTGCCTAGGCCTGACTCTCAGATAAGTAACAATGCTTTGTTCCTCATGTTAAAATTGAATTGAGAACATCTGTCGAAGGCGTAGACTTAAGCTTGGACGATAACTGCATGTTTCACATGTGTTCACTTCATTCACTTGCCGTACATAATCTCATTCTGAAGCATATCTTAAAATCTTAGTGCTTACAGGTTTTGTCCTGGGTAGAATTATGGAGGCAGCTGTCTGCCGCATTATTTGTCAGGTCATGATGCCCAACGGTGAATCCTGTTTGTCAGTATTCTAACAACAGTTTCCAAAGCCAAGATCCTTGTTACCATATGGCGCGAGTTTTAGTCCAATAAAGGACCCCAAGCCGCTGTTGGATAGGTTCTTTTATACGTACGATTATAACAAAGCGTTCCAGTCTCTGTATCTTATCCAGAGCCACTTGATTTGTTCTCCATCAAATTCGTTCTACCTGGAGATTTAGAAGGTAGGAAGGAAGGCATGCTCCTGCTGTGATTGAATTCTTTGAAAATCTGTCCTTAATGTTTAGCGCCAATAATTTGTGCCGCCCTATTGTAAATTTTTATGGCATAAACTTAGACTGATGACGGCTATGGATAACAGTTGAGCTGGGAAAATAGAAAACATCGATGAAAAAAGAAGGCGAAACGCTGTATAAAATAATAATTTTCTATATTGCCATCATCAATGCCATAATCATACTTATCGTCATGTTCAACGGTATCATCATCGGCATCATCGATAACATTGGCAACAGCAACAGCAACAGCAACAGCAACAGCAATGGGAACTAGCAATACCAACATCGATCTTTAAGCTAATGATGGAAGATTTTTATGGGGATTTTTCAATAACAATGTAGTCTTGGGTGTGTTTTCTCTCTTTTTTATTTGAAATTTAATTTTATGCTCATGAATCTATCTCTGCCTTGGTAAAGGCCATGTAAAATAAAGAAAAAAAATCTTGAATGCGGAAAACAAATACCGTTGAACACCATACAAGCCGTGGAATCACACAAAATTTATGCTTAAAACATCATGCAAAACATGAGTCTTTAATGAAATCCAAAAAAAGTATGTACATGAGAATACAATGGCGACGACTACGGCAACGACGGCGACGAAATACAATGTTTCAACGCTGATGATTTGCGGAATATTTTTAATTTTTTTTTTGTTTGAAATTTTTTCAAAAATCTTTCTATTCCTTATGAATTTTATGAGTTTTGTTTGCACTTTAAGGAGTACGAAATCATAAAAAAACTACTGAATAGTCAATTTCATGTCTGAGCTAAAAATACTTCTTCTCTAAGGCAACAACAACAACAACAAATAAAAAATGAAATTCAATTTAAAAATATAAGAAGAGAATGAAAGAAAAGTAAGGGAAAAAATTGTATTTGAAATGAACAACTGCTGCTATTTTGTAATTCCAATATTGTTTCGTTTGTATAGCGCTCCACAAGACCATGCCACCATACCATGGTGGTGTATAAGCAGCCGTATATATTTTTTTTTGTGGGTTTTCAAAATTTATGCAAAATTATTATAAGAAAAGCGTAAAAGAGCCAAGCAAATCTCAGCGAATAACATTTTCTATCTTCAATCATCACTTTTTGTATGTCTGGTTTGCTGTTGGCAACATTAGCGCGTATACAAATTCAAAACTATGCTCCTCTTCGGGTGCGGCTGCTGCCAAGAGGGGCCAAAGAAAGTGAAAAGTGAAGACACTGAATGAAATTTGTTAATTAATTTAGCCGCCATACAAAATACACACAAAAAAAAGACAGAAAACCAAAGGAATCTGAAAAAAAATTCTGCCGTTTTAAAGCAACCATGAATTTTAAGTTTAGAACAGCAGCACTAAACATTATTGCTGGAGAAGTCAAACAATTGGTTGCCAACTCTGTATCAATTTGAATGGAGAGAATATTTTTACACACATACGTACATACATAATTAGTCATTACAATCCTGCAAACAGGGTTACGACCTAGTTTCTCACACCACTTATGTTGTGTGTGTGGCTGGTGAGAGAAAGGTTTCGAAGAAATATTTTGCTTTTCGTATTTCGGCTTTGTTCGAGATGTCTGAGATGGGGTTTGAACCACGGGTTTGCCTCTAATAAGCCAGCAGACTATCTACAATACTACGTGTGATTCATACTATCAGAAATTCGTTGCCATTAGTTCCTATTCACATTCTACTTCTAATACTTGTAGTAGGTCTCACTACATTTTGATTGAACCACATCTTCTTTTCGCATGTCTGATGTGTACACTCAGAGTGGTAGTGGCATGAAGTGCACTGAGACTAAGTTATTCTCTTACGTTTAAAGTATTCCTTGTAGCAATCTACGGACTTTTACTAGAAAACAAAATTTACAATCAAAATGTACATGCTGTATGAACAATATGCTCCATTCAACATCATATTATACAAGGGTAGGCGTTTGTAGGTCAATTTCGGATTGATTATCATGTAATTATTCGAAGTTGTTACAAACATTAGCACAAATTTAACATAACCCTTCTCCAACTCCTCAATACTTTTTTCTTCTTTAAATGTATTTAAAACACACAGTATTTATTAAGCCAGACTGTTCTAATGGCCTGACCTTAAATATGTTATAAACATGATGGTGGTCATTCATTCATTGTCTTGGGCCTCTAACATAATTCCTAAAAACAAAAAAAAAAAAGAATTCTTTAATAAATCCCATTAGATTTAAATTTTTTTTTGTTGTTTTTGCTATTTTTTGCCTCCCGGTATTTTTTGTTGGACTTATAAGAGGCTCTTTTTATTCTAATTTATTCAGTTTTTTTTTGTCCATGTGGTTTATAGTCTTCAAATTCTGGTTGCAAAAAAATGCTGGCTGGTGAATAATCAACCAAACGAATGCATTGCTCGGCTGGGCTACACGACCAACCAACCAACCAACAATTAAATCAAATTAATTTTCATACTCTTACTCTCTAGTTAAATGAGATACGAATACACACACACACATACATACATACATGGGCACACTGTGGCACATGTTGTCCTCCCAACAGCCTTCCAAACTTGTGACAGCATTTTCTTCTTCTGTTGTATAGCCTCGGCCTGCTTGTTTTACATTCAACTGTTTTTCATACAAGGCATGCAATCAGAGAGATGTCGAGAGAGAGAGAGAGAGAGAGAGAGAAAAAGACAGTTCGTGTGTGTGTGGTTAGATTAGATTATACTCCCACATAACATGTTGAGTATCATGTTATGCATGTTGTGTACATTATTTCAAACCAAAAAAAGTGGGGGTTTTTTATAGTTTTGAAAATACAGTGCGGGAAAAAAATTATAAGGACAGTTGAAATAAATGATGACAAACTAAAAGATAAATAACGGGTGATTTTTTAGCTATTATCCTTTTGGCAACACTGGTTTAGACAGCTCATGTTTTGTTTCGTGTTTTGTTTCACTGTCAAACATCTTCAGTTTGGTCTATAATTTAACCATGAATCGTCTTACAAACGAACAACGCTTGCAAATCATTGATTTTTTTATCATAATGCGTGCTCTGTTAAGAAAGTTCATCGCGCGCTTCTTCCATTTTATGGTCAGTTTAATCGACCCACTGAAGCGGCTATTCGGGCTATTGTGACTAAATTTCGCACCAAATTTACATTGTTGGACATTAAACCACCAACACGCTTACGTAGAGTGCGAACTGAAGAAAATATCGCGGCTGTATCGGCCAGGGTTAATGATGACCATCAATTATCGATTTGTCGCCGTTTGCAGCAATTAGGCCTCTGTTACTCAACAACGTGGAAAATTTTGCGGAAGGATTTTGGTGTGAAGCCGAACGATCTACCGCAACGCAGAATTTTTGGTGAACGGGCTCTTGGAAAGTTGGGCGAAGATCCACTTCTTTATCGAAAAATTGTGTTCAGCGACGAAGATCATTTTTGGCCCAATGGATACGTAAATAAGCAGAATTGTCGATTTTGGAGTGAAGCATTGCAAAAGCTACCAATGCATCCAGAAAAAGTCACAATTTGGTGCGGTTTATGGGCTGGTGGCATCATTGGACCGTACTTTTTCAAAGATGCTGCGAATCGTAACGTAACTGTGAATGGTGAGCACTACCGTGAGATGATATCCAACTTTTTTTTGCCCGAAATGCAAGAGCCTGACTTGCATGACATGTGGTTTCAACAAGACGGTGCCACATGCCACACAGCACGCATAACAATGGACTTATTGAGAGGCGAGTTCGGTGAACATTTTATTTCACGTTCGGGACCGGTCAATTGGACGCCTAGTTCGTGCGATTTAACGCCTTTAGACTATTTTTTGTGGGGCTATGTTAAAGCTCATGTCTTTACAGACAAGCTCGCTTCAATTGACGCATTGGAAGACAACATTGAAGGCATTTATTCGTGAGATACCGGCCGAAATGTTGGAAAGAGTATGCCAAAATTGGACTAAGCGGATGGACCATTTGAGGCGCAGTCGCGGTCAACATTTGCATGAAATAATCTTCAAACATTAAATTATATGGACCGTACTATCGATTCAAATAAAGATTTCATGCATTTTTCTGAATTGTATGTGTTTTTTTTTTGAAAAATTTTCCTATTGCTCTTAAAAAATTATCCATTATAAGGGTAGTAATTATAAATCCATTATTACTACATGCAATTAAAAACTTGAATTCTATCTATCAATCTCTTTATATGCAGAAGCAAAATTTTATTTTCCTCAATGGCTTAGGCAATCGATTAAAACAGAGTTGGAAAGATTCGGTGGATATGTTTCATTCACTTTCTTTTTTCGTAACCTGACAAGAATCAAATATTTTTCTTGCAGAAAAAGATAAAGAAGACGAATGGTATGTCTTACCCTAATCGGTTGTTCCGTGGTGTAGTATAAAAATGATAAACACTTTAGGTACGAGTAGTAGTAGTAGCAGTCGTGGATATCGTTATCATTAATTGTTGTTGTTCCTTTGCTTGTTGTTGTTATTCGGTATTGTAAGCATGTGTTTGTCATTATGCTGCTGTAACTAATTGATGGTCATTAGTAGCTTTTGTCAAATGAAAACTCGGACAATAACAGCAACAGCAGTAGCATTAGTTGGAAAAACAAAAAACAACAACACAAATAATATGAGTAATAATAACAATAATAATATCTGATGTCCGTCGTTGTATCTAACTAACGAATATGATATGATAAAATATGACAAACAGTGATTATCATTTAAGCCTAATTATTTCAATTAAGCCTCATCCATTCTCATCTTGTGTTATTGACAAGATGTTTGCAATTCAATCCAATCTCATCGTTTTGTTCTTCTATTTCTAAGAACTTTAGGAAAAAGGCCTCTGTTTTGAGGGTTGAGTAGTAATATTTATAAGTGGACATAGAGCAGAAGAGGGGCAGTTAGAAAGGAAAAAAATTCCTTTTCATAACGATAATTTATATAAGTTTTGCAGTGTATTGTTTGTAACATTTACACCGTTAACTCGTTTGTCGTATTTTATTAAATTTTTAGAATATTTTGTTCACTTCAATAGACAAATTTCAGGACAATACAGATTTAATAACGGTTTTCTCCTATCTGACTTCATAGGAAGTTTTCTCCAGGATTACTTAACAAGGTCAGACATATCCACCTAAACGAAATATGAAAAAAAAATTTCTTCTCAAAAATCTGTCGTTCGGATTCGACTTTAAACTGTAGTTCCCGCTACTCATGTACAAATTTAACGCACACAACATTAGCCGTGTGAGAAACTGGGTTGTAATCCTGACAGAAGGATTGTAATGACCAATTATGTATGTATAGTATGTGTTACTTAACAAGTATTGTTCTAGAAGCAATGCCTTGAAATAAATCCAAGGTGAGTAGTTAGTTGCCGTGTACAAGTAGGTAGTGTGTTGATTTATTGAAAACGAGCCCGCGTTCAATTTGTTCTTCGATAATTTCCTGAGTAAAAAAAATCAAAATCAGTCGTTCGAAACTTTAAACTCTAGCTCCCATCTCTCGTTAATAAAATTAAAACACACAACATGTGTAGCGTGACAAACTAGGTTGTAATCCTGGCTAAAGGGTTGTTATGATCAATTAAGTAAGTAAGAGTAAATGGCGTCGAATGCTCTTATTCTAATACTGTAATACTGAGTAGTACTATGATATTCATAGACAGGACATCGAGGAGGCCGATTGGTTTTTTTTGGAAAATTATAGAGACTCCGTGCTACTTACAGTATCGATCGAATAGACGAAATCAAGACAGTCGCACATTTTAAAAGTTTTACGTAAAGCTTACCTACCTTTGGCCAGTTGGCCTTAGGATGCCACCTCCGAAGCGATTATTTTTCAAAAATTTTTATCTTTTCTGATATCGAAATCCATTTAAATTTACTATTCTTGTGTAGTTTATTGTAGGCGTTCTTACTTTACATAGACCAGTTTGTCAAGCCCATCATGCTTGTATGCTTTGCATAACAGCCAAAAGCTGTTGCATGTTCATCTTACCTAAGGCATTTTGACATCCCAATTACCTTCCAAGTTGGTAGTGTTTTGAAGATATAGAGTAACTGTTTTGGATTCCAATTTGGTCAGTTCAGCTTAGAAATTGAGGTCGTATGGTGAAGAATTTATTTCTAATTTTCAAAGTGTTTATGTTTGGGGGACCTCTATGAATGAATTACAAGGGGACTTTATGTTAGGTTAGGTTAGGTTAGAGGGCGTGTACTTGTCAATTAAGATAAGTTCATTGCCCAGAGGTCGAATTAACCCATTGTACAACGTCCTAGTTTCTCACACTACTTATGTTATGTGTGTTAATTTTATACATGAGTGGTGGGACCTACAGTTTAAAGTCGACTCCGATCGACAGATTTTTTGAGAAACTTTTTCATGGCAATTTTATTTACTCTCAGAGTTTTTTTTGCCAGAAATCTGCTGAGAGGAAGTCACCGAAAAAATACTTTTTGTATTTTGTTATGATGTCTGGTCTGGTACTCGAACCGTGGCTTTTAAGTCTAATAAGCCAACACACTACCTACTAGACTACGGCGACGTCGGACTTTATGCAGTATGGCCCAATTCTTTCGCAATATAGTTTCCGGTTGTGTTTATACTGCATGGACCCATGTAATGGAGAGAAATAGTCGATATTCATGGACAAGCATCCTTAAAATTTGCTTCTGGTCGATTGCAATGTCGAATCAGTGATTACTGTCATTCACTCAAGAAATTTCTATCCGGCAGGAAATTTGAAAGAGAAAATGGAAATGTATAGGTCGAACACACTCATAAAAGACCTTATTGCATAATAAAAACTGCAGCAGTATTGAAACACCAAGGGTCCCACCTCGAACTCACAAATATATGCGGCGGTGGTGGATTTGTCTCTGATAAGTTTTGTAGAAAACAAACTCTTTACGCTTGATAAACCAAAGTGCAGAGAATTTGTGCAGGCCTTTTCTTCTTATAGAAAGCCATGGAAGCTTTTTAATATTTGGACAAACATTTACGTCATATTGACGTACGTCGAAATTTTCGAGTTCATATGCTTTTAAGCCATAGAATTCTGAAGAGAAAACGCTACAATGTGATACTGCCTATTCAGAAGAATTTCAGTTAGGCTGTCTAGATGAGTAGGAAATAATACAACACCATGCTGCGAAGTACAATATCGTTTTGTAGCCGAGTGGTGTCTATTTCTGACCACAGATAAAGCGATAAGGATCCGATATGCCCAATAAAGTCAAGGTTAGCACCTCTTATGTACAAAGAAATACTATCCAGGACTTTAATTCAAATGCATTTAAGCAGGATAATTTTTAGCTTTCTGTGTACTTGCTATTGTTGTATACAAGTTGTTAAACTTAAGAAAATACTGAAATTGACAATCCGACATCGTTTCAATTAAAGCTTTTCATCTATCCATAGAGTCTCTCTTTTTCTCAAAGCAAGTAACGCATTAATTATACAAATTGTTTGATATTACTTCTCTTAAAAAAAATTAAATTTTAGTTAACCTTTCTCTCACTTGGCTTTTATCTTTGACTTTAAGTATTAGTCAAGGATATTGCCTAAATATTTAAAGAGTTTTGTTTTTGTACTCTCTCAGTTACATGTACATACGTGTCCTTCTTCTTTTGCAATTTATATACAAAGAGTTTGGAGAACAACATGTTTCTGTGTTCCACATACCAAATGTGCATAAATTTTTGCATAAAATGTAACCGATTTTGCACAAACAAAGTACAACAGAAGTGAAGAACCCCACTTCCAAGAACTACAGCAGAAATACAAAGTTGGATTAAATTGGGGTACATAATACAGTGAGAAAGGAAAAAGTATTTAAAAACGAAGCTTAATTTTGAAAAAAAAACAAAATTTTTCTTCTCTTGTTGCATATTTTGAAGCTTTAAAAGAGTGTTTAGGAACCCAAAAGTAGGCAACAGAAAATTATGAAATTATTGATTCATACAGCCTAATTGGTATTCACTTAGTTAAATGCTTATTATCGTATTCTTCTAAATTCTCACTGTACGACAGTGTTATATCATGCGCCCACATTGTAGTAAGCATAGCCATTGGGATAAAACTTGCAGTAATAGGTTGACAGATCTAGACAGCTTGTATGTCAATTCTCAGTATCAAAAGTAATGATAACAAATAGGTTGTAAACCTGACTAAAGGGTTGTAATGACCCAATTTAGTAGGTATTCTCTTCGGCGTGTATATTTCTAGTTGATGATTTTCAAATGAAAAGTATACGGTTTGTAAATTGTACAAATTGCTTGCTCACTAAACCGATTATATTGTGCGTAATTTAGTCGAAATCCACTATAAACTTTGCTAAGAAATTTATTTTTTTCCAAAATTTTGTTCTGCCTTTAAACGATTCTTGATGACTTAAAAAAATTCACTGAATGGATATGTGAACATAGTTGATCGATAGTTATCGATATGATAGTTATCGATATCGATAGTTATCGATATCGGTAGTTATTGATAGTTATCGATATGATAATTATCGATATCGATAGTTAGTGATAGTTATCGATATTGATATTTCTTTTGTAGCTAATAACAGAGTTGATGCAATGGCAACGGCTAAATAAAATACAAATTGCCTGGGAGAGACGCTTCAAAAGCCTTATGGCGACTTAATCCGAAGTATAACAGATTGGTACTACAGAGATACTACAGAATAGTGAAATTAAAAGCCAGGCAATGCATAGATTGAACTTCATAACCTCTATGCCTATTTTAAGGCTCTGTAAACCACTTTAAAGCCACTGTGTTAAGTGTTCCAAAAAAGTATGCCACTGTCATTGCAAACAAAAAAAGTGAACAAATTTGGAGATAAACTTGCATATTATTTAACAGTAGCAATACATGACTTTGCCTCAATAACAACAACAACAACAACAATAACTACTTACCGATCACAAAATAGTCAGCTACGAAGCAATGCTTACTCTTCTACAAAACAAGTACACGCACTGCATTGCACAGCATTCGAGGTTACAATTGTCGTCGTATACAACAATTTCAAGTTTTAGTTTTTTGGTTTAATGAACACAAGAGAAACAACTTATAAATGTTGCAACAACAACAACAACAACTGCAACAACCACAACAGCAAGTAAAGGATTATAAACTAATCCTCAAAACAGTACCAAGAAAGCCTCACCAACTTTAGAAACAATTCTGGGCACAAAAATTTGTCCTTTTTTTTCTCCTTCTCGGAATATTTTTTGTGTGTTATTTTTGTCAGAAATTCTCTTGTAAATGAAAATTTTTGTTAAAGGAATGTTGCCCGTATTGCTGTCGTAGTGTCGTTGTTGCTGCTGTTGCTTGAAAGACAACAACAACGGCAACAGTTTTTGCTGTTTTTCTCAACAAAAATTAAAAGTTGCTCGATGTGTAAAAGGAAAATTGCTGCTGCATTATTTTACAATTTATTTCGTAGGATGCGAGGATATGTAAGTACTAATGTGTGTGTGTGTGTTTGTAATGTAAGTGTCCTTTTGTTTTTTTTTTTGTGTAGAGTCTTGTCTTGTGGGACTCTCGAATTTCTCTTTCGTTTGCTGTCTGACAATTGTAATTTGATTTTTAAATTGAAATTACAGTGAAAGTAGAACAAATAGAAATTGAAAATAGTTTTCATCGTCATCATCATCATCATCATCATCATCATCATCATTATCATCATCAACATAAGAATACATGTCCTAGGAGAACTATTTGCTATTTTTGTAAGCATACGTGTAAGCATGTGTGTATCCCTCTCTCTCTCTCTCTCTTTCTTTCTGTGTGTTTTAAAAAATATTTGCAAAGGCATGTAATTTTTTAGGGCATTTAAAAAAGAATTCCTTTTTACTCGTACACACAGACGTTTCTTTCAAGAGTTTTAATTTGTATTCTCCTCTTTTCTTCCCTCTTTCTACTTTGACTCTTGAAGAATGAAATGTTCTTAAAACAATTAAATTATACATAAAGAAGGAAACCTCACTAGAAAAAAACTGAAAAAACGAAAGAAAAACAATTTCTCTTCTAGCAAATTTCAAAACACATACACAATCTAAGACTCTTTGTTTAATTTCCCTACTCCTGTGCTCTCCTTGAAGCGCTTTTAAAGTGGGTTTAAAGAGAGAAAACATTTCTAGACACTTGATAAAATATACATGAGCTTGTTGTTTTTGCCCAAAAAAAAACAAAAGGATTTTTCCATTTTTGTTTTGCTGGGAAAACACTCCTCTTTCATGTTCAGAAAAACTACACTATAAAGTTTCGTATGTTTTTTGTCCAAAAAATTCTTAAATTATCTGACAATTCTATGAACAGAAAACAAAAAAAGTTATACAACCGCAATCAGACGTTACGTATGCTTAGAAATAAACAAATAGAAAACCACAAATGACCCAAGGAAGTATTTCATAGACTTACGTTACTACACTACACACATAGTAAATATATTATGGTTAGCAGGATTGACAAAGGGAACTTCTGCTAAATTGAAATGCTAAATTCAATTGCTATAAATAGTTTGAATTATAAACATTCCTTATGCCTAAATACTCTTTCTTAAGCTTTAACTCTTTAGAAATCTAGTAAAACTCTCAAAAACTCTTTTAAAATCCTGGAAATCTTTTAAAGCTCTTAAGCAAAAAAAAAAAAAAAATTATGAAAATAGAAAGAATTAAAATATGTTCAATTCTTTTAAATATAAATAACGCTAGAAATTCCCGTATTTTACAATCTTATTCTTTAACATTTAACTCTTTAAAATTTTAGTAAAACTCTTAAAAACTCTTTTTAACTCCTGGAAATCTTTTAAAGCTCTTAAGCCAAAAACAAACAAATTCTTAAAAATGATAAACCACGCAAGTGGGCTTATTCTTTTTAAACAGAACCAAATCCATACAAATGTTTCTAACTCTTAAAAAAGTGGTAAAACTCATAAAAACCCTTTTTAACTCCTAAAAAACAGTTAAGACTTTCAATCTAAAAATTGAAAAAAACAATATATGTATGTTTATCTCTATGCTCTCTTTATACTATATACTCTTTATACTATATACTATATACTCAAGTCACCGTGGTCTAGTAGGTAATGTGTTGGCTTATTAGACGAAAAGCCAGGGTTCGAGCCCCAGGCCAGACACCAAAATAAAATACAAAAAGTATTTCTTCGGCGATTTCCTCTCAGCAGATTTCTGGCAAAAACTCTGAGAGTAAATAAAATTTGCCATGCAAAGTTTCTCAAAAATCTGTGATTCGGAGTCGACTTTAAACTGTAGGTCCCGCCACTCATGTATAAAATTAACACACACAACATGAGTGCTGAGAGATGCTAGGTCGTAATCCTGACTGAAGGGTTGTAATGACCAATTATGTATGTATATACAGCTATAAACACTTGAAACTTCTCCTCAGGTCTTATAACTCATTCATAGGTTCTGGCATTTTTTATAAGCTTTGAAAACCATTTTAAATCAATTAATAATGCTTTATAAATATATTTCTTATAAGACCAACACTCAGGGGATGGCCCCTACTCATGCAGTGCATTGTGTTGAAATTAGAAGAGGAGGTTATGGGAAGAAGGACAGAGGGAATAGTGTTTATAAACATTAGATTTTAATCTTTTTATATTATAAATGGCAGGAAAGAGCTCTGCAGGTAGGAATACGGATAGTCCGGCAAGAGAAAGAATTATGTCTGTAATGTAGCTAATCGACCACAAACGGATGTGCTCTTCAAGGAAGATGGGTGCTACATAAGAATACACAATTTTCGGGACCAAGTTCCTTTATCTCGCCAGGCCAAAGCCCGTAGTAGTAGCGACAGAGGAGTATAACACAAATCACATTGCTACGATCCTCTAATGCATCAATATAGTTGGATACCCTACCCTACCGTCCATTAATGAGCACTTTCGCTATCTCTTTTGTACGCGGTCGAGAAGCCTCAAAATGGACCGGTTCATACATAAGAGTCGTATGCCATTCTCGGTTGCATATAAGTGGTATAAATAGTCAGGAGATCATAAGATGAAAAGTATTTCTTGCACAATCTTAAGAAACCTGAATGCTTCTCTCGATTTTTTGAATTTTTTAAATTTCAGCAAGAGGAAAAATGTGCATGAAATAATGTTCTGCTCAGATAGATTAACGCGCTAGTGTCGTCTGCTGTTAAGGTCCTTATAACCTACTTGCGCATTTGCAATCCATTAACTGTCGTCAAAGTTAATATGTTGACTTCAGATTCGAGCCTGTGGGTCAAATCTCAGCTCATTTGTCTCGAACAAAAACAAAATAAGAAAAAAAATTTTGAGAGTAAATAAAATTGCCATGAATAGTTTCTTAAAAATCTGTCAGAACAGATGACAGTTTAAACTCACCTCAGAACGTCAGATTTTTGAGAAGATTTTCTTGGCAATTTTATTGAACTTCTGAGAGTTTGTGCTAGAAGTCGCAGTAGGAATTCGTTGGGAATTTTTTTTTTCATATTTTATTACGTTTGAGATGTCTGCGCCAAAGATTGAACCTGGGTTCTTGGCTAAAAAGCCAATACAGTACCCACTAAACTTCGGCTACTTCTAACTTTTTTTATGGCCATGCAATAGCCTACACGATCGGTTCAATTTTTAAGCACATTATCGATTGTGTGCACTATTTCACCAATGGCTTCACGAATATTGTCCTTTAAAGTGTCAATTGTCTCTGGCTTGTCGGCGTAACACTTATCTTTGACGGCATCCCACAAATAATAGTCCAACGGTGTCAAATCGCAGCTCCGAGATGGCCAAACGACATAAGCTCTGCGGCTGATAATGCGATCTTCAAAAACAGGGCGCAAAACATCGAGTGTAGCTTCGGCTGAGTGGCACGTAGCCGCCGTCCTGTTGAAACCAAATGTTGCCAATATCCTCCTCTTCAATTTTTGTGAACAAAAATTCGTTCAACATGGCCCGATAACGATCGCCATTGACTGTAACGGCCGCTTCTTGCTCATTTTCGAAGAAAAATGGCCCAATTATGCCTTTGGACCAAAATCCGCACCAAACAGTGACTGGTTTTGGGTGCGTCGGCTTTTCAATGTATGCGTGCGGGTTTTCTGTGCCCCAAATGCGACAATTTTGCTTGTTTACATACCGGCCAAGATCAAAATGAGCTTCATCGGAAAAGATGATTTTTTTTGCCAAAATCGGCATCTTCTGTAAGTCGATCGCAGGCCCAATTAGCGAAGCGAAAACGCATTGGATGGTCAATTGGCTTCAACTGCTGAACCAATTGGACATTGTATGTCGTCATACCAAGATCTTTATGCAAAATTCGTCGCAATGGTGTCTCCGAAATGTTCAATTGTTGAGAACGACGGTGAATTGATGTTGATGGCGCATCACGCACACTTTCTGCCACAGCAGTAATATTCTCGGGTGTACGCACTGTTTTTGGCTTTTCACGCTTTGGTTTATCGATGAGGATGCCAGTTTCTTTCACTTTTTTCACAAGATAACGAACATACGGAGCTGACGGTGCTTCTCTTCTTCCAAAATCCGTACGCAATTTTCGCACACATTCTGCAACATTACCATGATTTTCAAAGTAATGTCGCAATATTTCCCAGCGTTGTTCAAGCGTATACACAACCATATTCGTTCAGCGGAAGGATAAAACTGATTATCTGTCAAATCAGACATGAGCTAAGTGTTACCATTCACGAAATAAGTATTAGTTAAAAAAAAAAAACGTTAGATAGTGGACCCGATATAATACTTTAAGTAATTTTAAGAAAACTTTTACATTTTAAAGAAAATTTCATAAAAAAAATTTCATAAAAAGCAAAAGAAATCCTTTTTTCAACTTAAGCTGACGATATGTTTAAATTGTTTTTTGAAATTCATAGTTAAAGTCCTTAAAATATACAATAAATGAAAAGGATTTAAAATTGAATATATTGTAAGTATGTTTGTATAAAATATTTCAGTTTTTTTCTTGATTTTAATTCGAATACAAATACATTCCGAGTGGAAGCAAAGGAGCTTTTATAAAATATGAGTTCCTTTCTTTTTTTTGATAGAGGATATGAATATTATTAACAAAAATGTAAAACAAGTCATTGGAAAATCAAATAAATTAAACATTTATTTGAAAAACCGCAAATCTAAACTACATTTAAATGTTGAATAAACAAACAAACATACATATACATATACATACAAATGCAAAATATATCTGCACTTACATACAAAGGCAAACACTTACTTACTTAGGACAAGAAAATTAAATTTGTGCGAGTGTTAGCTACAGAGTGTAATATATCCACTCATGACTTTGTCTAAATAACATTTACAATCCTTGAGTTCTCTTTCCGAAAGAGAGAGAGAAAGAGAGAGAGAGAGAGGAATAGTGGGAGAGAAAGTAGCATTTACATACATATATATATGTGTGTATGTGTATTGGTGTTTATATTAAAATGTAAACAATAATATCCTCAAAACTACTGCCATTGCTACACTTGCTATTCGTCTCTTTTACCCTTTTTGCTGTCTTTGTTTTGTTTTGTTGTGTTTTTCCCTTCCCTTCTTTCGTTTATCCATTCAAAATCTTTAGTTTTTATTTTTTTACACACACCCATACATATACAAAATATTCATATTAAATGTTTAATCAAAACATATTTATACACACACACTCATGCACACACAAATCCTGTGTTATTTAGTGTATTGTCTTGTGTACTCTCTTATACAGTCGTCGTCGCCTGCCTGCTCATATAAACAAATATTGTGTGTGTGTGTATGTGTATTTAAATCGGGTATTATTTCTATAGAGATTTCAAAGCCCCTCGCACTAATACAGCCAAAAACCAGTGGCATAAATGTTATAAACTGAGTGATATGACTGCACTTAGAGAAAAATGTGTGAGAAATGGTGTTCATTTCATTAAGTAATGCCGGATACAGTCAATAAATTAAAAAGTGTGGCAATATTTTGTGGAATGTTCTCAATTTGTTTTTTTAATGTCGTAATAATTATTTATTTAATGTAACGAATGTAGTTCCGGGTTCCGTGTTAACAGCTTGGTCCCAGTAAACATTAGTATTCTCTGCATTAACACCTACTTAGTAACCTTAATAGGGTAAATGCTTCAGCATCACTATTATTCATCAGCTCGGTTATATTGTAGTCGCCGTAGTCTAGTAGGTAGTATGCTGGCTTATTAGACGTGAGGCCTCGGTTCAAACCACAGGTCAAACATCTCCAACTAAACGAAATATGAAAAAATATTTCTTTAGCGACTTCCTCTCAGCAGATTTCTGGCAAAAACTCGACTTCCTCAAAAATCTCCCGTTGGGAGTCGACTTTAAACAATGGGTTCCGCCACTCATGTATTAAATTAACGCTCAAAACATAAGTGTTGTGAGAAACTAGGTCGTAATCCTGACTAAAGCGCTGTAATGACGAATAATGTATGTATGCATGCCAGTTATGCAACAAGTAACGCTCATCTGAAGGGGCATCGTATGCGGTGTAAATGTTTGATTTACAGCTCCTGAATATGACGATGAAACTTGTATTTTTCTAATAAATTTGTATACATTTACCGCCAAAATTTGAATGACAATACATCAAATAGTGATGGATGTCGGTAGTAACCTCCTAAGATATTTTTCTCCTTTGTTTATCCTATTGATGCTGGTTAATGGCGTGTAATCTGGTTCTAAAAGTAGCTGCAGTCTAGTAGATAGTGTTATTAGACGAGAGTCCTTGGTTCAAATCTCGACTAAGACATCTCCAATAAAACGACACTGGTTAATAACATGTAGTCTGGTTCTAGAAATCGCTGTAGTCTAGTACATATTGCGTTGGCTTACAAGACGGGAGCCCGTAGTTCAAATCCTGGCTCAGACATCTCAAACAAAACGATGGTGACATTCTCTCAGCAGTCTTCCGGTTAAAACTCTAAGAGTAAATAAAACTTCTATGAAAAGTTTCTGAAGTCGCCGTGGTCTAGTAGGTAGTGTGTTGGCTTATTAGACGAAAAGCCAGGGTTCGAACCCCAGACCAGACATCAAGACAAAGGCGTCTTCCTCTCAGCAGATTTCTGGCAAAAACTCTGAGAGTGAATAAAATTGCCATGAAAAGTTTCCTACAAAATCTGTCGTTCGGAGTCGACTTTAAACTGTAGGTCCCGCCACTCGTGTATAAAATTAACACACACAGAATAAGTGGTGTGAGAAACTAGGTCGTAATCATGACTGAAGGGTTGTAATGGCTAATTATGTATGTATGTGAAAAGTTTCTCAAAAATCTGTTTTTCAGAAGCGCCACTCATAGATAAATATTAACACACAGCACGAGGGTGGTGTGAGAAGCTACGTCAAATGGTTGTAATGACTAGTTGAGTAAGTAATGCCAAAGTGATCTACAGCGTAATACTCCTTCTCAGTGTATTTACATTCCCCAAGCTTGGCTGGTTGTGTTTATAAACAAAACTTTGCTAATATTAAAGATAAATCTGTTGAGTTCATGGCCATAAACTCTTATATTAACTCTTATACACATACACACACACACACACTACAATACAAAGGCACATAATAGTTAAATGCCTAAATACACATGCACATATTAAACAATAAAAACCAAATGGCTTATACACACACATACACATGCAAATACCCTCTCACTAGATTACGATTAAAATATACAGAAAACTGTTATACTAACGCTATTCAAAACTGTATTTAAATTGTAGGCCATTGCTATTATTACGGTTTTTATTATTGAAATTGTAGGAGAAACAGAGATAGAGCGAGTGAAAGAGAAAGAGAACATACATATGTATGTACATAGAGAAAGTGACCGTTTTTGAAAAGACAAAGCAGAATTTATACAGTCATTGCCTATATAAATAAGCCTTGTGCAGGAAATTCAAATTCTAAACAGTAATTTTGCTTTCATTTCAAAAATTTCCTTTGATTTGTTGGCGTATCCTTTGGCGGTAATAATTTCATGATTTCCAAAGAGTGAGGCAGAGAGAGAGAGAGAGAGGGGAGAGTACACAAGAGGAAATATCAATTAGAGTTTAACTGTAATATTGTTTAATAAGCGGCCAAAGGAATATTGTGATTTGAGCTTAACGGTAAATAATAATTTCGCTGCCACAACTCTATTACAGTTGCTGGTTGCCATCGTCACATTTCATTGCAGCGCTTTAAGCCATTCTATTTCTCTGTTATTCAATCAATAATACATTGCCATGCACTGTTTTTGACAGTGAGTGATTACCAATGAGAGCTAGATAGATAGAGAGAGGGTGAGAGTGAACAGAACAGTGATAAACATAAGGGATTTAATATCAAATGATTGTTATTGGCCTGCACAAACATTAATTGACTGTTAAGGATCCGATTGTAAGCTTCTTTAGAATCCGAATCTGAGAAGACTAGTTAAAGGCGGTTAACAATCCAAAGTCTTATTAGGACTTAAGGGCACATATAAATTCTATTTTGGATTTACGAGAGTTATCAATATTTCTGTTTGAGGAATAAAACATTATTAATGGAAGTGTAACGGAATGATTTCCATGGAGAATTAAATCATGGATAATAAATTGTATGAATTTTTAAATGAAAAATATGAAGCAAAGATACATGACGACTGCAATAATCTTTTTTTCTTCTTAGAAAGTTGTCGTCCTGTCGTATATTTTACGGCGAGAATACTTAACGAAGTTGCATGGAATCAATTTTCTCTCTGAAGCCATTAACAATCCGAGTAAATCTTTGAACATAAAATATGATGGTGAACCCCTTAATGTACTTTAACTTGAAAGATGTTTGTTCGAATAAAATCCAAGTTTAAGTGAATTCGAATATGGGGACGACTGTTCGTTCATTTCTGTTTACAACACGATTTTACTTGAGTTTAAACAAAGAAAATAAAGTATAAAGAATGTGCATTTTAACATATTTTAACATATTTTTCAAAAATATTTCATGACGCGGGGGGAAAGATAGAAACCAAGAGCGTAACAATGCGTTGTTCTCATCGTGCGTTTTTATTGTTTTACCACTTTTTTATTTATTTTTCTGGTGTCGGCACCAATGTCCCTCAGGGGAAGAACATCTTCGGCTTCTTACACACATAGGACACGAACATCAAGAATGTTCGTTAAAAAGAGCGTAAAAATCTTGTCAGCTTTTAAAGAAGAAGGTTCATGTCGCGTTTTTCAGACTTCAATTATACACCCAAAGAAATATCACAGTAGAATTCACCAATATCAATGAGAAATGATTTCGATTTTTGGAAGAATACTTGCCAAGTTAAATACGGTGTCTTAGTGTCTTAGTGCAGTACAATTTTTCTATATTTTCCGATAACACATACATATCATTGGGTTAATAAGTAGACTTGACATTATTACTAACAATTTTCCTCTAGGTTAACACATGCCTATGGTTATGGATTAGTGAGTGAGAGAGAGAAAATAAGTTGAGAGAATTTATTTATTTACAGCCATATAAAAATGTTAGTAATATACTCTATTTTTATTTTCATTTCATCAACATACATACATATGTAAAGCTATCTATCTTTGGCTTAATAATTTTAGATAAATAAAAATAAAATAAAAAAAATAAAATAAAAGAAAAAAACGAGCATTCCAAAGCATTTAAAAAAATTATACTATGGGACAAAATAAAATACGCCCAGCTAATGACATAGAACATTTTTAAAACAAAATATTCTTCGAGTGTTATTCTGAAATAAAATGACAAAGCATCCGCACCACATGTATTCTTGTCGCAGTCTGATCGCCAACTAAATCAAAAACACAAGAATACATACACATGTACATACGTACGATGAGAGCAACACATTGTTACGCTCTTTGTTTGTGTTCATTTTCCTTCTGTCTTTCCTCCCTCTCATCTAGAAATGATTTTTGAAACAGATTTTGGTGAGAGCGGGTCGTAATGTTACGACCCGCTATAAGAAATTTTACTACATGATGCGTATTCTTTATATCCATATTCTTTGGTTTAAACCAAGTTGAACGAGCTGCCAAGATGAACAGCAGCATGAGTGACCTAACCAGTTGAAAAGGCCCAGTTCATCGCATGTTAACCGAAACTATCTTCGGAAGAATGGATATGTACACAGTAATTGATGAACAGCCTCATCTCTGCATCTTCTACAGAAATTATTCGCGAGGTGCTCAAGAAATATGCGTCTCTCATGTGTTACCGTAATGCAATGCCCGTAATATTGGGCTTGTTTTTTTTAGCTGCCTACCTATTGATGATAAAGTCCACGATTGTACTGTCAATTATAGGGTGGGGCATCTATCGGTTTATATTTGAACCATTTGGCAATATTTATGCCATTCCATTCTGTCACAAAATTCAGGATATTATCTCCACTAAACATAATGAATCGATTTACGCTTGGCAATGTTGGGATTTATTGGGCCAACGAGATTTTATAAAAAAAAATCATCCTTTCGAATGAAATTCTTTTTCATCTTGGTGGGTACGTTAATAAGCAAAATTGCCGTATTTTGGGTCAGAAAACCCACACGTGGTTGTACAGAATTCATTGCACCCATTACGAGTGACTGTTTGGTGCGGCTTGTGAAGCGGAGGCATCTTTTGACCATGTTTCTTTGAAAATGAGGACAGCGTAACCATTACGGCCAATGTCTCCCTAACCGATTTTTTTGTACCCACTCTTCATGGAATTGATGTGAACGATGTTTGGTTTCAACAGGGTAGTGCAACTTGCCACACACAACTGATGTCACAATCGATTTATTGCGTCAAACGTATGATGGCCGTTTAATTAGCTGAAATAGTGGCCGCCAAGAAACTGTGATTTGACACGGTTGGACTATTTTTCGTGAGGCACCGTTAAACAATGGTATTATGCCAACAACATACATACATACATAACATAATTTGTCATTACAACCCTTCAGTCAGGAATACGACCTAGTTTCTCACACCACTTATGTTGTGTGTGTTAATTTTATACATGAGCGGTGGGACCTACAGTTTAAAGTCGACTCCGAACGACAGAATTTTGAGAAACTTTTCATGGCAATTTTATTTACGCTCAGAGTTTTTGCCAGAAATCTGCTGAGATGAAGTCGCCGAAGAAATACTTTTTTGCATTTTGTCTTGATGTCTGGCCTGGGGCTCGAATCCTGGCTTTACGTTTAATAAGCCAACACACTACCTACTAGACTACGGCGACTTCAACAAATTACAGACAATTGAGCATTTGAAGGCCAACACTTGTGATGCCACTGTCTAGATGCGATCTAATAAACTCGAAAAAGTGCACGAAAGTTGGTCCAATCGAATGAGGTATTATGAGGCCAGCCGCGACAGTTATATGAATGAAATAATATTCCATTACTAATCGAAAGAAAGAATAAATTTGGCAAAATTTCATACAGTTCTTGTTTTATTTGCATTTTTAAATTTAAACTTTTAAATGGTCCGCCCTATATATGCGTGCAGGTTTGCAAAGGGATGCCCAACGTCTAGAATTCACCAGAAATTGTGGCCAGTCCATAAAAGGTCCCTGTGTCCTGGTACCTATGTTGTTACTGTTACTATTATTTTTATTGCTCTCTTTACTTTCGCGTTATTAAAATAAACATTTATTTTTCCAAATTCCCTTCTAAAGGACCTGCTGAAGTGTTTGTCTATGTTCCAGTATAGATTTCCTTTAAAAATTTAAATCATTTAATGTACCAGCATTATTAGCTTAAGCTTTATTTGTTTTCTTTCTTCGTTTTAAGAACTATTTTTTGCCTCACCATGGATAATCTGTAGCACATTTGTATAGTCATGGTAATGGAATTTCCTTCAGAAACAGAACAGATTATTTTACAATATTTCCATGAGTTTATAAAATTTCATAAGCCTGGCATAGGATTTGCCATTTTTTTTTGTTTTTTTTTGGTTGTCAATTTTAAATCCTATCAAATCAAATTTTATGCATGTGTGTGTGTGTGTATTATTGTTTGTTTTTCTATTTTTCCACACCAAAAATTCAAAATGCCTAAAAACCAATTTAGACCTTTTTCTGTGGATCCCCTCCAACGGCTTTTCTCCAACAGCAGTCACTTGGCCATTTTTTTGTTGTTGTTTTGTTTACACTTTTACTCAATTTCCATACACAATGAAACAGATGAAATGATGTTTATCAATGTATTGGTAAAAATATGAAAAATCAAATCCCTTTCTCACACCCTCCTTTACTCTCTCTCTCTCTCTGTTGTTTCTATGATGATGGGAAAATTACTAAAGAATACATGTGTGTATTATAAGCTGAAGTGAGCTGTAGTAGGAAGTGTGAGTCTAAAGCAGTCATAAGTGTGATGATATCTTTTATGGATTGTGGTCCTTTAGATTATCAACTGATTTTGAATCAGATTTAAAAGCACACATGCCGTCATTGTTTTTAAGTACTATTAGGTGAGAGGGGATGAGGGTATAATCCTAGGCAATATGAGGGGGAAAAATTAATTTTTATTTTATTAGTTAGAAAGCAAGTGACAGAAGGTTAATTATGCAAGAGGAAAGGTCATGTAGTTAGTTGGGTCTGGTGAGGATGAATTTAATAAATGATGAGTCTGATAAAGTGTAATTTGAATGCGTCTCTCAAACACGCTTATGTTATAACATAGAAAACTTACTGGTATTACAATAACAAGAGAACACGCCTGAAAGGTGATATTTAACGGAAATTTGTAAGTGATCGCCTTTGTGGAAAGTTTGTTATCAAAGATGCCTGAAATTTTCTTACCAATAAAGCAGGGCATACTCACAGTTTTTCAAAATAATGGATGATTTTTTAAGAGCAATAGGAACATTTTTCAAAAAAAAAACACATAAAATCCAGAAAAATGCATGAAATCTTTATTTGAATCGATAGTACGGTCCATATAATTTAATGTTTGAAGATTATTTCATGCAAATGTTGACCGCGACTGCGCCTCAAATGGTCCATCCGCTTAATCCAATTTTGGCATACTCTTTCCAACATTTCGGCCGGTATCTCACGAATAAATGCTTCAATGTTGTCTTCCAATGCGTCAATTGAAGCGAGCTTGTCTGTAAAGACATGAGCTTTAACATAGCCCCACAAAAAATAGTCTAAAGGTGTTAAATCGCACGATCTAGGCGGCCAATTGACCGGTCCCGAACGTGAAATAACATGTTCACCGAACTCGCCTCTCAATAAGTCCAATGTTACGCGTGCTGTGTGGCATGTGGCACCGTCTTGTTGAAACCACATGTCATGCAAATCCAGCTCTTGCATTTCGGGCAAAACAAAGTTGGATATCATCTCACGGTAGCGCTCACCATTCACAGTTACGTTACGATTCACAGCATCTTTGAAGAAGTACGGTCCAATGATGCCACCAGCCCATAAACCGCACCAAATTGTGACTTTTTCTGGATGCATTGGTAGCTTTTGCAATGCTTCTGGCTGATCTTCACTCCAAAATCGACAATTCTGCTTATTTACGTATCCATTGAGCCAAAAATGAGCTTTGTCGCTGAACACAATTTTTCGATAAAGAAGTGCATCTTCGGCCAACTTTCCACGAGCCCATTCACCAAAAATTCTGCGTTGCGGTAGGTCGTTCGGCTTCAATTCTTGCACCAGCTGTATTTTGAAAGGCTTCACGCCTAAATCCTTCCGCAAAATTTTCCACGTTATTGAGTAACAGAGGCCCAATTGCTGCGAACGGCGACGAATCGATAATTGATGGTCATCATTAACACTGGCCGATACAGCTGCGATATTTTCTTCAGTTCGCACTCTACGTAAGTGTGTTGGTGGTTTAATGTCCAACAATGTAAATTTGGTTCGAAATTTAGTCACAATAGCCCAAATAGCCGCTTCAGTGCGTCGATTAAACTGACCATAAAATGGAAGAAGCGCGCGATGAACTTTCTTAACAGAGCACGCATTTTGATAAAAAAAAAAAGTCAATGATTTGCAAGCATTGTTCGTTTGTAAGACGATTCATGGTTAAATTATAGACCAAACGGAAGATGTTTGACAGTGAAACAAAACACCAATATGTTGTGGTACCCGTAGGATGTACAACCGTACACCGTACCCTGTCGTTTAGGTTTACATGAGAGATGGCTTACGACTAGCGATTATGTTAAAGACCAGTGGCCTGGTATCTGATATCTTTTAAAGAGTATAGCCATCCCTTGTAATCATTACTGTAGCCAGGAATAATCCGGTATTCGTAACGTATGAGCTGTACCCGCTAACTTTGGAATGATGTCTATACCATCCAGTTTCGAACAATACGTGAAGAATTGTTGTGTGTTGTTTAGGACACCCATTTATCTGTAAAGGATGTTCTGAACTTGTTTAAGAAAGCCTAGCGTGGTATCAAGCAATTCATATTTCTGAAGTTTTCCAATTTCGTTTGGATTCCATTTTTGAATCGTCCAGAGTTGGTGACTATGAATAGCAACTGAGTCCGCTTAGAAAAGGTCAAGAAAAAGGCAACAAAAAATTGTCTCCAGAGCAAACGTAGTTGTAATAGGCAGTGCACCAGTAACAATTCTGCAGTCAGATCTTTATATCCGCCGTATACAGTTTTAGATTAGTTCTCCCGCCAAGGGATTTCGGCCTTACCAGGCATCCGTAGGTCAAGATAAGCCTGACTATTACAGTGGACATTGTAGCCGCCGTAGTCTAGTAGGTAGTGCGTTTGCTTATTAGACCAGAGACCATGTTTTAAATCCCAGGTCAAACATTTTCAACAAAACGAAATACAAACAAAAAAAAAAATATTTCTTCCGCGACTGCCACTCTGGAAAAAAACTCTCAGGGTAAAATAAAATTGTCATGAAAAGTTTCTCAGAAAATCTGTGATTCGGAGTCGACTTAAAACTGTAGGTCCCGCCATCATGTATGAAATTAACGCACATAACATAAGTAGTGTGAAAAGCTAGGTCGTAATCCTGGTTGTAATGATCAATTATGATTACTAATAGGTGCAGAGTCTGTGCAGTAAAGGTCTCCAGAGCAGACGTAGTTGCAGTATGCAGTGCACCAGTAACAATTCAGCAGTTGGTTCTTTGCATTCGCCGAATACAGTTGAGATTAGCTTTCCTGCCATGGAATTGCATCCGTAGGTCAAGATAAGCGATACTATCACAGTGGACATCCCTTTGTACGTGGACATCCCTTTGTACGTGGACATCCCTTTGTACGTGGACATAAGTTATATAAGTCCCGATACCTCACTTTCTCTCCAACATTTTACTGCAAGAACAGAGTGCAATGGAGGTGTTTTTTATGCTTCTGAGTATACCCCTTTAATGCCATGAATTGTTTTGAGTTTTCTTATGAATAATCCTCTGCCTTTTTTCTTTTCCGTTGGCCTATTTCTTTATGGAAATTCAAGGCATATTTCAGACTTTAAAAATGCTTTTTTGTTGTTGTCGAAAAAAAAAACAAAGAGAAAAAAAATGGATTTTATTTGTCGTATTTATTGAATAGAAGTGTCGGTTTTTAGTATTCAAAACTCATGACAATCAATACAACAAAATATTGTCCATTTATCTCGTTACAGCAACAACAACAACAACAACAAAGTATTGTAAATACCGGAACTCTATTAGAGAAACGGACTCTCTAATATGGCTTATGAAAGTAACGTAGAGAATAGAAAAAAGAAGAGTTTAAAAGGTTTCCATAACTAAAGTTTAAAGTGTTTGAGTGTAAGGGTATGTGTAGCACACACACACACACATAGAAAAGAGTCCATATTACTCATTAATTTGTATGCAAATGGGAAATATTCAAATTTGTTGTATTTTTTGTCATTGTTGTTGTTGCTGCTGTTTTTGTATTTGTTTTTTGTCTCCCAGCCATGTTCATATTGCTGGTGCTGCTGGTGCTGGTGTCTTTGCTGCTTTTGTATGCCAACATTCCCTGAGTAGATGATCAAACTCAAGATTTTTCATTTTTCTCCCCTTTGGCTTGCTCTCCCCCGCCCACTGGTGCAAACAAACTCGTTATCTAAACTACATTTATTGTTCGAATAGTTCAGGTTAAGGCTGTTATTGTTATTGTTGTTGTTGTTATTGTTTTTTGGTTTATGCTTCCAAAACAAAAATTTTTAGATTTTTTTTCATGTCATTTTCAGAAGAGGTTTTTCAATTTTGTTGGCTTAAATACATGCATACGAGTACATATATTTTTGTATGTTTATGAACCAAGTCGAAGAGTATAGGTATGTGTGTGTGTGTGTCTAACAGTAATTTATGTCTATCGATATGTGTTTTCATATGTATGTGGGTATTTGCTTGCTGTTGCAGAGGGAAATAGTTCTAGTCCATGTATAGACTCTGAGTCCTGCTCATCGTTGTCATCATCGCCATCGTCCTTGTCTGCATTTGACTGGGTATTAGTATTTCAAGTCCTTTTGAATAAATTAATGTCAAAATGTACTTTTCCTTTTGATTTTGATTGATGTTTCAAGTCTTCTTAAAACAAAAAATGAAAAGGAGAGGTTCTCTGTATGTGAGGTATTAGCTTGTGTTCGATCTTCTCTTCAATTCCGCAAAATTAAAGAGTTGGAGAAGTCAAAAAAAACGTGGCATACAAACGTTCGAAATAATGAATTGGTGGTGTGTACAATACTGACTAAATAACTTGCAAAAGCAAGGATAACAGGTCGCCAGTCCTTAGGTTACCAAACGCAGGGAAATTTAAGAGATGTTCAGGGTCTCTTCTCTTCTTCCTTGGATTAGAGTTTCTGCAGAGAAAGGCACACATGCGAGATCTTGAACACCTCGCGAATAATTTCTGTACAAGTTACGAAGTTTAGGAGAAGTCACCGTAGTCCAGTAGGTAGTGTGTTGGCTTATTAGACAAAAAGCCAGGGTTCAAACCCCAGGCCAGACATCACAACAAAATAGAAAAAGTATTTCTTCGGCGACTTCCTCTCAGCAGATTTCTGGCAAAAACTCTGAGAGTAAATAAAATTGCCAAGAAAAAGTTTCTCAAAAATCTGTCGTTCGGAGTCGACTTTAAACTGTAGGTCCCACCACTCATATATAAAATTAGCACACACAACATAAGTGGTATGAGAAACTAGGACGTTGTACAATGGGTCAATTCGACCTCCGGGTACTGTACTTGTCTTAATTGACAAGTACACGTCCTTTAACCTAACCTAACCTACGAAGTTAAGGAGGAGGATGTGACTGTTCTTCACCGATTGCTCTATGAAACTGGACCTGAACATTTTCCTCCTGCTGCCGGATTGCTGTAGCATGTTTCAGGCGGAAGTAGTGGCCATCTACCGGGCTGTTCAATTGGATACTCATCAACGGTGCTCCTTTCACCCGCATCTCAATTTTCTCTGATAGTCATGGCTGCTATAAGATCTCTGTCGAGAGTTGTACATAAACTCCAAGAACGTTAGGGAGTGTCGCTGCTGTCTTCTTCTTTCTGAGCGCTTCAGAGCTTCACTTCTCTGGGTCCCTGGCCACAGCTATATTCCTGGGGCTAGAGCTGGTATACACCTTCCGGTTTCCTCGTCAATTGACTTGGGTATGCCACTTACCTCATCAGTGGATGGGTCAGGGAGGAAGAGCAGAGGCATTGGGGGAACGGTTCGGTAGATGTCTATGGCCTGCTGTGGACAATAGGAGAACAGATTGGCTGCTGGGCTTAGATAAGGCCAGCTTAAGGTTGGTTGTCGGTTTTATCACAGGGCACTGCGAGATTAGGTCGCTGACGGCGATCTAGAACAGATCCCAGACGGACTAATGCAGGGCATGTTACGATGAGGAGGAGTTGGAGACTATCGAACACCTCCTCTGTAACTGCCCAGTCCTTGGTAGAATGAGGTTGAGGACCCTTGGCAGGGCCTTCTTTGAGAGTTTGAATTCTGAGTCGAGAGCCGACATCAATTCTCTCCACAGATTCATTAGTGGCTTAGGCTGGTTGAGGGGCGCTAGGGTTTCATTAGTGTAGTTGCGCCCTCCCCTTTTTGTTGTGTTTTATCTGTGTAATTCCTCTACTTCCCATTCTCCCCTTTCCTATATCCTCTCCTTTTTAATCCCTCTATTATCTTTCCCTCTGTAAGGACGTTGTAGAATGGGTCAATTCGACCTCCGCGTACTGTACGTGTCTTTATTGACAAGTATACGTCCTCTAACCTAACCTAACCTACCTCGGTTAAGTTGGCAATTCCGCGGAAATTCCTTTGGGGCGGCAATTTATCCTGGGTCAATGAGGAGTCCTGCTCCACCGCTAGACTCACTTGGCCCTCGATGGATAGGAGTCGTACCAACCAGTTACTCGGACTTGATCGTAACGTCATCTCGATTACAGTGGCCATGTTTACAGGTCATTGTGTTATGGGAAGACACGCGGAAAGAATGCAGCTCCCATCTAACGACTTCTGCCGTGTCCGATGATGCGCTGATCCGCTGTGGAAGAGGAGACTGTTATCCACTTTCATTGTCAATGCCCATCTCTTGCGGGATATAGGTTATCTGGCTATAATCCTTGTCAGCTTAACGGAGCTATCATACATTGATCTCAAGAATATAGCTTCGTTTATCAAGCTTTCGGTCTGGTTTTCCATCGTAGAGTAGTCGCGCTTTTATTGTGCAGTTCTGGAAGTTCCGCAACTAGAGAATATCTTGATATTCTTGAGTGTTTATCTCCAACTTCAACGGAAGAGATTCTATCAATGATTTCTGTGGTATATGCCTGCAATTCGGTAGAAATCGCAAGTAGTTCTCTAATGGCCTACAGTATTACAGAATATCTCTCATGTCCTTAGGATGTTTAGAGCGCATTGTTGGCAACAATATGATTATGGGCAGAGATTTTCATGTCATTTATGTGCAGATCTTCTGACTTCCCAATATTTATGTTCATATGCCATCAGTAAGTAATTGACAATAACTTGCATGTGTGCTATTAAACCTTTTCGCTGTAGAAGCATTCGATATCCGATACATAGAATGCCTTTGTTTGGCATTTGATTTCCTTTGTTTAAGGTCTTGTTGAGCACATTCTTTCAGTGTATGAAACTAATTTACAAAGCCTGGCCAATATTTATGACCCAACACTGTGTGTGTTGGTTATTCTTTATTATTTATGTGTGTGTGTGTGTGTGGGTCTTTACATTTCATATTTCTGTTCTGATCGATGGCTTCCTCTGCTTCTCTCTCTCTCGTAAGCTCTTTTGATTGTTTTTTTTTTTTTTTGGTTTTGAAGAGTTGAATGTTTGTTTGTAGTTGTGCGGTCACATGTGTGTCATTGTGTTTGTGCATGTCGTAGCAGAGGCTGGCTTATTTACGTATTTATTGATTCATGGTAGTGGTGTAGCATCCTAGAAGCAATGACTCTTTGCAGACATTAATAAATTCTTGCAAACACATACACGTTCTCTTATGCTGTACTAATCTACTTAATGTTTGTGGGTTTTAAGGCATCTTTTTTTCTGCAATTAGTTATAAGCCTTTCTTTGTATGTGTAGAGTGTGATTATGTACACATACATATTTATTCATACATGCATACATACATAGTAGAGTGTATGTGTAAATAATTTTTTTTTATTTTTTTTTTGCTATTCTAACACGTAATGGCAAGTGTTTTATTTGTTGCTTCTGTTTCTGTTGCCGTTGTTGTTGCATGAATATTTATCATTATGCAGTTGCCATTATCAAGATTCTCATCAGCATCGAATATTCTGTTCACACAATGCATTGGAAAGCATATCACAGCATGACCGTAAAAAAAGGACGTGCCTGTGCATGCACATGTGAAATCAATAGTTGTTTAATAACACTCTTCTTCTTTACTTTTTATTTGCTTTTTTCATTTCGTCCTTTTTTGCCATTTTGATTTTTTTGTTGCTGTTGCTGTTGTCGTACTCGTTTTTAGCCATTATGCCAGAAAAACAATAAAAAAATACACAAAAAGAGAGAGAAAAAATAGAACTTTGACTCACATACGCAAACAATAAACACACTAAGTGAACTTTTCAATGGCATTTCTATGCACATGAGATTGCTGTAGTGATAGTTGAGAGCAAAATTATAGAACATTTGATTGAGAAGACGACGGGTTTTCACCCATAAGAGCCTCACAGCTGTGTAATTTAGAAGAAAAACAAAGATTCTATTGGAACGAACTGATTACTGCATTGCCTACAACAATTCTCTTAAGTTGCAGTTCGAAAAGGATTTGACTGCTAGGATTTGAATGCATACATAGTCATACAAGCTAATTTGGCTCTTTAAGACTTTAATCATCTATGATTGTCTTCAGTTTTGAGGGCGAAATTATCAACCGCAACCGCCATTAATATTCTGGTCTGTGGTATGTGGCCTGTGACGAAAGAACCGGTTTCTTGAACTGGATAGGATGCACTTGACTTAACAGACAGGTATTGTTTGGTATGAAATGGTAATCAATGCATTATTTGATGAGCGGAGAGGTCAATAGTAAGCTTTTCAAGAGCATTAAGGCGCAGGTTAAAATACAAAACCATTCAGGCATTAATACGCCGTGGTCTAGTAGGTAGTGTGTTGGCTTATTAGACGAAAAGCCAGGATTCGAGCCCCAGGCCAGACATCAAAATAAAATACAAAAAGTATTTCTTCTGCGACTTCCTCTCAGCAGCTTTCTGGAAAATCCTCTGAGAGTAAATAAAATTGCCATGAAAAAGTTTCTCAAAAACCTGTCGTTCGGAGTCGACTTTAAACTGTAGGTCCCGCTACTCATGTATAAAATTAACACACACAACATAAATGATGTGAGAACCTAGGTCGTAATCCTGACTGAAGGGTTGTAATGACCAATTATGTATGTATTCAGGCGCTAATAGATATGGGATGTCGGATTTTCAATATCTAAGGAGAGTGGAGGTATCGGTCTATATAAGCATGGGCGATAAAACAACTCGGAAATTTGAACACTGGGAATATCAGACAGTGATTCATACGATATACATGAAGGAAATTGCCTTATAAGCGTAACCAATATCCCAAAATGATTCTGCCTCGAGAGAAAGAAATTATTGGCGCTTTCAACCGCTTAATTGAGAGATTCTTGTGGTCTCTATATAAAGGGATAGCAAAAGCCACCTACTTTTTGTCCAAAATTACAAAAAAAATGTGATGTCTGCTGGTGTGGTTACTGGACACAGCTTTACCGAATCCTTTAGTTCAACATTTGTAAGTCGCCATAGTCTAGTAGGTAGTGTGTTGGCTTATTAGACGTGAGGTGAGGCCCAGGTCAGACATCCCCAACAAAACGAAATATGAAAAAAGATTTCTTCGGTGACTTCCTCTCAGCAGATTACTGGCAAAAACTCTGAAAGTAAATACAAAATTGCCATGAAAAGTTTCTCAAAAAAAATCTGTCGTTCGGATTTTCAACGAAAACGGATTGGTTAAAAAATTTCTGAAATTTGTTAACCGTATGTATACTTTTGTGGCTGAGTGTACGTATTGAAGGGTTTCTAGAACCCAATGACCGTATTAATGGATTTAAGAGGAGTTAGATCACAGTGAGGTCATAAATTATTTCTAACTCACTGCTTTTAACAAGCCTATCTCGATATTACAGCCTTTTAGCTATTTTAGTCTCCAGGATAGTCTCGAAATTGACCAATAAAACAGTGTTACATACAGGAAAGTCTTACCGATGTCCGATTGATGAAATTTAATAAACTTGTTTTGGTGCTGTTACAGAAGATAACACTTTCGCAGTATTGTATAGCCTTAGAGAGCTTTCTTAGTCATAGCAGTATCAACATATTCCACCACTAAGACTGCAAACATAGGCAAAGTAGAAGCATTAAACAATGGATAGACTGGCTTAGAATTGCAAGTCAATATTTCGTACGTAGAGTGAGCGTCAAAAGAAACTGTGTACCAGGGATAAAATTCTAACAATCACCAAACTTAACTTTTACCTCTTAAGGAGAGCGCCTGAAAAAATTTGACAATATTTTGAAATTTTTTGTAATTTTTTTTTGTGTTTCAATTTTAAAAACTTGCAATGAAACAATTTTAAAATAGAAATAACTGTAATTTTTCAATGTACTGTTTCTTTTGACGCTTACTGTAAAGGTAATTCAATTATGGAAGTAACTACATGTCTAATTCTGCACACTCTTCAAATCTCTAAGGAATTGTATCGAGCCCAGAGTATGTTCTTAATACATTTGGTTAGAAAAAATTCTGCTATTTTTATAACCACAACTGTTCATTTGTGTATGCAAAGTGCTTGATATTGAGCTTAAAATGAAACAATAAAAGGAAATTTTTTAATAAGTTCAATAAACTTTTAATAAAAAGATTGTCATGAAATTTATTTAAAACTAGCTGTACCCTGCACGTGTTGCTGCACCACCAACTAAAATAAATTTGAAGGAAAGACATTACACAAATATCAAATTAATTTTGAATCATTTTATTGATTTTGTTTCCCGTTGTCCTGATGATTCAGATGAACGGGCCTGAGTAGTACACAGTCCAACAGTTTCTCATCTCACTTCTCGTTGTTCAAGTGGTTCAAGCGAACGGGTCTCAGCGGCATATACTCGAAGATTTTCCAGTTTCAATGTTCGTCTGATTCTGAGGCTCGTAATGCTCTTTTCTTCCGAGTTTGAGGTGGAATTCGACTCATGCGCAACAATTTTGTTGAAGAATGCACAGTTTTCGATTTAATTCATTTTGAGTAATTTTCAGTGGCACCACCTGTCGGAAATTAGTCATACCAACTTAGACACCTTCCCCGGCTCATGCGCAACAACTTTGCTAAAGATCATAACATGATCAAATGCATAGTTTCCGATTCTATAAGGTACATACAAACAAACATTAATTTTTATATATATAGACTATGGGACGTGACACGCCCACTATAGCCAATCCACTCATTTTGTTCATATATACGTCAAAGTCGTCCATACAAAATTTGAGGACTCTAGCTGTTGCAGTTTATGAGATATGCGACATTAAATACTTATTTGGTATGTGGGCGTGGCACACCTCGCCTACTTGAAATTTTAAAATAAAAAGTAACCTACAGTTCCTTCGAGACATACAGGAAGATACTGTGAAAATTTCAAGAAAATCGGTCCAGTCGTTTAGCCGTCTATAGACTTCAAACAAACAAACCCACAAACAAATAAACACACATTCATTTTTATATTAAAGATTTCTCTGTCTCTCTCACTCTCTCTCTCTCTCTCTCTCTCTGTTTTGTGTGTTAATGTAACTGTAATTATTGTTTTAGATTTTAATAAACCTATTGACACATGCTGTTTTCGAAAAGTACTTAAATTATAAACTCTTAAGGCATTTTAAAATTTACAAAATATCTAAGAATTTTCATCCCCTGCCAATCCATCGTCTCATCTAGTGTCTGATGGCG
The DNA here is from genome assembly GCA_936449025.2 of Sarcophaga subvicina. NCBI lineage: Eukaryota > Metazoa > Arthropoda > Insecta > Diptera > Sarcophagidae > Sarcophaga > Sarcophaga subvicina. Next base: position 89,149,856 of record OW388081.2, on the reverse strand, counting down.
TATTTAGGAAGCCCTTTAAGTGCAGCCAGCAATACATATGTATGTCTGTCTGCCTGCTGTATGTATTATGTGTAGTTGCATAACGTGTGATTCTACATTTAAGTCTTTATGTTTCTAATTAAAACAAAATAGAAATTGTATGTATTTTATGGATATTGTTTTACAATATCGTTTGAAGTGTTTACATGTCGAACTTAATCTATGACTATAATCCCGCTTTAAGTCTGCAAAGGAAATTTTGTAAACGTTTTCGGATTTTATTTGCTTTGCTGTTTGCTTTTATAGTAATAGAGAGAGAGAGAGACAGATTATTGTTATAAGGGATTTAAAATTAATTAAAATATTTATTACTTACAACAACAAACATTTTAATTAATTTTGATCTTTTAATACATATTTTTGTTTTTGCCAAGAATTCAACTTTTGTTTCAAAACAATTTTATTAGAAAGTTTTCTTTACTCACACTATTACAATACATTTGCTGAGAATCCCTTCATATTAAAAAGATACTTCTCTCTGTGTACTGTCAAATTGACTTGTAAATTGTTAATTTATTACAATAAAAATCTTTTTCCAAAAAAAACCTTCTTCTCTTTTTTAAACTAAAAAAGCAGAAAAAAGTTTTATATTCCTGTGACTATTTTGTATTTCTTTTATTTTCTTCGTTTGTTTTTTTTTTCTGTTCTCTTTAAAACATTTTGATAGCGTTGCAAACTTTTTGACATTTGACATGAACAACAGGCCACTGCAAAACAGGACCACACAAAAGGACTTTATTTCATTCGATACAAAGGATTAAAAGCAACAGCAAGTAAAGCTAAATGTGCACAAGCAAAGCAATCGAAATCTCAACTAAAATCCTATTTCTTTTCTCCTTCTTCTCTTTTTTCTTTTTTGCAAAATAAACTTTTCTTTTATAAGTGTTGAATTATATTTTCGTTAGAAGAAATTTAAAAAAAAGTAGAAAGGAGAAATACTTTTTCCTATAAATAATACGTATACAAAAAAAGGAAAAACGATGTTTTGCTCCCTATTGTTAAGAAGGACTTGTCAAATGCACGCCACTTGGTTGGCTACAATGCTTTTGTATAGAGACAGTCTTGCAAATACTCTGTGGCAGTAAAGAGAAAAATATTGAAAAAATTATTGTTCAGTGAAAAACGTTTTGTAGCAAAATTTTTTATCGATTTTTTTCTGTTTCTTATCGAAATTTTTTTATCGAAAATTATCGAGAATTTGTTATCGTATTTATTTATGAATATTTATTTTTACTTAAAACTTTCTTTTATAAAATTTTTAATCTACAAATATTTTATGGAAAAGTTTTTGTCTAATTAAAATCTTTTATGCACTTTTCATTGAGAAATGTTTTTTTCCTGAATTGTTCATTTTTATCGGCAAATTTTTTGTTGAGAAATTTTTTATCGAATATTTGTTATCGAAATATTTTCAGTAATTTAAAATTTTCTTTACCGAACTGTTAATAGAAAAATTCCTTTAATCATAAATTTTTTATTGCAAAATTTTTTATCGGAAATTTTTAATCGGAAAAAGGTTTTATTTTTAAATTTTTTGTAAGGAAAATTTTTACTTAAAATTTTTTTATCAACAAATGTTTAAACAAAAAATTTATTATCGATTTTTTTATTGGAAATATTTCCTGAACTGTTCATTGAAAAATGTTTCTCCTGAAATGTTAATTTTTTATCTTCATATTTTTTGGTACAAAAATTTATTATCGAATTTTTTTTATCAAATTGAAAATTTCTTGAATGGAAATGTTTTTTGCAAATTTTTCCTCTGAACTCTTCATTTTTTAACAGCAGATAAAAATCTTTGTTATTTGTTTTGTTGTAGTATTTCATTTATAGAAAGTTTTTTATCGAAAAATTTTTTATCGAAAATTTTTATCGAAAATTTTTTATCGCACAGAAAAATATTTTAGGCAAATTTTTTTGATATAATTGAACATATTTTCCTAAATTACTCATTTATCCAAAATCCGTTGTGGAGAAATTTTGTATTGAGAAATTGCTTATCGAAATTAGTTTTATCGAATTGAATATTTTTCCTGAACTGTTCTTTATCGACAATTTTTTTATTCACAACTTCTTTATTGAAAATTTGTCGATAGTTTTGATGGAATTTTTTTTTATCGAATTGAGAAATTTTGAACTGTTCATTGAAAAACTTTTGTCATAAAATTTTTTTACCTTTATCGAAATTATTAATCGAATTTTTTTTATCGATTTTTTTTCATTAATCGCCTTTATTTTTATTTTTAATTAAATATTATCTTCCTTGAACTTTTCATGGAAAATTTTTATCGGAAGATTTTTTATCGGAAGATTTTTTATCGAAGTTTTTTTATCGACATTTTTCTTACTGCAAAATTTTTTATGGATTAGAAAATTTTCTTTCCTGAACTGTGAAAAATATTTTAATTAATTTAATTTTAATTTTTCTCAACTTTCATTCTTAAATAAAGAAAACCACACTGCCAATGACTAACAGGCGTATGGAGAAAATTCTCTTTATTTTGTGCTATTTTTTTAATCTTCATTGTTTGAAGCTTAGGTACCCTTTGCTTCATTTTCTATTCCTTTTTGATTCAAATTTCCTACTTAAACTAGAATTTATTGTATTCGTAGACATTGTGTTGAAAGAAAATTTTGTTCTCTTTTCGTTTGAAATGCGTTTTTCTTTCGTTTCTTTTCCTTTTTTCTTTCCAAAAAAAAAATTGCACAATAATTCACAATTTCATTGAATTTTTCTTTTTTTTCGACGACTGGTTTTTAGTTTCTTATTAATTTTTAATGGACCAGAGTTGAACATAAATTATCACATTTAAAATAGAAAACAAATAAAAGAACACAATATTTCTCTTGCAATACAACATGCATACATATGTACATATATAAATTATACAACGAGTATTGTAAGTATGTACGTATGTATGGTAAGTACAGCAGTGAGTGCGTATAGACTGTTTTTTTATTTCTGAATTCAAATAAATTATTTCAGACTTTCTTTCATTTCTTGCACTTTTATGACACAACGAAGGACCGTCAGAGAGGGGTTTGTTATTAAATGGCAGTGTCAACTGGCGAAGGGGTTTGTCTTGTCCTCAAATGTATTTAATATTCTTGAGTTTTTTTTTCTTGAAATAGAGAGAGTGTGAGAAATTATGAAAACTGTGTCTATTTTATCAAGTAGATTTTCTAGAGTTAATGGGGTCGAGGGTAAGGCAAGCAGGGAAATTGGCGTTTATGTTCACACGACAAGTGTCTTTTAGTGTGATTTTATTGTCATTTAAGTCTTCTTCTTTTGTTCCATTTTAATTTAAATACCGCCTACAATAATTATTAACGCTTTTATGTCATTATCGAAGATGTTCAGCCATTTAAAGGAATGAAATGGTATTTCTAGGAAAAAATTAAAAAAATATTTTTTTCCAAAGCATTTTAAAAATTAATGGAGATTACTTGAGAAGTGAATTTTTGCAAATTGAAAAATAATTTTCAAGGCTTGTTAAAGAATTCATTAATTGCTGCATTACTACATGGAATTTTTCTCGTGGTTTTTACAAGCAAAAAAAGAATTTTTCTTACTAAATTTTTAGAGACTGGTTTAAGGCGTATAAAAAGCAGAATCTAATATATAATCGGGTGATTTTCAGAATCTAAATAAATTTTCTAAATCTAAGTAATAGAAATGGCTTTGCAAGCAATCAGAGAACTTGTAGCCTCACACAACAAACAATGGAGGCAATATAATACAGATGGAGCGAGAAAAGACTCGTGGTAGACTTACCTCGTAGCACCGTAATACCCTGTAATACTTCAACAGAGTATGGTTCTAAATAGTAAAGCCAGTATCATGTTAAAAACGTAGTTTAGCTTACGTGTGCCAGCAAAGTTGATACAAGTGAATTCAGGCTGTTAAAAAAACACCTCACTAAGTAGTGCTGCTGGGTATAACAGGGATACTAAAGGTAGCGAAATCCCATACCCCTATGCATGTCATTAGGGACAAATTTTAAATAAAATTTACTTTTAGGTGCACAAAAAATAAATCAGTATTCATGAGGTTTGTTATACCGCAGATTACTATTCCTGGGAGTAGTGCTAATCGTGTGATTGATTTAGACGAGAGGCCTCGGTTCAAACACCAGGTCACCCATCTCCAACAAAGCGAAATATGAAAAAAATATTTTTCGGGGATTTCCTCTCAGCAGTCTTCTAGTAGGTAGTGTGTTGGCTTATTAGACGTAAAGCCATGGTTCGAGCTCCAGGCCAGGCATCAAAAAACAAAATACAAAAAGTATTTCTCGCAGCAGATTTCTGGCAAAAACTCTGAGAGGAAATTAAATGGCAATGAAAAGTTTCTCAAAAAAATCTGTCGTTCGGAGTCGACTTTAAACTGTATGTCCCACCACTCATGTATAAAATTAACACACACAACATATGTGGTGTGAGAAGATAGGTCGTAATCCAGACTGAAGGGTTGTAATAACCAACTAAGTATGTATGTGTGTATTGCTAACTGTGAAGACAGTGGGAAATTATAATGACACAGCAGCCATTCAAGATGACCAACCAAGTAGCTCACCACGCACGGGTTAATATTGGAAGATAGTCTCACGAAGTCTGATGCTGTCCAGTGAAATATCAAAGTTTTCTCCTATTTTATTATAAAAAAATATTTTTAGATTGAGAGATAAGAATTCCAGTGGTATGTAGACTTTAGCCGTACCACTGACTATTTGCTGATAGTTGGCAAACACGAAAATACGATGTTGCTTAGACTCATCATCCAGTTGCTTACAAAGAAGTACTTCTATAGCAGCTTCCTAGACAAGCAAGAAGAAGAAACCGTCTAGCATTGCTGAGTTCATCTGACTAGCGCCAGTATTCAGCTGAACAAAGTATACGGGTGGCTATTATAAACGAAAAATGAACAGTTTTGTGGATGTTACTTGGGAGGTTTTAAGCGTATGTATGGATTTCGCTCCATTTTAATGGCTTACAGCAGTTGTTAATGATAGAAATATTGTATACAGGATGACGATGGTAGTTATAAAATCATCATAAGAGCTGTCATGCTGTCCGTTTTAAATTTCCTAAAGAACAGAAGTGCAGTCGCCGTAGTCTAGTAGGTAGTGTGTTGGCTTATTAGACGTAAAGCCAGGGTTCGAGCCCCAGGCCAAACATCAAAACAAACTACAAAAAGTATTACTTCAACAACTTCCTCTCAGCAGATTTCTGGCAAAAACTCTGAGAGTCAATATTACCAAGAAAAGTTTCTCAAAAATATGTCGTTCGGAGTCGACTTTAAACTGTGGGTCCCGGCACTAATGGATAAAATTGACACATACACAAAATAAGTGGTTGTAGTTGAATTACAGAATAGGGATTATGGGTATAACAACAGGATATGCCCTTTTAACGAATTTGAGAAAAAATCTCCTCATGATCAAGTTTTAAAATGAAAAAAAAACTTGTTTAGTTAACTCATTTATTTATCTTTTTAAAGGTCAAAAGCCTTCTTTGTCAGTGCATTATAAGCTGTAGTAGTAAATCTCAATAATTTATTTAAAAAATATCAGACAATAAATTTATGAGTTTCCAGTGAAAAGAAAAGAAATCAGTAAAGTAATCTTTAATGGCTTACATTTGTAAATATAATGTTACACGGTATACGTAACGTATTTGACGTAGTGGAACAATAAATTATTTTAATGGTCTGTTTACCTAAAAGTATGCATTAAATATTTAATAAATTTAAGCATACACACAAGCACTCTTCTACGAATGTAAATACACAGAGGAAATTATGAAAGGCTAAATAAAAAGAGATTTTATAACAGAATAAAGGCATTAATTTCATATTTGAGAGGGATTTAAGACATATAGAAAGAGACGAAGAGAGAGAGAGTAAACTAAAGAGCAACACATAATCAAAGAGACTAACAAATATAATGGGGGGTGGGGGTGGGGGCTGTTGTAAACAAAGCATAACCTGACATTGACACCAATAATGTGATAATAAAGATGAGCATCATACATACAGCCACGCAGACAGACAGACAGTCAGTTAAGTCTTGAATTGTATACATACGTAAGCACTAATACACATACAAACTTAAACTTACTGTATGTGTTACTGTGTGTTACATTAAATGCTGGGTATTATTTGTATTTACTTCACAGTGTGGCAGTGTAGTGTAGTGTAGTGTTGTGTTGTGGGACTAAATTAAAGCATAAGGGCTGTTATTTAAATGCGTTGCTTGGTTTGTTTACAATTTTTTTCTTCTTCTTCTTTCATTTTGAAGAGAGTATTTGTTACTGTTTCTTTGGTCTAAGTGTAGTTATATTAACATGGGTGAGGGGTGTTTTGTTTATTTTGCTCTCAATAGCCTTGAATGTGTGTTGAAAATTATCGTGTTGTTTCACAAATTTTCATATGCAATGCCACACACATTTAATGACAAATGAAACCAGCCTTCTTAACTAGTAGGCCAACAACAGTTGTAATTTATCAACATACATCCAATAACAATAACAACAACAACAGCATGTGTAATAATAAACCGCAACTAACAGCCATAATTTATATGTAATCGTGTGTACATGTGGATAAGTATGTAATAAAGCAGGCAAACATACATAAATAATAATTTGAAGCATAAAACGCTGAAGTTCATAAATTAACACAGCCCAATATATGTAAGTAGCAACAGCAACAATAACACACCTTTTAATATGATTTTTGACAAACAATTGTGGTTTTCATTTACGATTTGAATGCTTTGCATTGGGAGTTAATAATCAAACCTTTTTATCTCACTTCTGTGAAATGTTTTTTTTTTATTTTTTTTTTGCATATTGCCGTCAGTCAATTAATGTTTACAATTAAAACCACAAATATAAATTTTATATATGAATTCATTTTAATAATTTATTTTAATTTAAATAATTCTTATTTAATTTGTTTTTTTTTCTGTTTTTTTTTCTGACATCCTCTACTCTGTTTTCTCTCTTTCCAGGTAATGTTTGCTTGCTAACCTAAGGCATTTGGTTATATTTTCCTTCGTTTTTTTTGCAATTTATTAAACTTTATTAACATTATTGTCGGACTGTGTCAATCAAATATGAATTTATTGAGGCGTATGCAGGTATTTATTTTCAATAAAAAGTTTCTTTTTTTTATTAAAAATTGTAATAAAAATGAAATACAAACTGAATAACAATTATATTTAATTGTAAACATTATATTGTATTTAAAACTATACTTTGATGATATTTAATTAATACTTTCTTTTTTATTATTATTTTATTACATTTCATTTATCATACTTAATTACCATAATTGGTAGTATAGTCCTATGGAGTTCATTATGTACAATGGGCCCTGAAGGAGTAAAAAATAAAATCATGACAATTTTATTTTTCCCTCAGAGTTTTTGCCATATTTCGTTTCGATGTCTGACCTGGGGTGAAGTCGCCGTGGTGTAGTAGGTAGTGTGTTGGCTTACTATTCGTAAAGCCCGGGTTCGTATCCCAGGTCATATATCAAAAAATGAAATATGAAAAAAATATTTCTTCGGCGACTTCCTCTCAGCAGATTTCTGGCAAAAACTCTGAGAGTAAAATAAACTGCCATGAAAAAGTTTCTCAAAATTCTGTCGTTCGGAGTCGACGTTAAACTGTAGGTCCCGCCACTCATGTATAAAATTAACGCACACAACATGAGTGGTGTGAGAAGCTAGGCCGTAATCCTGACTGAAGGGTTGTAATGGCCAATTATGTATGTATGTATGTCTGACCTGGGGTTTGAACCGTGGCCTTACGTCTAATAAGCCAACACACTACCTACTAGACTACCGCGACTTCCTAAAGTATCCTATAATATCATCTCTAATTATATTGCCCTGACAACTACTTTCCAAGCATCTGAAGCTCACTCACTTGTTTCCTTTTTGCAGGCACTAACGCAGCACAGAATCCATGTATATATTCTCATGATTCATGTTCAACATCACAGAATCTATAATTAGGACTCGAGGTGACTCCATTCTGAAAAAATTTTCTTTGAGTTTAGAGTGCGTGACTAAATTATGATTCCGCCTGGGTAGTCCGCAGCAAGTACTCAACAAAAGTTTAAATTGCCACAAATTCATTTGGTTTGATTAGTGTCTCTGCTTCTCTCTCGATCCTGCTTTTCACCGAGTATTGCCTTTATTTTTTATTGCTTGTAGTCGCCGTGGTCTAGTAGGTAGTGTGTTGGCTTATTAGACGAAAAGCCAGAGTTCGAGCCCCAGGCCAGACATCAAAATAAAATACAAAAAAAAGTATTTCTTCGGCGACTTCCTCTCAGCAGATTTCTGGCAAAAACTCTGAGAGTAAATAAAATTGCCATGAAAAGTTTCTCAATAATTTGTCGTTCGGAGTCGACTTTAAACTGTAGGTCCCGCCACTCATGTATAGAATAAAAACACACAACATAAGTGGTGTGAGAAACTAGGTCGTAATCTTGACTGAAGGGTTGTAGTGACCAATTATGTATGTATGGATGTATTGCCTTACGTACATAAGTACATACATAATTGGTCATTACAACACTTCAATCGGGTTTTCAACCTCCTCACACCACTTACGTTGTGTGTGTTAATTTTATCTATAAGTGGCTCGACCTACAGTTTAATGCAGACTTCGAACGACAGATTTTTGAGAAAATTTTCATGGCAATTTCTTTTATACTCTCAGAGTTTTAGCCAAAAATCGGCTGAGATGAAGTCGCCATAAGAAATATTTTTCATTTTTCGTTTTGCTGGAGACCGGGGGTGTGAATCTTGGCCTCACGTCTAAGAAGCCAACACACTACCTACTAGACTACGGCGACTTCAATTCCTATAACAACTCCTTCAATTATATTGCCCTCACGACACTCACTCAGGTGTCTTATTTTTGGCGACATTAACGTCGCACAGATTCTATGTATGTGTTCCTATGATTCATTTGCAGCATCACAGAATCTAAAATTTGGACTCGAGGCGACCATTTTCTAAAAAAATGTTGTTTGAGTCTGTAGTGCGTGCTTAATTACTAAATTATGATTACGCCTATGTAGTCTGCAGCAGTTACTCAACAAAAGTTTAAATGGCCTCAAGTTCATTTGGTTTGATTAGTGTCTCTACCTCTCTCTCTCTCTCTATTCTCCTTTTCACAGAGACAGACATCTGTATCTACTCCATAGAAAGGTTCTGACCCCACCAGGTGGTGTAGGAGCAGTACTATTTAGAAGTTCGTTCGTCTGCTGATTGTCGTGAATTTACTCATGATTGACTGCCCATCAGAAGGTGGCTCTATATTTCCTGTCTAGCTGTGATTCAATTTTTCCCGATAATCTCATACTATTAACGAGTCAAATTGATAAATCCAGGTACTTCCATCCTTGGTACTCTCTATTTAAGTTGAAATTACCACATCTTTCGATGGCACAGACTTCCGTTTGAAAGGTATATACGAGTTCCCAATGGACACGGAATATTACATTCTGAACCTAGAACCTCTGTTCTCAACCTAATATTTCTTCCAATGGCCTCCGAACGTAACATTCATGAACCTTTGCTCTCGTGTTAATTTCACTCCTTGACCCTTCCAAAGGATGGTTCTTTAGTTTTTAAAGAGTCGGCTCTAGTTCAGTCTTAGTGCAAAAAAATTTTCAAAATCACCGAGTCAACTGATTCTGTCAAATGGACAGTTAAGATATGAACCGCCAGCCACCAGATTTATTAAATCAGGATGCCTTGAACTAATGACTTGTCTCGAATTATTCTGAATATAGCTTTTAAAACACTATTCTTCTTTGCCATATGCAATGGGATTTAATCTAACAGAGTCTCTAATCCAATCGCTGTTGGACAGATCCTCAGCAATATCAGCCAGCCTCTGTATTTTTTCAACTTTTAAATTGTTTTAATTTCTTTCTGCCTATACAAACAATGGCTCCATTAACCAAAAATTTTCGTCACAATTATTCTGATTGTTAGCGCTTAATTCTCGGGTTCCAACCCCATTACTCTCTCACAAGCTTTCTGCATATTGTTATGTTATGCCTGGCTTTTACCGAAATGCTATCTAAGTGAGCCATCCGTTTCAGTAGTATTTCCAGATATTTTATCTTCAATTTCTGTGGTATTTATGGGCATTGACATAAGAAATGTCCTATACGTTCGTTGTCTCCTCCATAAACCCTAGTGTCATTGGTATTTGATGCACGTACAGTTGTGTTCAAAATAATATGAGCGCCCTTCATTTAAAAGCAAAGTTTAAAATTAAGAAAAATAAAAAATAAAATATCAAATTTTTTTGACTTAAAATTTATTTCTAATTCATTTTCTAATTTATTTACACTTAATTATTTAATTAAAACTACGAAAACAAAAAATATTTTATGTAAATAAAGCTTACTCTCAGAATTAATTGTTCTAAATAATAGGAGTGTTAGCACACAACCTAATAATTTTTAAACAAAAGGCACAAAAGTTTGATATTATCTTAAAATAGTAGAGTTATTCTAGTATTTGGTTGAATAACCTTTATTTTTAATGAATTCAGCACATCTACGAGGCGTTGAGTCAATAAGATCTTGGCATCTCTTTAAAGGATTTTGATGGCACGCATCGCGCACTGTGATCCATAGTTCTTTTGCATTTGAAGGTTTTTTTTTTCTCTGCAACATACTTTTTATCATCTCCCCATAGATGTTCTATGGGAATAAGCTCAGGAGACTGAACTGGCCACGCCATAACCTTTACCCCATTAACCCGAAACTACTCATTTGCCAATTTACTGGTCTGTTTCGGGTCATCTAGTTGGAATATCCATTTTAGAGGCGGGGAGTATGGTAACATCACTTCTCTCAAAATGCCAAAATAGACGTACATATCCATTATGTCTCTAATTGGATGTATTGGGCCTACACCATTATATGAAAAGCTTCCCCATATCATTAGTTTTGCATCACCATGTTTAACTGTCTTTTGTGTATACTGAGCTTTATATTTGGTACTGTCTAGACCCAATGCCACCAAATAAAACAATTTTGCCTTCGTCGGTCCACATTGTGTTTCTCCATTTTTGTTTCGGCCAAACTTTAAGCGTGTTGCTACATGTTTTTATGTCAGCAATGGCACCTTTAATGGACTTCTTGCGAATAAATTGTTGTCCATCAGACGCCTACGAATAGTAGGGCCACTTACGATAATATTCAGATCCTTTTGAATTTATTTTTCATACGCCGAAGGATTTATTTTGCTGTATCGCACAATGCTGCGGTCAGCTACAGTTGATGTTTTGCGCTTGCCCCACGCCTTTTGAGCTTTTTTATATTTTAATGCATTTGTGATCATTTGATCGGAGTAACTTAAGATTTCCTTAATTTCTTTAGAAGTTTTGCCTTTTTTTCGAAGATTTCTAATTAGATTTCTCTTTTCCTCGTCCCACTATTACAAAAATTTATGTGTATCACTGTAGAAAAAGTTTTAACTACATTTTTCCGTATTTATATTTTACTTTTTTCTTTAAATTATGTGCGGTTATATTTTTATTTTTAAAAGAACACTCACACTCCTATTTTTTTTATCAACTGAATTCAGGGGCAAACACAGAAATGAATAAATTTCATCGTAAATATTAAAGTTATTACGAAATTTTTTTTGTATTTTATATCTTACATATCGTTGTAACTACCATGAATATATATCATGTTTTGCAAATTGGTACAATAAAAATTTCAACTTTGAAAATGTTACATGGTAGCACTCCTATTATTTTGAACACAGCTGTATGTGTCTCAAATGTATTTGTATGATTGGGTGTCTATACCATCAAACTCATTTAAAGTTTTTCTACTTATGTGGGTTGGCTTAGTGTGTTCTTTGTGAAACTTTTGCATTTCTTTTGATAAAAATCTGAAATAATCGATTTAATCAGTCTGCCATTAAAGAGAATGTTTCATTAATAAAACTATTCGCCAAACCACCGAAAAACAAACAATAATTTATTGGATTTTCTATATACAATACATACATATGTATGTATGCACATAGACAGGCAATTTATTAAAATATTTAATTTCAAATTTATTCCATGTTTGTTAATTAAACATCATAAAACAAAACACAGTCAAAGGATTTTATTAAACAAATAAGAATTCCAAATACAAATATTGAAAGTATTTCCAATTGAAAATAATTTCATTCCAATAAATATTTACATTGAATAACATTAAGAGCCCAAACGACTATACGGTATTGACAATGTCAACTTTTACTCTGTATTTCGTGTTATTATTGATTGATACGCTCGAGTAAATCTATCCTTGCACCGGGGAGCTAACGATTAGTAAGAACGTGTAGGAGCTGCTTTATGAATTAGAAACTTTTGAGTAATACTACACAGTAAATCAATCAGGGTTTTTAAATATTTCTTCGACATTTTAACAAACAAAATTTCATTTAAAAAATATTTACTTAAATCAAACGTGTGCCTTAAATATTCCATAATCGTTATCGATAACCGTTTATCACTCTTTAAACTTTTGTGTGTTAAATGTCCTTTCATTTGTTGGCATTTCCATTTGATGCTTTCGCTCGCTGTAATTGAATTTTAAAAATATTTTCCCCTCTTTTTTTTTTGTTGTTTTCCATGCAATTCTCTCTCTCTATATCATGTTATTAAAATCCATTTTCCGCGCATTTTTTTCATTCTTTTGGTTATTTTGTTTGGCGCTCGGAAAACCAATAAAAAAATAAACGCTGAAAAAAATAATCCTTTCCATAATACGATATGCAGGAGTACAATAGTGTTGCGACTTTCGATAAAATCGCTCGATAAACATATCAATAAACAACAACTAACAAAGAGAAAAAAAGTTATCGTGCAGCCAAGTCTTACTATGTAGCGCTCTACATCTGCATTATGTGACATCATTAAAGTGACATCAAACAAGGATCAAACAAAATTGCTGATTTGATCCTAGAATTTCGCAGCATTTATAGACAAGCTCTACCGAAATAGTTACTGTTCTCAACTTATTTCACAGATCAGCAAAAAATTTGCATTAAGCCTCACCAGAGTTTATCTTAGAAACCCCCATAGTAGTACTAACGAGGTACTGGTCCTAGGGTACCAATGCTTAGAGGCAGGGAATACTTAATAACAAGTGTTGCAAAACAACCATAATTGACTGGCAATAGATTAACTAAAGAAACGGATTCTTGGTAACCTAGAATCTATTGACAGGATATGTTGCCCTAGTTTAGTAGATTCTTCGGCGATTTTCTCTCAGCAAATTACTGTCAAAAACTCTGAGAGAAAGTAAAATTGTCACGTTCAGTCCAATTTTTAAGCATATTATCGATTGTGTGCAGCAGTTTTTCACCAATGGCTTCACGAATATTGTCCTTTAAAGCGTCAATTGTCTCTGGCTTGTCGGCGTAACACTTATCTTTGACGGCACCCCACAAATAATAGTCCAACGGTGTCAAATCGCAGCACCGAGGTGGCCAAACGACATCAGCTCTGCGGCTGATAATGCGAACTTCAAAAACAAGGCGCAAAACATCGAGTGTAGCTTCGGCTGTGTGGCACGTAGTGCCGTCCTGTTGAAAGCAAATGTTGCCAATATCCTCCTCTTCAATGTTTGTGAACAAAAATTCGTTCAACAAGGCCCGATAACGATCGCCATTGACTGTAACAGCCACTCCTTGCTCATTTTCGAAGAAAAATGGCCCAATTATGCCTCTGGACCAAAATCCGCACCAAATAGTGACTGGTTTTGGGTGCGTCGGATTTTCAATGTATGCGTGCTGGTTTTCTGTGCCCCAAATGCGACAATTTTGCTTGTTTACTTGCCAGCCAAGATCAAACTGAGCTTCATCTGAAACGATGTTTTTTTCCAAAATCGGCATCTTCTGGTGTAGGCTATTGCATGGCCAGCTGAGGCAGCCATTTGAATGAAATTATTTTCCGTTATTAACCGGAAGGATTGTACTTTCAAATAAAAAAAGATATTTCAGAAAATATTCAATAGGTCCTTTAGCTATGTCCTTTTAACGAATTTAACCAAAAAATCTCCTGTCCATAGCGTTGGTTATTTTAATGATAGGATCTTAACTTTCGATTGGCACCGTAGTCTAGTATGTAATACTTTGGCTCGCTTGACAAAGGGTTGAGGCTACAAAACTTAGCTATTACAGTTAAAAAAGAGAGAGGAAGAAAATATAATTTTCGGTAGTCCCCTCTCAAGAGCCTTTCTGGCAAAAGGTAATTGACATGATACTCTATCAACTGTTGTTCGTATTCGATTTTAAACAGCAGGTGCTGCTAGTCTTGAATAAGATTTCGGCACATAACATGGGTAATGTAACCCTGACTAAATGGTTTTAATTTCCGATAATGTATGTATAAGCTCGCCGTAGTCTAGTAGGTAGTGTGTTGGCTTATAAGATATGAGGCCGTTGTGCAAACCCCAGCTCAAACATCTTGAATAAAAACGACATACGAAAAAAATTAAGTAAGTAAGAATGTGTTACAGAAGTCGCCATAGTCTAGTTGGTACTGTGTTGGCTTATTAGAAGCAAAACCGAAATTTAAACCATAGATCAGCAGTGAGTATTCAAAAAGATGAGTAGAATCATTCATACTTATTTTAATATCATTGAACCTCTACTCATATTCAAAGTCTTAAGTACTCATCATATATTCATACTTAACAACACGTATGATGTTGTGGATTTCGGCTCTCCAGAACTCAACATATATACGAATCACAAAATATGTATGAATCGCGTGCGAACACTAAAATACTCACTACAAGGTTGTAGGTTTGCTCTGCTTGCTGCTCTGTCTTGTTTGCTCATTTTTGCAAATGCAAAAACAACTAAAACTGTAAATTTTGATGAATGATTTCAGTCACTCGAATCATTTCTAAGTATTATAAGTATTTTTCTAAACTTATGAATGTAAATGAGTAGGCTTATGAATCAAACACATTTCGAATGGTATGAGTTCGATGTCAACGTTGTACGCATACTCATTGCAACCTGTACTTATAAATCAACGTTGTAGTGAGTATGAATGAATCAGTGTACATAGTTAAATTTCAATATTGTTGACTCACTTACTTATATTCAAAATTTCATGAGCGCTTATGAGTAGCGAAAAAACGATTCATTGCAGATCTCTGGTTCAAACCCAAATACAAAAAATATTTTTTTTGGGCGACTACCTCTTAGCAATCTTCTGGCAAAAACTCTAAGAGTAAAATAAAAATGTCATGAAAAGAGTCGACTATAAACGATATTTTCCACCACTCATGGATAAAATTAACACCCAAAACATGAGCGGCATGAGCAGCTAGGTTGTAATCCTTACAAAAGGTTTGTAATGACCAATTAAATAAGTAAACTGCATACGTAAGCAATGTACATGTTACAAATCTTATTATGACTATAACACGCCACCCCTTTGGCTATCGCGGTCTAGAGTATTAAAATATAAACGTTCATTAACTGTAATCAAGTTTTTGTTTAAAAAACCCGATATTCAACCGACGCCTGATATTTACTTACAATTTTGCCTGCAATTTTGTTGTTGACTCCTACAGCCAAAAGGATTTAATTTTTCTGCTGTCGTAATAAGCTATTTTTTTAAATATTTTATATAAGGCAACAACAACAACAACAACGAAAAATATTAAAATAATATTCTCTCGATTAATTCAATTGCCTTGAGAGTATTAATTATTTTACGAGATATTGTATGACAAAATTAAAATATCCTCCAATGAAGCCACGGCAGAGTGTACATGTGTACATGGATATATGTATGTATGTGTGCAAGTGTTTAAGGACTCAGCCATTGATGTCTCTGATGTCTCGGAAAAATTAAAATTAAAATAAATTCAACAACAAAAAATAAAAAAAAGAGAAAAAAATTCATGAAAAAATATTGAAAATGTGGTGTTCGCAACCAAAAATTCTTCATTAAATTGTCTTTAAATTTGTTTCACAGAAATCTTAACTTTTTTTCTTTGTTTTTTTTTTCTATTTTGGTGTCAATATATTTAACATAACATATTCGTCTGTTTATTTGGAATTTTTTTAAAGAAAACTTTTCAGCCATGTTTTCTATTGGGGGGGGAGAGAAAAACAAAAATTTTTTTAAACATTTCATGTCAATTAGAAAGTTTGCAGACAATGTTTTTTGGTTAAAAAGTTTTCATATTTTTTCTTCTGTTTTGATTTAAAACAATTGATTTTTATTATTGCAAATGCTTTTAATTGTTTTCTATCAAAAAAAAAACAAAAAAAAAAAACATAAAATTTCAAACAAAAAATAAAGAAACAAAAACCAAATCATTTTTAAAGAAGGTGTGAATTGATGTTTAAGAATTTAAAAAACATTTTTGAGGTTTTTAAACAAACCCCAGAATATTTTTTGTTTCAAATTAAAAAACTCACACGTACACACACAATTTTATTGGCAAATTAAATAAAAGCCTTGAGAAAACAATTTAATTGGTTTTGATACAATTTTTTTTGATATAAAAATTATTTAAAATTTATTTCTGTTGCTTCACTGGGGAATAAAATGCCATTTGGTGCCAGTGGTCTTTTATCTTCAAGATGTGGTGCCAGATTGGGCTGCCGCATACGTGTATGACATTGAGTGTGTCAATTATAGCCTCAAGTGGTCGCCGTAGTCTAGTAGGTAGTGTGTTGGCTTATTAGACGTAAAGCCAGGGCTCGAGCCTCAGGCCAGACATCAAAACAAAATACAAAAAGTATTTCACGTGCCGTTCGAGGATGAAAGCCAGTCCTCCTTCATTATCCCTTTCCCGGTCTTTCCTTACTATGTTACAGTTGCCCGCAGATGTAATGGTGCACTCCCTGGGTAGCTTGGTCTCCTGTATGGCGGCTATTCTGATGTTGTTGTCGTGCATGAAGTTGGTAATATCTGCTATTTTATGTCTAAGTCCGCTATAGTTTAACTGTATGATGCTGAAATTAAAGTGTGGCTATGGTGGATGGTGGGTTGATGAGCTAGGGGGGTTATGGATGGGGGTATGGATGATATGGGTTGTGGATTTATGTTTGTGTTAGTGTTTGTAGTGGGCTTCTGCCGGTTGCGTCGTCGTGTCTCATGTCGTGGGTCCATATGTGTGTCCGTTGGGTCAGTGTCCTGTTGTGTATTACAGCAGTGGGCTCTGAAGTCCGCAGACCATTCCCGATGAGAGGAGAGGCCTGAGCCTAGCACATGACGTTGACAGTACACACATACAACCAACAACAACAATTCCATCTCTAATCCATCCCATCCCCACCGAATTACACGGCACACAACCAACAGAACATATAAACTAAAATTACTAATCCATCTTTATCTTATATACAGGGAAAAGCTTCCGGAGACAACAGCCGAACTGCTACAACAACAACAACAACAAAAAGTATTTCATCGGCGACTCTCAGCAGATTTCTGGCAAAAACTCTGAGAGTAAATAAAAATTGCCATGAAAAGTTTCTCAAAAATCTATCGTTCGGAGTCGACTTTAAACTGCAGATCCCAGCACTCATGTATAAAATTAACACACACAGCATAAGTGGTGTGAGAAACTAGGTCGTAATCCTGACTGAAGGATTTTAATGACAAATTATGTATGTATGTATGTAAAGGGTGTTTTTTTTATAGAGGTATAGAACTTTAAGTTGCAATAAAACAACGATGGATTATTCGATTGACATGAATTTTATTTATCCGAAAGATAATCTTGTGGCTTTACATTTTAAATATGATTTCTGGCATATGACCGCCATGGCTGGCGCGGATGTAGTCTAATCTGGACGTCCAATTTTCGATGACTTTTTCCAACATTTGTGGCCGTATATCGGCAATAATACGGCGAATGTTGTCTTCCAAAAGGTCAAGCGTTTGTGGCTTTACCGCATAGACCAATGACTTTACATAGCCCCACAGAAATTAGTCTAGCGGTGTTAAATCACAAGATCTTGGAGGCCAATTCACAGGTCCAAAACGTGAAATTAGCCGGTCACCAAACGTGTCTTTCAATAAATCTATTGTGGCACGAGCTGTGTGACATGTTGCGCCGTCTTGTTGAAACCACATCTCCTGGACATCATGGTTATTCAATTCAGGAATGAAAAAGTTTGTAATCATGGCTCTATACCGATCACCATTGACTGTAACGTTCTGGCCACCATCGTTTTTGAAAAAGTACGGACCAATGATTCCACCAGCCCATAAAGCGCACCAAACAGTCAGTTTTTCTGGATGTAACGGTGTTTCCACATACACTTGAGGATTACCTTCACTCCAAATGCGGCAGTTTTGTTTGTTGACGTAGCCATTTAACCAGAAGTGAGCTTCATCGCTAAACAAAATTCACTTATGAAAATCGGGAACAACGGTAATCTCGTTTTGGGCCCATTCGACGAATCTACGCCTTACTTTATGATCGTTTGGCTTCAAATCTTGCACGAGTTGGATTTTGTAAGTACGCAAACCAAGATCCTTCCGCAAAATCTTCCATAAAGTGGATGGACACAGATCGAATTCCTGTGCTCGATGGCGGATGGACTCATTCGGGTCTTCCTCAATGCTACGCTCTACAGCAGCAATAGCTTCTTCTGTACGCACCGTACAGCGTCTCTGGAAATGCGAGTTATCAATAAGAGTAAACGTGGTGCGAAAACGTTCCACGGTTAATCGAATTAACTGCTCTGATGGACCATATTGTCGACGATAAAATGGACGTAGTGCGCGATACGTTTTCCGCACAGAACCATTATTTTCAAAATAAAATTGCACTATTTGCAAGCGTTGTTCAGGCGTGAGTCTATTCATGATGAATTGCCAAACCAAACTGAGAATAAATCACTTGACAGCTGTTAAATCGGTCGCCATCTTGAAAAGTAATGCCAACTTAAAGTTCTATACCTCTATAAAAAACACCCTTTATTACGAACCAAATTCCTGTTGCTGTTTTAAGCGCCTTTTGTAGCATCGGGAAACAAAGATCTGGTCCGAGTATTTTCCATAGTGTTTGTGTGAGCTTCCTAAGCAGATCGTCTTATTCATTGTGATCCAGTTTTTTATGCGTAAGGATTCGAAATCTGCCATTCACCACACCCAGTGTTTAGTCTTGCCAATAGCAACGCAATACTAAGGCCAAAATCAATTAATTTAATCTGAATTAATTGCGATTCCAGTCTAAAACTACTTTCAAACCAATAACAATATTTTTTATTATTTCAAAATTACATTTCTTATGTCATTCCTCCTTTGAAGTTGAATATCCCCGTTTAAGCCGAGAGTTGAACTAAGTTTTCTCACCCTAAACTTACAATTGAGCAATTTTTCACTCACATATTGAAACTTTCGATTCAAAATTTCCATTTAAAATAAGGACAACAACGCATAATTTATTAAGGATCCGTTATGTTAGCCATTCGAGGGAGAAAATGAAAAAGAAAAAAAATACAAAGGAATTGATAGACTGAGTGAAAAAACATGAAAAGAGAGAGGAGAGAAAGCAAACAAAACTTAAGCAATTTGTTAATAAATAAGGAGAAAAATCTCCAGAGTGTATGTAAATGGAAATATACACACACACACATACGCATACATTTATAATAAGAATTATAAGATAATATTTATAGAGGAGTAGAAACAGAGACAGAGAGAACCCGAGTCTCTTTCTATTTTCTCTAACCATCAATAACAGTTAGTTTTTTTCTGCTACACATACATACGTCTTTAAGTTCAGCTACAACGAAACACATGTTAGAGTATGAGTATATGTTTCGACTGCAAGTAATGCCAAGTTTATGTGATGATTATATATCATTATTATTCTTATTATTATTGTTATTGCTATTGATGTTGTTGTTGTTGTCATCATTGTCCTTGTCGTTATAGAAGAACACACACACATGGGTGTGTGTGTGTGCATATGTGTTAGAAACTTTTCTCTCTTTTTCGCTTTGTTACTATACAAGTATTGTGTGTTATTTTTAAGAGGAGGTCTAACAACATATCTTTCGTTCCTTGCACTCTCTCTCTCTCTCTCTCTCGCTCTCAAAATAATAAAATAAAATACGAAGAAAAACTAAGAAAAACTAAGAAAAAGGAAAACATTCATCTTTTCAAATTGATCCCAAAATGACCATAAAATTTCTGTTTCTCGTTGATACTATGCGAGTAATTTTTGCGTATGTATGTAAGGGAATAAAACATTCACATACGCTCTTAGACATTTAGATGTGTATGTGTGTATGTACACGTATAAAACTTTAAAGTAAACCATTATATTTATGTTACATTTTGTTTTCGTATAAAAAATCGTTTTCACAATTTCATTATAACTTGTCCCTATGAATTATTAGGGTTTTGGCAAAAGACATTTGATTGTCTCATACATTACGTTCATGAGAAATACATGAGTAAACTTGCCTTTTACAAATTTGGAGATGAATTTTGTATATATTTTTCGTCTAGGTTAACATCCAATAAAACAAATTTTAATCGATTAAGGTCATCAGTTGCTGCTCCATAGAAAATTTCAAACCTCGTCGTATGTTTTCCCCAAGTTTTAGGCGGATTAGGTACTTCAAAAACCATTTGCATGGAATGGAAACTAATAATAAAGTGTGACAACTTATTTCAGATTCCTCGTAATTGCACTAAAGTTATACGACATACCTAACGCTGTGCGGCCCATAGTACAAACATACATACGAATGTAATTGGTCATTACAACCATTTAGTCAGGATTATGTACCTAGTTTCTCATACCACTTATGTTGTGGGTGCTAAATTTCAAACATGAGTGGCGAGATCTGCAGTTTAAAGTCGTCTCCGAACGACAGATTTTTGAGAAACTTTTCATGGCAATTTTTATTTTTACTCTCAGAGTTTATGCCAGAATTCTATTGAGAGTAAGTTGGCGAAGAAAGATTTTTTCATATCTTGTTTTGTTGGAGATGCCGGGCCTGTGTGCTTTCGTAATTAAAGAACTTTTCAAACGAACTGTAGAGTATGAGGTTCAAAAGGTCATGTTTATCTCCTGTTTGAAGTGTATCATGGAACATAATGATTTTTGTTACATTGGAGAACTTACAATTCAAGTTATTGCGTTGATTTGAAAGTTTAAATGGCTATACTGGTGTTAGATCTTTAGTAGTATCTCGAGATCTAACTTTATCCAAAACAATGGGTTGTGCCGGACAATTTTTCTAGTCAATAAAGTCATGTATATTCCATTACGAGTTTTTTAAGGACACAATCCACCTCCCCCATATCATACATACTTAACTGGTCAATACAACCCTTCAGCCAGGCTTACAACCTAGTTTCCTACACCACTTATGTTGTGTGTGTTAATTTTATATATGAGTGTCGGGTTACTATCCCACTACTTACTATCTTCTTATATATTTTTTTGATTTGATTCAGTTTCGTTAAACAAGTTTTTCTAGTTAGGCAAGTAATTGGTCTACTATTACAGGATGATAGCTGGTCTAGAAACAATGTCTTCTGTGGACATGTTATGCTCATCCGATTTATTCTCCGGAGTTGTCATCGAGTGACTATATTTTGATTACAAACGTGAAGAAATGGCTTGCAAAAGAGATTTCATTTCCACGACGAAATCATCACACGAAGAAATCTGAGACGAGAAATCTTGTTCCTTGAAAATGATCAAATAAATGTGAAGTATTTTTTGAAAAAGAGTATATATTCTGTAATCAATTGCTTCAACCATGGATTTATATAAAGCGTTCTGTCTCAACTTCAATTCAATGAAATAACAGCCACTATTAGAATCAGCCCTTCGCCCTCACCTTTAAATTTTCAACCACATTTTCATAAGGTCTTAAAACCACATCAGCTTTAACGTAGAGTATCTTATAGGCTGCCTTCCAAAATGTATCAATATAAAGTTTGTATGCAGTTTTACTACTGCATATAAACTATGTATGTGGACTTTTGGTGACTTTGCATACCAAACAATGCATCAACTATAAATCCGATGCCTGATTGCTTTTTGACTGCGTTAAAAATACACATTGACGACGTTTTGAAATAGAAGACATTGTATATATTTTGTACAGCGGCATTATGAAACAGGATACTTTGTTCAAACACAAAGCAACTAACATTTTGAAAGCCAGCCATAGTCTTGTTTAGAGAAGTTCGGCTTTGAGCGAAATACCAACGTTGGTATCTTGAAGTAAAAATCTTTACGAAATTCATTCTTCTAATCGTTCTAAAGCAAGGAAAGCATAAATTATTGTTAGAAAAGGAGAAATTGGCATTTTAGAGGAAGTGTCCTCCTCCAGAAGGTCTCAATTTTGCAAACTTTATTGGCCATTAAGTCAATGTAATGCCAGTTAAGAACGACAAGTAGAGATGCCGACGAAATTGTGCAAATAGTGCAAAAGACACCACACTTTCGATTAGAAGACACCCTTTCGATTAGAAAATACATTTTCTTAATTTCGTGATCGTTTTCCGTACATCATGTATTCCAACAACTTAACTTTACTTGAATTGGTTTCGTTGCATACATGACTTCTATCATGATTATCGTGGATCATCTTCGTATAGCCTTTTATACAGAGAACATCTTTCCTATAATAGAAGAAGTCTTAAGAAAATCCAATCTATTGAACAATACTACGATGCGCACAATTAATAAGCAGCAGATATTTGCTGATATGAATACGGTGGTGAGCTTTTAACAAATTGCTGCCTGCAAACCACACTTGGCTGTAACAAGAAACTGACTTTGAATTCAAAATTAATCTGCGCAGAGGGTAAACCACTTTATGAGAGCATAAGGATGAGAATCACTATAATTTAAGAGGACAGTATTACGAAAAGTCGCCGTAGTCTAGTAGGTAGTGTGTTGGCTTATTAGACGTAAAGCCAGGGTTCAAACCTCAGGCAAGACATCAAACAAAATACAAAAAGTATTTCTTCGGCGACTTCCTCTCAGCAGATTTCTGGCAAAAACTCTGAGAGTAAATAAAAATTGCCATGAAAAGTAATTCAAAAAAATCTGTCGTTCGGAGACGACTTTAAACTGTAGGTCCCACCACTCTTGTATAAAATTAACACAAACAACATAAGTGGTATGAGAAACTAGGTCGTAATGCTGACTGAAGGGTTATAAGGACCGATTATGTTATGTATGTAGATATTTGCTGAAACGAATACGGGTGTGAGCCTTTAACAAATTGCTGCCTGTAAACCACGCTTGCTGTAACAATCAAAATCAATTTGCGCAAAGAGTAAACCCGGATATTTATTCTTGACTTGCAATCGATCGAATAATGGAGCGTCTTATTATATCGTTATTGACTTTATTAAGAAAAAAACTTTCACCAAAAAATCCTTATTAAGTATTTATTTTCATACATTTTTTTCATAGAAATATGGTGTATAGTGGGTCACCGCATTTAAATTATCATGTTTACCCCCACATTTTAATTGTTTCCCAAAACGTTCCTAAAGACTTTTTAATAAAAATATCCATTTTCTTTCTTCTTGTATAACAAATTAAAAGAAATAAAAATTTTATTTATGAATGGAAATTTCAATAACGAAGGCATTTAATTTTTATTTTCTTTGGCTTTTCTGTGACCCAAACAAATTAAATTGGATTTAATTTTTATTCCATAAAAAAAAAGAAACAACAAAAACTATAAACAGATAATATTGTAAATTTGACTTCTTTAAACATGTAGAAAAAAAATTAATATTTTATTACCAAAGGACACAAGAGGCCTACACACTACACAATACAGGCTACAGGCTACAGACTACATACAACAAATAATCCAAAGCAGATAAATAAATGCCTATGGTTTGTTTATTTATTTTATAGAATACATGTTTGGTTGTTGTTGTTTTTATTGTAAATTACACTTAAAAAAAATTCAAAAGTTTCTATGTAAACTGAAAAGTTTTCTTGAGAAACAAAAAAACAAAAAAAATTTAGAAAATTTTTGTTTCTTTCTTGTCCCATTCATAACTTTTAAAAGTTTTCTGTTTTTCTTAGAAAACTTCAGATGTTTTTTTTATTTTTTGTTTTCATATCATTCACTTTCTTTTTCCGTAATTTGTTGTTGTTATTGTTGTTGTTGTTATTCATAGTATTTGCCTCTCAATTTCAGGACACAAATAAATGGAAATAAATCTCCAAATAAAATTGAATAAAAATGTGTCCAAAAACTTAAGAAAATAAAAACATTTTTTGGAAACTAAAAACATAGAGAGTCCCATATTTTATCATTTCAAATGGAAAATAAATAAAAAAGAAAACGTTAACGAATTAAAATTCCAAAATAACTTTGAGATTAAAGAAGAAAAATGGAAATTTGTTTGAAGGAAATAATATATGAAATTCATTAGGGCTTCAGCTCATGTAGACTCATTTGAGTCTTATTTAATGAATACAATATTGGGGTCAGATAGTTAAAGCAGCTCCATAATTCCATCCCTGTAGATCTACTGTGGTTTATTTGTAGCAACTCTTAAGCTAAGGTTTGGCTATTGAAAAAGAGATTTGTACACATCAAAACAAATTAAATTCGGATATTGTAAGGACCACCTAGTGAGTATAATAAAACTTTGACTAGACAGGTCACTAGAGACCTAGATGAGCCTTATTGTTGACACACGTCTTCCTCTCAGCAGTCTTCTGGGAAAAATTTTGAGTGTTAAACCAAATTGCCATGAAAATTTCTTTATAATACTCATTCGGGGACAGACTTAAAAAATGTATGTTACGCTCCTCATGGGTAAATGAACACAAACGACATGGATGGTGGTGTGACGAACTAGGTTGAAATCATGACTAAAGGGTTACACATTAACTAAGTAAATATGGATGAAAACCCATAGGATGCCTACTTACTAACTTACTTGATTGGCCATTTACAACCTCATTATCCAATTTTGGCCCGCTTTAGCACATCCTTCCAGACGCCTCTGCTTCTTGTGAGCTTTCGCAAGATGGTCACATCAATCGATGACAGGGCTTCCTCATCTTGGTTCTTATAACGAAACATAGTCATCTTCTTCGCCGATTTCCGCAAATCCACGCATCAAATACCCATCTCGCCGTAGCAACCTCCTCCATTCGAACGACATGGCCGAGACAGCACAGCCGCAGAATGTTGAGGAGTTCATACAGCTCATTGTTGGAACAAATACGGAAATCATCGCCTAACTTTTCTCTCTAATATTCTCAGTGCTTAATAGTGCTCATGCTTTTGTGTTTTTTGTTAAAAAAGTACGGAGAGGACGAGCGTCTTGCAGAGTATTAGTTTTGTCGTACGAGAGGTCTCTGCTACTCAATTGCCTATTGAGACCGTAGTAGCACATGTTGGCAAGAGTGATACTATGCTTGATCTACAAACTGACATCATTTTTGTGCTAATGGCAGAGCCAAGATAAACAAATTCACTGACAATATCGCACGTGCATACAAACATACATAATTAATCATTACAACCTAATTTCTCCCACCACTTATGTTGTGCGTGCTAATTTTATACATGAGTGGCGGGACCTACAGCTTAACGTCGACTCTGAAAAACAGATTTTTGAGAAACTTTTTATGGCAATTTCATTTTAACACTCAGAATTTTTGCCAGAAATCTGCTGAGAAGAAGTCGCCGTAGAAATATTTTTTCATCATTCGTTTCGTTGGAGATGTCTGACCTGGGGTTCGAACAGTGGCCTCATGTCTAATAAGCCAACCCACTACCCACTAGACTACGGCAACTTCTGGATATAAATACGCTGCACAATGTCCACGCCATTTAGGAGCTCACACAGCTCATTGTGGGAATGATTGCGGAAATCATCTCCCAACTTTTCTCTCAAATGCTCTAAAGGCTGCTATATCAGTGCTTAATAGTGCCCATGGTTTTGTGCCATAAAAAAGTTAGGAGAGGATGAGTGTCTTTCAGACTATAAGAGAGAGCTATCTGCTGCTCAATTGCTTATTGAGACCGTAGTAGCATCTGTTGGTAAGAGTGATCCTATGCTTGATGTCCAGACTGACATCATTTTTGCTGGTAACGGCAGAGCCAAAATAAACAAATTAACTGACTCTATCGAACGTATAGTTATCGCCCTTAATCTGGGATACAATACGCCTCATGTCCCTATTTGTCGACAACATATACTCCGTTTTGCTCTCAATTACTGCCAGAACCATCTGCAGATGCGATCAGGCTAAATTCGGTTGTGTTATAAGGCCAATCTTCAAGTTTTAAAGTCTATTGAATAAAATTTAATGTCAAGGATTGAAGGGAATCAAAGAGTTCGTAAAATTGGTTTTTTAGCACGTCCTGAAGTCACTTTCCTTTCAAAGATTCCAAGTAATTTCATCACACTTCCTTACACTTGCAGAACAATAACCTTTTTATTATGAAAACATGGAAAAAAAAAACTTGAGTTCATTACACTTGATATCTGAGCCTCAAAAAAAAAAAAGAAATTACATTTAAAGGCTAGACAAAATGTCTAAAATTTAAAACAAACAACAACAACAATGATACAAAAAAAATATTTTTTTCTTTCTTTCGTTAATCAAAATCCTCTTTTCATTATTAAAGGCGATTTTATGGTGTACTATAGAGAGTCTATGCACCAAAATGAAATGAAATAAAATTAAAAAATAAAAGAAAAATGAAAACAATCAACCGAATAAAATAAAAGTTTCACCATAAATTCTGTATAGTTTTTATGGAAATCCGTTTGTAGGCCTTTTCCCTGACCCCTTCCCGGCTTTAGGCACAAGCAAATGCTGACAAATTGCCAACAGCTGGTGTTGAAACCGGGGGAAAACAGCAGCATTGGAACGCAAAAAAACAAATGAAAAAAAGAAATATCTGAACAAAACGGCAATGGTTGAGCCATTCCTGTTTCGCACATGCCACGATAAGGCAAAAAAAAGTGGAGAAAAACAGGGAAAAAAACTGTTGTAACCTTTAGGCTGCGGCATGAGGCTTGTGCTACTTACAGCTCGTCAATGTGAAATACATTGCAAATGGTTTTTGAAAGCAATTACAACAGCAAGTCCATTAATATACTGGTGTTAGTGACTGGATGATGCTGCATATCTTTCATTTATAATAAAACGAAAAAGAATATTTTTTTTAAATAAAAATCAACTTCAACAGGATTTCTATTTAAAGTTTTATTTTTTTTAATAAAATTTCTCCCCTTTTTTTACTTAATAAATGCCTAACTTTAGTTAAGGCCTTGCAGTTACTGTTGCCAGTCGCTTGTTCGGTTTTGTTTTTTTTTCCTTTCCTTTTCATACAATTTTTATATAGAAATTCTAGCAGACATTTGGAACAATTTATAGCATGTGTGTGTTGTTTTGTGCATATTTTTCTATTGAAATACGCAAAAAAGAAAAAAAAAACATTCACATTGGAAAAGATAAAAACCAAAAACAAGAAAAACGTCAAGTGTTTTTGTTAAATTTGTTTTTTTCTAAAAAACATTTACATGCCACATGGTGTTGCACGTGTATAATAGCTGGGGTTGTTGCTATTTATTGTGTTGCATTTCATATGTACAAATCGTTGGGGACATGTGTGGATCTTTATTTCATACGATGATGATGATGATGATGACGCTGTGGCATTTCCATTAAACAAATGAATCCCGTTCGTCGTAGTGGCTTAAAATCTCTTTAGTGTTGTAAACTAAACTTGGCACAACTTTTTTTTCGCAATAATGAACACGAACTATTCTGGGAAATTAGAAACAACAACTTACAACGAATTTTAGGAAAAAAACGTAAACAAATAAGAGGAAAATGAAAGGAAATAAAGGGTCCGCTAAATAACTTTTTTTTTTGAAAATGCTTAAAAAAAACTACTGAATATTTTCTCAAATTTCTTTTTTTATTTGAAAGTACAATCCTTCCGGTTAATAATGGAAAATAATTTCATTCAAATGGCTGCCTCGGCTGGCCATGCAGTAGCCTACACGATTGGTCCAATTTTTAAGCACATTATCGATTGTGTGCAGCTGTATTTCACCAATGTCTTCACGAATATTGTTCTTTAAAGCGTCAATTGTCTCTGGCTTGTCGGCGTAACACTTATCTTTCACGGCACCCCTACAAATAATAGTCCAACAGTGTCAAATCGCAGCTCCGAGGTGGCCAAACGACATCAGCTCTGCGGCTGATATGCGATCTTTAAAAACAGGGCGCAAAACATCGAGTGTAGTTTCGGCTGTGTGGCACGTAGCGCCGTCCTGTTGAAACCAAATGTTGCCAATATCCCCCACTTCAATGTTTGTGAACAAAAATTCCTTCAACATGGCCCGATAACGATCGCCATTGACTGTAACGGCCACTCCTTGCTCATTTTCGGAGAAAAATGGCCCAATTGTGCCTCTGGACCAAAATCCGCACCAAACAGTGACTCGTTTTGGGTGCGTAGGCTTTTCAATGTATCCGTGCGGGTTTTCTGTGCCCCAAATGCGACAATTTTGCTTGTTTATATACCCGCCAAGATCAAAATGAGCTTCATCTGAAAAGATGATTTTTTTTTGCCAAAATCGGCATCTTCTGGTGTAGGCTACTGCATGGCCAACCGAGGCAGCCATTTGAATGAAATTATTTTCCATTATTAACCGGAAGGATTGTACTTTTAAATAAATAAAGAAGTTTAAGAAAATATTCAGTAGTTTTTTTTAACCATATTCAAAAAAAAAAGTTATTTGGTGGACCCTTTAGTAAAGAAATGTTGTAGAAATTTGGGCGCCCACAGTAAGAAATTAATATTAAAGCCTGTCATCTCATGAACTCATGTAAATGCCTTTCAGTTTGAAGTTGTAGAAATAAATTACGTTGCGCAACTGATCCTAAATAAGGATTCTTCGACTTCTGATATTTCGATTTCCGTAACCTCAACTTGGTGGAGAATATATCTTCAAGTGGGAAACTTCTCAAAGTAAGAAACTTAAATTTCCTCTAAAAGCCAGGCTGCAATTAGATTTCTTTTAGAGATGGAAGCTTTAACTTTAACTGATCGATTGTTGTGGCAGTTTTTTTTTCAGCCAAAGACAAGGGGTTGTTAAGGGCCAATTAAGAAAGAAGAAGAAACGGCCTGCAAAATATCGCAAATTTTTATAATAATTGCTGTCAACTTCAGATAACAACCTTCAGCATTTTATGGCCATATACGGCCAGAATAAAATTCAGTAAATCATGGAAATTAAGGAGGCAGGGCTACAATATGTTAGCTTTGGTTCGAGTGATGAAGTTTCCCACAAAAAATAATGTTGAAAGGGCACACGAAATCCATTTTTTTAGATTTATTTGAAATCACACGATACTCTATTGCGCGGAAATTCTCTCGGGACGTCAACCTATCCTGAGTCAATGAGGAGTCCTGCTCCACCGCTAGTCTCACCTGGCCCTTGATGGATAGAAGGCGTTCCAACCAATTACTTGGTCTTGGTCGTGACGTCATCTCAACGACAGTGGCCGTGCTTACAGGTCATTGCGTTATGGGTAGACACGCGGAGAGAATGAGGCTTCCATTTAACGACTTCTGCCGTGGATGCAGATCCGCTGATGAAGAGGAGACTGTTATCCACTTTCTTTGTCAGTGCCTGTCTCTTGCTAGGTGTAGAAATAGGTTATTTGGCTCCCCATTCCTTGTAAGCTTGACGGAGCTCTCATCTATTGACATCAAGGATATAGCTTCGTTCATCAAACTTTCTGGCTGGTTTTCCAGTGCGGGGTAGTCATGCTTTTGTTGTGCAGCACTTGCGCTGACCAACCTCTTCCTCTTCCCTGATTTTGGTGGAACTTGGTCAGTACAGGGACTGCGTTCACCCGTGGCATCACAACGGGCCGCTATGCGTGCTTTGTGAAGTCAGACCTAACCTAACCTAAAACGATACTCTGTTCTACAGTTTGCTCAAATTATGATTGAAATTTGATTTAAAGATTAAAAAATTCATAAAGAATTGTTCACATTCTCTCGTTGATTTTTAGTATTTTAAGAAAGAAATAAAAAAAATGAATTGAATCCCTTGACACTTACAAAATATCAAATTGCAGAACAAATTAATTATTCTTACATTTTAGTCTGCAATTTTGATAACAATTCCCCACAGATAATAGAATTTAATCTGAAAACAATTCCATTTAAACTTAAAGAATAAAATATTATACAGAAAAAAATTTATAAAAAATTATTAAATTTAAATGGGAATTTTTTTTTCGCCAAAATTTTCTCCAAAAATTTAATCATTCAGCCAGTTTTGGTTAGAAAAAGTTTGATTGAAAAAAAAATTTTTTTTTTGTTTTGGTGGCTGCTAAATTGTGTCAGAGTACATCACATTTGTATTTACAATTCATTTTTAGTTGTTAAAACATAAATTTTAACACTCAAATTAATATTTTCCCGAAAAAAAATTCGTTATTTTTAAACAAATATTCCATATATATTGCCAGCAAAAACGTGTTAATTTTAAGAAAACAATAACAACAATAAACAAAATTATTTAAAAATGCAACAAAACCTAAAAATGAGAAAAAATATTTAACATATCAATTTATAGTAGAAATTAAATGTTTATTTATTTCCTGTTCATATTTATTAAAAAAATTTATTTTCTTTTTATTTTAATTACTAACAGAACTTTTAATAACAAAATAAAGTAGAAAACAAAAAAATTTTGCTTCGCTATTTTAATAAAAATATTTACGCGATTTGAATTTCTTTTGCTAATGCCGCCATGTTTTTTTTTCAATTTTAAATTTAATGGCCATACATATGAATCGATTTTGTTAATTAATTTCACAGTTATTTTTATAAGCATTTACTATGTCGAACGCTACTTTAGTCGCCTTAGTCTAGCAGATAGTGTTTTGGCCTATTAGACATGAGGCCCTGGTTCAATCCTTAGCTCAGACGTTAACACAACGAAATATGAAAAAAAATAATTCTACGGCAACCTTCTCCCAGCAGTCTTCTGGCAAAAACTCTGAGAGCAAAATGAAATTGGTCATGAAAAGTTTCTCAACAATTTATCGTTCGGATTCGATTTTAAACTCTAGGACCCATCACTCATGTATAAAATTAACACACACAACATCAGTGGTGTAAGAAACTATGTTGTAAGCCTGACTAAAGGATTGTATCTGCTGTAGTATAGGTTGGAGGACGTGTACTTGTCAATTAAGACAAGTACTGTACCCGGAGGTCGAATTGGCCCATTGTACGTGACTGTAGTATAGTGAAAACCATTTGAAGAAAACTCCATAAATCTCGGAATGGATGGCAATGGTTTTTCCGGTGTCTTTAAAAAAACTTTTCCCGAATGTATTGTGTTTTCCACTTGATGTTTGTATCACATGGGTACAGGGACATAGAGACATTGCCGGTAACTGCCGATAAACTGGCCAGAGGGGGAACGCCCATCGAGCTCTCTAATGAATTCTCGACATTAGGGATCTCTTTGGGTACCTGCAGGCTTATAATTGACAATGCAATCGTGAGCTCTGTCAACGGTAGATGGGCAGCTTCGGACACGGGAAGAATTGTGCAGAAAATCTGGCCAAGGGTGGATAAAAGGCGCGTCAGCTCTGCTTAAACTCTAAAAGAAGTAGGCTCAGCATTGTTGTCGGGGTTACTACGGGGCATTGTGTTATAGGAATGCATGCGAGGCGTTTTGGTTTTCGAGATCTTGCAAATGATTTCTGCAGAAGCTGTGGAGATGAGAAGGAGGATGTGACTGTTCTGGTCGGAGGAGAAAGAGGCATCTGGTTGCCTACTCATGTAAGATCTGGAGGAACTGTCATACATTGTTATTGGCAGCTTGAGTCGCTTCTTCGGAAGCTCCAAGTGGTTCCTGGACTAGGGGAAAATGTGAAACTGTGGTATCGCAATGGGCCTAAGTGTGTCCACTGATAACTCCATCGAGGGAAAAGCCACTTCTACCTACTTAGCTACCTAATTTGTTTTCCAAAATCGCTTCTGGGTTGCCGGAATCGCAAACGAAAGATCGAAATGATCTTCTTTGCTGAACAAAATGTTCATTTCTCTAACTGTCAATGGGTATAAGTATGTATGACATTGTGAATAGGGTCTAACAATTGCAGAGTTTCTATTTTCATTAACTTCTTGCAAGAAGCAGAGCTTAAGTGGTAATTTAAGTTAAGACAGGGGTATATCAATGTCCCCCCGGAATAAAATCTTCTTTTTATGATCTTTTCATTCCCTTTTTTATTTCGATTTCCAGACTAAGATTCACAGATTCCAAAGTCCTGTCCTCGTTTGTATTTGTCTTCATGTATTCCACAAATATCACTTGATTATATCAGAGGGAGCTTAAATTTGTATACAAACATTTCTATTGACAACAGTTTTCCAAACAAAAACTGTCAGTGCATGATGAACAAATTGTTGTGCATAGTAGTACATCACTATCTAGTCGCTTATAACCGAAATAAGCTCTTTTTGCTGATACTCTCTTAGCAATTGGATCCTTAATAGCAATTCATTTGAAAATTTTATTTGAATAAATTTAAAAATAATGAATACATTACAGTTAAATGCAGTTTTTTAAACTGTTCACATCAATTCATTTCAATTAAATTTTTTGAAACAAAAAAAAAAAAAAAAGAGGAAGGAAAAACGAATAACTTTTTAGAAAACAATTTAAATTGGTTGAATTTAAAAAGCCGGCTCCATTAAATAACTCAATAATGAAACGAGCTAAAATTGAGCTTCAAATAAAAAACAAATAATTTTTTTTAATTTAATATTTAAACTTTAATTTTTAAATGAAATTTAATACCAATACGTTTAAATATTCAATTGTTCTGCTAAAGCCAAACAATTTATTTCAGCTTTCAATGTCTCTTTCGTTATTAAAAAAGACAAAAAAAAATACATTTAAGTATACTATTAAGGGGTTAGTATGCTACGTAAGGGTCGAGTTTTCTTTTTCACTTTTATGTTTTCTAAAGACAAATTTATTTAAACAAATGAATCCTTTTATATGTTAAACAGGACATTTGTTATTTTATAAAAAATATTTTTTTAAATTTTATTTTATTATTATTTTATTAAAGTCCGGTAGCGGTATGGCAGCCTGAAGAGGGTTATTTCAAAATCTGGCGACCATGATTTAAGGAATTAGGAGTGTATAGAAGCAAAAATCGAAATGGTTTCTTATGAAATATGTTACTGGCAGCGGCAAGGATATTTTTTTGAAATGGTCGAAAAATATAACAAAATGGCGGCATTTTGAATATTATTTTCCTGTTTTCGCCTATTTTTTCTATCTCAATTGCTTCAAAAAATTATTAATAACAGGCGGATGAAAAATATATTAGTTGCGGCTAAAACTACTTGTGTTGGCAGCATTGTCTTAAAATTTCAGCGAAATCGCTTAAGTACCTGGACCTGGACCCGTTGTACTATTTTGCGTTTTTTTTTCCTTCTTTTTCGTATTTCGTTTTGTTGGTTTGTTGATGTTTGACCTGGAGTTTGAACCGTGGCCTCACATCTAACAAGCCAAGACACTACCTACTTGACTACGGCAACTTTACATGAGCTATGCTACCATAAAGGCCTCGTACGTTTTCCCCTCTATGCTTAGAGCTTTTCTGACTGCTTTAATTAACTTAGACAACCAATTAAAATTTTTCTCGGAATATAGCATCGCGATCTTCAAATCTCAAGACTGTCAACCCTACGTGTTCCGTAATTTCATCTTCATTTGAGCCTTGAGGACACATACATATTATCGAGTTGTTTTGCTTAAAGCCGTATAGTAAACTTCTGACATGCCTAAATGAAAATGTAAGATCCTTTTGTGCTCCACAATGTGTAGCATTTTCCATCTCCAAACGGCCTGCGCTAGCTCGCCCAAGTCGTTCGAATACAGGAGGATACTCCGTATGATGCGGCAATTTACGGAAGGACGACCTTGTTTGCGTTGGACGGACCGAATAGAGAAAACCCTCTCATCGATTGGTGGGACCAACTGACGAAGGCGCGAAAGCAGCAGAGGAGCCTGGAAGGAAGTATTAAGGCAGGCCTGGACCCGATGTACTATTTTGCGTTTTTTCTCCTTCTTTTCGTATCGTATGAGAGAAAAGAAGATTTCTATCTTAATTCCACATCTCTAAAGCAACTAAAACCATGAAAAAAACGATTTTTTGAAAATTTCAAAGTATACTAACCCCTTAAAGAGTGTCATTGTTAATGGCCAAAATAAAAAAGGAGAGAAAAGTCCAAAAAAAGAAAATAAAATCGTATTAAAAGAGCTCATGTTGATTGATTAATTGACAATTTGTGTTCATTAATTAAACGGGTGTTGTGTTAGTGTCATGTACACTTCACACTCAACCATTTATACTCGTAAAATCGTTAGATTTTTATGTATGTTTATGGGTGAATGTCCTTATGTATACATATATACATATGTGTATATAAGGATTAACTTCTCTTACCCACTTATGGTTTCCTTTAGTTTCTTTAAATATATCCACCTTTTTTTGAATTAAAGATGAGTATATCAAACACTTTCTCTCTCCTTCTCACTGTTCCTTACGACATAATGAAAAGAAAATATTTTTAATACGTGTGTGTGTGTAATTAGAACAATAATGGTTCTACATTTTTTAAAGGGATATACGTAGAAAGAAAGGCCTTTTAGGCCTTCTTTTTTAAATTTAAGGCGAGATATTTTGCTGGATATCATTTATGGTACACATAGTACAGTGTCGGTATTTCCGGGGAAGGGAAAATACTGGATAAAATTCTTTATTGAAGAAAATATACACCCCATCTTTGTTTTTAAACTGTATGTATTGATAAAGCAATGCAATGACCAATGAATGTCACCGTAGTCTGCAAGACATTCATCCTTTCCTTACTTTTCTGTGGCACAAAAGCATGTCCACTCTTAAGCACTGATGCAGCATCCTTGAAAGTATTCGAGAGAAAAGTTGGCGATGATTTCCGCAATCATTCCAGCAATGAGCTGTATGAGCTCCTTAACGACGTCGACATTGTGCAACTTATTTACTTCGAGAAGTCGCCATAGTCTAGTGGGGAGTGTGTTGGCTTATTAGACGGTCACGGTCACGGTTCAAACCCCAATTCAGACATCAAGACAAAAATATGAAAATATTTCCTCGGTGACTTCCTCTCAGTAGATTTCTAGCAAAAACTCTGAGTGTAAAACAAAATTGACATGAAAAGTTTTTAAAAAAAAAAAAAAAAAAATCGGTCGTCCGGAGTCGACTTTAAACTGTAGGTCCCGCCACTCATGTATAAAAATTAGCACACACAACATATGTGGTGTGAGAAGTTGGGTCGTAAACCTGACGGAAGGGTTGTAAGGACCAATTACATATGTGTGTGTAAGTATTGTAAAAGTTTGGAACAATGGCGAAACATCTAAGATGTCATAGGCAAACATACATACAGTGGTGGCCTTATAATTATAAACGACTTAGCAGCATGTATGTTTGTTGATTTGTTTGACAGTTTTCACTGTGTACCTGGGATCAAAGGTCGTCTTACATATGTTTTCCCTCAAGTTGAGACAAATTACACTTAGATTCGTCACTCCAGAGAACTCTGTTCCAGAAACATCGTATCTAATTATAAAGCCACCACTGTAGGTAATGATAAGGGCCATCCCATTTAGGTCAGATGTTCGACCCATTTTGAAATCGTTGTAGTTTGGTAGGTCGTCGCCGTGGTCTAGTAGGTATTGTGTTGGCTTATTAGACAAAAAGCCAGGGTTCGAGCCCCAGGCCAGACATCAAAATAAAATACAAAAAGTATTTCTTTCGACTTTAAACTGTATGTCCCGCCACTCACGTATAAAATTAACACACACAACATGAGTGGTGTGAGAAGCTAGGCCGTAATCCTGATTCAAGGGTTGTAATGGCCAATTTGTGTGTGTGTAGTTTGGTAGGTTGTTTGTTATCTTATTATATGTGACGCCACGATTCAAACAGTAGGTCAGATATCTCAAATAAAATGATCTGAAAAAATATTTCTTTTGGCAAATTTTTCCCAGCAGTCTTCTGGCAAGAAGTCTGAGTGTAAAATAAAATTGCCATGACAAAATTGTAGCATTCAGGTTTTTTTTTTTTAGAATTCTAGAAACACAGAATCATCCATTGGATCTGAATCTGATGAATAAAATAAATGATAAAGTCATTCAAACTTTAATTTATTAATTTTGATCATTTGAACGTTATGATGCTTAACTTTTGGTATAGTCTTCGTAGTCTACATGTCGTAGAAAAAGTCAAATGCTATCCTACCAGTGCATATAGGAAATAATTTTTTTATATTTAAAAAATAATCGTTCAGTTATTGACTTGCCATTTCTAACCTATTATTCTAATTTAAAACTCTTGCCAGAAAATTAAATTTTTAAAACAAATTTTTCTATGAATTTTTTATTTTTTTGTAGACGCCTTTTAAGAATTTAATTAAAATAGAAAGTTTTGCTAGAGTTTAATCTAAACCGACCAGTTTTTATTAATTATTTTTTATTGTATTTTTTTCTTTTTCTTTCTTCTGTTGCTTTATTCTGTTTGCAAGTTTTTTTTATTAAAAAGTTTTAATGTTTCTTCTTGTACCCTACAATAGGGCCTTGGTGTTGGTGGTATGATATCATGTTTGTGATAGTGCTTGTAATGCTTGAAATGAAACTAATTGTGGATTTATCATAAACTTTTCAAATTATTAGAAGTTTTAGAGCTTATGAGAGACAATAGCAAAATCACTTAAGTCCTCTGCATAGCACGATAAAGCATCTCTTTGGGATCGAAGTACATTGAACAGATTGGTTAAGACCGTCATTGTGGATAAATAATTCAGGGTCGCCTCAGAATTTGTTCGAGTCATTCCTCCAATAAATCTCTTTATATTTACCGAGTATTGAAGAACCCAAAAGACTTCCTCAACCCTTTACGATCCTTCCTACTTAGGTCGACCAATAAGATCCGAATATGCCGGCAAAATAACATCGCTATCATTGCTCAGTATCAATGTAATCGGAGAGATGTAAAGGTCATCTCAAAATTCATTCTACCTGTACCGTATTAATTATCCTACTAGCAGCAATATAATCGTAAGCATTTAATCCGTGGCCACCTTGGGATCGATTGTATTCAGTTTTCCAACACAATATCATAGAAACCTTTTATTTTGAAGCCCACCAGAAACTCCTACTATTTGACAGGAATGTTCCAAAACAGATGCTTTGCTTCCGGCTTAGAATACGGAATAGATTGCAGTTCTCATTATGACAAGAAAGTTATGACTTTAAATTTCATTCAGGGTAAAGAGAAAGTCTAGTAGGCAGAGTCTTGACTTATTAGGCGAAAGCCCGCAGTGTAAACCCCACTTCAGACATTTCGAACAAAACGAGTTAAAAGAAATATTTCTTCGGCGCTTGCTTTTCAGCAGATTTCTGGCAAAAACACTGTGAGTAAAATAAAATTTTAATAAAAAGCTTCTGACGAATCTGTCGTTCGGAGTCGATTTTGAACTGTAGGCCCAGCCACTCATGGATTAAAATAACAACAAAAGTGGTGTGAGAAGCTAGATTGTAATTCTTACTAAAGAGTTGTAATAACTTAATAAAGAAGAAAGTTGGGCTAATCTGCGTGCTCTTCTCAATATGTACAGCGCAATGCTCTAATGTCTTTCCCAATACTGTTGTCTTGATTTCAGAATGTTATTCGGTGTCAGTAAGAATAACTCACTGTCTAGTACTTAAAGTGTTTCTAGATGCTGCTTTCTGAGATGAATTACCGCTGTTGACGAGTTCTGATGATGTGTTCAGATGACTCATGTGTGTTCTGAAGCTTAAACACAGGGCATCATTGACATAAAAACAATTAAAAGTTATTGACTCTTAGCTAGTCACGGCCGTAAACACATTCGACACCTTAAGCCTCTATTATACAAGCGAACTTCTTCTGCAAACACAACCTGCTGGCAAACTATTCAACTTGTTTCGTGTTTGCAAATTGGCCTGATGAATATTAAATTTTTTTGATATTTGGCTGGATAATGTAATAGCAACACACCCTCCCTCACCTGGTTGTGTTTGCTGATGAAGTTTGTTATTCGGTGTCAGGTCAGTAAGAGTAACTGCTTGTTTAGTATTTAAAACGTGGCCAGATATCACTTTCTGAGATGCATTAACGCTGCTGATGTGTTCTGATGATTCATTCTCTTTATCAGTGAAGCTATACACTGAGCGTGAGGTGATCGCTATTACCGAACAATGGTCTACAGTGCTATGTCAATACGCCGGTTACTATCCTTGTGCTTTGCCTCCAGGTTAGAATATGCAATGAATTGCAGTCGCCATTATGGCAAGAAAGTTAAGATTTTGAATTTCATTCAGGGAAAAGAGAGGGAACAGAGGTAAAATTAATCATCGGCATATATTTGCTGAAGTCGCCGTAGTTTAGTAGGTAGTGTGTTGGCTTCTTAGACGTAAAGCCAGGGTTCGAGCCCCAGGCCAGACATCAAAACAAAATACAAATAAAATTATTTCTTCGGCGACTTCCTCCCAGCAGATTTCTGGCAAAAACTCTGAGAGTAAAAATAAAATTGCCATGAAAAGTTTTTAAAAAATCTGTCGTTCGGAGTCGACTTTAAACTGTAGGTTCCGCCACTCATGTAAAAAATTAACACACACAACATAAGTGGCGTGAGAAACTAGGTCGTAATCCTGACTGAAGGGTTGTAATGACCAATTATGTATGTATGTATGTATGAAAACAGATAGAAGGGCTTATCCGTTGCTCTTTTCCAAATCAATTGCTGCAGATTAGCTTGTGAAAGAAAAGGAGTCACAGTGATGCACCATAACAAGTACGAGGCACTTAATAAGACTTTGTTAATGTGTCGTGATGTAGGATATCTTCTTGACGTTTCTGCCTGTCAATAATTTTTCGTGTTATTGTTGTTGTTGTTTAATTATAAGTTTCGTTTTCGTATTTGCGTTTCAACAATTTCATTTAAAATTGATTTGCAAATTGTTGCTCTAGTGTGTGTGTTTAATTTCTTTCTCTCTTTCTCTTCCTCTCTTCCGCTCACGCATCGTGGCTACTTACTCTTGCATACTTGTTTAGTATTATTATAGAGAACTTGTATATGCTTTAAGGCATTAATAATACAATAATTCTTATAACAAATACTCTCCAATGCACACCCACACATATACACACACACTCACTCTGCACACTAAAACAACTAACAGTCTCTGCCTGTGCATTAACAAAAGTTGCCTTGACCCATGAGCTAAATTTTCGAGCATAATAAACGAGCAGAAACGAGCAGCACAATTGTTAACACATGTACGATTTTGTTTCCATTGTTGTTATTGTTGTTGCTGTTGTTTATGCAAAAACAACAAAAAAAAATTAATTTTGATTAATTGCGTGTGTTTTTGTTTTTTTTTTTTTGGTGAATAAAACCATAAAAAATCTTAAAGTTTTCATTTAAAGTTTGAAAAATTCACCAACAACGCGTACGAAGGCTTAAGATTTTCAAATCAATTCCATTATAAAAGCTGAGCTAAGCTAAGAGTGTTTTAAACAAAAAGAAGAAGAAGAAGCACAAGGAAAATTGTACTGTGTGTGTGTGAAAAAGTTGCAAAATCAGGGCAAGTGGTCACTTTGTTTCTCTTTCTCTTTTTTATTTTTTTTTATTTAACAAACAGGCAACAACAACAACTCGGTCTGCGAGCAAAACAAATGTGCAT
Source organism: Sarcophaga subvicina (assembly GCA_936449025.2). NCBI lineage: Eukaryota > Metazoa > Arthropoda > Insecta > Diptera > Sarcophagidae > Sarcophaga > Sarcophaga subvicina. Next base: position 89,109,941 of record OW388081.2, on the reverse strand, counting down.
TAAGAATTAAAACAGGGACCGTAACTGTTATAACTTTTATCGTAAAAGTCAGAAAATAAAAGTTATTTTTTGACTTTTATTTTTTCGAGCAGAAATAAAAGTTATGTTTTGACTTTTATTTTTTTGAGCAGAAATAAAAGTTATTTTTGACTTTTATTTTTAAGAGCAGTAATAAAAGTTATTTTTTGACTTTTATTTTTATGAGCAGAAATAAAAGTTATTTTTCAACTTTTACTTTTTCGAGCAAAAATAACAGTTATTTTTGATTTTTATTTTTGCGAGCAGAAATAAAAGTTATTTTTTAACTTTTATTTTTTCCAGCAGAAATAAAAGTTATGTTTTGACTTTTATTTTTTCGAGCAGAAATAAAAGTTATTTTTGTTTTAATTCATGATGATTTCATAATATTTATTAAAAAATTCTTTAAAAAAATTAAAGTAATTTATGTTAGAAAATTATTAGAATTAAGTTTTGGGTATATTAAACACTAATCTTTGTGTAATAGGGTTTGAAAAAACCGAAATAACTTTTATTTCTGCTCGAAAAAATAAAAGTCATAAAATAACTTTTATTTCTGCTCTTAAAAATAAAAGTCAAAAAATAACTTTTATTTCTACTCGAAAAAATAAAAGTAAAAAATAACTGATATTTTTGCTCGAAAAAATAAAAATCAAAAAATAACTTTTATTTCTGCTCTTAAAAATAAAAGTCAAAAAATAACTTTTATTTCTGCTCGAAAAAATAAAAGTCAAAACATAACTTTTATTTCTGCTAGAAAAAATAAAAATCAAAAAATAACTATTATTTTTTTTCTAAAAAATAAAAATCATGTTTTTAAAAAGCATCGCATTTTATAAAAATTTGGTCCAAGACAATCAAAATGGTATACTTGGTTTTGTTCTCCGACATTTCCTTGCGGTTGCTTTTTTTAATCAAAAATTCAAAAATAACAGTTATTTTCGGTCCCTGAATTAAAATGTTTGCCCCAACATTATGGGAGAGGATAGTGGAGAGGAGAGGAGAATGCTAAAGATTGCGTGTTGGCTGGTGTAAGAGTGTTACAAACTTTAGCCATTTTAATCTGAAAGAAATTAAGTAGTTTTGTTCCTGTTGTTGTGATTTACTTTTTTTTTTTTGCCGAATAAACCATTCTCGCATTAGCACCAGTTCATGATACACTCTCATAAAGTTGTTTTAATGCACAGAATGCATTGGCATAATATGGAGGTTTGAGAAAAAGCAAGGAATGCAATCATTAGAAGGCATTCCTAAGTGGAAAATACTAACTATGCGTACTAATGTCGTTAATAAATATTTTGTAGACGTCTTAGTCGCCGTAGTCTAGTTGGTAGTGTGTTGGCTTATTAGACGTGAAGCCTAAGTTCAAACCACAGGTTAGACATCTCCAACAAAAATATTTCTTTGGCGACTTCCCCTCAGCAGATTTCTGGCAAAAACTCTGAGAGAAAATAAAATGGCAATGAAAAGTTTCTCAGTCAAAACTTGTCTTTCGGAGTCGACTTTAGACTGTAGGTCCTGCCACTCATTTATAAAATTAAAGCACACTACATAAGTAGTATGAGAAGCTAGGTCGTAAACCTAACTGAGGGGTCCAATTAGTTGAGCTAATCAATTTTCAATGTTCATAAATTGTAATGATTTTGCAACAAATTAGCTACTATGAGCACATGCGTTGATGACTTCACTTAAGTTTTGTTGACATTCATATTGACTTGACTATTATGTGTGCTTGAATAACGTGCTTCGGGAACGACAGTTAGCGGTTAACGTTCCCATAATTTATCATCGATTACCTCGAACACAGTGCATCATTACCATAAAAACAATTAATAAAGGGTCCGCCAAATAACTGTTTTTTTTTTTGAAAATGCTTTAAAAAAAGAAACTACTGAATATTTTCTCAAATTTATTTTTTTATTTGAAAGTGCAATTCTTCCGGTTAATAATGGAAAATAATTTCATTCAAATGGCTGCCTCGGCAGGCCATGCAGTAGCCTACACGATCGGTCAAATTTTTAAGCATATTATCGATTGTGAGCAGCTGTATTTCACCAATGGCTTCACGAATATTGTCCATTAAAGCGTCAGTTGTCTCTGGCTTGTCGGCGTAACTCTTATCTTTGACGGTACCCAACAAATAATAGTCCTATGGTGTCAAAACACAGCTCCGAGGTGGCCAAACGACATCAGCTCTGCGGCTGATAATGCGATCTTCAAAAACAGTGCGCAAAACATCGAGTGTAGCTTCGGCTGTGTGGCATGTAGCGCCGTCCTGTTGAATCCTCCTCTTCAATTTTTGTGAACGAAAATTCGTTCAACATGGCCCGATATCGATCGCCATTGACTGTAACGGCCACTCCTTGCTCATTTTCGAAGAAAAATGGCCCAATTATGCCTCTGGACCAAAATCCGCACCAAACTGTGACTCGTTTTGGGTGCGTCGGCTTTTCAATGTACGCTTGCGGGTTTTCTGTGCCCCAAATGCTACAATTTTGCTTGTTTACATACCCGCCAAGATCAAAATGAGCTTCATCTGAAAAGATAATTTTTTGCCAAAATCGGCATCTTCTGGTGTAGGCTACTGCTGGGCCAGCGAATAATATTAGTTTAGTAGTTTCTTTTTTTAAAGCATTGTCAAAAAAAAAGTTATTTGGCGGACCCTTTAGTTATTCACTAGTTACGGCCGTAAACACATTTGACATCTTAAGCTTCTATTACACTAGCGAATATTGCCTGCATTAACTACCTGATGCCAAACCATCCAACACGTTTCGTGTTTGCAAACTTGGCCTGATGGATATCAAAAATTTTTTGATATCAGGCTGGATAGTGTAATAGCAACACATTCTCTTTCTCCTCAGGTCGTGTTTGCAGGCGAAGTTCACCAGTCTCACTTCACTAGTGTCAATTTATTTCACTCTCTTCAACAATACCAAGCAATCTTAAAGCAATCTTTCGAAAAAGAAAAATTCTGAGAAAATAATGAAATCGTTTTTATTTTGCTTTGTTTTCTCTGGGGAAAGATATTCGGAAATGAAATCTTTTAATGTGAAAAACAAAACAAAAGGAAATTTTCTGTTCTGTTTTTCCAATATTTTGCTTTAATGAACAAATCCCTTTAAGTATGCTTTAATTTAATAGCATTTTGCAAAAGTGTATATAAAAGATTAGTTAACCTGTGTATGTATGTGTTTAGAGTGCATAGCTGGGGTATATGCATGTGTGGGTGTGTAATGTATGTTCACTAACCACACACTAACAGGTGTTGTAAGAAAAAAAAAATTAATTGCAAAAGTACTCCAGCACATACAAGAAAACCTATACACACGTACGTATGTATGCAAACGCTTATCGAGAGAAAGAGGGAGCGAGAGATAGAGTAGGAATGAGAGAAAGAACGGAAAATACAGGCCAAAGTACTCGACAAACAAAGTTAATTTTAAATTAATTAATGGGCAAAGTATGAGAATACAACAACAACAACAACAACAAACTTCTCTATAAACAATTAAATTCCTTTTTTTTATTTCATTTTAAGTTTTATTTTCACTCTCTCTGTTCCTCCCCTACCAGATTTTCCATTAGCACCTGAGCTTTTCTGCTGCTTCTAATGGTAAATTTTGTTTCTTTTTCAATGACCAACTTTGAAACAAAAGAAGTTTTTTTCCTCTTCTTCTTCTTCTGTTTTTTTTTTCTTCTTGTTCTTGTTGAGTTTAAATAATAATTAATTTTTAACGTGTTTTTTTTATACATGTTTTGTTGCCTTTTTTTGCCTCAATTAAATTTCCTTTTGCCTGATTGCCTTCTATGCAGGCAGGATCAATTACACGAAGTGTTTAAAAAGGGAGGGGATTTTAAATTAGAATTAAAGGCAGGAAGGGGAATTCAATCAAACTTAATTAAAGCAACTGCAATTGCCTTAATTATTTGCATACAATTTAAATGTAATACGGTATTAACCTTTGACCTTAGAAGGGAAGAATATTTTTGATTTTTATATAAAATGCAGGAATTTATTAAAAAGAAACAAATTTTTCAAGAATATTGTGTGGTATACAAAGCATTCTCTACGAAATTGTTTTGACATCCACGCATTAAGAAATTGTCGTTGAAGGAATACACCCATGCGAGGTCGTTTTATAAGAATTGCTTCCACTCTCTCTCTCTCTCTCTCTCTCTATCCTCAATATAAATGTGTAAATCTGTATGTAGAAAAAAGACAAATGCAATCCGTTACCTTGTTGTCATACATGCACACGAATTGTAACAATTTGCCTGCATATTAAATCGTTATCAAAAGCACTGGCTTGAGTACGTGTTGGTTACATGTGCCATCATATTGTTATCCTTGAAAGTGAAAACTTTATCACACATCACAGCATACATATCGTATGCTATTGGGTCATATAAAAACTGAAATCAGGTTTTGTTTGTTGTCTTGAATAAAATTTCGAATCAAAATTTATTGTCTTCAACAAAAATTATTGGTGGACTATTGCCACTTCCCGGATAGCTTCTTTAGTTCATGATTGCAAATGATCTCGGGGAAAACATGACCAAGTGATATGTTGATTTTAGGTTCGACAATTGTTCAACAACAGGAAAGCTTTGCAAAAATTCTGGCTTTAAGGTTGATTACCAAACAAACCCTAGGAAGTTCAATTTTTAATCAAATACCATCAAGTCCAGGCATTTTTATTTCGAAACACAACGCCTTTTCTGTTGGATTACTATGAGTCCTACTACTACACTTACTGAGCTAACTGTGGTCTTTGAAATTGTGAGTTGTACTCAACTGAGGCTAGTCTTGCTTAGCCTAGAAAATAAGAAGAGTTTAGATGGTCGCCTATTCTCTCCTCTCCTATTTGGGGGTTAATGCTCTTTTACTTAATTACTTCATTGGCCACCAACAATCCGTTTATCTTATTTGGATTTGCTTTGAAACATCCTTCCCGGCGCTTCTGCTTCCTGAGCGCTCCGCCTGTTGGTCATACCACTCGATGACAGGATTTCTTCAAGTTGGTTCTTCCAACGTAGACAAGGTCGTACTCAACGCCGACTTTAGCTAATACATACGTACACAGTTGGTCATTACAACCCTTTAGTCAGGATTACGACCTAGTTTCTCACACCACTTATGCTCTGTGTGTGTTAATTTTATACATGAGTAGTGGTACTTACAGTTTAAAGTCGACTCCGAATGACAGATTTTTGCGAAACTCTTTATGGCAATTTTATTTCTACTCTCAGAGTTTTTGCCAGAAATCTGCTGAGAGGAAGTCGCCGAAGCAATACTTTTTGTATTTTGTTTTGATGTCTTGCCTGGGGCTCGAACCCTGGCTTTTCGTCTAATAAGCCAACACACTACCTACTAGACCACGGCGACTACTTTCGCTAATACCCGCGTCAAATGCGGATCTCACCGAAACATCCTATTTTATTGAAACCACATGGCCGAGCCCGTGCAGCCACTGGATGATAATGCGTTACACAACGTCCATGTCGTTGAGAAGTTCATTACTAGATCAAATGCGGAAATCTTCGCCAACTCGCACTGCACTGAAGATCTTACGTAGGACGTTTCTCTCGAATATTCTTATGGCTGCTGCATTAGTGCTTAATAGTGTCCATGCTTCTTCTCCGTAAAGAAGTACGGGAAGGGTGAGCGATTTTTAAAGTATAAGCTTCGACATATGAGGGAGATCTCTGCTACTTAATTGCCTATTGAGACCATAGTAGTACATGTTGGTAGTAGCAAGAGTGATCATACACTTGATCTCCAGACTGACATCATTTTTACTGGTAACGGCAGAGCCAAGATAAATAAATCCACTGACTAAATAGAATGTATGAATATCGGTCGTATATTAGGTAAGGTAGAAGTGGTAGCTTTGATTGTCACAGCTCACCTGAGCACGCATAGCAGCCCATTGTGACGCCACAGATAAACGCAGTTCCTGTACTGCCCGAGTTCCACCGGACTAGGGAAGAAGATGGTCAGCGGAAGCGCTGCACTTTGTCGCCGTAATCTGGAATCCAATACGCCGCATGTCTCTACTTGTCTACAATATATACTTCGTTTGGCCTTCATTTACTGCCAAATCCATCTTGATAGACTTCCGTTAAATAGTTCTAAAAGTAGCAGTCACATTTCGCTTGGTAAGCCTTGTGAAGTTAATGTCGTCAGCGTACGCAAGCAACTGGAAGCTTTTGTGAAAAATAGTGCCCGTCTTTCGCAGAACATTCTCCATAACGAAGTTGAAGAGGTCACGTGATAAGGCATCGCCTTGCCTGAAACATCGCCCGGTATCTAATAGTTCGGGTAGATCCATTTCTACAGGAGTTGCTTAACATCATTTTGCCTTATCAGCTTTGCAGGAATACCGGCCTCAGGCATTGTGGCAAAAACAGGATTCCTTCCCTTTGGAGTTTTAGCAGCCTGCCAAAAAAAAATGATGTGCATCGATTTGTTTTCCTTGGGCCTTTGTTGTAATATGAAGATCTGGGCTATGGTGGCCTTGTCAGGTCTAAAGCCGCACTGATAAGATCTAATCAGAGTTTAAAAGAGTGCCTTCAGTCGTTCACACTGTTACGTTTTTACCTTTTAAAGACGTTTAAAACATGAGTTCGTGGATTGCAAATAAAATAAAAATAAATTTGTGTTTAGTTTTAATTAAAATTCTTTATTATTCGCACAATTCTGTGTGTCACTGTTCACAAATTGATGTAAACAACAACAATTGTTTTTCTTTGCTATTCCTCTGTTTATACTCTTTGCATAAACAATAACAATTACTAGGCAATTATTCGACATATCTATGTAACGGAGATCTTCAAACCACGATTACTCTCTTCAAACACACCGAGTCTTTACACAAGAACTGGAGACTGAACTTCTTTAACTCAGTCGCCTGCTTTGCCTCGCCTTTTATGTGGTAACGCAAACAGTCTGATGAATGTTAGTGAAGACGAATATTCATGACTTCACCTTCTCCAAATCTCTATAAATGTAAATATCGTTGTTTACAAGTAAACATCGTTGTTTGCAAGTAAACATCGTTGTTTGCAAGTAAACATCGTTGTTTACAAGTAAACGTCGTTGTTTACAAGTAAACATCGTTGTTTGCAAGTAAACATCGTTGTTTACAAGTAAACATCGTTGTTTGCAAGTAAACATCGTTGCTTAGAAGTGAACATCGTTGTTTAGAAGTGAACATCGTTGTTTACAAGTAAACATCGTTGTTTACAAGTAAACATCGTTGTTTACATTTATTCTTGTAGCGTTTGTTGTTGTATTTTTGTTTACTTGTTTATCATTTATTATGCTGGTGTTTGTTGTTATATTAAGCAGTACGATTATTTGTAAACAGTTTGGTTTACTGCATTGTTTTGTTTTTGTAGTTTCTGTTTATAATTTTGATATTAAGCGATGTAAAAGCAAAACATCATTAATTTTTTATTTTCATAATGCTCGAAAAAACGTTGTCTGCGATAGGGAGAAGAGTTATACCCGTGTAGTTGACACTTTTCGCGGAGTTTCCCTTGTTTTTAACAGCGCAGAGAATACGGCTCCATTATGTAAAGCAAATACAAAATAATACTGAACCGTGTTATTTTAAAATTTCTAGTAAAATAAATAGACTGTTGGGTTATATGCTAGACTCTGATTGATCATAGTGTGTTCGTCTCTAATGCTTTACTTTGAGACCCACTGTCCTTTAGCACACACCACGATAGTTGTTTAAAATGTATGTAAGCCCTACAGAGTGTATTAAAAAATAAATAAATAAAGAAAAATTGTTACACGTATGTATGTATACGTACTCTCACATATGGGAGTTGTAAGACATGTGTGTGTGTGTTTTCTACAGTTATTCGTTGAATTTTTAAAATAATATGAATATAAATGTAAAGTTTTCAAATTGTAATGAACCACGTTCTCTCTCCCATTCTCTTGCACTCTCTCCCTCTGTAGCATTTTATGCGACACTATTTTTCTCTTGCCTGTAAAGGAGTGTAATCTGTGGTTTATTTACATTTAAAGCCAATAAAAATGACAACAACAACAACAATTTTCATGATTCTTTAATAATAAAAAAAAACTCATAACAGAAATCCTTTTTCCGCCACAGCTGCCTATACTTTGCTGCCCATGCTCTGTTGTTGTGGTAGTGTTTTGATTATTTTTATTAAAATATTTCGTTTATTTTTTTTGTTGTTTTTTTTTTATTTGTTTAAATTTGAATTTTCATAAAACATTATTGCTTTTAATATTAAAATACATATATAAACGAGTGTGCTTGGTGCTTGAAAAAAAACGAAAATATTCCCCGGGTTTTTGAAGCAGTTTATGCTGTTAGTGTTGCTGTGATGAAAATTATGAGTGTCAAAATCATAACCGGGCTTAACAAAAATACTGTGTTTTCTTCATTTGTTTTTATTTAAATATTCTATTTTATATTTTTCATAATATTTTTGAAGGATTTTATTATTAAACAAATTTTGTGTTGTATTTGATGTGATGTGTTACATACGAAAGCAATGTCGTTTCTACTGTTGCCCAAAACAGACATTGGGATTGACAAACAAATCTTTTATTTCATAAACACAACTGACATCATTCACAATATGCATATCATGCATGCTGGCATGCATCCATGTATGCTGTGGAATAAATGTAAAAGTGTCAATATGTTATCAGTTCTCACCTGTTTCTACCTCAATATCGGGAATTGGGTCAGTGGTGAACGGTATACAAATTTAAGACAATTGTCATCCAAAATTCAAATGAATATTAAACGATAATATACCTGCTGCCTGCTGTACAAATGCCAGCTGGTTTGGTTATGGTTGGAAATAAAAGACATGTTCAGTTATGCATATCTATGGGACGTATTACGTCAAAGATATTTTATGTTGCAAGAAAAACAAGCAGGATTGTAATGTTAACAGATGCAATATTTAAGCTGGAAACAAGGAATTAAACAAGAAAAAAATTCTTAAGCCCTTTCTCAAAATATGATTCAAATATTAACAGATTTTCCGCAATAATTTATTACATGCATGCATACAGTGAGCGTCAAAAGAAACTCTACATTAAAAAAAAGAAATATACATTAATAAATTACCGTTATTTATATTTTAAAATTGTTACATTGCAAGTTTTTCATTGTTTCATTGAAACAAAAAACAGTAAAAAAAATTTCGAAATATTCTCAATTTTTTTCGGCCACTCTCCTTAAGTGGTAAAACTTGAATTTTGGTGATTGTTATAATTTTATTCATTGTTTACAGTTTTTTTTTTGACGCTCAGTGTAAATACAGTAGAAGTCCATTAGTCCGGCATCCAACAGTCCAGAGCCTGTTGACCAAGAACTAACCGATGAGGACATTAACAACATTGTAGTAAACCCTCAACCTACTCAAAATCTCTTCTTCTTCTTCTTATAATTACCGCCCGATGGACCGGAATTTTCGCTAGTCCGGCACCGAGCCGGTCCCGAACGTGCCGGATTAACGGACTTCTACTGTACATAATTGGACATTATAACCCTTTAGTCAGGATCTAGTTTCTCACACTGAGAACTACAGTTTAACGTCGACTCCGAATGACAGATTGTTTGAGGGACTTTACATGGTAATTTTATATGCTCTCAGACTGGGATTTGGACCGCGGCTTCACGCTTAATAAGCCAACACACTACCTACTCGACTACTAATCTAAAATATTAATCAAAAAATTCTAAAATTTTAAGCAAACCAGGCAAAAATAATGAAAAATACGCCAAGGGAATGTCAGGAAATGTCACCAACCTTACTAACTTAAGGGGTTGATATACAGTGAGCGCCATAAGTGAGTCAACACCCACTATAATTATAAATTTTCTGTTATGTTTTTAAGTATATAAAAAGTTCCTTTATCATGAATTGTTGTTTTTGTTTTAACATTTTATAAGTAATAGATAACGTTTTTGTTATTGGAAATTTATTCGGCTATTCTCATTTACTTTTCTCGCTATCCTAAGAAAATGAATTATTGCAGTGGTGTTTATTCACTTTTGACGCTCACTGTACTTCCTAATTTTCAACACATTTTCGAATTTTTTTTCACGGCCTTAGTTCGTTAACAGTAGAAATCTTATTTTCACTCGAACGGTAAGGAACAAAGGAGAAAAACGTCAAGCAGTTGTGAGCTACTTGAACGCGTTTTCACGAAATCATTTTTTTCCACTTGGCGACCACGATTTCGCAAAAACTACTTGAGCGATTTCGCTGAAATTTTGGAACAATGTTCCTAAGACGAGTATTTTTAGCCCGAATTAATATATTTTTGATTCGTCAATAATTAATAATTTTATACAGCAAATTAAGGAAGTAAAGTCGCTGTAGTCTAATAGGTAGTGTGTTAGCTTAGACGTGAGGCCACGGTTCAAACCTTGGGTCAGACATCTCTTACAAAAGGAAATAAGAAAAAATATTTCCGCGGCGACTTCCTTTCATCAGATTTCTGACAAACTCTTGAGTGCAAAATAAAATTGCCATGAAAAGTTTCTTGAAAATCTGTAGTGCAGAGTCGCACAATTCATATACAAAATTAACACACACAACAGAATTGGTGAGAGAAGCTGGGTCGTAAAACTGACTAAAGGGTTTGTAAAGACCACTTAACCCTTTTCACTCCAAGCCTTTTTTCTTTTTATTCCACCAGCTCCACGCTAAAATTGCGTTTTTTTAACTTTTAGGGGGTTTTTCGTATTTTGTAAAAAAAAATTGATTTTTTCTTATATGATAAACTTTATTTTATGAGTAATCACAGGATACTATATTATAATTCTTAATTCTAATCTTTATAATCCCTTTTGGTATGGTATTTTTCGAAACAAATACCGGGATGAAGCGAAGGTTTTGCTTCACATGTTTTGCAAAAATACCATGTTTCTTTTCTCCCCCCTTTTATTTTTCGGTTAGAGCACACAGCACAATCCTTGTGCTTCCCCCCAGGTTGTAAATAAATAAAGCGAGGGGTTCCATCGAGATGTTGTTCTGTATCTGCCGCAGCCGCGGTTTTGCGACTTGTTTCGGGTGCCCTAAAGTCTCCAGTGAGTGACATGAGCAAAGTTTTTCTGTACTTCATATGACTCATTGCTACTTTTCCGTTTTTTACATTCCACTCTTTATACAATACGTATGAATTTATAATAGAGACTTCTAGCCCCCAGAAAAATAGTTTTCTCCACCATTTGTGTGTTTTTCTTATAAAGCAGTACGAAGAGGTATATTGATCGGCCACATCAACACCACCCATGTATTTATTATAATTAACTATACACATACATAATTGGTCATTACAACCTTTCAGTCAGGATTACGACCTAGTTTCTCACACCACTTACGTTGTGTGTGTTAATTTTATACATGAATGGCGGGGACCTACAGTTTAAAGTCGACTCCGAACGACAGATTTTTGAGAAACTTTTCATGGCAATTTTATTTACTCTCAGAAATCTGATGAGAGGAAGTCGCCGAAGAAATACTTTTTGTATTTTGTTTGATGTCTGGCCTGGGGCTCGAACCCTGGCTTTTCGTCTAACAAGCCAACACACTACTTACTAGACTACGGCGATTGGTTTTTTCCATCGGTTCTTGTGTTTATAGTTGGCGTACGACTTCCTATGTTTCTTCCTCTAGCCCTTGCAGGTCTCCTTTGGATAATTTGTGAATCGGATGTATAAAAAGTGCTTAGCACTGTCATTACTCTGGTATCACACCAAGCTAGTGAAAGGGTATTGCCTATGCGAAAAGCAATTTTTTCTCCTCTCGGCAACTTGGGCTTTTTTATTTCTTGTGGTAGTCCTTTTGGATTAGGCATAATTGTGCCGGTCAAAAAGCATTTATTTTCAAATAATTCCTTGTCCAAAATTAAGTTAGTATAAAATCTATCTGTTGCCACGTTTCGTAGTAAGTGTGAGACGGCTTTATCAAAAATTTTATTAAAAAAAATCCCAGCTTTTTTAAAATTGTCCACAAAAAAAGTATTACACTATGTCGAGGGTCACTCGACAGTGGAGCTGGTGGAACAAAATCAATGTCGAGTGACACTTGACATTGGACTGGAAAGGGTTAAGTGTATTTATGTATGTGAATTAAGGAAAAAAAAATTTTATTAAAAAATTTTTTTTTTTACCAAAACCAACACGATATAATGCCTTAATTAAATTACATGCTGTAGAGGACACACACTTGTAAGGGCTTCGGTCAATACCACAACAGTGCTTCGAGTAGCAAAAAGCAGCATTGTTTGGAAGAGGATTACTTTCTTGGATATAAAATCGATTTTGATGAAGAAAAAAATTTTTTTATTACAACAAATCCCTCGTAATTCTTATGGAAAATGCAATTGACAGTCTTCCTGGATATTTCCCAACAAATATGGGGTTCACATTGATAATAACTTAACAGGAGAAGAAAAGAAAAAAATATTTCAATTGCTTTGTTATAGCCCTTGTTGTTGTTGTTAATTGTCATTTTAATTTATAATAAAATTCATTGTTTAATGACCACTTAACAGGTGTTTCTATTGTTTTTATTTATCAGAGAGTCTTAAACAATAAATACCTTGTAATACAGCCGGGGCAAATATGTACCAGCATATTCTCTACCCGAAAAGCCTCTTAAATTCTTTATAACTTCTGTTTTGTTTTTTGTTTATTTCTTTTTATTATGGGGAAAGAACATCAATTTAATTGGACTTAATTTTTATAACAAAAATATTCTTCTTTTTTATTGTTCTGCTAGTCTTTTAAAAAATAATTGAGAAAAATAAAAATAAAAAAACAAAATATTATTTTTATAATCCTTCGTACAATATTAACAAAGGCTACAACAACTCCACCAAAAAAAAAGGTGAATTGCCTTTAATCACGGTTTATTAATTAAAGGAACTTTAAACCTTTTGATTTGGTTTTTTTGCCTTTTTTTCTTAACAAAAAAAGTCTGAATAAATTGCAGGGGTTGAGTGAGAAATAAATTAAATCAAGTACAAGAAAAGGGTGTGTGGATGTTGGCAATAGGACGAAAAAGAAAAAGTAAATAAATGATGAAGAAAAAAAGAAATCTTTTCAAAATATTTCTAAAATAATTTTTTTCGCTGTTGTTTATTCAACAACTTAATCTGCAAATAAAATTAAGAAAATGCCTTTAAAACCCTTAAAGAAACTCACATAACGATTAAAAAGAAACAGAAACAGAACAACAAAAAAAAGGGTTTCCAATGGAAAAAAACCAAGCAGCATTACAGAAAGTATTGCTAGGCTTAACGTTACACAGTGGGCCAAAAGGCAAGCCTGTAAAGAGAAAAAAGAAATTCGATTTTATAATTTTTTTTTGTAATATTTTTGTCATTCCTAGTCACTCAGTTGAGTTGGTGCCAGATACATTGATACATACATACATAACATAATTGGTCATTACAACAATTCTTAGTCACGATTACGACCTAGTTTCTCACACCACTTATGTTGTGTGCATAGCTGCCAGATTTGACTATTTATCGTCATTTTGACGATTTTGAGCACCAAAAATATCATATTGACGGTTTGACGATTTATGCCCTTATTTTGACGATTTTTTAGAAATTAAAAATTTACATCATATTCTTTATTTTAGTACCATATATTCCAACCATAATTGCTATTTCAAATTAATAAAAAATATCAGTGATATCCAACACACACTTTGCTTTATTTAAGCTAAATAGGAAGCGTTTGGAAATGAGACTTTGTAGCTTTGTGAATGAATATTCATTAGATTGGAAGATGTCTTCTGACATGAGACCATTAGACCCGCTGGGCCAATTAAAAGTTTATACGCATTTAAAAATGCAATAAAACAAAAACGGTTTGAAATTTTGCCAAAAATTAATTTTTTTGTTGTGAAGATGTTCAACATACAGACTATGAAGATACAGGTCATGATGTAAAGGGTGTTTTCTATAGCGGTATAGAACTTTAAGTTGCAATAAAACAACGATGGGTTATTCGATTGACATGAATTTTATTTATCCGAAAGATAATCTTGTGGCATTACATTTTAAATATGATTTCTGGCATATGACCGCCACGGCTGGCGCGGATGTAGTCCAATCTGGACGTCCAATTTTCGATGACTTTTTCCAACATTTGTGGCCGTATATCGGCAATAATACGGCGAATGTTGTCTTCCAAATGGTCAAGCGTTTGTGGCTTTACCGCATAGCCCCACAGAAAGTAGTCTAGGGGTGTTAAATCACAAGATTTTGGAGGCCAATTCACAGGTCCAAAACGTGAAATTAGGCGGTCACCAAACGTGTCTTTCAATAAATCTATTGTGGCACGAGCTGTGTGACATGTTGCGCCGTCTTGTTGAAACCACATCTCCTGGACATCATGTTTATTCAATTCAGGAATGAAAAAGTTAGTAATCATGACTCTATACCGATCACCATTGACTGTAACGTTCTGGCCATCATCGTTTTTGAAAAAGTACGTACCAATGATTCCACCAGCCTATAGCGCACCAAACAGTCAGTTTTTCTGGATGTAACGGTGTTTCCACATACACTTGAGGATTACCTTCACTCCAAATGCGGCAGTTTTGTTTGTTGACGTAGCCATTCAACCAGAAGTGCGCTTCATCGCTAAACAAAATTCGCTTATAAAAATCGAGAACAACGGTAATCTCGTTTTGGACCCATTCAACGAATCTACGCCTTACTTGATGATCGTTTGGCTTCAAATCTTGCACGAGTTGGATTTTGTAAGCACGCAAACCAAGATCCAAGAGTGGATGGACACAGATCCAATTCCTGTGCTCGATGGCGGATGGACTCATTCGGGTCTTCCTCAATGCTACGTTCTACAGCAGCAATAGCTTCTTCTGTACGCACCGTACAGCGTCTCTGGGGATGCGAGTTATCAGTAAGAAAAAACGTGGTGCAAAAACGTTCCATGGTTAATCGCTTTAACTGCTCGACGATAAAATGGACGTAGTGCGTGATACGTTTTCCGCACAGAACCATTATTTTCGAAATAAAATTGCACTATTTGCAAGCGTTGTTCAGGCGTGAGTCTATTCATGATGAATTGCCAAATCAAACTGAGAATAAATCACTTGACAGCTGTTAAATCGGTCGCCATCTTGAAAAGTAATGCCAACTTGAAGTTTTCTACCTCTATAAAAAACACCCTTTATTACCTACTGGAATACTTATAGCCTAGAATTGCATAGAATAGAAAAATCAAGTAGCTTAATTTCAAAATTATGGGGTATACTTTCTTTTTGATTGTATTTGAAATATATTACTCATACGCATCATATTACATGTACTAGAATAGTTACCCTGAAAAATATGCAATAAAAAAACTTCGATTTCGTCATGTATGAAACTAATGGAATTAAATATAACTCATACGTCACATATGTTCTCTGTGTTATGAATTTTACATACATACATATTAAATATGAGCATATTGTGAGTAAATGTAATATGCAGGTTGGCGATATAAAAATTTAAATTTAAATATGTAATAAAACAAAAATAATTTAAAATTTTGATAAATTTATTGTTTATTGCTCCGGTTGGAAATGGATTTTTATTTCATTTATATGGCTGCCGCGGATTTATGCCCTTATTTTGACGATTTTTAAAAATTAAAAATTTACATCATATTCTTTACTTTAGTATATTAAAAGCCACTTTAAGCTTTGTATTTACATTGCAATTGTTACTATTGGAAATTTATGCTAGTAAAACAAGGAGTAAAATATTATATTTTTAAGTTACTTTCGAATACATGTAATGATTTTTCTGTATTTTATTCCTTTTTAACCCCTTAAAAGCCAAAAAATTACAACTGCTAAATAACCTCGTAGTTGAGAATAATTTATCACTTGTCGTTGCAGACAATTTTAAAAATTCGAGTATAGCTTCTAATATTATCATCGGAAGAACAAAGGCAAGCGCCGTTATTTTGTTTCGTACGACCAACACTCAGGGGATCAATTGCATTGTCTTTGGAACTATGAAAATATGTTATGTGAAGAAGGAAAGAGAGAAAGAGTGTGCTTATGGACACTAGGCTTATACACTTTTATACCATAAGTAACAGGATAGACCTCTGCAGGAATTGAGTTCCACATACGAATAGGCTGACTAAAAGCCGTATTTTAACTGTAATGCAGTGTGCGATCCACTGGCCAATCGACCACATACGGATGTGCTGGCCGAAAAAGACGAGTGTTTCTGATTTTCGAGAAAAAGTCCCCTTATTTCGTTCAAGCAAAACTATTTTATAGTAGCGACAGAACAGTGAAACACAAAGCACATTGCAACGATGCTAAAATGATTAAATGGAGTTGGATACACTACCGTCGTTAACGAGATACTATGGCCTCTCCCATACACGGTCGAAAAACCGCAAAATAGACGTTGAGGCACCGACCCATACATGAGAGTTGTATTCCATTCTCTGTCAGCTATAAATAGGGTAAATAGTATGATCGGATGATAAGAACTTAAGAAGGAACTGAAAAATGTGTCAGCATTACACTAAATTTTCATGCTGAGAACATCAAAAGCTTCTGACTCCCTAATATCTACACCGCCCAAATATATAGATGATAAATATATTGCTGCGCTTATGTGTAAATAAACAACGTTGGGATAGATTGTTTAAATCTTAAAATTTTTTTTCCTGAAAATGATCCAAATTTCTCCATTTTTGGCAAAAAAAAAATGTATTTAAGATGAGTGACGCTAGCTTTTAATTTCTAATAAATTCTTTGTTAAATGTTTTAGTTTTGAACCCAGATACATATGTACATACATTGACTTTATATGTTTTACTACAAGAGAAATAATTTTGATTTTTTAAAAACTTTTAATTTATTTATATTTTCTGACGATTTTTTTACGATTTTAATAAACGTCTTTGACGATTTTGACGATTTTTTCTCAAATATTTGACGATTTGGTGTCTCATTTATCTGGCAGCTATGGTTATGTGTGTTAATTTCATACATGGGTGGCGGAACCTACTGTATAAATTCGACTCCGGACGACAGATTTTTTTGAGAAACTTTTTTTTTTTATGTCTGGCCTGGGCCTCGAACCCTGGCTTTACGTCTAATAAGCCAACACACTATCTACTAGACTACGGCGCCTTCAACATACATATGATAAGGGAATACTAAATGGATTGCGTTAAATGTTTACTTTTGAGGGTACTTGCCTAGTATATGTGCAGCACTATGCCAGCGGAAAAAAGACAATTTAGAGTCTACCACATGGATGAGCTGGACTAACTGTCCATCATAGATATTGGCAGTTTGAGTCGTTTCTTCCGAGAGTAGTAGAAAATTGAACTTTGCCTAACAGTCACCTCTACCTACCTACCTAAAGACAATTTAGGCTCAATCTATATGGTATTTTCATGCGCTAGACATGGGTATACGAAGTATCATGTGAATTGTTCATCCAATTTAACTTTACATAGCTTATTATGTGCATAGCCTGTTTGTGTTGATGATAAAAAGCAGGAATTGCAAGAGAATTATACAGTAAGAGCCACTCCAACCCGGTCAAACGGTCACTACAGCACACAAATTCACTTTCTAAACGAAACAATCAAGAAAGTTGTTGCGGAAATGAGCCGCTGAAAACGTTCTTTGTTTCATGACAATGAGCCCAGGTTGTGTACAAATGTCTTTTACTTTATGGCAAAAACTGACAATAGAAGAAATTACCGAATGTGCCTTGATCAAGTTTGTCTCCGACAAGTAACAGAAGTGGTTTCTGACATCATCCATGCATTAATGTTATCCATGAGTGACAGAAACTGCTTTTTATGGTCGTCTACGAACAACAGATTTTTGAGAAATTTTACATGACAATTTGTAGTCGCCGTAGTCTAGTAGGTAGTGTATTGGCTTATTAGACGTAAAGCTAGGATTCGAGCCCCAGGCCAGACATCAAGACAATATACAAAAAGTATTTCTTCGGCGACTTCCTCTCAGCAGATTTCTGGCAAAAACTCAATGAGTAAATAAAAATTGACATGAAAAAGTTTCTCAAAAATCTGTCGTTCGGAGTCGACTTTAAACTGTAGGTTCCACCACTCATGTATAAAAATTAACACACACAACATAAGTGGTGTCAGAAATTAGGACGTTGTACAATGGGTCAATTCGACCTCCGGGTACTGACTTGTCTTAATTGACAAGTACACGGCCTCTAACCTAACCTTCATGACAATTTTGTTTTACTTCCAGAGTTTTTGCCAGAAGACTATTTATTGACTGTTTTCATATTCCATTTCTGTTCGAGAGGCCTTAGTCAGGACTTGAACCATGAGCTCACTACAAGCCATTATTGTCAAAAGTTCTCGTATTTTTAAAAAATATTTGCAACAGAAAAACAAATCTAACCACTGTGGTGGTAAGTTGGTTACGGAGGCTCAGCTGCTTTCTCCTAACTGTATCGTTGTTGTTGTTGTTGTTACTGGTGTTTATAATATTTTTTTAAGTTAATTTAACTTTGTTGCTGTTGTTGTTTTTGTTATTATTATTATTATTAATGTTGTTGTTACTTAACTAATCTCTAAACCCAACTGTTTGTACATTTATTACGATTTTATTTTGCTTCTGCTTCCTCTGCTTCCTCTGTTTTTTTTTTCATTTCCTTTCTAATAAATTGTTGTATTTTCACTCTTAATTAAAGCACATTAACCAGAGAAAGAGAAACGAAAGAAAGAAAGGAAGAATTTAAGAAAAGAAAAATAAAATAGTTTGAAAGAGGAAAGAAGTAAAAAAGAAGTCAAGGAATTTTCCGAGACAGACATAATAAATTAAAGAAAAAAGGCCGCGCCATAGTTTACAGTTAAACAAACCGAAAACGTTTTTTCCTCTTTTTGGCTTTTTAATAGATTTTCAGGGAAATGTTTTAAGGTCTTTGGGTATACATATGTATGTAAAGGGTATTACAGGCATAATAAGATGAGCGTTGGAGAATTGCGGACAAAAAAAAAAAAATTAAAAAAACTTAAGTAAAATATCATCAATCTTGTGGGCTTCTTAAAGATATTGCTGCTGTTGCTGTTGCTGCTGTTATACGCTCAAATACAGATAAACTTAATACCGTTACCTTTTGAAAATTTCTTCCTATGGTTACAGCATAAATGCCAATAAGCCCTTGGAGAGTGTAAGTGAGAGACGCAGTGTATCCTTAAAAGCCACACAAGCTAAGTCAGTCAAACCGTTATAGAGAAGGGAAATATTGAAAACAATATCCAGCAGCAGCAGCAGCTGTAAGGCATAAAGAGAGAGTGAGAGAGAAAGAGACAGAGTGAGTGAAACGTGTGTTGCTTATATCAACTTGTCAGTTTATGTACAGCAAATGCCACAAAATTAAATTTTTGCATAACTTCACGTTCCAATAAATAAAGGGAGACGAGTATTTTTCACTTAAATGTATGGTAAAGTCAATACCACCAACAGCAACAACAAAAAATAAAGACACAAACACTTGAAATACACTCGAAAACATTTTCCATTTTAGAAAAATCTAAGAAGGAAGAAGAAGTTGCAGCTTCAGTTACCACCAAAAGTGTCTTACACTGCCTAGAGTCAATTTATTTGAATCTTTTGAGTTCATAGTTTTACTTTATGTGTTTCTTGAAGTTAAAAACATCGTCCTACGCACAGATATTTGATGGCCTCTGAAGATTTTTTATGGCTTCTACCAACTTTGTAGTCCCCTCTCCTTCTTGTAACTTAAGAGAATATCTTGTCGATTGTGCTCTAGCAAATGCAGATTTGTGATTAAGGATCACATTCAACAATACACACACAAATTGACTACACTTTGGTCAGGCTGTTCGCGCCAGTGTGTCAGTGCGTTTTTTTATCCATGATTCCAGCGACCTACAGTATAGTTTAAGGTCCAACTGACATATTTTAGAAGCTTTTTCATGGAACCTAATTTACTCTCGGAGTGCTTTACCAGAAGACTAAAGAGAGCGGTTTTTTCTGAAGACTACATACATAATTGGTCATTACAACCCTTCAGTCAGGATTACAACCTAGCTTCTCACACCACTACTGTTGTGTGTATTAATTTTATACATGAGTGTCCGAACGACAAATTTTTTTTGAGAATCTTTTCATTGCAATTTTATTTTTATTCACAGAATTTTTGCTAGAAACCTGCTGAGAAGAAGTCATCGAAGAAATATTTTCCAATGTTTCGTTTTGTTGGAGATGTCTGAACTGGGGTTTAAACCGTGACTTTACGTGGAATAAGCCAACATACTACCTACTAGACTACAGCGACTTTAGATACAATATTTACTACACTTTAGTTAGGTTTCGATCACCAGCCAGTGCGTTAATCTTATGCATGCGTCCTGCAAACTACAATAAAGTTTTAAGCCCGAACTACATACCTTAGAAGCTTTTTTATGGTAACCAGTATACTCTCCTAGTACTTTGTCAGAAGACTATTGACAGAGGCATTCTTTTTCGTCTTCGGTTCTGCAACTCTCAAGCTCTTGTGTAGTACTCACTATTTTACAAGAGCGGTCGTAAAACATAACCTTAAGGTATTTCTACTGTATGTATTGGTCATTACAACTCTTCAGTCAGGATTACGACCTAGTTTCTTACACCACGTATGTTGTGTGTGTTAATTTAGTATACATCATAGGCGCCACCTACAGTTTAAAGTCGACTCTGAACCACAGATTTTTGAGAAAATTTTCATGACAACTTTTATTCACTCTCAGAGTTTTTGCCACAAAACTGCTGAGAGGAAGTCGCCGAAGAAATACTTTTTGTATTTTGTTTTGATGTCTGGCCTCTGGCTCGAACCCTGGCTTTACGTCTAATAAGCCAGCACACTACCTACTAGACTACGGCGACTTCAATCTTTAGCTTTATCTGATTCATACAGTAGCCTGTGCAAGAAATATATCCTCACTACTGGGATACGGTCAGCACCGTAATGTTTTGGTTCAAGCCTCGGGGAATAAAAAAATATATTCATCAAGGCTTGAATAAAAATTCATCCTGTAAACTACTGTATTCGCTGCTTCTTCCAGGGTGGCTAACCTAAACAGCGAACATCATAGGAAAATCACACAGCCCTACTATTACTAAGGAAGAGTAGAGTACAATCAGCAAGAAGTTTCTTATCAGTGGACCTCAATATCTGTCCTAAGAGGTCGTTGTTTTTAAGTTCGTTCTAAGCAATGACAGTTGAAGACTGTATCAGCTTATGGCCTGTTACAGTAAGCTAATATCTGTCCCAACTGGATCAACTCGATTAATAAAACAAAATGAACAGAAAACAATAAGAATAGAAGGGGATCTACAATCATTGCATACACATAAAATGTGCGTTAATTTACATTTTAAAGCCGACTCCGAACGTCAAAATTCTGAGAAACTTTTCAAGGCAATTTTATTTACTCTCCGAATTTTTGTCAGAAATCTGCTGAGAGGAAGTCTCAAAATTTCGTTTCGTTCGAAATGTCTGACTTGGTTTTTGAACCGTGCCCTCGATCCTCATAAACCAACATACTGCTTACTAGATTACGGCATCTACGATCACTGAAGGAACAATAAGGTACAAATATATAGATCTCAGTCTGTTACATCTGCGGTGACGCAGTGTGTCATTGTTCTTCTTCATGTGAATTCATGTGTAATCCGAATAAGATTTCCTCATTTCCTTCCTGTGGGAGTAACAACACCCGACTTAATCGATTATCAAGATTATATTTCGAGCGTGGTTAAGCTTTTTTTATCTTGTGGCATATGATTTAAAACAAGTAAGACGGAAAACAATTTAAAAACCGACAACATGTGTTGCTTCAACCTGGCATGCTGAGGTAAAAAATAATAAAAAAAATTTTTTTTTTAACAATAAAGAGAGACAGAGACAGGGAGAGAGAGAGAAAATAAATGTATTCCTTCATTCACTTGCTCATTCATTCATTCACTCATTTATTCAAAACACTTCAAGTGAATGCTTTAAGCAACAACTACAACAACAATACCATTAAACTGTAAAATTGAAAAGAAAGTGTATTCTGTTCGGTCTGTCTGCTGTCCATCTGTCTTTCTTCATATATTTTAATGCAATTTTCGGAAATTTTCGTAAATTTGTTATTTTAAAATTTATTTTCTATAATAAAATAGAGAAAAAGGAGAGAGGGAAAGAGAGAGAGAGAGAGAAAGATTTTCTGTTTTCTCTTCACATTTCCAATTCCATACTATACGTACGTACGTGTGTTATTTTGTGGTTCCTTCCTTTCCTTCATCTGTGTTTTATTTCTCTGTCTTGTTTGCCACACACACTCTCTCATACTTTTTTAAATTTGCATGGCATAGCATATAGACATGCCTGCCACACACTTTCATTTAAAGAAGATGAATTCTTTCGTTATCTCCATTTTGGGAAACCTATATACATACATACGTGTGTAAGTGTATGTGTTTGCTTACATCAGTATAGGTGCATGTGTATGTGTATGAGTATTTATTTGATAGTGTGTCTATTTAATTTTTAAAGTAAAATTTATTTGTATTGCAAAGAGACTTCAAAATTTGGAATTCTGTGGGCAAAAATGAAAAGTGAATCATTATTCTTGTTGTTGCTGTACATGTTGTCTATGCTATGTTATCTTTAAGACATAACGAAAGCAAAATTGAAAGCTATGAAATTAGAAGACAACAACACCAACAATAGAGAGAAAAAAGGAAAACAAAAATGATAAAATCCAAGTGCTGTTTGCGGAAAATATATAAGAAAACATGAACAAATAAAATTATACTACCGGTTGAGTCTTATTATGCCATATGTCAAGTAAAAATATACAAGAAAAGAAAAAAATGAACCCACAACACTATGTTTGGGAATGTGTTGTTAGGCAGCATTGAGTATAAACATTTTAAAGATGGTTTACAGAGGAGAGATGTTATATGTAGAGAGTCTGTAAAGTGTTCTTAGCCAAAAGACTGACTACTTCTCTGCTTTTACTTCTCAGAGGTCTCAGATAATGCAGATTTGTTTTATGTGACATATTTACATAAGCGAAATCGCCGTAATCGAGTAGATAGAAGTGAGGGCTGGCTTTAAACCCCAGGTCAAACATCTGCAACAAAACGAAATATAAAAAAATATTTCAGCGGCAACTGCTTCTCAGCAGATTTCTGACAAAAACTCGGAGAGTAAATAAAATTGCCTTGAAAAGTTTCTCAGAAATTTGTCGTTCGGAGTCGGCTTTAAACTGTAAATTAACGCACATTTTATGTGTATGCAATGATTGTAGATCCCCTTTTATTCTTATTGTTTTCTGTTCATTTTGTTTTCTTAATCGAGTTGATCCAGTTGGGACAGAGATTAGCTTACTGTGACAGGCCATAAGCTGATACAGTTTTCAACTGTCATTGCTTAGAAACAACTTAAAAACAGCGACCTCTAAGGACAGATATTGAGGTCCACTAATAAGAAACTTCTTGCTGATTGTATCCTACTCTTCCTCAGTAATAGCAGCGCTGTGTGACTTTACTATAATGTTCGCTGTTTAAGTTAACCTCCCTGGAAGAAGCAGCGAACACAAGAGATTCCTGGATGAGTTTTTATTCATGCCTTGATGAATATATTTTTTACATACCCCGGGGCTTGAACCAAAACATTACGGTGCTTACCGTATCCCAGTAGTGAGAATATATTTCTTGCACAGGCTACTGTATGAATTTAACAAAGCTAAAGATTGAAGTCGCCGTAGTCTAGTAGGTAGTGTGTTGGCTTATTAGACGTAAAGCCAGGGTTCGAGGCACAGGCCAGACATCAAAACAAAATACAAAAAGTATTTCTTCGGCGACTTCCTCTCAGCAGATTTCTGGCAAAAACTCTGAGAGTAAATAAAAATTGCCATGAAAAGTTTCTCAAAAATGAGTAAGAAATGGGCTCAACAAGTGGGCTTTATTTCGTTCTATCCACTGTAGTAAGCTTCAGCTCATTCCTAGATTTTTCACAGCTTTTATATCACGCTTTCGGTGCCAGGTTTCGGATTGACCTCCAATTATTGAGCGGATATAATTCCCAACAATAGACCTGAATATATAGCTACTGATGTGCCCAAAACATACCTGATAAATTTCCATCCATGAATACCAATTTCATTTGAAGTGTCTGCCAGATTTGCACCCAGAAACACAGCTGCTAAATGGCTTGGTAGCTTTCCATCTTATAATTTTGTTAATAAAAGTTCACCTTCAAAAGGTCGACCATTACATCAAAGCAATAATTGTGAAAACTCTGCACAAAGCTCCATACACCGATGTAAAGGCCTCTATAAAGCAATTGCATGCGATTTTTGTGTGGAAAACCCAGAGGTTAAACACTAAGGCAATAATGGCTTCATGTTAATCAATTAAATATTCGTTCAATTAGTCACTTTATTAATTAGAAATTTTATTATCGTGTCAATCTGTGAATCCATCATCAATTCATCAATCTACAAACTATGTAGTCTGCCCATCAATTAAATATGATCTATTTAAAGTCTGAAATATGAAATGAAATATTTCTTAGATTCCCTATTTGGAACGATCAAATGAATATCTATCAAATCAACAATCAATCAGGTTAAGCCAACAATCGAGCCATCAACCAAAACGTCAATCAAAACGTCAATCAAACAATCAACCCATCAATCATTCATTTAACTTAACAGCCAATCAAATTATTATTGGTTAAGCAATCAAACCACGAATCTAAGACCACCAATCAATCAAAGTACTTTCCATTGGCCATTTTTAAGGGATCTCTAGCGAGCCTTTAAAGCAAGGATTGAAAAACTTCTGGAATTTTTTTTCTAATTTTCGTTTCATTCATTTTGTCACACATCTTGTGCTAAGCACCTGTCATATGTGCAAAGAACTTAAGGTATTTGGTGTTTGGCCATATTTTGTTGAATGAGTGGCATGTTGTTAAGAAGCCTTATTGTTGTTGTTGTTATTGTATACACATGTGTTGTTTCTTTAACAATGAAAAGAAGAAGAGGAAAAAGAAAAATAAGAAGAAGACGAAGAAGAAGACGAAGTGGTAAACAAATTGTTTCCTTGAGTACTACTTGCTTACAATGTATGAAGATGTTGTTCTCTTTCTTTATATTCTTCTACTGTTTTTGCCTTTTTAATATTATTACTCACGTTGCTGTTGTTGTTGTTGGTAAACACCTTAAACTTGATGTTTCACCGCATCAGCTTTACATTTTTCTTTCCCCCTTAGCTGATGTTGAACGACAAAAAAAATTCATTTTTTCTTCACTTTTACTTGGCATTAAAATTCATATGTGTGGGGAAAGCTCTTGATTTTTTTCCTACAGTTTAAAGAAAAAAACGTGAAAACATGAAAAACACGAGAAAAAAGTGTAAAAATCTGTTAAAACTTAAGAAAACAACAGCAAAAGTGAGAAAGAAAAAGGGAAGGGGGAAAAACGAAAGAAACCCTCTTAAGGAAAAGTGAAAAACAACTTGAATAAGATTGTCAAGTTAATGCCAAGACAAGCCAAGCCAACAAGTAACGGCCTTAATATAGGCAATACATTTTTATGAAGCCTTACACACATACATACATAGGTGCACCTCCCTATACTCCCACTGTCACATATATACACACTTGTGTTAACATAAAATCAAGTACAAGAGGCTTTAGCAAAAGATGGTCTAACTTAGTTACTGTCACTGCTACTCTGTCGTAAAGTAAGGGTTTGTATTTGAATTTTTCTTTATTCATAGCAACTGATAATAAGTGGTAGAAAAAGTATCAGTGGATTGGATTGAAATGGCCATAGTCTAGTTGGAATTGTGTGGGCTTACGAGACATATGGCCGTGGTTCAATCTTTTGCTCAGACATCTCGAACAAAACGACACATGAAAAAATATTTCTTTGGGCGACTTTATCTCCTCAATTTTCTGGCAAAAATCCGGAGAGTAAAAAAAAAATTGCCCTGAAAAATTTCTAAAAAAAGCTGTCCTTCGGAGTCGATTTTAAACTGTAGGTCCCGCCACTCATGAATAAAATTAACACTCGCAACAGGGATGGTATGAGAAGCTGGGTTGTAATCCATGCTAAAGGGTCAAAAAGAAATGAAAATTCCGATACAAAATTTCAATACCCAACCAACCGTGGTTACTTCTTTTACATCCCAAGCAAAAGTACATATGTATGCAGATATTATTGGCATTCCAAATGTTTGCGTAAGTAACTACAATTTACTGTTATTTTCTTTGGGTGGCGCTAAAAAATTAAAAAAAAAATCAGAAAAATAATAATTTGTAATGGGGGAATCAGAACAACAACAACAACAACTACAACAACATTAGCTAAAGGTGAAAAATATTGTTGCAGAGAAATTATAATAAGCAGAGAGAGCATGAGAATGAGTGACAGTAACAAAGACTGACAGTCTGACAGCTAGACAGGCACACAGACAGGCAGAAAGTTAGCGAGACAACGCATGTGTTTATAAAGTGATAAGCCTGAGTAAGCAGTATTAAGCGCAAATGTGATTCAAAATGATATCAAATGCAAACAACAGTAACAACAACAACAGCAATAGCAATGGCAGCAGCAGCCACAGTATTAGCAACAACAACATGAAATAAAAACCACAGCAAAAAACTTCTTCTTTATCATTAAATGTGATTGTATGTGTCGGTTTTTATACATACTCACTACAACTCTCTCTTATGTATGTACACAGATTGTTACAGTTAATATACGTACGTACATTAAATGTAAATACATTAATACTTAAACAAACATTGCGGTACACTCCTACTCTGCAATGCTTTTGCATATGCTCTCTCTCTCTCTCTCTCTCTCTCTCGTTCTCGTTTTATTTATAAATATACAGGTTTATAGGGCAAAAAATACCGTAACGCATATGTTAATCACTTACATGTACACTCATACCTATGCGCACATTTAAAATATTTATGGCTTAAGGGGTGAACCGCAAAAAATCTGTTAATCTTGATTTTTAAATCTAAACTTCATAAAAAGCAAGCTGATGCTGATGCAGATGCTGTTGCTGATACTCATGCTAATGTTAATAATGTCTTAAGAATTCTTAAGACCTCACCCCCCAAGCATGCCTGCCTTGGAATCAACCCTTCTTTCTATTCCGGCATTAGAATTATGAGGAGTGTATGCCATGTTACTTTCATAAATTCTTCATGAAAACAATTATTCGTCAGTTTCATTGGCTGTGTTACATTAAATTAACGCATTTATAGGAGAGGGTTACAGCCATATGAGGTTAAGTTGTGACTCAATGTTAATCAACTTATTTTTTTTTTCTGTTTTGTTTTGTTTCAGTTACATTAGGGTTTTGAAACAATTTTAAATAAGTAACTGCGGTCTCCATTAAGCACAGGTTATTGCTTCAATAATTGTGGTTAATTATTCTTAGTTTTTTGAATGGCATTGCAGCTGTTGCTTAAATGTGTTTGAAAATAAAAACTCAAATCTCTACAACAATATTGAGTTTGAAAGGCTTTAAAAACAAATTCTTAAAAGGCTTTGTAGACATGGAATAACACAAGATTGTAAATTTGGGTTCTGAATACTTTGGAACTAGTGAGACTACTTATTATCAATTCCAGTGTTACTTAAATTTGTTTTCAAATTATTTGCTTTGTATAATCCATCTTAGATAAGTTGGAAAGGAAACTATTCATCCTCTTATTTGTCTTACTTGGATTACACCATGCAACAGTACCAAAACTTTGATGGTTTTTAATGCCCATAATATTGTCAGTAGAGTAGATGGAGTTGTCGTTTTAAGATAATACAGTACTGAGACCATAATACCTATTGTAGTGCTTGCAATTGATACAAGAGATTGCTAGAATGTCTCCTCTAATTTTGCTGGCATGGCAAAAAAATTGTTAAGCTTCCATGAGTTTTCTTCTGACATGCATTAAAACCATGCCAATTTCAATTATGTGTTCTGAAAATTCGTTCTTGTCATCGTAGAATCTATATATTGAAGCAATTTTTATTCTCTTGAGTCCTCAGTTATAGTCAAAAAAGTCATACATCAATTAAAAAGTTCAAATTTCGGTTTCAGACAAGTCTAAGCCTCGCTTCATCATCTTTTTCATCGGTTATAAATACATACATACATAATTGGTCATTACAACTCTTCAGTCAGGATTACAACCTAGTTTTTCAAACTACTTATGCTGAGTGTGTTAATTTTATACATCCTACAATTTAAAGTCGATTTCGAACGACAGAATTTTGAAAAACTTTTCATTACAATTTTATTTTTACTCGTAGTTTCTGTCAGAAATGTGTTGAGATGGCAAATTGCAAGATTTTGTCAGTATTAGTAACTCCGTGCCTAATACTTGATAATAACTCATGAGTTTACTTCTGACATGCACTACATAGTACTTGCATTCCAATATGTGTTCTGATAATTCAGTCTTCTCATCGTAGAATCTTATATTGAGGTGATTTGTCGTGTTTTAAGTCTTCGGTTCTAGGCAAAGAGGTTGTTTAGCATCCTCCAATTTTTGATATTATGCTACATGATTAAAAAATTTAAATTTTTTAAACCTTACTGGTTGGAGAAAAGTCTTCACCTTGCTTCTTTTTTTCCTTCATTGAGTATACATACATACATACATAATTGGTCGTTACAACACTGCAGTTAGGAATTACGACCTGGCTTCTCACAATGTTGTGTGTGTTAGTTTTATCCATGAGTGGCGGAGTGAGCTACAGTTTAATGTAGACTCCGAATGATAGATTTTTATAGTAACATTTTCATGGTAATTTTATTTACTTTCAAAAGCAATTTTGTTTTGCTCCCAGAGTTTTTGCCAGAAATCTGCTGAGAGGCAGCCGACGAAGAAGTATTTCTCTTCATATTTCGTTATATTCGAGCTGAAGTTTTGCACCCTGACACCTAGCGTCTAATAAGCCAACACACTACCTACTAGACTACAGCGATTTCAGTGTATCATCGAGTATACGTTTCAAAATTCTCTTTAAGAGAATACAACATTACAATGATGTCCTGATGAATCTATGAACCCTACCGTTATTAACGACCAATGAATGGAGCAGCCTTTGAAGCATTGATTCACATATCAGAGTTGTATTCCATTTTCCTTCGGATTTAAGTGTTGTTAATGGTAATAGAATTCCCGTAATCGAGTAGGTAGTGTGTTGGCTTATTAGAAGTGAGTCCACGTTCCAATACCAGGTCAGACATCTCCAGCAAAACCAAATATGAAAAAATATTTCTTCTTTTTCCAAAACTCTACTGAGAGTAAAAAAAATCGCCATGAAACGCTTCTCACAAATCTTTCGTTCGGAGTCGACTTTAAGCTGTAGGTCCCGCCACTCATGTGTAAAAAAATTAACATTCACAACATAAGTGGTGTTTTAAGCTAGTTTGTAATCCTGGCTAATGAGTTGGCCAATTATGTATGTAAGTATGTCCTAATGAATCTATGGAGTTGGATACCCTACCGTAATAAACGACTAATGAGTGGAGTAGATCTTGAGACACCCATCTATGTGTAGTAGTTGTTTTCTACTTTCGATCGGATTTAAGGATTGTTAATTGTAATGGGATCAGTGAACTGAAATATTGCCTGCAACGTGTTAAGAAAACGAGACTCTTGACGGCCTATTTCGATAAATAAAATGAAATGTGCAGGTGCCAGCACTGAGCCTGAGACTCTCTAATATTTACATCAGGCGCTATTACTTCAGTCCTAAATTTGAGCGCTTATAATTCCAATTCAAAACTGCTCAAAAATCACCCTTTAAAAATGCAATGATCTTGGATCAGCTTTAGTTTTGCTGCCTAGAAAGCATTTTAATTGTCTCACTGTCCCAGTATAATTGCAAGAAATTAATTTTCTTGTCTTATGCAGCTGGCAGCAATCAGTGTGTTTCCATTAGTATGGGCCATGTAATGAAGTTCAATAAACTGCTGCTGTCTAATCATGTCATAAATGAAATCAGACATGATTTACACTTTTGTGTCCGTCAATCATATACGGCTGGGGCTGCTGGTGCTAGTGCTATTGTCAGCGTTGATGATTTCCAGCAGCCGTTGTCTTGTAATAATTGATGGAGAATAAAAAAATTTTAAATTTGTTGTAGTCTTACTTTACATTTGTTAATTAACAATTATAAACAAAAAACAATTTTTTTTCTAATTTTTCTAATGAACAAACTTTCCTTCAACAACAAAACAAAATTTCAGTAAAAAAATAAAAATAAAATTGAAATTTTAAAATTTTTTTCTAAAGTTGAATTGGCTTTAATTTAAGCACTCGGAATAGAGAAACAATTTTTCAAACTTCTAATCCTAAAAGGTTTAAAATTTTTAAAATTTTTCCTCAGTTCTCTACTTTATTTTACAGCCTTTTTTATCTTTAACACTTGCCCCAGCTACTGGCTTTATGGCGGTTGAGGAGGGTTCACCAATTGTAGAATACTGGGTATGAAATTAACCCAGCTTGTATCTTTAAATTACCATTAGTTTTAATAACCTTCCAGCCAAATGCTCACCCTCAGTGTTCTTGGTTAGCCACACGAATTCCCCAGCAAACTCCAATTCAATCTTATCTTATCGTCAACATTATCTTCATCATTAAGTAGAGTTCTTTTACACACACACACATAAACAAGAGTTTTATTTATTTGTTTCATGTTTTACCTGTGATTAACTGGAAACACAGAGAGAGAGCAGAGAAAGAAGAGGGCAGATAGAGACTGAAAGTGAAAGCAATAAAAAAGGAAAGGAAAACAGAAAAGTTTGTTTGTATTTTTGGTTTATGGCTTGACTAATGATAAAACTTCATAAAAATAAATGGCAATGTATACTCACTCACACATACATACGTACATTCTCCCACATGCCGTACACATGTCCCTATCCCCTCCTTCCCTCTCTCACATTTTAAAAGTTGTTGAAATAGGCAACCAGGGAATAAATGTCCTTGTTTAGCTATTTCGGTGTGTTTCTGTATATTTCTGCGTGCATTTGTGCGGGTTCATTTGTTACCGCTGTTGTACTGTTGATTACTGTTATTGCCCACATTAAAGTTCCTAGAAAATGTGTCTAATTATACAGAACCATAGCCCCCCAACAAATGATAAAGTGTGTGTGTGTGGTTAAGTTGAAACGTTGGAAGTGACATTGAAGGTGATGACACTCGTTTGTTTTAACCGTAATTCTTCTGCTCTTTTTATCTATCTTGATTTTTAGCGTGTTGTTTTTTTTCTTATTTTTAATTTCTATGCTAATGTGTGCGTGTGTGTGTGTGTAATTGGCATGTAAGTTTGTTTTTTTATTGCCTGCTTTTAGGTTTCGTTTGCGTTTCTTTCTTCATTTATGATGGAAACCATAAGGCCAACAATTTTCATGAAATTAAAGTGAGAGAAAAACCGTTTTGTTTACAACTTTACTGTGGAATACTAGCAGGTGTAACCGATGCAATAAAACGTTTTTTATTTATATCGTTTAATTGTTAGTTATCCGCTCGCAATGTTGTGACACTTACATAAAGCATGAAATAATAGGGTTTTAACGTGGTACGGGCTTTGCTTTCTGAGTATATCTGTTGTAGTCTCACAATTTTTTAAAATCACAAGATATTCTTTCCTATCTCTTACAAGTTACCCAGATTCACATCTAAACCCATGAGAGTTCGTTTTGTAAGTTCTACAGTCTTTTTTCCCGAATAAGTTAAAATGAAATGTAATAGTAGATCTTTTTCCCGGACTTTTGCAGACTTATAAAAAAAACTCTTTCATCTCCACAACAGGATTTATAATATCTCGGTTGTCCAAATGGAAATACTTTTTACTGAAGAACCATTTTGATCATCATGAGAATATCGGCTTCTAATCTACTCCACAGAAATTCTACTCCACAGTTATCATTTTCGAAGTAGTAGAGACCACTAGGTAGAGCTGGCAGGATCTAAATCCAAAAAGGACAAAATAACTCAAGAAACATACATTTTTATAATATGGATGGTCGATGCTTTATTATGCCTTATAAACTATATACGCTACATAGTACGTGAAAGGACTTCAGTTTTGGTGTGTAGGTATTACAAATACAAGCAGCCAAAAGATTTCCAATATTCTGCAGAAAAAATTGTTGAACGCAAATTGATACGTACTGACATTCCTTGATGCAGCGTGCCATTTCTTGCTGCCATAAAGTATAAGCTGTACATCATCATAGTCTAGTGAGTTGACTTACTAGACAAAAGTTCGAGAATTAAACTTCGCCTCCAACATAAGAAAAGAAAACTTTTCTGGGTCATGAAAAATCTTCTGACAGATGCTGTGAGAAATCAGGTCAGAATTCGGGTCAGTAGTATATGTAAGATACAGTAGAGTATTGAAGGGAACTGCATTCTGTCTTAAGTATTCCAAAGGCATGCTTTGCTCTAACAATCATAGTTTTGTTTTACAAATTTCCTCTGACTCTTGGGAACAGTTTTTGGAAGTAGAAGAGAAGGAGTTGTGTTTATGGGCATGAGTTTTGACTTGTTTTTATATTGTAAGTAACGCGAAGAATTTTTCAAAGAAGGGGATCATTCCTCTTCTTTTTTCATAGTGTGACTGAGAACGAATTCTCCTTGAAACGCATTCAGCAATTGATTCCGAAAAACAACTTACAAGGCGCATGCTCTTCGATCAACTGCGTTTAATTCTCAATACCTTTCACCAAAATTGAAACATATTGGAACTTCAGAAGATTTGTTTGTGTTGAGCAATTTTATAGTATATACTGTCCATACGTACTGATTACCTTTCGAGTACTGAGAGAGGATGACTGCCTTTCGAAATGTCTAAAGTACTTGCTCGGATAAAATTTTAGCAATTTTCAGCCAGTCTGGTGAATATGCTGAACAAGAATCGAATTGGAATTATTTTTTGTCGATGATTAGAAGTTCTTTCTTACCCAAGGAATGGGCAGATTTTAGTTCGAACTCACTAATCGCGCCTTAGCTTTTGTATTCCTGAGATGAACCACTTACGTATTCAAGTAGGTCGTATTGGATGCCTTTTTTGTTTATCCTCGTTGTTTTTTTTAGTAGAGTTTGCTCGTAATCTTGCCATAGCAGCCATCACCTCAATAATGCGTAATTTTTGCTGCATTTGCGTGAAATTATATGAAAATAATTAGAAATCCTGCAATCAAGCCAGAGTCCATTGTGTACTCCTACGTGTATGTCCTACTCTTGTAATACCGCTAGCCAGAAGGATGTTACATTCAGATTTTAAACATAATTGAAAACACTCTCTGACTCACTTTTTAATAGGAACTGTTTCATGGAATTGCTTTTCCTGTAAGACAAGAAAGTTTGCATCAGAATAAAGGCGATATTTTCTAAGAAAGCTGCATATTTCCAAATAGCAGCACAACGGCAACGGTCTTCAAACAGTTTCGGAATGCTAAATATTCTATACAAATTCTATGTCGCATATCTCCAACAGAATATGAAATCTGAGAAAATAGTTTTGTCGACTTCCCCTCTGCATTCTTCTGGCAAAAAAATACGAGAGTAAATAAAAATGCAACCAAAAAAATGTGTAGTTCGGAGATGATTTTAAAATGTAGGTTCCACCACTTACGAATAAAATAAACACAAGCAACATAAGTGGTGTGAGAAACTAGGTTGTAATCCTGACTGAAGTAAGTTATTATATAAATAAGTAAGTAAGTAAGGCTCATGCCTTAACTTTTCACGTAGACATGTATATTGCATACGCAATATTAGCTAAGTTGTTCAAGTTTTTCTTTCTTAGTAAATTGTTTAATCGTTCTTTTGGCCCCCAATTATTCCGAAATTATTTATCAGTCATCCGTTTGACAGCAATATTCAGCCCTTAATTACTTTCCAAAAAAAAAAAAGAAAGAAAAAAAGAGAAAAAAAATCAATTCAATTCAAAATCATTTAAACATGCCATAAACAGGCATAATTTTGATTTATTTGTAGTTCAACTAAATTAAGTTCAACAGAAAAGTAAAAAAAAATTCACCGAGAAACTTTGTTGTTTTGGGTGGCATTTTAATAGCCTGAGTTTCAAGTGCCAGAAGAAATAAATAAAAAATTGCTTAGTTTTCCGGATTTCTTTTCATTTTTTTTCTTGTTTTAATAAATTAATTTTTATGTTTTAAAACCAAACAATGTTAAGAAAATATGGAAAGGAATCTTAAGGAAAAAATTGATAGAAGTACACCTACGCCCATTTCCATCTTTTCTCTTTCTTCTTAATTTTCTTGATTTAATTTTTATCTTAAAAAATTGTATGCTTTTATGTGTGCTCACACATACATATGTACTTTTCATAAAAGGAAAGCATAAGAAAGGAAGAAGAAGCCATAAAAAAAGTTTTTCAAACCACCAAAAAACTCTTTTCATTTTTTCTTTTTCTTTTCTTTTCTTTTTTTTTCTGTGTTCGTCTTCTTAATTTTAATTTTCTGTGTGTATATTTTTTATCTTGAATTGTGGTATAAGTTAACTTTGGCAAGTAGTTTTATAACCAGCTTTACCCTTATCATTGGCTTTCTTTTTCACTCGCTCTCCCTAGCTCTCTCTCTCTAGCTCTTTTGCTCTCCCTTGTGATATTATTTTTCTGTACTGGAATTCCATTATATTAATTGCTGGCT
Source organism: Sarcophaga subvicina (assembly GCA_936449025.2). NCBI lineage: Eukaryota > Metazoa > Arthropoda > Insecta > Diptera > Sarcophagidae > Sarcophaga > Sarcophaga subvicina. Next base: position 89,075,144 of record OW388081.2, on the reverse strand, counting down.
TAATGGCAAAAGCGTGAGTGAGTGTTTGTTGTAATGAGAGTAAATAAAAATTCTCTCCTTCACTGCTTTATGTTCTTTGTCTTTAAGGCAGAGTGAAGGAGTGACGAAGAGAAAGAAGGAAAGTAGGGAAAAACTCCCAGTAAAACAACATTTTATCACTTTGACTTGTAGTGCATTTGACAGTTGTGGGTTTTTATAAGAATTTTATAAAACACACCAACCAACACTTACACAAACACCCCAAAACCGCACACACTCTCACTCCCTCTCTCTCTCTCTGTTCCTATCTCTCACTTATTCAACACCAGAGAAATGAATACAAATGATAGCGGGTGCAAAAGTTTATAAATTAAACAGAGTTTTTCCCTCTCTCTCCCTCTCCCTCTCTCTCTCTCTCCCTCTCCCTCTCTCCCTCTCTCTGCCTGTTCATTAACTTGAATTGTGGGCTGCGTTTAATAATGTGGAAAATTTGAAAATATTTCTTTAAGAGTTCAAGCAAAGTCTCACGGAAACTGTGAGTGAAAGAGAAAGAGAGAGAGAGAGAGATAGCGTAAAAGAAGGAAAAAGAAATTTGCTCTTTAACATAAATGTCCTTTAATCTGTTAATTTTTAATTTTCCAACTACTCTTTGCAACACAGCCTATGTATTTAATTGTTTTCGAAAGCCAAGTATAAAGAATTTAAAATAGGAAAGAAAGTAGAGACTTAGGAAGAGAGAGAATACCCTTCTTTCTCTCCTTTTCTTTCACTCATTTAATTATGTTGAGTTAAATTCAAATTCAATTCGTTTGGCATACATTACCTCAGTTGAAATCTCCACGCCACATATTTTATTTGAATTCCTGCTTGGTTTTGTAATTTCAAAATTAATCATCCAAGTAAAGAAGCCAAAGACACGCACATACAAAGAGAAATTTTTGCCGAATGATTCCTTAATTGAGTGTTGTTGATTGCATTCCCTTTTGTTGTCTCATTAAAATCACTTTTCCCCCCTTGTCTTCATTTAATTGGCTTCAGCCTTTAGAGCCCTGGCAAAGTTTAACAAATTAAATTTGAAAACTTAATGCAATTAATAATGCCAACCAAACAATTGGTGAAATTCATGAGAATATTTTGTATTGAAGGTTTAAAAATATTGTGTATTAAAGCGATTGTTATTAAATTTATGCATGTACACCACCCTAATCAATTATGAACAATAGGAAGTATGCTTGGTTGCTGGGCTTTAAGTGAATTGGTCATGATGACTGATATTCATGAAATTAAAACATCATTTAATTCGCTGGCTATTGGAGGTTTTGAATATTGTTGGCATGGTAGTGTACCCACTAAAGTGTTATAATTATGTGGGAGAACATGGTCCTCTCTGGCATACATTAATTTGCTTACTCATACGGAATATGTTTATACCTAGCCGTAACTAATTTCTTCTAGTATTTTCCAAAGATGACGCTCAAGCCTCAAAGCTCAAGAACTAGGAAACAGCGAACTTACATGTTAAGGCCACAAAAGGAAACGATGTATGATGGATAGGCCCTGTAGAAAGCATATGATTCCAAGACAAACAATGTCAGTGCTTCACAGAGGATAAATCCATTTTTATTTGGTAGTGCTGGGCAGTAACATTTGAAGAAAAAAATGGTGTTTTTCTAGTTCTCCAATTCGCAACTTCTGTTGAAATCGCGTGAGTGGATTCCTAGCTGTCGTAGGCTGGAAGAAGGGTAGGAAAAAAAAGAGCAACTTCGTTCTTCTTGGATTCAGATTTGATCATTCCTCTCTGAATCCGCAAATTTTTAAATTTTGTGTGGAATCTGTCCCCAATTTCCAGCCTTATTGTTACCAAGAGAATACCTTTGAGCAGATTGTAATGGGATTTGCCTCATTCGGTACCTCTTCTATGCCTTATTCTACCTCAACATCCAACTAATCGAGATCTTTAAAAAATTTAGAGTTCGTGGAGCAAAAGGGCGACATTCATAACATACACAAAGGAATTCGTGACATTATATATCCACTAAATGCTCTTTAATGGACATGAGAATACCCTCGATTTCTGCCTGAACTGACTTGAGAGCCTTGGACTAATAACGGGTCCGCCAAATAACTTCTTTTTTTTTAAATGCTTTAAAGAAAAACTACTGAATATTTTCTCAACTTTCTTTTTTTATTTGAAAGTACATACCCGTCAATATCAAAATGAGCTTCATCTGAAAAGATGATTTTTTTTGCCAAAATCGGCATCTTCTAGTGTAGGCTACTGCATGGCCAGCCGAGGCAGCCATTTGAATGAAATTATTTTCCATTATTAGCCGGAAGGATTGTACTTTCAAATAAAAAAAAGAAATTTGAGAAGATATTCAGTAGTTTTTTCTTAAAGCATTTTCAAAAAAAAAATAGTTATTTGGCGGATCCTTTAGTACTTAAATAGCCAAAAATCTAAAACGTTTGCCTTCCTAAGAAGCATGATCCTGTTGAATAATGAATCAAGGGAAGCTCAATAGAAAGTCAATTCAAACTGTTACAAAGTAGAGGGCATCAGTAAACATAAGAGATTGAATTGTCCCACAATTTTGGATCATGCGATTGCATTCCTTTCCTCTATACGGGTATTCCTTAAGACGTTAGGCGCTCAACTATTTATTTATACAACCAGAATGAGACGAGTTTGCTTGCTTATAGGAAAGAAGAGCCACATATGATAAGCTCTTCGAGTAAGTTTGTGAATATTGTGACTTAATAAAGAGTTTGTAATCAAGCGCAATCCAAGTCAAAATTGGATTGAATGCGTGTCCACTTTATGACAGGGTGAAGTCACGGAACCTTACTTATATAAATTAGGTTTCCCAGCCTCGTTGATTGCTTCTCTAAAAACTTAAAGCCTCTACCAAATCCTCATAAAGCAATTTCTTAATTTTTTTTTGTAAAACAAAACGAAAATATAAGAACAGTCTGTGCTCTCAATCTGTGCTTTCTTATGTGTTGGTTTGAATATTGTACCGTGGAGAATTTTCCATTTCAAACGCATTTTTATTGCGTAGTTGCTGGTAGCATGTCTATTTAAATACTTTTTTTATAAATTTGATAATTCACGTCCTCGATAAAAGCATATCTCCAGACAAATTGCTTTTATTTAGATTAATGAACTTTAACCTTGTGAATTATGTCTAAACATAAAGATTTCATAAAAAACATGATGAATACGAGGGTATTTTATCTATGAAGTCAATTAAATAATACGACGAAAAACTAAGAATAATTAATTAAAACAGAAGAAGAAGAAGAAAATAAAATATTATGTTTACCAGCATATAATATTTCTAATTAATGAGTAACAGCTGTTAACATGTATAATACTCCTTCACTTTCTTTTTTATGAGTCGTTTATTTCTATAAATTTATGTTTAATAAATAAAAACTAATAACTCTTACTAGGTTTTCTTTTGTATTTAAGTTTTATTCCAACACATTTTAACAAAAAAAAAGAGAAAAAAGTTACACACACTTGTTTACACTATAGAAACTAATTTTTCTTTCTTTTCTATTTAGTGCTCCATCTTCGCTCACTCACCCTCTCATCTAGGCAGTCTTATTTACAAGCAAACTTATTAAAGAGCACAGGAAAAAAAGAGAGAAAATTTTTGTTAGTGTGAGTGTTTGAGTGAATAAAGTTTTTTAACTATAATTACTGGATAAGCAACATACTTCACATGTGTGAGTGACATACATATACTCGCACAACAGTTGTTGTTTCTCTATTTATTCTCTTATACAACAAAGGCAACAACAAACAAATTTCATTTGTCTGCTTTTGTTAAATTAAATAAAGTTGCCGACTGTTTATTATCATTACTATTGTTGTTGTAGTTGTTGTTTATTTTTGCTAATGAAAATCTATGCATGTATGTGTGTGTTTGTGTAGGCCAAGCAGGCAAAAGAAGTTCTGATTTAATCTCCTATTCATATACAAGAAAAGAAACAATTCTGTCTCCTTCTCTCTATACTTTTTGTTAATTCCCGTTTTATTTATGCACACATACAGTGCTGTTTGCTGAAAATGTGTGCATATAAGGAGGAGTGTGCACGAAAAAAATTCGCACATATGCTTTCTTTTTTTGAAAATTGCCTTTAAAGGTGAAACTAATTCGAATTTTTATTAAATTTTAAAAGAAAACATTTTTGAAGTGCTAAATGCTTGAACAATTAAAGTTTCCCCAAATCCTATTAAACAAACTCTTTTTAATTTTTCTTTGATCCTTTTACCAGCGCCTTGTATCTCTTAATTGAGCAGAGTTGTAGGCAATTTGGGTGCTTGAGCAAATGAATAACATTTATCGTATAGTACTTCTCCATTGATTTTCTGATTTATTAATTGATTTATCTGATACTTTAGTTAATGTAGTTGAGGACCTTAGGTTGAAACTGAATGAAAATCACAGAGCCTTTTTAGTTCTTTTGGATCACACTAAGGCTTTTGATACGGTTTATCACAAAATATTATTGAGGAAGCTACAGACCTTCTTCCATTTTTCTAATTCAGCTTGTAGTCTTATACGTTCCTATCTCATGAACAGATCACAACGAGTTTACGTAAATGGCAACATCTCCAATTCGGTACACGTTGGAAGAGGTATTCCTTAGGGATCAATTTTAGGGCCCCTTTTGTTCTGTATATACATTAACGACCTACCTGATGTTTTGGATAATTGTAGCGTACATATGTACGCTGATGATGTTCAGCTTTATAGGAGCACTTGTATTGATAATATCGGACTATGTATAGATACGATCAATGATGATTTACGGAAAATTGACAACTGGGTTAGTGCTAATGGACTTTGTATAAATCCCTCTAAATCTAAATGTTTACTACTCTCCAGAACTAGGAGAACACTTGTTGCGCCGGAAATTATTATCAGGGGGAATAAAATTGATTTTGTTGAATCGGCATCCAATCTGGGTGTTATCTTTAATGGTCGGCTAACGTGGTCTAACCACATTAATGTCATCGTTGGTAAAGTTTATGGTATGCGTAGGAACTTATGGGCTGTTATAGATTCGACTCCTTTTGCCATACGCCTGCAACTGGCTAAAATGCTTTTGATTCCTGTTCTTTTATACGGATCGGAAATTTTCACAAACTGTGATACTGAAGATAGGCGGAAACTGTACTTGGCTTATAATAACATAGCCAGATATGTATTTATTAAGGGACGTCGAGACCATATACCACAATTTTCTTACCAGATATTTGGAGTTAATTTTGATAATCTATTGAATATTAAATGCCTAATTCTCCTCCATAAGATTATTACTTTGAAACAGCCAATATACTTATTTAGCAGGATTAGATTTGCTAGATCCAACCGCGGTAGGAAAATTATCCAATTAAGGCATAGGACTCTTTTGTCGAAACGACAGTTCTTTATACAAGCCATCAGTCTTTGGAATGCACTACCTAATTATATTCAGAACATAGGCAATGCAACTAAGTTCAAAAAGGAGCTATACATTCTGTTTAAGTAGTTTGTAACATATATTGATTGTTTTATACATTTTTACACTTTATTTTTATTAGTGATTAATAATTTTCATTTTTCTAATTTATTATTTAAGTTTCATTGTATCTCATTATATGTATATATTTTTCTTTGTTTGTATTTTTCTTTATATTTGTATTTTTCTTATCCTAGTTTTTTTGTATCGATTGCTATTTCCTGAGATTAAAACATGTTCTTATTCATTTTTATTTCTACTGTACTTCAAACAATTCATTACTCATATAATCAATGATTTGTTATAACTTTTTCCTCTTTGATGAACTCCCATAGCACTTTCATTAATAAGATTATTATCTTGTTGTGCTATGATTAATAATAAATAAATAAATAAATAAATAAATAAATAAATAAATAAATAAATTTTCGCATATAGAAACATGTGACAAAATCTCTACAGAAAAATTAGCACAATTTTTTTTGCAGACACTCCGTTACATAAATATCGCTGTAAATGGTGTCATTAGTAACGCCAATAACTATTTTATCGCATATGCAAATTACTTGTCGTACTAATGATATTCTGCGGTACTTCGCAATTCATCCACAACGTCGCAATATTGAATTCTTGTCCAGGAAACTGTATAAAATCTTATCGTCTGCTAGACATCACTCATTTTAAACGAAAATAGCCTTTGGTAAACTTTGCTGGATTTTCAATCTTTAAATGTCTTAAGGCCAGCTTCTCCTTTTTGCATTCCGACAAAAGACTCGGAGCACTGATTTAGTGTGTTTGCTAACTAAACAAGAGCTCGTTATTTTAAATGTCAGATTTGACATTTCGAACAAAATCAAATGTATCAGCTGCCTCCCGACACAAATCCTGAGAGTAAATAAATTAGCCATGAAAACCTTCTCAAATCCATCATTCGCAGTCGGCATTTATGGATATATCCTCAGCATGGGTGGTGTAAGAAGCTAGGTTGCAATCCTAACTAAAGGGCTATAGTGGCCAATTAAGTATGTAACAACAGTATGAGACGTATGTGCAGGTGACTAAATGGTGGAAAATTGAAAAGCTGGCTACAGTGAGGACCTTAAAACCACTATTTGACTATATAAACCCACTCGCTATCTTTCAAATAAAACTATGGCAACTGAATAGCTGCAGAGATGAAAGGAGCACTTGAAACGCTTAGGAACTATAACACCAATAATGGTTGCTAAATTGCGTCGTAAATAAACAGTGGGTTTCATACGTTAATTCCAATGTCTAAACTGGGCGGAACTTTAACGTCGCCGTAGTCTAGTAGGTAGTGTGTTGGCTTATTAGACGTAAAGCCAGGGTTCGAGCCCCAGGCCAGACATCAAAACAAAATACAAAAAGTATTTCTTCGGCGACTTCCTCTCAGCAGATTTGTGGCAAAAACTCTGAGAGTAAATAAAATTGCCATGAAAAGTTTCTCAAAAATCTGTCGTTCGGAGTCGACTTTAAACTTGTAGGTCCCACCACTCATGTATAAAATTAACACACACAACATAACTGGTGTGAGAAACTAGGTCGTAATCCTGACTGAAGGGTTGTAATGACCAATTATGTATGTATGTATGTAAACTGGAAATAAAGAAAAGTAAAGTGGTAATGATCCAGAAATCAGTGTGCAAATTCTCCACCGTTTATTAAGAGGATTCCATTAAAGAGGAATTTTTCCGTCTGAGTGGAACATTAATAAAAACAACAGACTGTAACAACTGTAGGGTCAACAAGCGGCTTTGAAAATTGGAATTCTTTTAATAGATTTGCGGGTAAAATTGATGGCATACTCGGAACCAGTCAGAGTTTTGGTCACAAAATGCTTATGTAGACCATATTGTGTTCCTCCGAATCGTACGTTAACAGATTTTGATAGAATTTTTATAATTTTACAAGCTTTTAGAACGTCTGCAAATACTTTCCTTATTTCATTTTTGCAACTTTGTGAACACGAACGAAATTTTCTACGTCTTTTTGTAGGCGATGTAAAGGTCTTTTGAAAAATTTAAATTTTTCTCCTTTCCGATCCTAATGATATTTAACACGAAACCAAAATTTTTTCGTATGCACTCCTTAACTGTATATGCTTTTGAGTTGATGATATGGCTAAAGGTGCTGCTGATAAAGGCATGTCAACAGACAAATGTTAAATAGATAGAGCACAACAACAACAACAACTTATAAGTTCTAATTTCATAGTTTCCTTGTTTCCTTGTTTCATTGTTTATTTGTGTTTCATTTCCTTTCCCTTTCTCACTCACTCACTCACTCACTTTGTTTTAATTACTCCAGCAGTGAGCATTAGTAATGAGCGTGTATTTCTTATTTCCTTCATTTTTTTTGTTTTTTTTCTTTGTTTTTGTTTTCCTTATTGGGTTAGAAGGATATCAAAGTATTTATTTATGCTGCTGAATAAAATGTATGTCACAGTGTCAGTTTTTTTTCTTCTTAATGAAAATCTCTATTGAAAGGCATTTCAATGGAAATTAGAGCAGGAGATTAATTTGATGGGACAATTGATGAAACCAAAAGAACAGACAGCCGAAGGATTTACATAAAATGTGTCAGCATGGAGTGTGAGTAGATAATTTGATTTAGAAATGCAATTAGCATTGGTTTTTGCGCAGCAATTTTCTTTTGTTTTAAAGAAAGCAGGTCAGATTGATTTGATTAATTCTAATAAGTGTTGCTGTCCTTTGAAAATCGCTTGAAGAATTTACCTCAAGAACATTACGATCAGTTAGTAATTCTCACATGGTATTTTATGGAATTTGAAAACAATATTTTTAAAGGCGACTTCCTCTCAGCAGTCTTATGACAAAATCAGGAAAATTCCCATGAAAAATTTCTCAAAAACTCTGCCGTTCGAAGTCGATGTTAAACTGTAGGTCATACCACTCATGAATAAAATTAACACACTTAGCATGAGTGATGCGAGAAACTTGCGCGTAATACTGACTGACAATTAGTGCTGATTAGTGGTCCAAGGCTGCTGAATTAAATTTACAATTAAACGAGAGATCAAAAGGAGTGTTTTTTTTAAGGACACACACAGTGAAACATAATTTCACAAACAGAAAAACAAATAAGTTTTTAATCAAACACTCTCTCTCTCTCTGTGTGTGTGTGTGCCTAACACTTATGTGTATGTATTGAGAGGAAATGTCGCATACAAACTCAAAAAAAGTAGTTGGGCCATGTAACTTTTCTTGTATGAATTTCGTAGGAAATTGTCATGTACACACCCGTACAACACAGTAGGCACAAGGGTCGTTCTCTTTAAAATTTCCGTTACTTTGCTTTGCACAAAATTAACTTTTTGTTGTTGTTTGTTTTTCTATGCCATATTTCTTGTTTCTGAACTTTCTTTTAAGTTCTTGTTGTTGTTGTTGTTTTTATTTATTTTTTTTTATATTTTTCAAGACAAAAATTTATTCGTGTTGTAATCATAAAAAGGATGCCGGTTATTTGTTTTAAGTTTCCTTTTTTTGCTCTCCCTTTGATCTCCCTCTTCAATTTTAAAGAGGGAGAAGGAGAGAGAGAGAGAGAGAGGGAGAGGAGAAAAAATTCATAAATTTATGTCAGTTTATTTTTAACTTTTGAGTTTATGATGTCATTTTTATTATTTTTTATAGATACGAGCATTTGTTGTTGTTGTTATTATCGTTATTATTATTATTATTAGTATTGTTGTTGCTGTTGTTGCCTTTTTTAACTTTTAACAAATCGCAAATCTAATGCGCGTAAATCATGGCCGTTAAAGCCACGAGCAAAAAGGAAAAGAGAAGGTGGGTAGAAGAGCAAGAGAAAGTGGGGAGATTGTTGTTAATTCCTGCGTGTAAATGTATGCGTGTGTACTACAACTTTTGCCAAATAAACACAAGTAAAAACAAACAAACGAGAACCCTGTTAAATATGGTATGAAGGGAGAAAGGCAGAGAGAGAGAGGCCATTATAATAGAATTTGTTTTGTTTTCTGTTTGTATGTGTATTAGTAACACTAAGTAGTTTCCGTTTTGCAGTACATATTCCTTTTAAGCAAACGAATTTTCTTAAGCGTAGTGACAGCACTCGTTATTGACATTTTTATGGGCTTTTTTCTTTTTCTTAAGAAATAATGGCTATTAAAACACAGTGTACACAACGGCCAACAAAAGTAATTTCTTATGAATTATGCTAACATCTTACAAATATGTCGTGTAGCATATAAATTCGAAGTATTTTGTTGCTGGGCTTATATGTATTTTCAGTTTTTAACGAGTAATGTTGTGTGTTATTTATGTATGCCCCGTAGATGTCAATAAAATTCTTTCAAATATTTATTATTGTTGTTCGTTTTGCTTCTCTTTATTACTTTTTAAAAACATTTTCAGCCTGGCCTCTACCTATCGTTGACAAGGGAATATCAAGGTTAAAGGCTGTAAATTTTTTAATGTTGTCCTGCCTGGCTTTGAGTTGTAAACGAAGTTTTATATTTATTTGCTCAAATATGTATTCAAAATTGATTTACTAAGAAAGTTTTCATATAATTTTTAGTTGTGAGATAATAAACGGAAGTAATTTTGTAAGGATTTATGTCAAGCATTAAATTTTGTTAGTTTTCTTCTGCCAATGTCTTGTTTACAGAGTATAATAGTGGAATACTATTGCCCAGGCATATTATAGTTATAGTTTAAGCTGTCCAAGGATACTCAATAAGTTAGAAAACTAAAAGTTTTGTACGAACTATGAGCTTAACTTACAAAACATTGCAAAGATATCAGATAAGTCAGCTTCGTAATCGTTGGGTGCTGTCAACAGCAATATCTTCAGCAGAGACAGAGAGGTATAGAGAGATATAGAGAGCGATATCGAGAAAGAGAGATAGATAGAGGAAGAGATAAAGAGAGGGAGAGAGAGATAGAGAGATAGAGAAAAGCAGATAGAAAGGCAGAGAAAGAGGATGGATAGAGAGAGAAGAAATTCAGAAAGTCGTCTTCATAATCATTAGATACTCCCACCATCACTTCCTTTAGCACAGAGAGGGAGAGATAGAGAGAGATAGAAAGATAGAGAGATAGATAAAGAGAGAGATAGATATAGAGAGAGACAAGGAAATTAGAATAGTCATCTTCGTGCAGAGTGCAGAGAGAGAGAGAGAGAGAAGAAAGAGAGGGAAAAAGACAGGTAGAGAGAGGTCAGCGTTGAAAAATTCAGTACTTTAGTACTTTTTTCAGTATTTATTCATTTCAAAAATATCACAGGACCCCCGTGATGCTTTCATTACTTTATTTATTATTACATATTTTATGTCTTGCGCTTTTCAGCTATTAATGCATTAGCAACATGTTCAACGTAATGCTAAAGGTAAAATTAGGCTTTAGCCCCGGTTAGCCAAACGTCCATGGAACGTACATATGTTTTTAGAATAAGAAAAGCAATGAAAACGCTTGCCGAACCGTAATATAATTTCGGTAAGCATTTGCATTGCTCTTCATGTGTTAGAAACCAACGTATGTTACATTACGTTCCATCGACGTTTGACTAAACGGGGCTTTTACATTTTGTTACGTACGAGCCCACGGTTCAAACTCCATGTCAGACATCTCCATCAAAACAACATATAGAAAAAAATATATCTCCGGCGACTACCTCCTGGCAAAAACTCTGAGTGAATAAATTTACTACTATAAAGTTTCTCACAAATCAATTGTTCGGAGTCGACTTTAAACAGTAGGTCTGTATTTTTGTATGTATGTATTTTTTACAAAAGTACCATTCATTCAAAAAAGTACGCTTTCAGTTACAGTTCAGTACCATTTCAAATTTTCAGTTTTGCAACAAAATTAAAACACACACAACATAAGTGGTGTGATAAACTAGGACGTTGTACAATGAGTCAATTCGACCCCCGAGTACTGTACTTGTCTTAATTGACAAGTACACGTCCTCTAACCTAACCTAACACTGAGAGAGATATAGAGTGATATAGAGAGAGGGCTAGAGTGGGAAGGATGTAGAAAAATATAGAGCAGAGATAATGGCAGATAGAGTTGGACAAAGAGAGGTAGGGAGAGGTAGAGAGAGAAGCACAGAGAGTGAGTGAGAGAGGGGGAGAAGGTAAAAAATAAATTCTCTATGGAGATACGGTGTGATCTTATAGTATTTGGTAATAAAAAGTAAGACACTGATACAAAAAATCTGTTAAGACCACATCAAGCCCAGAGTTCCAGAATGTAGTTTCTTATGGCATTTTTTTGCATTTAGTAGTTTATAGGAGTTTACTACAAGGGAACCACGTATTTTCACAATCTACAACTTTCCTGCGTTGCTATTGCTCGTTTCATAAAATAAATTCGTTCTTCTCATGATACATACCAAAGTCTGCATTCCTTAAATCCCTGAAAGAGGTTCTATGATCATACCAACGTCTCTCGTATTATATTACCGACCACGGTTAAAAATGCACTCGTGATTGGAATCGAGTCGCCGTGGTCTAGTAGGTAGTGTGTTGGCTTATTAGACGAAAAGCCAGGGTTCGAGTCCCAGGCCAGACATCAAAATAAAAATACAAAAAGTATTTTTTCGGCGACTTCCTCTCAGCAGATTTCTGGCAAAAACTCTGAGAGTAAATAAAATTGCCATGAAAAGTTTCTCAAAAAATCTGTCGTTCGGAGTCGACTTTAAACTGTAGGTCCCGCCACTCATGTATAAAATTAACACACACAACATAAGTGGTGTGAGAAACTAGGTCGTAATCCTGACTGAAGGGTTGTAATGACCAATTATGTGTATGATTGGAATCGAATATTGAAAGCAATTTTGGTAATTGCAACTTCCAAAAAAATCATGTTTGACTTGGTTTTTCTATTTTTATCACACATAAAAATCTTCCGATTTATGTTTTTTGTGTTGTTACCTTGAATATGACTGTATTCATAAACTTAATTCTCTATTAATTTGTAACTTTATTGTCTCAAATTCTTTTTAACAAATTTAACATTTTCCCTTCAAAACATAATCAATAATTCAGTTTGGTTCTTCAAATCCTCAAAATATTTTTCAAGCACTATTATCAATTTAAATATACTCTTAACTTATCTTTCCTTAATCTTCTTTACAGGTGGTCAAACATAAACGTTTTCCGGATTTGTTTTTGGCAACATATCGACAAAACAGCCAATCATCATCAACGTTATTATCATTGACAGCAATTTGGGTGTAATCATTCGAGAAAATAAAAATAAAATCCTTTTTTGTTTAAGGAACTCATCACCAATAATTGAGATTTAAAAATATAAACAATTGCCCTGGTTACGGGTTAAGAGGTTCAATAAGAAACACGGAAATAAACATTCAGCAACCACCCACACGAATGGAGAAAAACACTTACGAAACTGTTTTAAATATTTGGAAATATAAATGACGTATGCTTTTGTTATTGCGTTGACTAAATTGTGTGTTTTAAATTTTATAAATAGCAGATCCGATACAATATTGAACGTATTAAAGAAACAACAAGATTTTCTTAAACTATTGGCAGTGAAAGGCAATAAAAATGGCTTCCGAGCAATTTCTATATCGAAATACAAAGCAAATCAAATTAATGCCAGACCAAAATCAATATCAGCAACAACAACAACAACAGCAACAGCGTCGTATATTACAAAAACAATATCACATACAGCATCATCATCATCACCAACAACATCATCATCAACAGCAGCAGCAGCATTTACGTTATTTGAAGAATACACAACCTCAGCTGGAAAAACAACAGCGGCAACAGCGTCAACAGCAGTCATTAAGAGAACAGAAACAACAGCAACAACAATTGCAAGAAGAAGAAGAGGAACAAGCACGTCCAGAATATGTAGAAAATCAAAGTTTTATAACAAATGCAAATCAAAATTGTTTAACCGCCTCCAGTCTTCAGTGGCACAAAAGGCAAACGAGGCAACAGCACCAGCAAAATATAGAAAACAAAACACCAATATCAGCATTAGATGTAGCAACAGCAACAACAACATGCCAGTGCACAGTAGAACAAGGAACCTCATCATCAGTATCGACATCGTCATCGTCATCGTTAACGTCAGCAACTCCACAAAAATACCAGCAGCATACGCATCAGCATACAATAACACATCAACAGCAACAAAACCAACAACAGAAGCACAACCACCACCATCAACACCACCAACATCAACAGCAGCATCAACACCAAGAACACCATATAAGAACATCAGCAACAACAACAATAGCAAAGGCAACAACAACAACAACAACAACAACAAGAGATATGTTAATATTGAATGGTTTAAAAAATTGTTTGCCTCTTCGTCCTCGAAGTATCTCATCAACATTTGTGGAACATTTGGTTGTGATTGCCTCATTATTGATCGCATTAAGTGGTCTGGTTGTTTGCGACGAATCCCAGGATTTTCAAAAGAACAGTAAGTACAACAACAAATACAAATACAACTACAAACAAAGAAAAATAAAAATTAAAATGAAAATCGAAAGTAAATACTTACCACTACCACTACATATTCCACTATTAATCTCCATTTCCGCTCGTAAGCACGCACTCACTCACTTACTTACACACATACATATGTACAATACAGTTGTTTACTTTATTTGTTTAATTTTATTTACGCAATTCGCATATTGAATTGTAGGTGTTTGTTTTTCTATATGAAGTCTATATGTACAGTGGTGGCCTTATAATTAGAAACGACTTTGCAATATGCATGTTTGTTAAGGCTTTGTTTGGAGGACGTCTTACATACGTTTTTCCATCAGATTGGGACAAATTAAACTTGGATTCGTCACTCCAGAGAACTCTGTTCCAGAAACATCGTTTCTAATTATAAGGCCACCACTGTATGTGTGTGTGCGGGTGTAGTGTGTTTGCGAATTGGAGTCCTTTTAATGAAGATGTTTTAAATGGAAAAATGTTCTTTACTTTCCTTTCATTGCTTTACTTGTTTTCGTTTTCATTTTCCGTATTTCCTTTTTTTTGGTTCGTTATGTAAATATTGAATTTAATTGGTATTTGGGTTAATAAGATGAGAGATATCGTATGTTTTTTTTTTATACACCCTACACCATTATATGAAGTAATTTACGACAAACAATGTGATGAAAACTACTCAAGTGCCTTCTCAATCCCAACGAAAGTATACTTAAGTATTTCCTATATGATGTCTCATTTAACATTTCTTATGGTCTCTCATGTTCGATAAAGTTTCTGAGAGGGATAGAGACCTTTCCGCAATTGCTGAAATACCACCAATTGGGCAATAATTTTCGATACAAAGGCAGTTCTCAATGTGAAGCCTTCGCGGAGTTGGTTGGTAAATATTTAGATGTGGCTGCACCTATGATATCCAATGAATTGGAATACACAAACTTAGTTCATATAGGGCCCTCTTTTGATGCCATAGTTTGCTTTACTATCCTCTAGTTTCGGAACTATGAAGAGTTTTTGATGAACTTACTAACGTTAATGTTTAGAACTTCCACCAAATCATGTATACTCTTGGCACCCAAGTGCATTTTTCTCCTTCGAAATACATAATGCAGGGCAAGTGCCCAGTAATTGAAGAACAGTCTCCTCTTCTTTATTATGTCAGCAGATTCTTCAGAAATCATTGGTGAGCTGACGAAGACCAATGCACCTCGCATACATACCAAACATGCAATGCCCCGTAATGACCCCAACAACTGTACTGAGTTTCTGGAGTTTAAGCAGACTTTTCGTCCGCTTTTCATTTAGCCTTGATCAGATTTTCAGCGTCGTTCTACGTATATCCGAGGGCGCCCATCTGTTGTTGACGGAATCGAAGGTCGCATTGTCAATTATAAGCTTGAAGGTGTAGTCGCCTTAGTCTAGTAGGTAGCGTGTTGGCTTATTAGGCGTGAGACCATGGTTTAAGTCCCAGGACAGACATATCCAACAAAACGAAATATGAAGAGATTTCTGGCAAAAGTTCTGAGAGTACGTAGTGTGTTGGCTTATTAGACGTGAGGCCAGGTTTTAAACCCCTGATCAGACATTTCCAACAAAACGAAATCAGAAAAAATATTTCTTTAGGCGACTTCCTCTTAACAGATGTCTGGCAAAAACTCTGAGAGTAAAATAAAATTGCCATGAAAATGTTTCTCAAAAATATATCGTTCGGAGTCGGTCTTAAACTGTAGGTCCCACCACAAATGTATAAAATTAACACACACAACATAAGTGATGTGAGAAACTAGGTCCTTAATCTTGACTAAAGGATTGTAATGACCAATTATATATATGTATGTATGGGTTTTGAGATGGATTTCCAAAGTCGAGACTTTATCTACAGTTACCCGAAATGTCACTGTGTCCTGGTACCCATACGATATGGACATCATATTGTGAAGCTACCTCATTGACATATCTGTGATTGTAATTCAGTGCTTTGATAGCCGTTTGGCTATCGAAAAGAATGGTGGTGTGCTACTCCTCCTTTTCGGTGTCACTGAAAAATATATAACGTCGTCGAACAGAACGAAATCAATGAGGCTTAAGCGATTGCTTGAAAACATTGTGATCATGATTAGAATATTATTAAGGTATAGGGAAGTAGAGATTTCTCCCTACTTTCTGCCCAGACAGAGATCAATATATATCTATACTTTGGTAGCAGATCATGGCTAGATGTCTAAAGCTTTAGATAAAATGTTTGCCTGTTTAGATCTGAACACATAGTCTTTTGCTGACGTATTCTGTGGAGTCATGTTTTCCTGCTCTAAACTTGTATCATGGGGTACCATTATGTAGGACAAACGCATACCATCAATGCTGTCAGTCAGGTAATCCTGTTTTTTCTTTTTGGAGGCCATTGAGGAACACATACCACAGGACTACACTCTGGTATTTCTTTACAGGGAGTAGTCAGTGCACATAGTTTAGCACTTTTTAAGTAAGTTATGTATACACTACCCCTATATCGGCAGCGAATCCCACATGGGATTCCCTTTCATTTATCACGTTCCTCAATATGATTGTAAACCAAGACCTGCAAGGAATTCTTGTGATAATAACTTATGACTTCTTTGTTAGATTCGTAGCTCAGGCATTCAGATGTAGCTAACCTCATCACCTGACCTAGGGTGTCCTCCATTCTGCGTGATTGAAATGACCAGGGTAATAATAACACAAATTTTCCTGTTCTTGCTTAGCGTTCGCTCATCTTTCTGGCTATAATTGTCGGTGACTGAGTGTTATAATTCGTCGACCATTCCCTTTTTTTTCCTTTGTTCAAGAATTTTTTCAAGTTCTTTGTCTACAGAACCGCTTTTTTACGCCATTACTTGGGCGTATTACTGTAACATTACAGGTATAACTCTGCCCTCCTTTATTGCAATCATATTGCCACACAATCACTTTTTTCTTCTTGATAAACACTTCCTAGAAACATGAAATATCGAAAGTAACAATGTAATGTACGGCACCTTTAGTAGCCGTTTTGTATCGCCTACAACTCTCCCTTTGTCGTTGACTATTGTTGTTACAGTTGTTGCCCCTGCTGGTTTTTGTTTCTTTTCGCAAACGCATAAAGGAAATGAGGTCCTTAACAACATGAGTAAAAAAGAAAATGCTTAAAGGACTATTAAGATACAGGACAAATAAAAAATTATCATAAAAAGGAATTCTTCTGATCGTTTAGTTTGGAAATGGAAATGGAATAAATACACAGTAAAAGAGCAAGATTAAGGGGAAGGAATTAATATGAGCGACATTATTTTAGTATTTAAAAGGCAGGATATAAACTAACGCAATAGAACAACAATAGAAAATTAGTGAAAAAAGGTATTGTAATAATAATACCGAAAACTATGACACTGTTCTACTACAGATTTTCAATAAACTTTAACATCTTGACACCACCTTTTACTCTTTCCAAAACGTATTATTATAGAACGTTTAATATTTAAGAAAGGACACAATTAGTCCTTATTTCATGCAGATCAGCGCCTAGCAATTCTGCGTGTGCTCTAATGCTGTAAAAATACTTGAGCCTTACTGTACAACAAGCAAAGAACATTGAATTAATTGAACATGCCCTCAATAATGTCGGTAAATATGACCTCTGCTCTAGTTCTGTGCAATTTTTTATGGTACCAATATATCCTAGAACCCGTATAGGAGTTACCCTTGAATGATAAGAAATTTCCTGACAACGAAAGGGAGTTGGACGCCGCCTGGGAGCTTACATCCCACTAGGTACCACAATGGGCCATATGGGCCGCAGAGTAAAGTTGTCTGTGAACGGCAAACTACCCGGTAACCTAACGTGGCAGCCTGGATGTCCGATTAAATCAGAAGTTTTTAGGGGCGACAAGCATTGATGCGTTTGTTAGCTGGAAAATACTCAAGTGGGTTGGCAGCCAATATAAAAGTCAGAACACTTAATGAAGTCACCGTCGTTTATTAGGTAGTTTGTTGGCTTATTAGACGTGATTTAAACTCCAAGTCACACATCTCGTACAAAAGAAAGCATGAGAAAATATTCCTTCGGCGACTTCCTCTCAGCAGATTTCTGGCAAAAAACATTGCAATGAAAAGTTTCTCTAAGATCTTCTACTTTACACTGTAGGTCCCCCACATATGAATAAAATTGACACACACCCAATATAGGTGGTGTAAGAAGCTAGGTTGTAATCCTTACTAAGGAGTTATAATAACCAATTATGTATGGATGTATCCTTAATAAATCTCCTATATTTTACTCTGTTTAGTATTTTAGAGTCATCAGTATATTGCTCAAAGCAATCCCCGGAGACCTTCAGATCTTCTGACTCCTATCGAGAAAAATTTAAAGAACCATGTTGTTAAAGCGCGTTTGTTTACGACATTCCAGTATCCCGGCGTGTCAATAGTTTGGACTGGAAATTAACTGCATTAAGTCTTAGTGATATCAGCACAGGAAACTGTTTTCATTGCTGAGCAGAGAGGAGCCAGTTGCTTAGAGCAATCATTGCTTTGTTGGTGTCGGACAGAGTGCACGAGGGATCAAGACAGCAGATTGCCTGCACACCCTATCTATCGGCCTATAACGACTCTGATATTTTACATCAAATATATATACAGTTGTGTTCATAAAAATAGGAGTGAGCCCATGGAAAAACAAGAGCTTAATTTTTAACAAAAGAAAAACATGGTTTAATTCAATTTTTTGGTGTAATGTAATGTTGATTCAATACTAAATTATTTAAGTTATTCATTAATTAAATAAAGCTTTCAACAAGTAAGTAACAGGAAGTTAAAAAAAATATCTTAAAAAGTGCTGTTCAAAATAATAGGAGTATTTCAGTTTTCATAAAAATTTACTATTAAAAGGTTAAAAATGCTTATGACTATAATCAGAAACTTTAAATACGATTAGTATTTGGTAGAATAGCCTTTACTTTTTATTAGAGCAGCACATCTACGAGGCATGGAGTCAACTAAATCCTGACATTGTATTAGTGGAATTTTATTCCACCCATCTTGCACTACAGACCACAACTCAGTTGCATTTGACGGTTTTCTCTCGGCAACATATTTTTCAACATCCCTGATAGATGTTCTATGGGATTAATGTCAGGTTATGGCCACGCCATAACCTTTACCCTATTAACCCAAAACCACTCATTTGCTAATTTACTGGTGTGTTTCGGGTCATTGTCTTGTTGGAATATCCATTTTAGAGGCGTGGAATATGGTAACATCACATCTCTCAAAATGCTGACATAGACGTTCCTATCCATTATGTCTCTAATTGGATGTATTGGGTCTACACCATTATATGAAAAGCTTCCCCATATCATTAGTTTTGCACCACCATATTTAACTGTCTTTTGTGTATACTGAGCTTTATATTCGGTGTTGGGCGGACATCTTACATACTGTCTAGACACAGTGCCACAAAATAAAACAATTTTGCTTTCGTTGGTCCACAATAAGTTTCTACATTTTTCTTTCGGATATTTGATATGTTCTTGGGCAAACTTTAAGCGTGCTGCTGCCTGTTTTGTATGTCATGGCACCTTTTGTGAACTTCTTGCGAATAAATTGTTGTCCATCAGACGCCTACCAATAGTAGGGACATTTACGGCAAGATTCAGATCCTTTCGAATTTTATTTGAAGACGCTGAAGGATTTGTTTTGCTGTATCGCACAATTCGGCGATCATCGACATTAGATGTTTTGGCCTTGCGCCCACGCATTTCGGGCTTTTTTTATATTTTAATGTATTTGTGATCATTTGATCGGAGTAACTTAAGATTTCCTTAGTTTCTTTGTAAGTTTTGCCTTTATTTCGAAGATTTTTAATTAGTTTTCTCTTTTCTTCAGTACAGTGCTTTTCTCGTCCCACTGTTACAAAAATTTATGTGTATCACTGTAGAAAAATTTTTAACTACATTTTTCCGTATTTATTTTTCACTTTTTTCTTCAAATTATGTGCTGTTATATTTTAATTTTTAGAGGAACACTTACACTCCTATTTTTTTGATCAACCGAATTTAGGGGCAAACACAGAAATGAATCAATTTCATCGTAAATATTAAAGTTATTACCAGATTCTTTTTTGTATTTTATTTCTTACATATCGTTGTAACTACCATTAAAATATATCATATATAAAATATATCATATTTTGCAAATTGGTAGAATAAAAATTTTAATTTTGAAAATATTACATGGTAGCACACCTATTATTTTGAACACAGCTGTATGTGGCAGACGTGAGCACCAGAAAACAGTCTTCTAAGCCCTGAATCCTTACACACGGCTCTCTTAGAGGCATAAAGCTTTCTTATTTCTCTTCTCTAGAAAAGTTTGGTGTCTCAAGCAAATTCCAGATAAGACTTTAAAACTCTTAGAGGGCTTACTATGCGAATTATTTGAATGGAATGAAAAAATTAGATTTTATAAATTCGAAAAATGTGGTGGAAACGAATAACGTTTATAGTCCAGAATTCTCAGCACTCCGCCACCCTATTTCTTATAATTTAAATTGTTTACATAACGCTCTCACAGCCTTCTCAACGTCTGTCAGCAGGATTACGACCTAACTGCTCACACCATTAATTAATTATATATATAACAGCTATCACTACCTGATAGATCATCAAGTATTAATTGGCTATTCAGGCTCAGAAGAAACCTGAAGAAAGTGTTAAAGTTCAACAACCTAGTACATCTGAGCAAAGAAGAGCAAAGTACATCAGATCAAAATGAAAGCAACACTAAGAAGAAAAACAAGCTGATGGAAATGAGCATCATCCGTGCGATTGTTTTGCTGTGAAAGAATCTTGATGGAAAAATTTTGTCTCCAGATTTCAACTGAATTGTGGTTGCATGCTTTTGATGTTATCATATTGCTTTTTCTTGGAGTGTCATAATGATTTTAAGGGTCCTGATTGTCTACCACTGATTATGCTACTAACGAGCTGCCCTTGAAACCTAACCTAACATAAAATTGTTTGAAAGTTAGCTTATTGTCATCCTTCTTCATTGTCATACTGCTTCAAAACTCAAAAATAGTTACCTGGCTACCTTAGTGATACAGAGATGAAGAAATTTAAATAGTTGGTGTTGAAGTGCTCATATTCCGTACGGGCTGAATGGTAGTCTACATCCACGAATGCCATCTATAGGCCTATGTAGTACATCCTTCTACAGTTATTTAGAGGAGTTGATAATGGTTTCTAATAAATTGGCACATACAGACATAATTGGTCATTGCAACCCTGTAGTCAAGATAGCGATTAAGATCCACCTTCTCACATCACTTGTGTTGTGTGTGTTAATTTTATATATGTCGACTTTATGAAGTCGGCTTTAAACGACAGACTTTTGAGGAACTTTTCATGGCAATTTTTTGTTACTTTCAGAGTTTTTGCCAGGAATCTGCAGAGAGAAAGACGCCGAAGAAATATTTTTTCTTATTTCGTTTAGTTGCAAATGTCTGACATGGGGTTTGATCCAAGGGCTCACGTCTAATATTCGAACACACTACGTATGCCGTACAGTAGCATAGTATTTATTACAAATTTCTGTGACTATTGCCCTCGTAGTGTTTTATATTTTCATTGCCTGTTTTATGTGGCAAATATTTTGGTTGAAAAGTTTTTATATATTTTTTTTTTAATTTATTTATTTTTTTAAATTTATAAAGAATTTGTTAAACTAACAACAAAATTATTTATTTTTTGAAACAAAAAAAAACCGGAGAAAAACACAAAGACTGGAATTTTTATTAAAACAATGCTAAACTAATTACACAGTTGAGGAATAATTTACTCGTAAAACTTGTAATTAACAAAGTTTTCTTTGCTATTTTATACACACACACAAATACAAAAATATTTGTTAAACTCACACACACACATGCACACAAACATATATGTGTGTATAGAAATAAAACCGAGAGAAGAGAAAGAGAAAATTTAAAAGAGGCGGCATATGCATATACATATGTACGTTAAGTTAAGCAATAGTAAGAGGTAATGAATGTAAGAGAGGAATGAATGAATGTATGACTGAATGAATGAATGAATCCATGCATGCTGCTGTATTGGTTTAAAGATGGGTTTTAGCATTTAGTGTAGTTAAGAGAGAGTGATTATGGTTTTTATTTTAGAGAATAATTTTAATTTCACAGTTTGTTTGCTAGCAAATTGAGGTTTTTCTATGTACAAGATTTTTCAATGTATGTATGTACGTACTTATGTGAACACCAAACACACACACACAGTAATAGTTTTTTTTTAGAATATTTTTTAATGAGTCTTTTGGGTGATTTTATTACCGACAAAATAATGCCATTCAATACCCAAGTGACAATTAAAAAGTGTCATTAATAATTGAACGGAGGGTTATTATTATTACAGGCCAATTATGAATACCATTTTGTAAGTATTTAATGACTAATTTTCCAAAAAAAAAAAAAAACTTGCAAATAATTACCAATGTTAAGTGGCCACAAAAAAAAATTGAAATAAAATTCCATTTTTTTTAATTTCAAATTTAAATACTCTTATGAATTGTAAATGAATGAAAATAATTGTGATAAAAACAAAATTCTCTTTTGATTTAAAAAATTTTTTATTTCATCGTTTGCTTAGTATACAAAAGGTAGGCAGGCCCCTTGGCTTGGAGGCTTAGCCTGTACATTAGGGATTAACGCCTGTGTAGGTTTTATTGGTTATATTGTCAGCTTTTATATCCCAGGAAATAACCTTCATTACTATCTATAGCTCTCATCGTTTTTGTTTGTGGGTTTGTTTGTTTTATTAACAAATATTAAATTTGTTTGATTGTATTTTGGCCTAAATGATTAAAGCCTCAAAGCAATTTTTTTTATCAATTCTTTTCTTTTTTTGCTTCTGTTCTATTCAAATTTATAAAAAAAAACAAATAAATTTTTTTCATCATATTTATTACAGAAAATAAAAAAAAAATTACCTGAAAAAAAGGAGAAGAAAAAATTGACCACAAAATTTAACAAAAACTATACGAATCTATTTTTTCTTTCTTTCTTTTTTGTTTGTTAATAAAACAGGCTTGTAAAATATTTAAAAATTGCACCAAAAAAAAATTGAAAAAAAAATCGAAAGCACATGTGTATTTACACTGCTGGCATTACATGTACACCGAACAGTAAAAAAAAACCTGGGATTATTTAAAATTGTTCATAAAAACTGGGTTAAAGCACACCGAAATTATAAACCAGCCAACTAACCATTAAAACCAATGGGACACAACAGGATCACAAAAATATTAAAACATTTATAAACGCCGCCATTATCAAAAGGATTATAAAATAATACTCTCAATACACACACAGACTCGTGCACACATGCCTACATATGTATACATATATTCGATATGAAATAGTGATACACAAGCTTAGATGTGGTATTTAAATTGTTGGCGGTCAAGCACAATGGTCCATGTATGGAAAATAAATGGAAAAATTAAAAAATTTCAAATTCAAAGAGCATGGTCTTCGCTTTATGCAAGAATCTAATGGAGGCTGAGCTCCTGGCTGAATAAATATCTGAATGTCTCTTCCAATTCTAAGATATTCTTTGGAATTTAATTTGATTATGCCACTGAAGTCCTTGTAGTCTAGTACATAGTGTGTGTTGGCTTATTAGACGTAAGGCCACGGTTCGAACCCCAGGTCAGACATCTCAAACAAAACGATATAAAAAAAATATTTCCTTGGCAACTTATCAGCAGATTTCTGGCAAAAACTAAACAAAAATTACCATGAAATTGCTTCTGAAAAATCTGTCATTCGAAGTCGACTTTAAACTGTGGGCCCCTTCGCTAGTCATGTATAAAATTAACACACACAACAGAAGTGGTGTGAGAAGCTGAATCTTAATCGCAATTCTGACTAAAGGGTTGCAATAACCAATTGTGTCTGTATGTGCCACGGTATTCGGAACCATTATCCACTCTTCTAAATAACTGCAGAAGGATGTGCTACATAGGCCTATAGATGGCATTCGTGGAAGTAGACTACCATTCAGCCAGTATGGAGTATGGGACCTCCAACACCAACAATTTAAATTTCCTCATCTCTGTATCACTAAGGTAGCCATGTAACTGTTTTTGGGTTTTGAAGCAGGATGACAATAACATTGAGTGGGCATGGTAGCTCAGCTAACTATCAAACAGGCTCATGTTAGATTAGTTTTGAAGGGCACCTCGTTAGTAACATAATCAGTGGAAGACAATTATGATCCTTGGAATCATTATGACACTCCAAGAAAAAGCAGTCTGATAACTGCAAAAGCTACACCAGCATGCAACCACAATTTAATCGTAATCTGTAGAGAAAATTTTTTCATCAAAGTTCTGTCACAGTCGAATTGTTGCACAGATGATGCTCATTCTCATTAGATTGTTTTTCTTTTTAGTGTTGCTTTCATTTTGATCTGATGTACTTTGCTCTTCTTTGCTCAGATGTACTAGCTTGCTGAACTTTAACACTTTCTTCAGGTTTCTTTTGAGCCAGAATACCCAATTAATACCTGATGATCTATCAAGTGGTTGACTACCAATTCCTGTTTCGATTCTGTCTAAAATCAAATATCACTTTTATTCGAAATTTTATTCAGGGTGTCATTACAGCGTGTAATTATAAGTCGCCGTAGTAGGAATGCGGTTCAAACCCCAGGACAGATATCTCCAACAAAACGAATGTATGAAGAGACAAATTTTTCAGCAGATTTCTGGCAAAAACTCTGAGAGTAAATAAAAAAATCCATGAAAAGTTTCTTTAAAATCTGGCACTCATGTATGAAATTAACACACACAACATAGGTGGTGTGAGAAGTTAGTTCGTAATCTTGTCGGAAGGGTTGTAATGACCAATTATGTATGAATGTGTCATTACAGCATTCAGTGGTTCTGTAATACTCAGAACCGATCCATCTGTAGCATCCTCGCCTGTAATTTTTTGTATAATCAGATCAGCATGTCTGGATCCTTAATCTTTATTCGTGTCTGTTGCTTTTCTGCAGCCATAAACGGTTCGGGAGATTTGAGCACGACTTCGATTATTAGTCTCTAAAGTTCAAAATTGTGGCATAACCTTTAACTGCTTCGGTTCAGACTGTAGTCCACCACAGAAATAATGTTGCAATCCCGTAAAACAAAAAAATATCAAGTCAGTGGCCAAATGATGACATTTTACTCTCGGCAACGTGGAAGATTTCATAGTTCAAGCAACTTATCTCTACCCAATAGAGATACCCAAAAGAGATTTCACTAGGTTAGGTTAGGTCTGAGTGGTAGCTCTGATTTCACAAAGCTCACTTGAGCACGCATAGCGGCTCGTTGTGATGCCACGGGTGAACGCAGTCCCTGTAATGACCAAGTTCCACCAAAATCAGGGAAGAGGAAGATGTTGGTCAGCGTGCACATCAAAAGCACGACTACCCCATACTGGAAAACCAGCCAGGAAGTTTGATGATGGAAGCTATATCCTTGATATCAATAGATGATAGCTCCGTCAAGCTGACAAGAAATGGAGAGCCAAATAACCTATTTCTACACCTAGCCAGAGACAGGCACTGACAAAGAAAGTGGATAACAGTTTCCTCTTCCTCAGCGGATCTGCATCCACGGCAGAAGTCGTTAAATGGGAGCCTCATTCTCTCCGCGTGTCTACCCGTAACGCAATGACCTGTAAGCACGGCCACTGTGGTTGAGATGACATCACGACCAAGACCAAGTAATTGGTTGGTGCGCCTTCTGTCCATCAAGGGCCAGGTCAGTTTAGTGGTGAAGCAGGACTCCTCATTGACCCAGGATAGGTTGGCGTCCCGAGAGAATTTCCGCGCAATGACCAACTTGACCGAGGTAAGTGGCATACCCAGTTCAAGAGGATTCCGGAAGGAGCCCACCAGCTCTGGCGAGCTCGACGGCCCTACAGTTTCACGGAATGTTACTGTGCCCGGGGAGCCACACCAGTGAGACTCTGGTGAAGTACCCAGAAAGAAGGTCGAGACAGCGGCGACATTCCCTAACGATCCTAGAGTTATTCACGAAACACGATAGAGATCTTATCGCGGCCTGACTATCAGAAAAGACCGAAACGCGAGTTAAAGGAGCACCATTGACGAGGATCCATTGAGCGGCCCGGTAAATTGCCAACACCTCCGCCTGAAACACACTGCAGTAGTCCGGAGAGATTTCACTAACCATGCACCAGTTTTATCAGTTGCGAAGCGGTGAGCGACCTTTTACCCTCGGCAACGTGATAGATTTTTAGTTGAAACTACTTATCTCTAAACAATGCCTACTCGATCTATTACAGCTACCTAACGAACTCCATTTGAAAAGATTTCATTAACCTGGCCACAGTTTTTTCGAAGAATTAATATTATTAAAGACTCCCTAGATTAAAATCAGGTCAACTCTAAAGCACTTTTGCTTTTCATGAAGAATTTCTGTCCTTTTCTTCCATTTCAACCCACTGTGCTTCGGTCAGTCGGCTTTACTCAATAGATTTTATTTGGTTTTCCACCCAAAAAAAAAAAAAAACGTTTTTTTTCCTTCTCTATGTATTTTTGGTTTAAGCGTTGTAGGCATCATTATCTATGTAATAGTAAACACCACAATGCTGCTAACCAAACACAAATACAACTCTGCATATATAATTAAACATGAACCAAAAACATATTCATGCCTGCACATATGCAGTCACACATGCCTGCACATGCATTTTAATTGACCGAAAAAAACACAAGAATAAAAATTCTTGCATGTGTTTTTAAATTCACGGCAATAACATCGGAATATTTTCCATATAGGGTTAAGCCAGCAAAATAAGGACATGAAATCTTTTTCAATGTTTGTGAATGTTGCATTAGGAATTTTCGTTGAAAAAATGATTTTGTTTGTTTTAAATTTTAAAATGAAGCCAACAAAATCACAGTTTTAATAGCGACTATTATCTTTTAACAGGTGTATGTAGAGTGTTTTTTTTGCATGGTGCCACCCTGTATTGGTTTAGATATCACTTTAGATAGTTTTTGTATAAAACGGTGTAAATTTCTTTTTTATATTTTACAATTTAGTTTTCGATTAAACATTGTTATTAACCACTAAACAACATGTGCCACTTGCAACGCATTTTGTGGTTTGTTTAATGATATACGTACACCGATATACGCGAGCATGATATACGGCATTAACAGCAAACATTTAAACATTCAAACAACAAATTTTGGTGGCTCCAAATGAATCACCGTAAAGTGGGTTAAACGGGAGGCCACACATACATATATTTTAAATCGTGACATGCAAGAGTAGAAGTAACATCTTTGCGTGTTTGATGTTTGGATGTTTGGAAATTATTGTCAACAAATGGGAGGAACATGGATAACATTCTGCGGATTCTGAAACTAACTTTCTAAGGTGATAAGTTTTATTACTATCTTTATATATGGCATCTCAGCCACTCAGTGTACACATAAAAAAGCGTCGGACTTGAAACCTTATCGATTCAGCCGAGTTCACGGTTACATACAATCGGTCATTACAACCCTTCAGTCCGGATTACGACCTAGTTTCTCACACCACTTATGTTGTGTGTTAATTTTATACATGAGTGGTGGGACCTACAGTTTAAAGTCGACTCCGAACGACAGATTTTTGAGAAACTTTTTATGGCAATTTTATTTACTCTCAGAGTTTTTGCCAGAAATCTACTGAGAGGAAGTCGCCGAAGAAATACTTTTTGTACTTTGTTTTGATGTCTGGCCTGGGGCTCGAACCCTGGCTTTACATCTAATAAGCCAACACACTACCTACTAGACTACGGCGACTTCGAGTTCAGGGTTAATATTTCTAATTGAGTTTGTTTCCTCTTACTGACCTGTAATGCCGACAATAAACGGCGAAAATAATCCGCCTGGATAGTTGTGTTCACGTCCAATGTTGCTAGACTCTGCTGGACATGTGTGAATAAGAAGAGGATCGACTTTCTTCCGTTCGTTGTAGCTTGGAGTCTATGGCCTGCTATAAGCAGTGAGACAGAACGGTTTTGTTGCTGAGCTTAGATAAGGCGAACCAGAGATTAGTTATTGGCTTCATTATAAGGCACTGCGAGATTAGATTGCTGACAAGGATCTGAAACAGATCCCAGCCGGACTATTGCAGGGTATGTTGCATTGAGGAAGAGTGAGAAACTATCCTTCTCTACAACTGACCAGCCTTTAATAGATTGAGGTTGATGACCACAGGCACAGGGACTTCTTCACAGGTTTGGACTCTTTGTCCATAGCCGACACTAGGGTTCTCCATAGATTCATAAATAGGTTGAGCTGGTTGAGGAGTGCTAGGGCGGCCAGGTTGTAGTCGCGCTCCCTTGTGTATTTGTGGGTCTATCTTTTTTCCTAAGACTCTTATATCCTCCCTTTACTAAATCTTCTCCTTTTCTGATTTCCTTATCTTCTTCACTATCCTCTCTCTCTCTCTTTCTCTTCTATGACGAATTTGTCGCAATGACAAGTACATGTCTTCAAACCTAACCTAACCTACTTCTATTGTAAAATCGCATGGCTATCCATTGCTTAAAAATCGAGTTTTACTGGCCAGTGTCCTTTTGTTAGGCATGTCGAAACACTTGGCATTCCGACAACTGACTTCTGCAGGTGTTGTGGGTTGGAAGAGAAGGAAAAGACTGTTTTAACTCATGTGTCACTGCCCTTCGTTTGTCATAATGAAATTGAGGTATTTGTTCCCTCAATTTTTGGTTGACTTATTGGATGTGAGACCTAGGTTCAAACACCACGTCAGATATCTCCAACAAAAAGAAATTTGAATATTTCTTCGGCAACTTCCCCTCAGCAGATTTCTGGCAAAAACGCGAAAAGCAAATACAACTGCCATGAAAAACTTTCTCAAAAATTCGCCGTAGTCTAGAAGGTAGCGTGCTGGCTTCTTAGATGTGAGGCCACGGTTCAAGCCCCCAGATCAGACATCTTCAACAAAACGAAAGATGAAAAAATATTTCTTCTCACCAGATTTCTGGCAAAAAATCTGAGTGTAAATAAAATTGCTATGAAAAGTTTTGCAAAAATCTGTCTTTCGGGGTCGACTTCGGCCCGCCAATCATTTATAAAATTGACACACACAACAAAAGCGAAGTGAGAAGCTGGGTCGTAATCCTAAAGGGATCAAAAATATTCTAGATTGGTCTAAAACTACATGTCTTACGAATATTGTCTCAAAATTTCAATGGAATCGGTCAAGTAGTTTTTGTTAAATCATGGTCGCCGGGTGGAAAAAAGTGATTTCGAAAGTACCGCATTCAAGTTGCGCTCACCTGGACGCGTTGTACTAATTTGTGTTTTTCTTCTTTTTCTGTCATTTGAGGGTAAAGAAGACTTGTACCTTTATTTTTATGACTCTAAGGCAGCTAAAACTATGAAAAAAACGATTTTTTGATAATTAAAAAGTATATCAACCCCTTAAGTCACACTTAACCTCAACATGAATTTCTGTAAAGTATAAGTATAAAGGGTGGAAGTAAAAAATTCTAAAAACTTATCATTTTACAAAGCATTTACACCCGTTTGTGGAAATCAAAATTAAGACACTTAAATTATTTTAAACTAAGCTTGTATATTTAGAAATTAATTTGATTTTTAACATGAAATCATTTGAATTATTTTTTTATTATTGGATTGTTGTTTTAACGAAAATAAATAAAAAAAAATTATTTTTAGAACTTAAAGCGTTTAGCATTGAAAAATGCAAAAATATTTAAATAATCCACTTAATAATAATATTTTTAAAATAAATACACATACACATGCACATTATTTGTGATGGTATTTAATCGAATGTTGAATATTTAAGCTGTTATTTGAGTATTTGAGTTAAAATCATAACCGCAGATTATTTAAATACCATTAAAAAGGTAATATTAGTTTGGCCTCAAAATCCATATGAAATAATATACAAATATAATAAATAAAACCAACAAGACAACAACAACAACAACAACAATAATACAATAATAATAAACTACTAGAACAGATTTATTAAATATTTTCTAAATAATTCCAAAAGTTTATTTAATTTGTAAATATTTTTACGGGTTTTTCTCTGATTTTGGTTGTAATTTTGTAACAAATAATTCATGAAATAAACCAAAAAATTATACGAAACTAATGAAACTAATATCGCATAAAAACCAATGCAATTAAACTGAAAATGTTATAGAAAACCAGGTAAATTTAATTTATTTTTTAGTTCATTTTATAAATTTAAATGAACTGAAATTAATAAACCAGGTATCGCAAAAATATGATCATAATGGGCTTTACGATTTTGATTTCTGTTACGGAGTTTATTTTTTTGTAGACCTGCTCCAGCATTTTCCATAGTCATGCGGTATAACGGTTCAGTCAAAACAACACTTAAGCAGAGCTTAAGTCAGCTCCTTGACATATCGGGTCCAAATGCCACCTGAAGAGTCTCATGATCGACTTTTATTTATTTCATTCTAATCATAGCCTCCATAATTTTGGTCTCCACTACAATGTGCAATGGTCGTGTGTGGAATTCTACATACTCTGCTAATTTAATTTAGGTTTCTCGTCTATCAGTTTGTTTAACAGAAGGAAACCTAACCTATAAAAGGCCACCAATTTGAATTTACAGTCTTGCCTCTGATACAATGAAGATATACATCTTGAGTATTTGTCTCTCAGCGATTATAGTTTTGAACCAGAGTAACAAGTTGAGTACAAAGCAATATTCGCTTGTATAAAAAGAGACTCATATCTTCAGTGATTTTAAATAGAATGGTTGATGAATAGGTTGCAGACAGACTCTGAAAGGCTTATTATTATTGTCGTGTAGAGGTGGCCAATTACTGCATACAGTATCGCCATAACTTATCTTTGTTGTACGTGTCACACAAGTAACACTCTGCCTAAAATCTACACTCAGGTTTTTCATTCTAAAATGCAGTAACACCACATGGATTAAAATGATGTGTTCTGGTGATTCTTTTTCCTCATTCCAGAATCCCGTTCTGAATAAGTGATCTTTGAATTCGCAAGGATCGATCAGCAAGGCTAGAGAACATGTACTTACCATTGAGAAAAGCACAGTACACGGAGTGCAAATTGACTCATTGTAAAGCAGAAAGGCTACTTCTGGATAATCTGATGCAAAATTTAATTCCCTTAACCAACAAAAGTTTAGATTGTCATCAACTCATTAAGAGTAGAAATAAAATTGCCATGAAAAGTTTCTCAAAAATCTGTCGTTCGGACACGACTTTAAACTGAAGGTCCCCGCCACTCATGTATAAAATTAACATACACAACATGAGTGGTGTGAGAAGCTAGGTCGTAGGTCCTGCCGCTTACGTAAAACACACACAATCTAAGTGATGTGAGGAGCTAAGTGTTAATCCTGGTTGGAGAGTTGTAATGACCAATTATGCATGTATGTATGTATGCCAGTCTTTGTATCTTATTCAGCTTCATACGATCCATATACAATATTTGTCTGTCAGCCTAAACAAGGCTCTTAAAGGTTTACTGCTTAAAGTCTTGTTCATCCGGAGATGTTAAAACCTGTAAATAGATTGTGTAGTGGCGGTAGTCTAGTTTGTAGTATGTTGGCTTAGTTTGACGTGAGGCCACGGTTCAACGCCTGGATCAGACATATCGAACAAACGAAATTAAAAATAATTTTCCGTCAACTTCCTCTCAGCAGTCGTCTTTCCTCTGAAAGTAAAACAAAATTGTCATACTAAGGGTTTTTGGGTATACTGGCTAGCATTAAAATTTAATTACATCAATCAATTGAAGACTACATACTCGTACGAACATACACTGAGCGCCAAAAGTGAGTAAATACCTCTGAAATAATTCATTTTCTTAGGATAGCGAGAAAAGTAAATGAGAATAGTTGAATAAATTTCTAAAAATAAAAACGTTTACTTATTACTTATAATATGTTAAAACAAAAACAACAATTCATGACAAATGAACTTTTTTTTATACTTAAGAACAAAACTGTTTTATACTTAAAAACAAAAGTGTTGACTCATTTATGGCGCTCACTGTATATATTGGATTTTAATTTTTTGTCCTTTGTAAAAAAAAAATTGGAGGCTCTATAGGAATACCATCTTATGACGTCTTACAACGTAATTACTGCATAAAGAAAATCTGTTTTCAGAAAAATTTTTCTTTAAGCCAGACGCCGACCCTCCTTAGGCAGACGAGCATATTTTCATTTTCATTCATTTTCCAAGCATATTGCAGTCAAGCATTTAATTAAGCTGGAATCTAAGTATAGAAAAAAAACGAATCTTTTTTTTTGTTTTATTTCGTATACAAACGAACACAATAATTATTCAGTCTCCATTGAAAAGCTTCGCGGTGAGACGTGAGTATTAAATGTCAAACAAATTTTATTACAAAAAAAAAAGAAAAAAAAAAAGATTAAACAAGAACGCATAATAAATACACAAAATGTGGCGAATTCGCTTATTTTTCCAATTTTTTTTCTTCTCATTTTATGTCACACTCTTGTTTTGTTGTTTGTTTTTGTTTGTTTTTGTTGGATGGGGATTGCAGTGACATTAATCGAATGTCACTGGCAAAATAGATAGACAAACGACAAACGACAAATAGTCATTAATGACATTCTGGATTATTTGACACCCACTGTTCATGTTACAATTGTAATGAAAAAAAATGTACAAAAAAATACAAAAAAAAGAACTGAACACTGTGACTGACATTGAAATAAAAGGCAAAACAAATTTGAACAAAAAAAAAAAACAAATATTGTGGCAGGCAGCGTTAGTAATAAAAGGGGTTTTTGTTGCTGTTGTTGTTGTTGTTTACGTTGTCATGTGGCGTATTGTAATTTGAAGGCTTTCAGAACAAAATGTTATGCTTTGTTTATCTCATGTAAAGATTTGTATAAAATTTGTAATTTAAATTGAAATTAATGTCTGACTACGTAAAAAGCAATATACGAGGTGTCACAAAACTTAAACGTTAATCGTTAATACAGCAATTGAAAATTTTTAATTCTCATTGATTCTATATATAAGAAGCTCAGGGCCTCACTGAATTAGATGAATAGGTTTCTAACATAGGACTCCCGTTTTATTTTATCGTGCTTATCTGCACATTGTTTACTCATAGTGATGGATGGAGGTACTCTTTTTGCCTTGGTTTGTGACAAAGGTCAGCAATGAGTCGTTTTTTTTTTGCTACTCATAACCAAGCATGAATTTTTGAATATACAGTGATGTGAAAAATAATAAGGACAGTACCCACGCAAACTTACATTATATTTAAAACCGGATAAAAACTCGAAAATTCTTTCTTATTTAAACGACTTATTTTTTCTTAAACGGTAGAAAAAAGATTAAAAACAAAATTTTTGCTATTCCTATAATATATTTTGATTTTTTTGTGATTTTGTATGAATGCATATAGTTTAAGGTGTTTAAAAAATAAAATAAGGACACTTCATAAAATCTTAAAGGTATAACTAACCTAAGTAAAACTAAATAGATATTTATACTGAATATTGTTGCATGAAGCCTAGTGCCACATTAGAACTTTGTTGCGGATTCTTTGTTATCCAGAACAGCAGCACAGCTTCTAGGCATTGAGTCGACCAAATTTTGACAAACATGCAGGGCTATTGAGTTCCAAGCATCCTGTATAACATTCCAAAGCTCGTCGCAATTTGTTGGACACTTTCCACTGATTGTCCTTTTAACGTCGTTCCACAAATTTTCTATTGGGTTCAAATCAGGGGACTGTGCTGGCCATTCTAAAACATTAATTTTTTTGTCCTGGAACCACTTCTTTGTGTACTTTGCCGTATGCTTTGGGTCATTGTCCTGCTGGAAGACCCATTTGAATGGCATATTTTCTTAGGCATATGACAGCATTGTATTTTTCAAAATTTCGGTGTAATCAGCCGATTTCCTTACATTCTGGATACGATATAGAGGACCCACACCATAATAAGAAAATGACACCCATACCATGATGCTACCACCACCCTGTTTTACCGTCTTTAAATTATATTTTGGATTGAATTCTGGATGGATAGGTCCTCTTACATGGTAAGAAATAAAAATAAGTCATATAAACAAGAAACAATTTTCGAGTTTTTATTCGGTTTTAAATATAATGTAAGTTTGGGGCCTGTCCTTATTATTTTTCACATCACTGTAAGTGAGTCAATAATATTGAAATTTAACTATGTACTCTGATTCATTCCTATTCACTACAACGTTAATTTATAAGTACAGGTTGCAATGAGTATGCATACATACGTTGACATCGAACTCATACCATTCGAAATTTTTTTGATTCATAAGCCTACTCATTCAAATTCATAACTTTAGACAAATACTTAGAAATGATTCGAGTGACTCAAATCATTCATCAAAATTTACAGTCTTAGTTGTTGTTGCATTTGACCGAGCAGCAAGCAGAACAAACACACAACCTTCTAGTGAGTATTTTAGTGTTCGTAAGCGAATCATACTTATTTTGTGATTCGGGTATATGTTGAGTCATGGAGAGTCGAAATCACCAACATCATACATGTTGTTAAGTATGAATATGATGAGTACTTCAAACTTTGAATATGAGTAGAGGTTCCATGACATTAAAATAAGTATAAATGCGTATAAGCATCAGAAATTATGAGTATGATTCAATTCTACTCATCTGATCTGGAGGTACTCTCCTTGCTTTGTTTTGTGAATTACATTCCATGGTGGGTCTTGTGATGTAGTAGATAGAGCTCTAGGGGTTGATAACTTTATATATTAGAACATTTTTACCTTTTAAAAGAAATTGGGTTAGGTTAGGTTAGAGGACGTGTACTTGTCAATTAAGACAAGTACAGTACCCGGAGGTCGAATGGACCCATTATACAACGTCCTAGTTTCTCACACCACTTATGTTGTGTGTGTATATGAGTGGTGTACATGAGTGGTGGGACCTACAGTTTAAAGTCGACTCCGAACGACATATTTTTGAGAAACTTTTTCATGGCAATTTTATTTACTCTCAGAGTTTTTACCAGAAATCTGTTGAGAGAAAGTCGCCGAAGAAATACTTTTATACTACTATACTATACTATTTTGTTTTGATGTCTGGCCAGGGGCTCGAACCCTGGCTTTGCGCCTAATAAGCCAACACACTACATGCTAGACTACGGCGGCTTCTTAGAAGCAATTACTTTCTGTGGATTCAAGGACTGTAATTTTTAAGTAAAGGAAATTGTTTACTTGTTCTCGCCCATCAATTTTTATTACAATTTTATACGACCCATCAGCTTCAAATATCAAACTTTGCTCTGTTTAGTACTACAGCGTTTAGATATGATGTTTTCTTCAATAGCTTGAGAACATACAGTGAGTGACAAAAGAAACTGTACATTAAAAAATATGTACATTAGTAAATTATCGTTATTTTTATTTTAAAATTGTTTCATTGTCAGTTTTTAAAATTAAAACAAAAAAGAAATTACAAAACATTTCGAAATATCGTCAATTTTTTTCGGGCACTCTCCTTAGTTTTTTATTTTATCCATAGTGTACAGTTTCTTTTGACGCTCACTGTATAATAATAATACAAGGCACAAATATTGTTGAAAAGAAATTCTTTCGTTATAATATGAAAGAAGTCTTCTTGGCGTTTTATTTCTTAAATATGATATCCGTCGTATGTCCGCTGATCCATTCGAACAGTCAAATTTTTGATTATTTTCCTTAAAAATCTGGGCGAATGGTATAAGTAGCGGCTTGATATTGGCTGCCAATATTGGAAGACTTGACGTGGTACTAGAAATGCACAAATAAGGGGCACAATGAACGAAGCGACTTTTGAAAAGAACATTACCATCAAATTGATTTTGCAGCAAATCAATTGCTCAGTGCGTTTTATGTTGTACCAAAATAGTAGCGATGATTAGAAAGAAAAATTCAGTCAGAATACTTCGAAAGCGAACGCCATGCATCGTAACAACATCTTTTCGCATTTCAAAAGGAATAAACACCGATGATACCGCCAACGTATAAATTGCAGCAAAAAATTCATTTTGATGGACGTAGCGGCGATTCGTTAATGGGTGGATGAATGTCTATGATGTGGAAATTTTGTTTACTCAAGCAGCCATTAATCATGACTAAACAAATTTACTCAGTTAATCGGTCATTACAACTCTTCAGTCAGGATTATAACCTAACTTCTCACACTACCCATGTTTTGTGTGTGTTAATTTTATTCATCAGTGGCGGGACCTACAGTTTTTGAAGAGCTTTTCTTGTAACATTTATTTACTCTCAGAAATTTTTGCCAGAAAACTGGCAAGCTAAGCGATTGATAAGCTTACTATAGCAAGTCCTAATATGGATAGGATTGCCGACTTCGATTCCGAACATTATTTATTTTTTTAATTTTTCATGGCAGACCGCTGAGAGAAAATCACCTAAGAAAGTTTTTTTCATATTTCAATTTGTTGACATGTGCTTGTAAAGTAGTCTCACTTACTACCGGATTACGGCGAGTACTAAACACATTTCCTTAATAGAAGTGCTCGTTTACAATTAATTTTAAAAGAGTACAATCAGCAAGAATGCGATGCGAATGGTGGGCATATTGCATCAATTTTTGTACACGTTAGCTGAGATTCTTACGTGAAGTTTTGCAAGTATTCGAATGTCTAAGGCCAATATTTTTTCAAAATTTCTTTGGGACGCACATTTCATTGTCATTTTTGATGATTTCGAATCAATACGAATAAAATTAAAGCGAAAACAAACAATAATTTTATGAATTACTTGCTCTCTAGGCCGATTATGTTAAATGGAAAATAGACGTAGTTCTCAATGAACTCCGCAAACAGCAAATACTATATTTGCTTGTCGGGTGCCTCGATGGTCTAGTTGATAGTGTGCTAAACTTCAAATGCCGAGGCCTTGGGTTTGATTTCCACTAGAGACCTTGGGTGTTTTGTGGTTGTCTGATTATTGACATTAAATGATTAACTGAACTATAAAGAGAACCAGGGAATTATTATCCAGCAACTCTCGAGAAAAAGAAAATGACAAAGGTATATACACTGGTCATAAAAAGCAAAATTTCAAAAATTAAAATTCGACGCACACTACCTCTCTTTCCTTTCTCTTATAACAGTATTTCTGTTATTCTGTTAACAGAATATACTGCATGACTACGAATTCATCTCCTGCGTGTTCTGGCAACTTCTAGAACATTACTGTTGTTTTGTTATTGTAATTTTCTATATCCAGTGGTGTTTCTGTGAAGGTTTTTAATTATAAATTGATCTCTGTTTATAGCTATTCTCCTAGAGTCTTTGTTGTTTATTAATTATTTATTTAAAATTCCATTAAAACAGATGAACGTATGGAGCCCATGGCGTCATAGAATATTTGCTTGTTTTAATTTAAGTTTTTATTTATTTAAACTTTTTTAAATAAATAAATGTTTATAGAAATATTTTATTATTATTATTATTACTGTTATTTACACATGTTTTTTTTCCCAACCATAATTTTTATTTGTCCTGTCCTGTCCTGTCCTGTCCTGCCTTGTCCTTCTTTTTTATTGTTTTTCCTCTTTGTCCTGCATCCTGTTGTTTTACTTCATAAATTACATTCTAAATACACCATGTAATTCATTTGAAATGTATGTTATTGCAACACACACACATACGAGTACATATGTATGTGTAAAAGGAGTGTCATTGTAATTATTGTTGCAGCGATAATAACAATTATAATAAACGATTAAACAATATTTTGTTGACGCCACACAAGACGAACAATAACGACAGTTGTAGTTGCAATTGTAGTTGCAGTTGGAGTTTAATAGAGTCACAGTCAATAGACATAAATTCTCGCACTGACATTACTGTGAGAGGTGGCCATAAATTATGGAAACAAAAAAAAGAAAAAATTCTGTCATACTCAGCATGAAACACAAAAAAAAAGTGATAAAATATGTATTGTGGTAATATTTTTAATCATTTTTAAATTAAAATTGTTTTTGAAATATGATCTCAACATCTCTCATTCATTTTTTTGATTGTTTTTTTTTTTAAGCCAGAGCCAGAGTAATTGAAAAACGCAAGTGGATAAGCACTTTTGCCATTTAATATCAAATATAATAGCGCTGTGGTGCCTATTATCGCTAAAGATTTATGGATTATTAAGCCTCTAACAGGGTCAAATTACTAATCACCACAGTAGAAGTGAGACTCACAAATTTAGTCCATAATAAAGCGCATTGCTGTTTATTGCAAAAAACCCTTTAAAATAATTATTGGAGGGGGTCTAGGATAAGTTTTATTGCCGCTATTATTGACCGTATTGCTCAATGTTTGAGTGCGCGATTATATTATCATTTTGACGACCTTGTCTGTGTTGTCATTTCTCCCATCGCTTCTCTAAGCTTCTAAGCAAGAGAATGTTCATCTGTTCGCGGAACACTTGGTCAAGCTGGTTGTAGAAACCAACATCAACCTTTCTAATGATTTGAGCATGGGACGATTATCAATTCGCCATTGTCTAGTAGGTAGTATGTTGCCTTATTAGACGTAAGGTCTCAGTTCAAATCCCAGGTCAGACATCACCAACAAAACAAAATATGAAAAATTATTTCTTTGGCTACTTTCTCTCTGTAGAGTTCTGGCAAAAATTCTGAGAATAAATAAAATTGCCAAGCAAAAGTCTCTCAAAACACTGTTGTTCGGAGTCGACTTTAAACTGTAGGTCCCGCCATTTATAGATAAAATTGACACACAGCATAAATGGAGTGTGGAGCTACGTCGTAAACCTGATTCAAGGTTTGTAATGACTAATTATGTATGTATATGTATATGTAATGGGTGATTTTTTAAGAGCTATAGGAAAATTTTTCAAAAAAAAACACATAAAATTCAGAAAAATGCATGAAATCTTTATTTGAATCGATAGTACGGTTCATATAATTTAATGTTTGAAGATTATTTCATGCAAATGTTGACCGCGACTGCGCCTCAAATGGTCCATCCGCTTAGTCCAATTTTGGCATACTCTTTCCAAAATTTCGGATGGTATCTCACGAATAAATGCTTCAATGTTGTCTTCCAATGCGTCAATTGAAGCGAGCTTGTCTGTATAGACATGAGCTTTAACACAATATCTAGGCGGCCAATTGACCGGTCCCGAACGTGAAATAAAAAGTTCACCGAACTCGCCTCTCAATAAGTCCATTGTTACGCGTGCTGTGTGGCATGTGGCACCGTCTTGTTGAAACCACATGTCATGCAAGTCAAGCTCTTGCATTTTGGTCAAAAAAAGTTGGATATCATCTCACGGTAGCGGTCACCATTCACAGTTACGTATTACGATTCGCAGCATCTTTGAAGAAGTACGGTCCAATGATGCCACCAGCCCATAAACCGCACCAAACTGTGACTTGTTTTGGATGCATTGGTAGCTTTTGCAATGGTTCTGGCCAAAATCGACAATTCTGCTTATTTACGTATCCATTGAGCCTAAAATGAGCTTCGTCGCTGAACACAATTTTTCGATAAAGAAGTGGATCTTCGGCCAACTTTCCAAGAGCCCATTCACCAAAAATTCTTCGTTGCGGTAGGTAGTTCGGCTTCAATTCTTGCACCAGCTGTATTTTGAAAGGCTTCACGCCTAAATCCTTCCGCAAAATTTTCCACGTTGTTGAGTAACAGAGGCCCAATTGCTGCGAACGGCGACGAATCGATAATTGATGGTCATCATTAACACTGGCCGATACAGCTGCGATATTTTCTTCAGTTCGCACTCTACGTAAGCGTGTTGGTGGTTTAATGTTCAACAATGTAAATTTGGTGCGAAATTTAGTCACAATAGCCCGAATAGCCGCTTCAGTGGGTCGATTGAACTGACCATACAATGGAAGAAGCGCGCGATGTACTTTCTTAACAGAGCACGCATTTTGATAATAAAATTCAATGATTTGTAAGCGTTGTTCGTTTGTAAGACGATTCATGGTTAAATTACAGACCAAACTGAAGATGTTTGACAGTGAAACAAAACACGAAACGTGCGTGAGCTGTTTAAACCAGTGTTGCCAAATAGATAATAGCTAAAAAATCAGCCGTTATTACCTATCATTAGCAAGATTCCCAGCTTGAATCAATGTTGTGTAAAACAAGTTTATTAAAAACGTAAAAATTGTCACCGCAGCAGAGCTCTCTCACCACGAAACTAAACTTTAGTGCACAGTAGTGCAAGCGGTCTCCGTAGTTTTGTAGTTAAAATTCTAAACAGAATTTATACAGCGACTCCTGTAAACCGCTAGAGTTTCCGTAATGAAAGTCACAAGTATTCTGGTATATCTGCCATTACATACGCTAATGTCTGGTATGTGAAGATATTGCTGCAAGCCTGTTCTGCTAAACGATATTGACAACCAAGAAAAATGAAGTTGACCTCATGAAAAAAGCAAGAAGCTTTGGAAAAAATTTAAGATGTCTTAGGTACTAATCAGGTTGTCGCTGTAGGCTAGTTTGTAGTGTGTTGGCTTATTAGATGTGAGGCCACTGTTCAAATGCCAGGTCAGACATTTTCAGCAAAACTAAATGTATGAAAAAGTATTTCTTCGGCGACTGTCTGTCTGCAGATTTCTCACAAAAATTTGCTAAGAAAATTTTCACAAAAATCTGTCGTTCAGAGTCGAC
This sequence comes from Sarcophaga subvicina, assembly GCA_936449025.2. NCBI lineage: Eukaryota > Metazoa > Arthropoda > Insecta > Diptera > Sarcophagidae > Sarcophaga > Sarcophaga subvicina. Next base: position 89,034,325 of record OW388081.2, on the reverse strand, counting down.
TTTAAGCTGTAGGTCCCGCCACTCATGTATAAAATTAACGCACACAACATATGTAAGTAGTGTGAGAAGCTAGATCGTAATCCTGAATGAAGGATTGTAATGACCAATGTATGTATGTGTTTTTTTTTTGTCTTGAGCCGGAGGTGGGAATCTTCGAAAGACACTTTTGTTCCAACAAAAGAGTGCACGATTCACCATCACTGGTGCCTACGTACTAAACCCACCCCCAACACACTTCAACAACTCTCCCCCCGCGGGACTACCGTAAGGTATTACTTCGCGGAGGGCTGGTTAGCTTGAAAGCCTTATCACATTAATTTAAATTTCGCCTCCGTTCCTCCAGCCTTCGGAGTTCTATCATTACTTCAGCCATTCTCTGACTATATTGACTCCATAGAATTCTACAGTTCAACAGCTCTTCTATTAGCCGGTTTGGTCCAAAATTCGTTTCTCCCGGCCATCTAAATCTGGGACAGCATGTTAAAATATGCTCCGCATCTTCCTCTTCATCTGCACAGTTTGGGCATATAGGAGTAGTGTCATGACTAAATATGTGCAGGTACTTTCTGAAGCACCCATGACTAGTTAGGAACTGGGTCACGTAGTAGTTCAACTCGCAATGTCCGTTCTTCATCCAAAGGGTTACATCAGGGACAAGACGAAATGTCCATCTTCCCTTTAAACTGCTCTCCCATCGTGACTGCCATTTGTGCATGGAAGTCGTTCGTTCCTCCGCTTTTATAGCCGCTATTTGTCCCGGGTACTCGATACGGCGAAGGTATATCCTTCTCATCTCATCCGCCAGTATATCTATTGGTATTGTCTTTGCCAATACCAAAACTGCTTCATCAGACACTGTCCTGAAGCCACTTATCCGTCTAATCGCGCTTAGACGATACACCGAGGACAGTATCCTCCTCGTCGTCCCCACTGAGAGTGCCTCCGACCATATTGGGCAAGCATACAGCACTATCGACGTTACTACCGCCGAAATTATTCTCCTTTTAAATGGACCTGGTCCTCCAATGTATTCACGTGCACGATGTATTTCACGTACTCCTTGAAGTTCTACCTGTCGTCGATAATCACTCACAGGTATTTTATCGCCCTCTTCGATTCGATCGAACGGTCACTTCCATCTTCTCCACTATCTTCCGGCCGCTTATCAAGACGGCCTCCGTTTTATGTGCAGCAAGTGTCAAACCTGCCTCATCCAGCCATGCTCCAACATTTCGAATCGCTGTGTTGGTTTTCTCCTCTATTTCTCCTACCGTTTTAGCTACTGAGACTATGGCAATGTCATCTGCAAAGCCCACACTTGTAGTCCCGCTTGACAATTGCAGTCGAAGTACTCCATCGTACATAATGTTCCATAGTAGTGGCCCAAGTACAGAGCTCTGCGGGACTCCCGACGTCACTACGTATTCCTGCTCTCCTTCATCCGTTAGGTATATTAGCTTTCTGTCCTGAAGGTAATTATTCAGAATCTCCATTAAGTATGCCGGCGTAGCCATGTTAAAGAGGCCGAGTTGAACGCGTTTCTAACGTCAAGTGTATGTATGTATGTATGTATGTATGTATGTATGTATGTATGTATGTATGTATGTATGTATGTATGTTTGTATGTATAGTTAATAATCATACAACGAAAAGCCTGTTCAACAACTCAAATTTGTCTGTCAATCTGTATATGAGCGGTAAGGTTTTAATACAAAACCTTAATAACTTAAGGTAGGCTACTCAAGCAGTTGCCTTATGTAGCTGCCATTTTCTGCAGTAATGTCCCGAATCACATCAATATGAACAGTTTTAGCAGTGGAGACAATAGATTAGTGTCTTCTTCTTATATCTGCAATATTAAATATAGCGGCTCTATCCAAACATTTACTATGATTGGCGGCTACAATGTTCAATTATTTGCGTCATAAGTGGACTTTACTTTTTTAATACAGTGGGCCCAAGCAGGCAGTTCACTTAAGACACATTTTTTCTAAGGATATAGGAATTGTGTTTACATATTCGTTTATCCTTCGTTAAGTACTTGACAATCCCTGTATGTTTTTTGTAACAAAGCATTACTAAATTTCGTTTGTAAAATTTAATGGCTTCTTAAAGTCTTGTTAAAGGGTGAGTTACTAAAAAAAGACACAAAACGAATAAATCTCTTAGACTCAGCACACTTAAAGGCCATTAAAATAAGAGTGCTTAGCATGGTTAATAAACTTTATTTTGTTAAAAAACAAACAAACAAACAACAAAAAACAGCAGACAATATATTAAATTGGCAATTCCCCGAACAATGAAAAATGGCTGTTGGAAAATCCAAAAAATGATGAAATAAGTGTTTCTGGCTAGACATAGTTAATAGTGGGAGGCGGTAAGAAACATGCTACAGAATGAAAAAAATGAAAAAATTCAAGAGAAAAACATGAAAAGGAACAAACAATGGAACTTAAAGAGCTAATGTGGCATTAACGTGTCAAGAGTCAGTCAGACACAGATACACACACACACACTAAATATTGAGTGGTCAACACCTTGTTTTTAGTTGGCAGCAAACGTGCAACACTTTTTAAAAACTTTTCTTTTTTTTTTTTTTGTTGGATTTTTGAAGTGACCACCCACTGGTAAGTGATGGAAAATTATGGGAAAACAAAACCAAGAGAATGAATGGAATTTAATGTGTTTAATCAAGAATGAATGCACGCACATTATACATCAGCTTTATCATCAACCTCATCATCATCATTATCATCAACATCATTTGCAGTGACTGTGTGTTATTGTTATTATTATAGTGATGTTGCCACTTGCCACATCCATATGTATGTCTACTGTTGCTGTTGCTGGTGTAGCTGTTGCTATTGCTGTCATTGACTGACGCTGATGACCAGCGTGTGACTGTGTCATGTTTAACAAACACACTTGTGGCCCAAGTACTTGCTGTAAACATCATTAAATGGACACTTTTTTCCATCCTTTTTTTTTTAAAGTAAATTAAGCCTTTCCTTCTACCCTACCTCCCTCCTTCCATCACTTAACACAATGTATTGTTGAATCAAAAAGGCGTGACATTAAAAACAAACACTCTGCTCTTCGAAAACAAAAGGGTTTTAAAAATGTTTGCTTGGCAAACAAATAATTAAATTGAACATCGAACGTTATAATGTATGTATGTATGTATGTATGTGTGCGTGTGCTAACAAGGGATTTTTTTTCATAAAATAAACGAAATTGGCCATTAAAATAGAATTTAGTATGGCATTTACAATCAAGTTCAATGCGTTTAAAATGTTTATTCAGCAGAAGTTAAATGTTTAAACATGTTCAATGAACTCTAAAAATAAAAATTTCGAAATTTTCTAAACATTTTACATTCTTTACAGGGAAGCCTCGTAATACAAAACAAACAACAATTTTTTTAACACCTTTAAAGCATGCAAGCAGCAACATAAAATCAATGATGACCCTCTCTCTTAAACGCTTTCAATTAATTTTAATTAAAAATTAACTTCTTTGGAGGAGGAAAAAAAAAATAAAATTTAAGGGGAGTCCTTACATATTGAAAGGAGTTTCTGTTTAAAAGCGAAATTATTATGCTTTGGCACGATAATGACATTGTAATGATTCATTAAATGTGAACAAGGGGGGAGGAATTTAATAAAATTACACTTAATGACTCATAGCTAATAGAAATATATGTGTTTTGTACATTAAAGCATAACCGCTTTTATTAAGCTAAGTTTGTGAGCTTATGAGTGAGTCTAACTAAGTTTTTTTTGACAGTTCGACACTTTACATACATAATTGGTCATTACAACCCTTCAGTCAGGATTACGACCTAGTTTCTCACACCACTTATATTGTGTGTGTTAATTTTACACATGAGTGGTGGGACCTACAGCTTAAAGTCGACTCCGAACGAAAGATTTTCGAGAAACTTTTCATAGCAATTTTATTTACTTTCAGAGTTTTTGCCAGAAATCTGCTGAGAGGAAGCCGCCGAAGAAATACCTTTTGTATTTTTGTTTTGATGTCTGGTCTGGGGCTCGAACCCTCACTTTACGTCTAATAAGTCAACACACTACCTACTAGACTACGGTGACTTCTAGTTCGACACTTTAGCACTTTGAAAAAATTTTTTTTAAATATTTCCGCACTTGAGTGTTTTTTCGATACAAACAAACTTACTTATTTCATTCTTCATTATAATCCTTTAGCCGGTATTACAGTCTAGCTTCTCAAATCACTCACGGTTCTGTGTGTCAATTTTATACACGAGTGGCGGGACCTACATTTTAAAGTCGACTCCGAATGTGTTGATTTTGTCACCTTTAGCATAGACTGCGTTCTTCGCTTTTAACAGATTGAAGTTCATATCCATATGATGGAGAACACTGCCTGTCGATTTAATTTTTTTGATTTAATTTCTCAGTGCTGGAGAATTCCACAATGAAAACATTAGGATTCACGGATAAATCGTGAATCACGGATGAATTAAATCGTTTTCTATTATTGGCTTTAGTCTAACTGATGATTGCAATGTACTCCAGGTTCCAAGGGATCCGCCTTTGCTTAAGTGCCGGAAAAATCTTAATGCAATAACATGGCTATGTTGGGTAAACTGTCTGGCGATGAGGGTAAGCTTGTCTCTGATAGGGTAGCTAAGGCAAGTACATATCTATCAATTGCGGACTTTGAAGGCAGGATTGCTGTGGTTCGCCTCTCTGAAAACTAGGGTGTATTATAAGCTATGTCGTAATCCTGACTGAAGGATTATAATGATCAAATATGTCTGTATGTATGTATGTACGAGTAAGTATATCAGGCGCTACGAACGATTTCAAATGAAAAACGAAGCGGTTAACAACCAATCTTGAGACATACATATCTTTCCACTGTGTTATCACTAATCACTTTGATCAGAACTAATAGACGCGAGTGTTATAGCTGGGTTCTGGGGTTTGAACCGTGGTCTACTAGGCTACAGCGACGAGTTGCTCTCTGCAGATTTCTGGCAAAAACTCTGAGAATAAAAAAAATTTATCTTTCGGAGTCGACTTTAAACTGTAGTATGTGGACATCGGTATGATCTTTAGCTGGAGTGTGACTAGAATAAATGCACAGTAGTTTCATTCCTGTTACTGATAAGGATTAATCTTGCGCCATGCACTTTAATGATCCCTATTAAATAGGCACTGTATGTATCCACAGGCTCATTTAGTTACTACAGGTTGAGGTGAAGTCCTTATGCCATTATGGTGTGAATATGAATCGTGTCCGTATACGACCTCAACTCATTAGATACATAAAATACATAATTGGTCAAACCTTTAGTCAGGTTTACGACCTAGTTTCTCACACCACTGATGTTGTGTGTGTTAATTTTATACATGAGTGGCGAGGCGTACAGTTTAAAGTCGAATCCGAATGACAGATTTTTGAGAAACTTTTCATGGCAATCTTTAGTTTACTCTCAAAGTTTTAGTCAGAAATCTGCTGAGAGGAAGTCGCCAAAGAAATACTTTTTGTATTTTGTTTTGATGCCTGGCCTGGGACTCGAACCCTGGCTTTACGTGTAATAAGCCAACACACTACCTACTAGACTACAGCGATTTCAAGCATAAGAATACTATAACTTAGCGCTTTTATTAAGCTGAGTTATTAATTAATGAGTAAGTCCAAGTTTTTTTAGATAGTTCGACACTTTAGCACTTTGAAAAATTTTTTTTTTAAATATTTATGCAATTGAGTGCTTACAAATAAACTTACTTACTTCCCTCATTGTTTATTACGACCTTTTAGTCAGGATTACAAACTAGCTTCATACACCACTCATGCTTGTGTGTGTGTCAATTTTATGCATGAGTGGCAGAACCTACAGTTAAAAGTCGACTCCAAATGACAAATTTTTGAGAAACTTTTCCATGACAAATTTTATTTTACTTTTAGAGTTTTTGCCAGAAGACTGGAAGAGGAAGTTGCAGAAGAAATATTTTTTTCATATTTCATTATGTTCGTGATGTCTGACCTGGGGTTTGAACCAAGAACTCGTGTCTAATAAGACAATACAGTACATACTTCATTCTGACGACTTCAGGGTCTTAATTTCTGACCAAAATATTAATCTTGACAACAATCAGCCTGCCCTCGTCTTTATGTGAAGGGTTATTTAGTGTGGTAGTAAACATAACTCTGAGATCATAAGGTTTACTGATCTGTGATGCACTTTGATTAACTCTGATCGAGGCAGTGGTTGTCTGTTCACTTGATTTTTTCATTTTTCGCAAAAACTGCTTTTTTCGCTTTTAATAGATTGAAGTTCATATCCATAGGGTGTTGAACACTGCCTGTCGATCTCATTTTTTGCCATACATTTTTTCATGCTGGAGAGTAGAAACCCCACAATGACAGCATTGGGATTGACAGATAAATTTGAACCAACATGGAGAATTTAAATCAATTTCTATTGTTAGCTTCATGATAGCGGATGATTGTGAAGTAGTCCAAGTAGTATATGCTTCAATATATGGGCCTTACATTAGAAAGTGCCAGACAGATGTGCGAAGGCTAAAAACAATTTAATAACACCACGTCCACAATGGGTAATAAGGCTGGCGATGAGGGTAAGCTTTTCGCAGACAGGGTAGCTAATCTTTCAAGTATAAATCTATCAATTGTGTACGCATGGCATAGCTGCCCATGTGAAAAATCTAATTCCTCTGCTCAAAGACATTAAAGGAGCCTGCAATTACGTGGAGGTGTATGAAATTATCAAAATCTTCCTCGGTTACTGTCTAGTGCTAAATACTATTGAGGCAGCTTGAATGCAATGTGTATATGGACGGTGGCATGGTCTTTAGTTTGAGTGTCACTAGAATAAATGCACAATCGTTTTATTCCTTTATTGAACCTGTACAGTTCATTAGAACTCACTGAGATCTGTGTGAAATGGATACTGTATACATCAATGAGCTCATATGGATACTACAGGTTGATCTGATGCCGTAATGTCAGTATGGTGTGAATATGAATCGTGTCCGTCTACGACCTGAAGTCATTTCTGACTATGATTCAATCATTCTGCTGCCCTAAGGCAGACACTTACTTAAGAAATCCTTTGTGTACTCAATCGATACTTTAAACACGGCATTGGATGGGTTACCGTTGATGTCCAATAGGAATTTTGATGACAAATATTCTTGACGACGTTAACATAATGGGTTCAATTATGCAGGACTCGAATAATGATTATAAAACTCTTTTTATTTCTCTTCTATCCAACGTACCGAATATGAAATTTTGTTCTGGAAAAGATTCTATTACTGTGTGATACATTTCAGTAAATAATGTTCAATGATTGACGGCAAAAACTTTTTTCAGTAGATTTGTTGATTAAAAACTTCGTATAGGAATGCATGTAACTACCCTCTTTTACAAAGGCTATGCATTGGAAGGTACAAAACTGTTCACTGCCTTTTATTCTACCTGATATTTTCAATTAAAATAAAAAAGAATGTAAAACTGCTCTCCTCCACACATGCATTTTGTGAGTCACTACCAATTACGTGGCGTAATCAAATACGATCATGTTGCCATTAATTTATTTACAGGGTCTCTATTTGTGGTGCGCTTTGTGTTGCACATTTAAAATGTTCGATTACTTTTGTTCATGTTCTGTCTGTTTCCCCCCTTTACTCCCCTTAACATTATACCACACACAAGCACAATAAGTGCCTACAGAAATTAATTGAAATGAATGAATTGAAATTGGAATGTGAATGTGAATGTGGTTTCTACATGTGGCAATAATTTGAATTTCCCATGTAATAAAATACGCACAAGCATCAGAACAACAAGCATAACAATATTCCAATGCCACTTGCTTACCCCATCAAAAACTTTGTGGAAAAGGAGGGGAGGAGGCCTTTGCCACAAAAAGCCTTCACAAATGTAGTTGAAGTGCAAAACGAAAAAAAAGTGAAGCAAAGGAGTGAAGAAAAAGAAAGATGAAAAACAGCAGCAGCAGCAGCAGCAGCAGCAATTTTCATTTCTGTCATTTGTGTCATGTATCATTGAGTATTTACTGCGTGCATTGTTGTGTCATGTGTATTGCTTTCTTCTTTTCTTCCCCCTTTTTTTTTCTTTGTAATATTTGTTGCATGGTTGAAAATGTTATTGTCTGCATATGTATGTGTTTAAAAGTGCTTGTATTTGAATCTTTATTTATCACTCATTGTCAGTGATGCTGTTAAAATATATTTTGACATGTGCTTCCTTTCATTCCTTTGCTTCAGCATTGCTTGTTAATATCAAACATTTTTGCATTCCTTTGGAACACAACGAAAAACAACGACAATAACAACAGAAATAAAAAATGTTGCACGTTGTGGCGCTGTATTATAACTGATGGCGCTCACCCTCAACTTTACTTTTTTTGTCTCCGTTTTTTTTGTTTTTTTTTGTTTTGTTTTGTTCTCTCCTCACATGGTTTACCAACATGTGTTCAACAACATCACAGAAGGCATGAACGAAAGCATGAATGAAAAAAATCTCTGTGTGTCTGTGTCAGTGCCCATGTCAGACTGTGTGCATGTGCATGTGTGTATGTGTGTAGAGAGAGAACATATTTTGATGGTTTTGTAATGAAGTTTTGACATTTGTCTTGTACACTCACACACATGCATTCATGCAATAAAAATAATAACCAGGCTGTTTTGCTTCTTTGCCTGCCTGCCTGCCTGTCATGCAATGCCATTCATATGGAATTTATGCAACATTTTTTTCGATCAACAACATTACAACATTATTCTTAACACTTGATATTCTTCTTGTTGTTGTTGTCGTTGTTATTCTTGTTGTTATTATACCGCTGCTTGTTCCGTTATGATGTTATTGTTTATGGTAGTTGAAGTTTATTTTTCATATTTTGCTTCACCCCCGTTTTTTTATACGTACTTTTTATTGTGTGCTCTCCCATAAACTCGGGAATATGAGACTGTGAAGTACAAGCATTACGTTGTTGTTAGTTGTATAAATAAACGTAAATACTAAGATACCCTACACTGTTAGAAGACAGCGCAGATAGAAGATTAGGATAGATGCATGGCATTAATGTGGCAGCTACAAAAAGAGGAGACTTAATTCTCTTTTTTCTCAGAGAGTACCTCTGGCCTAACTTAAGTGGTTATGAAATCGAATGTCTACACTAGGGCTGCTATGTCAGAAGAAATGTATTTCAGCCGGCATTACTCATACTGACGCAGTGTATGTTGCATAGTTTTCTGCTTGGATTTGTGAATCCAACTCATCTTCGTGAATCCAACTCCAGCAAACGTTTTGAACAAGAAGTTTAAGTCACCGCTCATATGTCTGATCACACAGTGCTCCGTTTACAAAACTTTATTTTTTTATCGTTCCTGTAATCTTATCTAGACTAGAAGAGACTTGCAGATCTCATAGATTAAACATTTCCATTCACATTATTTCTGGATCTTTTGTAAATAATGCACGAAATTTCTATCAAGGAAATATACATGTCAGCTCACTTGATGTTCTCTAAACTACAGAAATGTTGAACGCTGTGTTTGTATTCCTTTTAGTCCTACTTGTCAGCAACATTTTACGTTTAATACGGGTTGTAAGACCTATTTAGTATATCCGTCCGTTGATAGTTGAGCATGCAAACCTCTGTGTTTTGGGCGAATTGAAAGTGCTATTGTGAATGAACTGTGCTCATACGATATGAATCAAACAAACGATCCAATTACTACGTAAAAATACACAAAGATTTCTATCTTCATTGCTTTCAATTTAACATCGTAGGTTTGATTTGCCCATTTTCATTGCTTTTAGAGAGATTAGCAGTCAAGTAAACTGTTTAACTAAGAAAGCATTGAGTTTTAAAGGCCGTCTGTATTCAGATCATGCCTAATAATTGATATCACATGATACCTGATGACTGATCACAAAATTTAATAATTTTTTGAGGACAGATTTTCATCAAATGGCTTATCAAACGTCATAATCTAGGAATATAATTGTATTGCAAATGAACAACGCTTGCAAATCATTGAATTTTATTATCAAAATGCGTGCTCTGTTAAGAAAGTTTATCGCGCGCTTCTTCCATTTTATGGTCAGTTTAACCGACCCACTGAAACGGCTATTCGGGCTATTGTGACTAAATTTCTTACCAAATTTACATTGTTGAACATTAAGCCACCAACACGCTTACGTAGAGTGCGAACTGAAGAAAATATCGCAGCTGTATCGGCCAGTGTTAATGATGACCATCAATTATCGATTCGTCGCCGTTCGCAGCAATTGGGCCTGTGTTACTCAACAACGTGGAAAATTTTGCGAAAGGATTTAGGTGTAAAGCCTTTCAAAATACATACTGGTGCAAGAATTGAAGCCGAACGATCTACCGCAACGCAGAATTTTTGGTGAATGGGCTCTTGGAAAGTTGGCCGAAGATCCACTTCTTTATCGAAAAATTGTGTGTTCAGCGACGAAGCTCATTTTTGGCTTAATGGATACGTAAATAAGCAGAATTGTCGATTTTGGAGCGAAGATCAGCCAGAAGCATTGCAAAAGCTACCAATGCATCCAGAAAAAGTCACAGTTTAGTGAGGTTTATGGGCTGCTGGCATCATTGGACCGTACTTCTTCAAAGATGCTGCGAATCGTAACGTAACTGTGAATGGTGAGAGCTACCGTGAGATGATATGCAACTGTTTTTTGCCCAAAATGCAAGAGCTTGACTTGCATGATATGTGGTTTTTACAAGACGGTGCCACATGCAACACAGCACGCGTAACAATGGATGCGATGCGATTAACGCCTTTAGACTATTTTTTGTGGGGCTATGATAAAGCTCATGTCTATATAGACAAGTCCGCTTCAATTGATGCATTGGAAGACAACATTGAAGAATTTATTCGTGAGATACTGGCCGAAATGTTGGAAAGTGTATGGCAAAATTGGACTAAGCGGATGGACCATTTGAGGCGCAGTCGCGGTCAACATTTGCATGAAATAATCGTCAAACATTATATTATTTGGACCGTACTATCGATTCAAATAAAGATTTCATGCATTTTTCTGAATTTTATGTGTTTTTTTTTTGAAAAATTTTCCTATACCTCTTAAAAAATCACCCATTAATACCACAAGTGCCAAGTTGTTTATAAAATTCTATAAACAACATGGTCAGGATGTCCGAAAATTTAGTGAACTACGCTCTATTTTGAGTGTCTCTTTGCCAAAGAGGTGATCTAATCACTCATCTTACAGTTTATGTGCTTCAGAAACTTAAATTTTGTTTGCTATCTCAAAAACAATGATGTTCATGGTTTGTTACTATGAACGCCAAGCTAAAGAGGGCCCTTTTTGATAGACAACAAGCAGTTTGTATGCGACAACTTTTAAATTTCGCAAAAAAAGTCTCCAATTTTTTTCTCTACTTAAGATATCATTTTCTATGAGACGTATAGTCAGAGTGTTTATTAGAAAACATTCAAAGAAATATATTCAGCAGGTAAAGTAATTATTAAACGCTTATTGTTTATATTTCATTTCAATTTCTTGGTATGCTGAACATTCAATAAGATTTCTGGTTAATTAAAGAAACTAATGCCCTGGCACTAGTAGAAAGTGGATTGCAGGGTTTCATAGATTCGGTGTAAGTCTTTCTTTTTCACCTCTTTTTCAGATTCTTTATTTCTTGTTTTTTTTTATTAAAAACAAATAAAAATATGCAAGAGATCTATTTTGTATGTTGAATGTTGTACGAGTATGTTGTCATGTTGCAGTGTCGGTTCCCCAGTGTTTTGCGAATGGAAATGATAATTTTCAAACCGATAACAACAGCTGAAACTGAAAAACAACAACAAATGAAATGCAACATGTTCCTCAAGTTGTACAAGGAAAATATAATTATTGAAAGTGTTACTCAAGCCCAGTTGTAATTTGATTTGAATGTTAAGAGAGTGTGTAAAAAAAATAATTCATAAATATGCTCCTTAAGCATTCGTTTAAAAAGTTTTAAAAGTTCCTAAAATGTAAGACAACAAGGGCGGGATATCTGCGAAACTTTTCATGGCAATTTTTGCTAGAAGTCTGCTGAGAGGAAGCCGTTGAGGAAATGTTTTTTGTTTGTTAAATTTCGTTTTGTTGGTGAAGTCTGACCTGGGGTTTGAACCGTAGTCCTACGTCTAATAAGACAACGCACTAGCTACTAGACTACGGCGACTTCAAGTTGTCCCTATAATGACTCCTAAACTCTGTTGAATTCAGCAGCCTTAGGATGCTGTATGGCGTCAGTTGTCCTAGCTCTGCCCATTACCTGATAAGCTTCCAAGTGTTTTCTGAAATACTTGAAAGCGGTATAGAGTCCAACTACATATTCGATGTAAGATATGCCCCTCTCACCACATAATCTTTATATTGTGCTTGAAATTTCTGTTCTGTACAACTGTTCCTTAAGCCTACAGTGGCCCGATAGAGGGGCGGTTACTTTACTTAAGCTATTAGCGGATATTCTGATGTAAGACTTTATTCTCTCCGCACCTTAATTATCTATCAAAAGTTTGGATAGTCAAACTTGTCTGGAGAGTTTTCCAAACTGTTCTTAACATTCAACAGAGCGATACTAGTCACATTAGCTATGTGGATTCTCTTCTCCTTTTTAACTCCTCTGCCATATTCATCCAGTCTAGACAGTCCCCTACTTATTTAGCGGCACTGTACAAATCTTGAATCATAGGAGCTAAGGGCCCGGATTGATTGTCGTATGTATTGTAACTGGTAGCAGGCTGGACTGCGACCTGACCGGAGGCTTATTTCTGGTACTATGGATATCGGGTGCCCCAGAGACTCTTCTCTGCCTGGCTACGACGAGGTGCCCTTATGGGAGCAACATGGTGATTGTGTTATGAACCCATAACGCGGGGAGGGCTCAAGCTCGTTGTGGCGTTACACTCATAACCATTGTCAAAATCAAAATCTCTGGTAGACTTACCATGAAGCTGCATCATTGTGCGTGTGGGGGCTTTGGTAGGCGCACTGTTTCCACCCGTGCTTAGAGCACCGTGCCATTATGTTGTCTCATCATGACGATACTCAGGCTAAGCCCTGGACTAACGTTGTATGTATTGGATCACTCCCTCTGTACCTTTTTCCCTAAGTTGAACTAAACAGATCATCTGATCACATACTCTGCCGCATAGAAAATTCTTTTGAGCACCTTTAAAACTGTACTACCTTTCAACATGTCATTTTCTGTCATCAACTGTCACTGTCATCGATCTTTTCTCGCCTCAAACATGAGCAATTATTTTGAGAGCGAAATATATGTCGCCAGTGAATATGAAGAAAGATCGTACAATAGCTTACGAATTCAGTACTGGGACTAAATTTGTTCGTCACTGTACGAACGTTGCACAATAAAAGCCTTAGATTTGCTGCTTATTTAAGATATACGCCCTGTGGTATTAAAGTTTAAAGATTAAAAAAAACACGTTTTTAGTCTTATAGAACTTATGTTGTAAGATTACTTTTGTCATGCACTATTAATAAAAAATAAAACTTCAAAGTGTTGCCTGTAACAGAAACATATTCTTGGATTTTTTTTTTTGTATTCCATTTGCAATTCGTATAAAATATTAAAAGAATCATACGAACATGCAATTTTAATGAATCTCTTGTAAATACACATACACGTACACATACACGTACAAAGGGTATAAATATTTATATTAAAATGTTGTGAGTGTATGTGTACATAAACATACATGTATTAAAAAAAATGTACACAAATGGTTGCATGGATAGTGGCAAGATTAAACTGTTATATTTCGGTTCTTATCCCAGATTTCATCAAAAGGATGAAAATGCAGATCACAGATGCAAATGCTTCAGCTGTTATGGGCCATCACACACACACACACACACACACACACACACAAACAGAGAAAACTTGCCACTCAAAAATAAGAAAGAAACACGACAGATAAAAACAGGGGAGCTAGCAAATATACTTTTAAAACCCCTGACCTGTATTTAAAGACCACAGGAATAAAAAAGTACACAGGTTAACCGACTATTATGGCAGAGATTGTAATTAAAAAAATGTATTTAAATTGGGGTGAACGTTATGCTTAAACGGATGGTTTAATAAGAAATTCATTTCAGTATTAATACTCATATTTGCCATGTACGTACATCACCATGTTTTGTAAGAACAGGCAGGGAGTATTTTTAATAAGTTTTTCTGATGAAGAAAAATTTTTATTTTTTTTTTATATAAAAAAATGTAGAAAAATTGTGTTTTTTTTAATATAAAACATGTTTTATATTTTATCTCTTAAACAAAAAAAGAAAATCAAACTCTATTGGAACCGAGAAGCTATAGACAGCAAAAGCAAAACCTTTAAGCAACGACAACAGAAATAATAAAAATCAGGGGCTGCTACCAGTTTTCATTTTAATTCCACTTCTTCCACTCACTGCATGTAGTTTCTGTGCCACTGTTCTTCCTCTTCTTCTTTTTGCAAATTTATGTATACCCAGGGTATGAGTAAATGTCTCTTGTTACATTTTATCAACATTTTTAATGTTGCATTTGGAGAGAGACTGCTGTCATGTAGCAGAAGTGCCATGGGACCATTGTTTTTAATTTTCGTATTTCTTTACCAAGAAGTTGTTATATGACTTCACAAATTTTTTTTTTCTTTTGGGCACATCTTTCTTAATTTTGTTGAAGAAAACTTAATTCCAAGTTAAATCGAATATTTATTGTCTATGAAATTAAATTTAAAAATTTTTTTGGTTTTGTTGTAGAAGTCTTAAAAAAAATTATTTTATTTATAAAACAATATAAAAAAATCCAACACAAAATAATACGGTGTTCAGATATTCATATTCATTCTTTATTGCGTAGGTCGCAATAAACGTCATTATTGAGCTCAATATTTCATATAAAGTTTCAATTAATTATTGCGCAATAAATATGCAAATTGTTATAATATTGAGTAAAACTTAAAATGCAGCACTGTCATAAGTATGTTCAGGCCGCATATTACAATTATTCGAGCACTTTCTGTCGATATTTGACAACTCAAATGTCAACAACCACAAAAAAAAACAAAATAAAAACAAAGTTCTTTAAATAACCAGCTGTTTTGTTTACCAGCTGTCAAATGAATATTGAATAAGCAGTTGGACTGCGTATATTATTATGTCTGAACACTTAAAATATTGTACTCAATAAACCGAATATTGACTCAATAAAAGTACATATCTGAACATAGTATTATAGGCTGGGATACGATAGCCAAGGTATCAGCTTAGAAGACGTGTAAATAAAAGAATTTGATGTTCATTAATCGTTTGATTAATCACAATTTTACCCACTCTAAAACGGTCCCCATTATCCCATCAATTGATATTTGAAAACTTATTTTTCATTCATTCGAATTTCAATTCATTATTCAATGAATGTAAAGACAAAAGCGAAACTAATTGCCCCCATAATAAATCGTTTACTGAGAACCGTCAGCTTGATCGTAGAACTAAAGGAGGGAATAACTGACTCACATTAGCCCTTCACTACATCAGGCGTAACTAGTCCTGTATCGATAGTAAAAACGTATTTGCTTTCTTGGCTAATGAAAAATAGTTCTTTTGGCGACTTCCTCTCAGCAGACTTCTGGCTAAAACTCTGAGATTAAACAAAAATTGCCATGAAAAGTTTCTCAAAAAATCTGTCGTTAGGAGTCAATTTTAAGCTGTGGGACCCGCCTCTCATGTATAAAATTGACACACACAACATAAGTGGTCTGAGAACCCAGGCCGTAATCCTGACTAAAGGGTTGTAACGACCAATTATGTAAGTAAGTAAGTGGTACTGAGAACCTACAGCTTGGTCGTAGAACAAAGCGAGGGAATAACCTTATAAATAATGTAAATGACTGCCTCACATTAGTCCTTCACCATATCAGGCTTAACCACAAACTACAATGGTCCTGTATCGATGGAAAAATGTATTTACTTGCTTACCTAATTGGTCATAACAACACATTAGTCGGGATTTTAACTTAGCTTTTCACACCATCCATGTTGTGTGTGTGTTAATTTTATCCATGAGTGGCGGGACCTACAGTTAAAAGTCGACTACGAACTACACATTTTTTGAGAAACTTTTCATTTTAATTTTATTTTTACACTCAGAGTTTTTATCAGAAATCTGCTGTGAAGAAGTCGCCGCAGAACTATTTTTTTGAAATTTCGTTTTAATAAAGATGCGTGGCTGGAGTTTGAACCGTGGCCTCACGTCTAAAGCACTACCTTCTAGACTAAGGCGATTTACGGTGTTTAGGAGTCGCGAAATAATGACGAAAGTCTTGATTTCTTTATAATGAACAGGGACCTGAAGTCGCCGTCGTCTAGTAGGTAGTGTGTTGTCTTATCACATGTGAGGCCACGGTTCAAACCTCTGGTTAGACATCTCATGCAAAACAAAATACAAAAAAATATTTCTTCGGCAAAGTCCGCTCAGCAGATTTCCGGCAAAAACTCTTAGAGGAAATAGAATTTCTATGAAAAGTTCTCAAACATCTGTCGTTCGGAGTTGACTTTAAACTGTAGGTCCCGCCATTTATGTATGAAATTAACACAAACAGCATAAGTGGTGTGAGAAGGGTTGTAGCGACCAATTATGTATGTATGTATGAATATAGACACCCTTATTGTACCATGATTTGGGTCCATAAGAGGCTTTACATTTTCAAATCGTATTTAATTTAAATTTACCCCCAAAAAATTATGTTTTTCTTCCACTTCTTTATAAAATTTAAATTCGTGTTATTTGTTTGAACAAAACTCCATAATTTTTTTTGATTTATATCCTTCGTTTATATTTTTCTCTTCCCTTCCCATCTCTAACACTCCACTTGTTCTCCATCATCAATTAAATTAATTGTCGCGTTTTATTTCAAATTGTAATTTAATTTTAACATTTTGAAAACAATAAATAAAGGGCCACTCCTTTTAATTACAAACATTAAACGTGAGAAGTGCCCAGTGACCAGTAAACAGTAAAGCAAGTAACCACTGGAAGGTAAAGTTTTATCTCGTGGCACAAATATATGCTACGAGTAATAAAAAAAAACGGACAACAACAAACAAGTTGTAGTACTTGGTTGTGATTTGCAGTAAATGGAAAATTAAAAGGGAAAAGTGCTGTGAGAAAAAAATATCCTAAAAAAGCATCACTAATCTCTACAATTAATGGATGGTGCTACTGCTCCCCCATTAATAAATCAAAGAGGAGTAGGGAATATTTAAATACTCGACTCATAATGTAAACCAACCCCAACCCAACCAAACCAAATCAAACCCAACCGAAATTTTTTTTCCATCTATTGTACCTTAAAAAAAGGCAGACCAACTTTTTACAACTTTTGTTGTAATTCAAGGAGTTTAAGCTGCTGTTGTTGTTGTTGTTATAATTGTAATTTTCAATATGTAATCTGTTGAAGATTTTTTTGCATTTCTTTTTGCAGCATTTTTTTAAGTTTTCCTTTTTTAATATTATGTTGCATTAAAAGTAACAAGAAAAAAATCTGCTTTTTAATCAATGCGCTTTACGGTGCTCAATTCTAGGAAACGTACATAAATGTAGAAATACTTCTGCAGAGAATTATTTATTTTCTTATTGTTTTTGTTGTATGGAAAACTGCTGGTGTTTTCCTTCATTCATTTTATTATAAAAGGAAATATTGGAAATGAGATGTTGCAGGTAACTGTAGGAACTAAAAAGGAAAAAAAAAATAAGAAAGAGGAATAGATGAACTGGAATGTGAAATGTTAAAATGTTAAAATATTATGCATTTACCTGGACATATGCTCACTAAGCTGGTGAAGACAGGGTGACCAGTAAAATATAAATATCCTAAGGGAAATGCTAAATACTTTCATGGCAGAAGAATAAAATAATTTTTCAATTCTAATCACAAAGAGTTCATTTAGAATTGTAAAAAAAGGAACAATTGACCTGTACTAAAACTCTTTCAGAGACGAGTAAACTAAGAGAGCCAAAGGATAGGAAATTTCACTCTAGAATTCTAGGTTCTAAATGCTCTTTTGACATGGTATGTTTCATAGATCTGATCATAAGAAAGTTTGTTAAATTTTATTTGAAGGGCTTCATCTTTTACTATCCCTTAGACACCCTTACTTACTTACTTAATTGGTCATTACAATCCTTCCTTCAGGATTACAACCTAGCTTCTCACATCATCACCATGATGTGTGTGTTTAAAGTCGATTCCGAATGACAGTTTCTTGCGAAACTTTTTCATGGTAATCTTATTTACTCTCAGCTCTTTTGCAGGAAGACTGTTGGGAGACAGTCGCTGAAGAAATATTTTTGCATACATTTCGTTTTGTTGGAGATGACTGGGCATCCAACCACGATCGTAAGTCTACTAAGCCAACATACTGCCATATTTCAGGGCGGAAATCACCCTGTGGGACTGATCGTGAGCTGGAGAGCTAATTTCCGCGGAGTTTTTTGTCAATCTAATATAAGTTACTGGCCACAGGGATTACGGCGTAATTATGTAACTGCTGTGTATCACGCACTCACTGTAGTCTAGTAGGTTGGCTTATTAGACATAAAGCCAGGGTTCGAGCCCCAGGCTAGACATCAAAATAAAATACAAAAAGTATTTCTTCGGCGACTTCCTCTCAGCAGATTTCTGGCAAAAACTCTGAGGGTAAAAATAAAATTGCCATGAAAAGTTTCTCAAAAATCTGTCGTTCGGAGTCGACTTTAAACTGTAGGTCCCGCCACTCATGTAAAAAATTAACACACACAACATAAGTGGTGTGAGAAACTAGGTCGTAATCCTGACTGAAGAGTTGTAATGACCAATTATGTATGTATGTATGTGCAGCATGCATGAATAATTGTTCGCTGACATCTTCTGGTTTGAAGAAGAATCTTTTTTTCCTTGCCTAGATTGAATAAGAAACGTATCACTCAACTGCTTAAATTTAATCGTAGCGTTATCTCAGTCACAGCATCTCTTCTCATGGTTCATTGCGTAACGGATAAGTCAAAGAGCATTCTGTGCCATGAGGACTAGAACCACATAAAATATGTTTAGTCGGAAGCGAAAAAACGATCTTTTTCGTTCACCCTGCATTGAGATTCGGCCTGATCAACCTAATAGCCAACAGATGCACTTTTATGTTCAAGAACTGTTAGTCAAGGTATTGTGAGATATCTATGTCTGCAAACAAAGTTTTCAATTATGTTCCTATGCTAAGGGGCCCCAATAAAAAAGAGCTGTTCGCCTGAGAATTAATCAACATTCATGGACAAGCTTGAGCGGCAATATGACGTTCTAGAGGGATTTTATGGCAGCTTTGGTGTTCATGTATGGCAGTATATTCTCAGCGCATACTCCACTACTAAACAGCCAATTAATCGTCACGACTTCGACATTTGGAAGAATGTCATTGCCGTGTTCTGGGAGTCTCTTTATTTCATACCACACCCATCTCGTTTTAATATTTCACTTCCAGCTGTTGGTGAATATTTCCGCCGAATTTGGAGGATAATCTTTGCATTCCAGTAATCTCCAATTGGTATGCCGGTGAACTTATTTCGATAGTTTTAAAGATCATTTAATCAATCGGTGCTGAGGAGCAGGAGTCAATGACTCTAGCATGTACATGGAGCTGCTTAGGGCAGCAGTTTACTGCATTCAACAAAGTTGTCCGTTAATCTAGAGAATGAATTGCGTAAAGTGCCCTGGTTAGCATCTGTTGTCAGGATACTGATAGTAAAGATCGCAGATTGCCTTCTAATGTGTCTGGAATCTTGGAGTTGCATTGTTTCATAGCGGCCACCTGGTTAGATAAGTTCTGTCGATAATTTTTGGATGTGCAAAATTACTTCGCCTTAACCAAGTGTATTTATATGTGACGTGCATATTCTATAGGTTACTCTCTTTCGGTACAATTAGGGCCTCTGTATACATACATAATTGGTAATTACAACCCTTTAGTCAGAATTATGACCTAATTTCTCAAACCATTTAAGTCGTATGTGGTAATTTTATACATGAATGGTGGGACATACCGTTCGAAGTCGACTCCTAACAACGAATTTTTTTAGAAACTTTTTTATGGCAATTTTATTTTGCTCTCACAGTTTTTGTGAGAAATCTGCTGGGAGACAGTAGCCGAAGAAATATTTTTTCATACATTTCGTTTTGTTGGAGATGTCTGACCTGGGGTTTGAACAGTGGCCTCACGTCTATTAAGCGAACACCACTAGACTACTGCGACTGTAGAGGTCGTCATTCGCTTAAGATCTAGTGCCTTTCATGATTCGATGTGGATTTACAACAAATTCTGTTCTCCTTATTTCCACATGGGCTATGGCTCCATTGCATATACTTTCTCAATCACCCAGGGAGTCTCCATTTTCAAAACGATTTCCTACACGGCGTTTAGAAATCCTTAATATTTTTGGTTACCCTGTTTAAGATATTTTACACACAAAAAAGAAAGAGAGAGAGAGAGAGAGAGAAGGAGAAAAATTGAATACGAAGAAATTCCATTTTTGTTTTATAACAACTGATGATGACCACTCAAACGTGACTAGTTTTCATAAAATTGAAAGCAATAAGTAAAGAAAGGAGGACTTGTGCAACAACAACACACAAATAAATATTATCAGAGAACATTTACTTAAAATTGCCAACGAACGAACAAAATGACATTGACAACAACAACAACAACTACACTGCAATAATAACAATGTCTGTTTGCAACAACAACAACAATTGCATTAAAAAACCAAATGAAATGCTAAAAATGTTAACAAAAGGTAAATACTACTGCTGCTGCTGGCTGAATGGCAATAACTTCTGATAGAAGAATGAAATATGAGGTGTATTCAACTAAAAAAAAATAAGTACAGAGAAGGGAGTACATAGGAGAGAGAGAGACGGAGAGAGGGAGAGGGAGAAATTATATCTTAACCTATAAAAGTGTAAGAAAGCGTACACATTTATTTTTCTTACAATTTTTATATACTCGGTGTAGTTAAATTGTATTACTTTTCAGTTGCTTAAAATAAATGTTTAGAGAAGCAGAATGAAATACAAAGAGAGGGGGAGGGGGCAACAAACTTCGTAACAAGAAATAATGCCACAATAATATGCAGGATAAATGTAAGAGTTAAAGCTCTATCCACACGACATACTCTCTTCTCTCGCATACAATACATTGCAGGATGTTTGTAAAGCCAAGCCAAGCCAAGGCAAGGCAGTAGCAGAAAGAATTGCATTGCAAACGATAGAAATAAAAACCCAGACAAATTTGCCATTTAAAGAAAAATAAAAATAAAACGAGAGAGAGAGAACGAAAAAAAACGTATAAATTTCGCTACTTGTTATGCGATAAAGGCTAAAGAAAAAGTGAAAAGAAGGAATCTGTGAAATAAAAATATTCATTTAAAAACTCAATAAAATTCTTTCGAAAAGTCAAAGATGAGAAAAGAAAAGCAAAACAAATTATTGCCGTGTGTGCAGTGTGGCAAGCAACAAAGAGATGTTCTTGGTATTGCAACAAAAAAAAAAACGAAATAATTTCCAAGTAATAAACGTTGTTGCTGCGAATTTGTCTAGGCGATATACCCGGGCAATATGTGAACTTTAAACGGAAATTGTCTTGTGACTGCATCCAACACTGACTGACTCCAAGGCATTCTTTGTTTATACAGTTGCAGTTGCCCTGGCCGCAGTACTAATGTGTGTTTGACACATACAGGCAGGAAGAACAGTTGAACGGATACAAGAGAGAGACGTAATAAATTTATAAACTAACTGCACTTTTATAACGACTTATATGGATACACGTATGCACACATGTATAGTATTTAGACATGGTGATTCATGTTCGAGTTTCTTTTTCAAATTCATAAAAATGTTCGAAACAATCTCTCAGCAGATTTCTGGCAAAAAATGCGAGTAAATAAAAAATGCCATGAAATGTTTCTCAAAAAATCTGTCGTTCGGAGTCGACTTTAAACTGTAGGTCCCGCCACTCATGTATACAATTTAACACACACAACATAAGTGGTGTGAGAAACTAGGTCGTAAGCCTGACTGAAGGGTTGTAATGACCAATTATGTATGTATGTTCAAAACAATCTACAGTGAGTGGTAAATTAAGTGTGAAGAATGTCTCAGATAAGTAGGATCCTCAACAGCAAGGTTTGCTACTTGAGCATCTTTGATCATTAGACGTGAGGCCACAATTCAAAACCCAGGTCAGATATCTCGAATTAAACGAAATAAGAAAAAATATTTCTTTGGCGACTGCCTCTCAGTAGTCTTTTGGCAAAATCTTTGAATGTTAGGTTAGTGGAAGCCTTAGGAGGGAGTTTTGTTACTTGAGTCTGTTGGATTATTAGACGTGAGGCCATGATTCAAATCCCAAGTCAAAGATCTTTCACAAAAAGAAATATGAGAAAAAATATTTCTCGGGCGACTTCCCCTCATCTTCTGACAAAAACGCTGAGGATGATATAAAATTGCCATGGAAAGTTTCACAAAAATCTGTTGCACGGAGTCGACTTTAAGCTGTAGGTCCCTCCATACTGATACGACAGTCCCCCATTTATCGAGGTAACATTTTGTATTCTTTCAATCATAATAACTTAAAGTTTGGACTTGGATTCATACCACAATTCTCAAACGATACAAACGAAAAGTATTTTAAAACAATTAAATTCCTCTGTCAATAAAACTTAAACTTAAAAGACCCTGTGTATTCACTTAGATAACCTGTCTTTATGTGAAAGACATAGTTTCCGCTGTCGCATCTATTGGTTAGAGAGGTTTGTGTGTGTGTACGTGCTATTTTTAATTGGCATGTTTATTTCTTGTATTGCAACAGCAGAAAGAAGCAGCAAAACTGGCATTAGTAAACGGCTCACTGAATATTTCACTACATTGTTGGCGATGAAAGAGACACATGAAAGAGACTCCATTTTATATTGACCAGTTGCACTTGAAAGGTTTGAGCGAAATCGACTCAGCATTTTATGTAAGACCTAGGAAAATATTAAAAGTTAAATTAAGTCAATGATATTCCCTGTAGGAGCATAGCAGTTACAATTGCTAACAAATCATGTGTATATGTGGCAGGCAATCGAATATAAACTCAATCGTCGTATAAAAAGGGCACAGAGAAATATTCTTAACAAGTTTGAAAGTTTGTAAGCTAGTGACCCTTCTATTTATGATATTTATTAACTTCTTTATATCGTTTATGAAATCGTCCTAGTCATAGGTAGAGGCTTATTATATTCGAGCCCGTGAAATATTTCTTCACAACTTCCTCTAAGTAATCTACTGGCAAAAATTCTGAATGTAAATAAAATTGCCATGAGAAATTTTTGAATACACTTTCGTTTGGAGCTGACTTTAAAATGTAGCTCCCACACAATACGGGTGGTGTGAGAAGCGAGGTTGTAATTCTGACAAAAGGGTTGTAATGACTTACTATGGCTACTAGGGGGCTACTAATATATAGTATATAGTATTATAGTATATAGTAGCATAGTATATAGTAGTATAGTATATAGTATTATAGTATATAGTATTATAGTATCTAGTAGTATATTATATAGTAGTATAGTATATAGTAGTATGGTATATAGTAGTATAGTATATAGTAGTATAGTATATAGTAGTATAGTATATAGTAGTACATTATATAGTAGTATAGTATATAGTAGTATAGCATATAGTAATATAGTATATAGTAGTATAGTATATAGTAGTATAGTATATAGTAGTATAGTATATAGTAGTATAGTATATAGTAGTATAGTATATAGTAGTATAGTATATAGTAGTATAGTATATAGTAGTATAGTATATAGTAGTATAGTATATAGTAGTATAGTATATAGTAGTATAGTTTATAGTAGTATAGTATATAGTAGTATAGTATATAGTAGTATAGTATATATTAGTATAGTATATAGTAGTATAGTATATAGTAGTATAGTATATAGTAGTATAGTATATAGCAGTATAGTATATAGTAGTATAGTATATAGTAGTATAGTATATAGTAAAATAGTTTCTCACACCACATAATACGTCTCCGAACAACAGATTTTTTAGTTACTTTGCTCAGAGCTTTTAGTATACTGCGAGTAAGCGACCTATGGAGCTGCGCTCGACTCTTACCAGATTTCTACTTAAAGTTACTTCCAACTCGGTTGCCCTGACGAATTACAAGATGTTCGGTGTTAGTAAGGATAATTAATTTCATAGAATTTCATAAGCACCGAGATATCTTTCATTCTGAACTCCAGCCAAATGTGTATTCCGGTGATACTTTATCCTCTTCATAAAATTTTTCTCCCAGTCTACAATGCCCGGGCAGAAGATCGGTTAAACTCTCCGGTTATTTGCATGGTAAATACTAAACCTCAGGTCAAATATATCGTTCAAAACGAAATATGAAAAAATATATCTTCGGCAACTTCCAGCAGATTTCTGGATAGATAAAAAAGAAGTCGTCGTGCTCTAGTAGGTAGTGTGTTGGCTTATTACTCGTGAGGCCTCGGTTCAAATTATCGGTCAAGCATCTGTAACTAAACTAAATTTGAAAAAATATTTCTTTGTCGATTTCCTCTCAGCAGACTTCTGGCAAAAACTCAGAGAGTAAATTTAAAATTTCCCTGAAAAGTTGCACAAAATCTGTAGTTCGGAGTCGACTTTAAACTGCAGGTCCCACCACACATGTTTAAAAATTAACACACACAATATATGTGGTCTGAGGAACTGGGTCGGAATCCTGATTATAAAGTTGTAATGACCAATTATGTGTGTATACTCAGCTAAGTTTTTGATTATCTTCCCTTTGTCTTCCTTACTTTACAAAAAGGTACAGATCCCAACAGAGGTTAGAAAGCTTAGCTGCCTGTTTAAAACTTAGAAATTAATATTTTTTAATTCGAAATTAATTATTAATTTTTGCACTATGGACCTTGTAACGTTGCATGTGTATCTTCAATCATTTCAGTAACTGAGTGTTTTTTTTCTTCTTTTCTTTGCAGGTAAGTTTCGTCTCTTGATATGATTTATAACTTCAAAGGAGTAAGTTTTTAAATGATTGATATGAAACCCGTTGCTTTTGTCATTTTATTTATACACTCCACTGTATACAATATAAAATTTAAACTATAATCTCTTTTGTAGGTACATATATGTGTATGAGAATTTTTTTTAATTTTAAAAAAATTTTTTGTGCCTTGTTGGCACAGCTAAAGATTAACTAGAGCTGCTGCAGTCAACAACAGTTTACTTAAGTGTTAAAAAGCCAGGCGTTTAAAAGCAAGCAGTGGCATCAGGGACATTGAACACAGTGTTTAGCGTTAAGCAGTGAAGGGAAAACAATTTTTTTTGTTTTTTATGACTTTTTTAACATTTTCATTTGCGATGATTTTTCTGTTTTTATCTGCGGATTTTTGGAATTTTTCTATTTTACGACCATAAACTGTAAACTGTTATGCAGTGTTCCATTAAGTTAGCGCTCTATTACTGTGCATAATACCGCATGCCTGCATAGCCAACCCACCCTTGCCGTCAACAGTGTTACGGTGTATATGGAAACATAATTTTTTTACTTTATTCTCCATGTTTTTTTTTTTTTTTTTTTTTTTTTGAGGTTTATGGTCTTGAGCAATGCATCTTGCTTAGCAGGCTGTAAGCAGTAGCAACGCCAGCAGCATTGCCATCACCATGCATTGCTAACATTTGTTGGTTGCTGTTTCGTATACAATTTTTCTGTTTTCTTTTTATGGGATTTTATTTACGGTGGTCTATTTCCTTTGCGCTACTTTTCAAAAGATTTCCTAGGAAGAGATTTCTTCTCTTTTTATTCTCTTTAATGATGTATTTGGCATACATGTTGTCTCACACATGTATGCATATGCATATGCTGTCGTATATATTATGTCTGTGCCTGTGTATTTGCAGTTCTAAGTTGCCTAAATTCATTCAACGTTTCAGTTTGTTGATGAAACGTCAAAGCACGGGGTTGTCTAAGTGCAATGGAAATGCAAGCACATGACATTGAATGCTGCTGCTGGCAACATCAACAAAATATGGGGAAAAAAAGACGATTTTTTTTGTATTTTTTTAAGCAATAAACTGAACTTTAGTTTTGTTATACTTAAGTTTTATCGTTTTTATTTCTGTTTTTTTTTTTGGATCATAAAAATTGTTTTTCTTCATTGTAAACTGCTTATAAATAAATAATGAGTCTGTCGTTTTAGGTTTTCTTTTTATTTTTGTTTTGGTAACAAATTTCTTTGAACTCGAATCTAAAGGGAAACTAAATCTCTCTCTTCTAAAACATACATATAATGTATCATTTAATATACATACACATACTTACTTACATACATACTTATATATGTATGCATTTATGCCTTTGGCTTAGTATTCTGTAGACATACAGATATACGAGTACTTACGTTGCATAAGAGTATCATTATCAATAAAATAAAATTTTTTTCTTATTCGATTATCTTTTATTTCAATTGTTTTTTTTTTTTTTTTTGTCTTTTTTAAGTTGCAAATTTATCCACTTTGTTCTTTATGTAGTTTGCTTATGTTTATTGATTTTGAAGCGATAATCATCTATCATTGGAAATTGATTTTTGAATATGTTTTTTAAGGCAACATCTGGTGTACGAGTATTTATATGCAGTAGTTTATATGGAGTTTTTTTTGTTTCAAAAGTTTCAACAATAAATAATATTCAAAGCATTACTTATTAGGCACCCTTTTTCCCAAAGTACTTTAAATAAAGAAAAATCCATGAGGAAATAAATCCAGTCAATGCTTAATACCTTGAGTAATATTCTGCAAAAATAAAAGAAATATTAAATGCCGATGTAATACATATTTGTGGAATATAGACCCGATCCAAAACTTTCCGAATAGTTGCAAGCATATTTCGAATTTCATTTCCAAAGAATTTTATTCTTTTAAGATCAAATAGAAACCTTATGTTGCACTTAAGAAGCCGTAGACTAATAATGCAAACCATTTAGATTAGTTGAAAAGTCGCCGTAGTCTAGTAGGTAGTGTGTTGGCTTATTGGACATAAAGCCAGGGTTCGAGTCCCAAAAACTCTGAGAGTAAATAAAAATTGCCATGAAAAGTTTCTCAAAAATCTGTCGTTC
This sequence comes from Sarcophaga subvicina, assembly GCA_936449025.2. Lineage (NCBI taxonomy): Eukaryota > Metazoa > Arthropoda > Insecta > Diptera > Sarcophagidae > Sarcophaga > Sarcophaga subvicina. The sequence goes on along the minus strand of OW388081.2, from coordinate 89,007,027 downwards.
GGAGTAGACTTTAAACTGTAGGTCCCGCCACTCATGCATGACCAATTATGTATGTATGTATGTTAGCTCTGCTGTTACTTTCAATATTCCAGTGTCCAACAACTAATTTGAAGAGTTGTAATGACCAATTATGTATGTATTAAGATTAGTTTGAGTCTGAACAATGAAAGTCGCCTTTTTAATTCCCGTAGCCTAGTAGGTATTGAGTTGTTTTATTAGACGAACCATCAACTCCAGGCTCAATATTACTTTCAACGACAGCCTTTTTGCAAAAGCCCTGATAGTAAATAAAATTGTCATGAAAAGTTTCTCAAAAAATCTGTCTTTTCGAATCGACTTTAAACTGCAGATGCCGCCACTCAAGGATAAAAACCAACACACATATCATGAGTGGTATAAGAAGCTAGGTTGTAATCCTAATTAAATTAATATAATGTACACTCAGCCACAAAAGTATACATACGGTTAACAAATTTCAGAAATTTTAACCAATCCCTTAATCCGACAATCTTTATAATTGTCTGACAACTTCCCTCGATTTTAAGACGGTCTTTTGCATTGGTTCAGAAATTTGTGAAATTTCTTGACCGTATGTATACTTTTGTGGCCCTGTGTAAGTTGGTTTATTTTATGTGGTCCTGTCGGTTTATTTTGTTTTTAAAATTGATATTTCTGGTGCTTTTACCATTGAAAATGTAGAACCCTAGTGTTCTAATTTCGTTGAGTGTTTTGTTTAAAGTCTATTACACCCTTTCTGTCTTCTTCTGTTTTATCTTAGCATCAACAGACAATAAATTAAATTGATTTGATTTGAATTGGTAGTCGCCGTAGTCTACTAGGTAGTGAGGCCACTATTCAAATCAATGAAACGAAACATGGAAAAATATTTCTGCGTCGACTCAGCAGATTTTTGGCACAAATTCTGAGAATAAATAAAAACTGCCATGTAGAAGTTTTTCAAAAATCTGTCACTCGGAACCGACTTCAAACTGTAGGTCACGCCACTCATATGCAAAAGTAACATACACAGCATAAGTGGTGTGAGAAGCTAGGTTGTAATCCTGGCTGAAGGGCTGTAATGAGTAATGTACATCTCTTAGCGACCTAATTTGCTTAAAGGATTTTACGATAGAGTCCCATATAGTGATGACTGGTGCTCCGATATGTTTACCTCTTCGCTTTCCTGATGAGGTAATGTATGGTAGTTCAGGTTGAAGTTGTTGCTATTAATCACACAGCAGACTTTATAATGAGTAACAGTTCTTTTACTTTGAGTATCTGTCTCTCTTCTCTTACAGTTAAGCAGAAATCTGACCTTTTTCGTGCGATTCCTGCAACTTAAAACGTGTTCACAACTGCTGCATTTCCATTTACCACCTCCGTTGATCAGTTTTGGGTCAATCTCAGATGGATTCCTAAGCATATATGCATCCCGGCTTATTCTGTATATCAGATGCAATCCTGGAAAATAATGGAAAAGGAAAATAATGTAATGTGGTCTAGTAGGCAAAGAGCCCTAACTAGTCCTTGGCTGAGTAGAAATATGTTTTCAGTTCCAGACTCAACTGGATTATAATGAATAGAAAGCTTTTATTGAACTTGGGCGTAAACTTCTTTGTCGTCTTATCTGCCTATTCTCACAGGTTATTACTTAAAAGGTGGGATTGAAGAGAGGGACTTCACTAACCTGTTAACAAAAAAAAAAGTCAATTGCTGGATTAGTTAAATTTTCAAGCTGAAGTTCAACTTAATCTAAGGAGGTCATGCTTTCAGGCGAATTGTACTGCTGACCAGCAATTTCAAACATAATAGCCGCTATGAGTGCTCAAGTTAGTTTGATTTTAACAGTCAAAGACAGTAGATATGGCTGCTCTTTAATTGCCTACTGAGACCATTATTGCTATTGGTAGTAGTAATCATATGTTTGATGTAACAATGGGGCCAAGATTCCGTTAACTAGGAATCAATGAACCGCACCTTGTCGACAGCATATATACTTCGTTTTGTTCCATTTACTAAAAGACTCCCATTCGATAGCACTAAAGGCAACAAAGGATTCTAGCTTGATACGTCCAATAATGTCGATGTCATTGACGTACCTCATCAACTGAAGACTTTTGTAACAAACAATGCCACTGCGATGAACTCGAGCCTTCTGCATAACACACTTTATAAAGGGGCCTTCATAAGGTCTTGTCTGAAGGTTCAGGGAGGACCTTACCGCTCTTGACAAGGCTACAAGACTTCATAGGAATACCAACCCAGACACTACGGATTAGCTTTCAATCTAAAATCAAACTCTCTGTGGGTTCTATTTAAAAGAAGGCCCCTGGGAAATTAAAATATTACTCTCGAATGTTACCTTGCTATCAAACGGCTATCAAAACCTTGGTTTTGTTTTAATCGCAATTATGTTTTCCATGTTCGCCGCTCTATAGTTCGTATTATTTATCCGCTGGCTGTTGCTATTTGATTTTGAACAAGTAAAACAAAAACTTTAACAAATATTTTGTACTTCTTTTGCATTTTGCTTTCATAAAATTTGGTTCGTTTTGTTGTTTTAAGTTGAACAGAAACAGAAATCTCTGTTGCAACATTCAAGCCATGATTTTTGAAGCTTTTTTCGGGGGATTTTTTTTAAAACATTTTTCAATGAAAATTTTTTCGATTTGATTTTTTCTTTTGAGGATTTTAATGTTGTTGTTGTTGTTTTTATTTATGGCAATATTAATGCAATCGCTTAGTTTCCACAATTTTTATTTTTGCTTCTCTTATTTTTCTTTTTTTTTCTCTGCCACAACTAACCTAGTTTCTGATGTTTAACTTATGCAATGAAAGAGGGAAGCAGCTTACTTTAACTGTATATGTATGTATGTACCTCCCTTTCAAATATGAAGGAACATAATGCAGAAAGAAAAACTTTCAGCTGCTCTCGAAATGGTCCAGATTTTAACCAGAGTGTATAACGAAGCATCAGAAATATATAGAGAACGTGGAAATGGGGCAAAAAAAAGAAAGGAAAAACCCAACATAAAAGTGTTATGGCGTAAATTCAAGTATAAAGAAAGAAATCCATTATTGGTTGCTGATATATACATAGAAATGAAGGAAAAACCGAATGGAAAGCAGAAGAAGAAAAACGAAAAAAAAGTTTTTCTCAACCATAGAAAACTACAAAAATTTTAGATTTTCCTAAAGAAAGAAGGAAAAAATTGATTCAGTAGTACATTTATACTGACACACTCACTCACTCATTCACTCAGTCATTCATTCAGTCATTTATTCATTCATTGAGAGCATTTTTATTTGAGTTTTATGTTTAAAATCTGCCATCAGTTCAATATGATTGAAGTAGTGGCAGTGGAAGTGGAAGTGGATTTTGGTCGAATGTTTCTTTTCTCTCTGTTCTTCTGGTCTTTTTTTTTGTCAGACGAAAGATCTAAGTTTTCTTTTATTTTACTACCTCCCTCCCCCCTTTCTTCTTCTTCTTTCTTTTGCTTTATTTAACCACACTTTGTTGTTAGAAAATTACCGAGTAAATCCATGTGATTTCAAGTGATACGACTCGTGTTCTTGCAATAATTTTTTTTGTCCATAATTTTACATTCTTTCCAAGGGAATTCCAAAACATATAGAGGGGGAAAGGGAAGAGTAGTCTCTTCATGATTTTATATATAAATAGCAACGACATTTTTATAATCATGATATATTAGTCATTCGTGTATCCAAATCAGTTGTTATTTAGACACACAGCTTGCCAGAGTTTTTTCTCTTTCTTTTCTTCATTCTCTTTCTTCTTACATTCGTTGACATTTTTGCAAAGTTTGCAAAAAAAAAAGAAAGAAAAAAAAGGCAATGAAATAAAATCGTATTTGTATTATTGATTTCAACTGTCTTTCTGTCCTTCTTTTCCTTTATCAGTGAATCCCATCCATTTGTTTACAATTTGAAATGAAGACCAAAAACCCAAACAAATTTTTTTTTATTTTTTTGTTGTCCTCCCCCCGGGTTTGATATGGGCTCGTTAGCGTATTCATAATATTATTTGCAACATTTAAATGCTATTAGGATTAAACAATTCATAAGAAATTCTCAAATGTCCTATGTACGGTAATGATGATAGTGATGCCACACTATTTATAAAACTTATGCTTGATTATGTAAGAAACACTCCAAATGGTTTAAAACTTAAAAAATAATTTAAAAACGAATTCGATTACAGGGAAGGCTAAGTATAAGAGGCAGGGAACACCTTTTCTTTCTGCATGGCTTATGGTAATGTTCGAGAGCTGGGATGCTGTTGAGCACATTCTGTATCTTTTACCCTGGTATGGAGTGCAGATGTTTTAGGTATCTTTGATGGGGTTTCGTCAATAGCCTTGGAGAGTTCACCATTGCTATAATAACTGTTATTCTGGTTTGCGTCTCTGACATTGGCCGACTTGAGAGACTGATTGTGTTTCTCGCTCCATGAATGTTTTTAAATTACATGCCTATAAAGGGTCCGCCAAATAACTTTTTTTTTTGAAAATGCTTTAAAAAAAACTACTGAATATTTTCTCAAATTTCTTTTTTTATTTGAAAGTACAATACTTCCGGTTAATAATGGAAAATAATTTCATTCAAATGGCTGCCTCGCCTGGCCATGCAGTAGCCTACACCAGAAGAGGCCGATTTTGGCAAAAAAAAAATCATCTTTTCAGATGAAGCTCATTTTGATCTTGGCGGGTATGTAAACAAGCAAAATTGTCGCATTTGGGGCACAGAAAACCCGCACGCATACATTGAAAAGCCGACGCACCCAAAACGAGTCACTGTTTGGTGCGGATTTTGGTCCAGAGGCATTTTTGGGCCATTTTTCTTCGAAAAAGAGCAAGGAGTGGCCGTTACAGTCAATGGCGATCGTTATCGGGCCATGTTGAACGAATTTTTGTTCACAAAAATTGAAGAGGAGGATATTGGCAATATTTGGTTTTAACAGGACGGCGCTACGTGCCACACAGCCTACACCCGATGTTTTGCGACTTGTTTTTTAAGATCGCATTATCAGCCGCAGAGCTGATGTCGTTTGGCCACTTCGGACCTGCGATTTGACACTGTTGGACTATTATTTGTGGGGTGCCGTCAAAGAGAAGTGTTACGCTGACAAGCCAGAGAAAATTGACGCTTTAAAGGACAATATTCTTGAAGCCATTGGTGAAATACAGCTGGACACAATCGATAATGTGCTTAAAAATTGGACCGATCGTGTACGCTACTGCATTGCCAGCCGAGGCAGCCATTTGAATGAAATTATTTTCCATTATTAACCGGAAGGTACTTTCAAATAAAAAAAGAAACTTGAGAAAACATTCAGTAGTTTTTTTAAAGCATTTTCAAAAAAAAAGTTATTTGGCGGACCCTTTAGTAGTCGTCGGCTAGTAAGTAGTGTGTTGGCTTATTAGGCATGAGGCCTCGGTTCCAACCCCAGGTCAGATATCAAAAAGAAAATATTCCTGGCAAAAACTCTGAGAGCCATAAAAAGTTTCTCAAAAAAAAAAAAAAAAAACTGCCGTTCGAAATCGCCTTTAAACTGTAGGTCCTGCTACTCATGTATAAAATTAATACACACAACATCAGTGCTGTGAGAAGCTAGGTCGTAATCCTTACTAAAGGGTTGTAATGACAAAAAAAAATTTGTGTGTATGTACACATAGGGTGGGCCATCTATCGGTTTAAATTTTAACCATCGGTTATTTCTAATCAATTTCAATACTTATGTCAGCAGTATGGTTGGTTGTCATTCTAATCTGTCAAAAAAAACTCAATAAATTATCTCCACTGAACGTAGTGAATCAATTTACGCTCGAGCGCATTGGGATTTATTAGGCCATTGAGAAACTTCACGAAGAACACGATTCTTCTTCTGACTTCTGACTTTTCATTTTCACATTGGTGGGTACGTTAATAAACAAAACTACCATATTTAGGGCTCAGAAAACCCAGATGTGGTCTTACAGCAGCCAATGCACCCATTACGGGTGGCTGTTTAGTGCGGCTTGCGCATCATTGGCCCCTATTTCTTTAAAAATGAGGACGGCCCAACCATTATGGTCAATGAAGACACCTAATGCACCATGGTAACCGATTTTCTTTTATCCACTCTTCATAGTATTGATGTGAACGATATTTGGTTTCAACAGAATGATGCAACTTGGCACACATCTCGTGCCACAAGCGATTTATTGCATCAAACTTTTAATGGCCTTTTAATTAGCCGCAATGGTGATGCCAATTGGCCACCAAGAAGTTTCGATTTGACACCGTTGGACTATTTTCTGTGTTGGGCCGTTAAATAAAAGTGTTAGGCCGACAAACCAGAGACAATTGAGCATTTGAAGTGCAACATTCGTAATGGCATTGCCAAGATGTGATCACATACACTCGAAAAAGTGTACGAAAATTGGTCCAATCGAGTAAGGCATTATGGTACCATGCGTGGCAGCCATATGAATGAAATAATATTCCGTTCTCAATCGGAACAATGGTACTTTATAGCAGAAAAATAAAATTGTCAAAATTTTAAACCGTTTTTGGTTTTCTTGCATTTTTAAATTTAAACTTTTTAAATGGCCCAAACCATACATAAATGGTTATTACAACCCTTTAGCCATACCACCCATATTGTGTGCGTTAATTTTATCCATATGTAGTGGCACCTACAGTATGTCGTTTCCGAAAGGCAAATTTTTGAGAAACCTTTCATGGCAATTTTATTTTACCCTCAGAGTTTTTGCCAAATATCCTACACTTCTACGCTTCATATAATTCCTAGAATATGTTGAGCTTTCATGGTCCATTTGAATGGAATGAAGAGAGCACGTGTTAAATTTTAAAATATTTCTTAGAATTTTTGCATCTGTAGTCTGTAATTTTGTTTTGCTTCCCTTTTCTTTATTAATTTTCCAATTTAAACAATTAAAGAAATGTTAATGAATATTTCAAAAGAATAAAAAATTTGTAATTTTAAATGCCAGGAGACTAGAAGAAACTCAAGATCAAAGGCCATAAATTCAGCCAATAATTTCAGATAAAAATTCCTTGTAATTGTGTCTGGCCATGGGAGGCAAAAGCATGCAACTCCCAACACAAAAATTACCACAGAATTGTAATATTTTCTAACATTTTTTTTAGCCACTTCTTTAATCTCTAATAATTCATTCATTCTACAGACGCTCACTCTCTCTCTCTCTCTCTCTTTACATCATCTTTTCCTTCAGTTTATTGGTAGCTGCCTCGTGTAGATTTTTTCCTATTTTCGTTGTGTTCTTAGAAGAGGAAAGAAAACACCTGGAGAAAGTTAGACACTAGCAGTAGGCGTTTCAAAGGAAAATATTCAAAATTATTGAGTCCATCTTAGTCAAGAGTAGAAGTGGAAAGGCATGGTGCGGAGTAAGCAAATCATTTATCATGGCATTTATGAAGTTTTGTTCATTTGTGGTATGGTGATGCTGCTGTTACTCATGTTGCTTTTGCTTTTGCTTGTGATGCTGACGACGATGATGATGTGGTAGACTTGGTTGTGTAATAAATATAATTTTTGAATTGCAACAACCACAACAACAACACTTGGCCATATAAAACATGGTCTATATGTCTCTCTTCTCTTTCTTTTTCTTCTGCTCCTTTGACTTTTTTCAAGTTTAGGAAAATTTATTGAACTTTTCCTCCAACTACCAGATACCAGAGCACCAAGATAGCCTCATCGTCTTTAAGCATGACTTTTAAGCCCCAGAGCCCTATTGGCACTTAATCATGGTTGAATAAAATTTTACATTATTTTTCGAGTTGATTACAAATGTTTGAAATAAAAAAGAAAAACAGGAAATAAAAAAACAAAAACAACATTTAATGGAGCCTTTTCAATGACTTTTAAACTTACCAGTCAAGTGTAGTTTAATTTGCTCTCTTTGTCTCTGGGAATCTTTAGTTAAACTTGTGGACTTGTGTGGGAGAGCAAATAATTTATGTGAACGTGGGAAATAATAGGAAATTCTCATAAATTTCAATAAAGTTTTTATAGAAATAAAATTCAAGGTAAAACATAATTTCAAGAAAGAGAAAATAGTGCCCTTAAGCATAATTTTTTTTGCAATTTAAATAAGGCCCTGGTCACCTATTCTTCATAAGTGGATAAGTTTGTAAATATTTCATGGCCAAAGGATTTAAAGTTGAACTATGACCGAAGGCAAAAGATTTTGGTTGTAAGGCCAAGTTTAAAAAGTGTTGTTGTATTGAATTCAAGTAGACGGAGCCATAAAATTATTTGAATTCATTAAATTTTCATTGAGTCCTTCTGTTTATTGCTTTTTGCTTTTTATCAGCAAAACAAACAAGCGTAGAGATTCCCATTTTACTCCCTTGTTGTACAAGGACTTAAGCTAATCCATATCGATCCAAATGGCCATCGAGTGAACTTGCCTAAGAAGGGTTAGCTACCCGCTAACTTAACCTAACCTGATCCATTTCGGTGTCTCATCACCTAGTTAACGTTAGTGTGTATGGGTATAACCTTGATGCATAAAACTTGTAGTGGTAATTCAACGCAACTCATATGTTCTGTAGTTGCCCACAATGCTGCAGTTGTAATGAATATGAGAAGCCCAACGAAAATTTGAAGAATCTTTTTTTCTACACTTCCTAAGTTCCTTAGAGTTGTAAATTATGTTCTGTAGAAATCGTTGAAGTATATATTCAACGTATTTTGAAACAGATGCAAAAGTTTTTGGTCTCATAATGAAATATTCCAATATTCCAAGCCCATGGGGAAGGTTAGGTTAGGGTAGGCAATAACCCCTTCGAAGAAAGAGGTCCCACTTAGGTCAGCATTTAGACCTACTGTGATACCACAATTAATTCTACTCGGTTGTCAGCCATCCCGAGTCCAAAATAAATCTTGCTATTGCAACAATCTTTATATTTGGGTGCTCGGTCAACGATGTCAGTGAGCATGGATAACTCGCGGGTATCTTCCAATAGCAAGTACATAGGACGGGAAATAGCATTACAATATCATGCTCAGGTCGCCATTTGAGCTTTTACGAAGTTAAATCGAAGGTAGTGAAGGTACTGTCTGGAGATGCTGAATGTTACCATCTGCTTGCTCCCAGGTCATGTAGAGATGCTCTGCAATAAGCAAGCAGAACAGCCTGCAAGGAGAGGAGCTTCCACGCTGCTGATGGAATCAGAATCCTTTTGTAGAGTGAAAGAGAATATTTGGAAAGTTATGTTCCAAGGCGGGGAAAGACGCATAAAAACTTTTCTTCAAGCAAGTGGATTTCAGAAAATCAAAACTTTTGTTTGAGAAACTACAATAAAAAGAGATTTGAATCACCCATCAGACCACTCAGGACACTACTTGCAACAGGGCATTGTAGACTCAGCCTACACAGATTAAACTGTTCTTAAAACAAGTGGGCTTGAATCAATCGAAACTTTTGTTGATAAACTACACTAAGAGAAGATCTCAGACATGCATCAGGCTATCTGGGCCAAGACAATTGACAGGACATTGTAGACCTGGTCTGCATTTATTCAGAATAAAGTTTGTCTCGAGCTAAGCGTGCAGATTGTATGACGATGAGAATGAATCATCGAAGCATATTCTTGAAACCTAAACGGCACTGATACATCCCAGGAAGCAACACTTGTCAGGGCAATAGGCTTTGAGGAGATATTGTAAGGAGACACTTTAAAGTTAAAGGGAAGTACCATAAAAGTACCACTTCTTCACAACGATAATGAATTACACTGCTTCCATGTTTATGTGTCGTGTAGTGTCGCTGAGGTATTCGAAGATACTTACATACATACATACATACATACATAATTGATCATCCAGTCAGGATTACGACCTAGCTTCACACACCACTTATGTTTGTGTGTGTTAATTTTATAAATGAGTGGCGGAACCTACAGTTAAAATCGATTCCAAAAAACAGATTTTTGAGAAACTTTCCATGGCTATTTTATTTACTTTCAGAGTTTTAGCCAGAAATCTGCTGAGAGGAGGACGCCGAAAAAATATTTTTTTTCATATTTTCGTTTTGCTGGAGATGTCTGATCTGGGGTTTGAAACCTAGCATTACGTCTAGAAAGCCAACACACTACCTACTAGACTACGGCGTCTTCCAGGGAGTACAAAAGATCTTAAAATCGCCTTAGCAAGACACTTCTTTACGATGATAATGAACTACTTTGCTTCGATATTTATGTGGCATGCAGCTCAGGCTTTCAAATTTACTACACATACCTACATAATTGGTCATTACAACCCTTCAGTCAGGATTACGACCTAGTTTCTCACACCACTTATGTTGTGTGTGTTAATTTTATACATCAGTGGCGGGACCTGCAGTTTAAAGTCGACTCCGAACGACAGATTTTTGAGAAACATTTCGTGGCAATTTTATTTACTCTCAGAGTTTTTGCCAGAAATCTGCTGAGAGGAAGTTGCTGAAGTAATACTTTTTGTATTTTGTTTTGATGTCTGGCTTGGAGCTCGAACTCTGGCTTTTCGTCTAATAAGCCAACACGCTACTTACTAGACCACGGCGTCTTCCAGAGAGTGCAAAAGATCATAAAATCGCCGTAGCAAGACACTTCTTTACGATGATAATGAACTACTTTGCTTCGATATTTATGTGGCATGCAGCTTGTTTCTCTAAAATATTAGGTTGATAGAAAGTTCATCATACCGAACTGGATACTAGAATGCGTTTTTCTAGGTGCGTGTATTAGCTAATATCCTTCCAGCCATGCGAGTAACATCTGTGAGCAATCTTTTGCTTTAGTAATCTTACGCTAGCCTTGGAAGCAATAAATTTCAATTAAGTTCGCTTTTTCTTTCCTGTTTGGATCAGTTTCTCTCCGTTCTAGTATGTCACAATACAGGGGTTAATTTAAATTATGAGAGAGGTGCATAAATTAACAGACCTTTTATGGTCTACGTATTCTTTTAATAAACCGGCGTAATGCCAGTAAACTTAATTATCTCTGCCTTAAATTTTTTGATTTTATTTTCATTTATTTTTTGAATTTTTTTGTTGTTATTGTTGTTGTCATTATTATTTTAAACAATACAACAGATTAATTAAAAAAAAAAATTGTAAAATGCCAACAAAAAAAATGAAAAACAAAAACGAAATTACCATTGAGTGTCATACATGACGTATGAGTGATACAAAAATTAATTTGATTCCATCAATAATACGTATACGCCACCCAACCAACTGAAACCCAATGTACGAGTAAAATAAATGCAAATGAAGAGAAAAGCATTCTTAAATATTTATTTTTAAAATTAATTTCATTTTAATTAATTTAATTTCGCTTTCGGTTTTTGTTTTATTTCACATGGCACAATAATTTCAAAGCAAAACCAAAGAGTGAATGAAAAACGGGAATTCGAAAACAGCAACTACGATGAAGAATGCCAATAATAAGGAGTGCTAGGGTGTCACTTTATACATAAAATATATGAAAAATTTTTTAATTTTATTTTAATATTATTATGCTGGTGGAAAATAAGTAGAAAAACAGAAATATATTCGGAATACATACTTACATATGTATATATTTAAGCACATGAATACATACTTACATATGTATATATGTAAGCATAGCATAATTATGTTAAATTTACACAAATTATTTGTCATTTACAATACAACAATAGATTTGTATGGCATTAAACAACAACATCAACATCAACATCACAATGACCACCAGTGGCATCGGGAACAGCAGCAACAGCAATAGTGGCAACAACAACAATAACAACTTTTAGTGATATGGGCAATATTCAGGCAATTATTTAAATTGTAATTAACTTGGCTTTGTTGTTGATGCAGCAGCAACAAAATGAGACGGAAAAGCTTGCCGGCAGCCAGGCAATAGCAAGCAATTGCAAATTAACAAAATTGAAATGAAATGAAACCAAAAATATAAAAGAAAAACATGAAGCAAAAATATAAAATGAATTGAAATTGACAATAATAATTATAATAGATATGTATGTAATTCAACAATTGCAACAACAACAACAACAACAACTTGACTGCCACAATGACAGAACAACAAAGGCAACAGCTATAAAAATATCGACGTCTATACAATACAAGTGTATTCAAATAGGGTCTCTGCAGTAAATGTTTTGATTTTAAAAGTTTTTTGCTTGCAGGTCCTTATTTTGCGTTTTCTCTGAAAGTTTAGGTCAGCAAAGGCAGTTTAACATACATACATACAAACATATAGCATTACAATTTACCTTCTCACACCACTTATTTTATGTGTGTTAATTTTATACATGAGTGACGGCACCTACAGTTTAAAATCGATTCCGAATGACAGATTTTTGGAAAAATTTTCATTGAAATTTTGTTTTACTCTCAGACTTTTTGCAGAGACCTTATGTCTAATAAGGCAACACACTACCTACTAGACTACGGCGACTTTAAAGGCAAGGTAAGCAAATCATTTATCATGGAATTTATGAACTTTTCTTCATTTGTGGTGTGGTGATGCTGTTGCTACTTCTGTTGCTTTAGCTTTTGCTTGACTTGTTTGTGTAATAAATATAATTTTTGAATTTCAGCAGCCACAACAACAACAGTAATTCACACAATAATCTTTCTTCTCTTTCTCCTGCTCCTTTGACTTTTTCCAAGTTAAAGAAAATTTATTGAACTTTTTCTCCAACTATCAGATACCAGTGAACCAATATAGCCTCTCGTCTTTAAGCATGACTTTTAAGCCCTAGAGCCCTATTGCCACTCAATCATGGTTGTATATTATCGTTGTAGTCGCTGTAGTCTAGTAGATAGTGCGTTGAGGCATGAGGCTTTGGTTCAAACCCCAGGTCAGACACCTTGAGTAAAAACGAAATATAAAAAATATTTCTTTGGCGACTTCTCTTCAGCAGATTTCTCTCAAAAACTATGAGTGTAAAAATAAAATTACCATGAAAAAGTTTCTCAAAAAATCTGTCGTTCGGAGTCGGCTTTAAACTGTAGATCCCGCCACTCATATAAAAAATTAACAAACACAACATACAGTGGTGTGAGAAATTAGGTAGCAATCCCCACGAAAGTGTTTTAATGACCAGCTACGTATGTATGTATGTAAGTAGCATAGTCTACAATTCTTTCTTCTCTTTCTCCTGCTCCTTTCCAAGTTGAAAAAAATTTATTGAACTTTTCCTCCGACTACCAGAGCACCAACATAGCCACGTCTTTAAGGATGTCTTTTAAGACCCAGCTGCTCATTGGCACTTAATCACGGTTAGTTCCTATCCAAATGTCATCGAAATGTTTTAGAGACGTATACGCTAATGTACATTTGCGCTGATCGTTTATAATTTCAATTTGTATTGGAACATCAAACAGAAACTTAATTGACCCTGTGCTGTCTGTTAATATGTTAATATTTTCATGTCCGTTGACTGTATGAGTGCTTCACATAATTGCATGGGTTTACACAAACTACTGCTCGCTCTCTCTCTCTCCCTCTCTCTCTCTTACCAAACACACTTGTATTCTCCTTCATTTAGGTTTGAAATTTGCACAGCACAAATAATTTCAGAATAATTCGCACATAATTTCAACCGAAAATGCTTACTTATTACGCCAATACAAGCGCTGTAATACATACATACATACATACATACATAAATGCACTTGTGCCACTATGTATGTATATGTATGTGTTAGTAACAAATTTTATATAAATGTTAGTATTTACATTTGTATGAGTACGTGTATGTGCATGTATGATTGCATGCAATGATGTCAAAACCGCAAAACAATGCGGTAAACTTTTATTAAATTTTATATTGACTGCACAATTGCAACTCCAATGCATTAATACACGCACATGCATGCACATATACTTATGCATTTAGTGAAAAACCAAAGTTGCATTTATTCGTGAAAAAAAAAAATACAAAGAATATAATCAGTTACATAAATAGTGTGCAACAAAAGTGTTCTTACTTTTTTGACCGTAAAATTAATTCAAATTTTTGAACGCATTATTTCGGAACTTTGTTTTTTTTTTTGATGACACACATATACATACATACATACAGACATAATTGGTCATTGCAACCCTTTAGTTACAGAAGTGTGTGTGTGTTCATTTTTATACATGAGTGGCGGGCTCTATATTTTAAAGACGACTCCGAACGACAGATTTTTTGGGAAACTTTTCATGGCAATTTTATTTACTCTCAGAGGGTTTGCCAGAAATCTGCTGAGAGGAAGTCGCCGAAGAAATATTTTTTTCATATTTTCGTATTGATGTCTGACCTGGGTTTAGACCCGAGGCCTCACGTCTAATAAGCCAACATTTTTGATTGATTTTGATTTCAACTGAAAAGCCCGCAACAATCGTATTCGAAAAATCATCAACCACATCCGAAGAGTAAATTTGAGATAACAGCGTTCGGGTTGAATTGCTTTTCTATTACTTGCTCTTCTTGCAGGCTGTAGGATGGTGGACGGTGTCAATTTGTGACCATAAATACTCCCATATAAAGGGTCTCCCAAATAAAATATTTTGAAAATGCTTTAAAAAAAAGCAACTGAATATTTTCTCAAATTTCTTTATTTATTTGAAAGTACAATCCTTCCGGTTAATAATGGAAAATAATTTCATTCAAATGACTGCCTCGGCTGGCCATGCAGTAGCCTACACGATTGGTCCAATTTTTTAGCACATTATCGATTGTGTGCAGCTGTATTTCACCAATGGCTTCAAGAATATTGTCCTTTAAAGCGTCAATTGTCTCTGGCTTGTCGGCGTAACACTTATCTTTGACGGCACCCCACAAATAATAGTCCAACGGTGTTAAATCGCAGCTCCGAGGTGGCCAAACAACAGCAGCTCTGCGGCTGATAATGCCATCTTCAAAAACAGGGCGCAAAACATCGAGTGTAGCTTCGACTGTGTGGCAAGTAGCGCCGTCCTGTTGAAACCAAATGTCGCCAATGTCCTCCTCTTCAATTTTTGTGAACAAAAATTCGTTCAACATGGCCCGATAACGATCGCAATTGACTGCAACGGCTACTCCTGGCTCATTTTCGAAGAAAAATTGCCCAATTATGCTTCTGGACCAAAATCCGCACCAAGGAGTGACTCGTTTTGGGTGCGCCGGCTTTTCAATGCATGCGTGCGGGTTTTCTGTGCCCCAAATGCGAAAATTTTGCTTGTTTACATATCCGCCGAGATCAAAATGAGCTTGATCTGAAAAGATGATTTTTTTTGCCAAAATCGGCATCTTCTGGAGTAGGCTACTGCATGGCCAGCCGAGGCAGCCATTTGAATGAAATTATTTTCCATTATTAACCGGAAGGATTGTACTCTCGAATAAAAAAAGAAATTTGAGAAAATATTCCGTAGTTTTTTTAACCATTTTCAAAAAAAAAAGTTATTTGGCGGACCCTTTAGTTGGTTAGGTTGAGTTGCAATACTGTATGAATCAAAACAATTGTCATTTGAATTCGATGTACACCTTGTTTCGAGCAACAGCTAACGTTAGTTAATCAATCATGCTCTGATAACCAAAAAAATCCGTTTAATCTGTCTCTATACTGAGCAGGAACTTAAAATTCTTCCTTAACCAATACATTATAAGCTTATAAAGAAGAACAAATTCAAATGTCCATCAATTTTTATTTATCACTGTATATACAAAACTACAGCTGTAAGTCTCCATTTGTATGCATTTGAATGCTTAAGCATGCATGTATGGAATGTTGGTTACGAACGTTCGAATAAAACGACGACATTTGCCCTCAAACGATTCATGCGATTGACTGTTAGTTACTGTAGAAGCAGTAATAATTGTCGTTTTATAAACCCCAGTAGACAGTCACATTAAGAAGGCACTATGGGCAGGAAACCATATTTTAGGCAAATAATTGTTAAAAATATATGGCGAGCGT
The DNA here is from genome assembly GCA_936449025.2 of Sarcophaga subvicina. NCBI lineage: Eukaryota > Metazoa > Arthropoda > Insecta > Diptera > Sarcophagidae > Sarcophaga > Sarcophaga subvicina. The sequence goes on along the minus strand of OW388081.2, from coordinate 88,991,044 downwards.
ATGACACAATTTTTTAACAGCTACAAATATGTTAAGATTGACAATATAACCAGGCCATAGTGCATTAGAGGAAAATAATATGGTCCAGGAAATTATAGAAGAATCATGTTTGAGGAGGAAAATTTTTAAAAAATATCAAATTTTTTAAATTTAAGAAAACCAACCCATAGTGCATCGAAAACACTGTACTTAAACATATACAGTTGCTTAAACAAAAGCATGTTTTATAGAATTTTTGAAATATTTATGTGACACAAAAATTATAAAAAAAGTTATTTTAGTAACTATTAGAAGCATTTTAATTATTAAAAAAATGGAAAATGTGGTTTTCCTCAAATGGAGCCAATGTGATGAAGTGTGATATTTTTCAAACACACCCTTTTTCGATGCATAGTGTTTTAATGCATTTCTTACGTTGCCAGCGAACTTTACACATTGTACAGCAAATTGTAGTTGACTTACCAGTTTTTGTATGAAATATTAAGGCATGATACCCCTGATGAATGGGGTACAGAATATTCTCCATTTTAATACCTCAAATACCAGCTTTTGTGGGAAATGCTTTAGGTTTTCTTAGCTCAAACCTGATACCCCAAATGAGGGGTTATCAGACAGCCTGTTGACAGTCTTAATACCTCAAATAATTGCTGCATGTGCTTCGACCGAAACTGCAGATGATCCATATCTTCTTTAGCACTCAAGAGATGAAGCCACCATTCATTAGCTACAGATAAATCCAGCACTTAAGCCATTAATTGCCTCACATTGCTGATCTATATATTCCAACTGATGGATCAGCTTGAACAACCAGGTCTCTCAGGCCTTTTTGTTGCAATTCTACAAGACGAAAGGGATGTTTACGTCTACTTTTGGTATTTTTTTTTTTTTTTTTTGGTATACAGCTGCAACTTTTTACTTTGCCGAGGGGATAAACAAAATTAGGGTTGGGTTCAGTTGCACATACGTAAATAAACATAAATGATTATTAAAACCCTGCAGCCAGTATTACAACCAAGCTTCCCACATCTCTTATGTTGCGTGTGCTAATTTTCTACATGAGTGGAGGGACCTACAGTTTAAAGTCGACTCCGAACGACGAGAGTCCTTATGACAATTTTTTATGAATTTTCTGAGTTTTTGCCAGAAAACTGCTGAGAGGAAGTAGCCGAAGAAATATGTTGTATGTATGTGCTGATTCGTATTATCTACAGTAGCCAAGAGTTGAAGCCGTTAAGCATTAGCCACAGAAAACTCCAGCATGTAATTAAATTTAATTAATTTAATTAATATGCTCACGTCTACTTTTCTTCATCCATCTCCATCTTTTTTCTTTGCAGCGGGAATAAAGAAAATTATATTTGGTGTCCATGGTATATAACGTTTTTGACAAGTCAATACACGAACAACTTTTGATACGACTGTATCAAACCGGTCTTAAGTTTTCATATCTTTGACAGATTACAGTGGGCATTTCTTCGTTCTATTGTTTCCCTCGTTACCCGTAGCACAATAACCGGATTCGAATTAATCTCGCAGTAATGCATGAGTAGTGAAAAAGTTGTCAAAGTGAAAGGTATGCGCAAATGGCGCTACGTTTGCTTTATTCACTAAGTTCTCAAACAACTTTGATCCTTATCTCTCATTGGGCGGTTCTCCAGCTGATTTGAGGCAAGAAACGTCGAAAGCATAACAATAACCATCGACACTCGACAATCGCCAATCATTCAATTTTTGTTTCCAAACCGTACTGGTTTTCAGCTTATAAATTGACTTGGCTGGATGACGTCACATCCCCTAAATAAAGATAAGTTCTAAGAAAATATGAGGCCCATATTGGTAAATGGCGGACGCATAGTGCTCTTAAGTTAGTTTATTTTTTTTCTCAGTGCAGTATTACTATAACAACAACAACAACAACAAAAAGAAAAAACGTAACATTCTACTACCATTACCACAATGTGGCTGCGGTTTAAATACCTCGTTGTTACTGGTCCCCTTATTGCCGTAGTTTTTTTTTTGTTTTTGTTGCACAAACAGAAAAAACTACGCATAAAACCCTAGTACAATATGATGTGTTAATGTTGCAACACGGCATAGGTATGCCAATTTGATTCTTTATACAGACATGCATACGACCGAATGGAATGAGTATCATTATGTGAGCATTGCTTGCTGGATATGTAAGTTGAGTTGAGTTCGGTTTTTTTTTGTATGCGTCCTGCTTGTGTTTAACAATTTATTGTTACAGAACGTGCCACTGCAGAGATGCAAAGAAACTAAAGTAAGTGGTAGTGTAGAGGCAATGGCACGCAGTACTATGGGCAGACGACGGACAACAGTCGACAGTCGATATTTGTCAAGGGAGTTTTCTTTAAATGCGAGTGAGTGTGTTATGCATTTCTTCATTCTTGTCATTTGTCCTTTAATGCATTATTTCCTTCTTCTTTTCGTTGTCTGTTTTACAATCATAATAATAAACTTTCTTTTGTGGTTAATGCAGCAAAAAACATATTTTAACCGAACATTGTTGGCTGTTGTTCTTTGTTGCCATAGTTATTGCATTGGTTGTCGGCAAGAGAGTGGATCCTTGATTTATTTGCTTATTTGTTAACAAATTTTCATACCTAACAGTTTCCATTCCTTTTGCATTCATTAAATATTTTTTTAATTAAAAAAGAACATGCAACGGAAATGCAAAGTGTTCTGGAAATTATAAATTACTGAGTCATTTCATGAAATTTTTCTGCCTTCTAATAACTGTATTTGAAGAATTATTGGTTGGATTGGTGGTCGGAAGAAGCCAAGTCTATTGAATATGACGGGTGGGGTAGCAGCTGTCAGCCTAATGTTTTGATTGTATCCTGAACCGGTTTTGCTTTGTATGCCCGTGTAGCCATGCCTTGTGGCCTATTTTGGCCGTTTTTCGACCAGTGCATGGTTCAAATTAATCATTTGTTGTCCGTAGCGATCTATATTAACGTTTTAGATTTTAGGAGTTCGTTAAACACCACCTCTCTCTGGCCTTATCAATCGAATAAAACTCGGCGACTTTCTCTCACCAGATTTCTGGCAAAAGCTCTGAGAGTGGATAAGATTGCCATGAAAAAGTTTCTCTTCTTTTTTATATTTCTCTAAACTAACCTAACCTAACCATGTGCCAGTCAACTCATGTGGTAGCCATTTCTTAGACTTCTGAATCACTTAAACGGCAAACAATTTTAATACGATAAAAGTGATGATGATGTTGTTTGTTCACTGATTTGATGTGTACTGAATATATTTGACAAACGTAATCGGAAACAACAAAAAAATAAATACAAAAATAAATGTTCCCAGTGGAGACATTTGCATCTTGATGTTCACTTCATACTTGTACATCTGATACTGTTCAGATACCAACATCAAGAAAACCTTACAATCGGACAATTTTTGGTACGAAAAAGGCATGTTGTCTTTATGTTTGCCCAGAACTGCTAATGCTATCACTTGCAGGTGTACGGTTGTAAAGATATAACGTTTCGAACGTATAAAGTTAAAACTGTTTGCGGCAAAATGATGTGAATTATTGTATACAACAAATATTTCAATTCGTATGAAATGTTAGAATTTCTTACAATTAAAATATTTCCGAAAACTTAATGCAGTATTGTTTGTAAGTTTTTTTTAAATTCCAAAAATAATTTACAAACAAACACACTAAAAATGTATGAAATTTAGTGTGTGTGTTTGTGGCGTATGATTTATTTGAAACTATAAATAAAACGTATACGTCACCTTGACTATTAATTTACTCGCGCAAAAAAATTCTTCTTGTTTCTCACAGAGTTTTATTACAGTGTGTACAACAGAAGTAGAACAAAAATAGAGAAACGCCAACAGTAATATTTATTTCAAATAAACACAACAGCAATGTTACAGCATATGCGTATGCATATATGAAAGTTTACATATACATAAAAAGGCCAGAGTATTTGTGCAATATAAACACAAGTGCATGATGTGTAATCGAGATACAAACCGCAATACAACAAACAAAATAGTTAAGCGAGCAAGCAAGCAAGCAGGCAGGCAGGCAAGCCTATAAAATTGTTTTTGTAATTGTTAGTCAAATACAATGTGCATGTTTTGGCTACATAAACATATTCGCACTCACGTACTCATACATGCATACATATTTGCATATACACAAGTGGCCAATACACATATGGCAGTACTGTAACGCGTATGTGTGTGTGTGTGTGTGTGTTTTATTTAAAATTCATAAACTAATGCCAACACTTGTGTGTAAACACACACATGCAGTAGCTCTCTCCTGTTTTGCCTCGCTCTCTTTATTACAAATACAATATGGGTCAAAGTTAAATGATGTTGTTTTTATTTTTGTTATTATGCACTCACTCTCTTTGTTTTTTTTCTCTCTTGTTGTTTACTCTTATAGTTTCATTATTATTAGTTCTGCTCTCTAGTGTTTATTTTTCAAAACAAATTTTCGTATAAACAACAACAACTACCACCACTACTGCTAAATACTTGCATGATTTTTAGACGAAAATAATAAAAATCATGAGTAAACAGAGCAACAAATAGCAGAGCCTCGAAAAAAAAAAAAAAATGGAAAAAAGAGATCCACACAGAGGAGAAGGACAAAACAGAGTATCATTGTGTGTCTATTTGTTTTCATTTTGTTAAGTTTTAGTGTTGATATCTCTCTCTGCAGCTCTCTCCTTGTATTTCTATTGAAAATCTACTACAAAAAGAGAAAAAAAAAATTTGTTTGCTTTTTTGTTAGAAAAATTCTCAATTTTGTTTTCGCCGGGTATATTTGTTTTGGAATTTTTGTAAATTATTTTGTTGCCACAATAATAATGTGGCATGTGCGTGCATATGTGCACGTAGTACATACAAGTCAGTGTTAGTGTTGGGTTAATAAACAGTTTTTTTTTCTTGTTTTTCTTTTATTTATATTGCTTGTTGCTATTGTTGTTGCTGTTATTATTGGGGCAGTTATAGTTTGTTGTTCATTACTAGAGAGAAATTAATTATTACAGGGCGTTATAAGGAATTTTTGGAAAATGAATTTGTTTTTCTCGATTGTTAGGGTTAAAGAACATGTTATATGCTGGATTATGTGAAGGTTAAATGAATGTTAGTGTTATCAATTTTTCGAAATCAAAAGTTGAAGTCAAATAAAACATACATAGAAATGTGATACCACAAATGGACGTAATATAGTATCATTTAAATGGTTACCTCAGGCTTAGTTGTAGCAGTCGATAGGTTGAAGGTACTTTTCGAAAAAATTTTCGTACATTTCCCAAAGATATCTCGACGTATGTTAGTTTTTAAATGTTCAAACTTTAAGCGATTATCCACATAAGTATTGTCTTTGCAGTAGCCCTACAAAAAAGTCTAACGTCACATACATATATACATAATTGGCCATTACAACCCTTCAGTCAGGATTACGACCTAGTTTTCTCACACCATTTATGTTGTGTGTGTTAATTTTATACATGAGTGGTGGGACCTACAGTTTAAAATCGACTCCGAACGTCTGATTTTTGAGAAACTCTTCATGGCAATTTCTATTTACTCTCAGAGATTTTGCCAGAAATCTGCCGAGAGGAAGTCATCGAAGAAATACTTTTTGTATTTTATTTTGATGTCTGGCCTAGGGCTCGAACCCTGGCTTTTCGTCTAATAAGCCAACACACTGCCTATTAGACCACGGCGACTTCAGCCTAACGTCACCAAAGCCTGAAATTAATTTTTCTAGAAATTCGCCGTACTCTCGTAGATAGTGAACCCACGGTTAAAACCCCAGATCAGACAACTCCAATAATACGAAAAAAATATTTCTTCAGTGACTGCCTGTCAGTGGATTTCTGGCAAAAACTCTGAGTGTAAAAATAAAATTGCCATGAAAAGTTTCTCAAAAATCTGTCATTCGGAGCCGACTGTAAACTGTACGTCATGTCACTCATGAATAAAATTAACACTCGCAACATGGATGACCAATTATGTTGTGTATGGAAATTTCTCATGTAGTTGTGTGCCTTGCTGCACTGTATTGTTCAAACCACATACCCGCCATTTTATAATCCTCCTTGAAATACCAAAAAAAGTCAGTTATCGTACATCTATAACGCTCTGGATTACAACTATTGGTCTTCCTATTTTTTTTTTTTTTTTTGGTTGCCACCTCTACACGACTACTGAGTACTAAACAGTAGATTTTTTGAAGGCTTTAATCTCTTCATAACTTATTTTAGATTCAGCAAGCCCCATATGCTAAAATTTTTTTGCTGACAAGCCTACTGAAAACAAAGTAAAATCAGAATTGAAAGTCTGTTGATCTTGCATCCAATCAGCATTTCTATGGTATTGGGAATAGACAGATAGTCGGCATGATGAATGGCTGGAGGTGTGAATTCAAATGTAAAATGCACCAGAATTAGTTATAAAATGGGCTCAGTTGCTGAGAACTCTGTGGAATAGTTTCAGTCAGAATAACTGGAGATTCACGCAACTGTAATGTTTTCAGTTTCTTAAATTTCTTTGAAACCCTACGTATTCCTTGCACAGTAGGTGGATTACGATGAAATAAAAATCGAAATCAAAAAATTTGAAGTTCCCACAGTGTTCAGCACTCCGATAACAATATGTTTGAAGGACACTGCGGCCAAGTTCACAGCCAGCTGTGAAAATATTACTTTAGCATATTAAGCTAAAGATGTGAGGTGTCACATGACTTTACCTATATAACCTTCCATAAATGCTGTTAAAATTATACAAAGACGTATTACAGACTTGGCAAAAATAAAAATCTAGAAACCTATAAACGCTGCATACTCACAATAAAAATTATTTGCTACTGGAGTCTTTCGAACTAAACGCTCCGTTAAAAAATCATCACTTGAGTTCATCAAGTAGTTATAATAATGACAGAAGTATAGATACCTTCGGCTATAATCGAGTTTCATTATAATTTTAAGGATAAAAACTAACCATGCAAGAGCTGCTCAAAATTACTTGTTTAAATTTTTCACTTATTAACCACTGAAGTTCTACCAGCCATGAAATTATGAAAAACATGCCTGATAGTTACATCATGCCCCCAATTCTTTGGAGCCAGAAGTCTATTTCATTTCTTATTTATTAGTGAATATGACTTACTTGTCAATATTAATTTAATTTGCTCAATTCTACACCTAACACCTGTTGTTTAAACACAATTTGTTTTCAACAAAAAAATACTTTCGACCTTCTATGCCACCGCATGTTTGTAGTGCTTAGAAAATATTTTCAATGGGTATTACCATATGTCATGTTTGACCTCAAAATATACCACAAAACACTACAGAAATTTGTTCTGTCAAGAGCACATTCAGTGCTTATTCATAAATTTATGTTGTTGAGTCCAACAGCAGCCAAAGGCTGCCTAAAATGTATACGTATTCGCATTGAAAGTAAAGCACTTTTCGAAATGTTTTTCAAAAAAAAAAAAAATTTTTTAAATTTTAAAATTTTTAAAAAAATTGAAAATTTTTGAAAGCAAACAACACTTTAATAATTTATGGTTAGTTTTGCTGTTTACTCTTCTTAACATCATCAACCCCTCCACCACGCAACAATTGATTCTCTTTTAAATTTTTCAATGGATCGTCTATAACGATACGATGTTATTGATATTACGGCCAGTGAGTGGTGTTGCATTTCATAGAGTTTTGTATGTGTATGTGTGTATGTTGTGAGTATACCGTTATTTGATAAATATTAAAAACTCAAATAACATTGTGAAAACAACAACAATAACAATAAAAGTTAAAATATAAAGCAAGTAAACGTGTTTAACCCATAAACTCTCTCTCATCTATTCCGAACACGCACAATCATAGCAAACAATCGCAGCTAAAGGACTCGCACGCAACACTGCTGGCATGGCATACCGTGGAGTCTATGGTTGCTAATGGACAGACAAACAGACAGGATGTCAGACAATCAATGAAACGGCCACGAACACGAATTGGCGATTTAATAACAACAGAAATAAAAATAAAAACGAACTCTGACTGTGCTTTTATCTTTAAAAATTAAATTTTTCAACAATTGCTGCCAATGAAATACACGCACTTACACACACAAACACACACACACACATACAAACAACATTTACTGTGATTGTTGCCAGGTTTAAAATGGTATTAAAAAAACAAACACGTTAATTTAAACACCTACTCATACCGGTTATATAAGTATGTATATGTGTGTGTGTATTTACAATGGTGAGCATGCACAGTTATTTTTTTATAAATTATTATAAATATTTGCGATTGTTTTGCTTTTCTTCATTCTCAATGATAATGTTGTTGTTGTTGTTGTTGTTGTATTAAAAATTGTTAAATAAGAGGCATAAGTGCTGGAGGTTTTATTAATAGGTTTTCGAAATTCCTACGATTGGCAAAAAGAGCTAGGAATACTGGAATCAAATATGAATGCACAATGGCTCCGCATAAACACATATTATGTGTGATTTAAACCAAACAGGGTAAAGGAAGTTTCCATTGTCTCATGGTACTTAAAAGAGTTATCAAAGCAGTTGAAGTTTTAGGTGGAATGGATCTTGGGATAAGAACTAAAATTTCTGGTACCAAAATGAAAATGATGAAATTTGTAGGTATTTTCACTGCGAAAGTCGATTCTATCGAAAGATTGATTCAAATTAAATAGAAGGTACAATAGACAGGATGGAGCACTACTATGTGACATCCAGACAGCCATTGCCTTTTATGGGATTCAATCTAAGTTAGTATGGAACAGAAATCAGTAATGAATCGTTTTATCGCTACTCATAAGCACTCATGAAATGTTGAATATAAGTGAGTCAACAATATTGAAATTTTAACTATGTATTGTAATTCATTCATACTCACTACAACGTTAATTTATAACTACAGGTTGCAATGAGTATGCGTACAACTTTGACATCAAACTCATATCATTCGAAATATGTTTGATTCATAAGCCTACTCATTCAAATTCATAACTTTAGAAAAATACTTATAAATGATTCCATTGACTTGAATCATTCATCAAAATGTGCAGTCTTAGTTGTTGTTGCATTTACAACAAAAGAAAAAAGACACATAAGCACAAAAGACGGAGCAGCAAGCAGAGCAAATACACAACCTTCTAGTGAGTATTTTAGTGTTCGTACGCTATTCATACTTATTTTGTGATTCTTGTATATGTTGAGTTATGGAGAGTCGAAATCAACAACATCATACGCGTTGTTAAGTATGAATATGATGAGTACTTCAAACTTTGAATATGAGTAGAGGTTCCATGATATTAAAATAAGTATGAATGCTTATAAGTATTAGAAATTATGAGTATGATTTGATTTCTACTCACTTTTTTGAATACTGATTGCTGATCTCTGGTATGGAACTCTCTTAGGCAATTGAATCAGTTAGGTAGTAAGCATAAAATTCAACTCTCCTGTATTCCAGGTCATATGTGAATTCCTGGCATTTAGCAGGCAAATAATCTTCGCAGAAAGTTTGTTTCCACACAGCTGAAGGCGTCTGAACTTTTCCGTGGATTGATGTATAGGGTGGGCCATTTAAAAGTTTAAATTTAAAAATGCCGGTTTGAAATGTTGCTAAATTTATTTTTTTATTGTAAAGTCCAGTTGTTCCGGTTAGAAATGAAGGTATCATTTCATTCATATGACTGCCACGGCTGGCCTCACAGTACCTCATTCGATCGGATCAATTTTCAGGCACATTTTTATGGGGTCGTATCTTGGCAATGGCATTACGAATGTTGGCTTTCAAATGCTAAATTCTATCCGATTTGTTGGCATAACACTTTTAATCCAACGGTGTCAAACCGCAGCTTCTTGGAGGCCAATTGTCTTCACCATTTCGACTAATTAAACGTTTGACGCAATAAATCGATTGTGAAATGAGTTGTTAGGCAAGTTGCACCATCCTGTTGAAACCAAACATAATTCACAACAATACCATGAAGATCGGGCACAAAAAAATCGATTTTCATAGGTGTCACCATCTCCGTAATGGCTGCACCGTCGTCATTTTCAAAGAAATATGGGCCAATGATGCCTCTGCTCTACAAGCCGCACGAGACATTCACTCGTAATGGCTGCATTGGCTTCTGTAAGACCACGTATAGGTTTTCTGAGCCCTAAAAACGGCAAATTTTGTTTATTAACGTACCCGCCAGAATGAAAATGAGCTTCATCCGAAAAGATGATTTTTTTTGGCAAAATCGACTTCATCGTGCAGTTCTACGGCCCAGTTATGTTGCTCAAGCGTAAATCGATTTATTACGTTCAGTGGAGATAATATACTGAATTTGGTTGCAGAATAGAATGACATTATTATTGCAAGATTTAAAATAATCGATGATTCAAATTTAAAAATATAGATAGCCCACTCATATTTAACGAAAGGGCAGATGAACAGAGGCAAAGGCTCTTCTGAAATGACATATATTAGAGGCAATCAATACTTTTTTTTTGAAAAATTACAATAAAAGGAGGCTTGAGTCATGCCTCAGACTATCACTAACCAATCTGAGGTTGATAACCGGTTTTTGAAAAAGAATTATGGACTCAAAAAGCATTCGTTCGTTCGTAATGATAAAGTTTCTTTTTGTCTTACTTAATTGATCATTAGAATACCTTAGCCAGCTTTACAACCTAGCTACTCCAATCACCCATGTTGTGTGTTTTAATTTTTATACATGCGTGACAGGAGGTAGACCATAAAGTCGACACCGATCGACAGATATGGAATTTTATTTACATCCAGATATCTCTTAAGAGGAAATTGCCGAAGGACATATATTTTCATATTTTCGTTTTGTTCGAGATGTTTTAGCTGGGTTTTGAACCACAAGCTCTCGTCTGCTAAGCCAATGCACTATCTATTCGACTACGGCGACTTCAAAGTACTAAGACACCTAAAGCTTAACACAGTTTTTGATTTTTAGAATTAAATGGGAACTTTTAAGCTTGATAGCTCCAAAGCAAAATATGCAAAATATACATGATGGCCACTGCCACCAGCAGTACCTCATGTTGCCTAATATTAGGACCCCCTACAAGTTTTACTTGCCATGGAACTTAGTTTTAATGAATCATTCAAATCTGAATCGCGCTTAATGTTGTGTAAAAAAGCTTGTAATTAAATTTCGCCGCCATAAAAAAAAAAAACAAACAATAAAATTTTATTGAAAAACTTTCATGGAAAATATAAATTCAAAATGAATTATTTTGATGTTCTTACCAAATGCTTACGCCGCTACTACAATCATGTTTTGGCTGTTAAAAAACGTTATTAAAAAACTTCTCCTTCGATTTTTATTGAATGCCCGTAGTATAATTAAAATTGAATTTCAATATTTATTTTGATTGTCATTTCAAATTATTCAACATGTTTTTTGTTGCTATTATTATTATTAACTGTCATAAATCATGCTGACAATTGTGTGGCATCTTTATTATGCCTCAGCTGTAAAACATGCAACACTATTTTATACAATAAATATGCCTGTCAAGCTGACTTTGTTGCTTGTAATCTTTTTTTATTTTTATTACAGAAAACCTATTTAAAAAATTTTAATACATCTCTATGCCGTAGTCTATATAATCATTTACAACATTTTGAGTAGTAAAAAAGGAGAGAATTTACAAGAAGAAAATAAAAACTATATAAAATGAAGCATACAAAAGGGCGCTACTAGTAAGAGAATAATAAATAAGTAAAAGCTGTCAGTGGTTTATTAAAAAAGAATTATTTTTTCTTACATTTTTATGCAGTATCCTTTACGAACATTGTTTTAAACGACTGGCTAGGGATAAAAAAGTAGAAATACACCCTACAGATACTAGGAAATATTTGTTAAAGCCTAAAACTAGGCACAGAATATTACTAAATTTTTACTCGGATTTAATAAACAAGGCAGGGGAACTAATCCTAAGTAGAAGATCTGCAAATTTTAGTAAATCTATCTTATCTGATAGCCAAGGTGTAAACTGATTGCTAATTGTCGCGAGTTTCTTCATCGACTCTTGCGACAGTATTGAGTGAATTATATTTGGGTCATCATAGGGATATTAGCCACAGTTCTAACTGATCTCAGATATATCTGGTCGTAGGTATATAATCGTGTAATCGATAAACTTGCTAGACCAAGTCCACTCCCATCGATTGCAAAAACGCACTTGGGTGTAGGTGTACCATTTTCATCTGTTCGGATGTACATTAGGCAAAAGCTACCGACAATTCCATTTTACAATCCTAAGGTCGTTAATCTGAATAACAAGCGCAACGATCGCTTGCGCTCTTACTCCAATGTCACACACCAAATTTTAAAAGGTCGTCTTAAACTGATATTTTCATTGGAGTACAAACTCCAAAGATTTTTTCGTAGAAGCATTTTCACTCCCATGGGCTATATATTCGAGCCAATGTAGTCATTGTACTTTGAAGCTTCCAGCGACAGTTCATCATTCATACATACATAAGTGGTCATTACAACCTTTCAGTTAGGATTCTGACCTAGCATTTCATTCCAATTATGTTGTGTGCGTTAATTTTATACATGAGTGGCCGGGCCTACAGTTTAAAGTTGATTCCGAATGACAGATTTTTTGAGAATCTTTTCATGGCAATTTTTTGCCAGAATCTGCTGAGAGGGAGAAGCCGAAGATATTTTTTTTTAAATTTTTCATTTGTTGGAGATGTCTGACCTGGGGTATGAACCGAGGCCTCATGCGTAATAAGCCAACACACTACCTACTAGACAACGGCCATTGCTTCATCATTCATTCGATGCATTAGCTTGCCGCCTACGCAGACAAGATCATATTTGTTGCGACGTATTTGTCCCGCAAGCTCTGCTTCATCTTACTACGTATGTTCTCAGACTTTTGCCAAATGATTAGACAGCTGGGCTTGTAACCCGCATCTACAATCAATCATTCTACAATGCTAAGAAGATTGATAAGTCCTGGGCTGAGGGGGAAGCTTACTTCATTACCATACTCATCTGGCCTAAGATGGATAAGAAGCGGCTCGATCAACTATTTAAATTGGTTCGTAGGGACTTACTTGTCGCTGTATCTATATTATACTCGCGGGTCATTGGACAGTTGGTAGGCATTTGACCAGGATTCGTTTGTCTTCAAAAAATTTTCAGGCTTGAATATAACTTCACATATGTAGCTCATCCTTTCTTGATAGACTAACACAGGTATGGCTGTTTGACTCCGAATTGATCTAAAAATTTATTATTTCAGGCTGGTTTTCAGCTTAACTCGTAAGAGGTAATGCTATACATACAAAGCCATGAAGCTAATAATCAAAGTCGATTTATCGATGCATCTGAAGCATCGCAAAATTTCTAAACCTCCTATCCAATCCTCCTCAGAGTCGTATCCTTTCATTTGAATTGATTGAAATGAAATTAAATTTTAATTTTACACCACAAATATCATTTCGAAACTCTTTTGTAGGGTTTCCTTTCGTTCATGCTTTACTCGTGTTTACATTATCAATTTATCATTTCTTATTTAGTTGTTGCCATTGTACAATACATACATACATATGTTGGTATGTGGTAGTGTAAGTATTGGCTTTTTTGCCATTTGTATTGTCCATATTTGTGAGAATTGCTTTTCAATGTCTTTGTGTATGTGTGTGTGTGTGTGTTTCTCTGCTAAGCATCTTCTGTATTAGAGGATCTCTGATGTTTTCTATTCTCCATTTTGTTTGTTTGTTTTTTCTTTCGGTTTTATTTCCTGAGAGCTTTACGATATGTAGCGAGATATCTTAGGAATACATGGCATATAAACAATAGTTTATTTGCTTAAATAAACCAAAAGCAAACTGTAAGGAAAAACATCACGTCCTTAGAAAATAGTAACAGTATAGCAGCTCTGAGAAGCATAAAAATGGCTGTGTGTGGAAAACAGAATTTTTTTTGTTGCTATTTTGTCTTCGTTTTTCTTTCCATTTGAGAAATAATGGCCAATTGTTTTAAACTCAACAAAAAACTTTCACAAAAATAGTGGAAATGATTTTAAAATTTTGTCAAAACTTATGTGTTGTAGAGAAAGACATATCCTTAGTATCATATTGTTACGTTTTTAAAAATGTTTAAAATATGAGTTCGTAGTTTGCAACTAAAATAAAAATATATTTGGTTTTTAGTTTTAATTAAAATTCTTTATTATTCGCACAATTCTGTGCGGCACTATTCACAACTTGATGTAAACAACAACAATTGCTTTTTTTGTTATTCCTCTGTTTAAATAATAACAATTACTAGACAATTGTTCGACAGATCTTTGTAGCGGAGATCTTCAAACCACGATTACTCTCTTCAAACACACCGCGTCTTCACACAAGATTAACTGAACTTCACTCTCCCACTCGCCTGCTTTGCCTTGCCTTTTATATGGCACAGTAAACAGTCTGATTAATGTTCTTGAAGGGGAATATTCGTGTCATCGCCTTCTCGAAATCTCTATAAATGTAAACATCATTGTTTCATTATTGTTGTTTGTGTATTTTGTATTACTATAGCGAAATTGACTGAAGTGAATATTATCCTTATGGACCTCTCGATTAACCTTCAATTTTTCAGAGATCATAGGTTAGAGGACGTGTAGTTGTCAATTAAGACAAGTACAGTACGCGGAGGTCGAATTGACCCATTGTACAACGTCCTGGTTTCTCACACCACTTATGTTGTGTGTTAATTTTATACATGAGTGGTGGGGTCTACAGTTTAAAGTCGACTCCGAACGACAGATTTTTGAGAAACTTTTCATGGCAATCTTATTTACTCTCAGAGTTTTTGCCAGAAATCTGCTGAGAGGAAGTCGCCGAAGAAATACTTTTTGTATTTTGTCTTGATGTCTGGCCTGGGGCTCGAACCCTGGCTTTACGTCTAATAATCCAACACACTACCTACTAGACTACGGCGACTTCAGAGATCATACGCAATAGACTTTTAGAGAAATGGTTTGGTACTACGCCTACGGAAGTACAGAATATTCCACCTTTCCGTCTTAGTCTTTAACACGTAGTACTACACGTTTACTACATGAAATGTCTGAACACATAACATTTATTGATCTTCCTTTAGTGATGATGATCTGGAAACTGTACGGTAGGAATGCAGATACGTTTTGAGGATATACATTGGCATGCAGACAAATACTAAATCACACGGTAATCATGGGACCCATTTTATTCATCTTAGAAAAAGAAAAGAAAGACAGTAAGCGAAACGAAGTAAAGAGAGAGAAAAAGTGAAAGAAACGATGTAGAAAACAATACTGAGGAGTTACTACCCAGAGCCAGTGTTCAATGTAATGTGAATTTTAACCCTAAAAAGCCCTTTTCCATGGTGTTCGTCTTTTTTACAAACAAGATGTTCTACCGTACCCAGGTAATTCGCATTTCCATATGCTTTGCAGAATTTCGGCCGATATCTACATCAGATTTTCATTGGCAACTTAGTGTTGAAGTGTTCAATAAGGCACACAGGCTTACATACATAATTGATCATAACAACCCCTCAGTTAGAATTAAGACGTAGCTTTGTTTATATTTTCGTTTTGTTTGAGATGTTTATATTGAGGTCTGAATCATGGCCTCACGTCTAATAAGCCAACACACTACCTAGTAGACTACGGCGACTTTAATTTTGTACTACGATTATGGTTATTCCATCTTTTGGCCTTAGTATTCCATATCCCATTCAGAAATCCGGCTGAATCTATCTATCCCAGGTTCTTGTCAGGGACTGAGTGTTGGAATGTTCAATAATGATCGCAGTAACCAAGCAGAGAACCATCTGCCCATAGGTAGTTACACAATACTCCGGTCAAATACCCAGCACTTCTGCCATCCCTCACAAATCCGACTCTTTATGAGTTTACAGGGATAGCAGACTAGAAAATTGGAACTAACAACTGTAACACCTATCGGTTGAGACCCCTATCTAGCAAGTGTATTAGTCTTCTCATTCCTAGGAATATTATAATCGGCCGAAAACCAAGAGAGTTAAACGAACCGGTCCAAAGGTTCCTATGGATGCCCTACAGTCACAAACCATTTTCCACTTCCACCAGACCAATATTGTTGCCCTTAGGACCACTAGACCAACAAGAGAGTCTTAAACGAACTGCTTTAAAGGTTCCTATGACGACCCTACAGTTACAAACCATTTTGCGCTTACACCAGGGCGATTCGGTTGCCCTCAGGATCACTAGACTGCCGATTATAGGATGTAAGGCACTACATCAATCAGCAGATATAATCGCCTGCAAAAGCCTGCAGTTGTCTTCCAGTCTATAATGAGGGATAAGTCCAATATTCAGTTTTGGTCCTTCAGCAACAATATATTGCTTCGGGAACCTTATACCTGGTAGTTCTATGTAAAGTATACAGAATTTTAACTTCATTGACACGATAATGGTTTGAACTCTACAGAAACGTGTTTCGGGTTTTTACTAATCAGATCCTGATCACACAAGAAGGTCAGATGCGGAATCTTTTCAGAACAATTGAACTTACTCTTCAGGCTGAAATAATACCTACTATACTACGGTATTAGAGTATATCACATGCTTATATACGACATCAAAACAAAATACAAAAAATATTTCTTCAGCCACTTCCTCTCAGCAGATTTCTGACAAAAACTCTGCGAGTAAATAAAAATTGACATGAAAAAGTTTCTCAAAAAGTCTGTCGTTCGGAGTCGACTTTAAACTATAGGTCCCACCACTCATGTAGAAAATTAACACACACAACATAAGTTGTGTGAGGAAATAGGTCGTAGTCCTGACTGAAGGGTTGTAATGACCAATTATGTATGTAAGGCGCCCGTTAGATCCCTAGAGAATGTGTACACCGCACCTATGATTGTCTAAGAATGCCAGACTTTCATAAGACTCTCGGGATGGTTAAGAGATATCAACCAGGAGCTATAATTATTATGGAGCAGGTAATATCGATGTTATAACGGGAACTTATAACACCCAAGTGGTGGTTGCCAGGACGAAATATGATAAAAACCCTTCTAGAAAATTTTGTCAGAAAATAATCGGCCGTCGTATCGAGTGATTCGCGGTTGTATTTAAAAGAAAAATTAGCTTGAAATTACTAACAAAAATTCTTTGAGTTTAAAATACAATTCTCTTGGCCATCGACTGACTAATCTTGCGTTGTTGCTACAATGAAAAAGAAGCAAAACAAGTCGAAACTTGAAAGGAAATCTAATGCAAGTTAAAAGCAAAACCAACTAAATCAAATGAATTATTGAGTAAAAAATAAATCTGTACGCGTGAACAACATTCGGAATATATGTATGTACGTGCGTGTGTGTGTATGTGATTTGTGGCAGCGACACAATAAACGTTAACCAAAGAAATCGAGAAAATACTATAGAAAGTACAACAATAAGGAACAACTGCCTTCATGTTCTTCTCTGTGCTCATGAAATAAATTTCAAAATCCAATAAAAATTATTTCCTAAGACCACGAAGGCAAGAAGGGAAGGGGAGAAAACAGTTTCATGTGAATAAGTGAATAAGAAAATTAAAAACTGCTACAACTTGGAGAAAAAAAAAGATATGTTAATAAAATTTGGTACACTTATTAGTTTTAACATGCTTCAAATTTCGTTCAATTTGGAGCAAGGATACGCCTACCTTAAAAATGTCCTTTTTCAAAAAAGTATCGAAGAGACATAAAAAATTTAATATATGCTTTTTTCGAATCGCAAATTATGATTTAAATGTTTTACTAACTTGTTTATAGGCACTATGTCCACTACTTCGATCAAAATACCATTTACAATCTAGGAATAGATCATTCTGTGTATCAACTTCGAAATTATTTAATATACTTTCAGCTGTTTTATCTAAAATTTTTTGCAAAGGAATCTCTGCAGAATCAGGAATGATTTTCTTTTAGCTTCTGCAATTAAATAATAAGAAGGAAAACAATCCTTGTGAATTGAATTTACAACCTTTCTCGTCATATTGTATTGTTTGACTGAGAGGTGCATATCAATGTATAAGGCTAAAGCTCTTTCTACTGATATTTGATCTTTATTGGACTTATATATTTTTCCTGCTACTTTAGTAAGACCATCAGCAGAAGTGGACGCAACAAGCTCTTCTATTCGTCTTCTTTTTGTTCGCTATGATGCATCTTCATAGCAAACAGATGGTCGACCTTTATCGCTACCTGTACCTGGTTCCTAATTGAATTTATTTATGTTTAATATAAAAAATCGATGATCTAGAAAAACTTACATCACAAATATCTTTAAAAAATAGCTCATTATCTAGCCATGTACTCAACTCAGTTTAAAACCTACTTTTTCCACTTCTACATTTTGTCCAAATATTACTAATTTTTAAAAGAATGAATTTTTGTTTGTCCTTCTCTATATCTGTGAGAAATCTTTGAATACGACGTTCCACAAATTGTTCAATATGATGCAACACATTTGTTGTATTATTTTTCTTAAGTTGCACGCACAAAAGCAGTCAGAAGCAGCTGAAATTTATTTATATTAAAGTACATACTTGTGGTAATAAAATATCAAAAAATTTCAAAAGTGATATTGGGTGTTTCTTTTTAATTCACTACTGAAGTTAATAAATGTATGAAAATCTTAATTTTTTGAAGACCTGTATTTTGTCTAACGGGATTTTAAATATGATTAATATTTGTAAACAATTACAGCGTTGTAATGACAATTACATACCTGGCTTACAATGCTATTACAAATAATTTAGCCGCTACCAAACGAATTTTTGAATTTTAATTATGATAAAAATATGTAAAATTTCAATTTTTTGCAAAAATTTTCCATATTGCAAGGGAATTGTTAACTTTGAGATACAATAACTAAAAAACTACGCAAAAGTTTTTTAAAAATTTTACATATCAACTAATAGAGGTGTTTTCTATAAGATATAGGTAAAAAAATAATGAATTTCCCACATTGACTTTAACCATTTTTGGCCAACACACGTGTATCCAAACTTACAAAAATTTGTCGAATTTCTATACAAAACTAACTGCTTTCTGAAATGAATACCAAGTCTGTCTTGGTTGTACCTTTCACGATTCTTCTCAATAGTAGTGAATCGCAAATTAACACTCATTTTTTCTTTCTTTTACAGTCACAGAAAGAAGTTTACATACACCACTATATGTAGACGTTTTCTCGGTAATTTTTATCAAATTAAAAAAGGTTTTACAACGTTGCTTAAGGTAGTTACAATTAAGAATATTTGAAGACAAAATCAAATATAAAAATATAACCTAGAAAAGTCTACATAAAACGGTGTACGTAGACGTTTTTCTGTGATTGTATCTTCCTTGATATTCTTATATTCGATAATATTCTGAGCTTGGTTCTCGCTGTTACGAGATTTCAGGGATAAGTGTTCCTACACACACACACATTGTTGACCTCTAATATATGTACATGATTACGACCCAACTTCCCTACAGCTTAATTTCGATTGCAAACGGCAAACATAAAAGGTTTTTTAATTGCAATTACTTAAGAAGTTATCTTACGAAATATTTAATTTTTCTAAAATATTAAAGCTGAGTTTTGAACTCAAGACTCTCGTCTAGTAAAGCACCGCCCTCAAGTTGGCGGCGAACTGCAGAGAAATGTATTGAAATAAAATAAAGTGTGTAATAACAGTCGCAGTAGTTTAGAAAGCAGTGTGTTGGCTTATTAGACGTTAGGTCATGGTTTAAAACCCAGCCCAGACATTTCGAATGAAACGAAATATGAAAAAAATATTTCTTCGGCGATTTCCTCTCTCAGCAGTCTTTTGTCACAAAACTCAGAATGGATAAAAATGCCATGAAATGTTCCTCAAAAAAAAAAAAAAATCTGTCACTCATGAACAAAATTAAAACACCCAGCATTTGTAGTGTGAGATGATAGGTTGTAACCCTGACTAAAGGGTTGTAATGGCCAATTAAGTAAATATGTAAGTCTAGTAACAGTTGTACTATGAACCTAAAGCCGTAGATATTGATGTAAAGCACAATCGATGAAACTTACTATCGGTTGGGCTTAGGTGATAGAAGCTCAATAAAGAGATCTTTTTGGCAGTGCCAGTAAATTCTATGATTTTGAGAAATGCTTCGCAGCATAAATGAGTAGTAAGTCGCCGTAGTCTAGTAGGTATTGTGTTGGCTTATTAGACGTAAGGCTATGGTTCAAACTCCAGGTCAGACATCAAAAGGAAAATATAAAAAAAAATATTTCTTCGGTGAAGAATGAAAAGTTTCTCAAAAAATCTGTCGTTCGGAGTCGACGTTAAACTGTAGGTTCCGCCACTCATGTGTAAAACTAACACACACAACATAAGTGGTGTGAGAAACTAGGTCCATAATCCTGACTGAAGGGTTGTAATGACCAATTATGTATGTATGTATGTATGTATGTATGTATGTATGTTTTGACGCTTCCAACAGAGCAGTAGTGGTCCTCTGCTCTGATATACTCAGTCTGTGACTGACAAAGTGTTATATCAACAGTGCTGACAGGCCAAATGGTCGTCTTGACCCCACAATACATTCGCATTACAGAAATGATGGTGATGAGCAAATAGCCTTTAATAAATTATTTCTCTTTTATACCTTCTTTGCTCCACTGTGCCATTTTGCTATACCAGCTGCAGTTAGCCAGGCACTGCATTAAGCGGCAAATTCTACTTAAAAATGATGAGTATTTAACGTAAATGTTTATGTTCTTGTTTTTAATTTTTTTTATTCTTTTCTTATTCACTTGTTGTATAATTTTGAAAATTCAAAATGTAAACAAATAAAATATAAAATTTCAGAAACAAAAACAAGCAATAAAATTAACACAAAAAGAGAAAAGAAACGAAATTCAATTAAACTTTGATGAACACTCACTCAGTGCACTTACTGACTGTGTGCTGTAAATGAAACACATGGTGAACACATTTCATTAAACGAGAATCAAATATGAAAAGAATTATGAATTGTTATTGTATTTAGTTTATGTATATATGTACATACTTTTGTTGTAATTGTTATTATTATTTCAATGAAATAACAACAACAACATTTATGATTCACTAGAAATTTTAAGGAAAAGAAAAACGAAATTCTTTTTGAAATTCTTTAAGAAATTTGTTTAAACTTTTTGGGAAGAGAAAGAGGAGTCAACGGGTAAAGAGTATGTCTCACAATGTAATTGTTGACAAAACAAACAAATAATTAATAACAGACATCAAAGCAGCAGCAACAATTGCTGCGTGTGTTTCAATTCTTTAGCAAACATGAAACACTTTAAGATTCAACTCGCATGCAGCAAATAAATGTTTACACACTCATCATCGTCATCATCATTCATATTCCTTGCTATGCCATCCACCCAATCATCCATCCGTCTTCCGTACATGGAAGAGTTTATTTAAACGTTTGACTTTTTGAATTCCTCATCTGTGGGAAATGAAATGAAGAAGAAGCCAGTAAAAGAATGAAACGAAATGGAAAAGGAAAAGGAAAGGCAACAACATTAAATTAAACATCATTATCATTTGTCATGTCATTAAAGATGACAAAAGGCAACATGACTCATGTCATGACCCCCGAAAACAAATAAAACTACTACACACTAACACTGACACTGACAAACATACATACATACATACCATCATGTACCCATGCATTTAGTCATCATTGAAAGACAACATTCCTTGGGATTTAAAGAAAATTTCTCCCATCATAATAAAACAGCACAAGTGGATGTAAGAAGGTCTGTCGGACTGACTCGACTGCAGCATCATTAAATTCATAATGCAGTTGGCAGTTGAAGTAAATGTAGGGAATTCAGGGAATATTTGCTAAAAGTACACGGTGAAGAATTTTTAAAAATACAGGATAATTATTTAGAAATTTACAGCTCCTTTGATTGTCGATTATATCCGAGATTTTCCCAATTCATTAAGGTCAACATAAGGCAGAATATCAATTAAAAAATTCTGGTCCTAATTACTTACTTAATTGGTCATTACAACCCTTTAGTGAGGATTACAACCTAGCTTCTCCTACCAACTATGTTGTGCGTGTGAATTTTATGCATGAATAGCAGGAGCTACACTTTAAAGTAGACTCTGAAGGACATATTTTTATTGTCGAGCTTGACCTACTAAAGCGGCCAAATTTTGGCTTAAAAAGAAGAAAACGAAACTTTTTCATAATTTATAGTCGCCGTAGTCTAGTAGGTGAAGCCGCCGTAGTCTAGTAGGTAGTGTGTTGGCTTATTAGACGAAAAGCCAGGATTCAATCTCCAGGCCAGATATTAAAACAAAGTACCAAAAAGATTTCTTCGGCGACTTCCTCTCAGCAGATTTCTGGCAAAAACTCTGAGAGTAAAAATAAAATGGCCATGAAAAGTTTCTCAAAAATCTGTCGTTCGCAGTCGACTTAAAACTGTAGGTCCCGCTACTCATGTATAAAAATTAACACACACAACATAAGTGGTGTGACAAACTAGGTCGTAATTCTGACTGGAGGGTTGTAACGACCATTATGGTGGGCCATCTATTGGTTTAAATTTAAGCCATCGGTTGGTGAATCTGGCAATGCTTATGTATGTCATTCTATTCCGTCACAAAATTCAGTGTATTTACTGCACCGAACGTAATAAATCGATTTACGATTGAGCAACTTTGGCATTTATTGGGCCAAAGAGAAACCGCACGATGATGTTGATTTTGCCAAAAAAAAAATCATCTTTTCTGATGAAGGATATTTTTACCTTGGTGGGCGTGTTAATAAGCAAAATTGCCGTAGTTAAGGCTCAGAAAACTCACACATGGTCGTACAGAAGCCAATGCAGCCATTACGAGTTACTGTTTAGTGTGGCTTGTGCAACGGAGGCATCATTGGCCCATATTTCGTTGAAAATGAGGACGGCCCAACCATCAGTATCAATGGAGACACCTATTGCGCCATGATAACCGATTTGTTTGTACCTACTCTTCATGGTATTGATGTGAACGATGTTTGGTTTCAGCAGGATGCTGCAACTTGTGATGTCAATTGGCCGCCAAGAAGCTGCAATTTGACACCGTTGGGCTATTTTCTGTGGGGCGCCGTCAAAGAAAATTGTTATGCCCACAAACCAGAGACAATTGAGCATTTTAAGGCTGAAATTCGTGTTGCCATTTCCGAGAAACGAGCCCATACACTCGAAAAAGTGCACGAAAATTGATGCGATCGAATTGAGGTATTGTGAAGCCAGCCGCGGCAGCCATATGGATGAAAAAATATTCCAATTTTAAACGGAACAATTGTACTTCAAAACCTTCTTTTTTTATTGCATTTCTAAATTTAAACTTTTAAATTTCCCATCCTATTATTTTTCTCAGTGTTTTTCCATTGCTTTGTACTTAAAGCAACCAGCAAGAGAATCCCAAAAACATATTCAAATTAATAAGTGAATGGTTAATATGATGCCTTGTAAATGCATTTCATTTTCTGTTGTTTTTGCTTTTCATCATTTGCAAAAAAAGAGAAACTGTTTAGCTTTGTTGGTTTCCGCGCTTGCCTGCCAGCAGTTAACGTAGCAAGTAGCCAGAAGCGGGCTAAATGTGTGGCAATAAAATGTAAATTAAACTCAAGGAGAACTACAGAATGTAATGTAATGTTAGCACATGCACCATATGCAACAACATATGCAAAATGAACAATAACAACAACAGCAAACACAGAAAACTTTTCAATATTAAATAATGAACATGAGAAAGGAAAGGAAAGTAAATCATAGAATGGCAGACGGACGCCCAAAACCAAAAAAAAATTAAAAAAAATGATTTTTTTAAATTCCCAAAAAATATTAACAAATATGCATACATACATACATATATGCATGTACATATGTACATATGTATAGTGTGTGGGTGTTAGCAAGCAAATGTTTACAAACAAACAAAAAAATTGAAAAGTTTTGCTGCCGAAAGTAAAGGATGCCATGGTTTTCTTTGCTCCGTTTTGTTTTTTATCGAAAGTAAGTTTCTCATAACATACATACATATGTATGTATGCATGTAGTTACGGTGATGGTAGAAAGTAATATTATTGAGGCGCCTCTTAATGAAGCGTATGTAATTAAGTGGCAAATATTATATGCGGGAATAACAAACCAAACAAAACTTTAGTTATTGGCCCAGCAACTGTTATTAAAATTAATATTTCCATGGAATTTAAAAATTTTTTCTCTGGCAAAAGCTAAAAAAATTTAATTGTAATGTGAGGCTGGTACTTTGTGAGGGCATTCGTTAATTGTATACCATGTTTTCTTTATTTTAAAGAGGAGATGAGTTTATGTTTCCAGCAATTAAAAATGACAACCGAAATCATTTTAAATCATTTTGATTAGCAAGTTTGACTAGTTAAGCAATTTAAGGGTCACCCACCCACAAAGATGCAGCGAAATTCCCAAGGAAAAGAAATACAATTTTTTTAACACATAAGCTTTACAAGGGAAATTTTCTTTAAAACATAACGAACACATATTGAAGGCGGTATTCCTGTAATATACTACTGGAACTAAAAAAATCGGAAAATATTTCTATAAGGATTCGTGATTTCATGATAAATGCTAAGTGCTACGCTATTTACAACGATATTTAAAAAATGCATCCAAACCACTCGATTTTCTTTCTTTATGCATCAACAGCGATCAAATATCGATGTTTTTTATTCGATGCATCGAAGTTAAATGAATATGTTTTCGAAAACAGTTCATGGTAGAGTTGGATGTGCTATGGAAATGAGCTTCTATTAGAATAACCTTGGCAATGACAGCCCTGCCTTTAACAATGCTGCTGGCTCTGTTGGATTTAAGGCCATTGCATAGGCAGTGAGAGTAAATAAAAATTGGCATGAAAACTTTCTCAAAATCTGTCATTCGGAGTCGAACTGTAGGTATCTCCACTTACATATGTATAAAAATTGCACACACAACATATGTAAGTGATTTTTTTGTAAGTGATGTAAGAACCACAACATAAATGGTGTTTTATCCTGTCTGAAGGGTTGTAATAGCTAATTAGGTAAGCAAGGGTGAAAGCAATAATCTGGAAGTTACATACTCTTATAAGACGGAGAGAGACTAGTCTACGATATACTAAAGGTCCAGGAGGCATAGAGTGGAACAGTTTTCGTGTGAAATATTCACGACCCTAGAGAAAAATTTCGAGTTGCTTTCAAGTGACTCATTTTTTTCATTGCTCCTCTTGGAAACATATGGCTTCCATAAAGCATTTGTGCCCTGTTTCCGTTCTAGCTAAGCAGGTAATTAGACTGCTGTAGCAGGTTCTAGAATAATGGGGCTAACATCTATCGTTGCCTAGAACCAAAAATGGTGGGAAACCTTGCTAATCGTTGATTCCTACCTTTTTTCTTGAAAATTTCTATAATGTCATCCTTTTTTCCATTTCCATGGCAGTGAGGAGACTTCTTAGATGGATTGTTTTGGAAATGGGTGACGCCACTTAATTTAAAATGTGAAGAAAGATTTTCTTCTAAATTGAAATGAAGTGATAATTTACGCTACGGAAGAATGTGTTCAATTCAACTTGATCAGGAAGTGCATAGCACGTTACAGTAAATACTACCTGATATTTAGATTGCTCTTCGGGTATGCATTTCCTATGTTGACTCGAGATTAGTCAGATGCGAAGGTATTTGCGGTAATAAGCAGGTAGATTAACTTGTGAAAAGGGTATCTAGATTCCGCTTTGTTGATAAGGCCAGAAAATATCTGTGTAGTAAGTAAAGGGGCTTAGAAATTTATAGTGAATGAAAGACAAAATGAAGAGAGGCGACTATTCTTCTTAATTCGAACGAATGTGAGACAATTTTAACTTTTAGTGGACATAGAGTAACAAAGAATACTTGGCTTAGAATAAGGTACGTTGCAGGCACAGTATACTTCAAGCCTATTCGATTTAAATGCCTGGTATTCCATCGAGTAATCCGAAGAAGTCTATAATCATACTTTGTAATCAGATTATATGGAATCAATTCTTTAATCCAAACTACGATCTGCATTGTTCAGCCCTTGCGCTGCCCAACTTCTTCCTCTTCCCTGATTTTGGTGGAACTTGGTCAGTACAGGGACTGCGTTCACCCGTGGCATCACAACGAGCCACTATGCGTGTTCAAGTGAGCTTTGTGATATTAGAGCTACCATTCCGACCTACGATCTGCCTTATCTTATCGAAAAGTTTCGAATCATACAGTTTAACATCGATACCGAACGATAGAGGAGCTACTGTCAGAGCCCTTTTGTCGGAAGATTAATGATAGAGGGTCTCCAAAAGAAGTATTTCTGCTTGTTTTTGATGCTTCTTTTTTTCCAGATGCCAGAGTTTAGATCTTAAGTAGGAGTTAAGAGTTCCCAGCGAACTCATACATTACCATGTACACGGAATGTGGAATGACTCCTCAAGTCGTTTAGATATAATCGGCATTTACTGACCAGAATGAATATCACATGAAATATCTTCAAAGTTCTTACAGATTCATGATTATGAGCAATAAGTTTCCCACCAGAAGTGTTTTTCAAAATTTTTTTGCTTGATCTAGGCATTGGATATGATGAAAGAGATCCGATGTCCTCATTAAGCAAATGACTCCAATATACTGTTAAAAAATATTCGTGATACAATCTTTACAAAGCTATTTTTGAAAGCATTATTTTTTAAATTTAAAAAGCTTGTTTACGATAACAATTTAACCATGCAACAAATGTTATCGGAACCATGATTTCAATATTTTTCTTTGTAAAATGAAGATTAAAATATTGTTTAATAAATTGTTGCTGCATTCATTGATAGATGCGTTGAAATGAAATAAATTTTGCAAATAAAACATGAACAGTAACAGGAAAAACAAATCGAAAAAATCGCACAAATAAAATCGATAACATTTGATAGCATGTGCGTGTATAAAATTTATCTACAAACAGATTGAATAAAAAAATCTGTTATCGATGTATAATGGGGCAACACAAAAAAATGAGAAAAAAATTAAAAAAATAAAATTGTTCACCATTGAAAAGGAAACCAGCAAATGAACGGGTATAAATCAAGTGTAAGCGACAGTAGGGAGGTGAGAATAAAGGGAGAGACTGAAGCTTGGGCTTTATAATGCTGGGTGGTGAACATGTCCTAGCCCAGAGGTGATGACACCATTCTTTAGCAGTTATTTAAATTAAAATGTATGACTATTTTTTGTTCATAACAATTTCATTTTCATTTAAATTTAAAAATTTTTTTTTTCTTTTTTTTCTTTTCACCATTAGCAAACGACAAGGGTCAGTATTACTGCCACCAGCAGGCCCAGTTACGCATTTATGTTTGGTCATATAAATTTTATATTTTTTCTCTCTTTTTTTCTGGCTCTTATTTTTCTATTTTTTTGTTGTTGTTGTTGGGTTTTATCCATTTTTCCATTTAACTGTGAAACTCATGTCTGTAAGCTGATTCATGCTTATGGCAGCAGCAGCTCCAGCAGCCAACAGTTTTTGCCATGTGCTGGAGGTATTATTTGCGAGAGCAGGGTTCGGCTGCACTACACTACATGTAATGGTGTTTGGTGTTGATTATGGCAGCAAAGGCAACTGCAAAAAAAAAAATTAAAAAAGTCTTCTTTTATTTTTTTTGTTGAATAAAAAGGTCTGCTGCCATAAATAAAAATGTATTTAAATTTAATTGTCAGCTTCAATTAAAATTGATTTTCAATGCTGTAGATATGAGAGGCTGGCTACCCAATGGCCCCATGGCCGTTACCATTGCCGCAGTGCGTATAAGTGAGTTTCATAAAAATGTGGCGCCTTTTTATAAAATAAATTAACGTGCTTTTCTTTCTTTTTTTGTTTTATTTTCATTAAACTGTTGGCTTTAACAAAAAAATATTCGTTTCTTCTTTTATTTCAATTTATTTCACTTCTTAACATCACTCAAAATATCCACTTTACAACAAAGTAAAGCATCTGCATCTTCTTCAGCTTTCATTTAATTCAATAGGTCTTGGCCCATTTATGGCCTTCAGCTATTTTGATTTTTTAATAGGGATTGTGGATTCGTTTCTTTCTTTTGCGTCTTCTTTTTTTGCTGGATTTTTTTTAATTTCAATTTATTTACTTGAAATTCATTTTCATGGTGAAGCATCTTTTAAGTGTGGCATGGTTTTGCTTCTCCATAGTCATCTTGATTTTTTAATGTTTTTTTCTGTGCTTCCTAGCCATTATAATGATTTCAAAAGTACTTCTCTTAAAAATTTTGTCTTAAAGCATAGGTTTTTGCTTTTTGTACCCTACAGCCTTGGCTTTCATTGTCATTAATTGTTTTAAAACTTTACAAATGTAAGTTATTGTGTGAAAGTCAAACACCATTTGTGACAGTTGAAAAGGTAGGAATTAAAAAAAATTTACCCAAATTTTAGTACCTTTTAATGTCAACTGAACACTCTACAATAATAGCACATAGGGAACGGGTATAGACACCTTTTTTTATGGGGCCAAGACCTAAAATTAGGAGTCGTTTGAAATCTTTTTAAGCCTGTCTAACACGAAAGCTAATTTGGAAGAAGTAAACACTGAAAAGTACCAAAAGAGAAAATCTCGAAACAAAACAAAATATGAGAAAAATTATTTCTTTCTCTCAACAGAATTCTGGCAAAAACTCTGAGAGTAAAAATAAAATTGCCGTGAAATGTTTCTCAAAACATCTGCCGTTCGGAGTTGACGTTGAACTGCAGGAGTCGTCACTCATGGATAAAATTAACACACGCAACATTGTTAGTGTGAGAAGCTAGATTGTAGTGATGACTAAAGTGTTAACCAAAGTGTTAACCAAAAAAGGAATCTTTATTAATGAAAGTAGACATACTTGTGATTGGAGGTACCTATACATAATCACTGGCTCACTCGAAAGGTCTTGCTGATCATTACGGCAGCTGTCAGTCGGAAGTATGGGACTGAGGAAAATATTGACATTCGCATACTTTTTAATATCCAGGTGATTGTAAAAACTATAGGCTCTAGTTAATCTGGAGGAGTTGGCTGAGTGATCACACACAACATGGGTGATGCTGGGAAACTAGGTCGTTATCATAATGATCTGCTCTGATTATAATTCCATTGAGTAATACTCGAATGTACAGTGGTAGCCTTATAATTAGAAGCGACTTAGCAACATGCATGTTTGTTAATTTGTTTTACAGTTTTCACTGTGTACCTGGGTTCAAAAGCTTTGTTTGGAGGACGTCTTACATACGTTTTTCCGTCAGATTGGGACAAATTAAACTTAGATTCGTCACTCCAGAGAACTCTGTTCCAGCAACATCGTTTCTAATTATAAGGCCACCACTGTATAAGCATTTAAACAATTATAAGTTCTTAGAGCATCACCGCTCGTTAACATTACCAACAGCTTGGTGAAGTTATAGTTGACCTTAAAGCTGACCGCTAGTTTAGCCATGTCTTTATACTGATTTCGAAGAAGATCAAGATTTTCGCTTAGCAGATAACATAACTCAAATAGT
Organism: Sarcophaga subvicina; assembly: GCA_936449025.2. NCBI lineage: Eukaryota > Metazoa > Arthropoda > Insecta > Diptera > Sarcophagidae > Sarcophaga > Sarcophaga subvicina. The sequence continues at coordinate 88,961,363 of OW388081.2, read as the reverse complement.
TATTATAGTGCTGCATTTAAAGGGAATAGAATGTGGCTCTTTTAAACCATATGACCATGAGCAGCTTTTTAGAAATGGGTTTACACGGTCTCTCGTACATACATAATTGGCCATAACAATCCTTCAATCAGGATTATGGACGCCACCACTTATGTTGTGTCAGGTAATTTTATACATGAGTGGCGGGACCTACAGTTTAAAGTCGACTCCGAAAGACAGATTTTTTGGGAAACTTTTCCTGGTAATTTTATTTGCTCTCAGACTTTTTGCCAGAAACCTCTTAAAAGGAAGTCACCGAAGAAATATTTTCTTCATATTTTTGTTTTGATGTTACACCTGGGATTTTAACACCTTGACTGCCGAATACGAGATAACTCGTAGGTTACGTTCCCTTCTAGGGAGCCAACTACGAGTTATCTCGTACTCACTAAACCTGCCATTTTTGTGTGGCTACGAATAAAATCGTATTATATCAGTCCTAGTATCGATAAATGGCTTCTGGAAAAAGAACAAGAAGTCAATGCTGGCTTGCGTAGGCAGTTTTATGAAATATTTCCGCGGCAGTCAACGTGTTAACCGTGGACTTACTAGACTACGGCGACTTCAGGGTCTCTCATGTAGCATTATTCACTGTACTCTTCCACTCATTCATATCATTTTTGTTTTATTATTTTTATTATACTTGTACAATCATTCTCCTTATTAAGATGAAAATTAATTAAAATTGTAAAGCCTGTGTTCAATAATTTATTTTCAAAATCAATTAAGCAACACAAGTTAATTTTGTTTACTTTGTTTTCTTTAAACAAAATGTAGAAGAAAAAAAATGATTTTAATTTATTCAATATGCGCGTAAAATACTTCAATTAAAGCAAAAATAAAAAAATTCTAAAAATAAAAAATTTAAAAACAAGTACTTTAGAAATAATTTTAAGGCGGTTCATAGTTTAGTGAGCAGTAGAAAGAAAATGAAAAATTTTGTAATTTTTATTTTTCAGAAATTTTTTATTATTTTATTGAAATTAAAAAATTAAATTTATTTTTATAAAAATAAAATATTTCGTTAAGCATTGTATTTAAAAAATAAAAAAAAAACTATAATAAATAAAAAATTCATTTTCTAATGCAAATATTTATTCTTTTCTTATCTCTTTTTATAACAATTTCTGGTTAATTTACTCTACAATATGTGGTTATTCTATTGTAAAATAGGTAAGTTATTTTTTGCTAATAAGAAATTTTAAAACTTTTCTTATCATTTTAAGGACTCTTTTAAAAACAATTGATTTTCGAAAAATTCAAAAATAATTTTTAAAAGCATTTTTTAAAAGACTTTATCCATGCAATAATCAGAATTCCTTTATGGGTATAGAGATTGCACTGTTCGCCATATAAAGACTTCTGACGATATTCTGGAAAAGATGTAGATTAGAGCTTATCTTCTCTACTATTCTTCTCTCTAGTCTCTTAATAAATAACGTTATGTGCGTAGAATTTTGATTGATAGTTGGTTTAGAAACTATTCAACCATGGTATGCCTATACACTGAACATTATCCATTCAGTACAGTATCGTAACACAAAGTATCCGACATTTAAAAATAAATATTCTATCTATGCTATCTGAGGTAAAAAATATTTCATAGCCAGTGTAATAATAAAAATTTCTAGGCCTTTTTTAGCTTCTCACTTTCTAACCTTACTTGTAGCCGAAGGGTTTTCATCCATCATTGAATTTTACTTTCGGAAATCATACTAAAGCGTCAAATACAGGGTGGCTGTTATAAAAGTTTAAATTTAAAAATGAAATAAAACAGAAACATATTGAGATTTTGCCAAATTTATTTTTGTCTTGTGAAATACTATTGTTCCGGTTAGGAATGGAATATTATTTCATTCATAAAGCTGCCGCGGCTGCCCTCGCATTGCTTCATTTGATCGCACAAATTTTCATATATTTTTCGAGTGTATGGGGCGTATCTCGGCAATGGCATCACGAATGTTGCTCTTGAAATGCTCAATTGTCTCTAGTTTGTCGGCATAACAGTTTTCTTTAACGGCGCCACATAAAATATAGTCCAACGGTGTCAAATCACAGCTTCTTGGCTGCCAATTCACATCAGCATTACGGCTAATTAAAAGTTTGATGCAATAAATCGATTGTCGCATGAGATGTATGGCACTCATGCCAAACACTGTTTACATCAATACCATGAAGAGTGAGTACAAAAAAATCGGTTATCATTGTGCGACAGATGTCTCCATTGACCGTATTTATTGCGCCGTCCTCAGTTTCAAAGAAATATGGGCCGATGATGCCTCCGCTGCACAAGCTGCACCAAACAGTAACTCGTAGTGGATGCATTGGTTTCTGTACGACTTCGTGTGAATTTTCTGAGCCCCAAATACGGAAATGTTTTTATTAACGCGACCACCAAGATGAAAATGAGCTTCATCCTAAAAGATTATTATTTTTATGGCAAAATCGACTTCATCGTGCAGTTGCCCAACGTTCCACAAGCATAAATCGATTCATGAAGTCGTTGTACTCTAGTAGGTAGTGTGTTGGCTTGTTAGACGCAAAGCCAGGGTTCGAGCCCCAGGCCAGACATCAAAAACAAAATACAAAAAGTATTTCTTCGTCGACTTCCTCTCAGCAGACTTCTGGCAAAAACTCTGAGAAAATTGCCATGAAAATTTTCTCAAAAATCTGTAGTTCGCAGTCGACTTTAAACTTTAGGTCCCACCACTCATGTATAAAATTAGCACACACAACATAAGTGGTGGGAGAAGCTAGGTCGTAATCCTGACTGAAGGGTTGTAATGACCAATTATGTATGTATGTATGTAAGACCACGTGTGTGTTTTCTGAGCCCGAAATACGGCAATTTTGGTTATTAACGTATTAAAGATGAAAACGAGCTTCATCTGACAAGAAGTTTTTTTTTTGGGCGAATTGACGTTATCGTGCAGTTTCTCGTTGGCCCAGTAAATCACAACGTTGCACAAGCGTAAATCGATTTCTTGCGTCCAGTGGAGATAATATACTGAATTTTGTGTCGGAATAACATTCTATTCCGACAAGTATTTCCAGATTGGAAATAACCGATGGTTTAAATTTAAACCAATAGATGACCCACCCGATCTATATTGCTCGCTAGAGACACTCGTTTCAAGTATTAAGGGATTGAATGCATCTGCGCCTGTAGCATTTCGTATTAAGCGATTAAATTGATAACTTAATGGCGTTAGACGAAATGCTATTCAATTTACTCAACAAATTTCCCATGTTGATGAGATTGAATAATAAAAAAAAATTTTTTTCTGGCGAGAAATTATTTTCAAATCGTTACAAATGAATGCTTTTAAAAGTAATTAAATTTGAATGTTTTTTTTTTTCGAATATGATTTCTAAATTTAATTTTAAATGCAAATCAAAATCAGAAATAAAAGAAAAATTAAATAGAAATACAAAATATTTCTGTGACATATCATTTGTTTTGTCATGTTAATCTGCATGTATGTATGCATGTAGAGAGATGCAGTGCAACAACATGCTTTTCTAATTAGTGGCATAATATTATTGCTCTAAGGCATCTAAAAGAATATTGTTTTCTTGTTTTCCTTCAAATTTCATGTGAAAAACCACTCAAAAAGCATACGTACATAATATTTTATTTGCTTTTAAAAATAAAATTAAAAACAAAAAAGAAAAACAGAGAATCTATTTTAAATGCAAATGAAAAACTATTTTTGTCAAAAATTTAAAAACTAGTGTGTTACTACTACTGTGTGCAGCTATTTTTATTCGTAAGAAATAAAACGAAATTTACCCATATGTTGCTGCCACAAATTGGGGTGAATAACATTTTGAAATGCATGCCGCTTATAAATGCTACTTGCACTTGCTTTGCTTTTTGCATATTGCTTAAGAGTATTTTCTAGATGATAAACACAATGTGACGTCAAAGCGACAACAATGCCAACAAAGTTTATGTCATAGTAAAAGTGAGAAAATACGTAAAGCCAAGGGGAAAAACAAACCCAAAAATACTATGTGAACCAAATATTGTTGGAGTATCTTTGAAAAGAAAAAAAAAGAAAAAATTTCTTTTTTGTTTTTTAATTTAATTTTTAATGTTTAAAGAAAATATTGCGTAAAGTTTACATGTATATACATATGTATGTATTTGTGTGTGTTTGAAAAATTGACAAAATGCCAAATAATTTAATTTCTTTACATTTCATAGCTTTACGTACATATGTATACGAATGAATGTCTTTGTTATACAAACCCTAGAAAGAAATCATTTCAAGAGGCTTTGTTTTTTATGAAAAATAAAAGAAAAAAGAAAAAACAATTTTTTTATTTCATTTTCTACTGGGGCCACAAAAGTTAAATATTTTTATTTAAAAATACATGCTTAAGATCCAAGCAATAGTACATCCCTCTTGATTTTGTAGGCATCGATGAGATGCGGCACCAAATTCTTCTCTGCCTACAGCAAACGTAAAATCACCAAGTGACACATGAGGAAAAACCTCTGATGGGAATTCTTTTTTTTCATTTGTTTTTAATAAAAATTTTTTAAAAATAGAAAAAACACGAAATTTTTTTTATTTTTTTGTAGTTATGATTTGAAATATTTGTTTTCTATTGGCATGTTCTGTTCTGTTTTATTTTTAAATGATTTGTTAAGATTTATAAGGGCTTTTATGTTTCTTAATTATTTTATTTCCATTTTTAAAAATAATTTACACTTTGAAACATTATTCATTAAAAAAATGTATTCTTGGAATAAAAACAAGAAGGAATAAAAAAGAAATGTTTCTAATTAAGTTAAGAATATCTATTATTAATTGCCAGCTCGTTAACCCTTATATATTGGCTGTTTAGCTCAACTCAACAGAATCTAGAAAGTTTCAGGCCGCCTAGTTTGATCTACGTTATCCTACCATCAGGCGAGAATTTTGATACAAGAAACATGGAGTAGTTCCCTTCTAAAATCTGTTAAACAAGGAATATTTTTATCTCCACTTCTTTTTCTAATTTTTGTTAACCATCTGCTCCCTTTGACATCTAATTCTGTCTTCTGTTTTGCAAATGACAGTCGGATTTGTCATTCATATGTATCTCTTTGGATGTAAACCAAGCTCTTATGAGATTGAGATACAGTAGTCGCTTTAAAGCCAATCTTCAGATTGGGTTGTACAAATGGGTTTGATTTGAATGCACGAAAGATCTGGCGTTGCTTGTTAACTACATACATACATAATTGGTCATTACAACCCTCCAGTCAGGATTACTACCTAGTTTCGCACACCACTTATGTTGTGTGTGTTAATTTTATGCATGAGTGGTGGGACCTACAGTTTAAAGTCGACTCCGAATGATATATTACTGATAGAAAATTGCCATGAAAATTTTCTCAGAATTTTTGCCAGAAATCTGCTGAGAGGAAGACGCCGAAAAAATAATTTTTGCATTTTATTTGATGTCTGGCCTGGGGCACGAACCTTTTGGCTTTACGTCTAATAAGCCAACAAACTACCTACTAGACTACGGCGACCGCGACCTGTTAACTGTGTGTGTTAATAAGTGTGTGTTAATAAGTGTGTGTTAATAAGTGCGGCAATAATGTTATACTATGTTCAGACATGCACTTATATTGAGTAAATCGCAATAAACGGCATTATTGATCTCAATATTTCATATAAAATGTCAATTAATTATTGCTCAATAAATTCATAAATTGTTATAATATTGATTAAAACTTGAAATACAGCACTGTCATGAGTACGTTCAGTGAGCATATTACAATTTTCCGAACACTTTCTATTGATATTTGACAGCTGTCAAATGAATATTGAATAAGCCGTTGAACTGCGTATATTGTTATGTCTAAACACTTAAAATATTGTAATCAATAAACCGAATATTTACTCAATAAAAGTGCATGTCTGAACATAGTATTACGTAATCTGTAATAATGCGTATGTGCATAGTAAAGACTCAGAAGCTCTTGATGTTCTGGGCATGAAAATTTAGCTAGTAGTAGTAGCTATGGTGTTGGCTTATTAGACGTGAGGTCATGGCTTAAACCCAGGGTGAGACATCTGAAAAGGACATGTAAAATTATATTTCTTTGGCGACTTCCTCGCAGCAGTCTTCTGGCAAAATTTCTGAGGTAAATTATAAATAAAATTGCCATGAAAAGTTTCTCAAAAAATTTGTCGTTTGGAGTCGACTTTAAATGCCACTCATTTATAAAATTAACAGACCCTACATGGATGGTGTGAGAAGCTGGGTTCTAACCCTGGCTAAGGAGTTATTATGACCAATTAAGTAAGAAAGAAAGATACGATGTTAAAATTACGCGGTCTATGTTATATTGAAGTCGCCATAGTCTAGTAGGTAGTGTGTGGGCTTATTAGACGTAAAGCCAGGGTTCAAAGCCCAGGCTAGACATCAAAACAAAATACAAAAAATATTTCTTCGGCGACTTCCTCTCAGCAGATTTCTGGCAAAAACTCTGAGAGTAAATAAAATTGCCATGACCAATTATGTATGTATGTATGTATAATTATGCGTGCGTGCTGAAAATATTGTGAACTCAGAGGCGCTTGTTCTTTAAGCCATGAAAATTTAAAATGAAGTTCACTAAATCCAAAATATTTTCCAAGCGTTGAAAGAAGAAGCACTTGAATGCGCTTCCATTTTTTAAATACTTTCACTTTTCTTGATCTCCTTCTAGTAATACCATTTTGTACATCCATCCGAAAATGGGTAAAATTCTCATGCACAGGCATCTCTATCGTGAATATCGAGAATGGTTATCAATGACAGTGATATATGTGACATATGGTTTTTATTTCGCTGTTTCATCGTTACTTTAGCGGAATATGCTAGAGAAATACGAAAGAACTTTTCCCACAAATACGCGTCTGCAACGGAGACCATATCCGTTTGTAATACATTGGCCAGTATATCGCACAATATCGAATTCTTTCTGTAGCCGCACTATCTGTATGTAGAACTGTTTTTCGGCAGAAGTTGTTTGTACCACTTACTTACGAACACTTATGAATCCCTGTCTTTCCTTTTCACTATATCTTATTTTCCTAGTTCCAACACAATGCGCAACATTAATAAAGACTGTCCAACGATCATTGCTTTGCGAATAAATAGCAAAATGAATTTAGCCATCAATGACTCTTCCATCTTATTGTTGTTATATTGTATACTGCCGATTCATTTTTATCAGCTTTGCAAAGAGAAAGTAATTTAAGGAAATTAAATTCGATCTTCAAATCACTGCCAACTGATGCACCATTGTTTTCGCCAATTATGGTCGTCTTTCTCTTTCTCATTTTATATCTCACACCTCGTTTATTATTTTTCCAAACACCCGAGCACAAAGTCTTGCTTACAAACACAACCATTTACTACTCTTGCCAATATTTTTATTTATTTTTTATTTTGTTTTAGATTTCCTACCCATATTTACTAATCGATTTAAGAATAATTTATTTTCATTCTGGCAACTTCTAGAATCTCATTGTAGATTTGTTGTTGCTATTATTGTGCTTTCGATAACTTTCTTTATAGTTTTGTTATTGTAATTTGATTCGATGGTCTTCAATAAGAAGAGTTTTCGAAATTGTTGTGAATAATTCAACTAAAATGTGGAACCAAATGATTTCTGCTTATTCTTATTTTCGTAGGGTTTACATTATTGTTGTTTTGCTGAAATGAATGTTTGAATGCTTATGTTGTACTTCTATCAAATTGGAGATAATATTATCTAACTGATGAGTGCCCTGGGATGCAAAGCTGGTGTCTTCACTTATTTTTTATCAAATTTAAAATTGTTCCCTTCTCGTAATGATTTACTGTGGCACTGTCATTAGTGCTGTAATGACAAAATAATGGGCACAAGTATACATTTGTCAAATCTGAATTCTCTGTCTTTTTTTTTCTGTTCTTTTGGCAAACAATTTATAACGCATTATGTTTAGCAATTGCTAATGACAATTTGTCATCGTGTATTTTGCAATAAAAATACAAACGAGTGTACAAGCCAAGGAATAAAAACAAAAAATAATTTTTTTCCGATTGTTGTAAGACAAGACGTTTTTTATTGCATAAAATAGTTGAAAAAGTTTAAAAATGAATTCTTTTTTAAAATCTTTGCATATTCTTAGGGTTTGCTTTAATTTAATGAAAAACAATTTTTATTGCATATCTAAAAGGCGTTTAAAAAGAAAATGTTAAAGGTTTGTTAACTTAAAAGAGGGATATGTTTTAAAAACACAATTCTAAAGGATTTATAAACATTCAAAAAAGAAAAACAATTTCCTGTAAAATTCTTGTGAGTAATGAATAATCTTATAAACAAAAATTAATTGTGTTGCATACTTTAAGGTGCTTTAGATAAATAACAAATGAAATTAAATATTTATGCTATCATTAACGAAATGCTGATTTTACAGAATTTTTCTATAAAAAGTTAACGCCTATCATGCCTTGCTATATTTTGAATCGTCACGAAGGACATCATGACAATGAAATCTAACGTTAAGCGCTTCAAAATTTATTAAATCATGACCTAAAAATGTAAACTTAATAGAAAACAGACTCCTATGAATTCATTTATCAACAGCAATTTCTATTGTGGAATACAAATTAAAAAAAAATGAGAATGAAAGAAGGAAAGAAAGAAAATGAAGACTTTAAAATCATTTAAAGTCTTAGGAAAACTTGATGAGAATATCTCAATTATGATTATGGTATGTACGTTCTCTTCAATTTGTTTCTTTTCTATTTGGGCGCCAAATTATACTTCCGGACACGTACACAAACCCAAAATACAATGAAAATTACATACAAAATAACACAATACAATATCAAATACGGCTACAGAGTACAGAGTACAGATACAAGACAACTCCTCCTCGAGAAGCTGTGGCTGTGACAGTAACTGTTATTGTTAACAGAGTACTTGGCAAGTACAGTAAGTGAGTAAAATACCACTTCGCAATGATAATGGACTTTTAAGTCAATGTATTCATTCATTCATTCATTCGTTCATTCATTCATTCATACAGTTTTCACTTGCCAGTTGCCCTGCTATTACCCTGATGCTGCTCCTGTTAGTTTCATTTGGTTTGGTTTGGTTTGTACAGTACTATGGCATTCCATGGAATTCTATTTCTATTCCTTGTATCAGATTTTTTCTATTTTTTTCATCTTCTTCTTGTATTCTATTTAAAGGCCGACTCTCTATGTGTTGCTAATGCCAACAATAGCATCACTTGTTAACTGAAATTATTGTGAATGAAAAGAAGATACAACAACAGCAATTTCTTTTTATAGCAAATTGTTATCATAAATAAAAGCAAAATAGTCCATGAAAAATAAATATTTTTGGAAAAAAAAATTGAAGAACGAAATAATTGTTTAAAGTGATTTTTGAACACTAAAATAAGAAAGTAGGGGTACAGTAGACGATAATAATAAAAGCTCAAAAACTCAAAAAATAAAAATAAATTTTTATTGTTCCCAAGAATTATTTTATGACCCTCTTAATGACTTAATTTTTAGACTTCTATGTATATGAAAAGTAAATACTTTTTCTTATAATTCCCAATAATTGAGGATTTTCTTTAATATTTTTATAACAAAAATACGTACCTTTTTGTAGCAGTCACTGTAGTATTTAAAGATAATAGTTTTATATCTTTCTTGAACAAAATATTGTAAATAAATATAATACTATATTCCTTAATTGTTATATAAAAAGGTAATAAAACTTGAGTTTTAAACAGTGCTTCAGAGCTGAATAGCTCATTGCTTGAGTCATCAATTATTGTCGCAAACCCTGGAAGTTAGGAATTTGAAGTTGCTGCTTCATTAGAATCGAAAAGAATTTTTGAAAATACCCGGTTTAAAAGAGAAGAAATGAAAAATGTGGTAACGTTATTGAATGTCACATTTTCCCTTAACGTAAAAAAGGAATACCAGAGTCTTTAAGTGTATACAAACATACATAATTGGTACCATCAGTCAGGCTTCTCACATCAATTATATTGTGTGTGTTAATTTGATACATAAGTGGCGGAACCTACAGTTTAAAGCCGACTCCGATCGAGAGAAATTTGAGAAACTTTTCATGGCAATTTTTATTTATTCTCAGAGTTTTTGCTATAAATTTGCTGAGAGGAAATCGGCGAAGATTTTTTCATATTTCGTTTTCATCGAGATATCTGACCTGAAGTTTGAACCGTGGCCTTACGTCTAATAAGTCAAAACTCTAACTACTAGGCTATGGTGACTTCATGTGAATAGTTTTTATGATTCTAATCCGAAATAAGAAGAAGACTTTTGGAGATCTCGAAATATTTCTAATTCAGAAAACTATCTTGCAACATACTTGCAGTCAGGGAAGCACATTTCCTTACGAGGAAAATGATTTAATAAATAAAAGGCATAGGCTCTTGACCTTTCAGCACATATACTAAAGGGACCGCCAAATATTTTTTTAACGCTTTTAAAAAAAACTACTGAATATTTTCTCAAATTTCTTTTTTTATTTGAAAGTACAATCCTTCCGGTAAATAATGCAAAATAATTTCATTCAAATGGCTGCCTCGGCTGGCCATGCAGTAGCCTACACGATTGGTCCAATTTTTAAGCAAATTATCGATTGTGTGCAGCTGTATTTCACCAATGGCTTCACGAATATTGTCCTTTAAAGCGTCAATTGTCTCTGGCTTGTCGGCGTAACACTTAACTTTGACGGCATCCTACAAATAATAGTCCAACGATGTCAAATCGCAGCTCCGAGGTGGCCAAACGACATCAGCTCTGCGGCTGATAAAGCGATCTTCAAAAGCAGGGCGCAAATCATCGAGTGTAGCTTCGGCTGTGTGGCACGTAGCGCCGTCCTGTTGAAACCAAATGTTGCCAATATCATCCTCTTCAATTTTTGTGAACAAAAATTCGTTCAACATGGCCCGATAACGACCGCTATTGACTATAACGGCCACTCCTTGCTAATTTTCGAAGAAAAATGGTCCAATTATGCCTCTGGACCAAAATCCGCACCAAACAGTGACTCGTTTTGGGTGCGTCGGCTTTTCAATGTATGCGCTCGGGTTTTCTGTGCCCAAATGCGACAATTTTGCTTGTTTACATACCCGCCAAGATCAAAATGAGCTTCATCTGAAAAGATGATTTTTTTTTTGCCAAAATCGGCATCTTCTGTAAGACGATCGCAGGCCCACTTTGCGAAGCGAAAACACATTGGATGGTCCATATTCGTTCAGCGGAAGGATCAAACTAATTATCTGTCAAATCAGACATGAGCTAAGTGTTACCATTCACGAAATAAGCACTAGTGGAAAATTAGATGGCGGACCCGATATATTCTCAGAGTTTTTGCCGGAAATCTGCTGAAAGGAAATCGCCGAAGATTTTTTTCATATTTCGTTTTCATCGAGATTTCTGACCTGAGGTTTGAACCATGGCCTCACGTTTGATAAGCCAACACTCTACCTACTAGAATACGCCTACTTCATTTTAATAGTTTTTGTGATTCTGAACCCATATAAAAGAAAGACTTTTTGAGATTTGAAGCTCTTCCTCATTCAGAAGACTATTTCGTAATATACAGCCGTAATGATAAGTCCGGGAGTCACATTTCTCACAAGTTGAACGATTTAATGAAATAATAAGCATTCCTCTTAGGCATTCAGCACAAATCTCATAATTTCGTTCATGTTATCAAATGCAGTTGAATCGTAAATACTGGCTGATTGCTTTCAGTATAAAGAGTCATAGAAAGCTTATTATGGAAACGAAGCGACGGAGATGGTATAATTATATAGCAAAGCTTATATTATATAGCAAGATCATTTTCTCCGTAACAAACATACTCACAAATTTAAAGTATACTGATGCAAATGATATTGCGAAGGTTTTTGAGCTTACTTTTGTACACTCCTTTGCCTGTTCGCTTATCGTTGAAAGAAGTTTTGAAATTTACAACTTGTTACCTTGCCTGTTATCAGCAGATCTAATTAGGAGCTTAATAGAATTCAATCTTCCGCATCAATCATGTCAGAATCAGATTATGGGGTTTTAGTTGCAATATTTATGTTTTCGTAAAGTTTTTGCCTGGATTCGCTATTTTTTCTGCAAGAAAAGAAAACGTCCGCTTAGTTTACCTTCTTTCCCTCTTTAAAACTGATTAAGAATCCTTCACATTTATTGTTGAATGACTGTTGACTGATATTGCTTACGTTTTTCCGCGTCTAAATTAACGCCAGATTACTGGAGTAAAGGGAGCTCTCACCAGATGCTTTTTTAGACATCGAAGGAATTTTTTGTAATCCAATACATTATATTCTGAGGAGTTTAGATACCTGTGGTATGGATTCAGGACTTTATAAAGTTAAAGAATAACTCTTGAATTAATGATCATGGTCTTTGGAAATTATTAAAAAAAATGTGAATTTCTGTAACAACACTTGGCTTTCTTATATCGCAGTAGCAGTTGACTTTTAATTGGCTACCCAAAGATAAAGAAGAGAAGCTTTATGACTGAGCTCCATAGGAATGAAAAATAGTGGATCATTCACCTACGCGTTTATACTGGCCGACCAAAGATTAATTTCCAGTAATGGAAAGTAGTGACACCTTGTTCCATATAATCTTTGTATTTCAAACTACAATAAGCCTTTGTTGACAAATACACCTCAAATTGAAGAATTAAAATATATCGAATAGAATAAATCGTTAAGTTGATGGAAGACGAAATATAAAACTGAAATTTGGCACGTGTATTCCATTCTATTCTCATAGTCAGTCAGGTTAAAACGTCCCGGATAGAGTCAATAAATTTTAGAGTGATCAGATGAGATGGCATGGGTTTTTGTTTTGACGTTGGCTTTATTGCACAGATATGTAGTCATTGCAGTTGCTCTATGATGCTGATGAAGCAACCAAAACAAGCAACAGCCCACTTTCGATATCGTTTGCAAAGCCAGTTTTCCATTTTTCTTGCTTGAAACCAGTGTAGATTGCACTGTATCTGAGTACAGCACAGGTCAGATGACAACAAATCTTCTCAACTGATCGAGAACTTGGAAAATAAGGAGATTATTACTAACTTTCCATTTAAGTATGGGTCAGAGTCGAGCCATAGGAACTTTCTTGGCGATTAACAGTGGTTTTAGTTTTGGTTTCTTCTAAATTATTCGAAAGTGATCGAGATTGCGAAGCACAATTAGCTTAATTGCCAATTTATATGAATCTCCCTTCGTATATTGGCCAATTTAACTCCAATTTCCGTTGTTTAAAAACGACAGATTTTTGATTTTTTTTCATGGCAATTTTTATTTACTCTCAGAGTTTTTGCCAGAAATTTGCTGAGAGGAAGTCGCCGAAGAAATACTTTCTGATGTCTGGCCTGGGGCTCGAACCCTGGCTTTACGTCTAGTAAGCCAACACACTAATTGATTGATTAATTGATTTGATTAATTTTAAATGCCAAATCGTTCAGTTTCTGAAGAAGAAGTGGAACCCATATTACTTTTGGGCGTAAACATAGATGCTGTGTGGATACAAGGCATATCTTCCAACAGATGTGTTTGGTCTCTATACTACTATACGATCTGCTTCATAAGAATATCTGTTTGTCTTTTTACAGAGAAATGCCAATTTTGCCTTGAAATTCGTCATTTAGTCAGTAGAAATGTGTACAATATTCTATTTTGCTTAGGACACAGTGGATTTAGTTTTCAGCATCAGTTCTTAAAGATAAAATTTCAAGAACCATGTACCATGTAAAGTAATTTCAATTACAATAAATCTTACTCCTCTCGCCTAACCAACACTTTTCCTTGCCGATATGATTTTAAATCTGTTTAAACAAAAAACATGAAATAAGAAATATTTCACACCCGTTTGGCACCAGAATATGTGTATGTGGGTGTACAAGATGCAACAGTTTTTAGTCCAAAAAGAAAAAAAAACAGAAGAAGAGAATCTCCACTTTCATATGTCAAGTAAACATTATAACAAGTGAACATGACAGTTTTTGGTACTTTTTTGCTGGCCTTCGTTCGTTTCCACATGCGGGCTGGTCTGTGTTTAAAAATAAAAAACGTAGTAAAGGGAGAGTCTTTTCAGCAAAGAAAAACCACTTACCGTGCTATGACTTTTTAAATTTTTCTTACAAAAAATCTACAAAAAAGCAACAAAAAGGAATTATATTTGATTTATGAAGTTCTTAAGAAAGTCAGCAGAAAAAAAAACAATTGCTTCAAAAAAAGAACAAAAAAACGCACTTAAGTGGGAAGAGCTATGCATACACAGTGAATGCATTTCTTTGTTTTTCATTTTTTTTCTTCTTTTCTTTTTAATCTTGCCATGTTTCTTTTTTATAATCTTCTTGGCTGTTTTCTTTCCTGTTTTTGGTTGAAATGTTTTAAGATGTTTTTCCTTTTTTTCTCTTCCTTTAGCTTTTTTAGTCTTTGTCCTCCTGCTCCGCCTGTAAGTGCTAGAAATAAAATATGAAAAATGTTAAAAGAAAACTTGAACATTTTGCTTTTGAATGTCAATAATTTTTGAGGAGAAAAAGAGCAGTTGTATTCTCTTCTTTTATCCTTTGTTTCCTTGTAAATATTTTATTTATTTTTTTTTTATTTTTTTTGTTATTGTATTTCACTAACGTCTAAAAACATAAGTATGGGGTATAGGAAATGCTACAGAGTAGGAGAATTTTATGATTTTGTTGTACTTAATGGCTTAGAATCTAGTTTTTTTGTTATGTAACAACATTTTTTTTTAATTTCAATAAATTGGTTACTACAACTAAAGTTAATCTCTTAAACAAGTATTGTTGTCCAGCGCAAGATTGATTGATTGACTAATATTTTCATTTTTGAATTTTAAACAGTTCTGTATGGATAAAAAGCACCACATCAGCTGTATAATTATCTAAGTTTTAAAAATCACGATAAAAGTCTTATAATAATCAGAATTTAGTTATAAATGATAGAAAATTTTGTCGATAACAATAACTTTCTGTAGATAATTTTTCGATAACAATAATTGCCTATAGAAAATTTTTCGATAACAATTATTTTCTAAACGAAATTTTTCCGTTAACAATAATTTTCCATACGAAACTTTTCGATGACAACAATTTTCTATTCGAAATTTTTCGATAACTATAATTTTCAATACGAAATTGTTCGATAACAATAATTTCGTATACGTAGTTTTTCAATAACAATAATTTTCTATACGAAACTTTTCGATAACAATACTTTCCTATATGAAATTTTTCGATAACTACAATTTTCAATACGAAATTTTTCGATAACTATAATTTTCAATACGAAATTTTTCGATAACAATAATTTTGTATACGTAGTTTTTCGGAAACAATAATTTTCTATACGAAATTTTTCGATAACAATAATTTTCTATATATAGTTTTTCGATAAAAAAATTATTTATACGAAACTCTCCGTTAACAATAAATAGCAATAATTTAAATATTTTCTGTAGAAAATCTTTCGATAACATAATACTCTATAGAAAATCTTTTGATAACAATAATTTTCTATAGAAAACGTTTCGACAACAATAATTTTCTGTAGTAGATGTTTCGATAACAATCATTTCCGATAGAAAATGTTTCGATAACAATAATTCCCTATCGAAAATTTTTCGATAACAATAATTTCCTATAGGAAATATCTCGATAGCATTTATTGCCTATATAACAATAACAATAATTCCCTATCGAAAATTTTTCGATAGCAATAATTGCCTATAGGAAATATCTCGATAGCATTTATTGCCTATAGAAAATGTTTCACTAGTATTTATTACTAATAGAAAATGTTTCGATAACAATTCTGTCCTATAGAAAATTTTTCGATAGCAATTTCTTTAAAAATAATTTCGATACCAATAATTTTCTACCCAAATTTTTCCGATAAGTTTTGACTATTGAATACCTCACATTTCTTTTCATGGCAATTTTATTTACTCTCAGAGTTTTTGGCAGAAGACCGCTGAGAGGTAGTCGCCAAAGAACTATTTATTCATATTTCGTTTCTGTTCGAGCTACTTGATCTGGGTTTTAAACCACGGGCTCGCGTCCAATACTTCATCCTTCATTACATTCAAATTAAAGCGGAATTTTGATGTGAGAACATAAGTAATGCTTCTTAAGTGGCAATATGTCCCATATGTATTGCTCCAGAGTCCATAGTGATAAATTTGTAATACAATAGTGTGGAGCCAAATAATCCCAAGATCATAAATAAAGGTTTTCAATTAAAAAAAAAAAGTTTTTAAAGAACACAAGATATCGATTATTAAAATCGTTTCTTTTTTTTAAGGTTCACACGGTATTTTGCTGAATTTTCTGTTTCGAAAACATTTTAAATGAATAGGTGGGTAAAAAAAGAATATGTACGAGTATATGTAAAGTAAGTAGACAACATTGTCTTAAAAATATGCACAGAATATGCACAGAATATTTTTATGTTTCAATGAAAACAAGAAATGTAGAAAAAACAGAATTCCAAATGGAAAAATCTGAAATTAATATCACAATCATAACGAATTGCATATTCAATGGGAAGCAGCAGCAGCTTAAATGGCAAACTCTCAGAGAAAATATAGAAAAACTTAAAATGCATGTGTATGTGTGAGAGAATACATAAAAATAGCATTGCTTCTGTTTCCTGTTGGCAAAATGTTTGTGCATGTATTTCCAATTTAATTTCAGAATTTAAACTTTGAAATTTTATAGCACAGGGCAAGCCATTGGGAGCTAAGTACGCTTAAAAATATTTGAAATTGTATCCTGAGTGACAGATGTAAGCAATCAAGCTCAAATTCGAATCTCCTTTTGTAGACAAAAATTTAATACCTATAAACAAATATACACTCAAAAATTTTAAATTTTTTATTAAAAAAGTTCAGTTTTTTATTTTAATGTGAAATGAACCATATGTTTTCATACAATGTATATGCATCGGAAATTTGTTTGTGCATGTCTTCTGGTTTACTTTCTAATATTACTGGACCATAAAAGATGTATAAAATTATGACAGTGCTAGAGAAAAAAATTGGGGAAATAAATAGAGCGAGCGAAAGAGAGAGAGAGAGAGAGAGAGAAGAAGGCAGAGCAAAAGGAAAAGGAAATGTAAAAGAGAAATTGAATTTTGTTGCCATTCCCTAACATTAACCCGGAAAAGTGCAAGTTTCCGGCATTTATATGAGTTTAGCCATGAAGTCTTTTTCTCTTTTCGGTTTTTGTTTCTTTTTTTTTCTTAATTTGCCATAATTGGATTTAAATTTGAATTAAATTTTTTCGTTAATTGTTGCAACGAATAAGGGGATTAGGAAATATTAGGTTTTGAAATTATTATGCCATCACCAGCATGGGAAGAGAATGGTGATAAATTGTGAGCCGATTGAAAGGTGTATGGAGACAGAGTGGAACAATAGGTGCTTATTCTGATGCTCTTCTCATAATCTTAATGTCTTGTTAATTAGTCCCACAGTTCAGGCGCCCCTCAACGAGCTTGGTTCCTTACCCAGTGATCGTTTTGATACTTGCGTTGCTAATATGTCATCATTATCTGGCATGGGAGTTAATAAAATTCTGTGATTTTGGGGCTTATACAATTGTTTACTTTTCTAAATTAAAAATACCCATGAGCGGCAGAGATTTAAAGCAACAGAAGAAAAGAAGGGCAGTTTCAGAGCGTAAGTCAAACGCCGGCGTATTGTTTACCACTTCTTGTGATCAGTTTCTAATCCTTTAAGCAACAAAGTGGCTGTCAGCAAGCAACTCCCCCATGGTTTTACTATTTTTTTTTGGCTTTTTTCCGTTTCATTATTCAAATCTTATAAAATCAAGTACACTATCGGACAAAATAAAGTGTAAAAGAGTAAAATCTTCAAAAATGTGTACAAAATTTTCACATATGGCAATACTAATAAAAATAATTAATGTCCCGTTATAAAGAAATATGTGGTTATTAATCTAGAAGTAAAAATTTCCATATTATTCACTCTTTTTCTGCTCCGAGCAACATCGAATCTATTTGAACCAAGATTTCAGTGCGTCAAAATAAAGTGTACTTTTTGTAGTGAGAATTTTAAACAAATTTGCATTTAAATTTTTTACAAAAACTTAACGTAAATTTAATTTTAAATGTATTGAAATTCCAAAAAACATAAAAACAATTGCTTCCTTATCACTTAAACTAAGGAAAGCCAAAATGAAGCCATTGTCAAAAGATGTCAAGGATTTATTGGTGAAAGCCCGTGAAAACGGTATGAAATATAAAGATTTGGCGACAAAATATAATATTTCGATAAATGGAGCCAGAAAAATATTTGAACTTTTTAAAAAGAGAAATTCAAACGAAAGTTTAAAAAGACATTGTGGAAGAAAATCTAAGACTTCAGCAAGAGATGATCATCATATCGCCATTCTAGCCAAAAAAGATCCATTTACTTCAGCTAGAATCATAAAAGAAGAACTAAAATTAGACATTTCAACTCGTACTATCCAAAGAAAATTAAATCAAAGTGGCCTAAAAAACTCTTTTGCGAAGAAGAAACCCTTGCTTCGTGCAGCAAATATTAAAAAATGACTGGACTTCGCAAAAAAATATGGAAACATGCCAGAAACGTTTTGGAATCGTATTATTTGGTCCGACGAGTCTAAATATGAGTTAAAAAATGCGAAACACCGCAAACGAGTCTGGTGCGAACAATCACAGAGGCTTAAATCTAAGAATGTTATACATACTGTAAAACATGGTGGAGGAAGCCTGATGGTCTGGGGTTGTTTCTCTGCAGCGGGAGCGGGCCGTCTGGTTAAAATTGATTCTAAAATGACCGGACAACATTATGTTGACATTTTGCGAGAAAACCTTCATAGCAGTGCAGAGGAAATGGGCTTGCGGGAATTTATCTTTCAACAAGATAATGACGTCAAGCATACGAGCAGGGTGGCAATAAATTTTTTTGAGGAAAATAACATAGAGAAATTAGATTGGCCTCCTCAAAGCCCCGATTTGAATCCAATTGAATCTGGACTATTTTGGATAAAAAAATTCCAATCGAATCGCGAAGAAACCTTCAGGTATTTTGGGAAAGAATGCAAGTTGAATGGCGAGCGATTTCGCAAAATATTTTTAAAAAATTGGCTCAAAGTATGCCCAATCGTCTTAAGGAGGTCATTTTAAATAAAGGTGGTGCAACAAAATATTAATTTTCTTTATAATTTAAATTTTACACTTTATTTTGTCGTGGAGAAATATTAGGTTAGTCTAATATTGTAGGTTATTTTTAAGAACATGAAGTTTAATAATTTTATTTTGTTATTTTTGTAAAGCATTTTAAAGGAGTACATTAATTTAAAAAAAAATAAATTTACTTTTTACTAAAGTGGCTACAAATAAAAATTAAAAGAACGTTAGTACTTTTACACTTTATTTTGTCCGATAGTGTAGGTACTCAGGTCTACTGTAGCAGGTTCCACTACAACGTACCTCTCACACCATCCATGTGTTAATTTTATGCACGAGTGGCGGCACCTTAAACTGTAGGTTTTAGAATTTTTGAGAAACTTTTCATGGCAATTTTTATTTTACTCTCACAGTTTTTTGCCGCAATACTGCTGAGAGGAAATCGACGAGTGAAATATTTTTTTTTCATGTTTCAATATGTTCGTGATGCCTGATCCAGGGGTAGAATCACGACCTCACGTCTGATATGACTACACACCACCTATTAGACTATGGTGACTTTAATCTATCACTGCCTAGAAGAAATGCTTTGTTTGAATTTGTATTGGATATAATGGTAAGGAACCTTGCTAATTGAGTGCCAGTCTTCTTTAAGAAATCGTGCTGCGACATCCTTGATGTATTTATTTTGTTTTCTCCAGGGTTTCAACTTGAGAGTTATAGTTATGACACCTCCGCTTGTGATTTAGTAGTTGGCCTTGTTTTCTTTACAGAAAAACTGAAGAGAGCTTTAAAATAGAATAACATTAGCAGAGACTGTAAGATCTCAAGAATATCTGCAGTTGTATAGCAAAACATTGTAAAAAGAGGGCCCAAGTGTTAAGCCTATGAGGGAACATAAAATGACAACTTATTTTCGAAATAACTGTGACTTATTTGGTCATTACAACCCTGTAATAAGTATTAAAACCTTGTTTCTCTCGCCATAGGTAGTGTGTCGGCTTATTAGACGTAAAAGCCAGGATTCCAAACCCAGGCCAGACATCACAACAAATACAAAAAGTATTTCTTCGGCGACTTCCTCTCAGCAGATTTCTGGCAAAAGTTCTGAGAGTAAATAAAATTGCCATGAAAAGTTTCTCAAAAATTTGTCGTTCAGAGTCGACTCGAAACTGTAGGTATCGCCACTCACACACAACAAAAGTGGTGTGAAAAACTAGGTCGTAGTCCTGAATGAAGGGTTGTAATGACCAATTATGTATGTATGTATGTTTTCTCAAACCACCACCATGTTGTGCGTGTTAATTTTATCCATGAGTGGTGCGACCTACAGTGTAAAGTCCGCTCCGAACATTTTTTGAGAATCTTTTCATGGCAATTTTATTTTACCTTCAGAGTTTTTACCAGACTACGGTAATTTAGAAACAAAGCTTTCTTAAACATGTTCTCGTAAGCACATATTATTGGTTGAGAATATTAAATGGGCAGACAAGACAAACGTAGTAAAGGGTACGCCAAATAACTTTTTTTGAAAATGATTTTAAAAAAACTACTGAATATTTTCTCAAATTCCTTTTTTTATTTGAAAGTACAATCCTTCCGGTTAATAATGGAAAATAATTTCATTCAAATGGCTGCCTCGGCTGGCCATGTAGTAGCCTACACGATCGTTCAATTTTTAAGCACATTATCGATTGTGTGCAGCTGTATTTCACCAATGGCTTCACGAATATTGTCCCTTCAAGCGTCAATTGTTTCTGGCTTGACGGCGTAACACTTATCTTTCACGGCACCCCACAAATAATAGTCCAACGGTGTCAAATCGCAGCTCCGAGGTGGCCAAACCACATCAGCTCTGCGGCTGATAATGCGATCTTCAAAAACAGGGCGCAAAACATCGAGTGTATCTTCGGTTGTGGGGCACGTAGGGCTGTCCTGTTGAAACCAAATGTTGCCAATATCCTCCTCTTCAATTTTAGTAAACAAAAATACGTTCAACATGGCCCGATAACGATCGCCATTGACTGTAACGGCCACTCCTTCCACATTTTCGAAGAAAAATGGCACAATTATGCCTCTGGACCAAAATCCGCACCAAACAGTGACTCGTTTTGGGTGCGTCGGCATTTCAATGTATGCGTGCGGGTTTTCTGTGCCCCAAATGTGACAATTTTGCTTGTTTACATACCCGCCAAGATCAAGAAGAGCTTCATCTGAACAGATGATTTTTTTTTTTTGCCAAAATCGGCATCTTCTGTAAGTCGATCGCAGGCCCACTTAGCGAAGCGAAAACGCATTGGCTTCAACTCCTGAACCAGTTGGACTTTGTATGGCGCCATACCAAGGTCTTTATGCAAAATTCGTCTCAATGATGTCTCCGAAATGTTCAATTGTTGAGAACGACGGTGAACTGATGTTGATGGCGCTTCACGCACACTTTCTGCCACAGCAGCAATATTCTCGAGTGTACGCACTGTTTTTGGCTTTTCACGCCTTGGTTTATCGATGAGGATGCCAGTTTCTTTCACTTTTTTCACCAGATAACGAACATACGGAGCTGACGGTGCTTCTCTTCTCCCAAAATCCGTACGCAATTTTCGCACACATTCTGCAACATTACCATGATTTTCAAAGTAATGTCGCAATATTTCCCAACGTTGTTCAAGCGTATATACTACCATATTCGTTCAGCGGAAAGATAAAACTAATTATCTGTCAGATCAGACATGAGTTAAGTGTTACCATTCACGAAATAAGCACTAGTTGAGAAAAAAAACGTTAGATGGCGAACCCGATATAAGTTCTCTGTCATGTAGTATGCAACCTTCAAGCCAAAATTTCCTTTACATTTTGTGCAGCAGCAATTTATTTTAAAGGAAACCGTATTGCCAACAGTCGTTTAAGTAGCACTCGCATTCATATTTTCTTTTCATATGGCAGGCAGGCAGGCAGCAGCCAGTAAAAATATGAGAGAAAAGAGAAAAAAAATTAAAAAAAGAAAGGAAAGTGAAAATGGAACATTTATTACCAGAAACTTTAGACTCTCGTTGTAAATGGAAATAAAATAAATGGAAATAAGTTTAATTAAATATGTGAGCACATTCGAGATATACATATGTATGTGTACGTAAGATAGTGTGTTTAAATATATAAAAATAAAGCAGGACAAAAATAAACTCTCATGCATGTTTGCATTTGTCTAAAAATGTTCTTTGGCACTGTCGAAATGTGTTATGAGTTGGTTGGCAGGCAAAATGTTGGTGTTGCTGTTGCTGTTGCTTTAGTTGTTAAAAACTTAAATACATGAAAATATGGATGGAAATATGGATGAAAATATGGTTGGGAATATTCATCCATATTATATAGGAGTAGCTATTCCATGCCTGTTTTAAGACTCGACACACAGACGGACAGATAAAAGTATGTTAATAGTATAGGCAACATACATATGTTGCCCGGAAAAGCAACAACGTTTTTTTTTGGGTGTTCAACCGTATGGAATGGAAAAATAAAAATTATGAAAAGAAAGAAGAAACGAAAAAGAAGAAGCCATGGAGGTAAAATCTGGAATTTAATTATTTTTTCTGCCTTTTTTTTCGTTTGTAATTTAATAAAAATCTAGGTAAAGATAATATTTTAAAAATGTTTGCTACAAGAATTCTGTAATAATTTAAAGCCAAAGAAAATTTTAGCATCCGGCATTGGTTATGAAACTCTCTCTAGAGGTGAACTCAAAATCATTTTCGAAAAACAAAATTTGAAGTGGTTTTAATGCTTAACAGTAATAGTAAGATTGGTGCTGGAGGCAGAATGGTTTCTATTAGGGAGTCTAAGGTACATAAATGCTTACCTAACCCGGTTAACTTATTATATAAGATTTGAAATATCCCCCAAGTTTCATTTTATTTTGAATTTATTTCTTTAACTTAGGATGTCTAAGGAAGTCGCTGAAGTCTAGCAACTAGTGCTGACTAAAAAACCTGAGGCAGTGATTCACACTCTAGCCCAAAGTTCTTGAAAAAAAAAATATGAAGAGAAATATTTCTTTCGGCAACTTTCTCTCAGCAGTCTTATGCAAATCCAAGCAATTCGGATACAAACGGCAGAAAGAGAGGACAATTTAAAATTTTAAAGAAACACGAAGTTTCAATCTTCTCTAAATAATTTATTCTGGAAGTCATTTGGCTTCTAACCACCCAGATAAGAGAACAACTTGAACATTAGCATTGTAATGTCAAGGGAAGGATTGTAACTCAATCAGATTCTCTCTATTACACCAAATACATACGAGTATATGTTCACAGGAACTTCGTAGTTTAAAGTCACCGTAGTTTAGTAGATAGTGTGTCAGCTTATTAGACGCGAACTCATGGTTCAAACCCCTGCTCAGATGTTTCGAACAAAATGAAATATAAAAGAATATTTCTTACGGCGACTTCCGCTCATCAAATTTCCGGCAAAAACTCTGAGAGTAAATAAAATTGCAATGAAAAGTTTCTTTTATGGTGTTTCTTTCGTTCGGTGTTGAATTTAAAATATAGATCGAATCACTTATTATTTAAATTAACACACACCGCAAGGGTGCTGTGAGAGGCTAGGTTGTAGTCCTGACTAAAGAGTTGTAATGACCAATTGAGTGAGCAAGTAAGATACTTCTTAGGTTTTGTAAGAAAGAATATGACACCTCCAGACCACATTGCATACCATACAGTAAGTTTTCCAGATGCAATGGCTTCTCAATAGTAATTTCTGTGCAACTTAAGCATGAAGAGAAAACTGAGATTCATTGCAGCAGAAAATTTTATTCGAAAAATCATGTATGAAAGCTTGTTGCTCTAGCATCGAATTAGCATGACTATGTCACTAGGAATGGACAACCGCCACTAAACGTTGCATAAATTTGCATCAAAGTAGAAGTTTAAATGCGAGATACGCTGCAATGACGCATAATACTGAATTATTATTATTATTAACATAGCCAGGGAATCGACAAATTCATATTGTCAACATGAAGATACATAGATGTGAGTGACCATACCTCAAAATCTCATAATCTCTTTAAATTTCTTTATAATTTTGTCCATTTCCTGCACAATGGTTTGCTTGTTACAACCATAATTTACACGTGATGCTTGTAATGTTACCACATTTCGATCACCACTATTGTATAAAGTATCGTAATGCCAGACCTTTCCCTAAATAGATCAGATTTCAAATGAAATGCATTTTACCTGCAAATTAATTTCACGATATTCTCTCCTGCTCACTTTTCTCCTCAAGCCGCATTGCAGGACATCGCAAAATAGCAATTCTTACAGGCTTGGTTTTCAGACAAATAACTTCTGCAGGAGCTGTGCGTCTAAGGATGGAGAAGATTTTGTTTTTCACCTCATGTGTCAGGTCAGTGCCTTGTTCTTGTAAAGAGACGGAGGTGTTTGAGCTCTCACTGGCATTTTTGGCTGACCTCTCCAATATAAGGATTGCTGCACCAGCAAGATTAATTTTGGATACGATTTGGATTCCTCTAGAGAATGTTTGATCGCATAGGATTGATCTTGGTATCACAATAGGCCTAAATGCTGGCCTAATTGGGAATTTCTTCTTTAAGTGCGGTTCGCCGCCTTACCTAACATAACCTAATCTATTATCAGCACTTGGTGTTTTGGCTATTTGTGTTTGGTGATACACATACAAAATTGGTCATTACAAACATTCCGTCAGGATTACCATCTAGCTTCTTACACCATGTTATGTTTGTTGAAGTCGATTCGGAGCGACAGATTTTTAAGAAGATTTTCATTGCAATTTTGTTTATTTTTAATCCCAGAGTTTTTGCCAGAAATCTGCTGAGAGGAAGTCGCCGAAGAAATATTTTTTCATAATTCGTTTCATAATTTATTTCCACGTCTTCTAAAGCCTTGTAGTCGAACTCTTCAGTTTACGGATTGAATCGATTATTAGCAAAAATCGATTGTCATATACAGTATGCACTGATGAATATTTGTTTTCTGTAACCCTAAGGCTCTGTATATTTGCTTGTGCCATCATGTAACATCATCTGATTAGCTGTTCTAATTAAACTTCAGTGGATAGTGACTTGATCATGAGCATTCTTACGAACATTCTTGGTTGTATGAAGAAAGTCTCCCATAAAATCTCTCACTGTTTTAAATGTTGAAATGCTTTTAATTTTTTAATTGAATCTTATCTTATCGCATATCTTTGCCATTTAAAAAATGTTCTTTAATTTATTATTGCATCGAATATCCTCCTCTTCGCTTCCAATCCTCTTGCTTTAATTATTTTCATTTCACACTTTGCACACAGCAATGTTGCAACCAAATCGCAATTACTTTGACTCAATTTAAATGCCATAAAATCTGATTTTCTTTTTCACACTTCCATTCCTCTCTCGTTCTCTGTAGTAAACAAATTTACTATTAAAATAAAGAAAAACCTTAAAAAAAACAGGAAGAGAAATACAATAAAAAACTGTGTTAATTGCACACACCTAAGCAGAATATGCATAAACAAACACAAGCAAAATTTCATTTGTGGCACGTTTTTTTCAGGGAATCTTTTTCATGTAATTGTTGTTGTAGTTTGTGTTGCCAATGTCTTGTGGAAAACTATCCTTCCTGTAAGGAATTCTAGCAAAGATGAGGTGCCACATACATATACACACACAAGACAACAAAATTTTATACAGAAGCCATACCATCAAGCGAAACGGAAATGATTGTTTGCATACACTTGCCACACACACAGAGAGAGAGAGAGGTGGGCGGATGGAAGCATATAACAGGATATAAAGTGTTATTGAATAAGTGAAATTTTATGTACAACGGTGTAGGGGTATATGTATGTGTGTGAGTCTGGGGCAACCAAATAAACTTTTGTGCTGATTGTGTGCATCGAATCATTC
Organism: Sarcophaga subvicina; assembly: GCA_936449025.2. Classification (NCBI taxonomy): domain Eukaryota; kingdom Metazoa; phylum Arthropoda; class Insecta; order Diptera; family Sarcophagidae; genus Sarcophaga; species Sarcophaga subvicina. Next base: position 88,935,143 of record OW388081.2, on the reverse strand, counting down.
ACAAGCAAACTAAAAAAGGCTTCCTTACCCACCAAAAAAAAAAAAAAAAAAAATAGCAACGAATTTGTCATAAAAACATTAGGGCACAACAAATTGCTGTACATTTTTATTATCGTACAATATAGTGGAGAAATTAAGTTCAAGTTTTATGAAGAAACATAAGCATTTACAGGTTACAGCCTTATTCATGTGTAACGTTATGCATGTCATGGCGGTATTACAAACTCCTAAAAGTGTTGAAAGCCAAAAATAGAAAATTTTTTGGCAACACAAACCCTGTCACACTCATACTCGTATACATGCACAAAAAACAGGAATTTTCTTCACAACATCTTAACATTCCATGGAAATGCAAAAAAGTAACGTCGTACAGCACGGCAAAAAAATTATTTTTCTTCTAAAAAAAGAAAAGAAAAATTATAATAAAGAAAGCGTAACTAAGTAGGGTAAAGGGTATATTTTCTTACATAAAGTTTCTCTCTCTCTCCCATTATTTACCTCTAAAAAATACTCTCTTTCTTTTGTAATACTTTGCGAGTTTTTCTTGCGTTTTCTGTTGCACAAATTTGTAATGGTAATGGAGACGTTGATGTTCAGTTATAAGATGACGGCAGCAGGTACTTAAATAACATTTCAAATGCTACAAAAATAGGAAACTATGAAATGAGCAAAAAAAAAAAAAGAAAACAGAAAAAAAGAACTCAAAAAAAAGAAAGGATTTTGTGCACTTAGCTGCCAACATAAAAAAGACATGAATTCATATTTAAAATCACAAGAACAGGTATTTAAGGTGATATCAGTGAGTATGGTGTCGAATTAGAATATTAACTCGATTGTTAGATGTTAATTAAGAGAAATAGTAATAAATAGTAAGTAGAAGGGTTAATGGCAATACGTTGTTTAAGAAATAGAAATAAAAAAAATTACTTCGGCATCTTTTCCTCAGCAGACTTCTAACAAAGTCGTCGTAGTCTAGTAGGTAATGTGAGTCCACAGTCCAAACCCCAGGTCTGACATCTCCAACGAAACGAAATATGAAAAAATTCCTCTTCCTCTCAGTAGATTTCTGGCAAAAACTGAATAAAATTGGCATGAAAAAGTTTCTCGAATATCTGTCGTTCGGAGTCGATTTTAAATTGTAGGTCCCACCAGTCACGTGTAAAATTAATACACACAACATAAGTGGTGCGAGAAGCTAAGTCGTAATCCTGACTGAGGGGAGGCATAATTACAGACTTGATATTTCCTCAAATGATTTCTGTATGAAGCTGAATATCTACATATGAACTACATAGAGACTATCTTTCAATTAATATGTCAGCACTCGGCTCTTCGCCATATGAAATCGAAGGTCCTTTATTTCTCAATTTAAGTCTACTTCGATTGAACTCTTCAAGATAAAGATTTCTGTAATAGTAAGATTTGTTTTTTTTTTTAGAAGTCACAGTAGTCTAGTAGGTAGTGTGTTGGCTTATTAGACGTAAAACCAGGGTTCGAGCCCCAGGCCAGACATCAAAACAAAATACAAAAAATATTTCTTCGGCGACTTCCTCTCAGCAGATTTCTGGCAAAAACACTGAGAGGAAATAAAATTGCCATGAAAAGCTTCTCAAAAATCTGTCGTTCGGACTCGACTTTAAACTGTAGGTCCCACCATTCATGTATGAAAATTAACACACACAACATAAGTGGTGTGAGAAACTATGACGTTTGTACAATGGGTCAATTCGACCTCCGGGTACTGTACTCGTCTTAATTGACAAGTACACGTCCTCTAACCTAGCCTAACCTAAGATTTGTTTCCTATAGGGAATTGTTGATATCCGTGTTGGATATGAATTTCTACATGGGCTCATTAGCTTCACAGCTCCAGAGAACAAGGAAACGTGGACGTTTGATTTAATATAAATTAGTATTGCTAATTATATAATTATATATAATTAGTATTGCTAAACCAGAAACCTATATGAAGATCTTGCTTTATCTGCCTGAAACACGCGGCCTTCTTATAATATCCTCAGTGTGATTAAAAAACTTTCAAGAGATCTAAAGTCTCAAGGGATAGGCTCACATCCCTTGTCAATAAATCTTAATACTGAATGTTTTTCTCAGCTATCTTTAAAGTTAATTAGTTTAGCCTGAATTATGTCATAATATTGCGGTAATTTAAAAAACAATGTCTAGTTGAACAGGTCCGAAAGGGTTCCACATTTGGTCATTTCAATGGGAGCCTACACCAGAATATGCCGATTTTGGCAAAAAAAAAATCATCTTTTCAGATGAAGCAAAATTGTCGCATTTGGGGCACAGAAAACCCGCACGCATACATTGATAAGCCGACGCACCCCAAACGAGTCACTGTTTGGTGCGGATTTTGGTCCAGAGGCATAATTGGACCATTTTTCTTCGAAAATGAGCAAGGAGTGGCCGTGGCCGTTACAGTCAATGGCGATCGTTATCGGGCTATGTTGAACGAATTTTTGTTCACAAAACTTGAAGAGGAGGATATTTGCAACATTTGGTTTCAACAGGACGGCGCTACATGCCACACAGTCGAAGCTACACTCTATGTTGTGCGCCCTGTTTTTAAGATCGCATTATCAGCCGTAGAGCTGATGTCGTTTGGCCACCTCGGAGCTGCGATTTGACACCGTTGGACTATTATTTGTGGAGTGCCGTCAAAGATAAGTGTTACGCCGACAAGCCAGAGACAATTGACGCTTTAAAGGACAACATTCGTGAAACCATTGGTGAAATACAGCTGCACACAATCGATAATGTGCTTAAAAATTGGACCGATCGTGTAGGCTACTGCATGGCCAACCGAGGCAGCCATTTAAATGAAATTATTTTCCATTATTGACCGGAAAGATTGTACTTTCAAATAAAAAAAGAAATTTGAGAAAATATTCGGTAGTTTCTTTTTAAAGCATTTAAAAAAAAGTTATTTGGCGACCCTTTACTAAACACATTAAGAAACTACTTATCAATCTTAATATGGACATCAGGTATATGACACCTATGTAACTCCTTCCGAACCTTGTATACTACAAACTTCCTTTTAGCACCAGGCGATCTTAGTAAAAACATTAACAATGACCCGATCAGCGCTATATTGCCACTAATTTTTTTTTTGCAATCCTGATTTGACTAGGTGCACTAGAAGCCCTATTTATTTATAATTTTTTTTACTCATGTTTTGCATTAAAAAAAAAATAAAAATTTTCATCCGTATTCTGCCATTCATCGTAATTAAAATTCCCATTTAAATGCTATTCGCGGATTTATAATTTATTTTATCGCAATGAAAAATATTTTTATTTCAACAAATATTGTGTAATAACAAGTAATACAAGAGATAAATACGATTCTTTTTTTTTAACAGAAATTATATTTAATAACAACAACAACAACATTTACTTGATTATAATAATTCCGGTAAAATACCGTGATTTTATTTAAAGCAATTTTTTTATGGTTGAACATGATAAACTTTTTAACTGAAAACCTGGTAAATGTTCGCTTAAGCCATGTTTAAACGAAGGCATTTACAGTGAAACAACAAACAAACAAAAATAAAAAATAAATTATTTTTTTTGGTACGAATGATTATTAAAATAAATAATAAAATAAAAACTCAAAAAAAGGAAAGAGAAGAACGATGGGAAAATGCATAATAAAACACACAACAATACAATACGAATGGCCAAAATGACAATGGCGATTATATGGAAAATAATCACACACATGCATATACAGTTACACATACACCCACACACACACGTATGGAAGCTCACCAGCCAGACTGTGTATATGAGGGTGGTTAGGAAATGAAACGACATGATGTGTAAATGACGAAATGTGTCAGCAGTACAAAGCGTATGTTCCAAGTATTAAGGCGCCGCATATATTTGATGATAATTATTCTATGAAGTTGGGTATGTAAAATATAAATCTACAATACATGTTTCCTCTCCTTTTTCTCTATCTCCCAACGGGACCTCCGGGTACTGTACTTGTCTCAATTGGCAAGTACACGTCCTCTAACCCAAACCTTTGGGAGTGGTTTGGATCTAAAGCATAGTTTTCTAGCCTTAACTGGCTACTACCACACTTAGGCGAGAACACCACTGAGATTAAATACCTCTAAAGTGTAGAAGCAAATAAATTCACGCAAAAATCTTAGGTCTCTCAGCAAATTTCTGGCAAAAACTCTGAGAGTAAATAAAATTGCCATGAAAAGTTTCTCAAAAATCTGTCGCTCGGAGTCGACTTTAAGCTGTAGGTTCCGCCACTCATGGATAAAATTAGCACACACCACATAGTTGGTGTGAGAAGCTAGATCGTAATCCTGACAGAAGGGTTGTAATGACCAATTATGTATGTATGTATGTATGTATGTATGTAAAAACCTTAGGTGCTATTAATTTCGATTAACCCATTGACTACACCATGACTATACGTTGCATATTGGACATGAACTAGAGATCAGTAATGATTCGTTTTTTCGGTACTCATAACCGAATATAAGTGAGTTAACAATATTGAAATTTAACTATGTACTCTGATTCATTCATACTCACTACAACGTTGATTTATAAGTACAGATTGCAATGAGTATGCGTACAACGTTGTCATCAAACTTATACCATTCGAAATATGTTTGATTCATAAGCCCACTCATTTAGATTCATAACTTTAGAAAAATAATTAGAAATGATACGATTGACTCAAATCATTCATCAAAATGTACAGTTTTAGTTGTTGTTGCATTTACAAAAAAAGAAAAAGACACATAAGCAAAAAAGACAGAGCAGCAAGCGGTTCTAGTGAGTATTTTAGTGTTCGTACGCGAATCACACTTATTTTGTGATGCGTATAAATGTTGAGTCATGCTGAGTCGAAATCAATAACATCATACGTGTTGTTAAGTATGAATACGATGAGTACTTCGAACTTTAAATATGAGTAAAGGTTCCACTATGTATTAACATAAATATGAATACGTATACATAAGTATCAGTAATTATGAGTATGGTTCGATTCTACTTAAGTTTTTGAATACTCATTGCTGATCCTTGGTATAAACATTTGCCGGTTGAAATACCTGTATTCTTTGCTCAGAATAAAACGCAATAAAGGCGAGCTTTTGTAGCAATACTTAACCACGATACCAACATTACACATCTCAGACAAAGGTACCATCAAAATCGACTAAGAAGGCAGTGATGGTTGATGATAGATGTAAGCATGATCATGCTGTCTATACATTTAGAATTATAATGAGATGATTTTAATTGACTATCGTCAGAGAACTCAAATTAGGTGAAAAACAATTTCATAATCCACAATCATTTGTTGTGAACATACCGTACATCATCAGTAGGCATAGTGTTTCAAGCTTTCCATAGAAAAATACCGACTAATAATCGCCTTTTTCCTCATTTCTAAAATTTTTCGATCCTGAAATGACTTTCGTATTACTTAAGAATTATTTCCTAAGTCCTTTGCCATGTTTTTTCGTATTGGTCTCATCTCGTATGTGCTATCAATACATACATGATGTGTCATTACAACTTTTTGTGAGTAAAGAAAGGAATATTTACTTACGTACATACTTAATTGGCCATTGCAATCCTTTAGTTACGATTACAATCTAGCTTCGCACACCACACATGTTGTATGTGTCAATTTTATCTATGAATGCCAGAAGCCACATTTTAAAGTCGATGCCGAACAACAGATTTTTAAGAAACTTTTCATAGCAATTTTATTTATTCAGGGTTTTTGTCAGAAATCTGCTGAGAGGAAAACACTAAAAAATATTTATTTTTGTATTTCGTTTTGGTCGATTTGTCTCGACTAGCTAGGGGTTTGAACCACTGTCTCACATCTAATAATCCAACACACTGACTTTCCGACTACGGTGACTTCGCAAAGCGAATGTTTTTTCAAAAAATTTGATTTGAGGTATGCACTCGCAAATCTGGGATAGTAAGCCGACCTTTATCAAACATTGAACCTCGGTAGTCAAATCACAATCCCCCAATTCTTTGCAGTATTCAGACTACAAAGAACTAAAGTTTAATTCGTGCTTTAATACACGCATTATTTGCGACTTTCAGTTCACTCAGAATTATTTTCAATTCCCAAAAATGAAAGAAATTACTGTACTTTAAAAGATTTGCCACAATTTACAAAAAGAGCCTACAGTTGATAGCCGATTTCACAGGGATGGAAGCTAATAATAAACTGAGTAAATGTTAGGTTAGATTAGAGGACGTGTACTTGTCAATTAAGACAAGTACAGTACCCGGAGGTCGAATTGACCCATTGTGCAACGTCCTAGTTTCTCACACCACTTATGTTGTGTGTTAATTTTATACATGAGTAGCGGGACCTACAGTTTAAAGTCGACTCCGAACGACAGATTTTTGAGAAACTTTTTCAAGGCAATTTTATTTACTCTCAGAGTTTTTGGCAGAAATCTGCTGAGAGGAAGTCGCCAAAGAAATACTTTTTGTGTTTTGTCTTGATGTCTGGCCTGGGGCTCGAACCGGCTTTACGTCTAATAAGTCAACACAATACCTACTAGACTACGGCGACTTCTAACTGAGTATAGAAGCTAAAGAAACGATCAAAAAGGAATCGAGAAGTTTGAGAAAGAAATTCATTTCTTCGCGACCCCTCGTAACACCGCACATAATATAAAACATAGCAAGCAAGAAAATTATAGCCAGCGTTTATGGTTTATTACAAGAGATAAAAAGCGCAAGAGCGAGAGAGAGAGAGAGAGAGGGAGCTTGAGAGTGAGAAAATGTGAAATAAATAAAATTCACTCTGGCACATACTAACACCCACATATAACTTCCGCTTTCGCGCCTTTGTATAACAATAAAAACAAATGAATGAATAAAAAAAAATCGGTTTTAATTTCTTTTCTTTTATTGCGTTGAGTTTGTAATAAAAAAAATTATTTTTTTTCTTTAGGCCAACAATACAAATGAACAGAAAGTTTACGAATTTTTTTGAGAACTTCATTTGAAAAAAAAAAATTAACATAAAAAAATGTTCCTGTGCTTTATATACCCCCAGAGTATTTTGTGAATTTTTCTGTACTTCTGTGCATTTTATGGTGCTGCTGTTTTGTTTTTAAATTAAAACAACTTTTGTAAGCCGGTTTTAATGTAAATGGTGTCCAATTGTTTATGAATCAGGTCTACTTCTACAATTTGCAATTAAGCACCAACAACACTGGCATATACACACTCAGGAGCATATTTTTTCCAATGTTTTCTCTGCACTTCGTACACTAAAAAGGATGTTCGCCCAAAAAAACTGTGGGGATGCTTTTTAACTTCTCTTTGCTTTGTTGCACACTCACTGTACATACATACATATTTTGTTGTATGCTGGTATTTGTTTAATATTTTAAAATAAAAAAATCTTTTATTTTCTCTATAATAAATGTTTACGTATGTATATACATATGTATGTATGCGTACGTGTATCTTGTTTTTTAATGCCTCTGAACTGACCCATATTTTAAGATTAATACCAATTTGTTTTGTTGTTATCCTTTTTTCGTCCTTCTTTTTCTCTATTCTTGGTGTGTGTGTGCATGATAGTGTAGCTATGAGTTTAATATCTGGCTAGTTTTGTGCATAATTTCCAACATTTGCTTTGTACAGTATTTGGCCATATAAATAAGTACAGGGAAAAGTAAATTAAGGAACTTAATGAAATTTGGAAGAAAAAAGAAAAAGATAAAACAGTTTTGTTTTTGCTTAATAGACCTCTAATGATAGAAGTCACCGTAGTAGAGTACAATACCTAATAGACTACGGTACACTACGGTACACTACTTACTAAACTACGGTACATTGGCTACTAGACTGCGGTACACTACCTACTTGACTACGGCAGGAAGTTACACTCTTTCCGCTTTCATGACATTGACTGCTATACTCAATGTAGTATTAGTATGCCATCTTGTGAAATCTCTCAACTGCAGGCTCTTATTTAGTCCAACCATTTTTTTCATTTTGGGAACTGAAAATAATTCTGAAGGAACTAAATGGTCCGCCAAACAACTTTTTTTTTTTGAAAATTCTTTAAAAAAAAACTACTGAATATTTTCTCAAATTTCTTTTTTATTTGAAAGTACAATCCTTCCGGTTAATAATGGAAAATAATTTCATTCAAATGGCTGCCTCGGCTGGCCATGCAGTAGCCTACACAATCGGTCCAATTCTTAAGCAAATTATCGATTGTGTGCAGCTGTATTTCACCAATGGCTTCACGAATATTGTCCTTTAAAGCGTCAATTGTCTCTGGCTTGTCGGTGCAACACTTATCTTTGACGGCACCCCACAAATAATAGTCCAACGGTGTCAAATTGCAGCTCCAAGGTGGCCAAACGACATCAGCTCTGCGGCTGATAATGCGATCTTCAAAAACAGGGCGCAAAACATCGAGTGTAGCTTCGGCTGTGTGGTACGTAGCGCCGTCGTGTTAAAACCAAATGTTGCCAATATCCTCTTCCACAATTCTTGTAAACAAAAATTCGTTCAACATGGCCCGATAACAATCGCCATTGACTGTAACGACCACGGCCACTCCTTGCTCATTTTCGAAGAAAAATGGCTTCTGGACTAAAATCCGCACCAAACAGTGACTCGTTTTGGGTGCGTCGGCTATTCAATGTATGCGTGCAGGTTTGCTGTGCCCCAAATGCGACAATTTTGCTTGTTTACATACCGCCAAGATGAGCTTCACTGAAAAGATAATTTTTTTTTGCCAAAATCGGCATCTTCTGTAAGTCAATCGCAGGCCCACTTAGCGAAGCAAAAACGCATTGGATGGTCAATTGGCTTCAACTCCTGAACCAATTTGACTTTGTACGGCGTCATATCAAACTGTTTATGCAAAATTCGTCTCAATGATGTCTCCGAAATATTCAATTGTTGAGAACGACGGTGAATTGATGTTGATGGCGCTTTACGCGCACTTTCTGCCACAGCAGCAATATTCTCTGGTGTACGCACTGTTTTTGGCTTTTCACGCTTTGGTTTATCGATGAGGATGCCAGTTTCTTTCACTTTTTTCACAAGATAACGAACATACGGAGCTGACGGTGCTTCTCTTCTTCCAAAATCCGTACCCAGTTTCGCACACATTCTGCAACATTACCATGATTTTCAAAGTAATGTCGCAATATTTCCCAACGTTGTTCAAGCGTATACACAACCATATTCGTTCAGCGGAAGGATAAAACTAATTATCTGTCAAATCAGACATGAGCTAAGTGTTACCATTCACGAAATAAGCACTAGTTGAAAAAAAAACGTTAGATGGCGAACCCGATAGTAAGTATGGCTTACTATAATAAAATACGAATCGAACCTTAATTTATTAAATTTCATCATCGCAAAAGTGCTTGTCGCAGCTGTATCGGCCAGTGTTAATGATGACCATCAATTATCGATTCGTCGCCGGTCACAGCAATTGGGCCTCTGTTACTCAACAACGTGGAACATTTTGCGGAAGGATTTAGGCGTGAAGCCTTTCAAAATACAGCTGGTGCAAGAATTGAAGCAGAACGACCTACTGCAACGCAGAAGATCCACTTCTTTATCGAAAAATTGTGTGTTCAGCGACGAAGCTCATTTTTGGCTCAATGGATACGTAAATAAGCAGAATTGTCGATTTTGGAGTGAAGATCAGCCAGAAGCATTGCAAAAGCTACCAATGCATCCAGAAAAAGTCACAGTTTGGTGCGGTTTATGGGCTGGTGGCATCATTGGACCGTACTTCTTCAATGATGCTGCGAATCGTAACGTAACTGTGAATGGTGAGCGCTACCGTGATATGATATCCAACTTTGCAAGAGCTTGACTTAAATGACATGTGGTTTCAACAAGACGGTGCCACATGCCACACAGCACGCATAACAATGGACTTATTGAGAGGCGAGTTCGGTGAACATTTCATTTCACGTTCGGGACTGGTCAATTGGCCTCCTAGATCGAGCGTAATTTAACGCCTTTAGACTATTTTTTGTGGGGCTATGTTAAAGCTCATGTCTATACAGACAAGCCCACTTCAATTGACGCATTGGAAGACAACATTGAAGCATTTATTCATGAGATATCGGCCGAAATGTTGGAAAGTGAATGCCAAAATTGGACTAAGCGGATGGACCATTTGAGTCGCAGTCGCGGTAAACAATTGCATGAAATAATCTTCAAACATTAAATTATATGGACCGTACTATCGATTCAAATAAAGATTTCATGCATTTTTCTGAATTTTATGTGTTCTTTTTTGAAAAATTTTCCTATAGCTCTTAAAAAATCACTTTTATTAGTCATCGACTTACTATCCCAGAACTGCAAGCCTCAAATCTAATGTTTTGAAAGAGATATCTCTTTCGCGAAGTCTGGAACATCATCGTATATTTTAGGAGTGTAATTCAATCGGTTTTTTACTATTACACCAAATATGTAATCACAGGAACTCTGTTGTTTGAAATGACCGTAGTCTAGGCGTAGTGTTGGCTTATTAGACGCAAACTTCAGCTCAGACATATGAAAAATAAATTTTTCGACTTCACAGTAGTATTCTGGCAAATATTCTGAAAGTAAATAAAATTGCCGTGAAAAGTTTGTCAAAAATCATTCGTTCGTTCGGAGTCGACGTTAAACTGTAGGTCTTGGCATTCAGGTACAAAATTAACACGCACAACATGTGTGGTGTGAGAAGCTAGGTGGTAGTCGACGTAGCCAAAGCATTTAAATTTTAAATGTAAAATTACTTGGGTGCGTTTTTTTTCAATAAAAAAACTTATTTGAAACTAAAACTCATCAACCATCCCTTTTTATATTGTCACATACTGTTGAAATTGAAATCAACAGCAAAATGGCCCCACAGTTTTTTTTTTGTTTGTTTATTTGTTTGTTTGTTTTAGTCATTGTATGCCAAAGAAGTGCGTACATAAGTGGACGACAAAAAAAAAAAGAAAATTTCAACACACAGGCACACAGACACAAATGCAGAATGCATTGCATGTATGCATACATATTGTATATGTATGTATGTATGCTTGTAAGTGTCAATGTATAATATTTGCAGGCATTTATTTATTTAAATTATTGTTGTTGTTGATGTTGTTGCTTTATTTTATATTTTTTTCTGCACATTTTTTTTCTGTTAAGTTTTGTTGCTCTTGGTTTGTTTGCATTGTTCACTTGAATAATAAAAAAAAATTCTTCGGGTTTTTTGTTGTTGTTCACGTTTTAAATCTCTTGCATATATTTTCGACGACAGCAAAGTCGTTTGTTATTTAATTGTTTATTGTTGTTGTTGTGTTCTTACCACTTTAGATTTATTCGTATTTGTTTTTAACGTTTTTTTTTTGTTTTTTTCGTTATCATTTCTTTTGTTATTGTATTATTATTGCCATTATTGGCAATTGCGTTTATTGTATTTCAGGCTTTAACTACATACTACACTCAAACGAAAAAAAAAGAAAATTATTAATTGACTTGGCTTCACTAGAGAAGAGAGCGGGAATACAATAAATTGAAACCATTTTGTTACTGCAAATTAGCGTGCTCGTTAGCAATTTGAATTAGAAGCCATTCGTTAGCGAATTTTATTTGAAGGTGGGAGGTAGGGGAGATACTATACAAAGCATAGAGTTTTAGTTACGAAAATAGAAAATGAATTTTCAAATATTTTATAATATTCTATGCAATGTTTCATAATAGAATACATGATAGAAATAACATTCATTACTACATCCGATAATTATCAAAAGCCGCTTTTAATAATTTTATGATTTAAACTAATCGAATAATGTGCAATTATTACTCATTATTTACGAAAATGTTATTAAAATTATTTGAGAGTTAAATGTATAACGAAAATTCTAAAGTTATTTTTATGATTGCAAACTATAATCGAATTTGCTGACGATATTGCTGCATTAACAATAAAAATTATTACAAAAGCTAATGAACATTTCTAATATCATTTCCAATTTTACGTGAAAAAAAATCAATTTTTTTTTTGTTTGTTCATGCCATCAAGTCTAAATTTATTGACGTATTCAGTACTCTCATATAGAGTCAGCCATATATCGGTTTAAATTTAAACCATCCATTATTTCGAATATGGAAATACTTACATCATTCGATTTACGCTTGAGCAACGTTAAGTTTTATTGGGCCACAAACAAACTGCACGATGATGTCGATTTTACCAAAAAATATCATCTTTTCTGTTAAAGCTCATTTTCATCTTGATGGGTACATTAATAAGCAAAATTTGCCGTATTGGGGGCTCAGAAAACCCAGACGTGGTCTTCCAGAAGCCATTGCAACCATTAATAGTGAGTGTTTGGTGCGGCTTGTAGAGCAGAGGCATCATTGGCCCATATTGAAAATGAAGACGGCGTACCCTTAAGGTCTATGTAGGCACCTATGGTACCATGATAACTGATTTGTTTGTACCCGCTCTTCGTGGTATTAATGTGAACATTGTTTGGTTTCAACAGGATGGTGCAACTAGCCACACATCTCATGTCACAATCGTTTATTGCGTCAAACGTCTGATGGCAATTCAATTGGCCCCCAAGATGCTGTGATTTGACACCGTTGGACTATTTTCTGTTTGGCGCCTTTAGAGAAAAGTGTTTTACCGACAAACCAGAGACAATTGAGCATTTGAAGGGCAACATTCGTGATGCCATTGTTGAGATACGACCACATATTCTCGATAAAGTGCACGAAAATTGTTGCGATTGAATGAGGTAATGCGAGGCCAATCGTGGCAGTCATAGGAATGAAATGATACTCCAACCAAATGATATTCGGCCAGGATTATGACCCAGTTTCTTCCACCATTTATGTTGCGTATGTTAATTTTATACATGAGTGATGGGGCCTACGATTTCAAGTCGACTCCGAGCGACAGATTTTTGAGAAACTTCTTCATTGCAATTTTATTTTAATCTCAGGGTTTTTCCCAAAAATCTTCTGAGAGGCAAAAGCCAAAGAAATATTACTCTTCATATTTTCGTTTTGTTGTAGATGTCTGAACTGGGGTGCTTCTCGCTAAGCAGGCGGCTAAGTTTGCTGCGACTAGACTTAATGCCCTGTCTCGTTGGCAAATTGCACCTTCTGGTCACTCCACTAGTCTGGAGGTTGATCCAGTGGCCCCCGAGAACATCGACTATCTCCCTGCTGAATATTGTCTCGACAGGGGTTTCCACTTCCTAATTCCGAGTAGAGAATCCTAATACGGTTTTCCCCCCCGAAGTCCTGGATATATATACCGACGGCTCTAAACTCGATAATGGGGTTGGAAACGGTGTCTACTCTGGGAAACTGGACCTGAACATTTCTCTCCGTCTGCCGGACTACTGCAGCGTGTTTCAGGCGGATGTGACGGAAATTTACCGGGCCGCTCAATGGATCCTTGTCAACGGTGCTCCTTTCACTCGCGTCTTTTCTGATAGTCAGGCCGCGATAAGATCTCTATCGGGTTTCGTGAATAACTGTAGGATCGTTTGGGAACGTCGCCACTGTCTCGACCTTCTTTCTGGGCGCTTCACCACTGTCTCACTGGTGTGGGTCCCTGAGCACAGGGAAAACTGTAGGGCCGACGAGATCGCCAGAGCTGGTGCGCTCCTTCCGGAATCCTATTCAATTGAATTTGGTGTGCCACTTGCCTCGGTCAAGTTAGACATTGCGCGGAAATTCTTTCGGGACGCCAACCTATCCTGGGTCAATGAGGAGTCCTGCTCCACCGCTAGACTCACCTGGCCCTTGATGGATAGAAGGCGTACCAACCAATTACTTGGTCTTGGTCGTGATGTCATCTCAACCACCGTGGCCATGTTTACAGGTCATTGCGTTATGGGTAGACACGCGGAAAGAATGAGGCTGCCATTTAACGACTTCTGCCGTGGATACAGATACGCTGAGGAAGAGGAGACTGTTGTTCACTTTCTTTGCCAGTGCCCGTCTCTTGCTAGGTGTAGATATAGGTTATTTGGCTCCCCATTCCTTGTTAGCTTAACGGAGCGATCATCTATTGACATCAAGGATATGGCTTCGTTCATCAAACTTTCTGGCTGGTTTTCCAGTGTAGGGCAGTCGTCCTTTTGATGTGCAGCCCTTGCGCTGACCAATTTCTTCCTCTTCCCAGATTTTGGTGGAACTTGGTCAGTACAGGGACTGCGTTCACCCGTGGCATCACAACGGGCCGCTATGCGTGCTTAAGTGAGCTTTGTGATATCAGAGCTACCACTCAGACCGAACCTAACCTAACCTACAAGAGTACGACGATTTTGACGTTATGTGTGATGCAAAAATTTAGTTACAAAATGCTGACTTAACAGCTAGTAGAATATTTACTTCGGGTATTAAATAAAATACTATAAAAGAACAAGGATGTGCTCAATTTGTATACAATTATATCCCTTGCTGTTCATGTCACCACAAAATCACTCGTACTTTTTTGTCAAGAAATACTAACACTCTAGAAACCATATTCTGTTTTGCTGACGTTTAAGATCAGGAGAAGGATTCAAGGGAGCAATTCAGATACAAACTGCTGAAATAATAGAAAAATGTTAAGAATTTAAAGAAGCACGAAGTTTCAATCCCCCTTAAATAATTTATCGTTTGGCATTTATCATTTCACATAAGAGAACAACTAGAACATCATCATAAGAATGTCAAAAACGCTGCTGTAGAATACTTTAAATAACGAACAAATATGATTACTTGTTCATATTTTTCAAATGAAAATTATTTAATGAGATACTGATGGCCACTTAACATATATTCTCAGCATACTAGCCAACCCTGCAGAAATTTTTTTGGTCAGAAAGTGACCAGATCCGACACGTATATCACATAGCAGTCAAGCCAACCATGCATTCTATCTTTGCCTTAGCAGATTATCAATCCAATTATAAGCCAAATTTGATCTGGTTTCTAATGAAATATTTGCTTGGGGTATAAGTTTTCTTTGTTTTCACTTCTTTCTTTAACTTCAACTGATAATTGGGTAGAGAACAATGCTTTTATGATGCCTTCTCTCTAGTATTTCTTATTATTTTGGATGTGTGCAGCACAAATTGTGTAAATATGAGAAATTTGTTCAAAATTTATAGTCGCCAATACGATATCAACGATATCAACACACATACAATATTTCTATGTATGTAAGTATGTATGTATGTATGTATGCGTTCAATGTATGGAAAACAAATATGTATGTACTCAAAAAATTGCATTAAACAATGGTGAGGGGGGATAAAAATTTACACACATGCTCAAAAAAAAATAAATAATTGTTTATGAAAGAGTATGTATGTTTGTGTGAGTGTTGGTGAGTATAGTCATATGCATGAATATGAAATGCCTGAATGAGCATAAACCGACAATGGCAACAACAACAACTGCTAACAATAAATATGTATAAAAAAAAGTGAAATTTGAATACTGACAGCAGGCGTTTGTTGTAGGCCGTTTTGTTGTTATTATTGTTCGTTCATCATTTTTAGTTTTCCTATCTTTTTTTTTGTTGAATTTTTAGTTTCTATTTGTACCTACAATGGTCACACACAAACATACATATATACTCTTTCTCTTGAAAATGCTTACACAGGCAATACATACACACACACATACTCCATTTATTTATTTCCATTTTAACAATGTTGACAACAATTTCCAAAAAAAACCAGGAGAGCGAAAGAGAGTATTTTCAGATTTTAATGGCCGCTCTTTCTGTATTACTTTTGCATGTGCATGTGTATGTGCATCAAGAGATGGTTTTTTGCTAGCAATTGAAATGTGTGAGTAAGTAAGTAAGTATGTATGTGTATAAAAATGCCGCCTGTGCATTTGTGTATATAGGAATTTGATATTTTTATTATTAATGAACGAACGGATGCGGAAGTTTATTTTTTTCTCAATTTTTTTCATTTTGATTTTTATTTTATTTGTATTTATTTGTATGATTTTATTAATTGTAAAAAACATTTTAATTCTTTGTATTTTTTTTTTCGTTGGGTTTTCGCTTAAATGCTAGTGGTTTTTACAAATTTTTTTTTTGGTTTTTTGTTTTTGTATGCACGGCTGTGAATATTTTATGGTAAATTTATCTTTAATTGTGGTTCTATTATTTTTATGTTTATATTTTTATTTTTATTGTTGTATTTGTTGTTTATTTTATTTATTGTTTATTAATATTATTGTTAACAACTGTAGTTGGATTATGTGCACAGTGGTGGGTGCCATTTTAGCGGTGAAGAAGTTATGAAGCTGATCTACATTGTTTGTGTTTTTTTAAATATCAAGTACTACTTGAAAAAACTGAACAGAGTTTAGGAATACAGATGGCTTCGAGTAGGTGATTTTTTATTTTAAATTGGCAGACTACTCCCGCTCATTTGATGTCTTCAAATGGAAAGGGTGTTGACTTATTAGACGTGAGGCCGTATTTTAAACACAAGGTCAGACATCTTCAAAAATACGAAATATGAAAAAAATATTTCTTCGACGACTTCCTGTCAACAGATTTCTGACAAAAACTCTGAGCGAAAAAAAATTGCCATGAAAAGTTTCTCACTCACGTATACAATTGAAACACACAAATAATTGGTATAAGAAGTTAGGTCGTAAGGGTTGTAATGACCAATTATGTGTGTATACATGTAATTATCTATGTATGTTTGTTTGTATGCATGTAATTATCTATGTAGTATGTATGTATGTATGCATGTGATTATCTATGTATGTATGTATGTATGCATGTAAATGAAAAATTATGTCGCGTCTTAATGAAGCCCTTAATAGACTTGGGTACGCCAATGATGACGTTTTGATTTGTTGACCACACCAGTACATGTAATCGAAGTTAAGCAAACTATAGCAAGGGCCACCAAGGGTTTACTTTGGGATAACTATACGAATTATTTTGCAGACCGAATGCCTAAGTAAAGCCTGTGCCCTTCTAAAGCTTGGAAACATAGATTGTGAACTAGGAAATGAAGAGAAAACTGCAGTGATCTATAAATTTTTAACTTATAAATGCTCTACTATATGGTGGCCTAGCATTATAGTCCATAAAGACTTATGGGAAATAACGTACCAAAAGAGTATCAACATTGAAATAAGCTGACAGAAATATGCTGTCTAAGTATTTATGGATGGCTTGGACATTTTGCCTAAGTCCAGTAGATAGAAGTCTAGTAGGTAGTGTGTTGGCTTATTACATCGTAAGGCCATGGTTCAAACCCCCAGGTCAGACATCTCGAAGAAAACGGAAATATGAAAAAAATATTTCTTCGTCAACTTCCTCTCAGCAGATTTCTAGCAAAAACTCTCAGAGTAAATAAAATTGCCAAGTAAAGTTTCTCAAAAATCTGTCGTTCGCAGTCGAATTAAACTGTAGGTCCCGCCACTCATGTATAAAATTAACACACACAACATAAGTTGCGTGAGAAACTAGGTCGTAATCCTGACTGAAGGAATGTAATGGCCAAATTATGTAAGTATGTATGTGGACATTTGGACAACAAGCATTAAGTTTTTCCGAATTAGTATTCAGTTTTCTAGACGACTAAATAATGCCTGTATTTTTCTTCCAGTGAAAATTGTAAAAACGATTAAGAACTGAGATGAAATCGAGAGTTACATACATAATGCTCCAGTCTTTATATGTTAAGACAGGACTATGAGAGAACAACAACTTGTTAAATTTTTATTCAATTATACTCCTCGTTGATCACGTCACTACATGGCCAGGACATACTAAGAATCTAAAGACCATCTTCTGTTTTGCTGGCCACTTCTTAAGTGTTACGAAACACATTTAAGATCACTTCTTTCAAGACCATTGAGTTTGATTTGTGTAGTGATTTCAGTGCTCTACTGCAAAACCGGGCAATTTAGATACAAGCAGAGGAAAGGGAAAAAAATTTGGAGAATTGCAGAGAAACAAGAAGGTTTTTTCTGGAAGTCATCTGATTCCTAACACATCACATAAGAGAACAACTAGAACATCAGCATAGTAATGTAGAGGGAATGAGTGTAATTCAATCAGTTTCTCTCTTTTACAATACATATATGTTCAAAGGAGTGCCGCAATCTAGTAGACAGTTTGATGGCATATTAGACGCGAACCCATGATTCAAATCTAAGCTCAGACGTCTCGATTTCCTCTCAGCAGTCTCCTGGCAAAAACTCTGAAAGTAAAATAAAATGGCAATGAAAAGTTTCTTAACGCAGTTGACGTTAAACAGTAGGTCCCTCCGTTCATGCATACAATTAACAAACATAACATGAATGGTGTGTGAAATTTGGTTGTAAACCTGACTAGAGGATAAATTGCTTGCATAACTAAAAACTCTCGTGCAATAATCCTTCAAATGCTGCCTGCCAATCGCTACTAATTTCCTATTTTTTTTTTTATTAAAAATTTGAATGTTCGTTGCTATTATTTTGCATAAAAATATTATTTAAAATCCTCTGTGTGTGTATATGTGTGTGTGTGTCTGTTTTTCCATTTCTGTAATCCACTTGTCAACGAAAGAATTTTTTTTTGTTGTTTTTTGGGAGCCTTCGCGTATTGCGGCTGCTGTGATGTGATGTAATTTTCATGTAATTATTACGTAAATTTTACAACACATTGCCTTTTTCTGTTGTTGTTATTGGTGTGCATTTGTTTTTATATAATTTTTGTTAACAACAGTTTTAGCCAGGCCATGGGGTTCAGTCACGTTCACTGATGACTTTTGTTTTCATGTTAATTTGACTGAAAATGTTGTTTGCAAAACAACCCCGAAAGCCAAAAAGTGTGAACAACACATACTCATTAGCAAATAAAATGAAATAAAAACAAATTTAAACGAAAAGAATTGGAATTTTAAGCAACAACAACACTACCAAAAGGCGAATTAAATTTTGTAATAATTTTGGTAGTCTAAGGCCTAAAAAACAGGAAATTTTGTAAAATTATTTGTTAATGTTTCCAACCTGAACAGAATATCTTTGTGGAATTGCTTTAAGGAATTTCTAATGTCGTGGACTTATTTTGAAAATCGAATTTTGTTTCTCTTTAACACGTACTTAAGGGCAATAGTTCTTTGCTGTTTTCTGGGTTTTTAGTATCAATTTTGAATTTTAAATCATTTTTCTGAAAGGGTTAAAGGGCAACACCCATGTCAAACGCAAGAATCATTGTAAATCTGTTGAGTGTTAATCAAGAAATGATTTTCAGAAATCACACTTAATTTGTTTGATTATTTATAATAAATTGTTAATAGGCGCTGTCGGCTGGTGGCCAGCTGCCATTAATTTATAATAACCCCTGGGTTCCAGCTTATCCTCGTAATTAATTAATGCATTTTGATTTCTTCAGACATGATTTTCTCATTTGATCAAAGGAAAACCAATTGCACTTGCCCCACTTCTGCTGCTACGTTTATGACTCTCTGCCTCGTGACTGAGTTGTTAGCCACAACTTAAAGAGTATAATCAACAGCTTACGGACACCGTTTCGAAATCTGCTGTCAATAGTTGATGATTGATATGTTGCTGATTTGTTTTAATGATTGGAGTGGCTTGAATCCCTCTTATGCTCAACCTTATACTCCTATTTTATTGGTGCACTTGCTACCGTTTCTTCCGAAACGATTTTCTCATTTGATCGACCGAAAACAATCGTAATTGGCTTGCAAGCTGAACAATGCTTACCTCTGGTACTGAGTTTTTGACTCTCTGCCTCGTAACTTAATTTTTGTTAGTTTTTGATTTCGTATTTTTCGTTTTTTGTTTCAGGGGGACATCCCCGTTGACGGATTTGGTCTGCAGGAAGCCTTAGTCTTCTACAGAATGATCACATTGTCGTTCCTTGATCAAGCAAGTCAGATTATGAAAAGATTTTGTGGCTGTTAACTGATGTCTTGGACTTCTAGAAGCTAGCATCATTCCTTTTCAATCGGTGGTGAAAGAGGGATCTCTGCCAGCTTCATTTTCTATCGAACACCTGGGAACACTTTCGTTGGAAGGGAGACATCCTTCACGTGACCGAAGTTCGAAGTGCAATAAGTCACCGTAGTCTAGGAGGTAGTGTGTTGGCTTATTAGACGTAAAGGCCATGGTTCGAAAGTATTTCTTCGGCGACTTCCTCTCAGCAGATTTCTGGCAATAACTGTGAGAGCAAAATAAAAATTCCCATGAAAAGTTTCTCAAAAAAATCTGTTATTCGGAGTCGACTTTAAACTGTAGGTCCCGCCACTCATGTATAAAATTTAACACACCCAACATAAGTGGTGTGAGAAACTAGGTCGTAATCCTGACTGAAGAGTTATAATGCCCAATTATGTTATGTATGTATGTAATAATTTATAAGCAAAACGGCCACTGAAATGAAGACACAGAAAAGGAGAATGAAATTGAAAAAGTCTCTCACCAGTCTTCTGGCAAAACTTCTGAGAGTAAATAAAAGTGCCATGAAAAACAATTCAATTCGTTCGGTGTTGACTTTAAACTGTAGGTCCCACGGCTTATGTTTAGAATTAAGACAGACAACATGGGTGGTGTCAGTTGCTAGGTTGTAATCCTGACTAAAGGGGTGTAATGACCAATTAAGTCAGAAGTAAGTAAGTAATCTATAACAAGGTTATTATGAAGTCCCCGTAGTTTACAAGGTAGTGTGTTGGCTTATTAGACGTGAGACCTCAGTTCAAACCTCAGGACAGATATTTTAAACAAAATGAAATTCGAAAAAAAAAATATTTCTTCGTCGACTTTCTCTCTGTAGATTTCTGGCAAAAACTCGGAGAGTAAATTATAATTGCCATGAAAAGTTTCTCGAAAATCTGTCGTTCGGCATCGACTTTAAACTGTACGTCCTGTTGCTCATGTATAAAATTATGGTGTGGTGTAAGAAGCTAGCTTGTAATCCTGACTAAAGTGTTGTAATGACCAATTAAGTAAGAAGTATTGGGGTTAACAAAGCATACCGGGTCTTTATTATAATTTTGTGATGTTAAATTTAAAGAAACTTCTTAAAAAAAAAGAAACGAAGTCGTTTTTATTTATTTGACTTCCATTACGCTAATAACACTACAGCACAGCATAGCATAGCACACAGTACAGTGCATTAAATAGGCCACATGTTAAAAAGCTGTTCTAAACAAAAACTCACGTAAAACATAAAAATTTATTTTTTTTTTTGGAGAAAAAGTACTTCAATTCTGTTTGTTTTTGTTTTTATTATAATGGATTATTATTCTTGAATAAATATTTCGTTTTGTACAGAACGAACAGCTAGCTACTGCTGGCATTAGTAGCATAATAATATGAAAGTAATAAAATAAAAACAACAAAACATTTATATTTTTTGGCTAAAGCTTCTGTAGGAAATATTGTCGTAATAATGGAAGTTTTTGGGTTGGGCTTCGCTTAATGTTTTATGCAAAAAAAAAAAAATTTGTTAATTTATGACAGTATTTCGGGGTATATTTAGCTCCTATAAATGGAGTTGTTTTCTTTTTTTTTTTTTTGCTAACTTTTCTTATGTTTTTTTTATTTATTTTTTATTTAGAAACGTGTCTATAAATTTTCTAAACTTTTATTTAAAATTTTTATTTACAAACACACATACACACACACATAAACGTTTCCTTTTCCTTTAGCTCTATCGCTCTCTTTCTCGCTCTCTTTGTAAAATCCTTTTTAAAGCATACATGGCTTTCTGCACTCATTGCTTCTCATAAAATATGGCACGTATTTGCATAATTTAATATGTGTGCGTGCGTGTGTTTAAATACTCTTCCCCCCTCCCATTTCTCTATGCTTTCTTCCATTCGTATTTGTATTTGTATTTCTGCTTGCAGTTGCCTATGTATGTTTGTTTATGTAAGAAATCTAAACTCATTATCCTGTGTTCCTGTTTTTTTATGCTTTTTTAAGCCAAAGGAAAAGAGTCTCAACAAACAAACGAAAAAAAATAAAAAATTCTTCCTTTTTTATGGTAAATTACTGACAATTGCGTAAATAAATATTGAATGTTTCGTTCTTCTGTTTCTCTTTCCTGTTTTTTTGTCTTCCCTTTTTGGTTTTCTCTGTTATACAAATTAAATTTGTTATAACAGTTTTGTATAACACTTAGCAAAGCATATGAACGGATGCAAAAAAGGAAAAAAATCCTTCTTTTTCCAAGTAAATAAAACCAAGTTATGTTTGGTTTTAAAGCAAAAACGATAAAGAAATGGAAATGGAAATGTAAGGATAGGATAAATTGAAAATCCATACGGTAAAGGGTTTTCCAATAAGGGCACACATTATATTCTTTGACATAAATTGAGTGTTGAAAATGGAAGTAACCCGCAAGTCTACAGGAAAAGATAAAAATGGACATACTTCAGTCGATTATATGATTCCTGATAACGTTCTCAATAAAACATTCGATTTTAGAATTTAAACTAGGGACTTCTGGTCTGAAGAAACGGAGGTTTACAATGCGCCCATTGAAATATTCAATGATGGTTCTAAATTGAGTAACTTCCTTATAGGCTGCCACTACAATGGTTTCAAAGCAGATGTCATGGTAATTTTAAAGGCGTTGTGAACCTTGTTGTCTGGAGGGATTTTGCCTCAAAAATCTCTTGATTTACTCAGATAGTGAGGCTGCATTGAAGTACCTAACCAACGTAATCCATCATTGTCCATGAATACCAAGGATTACATACATACATAATTGGTTATTACAACCCTTTAGTCAGGCTAGTTTCTCACACTACTTATATTGTGTGTGCTCATTTTAACCATGAGTCGATTCCGTAAAACGGATTTTTGAGAAAGTTTTTGTGGTAATTTTATTTTACTTTTAGAGATTTTGCCAGAAATCTGCTGAGAGGAAATCGCCGAAGAAAAATTTCTCTTCATATTTTCGTTTTGTTGGAGATGTCTGACCTGTGTTTTGAACTGAGGACTTATGTCTAATAAGCCAACACGCTACCTACTAGTCTGAGATACGTGCAATATTGCTAGACTCTGCTGAAAACGTGTTTACAAGAAGAGGACCGACTCACTTCTGTTCTTAAACTACATGGCTATCCAACGCACAATAACGATTTTTACGGGTCACAGTCCTATTGGTAGGCATGCCGAAAGACATGGAGTTGTGGGTTTGAGAAGGAGAAAGAGACAACCTTTCACCTTATCGAATGGTTCTATGTCTCTATGAAAAGGAATGTACTCTTATGTTGTACTGGCTCGGCTTTTCTACTAACTAAAGACCTCGTTTTCTGCTGCTTTACATTACTAAAAACCTACCACTTTACTCATTGGCTGACGTCTGTTACTACGTGTTCCAGACTTTTGTTTTGTTCTCAATGGAAATTCTACGCATATTCTGGCCATAACATAACATAACATGAACACAAGTTCATCAAGTTTGCAGTCCTTTCCTCGAACAACTGTTTCGATAGTTGCGTTGAATAATCTATGGCGTCTTTTGAAATTTGTGTCAAACTCCATATATTTTCGAGCCTTTACTTATACGATTCCGTGGGTTTTTAACTGAACAACCTACAGCTGTTGTGATAACATCGAGCTGAAGAATAAATGCTACTGTTTTCTAGGACGGCCAAGGTCTAGTCTGTTTTTCTATTGCTGGAATGGACTTTCAAATTTACTCTCCTATTCGCAGTGCTTTTCAGTTTTTTCAGAGATCAGTTGCATTATTGCAACTGCATTTTGGAATACCACAATTCCGCGAATATTTTCTTTATATTCAAATTAAACCTGCTGGACAGTTTCATCTCCTAGTTTTCTATAGCAATACAAGGCTTATCATGTCGTCATGATCCAATACCAACTCCTTTACGCTAAAGAAATCAAATTCCTCTTACAGTGGAAAAAAACTGAAAATGAAAACTAAAAGGCGTATCACTTTCTAAATTTAAAATAATTCAGGCCTTAATGGAAATCTCTGTCTCTAGCCACTCGCATATAAAATCATGTGCACGTTTCTATTTAAGTTGTACAAGTGAAATGTTTTAATTCTGTTCTCTTTTATATTTAATGTTTATTTTTCTCTCTTGCTTTCCCTCTTTTTCTATTTTCATTTCTTTGTTTCACTGACTTTAAAGGATATTTTTTTAAAATTTTTGTGGAATCTACATTTGCAGTCAAACGGATTATTCTTAGGGATTTATGATAACAAGATGGGCAATTAATAATTCATCCCAAATGAGTATCGGGCTTTACAAACATATCGGGAGGCAAGAAATTTCAATATATTTGGAAGCTGGATGATTGGTAGAAGCAGCACCAGAAGAGGTCGTTGAAAGATTGTATACAGGGGCTTCCTAAGGAAACTTAGGATATTGTTTCCGTTGATCAGCCTTTGGCTTATGCGGTTCATTGATTAAATACTTTTACTTCAATTGACCAGTGTATTATGAATAGAGGTTATGTCAATAACTACCGTGGTATTTCCTTTAACAATCTCAGATCTGTCCAACATTTTCCGAAAAAAAAGAAATCCCTGATTCCATTATATACACTGCCTTCCCTGTTATTGAAATCTTCCCAGCTTCAGCTCGTTTGCTTTAGCCATTCCCAAGATGAATTCTGGTTAGGTTTTAATCCAAAGCCAAGAAGCCTGTTTTGTTTTTGTTCATATAAAGCTTGGAGATCCCAATATGGCCGTGACTGTCTTTCATAATTCTGTCATCAAACTAGTGAAACTGTGTGCATCATGATGGTAATGCAAAAACTTCAAAACGTTCAAAAACAATTGGAGCAGAGTTAGGTTAGGTTAGGTTAGGTTAGAGGACGTGTACTTGTCAATTAAGACAAGTACAGTACCCGGAGGTCGAATTGACCCATTGTACAACGTCCTAGTTTCTCACACCACTTACATATGTTGTGTGTGTTAATTTTAGACATGAGTGGTGGGACCTACAGTTTAAAGCCGACTCTGAACGACAGATTTTTATTTTATTGAGAAACTTTTCATAGCAATTTTTATTTACTCTCAGAGTTTTTGCCAGAAATCTATTGAGAGGAAGTCGCAGAAAAAATACTTTTTGTATTTTGTCTTTGATGCCTGGCCTGGGGCTCGAACCCAGGCTTTTGCGTATAATAAGCCAACACACTACCTACTAGACTACGGCAACTTCATGGAGCCGAGTTAGTATGATCAGAAATAGTTTTAAAGCTGTGCCTGAAATCAAGGATTAGGATGCTAAAGATAGTGAAATAAGAACGGAAATCGGTTCTCGAGACTTGGTTGTCAATTACATCCAAGTCCAAATGCTCTTGATAATATGAAATAAAAAAGCTTGCACTTAAGCTACTGATGAACCTAGCCACTTTTAAAATGTTTAACAGTATTTGGCTTTCCAGCTATTTTGTGTGGTGTTGCTTTCACATACGTTTTTATTGCTGGAAAACTGACTGTCTGGCTACTGTATCTCTTTGGCTTTTGCCTTCCGTCTTCATTTTTTTTTTAATTTTAACTGCCAAGATATTATTGTAGACTGTATACAGACAAATTGTACGGGTTAAAGGATAACCAACACACACACAGACTTACACATATGCTGTACAGATGCACTAATGCATGTGTAAGCAGGTTTGTTTGTTTGTATATGTATTTTAGTAGAGATAAAGAGTACTGTAGAGAGTATAAAAGCTGACCCTAATGTAGATTTTCGCACTTTTTAACATTCATTACGTTTAACATTTTTAACAACTGACATCCTTTTTCACTGCTTTTGGCTCCAAAAACAGAAAAAAAATTAAACAGGCACAGACGTAGAATTGCTTGGAAAGTGAGTAAAAAGAAGAATTAAAGGGTTAAAGATGGGCAAATAACATAAAAAGCAACACACATTAATAACAAAGAATATTTTTATTTTTCTTTCTTTTTTTGGAGCATATTCGTATATGTAATAGAACCTCATACTTTTTTTTTAATTTTTATTCTAAAGACCATTACATGCACACACGTAGTTTCCTGTAGAGAGGTACTTGTCGATATAGGGTGGGGCAGCAAAAATTTAGATAAAGTATCGGCCAGATCTTGAGCGGCTATATATAATTTCTGCTCTGGGACCAACAACGCAACGTCAGACTTCTTGACAAGGTCAGAAGGTCTGCCGCCATTTATATAACTGGCGCTCTACGCACCACCCCCACGAAAGCCTTGTTCGCAATGCTAAATTGGCTTCCTACTGTGCTTCTCGCTAAGCAGGTAGCTAAGTTTGCTGCGGCTAGACTTAATGCTCTCTCTCGTTGGCACATTGTACTTCTGGTCACTCCACTATTCTGGAGGTTGATCCAGTAGCCCCTGTGAACATGGTCTATTTCCGTGCTGAATATTGTCTTGACAGATGTTTCCAATCTCTGATTCCAAGTAGAGATGACTGGAATCCTAATACGGTCGTCCCCCCGGAAGTCCTGTGTATACCGACGGCTCTAAACTCGATAATGGGTTTGGAAGCGGTGTCTATTCTGGGAAACTGGACCTAAATATTTCTCTCCGCCTGCCAGATTACTGCAGTGTGTTTCAGGCGGAGGTGATGGCAATTTACCGGGCCGCTCAATGGATCCTTGTCAACGATGCTCCTTTCACTCGCGTCTCGATCTAGTCAGGCCGCGATAAGATCTCTATCGGGTTTCGTGATTAACCCTAGGATCGTTAGGGAATATCACCGCTGTCTCGACTTTCTCTCGGGGCGCTTCACCAGTGTCTCTCTGGTGTGGGTCCCCGAGCTAAGAGAAATTCCGGCAAATTGTAAGGCCGAGGAGCTCGCCGGAGCTGGTGCGCTCCTTCCGGAATCCTCTTCTGTTGAATTGGGTATGACACTGGCCCCGGTCAATTGACCATTGCGCGGAAGTTTTTTCGGGACGCCAACCTATCCTCAATAGGACTCCTGCCCCATCGCTAGACTCACCTGGCACAAGATGAATAGAAGGCGCACCAACCAATTACTTGATCTTGGTCCTGATGTCATCTAGACTACAGTAGCCGTGCTTACAGGTCATTGCGTCATGGGTAGACACGCGGAAAGAATGAGGCTCCCTTTCAACGACTTCTGCGTGGATGCAGGTCCACTGAGGAAGAGGAGACTGTTGTTCACTTTCTTTGTCAGTGCCCGTCTCTTGCTAGGTGTAGATATAGGATATTTGGCTCTCCATTTCTTGTCAGCTTGACGGAGCTATCATCTATTGACATCAAGGATATAGCTTCGTTCATCAAACTTTCTGGCTGGTTTTCCAGTGCGGGGTAGTCGTGCTTTTGTTGTGCAGCCCTTGCGCTGACCAACTTCTTCCTTTTCCCTGAATTTGGTGGAACTTGGTTATTACAGGGACTGCGTTCACCCGTGGCATCACAACGGGACGCTATGTGATATCGGAGCTACCACTCCGACCTAAACCTAACCTAATCTAATGTATAATAATAGAAGTGTAGCATACACAATCTTATCTGTGCTTAGAACTGTTTAATTTACTTGACTTGATCTTATTCTCGTTGATTAACAGACCAATTTAAGTCGACTCGTTTTCTAGCAGCATTCCAGCATACAACACAAACTCAACCAAGTCGAAGACTATGCGAAGAATCTAATTTAGCAATAAAGTCATCAGATATCAATATTTCTAAAACATTGTCTCACTGGAAAAAAAATAGTGAAATGTAACCATCTCGATAGGATATTATCATCAATCAGAGTATCCAACATAGAAAATAAACCAACTGATGGGAAAAATATTAAACTAGCTTTTGCTTGCCTTGAATTATGTTCGAAAATCATTTCAGATCAAACATAACAACCACATACACACATTCAATTCTATCTTTAAGTCTAAAATGCGGTTTTTTGAGAGAAGGAATAATCGAATTTCTAGAGGAGATAGCAAGACATTTGACGGTTGCCCTCATGTAGATTCTTGGACAAAGGGACACTGAAGGTGTTGTCACACAACGAGTAATTATTTGAAATTGAAATTTTTACACACAGGAGCAGACAAATTGCTTTACAAATAACTTCATTAACTTTCAAAATAATTGGAAAATGAATCTACATGCAGATGGACCAGACAGGTCCGCACCAAATCCGAGCAGAGCACAATGTGCGTTAAGCTTAATCAGAGGTCATCCTAGGATCCTCTAAAGAGTTATAGCGTGATATGGGCCTCTATACGCACACGCCGAGAGCCTGGTAACACTTCTCAATGATTGCTGCAGAATCTATAACAACAGATAACACTTGAAAACCTAGCAAGAAAAATACTTGGGAGCTCGGAATTTATTGTCTTAGCTAGGGGTGATTTCAAAAGAGTTTCCATCATCATAAAATTATCAAGACTGCTGAGGGATAATAACCATAAGTTAATTTTGTGATTGAAAAATATCGCTGTTGCAGAGAGAACTTATAGGATCCATGTAAGTTATGCTTGTGGAGAGGACTGTGGAGAAGACCTAGGGACTCAAGGGGAAGTCGCCGTAGTCTGGGTGGTAGTGTGTGGGTATATCAGACGTGACGCCTCGGCTCAAACCTCAGGTCAGACATAAAAACGAAAATATGAAAAAATATTCCTCTCAGCAGATTTCTGGCAAAAACTCTGAGAGTAAATAAAATTGCTAGGGAAGGTTTGTCAAAAAAAATCTGTCATTCGGAATCGACGTTGAAGTGTTGGTCCCGCCTCTTATGGATAAAATTAACACACACAACATCAGTGGTGTGAGAAACCAGATCGTAATCCTAACTAAAAGGTTGTAATGACCAATTATGTATGTATGTATGTAATAGTAAAGATTTGCTCAACTTAAAAGTGTTTAAAATGCTAAAAGTTTTTGCGCTTACATCTTAGATAAGTTGAAGGCCTCCGTCAAGTGTTTCTGTTAACAAAATATAAAAAATTCTTAGCAAATGCTTTTTTAATAGAATATAATGAAATAATATGTCTTTATATAAGCGGCTGCACCCTGTATGACATCTATTAATATATTTGTATGTGTGTGGTAGTATTTAATAATGCATTAATATGCTTGTATGTGTGTTTAAAATTGAAACCACAAAGTTTTGTTTGTTGCAATTTGTTTCTAAAAAGTATACAATTTCGTACTCTGTTATCTATACATACATATATACATACACATACATACATATAAACGTGCATACATACATACATTGACTGAGGCTCCGCTCCTTTCTCTCAAGCACACTGTGTAGACTTGAAAAGTTTTTCGGTTTTGACTTCCATTTAAAATTCTCTCTTATGCTTCTGTTTATAATGATGCTAGTAAGCGAGTAAGTAAGTAAGTAAGCATGTGTGTGTTTGAGTGTTCATTAACATAAACATTTTTAGAAATTCGTTGTGTTCTCTCTCTCCCTCATTCTCTCTTTCGTTTATCAAAGTATCATACACGTTCGTAAGTTCCTAGGTAAGTTAGCAATGTATTGGTAAGCAAATAGGTTTTTAAGTGTTTCGCTATACGGCTTTCTCATTAAGTCCTGCGAAATACTATTTAGACTCGCACACGCATACAAAGTTGTGTATTTACATATTAAATATTAAATGTAGCTGTGTGTAAGTGTGTGTGTGTATTTAAATGTATTTAATATTGTCAGTCTATTTGCAAAGCGTATTATAAGTACCTAAAATCCATTCTATTTAACTGGTATTGTTTAGTTAAAGTGCATTAACATTTTTCCATTTCATTCCATTCCATTCCATTCCTCTCGTTTCTTTTCATTATATTTTCCTTGGTTTCTTTGCTTTCTTCTTCTTTTCAATTTTAATGTTTTTCTCATTTTCATTTTACCACGCCGTTGTTATTGCTGTTGCCTGTACATAATTCCAGTACAATTTGAGTACGTGTGTTGTGTGTTGTGTATGTTATGTGTGTGTTATTATGCATGTTTCTGGAATAAATTAAAATGTTCTCAAAAGGATAATAAAATTTAACATATAAAGTGTTTACAAATTAAAAAAATGCAGTAAAACCCATGGCAAAAGAAAGAGCGAGAGAGAAAGAGAATAAAAATAGATTTTCTTTTCTTTTTTTTTTCAAAGTACTTCCACCATTATTAGTTGGGAAAATAGCACTCAACTTCCTTTTTTTCTTTATAAAAAAGACTTGCCTTTATAAACAAGCAAATAAAAGGCTATTATAACAGCAATAAGACTTTGCAACTGCAACTGCAACTCTCTCTCTCTCCGTCGTTTCTTTTTGTTGCTTGCAACATTGCTACGTGTATTATTATTGTTATTAAAACATTCCTATTTTATTTGTCTAGTCCTAGATATTTGCTTGGGCGAGAAAAACTATGTAAAATGGTGTTGCCATAATGAATATGAAGTTTTTATTACAAAAAAAGCCTTAAAAGGAGACACAAAGTTTTTCTATACAGAGATGGCCTATATCTGTAGTTTTTATTGTAAATATTGTTTTGTAGTCGTAGTCATTCGTATTTGTATGGCTTTTGAGTGGTTTGTATTCAATTATCATTTATGGCACGTATTTAATTTTTTAAATAAATGTGCACTCGTTTCGCTGTTTTTTTCAATTAAGATTTATGAAAAGCTTTCAAAGTGTTTGTTTTTAGTGGTAAGCCATTGTGGTCTCCACGAGGAAGTCAAGCGTTATTAATTACACTAAGCCAGCGTAGACTAGTAGGTAGTTTGTTGCCATATTAGATGTGAGGCAGTGGCTACTTCCTCTCAACAGAATTCTGGAAAAAAACTCTGAGAGTAAAATATAATTTCAATGAAAAGTTGCTTAAACAATATCCGTCGTTTGGAGACGACTTCAAATGGTAGACCCCGCCATTCATGGATAAAATTAACACTCACAACATGGAGAAGTCGCCGCAGTCTAGTAGGTCGTGTGTTAAGTTATTAGACGTAAAGCCAGGGTTCGAGCCACAGGCCAGACATCAAAACAAGAACACAAAAAGTATTTCTTCGGCGACTTCATCTCAGCAGATTAATGGCAAAAAACTCTGAGAGTAAATAAAACTGTCATGAAAAGTTTCTCAAAAAATCTGTCATTTGGAGTCGACTTTAAACTGTAGCTCCCGCTACTGATGTATAAAATTAACACACACAACAGAAGTGGTGTGAGAAGCTAGGCCGTAATACTGACTGAATGGTTGTAATGGCCAATTATGTATGTAACATGGTGGTGATGTGAGAAGCTAGGTCGCTATTCTAATTAAAGTTGACTAGTTAAGGCAGTAGCTGAAGTCGAGTAGGTAGTGTGTTGGCTCATTAGACGTGAGGCCACGGTTCAAACCCTTGGTCAGACTTCTCCAAATATTTCTTTGGCGACTTCCTCTCAAGAATTCTGCAAAAAAAAAATTAAATTGAAATGAAAAGTTTCTCAAAAATCTGTAGTCAGACTTTAACTGTAGATTCTGCAACTCATGTATAAAATTAATACATAAAACCTGTGTGATGTGAGAAGTTAAATTGTAATCCTGACTAAAGGATTTGAATGCCTAGTTAATTAAGTACTTCTACTGCTACTCTTGATATACTGCGTTTATTCATTAAACTGGCCATGTAGATAGCTTTAATGTCTTGTTGAATTGCACACAGTTAACATGTGTAGAGTTGGGGAGATGTATCGAGATGTTATGTGTCTAGGACCCTATGGTTTACTATAAACAGGGCTAGAACAGGTTTGTTGCTGGGCTTAGATAAGTTGCTCCTGAGGTTAGTTTTGGACTGCATTACAGGACAAGGTATATTGTGAAAAGGAGGATTTGAAAACTATCGAACACCGAGGAGGAGGTTGAGGACCCTGGGCAAGAGCTGCTTCGAAGGTTTGGACTCTTTGGCAAGAGCCAACATTAGCGCTCTCCACAGATTCATAAATAGGTTGAGCTGGTTAAGAGGTAATAGGGCATCAAGGTGGTATTAGCGCTTTCTTGTGTGTTTGTGGTCCATTTTTTTTCCTCCGTCTCATATCCTCCCTTTCATACCTCTCCTTCAATTTCTCTATCTCCATCACCATCGTCTCTCTCTCGCTCTACCTCTGTCTCTCTCGCTCTCGCTCTCTCTCTCTCTCTCTCTTTTGGAACGAATTTACAATGGGTGATTTTGACCTCTGGGTATTGTACTTGTCCCAAACCTAATCTAACCTAACCTAACATTTATATAACGACCAGCAGTGCAATTGGGCCACAACATCTTTTGACAATTTTGCATGGATTGTCTGTCTTCTTTCGGTATGCCTGAACACAATTCTTTGAATATAACTATGCACAACGTCCATGTTGAGAAGCTCATACAGCTCACTGTTGAATCGGATGCGGAATTTATCGCCAACTCGCTCTGGACCGAAGATCTTACGTAGGACTCTGCTCTCGAATACTCTCAAGGCAAGAAGGTAGTGTGTTGGCTTATTGGGTTAATCAAATCAAATTCAATGCTATTATTATAGCCTTCACTGTTTTCATATATTTATCTTTTAAAAGTTAAACTCTTAAACTCTTACTTGTCTGTCAGTTATTTTCATGCTTCTGCTCATCATTATCATCATCATCAACAACATTACCATCCAACAACAACATTATCTTCTCTGCTCTTCATACCTGTCGTGTTGTTTGGTTGAGTCTTTAAACTGCTGGCAGTTGCCATTGTTTCCCTTGGATTTTAAGTTCTACAAGAATTATTTCTTCTTCTATTTCTTGCTTTTTCTCTGTGTGTTATTGTTGTAATTCAATTGTAAATGAAAACTTTATCCTGCACTTAGTTGAGTTACTCCGAAGGCAAAAAGTTAACGAGCTATTTGAGTAGAGTAGAGTTGAGTTGAGTTGTGTTTATTAATTGTACATCTTACACCCTGGACTTTAGTATCATTTAAGCTTGGTTTAAGGCAGTAAAGTTAGCAGACACACACAACTAAAGTGATTGTTTTAATTTAATTCTTCTGTTAACGCCTTCTAATTGAAAGGAAACAATTTCATTTTGAAAATTCATAAAGCGAAAGAAGTAATATTTCAGGTAATACGGGGGGGGGAACGTAAGGAGACACAGATTGTTGGATGGAAAAAAGTTTTATTTTGCAACTGAGACCAGCTACATATTGTTCAATGCCTTTACAGTATTTCCATAAATAAGAATTGTTGTGGTCATCAAAATAGATTTTCTTGTGAGAAGATGTTATCATTGGAGCCAATTTTGTTTATGGTCACCTATTTTTTTAGGTTTGGAAATATGAAACAGTTGCTGGTGTTTGAAGTAGGATGAAACAACAGATCAGCAACTAATTTGTATTTCAATTAATCACACATGTATGCATCCTGCTAACTAATACACTACAAGACGCTTAACCTACCCGTGCTTCCTTATGGCGCATGGGCATAGACACTATTAAGCACTGATGCAGCAACCTGGAGAGTACATAAGGCTGGATCCCAGACTAACATTTTCGTATCAGAGTCCGTACTCGGCTAACAAAGCCCAGAAGATCATTGGACAGCTCAGCAGATTAATGGCTAATATTGGAGGCCCGCTACAGGCGAGACGGAGACTCCTGATGGAGGTTGGAAACAGCATTATGCTCTATGGAAGCGAAATTTGAGCCGAAACGCTAGATGTTAAAAAGCAGGCAAACTCACTTCTATCGGTGCAGAGAACGGCTGCATTGCGTATCACGCCGACATATCGTACAGTGTCCGCCCCAGCCGTAGTTGCGATAGCAGGTATAATCCTTGTGGATCTGCTGGCAGCAGAGCGGATGGAGATTTATGAGTCGAAATCGGCTGGAAATCACATAACCGGTCACTTCAGGGAAAACAACATTTCAAAATTGCAACGACTATGGATTGATGAAGATAAAGGAAGGTGGACGGCGAATCTTATTCCGGACATAAGGCCATGGATTGGTCGGGAATTTGGAGAGATAAATAACTACGTTACACAGAGTCACGGATATTTTAGGCAAAATCTACACAGAATGGGCAAGACCACCTCCCCTTATTGTCTTTACGAGGAAGGGAAAGTAATTGATGATGCAGAGTACACTGATTTCGAATGTGCACGCTGGAAGAGCTATGGCTCTGTACTGATGCCAAAAATTGGAACGATCACAACCGCTAACATTGTCGGGGTTATTATTGCGAGTAGAGAAAATTGGGCCTCAGTGGCGAATTACGTGGAGCGCATTCTAAGGCTGAAGAAGAGGGCATTGAGGCTGCAGAACATGTAGGCACGCCGGCATAGATGATACTGGCACACGTGTCAAACGAAACAAGGACATGGACGAAATGAATAGTGGAGACACTTAAATGTCTCCTCAACTTTCGACACGCAATCTGGACGCGGATATGAGCACGCAGGGGCCAAAGGGCCAAAGGGCCAAAGGGCCAAAGGGCCAAAAGGCCAAAAGGACTCCACTCCGAAGTAATACCACCGTAGTTCCTGTGTGGGCACAACAAGTCACCGAGACTAGGGGGGATTTAGTGGGTGAGGGCCCCACACACGGAGGATGTGACAAATTCCTCTATGGTGCGTTAGGTACATTCACCCCTCCTCGGCGAGAAAAAAAAAGCCTTGAGTATACATATACATACATACATAATCCTTCAGTCAAGATTACGGCCTAGCTTCTAACACCACTTATGTTGTTAATTTTATACATGAGTGGCGGGACCTACAGCTTAAAGTCGACTCCGAACGAGAGATTTTTTTTGAGAAACTCTCAGAGTTTTTGCCAGAAATTTGCTGAGAGAGAGCCGCTGAAGAAATATTTTTTCATATTTTCATTTGATGTCTGACCTGGGGTTTGAACCGTGGCCTTACGTTAAATAGGCCAACACACTACCTATTAGACTACGGCGACATTCTGCCTTGAGAGTACTACGTAAGATATTCGGTCGAGAGCGAGTTGGTAATAAATTCCGCATCCGATCCAACAGTGTATGAGCTCCTCAACAACATGGACGTTGTGCAGCGTATTAACATCCGTCGGTTGCGCTGTTTCGGCCATGTCGTTCAAAGGGTTGAGGATTCTCCGCGCGAGACGGGTGTTGGATGCGGAGATTTGCGCAATTTGGGGAAGAGAACGATCTTGTTTGCGTTGGAAGGACCAGATCGAGGAAGCCATGTCATCAAATGATGTGAATAACAGGCGTAGGCACACAAGAAGCACAGGCGCCTGGAAGGATGTGTTAATGGCCAGTTAAGTATGTAAGTAAGTGTATGCATCCTGCTGCAATATTCAAATTTTTCTTGGCTAAATATGTGCTGTGGGGTAAGAGGAATGCAAATTCGTTCCATTTCTTAACAAAATATTTTCAAATTTCATTTTCTTTCAATTCACGTGTGCATAAATATGCCATTTGCCTTCTATTAATTTATTTTCACTTTTCATTTTCGTGCTCAGAAAAGAAATAAAATTAGTTTAAGGGTTCCTTTTAGGAAAAGGAGAGCCAGGGTGAGGGTATAGTTTGTGTGTTAAATGTGTCTCTACCATATTCTCTTCTGGTCTATTTATACGTCGCATTTCATTTGAAATTATGTTTCTATAGTTTGAGTTTCTTAATTGAATACTTCGTTTCGTTTTCGTTTTCTTTTCATTTTTTTTTTGTTTTCCTTCTCTCATTGCATTTCATTTCGTTTGTTGATTATGGTCTTTTGAAGTTCCATTCTTACATACATACACACTTTGTATCTTTCTTTCTTTTTCTTTAATTTTTCTTTATTTTTTTGGTGTTTCGGTTTTTTATTTCAATTTGAGGGATGTTGAATACAAAATAATTTTCCATAGAGCATGAGAAAGAAACATTGCTAACAACAACAACTGAAAGCAATAAATGTATCACACAGTCAGCGGCGGACAGACAGTCTGGCAGGCAGGCAGGCAGGCAAGCAGATATTCACTTTCATAGAAAAACTATAAAATCCACTTTGTAACACCAAAAAAAATAAGAGAGAAAGAAGGAGATACAAATTATGCTACAAAATACATACAAAGTATACTTGTATAGAACACTTAAATACGAGGGTTGTGTGTTAAGTTAACTAGTAACCCGCTCTTTGCAAATAATCGAATTTAGAAACATTCTGGAGACAATACATGTGCCTATGCTCTCCCCACATACCGAGACTTGTTAATTAAAACTTACCTTGGAAATCTATTGTACTCCGCAGGGTAAGAAAGGCTTCCAATACCGTAGGTACCTTCAGAAAAGTGCTGGCAAGGATATGAAATTTTTAAAACTGTCTGTCTAACTGGTTGTACAGAGCCATGATCATATCTCTCGTGACCTACTTGAAGCTTAGCTTGAAGTGTTGCAAATGCTTAAACAATCCAAGGAACCTTAACCCAACCAGCGAATATTTACTGTAGGAACACAGGAACTAATATGCTGGCGACTAGAATCTGGTGGCAACTATTTAGACTATATTAGATCTGAGATTTAATATGTAGAGAAATATATCTTTCGCCGACTTTCTTTCAGCAGTCTTCTGGCAAAAACTCTAAGAGTATAATAAAATTGCCACGAAAAGTATCTCAAATCTGTTGTTCAGAGCCGACATTAGGCAGAAGGTCCTGCCATTCATTGATAAAATTAACACACACAACAAGGATGGTGTGAGAAGCTAGGTTGTAAAGGGTATTCTGGCTGGTAATGACCATCTAATTAGGACTGATGGCTTGACCACAGATAGTCTTGCGGTTGGTGGTACCTATTCACAATCACTCGCTCACGCCCTAAGGTTTTGCTGATCGTTACATCAGCTTTCAGGCGATGGTATCAAACTTATGAAAAGCTATGATTATTACTTGAAGAAACAAAACTTAGACTAAATGTCACTCTCCGGCTTAGTTACAGCATACGATACCTTTAAAGTAGTTTTCGGCAACTTCTGTCCAACTTCGGGCTGTTTCAAGCCGATAACTTGGCGAATGTTGATTTTCAAATGCTACAACGTTAGCGGATTATTCATGTAAATGCGTTCAATATAAAGAAAGTCTGATAAGAAATTACTGGGAACTTATCATGCAAAATGCAAAATCCTTAGTATTTTGTGAGTTGTAGCACAATCTTGTTATAACAAAACACCGTCCTGTCCATAATTTTCAATTGTAGGCTAAAAAAAGTCAGTTATCATACACTCATAATACTCTGTATTACCGGTAAAGGTTTTTGCCACAATTATTTGCGAAAATTTACTACTCAGTTATGCTTCCAGAACGTGATTCAAATCAAAGCAGTCCCTGTTCAGTATACAATGACTTTTGTGCAGTCAGTTCTAGGTTCTCCATGGTCTCTTTGTGATTATTTTGATGACCACAATCAACTTGTAATGCTCAAAGAATGGCCATGTTTGAATTGCCACTTCTGCGGGAAATTATATGCATTTGTAGGCATCCTTTGGTTGTTACGAATGACACATCAATGACAGGCTTTAATGGATAACCAATGGACACAATGAAGTCACCGTACTCCAGTAGGTAGTGTATTGGTTTGTTAGACATAAGGCCACAAACCTCTGGTCAGACATTTGCAACAAAACGAAGTACGAAGGCTCATTTCTTCTGCAACTTTCTCAGCAGATTTCTGTCAAAAATGTAAAAAATCTGAAAAATCTGTCGTTCGAAGTCGAATTTAAATTGTAGCTCCCGCCACTCATGTATAAAATTAACACACACAGCATGACTGGTGTGAGAATCTAGGTCGTAATCCTGACTGAATGCTAGTAACGACAAATTGTGTATGTCGGTATGTACAGTATATTTGCGATTTTTTCTTTCTCGTAATTATGTAACAACCCTCGTATATTCAATTTCAAATGCAAATATATTTTGTAGAGAAATAAAATGAATGAATGAATGGATCCAACCCTTCCTTCTATTCATTTTCGGTTTTAATTCATACATACTCGTCGTGTACATACATACAATAACAATTTTAACCAGCAATAGCAGCAGGTATTCATCATTGCAGCTGTCAACATGGCGTGAAGCACTGTTGCATGCCACTGGCATTGGTAGAACGTACGTACGTATGTGTCAGTAAGTGTGTGACACGGTGAAAGCAAACATTTGCTTTACATTTTTAGTGTTTCTTTTTCACTCTCTCTCGCTCTCTCTTTCTCTCTCTCTCTCTCTATTTTAATTCCTATTAAAATTTTTTAAATAATAAAATATGGAAATTTGACTTTTAGTATGAATGAATGGATGGATAGATGGATGAATGGGTGGCTGAATGTACATATGTATGCATGAACATTTGTTGAAGCGCATGGATGATGATGGTTGTATGCGTTCGTTGATTATTTGCTTTGAGTGTATGCGTGTGCTTATGTTAAACTTTATTATTTCCTAACCGCCTTCCCTACACCATGCGACCTTTGCAAACGCAGGGCCAGATAACGAAATGAGGTAGGAATGAATGAATGAATGAATGAATGACGCTAAAATCGAATTAATTTTGAAGCATAAATCATTAAAAACGTACACATTTTATATGAGCTGTTGTTCACCATGTTTTTCCATGTTTTTCATGTTTTTTTTCGTATTTTTAATTTTCCATTTTCCTCTAGTTTTTGTTTTTCCTCTAGTTTTTGTTGCTGTGTGTGTGCGTTTATACCGAAATAATAAATTTTTAATTGAAATAAATATTAACCTTTGGATATTTGCTATTCAGAGTTTTCGTGTGTGCAATGGCGCCGAAATAAAATAAAATTTCTACCTCTTAATTGTGTTTTTATGGAAAATCAAATTTAGAAAAATTAGAAAACTTTTCCATGAATTATGTTATCACGTGAAACGAGATGAAATTCTAGATAAACAAAATCATTTCATAAATACATATTCACTACATAGAGAATTTCATTATCTGGCAAACAATATTACGAAATATTGAATTTAATATGAGAGAAAAATTATAAATATTTTTAGATATTAAATCGATATGGTTGAGGGAGGGCTCAGCTAATAATTTTTTTTTAATTAAAAAATATTGCAATAGTTTGAAAATAAATATTTTAAATATTGTTACGTTTTTACCTTTTAAAAACGTTTAAAATATGAGTTTAGTTTTAATTAAAACCCTTTATTATTCGCACAATTCCGTGTGCCACTGTTCACAACTTGATGTAAACAACAATAATTGCTTTTCTTTGTTATTAGGCACTTATTCGACAGATCTTTGTAACGGAGATCTTCAAACCACAATCACTCTCTCCAAACGCACCCTGTCTTCACACAAGGCTGAATGAACTTCACTAACTCACTTGCCTGCTTTGTCTTGCCTTTTATATGGCAGTGTAAACAGTCTGATGAATGTTTTTGAAGGCGAATGTTCGTGATTTCTGGCAAAAACTCTGAGAATGAATAAGATTGCCATGAAAAAGTTTCTGAAAAATCTGTCGTTCAGAGTCGACGATAAACTGTAGGTCCCGCCACTCACGTATAAAATTAACGCACACAACATGAGTGGTGTGAGAATATAGGCCGTAAGCCTGACTGAAGGGTTATAATTGACAATTATGTATGTATGTATGTATCAATCAAATAAAACACTTTCTTGATGTCTCATACACACTTTGTTTCATTTAAATTTAGAGATAAGAAGCGCTTAATAAGAGACCCCATGCAATGGAAAGCTGTGAAATTAATCAAATTGTGTACTGTCCTTCAGGGAACACCTAACTTCTAATTCTAATTAGTCTTAAACCCATTCCCCTTAAAGGATTCACTTCAAAGTTTATCCAATCCAATGCTTTTGTGTCACACCTTTGATGCTATTTTAAGTAAAGTTTATAATTTCTCTTTTGGTTTTAAGTCACATCCTTAGAAGCTCATAAAACGGTGCATGCAGGAATCTCTAGCTGCAGTTTTATTATGGCAAACGTGTCTTTAGCCGTTTAGTTAATAAATTAAGAGACTAAAATCCCAACCAATAAAAACTACACTTTTTAAACAACCATTAAACAAAAGAAAACAAAAAAAAAACACAGAGAAGAAAAAAGAAGGAAAGAGAGAGAGGGAGAGAGAAAGAGAGTATAGTAGCTTATAGAGAAAATCCTTTTTGGCAAATGATAAATAGACAAATAATTTGTCTACTTGAATGGAAACCAAAGGCAAGTGGAAGTGGAAGTTTTACTGAGTTTAAGTGTTGGCCAGAAGTGGCAACAAAAAATGTGGTTGTTGGTTGTTGGTAGGTATTGTTGGTGTTGCTGCATATAAAATCCAAGTCATAAAAGTTATTCACACCTAATCCTTACAAATGTGTTGCAATTGTCGTTTACTTTCATTGCATGTCCGTCCATCCATTTGCCAATCTACACCCGCTCTTTTTATGGTTACTGCCCTATCCAACAATGCGCTTTATAAGGTTGTAAAGGCTGTAGGTTTAGCAAAACATATGATATTAAAAGTGTTGCTTTTTCTTTTCATTCGCTCTCTCTCTCTCTTTCTTTCAGGTTGTTTTCTTCTTTAAGCAGCTACAATATGTGTGTGACATTGGCTGATGTTAGTGTGTGTACGTTTGCCTGTGTTGCA
The DNA here is from genome assembly GCA_936449025.2 of Sarcophaga subvicina. Lineage (NCBI taxonomy): Eukaryota > Metazoa > Arthropoda > Insecta > Diptera > Sarcophagidae > Sarcophaga > Sarcophaga subvicina. The sequence continues at coordinate 88,894,568 of OW388081.2, read as the reverse complement.
CCTAGAAGTATGCAATTTATTTTTATTTGTTTCAACAGTTTTATCCTGCTGAAGTCGTTGGTTGTAGCAATTTTTTTCTTTGATTTGTTTTCTTTTCCTTTTCTTTTTGTTGTTGCAGTCAATGAGTGTGTGCTTGTGAGTGTTTAGGATACATTTTATTGTTTTAATTCTCTGGATAATAATAAATTATGTAAATTTTTTAATTATTCAAAATTAATTTCATTTAAGTTACCAAAATATTTCGAAAATTTTTGTTGAAATTCATTTTATTATCAATCATTATTACTGTCATCGTGTATTCTATTTTAGTTTTTGTTTAAAACTTCTAATTAATTAATCATTTAATGTTTTTTGTTTTTAATTTCATTAAAAGGGAATTTCTATTATTAGCCATCAAGCTATTCAATTATAAAATATTCATTAAGTTTCTCTAAATAGCCATGGCGTTGACAAAGTCGCGCATTTGTTGAGCTTGTTTCATTAAAATAATGCTTCCGAGGTTGTCAGTAATGACAGCCAGTAATTAATGTGTTACAAAAATATAATAAAAAAAAAATAAATTAGAAAATTTATTAGAAAATAAATAGAAGTCTGTGGTGATGTTGGTGGGTAAAGTTTGAAAATAAATTTTTCATATAAAAATACATCATTAAAGGCATCACATGGTACCTTTTACTATCTAGACATATTGGCATAAAAAAGTACATGCGAACGTAAAATTGAGACTGAAAGCCACAAGAGCATGGTTTTTTCGAAGGCAACGCCATCCAAATATTTATTCACTGTTGAATTCAGATCAGGGGATTAAGTTGTAAATAGAATTTTTCGGAACAGTAGGAAGTTAGATATCACCAGCAAAACGAAATACGAAAAAATATTTCTTCGACGACTTTCTCTCAGCAAATTTCTGTCAAAAATTCTAAGAAAAAAATATTGCCATGAAAAGTTACTCAAAAAAAATTTTCGTTTGGAGTCTACTTCAAATTGTATCTAGTAGATAGGGTGTTGGATTATTTGACGTGAAGCCATGGCTTAAACCCCAGCCCATATATCTCAAACGAAACAAAGTGTGAAAAAAAATTTCTTCGGCGACTTTCTCTCAGCAGATTTTGGGAAAAAATCCCAGAAAATAAAATAAAATTGGCATGAAAAGTTTCGCTAAAATATGTAAACTTTAGGTCTGTGTATACAATTAACACACACCAACATAAGTGGTGTGAGAAGATAGGCAGTAATCCTTACCTAAGGGTTGCAATGACCTATTATGTATGTATGTATGTACTTATGTACGAAGTTAAGTAGGTTGAAGGAGAGGAGACCAAATAATAATCGTCTCATGCCTATTGCCATATACCTAATCAATCATGTAGGCATGTTGTGTGCTAACCATTAGGAATACCATCCTACTTTCTATAGGAAGTCTGTATCTTGTAGAAACTTTCTTAACTCCAATCCCCTGAGACGAGTGATGTCTGGTAGAGTACCATTCCCAAAATATTACAATCTCGAGCTTAGGAAAGCTTTGCAATGACACGGAAGATATTGCTTCGTTTCAATATCTTCACCGCATTCATTATTGTACAACACGCCAATACAGCGTAACTTCTGACACAACTTATGTTGGTGTGTGTTCAATTTTATACAAGAGTGGTGGGACCTACAGGTTGCATATTTTTGATAAACTTTTCATTGCAATTTTATTTTATTTTCTGGGATTTTTTCCAGAAATCTGCTGAGAGAAAGTCGCCGAAGAAATTTTTTTTCACACTTTGTTTCATTTGAGATATCTGGGCTGGGGTTTAAGCCATGGCTTCACGTCAAATAAGCCAGCACACTATCTACTAGACTACGATGACTTAACGCCCTAATTTAGTTTTTAAATACTTATTGCTTTATCCAGATTACGATTGCTCCAAAGTATTTTTGTAGTTCTTCCCACTGCATCATTATTCCACAATAGTAGGTGAGACGTTTCACAGCTTAGTCTTTAACTGAAGGCATTGGGTTATCCAAGCTACTGAAAGCCATTGGGTTATCCAAGCTTACGGTTCCTCTCTAATAGCCAGAATATTCTCTTCTTTATTTCCAATCATACCATGGTAACTAGGAACGCATATAATGCATTCGGAACAATTAAAACAAAATTATTCCTCTGAAGATCCGATTACTGCGATACTATTCCGAACGAAATAACATTTGGAAAGTCTGCAAATGTACGTAATGAAGGATCGTGTAGATATATACACATGTATTGAGATTGAGATTGTTTTGTTTCTCTGGAGGAGGCATTCAACAGCTACCATCATGTGGGCTCAGAAATATGGGGACATTCTTGATAACGCCGTGGTCTAGTAGGTAGTGTGTTGGCTTATCAGACGAAAAGACAGGGTTCGAGCTCCAGGCCCGACATAAAAAAAAATACAAGAAGTATTTCTTCGGGGACTTCCTCTCAGCAAATTCCGGCAAAATCTCTGAGAGTAAATAAAATTGCCATGAAAAGTTTCTCAAAAATCTGTCGTTCGGAGTCGACTTTAAACTGTAGGTCTCGCCACTCATGTATAAAAAAATAAATTCACATAAAATAAGTGGTGTAAGAAACTAGCTCGTAATCCTGACTGAAGGGTTGTAATGACCAATTATATATGTATGTCTTGATAACGCACTTGCAAAGAGGAACAAACAAAAACTTTAAACCTTTGAAAGGGAAAAAATTGAATAATGAGCACATTTTTATACAGACTAGACATGCTTGGCTTGCTTTGGATATATGCGGAACAGAATTTGCCATAAACTTCATTAGCAGACCAATGGGATCTGGGTACAAACGCTTATATACTAAACCTCTAAACGATTCCAGCCGTATATATAATAACAAGGGAAAAGAGAAGACCACAGAATGTCTTCTTTGACATTGCCTTACGCCTACAAACCTCAGACGAATGATTTTTAAATCAGGACACATATTATATCGCGTGTGATCTCGTCTTTCACATGAAGCATACAAAGCAATTCCTAGACAGTAGTAATAACCAACGATTTATTCATTTTCGAAAATCTGTAACCTATCCTAGCCAATCACCTACATATGTGGCGGGTATTAATCTCATCTATTGGCGGCGGCATGTTCAGTTTAACACTGCATCCGAACAGCAGATTAGAAACTTTTGTGCATGGCAAAGACTCGCTCTCAGACCTTTTGCCAGAAGGCTAATGAGAATGAGATATCAAAACTAAGGTTTAAGCTCTGGAAGTCTCCTCTAGTAAACCTAGATTTATTTAACATAAAATACGAAAAATCTTGTTCCATTAAGGGGCCATTTAAGCGTCCTTTAACTACATTAACGTAAGTATCTACTGTTAATCAGGATTATAAAGGAAAATTTCAATTTAAAATAGGTCAGGTTCTGTCAAACCTAAGGCTGCAAATGCATCAATCTCCACTAGCGTGTGATTAATTTTCGATAAACTTTAACGAACCCGATTCCAAACACTTTACAATCAAAAATTTCTTTTTCATTTCTGTCATACGATTTAAACGAAAATTAATTACAAAGAGAATGAAGGAATTCAATACAATTGTTACAAACCAGGCAAACGATGCTGCTTCTTAACATGGGTTTTAGAAAGTGATTTCCAAAATATTCAACACAAATAAAAGAGGATTTTAAACATGAGAAGTTTTTTAAAAAACATCTGCAATAACCCCATACGAGTACATGCAACAGGGCCGTAAACAATACAAGGAATTGTCACAAAATTTTATGACTCCGATGGAGATTTAGTTGGCAATGCTTTTATGTGTATTACGATCTCAAATCTCAGAAAATTATTTTTGTTTTTCAGAGTTTTCCAAAATTTTTTTTATTTTTTTTCTTTCATTTCGAATAAAACAATTCCATTTTAAGGTAGAACTGTTGTGTTCGTTTGTTACTCTCAAGCAATGCAAGAGAGCAACAGAGGGGGAAAAAACATGTGAAACTGAAAGAAAAATATGGAGGAGAAAAAAACAAGGAGAATAAAAATCTAAAACGACTGACTGTTGCTTCATTAGGATAATGAAGAAATAAGAACAACAGAACAGAAACATTGAAACAGGATTTATAGAAACAGACATCAGGACAAAACCAACACAATGTTTTTCACAAATCCAAACAGAAAAAAATCAGCAGCAGCAACACAATCAACCTCTTAAATCAGAGCAAAAAAAAAAAATCAGGAAAAAAAAGTGGAGCATAAAAGCATATCGAAGGACGACATGTTTAATTTAAAGTTAAAAGTTCGCCTTGCCAGCAAAAAACAACAAGTGATGGCATTAGTAGTGGAGCTGGAGTTGTGTGGAAGGGAGCAGCAACAACTTGTTACTGTTGTTTGTATTCGTGATGCTGTATCGTATTTTAGAAAACTGCATTTAAATACCAACTCAATTAGCAAATTAAATAAAGCTTTACGTTCTGTTTCCCTAATTCTCTTTCTCTCTCATTCACTCTCTCTCTCTCTCTCTGTCTTTCTCTGTTGCAAACGTATTTTCAACTTGTCCAAGCAAATGTTGTTCAGAACAGTTTATAATTTTATTTCTTTTAATTTTTTTTTCAGTACTTTTCTGAAGTAATTTTTTTCTCTTTAATTTGTAGTGGCAAGCGACAGTTGCTGAGAGAATTTATTTTTGTTTTTTGCTGAGATTTATTTCATTTAAATGTTTAAGGCAGCTAACAGAGCAACAACAGTGCATACTATCAGGCGCTTATACCTTGCATTGTATTTTAAAGCTTTGCAAATGTGATTAAATTAGATCAGGTGAATAGTTCGTAATAGTGGAACTGTAATCTTATTATCTTACAGTTTAAATAGAAATACTCTGTGTTCGTTTTTTATTTTAAATTAATTTTCTAAACAATTTACGAAGAGAATTAAATAAAAATTAATTCAAATGCTATTGTATTCAATGGTGTTATCACTCTATGGAGATTTAAATTGCAGGAAAATAAATGATGCCCAGGTGGAAAGAAACTCTGAGAGTAAATAAAAATTGCCATGAAAAGTTTCTCAATAAATAAAAATCTGTCTAACCTAACCTAACCTAGAGTTTTTTTTTAGAAAACTGCTGAAAATTTTCAGCACCGAAAGAAATATTGTTCTTGTTGTTTCGTTCTTTTGTTCAAGATGTCTGACCTGGATTGTGAACCAAGGCTTCATGTCTAATAAGCCAACACACTACCTACTAGACTACGGCGACTTCAAAAAAAACTCTAAGAGTAAAATAAAAATGAATCTATCGTTCGAAGTTTAAACTATTAGTTCGCCATTCATGGATAAAATTATCACACATAATATGGGTGGTTTGCGAAGCTAGGTTTTAATCCTGACTTAAGCGTTGTAATGAAATATTAAGTTAGTAGCGGAGTAAAAATCTAAACCATCTATGTTATACAGGAAAGTGGCACACGATCTGAAGGTAGAGGATATTTTCACTTGACTAAGAGGTATAAATGTAAACTTAGATAAACCCAACATGTATCTGTCCGTGCACGTCTAAGAGTTCTAAATGTAAACCCGTATTAAGTCAAACTATTTACAAGAGAGACGAAAGTCTTTCTTTACGAAAGTCCTCGATTTCATGACAAGGACATGAAGATATCCAACAGGGTGCAATACTTCAACGTCATATTTGCGAACTCCTCCTTACACATACACATCGGTAGATAATAAAGACTACGTCACATGTGATGAATGCATGGAATCGATGGAATACTTTCTGTACGATTGCTAAACTTTCCCAAGCTTAAGATTCCAAAATTTTTTTCGAAAGACCATACCAGATATAATTCATCTCAGTGGAGGGGACTGTGACTGGAATAAAAGGAAGTTTTTTCATAGGTATATGCCAATAGGCATGAGAACCTTGGTTGATCTCCTAACTTCATACTAACCTACCTTCCAACATATCGACGCCTCCATTCTATAACGTTCTAAGTGTACTTAGAACGTTTCTAATGTTCTTGCATTTTTAAATTCTACGTTCACTAACTTAAATACTGTCAAAATTTGGTTAAGATGTGCCGATCCGTTCCGAAGTTATAGGGAAAAATCTTCCTAGAATACACATATGGTCGTATGTCGCGTGAAAACTTTGAGAGCTCATAACTCAAAACACACTTTTTCGACTTAGAATGTTATAGAACGGAGGCGTCGATATGTATGTACGAAAGACAGAGTTATTTGAATCCCTGCTTCTGGACTATTTGCAGCACTCAATCTAGTAAAATAATTTTCAACCACTTTTTCTCATATTTCGAACAGTCTATCGGCACCGTAGACACCGTTTTTAACTTCAATACCCAAAGCAGAGTCCAACGAAGTTAAACAGTTCATGTTTGTAAAAAAAAATGTAAAAAGCCAAGTAGGTACATTATTAGACTACAATCCGCGGTTTAATCCTTGACTCACAAATTTCGAACTTCACGAGATATGAGAAAACGGCAACTTCCTCTCAGCAGACTTCCGTCAAAAACTCTGAAAAAACTCGAATTTAAACAGTAGGCCCCAAGCCACTCATGTATAAAATAAACACACACAGCATGGGTGGTTTGAGGAACTAGGTTGTAGTCCTGACTAAAAAGTTGTAATGACCAATTACGTAAGTAAACCTTTTACAAGATGAATGACACTTCAAATGTAAGATAATGAACTGCCGGATTTGAAACTTATTACGTGTAAATGGGTATTCGAAGTCGAGAAATTTTTCAAAATCGTTTAAAAAGTAAAACAAACTCATCGAAATATATCGTAGCCTTATTCGGGGGTCTACCAGGTATTCTAGGTAAGTTTTTCCTTATAAGTAATCATGCCCTTTTGATATGATATCTCTGATATACAGTGAGCGTCAAAAGAAAATGTACACTATGGATAAAATTCTAATAATCACCAAACTAACTTTTATCATTTAAGGAAAGTGCCCGAACATTTTTTACAATATTTCGATATTTTTTTAATTTTTTTTTTGTTTTGTTCCAATTTTAAAAATCGGTAATGAAACTATTTTCAAATTAAAATAATCGTAATTTATTAATGCATATTTGTTTTAATGTAGAGTTTCTTTTGTAGCTCACTGTAAGTGTTCTTAATAAAGGATCCGCCAAATAACTTTTTTCTTTGAAAATGCTTAAAAAAAACTACTGAATATTTTCTCAAATTTCTTTTTTTATTTGAAAGTACAATCCTTCCGGTTATAAATGGAAAATAATTTCATTCAAATGGCTGCCTCGGCTGGTCATGCAGTAGCCTACACGATCGATCCAATTTTTAAGCACATTATCGACTGTGTGCAGCTGTATTTCACCAATGGCTTCACGAATATTGTCCTTTAAAGCGTCAATTGTCTCTGGCTTGTCGGCGTAACACTTATCTTTGACGGCACTCCACAAATAATAGTCCAACGGTGTCCAATCGCAGCTATGAGGTGGCCAAACGACATCAGCTCTGCGGCTGATAATGCGATCTTCAAAAACAGGGCGCAAAACATCGAGTGTAGCTTCGACTGTGTGGCAAGTAGCGCCGTCCTGTTGAAACCAAATGTCGCCAGTATCCTCCTCTTCAATTTTTGTGAACAAAAATTCGTTCAACATGTCCCGATAACGGTCGCCATTGACTGTAATGGTCACTCCTTGCTCATTTTCGAAGAAAAATTGCCCAATTATGCCTCTAGACCAAAATTCGCAACAAACAGTGACTCGTTTTGGGTGCGTCGGCTTTTCAATGTATGCGTGCGGGTTTTCTGTGCCCCAAATGGGACCATTTTGCTTGTTTACATACCCGCCAAGATCAAAATGAGCTTCATCTGAAAAAATGATTTTTTTTGCCAAAATCGGCATCTTCTGGTGTAGGCTACTGCATGGCCAGCCGAGGCAGCCATTTGAATGAAATTATTTTTCATTATTAACGGGAAGGATTGTACTTTCAAATAAAAAAAGAAATTTGAAAAAATATTCCGTAGTTTTTTTTAAAGCATTTAAAAAAAAAAAGTTATTTGGCGGACCCTTTATTAACACTTTAAACACATTCTGTACTTAATAGAGCTTCGTGAGCTATTTTCGGTCTTAGCTTTTTTAGGCTTTACACTATAACAGTAAGGTCTTATAGAAAAAATTCCTACAATTTGAATCTCTTATGGTAAACTGTATAGACTCACAGCGAAAAGATTTCATAAATATTTCTTGGAATTTGAGGACATTGTCGTTTGAAATTTCCTTCTAATTTTCGCATTACCATGAAACATATGTTCCCTGCTGTTGTCAACATATTGTAATGTTACACAAGCGGTTACTTTAATTTTTATTCAGGAATTTCTAATCAGTGGCGTTATTAATCACTAAAAAAATTATAGTTTTAAAGCACAGCGTTAATTTGCTTGTTTAAAACTGTTGCCATATTTCGCAATATCCATCCAGTAATATTGACAATAAAGGGGAAATAATAAAAATTCATTGAATTGTGTTTGCGTTTCACATTTTCTTACAAAATCTCTTCAACATTCTGTTATGGTGTGTGTTGTGTACTTCAGCTCGTTCAGCTAAGTGCCTGATATAGACACAATAATCATTATAAATTCCAAGTAAAAAAACGAGGACGAAAAATAAAATGAAAAGCGAACTCCTTTCAACGCAATTAATAGAGAGAGAGAGAGAGAGGCAACATAAAAGCGAATATGAGCACGGGTAACAGCACAGCACAACGAGTAACAGCGCAACCAGCAACAGCGTTTTATTAAAATGTAATAAAAACTGACATCATTTTTTTTAAAACAAAATTGAAACGGAAGAGAAATTAAACATCCGATTCATCAGTAGGAAACAAAATACAGAAAAAAGAGAAAATAATAAAAGAAATGATAGGAAGAAAGGGAATAACGTAACAGCTCTAGGATACAATACCAGCAAAAAATGAGAAAATGATGGAAAATTAAAAACAAAAAAATATGATAAAAACGATGAAATGAGATTTCGTTGGGAAATTTAAAACCATAACGAATATTAAATACCCTCTAACGAAAGTTTGTTTACCCAAAGGTCATATAGAAATTTTATTTCAACAGAAAATTCAATTTAAACAGATTTTTTGTTGAAATTCAATATTTTGAATGAATTTTTGGAATCGTATTTCTGGCATGTGCTACTCTACTCTCACTATTCAATTTAAATGGAATTGAAAGTTTCTTATTTACACAATTGGTGAATACATACATAACATACATACATTCATAATTCGTCATAACAACCACATTCGTCAAGGTTACAAGCTAGCTTCTCACTTCACCACCACGTTGTGTGTGTCAATTTTATGTATGAGTGGTAGGACCTACAGTTTTAATTTGTCTCCAAACGACAAATTTTTTGATAAACTTTTCATGGCAATTTTATTTTTACACTCAGAGTTTTTGTCAGAAATCTGCTGAGAAGAAGTTGCAGCAGAAATATCTTTTCTCATTTCGTTTTGTTGGAGATATCTGACCTGAGGTTTGAACCATGGCCTCGCATCTAATAAGCCAACACGTTAACTACTAGACTACACCGACTCCCTTAATTAGTCATTACAACCCTTCAGTCAGGATTACGATCTAGTTTCTCACACCACTTATGTTGTGTGTGTTAATTTTATTCATGAGTGGTGGGGTTTTCAGTTTAAAATCGACTCCGAAGGACAGATTTTTGAGAAACTTTTTCATGCCAATTTTATTTACTCTCAGAGATTGCGGCAGAAATCTGCAGAGATGAAGTTGTGGAAGAAATATTTTTTCTTTTTCCTCACGTCTAATAACCCAGCACACCTACTAACAGCGACTCCTTTAATTGCATAATACAACTCTTTAGTCAGGGTTACAACGTAGCTTCTCATACCACCACCTCGTTGTGTGTGGTAATTTTATCCATGAATGGTGGGACCTACAGATTTTTGGCAAAAAAAAAACAGGAAGATGCCGAAGAATTATTTTTTCTTATTTCGTTTCGTTGGAGATGTCAGACGTGGAGTCTAATTAGCCAACGCAGTACATACTAGACTACAGTGACTGTCATTTAATCAGGATTACGACCTAGCTTCCCACCTCACCACCATGTTTTGTGTGTTAATTTTCTACATGATTGCCAGGACCTACAGTTCAAAGTGGACTACGAACGACAGATTTTTGAGAAAGTTTATGACAATTTTATTTTTACACTCAGAGTTTTTGCCAGAAATCGCCGAAGAAATAATTTTTGTATTTTGTTTTGATGTCTGGCCTAGGGCTCGAACCCTGGCTTTACGTCTAATAAGCCAACACGTTGAACAATTCCTGCAGCTCCGTCAAGGTAGGAAAGGACCTCTCCGAACCTTTTAGTACCGTGCGAGGTTTCAGACAAGGGGACTCCTTAACATGCAACCTCTTCGACTTCGGAGACGGAAAATGGAGAGTGTTCTGCGAAAGGCGGGAGTGCATCGCAATGGCACTATTTTTCAAAAACGTGTCCAGTTGCTTGCGTACGCTGACGACATTGACATCATAGGGCGTACCAAGCGAGATGTAACTGCTGCCTTTAGTGCTATTGAACGGGAGCCTAGTAAGATGGGTCTGGCAGTAAATAAGGGCAAAACAAAGTATATGTTATCGACAAGTAGAGATGCGCGGCGTATTGATTCTCAGATTACATACAACATAATTGGCCATTACAACGCTTCAGTCAGGATTACGGCCTAGCTTCTCACACCACTCATGTTGTGTGCGTTAATTTTATACGTGAGTGGCGGAACCTACAGTTTAACGTCGACTCCGAACTACAGAATTTTGAGAAACTTTTTCATGGCAGTTTATTTTACTCTCAGAGTTTTTGCCAGAAATCTGCTGAGAGGAAGTCGCCGAAGAAATATTTTTTTTTTCATATTTCATTTTTGATGTCTGACCTGGGACACGAACCCGGGTTTTTTCGAATAGTAAGCCAACACACTACCTACTACACTACGGCCGATAACTATACTTTTGATACGGTCAAGGAATTTATTTATCTTGGCTACGCTGTTACCACCAGAAATGATGTCAGTCTGGAGATCAAGCGCAGGATCACTCTTGCCAACAGGTGCTACTATGGTCTCAATAGGCAATTGAGTAACAGAGACCTCTCTCGTACGACAAAACTAACACTCTGCAAGACACTCATCCTACCCGCGCTTCTTTATGGCGCAGAGGCATGGACCCTACTAAGTACAGATGCAGCGGCCTTGAGAGTGTTCGACAGAAAAATACTGTGCAAGATCTTCGGTCCAGTTGGCGAGTTGGCGATGATTTCCGCATACGATCCAACAGTGAGCTATATGAGCTCCTCAACGACATAGACGTTGTACAGCGTATTGATATCCAGCGGCTGCGCTGACTCGGCCATGTCGTTCGAATGGAGGAGGATGCTCCGGCGAGACGGGTATTTGATGCGCGAATCTGCGGAAGTCGGCGAAGAGAACGACCTTGTATCCGTTGGAAGGACCAAATCAAGGAAGCCCTGTCATCGATTTGTGTGATCAACTGGCGTAGGCGTGCACGAAGCAGAGGCGCCTGGATGGATGTGTTGCGGCAGGCCGAAATCCGATAAACGGGTTGTTATGGCCAATTAAGTAAGTAAGTAAGTAAGCCAACACACGGCGACTTCCATATGGGGGTGTCATTAATTCAAAAGTACGAAGAGATCAATTACAAGCTCTGGCACGCAGCGATTAAAAAACTTACGTATTTTGTCTAAAAAACACAGCCTACTTCACTGCCAGGATAAAGGCGTTGTTCGAACTTGTTGCTGCTGTTTGTTCGTAAAATACTGAATGAAAATTGATTCTGAAATCATAACGATTCTATGGTTGGAGGAAATGTTTTTATACGGAAAAAATTTTGTACACTAACAGCCATTTTGTTATAAAAATCAATAAAGGGCTAAGAATTTTTGGACGAAATAGCACGGCCCAGGAAAGATAGCATGAAAGTGGACTACGGTACGATGTAATAACGTTTAAAGCTTAATTCTAATATGGAGTTTGTTTTAGTCTGCAACAATTCAACATTTCCTATGACGTTAATTATTTCTCTAAGGTTTCCATTTTCTTTTACTAAAAATGAGAAAAAGTATAGGGCATGCAAGTGTATAGGGTATAAAATCATATGCGCGCGTGTGTGTGTGTGTAGGAGCATACTTTTTATAACAACCGGCAAACGGAAGTCATGGAAAAAAGCGCAACAGTCAGTTTATGTTTTCTTTCAAGGAAGTACATGTAAAAAGAAAGAAATTTTCTTCTTTTTCAAAATGTGGGAGTCATAGCATTGAAGAAAATCTTACAAAAGGAATATAAATTATAAGCAGAGAAGAAAAGAGGAGCAAAAAAAAGCAACAATAAAGGAAATTGTGTTGCTTTCAAATCAAACAACAAATAAACAGGCAACAGACATATTTATAATCATACAAAACACAAACACAACAACAAAAGAAGGAAAAAAAGAAACGCAAATGGTATCACAATCATACAATCAATCTGCCGCTATACGCCTTACTTACTCTCATGCTCTTTGCAAATGTAATGGAAACAACAGGCAATTGCTTGTTGTTTCACTATTTAAAGCCATAAGAAGTCAGCCAAGCAACCATTAAAGCCATAATGTCCTTTCCTTTTTTTCTTTTATTAAAAAAAAAGTACAGGGGAAAAACAACACGAGGAGGAAAAAAAAATAAAAAAAAATGGAAGAGTGGAAGAAAAACAATTTCTTTTTCCAAGAAATTAAAAAGGAAACCATAGAAAAGCTCAACATAAACATTTACAACAGCTAGACGTGCTGTTCGGTATACTTTTTCAATTTAAACCGAACTGAACTGAACTGTACAGAACAGAATTGAATTGAATTGAATTTAAGTCTCTTAACGTGACTCTTTAAGAGGCCAAAGCTAGTGGCGATGCAACCAAAACTTAATGCTTGAAAACGGCGGAAACAGCACACAAGTTTATGACGGTTATGATTTCATTTTATGCCCATAAGACCGTTATTATTTCCTTCTCAGACTTTGTGCTTTTCTCTCGAGCAGACACAGACTTAAACTATAATATACAGTGTAGTATTGCAATCGTTTTTCTCAGTATAAATCAATAATGTGATCAAAGTAATATCCTTGATTTTAGATTTCTTGCCCTTCTCTTTATTCATTTTGCTTTATTGTTTTGACAGCTTATTTTCTTATTCTCTTTTCATTTGTAGTTCCTGCACGTCTGGTATGGGCAGCAGTGGGCAAAAGTGCCGACTTACCATGCGATTTGACACCACCTACGCCGCAGGATTCTGTAAAACTATTGCTATGGTTCAAGGATACAACAGGAATACCACTCTACAGGTAAGAATATTATTTCAAGTTACTCTTTTTGAATTATTGCTTATAACCTTAAGTTAAAGAAGAACGCTGTTTAACTGAAATTAAATTTTGAAAAGTGTTTAAGATTCGCTGCTGAGAGAGGGAGTTCCTTATATGAATAGAGCTGCTAAAAGACGAAATTCCTTTGTAAAGCTTCAGGCGTTATACAGCACAATCGACCACCAATTCATACGTTCAGAAGTTTTCTTGCATTGTTTCAGAAACTAACTGCTTCTGTCAATCAGCTTTTCAAATACCTTTTTCCGGTGTTGTAATCGGCAGAAACGATTAGAAACTACCAAGCGAAGATCATAAAATAAAAATGGAATTGGGAATATAACAAAACCATTGTGTGGCATCCCCTGAATTAAAAGTGAATTCGTTTGATAGGATTACCACGACCTAAACCAATACGTTATGTCGAAGTGGTTTTTTTTTTACAAAAGCTACTTGAGCAGGCATAGCGGTCCATTGTGATGCCACAATTTACCGCAGTCCCTTTTCTTACCGACTTCCACGCAACTTATTGAAGAAGTTGCTCAGCTCAAAGGCTGCACAATTTCAGTTGGCATCCCACGCTGGAAACCAGCCTGAAAATTTGATAAATGTGTTCCTGATATCGCTGATGGCAATGGATGTTAACTCAGTGAAGCTGACAAGCAATAAAGCGCCAAATAATCTAAATCAACTCCTCACAAAAACTTGGGCATTGACAAAGAAAGCGGATAAGAGTTTCGTCCTCTTCAACAAACCCATACCAATGAACAAAATTTGTTTGATAGGAGCTGCAGTCTTTTCAGGTGTCTTCAAACCAATAAATGTGACTAAAACTTTACCATGTCACCTCCCTAAAATGCCTTGAAAATATTAAGAGCCACAAGCATTGAAGCCGCCGTAGCCTAGTAGGTAGTGTGGTGGCTTATTAGACGTAAAGTCAGGGTTCGAGCCCCAGGCCAGACATCATAACAAAATACAAAAAATATTTCTTCGGCGACTCAGCAGATTTCTGGCAAAAACTCTGGGAGTAAAAAATTGCCATGAAAAGTTTCTCAAAAAGCTGTCGTTCGGAGTCGACTTTAAACTGTAGGTCCCACCACACATGTATAAAATTAACACACACAACATAAATGGTGTGATAAACTAGGTCGTAATCCTGACTGAAGTGTTGTAATGACCAATTATGTATGTATGTAAGCATTGTCACACCCTGTTGTTTAGTGGACTATAAACTTTTCGTAGAGCAATTCCGCAAAAGCACTAATAAAGTCAGCTTTGTGAAACCGTATTTCCTATCGCTGGACATATTATGTGGCTCTAAGCATTTTACAATATTTTAACCATGCTTTCTAAGAACTGGCATAGTCATAAATATCGTTACATATTCGCGCAACGTAGGAATTTTTAAAACGTCGCCTTGCTAACTTCATTACCCAATTTTTTTTTACTAATACGATCAAACTTTGAGCTTTTAAATCTTCACAGTCCATATACGACGCGTTTTTTAAACAATTGACTGGCATTGTTAGCCTACGCTCTACACGCTCATGCGTCATTTATTTTCTGTCTGGCAACTTCTAGAATCTCTCTGTTGATTTGTTATTGTTATTAAAACTCTTCTTACTATCATGATTTTTCGATGTAATTTTGTTTTGAAGTTTGATCACTCTTTACCAAAAATTCTCGAACTGCAAAAATCGATTACAATCACGTTGTAAGCCATGCTGTTATTACTGCTAGTAACGTAGAGGATCCGAAACAGACAGAAATCAATTGTAGTAAGGCGCAGGAGCCTTACTTACCATTGTTAGTTCAATGTGGCTTGAGCAGCAAGCACACAGAATTCATGAAAAATTGTGACATCACACCTCTGACGTTTTGAAAAACAAATATTAAGTGAAATTTGTCTCTTTTGGCAATTTTCACCCAGCAGATTTAGAACATTAAAATGTAGGTTCCGCTACTATATACATAACTAACATAATTGGTCAGTCAGGATTACGACCTAGTTTCTCACACCACTTATGTTGTGTGTGATATTTTATACATGAGTGGCGTGACCTACAATCTGAAGTCGGTTCCGAACGGCAGATTTTTGAGAAACTCCTTCATGGCGGTTTTTATTTACTCTCAGAGTTTTTGTCAGAAATCTGCTGAAGAAATACTTTTTGTATTTTGTTGTGATGTGTGGCCTGGGGTTTGAGCCCTGGCTTTACGTCTAATAAGCCAACACACTACCTACTAGACCACGGCGACTTCTGCCACTCCTAGATAAAATTAACACATACAACACACAACCGTATGGGATGCTAGGTTGTAAGTCTCAACAGCACAGTGAAATCGCGGTACTCTAGTAGTAGTAGTTGGTGAGACCGTGTTTCAAACCCCATCCCAGACATCTCAAACAAAACGAAATATGAAAAGGAATATTTCTTTAGGCGACTTCCCTCATTAGTCTTCTGACAAAATGTATATAAAATATTCATGAAAAATTTAACAAAAATCTGTGGTTCGGAGTCGCCACTCCTGGATAATATTAACACACAGAACATAAGTCGTCTGAGAGACTGGTTAGTAATCCTGATTATAGGGTTGTAGTGGCCAATTAATTCAGTTAGTCTTACAAGTACGCCAGTTTTGAAGCCCCTGAATGAATAAAGCGATAGGAAGCATTTCCAAACTGCTGTTTAATTAAGACTGACCTTAAACATTGCTTAATTCGACACACGAATTGATTTTAAAAATGTGTTGCTTATAATTATAAATTTTCCAATGAATATTTCATAGCGATCTCATAAAAATTCTGGCTTTTAATAATCAAATGATGTTTATTAGCCATTTAAACAGCAAATTATCGCACCCTCCTTTACTATAAAATAACCGGCATTGATTTCTTAGTTTAAGTAGCCCCCTTCAATTGTACAAAAAAAAAATTTATTTGAGGGTCTTTTTTACTTTGCTGTGGCTTTAAAAAATTGTTTCCCTTTTCTAACCAGTTAACGTTCATCTTTAGGGGCCAACAGTTTATTTTTTAATGCCTTCATAATCGTAAACGTAATAAATTTTAAAAGGAAATTGATTTTTCACTCGGTCCCTTCGCTGGCCGGATTCTACTTACTTTTCCTTGCTACGAGAGTTTTATGGAGAAAATCAAACCAAAACACACACACAGCATATCAAACACATATACATACACACAGTGAAGAAAAAAAAACTTGTAAAAATGAAATGAGAAATCATGGGAAAAAAATCATGTTGTTGAATGCAACAAACATGCTACTAAACTACAAAGGCAATGTACGTGCAGCAACAGCAACAACCACAACAACAAAGCAACAATATCAACCCATTTAACGCTAAAGTATAAAACGTTGTTAAAATTTAAACGAGTACCAGACTACAGAGTCGTACTCCCTCGCTTTAATAAAGAATTCCTATATTAAACAGGATTTCTATGAGTACATCCTGGTAGTTATTATTGTAGTGGTAGCTGTTGCTAGTATTCTACTGATTGTTGTTGTTGTTCCTATGTTGTAAACTATATTTACGTGGTTTTTAACGTCCACTTAAGATTCCTCGAACGTCTACTCTTACTCTCTATCTAAAGCTGTTTTAAAGCGAACAAACAACAACAAAGTTTTGTAAAATGAATAAACGGATGTGTAAACAGATGAGAGAAAGAGAGAGATAGAGAGAGAGAAAAAGAGCACAGAGCTGCATAGAGAGTATGTTAAAAGTAACATAAATAAAGTTAACGGTTTTCTAACTACTTTTGTATTGTGTGGTTGGGTTTTTGTTCTCTCTCCCTCTCTATCTTACCTCCCCCATTACACTGCCTCTCGCTCTATCTGTTGTTGTATATGTTGCTGGTTTAGTTTGTTTGGATGTTTACCTCTTGTTATAGGAATCTTTTACAGTTTTTTCTACTATTTTTTTGGTTACGTTTTGGTAGATGTCAGCTCATGCAAGTATATGTGCATTTGTTGCATGTGGTGTGTGAATGTATGCGTGTGTGTGTGTCTGTATTTTGTAACGTCAAATTTTTCCTTCATGTTGACAATTTGTTTAGTACGGGGTTTTGTTGTTGTGTTCATGGATTTGTTTTTCACTTTATGGTTCATTCAAGATTTTGTTTTTGTTGTTTCGCCTTGTTACCAGTTGGTGCTGGTTTTTTCCAGCTCTCACTGGCTTCTATGTTTCCTGATGGCCTTGGTGCTCTTGTTTTAATGGTTTGCTTATGCATGTTTGTATATGTTCGTTGGTTTTTGGTGGCATTCTCTCTCCCTCTCTAACACATCATTGTCCCTGCTTTATTGTAATTATTTTGTTTGTTGTTAATTTATTACTTTTTATGTGGCTTAAAGCAATCATTTTGGCCATAATAATTAAAAAGAACTTTAGAGTAATAGAACGGATTATACCTTAAGGGTCGCAGCGACAACAGCAGCAAATAACGTAGTAAAGAAGACGAAAAATTCAACACTCTGCATTGTAATTGTGGAGGTTTTTCGTAAATTTTCCTTTACAATAACTACAAAAAGGTTTGTATTTTGTACAAATTATGGTAGTTATTGTTGTTAGACGGCTGCTGCTGCTGGTTTTAATTTTCATTGTTTTTCTTGTTTTTTTATGTTCTCATGCTCCTTTGATTATTTTTTTACAAGGTTTCATCCGTCTTATGGCCTTGAGTGGTGTAAACTAATTTAAATCCGCAGAGCAAATATTTAATTTCAAATAAATAAAGTAAGAAAGTACATCTACACGAATATTTTTTGGCTAAAACATTAACAAAATAAATTTAAAGGTTTAAGGAAGTGGCTGTAAATGCAGCAATAAGACTGAGAGTCATAAATATATACCCTTTCAACCCTTCCATCAGGATTACAACCTAGTTTCTACATCACTTATGTTGTGTGTTAATTTTATACATGAGTGGTGGGACCAACAGTTTAAAGTCGACTCCGAATGACATATTTTTTGCGAAATTTTTCATGGCAATTTTATTTACTCTCAGATTTTTTGCCAGAAATCTGCTCAGAGGAGGTCGCTGAAGAAATATTTCTTAATATTCCGTTTTGTTAGAGATGTCCGACCTGGGGTTTGAGCCGTGACTTCATATCTAATAAGCCAGCATACTACTTAGTAGTCTACAGCGTCAGAGTCACAAAAGTATGCCAAAATCTTGGGCATAATTGATCAGGATCCCTCTATTAACTACTTAATAATTTTAGATTCTGGTTATACAACGTAAAAACTGGTTACATGATCGTCTTCAAAGTATTCACTGACAGTTCTAATTCACACTCCAAAATCGAAGACGAAATCTTATCGGAACATTTGGTTCTCAGATTATCTCTTGCGTGAGTAGTGTGTAGTATGTGTAGTACTACTATATATACATAAACGCGCAGTTATTACAACCCTTCAGTCAGCCACTGACACCACTTATGTTTGTGGTGAGACCTACAGATTTTTTGTGAAACTTTTCATGGCAATTTTTTATTCACTCTGAGAGTTTTTGTCTGCTGAAAGGAAGTTGCCGAAGAAATATTTTTTTATATTTTATTTTGTTCGAGATGTCTGAAATCAGGGAGCTTGACCTCTTCTCGTCGACCTCATGTTTAATAAGCCAACACTACTAGACGGTGTTGTCATAGTAAAACCTCTACAGTTCGAAATAATGACTATAAATACTACCACTATGCATATACTGTAATATAGGTAGATATATACGTATATTTACGGACAATAGATCCTAAGATGAAGTCGACGTAGTCTAGTAGGTAGTGTGTTGGCTTATTAGACGTAAAAGCCAGGGTTCGAGCCAAAGGCCAGACGTCAAGACAAAATACAAAAAGTATTTCTTCGGCGACTCAGCAGATTTCTGTCAAAAACTCTGAGAGTAAATAAAAATTGCCATGAAAAGTTTCTCAAAAATCTGTCGTTCGGAGTCGACTTTAAACTGTAGGTCCCACCACTCATGTATAAAAAATTAACACACACAACATAAGTGGTGTGAGAAACTAGTTCGTAATCCTGACTGAAGGGTTGTAATGACCAATTATGTATGTATGTGAGCCTAAGATAATGCATTAGATATTCAAAAGTACCTGGTATCTCTGGAGAAGAAGGAGATACACTCAACGTTTATGCCCAAATGAGTTCTTGGACACCTGAATATTGAAAATAACAGCAGAGCTAATGCACTTGCAAAAGCTTGGTTCAATAGAAAATTCAATTGAATTTCTACATGTGATTGGTGTTTCCTTTCACTTATGTTAGGTTAGTTTAGCGAGTAGCTTGCCGTTCACAGGCAACTTTACTCGGTGGCCATGTATAACCCAGTGTGAGGTAAGCCCCTTCGTTATGATCCATTATTGGTGAACCATCCTGACCATCGGAAGAAACCGGCTATTTCCTTTAGTGGCTTGTTCGCCACCATGCTTAGATCTTTAAACCTTCTGTCATCCAAAAACCAAAGGCATCTGTTCAGTACCTAAATTTATTGCAGAGGAAGGATGAGATAAAATGTCCTATTTGTAGAGAAACCCGACAATTCAGGCCCACTATAAATACATGCGGAACAAGATGTGCATTAAACCTAATCAAAATTCTTTATAAGGACCTTCTAGCAGACTCTAAGTACATACGCTAAATCCATAGGGTAATCATCAGAGGAATAGGTCTGCTGAAAGGTGGAGGTGCATCTCATAGCTAAACGTCTAGCCATAATTCCATTAGCCACACTTACTGCATACTTTTAATGCAAAAAGAATTTTTTTTAATTAAAAATTTTTTTTTAAAATCTGCTCTTCTATGCATTACATTGGAAAAAATTTTCTCTGATTGTATTTTTTTTTTGTTTTTTGTTTTTTTTTCGATGGCATTTCAATTATTTTCGAAAACGTTCTGGTGTTTTCTGTAATTACTGTAGATTTTTATTTTAATTTCTTTTACAAAAAAAATTTCCATTAAATGATGTCGATGCCGATAATGATGATCATCATGATGATAACAAAACTAATAGAATTTTTAATTAAAACAACAATTTAAGCAATTCATTAATGCACTGGTGTTTTTTGTTTTTTTATGTTTTGCAAATTAATTTTTAAACAATAAAACTATGTAGACAACAACAAAAAAGAATACAAAAATTAACATAATGATTACGAGTGTACATATAATGATTATAATGGCGAGAGTTTAATTGTTTCAAAATTATATACAAATCCAACAGGAAGGAAATTTTGAACTTTGTTGTAGCCATGTTGCTTGTTGTAGCTGTTGTTGTTGTTGTTTTTGTAATCCAAATACTATATACCAATAATTATAATGATTTCCTTTTAACAAGCAATTGTTTTAAAAATATTAAAAAAATTCCCATTATAATGTAAAAAACGAAAACAGCGAAGCAGGAAAATGGAAAAGAAAGAAAGGAGTATTAATGTTAAAAACTCTTGCCTTCCTTAAGCATTTCCTGTGTGTTTTTTTTAACAAATTCCTACTGTTTGTCACCGTTGTAATCATTATTTTTATTAAAATTTTATTTTTCATTCGCTCCTCTCTCATTGTTTCCCTTTAAAACAAAAAAAAAACAAAAACAAAAAAAGGAAAAGGAAAAGAAAACCTTACACCAAATACAGTTAGCTGGTGTTGGTATTTTGCTTTTCCTGGTATTTTCTAAGCCTTAATAATGGCAATACATTTCGAGAACACAGTGTGTATTTATGTTTGTGCGTGTATGTATAGAGGCATAGTATACAACTACAAAACTGGGGAGTGTATCATCATTATAATCCACTTTGTTGTAAATATGGTGGTTTACCGTTAAAAATGTCTATTTAGACATTCTAAAACCATTGTATTGGTCGTGTTACCGTGCTTTTTTGAAGAGAAATAACAAGAAATGCAAGCAATGGCAGGTCAAGGCAGAATATTTAATGCGCTTTACCTCTAATTCAATTACAATAGTTCAGAATTTACAAGGATAACAAGGTTAGGCACAAGGATATGCATATTTATGCCAATACGGCCTATTTCTGTAAACGATATTATTTAAGGAGGGGGATGGTAATACATGAATTGCATTTATTTACGTACGAAGAAGCTGTTTAGATCAACAAAAAACTCTTCTTTAACAATTGTGAGCCATACAATGGAGTATTCAGGAGCAGTATTACTAGCCATGTCGTTTCAAGACCTTTGGCAAGCTTAAACCATTGAAAAATCCCTTGGAACCGCTGAAATGCCAAACATATCTACCCCACCATGATTTCCAAAGCCTTAAGGGCCCTGCATTATGTTCATTTGACAAGCCTACTATCTTCCACATGAAGTCGCCGTAGTCTAATAGGTAGTGTGTTGGCTTATTAGACGTAAAGCCCGGGTTCGTAGCCCAGGTCAGACATCAAACAGAAATATGAAAAAAAAAATATATCTTCGGCGACTTCCTCTCAGCAGATTTCTGGCGAAAACCCTGAGAGTAAATAAACTTGCCATGAAAAAGTTTCTCAAAAACATATCGTTCGGAGTAGACGTTAAACTGTAGGTCCCACCACTCATGTATAAAATTAACGCACACAGCATGAGTGGTGTGAGAAGCTAGGCTGTAATCCTGACTGAAGGTTTGTAATGGCCAATTATGATTGTGTGTATTATCCCCCACATACAGGCAATCATTAAATGTTACTTACTTATCTCCGCATCAAGTAGCCGTCTCGCCGGAGCATTCTCCTCCATTCGAACGACATGGCGGAGCCAGCGCAGCCGCTGGATGTTAATACACTGCACAACGTCTATGGCGTTGAAGAGCTCATACAGCTCACTGTTGGATCGGATGCGAAAAACATCGTCAACTCGCATTGGAGCGAAGATCTTACGTAAGACTTTTCTCTTTGCATCTGTGCTTAATAGAGTCCATGCCCCTGCGTCATAAAGAATCACGGGGATGATGAGCGTCTTGTAGAGTATTAGTTTTCTCGTACGGGAGAGGTCTCTGCTACTTAATTGCCTAATGAGACCATATTAGTACCTGTTGACAAGAGTGACCCTGCTCTTTATCACCAGACTGACATCTTTTTTGGCGGTAAAGGCGGAGCCAAGATAAATAAATTCCTTGACTATATGGAAAGTATAGTTATCGACCGTAATCTGAGATTTTATTCACTCTAAGTGTCTAATAAGCCAAGGTACTAATCGACAACGTAGACTGGACTACGACCACTTCTGGGTCTAATACAACGTACGGTAACTTGAAGCATATTAATGCTAGAAAAACAGTAGGCTTCTCTAGAAAAATTGTCGCTAAAGATGATCCGCAAGGGTTTTTCAGTTAGAAACGTTATGACAAAAATATTAAGAAATAAAATCCTGGCTTCCGCGATCACATATATTATTATGGATAGAGAACTGCGTTTCCTTTTTAATTACTATGTTGCCAGGAAAATTTGTCTCTTTTTTTTATGGAAAATTTCAAATCCTTTAAACCAACCAAAACTGCTTAAGCAGATGTAGGGTATTGAAATCCTGTTGCTGTTTTGTAGTTTGTAGTTGTTGAACAGCAAACTATTGCTGGTTGCTGTTGCTGCATGTCATAAACTGTTGCAAATTGCCACTTGACGTGTAAATCCTAAATTGTTGTGTTACGTTTCGAAAGCACGGCAAAAATCTCAGTAACAGTGTTTATAGTTTTAGTTTCATAGTTCAACTCACACCACCATTTTCTATTTTCCATTTTCCATTATTTTTTCTTTTTTTTTTGTTTTCCTTTGCATTTATTATGATGACCCTGTTTTCAGGCTAAATTCTAAATGGTAAGGTATCAACAGAAAATAAAAAGAGAAAGAGACAGAGAAAGAGAGAAAGGAAAAAAAAGTAGATTGTGATCTTAATCATCATAAAATGTCAATTATAGGGAATTTATTGTTAAGCCACTACATTGTAGCTGAGATTATACCACACAGGTGTCCAAAGGCGTTTTACGGCACAAGATTTTCCTGTAAATAATACCAACACCAACACCAACACCAACGATGGTGTTTAAATTTATTCTCTCCTTCAGCAATTTTTATTTACGAGAATATAAATAAATTCACAAGTATTGTTTAGGTTGTGTTGTAAAGTGTTGCATGTTGCATTAACAGGCAATGCGTGACGTGACATTCGTGTTGGGGTTTTGAAATATTTTCCTTCATAATAATTTTTAAACGAGATTTTTCTCTTTAAACAGGCTTGCCACTAGGAACACTTTACCCAAACATAGGAGATTTAATTAAACCACCATTTAATATTTAAGTTAAGTTATGCAAAGAGCCTCACTTAACGGGGCAACTATTTTGTAATGATTTATGAGTACAATTTTGGAACTTTAATTACAATGCCAATCTCCAAGTTTCCTAAAGTTTACTGTTTCTTTTTATTCCTTCTCTATAATTTACTCTCTCCTCTTCGTATTTATTAAATTCATTAAATATGTGAGTGAAAAATGTTCATAAAACATTTAATTACCCCGGCTATTAGGATTTAAAGTCATTAATTTTCCTTTCTTTTTCCTATTCGCTTGATTTGAAGTGAAAACAAACTGGATTAAAACACGGCAACTGCTGATAAAATTACAACAACAACAAAAATAAAACAAAAAAAGAAAGCATGAAATAAAAACACCAGCATGGATTTATTTCTTCATTTTTTTTTTCTGTCATACTTTGACAAACGCAATTATTTAGTCAGGCCCCGGCAAAATTGTATGCAAATATAACGCTCGAGTAAGTGCAGGATAGATAAGCTATTCAGAAAATATGAAAAAATATTAAATAAACCGAGGGAATTAATATCTAAAATAAATGAGCACTAGCAGTCTTGACACAGTGATAGATAAGTTATATAAAGTCTTAAGCATTTTTTGGTTCCAAAAGTATTTATAAAAGCAATTTATATGGAGCTATGATTTCGTCATTAGGGTGTTTGGACCAGAGATCACACTCATAATTTCAGATACTTATACGCACTCATACTTATTTTAACATCTTGGAACCTCTACTAATATTTAAAGTTTAAAGTACTCATCATATTCATACTTAACAACACGTATGATGCTGGTGATTTCGACTCTCCATAATTCAACGTATACACGAAGCATAAAATAAGTATGATTCACTAAAAACTCACTATAAGGTTGTATATTTGCTCTACTTGCTGCTCTGCCTGTTACCTAAGAACTAAGACTGAAAATTTTGATGAATGATTCCAGTCACTCGTATCATTTATAAGTATTTTTCTAAAGTTATTTATCTAGCTTATGAATCAAACATATTTCGAATGGTATGAGTTTGATGTCAACGTTGTATGCATACTCATTGCAACCTGTACTTATAAATCAACATTGTAATGAGTACGAATGAATCAGATTACATACAGTTTGTCAAAAAAAAATCTTTGCACAGATCAAAAAAATGTAAAATGTGATCTTCATTCAAGAATTCCAACAACAAAATCTTTACATACTTTTTTATTTTTGCACACATTCTATAACTGTACTTGTTTACGACCATAAGGCGCCAATAGTTTTCTAATAGTCACACACATTACAATAATAACAACAATAAAAGAACTTTACACAGTGTAAAGGGTGTCAAAATAATCTTTGCGTATTGAATGAAGATAATAAAAAAATGACAAAAAATGCCGTTATTTCCCAAAAATGTTGTGCATTTTGGGTTTTT
The DNA here is from genome assembly GCA_936449025.2 of Sarcophaga subvicina. NCBI lineage: Eukaryota > Metazoa > Arthropoda > Insecta > Diptera > Sarcophagidae > Sarcophaga > Sarcophaga subvicina. Next base: position 88,869,451 of record OW388081.2, on the reverse strand, counting down.
TACAAAGGAGATGGAATGTGAAAGGGATAAACAACGTTTTATTAATGAAGTGATCGTTTTTTATATAACAAGTGTCCTTATATTTGAATACAAAAAATGCCAGGAATACGAGTTTCAAAAAATATTATACAATTGGTCTATTTCAACTACTACAAAGGCAAATCTGCCAAGGAAATCGCCGATATGTTTTCCTTGAACATCAGGACGGTATATAATATTATATCCCGTCCTAAAAAAGAAGGAGGACTAGACTTAAAAGGATTTACAGGCAGGCCAAAAAAGGTGACGCAGCGAGTTGAAAGAAAAATTATTAGAATCGTGTATGGTAGCCCACAATCCAGTACGAGATGATTAGCTCTTCAAGTGCAAAAAGACTTTGGGTTACGTGTCTCCCAAGAAACCAGCAGAAATGTTCTTCAAAAACACAAATATTCTTCAAGAGTGGCTTGGAGAAAAACCCCTGCTGTCAGCACAAAATGTCGAAAAGAGATTAAGATTTGCCACCGCATACATTTCACTTCTTCCAGAGTACTGGGAAGCTGTTCTTTTCTCAGAGGAGACGAAAATAATGCTTTATTATCATGAAGGACCGCAAAGAGTTTGGCGTAAGCCTCTGACAGCACTAGAAAATTAAAATCTTATTCCTACAGTAAAGTTTGGAAAACTGTCTGTAATGGTATGGGGCTGTATATCCAGCAAGGGAGTTGGTGAAATCAGGATTTTGATTGAAATAATGACTAAGGAAGTATATCTTGAATATTTAAAAAAATAAACTGACCGCCAGCATTAAGAAATTTGGTTTTATTGACCCGGTTAATCCGAATAAATTTAATTACAAGTACTATCAAGATAATGATGCTAAACATAAATCTTATTTATGTAAGTCCAGGTTACTTTACAACTGCTCCAAAGTTATTGATACTCCTGCCCAAAGTCCTGATATTAACCCTATCGAAAATTTGTGGGTTCATCTAAAGCAAAAGGTAGGAAAAAGATCGCCCACAAATAAAAACGAATTGATAAAGTTCATCAAAGAAGAATGGGAAAAAATACCATTAGAATATGACATTCAGAAGCTTATTCAATTCATCAGAAGGTGTCTACAATCGGTGATTGATGCTCAAGGTGGACACACAAAATATTAGCACTATAATCTTAAAAAAATTGCATAAGTCCTAATATTTTATCAAGTGTGCAAACATTTTTTTGACAGCAGTAAAATTGGATTGTTTTTGTTTTTTAATATTTTACATTCGAATATTTTCATTGTTATAAAAGTTTTTTATTTATTATATTAACAAAACATATGTTTCTAAAATCCTGTTTGAAAAAAATGAAAAAGTTGGTTATTTATATTAGAAATCAATGAATTTTTCGAAGTTTTTTTATTTTTTCTATGTGCAAAGATCTTTTTGACAAACTGTAGTTAAATTTCAATATTGTTGACTCACTTTAACTATTTATTGATGATCTCTGGTATGGACCTTGTGAAATACAGTGTCATTTAAATAAATGTTTTTGTATTGATTCCAGCAATCGATCTTTCGAGCGGTATCTCAACAATAGTTTAGTTTGAATTTCAATTCAAATGCTGCAACATAAGGAGATTTTCCGCAGAGAAATGGTTTTAGACGTATCCTTACAAAAAAGTCTAATAAGAATAAAGCTGTCATAGGCCGTATTGACTAGTGGATACTAGTCGCCGTAGTATAGTAGCCCATAGCTCAAACATCGCAAAAAAAAACGGAAATTTATTTCTTTCGGCCACTTTATCTCAACAGATTTCTAACAAAAAAAAAGCTCCGAATAAATAAAATTGCCATTCAAAATTTCTCAGATATTTTGTTGTCCGGAGTCGACTTTAAACTGTAGGTCACCCGCCATTTATCGATGAAATTAACTGACGCAACACAAGTGGTATAAGAAGCTGGGTTGTAACTCTGACTTAAGGTTTCTATCGTACCGAGTGGTCGTATACAGTCGAGAAGCTTCAAATAGCTTTCGAGACATCGACCCATACATGAGAATTGTACTTCATTTACTTTGGAGTATTTTTGAAGTCCATGTAGTCTAATAGATAGTGTGTTGGCTATTAAACGTGAGGCCATGGTTCCAATTACAGGTCTAACAGCTCTAATGAAAACGAAAACATTCAACAATTATTTCTCCTCTCAGCAGTCTTCTGGCAAAAAGTCTGAGAGTAAATAAAATTGCACTGAAAAGCAGAATCTAAATCGCCGTAGTCTGATAGGTAGTGTGTTGGCTTATTAGACGTAGGGTCTCGGTTCAAACACCAACTCAGACATCAAAACAAAATAAAAAAATTATTTCCTCGGCGACTTCCTCTCAGCAGATTTTTGGCTAAAACTCTGCGAGTAAATAAAAATGCGATGAAAAACCTGTCGTTCGGAGTCGTCTTTAAACTGCAGGTCCCGCCACTTATGAATAAAATTAACACTCAAAAAGGAAGTGGTGTGAGAAACTAGATTGTAATCCTGACTGAAGGGTTGTATGTTCCCCAGAATCATTTTCGAAAAAATACAATCCAATGACAATTTTTGTCTGCAATGCCAAGCAAACAGTTACTTTTTGTGGATACTCCAAGTCCTCTTCTTACGGTTTTACGAGAACCATGTGCGACAGGTTTTTCGTTGCTGTGTGAATCGTTGCTTAACAACCATGTGTGAATCGGATTTGTTTGTTTAAAAGAAAATTTTATTCGTAAATCCCAATGAATTTAATAATTCCGTAAAATTGGATACTCTACAATCCATGACAGCCAGCTAGGACCACTCCTTTATGCAGCCGAAAAATTCGAAATAGATTTCTAGGCATCGACCTACACACCGATATCATTTTCGGTGGAGTATTTTTGAAGTACGTTTGCATTAGTAGGTCTTGGTTTAAAAATCCTTATTGTGGTATACAGTCTATAGCTCTGGGAAGGTCACATTGCATATACTCTTGTAGAGCATCAATTGGATTCCTTATTCTACTTTAGATATGTTTTTTTGTGCCACCATTTACAAAACTACTACGTCTACGATGTAGACTAAACTTGGTGCATAAAGTTTAGCAAGAAAACCCATTCTTTACAACTCACTTGCAGTTTGGATTCACGTGGCGGAAATATGAAATTAGCACCATAGTCGGCCATACCTAGCGATTTGGGTTAACGTTTGTTCTTTTTAATTGGCGATAATCCCAAGGATTCTCGTTTATGATTTTATACCTGGTCCTTGAAACGATTTGCGAAATTATGAACGAATTGTTGATATTGCGAATGCTGAGTATACACCATTTTGGTTTCACATTCCTATTAAAATGACTCGCGCTATTTTCTAACTGATGTGGTGAATTTGGGTTAATATTCCATAACCACGATTATCTCTTAGATATGTCTCTCTGTGAAGAGAAATATATTCCCAGGAAGAAATATTAACGCCTCGATAATAGCAAATTCCTCATATTTAGTCCAACAATCTTATTTAAATGTCCTTAGGCATGGCAGATTTCATTTGATATTTAAAAACTTCATCCACTAAAAAGTATTTATTCCTCCTTAAATGACCAATAAATGTAGGTTAAAGCCTTTAGTGAACTAAACAGACTTTTTTGGCTCTTTAATCCTTAAATTTTTCATGGCATTTAATTTCACTGTTTTTTTTTTAGATTTTTGTTTTCGAAATTTGCCTCAAAGTTGAAAATTGTAGCCTTTTAGCGGCGGCTCAAGTACTGCAGTGTGGCAGTAAATGTTCAAAGAAAAAAACCATCATAAAACTACAACAACAATGTTAATAACGGTATTTAATATAAATGTAATTGAGGCTTTTAAATACAAACAATAAAAAAACAAGCGAACAACTACAACAACCCAAAATGTTCTAAATTCCGTTTTTGTTTTCGTTTCTTTTTTATTCGCTGCAGGCAACAATTTAGCCCAAAACGAAATGAAGTCATATTTTTCACTCTCTCTCTCTCTCTCTCTCTCACTCGCTCGCTCCCTCTCTCTCTCTCTCTCTTTTTGTTTTTAATTCTAATAGCCAAGCGAAATAATTTTTGATAGGCAGTAAAAACAATAGAAAATAGAGCACAAGGATTAAAGAAAAATTAAAGAAATTTTTTGTTTATAAAAATTGTGCTATAATTTCCATCCTAACTGTCATTAACTGTGTGTGTAAACGAGTGTTTGTTTATTTCTGTAATGTATGTTGCATATGTGTATGTGTGTGCATGTGTTTTAGTGAAGTGGCTGTTCGTTTTCTGTTTGTGTTTGTGTTGTTTTTGTTGTTGTTGCAAATATTGTGCTTGACTTTTTAGACCACCAGCAGGATAATAATAAACTACAAGAAAACACGTTATAAACATTAATTTGTACTTAAACTGAAAACAACAACAACAAAAATAACGTTAAAAAAATAAAAGTGATTGCAGCTTTAAAGCCGGAGAAGAGAAACAAATTAAAATTAAAAACGTTCATCAAATAGCAACAGCAGCAGCAGCAACCCATTTTCATGAAACACAGCGACAACAAACAACTGCAACGGCAAATTGCAACTAAAATAAATTGCAGTAATTTATGGTAAACACGCATACACTTAAAACTACACACACACACGTACACACTCATACTCACTCACATAACACTCACATTTCAACTTTGTTTATGTATGTCCTCACCTCATATTTAGTTTATATGCCCCAGTATTTAAAGAAAAAAAGCGAAAAAAACAGAATTGCTGCCATAAAAGCACAACAAAATTTTTGTTGCAATTTCTCTTTCTGTATTCTTTTTATTTGTGATTTATTTTGCCGTTTTTCCCTTATAATTTATTTTTAATTAAAATAATTAATGTTTCCTCTTTTTACTTGCATTTTTCATTTTCTTTACAGTTTGGATTCCCGCGGCGGAAATGTGAAATTAGCACCACATTCGGCCATAGCTAGCGATTTGGGTCAACGTTTGTTCTTTTCAATTGGCGATAATCCCAAGGATTCTCGTTTACAGATCAGAGATGTTAAGCCCACCGATGGTGGTGTCTATCGCTGTAGAATAGATTTCTTTAATTTTCCAACGCGTAACTATAGAATTAATTTAACTTTAGTTGGTAAGTTTATTTCATTTTTACTTTTTTATTCAAAAAAAAAAAAACTTACAGAAATATATAGAAATACACACAATATTCTTGACAACAACGTTATTAACTGACAGTTTGGTAAGTAAAAAGGAGAGTCATACGTTGTAATGCCACTTTAAGCTTCTCTACTAACTATGGAGCTATACGGAGCTTATGATAAAGCCACTGAGTTTCTTAAGTCAACCTCGAAAAGCTAGTGTATTCATCTGCAAGGTAGCAGCCCAGATGCTGTTTTCTTTAACGACGAAACGATGATATATCCTGTTCTTCCTCGTCTCTGCATCTTCTGAAAAAGTCACTAAAGAGGTCACCTAAATTCATTCGCTTGACATGAGAACCCAGAATGCAGTCGGATTGTTATAAGTCCAACAACGAAGTTGGGTATGCTCCTTTGAAGTTTAGAGCAGACTTTCGTACACCAAGGCCAGATTTACAACACTAACTTGTCTATTTTCGAAGCTATCATTGGAGCTCTAAGCTCACAGGATTTAAATGAGACTTCTAAAGTAAAAAAATCATTTTTAAGTTCTGTGTTGTAATCACATATGGCGAGTTAATGTTTTATTATAGAAATTTCCTGTTATATTACTGTGGCCCAGTACTTATATCGGGTCTGCCATCTAACGTTTTTTTTCAACTAGTGCTTATTTCGTGAATGGTAACACTTAGCTCATGTCTGCTTTGACAGATAATCAGTTTTATCCTTCTGCTGAACGAAAATGGTTGTGTATACGCTTGAACAACGCTGGGAAATATTGCGACATTACTTTGAAAGTCATGGTAATGTTGCAGAATGTGTGCGAAAATTGCGTACGGATTTTGGAAGAAGAGAAGCACCGTCAGCTCCGTATGTTCGTTATCTTGTGAAAAAAGTGAAAGAAACTGGCATCCTCATCGATAAACCAAAGCGTGAAAAGCCAAAAACAGTGCGTACACCAGAGAATATTGCTGCTGTGGCAGAAAGTGTGCGTGAAGTGCCATCAACATCAGTTCACAACATTGAACATTTCGGAGACATCATTGAGACGAATTTTGCATAAAGACCTTGGTATGACGCCATACAAAGTCCAATTGGATCAGGAGTTGAAGCCAATTGACCATTCAATGTGTTTTCGCTTCGCTAAGTGGGCCTGCGATCGACTTACAGAAGATGCCGATTTTGGCAAAAAAAAATCATCTTTTCAGATGAAGCTCATTCTGATCTTGACGAGTATGTAAACAAGCAAAATTGTCGCATTTGGGGCACAGAAAACCCGCACGCATACATTGAAAAGCCGACCCTCCTAAAACGAGTCACTGTTTGCTGCGGATTTTGGTCCAGAGGCATAATTGGGCCATTTTTCTTCGAAAATGAGCAAGGAGTGGCCGTTACCGTTAATGGCGATCGTTATCGGGCCATGTTGAGCAAATTTTTGTTCACAAAAATTGAAGAGGAGGATATTGGCAATATTTGGTTTCAACAGGACGGCGCTACGTGCCACACAGCTGAAGCTAAACTCGATGCTTTGCGCCCTGTTTTTGAAGATCGCATTATCAGCCTCAGAGCTATTGTCGTTTGGCCACCTCGGAGCTGCGATTTGACACCGTTTGACTATTATTTGTGGGGTACCGTCAAAGATAAGTGTTACGCCGACAAGCGTAACGCTTTAAAGGCATATGCGCATCCATGGATTATCCTTCAACGAAACTATTTTTCTCTTTGCCAAATTGATTGATCTCTTGGACAGGCATTGACAGTTTTACCTATTTGAAGCCAGTTGATGTGGATTACAACGTGCGACTGAATTGACTGATGAACTTAGCTTAAACTTCTTTGGCAACGTATTGTTACAAGAAACCCAGTTTTCTGAATACTGTTTGAACGCCAATACCAATTGTTTTGGCTGCTGTTTAGTGTATCGAATCGTTTACGTTGAAAAAGGCGAAAACCTTCATCAAATTGCGTGTGTAGTCAATTGTGGGAAACGCTTGCTGAAACTTCAGGTATCATACAGAATTGAAACCAATAAACCCTGTAAAATGCCTATGGCTGCCATAGTCTTTCTCAGTTTCATTTTCTGCCATCAATATTAACCAAATTATGTTGAAATTTTGACAGAAGTCGGATATATTTTGAAAGGAGTAAAGTAGCTTGTTCGCTTAAGATATGGAAAATATAAAATCTCACGGACTTATTAACCTTTCCCTATCTTCCATAAGCCTTAAAGATTTAAGTCTACCAACAAAAAAAATTTAAAATGACCTTAGTTTAGTACTGCATTACGTATGACATTTTAAACCCAACGTTTTAAGGTATTTTTGTTGAGATTGCTTTCCTTAACCCATTAGAAGTCTCCGTACTCAACTGAGTACAGTTGTATTTTTAGGTGTATCCAAGCAAAACTAAAGAAAAAATAATCGTTGTACCGTTATTTAGTTTCACAACAAGAACAATAAGAGCTCCAGAAAAAGAATTTGTATGTAGTTTCTGTTGTTTATGCAGAACTATCAGTCTGTATTGCGACGCGAATAAAGTGTGTGGTTTAGTAAACTATTTTGAAAATATTTGAAACAATACTAAAATTTGTTTAGTAATCTTGCATTATTTTTATAAAAATAATAATAACAAAACATACAGGCTTCAAAGAATACTTAAAAATAAAAAAATAAATAAAATAGAAAGGTATAAAGTGGGCTGTACTCGTTTGAGTACAATGACCGCATCCATTAGTAAGAAAATTTTTAATTTTTTGTTAGATTTAAATATGAGTGGTATACGTTTTAAGGGCCAGCAGAGTTTCAAAGGGCTCCAAGAGGCCGTTAATAGCATTTTAGCTGATAGTGAAGATGAAAAAATTGATATGGCAATCATAACACCTAATCCCAGTGAACTAACTGACGAAGAGGAAGGTGTTGATAGTAAGAAGTGGTGGTAGGTATCCTTTACATACATGGATGATATGACAATTTCTAACGCTTGGAGGCTACAAGCATTGAGAGTCCCATGGATCAACTTTTGTTTCGCCGAAACAATGCGCGTTATTATTTACGCCAAGACGGACAAACAAATCACGGCAGTCTGGGTCAATAGTTGAAGGTTTACCTCAAGATGGAGTTGGGCACTATCCCGCGAAATATAAAAACAGTTACGGCTTGTAATTTGCCATGCCCGAGTACGTTGGCAGTGCAAGAAATGCTGTAAAACACTTTTAGTCGAAAAAGAATGTTTCGAAAAATTGCATACTTAAAAAGTCAGTGTACTCATTTGAGTACACCCCTAAAACTCGTTTCCAAACAAAAAATTTATAATTTTTCTTTCATTTTATGTTTTTTATGCTTGTTTTTATCAATAAATAAATCTTAAATTAAAAACTTTAAGCCGGTTTTCATTTGACCTCTAATGGATTAAGAGTGAAATAAACCTCTTTTCTGGTACAGGAGTTAATTTGTATTACGACACCAGAGTCCTAAACTAATATTTGTAACACATTATCCCTCTTTGATACCCCGTGATAGTTTAGGTTTTTAAATAAATAACGTGGGTTGTTGTAGCCTTTTCATGGGGTGTAAAGCAACAGTGTGTGCAGATATCCTGCATGCGTTTGTTTGTTCATTTCGTTGTTATTTTCAAACAACAAACACAAGAGAAAATTAGAGAAAAAGACACTTTTTGTTATCACGTTCTTTAAAGTTTGTTTGGTTCCTAAAGGACACACGCAAACCCCAGGAACATGAAGCAGCCAAACAACAATAAAATTAACAAAGAAGCGAGAAAAACAAGAGAGAAACTTTTCCTTGATATTATTAGTTGCCGGCTAAAGTTGAGTTGAGTTGAGCTGAGCTGAGAGTTTTTACCTGCAATTTTCTTATTTCTTATGTGGCAGCAAATGAAAATGAAACTTTTTTTTCATAAAATAACGGGAAAAATTCTTTTTTTTTTTGTATCAGATTTTTAGTTTACAGTTTAGCTGGTGTGTTGATTTAACTTTGTTTTGAAGGCAGAAAAATAAAAAGTTGAAGAGAAAAGAAAACAGAAAAGAAAATGTGAGAGAAGTAAGCAAGAGATAAAGCCATGGTGGCGTGTTTAAAAGTACGTGAAAAGACAGAAATTGTGTGATTACGCACACATACACACACATACAAGCACAGCTCAAGAGGAATGACACGAAACCCCTTATGAGCAAACACTAGCAGATAGAAAAACATATTCAAACTCAATACAAAGAAACGCACGCACTCACTCACAACAGACACGCACTTACCATCTACTTGTACGTTGATATGATGATGGATGTCCTTATGCTCCTCGTACACGTACACATGCTCCAGAAAAACAAAAACTTTTCTTTCATTTGTGTTTGTGTTTCATTTGTTGGTTGGCTTATCTCAAGGATTCTCATCGTTTTTTGTATAACCTGGTAACTTATATACACAAACACATATAAATATTTTCTTATGTATGTGTGTGTCTTTATCTTATATTACCACTTAAAGTTATTGTATTAAATATTAAATATTGTTTTTAGTTTTTATTTACTCTTTCAACAATGAAAATATAAAGCAGAGAGCGAAAATATATATATTGGGTGGTGTAAAAAGTATCCACAGCTTTTTGTTTTCTAGCTGAATTGTATCAAAGAATTATTTATGCTTCTGTAAACAAAATTTAAAGTGGCTCTTTTAAACAGTTTAGGACATCAAAAACCTGAAAAACGATCACTCCAATATGAAGAAGACAGACAGATAGACAGAATTTTCAGAATTATACTCTACTGATTTCTGTAGCAGTAAGCTTACTGAAGTAATATTTAGGATGACTTTTTAAATACGTAGCCCATGAAATATTTGAGGAAATATTCAGACTGATGGGTCTTAAAAGCAATGCTAGGTCCACAAAAAGTTGGGTTAAAAGTGATGACATAAAGACATCACGCCATGGAGATGGTTATCAGGCTCATTTAGTCTCTCTAAAGTCGAACCGCCATGCTGGCAAGGTATGTATCGGGTCCGCCATCTAACGTTTTTTTTTTCAACTAGTGCTTATTTCGTGAATGGTAACACTTAGCTCATGTCTGATTTGACAGATAATCAGTTTTATCCTTCCGCTGAACGAATATGGTTGTGTATACGATTGAACAACGCTGGGAAATATTGCGACATTACTTTGAAAATCATGGTAATGTTGCAGAATGTGTGCGAAAATTGCGTACGGATTTTGGAAGAAGAGAAGCACCGTCAGCTCCGTATGTTCGTTATCGGAGACATCATTGAGACGAATTTTGCATAAAGACCTTTGTATGACGCCATACAATGTCCAATTGGATCAGGAGTTGAAGCCAATTAACCATCCAATGCGTTTTCGCTTCGCTAAGTGGGCCTGCGATCGGCTTACAGAAAAATCATCCTTTCAGATGACGATCATTTTGATCTTGGCGGGTATGTAAACAAGCAAAATTGTCGCATTTGGGACACAAAAAACCCGCATGCATACATTGAAAAGCCGACGCACGCAAAACGAGTCACTGTTTGGTGCGGATTTTGGTCCAGAGGCATAATTGGGCCATTTTTCTTCGAAAATGAGCAAGGAGTGTCCGTGGTCGTTACAGTCAATGGCGATGGTTATCGGGTCATGTTGAACGAATTTTTGTTCACAAAAATTGAAGCGGAGGATATTGGCAACATTTGGTTTCAACAGGATGGCGGTACGTGCCACACAGTCGAAGCTACACTCGATGTTTTGCGCCCAGTTTTTGAAGATCGCATTATCAGCCGGAGATCTGATGTCGTTTGGCCACCTCGGAGCTGAGATTTGACACCGCTGGACTATTATTTGTGGGGTGCCGTCAAAGATAAGTGTTACGCCGACAAGCCAGAGACAATTGACGCTTTAAAGGACAATATTCGTGAAGCCATTGGTGAAATACAGCTGCACACAATCGATAATGTGGTTAAAAATTGGACCGATCGTGTAGGCTACTGCATGGCCAGCCGAGGCAGCCATTTGAATGAAATTATTTTCCATTATTAACGGGAAGGATTGTACTTTCAAATAAAAAAGAAATTTGAGAAAATATTCAGTAGTTTTTTTTTAAAGCAATTTCAAAAAAAAGTTATTTTGCGGACCCTTTACAATTGATTTGAAGTGAACATTATTGCAGGAAAACAGACGGAGATTCCAGGGATGATGCCTCAGTATTAAGTTATGACGACGCTGAGTAAAAAATGCCGAATAACACACAGAAATAATGGAATTCTTTGTATTCATTCTAGAAAGTGGAAGAAACAAAAATGGATAGAGTGAATGAATGTAAATAGAAGAATTAGCTAAGCAAAGCTGAATGTATAACTCTAAGCGAGCTCAATGCCATTATAAACCTTAGCCTTCCGATGAAAAGTTTAGATTTTGAAAGAAATCAAAGTGTTCCTTCTCCTTCTTCTAAAAGACTCATACGCATAGCTGCCAGATAAATGAGGCACCAAATCGTCTAATATTTGAGAAAAAATCGCCAAAACCGCCAAAGACAAATTTAAACCCAAAATTATTTCTATTGTAGTAAAACATATAAAGTCAATGTATGTACATATGTATCTGGGTTCAAAAATAAAACATTTAACAAAGAATTTATTGGAAATTAAAAGGTAGCGTCCCTCATCTTAATTAATTTTTTTTCCAAAAATGGAGAAATTGGGATCATTTTCCGGAAAAAATTGTTTAAGGTTTAAACAATCTATCCCAGTGTTGTTTATTGACACATAAGCTCAGCGATAATATTACATCATCTATATCTATGGGCGGTGTAGATATTTGGGAGTCAGAAGCTTTTGATGTTCTCATCATGAAAATTTAGTGTAATGCTGACACATTTTTCAGTTCCTTCTTAAGTTCTTATCATCTGATCTTACTATTTACATCGTTTATAGCTGACAGAGAATGGAATACATCTCTCATGTACAAGTCGGTGCCTCAACGTCTATTTTGCGGTTTCTCGACCGTGTACGGGAGAGGCCATAGTATCTCGTTAACGACGGTAGTGTATCCAACTCCATTGAATCATTGGAGCATCGTTGCAATGTCGTTTGTATTTCACTGTTGGTCGCTGCTATAAAATGGTTTTGCTTGAACGAAATAAGGGGACTTTTTCCCGAAAATCATATATTCCTACATAACGCTCGTCTTTTTCGGCCAGCACATCCGTATGTGGTCGACTGGCCAATGGATCGCACACTACATTACAGTAAAAATACGGTTTTTAGTCGGACTGCGTCGGTATGTGGAACTCAATTCCTGCAGAGGTCTATCCTGTTACTTATGGTATAAAAATGTACAAGCCTAGTGTCCATAAGCACTCTCTTTCTCTCTTTCCTTCGTCCCATAACATATTTTCATGGTACCAAACACAATGCCATCCATCCCCTGATTGTTGGTCGTATAAAAAAAAAATAACGGCGCTTACCTTTGTTCTTCCGATGGCAATATTAGAAGCTATATCAGAATTTTAAAAATTGTCTGCAACCACAAGTGATAAATTATTCTCAACTGCGAGGTTATTTAGCAGTTGTAATTTTTTGGCTTTTAAGGGGTTAAAAAGGAATAAAATACAGAAAAATCATCACATGTATTCGAAAGTAACTTAAAAACACAATTTCTTTACTCCTTATTTTAACTAACTAGCATAAGTTTCCAATAGTAACAATTGCAATGTAAATACAAAGCTTAAAGTGGCTTTTAATATACTAAAGTAAAGAATATGATGGAAATTTTTAATTTTTAAAAATCGTCAAAATAAGGGCATAAATCCGCGACAACCATATAAATGAAATAAAAATCCATTTCCAACCGGAGCAGTTGTAGTTCACAGCAAAACAATAAATTTATCAAAATAACAAATTATTTTTGTTTTATTACATTTTTAAATTTAAACTTTTATATCGCCAACCAACCTATTACATTTACTCACATTATGCTCATATCCAATACAATGTAAAACTCATAATGGAGAGAACATATGTGACGTATTAGTTATATTTAATTCCATTAGTTTCATACATGACAAAATCGAAGTTTTTTTATTGCATACTTTTCTGGGTAACTATTCTAGTACATGTAATATGATGCGTATGAGTAATATATTTCAAATACAATTAAAAATAATGTATACCCCATAAATTTGGAATTAAGTTACTTTATTATAATAGGTAATACTAATAATAGGTCATTTTGACAATTTTGAGCTCCAAAAATATCATATTGACGATTTGACGATTTATGGCCTTATTTTCACGAATTTTGGAAATTAAATATTTACATCATTTTCTTTACTTTAATACATTAAAAGCAATTTTAACCATTGTATTTGCTGTGCAATTGTTGCAAATTGGGGTTAGTAGAGGATGGATGGCATTGTGTTTGGAACTATGAAAATATGTTATGGGAAGAAGGAAAGAGAAAACAGTGTTTATGGACACTAGGGTTGTATATTTTTATATCATAAGTAACAGGAAAGACCTCTGTAGGAAAAAGCGTATTTTTTCTGTATTGCAGTGTGCGATCCATTGGACAATCGACCACATACGGATTTGCTAGCTGAGAAGGACGAGCGTTACGTAGGAATATATGATTTTCGGAAACAAGTTCTATTATTTCGTTCGTGCAAAATCATTTTGTAGTAGCTATAGAACAGTGAAACACAAACTACATTGCAACGATGCACCAATGATGCAATGGAGTTGGATACATTACCGTTATTAACTAGCTACCATGGTCTCTCTTGTACATGGTCGAGAAACCTCAAAATAGACGTTGAGGCACCGACCCATACATGAGACATGTATTCCATTCTCGGTCGGTTATAAATAGTGTAAATAGTAAGATCATAAGATCTTAAGAATGTACTAAAGGAGTTGAAAAATGTGTCGTTTGAAGCCAACATTATACTGAATTTTCATGCTCAGAATGTCAAGCGCTTCTGATTCCTTAATATTTATTTTATTTAGATTAAGATGATGTAATATTATTACTGCGCTTATGTGTCCATAAACAACACTGGGATAGATTGTTTAAACCTTAAAGATTTTTTCCTGAAAATGATACAAAATTTCTCCAATTTTTGAAAAAAAATATTAAATGAAGATGAGTGGCGCTACCTTTTAATTTCCAATAAATTCTTTGTTAAGTGTTTTATTTTTGAACCCAGATACATATGTACATACATTGACTTTATATGTTTTACTACAATAGAAATAATTTCGGGTTTAAATTTGTCGTTGACGATTTTGACGATTTGTTCTCAAATATTTGACGATTTGGTGCCTCATTTATCTGGCAGCTATGATCATGACCTGTATCTTCATAGTCTGTCTGTTGAACATCTTCACAACAAAAAAATTAATTTGGCAAAATTTCAAACCGTTTTTGTTTTATTGCATTTTTAAATATGTATAAACGTTTAATTGGCCTAGAGGGTCTAGTGGTCTCATGTCAGAAGACATCTTCCAATCTAATGAATATTCATTCACAAAGCTATAAAGTCTCATTTCCAAACGCTTCCTATTTAGCTTAAATAAAGAAAAGTGTGTGTTGGATATCACTGATATTTTTTTTATTAATTTGAAATAGCAATTATGTGTGGAATATATGGTACTAAAGTAAAGAATATGATGTAAATTTTTAATTTCTAAAAATCGTCAAAATAAGGGCATAAATCGTCAAATCGTCAATATGATATTTTTGGTGCTCAAAATCGTCAAATCTGGCAGCTATGCCCACACGTAGTGACAGAGAATATTCTCTAATGCTTTCAACTCCTCTTCATCCCCTCATATATGCTGCAGAAATACGTCTAGGCTTTGTATCAGAACCTCGCTAGCGACCTGACAATTCACCATAAGGATGCCATTTACTGATCTCACATTGGACATACTAATACCCTTTTTCTATAAGACGATTGGTTTCAGACAAACTTTTGCTTGTATGAAAAATACTCAACATCTGAAAACAATCGTGTTCGTTTCAGACGATCATCTGAAACCCTTCGTATTCATTTCAGACGAATGTCTGTTTGTAGGTAAAACACAAACAAAATTAAACGTTTGTCTGAAACCGTTTGTCTTACAGGAACAGGCCCTAAGTCTCAGCAGCGCGTCAATTCTACCATCGTCGATAGATGGTCAAACTCTCCTAGATACCTAGCACCTCTTATCAGCTCAAATCCATCCTCCGATAACAGGACAGGACGGGGGCAACCAATTGGAAGGTTAGGATCAAAAGCCATCGTTCCAATAAAACATACAAATACATACATAATTGACCTTTACAACCCTTCAATCAGGATTACGGCCTAGCTTCTCACACCACTATGTTGTTGTATGTGTTAGCTTTATGCATGAGTGGCGGGACCTACAGTTTAAAGTCGACTCCTAACGTCAGATTTTTGAGAAACTTTTCATGGCAATTTTATTTACTCTCAGAGTTTTTGCCAAAAATCTGCTTAGAGGAATTCGCCGAAGAAATTTTTTTTAAATTTCGTTTTGATGTCTGACACGGGATTTAAACCAAGGCCTTACGTCTAAGAGGCCAACACACGACCTACTAGACTACGGCGACATAAAACATGAAACCAATAAAACGAGAAACTACTTGCGCAAGTGTGTCAACTCTCACGCTCCCGGGAATACTTCCAAAGCAGGATATGGAATCCATACAGCTTCGAACTGCTCGAAACTTACAACAGGTTGAAGATAGATTTCAACGAACGATTTGGTTCTTCCAACGCAGACGAGGTCGTCTTCTTCGCCGACCCCTACAGATCCCCGCATCAAATGTCCGTCACGCCGGGGCATCCTCCTTCATTCGAACGACTTGTCTGAGCCAGCGCAGCCGCCGGATATTAATGTGACATTTAGAGCCTTCAAAACAGCTAAACTCTGCTGTTTTCAGTCAGTTTATATTGAAGTGCCAGCCCGAAAACATTTCACATGAACCCAACAAGAATATTTTCCACCAGTTTCGATCCACATTAGTGAGAATATGGATATTCTAGCCAGTTTAGGCAATTCCCAGAATGTTAAGGATGTTAAGTTGCATCATATCTATGTTCATCCGCATACAAAGGTGCCAGACTTGGCTGAGAAGTTTTAATGCAACGTGGACCCAAAAAATATTTGTTACGGTGTCCACAAGAAGGATACACTGAAATCTATTTCACACTAAGACTTTTGCTATTCATTCTCGTACTCATGCAGGTAAGCTGATCAAAAACTTACAAAAGAATACAGCGTAAACTTTTGATATGACCCTCCTAATCGTGTGTGTGTATTTTATACCATTTTGTTTATATTTCATAACGTTTTCTATTTCCAATAGTGTCTTATTGTATGTTGTTCTTGTTTCTTTTCTTTTTTTTTTATAGTTCCTCCCGAAGAGCCTCGTATATTTGATGCTCAAGGCAAAGAAATTAACCAGACACAGACTGCCGGCCCATTTCGTGAAGGCTATGAACTGTTTTTATGCTGTCAAGTTAAAGGCGGTAAGTTTCGATTTTCATTACTTTTTTCAATCAATTTCTTGTTTCTTTTTTTAAAATAATTTTTTCATTTCTCTTTTGTATTTTTTTCCCTGTATTTACGACTCGTGTTTTAATGTCTTTACAGCATGTACAGCCTGTGTGTAGTGTAGTGGTAGTGGTCAGTAGTTTAAATGAAATGGAATTTAAGTTTAATGAACTTCGTAATGATTTTGTTAATATGGATGGATGGTGGATTGGATTGGATTGGCTTTTATTTACTAAAGATTGCGGGCAAGCAAGCAAAAGTCAAATAAAAATTTATTTATTTTATTCTCCTATTGCAACCATATCACAACAGTGTGCTCGTGTGCTTTTATATCATATTGGCCATAGCAAACAAGCCAGAAGCATAATAAATTTCACAATAAAACTAAAGGACTTACATATTTAACGGTTTTTAACTTTTACTGGCTATATATGGTGAATGCTTTTAAACATATAAACAGTTATGATGTTAAGAAAATTTTAAAGTGAGAAATTACTACACAAAAAAAAAGTGAAATTTAGTTCCATAGTCTCTTACGGAATGTCTCACTCATCAAGTAGGAAAACTACATACATACATAATTGGTCATTACAACACTTCAGGCAGGATTACGACCTAGTTTCTCACACCACTTATGTTGTGTGTGTTAATTTTTATACATGAGTGGTGGGACCTACAGTTTAAAGTCGACTCCGAACGACAGATTTTTGAGAAACTTTTCATGGCAATTTTATTTACTCTCAGAATTTTGAAAGAAAACTAATCAGAGTTTTTGCCAGAAATCTGCTTAGAAGAAGTCGCCGAAGAAATACTTTTTGTATTTTGTTTTGACGTCTGGCCTGGGGCTCGAACCCTGACCTTGCGTCTAATAAGCCAACACACTACCTACTAGACCACGGTGACTTTTGGAAATCTACAAGAGATTTGAATGAAAGGTATTCTTTTTACTGTTATTATCGTGTAGAAGCAATTGGGCACTGAGATCACACGACTTATTGTACTGCCTTCAATCTATACAGAATAAGCCTACAATGCCTCCCGTAGTCTTGTTGCCTTGATAAACTTTCGTATGTTGTTCGCTGTCCATACCGCTACCCCAGCCCGGTATGTCCTTTTAAGATACATTAACGCTGCACAGTATGTGTTCCAATAAAGTGTTCTCCTCGTAACAGGGTCTACATATTGGGCTAGACGCAATAACTTTTCTGCACACATGTCTATCACCACAGTGCAGCTCAGGCCGCCAATTGCTACCTCCATGTTCTGATTCATGACTCAAATCTCTTCATATTATATTGTTACGTTTTCACATTTTAAAAACGTTTAAAATATGAGCTCGTAGATTGCAAATAAAATAAAAATAAATTTGTGTTTAGTTTTAATTAAAATTCTTTATTATTCGCACAATTCTGTGCGCCACTGTTCACAAATTTATGTAAACAACAACAATTGCTTGGTTTGTTATTCCTCTACTTACACCCTGTGCATAAACAATAACAATTACTAGGCATTGTTCTACAGATCTTTGTAACGGATATCTTCAAACCACGATTACTCTCTTCAAACACACCACGTCTTCACACAAGGCTGAATGAACTTCACTTACTGACTCGCCTGCTTTGCCTTGCATTTTATATGGTAGGGTAAAAAGTCTGTTGAATGTTCTTGAAGGCAAATGTTCGTGGCTTCGCCTTCTCGAAATCTCTATACATATAAACATCGTTATTTCATCATTGTTGTTTGTGTATTTTGTTTACATTTATAATTGTAGTATTTGTTGTTGCATTTTTGTTTATAATTTTAATGTTAAGCGATATAAAAGCAAAACACCAGTAACTAGATTTTAATTTTCATAACAATATTTTGCATAGCATAATTCTGAACCCTTTTTGGTTTAAGGAGAGCTTTCGCCTTTCTTCGTCTTTAATTTCCCTTCATCGCAACCCCATCTGCCTGCTAAATGCAATGAATTCCTTTTTTTTTTCATGTCCACATGGCCTTACTAACAAATATATGTCCTTTGTATATTGTATCGAAGTTAAAATGAATATGAACTTGAAAGATAACCGCAAAAGTTTAATTTTCAATGACTTAAATCACATAAACTAAGGGACCATTTCATATCAGATTCACATGCGATGATCATACCCTAAAAGTGATCGCATAGAACATCTAATGTGACTAAGTTGAGTTTCCGTTGAAATCACATGTGATATTTAGATCATACAGGTTCAGGCCAAAATAAGTAACTGTAGGTAGTATCTGGCTGGCTAATTTTGTTCTCAAAAAATATGGATCTATGACACCGCCACAATCCACATCAAACAGTGACTTTTTCCAAGTATTTGTCACTCTTGGATTTCATGTGCATTGTTATTGTGCCAAATATGACAGTTTTGAGCCTCATCGCTGAAGATGTTTTGCAATGAAAAGTTTGTGTTCTGAAACTATAATTCCACGGAAGTTTTCTCATGGACTCCCATGGATCCCCTGTTGCATTTGGGTGATCTGTCTTTGATTAATACGTATAACACAGAATGGCTGCATTACTAAGTCAGTCTCTTAAAAATCAGTCTTGTTAGGAAATATTTCTCAAAAATTCTGCAGTTATTCGATTTTTCAGATCATTATGCCTCTGGATAAATTTCCTGTTAGACTTGTCTGTCTTTGTTCTAACCTTATACTATGTACTTTTATTGAGTCAATATTTGGTTTAATGAGTACAATATTTTAAGTGTTCAGACATAATAATATACGCAGTTCAGCTGCTTATTCAATATTCATTTGACATCTGGAAAACAAAACAGCTGGTTGTTTCAACAATATTTTTTTTTGTCGTTGTTGACTTTCGAGTTGTCAAATATCAACAGAAAGTATTCGGATAATTGTCATATGCGCACTGAACATATTTATGACAGTGGTGCATTTTAAGTTTTACTCAATATTATTACAATTTGCGTATTTATGGCGCAATAATTAATTAAAAATTTATATGAAATATTGAGCTCAAGAATGGAGTTTATTGCGATTTACGCAGTAAAGATGCATATTCTCCATTGCTTTCGTCCTCGTTATCATAAACAACAGGCATAAATCTAACAAAGTCTTCGCGACGACAGAGCCTTATCACCCCTGTTATACCAACGCATAGCAGTCTCTGTATGTTATCCAACTTGATTCAAACTATTTTCATATTCGGCCTCAATGGCGCCAGAGGTCACTCAATGCATAATTTTTTAAAAACATTTTCCCACAAACTTTCTATTCGTCTGATGACAAGCTTAAACCTTCTAGAAATATTT
Source organism: Sarcophaga subvicina (assembly GCA_936449025.2). Lineage (NCBI taxonomy): Eukaryota > Metazoa > Arthropoda > Insecta > Diptera > Sarcophagidae > Sarcophaga > Sarcophaga subvicina. The sequence continues at coordinate 88,849,482 of OW388081.2, read as the reverse complement.
TCTGTATGAGCTTTCCATGTCAGTTTTCTGTCCCACATTATTCCCATGCACAAAGGGTCGCAATATAGGAACATAAAGTTTCAAATAATGTACGATTAAAATGAGGAAATATTCCAAAACGCTGTACAATAAACTGCATTTGAGGTAAATTAGATTCGAGTAAAACACCGAGTACTGCTAAAATAACTGATGAGCTGAAATGACGTTTTCTTATGTCCTTCTATATTAGAATCATTGAGGGAGAATACGTGTACAATTGAAAGTTTTGTTGGCTTTCGGCAATCAGGATGGAGATGGAGTCAGAGAAACTCATATCGCCCGTATGAACTTTGTTATTCACGATTTTCACTTTCTGTTTCTGGTTGATAAGGAAATCTGCTAGTTTTTTCTCTATTAGATGCGGCATCAGTGATTCAGCAAATATAGACAATCCAGCTGAAGAATTTTAGTTATAAGCTAGCACATGAGCTCAATGGCAAACAGTTTGGTTTGGTTTATTTTTTTTATAATTTATTGGAGATTTCCTAGCAATTAAATTGGGTTATCCATCTCTGATATAAAAACATTAAAAATTCATTTGATCAAGTCGAGAACTTCTGATAATGCCCAACGACAATGACATTTAAAGAAAAAGGGAAAAAACATCACAGAAAAAACATATCACAGATGAAATATTAATTTTTGAGCTTTCATAGCAGTTGGGGAACAAAAAAGCCCTGTCATCATACGCAACAACTCATGTAACAATAATAGCCAACAAGAAGACGAGACAGCAACATCAATTTATTTTCATTCTCACTCTCTCCCGCTCCCTCTATAATTCTTTTTACAGAAAGTAACGAAATTCTTATACTTCTCCACCAATTTATTCATTTGTATACGTATTTGTGTATGAATATACATACGCATCATACAATACAAGTGTTAACTATAAGACCGTATCATGTTTGATGCGAGTGTGATGTTCGGTTTAAGTGTGACAGAGCAAATAAATTAAAAAAAAAACGAAAATTTATATTCACACATGCAGACAGACACTTATGCATTCTTTTATACTTACACATACACATACACATACGCACAGCAAATTACACATTCGTTTCTATAAATTCATACCGAATGAAAATGATTATAAATAAATAAGATTGATGGGCGTTAATATGAGTGCTGTGTGTAAATGGGTGTGTATGTGTATAAGTGGGTGAGTGGAAAGTTGTATGTGCATGTACCATACATTTAACATTTTTTCGTCTATCATGTCTGCCTAAGTGTAATGATGTAAAAGGGTTATTTGTACTCTCCTTACATGCTTCCGCTCTTAAGCTTTAGTCATCAGTTTTTTTCCCTAAGAGTACTACCGTTATGGTGGAATATATTTTGTGTGTGTGAGTATTTGTTACGCGTAAACTATTAAAACATATGTTTTTTGGGCTCTTTTTTGTACTACAACTGCCGTTATTGTTGTTGTAGCGGGTGACAGCAGTACGATGGTTACAAATAAACCATTTACAAGGAACATACATACACACACATAAACAAATAGCCTTTATATATACATATGTATGTGTATAATAAATTTATAGTGAATATTCGCTGAGAAACGCATTTTATTTTTGAACATGTGTCTCCCATACAATGCGTACGTATTGTTTAATATTTATAAAGGATATTTATTCTGTAATGTAGGTATGTATGTATGTGTGCACTTGTATGTATATGTGTTAAATATTATGTATATTTTATGATATGATAACATTTTCACATACTTTGTTATGTTCGGGTGAAAAATTATACTCTTTTAACCAAAGTTTTCATTTTCAAAAATTCTTGTGTTAAAAACTTTACGAAAGTAAAAGTAAAAAGTAAGCAGAAAAAAAGTTTTTAACCCATATTTAAGGCTCATTTTGTTGTTGTTTTAAATATCATAAAATTATATTTGTAAACCTTTAAAGATTAAAAGAATAAAAGCAGCTAATCTATGGTTGACATATATTTTTAACCCATTATTATGAATCTGATGAAAATTAAGGTAAAATCCTTTATTATGCGGATGCCTTTGGTGATAGAAATCAGCCGCGAAATGTAGAAATCAATTGAAGTTGCTGTATTCTAGTAGGTAGCGTGTGGGCTTAATAGATGAGATCCCGGGGTTCAAATCCTGACTAAAATATCACGAACAAAATGAAAAATATTACTTCTGACTTCCTCCGAGAGTAAATGAAATTGTGATTGAAAAATTCTCGACACAATCTGTCTTAGCCAACTTTAAATTGTAGGTCCCGCCACTCATGTATAAAAAAATAAACGCACATAACATAAGTGGTGTCAGAAACTAGGTCGTAATACTGAATAAAGGGTGGTAATGACCAAACTATGTATGTTTGTATGTATGTATCACTAAAAAATTCCAATAAAGCCATTTTCTGGTTGTCATAAATCTTTGGCCGACTAGGAGTGTGATGAAAATCAATGTAAACTCCTTCATTAAGTGGATGCCTTTGGTGATTTAAATCAGTTGTGAGTTGTAGTGTGCTGGCCGTGGTTCAACCCCAGGGTAAGACATTTAGAATGCAACGATATATGAAAAAATATTTCTTCGGCGACTTCCTCTCCGAAGATTTCTGACAAAAATAAATAAAACAACGGAGTCGACTTTAAACTGTTGATTGCGTCACTCGTGCTTAAAAACTATACACACACACATATTCCTGGCTAAAATGTTTTAATAGTCAGTTAAGTAACCACGTAATTCTAGGGCACTGAGAGCATATCGGTTGATATTGAAAGGATATGTTGATGCTGGAAAAAGTTCGATTCTTATGATCGATACGAATTTTATTAAAACAAACGCCAGTATTTACATTATCGATATTTACTCCATCTATATTCTAAGCGATGATCTTTTCCAACATTCATTTTTTTACACAGGCTTTACAGGGTTTGTATCAGCGGCCAGCAATAAGTATTCAAAACGATGAGTAGATTCATACTTATAATTTCTGATACTTATACGCATACTATTCATATTTAAAGTTTGAATTCCTCATGGTACTTATACTTAACAATACGCGTGATGTTATTGATTTCGACTCTCCATGACTCAACAGTTACTAGAATTACAAAATAAGTCTGAATCGCGTACGAACACTAAAATACTTACTAGAAGTTTGTGTGTTTGCTCCGATTGCTGTCTTTGTCTTTTTTGTTTACGTGTCTTTCTTCTCTCTTTGTAAATGCAACAACAACTAAGACTGTAAATTTCGAATCACTCGAATTATTTCTAAGTATAATAAGTATTTTTCTAAAATTATGAATCTAAATGAGTGAGGCTTATGAATCAAACATATTTCGAATGTTATGAGTTTGATGCCAACGTTGTACTCATACTCATTGCAACTTGTACTTATAAATTAACGTTGTAGTGAGTATGAATGAATCAGAGTAGTTGGATTTCAATACTGTTTACTCACTCATACTCAAAATTTCATGAGTACTTATAAGTAGCGAAAAAGCGATTCATTGTTGATCTCTGGCTTGTATGCTCTAAAGACCCCTTAAAAAGTCTCCACTGTAAAAATTCCAAAAAAGGTGTATTTAAATCTCTACCATAAGTTGCTGCTTATTTTTCTTTTTAACTTTATTTAAATCGGATCAATAAAAAAGTACTTCAGCACTAATCCATCAAACACCCTAAACACTTATCCTGCTCTATCAAAAATTCCGTTACTATTATGCCCAATAATTCATTGGCTTCTTTACTCTGCTGCTGCTGCTGCTGCTTAACATAACAGGGCAAAATTATTACAAAATACGATAAACCATATACAAAGTACCCCAAACAAACCATTTCATATTCATATTTCCTGCCATTATAGCTACCATAAGGACATCATCAATCTTCATCAATTGCTTAAAATTGTTCTACAAAATCTTTTTTTTTATTTTTACAATAAAAGACGGAATGCTTTTCAAATGGAAACCATTTTTTAATACGAAAATAAGCATATTTATGCTAAGGACCCTAATTCTGTATCTCCTTTGTCCTTTATCCTTATTTTATGTGTGTGTGTATTGTGCAGTGTGTCTCATCGTTCTTATCTATTTTATTTTGTTCATGTTATTGTAGAACTTTGAGGTTTTCTTTTAACAAAAAAAAAAAAAAGAAATAAAAAAGAACGCTTTGGAACCCTGACCATGACAATAAGTTTTTAATGTCGCTGTAAAATGGTTATCTTGGAAATGTTTTTTTTTTTAATTTTTTTTTTAAATTTTTTTTTTGAATTTGTCAAGTCATCAACACCAGCAAAACGAGGATGAATTGAAAAATTTACTTTGAAATTTCGTAGATTTTTGAATATTTCAGAATTTTTGGTTAATTACACATGATGTTGAGGCATGCCGAACAAATTTCCAAAAATCGAAAAATTCGAAAAAAAGCTAAAAAATCATAAATGTTTTTTTGCTGAGAACTAAAGCAGAATTGCTATCAAGCATCTCCAGAGCCCTAATAGAAACTTAACTATAGCCGCTTGATTCAACTCCAACACCTCAGCTTATATTTTTCCTTACTGAGGACTTTATCTCCTCCTTTAGTTCAAACCTAAAGTAGAATTGTTATCAAGCATCTCCAGAGCTTGGACTGCAGCTTGACTGTAGGCGCTTGACCGAACTCCAACACCTCAGCATTGTTTACGTTTTCTTACTGAGGACTTTATCATCTCCATCACTTCAAAACTAAAGAGCAATTGCTATCAAGCATCTCCAGAGCTGTGATTATAGCTTGACTGTAGGCGCTTGACCGAACTCCAATACCTCAACATTTTATACGACCGCAGAAACGCAAAATATTCGGAAGCCTAAATGCTGGATGTCTGTCTGCAGTAATGTAAGGGATGCTGCAGTATTGGTAGATTCAGAGGAAATACCAGTCCTCACAGTGTATACCATCTTGGATACGTATGTGGGAATTGCAGTACTAGAACCCTCTCTTTTCTTTTTTTTAGAGGAGAAGTATTTGACATACTAGAACTTAATATTCTGTTTACAGATACCTCAGTCTGTGCTTAAATGCACCAGAGGCGAAGTAAGATTCATTAAAATTCAAAAATGGCTTCTGGGAGATTGGTCGAGCTGACCAAGTCGAGCGGGGCAAGTGGGAAGTAAGACGAAACGCACAAGTTTGAACTTTTTCCTGTTTAGTGCTGATAAGTCTAGAGGAATTGCTTCAGAAATTCCTTAAAATTCACCACGGGGAAATTGGTCAGCTTACCCAATGTGGGAGCAATGGGAAGTAAGACGAAACACTCATTCCTCTGCACTTTTTTATAAGGAACCTGCAACCACTTTAGATTCCCTGGAATCTTTCATTCTTAAATTTCCTTTTCTTAACATGTAAATTTTTTTTTGTCTGTTTTTTTTTTTTTTGAAAGATCTCGAGAGGAAAGCCTTCACACTAATAAACTCAGTGGTTCGTAGAGTACATATATACATACATAATTGGTCATTACAACACTTTATTTAGGATTACGACCTAACTTCTCACACAACCGCCATGTTGTGTGTGTTAATTTTATCCGTGAGTGGCGTGCACCTATGGTTTAAAATCGACGCCGAACGATAGACTTTTTAGAAAAACTTTTCATGTCAATTTTATTTTTATTCTCAGGGGTTTTGCCAGAAATCTGATGAGAGGAAGAAATATTTTTTTATGTTTCCTTATGTACGAGATAAGCCAACACACTACCTACTAGACTACGGCGAATTCATATAGGCTTACATTATCTGAAATCCATTTGATTTGAGAAGAGTCTTCACTATCCCCTATCTTCCGCCGTGTGTCTTGCTTTCCAAATATCTTTTCTTCATAGGGTTTATCATGAATTCTCACATGCGTTACAAATTGAACACTTTCCTTGTATGCGATACAGGGACTTTATTTGAAATGAAGAAGCATTTCACCTCTTTTTAATATTTTATTCGGGCATTTGCTAACATGAAACTGTAGTCGAAAAGGAAATCTACAGAATTTGAGGACAAAGAATAATTGCGATGGATCTGTGTTATTTCAAAGAGATCAGCAATGATACTAGACACCAGAGATCAGCAATGAATCGTTTTATCACTACTCATAAGTACTCACGAAATTTTGAATATAATTGAATCAACGATATTGAAATTTAACTATGTGCTCTGATTTATTCGTGCTCACTACAACGTTGATTTATAAGTACAGGTTGCAATGAGTATGTGCACAACGTTGACATCAAACTCATACCATTCCAAATATGTTTGATTCATAAGCCTACTCATTCAGATTCATAAGTTTAGAGAAATACTTATAATACTCAGAAATGATTCGAGTGACACAAATCATTTATCAAAATTTACAGTATTACTTGTTGTTGCATTTACAAAAAAAGAAAAAGACACATAAGCACAAAAGACTGAGCAGCAAGCAGAGCAAATTTTAGTGTTCGTACGCTATTCATACTTATTTTGTGCTTCGTGTATATGTTGAGTTATGGAAAGTCGAAATCAATAACATCATACGTGTTATTAAGTATGAGTATGATGAGTACTTCAAACTTTGGATATGAGTTCCATGATATTAAAATAAGTATGAATGCATATAAGTAAAGGGTCCGCCAAATAACTTTTTTTTCGAAAATGCTTTAAAAATAAAAACCACTGAATATTTTCTCAAATTTCTTTTTTATTTGAAAGTACAATCCTTCCGGTTAATAATGGAAAATAATTTCATTCAAATGGCTGCCTCGGCTGGCCACCAGAGGATGCCGATTTTGGCAAAAAATCATCTTTTCATATGAAGCTCATTTTGATTTTGGCGGGTATGTAAACAAGCAAAATTGTGGCATTTGGGGCACAGACAACCCGCGCGCATACATTGAAAAGCCGACGCACCCAAAACGAGTCACTGTTTGGTGCGGATTTTGGTCAAGAGGCATAATTGGGCCATTTTTTTCCGAAAATGAGCAAGGAGTGGCCGTTACAGTCAATGGCGATCGTTACCGGGGCATGTTGAACGAAATTTTGTTCACAAAAATTGAAGAGGAGGATATTGGCAACATTTGGTTTCAACAGGACGGCGCTACGTGCCACACAGCCGAAGCTACACTCGATGTTTTGCGCCGACAAACCAGAGACAATTGATGCTTTAAAGGACAATATGCGTGAAGCCATTGGTGAAATACAGCTGCACACAATCGATAATGTGCTTAAAAATTGGAACGATCGTGTAGGCTACTGCTTGGCCAGCCGAGGCAGCCATTTGAATGAAATTATTTAGTTATTATTATTAGTTATTTGGCGGACCCTTTATTAGAAATTATGAGTATGATTCGATTCTACTCATCTTTTTGAATACTCATTGCTGATCTCTGCTAGACACTACCTACTAGACTATTGGCTCGGAGAGTAAAGTTTCGTAATGTAAAAAAAAGAGACAAATAACTTTAAGAATCATTACTACGGAAATTTCATTGCCGTAATTTCAACTTAACGTTACATTTTCTGCTTTTAATTGTGATTCGCATACATTTAGGGCTTTAAGGATTTACTAGATTATCCTTTTTATTTATTTTTTCATATTCAAAAAAGCAAAACAAATTCCAATTCAATTTCAATATCCTCTTTAGCAGAAATTATTTTCTGGCCTACTGCTCTAGCAAATCCAAAAAAAAAAAAATTCGGAACAAATACAATATTTTTCCATGACAATACTTAACGAAATCTTTTTACCACCACACCATTTCAACAAAATTATTTATCCTTTTTTATTGTTGTTGTTCCTGATGTTTATTTAGTACAATTTATTCGAATTTTTTTTTTTTGGTTTTTCGGTTATGAGGCTCATACATGTGATACAAGCATAAATATTATCAGGAATACGATTTGAGTTCCTAGAAAAATGTTTGTATATTTTTTTGGTATACGCATGTATGTACTCTGTTGTAAATTAAATAAATGTCACTGGCTGCCAGATAGAGAGAGAGAGAGAGAGAGAGATAGAGAGAAAGAACGACAACAATAACAAGAAAGTGATTTATAGAACGCTAAAGCGAAAATTATGTAAATTTCTCTGTTTTTATTTTTTACCCCACTTATACACACATACAGTGAGCATCAAAAGTACATTTCAAAAACAATATACATTAATAAAATACCGTTATTTTTATTTTAAAATTGTTTCATTTCCAGTTTTTAAAATTGAAACAAAAAAAATTAAAAATTATTTCAAAATTTTGTGAAATTTTTTCGTGCCGTCTCCTTAAGTGGTAAAAGGTGAATTTTGTTGATTGTTAGAATTTTATTTTTAGTATACAGTTTCTTTTGATGCTCACTGTATGTATATTTGTATATTTAAATGAAAATTTTTATTTATTTATTGTTGTTATTGCTGGCTGTAGTTGTTGTTGTTATGCTTATAATGATTTATTTTGTTGAACTACATATTATTTTTCATTTTTTATGATAATTTTTCATTATATTTCATACCCGTCATACATCCATGCATACATATTTTATTTGTTTATGTTTTTACGCTGGTTTTTCATTTCATTTCATTCGTTCGTACGTTTTTATTTATTTATAGGACGACCACCACCAAAAGTCACCTGGTGGATGGGTGATACCGAACTAATTGGCACTAGTCATACATCGGTGGAGGAGGGTACCACCGTTATAGTTAATCAACTGTTAATAGGAACAACAACGCGTGATTATAATGGTGCCAAGATACAGTGTCGTGCCCAAGGCACCAAACTGATAGAGCCCGTTATAAAGGAAGTTCCCATACAAGTACAATGTGAGTATAAAAAAACGTATTTACTCGTGCAAATGCAAAATAGTTATCACAGGAAATTATTAAAAATAAAATGTTGCAAATGGGATGTGTAAGAACATATCGCCTAGGGTTGCTTTTGAGGCAAGAAAATGTTGGTGTTTTGTGTTGCAGAGCCAATTAAAAAAAAAGAAATATACTTAAAAATTCTTAAATTAAATTTAAATTTATAAAAAAGGCGTTTTATTTTTATTTAAAGTTTACTATTAAGAAAGTAGTTTTTTGTCGAGGTACATGTTTCGGTCATTACAACCATTTAGCCAAGATTACAACCTAGCATCTTACACCACCGACAATAAACTGAAGGACCCGCAACTCATGCATAAAATTAACAAACACACGATATAAGTGGTGGGAGAAGCTAGTTTGTAATCCTGACATGAAGGGTTGTAATGCTCAATTATGTATATAATTACCATAGGACCTCTTTCAAAAACACAGAAAGAAATTCTGTGACCTCCCTTGGAAATATCTGCAAATTTTCTTTTCGACTACAATTTCAAATTAGAAAATGTTGGCATAAGGGGTGAAAAGTTGTTCATTCATCTGTTGTTTTACTTCCAACAAAGGCTCTGTGTCGTCTATAAGGAAAATGTAAAATTTGCAACACATGTGCATATACACTATGGACCCTTCCTATGAAATGGAAAAAAATTTTGAGAAGGTGTAACCGTCGGAAGATGGGGAGAGACGGACATACTTCTCAAATCAAATGGGTTTCAGACAATCTAAACTTTTGTTGGGTAATTAGTAGTCTAGTGGGTAGTGTGTTGGGTTATTAGACGTAAAGCCCGGGTTAGTATCCCAGGTCATACATCAAAACGAAATATGAAAAAAAAAATATTTCTTCGGCAACTTCCTCTCAGCAGATTTCTGGCAAAAACTCTGAGAGTAAATAAACCTGCCATGAAAAAGTTTCTGAAAAATCTGTCGTCCGGAGTCGACGTTAGACTGTAGCTCCCGCCACTCATGTATAAAATTAACGCACACAACCTGAGTGGTGTGAGAAGATAGACTGTAATCCTGACTGAAGGATTGTAATGGCCAATTATGTATGTATGTAATTACCATGAAAAGAGGTTTGAGTCCCAGATGAGTTTGACTATCAGAAAGTGTTCTCATGACAACAACCAGTCTTTAGATTGGACACTGTAGGCTCAGAATTTATGCTGGAAACATGAACGGTTTTAAATCCAACTTAAAAGGAGTCAAGTTGATTATTAAGTACCACACAGAGAGATGGAACAAACTTCCCTAGTTCGTCAAAGGATCTCCAATATACGTTCAGGCTTGTGCAATAAATTGTTTGAACGCAATAATCTAACAGTTCCACTCGGTAATAATATCAACAACACGGTACTCAGGAGCTTTGTCTTCGCCAAACATTGCCGAAATAAAGTTGACACCAGGCAGCAGCACAGCCCTGAAAGCAGCAAAGTTGAAGTTAGTTTGGTGGCAGTTCCTCCCTCCAGATAAGGTTCCACATACCCCAAACGGGCATGAAATATTCCGTAAAGGAAATCAATCTAACTGTAGAATAAATCATGCTACAGTAGTCTCAATATAAAAGAGTTAAGTTAGGCATGAGAGAAAATTTAAAGTTTAAAAACCTCAGTACCCTCACGGTACCTTTATTGGTACTTTTAAATTTGATACCTTTTCTTATTGTTTTAATCACACACTTTTCATTAGTAATTTTCTTCTACTTTTTTTTGCAGTAAAACCTCTACGAGTGAAAATTGTAACACCCAACGATCTGCTTACAGCCGGTCATCCAGTGCCTTTACGTTGTGAATCTTGGGGTTCTTATCCGGCTGCCAAGATAACATGGCTTTTAGATGGTGAGCCAATACGAAATGCTGAAGTTACTGTACACAGTGATCGTGAGGTAATTATTTCAAAACAAAAAATAGTTTACAGACAAAATATAGAAAAAATAGAAGAAAAAAAAAATAAGTAGATAAGGAAGTATTTATGGCTTTAGCCATACATACTTAAAGCCAAAATGTATGGTGTTTTGAGCCAAAAGTACTATTTCTTCCGTAACACGTTTATTTATATCCACACAGTGTATGGCGAAAAGTCAAATAATTTTGTACAACATAATCATAAATCTTAGTCTGTGTCTCGGTATGTCTGTAATGTAATGTATGTGCCATAAGGAGAAACACAGACAATGAAGCCGTATGCACACATACATACATACATTAGATGCTTAGATAGATTCTTAAGGTATTTTTCTAAAACTTTTGTTGTTGTTGTTTCTTTGCAGGACTCAAATATTACAACCAGTATTCTAACATTAAAGGTAACATCGGAAAATGATAATGCTGAGCTAACATGTCGTGCATCTAATCCATGGTTTTCTGGTGGCGCCATTGAAGATAAACGTATCATACGTGTAGCATGTAAGTTTCTTTCATTTTTTTTTTATTTTTTTTAATTTTTTCTTCTTTCGATTTGGCCAACTAAAATAGTTGGCTTGGCTAACTCACTTATACTCTTGGCTTTTGCTTTTCTTTTTCTTTTTTTAACTATACATATGTATTTAACATTTCTCTGCTTTTTTTTCTGTCACAATAGTTTCATAAATTATTGTAGTCTCAGCAAAATAATTGTGCTCTCTCCCTCTCGCTCTCTTGCAATAGGCGAGCTCGATATTGATTGTCTTGTAATAGAAGCAGCATCAATAGAATTTTCTTTAGAGGAAATTAAGTACAACATTCTACATTCCTTTTGACAATCAATAAATTTGTACAATAACAATAACAACAACAACAACAACAACAATAAAAAAATTTATTTTGTAGCATATTTGCCAAGAAAATAAACAATTGTTTGCTTATAATGGCCGCTAAATGACAAAGTGAACTTGAAACGCAATGCTAAGTGGCCAATTTAGGAAGTTTTATAATGGAAAACGATGTGTTTTATTGCTTAAGTTTTAAACACAATCCTTGTGCCCTGTAAGGAAAATATAGTTGACCATGGCTGACTATATAATACCCTATAATGTAAATAATTTTTTGAATATTTTGCAACATGGTAATGAACTACAAGAAGGGAGAGGATGTAGTCCACTTGGTAACAAACTAAAGGTATCTGTACTGAAATTATCCGATAAAAATCTTGAAACGCCTCCGGTTCCTGTGTTGCCGAAATTACAGTCGACGGCGGTCGTCATTGCCTAGAAGATAGTGTGTTATTAGACAAGGGGCATTGACTCGTCTTAGTCTAGTAGGTAGTATGTTGACTTATTTCACGTGTGGCCACGCTTCAAACCCCAGATCAGACATTTCTAACAAAACGAGATTTGAATATTTCTTCGGCAACTATTTCTCAGCAGATTTTTGGCAAAAACTCTGGGAGTAAATAAATTTGCCGTAGAAGGTTTCTCAAAAACCTGTGGTTGGGAGCTGACTTTAAACTGTAGCTTCCGTCACTCATGTATAAAATTAACAGACACAACATAAATGGTGTGAGGAGCTAGGTCGGAGTCCTGACTGAAGGGTTGTAATAACCAATTATGTATGTATGATGGGAGCAAGACATGGTAAGAACTTAATTGTGTGTTCATTGGCCTCCATGTATTACGTTACTCCAATTCTCTAAATACGAATCAAAAGTGTACCTAATTTGAAGGACTCTCCAATACGTTCATTGATACCCTCATGTCTAGTAAGCCAACACACTACCTACTAGACAACGGTGATTGCAAGAAACTTATAAAAGAGTTTAATGTAGGTTTTATTCAGTTGTGGTCTGATTGAGAGATTTCAATACCTCATAAAAATTATGCATCCAAGAAACCTCTTAATTGTTGCTCTCTTTATAAAGGCTAACATCAGCAAGAAATATTCTAAGAAGATCAGACAATGCCACCTTTTCAGAAAGAGTAGGATTCTATACTCAAATTATGCTCATAGAATGCCTTATTTCTAGGCAACAACAGATGACAAATCGACCGTCCTAGAGTGTGTTACAGTACATCACATGACTGCTTAGCTTGAAAAACTTAATACAGTTGAAAGAAAGTGAGGAAATAAATGATCGTGTGGATGCTTTCTGATAGCGCTGTGTGTATACAACAAATATGTACTGCACGTAGACTTACTTACTGTACTGGTCATTACAACCTTTAGTATTGAAATTACTTTTTAACAAAAGAAATGCATTTAGAAAATCCTCTCTTTAATAACAACAAAACATTCCATTAAAGAAATTAATTTTATGCCAACGGTACGTATGAGAAATATTTAATTCTCTCTGGTACAAAAAAATATTCATCATACGTACCGTACGACAAACAATACAAGGGAATTTAGGGAATTGGTCGTTTGAAGTGTATTGGCTTTTAAGCTGAAGTGATGGAAAACTCAATAATCATGTCTGATACAGTAAATTGGAGCTGGAAATGCCTGTTTAGCACTTTATTAACCTGTAGCGTTGGGGAAATAATTTATTTTTTAAAATAAGCAAAAAAAAATCAACGTTAGAGGATGTATTTATTTTTGATAAAAATCATAATCATTTGACTTACATTTCTAGGCTGCTTACATGGCAAATTTAAGAATGAAATTAAATAAAACCACCGACTATATACTGCTTGAGGCTATGTTCTTGCCTGTATTGATGATTCTCATTGGAAACTGTGGTAATTTGGAGTACTTCAAAGCCTGAAAGGCATTCTCACATATGAGTCGAAGTTAGATGGAAGCACAGTGGCTGCTATTTACTGTAAAGATCTTCGACTTGAGATCCACTTTAGATGGAAGGATGACTGTATAGTTTTTCTGGCAGAGGTTCTTGCTATTTTGAAGGCTGTTGGAACCCAACACAACTGCAGATGCTTTCGCTATAACCTATCTTCTCACAGCACTCACGTTGTGTGGGTTAATTTTATCCATGAGTGGTGGGGCCCACAGTTTAAAGTCGATTCCAAACGACAGATTTGTGAGAAAGAACACAGAAAGTGATATGAATTACCAATGTCTTTGAAAGAAACTTGACGCAATTTTAACAAAACAGTTTAAGGACTGTAAGTATTCTGCTCCATTAACAGATCCTCTTCGATTCAATCCAGCCACTCTATTGTGTTCCAACCATTTCTCTCAATATTTTTAAGTTCTTGACTTGAATTTCACTTTCACTTCGCGTCTGTTCTTTCATGCTACGGGACACACTTTCATTCATAATAATATTGAAAGTAATTTGTCTTTGTAATCCTTAACATTGCATTGTGTTTGTAATGTTTTTCGCTTTATTGTCCTGCCATTTATAGTTTGTATCCTCTAAACAGTACTGTACTGTACAATACAGTTCAACTTGAGTTAAAGTTCATTGCTGGTTCAATTTGCCATAAATTTCCTTATGCTACGTTTCCAATGGCTTGTTTAGTTGCTTTACATTGGAATACAATTGTAATGCAGACCGGCAGTGATGCTACTTTACAATTCTAGGCTATATTTGTCTACAATACTTTTGGTAATTACCCAATAATTTATGGAAAATATAACAAAAACAAGCTCCTTCTCATCATCATGGTGATCATCATGATGATGATTGTTACGAGTAGTATTATGGATCATTTGTATGTGTATCGCATTCAAAGAAAGAAAGGAAGGAAAGAAAAAAAAATGGAAGGAATTTTGCGTGTTTCAGCATTTTGAATAGAATGTTTCTTTAAAGGAACATTGTAGTTGTAGTTGTAGTTTAAATAGGACACAATACTGCTGTTCCATTGCCATGGTGAAAGAGACAACTGTAGCGGTTTGTAGTGGCCAATCGCATTCACATCATCAATGTTGTCATCGCCATCGTCATCATCATCATCATCATTATCGCCGTCAGCATCAGTGTGAGCGTCATTCCCATTGACATTTATTTAGTTCTGCTCTATTAAATCGTTGAGCAGTGTCTCAATTTCATTTTACTCGTCTCAGAATTCTATTTTCTTTAGAATTTATTTGTTTCGTTCTCCTCTAGTTGTTCCTGCTTCCCTTAGCCATTCATTTTCTGTTTTAACAACAACGTGTAGCTGTAGCTGTTCACATCGAAATAATTGTGTCACAACCAATTTTGTAATGTTTGTCTGTACGTGGCCGTAATGGTATCGAAACCATTTCTAGTGAAAGTATTCAAATTCTTGATTTGTTTTTGTTGTCTTGGTCCTTTGAATTGTGTTGTGTCCTTTGGCATGCTGTCGGCATGTTTTGCATGCATTGCCGTTCGTATTTCTTAGTTTTATAAACCATTTTCGTAATAAAAGTTTTCCATTTTCTATTCCGGGTTTTCATTTCATTTTCTTTTTTTCTTCTAATTATTCTTCACATTAAATAAATACTTATAATGGCTCTTTCTCGACCATTTTGGCTAGGGATTGGGGGTCATGTAATGAGTGAGTGTTCAGTTCTAAAATGATTTCTTTTAGAAAAAATCCCAAACAATTTAATATTGTCAAAGGAATCAATGAACTCTCTACAGATTTTAAAGTGATTGAAGTGCTTTAAAGTTGTTATCCTTAAACTTATGAGTTGCTAGACGATAAGGCTGTCGTACTGTCAGATTATTCCCTGTGATCATTCCTCTGTACCATGTAATGGCCTCTAGACTATGAATCAAGTCTTTATTTTATATTTCATACTAGGACTACTAATAGAGAAAACTGCTCTTCTAATATAATCAGCACAGGGGATTATGTGCCAGTCCACACCTTCCGTTCTAAATTGAAAAATAAGTGGATTGCGGAATTATTCCAGAAGGATTTAATCGTAAAATAACTCTCAGTTTCTCAGACTACTGCAGTGTGTTTTGTGGATGAGGTAATATCTATAGAGCACGCTGCGAATTTGATACTAAATAAAGGATATCCAATTATTTAATTAACAATCCTCTCTTACAACCAAGGGGTAGGAAAAAGCTCTTTCGGGGGTAACCTTTAGGTCTAAATAGGCTGGCGTATTTCGTAACTTTCTTGATCGTCTTTGTGTACCTGATGAACTGGTTGGAGAAGTCACACTCCCGTTTCTCCTACTTTCGCTTTCTGTCTGGTTAGACTAACTTTCTTAATTCGTTACTACAACCCTTTAGCCCAGGAAACTGCAGAGCCGACGAGCTAGCCAGAGCTAGCGCACTACTCCCGGAATCCTGTTCAATTGACTGACGAATGCTACTTGCCTCGATTCAAACGCCAACATATCGTGGATCAACGAGGAGACCTGCTCTACCGCTAGACTCACCTGGCCCCGGATGGATAGAAGGCGTACCAACCAGTTACTTAGACTCGGTCGCGGCTTCATCTCAATCACAGTGGCCATGCTTACAGGTCACTGTGTTATGGGTAGACACGCGGAGATAATGCGGCTCCCATTTAATGACTTCTGCCGTGGGTGCAGATCCGCTGAAGAGGACGAGACTGTTATCCACTTACTTTGTCAATGCCCATCCCTTGCGAGGTACAGATATAGGTTACTTGGCTCTACGACCCTCGTCAGCTTGACGGAGCTATCGTCCATTGATGTCAAGGATATAGCCTCGTTTATCAAACTTTCTGGCTGGCTTTCCAGCGCGGGGTAGTCGTGCTTTGGATATGCAGATATTGATCTGACAGACCTCCCCCTCCTGGGTTCGGGGGATTTTGATCAGTACATTAACTGCGTTCACCTGTGGCATCACAACGCGACGCTATGCGTGTTCAAGTGAGCTTTTGGTATGAAGCTACCACACTAACTTAACCTAACCTATCCCTTTAGCCCAGCTACAACCTAGCTTTTCACACCACTCATGTTGTGTCTATGAGTGGCGGGATATACAGTTTAAAGTTGTCTCCAAACGACAAATTTTTGATAAACTTTTCATGGCAATTTTATTTACACCCAGAGATTTTGTCAGAATACTGCTGAATGGAGTTCACCGAAGCAATAGCTCTTCATATTTCGTTTTCGTTCGAGATGTCTGAGCTAGGGTTTCAACCACTGCTTTCAGTCAGCTGCTGACTAGTCAGAGATAATGTTTGGCCTCTATTGAATCCTGTACTGGGAAAGACACTTTCTTCATTGCCATACTAATTTGGAATATATTGAATAGAAGAAGTGTTCCAATCAAATCTTCAAATAACATCGTAAGGTCATCTCTGTTTCTGTATTTATTCTTAGGTGTCATTGCTTAATGGGTAGACATACGACGAAACTTCTTATGCTAGAAAATAATTTCCTTAGGGGTGAAGGAAAGGGTACCGTTCGGCTCTGCCTTGTAAGAGACGTCTTATATTTGACTCATACTTTTGCGATGGTATAGCGAAGCTAATGTTAAGAGAAGACGGATGGTTAACAAACTCCATTTAACGTTCAGGCTGGTTTTCAGTTTGATGCTAAGGGAGACATGCTTCAAATGTGATGATCTGATGCTGATTGTTAAGATCAGTTAATCACGATTTCGGAGTTCGCTCGGGGCCATTGCATCATGTGGTGTCAAAGTGAACGCTTATGTGCACTTAAGTGAGCTTGAATATAACAAAACTGCGAATCCATTGCGTCTTATCCAAACCCTATCTAGCGACAGTAAATTGGGAATTTTTATGACAATCATTCAGTGAAACGGGATCGTCAAATGAATGCCAAATCAATTGTTATTCGTAGATTGAAGGCAAAAGTAATTTTCTACGGTCGAACTTGACCGCTTACAATATTGGTTTGAATTTTTGCTGTTCTTTTCATAGACAAAATTGTAATTTAATTTTCTTATTGTTATTGGTGTTGTTATTGTTCAGGCTGTTACTGATAACCAATAAAAGGGGGGCGCATATTTTAATAATTCACAACCAAGCGTCAGCAGTTTTCTTCAACAATAAATTCTGTTCAGTTTTATTTTCTCCGGATATTTTTTTTTTCGTTTTCGTTTTTTCTGGGTACTGTGTGGAGTTGTACTTGTATTTTGTGTTACTTTAAGCCTTAGTAATGAATAAATTGGTCCGAATAAAGGAAACATAATGTAATGTACGGTTGGCTGTGTATGGGTATGTGTGCGTAAAAAAAATTGAAATTGTATTTTGAGTGGTAGACAGTCAAAACGAAAAAAAGAACATGAAGAGAAAAGAATTGAAAATGAAAATGAAAGAAAAAAGAAAAAAGAAAACGATGGCATTCAAAAGAATGAAAATGTAACGCATGAATGCGTACACAACCGTAACTAATGGCTTAGAATGGATGAATGCCTACCCATTGTGCGTGTCTACTGCTACTACTACTACTCACACTAATACAATTACGAAAAGCAATACAATTATAATCAGATAGAGACGTACTTACAGAGAGAGAGACGATGAAATGGCAAATAAAATCATAGAATTTTAACCAATACTAATGAAAATTCTACTTAAAGTTATAGCGAGAGAGAGTGATTGTTAGCCAGTCTGTGCTTGTATGATTTGACTGGAAATGTTTGCTTGAAAGCAGCATTGTTCTGATAAATAATAACCATTTTGGGTTAAATAGTGTGTGCAAGAGGCTCTTTTTTTCCTTGGATTTTTGCCATTCATTGTGAAAGTCATTCCAATTTATTATTTTGGATTTTTATGATTCAATTTGCAAACGCTCATTAAGCTCGCCCCCAACAATTTAACCAAAAATTTATTTATTTTTCACTTATATTTTCATTTTCATTTCCATTCCATTTTCATATTTCCTTTCCATTTTCTCCTCTCTTTTATTTAATATATCCAAGCATATAAATGATAAAATAAATGCTTTTTGAAATTAAATTCGTTCTCTTTATCTCTTCTCATCTTTTTAGATCCTCCCACTGTTTCAGTGCATTTGGCTAATGAAGATCCCAGTCGTATTGTAACCAGAGCTGAGGGTCAAAATGTAACCTTCAAGTGTAGGGCCGATGCCAGGCCACCCGTAACTGCCTACTCCTGGTTTAAAAATGTAAGTAAAAACTCTGCCTTTTCCTTTTTTCTTGTTTTATTTAGCCAATCGTAGTTAATAGCTACTCGTTGGCATCATAAAAAAGGTACGAGAAGTAAACGAAAATTACAAGAATAATGCGAATACGGTAACATCAGGTATTGTTAAGCAATTCTGCTGTTGTATTGCAAATTGTGTTGGAAAATATATTTTCAATGCTCGTTTTATGTCTTATCAATATGTTGTATGTTGAAAGGGAAAGTATTAATAAATACTATGGCAGGGGGATGTTGTTATATCTACAATAAGTAAATTGGTTATGGCAATAAAAATTTCATTTAATAACTCGTGCATTTATTAAAGCTATCTTCCCAAAATATTCTTTAAGAAACAACTTAAGGGGACACAGTCTGTGTCTGTGGTAGAATTGTATTCTTTTATTATTATTGTCGTGTAGAAGTGCTAGAACACTTAGACTATAAGATCTATTGTGGCGTTCTTAATCTGTATAGCGGAGTATCCCTTTAATGTTACCCTAATGCATTTTATGAAGTTGTTCGGTGTCATTCAAAAGAATGTCCTGTCAGCAAGGATAACTTCGGAGATTCATTAACGCCGTACAGTTTCCAATTATTTGTTCTGATGATTTATTATTCTTCACATCATAGAATTTGAGTTGATTTCTATTTTGAAGAAAACTCCTCCTGGCAATTAAGTCCGCATGCTTCCCTCGGATAGTCTGATGCAGGGTCTAATTCGCTTCTCACTACAATTGCCCAAGACAAGTGAAGAGAGCCTCAAATACTTTCAATTAATATACTTCCAAACATTCATTCCCATTTTCTAGACATTGTCACATGGCAACTCTATTATCTAGAAGTTGCTACAAGAAAGCGATTGCCTACTGAAAAAAACCAAAAGAAATAATAAGAAGGCAAGAGCGCTGCTCTGTATTCCGAAAAAGAATAAAGAAACCCATTTTGCAGTCAAACGATTAAGGCCAGTGGTTCCAAATATATTTTAATGTTTCAGTCATTTCGTCTTAAATCTTCTAGACTAGCCGCTAGTCTATGCTTTTTCAAGAAAAAGCCTCGCCATTATAAACTTGCGTTCAGAAGCCCTTATTGGTCGTAGTCAAATTTCCTGATGCATTCCCTATATGTTGGGAAAGAAGGAAGTAAAACTTTTACAAGAACTTCTTATATTCAGTTCGATAGTAGTTTTGTTGTCTTTTGAAGGAATCTGTGTTCTTACTGACGTCGTTCAATCATTTCTAAAATCCATAATAACAAGAAAAAAATCACGAAACTATATACCTCAGGTTCAATATGATTACATACATACATACATAATTGGCCATTACAACCCTTCAGTCAGGATTACGCCCTAGCTTCTCACACCTCTAATGTTGTGTGTGTTAGTTTTATACATGAGTGGCGGGACTTACAGTTTAAAGTCGACTCCGAACGACAGATTTTTGAGAAACTTTTTCATGGCAATTTTATTTACTCTCAGAGTTTTTGCCAGAAATCTGCTGAGAGGAAGTCGCCTAAGAAATATTTTTTGTATTTTGTTTTGATCTCTGGCCTGGGGTTTGAACCCTGGCTTTTCGTCTGATAAGCCAACACACTACCTACAAGACTACGGCGACTTCTATTCAATATGATTAGTAGCTACTATATGCGCCGGTGATTCAGTGATATTTCACGTGCACGCTGTTATACCCTGTAAAAGTTTTGGCCAGTTCGGGCCAAGTGTTTACACCACTGAAGTGTTATCTGCTTAGTGCGTTTTTTATATTTTTTCATACATTCACTCTATGGCTTAGGTTCCTTAAAAAAGTTTGACTATCAACCCCATTTTAATTGATGTAACATTTCAAGTTCTAGAATAAAAGTGTTGCCACCTAGACTTTCATATGGAAAAATTCCCATTATAAAAAAGCCTTCTGTTGTTGTATTAGGCTTTGAGCCCTACTCCTAATCGAATATTTAATACAATATGTATTGTAAGCGTGTATTAGATGCAATGGTGAATAGGTTAGCGGTCACGTTCACTAGCTGGTCATATGGCTAATTGTGTCAGTGAATGATGAATAAGTTTTTCTAATATGTCTCCTACTGTGTGTCCCGAGGTTGTGCTACCTTCCTATTTTCCTATGATGTTCATTGTTCAGGTTCTCCTATTTAGCAGGCATTATTTAAAAGTGTTTAAAGCCTCCTAATGTTATAAATTTGAAACTATGATGACTTTTGTCTTTGGATAACTCAGGTTTGTAGACGAGGCCTTTAGCCACTACAGCGCGCTACCTCCCTGATTAAGTCTTTGGTAATTTATTGGCTTCTAAATCCAAAATGCTGTAGGCTAGTAGGTAATGTGTTGGCTTATTAGACGGAAGGTTGTGGTTAAAATCCAGCTTAGACACAAACCTTTGGAAAAATATTTTTTCTGAGACTTCCTTTCTGGAAAGCAAACTGTGAGTAAATAAAATTCCCATTAATCTCAAGAAACCAGTCATTCGGAACATAGGTAGTGTGAGACGCTAGGTTGTAATCCTGACTAAAGTAATTTAATGAGCAAATAAGAAAGTTCAAATGGGTTTTTAATACATTTTGTCTATGGAATGTACAGATTTATATTCTTCAAAATTTAGTATTTACTTTCGTATATTTTTTTGCCTTTTAATTGTAATTTTTTATTCCCAAAGAAACTGTTTAGAGCAGTAACGTTCAAAATCTAAATTTCCTATCACATGTGATAGGCAAAGAAAATTCTGCTGGCGCTGCGTTGAGACACCTACACTATGAGCTTACTTGTGTGTTTTCTTATAATGATCGTGTGTTTGTTGTTTTGTGTAGAACTCAGAGAACAAAATCAATTCAGTTGATGTTTAGCGCTTGATGAGGCAAGACTTCGCTACGCAACTTTTTTGAATGATTTTTTTTTTGCAAATGCACGCAGCAAAATGTTTGATGAAAATTGGGAATATGATTTCTTTTTTATAGAGAATATGGATGGTAATGCACAATGTAATGTGTGTTATCGCACTTTATGTTGTAATTCTTTTTTTATAAAAAGACATTAAGAGGGTAGCCATGCATACATACATACATACATACATCAATATATTCATCAATACATACATACATACATACATACATCAATATATTCATCAATACATACATATATACACACATACATCAATATATTCATCAATGCATACATACATCAATACATTCATCAATACAAACGTGCATACACACATACATCAATATATTCATCAATACATACATACATACATACATCAATATATTCATCAATATATACATACATACACACATACATCAATATATTCATCAATGCATACATACATACATACATCAATATATTCATCAATACATACATGCAAACACACATACATCAATATATTCATCAATACATGCATACATACACACGTACATCAATATATTCATCAATACATATATACATACATACATAAGTTCATTATGTAATAACATACACGCAACACAACAAACCAACTTTTTTTTATTTTCCCAGTGTACGATTTTCAAAAATTAAGTTGAATTTTGTTCTCCGCTGCTTCACCAACACAACCAAAACTGTGATAGTATGTGTTTGAGCACCACTGGTTTAGAGTGTAATTCCATTTAAGAACAATCGTATGCTAATGTCGGTATTATTTCCTTTTAAAATTCATGTTAAGAATATAAATTAATCTGTGGAAGGAACCAGAAATTAAAACTTCCTTAAAACGCATTCAAATCATAAAATTTTTCCATTTTGAATAATGATTTCGGTTCTCCTTTTGCCAAATCCAAGAGGAGGCATTGAATGGGAAATCGATAAGAAAATCTGCTTTCACTTATTCACTCTCACTGAACTAGGCTAAATGCCAAATAACTGTTCAGGTTTTTCTTAAAAAAGCAACAGCAGCAGCCACTCTAACAAAAAAAAAATATCCCCACACGTACAACAAATTTCTGCAAGCAGATGTTAATGTCGTTGACCAGTATCTGCCTTCCCATACACAACTAAACGGTTTTAGACAATTTCACCAGCTTGAGGAAGCTCTAAAGCAAAGAAAAAGGCAATAAAAATTGGAAGAGAAAATAAAAAATACGAACAGGAGGAGTAGCAGCAGGCTAAAGATATAAGAAAATCAAGTCAAGGATAACGTTGATGATACACGCCACAGCTGGCTATCGAATCATGACTACTGCCGCACACATACTTTAATTGACGAAGTTTGGTAGGTAGGGCGAAGAAGGCATTAATAGTACCAGGAAAAGTAAAATAATAACAACAACAACAACAACAGCAACAGCAACCAACATTTAACAAATAAATAAAGAAGAAGCAAATGTGTTTAGAGTAATAAACAGCAGCATCAGAGAGTATCCAAAAAGGAAAACGAAAGAACGGCATAAGCAATATTGGAAGGCAGTAAAAGTCTCTGTGTTACTCTTCTACTTACATACAAACACATTCTAATAATAAGCACAGCAGACGAAGGAAAGAGTATCCTTTTAAAAGCATATTCTATGACCACAGAAGAATAACTTTTTAAAGCATTCGAAACATTTGTTGTCGATGAAAATGCAGCCAGGGGTTTGAGAAAAGCTGCTGGCCATTAAAAAGGAGAGAAACTTTTCAAGCAGCGTTAATGTGGTGGCAACATATTGCGCTTTAACGAGATAAGTGTCATATTATTTCTATATTTTTTGTTTTGCTTTGCCTCTTTCCCTTAAAGTCCTTAGGATGTTTTTGAAGGGTGTAAGGAATTTTAAAATTTCTAAGAATTTTTAAAGAAATTTTAAAGACAACGATTACATAGAGCAGATGGGAAAGGAATACCATTAATTTGTCATAAAAATAATATTTATTATCAAGTAATATAGCATTGATATCGAATAGCTTGGTTTTAAACAGCAAAACATATTGTGACGTTTTTACATTTTAGAAACCTTTAAAATATAGGCTCGTAGATTGCAAATAAAATAAAAACAAATTTGTGTTTAGTTTTAATAAAAATTCTTTATTATTCCCATAATTATGTATACCACTGCTCAGAACTTGATGTAAACAACAAAAATTGCTCTGTTTTGTTATTCCTATGTTTATACTCTTTGCATAAACATAACAATTGTTCGACAGATCTTTGTAACGCTGATCGTCTTTGTAACGCTGATCTTCGCGTCTTCACACAAGACTGACTGATCTTCACTTACTCATTCGCCTGCTTTGCCTTGCCTTGTACATGGCAGAGTAAACAGTCTGATGAATGTTCGTGGCTTCGCCTTCTCGAAATCTCTATAAATGCAAACATCGTTCTTTCATTATTCTTCTTTGTGCCTTTTCATTTTTTTACGCTGGTGTTTGAAGTCGCCGTGGTCTAGTAGATAGTGTGTTGGCTTTTTAGACGTAAAGCCATGGTTCAGACCCCAGGCCAGACATCACAACGAAATACAAACAGTGTTTCTTCGGCGACTTCTCATCAGCAGATTTCTGGCAATAACTCTGAGGGTAAATAAAAATTACCATGAAAAGTTTCTCAAAAAAATCTGTCGTTCGGAGTTGACTTTAAACTGTAGGTCTGCCACTCATGTATAAAGTTAACACATACAACATTAGTGGTGTGAGAAACTAGGTCGTAATCCTGACTAAGGGTTGTAATGACCAATACTGTATGTTTGTTGTTGTACTTTTGTTTACATGTTTACCATTTTAATATTAAGTGATGTAAAAGCAAAACACCAGTATCTAGATTCTTCATTTTCGTAACAATATTGTAAAGTTCCAGGATTCTTTCAGATTTTCGATAGAATGCTTATCAAGTGATTTTATTGAAATTGATCACTTTAGAGGTCAATGCTAGTACTATGTGGTGTAGTATTAAAGCAAAACTTCCCATAAATAATTCCTTGTTGACACAAAATTCGTCATTATTCAAGCAGCAAAAAAAGAAAACACTTGGGTGTCTATGCTCACAATGCTTTCCGATAGCCTAACGGCTATCAGGGTATTAGGTTCTAATGTAATGAACTCCAGGACGGTATATGACTGTCGCAGATGTCTTAACGAGCCGGCGAATCGATATGATGTTTGTATCACATGGGTACCGGGACATAGGGGCATTCCGGGTAACTGCAAAGCGGATGAACTGGCTAGAAGGGGCATGACCATCGAACTCTCTGATGAATTCTCTACATTAGGGATCTCTTTAGGTACCTGCTAGCTTATAATTGACGAAATTCTCTACATTAGGGATATCTTTTGGTGCCTGTAAGCTTATAATTGACAACAGCTTCTAACACGGGCAGAACTGCACAGAAAATCTGCCCAAGGCTGGATAAGAGGCACGCGGCAACTCTGCTTAAACTCTAAAAAAGTAAGCTCAGCACTGTTATCGTGCTTATTACGGGGCATTGTATTATAAGAAAGAGTGCAAGGCTTATTATCTTGGCCACCTTGCAAATGATTTCTGGTGAAGCTGTAGAGATGAGGAGGAGGATGAGACTGTTCTTCACCTACTGTGTACATAACCGTCACTTGGTCGAAGGAGAAAGAGACATCTGGGTGCCTACTACATGGAGGATCTGGATGAACTGTCATGCATGGATATTGGCAGTCTGAGCCGCATCATAGAAAGCTACGATTAATTCCTGGACTAGAGGGAATGTGAAACTGTGGTATCACAATGGGCCCTGTGTGTGTGCGGCCTAAGTGTGTCCGCTCATGACTCTGTAGAGGGGGCAGCCACTTCTATCTACCTACCTATGCTCTTTCCTGTACTTCGGAATTAATAAAGTTATTAAAGACACAAACCATATGTGAAACCTAACTCCATAATCTACTATTTTTGTCTAGCAATTCGAAGGTATTTTGATTAGTTGCCTTTCACATGAAATGGCAATATCACAGTGGATCATTTCGTGTGCTTGACATGGCTTATAAGTTAAAAGGATTTTTTATTTTATTTTTCAAAACATTTTTAAACAACTATTCTATTAACTTATTCCCACTTTTGAAAAGATCCACAAGAATTATTATTCCTTATCGTTATGCAATTAACTTCTTCAGAAAGTAGCATTTAACAACATTTTAGTACCTGTTTTTAAATGAATTGCGTACTACAATCGGGTTCTTCATTGTAAACACTTTATGGTGAACGATACTTATTTTCAAAAGCCATGATTAAAAGCATTTAAATTTTTCCTTTTTTTCATTTGATTTATTACTCCATACAGAATATTTTTACCTTCGCTTTTATGGCAGCGGGCATTAAAAAAGTTTTCCTTTTTGTTTCCTGCCATCCTGTTTATAAGAAAAAGGAATCACGAAAGTTTGCTGGGTCTGGGTTGGGGAGCCTTTAGTTTCAGTTTCAATAGACTTCAGCAGATGTAGTGCGTGAGTATTTGTTGGAAAATAGAGTGCGGGTTTCTTTCAATAATTTAACGCATAAGATTAACGGCGTATAAGGAGGGCTCTCTTTCGTTTACTTGTTACGATTTGTTGTAAGCAAATATGGAGGGGGAGAGCTAAGAAGTGAATTCACGTATTGATAACACACACCGACTCTTACACATGCAGTATGTGGAATTGCATGTGTATGGTTATTTCTTGTGTGCGTATGTGTAACACACCCACATAGACATACGTGATTGCATCCTGTTTACAGGATTAAATGCATGCTGGTTTTAACAGTGGGTGGTTTTTGTGTTTTTTCTTCTTTTCCTTTCAACTCTTCCCTGTGTTTTTTTTTGTAACTGTTGTTATTGTGTATTGTGTATTACACTGTTTCCTTTTAGTTTTTGTTTTCGTTATTGCTGCTGCCTTTTAATTCTTCATTTCACTTCCGTCTACAGCAATCCACCATAAACTTTTAGTCTTACACATGATAATACACATGGTAAATTCAGTTCCCAATTCAGCTTGTTGCCTGCAACAATATAAACAAATTTTAAGTAAAAAAAAAAAACACAACAACAACAACAACAACAACAACAATTGCTATAAAACTAAAAGAGGATAAACCTTCAATAAACCATTTCAGTACATGCATGCATGCATGTATGCACACGCTGAAGCAAAAGAAGAGTTCGGTTCGAGTTCGGTTTTATTTTTTACTTCACTTTACTTTACATACATGATTGCCAGTAATGCCCGAGATTTTGTGTTCCGTTCAGTTCAGTGTTGTGTTGTGTTGCATTTCGTTGAACTTTGCTGCTGCTTTTAATCCTTTTGTTGTTGAATTAAAATATAATGCACAGCCTTATATACCACCACACACACACACACACACATGATTGTCTACTGGCATGAGATTTCATAGAGCAATGCATCATCATCATGTATCAAACAAAACGGATATAAGGAAGACAGAGTATTAAAAGTATGAAATCATTAAATGGTAGGTTAAAAGTTGTTTTAAAAAGTTTAATAGCGAAATAGTTGTGCGTTAACAAGGAAGATACTGTAGAACACAATACCTAGATTGGCTAAAGTATTGGAAATGCCGTAGTCTAGTAGGTGGTACATAGGTAGGCTAATTAGACGTAAGGCCACGGTTCAAAACCCCGGTCAGACATCAAAACGAAAAGATTTCTGCTAAAAACTCTGAGTGTAAAAATAAAATTACCATGAAAAGTTGCTCAAAAATCTGTCA
Organism: Sarcophaga subvicina; assembly: GCA_936449025.2. Lineage (NCBI taxonomy): Eukaryota > Metazoa > Arthropoda > Insecta > Diptera > Sarcophagidae > Sarcophaga > Sarcophaga subvicina. Next base: position 88,822,031 of record OW388081.2, on the reverse strand, counting down.
ATCGGATTCGGCTTTAAACTGTAGGTCGCTCCACTCACGTATAAAAGTTGACACACACGACATGAGTGGTGTGAAAAGTTAGATCGTAATCCTGACTGATGGATTGTAATGACCAATTATGTATGTATGTATGTCAATGGAAATGCTCGCTCTTTATTCAGCAACATTTGTACTTTCGAACAAATCACCTAAACATATAAAAAATTTATAAAATTTATGAAAAAGTGAAGACTGACCTAAATCGGAGGCAATACTAACATATTTAGCTTCAGTTAGCGACATTGAAACTATATCGTACACAACTACCGTATGGCAGTGATTCGAAACAATACTTTCATCATTCCAAAGACAGCATTTAAAGGAGTTCGAAAAAACTATGCCTAGTCTTGTAGCTAGTGTGTTGACTTAGTTAATGCGAGCCCGTTATTTAAACCCCAGATCAGACATCTCGAACTAACGCGAAATATGAAAAAATAATTTTTCTTTGTTGACTTCTTCTGACAAAATGTCTGAGAGTAAATAAAATTGCCAAATCCGTTGTTCGGTGTCGACTTTAAACTGTAGGTTCTGCCACTCATGTATAAAAATGAACATGCAGAACATGGGTGATGTCAGCAGCTAGGTTGTAGTCCTGACTAAAGGGTTGCAATAACCAAAGGAAATTTTCATTACGAACGAAAGAGTCCACAATGCCTTTTCAAACGATCGGTTATCAACCTCAGGTTATTTAGTGATAGTCTGATACATAAATATATAATTGGTTATTCCGTTGGGGTTACGACCTAGCTTATCACATCACTTATATATACTGTGTGTTAAGTTAATCCATGAGTGGCGAGACATAAGTTTAAAGTATACTCCGAACGGCAGATTTTTTAAGAGACTTTTCATGGCAATTTTATTTAAAAAAATCTCTTTCCATTACAATTTCCCCACATAAATTTTGAGTGCCTCAAATATATTTCGTTTCAGAATAGTCTTTGCCTCTGTTTATCTTCCTAAGTAAATAACTTTGCCACGAAAAGTTTCTCAAGTCTGTCGTTTGTAGTCGACTTCAAGCTGTAGGTCACGCCACTTATGAGTAGAAAGCAAGTTTTCATATTTCCGTTTTGTTCGAGACATCTAAACTACCGATTGAATCACAGGCTCGTGCCTACGTTGTACATACATATATAACTGGTCATTACAGCCCTTCAGTCAGGATTACGACCTAGTTTCTCATACCACTTATGTTGTGTGTGTTAATTTTATAAATGAGTGGCGGGACCTACAGTTTAAAGTCAACTCCGAACGACAGATTTTTGAGAAACTTTTCATGGCAATTTTTATTTACACGCAGAGATTTTGCCAGAAATCTGCTGAGAGGAAGTCGGCGAAGAAATACTTTTTGTTTTTTTTTTTTGATGTCTGGCCTGTGGCTCGAACCCTAGCTTTTCGTCTAATAAGCCAACACACTACCTACTAGACCACGGAGACTTCCTACGTTGTACTACATTCTAGAATTCAGCGACTTTGTAAGTGGTGGTCTTGCTGTTTTTCCACCTGACAGCAAATTCTTTATTCACATACGTAATAACACAATTAGATGCATATATAGGATGAATATGTATGTATGTTAGCTGAAGATTATTTTAAAATAATTTCTGGTCTCGTTTTGCATCATTTTCATTTGCACAATTTCATTCCTTTAGAAACTGTCTTACCATCATGCATCAGCTTTAAGTTAAGTAAACATTTTTAAATTCCAATAACACTAAACCACTGACTGTACCCCATAATGAACAGAACAGAGCTGCCATATTAAAAATAAATCCTGGGCAACATTAAAGAAAAAAAGAAAAACATTTTCGAAAAGTTCATTTGACTTGATCATAATTAAGTGAAACAACTTGGCCAAAAACAAAAATTATTAAACTCTCTCATACATACATAATATACATACATACACATACATACTCTTACATTTACATACATACACATGATATAAATACACCCACATTTCAAAACATTTACAAACAACGGGCATATATTTTAACGTACAAATGTGGCTGTTGTGTTTGTGTATGGCTGGATGTGTGTGAAAGTGTGTGTGCTAAAGTGTATGTAAATATTTTCATATTTACTGTTATTGTTAGAGTATTCTGTTCTGTTGTGTTGTGTTACATTGTGTTGTGTTCTGCTTGAAGTTTGTAAACTAAACGTCATACATATTAAATCATACAAATAAACATGGTAACTCTACTCAATTTAAAAGGGATTTTCCTGTTTATCACAGAGCATCCTATTCACAAAGTATGTATTTAGGTTTATGTGCCTGTTTGTGTGTGTCTATCCTAAGCCTTAATATACTTGAAAGCTTTTAAGTTATTTTAGTTTTTAATGCTACGACTGCTGCTGCTACTACTATTCCAACAACGATTTAATTATAAACTGCACTCAAACTAATGACACATTTTATTGAATGACAGCAACTACAACTAGAAATACATCTACAACAACAAAATGCAAACACATACACCCTTACATTTGAGAAGACAGACAGTGAAAGGAAATTTGCAGGCATGTGTGTTACTTAAATAAACAGCTTAAAAGCCGGTTGGCAAAATGAACTTAAAATATCAGTCATAAGAAAACTAAAACACACAAAGATCTCTCCTCTCTCTCTCTCTATGCCTCTTAAGCATACACCCTCATTTGTGATTTTAAGTCTTGTGTAGGGGCACCATAACAAAGAGCATCAGGTTATTTAGTCTCCTTACAAATTCAATTTTATTGGCAACATTATGCTGGTAAATGGCATTTAAAATTGCCTTTAAAAATTTTTGGCAAATTATTTGAAATCTAAGAAATTAATAATCTTTCACTTTCTCTTTACCCTCCTCTTCTCTTCTGTTCTCTACATTCTTTTGAAATCAAACTTATACGGCTACCAACAATGGCTGGCTGCTAATGACTGTCATCAGTTTTAAAAATGTAACCCCAGCTTCTCTCTCTCTCTCTCTCTCTCTCACTCTGTTCTGAAGTTTAGAAGTCATTCTTTTGCCCCAAAATAAACATTCATTTCATCTGACTGACAGTCAGTCACCACCACTACTCGTAGGATGGCTAGTGCCAATGTAACGTAGAGAGCCCCAAATCATTAATCATTCACCAATAATGACCGGACAGAATACTCATGAATGTTGTTTCTATGTTTTCTATTGTTATTATCATTGGTGTTGTTATTGTTGTTTTGTCATTTTTCTATTGCTCCTTTATTTCAACTGTTTTCCCCTCTTTTTTTGCTGTAGTTTCCGCTGTTTAAAGTCATTATTTTTTGTTGTTTTCCGTTATTGCTTTTATTGTTGTTGTTATTGTTGCTGTTATTGCTATTGTGCTCAGCGTATAGAAAAAGAAGAAAATGTCAATTTGATTTTTCCAGTTTTGTGTCCATTGAACGGAATTTTCGTTGTTTTTTCTTTAAGTGCAAAAAAAACCAAGAGCAACAGTGGGCTTCAAAAATTAAGGTATCCCATCAAAAATTTTTTCTTTCTATTTCTAAGTTGGTCATCTGAGAGCGATGGTATCCTCCTTCTCAAGCGGTTATGTCCACGATGTTGTAAGATGTTTTGAGCGAGAGGATTTGGATGTGTTTCCAGCTTCTTTAAATACTTAATCACGTGTTTTGAGATTTCGTTTTTGACCAATGGAACATCAAGATATTTATGGATTTTGCTGTTTTTTATATACCAAGGAGCACCAGTTATCATTCGTAGGATTTTATTTTGACGGCGTTGAATTTTTTCAATATTAGAGGCAGAAGCTGTGTCCCATAACTGGATACCATAACACCATATTGGCTTCAATATTGACTTGTAGATTAAAAGTTTGCAGTCAAGCCGAAGGACGGAGTTTCTACCGATAAGCCAATTAATTTGAGCTGCTTTCAGTTTCATTTGGGTCAATTTTGCATCGATGTGATGTTTCCATGTGAGACGTCTATCCAAGTGGATACCGAGATATTTAACATGAGTGTGTTTTGGCACCATCTGGTTATTAATACTTATGGACGGACATGTTTCTTTCCGTAGGGTTAAGGTTATGTGGACGCATTTCTGTTCGTTGATTTTAATTCCCCACTCATTAGCCCATATCTCGACTTGGGTTACATGGTGCTGTAATTGACTTGAGGCGTCTTGTGGATTTTTATGTGTGCAAAGAAAAGCTGTGTCATCCGCAAAAGTTAATGTGTGTATAGTACTGCTTGTTGGCATATCTGCAGTGTATAACAAGTACAAAATAGGACCAAGGATACTACCTTGTGGGACGCCAGCCTATATTGGTTGGGGGCTACTTAAATAATCACCTTCTTTAATTATGAACTGCCGATCGATAATGTATTTTTTGAATAGATTGAAGTGGTTTATTGGCAAGATTTGCTTCAATTTTGTCAACAGGCCTTCATTCCACACTTTGTAGAAAGCTTGAGATACTTCAATGAAAAGAGCTGAGCAATATTTCTTTTCTTCAAGCGTTTGCCGTATGACCTGCACCAATCGGTGCGTTTGCTCAATGGTACTATGTTCTCGTCTAAAGCCAAATTGATGATTAGGAATACAGTTGTTTTTATCCAAAATTGGTGTCAGCTTGTTGATTAACAATTTCTCCAACAATTTCGACATAGTTGGTAATTAAATTGGACTTATTGGCCTAAAAGACTCCACTTTCGTAGGATCTTTTCTAGGCTTAGGAATCATTTTTAGTAAAGCAACTTTCCATGCTGGCGAATAGTATTCAAGCCGCAAAATCGCGTTAAAAATATAGAGATTGATTTTCTTTGCTATACGGGGCAACTCAATAATCATCTTGTTGCTGACTCGATCAATTCTAGGAGCTTACAATATTTTTAGTTTTAAGTATTACATACATACATACATACATGCATACATAATTGGTCATTACATCCCTTCAGTTAGGATTACAACCTAGCTGCTAACACCACATATGTTGTGTACGTTAATTTTATACATGAGTGTAGGGACCTGCAGTTTAAACTCAGGAACTTTTTCATGACAATTTTTATTTACTCTCAGAAATCGGCTGAGAGAAACTCGGCTTAAGAAATACTTTTCATACTTCGTTTTGTTGGAGATGTCTGACTTGGGGTTTGAACCTTGGTCTCACGTCTAATAAGCCAAAACACTACCTACTAGTTGTGGCATCTCTTCTGAATTATTTTTCAGACTTTATTTAAGATCTCGTAGATATTAGAAGCCAATGCAGAATGCAATGCAAATCAATCATTTCAGCTGGCAGAAGATACTGTTGTGAGTTCGCTAGCTTTCCTGAAACGTTAGAATCAGGCTATAAGCGTCTCCTTACTCTAGCTAGCTTTTAAAGGAATCTGAAGAAATATTGTCAGGGAATAGTTGCTCTAGAACCATAAGTTGGAAGCTGTTTGGACAATCATATCGGGGAATAATTTCTTTCAATTGAATGATAGTCATTCTCCGCATGGGTTCTATGAAAGTTCATATACAAGTTTTGTTTGGAGACTTCCTTTCAGCAGAGTCTTCTGGCAAAAACTCTGAAAGTAAATTAGATTCACATGAAAAGTTTCTGTCGGCTTTTAACTGCAGGTACCGCCACTATTGGATAAAATTAACACACACATCATGGATGTATGAGAAACTAGATCGTCAGGCTGACAAAAGTATTGTAATGACCAATTATGTAAGTAAAGCGTCCGCCAAATAACTTATTTTTGCAAATGCTTTAAGAAAAACTACTGAATATTTTCTCAAATTTCTTTTTTTTATTTGAAAGTACAATCCTTCCGGTTAATAATGGAAAATAATTTCATTCAAATGGCTGCCTCGGCTGACCATGCAGTAGCCTACACCAGAAGATGCCGATTTTGGCAAAAAAAAAAAAATAATCTTTTCAGATGAAGCTCATTTTGATCTTGGCGGGTATGTAAACAAGCAAAATTGTTGCATTTGGGGCACAGAAGACCCGCACGCATACATTGAAAAGCCGACGCACCCAAAACGAGTAATTGTTTGGTGCGGATTTTGGTCCAGAGGCATAATTGGGTAATTTTTCTTCGAAAATGAGCAAGGAGTAGCCGTTACAGTCAAGGGCGATCGTTATCGGGAAATGTTGAACGAATTTTTGTTCACAAAAATTGAAGAGAAGGATATTGGCAACATTTGGTTTCAACAGGACGGCGCTACGTGCCACACAGCCGAAGCTACACTCGACGTTTTGCCCCCTGTTTTTGAAGATCGCATTATCAGCCGCAGAGCTGATGTCGTTTGGCCACCTCGGAGCTACGATTTGACACCGTTGGACTATTAAACGCTTTAAACGACAATATTCGTCCGGAGTCGACGTTAAATTGTAGGTCACTTCACTCATGCGCAAATTTGACACAAGACATGGGTGATGTGCTAGGTTGTAATCCTGACCTAAGGGTTGCAATGGCTAATTAAGTAAGTTAAGTAAGGAAATATCCGCTAGACACACACGATGATAGTTCGAAAGCAAATGTTTCAGTGGTTATCTGCTCTTGAGAACAAAGCCGACAATTAAATCGTGATTAAAGCATTTGATTCACAAACATATACTCATGTCGGGATAACTGAGATTTAGTTCACCCACTGTGCAGGGAAGCAGTCATAGTTTATAATCAAGCAAGAAATATGAAGCTCGTAAGAGCATAAAATCAATAGAAAAATTTGACGTTTTTCATTTCAATTCGTTTCATTTGTTATTATTTTTGGGGGTATTAAACCCCTTGTTTTTTTTTTTTTTTTTGTCGAATAAGATTTATTTCACATTCGTTATTTAGTTGCAGAGTTCTTCATATTGTAGCATAAAACAACAAATAATATTTACTTTTACATACACACGCTCACACTTATATATATACAGGCATTGAAATACAAATCAACAATCAAACATTAACGAAAAGTGACAGCAGGAGAGGTAGAAAAGCAGAGCAATTGCCTAACATTTCTTCATAAGTTGCGAAAGTGCATTTGAAAACTAAAAAACCCAACACATAGTCATCATTTATTACATAAAGGACCACTCATGGCCACCAAACCAGATACAGATATACAGGATATGGGCTTGAAATTCTTTCAATCATTTTCAATGTTTAAGCAGCAGCAGCAAAGAAACCATCAGGGTTTGGTTTGCATTTGTGGGCCAACATTCGCCAAAAAAATTTTTTTGTTGTTATTACTGCGTTGTATTGCGTAAAATTTCATTCATTCATCCATCCATCCATCCAGTCATTCATTCAATTTGTTTTTTTTTTTCTTTTATTTTTTTGCTGTTTTCCTGAAAAGGCTAGCGTGTGTTTATTTATGTATGTATGTGCAGTAGACCTTGGCTAAAACACTTTAACCATTTTTATTGCTCAGACATGTTTGGCTTACCAAAATTTCGTTATGTCCTTAGACAGCAAGAGCAACAAAAAAAAAGCACAAGAAATCTGGTTCAAAACAAAGACTAACGACATACACATACAAACAATAAAAGCCAACAGAAAAGAAAAGAAACTTTAAATGTCTCGTTATAATCATCAAGTCAAAGAAAAAAAGAACAAAAAAGAATAAAAAAGGAGAAAAAAGGGAACTGAAAGAACACAACGACCATTAGAAATGTAACCCAGTTTCTGACCCTCGTATTTGTTTCCTTTTTTATCGTTGCGTATAAATGTTTGTGACATTTTGTAAGACATCTTGAACTGAATGTTGTAATTCGTGTTACTGTTGTTATTACTGTTATGCTGCTCCGTTTGTATTCGTATTCGTATTTGTTTTATTCATTCATTCCGGGTTTGTTTTGTTTTGTTTTGTGTGGTTTGCTTAGTTGTTAAAATATTTGAACCCTTTTCTTCAATTTTTTCTGTTTCATTCTTATTTCCTTTCTTTTTTTTCTTGTTTTGCCTGTGGTCATTTGTTTTCATTTTCATTTCATTTTCTATTTCTTTTTGTTATTTTCAATATTTCCTTGGATTTTTCTATCAGCACAAGTTGTTTATCTTGAAATGCCTCTTTATTTATGACACACATTTCTTCAGCTCTCACTCTCTCTCTGTCTCTGTATGTGTGTGTCAATTTTGTATCTTTTTTATTTCTAATAGTGGACGTTGTTTTTTATTGGTTAAGGGGACAAGGAAATTCTGTGAGTAACAGAACAGTTTGTTCAAAGGAAGGTGGGAAACAGATATCAGCAATGAATCGTTTTTTCGCTACTCATAAGCACTCATGGTATTTTGAATATAAGTGAGTCAACAATATTGAAATTTAACTATGTACTCTGATTCATTCGTGCTCACTACACGTTGATTTATAAATACAGGTTGCAATGAGTATGCATACAATGTTGACATCGAACTCATACCATTCGAAATATGTTTGATTCATAAGCCAACTCATTTAGATTCATAACTTTAGAAAAATACTTACAAATGATTCGAGTGACTCGAATCATTCATCAAAATTTACAGTCTTAGTTATTGTTGCATTTACAAAAAAAAATACACATAAGCAAGAGCAAACACTCAACCTTTTAGTGAGTATTTTAGTGATTGTACACGAATCATACTTATTTCGTGATTCTTGTATATGTTGAGTTATACTATGTTCAGGCATGCACTTTTATTGAGTCAATATTCGGTTTATTGAGTACAATATTTTAATTGTTTAGACATAACAATATACGCAGTTCAGCTGCTTATTCAATATTCATTTGACAGCTGGTAAACAAAACAGCTGGTTGTTTCAACAACATTGTTTTTGTTTTGTTTTTTTGTCGTTGTTGACTTTTGAGTTGTCAAATATCAACAGAAAGTGTTCGGATAATTGTAATATGCGCACTGAACATACTTATGACAGTGGTGCATTTTAAGTTTTATTCAATATTATAACAATTTGTGAATTTATTACGCAATAATTAATTGCAACTTTATATGTAATATTGAGCTCAATAATGGCGTTTATTGCGATTTACGCAATAAAATTGCATGTCTGAACATAGTATAATGGAGAGTCGAAATCAACAACATCATAAGTGTATGATGAGTACTTCAAACTTTGAATAATAGTAGATCTTCCATGATATTAAAATAAGTATGAATGCGTATAAGTATCAGAAATTATGAGTATGATTCGATTCTACTCATCTTTTTGAATACTCATTGCTGATCTCTGGTGGGAAATGTTATGAAGGACATCATGCCGACCTATATAACAAAGAAAATGAAACAAAATTTTGAGAACAAACTCCATATTTCCTAACATAACATCCCGTTTTCTTTCGGTACAGTTTTCTTCTTTAACAACACAGATACTCCGTCTATAGGCTTCGCTTGCCTCTACTTTATCCACCGAGCAATCGATGGAACACTATAGTGTTCGTAGTAGTCGCATAAGCCATATTGAAACTCTGTCTCTTAATAGTATTACAGCTGAAAACTAAGGATCTGACTTCCCTAGAGATAATCTATATACATACAGTGAGCATCAAAAGAATCTGTACCCTAAGGATTAAATTCTAACAATCACTAAACTTAACTTTTAACCGAAAAAATTTTACAATATTTCCAAATATTTTGTATTTTTTGTCGTACTGAGCCTTAATGACCTGTCATGCTGGTAAATTGTTCCTGTGATCTCCAGGGGATCTGGGGATCACCAGGGTGTACTTGAAATTGGATTAGGATTAATCATTAGAATTCCAAGTGGGGTGACTGGTTCCATAACAAAGACTATATTCTATAATTGGAAACAAGAAAGTTTACTGAATATTCTCTTAAAAACTTTATTTTAAGGTTTCTCCCCGCCTCATTTTTTATTGTAGTCTGTTTCAAGTCAAAGTATTGGATATCAGTCGTGCCTCGAATTTGATTCTGGAGACAAATCTGCTATAACCATCCTCTCTGTCAACCAAACAGCATTCAGATCACTTTCGAGTAGAACTTTCAGCTCTAAATTGGTAGACAATAGCCGCGATTCCTTGATTTACACTTATTGCACTTTTGTAGCAGATGAAGTTTGCTAGAGCAGGTACCAATCCATTAATGAAAATGGGAATATACTTTACCTCCATCAGTATAAAAAGTATCCTGGACTAAAGTGAAATCTTGTTTCACAATCAAACTCATCTGACATAAAGTGGATGGAAAGCGTGGTGATTAACTACTTAAAGTAGCCAGTAGGTGCATCACAGACCTTTGTGTATTAACGGCTTGATGATTACAACGCTTCAGTCAGCATGACGTTCAGAGATCAGCAACGAATCGTTTTTTCGCTAGTCATAAGCACTCATGAAATTTAAATTTTTTTCTGATTCATTCGCACTCACTACAATGTTGATTTATAAGTACAGGTTGCAATGAGTATGCGTACAACGTTGACTTCAAACTCATACCATTCGAAATATGTTTGATTCATACGCCAACTCATACAGATTCATAACTTTAGAAAAATACTTATAAATGTTTCGAGTGACTGAAATCATTAATCAAAGTTTACAGTCTTAGTTGTTGTAGCATCAGAGTTTATCTATCGATGATTTTGATCGACATCACAGATCGGTATGGAACGATGAATGTATAACCCACTGCATATGCCAACATGTCATATATTGCTTGAGGTGAATTACTCTTTTTTACCTCACCTTTTGCTGATAGTTTAGCGGAGCTAAGCCTTGCCGGATTGATTAATGTTTTGGGATTATTTCAGCCTAATTAAAATATTTTTCTCTTTGATGAATACTGTATATTGATTGTTAAGATCTCACAATCAAGACTTGCATATGAACAAGACGTTATGTTTGTTCAAGTGATCACTCTGCCTTACATGTACACTCGTATTGGCGTGGTGAAAAGATATGAAAGTATGTGATGAAGACATCGAAACTATGAATCCCTTTTTGTTTTTTTCCAGCCTTGGGATTTTAATATTTTGGGGATGACCCTATACCTCCTTCTAGAGGAGTGAACTGGGAGAAGTTAAGGAAGTTTGTACAAGATACAGACTTCCTTTAGAAGCTAGGCTGATATTCCCAATGGTGAGTGAACAATAGGTCTACATAATGGCTTAAGCATTGGTTGGTCTCCTCTCGTCCAACCAACCTATCTACCTAATAAGTCGTGTTTACTAAATAATAATAAAATTAGAAAATAATGAGAAATCCAAATAAATTTGCCCCTACCCAACAATATAAGCTCTTAAACGGATCCCAAAAATTTTTATGTTGATTTTCTCTTATATTTTAAACATGTCCAGAATTAACATATAAATAACACTCTATGTATACATACGTATATATGTACATGGATATGCATATGTGTGTGTGTGTGATTTTGTACTCTTTAAGGAAAAACCCATATTTTTTCCTTTCCTTTTTCGTATCTTCTATTGATAGTGGTTTATTGAATAGAATTTATTTTCAAAGCATCATCATACATATGTTTTCCAAATGAAATTAAACAGGAAAATTAAGTTGAAAAGTATTTGAAAGCAAATTTATTTTCATTTTTTGTTTTTTTTGTGGGTGAAATACTTTAAAGATTTCTAAGGAAATATGCAAATCAACTATTAAAAGTGAACTTGAGGTCTCTTGTGGCACAGATAACGAAGCAATTTTTATCGAAAAGAATTTCTCAAGGATAAGTTAAGTTTCATACATGATTTCCATGTAAGTTTAGGGTTTCTTTTTGAAAAGAATGAAAGGAAAGTGAAATTGGTCCTTCGATTTTGAATGTAAAACGTTTCAAAATTAAAGTGAATTTTAATAATGAATGATCAATAAAAACTCTACTAGTAACTAGGCTTCAGGTTATTTTTAATTTTTCCTTGAAATGTGACGCTTCAATTAAGAACTTAAATTCTATGCCTGAAATAAAGAAATCGAATATGTTTAAAGCATCTCTGATAGTTGATTTCCTTCATTAAAATCAGGTTTTCTTTCTTATCATGTACTTTCGTTTCATTACATTTCATTTAATTTCATTTAATTTACTTAAAATTTTCTTTTATTCTCTCATTCTCTCTCTCTCTCTTTCTCTCTCTATATATTTATCTTGTGTTTCGATTTTCTCAGAATTTATGATGAATTTCTGTGATTTTCCGTTTTTTTTTGGTTTAAAATTTCTCTCATCTCTTTGCAGTTTTTTTTGAATCGGTTTTATTCACTTTTGCCGAAACAAAATAATTGAGAATAATTACTCATACACATACACACTCTCTCACTCACACAGTCACTCACTTGCTTACACATGCCTGCAGTAAAACGTAACACTATTCTTCTCACATGCTTTTGATATCAACAAACAATTAAAATTGAAAGCAACAGCGTATGTAACGGAATTTTTTGTTGTGTTGCGACATTTGAATGTATGTGTTTACACATACACACACACAGAATAATAATAACAAGATGTGAATGAGTTAAAAGGCAGACAGGGGGAAAAGAAATGATCAGAGATATTGTAATTTGGTTTATGGATGTGTATTCTACACCGTTTGTTGGCAAAATAAATCTACACACTCTTACCGGTCTAGGTAATTAATTCTCCTTCGGATGTAATCTTTAGGTAGACACTTGTTAGCATTGGCTGTGGCTTTCTTGGTCGACTGGCTTGACATTTAATCAAATATGTGTTCCCTGGTTTGTAGCTGAGAACAGGTATGGTATACCACTGCGCACATGAACGTAGTTATACCTCTGAGCTCCTTTAAGCTGTCTATTAGGCAAAGGTTGGTTGGAATTTTGTGTTGAACTAGAATCTTGCTTCTTTGCCAAACTCACCTCTTCTAATTTGTATAGCAAACTTACCAATCAAATATAATTGAATCGTAGGAATATGTATCTCCACATGATATTTCGTTTACCCGCAAAAGAACTTTAACAAAGGGTGTATATCAGTTGAGGAAGAATGAGCTAATGGTCGTATCTGGCTAATCATTTAAGGGAGCCTAACGTAACTAGATATCGTATCGATCATTCAATTTATAAAATTTGTTGGCAAGTTTTTAACTTGATTTTAAAGGAGTTATGCTCCTGATGCTGATTGTCAAGGAATGTTAATCAGGTATACTATTTAGTTGGTTCTGAATCGTTGCCTTATTTGCTATTTGTTGCTACAAGCGCTTAGGACAAGTCTGAACGGAATACCAAGCATTTTACTCTGATAACGGATCACCCCAGTGAACCCAGTTCAGGCATTACGATCAAATCGAAACATGAAAAATATTCCTTCGGCGACTTCCGCTCAGCAGATTTCTGACAAAAAGCCTGAGTTTACATAAAAATTGCCATGAAAAGTTTCTTAAAAAATCTGTCGTTCGGAGTTGGTTTTAAACTGTATGTCCCGCCACACAAGCATTAAATTAGCACACACAACATAAGTGGTGTGAAAAGCTAGGTTGTAACGCTGATTACAGGATTATATGTATGTCAACCCCGGTAAAATAGCAACATTTTTCAGATACCCGTGGCTATTAGTTGCTATAAGAATGGCCTTAAATATGTGGTTGGGTGTTTATATTGCAGAACTAAAAATGCTTCCGTTAGATTAGATTTAATTGATAAACGCCTCAAAGACTATTTGAAGCCCATAAAATTCGATTCGATTCGAATACCCATTGTAGGTATTTCATCATTTAATTATAATTCCTGGCTGATATTTCCTAGCAATCCTATATGCCTTTGCCTTTGCCTTTGGCTAGTCATGTTCTGTCAACAAATTTAGAACTCCATCGGAAACCTAACTAAGTGCCGGATAATAACAAAGAAAATGTCTTGTGGTCATTTATTCTTACTCATCATTACCTCTTCTGCAGATGTCGTCGCGAGATATTTTCAGCCTTCAAGCATATGCAGAAGCAGCGGTCAGGGGCATGTGTCCAATTATACGTGCTATGTGATCGCTAAGATGGACTCTGGTCAGGTTTAACAAAAATTTTGTTCTTTATATATCCAAAAAGGGGACCGATTTGTCTGTTCTCTATAGAAGTGGATTCAAGAGCGGCAAGATGTCATATCTTTCCTTTGCCAATTAGTAAAATTTGTATGCGTTATCTCTACGCAGAGGAATGTTGATTTCATATTCATTTTAATTACTCTTTGTAGATATAAATGATACTGCTGAGCCCATAAAATTCTTTTTAAATGACATTAGACAGTTCAGTTGTCAGGCTAGCAAAGTAGGTTGTATGTTGGCTTACTAGACGAGGGGTTTGTGGGATCAATCCTCAGTTCATACGTCTGGAACAAACCCAAATTTGAAAAAATATATCTTTCTGCGACTTCCTATACGAGAAAATAAAATTGCAATGAAAAGATTCTAAAATCTCTAGTTCAGAATCCAAGACACACAACGTGGGTGGAGTGAGAAACTAGGTGGTAACCTTGGCTAAAGAATGGCCAATTGAGTGAAGTTTACAGTTATTTTTAAGCCGGTAAGAATTAGTTACAACCTATAACAGCAGGAAAGTGAAACAATTTCAAACTGAATTCTTTCTAAAGTTGAATCCACACCGTAACTTATAACTTTCTAACGACACAGCTTCGCACTTTTCAATCTAAAACTCTAAAAAGTGTGTACCTAATAAGATATTAACGGGTGATTTTTTTTAGCTATTATCTCTTTGGCAATACTGGTTTAAACAGCTCACGCACGTTTCGTGTTTTGTTTCACTGTCAAACATCCCCAGTTTGGTCTGTAATTTAACCATGAATCGTCTTACAAACTAACAACGCTTACAAATAATTGAATTTTATTATCAAAATGCGTGCTCTGTGTTAAGAAAGTTTATCGCGCGCTTCTTCCATTTTATTGTCAGTTTAATCGACCCACTGAAGCGGCTATTCGGGCTATTGTGACTAAATTTCGCACCAAATTTACATTGTTGGACATTAAACCACCAACACGCTTACGTAGAGTGCGAACTGAAGAAAATATCGCAGCTGTATCGGCCTGTGTTAATGATGACCGTCAATTATCGATTCGTCGCCGTTTGCAGCAATTGGGCCTCTGTTACTCAACAACGTGGAAAATTTCGCGAAAGGATTTAGGTGTGAAGCCTTTCAAAATACATGCTGGTGAAAGAAATGAAGCCGAACGACCTACCGCAACGCAGAATTTTTGGTGAATGGGCGCTTGGAAAGTTGGCCGAAGATCCACTTTTTTATCGAAAAATTGTGTTCAGCGACGAAGCTCATTTTTGGCTCAATGGATACGTAAATAAGCAGAATTGTCGATTTTGGAGTGAAGATCAGCCAGAAGCATTGCAAAAGCTACCAATGCATCCAGAAAAAGTCACAGTTTGGTGCGGTTTATGGGCTGGTGGCATCATTGGACCGTATTTCTTCAAAGATGCTGCGAATCGTAACGTAACTGTGAATGGTGAGCGCTACCGTGAGATGATATCCAACTTTTTTTTTGCCCAAAATGCAAGAGCTTGACTTGCATGACATGTGGTTTCAACAAGACGGTGCCACATGCCACACAGCACGCTTAACAATGGACTTATTGAGAGGCGAGTTCGGTGAACATTTTATTTCACGTTCGGGACCGGTCAATTGGCCGCCTAGATCGTGCGATTTAACGCCTTTATACTATTTTTTGTGGGGCTATGTTAAAGCTCATGTCTATACAGACAAGCCCGCTTCAATTGACGCATTGCAAGACAACATTGAAGCATTTATTCGTGAGATACCAGCCGAAATGTTGGAAAGAGTATGTCAAAATTGGACTAAGCGGATGGACCATTTGAGGCGCAGTCGCGGTCAACATTTACATGAAATAATCTTCAAACATTAAATTATATGGACCGCACTATCGACTCAAATAAATATTTCATGCATTTTTCTGAACTTTATGTGTTCTTTTTACTTGAAAAATTTTCCTATAGCTCTTAAAAAAAAATATTTGTTATTGAGCCTATTCCACCGATCTGTCTGTAAAAAGTATCAACTGAGCAAATAATCTTCATGGTTGCGACATCTTGTCAGGGCAAAAATGCGGCTTCTTGACATTATTTATGTTCGTCCATGACATTTTTTATGTTACTCAGTGTCGTAAGACTTACAGTCATCTTTTGTTGTTTAAATAAATCAAAATAAAGGAAATTACTTCGCTGTCCTTTTTAAATGACTTTCTTATTTTGTTTTTATTCTTTAAACCTGAGCATGTATGTGTGTGTATGTGAGGTTTTCAGAATATTTTCCTTAAATTTTTCGTATTTAAAAAATCTTGCCTAAAAGTATGCAACAAGATATTTAAAATGTTTTGTAAAGGACATGATTAAAACTGTAATAATTTTGGAAAATCTTCAACAGTATAAGTAAGAGTAAGTTTATAAGTGTGTGTGTACATGGGTGTGTATGTGTATTAAGTTAAAAACGTATTCAACCATGTTGTCACTGTTGACAACGCTGCTGATAATGATGATGATGCACTCAACATTATTATGAGGATGGGGTTTCTTTTTTTCTCATATTTTGAAAAATTTCTTTTTTTTTGCTTCGCTTTCATTTTCTGTTACAAGTGGTTGGAAAAATGTTTTATTTTATTAATGTGTTGTATGTCGTATACTATGTTTGCCTCTGAGTGTGAATGTGTATGGGAGAGAGGGAAAAAAGTGTTTCTGTTTTTTATTTAATTAACGAAAGAAATAAATGAAAAAAAACGAAATGAGGCCCAAATGAAAAGCACAACATTGACACAGTTTTTTTTGTCGTTTTTTTTTAATTTTCTTTTTTTTACTTTAACATGATTTCGTTTTCATTACAATTTAATTTTTTTTATTCTGATTTAATGATTTGTATTTTTTTTCCTCGTAATTTAGCAAACAATTACTTTAAAAAAGAAAAAAAAAATACAGAGCATCTAGATGCCTATAAACAATTTTAAATTGGCTTTAAGAACTGCTGTATTATTTAAAAAATTTATTTATTATTTTTTTCAATTGAAATTTAAAAATTTAATGTTAAAAAAAACAGGGAGTCCGATATGAATATTTTATGAATTTGTTGAGTCTGTGTAATGGTTTTACATATTATGCGCTATTAAATTCATATTATGGACTTTAATTTATTTAATTATAGTTTTTATACTGATAATCAGTATAAAAAAATGGACGATCATTACATATATGTATACATACATTTTCATGCAAGCACTTTATGCAAAAAGAAAAAAAAAAATTTTAAAATAAAATAAAACATCGTTTAACTATGACAATGACTACGACAAATATTTATTATATGCTTTGCAACAACGTCCTCAATGAGTGGTAATTTATTGTTAAGAATATAAAAATTTGTCATTTTTTTGTAAGCCATTCATGTGCGTAATTATTTCAGAATGAGTTCATATGCTGCCAATACACGGTGATTTGTTATCATCCTTTGATTACATATTGTAATAAAAATTATTCATTAATTTATTACAATACAATCGCAAATTAAATTAAATTATTATGAGCATAGTAACTAAGTCCATATACTCGGTGTATTGTAATAAACTCTGCTGGGAATCGTACACACGACAAAATGTGTAGAGTTAGAATAGTCCATATTACTGGTGACCTGTGGGCGGTGCTTTTGGAAAGAAAAATGCAACAATTTGGTGAAAGCAATGTTGTGGGTTTAGATATTCGCAAAATATTTCACAACGTGCCGCATTCTATGCTACATGGGACTCCATTGACGACTCAAGGTTCTGTTAATTCCGGAAGCCTATTTCTTACATAATATAATTGGTCATTATACCCCTTCAGTAAAGGATTACGAACTAGTTTCTCACACCACTTATGTTGTGTGTGTTAATTTGATGCCCGAGTGGTGGGAACTACAGTTTAAAGTCGACTCCGAACGACAGATTTTTGAGAAACTTTTAATGGCAATTTTATTTACTCTCAGAGTTTTTGCCAGAAATCTGCTGTGAGGCTGACGCCTAAGAAATACTTTTTGTATTCTGTTTTGATGTCTGGCCTGGCGCTCGAACCCTGGCTTTACGTCTAATAGGCCAATGCACTACCTTCTACACAACGGCGACTTCAAGCAATGTTGTGATTTTAGATATTCCGAAACGATTTTAAACGTGCAGCATGGTGCACTATGATATACATGGGACTCCACCAAATACTCAAGGTTCTGTTCATTCCGGAAGTCTATTTCTTATTTTTATTAATGATCATTTTTCTTACTTATTTACTGCTTCTTGAGCGCCTACGTCAGTTGTTTATACCAATCGATTACATGGGCTTCCTTGGTTTGATACTTCCAAAACAAACATGGACGTTCTCTCCGCTGACTGCGCATCAAATACCCGTCTCGCCATAGCATCTTCCTCCATTCGAAAGACATTGCCGAGCATGCGCAGCCGCTGGATGTTAATAGGCTGCACAACGTCCATGTCGTTGAGGAGCTCATACCTCTCATTGTTGCATTGGATGCGGAAATCATTGCCAACTCGCACTGTAGCGAAGATCTTCGGTAGGACTTCTCAAAGCTGCTTCATCACTGCTTAATAGTGTTCATGCCTGCCATCGTTTGGCTTCTACTTAAAATCTACTCAGACGGCAGTAATAGATTACATTAGGTTAGAAGGGGTGAAGCATCAGTGGAATAACTCCACGCCTTCAGCCAGAGACCCTTTGGTCCATTCTGGCCCTTCAATTAAGAGAAAATGAAAGAGGAAAATAAGAAATGCTCTTTCAATATTGATATGAAAAGGCTTCTTATGAGTGACGTAACTCATTCGACCAACGGCCTCTCTCCAAATTGGATTGATTTTCATACGCGAACGTGTTCTGCGTGAATAGTGTTCACTCTCCCACAAGCATGGCAATAATATTACGTGATCTTTAACTAAGGTGATGCAAATATAGGGCTCCCGAAATTAAAAACTCAATGATATATTCGCAATAGCAAACGTATTTTTCATTCAAGTACCTTGATGGTACAAGAAATACTTCATTCCATCGAATTCCTCTACCATGTATAGCACATATCCATTTGAAAATGGAAAACAACGCTAATGTGAGTGTCGGTGAGTAGAACTCTATTTGGAAACTTCTCGATTGCGTACAGTATGTAGCGCATATCAATTCATTAAAGAAACGTTGCTTTCTCCTTATTATCTCAACTTCAAAGGAATGCACTTTTTGATAGAATTACTTGCGGAATTGTTAACAAACTGTTGACAGCAGAGATGGGAATCATTTGTTCGGCCAGGTTGCAGAAGCTAATAATGAATTACAACCCTTCGTCAGGATTACGGCCTAGCTTCCCACAGCACTTAAGTTGTGTGTGTTAATTTTATGCATGAGTGGCGGGACGTACATTTTAAAGTCGACTCCGAACGACACATTTATGAGAAGTTTCCCTGGCAATTTTATATCCTCTCAGAGATTTTGCCTGAAATATACTGAGAGGCAGTCACCGAGGAAATCATCTATTTTTACCCTAAATCATTTGCTTCAGAAATAGTTTGTCTATGTTCTGTTTATACTTGTAATACCTTAACATCGAGGTCTTTTATATTTTCTGCTTGATGATGAATATCTGGCACCCTAGCAACATTCAGGATGTTTCACCCCAAGTGATTATGTCAAGACTTAGTTGGATTTGCCATTCCAATAAATTTACAAAGGAACATTGAATTTTCTTTATTAAAATTCATTTTACGGAGGAAATATATTCATTTAAAACGGACGCATGCATTTTATTGCACCCTTGGAACAGGCTATTCAAGCTTTTTGCGAAGAAATTTTTGCAACAATCTCCCTTTATACGATTTTAATCAATTAACCCGCACGAATGAGCTTGAATGGGTTCTAGATCAGTTGATTTGATGTTTCTCTCGAAGACGCTGATTTACGATTCAATGGATACGTTAAGAAACAAATTTTGCCAAAAACGATTTAAAAATCACCCACCGCCCATTATGTTTGTACAGGGGTATGCGCATTAATTAACCAAGTATTTCTATACCCTTCTCTTTAGAAATAAAATTTTCCTAACCTTAGTGATGCCCTTAAACTTCTAGAATGTATGGATGAATCATTACATACTTAAGACAATGCTTTACTACTTAAGCTGTCATTGAATATGTATAACATCAATTCAATAATGTTTGATCCTTAACAACTTTTTACAAACTTTGTTGTTCAATCAGTACGACTATGGTATACTTTATTCCCTCGTATGTAATAATTTTTCCATAAGAAAAATGAAATGAAAAACATTTTTCCCCCTCTTTTTCCTTTGCAATAGAAAGAAGCACAACTGTCAACAGAATTATAACAACAATACATAAATATTGAAACATATTAAGTAAAAAAAACAATATAAAAATCAAACGATTTCTACTACGCAATTGCTATTTCTTTGCCCTTTACTGTAACATAAAAAATTCCCCAATATTTGTTATGTTTGCATAGGGAGGGAGTGAACCATACATAAATTATTTGCCATTAACTTTCAAATAATATTCTGGCAACTTATTTTGGGTTGATCTGGTATTTTTCTCCATACACACATGCATACGTATACACAAATATACATATACATTATTAACACTTACGCATACCACATTACCAATGCCTTTGTGTCGTTCTTAATGCAGCAAATTGAGTATTAAACCTCATTGTAATCCATAATTCTCTATGTTTTGTTGAATACTTAATAGAATAGAAATGAATAGAAGACCAGAAAGAATAAAATGAAAAATACGAATACGACTACGACATCAATTATTAATATTTATTGGTATGCCCTACACTACTAGTCGTCGTAGTCTAGTAGGTAGTGTGTTGACTTATTAGATGTGAGCCACGGTTCAATCCCCAGGTCAGACATCTCCAAGAGAACGAAATATGAAAAAATATTTCCCCGGCTGACTTCCTCCCAGCATCTGAGAGTAAAATAAAATTGTCAGTCGTTCGGAATGGATTTTAAGCTGTAGGTTCCACCACTCATGTATAAAAAATTAGTACACCGAATATAACAACACATGGTATGAGAAACTTGGTCGTAATCCATACAAAAGGACTGTACGTATGTAAATGTAGGCCCTATTCTATTATAATTATCGTGGATATCTTCTCACAATGATTGTAAAACCATCAAAAAACATTGTTACCTTTTTACCTTTAAAAATGTTTAAAATATGAGCTCGTAGATTGCAAATAAAATAAAAACAAATTCTGTGTTTAGGTTAGGTTTGGTCTGAGTGGTAGCTCTGATTTCACAAAGCTCACTTGAGCTAGCATAGCGGCCCATTGTGATGCCACGGGTGAACGCAGTCCCTGTACTGACCAAGTTCCACCAAAATCTGGGAAGAGGAAGAAATTGGTCAGCGCAAGGGCTGCACATCAAAAGGACGACTACCCTACACTGGAAAACCAGCCAGAAAGTTTAATGAACGAAGCCACAGCCTTGATGTCAACAGATGATAGCTCCGTCAAGTTGACAAGAAATGGAGAGCCAAATAACCTATATCTACACCTAGAAAGAGGCGGGCACTGACAACGAAAATGGATAACAGTCTCCTCTTCCTCAGCGGATCTGCATCCACGGCAGAAGTCGTTAAATGAGAGCCTCATTCTCTCCGTGTGTCTACCCATAACGCAATGACCTGTAAGCACGGCCACTGTGGTTGAGATGACGTTACGACCAAGATCAAGTAATTGGTTAGTACGCCTTCTATCCATCAAAGGCCAGGTGAGTCTAGCGGTTGAACAGGCCTGCTCATTGATCCAGGATAGGTTGGCGTCCCGAAAGAATTTCTACGCAATGTCGAACTTGACCGAGGCAAATTTCTGTTTAGTTTCAATTAAATTCTTTATTGTTCGCACAATTCTGTGTGCCACTGTTCACAACTTGATGTAAACAACAACAATTGCCTTTTTTGTTGTTCCTCTGTTTATACCCTTTGCATAAACAAGAACAATTACTAGACAATTATTCAACAGATCTTTGTAACGGTGTTCTTCAAACCACAATTACTATCTTCAAACGCACCGCATCTTCACACAAGACTGAATGAACTTCACTGATTGAGTCGCCTATTTTGCTTTGGCAAAATAAACAGTCTGATAAATGTTCTTGAAGATAAGCCTTAATTTACATCAAATATAACTTGAAGGAATTTTTTGTTATGATCAAATCAATCAAATTTGTTGACATTTGATCTAAAATCCTCCCTTAAATTCCACAAAGTGTAGAGTATCATGTAATCGACATCACTTGACTTTCTTACATACAATATTTGTTAATAAATTATTTATGAATACGTAAGTATGCGTGTATGCGTAAACACAATATAATACAATTTAAGAGTAGCATTTGTCGCTACTTAGCTTGTGTAAAGAAAATAAAAAGCCATCAGAGCATGTAGAAAACGGCGAATTTATTGGAGGAGCACATTAATAATTCCATTTGTGTGACTGTTTTGTTTGACTTGTTTGGTTAAATTTTCAAGAATTTTTTTGTAACCAAAATAAATACAGAAAAACAGTTGTTTCTTAAGGACTCCTACTTCTGTCATTCTATTTTTTTTTGTCAGTGTTTATGATGAAGTATTCCTATGAATCTATCATATTTATATTTATCGCGTTTAAAAGTTTTTAAAAAAATATTCGTTTTCCTATAACCCAGCAGTAAAAGACAATTTTTCGGCATTCAATTCGTTTAAAACAGCGGATCTGTTATATTCTTTCTCTCTTTCTCTCTTCGTTGACGGTATTCGTGCGTTAGTTTTACTTTACAAATCTAAGTATATTTTGTATTCTGCTGATATAAATCCCAATTCAAAAATATACCAAAATACACGTAACACTAGTCAATAGGGCAGATGTAACTGTAACAAATTGCTCACGTCACAATTTTCTTTAAGATAAAATTGCCTTTTCTAGTTCTTGGCATATTGGATGTTATATGGTCATCTTATCTGCCCTCTAGCAATACTTGTGTAATTATAACTGCTTCCAATCGGACCCAACTCCTGTTTGTACTCAAACCTTTCAGCTTGTGAGCTAATATTTCCATTGCCAGAAATTTTCTAAGCTTATGAAACAGTGCTAACTCCTGTATAAATAAAGAATTCTGTATTCAGATAATTTAAATAAATTTCCTAGGCCGTGTCGTTCAGGTAAATTTTCTGTACTGAGCTGCCTTAGGCTAATTTCTTACGGAATTAGATATTCACAGTGGAAGTATTGTGCAGTGATAGAAACTCATCCAAACTGCTCATAAGATTTGCGTAAAGGGGGGTAGTATATTGGCTGCTCAAACTTGCTGGTTCTTTCGTTCGCCAAAATAGCTCGCCGTTCTAATCTCGTAGAAGTTATTTCTCCTAAACCTTAAACCAGATAATGCAAAAGTGAATGCCGTCAGTCCATGGTTCAAACAACAGGTCTGAACATTTTGAACAAAATGAAGTATGAAAAATAATATTTCTTTGGCGATTTCCCTTCACTTCCTCCCCTTTCTGGCAAAAACCCTGAGAGTAAAATAAAATTGCAATGATAAGTTGCTCAAAAATCTGTCGTTCAACTTTAAACTGTAGGTCCTGCGTACTCATGTATAAAATTAACACACACAACGTAAGTGATGTGGGAAGTTAGATTGTAGCGGGACATTCGCAACAACGCGTTTGTTGGCAAAATCATTAGTTCGGAGGACAGAATAATTTGGGACCCATGGCTGTTCTTCTATCAAAGGCGAAAAACTTTTTTGTTTAGATTAGAGGCCGTGTACTTGTCAATTAACACAAGTACAGTACCCGGAGGTCGAATTGACCCATTGTACAACGTCCTAGTTTCTCACACCACTTACATATGTTGTGTGTCTTAATTTTATACATGAGTGGTGGGACCTACAGTTTAAAGTCGATTCCGAACGACAGAATTCGGAGAAACTTTTTATGGCAATTTTGTTTTACTCTCAGAGTTTTTGCCAGAAATCTGCTGAGAGAAAGTCGCCGAAAAATACTTTTTGTATTTTGTCTTTGATGTCTGGCCTGGGGCTCGAACCCTGGCTGCGTCTAATAAACCAACACACTACCTACTAGACTTCGGCGACTTCTAAAAAAAACTTTTTTATGAATATATTGTAGTATAAGGATAATCCGAGAGAGATCCAAAGCTCAGGTTCTATAAAAGTTATGATGGCGTTGTTTCGTAATTCAAATTCCTGAAAGACTTCTCTAAAAGGTACTCAGATTTGGAAGGTCAGAACAGTTGTAGGTGCATACGAAGCCTTATAAATCTATATTCTAAATGGATAATGTGACAAAGCCACGGTCAAGGACAAGGCCACGGTCCAAGGAAAGTATAAAAAAATATTTCTTTGGCGACTTCCTCTCAGCAGATTTCTGGCAAGAACTCTGAGAGTGAAAATAAAAAATTGCCATGAAAAGGCTTCTCAAAAAATCGGTCGTTCAGAGTCGACTTTAAACTGTATGTCCCCCCACTTATGTATAAAAATGAACACACACAACATAAATGTTGTGAGAAGCTAGGTCGTAATCCTGACTGAAGGGTTGTAATGACCAATTATGTATGTATGTAAGTATGTAATGGCTGGCAATGAATTACATTTCCTTACAGAAAACTATAATCCTGGCCCTTTGAAATATTTACTGACAATTATATTTAATTTTGTCATTGTAAAAAATGTGCTAAAAAATGTTGCAGATATATTACGTAAGCCTTGTATAGTTACCTAAAAATATGCTTTAAATAAATACATTTAAGCCGACCTGAGTAACTCATAAATGTATGCAACAGATGCATACCGTTGTTATTTCTTCAATTTGCAACTGCTTAAGCTTTTACCAATATCATCAACAGCTTTTATAGCCTGTTTTTTCCTCAGCTCGGTTCTTTTATGAAGTCCTAAAAACGAATTGTTTTTTGTTTTGTAATTCTCAATGGGTTCACAAATGATTTGTTGGTTTTCTATACACATTTATTGCAAATATGTGTATGTATAGCGGGAGTATGGTGTTTATATTTTTTTATATTTTATTTTAATTCGTTTTCAAATAATTTTTATTTTCTCAGTTGTTTGTTCTGTTCTCTCTTTTTTTATTTTTGAATATTTTTTGTTGTTTTTTTCTTGTTATATTTTATTTATTTAGCCATCAGCACATTGGCAAACATAAAATTCGAGCACAAAATAAAATACGAAATACGTTTTGTTTTTTGGTATAGAAAACCAATTGAAAAAAATTGCTGGATATTGATTTAAAATTCATTGATTTTCATGCACTTATTTTGCAACAAAGATGGAGGCAGAGGGAGACTGAAACGTAATGCTGAAATGGCTATAAATCCAGTGTTTCATATGCACATGTTTTAAAGCCACAAATACAATATAAAAGCATTTCGTTTTTCACAATTTTTTTCCCCAATTTTTTTTGTTGTTTGTTACAATACCTGTATTGATTACAAAAACAAGAAGAATAAATCACTTTCCACCATAATTGAATTCAACTTAGAAAATAGGCAAAAAAAATACGTAACTTCCACATACAGTGTTTTAAAATCCCCTAAAAATATTCATGGCACATACAAACTACGTTGTATTGGCTCTAAACCCGTTAAGCTTCGCGTGCTCCCACAGTACAGAATATTTAAGGGAAGTCTTTTAGATTTCTATTGTGTTTATTTAAATTTCATTAAAATCGGTCTTTTTGCAAAACCAAATTTTTTTCCTCGTATTCGTATATAAGAAAATTTAGGCCACGCCCCTTTTGCGAAAATCTGTCCGATTTTGTACGTCTCTAAATAACAGCTCTTACAAGGTTTTGAGACTCTAGCTCACTCTTTAGAAATGCGGAGAACAAACATTTCCAGCTTCAGGATACTAAGAATTTACTTGGCATGTTAAGTGCCACGCCCACCATTTCCCTATTACCTGTATTTCGTTAAACCATATGGCTAAATGTCAAACTTGACTCCCACATTTTAAAGGTCCTACCTAAAGTGCTTTTATAGTAGTCAGTCCATATCGCAATCGGAGCATAAGCTGGACTCATATCAATCAAGTGCCGAAGATTCACAGGAGGTATTAACTATTTACGATTTCTGGTGTTGTCCTGATGGATTACAATTACTCTCACATAACCGAAAAGTGGTTGTTTATGGGAACTAAAACTGGGAACGTACAAAAATTGCTCTATGGATTCCACCGAAAATTACAGAGAAAATCAATACTGAACCTTTAATGTTGGCTTAACACCAGTCCATCCTTATTTTCGCTAGACAATGTCATGATTAATTCGGCTTTGATAAGCGTGATCCAACGCTTAAAGGCTTTGCGGATTTCATTAAGATTTATCAGCAATACTGCAATGGAAATTCATGTCCACAAATCTTATTTAATTAAGGGCTTGTTTCTGTAAGACGAATGGTTTCCAGACACATTCAAAGACACGCCAACAGACATACATTCATAATTGGTCATTACAATCCTTCAGTCACGATTACGACCTAGCTTCTTACACGGCTTATGTTGTGTGTGTTAATTTTATACGTGAAAGGCGGGATCTATAGTTTAATGTCGGCGCAGAACGACAGATTTTTTAGAAACTTTTCATGGCAATTTTATTGACTCTCAGAGTTTTTGCCAGAAATCTAAGTAGAGAGAGTCGTTTTGATGTCTGACGCTGATAAACAGACGTTCTTCTAAAACTATTCGTCTTATAGACACATACCTTTGTATTCACCTCCTTTAGCTTTAATCAATCACGTCAGAGAATATAGTACCACTAGAAGCCGATAATTTCCAATTTCTGTTGATCTCTTCAAGATTTTTGGCCACTATTTTACCAACGAATCTCAACTCCAAGTTTAGAAATATAGAAAATTGGGCGAGGAAGCTAAAATTGTCATGTAAAGCCTGTGATTAATTGATCTAAGTTCTGGGCTTCAAATCAAACGACAATAAAACTGTTTGCTTTAGTCATTTATAGGCCAAAGCCTACTTACAAGCACCCGGCTTTTATTGTTATTATTATAGTAGAGAAGAAACTTTTAAAATATGTCGTACTTCCTATGTTCTACTGTATATTTTTCAGCATAAGTAAAAAGCTGTTCTAGAATAAAATTTTTGATACGAAATCTTATCACTCTCACTTTTAAACAAAACAAAGCACAGATTACCAAAGCCTTTTGTAAAACATAGTAATGGGAATTCTTTTTACTCCACCTAAATATTGTGATTAAGTACAGTTGTCAGAAAGAAAGGTGTTTAGATATGACAAGCTGATAGCCTTCAAACGAATGAGCATACATGTGTACATACATATATTCGTCTTTATATTTCGTACAACATTTATAAATATGCTTGTATGGTTTGCATTTGTATGTGTGCGCCTAAATTCACACATTTATTTTATTTTATTTTTTCATGTTGCATTTAACAACCCAACATATGGTATATTTTTCAGAACAAATTTTACATGTTTTCCAAAAAATTTTTCGTTTTTTTTTTTGATGTGTTGGTTGGTAGTGTTAGTGTATAGTATAGCAATCATAACAGCAACAACAACAACAACAGTTCATCATAAATTTATCACAGCTGTTGTGATCAACAAAAATAATACACTCTGTTTCACACACACACACACACTCTCATACACAGTGAAAGGTTTTTCTTTTAAACATTAATTTTTATAGCATTTTCTCGCATATAAAAATTTACAACCAACAGTGCATAACAAAATTGTAACGACTTGTAACAAAAATCTATAAACACAAGCTCATACAATATGGGCGTTTTAAAATACATTCACACGCTACTAACACCACAAAGACTCTCCTTTATCGATGAGAATGATTACGGAGTATATGTATGTATGTACGAGGGTGTGTTCAAAATTAGTTGACCTTACAAAAATTCTATTGTTTAACAATGTGAAAGCACTCTTCCCAGCTCATATGAGCTTGTGTAATGCAGTTTTCCTTTACTCCCTTCTGTTCCCGTTAGTTTGAATTCAAAGATGCATTGGAGGCCCCAGTAATTCAGGGGAATATGTCAAGTCACTCCAGTAGAACTTGAAAAGCCTCCTAAGACACGAACTCGATTGTACCTAGTTTAACTAAACCTATAACCGGAGACAGTTCAGAGTTTACAAGCTTAGTCCCTATTGTATCCAGCAAAGCAATTACCAGAAATTTTTTTTTGCTTAGAAATCCAACTAAAAGTTAAATTCGAATTGTCTGAAATTTCTTTCAGACACATTGTACATTCATGCTTGAAGACAATTAAATAGGTGATGCTTGCATGTGTCTAGATTGCTGTCTGGTTTTCGAAATAAATGACAAGATTTTCTGTGAAGATCTGCCAACCAACAGGCATTGCATTGCTTTCAGTATGACCATGAAATCCGAATATAAATATTTTTACATGCAGCATAATATCAGAAACCTTAAGTCAGGACTAAGACCTAGTTGCTCCCACTAAACATGTTGTGTGTGCTAATTTTTGTAGAGGAGCAGCGAAAGACCAAAAGTTTTAAAACTGACTATGAACTAAAAATTTTTTGAGAAACTTTTCATGGAAATTTTATTTTATTCTCAGAGTTTTTGCCAGAAGGCTGCTGAAGCAATACTAGAAATATTATGCGAAATGTCTGACTTGTGGTTTGAACCGTGGCCGCATATCTAAGAAGCCAACACACTACCTTTTAGACTATGTACATACATACGTACATAATTGGTCATTACAACCCTTCAGTCAGGATTACGACCTAGTTTCTCACACCACTTATGTTGTGTGTGTTAATTTTATACATGAGCGGCGGGACCTACAGTTTAAAGTCGACCCCAAACGACAGGTTTTTGAAAAACTTTTCATGGCAATTTTATTTACTCTTAGAGTTTTTGCCAGAAATCTGCAGAGCGGAAGTGGCCGAAGAGATACTTTTTGTATTTTGTTTTGATGTCTGGCCTGGGGTTTGAACCCTGGCTTTACGTCTAATAAGCCAACACACTACCCACTAGACTACCGCGATTAGACTACGATGACTTCAAATTTCTTGACTCCAATCGCTGTAATTGTGAGAAACCAGAGAAAGTGCATGTGGGTTCACAGGACTCTATACTGTTCATAGTCATGGTTAGGCTTGGCGTTGACTGCATTTAGTCTTACTGCCACCAGGCCAACACTCTGCTTCAATACAATACAATCGAAAGAGAACGAACTTAGTAACGTTTTACTTGGAAAGAAATGGCGAGCACTGGTGATCACGACAGCTAACTCTCTGCCTACCGTGCTTATCAGATTACATTGATATTTTTACATCATCTACCAGACTTCAGCAAAATTGACCGACTTTAGGTCATTGTTGACATTACTGGCCTTATGTCCGATGAATTAATTCTGACGCCCAATGCTTTATAGTCGTAAGCAGAAGAAGATATTACTTCTGCTAGATTAGAATCTCTTTTTGCTTTAGTATTGGTTGGACTGAGACCTTCCAAATGAAAGTATAGAACACTTTCCCTCAATCCGTCATTATATGGCGGAAATAATTATTTACTTTTAGAATTGCCCTCGCATACGTACATACATATATAAGAGAGATTTTTAAGCCAAATAAATAATAAAACAAAATCAACGGATATGTACATTGATTTTAGCCTTTAAATCAATGTAAACATTGCAACAACAAGAAAACGAAATCAATGTAAGTATGTGTGGGCAAAACCATAAAAAAAACTGTTTCCAGCTTATTTTTTATGATTTTTTGTTTTCGTGGCTCTTTCTTGTTTCTCTCTCCTGCTCTCCGTATGCAATTGAAATTTTATCACTTTGCTCTTAAATCAGCTTAAAAGTGTTTGTAAATGTAAATTTATGTGCATTTATGTAGGTATGTGTGAAAAAGTATATGTAAGTGCCTAAAAGTATGCAGTATGGAGAGAGAGAGAGAGAGAAATACAGACATATAGTGTGAGTGAGTTACCAACCATAAGTATATCATTCTCTTGTTTTTTTAACATTTTATTTTCATATGAATGTTGCTGTTGTTGGTGTTGTTGTTGTTGTTTATGCAAAAAAAATAATAAGAAAAATAAATATTTGCCCAGATTTTATTTTGCATATGAGAAAGTGTATGCGTGTGTTAAAATAAAAGCTTTGGAGGCAGGCAGAGGTGTGTGTAATAACAGCACAGGTGACAATAAATTCATATACGTACTCGTATACGTACATCATTCGACAATTTATTTCCATCTATTATGCTGTTATTGATTTAAAATATCATATTTTTATTGTAGCACACACCACCCTCCACTTCCATAGTAAAGAAATAAGAAAATTCATCACACAAGGAAATAAAAGCTTTTTTATTTATTGATTTACAGCTGAGGATCCTATTCGTTATCCTGTTCCTGATATTAGGCAAGGAAAACAAATTGATTCGCTTTTTTATACGCTGTTTTGTTTTTAATAACTTGAAGGAGAAAAAGTTTTTTAAAAGAGAATACTTTGAAACAATTTAAAAAGTAATTTGAAAAGTGTATTATAAAATAAAATAAAAATCAAAGCGAATGAAGCTGGCATGATGGCAAGATAATGCAGGAGAAAATTGATTTCCTTTAAAGACTTTTCAATGAGGTTTTTAAGTAGAATACAGTGTATTTAAAGGAACTATTTAATGAAGAAATATTGTAGTAAATAGGTATAATTGAATAGCAATAGGAAGATTTCAAACCAGCACCATCACTCTCTTAGATATAAAACACTTAAAACTTGTAAATTTCATAGAGTTTGCCGATCAAAGTCATTAATTCTGCAAGAAAATTATAGCAACCATCATTTAATTTGTGGTTGTTTCTGAAGTTTATTGAATATTTAAAATGTTTCTTGTTACAATACATCAGTTTTTTGCTTAGTCGGAAGAGATATGTCGCTCATAATGGTTTCAAAAAAATTTTTTTTGGGGGTAATGAAATATTGATGTAATCAAGGCAAAAAAAGGTTAAAGTTTACAGTCCCTTAAAGCAAGTCTTTTAAGGAAAAGGTGCTTAAAATCCGGATTAAACAAATTCTCTTTTTGGAACTTAAAAGACTTCACAGGATTGAAAGGAGAACAACAGGTCAATGGACTTCCATGAATAAAGTCCTTTTCCTTCTTCACTTGTGCAACATTTTCATGTTAGTACAACGCTTTGATTGATTATTTTGAAATAATTCAGATGCTGTTGTTATTGTAGTTGTCTTTGATTTATTTCTATAGAGTGGCAAACAAAAACGGTTTGAAATTTTGCAAAATTTTAATTTTTTGTCGGGAAGTACATTTGTTCCGATTAGAAATGGTATTTTATTTCATTCATATAACTGCAGCAACTGGCCTCAAGTATCACAATTCGATCGAACAAATTTTAGAGAACTTTTTCAAGTTTATAAGTTCATATCTCGGCAATAGCATTACGAATGTTGGCCTTCAAAAGCTTAATTGTCTCTCGTTTGTCGGCATAACACTTTTCTTTAACGGCTTGCCACAGAAAATAGTCCAAACGGTATCAAATCACAGCTTCTAGGCGGCCAATTGGCATCACCATTTCGAACAAATTGAAAGGCCATCTAACGTTTGACCCAATAAATCAATTGTGGCATGAAAGTTGCAACCAATCATCGTTGAACGATGTTGAAACCAAACATCGTTCACATCAATACCATGAAGAACGGGTACAATGAAATCGGTTATCATGGTGCGATGGGAGTTTCCATTGACCGTATTGGTTGCGCCGTCCTCATTTTCAAAGAAATATGGGCCAATGATGTTTCCGCTCCACAAGCCGCACCAAAAAAAAATCACTCGTAATGGGTGCATTGGCTTTTGTAAGACCACGTGTGGATTTTCTGAGATCTAAATACGGAAATTTTGCTTATTAACGTACCCACCAAGATGAAAATGAACTTCATCCGAAAAGATGACTTTTTTTTGCAAAATCAACATCATCGTGCAGTTTCGCGTTGGCCCATTTAGCGAAACTAAAATGAAGCTGATGGTCAACTCTTGAACCAATTGAACTTTTTGAGGCGTCATACCGAGGTCTTTTCATAAAATTCGATGTAAACTGGTGTGTGAAATGTTCTTGAGAACAATGACGAGCTGATGGATTCTCACACACACTCTCTGACACAGCTTCGATATTTTCGGGTGTAGCCACTGTACGAGCACGCCGACGTATTGGGGCATCAACAATGATTTCATGAACTTTAGCAATAAACTTGCGTATACCGTTCACTGTTGGTCCTTCTTTACGACATTATTTTATACGACACTTTCTTGCAATTTCCAACCAATTGTTTGTGTTTGTTTTGGAAATAAATTTCCAATAAATCCAACATTACTCCAGCGTAAATCGATTCATTACGGTCAGTGGAGATAATATTGTTTCGTTTTAATATTTAAAAAACGTTTCAAATATGAGCTCGTAGATTGCATATAAAATAAAAATAAATCTATGTTTAGTTTTAATTAAAATTCTTTATTGTTCGCACAATACTGTGTGCCACTGTTCACAACTTGATGTAAACAACAACAATTGCTTTGTTTGTTATTCCTCTTTTGCGTAAACAATAACAATTGTTCGACAGATCGTTGTAACGTAGATCTTCAAACCACGATTATTCTTTTCAAACACACAGCGTCTTCACATAAGACTGATTGAACTTTTACTAACTCTGTTGCTTGCTTTGCCTTGCCTTTTATATTGCAACGTAAACAGTCTGATGAATGTTGTTGAAGTCGCATGTTCGTGCCTTTGCCTTCTATAAATCTCTGTAAATGTAAACATCATTGTTTAATTGTTGTTTGTGAATTTATTTTTCATTTATTCTTGTAATGTTTGTTGTTGCATTTTTGTTTACTTATTTATCATGTAGACAAGTTTATTGATTTTGTGGCTTTTGTTTATAATTTTAATTTTAAGCGATGTAAAAGCAAAACACCATTTCCATTTTCATAACAATGTAATGAATTTTGTGACAGAATAGAATCACATAAGTACTGCTAGATTTCAATTTAAATTTAAACCGATAGATGTCTCACCCTATAGCTTCTTGTCAGTGCTAGATACAATGAGTTTTAAAGATCATTTTATCGGGAAAGAGAGGATAGCCTGTGCCTTGTGTACTTAGAGGAATCAGCGAGCTATTGTGCGAGCCAATATTGATGAAATTTGTCATTCTTAATCAAATTAAAGTAATTTCAAGCCACATTCAGGGCATAATTATAACAGCCAGTAGGAATCCATCCTTAAATATCTTCTTCATGTAAACGATCCAGTAAAGTTGTCTATTGATTTGAAATTTGATTTTCAAGCGTATTCTTTTAATTTTAATTTCATTCTACATCTCATACTTAAATTCCATACACGATTTCTATGGAAAAATCACAAACATTATACCGCCTAGCAAAAATTAAAAACACAGGAAAAATTTATTAAAAATTCTGTGGCATTAAATTATTTATCTTTTGAAGGTAAATGGCCATGTAACAAAGCAAATAAGTTGGAAAGAGAGGATAGAAGACTTAAATATCAAAGTAAAGATGTTAAGAGGCCACATCAAATAATGCCTCCGAAACAGAAAAGGAAGACAGAACTACTACGCTCACGTTAGCCAATTTCCATTACGAAAACTAGGAAAAACAAACTGAATTTCAAATTCAGTTTTACTTGCCTTAGAAACCATTACCACAATGACCCAAAAGCCTGAGGCGTATTAGAATTCAGAAAATATTTTGTTTTTGTTTTATCCCCTCCACCAGAGAGAGAGAGAGAGGCACAAGCAGTCTCTTTAAGGTGCTACGAACTGTGTCTTATTGTCAACTAAACTTACATAAAAAAAGCTCTTTTTTGCTTATGTTTTTAAAGCCATTTCTGTTAAGTGTAATGCGTATGGCTTGTGTTGTGTGTGTGCTTCTTCAGCTGTATTTCGTTGATAACGATAACACCGCTGCCCCGCCATTGTAAATAAATAAAAAGAAAGTTTATTAAAAAATAAACTCCAACATTATGTCTAATAAGACAGAGCCATAAACAAATAATGCCGGAGACCAAGATGTCGTCAAAAACAGAACACAACGTGTAATAAAATAAATCAAAAACGAAATGAAAACAGAGAGGTAGAGATAGAGGAATAGAACATTACATACGTGGCATGCCGCTTTAGCAAGAAGAAAAAAAAAAACAAACAAAAATTCTAAAAAGGAAAGTGAAAGTGAAAATAAAATGAAAATGAGGGCGAAAATATTTAAGCCAGACACATACAAAATATTGTAATAAATTTTCTTATGACATATTAGATGTAATCAGTATTATTAATAAATATGAATACGTGTGCGTATGCCTGTGCGTGTGTCTGTGAAGAATATACAAAACATACATTTCATTTACTTAAACACAAGGTTATACAGTACTGGGCAAAAGTTTACCTTCAATTCTAAAAAATAAAACTGCCATAGCAATTGATTTCTGTTTCATGACTGTTTCTCTGAAAATTAGTACAATTTTTATGTACAATTACGTTCCTTGCCTAGTCGTTCTAGGCAGTTCTAGTTTAGAATAGAGTAAGCCCAAGTGACTCACGTTTACATGACTATATTAGCTCTGGGTACTATAAACGTCAAGAGGAAATGGTTTCTCTATTCACACACAGTGTATGTTGTGAGATATTTATTTAAAGGTTCTGGCAATAGACTTTCGGATAGGTTGCCTGGCGACAGCAGTATTTACTGCAGTATTTAGCAGGATGTCATTGTAATATTGAAGCCAGTCAAATGCCAGCTGGGGGAACGGTATTTTAACTGAAAATGTCTTAATATACTTACTGACAGTACCTCCGGGTACTGTACTTGTCTTAATTGAAAAGTACACGTCCTCCAACCTACTTACAGTGTGGTCACACTTAAAACATTTTTGTTTGACCAAAATCAATGATTTTTTGTTTGCCCCTCAAAATTATTTTACTACGACAAATAAATATTTATTGTTTTCGATCAACTATTTGCCAGATGTGACCGTACCTATAGTCATTACAACCCTTCAGTTAGGATTACAACCTAGCTTCTAACATCTCCTACGTTGTATTTTATAAATGCGTAGGTTAGGTTAGAGGACGTGTACTTGTCAATTAAGACAAGTACAGTACCCGGAAGTCGATTTGAGCCATTGTACAACGTCGTAGTTTCTCACACCACTTATGCTGTGTGCGTTAATTTTATGCATGAGTGGTGGGACCTACAGTTTAAAGTCGACTCTAAACGACAGATTTTTGAGATACTTTTTATGGCAATTATATTTAGTCTCAGAGTTTTTGGTGTGAAGGCTGCTGAAAAGAAATCGCCGAGATATATTTTCCTTTTGTTCGAAATGTCTGTGTTTGAACTACGGGCTCGCACCAAATAAGCCAACACACTATCTACTAGACTATGCAGACTTTCAAACTCTTAATTTATTCGTCTTAATTTATATGCCAGGATGATATCAAGTCCATCATGTCGGCAACCTCGACTTTCGTTTACGTCCAAGAAAGTTGGGGATTTCTTTGGTTAATTTAGGATTATTGGAATATAACGCTCATATGGGCTCTAAGACATGTAAAGAATATCAGAAATTGTATTGCTTATGAATTGTGCCAGGTTGTTACAGAGCCCACAATCTTCGACATGCTATATGGCACAAGTATTCCGATTAGCTCAGTTAAACTTGGAAATCTCTGATCGTTTTAAGGGAAGGTTTGACTTCATTAACGGCATAAAAGCCAGCATAAATTGGCTAGATTCTGCAGCACTAATTCGGTTAAGAGGAGGATTAATTCTCTTCTTTCCTTAAATCGCGTGGACGTTAATTTAATTATTGCGGTGTTCATAGGCAAATGCAAAGGCTTGGCATTGCCTCCAGTGATTTCTAAAGGAGCTCTCTATATATCTAAGGGGAAGGAAGGGACTATATTTCACCTCATGTGTCAATGCCCCAATTTTGCTATGTAGAGGCATACGTTTTTGGTTTCTAATGTAATGGCTTCCTTGACTGAACTCTGTAAAATAAAAATTGCTGCAAAAGCAGAATTTCTATCGGAGCCTTGTTAAATTCCTATTGGGACTATTTGATTCTCGCGTTGGATAGCCATATATCGATGCAGTCAAATGGTGTATTATGTGCACAACAAAACGAAATATTAAAAAATATTTCTTTAGAGACCTTACCTCAGCAGATTTATGACAAAAACTCTGAGAGTAAATGAAACTGCCCGAAAGATTTTCTCAAAAATCTGTTGTCCTGAATCGAATATAAACGGTAGGTCCCGTTACGCATTTATGAAATTAACACACACAACAAAAGTGGTGTCAGAAGATAGGTTGTAATCCTGACTGAAGAGTTGTAATGATCAATCATGTATGTATGTATGTATGTAATATCAAGATTGTTGCCCAGGTAGAATTTATTTTGGAGTCGAGTTCCCAATGAGAATATTTGATTTTTGCATTGGATAGACGTGTATGCAAGCAATAAAAGAGAATAGTATGCGCCCTGTTTTTTTAATGATTTCAATATATCGGCGCCTCCGTTCTATAACATTCTAAGTCGAAAAAGTGTGTTTTGAGTTATGATTAGTAGATTTTTCCCTATAAATTTTTCCCTAGAATTTAAAAGTGCAAGAACATTAAAAACGTTCTAAGTACACTTAGAACGTTATAGAATGGAGGCGTCGATATATTGACAGAAGTCCTCGAAACTTCTCCTTTTACGGAGAACATTACTCAAGACTCTGTGTTTATTACAATCATTTGAGCATATCTTTGTAGAGCACAGCCAGTTTTTTTTGTTCTGATACCTGGAAATAATAAGACCTAATCCAGCTTCCATGTTTTTTATTCAATTGAAATCTCCGTCTAAATAAAACCCAATTACTTTATTATTTTCTCTTTCACTGTAACATGTATTACCACAATACAAGTGTTTATTTGCGGATGTATTAGTGATAATACACTAAACAGAGGCAAAATAAAAATAATAAAGAAAAAAACAAACAAACAATATTAAATAATAAGCAAATACCATACATTTAAGCCACATGCATACATATACATAAATCTGTGGTTATGTTTTTACACAAAAACAGCAACACGAACATAATCATTGCTTTTATGCTCTCTCTTGCTTGTTTTTTATATTCACCACCATCACAGTAATAAGCACTACTAAGGCCGTGAGAAATAAATTTAAACAACAACAACAACTGACACACAAAACTCCTAAAACATACACAGGCAGTCACACCAACTTATAAACAATACAGTGATGAAACGAAAAAAATAGACTCCACTTTTCTAAACACAGATTTACTTACACAATAAAAAAAGTAAGCAAAGAGAAAAGAGAGACAGAGAAAGAGAGGCCAAATATACGATTACATTCGTATTGGTGTGTTGGTAGCAAGTGTGTTGGTAGCAAGTGTAATTGTTTAAATGTTTTACGGCTTAACAATGTTTTTCATTTTCTTGTACGTTTTTTTTTGTTTTTGTTTTTTGGTAGGCTAGGTTATGTTAAGCAACAGAGAGAGAGAGAGTAGTGTGTGTGTGTGTGTTGTGTGTGTGTGTGTGTTTTAAAGTAATTCCCAAGTAAGTAGATGAATATGAAATCAACTTCAAGACTTTGAATCTTTGAAGATCTACAACAACAAAATTAAATGACAAACAAGAAAAACTCATTAAAATTTCTGTTCGTTTTTTCTTTTTTTTTTCCTGTATTTCTTTGAAAATGTTTTTAAAAATCTTATTGTTGTTTTATTTGTATTTTACTGGTATACTTGTTTGTTTTTTTCTTTGTACAATATGAAGATGTTTGCATGTATTGTGTGTGTATACAAGAATGTATTTTAAAGACCAAATCATATGGAGCCAGTCAACGTCGAAAATGAGAAAAAAAAATTGTGTTGCTTACGTTCCATTTGTTGGTTTGGCTTCTTTTGACTCGGAAGATAATTAGACATGGAAGATAAACAAGTCAATGTTTTGTTGTTTAAACAACTATAAGGTGGAGTAAGTGTAGACGAGGTACAAAGTACCTTGGTACAGTGGGCATTATTAATGGGAGCTTAACATACATATCTATCAAGTAATGGTTGAAAAGAAGATACGTTAAGCTGACTCTGGATACTCAAGATGAGTCTCTAGTTAATTACACTACATTAATAAGCATTCACAAACAATTTTAATTATTTAGCAGCTCAGGTATTTTGTGTATTTGATACGCCCGGAGTCTGTGTTAGGAACATTGTTTTAAAATTTCAGACAAATCGGTCAAGTAGTTGTTAATAAATCAAAGTCGAAAAAAGTGTTTTCAAGAAAAACGCTTTTAAGTTGCTCTTACCTAAACACATTGCACTATTTTTGCGTTTTTCTCCTTCTTTGTCCATTGTTTGAGTGAAAAAAAAAGATTCCTATTGCTGTGAAGTAACTAAAACCGTGAAAAAAATCATCTGGGAGTGAATAAAATTGCCATGAAAAGTTTCTCAAAAATCTGTCGTTCGAAATCGACTTTAAACTGCAGGTCCTACTACTCATGGATAAATGGTATGAGAAAATAGGTGGTAATTCAAAATGGTGGCGTCAAAATGGGCCGCTATGGTAATGAAAGCTACCACTACGACCTAACCTAACCTAACTCCTTAAGAGAATCAAAATAATTTAGTTGAAGTCGCCGTAGTCTAGTAGGTAGTGTGTTGATTTATTAGACGCAAAAGCCTGGGTTCGAGCCCCAGGGCAGGCATCAAAGACAAAATACAAAAAGAATTTTTTCGGCGACTTCCTCTCAGTAGATTTCTGGCAAAAACTCTGAGAGTAAATAAAAATTGCCATGAAAAGTTTCTCGATAAATAAAAATCTCTCTTTCAGAGTCGACTTTCACTCATGTATAAAATTAACACACACAACATAAGTGGTGTGAGAAACTAGGACGTTGTACAATGGGTCAATTCGACATCCGGGTACTGTTATTGTCTTAATTGACAAGTACACATCCTCCAACCTAACCTAGCCTAGCCTAACCTAAGGAACTTACGGTACAGATTAGAGTGGAATATTCAAAACTCCCTCGGGTATCCAGTGATGTCTTGTGTGATATGTTGGTGTAGGGTGTGCACTTTCGAGTGCTTTTGATTGTTTGTAAATTTTCTTATTCTTTTTTCCTTACACTGCTCGTTAAGCTCTTTATTTTTCTGTCAACAATAACAACAACAACAACAACGCAGATTATAATTGTCTAAAGATTCTGTTTTAATTCGTATTTCGTACATTAATTTTAAAAATTATTTCGTTTTCTTTACTTTTGTTACTTTGCCTTTCTCACTCGCTCTCTCTCTCTCTCTGTTGGTGTCTTACAACAAAAGGGAATGAAAGAACACAACATTATCATGTTGACATTTTCCTGTTGCGTTTCTTCTCATATTCCCACACCCCTTTGTTTATAGTCAATACAACACAATTACGTTTAAATTAAATGACAATGTATTTATAAGAAAAACATTTCACTTGCTTTCTCTCTCTCTCTTTCTCCCTCTGTCTATCTCTCGCTCTCTCTTTTATATTATAAACTTTGACTTAATAATGTCTTTGT
Source organism: Sarcophaga subvicina (assembly GCA_936449025.2). Lineage (NCBI taxonomy): Eukaryota > Metazoa > Arthropoda > Insecta > Diptera > Sarcophagidae > Sarcophaga > Sarcophaga subvicina. The sequence continues at coordinate 88,782,378 of OW388081.2, read as the reverse complement.
TAAATATAAGATTACGTTGTCGTTTCTGTTAAGGTTGTATTAAAAATAATGTTAATTAAAGCATTGTCATGCTACAAACACACTCTCAAACACACTCCCATACATACACTTATACAATACAAGTGTATTTATAATATTGTACGAATATAGGTATTAAAAGCAAAATGAATTACACACACAGCGAGAAATAATGTACATGGGAGAGTATGCACGGGAGAGTGTATATGGAAAGTTGTGTGTTGGAGAGCGTGTGCATGTGGGAGAGCGTGTGCGTGTGCGAGAGTAAACATCATTATTTTATTTTCTTCCTTGTAGTTGTATACAACTTCTTATTATAGACTGTATACCTACATACATATGTATTTGTATTTGTGTTTCCCTTTTATATTCACATATTTATCTCTGTTTCTCTGGTATTTATATGTATTCTTCACCATTTCTTCCTTTTCTTTGTGTGTATTTACAGGGTATGCGTATGTCTGGTGAAAGTTCAGAAATAATGCATCTGACACAATTGGAACGTGAAAGTGCTGGTGCTTATGCCTGTGGTGCCACTAATACAGAAGGGGAGACCAGAAGTTCAAGTATTACACTGAAATTACAATGTAAGTTTATGATGAAGCAGAAGAATACTTTTTTTATTTACTTTACTTTACTCCCAAGCAATATTGTCTAGCAATGAAGGGTATTTGCAAAGATTTATGATGAAATTAAATTAAAAAGAAGATGTGTGCCAGTGTGGCTTATCGATTATTGAAGAATTTTGAAACATTTATTTGCAAAGTTTTCATGTTTATAACCTTGAGCTGGAAGTTTTAAAATCATAGATTTTTTGATGTTCTAACATCCTTAATCAGAAAACCGGATAGAATTTTTTATTTGTCTAAAACAGACTTGATCACTACAAACCTTCATTTTGGATCATGACCATGCTGCTCAAACCACCTATGTTGTGTGTGTTAATTTCTGTGATGAGTGATGGGACCTTTAGTTTAAAGTCGATTCCGAATGACAGATTTTTTTGAGAAATTTTTCTTGGCAATTTTATTTACTGCCGGATTTATTGCCAGAAACCTTCTGAAAAGAAGATTCTGAAGGAAAATCTTTTTATTTTCGTTTTATTTAAAATGTTTGACTTGGGCTATGAACCTTGGCCTCTCGTCTAATAAACCAACGCACTACCTACTAGACAACGGCGACTTCCAAAATAGTTAGCAGAACATAATCGCATGTAAAAAGGCTGTGTGATAATGGACCTGTCATCTGAGGATTTTAAAGAAATTTGAGGATAATGAAGGCTTTAAAAAAGTAGTCAGACCTGTACATATATCATTGCAATGTAGGCATAACAGAAAAATCACTTGACTTAGAAAAAGTGTGGCTGATAATTCAAATTTGTCGATTGTTCTCCCCAAATTGGGCTCGTTAAGGCATATTTTTCTTTTGAATTTACACCTCCGTTGTAACAATTGGGCAATTTAACCTCCGAGTATTGTGCTTGTCTCAATGGCAAGTACACGTCCTCTAACCTACACCATCGTTCATATACAATCTCCTACATGTTCAGGCAGTCTCCGTAGTATATTAGGTAGTGTGTAGGGTTATTAGACGTGAGGCCATGGTTCATTCCCCAGGTCAGACATCTCCAACAAAACGAAATACGAAAATAAAATTACCACGAAAATCTGTCGTTTGAAGTCGACTTTAAACTGTAGGTCCTGCCATTCATGTATAAAATTAACACACACAGCATAAGTGGTATGAGCAATCCTAATTGGAGGGTTGTATGTATGTACCTGTTCAGGTCAGTACGTCCTCAACTTGATCTGCGGGAGACTTTTAAATCATTCGCCATTTCTAGAGAAGTTTGCGATTTTATGGATTTAATCTATATTTAATAGCCGTGACTGGATAGCAGGGAACCAGTAGAAGTTTTAAACGAAAGTCCATGGCCAGAATTCTTTTTTAGTTTTTCGAGTTTGTATCCAAGACCTCGTAAACCTAGCAAACGAAAATGACAAAAATTTTTAATCGATTTCTTTAGTTCTCTTTTGTTTGACTTTATAACTTCCATTTGTATTTTTGTTTGCATTTCTTATTTCACTTAATTCCTGGGTGTAATCTTATAACAATCGCTCATTGTATTTCCCTTAATGCCATCAACTTTAAATTTAACACTGCCATACATGTATTGTATTCGCAGTTTAACTAATTTAAGTTAACAACTAAGTGTTGTTATAAAATCTCTATTGTTTTTGTTTTTGTTTTTTTGTGCATTTAAATCAAATAATTTATAATCATTGTAACAAAGAAGCGTAAAAATAATACCCATGCACTCAGTCATTCATTCATTCGTTCGTTCATTCATCTTTACTCGCAAAGCATATTTTTTTATGGGGGATTTAAAACAATTTAAATTGTCAGCGATGAAATTGCTTAGAAATGATGAATTATTTTGTTATTTTACTCTCTAAGAGAGAGAGAGAGTATGTGGGTGTAAGTTAGCGAACGTGTGTTCATAACATATGTTTTTGTATGGGAGACGACACAATGCAAGTCATAAACACGCACAAAGGGCTCACAATAGACAGAGAAGAGCAGAGAGAGCAAGTGGAACAGAGAATGAAAAATGTATTATAAAACACACACACACAATAGAATTTAAATATTTACACACACATTAAGAATGCTTCATACATTGTACACTCTCTCACACTCTCTCTCCCTATCTCCTCTGTGACTATGTCACATATAACCACTTCTGCATATCCAAACACACATAAACAATGTTTTGAAGCTGATGGCAATGCACTAGAATATATGGGTGGTTTCACATAGCATCGATAAAAAGTCATAATGTAATACTAGGAATATTAACTTGTACTGCGTGTTGGGTGTCTACTCACATACATAATTGGTCAATACAACCCCTCAGTCAGGATTACGACCTAGCTTCTCTCACACACAGCATAAGTGGCGTGAAAATCTAGATCGTAATTTTAATTTTATCCATAAGTGCCAGAACCTACAGTTTAAAGTCGACTCCGAACGACAGATTTTTTTTGAGAAACTTTTTCATGGCAATTTTTATTTATTCTCAGAGTTTTTGCCAGAAATCTGCAGAGAGGAAGTCGTTGAAGAAATACTTTTTGTATTTTGTTTTGATATCTGGCCTGGGGCTCGAGCCCTGGCTTTACGTCTAATAAGCCAACACACTACCTACTAGACTACGGCGACTTCAAAATACAGGACATTATCTCCACTGAACATAAAGATTCACGATTTACGCTTGAGCAGCATTAGGATTTATTGGGCAAACGAGAAACTGCACGATGAAGTCGATTTTGCAAAAAAAAAATCTTTTCGGATGACTCATTTTAATCTCAATAGGTACGTTAATAAGCTCAATTGCCGTATTAAGGGCTCAGAAAACCCACACGTGGTCTTACAGAAACCAATATATTTATTACGAGTGACTGTTTGATGCGGCTTGTGAAGCAGAGGCATCATTGGCCATGAAAAAGTTTCTCAAAATTCTAGCTTTCGGAGTCGACTTTAAACTGTAGGTCCCACCACTCATATAGAAAATTAACACGCACACACTTAACATAAGTGGTGTGAGAAACTGGGTCGTAATCCTGACTGAAGGGTTGTAATGACCAATTATGTATGTAAACATGAACCAATGATTAGTAATGGATTTGGAAAGACCCACATGCGATATGCTGTAACGATTTGATTTGATATGTGCGTGTGTATTATAACACAAGAAAGTAGAAGAAGAAGAAAGAGAAGAAACTGTTTTTTTATATTCCTTATCCATATAAAAAGCTAAAGAATATGAGCATAAATGAAGGAATAGTTGTCGTAAGAAATCATATACAGAGAGCGGGAGGGAGAGAGAGAAAGTGAGAGAGTGAGAACAAGAGAAAGCAATGCAATAAGAATAATAAAAAAAAGACAACGTCAAGAAGAGCAATCGAGCGGAACTTATAATAGTTGTTATCGCTGTTGTTGTTGTTGTTCTCCCCATATACATACACAAGCACACACACATAAACTGAATTTAAGAACTTTATTAATAAAACTTTACAATGCAATACAAAATCATTCGTGCATACTAATACACTCACACACACGCACACGCACACGCAAGCGTATGCTTATTATTATGGTTTCCTGGCGCATAAAGCAATGACAATGCCAGAGTTTATGCAACAAAATACAAAATATTGCAACACAATAAAGTGCGTTGCAACCAACTACTCTTCTTCTTTCGTTTTTTTTTATATGCTCTAGGATTTCTTTTTCACTTTCTTTTTTTTTGGTATTTAAACTTAATGTCTTTGCATTTTCAAGGCAAACGTTTGTGTAACCAAGCAAGATGGGGAAAAAAGGGAAGTAAGCGCAGGAATATGGATTGTGTAACGATGTCATATAATATTTTGTATTCATTGTAAATAATAATAAAAAAAATATTCCAAAGAGATAGAATTTCTTATGCCACTTAAAAAACAAGAAAAAAAGAAAAACGAACGCTCAGCTTAATGTAAGAGTCTCCGCTTAACTACATACATACAGTATACGTATACAGTTTGTTGCTTTGTTTTTTTATATGTTTGCATTTAATAACGTGATCCCTTATGTATTGCATATTCAAGGATACCATACACTCCTCTTACACTCACATACACACCATCAACTCATTTCTTCTACTAGATATCATGCCTGGGGATAATATCTACTATGTGTGTTCATTGTTCATTCTCATTTGCTAAAGCTGTCTTTGGAGTTGTCATTGTCTTGTGTTGCTCTTGCTCTTTTTGTTGTTGTTGTTGTTCTGTATACAATCTTGATAATTTCGCTTTCGGTTTTAAATTCAAAAAAAACTGATTGGAAACTGTATACGAATCAATTACAGATTAGGATTTCTTGCATTGTGATTGCGAAACACAACATGAAAATGAAAATGGCATTGAAAATAAATACAGTAATCCCTCGATTTACGTCGCAGTTGGTTCCAAAAAAAGGCGACGTAAATCAAATGACGATGTAAATTGAAACAACGTTAATCGAGGCGACGTAAATCGAATGATTACTGTACTAACAATATAGGGTGTGCCATCGATTGGTTTGAATAGGAACCATCGATGATTTCGAATCTGGCAATACTTATGTCGTTCTATTCTGCCACAAAATCCTGTATATTATCTCCACTGAACATAATGAATCGATTTACGCTTAAGCAACGTTGGAATTTTTTTGGAAATTGATTTCGAAAGCAAATACAATTGCTGGGAAACTGCAGGAAAATGTCGTACAACATTCGGTCGCAGAGAATGACCAACAGTGAACGTTATATGAAGTTTATTGCTAAAGTTCATGAAATATATTGTTGATGCCCCAATACGTGAGAGTGCTCGTACAGTAGCTACACCCGAAAATATCAAAGCTGTGTGAGAGAGTGTGTGTGAGAATCCATCAGCTCGTCATTGTTCTCAAGAACATTTCACGCACCATTTTACATCGAATTTTATGAAAAAATATCGGTTTCACGCCTTAAAAAGTTCAATTGGTTCAAAAGCTGACCATCAGCTTCATTTTAGTTTCGCTAAATGGGCCAACGAGAAACTGCACGATGATGTTGATTTTGACAAAAAAAAAATCATCTTATCGGATGACGCTTATCTTAATATTGGCGTGTAGGTTAATAAGCAAAATTATCGAATTTGGGGCTTAGAAAACCCATACATGGGCTTACAGAAACCAATGCACCCACTACGAGTGACTGTTAAGAGCGGCTTGTGGAGCGGAGATATCATTGGCCCATATTTCTTTGAAAATGAGGACGGCGCAACCATTACAGTCAATGGAGACATCTATTGCACCATGATAACCAATTTTTTTGTACTCACTCTTCGTGATATTGATGTGAACGATGTTTGGTTTCAACAGGATGGTGTAACTTGCCATACATCTCATGCCACAATCGATTTATTGCGTTTGATGGCCGTTTCATTAACCGAAATGGTGATGCCAGTTGGCTGTCAAGAAACTGAGAAACCTTTGGACTATTTCTTGTGGCAAGCCGTTAAAGAAAAGTTGTATGCCGACAAACGAGAGATAATTAAGCTTTTGAAGGCCAACATTCGTAATGCTATTGCCGAGATATGAACTTATAAACTCCAAAAAGTGCTCTAAAATTTGTTCGATCAAATGAGATACTTTGAGGCCAATTGCGGCAGTTATATGAATGAAATAAAATTCCATTTCTAATCAGAACAAATGTACTTCACGACAAAAAACTATATTTTGCAAAATTTCAAACCATTTTTGTTTGCCACTCTATAGAAAGAAATCAAATAAAACTACACAAACAACAACAACATCTAAAACATTTCAAAATAATCAATCAAAACGTTGTACAAACATGAAAATATTGCACAAGTGAAGAATGAAGAGAACATTATTCACGAAAAGCAATTGATCTGTTGTTCTCCTTTCAATCCTTTGAAGCCATTAAAGTTCTAGAAAATGCTGTCTAACTTGACCTATCGCTTGCTTGTTGATGTGTAACCTAGAGATTCTATTAATCCAGGCTTTAAACTCCTTTTCCTTGAAAGTTTTGCTTTAAGGGACTGTAAACTTTAACCTTTTTTTTGCCTTAATTTCATCCATGTTGCATTACCACCAAAAAAAATTATTTTTTGAAACTAACATGAGCGAACTCCCTTCAAAAAAAAAATAAATAAAAAAAAAATTTAATTTTAGCCTTGGCACCAGCTACATATGTTTCTATTAAATCCCTTGTGTTTGAAAAACAAAAATCTCAACTACAACATGTAATAGAATATGTTTTCTGTTGAAGCAGCAGTACAAAAAAGAACAAGAAGAAGAATAAGAAATAGTAGTTGAATATCATACCATGTAGCGAATGTTGGATGTGAGAATATCATTCTACTCGTATATGGAAATTCATTTTGGATGATAAAAATCTTTGCACATACAAAAGGGATTTCCTGTTATTATATGTACTTGGTATTCATCACTTGTGCGATAAGATTTCTATTTTAATTTTATTGTGTTTTATTTTTTCTTTCTTTTTGATATTTAATCAGAAACGCACCCAGAAGACTAAAAACCGTAATTTAAAGTGAAAAAATTAAATTTAATTCGAACAAAAGAAGTCTTTCGAATCATCTTTTTTTCTGATTTTTTATTGATGATTTATTTATTCAGAAATGATAACTTCATAGCTGCTAATGAATAAGTATCCAAGAGATTTCTTCCGGAATAAATTAACACCATAAAGGTTCGAACTATTTTTTCTGATTAATTGATTGCTGTTCTAGACAAATGCTGCTTGAGTGTACCGTTCACAGCCAGAAGGCCAATACATAACATACGAGTACATAATCGGTCATTGCAACCCTTCAGTCAGGTTTGCGGCCTAGCTTCTCACAAGACTTATGTTGTGCGTATTAGTTTTATATATGACTGGTGGGACTTACAGTTCAAAATCGGCTCCGAACGACAGATTTTTTGACAAATTAAAATTCATAGCAATTTTATTTAACACTAAGAATTTTTACCAGAAATCTGCTGTCGCCGAAGAAATATTTTTTCATACTTCGTTTTGTTGGGGATGTCTGGCTTGTGGTTTAAACCGTGGTCTCACGTCTTAAAGGCCAATACGGTACCTACAAGTGCATGGCGAATTCTATAGTCTAATGCTAGATTCAAACCTCTGCCTTTATACGTAGGCTTTTGCCAAGTATGCTCCTTAAAAATCTTGTTCATATATTGCAGAAAGTTTTCGCCCTACCGGTGTGTGCAAGTTTCCATCCTGGTAAGCTTATCTGCCTTAAATTCCTACTTGTGGTCCCCTCTAATTTTATGGGCTACTCCTGTAATATCTCTTCCAACTCAAACTTTGGTTATTCCTGAAGCCTGATGCATGGCTCAGAAGATTAAACAACATTTTTCAGAAGAGTTATTGTCTCTTTCTATCATATCTTTTATTGAGCATACTTTTTCTTCATGTAACAGAAGGATCTTGGCATCAATAGCGTGAAAGCTCCTCTCCCTGCAAGCTCATCAGCTTGCTCATTGCCGAGAATTGCTAAATGAACTGCATCCTAGCAGAGAGTAACTTTATTTTTGGTATCTATCTGCTTTAGCTCTCCATACTACTTTCGCGTCGTACACATATGAGTCAAATGTTTAAATGACGGACGGAGTGACTGTCTGATAGAATATGACGTGCCCTATCCAAGTTGAATTGAGCACAACTTGTGATGGCATAGACTTAAACTTGAAAGATATTAACGCGTCTCGCCATGTTCTTGAAATATTTTATTCTCTTAAGTCTCTCTTTTAAAAGGGTATGCAAATTTTAGATAACGTCATTCAATTTCGTTCTTCGGCGACTTCCTTTCAGCAGATTTCTGGAAAAATCTCTGAGAATAAATAGAAATTGAAATTTTTCACAAAAATTTGTCGTTCGGAGTCGAATTTAAACTGTAGGTCCTGCCACCCATGTATAAAAATTTACATACATGCATACATAATTGGCCATTACAACACTTCAGTCAGGATTACGGCCTAGCTTCTCACACCACTCATGTTGTGTGTGTTAATTTTATACGTGAGAGGCGGACCTGCAGTTTAACGTCGAGTCCGAACGACAGATTTTTGATAAACTTTTCCATGGCAGGTTTATTTACTCTCAGAGGAAATCGCTGAATATTTTTTTTCATATTTCGTTTTGATGCCTGACCTGGGATACGAACCCGGGCTTTACGTCTAATAAGCCAGCACATTACCTATTAGACTACACTCACAGCATAAGTGGTGTGAGAATCTAAGTAATAATCCTGACTGAAGGGTTGTAATGACCAATCATGTATGTACCAAAAGATGAGTAGAATCGAATCATACTCATAATATCTGATACTTATACGCATTCATGCTTATTTTAAAATCATGGAACCTCTACTCATATTCAAAGTTTGAAGTACTCATCATATTCATACTTAACAACACGTATGATAATGTTGATTTCGACTCTCCTTAACTCAACATATAAAAGAGAATCACAAAATAAGTATGTTTGGCGTACGAACACTAAAATACTTACCGGAAGGTTGTGAGTTTGCTCTGCTTGCTGTTCTGTCTTTTTCGCTTATGTGTCTTTTCTCTTTTGTTGTAAATGCAACAACAACTAAGACTGTACATTTTGATGAATGATCTGCGTGTCACTAGAATCATTTCTAAGTATTATAAGTATTCTTCAAAAATTATGAATCTGTGTGTAGGCTTATGAATCAAACATATTCCGAATGGCATGAGTTTGATGTCAACGTTGTACGCCTACTCATTGCAACCTGTACATATAAATCAACGTTGTAGTGAGTATAAATGAATCGGAGTACATAGTTAAATTTCAATATTGTTGACACAATTTTATTCAAAATTTCATGAGTGCTTATGAGTAGCGAACAAAACCATACATTGTTGATGTCTGGTATGTATGTAATGTGAAGCATCGCATGCCTGTCACCTATAGTACCTCCGTTCGTGGTCGAGTGCCCTGTGAATCTTTATGGGGAACGCTGCTCCTGCATTTATAAACATTGTGCACTCCTTCCTCCCTTCTATAAACTATTTTCCAATATCCTGTACAATTTACAGCATGAGTAGTTTCCATCTTTTGAGGCCTGCTATGTTCTCTTTAAGAGATCCCTTGTTTTTTGATTTCCTTTCATTTGAAGTCTTTAAAAATTCCAAACAAATCTCTTGCCATTTTCTTCTATGAATTGAGTTTTTATTGTTAATAAAACGCTGTTAAAATAATTTGAATATGTGCCGTGAATACAATTTATAATCTCTCTCCCTGCATATGAGCATAACAAATCAGCAACCCACAAAAACATGCTTCAATAATTTCTATTCTACGATTTGGTTTGTTTTGTTGCCTAAGAAATATGCTTTTGAAGGCTGCTACCCTCGCGTTTTTTTTTTTCTTTAAGATTTCCATAAAGATAGAAGAGAGGCAAAATCAACTAATAAAACATGATTTATAGTTTGAGAGAAAAGCGCATTGAAAATTGTACGCTCTCACAAGAAAATTAAATTGAAGATGAAAACCTTTAAGCAAACAGTTTGACAACTAAACAAAGCAAACGACTAACGAAACGTTACAAATAAAAGAAATGTAACACAGGCAGAAAGTAAGAAAAGAGAAGCAAAAGAAAAAACATAAAACCTGGCAAAGGAATAAACAGAAGACAGCAACAAAATTAACAGACAGGCTGACAAACGGATTTCTATAGGAGCGTAACGCATTTCGAAATTTATTCCCATGTTTGGATTCTGTTTCTCCCGCCCCCACCAATATTTCGATTTAAATGCAAAATAGGGAAATGAAAGAAAAGCAAGAAGAAGAAGAAAATTAAGAAGAGCTGGGAAAAATCAAAGCAAATCGAAGGTCGTGAAAACAACATGAAATCTTAACAATTTTGAGCCCAAAACTGCCATGCATTAATCAAGGCACAAATCGCTTCTGTTAAGTCAAGGAGTTATATGCCGTTTCTAAGAGGATTTCAACAATAAACCATTCGAACTACACATACATACATACACATACATATGTAAGCATACACATACTAGCTTAACTACATGTTTACATGTTTATAGTCCGTCTCTTCCCCTATATGGTGCTGGCCTTTATGAGAACACTCACATATGTTTGCCATTTAATACAAAAGCTTATGAAAGCATAAGTGCGAGTGTGTGTGTGTGCATGCGTGTGTATTTGTTCAATTTTCTAATTTGAATGAAATCGATAAAAGCAACGATGAAAGCGATAACGCGTTTAAGTAAATCGAAAAATGTGAAATGAATCTAGAAATCTGAAAGCCGTTTTGCAAACATCAACAATAAAGCAACGCAAAAATAATTTCTTTCTTTTCTTTTCATTTCATTTCTTTCAGCATTGTTTTCTTACTTTTGCTATTTGCTGTTGCTGTTTGCCGTTGCCTTTCATTTAAATTTATCGCTTAAGCTGCTGTTGCTAGTGTTTCTTGGCTTTCATACGCATACACATACGCTAAGCAAGAGAATGCGACAAATCTTAACAAAACAAAGAATTTTTTTGGCATTTTTTCTTCGCATTTGAAATTGAAATCCTGTTGTTTGATAAGGATATCTTTGTGTTGTTGAATTTTTCCAAAATGGTATTATTTTACGAACGCCTGATGAATATTCGCAAAGAAAAGATAAGAAATGGAAATAGGAATCAAAGGAAATTGTTGAGAAATATTGAAAATGGAACTGATTCTTAAAGGCATTTGTCAAGAAAATTTGGCAAAGTCCAGCCTGTCTAATACAGCAAACTGTTTACAAATGAAAGAAAAAAAACACATTTATTCATAGTAAGTCCTTAGTAAGCCGTTCTAATGTTATCCAAATTGCAGAACTCTGTTTATAACTTGATGTGAACAACAACAATTGCTTTGTTTGTTATTTTTCTTTGCACTCTTTTGCGTAAACTATAACGATTATTCGACAGATCTTTGTAACGGAGATCTTCAAACCACGATTACTCTCTTCAAACACACCGCGTCTTCACACAAGACTGACAGAACTTTTACTAACTCCGTTGCCTGCTTTGCCTTGCCTTTTATATGCCAACGTAAACAGTCTGATGAATGTTCTTGAGGGCGAATGTTCGTGGCTTCGCCTTCTCGAGATCTCTTTAAATGTAAACATCGTTGTTTCATTATTATTGTTTGTATATTTTGTTTACATTTATTCTTGCAGTATTCATAGCTGCCAGATAAATGAGGCATCAAATCGTCAAATATTTGAGAAAAAAATCGCCAGAAAAATTATTAATTAATTTTTAAGGATTAAAGAATCTATCCCAGTGTTGTTTATTGCCACATAAAGGCAGCAATAATATTGCATCATCTTAATCTACGGTTGGTGTAAATATTTAGGAGTCAGAAGCTCTTGATTACTGAGCATGAAAATCCAGTATAATGTTGGCTTCACCCGACATATTTCCTTCAGTTCCTTCTCAAGATCTTATAATCTGATGTTACTATTTACGCCATTTATAACCGACCGTGACTGGAATACAACACTCATGTATGGGTCGGTGCCTCAACGTCTATTTTGAGGTTTCACGATCGTGTACAGGAGAGGCCGTAGTAGCTCGTTAATGACTGTAGTGTATCCAACGCCATTGAATCATTGGAGCATCGTTGCAATGAGGTTGGTGTTGCACTGTTCTATCGCTTCGACAAAAGAATTTTGCTCCAGCAAAGTAAGAGGACTGTTCCCGAAAATCATATATTTCTACGTAACGCTCGTCTTTGTCGGCCACCACTTCCGTATGTGGTCAATTGCTCAATGGATCGCACACTGCATTACAGTAAAAATACGTTTTTTAGTCAGACTATTCGTATGTGGAATTCATTCCCTGCATAGGTCTTTCCTGGTACTTATGGTATAAATATACACAAGCCTAGTGTCCATAAACACTGTTCTCTTTTTCCTTCTTCACATAACATATTTTTATAGTTCCAAACACAATGCCATCGATCCCCTGAGTGTTGATCGTACGAAACAAAATAACGGCGCTTGCCTTTGTTCTTCCGATGGTAATATTAACAGCTATACTCGAATTTTTAAAATAGTCTGCAGCGACAAATTATAAATTATTCTAAACTACGAGGTTATTAGCAGTTGTAATTTTTTGGCTTTTAAGCGGATAAAAAGTAATATAATACAGAAAAGTCATCACAGGTATTCGAAAGTAACTTAAAAACACAATACTTTACTCCTTATTTTAACTAACTAGCATAAATTTCCAATAGTAACAATTGCAATGTATATACAAAGCTTAAAGTGGCTTTTAATATACTAAAGTAGAGAATATGATGTAAATTTTTAATTCTTAAAAATCGTCAAAATAAGGGCATAAATCCGCGGCAGCCATATAAATGAAATAAAAATCCATTTCCAACCGGAGCAGTTGTAGTTCACAGCAAAACAATAAATTTATCAAAATAACAAAATATTTTTGTTTTATTACATTTTTAAATTTAAACTTTTATATCGCCAACCTACATATTACATTTATTCACATTATTCTCATATCCAATACAATGTAAAATTCATAATACAGAGAACATATGTGACGTATGAGTTATATTTAATTCCATTAATTTCATACATGACAAAATGGAAGTTTTTTTTATTGCATACTTTGCAGGGTAACTATTCTAGTACATGTAATATGATGCGTATGAGTAATATATTTCAAATACAATTAAAAATAATGTATACCCCATAAAGTTGGAATTAAGTTACTTGATTTTTCTATTCTATGCAATTCTAGGCTATATTCTAGTAGGTAATACATCATGACCTGTATCTTTATAGTCTGTATGTTGAACATCTTCACAACAAGAAAAAATTAATTTTTGGCAAAATTTCAAACCGTTTTTGTTTTATTGCATTTTTAAATTGTATTTTAATTGGCCCAGCGGGTCTAATGATCTCATGTCAGAAGACATCTTCCAATCTAATGAATATTCATTCACAAAGCTGTAAAATCTCATTTCCAAACGCTTCCTATTTAGCTTAAACAAAGGAAAGTGTGTGTTGGATATCAGTGATATTTTTCATTAATTTGAAATAGCAATTCTGTGTGGAATATATGGTACTAAAGTAAAGAATATGACGTAAATTTTTAATTTCTAAAAAATCGTCAAAATAAGGGACATAAATCGTCAAATCGTCAATATGATATTTTCGGAGCTCAAAATCGTCAAAATGACGATAAATCGTCAAATCTGGCAGCTATGGCAGTGTTTGTTGGTATATTTTTGTTTACTTGTTTATCATGTAAATAAGTTCTATGTTTTTGTAGCTTTTGTTTACAATTTTAATGTTGAATGATGTAATATCAACGCACCATTTCTATTTTCGTAATAATGTTCAGCCGACCTATCTTAAAGAAATGTTGTCTTCATATATAGTAGCCAGTCAGAATCGAGAAGATAGTCTCAGAATATTTACGGATAGTTTGATGTAATGCTCAATGCTCAACTTTTATAATGTATTTGCTGTCAGACTCATTAGTTGTTTATCGACAGAACCTCTGTTTTTTTTGTAAGCCTTTTTAGGGATGAAGTGTGAATCAGAAATCAGCAATGAATCGTTGCTTTCGCTACTCATAAGCACCCATGAAATTTTGAGTATGAGTGAGTCAATAATATTGAAATTTAACTATGTACTCTGATTCATTCATACTCACTACAACGTTGATTTATAACTACAGGTTGCAATGAGTATGCGTACAACGTTGACATCAAACTCATACCATCCGAAATGTGTTTGATTCATAAGCCAACTCATTCAGATTCATAACTTTAGAAAAATACTTATAATACTTAGAAATGATTCGATTGACTCAAGTCATTCATCAAAATTTACTGCCTTAGTTGTTGCTGCATTTACAACAAAAGAAAAAAGACCGAACAGCAAGAAGAGCAAACACACAACCATTTAGTGAGTATTTTAGTGTTCGTAAGCGATTCATACTTATTTTATGCTTCGTGTATATGTTTAGTTATGGAGAGTCGCAATCAACACCATCATACGTGTTGTTAAGTATGAATATGATGAGTACTTCAAAATTTGAATATAAGTAGAGGTTCCATGATATTAAAATAAGCATGAATGCGTATAAGAGTCTGAAATTATGAGTATGATTCGATTCTACTCATCTTTTTGAATACTCATTGTAAATCTCTGGTATAAACGATGAAGGTGGCTAGATAGCCTACTAAATAAGCGACCGATATCGTTGAAGTATGGAAATGCAACGTGTTTATGATACAGATGCCAGAATACTATAACAAAATAGTTCTACTTAATTTTATGCAACTTGATGGAGCGTGGATTGAAACCTGTAGTCAATAAACTTATAAAACAGCGTTGAATGGTTGGCATTATTGCAAACATTATTGCTAACATAATAAAATCTAAAGCCGCACACATATTGTTTGTGTCAAAACCTATGCAATAAAAAATGGCAATTACATGGGCAACCACAAAATGTGGCAACAAAAGCAGTGTCAATTACAAGTGCAGCACTTGAATGCCAAATTGAAATGAAAGCCAACAAGAAGTATCAACTATTTTTTGGTTGGAATTTATCGTTTTTTATAACTGAATTTTAATTAAACACACATGCAAATAGTTGCGGTTCATTAATCTCTAAAATGCGCAGCAATAAAAACAAAAACAAAAAAGGAAAGGAAAGGAAATTTAATTAAAAATCAAAAAAGAAAAGAACAACAGAAATAAATTCATGAACTAAACAAACAAAAAAAAACGTAAATTAATGAATAGCATAGGAAAACGTAAATATTTTTGCAAATTTCACAAGCATATTGGCTTGAAATAAATAGCAAATTGGGAGAGAGAGAGAGAGAGTTTTAATTTGTTGTAGAGTGTGTGTGCATAATTTCATTTTAAATTTTCATTTCTTTTTTTTTTTTTGGTGTATGAGAGCGTATGATTGATATTATTTTGTAGACAAACAAATATATTCCACATACGCCTTAATAGTTTATGGGATGAGGAAATGGAAAATGGGATACGTTTGGATTTTGATTTATTTGTATTTGTTGTTTTTTTTTTATTGCTACAACAAAACCGTAAAAAATAAAACGAAATTGTTGACAATCTTCAATTTGTTGAAGTAATTGAATAATAAATACGAATTTATTTGATATTTATGCCTTGAGTAATACTACCATCCCTACTAATGATGATGATGATGATGATGATTGTGATTGTGATGATGTCCTTGGCACATTTTTCTTTTACTGCTCCTGGGAATTTTCAATTGATATTTTAAACGAAAGCCGCTATAAAAAAGGAGAAAAGAAAAATAAAGGAAATATGATTTTTCATTGCTTTCTAAGTTGGCGTAAATAAATGAAAAACCATGAGAGCGGGAGTAACAGAAGAAAACGAAGAATGTTGAAAACTTTTAGAAAAACTAATAGAATTTAAACAGTTTTATACAGACAGAGGGAAAGAGTGAAAGTGAGAGAGAGAGAGAGAGAGAGAGTGTGGGGAGCTTTATAATAACAATAAAACAAAACAAAAAAAAACTACTATTAAATTCCCAGACAAAAAACATAAGCAAACTTGAAATAATATTTTTATTATAAAATGTTTTTCATTTTTCTTTTTTTTTTTTCTTATTCATTCATTTTTTATATTTCTTATTACATTATTGGGTGTATAATTTGAAAATTGTGGAATTGTTTACAAACCATTGTGACGCCCTTTCTAAGCCATGCTTCAAAGTGAAAGACAGCAGACATTTTTTTATACATAGTTAGCGCTGTTAATCAGAGGTGCACCATCTCTCCAGTACTGTTGCTAACTCTACGTGTTACTGCTGTCAGTTAACCCAACTCAAAATACTAGACGTAGTGTTATGCGAATATTTCATGAATTTTACTATGCGCTGATATTTGCTTAAATATCACATTTGTTTGAAGGTTTACTGAATAAACTTATTAGGCTTTATGGCAATGCACAAAGAGTTGAACGGAAATTAAACATTACGAAAGCAAAACCAATAGCAATTGAAATAAAACAACTTCCTGCTTTAGTCCTAATTGGGGAGACAATTGAAGACCTGGATCTGTTGTCATTAATCTTCTCGAAATATGAAAAAAGCTCTCATATATGGGCTGTGCCTCAAAGTCTATTTTGAGGCTTCTCGATCGCGTACAGAAGAGGGCGTAGATGCTCATTAATGACAATAGAGCAATGATCTATCACAACTGCAATGGATTGTATGCGACTGAAATAAGGGGACTTGTTCCCGAAAGGTGGCCACCGTAGTTTAGTAGGTAGTGTGTTGGCTTATTTGAATGAAATATACAAAAATATTTCTGCGGCTATTGCCTATCAGCAGGTTTCCAGCAATATCTCTGAGAGTAAAAAATTGCAATGAAAAATCTGTCGTTCGAAGTCGACTGTAAACTGTAGGTCCCGCCACTCACGTATAAAATTAACACACACAAAATGCTTGGTGTGAGAGGCTAGGTCGTAATCCTGACTGAAGAGCTGTAATGAACAATTATGTATGATTATGGGTCGGTGCCTGTGTGGTCTGTGTTTCACTCTTCTATCGCTACTACAACCTATTTTACTTGATTGAAATAAGAAGACTTGTTCCTGAAAATCTTTTATTCTTACGTAGCACTCGTTTTTCTAGCAGAACACAAACGTTTGTGGTCGATTGGCCATTGAGTCGCACACAGCATTACAGGCAGAATTTTTTCCTTAACCGGACTATCCGTAAGTGGAACTAATTTCTACACATTTCAGGTGTTCGATAACTAACATTTTCTATAGAAAAGTGTTCGATAACCAACATTTTCTATAGAAAAGTGTGCGATAACAAGCATTTTCTATAGAAAAGTGTTCGATAACAAGCATTTTCTGTGGAAAAGTGTTCGATGACAAACATTTTCTGTAAAAAAGTGTTCGATAATAAAAGTTTTCAATAGAAAAGTGTTCGATAACAAACGTTTGGAATAGAAGAGTGTTCGATAACAAACATTTTCTATAGATAAGCGTTTGAGAACAAAAATTTTCTATAGAAAAATGTTCGATAACAAACATTTTCTACATAAAAGTGTTCGATAACAAAAATTTTCTGTGGAAAAGTGTTCGATAACAAATATTTTCTATAGAAAAGTGTTCGATAACAAACATTTTCTATAGAAAAGTGTTCGACAACAAACATTTTCTATGGAAAACTGTTCGATAACAAACGTTTGCAATAGAAAAGTGGTCGATAACAAACGTTTTAATAGAAAAGTGTTCTATAACAAACATCTTCTATAGAAAAGTGTTCGATAACAAACATTTTCTATAGAAAAGTTTTCGATAACAGACATTTTCTATCGAAAAGTGAAAACGTTTGCAATAGAAAAGTGTTCGATAACAAACGTTTTCAATAGAAGAGTGTTCGATAACAAACATTTTCTATAGAAAAGTTTTTGATAACAAACATTTTCATTCGAATATAAACATTTTGTTCGATAATAAACATTTTCTGTAGAAAAGTGTTCGATAACACTGTCCTTCATTCAGTAATCTATTTTCATGATGCACATGAGCACTTCTGCAACGCTGCCAATCTCTTCTTCTATCTTTATAATTTTGCAAAATTTTTCGAGTCATGTAAGGTGTTCACTGCTAGTTTATGGTGCCTTTGCTATAAAGAAACCTCTTCCTAAGGATTCGTAAAGAGAATCAGGATATTCTATCAACGATCAGCAGTGGCCTACATCCAGACATATGTAGAGTCAGTCCTTCTTTTTTTCATGATAAACTGGGCATATTTCATTTCTTTTGAAATATTTTCTTTGCCGCATAGTATTTCAATTTATGATCTCATCATTTTTGGCTTAGCCCAGAGGGAACCATCATTTATGCAAGGCAGAAGCTATATCCATCATGTTGAAATCAAATGGAATAAGCCGCTAAAAACAATCCATTGACTGGAGAACAAGAAATCTCGTTAATTAAATCTTTTTTAAATGACTAAATATTTAAAATAAATATTACGTGCTAATGCTTTAAAATCCCATTTAAGTTATTAAAGCCACAAACCAATCTCTACATAATCTCTGAGCCAGTAGTTCAACACCCAATATTTTATTGTTTTATTTACGTTGTGATTTCCTGTCCTCATGCGTACTTATAGTATGTATTTATGATATCCTTTATAAATAAAAATGACTGTGTGTGTATGTGTGTGTGTGTGTGCTTGTATTGCTGTTTATCTTCCTTTAAAAAATACATTCATTTGTAAATTTATTGACACGCTCTTATTATTGTTTGTGTCTCCTTCTATGCACTGCGACTTTTTTTCTCTCTTTTTTCCTTGGCCTTAAATAGGAATTCTAAAGAATAATTTTAAAATAAATTTTATTTCTTTATTTCTTTATTTTTAAAGAAAAGCAGGAGAGAAAAATAAAAAAAGTAAAGTAAACATAAAAATCCATCGTATAACGCTTCTGCATGATATACTTGATATCCTGAAATTTTTCATGAATATTTAATGGTTGACACAGGCAAAAACCAGCATAACAACAGCAACAGCAACAACAACACAACAGCAATCCTCCATGCTGCCTCTTTCGTTTGGAAAAGAAAAATGAAAAGAAAAAAAAAAAACAAGAGAAAATGATTTTAAAAAAGAAAGACGATGAATATAACGGCACGGTCCAATATATATTTTTGAAGTGTGAGAACAGGCGCTATTTTTATATGCGAAACAGAATAATAATTTTCGTTCGTTTTCATTTTCATTTCCATTCACATTTATTTTCACATTTTTTTTTTTCTTTTTTATTTCTCCATTTGGTTTCGGTTATTGAAACAAATGGCAAATATAAGAATAATATGAGGAAAGGAAGAAAGAAAGACCAATTCCGCGTATTCATCTACATGAAGAGGAGGTTTCAGGCTTCAATAATTTTTTTGTTTTCGGAAGAATGATTCCACATGGCCAAGATGGCTTTCAAATGTTGGGTCATAAATTTAGTCAATTTTTGAAAAGCCACAATTTGAAGGTTTAGGAAGCTTTATCAAGGCAATTTTATTGACTTAAAACTCTTGATGGTAGACAGAGAGGGGAGTTGATCTACAGAAATTTTTTCAACTATCCTCATAGACACGGTCTTCAATGTAACACCATCGACTAAGAGTAACGTCTTTAAATTGATTGATTTTGGCCAAATCGTTGACTGTTAAAAAAAACTTCTCAAAGAATGAAACCAATGTCAGTTGAGTTAAGTTGTTTATGGTAGCGTACCACATGCCATTCTCTCCAAATATGCAATTACAGGCCTATCCACCTGTAGACAATAATACGCACCACCAAACAGTTACTTTTTCCACATGCCAATTGCTTTAGCATTCTTTTGGTCGCGAAAGTCTAGTGAGTCAACAAATAGTGAAAAAATCCGGAGAGTTGAAGTCTAAGTAAAACCTCTGTATGTAAACAATGCCTTGACAATGCTTCTCAAATCAGTTGTTCACATAAAGTGTAGGTTTAGCAACTCATGTAGATTAATACACACAAAACTGTGAAGTGTGAGAAACTACGTCACAACTTTGACTAAAGCCTATAAGTAGCCAATAACATAGCGTAAAGGCTTTTCTACATTGAATTTTGTGTTTTTCGAGCCTTATGTGAGTTTGATAGAGTTTATCGCTGAAGAAAATTTTCTTTGATAAGCCAGCCTTTTTGCTGTAACACCCAATCGGCAGATCCACACCTTTGTGAATAGACAACCGAATTTAATTGTCGCATGAGTTGCGTGTTTTTGTGAAAGGAAGTGCAAATTCGAATGCAAAAGATGCTTTAAGTACCCTCAAGAGCGTCTCAATTGCTGAGAATGCCTTGGCAACGATATACAGTCAAAGGAAGAAGTCTATAGACACTACTCTATGAATACTTTTTCCCGCCGGAGTTTTCCTGGTTAATTTACAATATAAATAACGTAGAAGTGATTGGGAAAAAAATATTTAAATTAGCGGGATAACGGCTACATACAGTGGTGTATGTATGATAAGATCGGTAAAATCTGTGCTTTATAAAATCTCCGCTGGAAGGTGTCCAAATGATGAAGTTCTCAGAAGTATGATGGCAGAAGTCGAGAACATCATAAACTCTCGACCACTTACATACATACCCATTGAATGCGAAAATATGGAGGACCTAACTCCAAATCATTTCTTGTTGGGTACCTCTAGCGGATTAAAACCATTAGCAATGTATGAAGATTCAGGCGTTGTGTTGAGACAATCCTACCTAGCATCTCAATTATTTGCGGACGAATTTTGAAAGAGGTGGTTGACAGAATTTCTACCAACACTTACTTGTCGTTCAAAATGGCATAATAGAGTTAAATCATTAGAAGTTGGGGTCCTTGTGATTGTGGTTGACCCTATGAACCCAAGAAACGTTTGGCCTCGAGGAAAAGTCATCCATGTCTCTAAAGCTGATGATGGACAAGTAAGAAGAGCTACAGTTCTAACAAAATGTGGAATACTCGAGAGGCCTGTAGTAAAGCTAGCGCTCTAGGATGTGGCTCAGAGACAAGAGTAAGTCTTCGAAGACTTCTCGTCTTACTGAGGTGGGGTGTTACCGCCATTGTCAACGTAATATATACAATAATTTTTCTAAGTGTAGACTTGTACTAAAATATGTATTATTATGGTGTATGTCGACTTTTGCCTTTGACTGTATTCTTTCAATTTTAAAGCCTACTTTCACACGGCTCAAACTCAACGGTTTTGATAACATTTTTAATGTAAAACTGCCCTGTTGTATTTCGCAAGGCAAATAATACCAAAATGTAGTCCGTTTATGAGTTTACTTTTACAGGCAAATAACAACTACAAGCACCATTCATTCAGTCATTCATACATATTAATAACAGCAATAACAACAACAATACTACCGAAGAAAACTTTCAGAAAGTTGCTTGGCATTATGAAAATACTTACTCCTACACATACACACACACACACCCTTACTTAAGGAAAATAAGGAACAAGGAAATCGGAAATGAGTGCGATATGAACAATAAAAATAACCAAAGAAAAAACGAAAACAAAAAGGAAAACCAAGTAAAAGAAACGGTAAAAGGAAATCAACTAAAGACAAACAAATGTTCTGCTTTTATTTAAAATTCTTCTTTCTTTTTTCTTAATTTTTTTTTTATTCCTTTTTTTATTTTTTTATTTTTCAATTGTCGTTTTATTTTTTTGCTGTGTCCTCTCTCTCTCTCCCTTTTTCGCTCTTCCTTTTGCCTGATGATACACTGCATTATGGTTATTGTTTAAAGTACATACATACGTACCATACCGTACCGTATGTATATACATGTGTTGAAGAGTACCGGAACGTGTGTATAAGTATTCGTATTTGTATTTGTATTGATAATGGTAGTGGTTTATTATGACAAAAAGAAGTCATAAAATAATACAAATTTGAATTCATTCATTCATTGATTGTTTTCCTTTTTCTTTTTCTTTCTGTTTTTTCATGCTTCATGCTTCCCACTTCATTTTCATCTGCATCTCCATCTACTATTTCATATGGATGTGCTCCATTATTTTACTTTTTTTATGATTATTTGCTTCCCCCATATATGTTTGTATGTATGTGATAGAGAGTGGGGAGGGAGGGGGGGAAAGTGGGAATACTTATAAATTGCTAGCTTTGTGGGTCTTGATATGTGGGGGAGTGTATGCGTATGTGTTTTTGTATTTTTTTTAAGGATTTTTCATTCATTTATTCGTTTGATTGTTTATTTGTTTGTTTGTTTGTATTATTTTGTTAGTACTACACTCTCTTCCTATTTTACTCTCTTCCTCCTCCTCTTCCTCTCTCTTTAACTAAGTGATTGAACATGTGTGCATGTGTGCATGTGTGTGTGCGAATATTGACGCCATCTATTGTTATGATTAAAGAAAACAAAAAAGCGACGACGAAAAGAATCCAAAACCAATGACTAGTCCACACACACACTCATATAGAAATATTGTCATGAAATTAAATTGCTTCAATTGTTTTTTATTGTTTATTTCAGTGTGTATGTATGTTTGTATTGGTGTTGCTGCTACTGTGCCAAAAAACAAAGTCAAATATTTGTTAAATTGTTTTCGATTAAGAATAGCGAAAAAATGTTGTTGTTGTTGTTGTTGTTGTTGTTGTTGTTTCTTTATTGACCTTGATTAAGTTGTATTATTTTGTGATTGTATGCGAAAGCATTTGGTTTCGTATTAGTATTGGTGTTGGTAGCATGGTAAACATTTTCTCTCTCGAAATACATTTAATTTCTTTGATTATTACGGTTAGTTTCCATTGGTTTAAGTTGTTCTTCTCGTTGTTGTTTTTTGTATAAAAACAAATATGAAATGAAAGTTTAATTGTTGGCCAAAACCATCGTGTTATGAATTGTTTGTGCAATTTTAATTGGTGGACAATTGTTTTTAATATTTAGGTTACCGGAGCATACACGAATTAAATTCAGTTTTAATTGGATATGCAAAAATGTGTGGGATTCAGAGACAAAATTAAAATAACAATTTAAAAAATAAATAATTATATTGTACCCTACAAGGTATAGTTATCTTATACGAATAAAACCTAGTCTAGACCACGTTCTAGTTTGTTGACCTTTTAGAAGTGAGGTCACGGTTCAAACCCAATATCAAACATCTCGAACGAAACGAAATGAAAAAAAATATTTCTTCGGAGATTTCCTCTCAGCAGTCATTAAAAGCTTTTCAATTCTGTTGCTCAGAGTTTACATTAAACTGCCCCGTTACTCGTGCATAAAATTAACACACACTACATCGGCAGACGCCATTGTCAAACTTCAGGTCAGACATCTCCAACTAAACATGAAAAAAATATTTCTTCCGTGACTTCCTCTCAGCAGACTTCAGGCTAAAATTCTGAGAGTAAAATAACATTTGCAATGAAATAGCTGCTCAAACAACTGTCATTCGAAGTCGATTTAAAACTGAAGGTTCCGCCACTCATCTCTGAAATTAACAAACACAACATGGGTGGTGTGAAAAGCTAGGTTGTAATCCTGGCTAAAGGATTATAATGAACCAATTAAGTAAGTAAGTAAGGCTTATGTTTCGTTGCCTCTTAGCTTATTTAGAAACTTCTTGACGGCGTTCATGAAGGGAAGGTGTTCATTAATGACGGTTGAGTATCCAACCAAATTGATTTTTTGGAACAAGCTTGATATGTAAATGGTGTTGTTTCACTATTCTACCGATAATATAACGTAATTTACTGTAGGGATATAAAGAATTTGTTCTTAGAAATCAGGCAATGCTTGTCGATTAATTCGCCGGTGAAAAGCTCAGTGCCTTGGAAGGAAATTTCGTTCTTAAGCTTAAGCTACATTATCTGTACGTACAACGCTCTACATTCAGAAGATTTTCTAGTTTAAACACTGTCTTTAGGCTAACACAATGCAATAACGTATGAAAAGGGCGTAATGGGTGAATCCAACGGAGAGCACTGATAAGATGGTGAGGAGTCGGTGAGTTCACAGAAGCGAATGGAACTTCTGTTTGTACCAATAGTTGGGGCAGTTGTGAGACATCTTCTGTATTAAAATTGGCCTTTTGAGGAGATGTGTGAATTCAATGGACGTTGATTTCACCCATTAAACTAAACAAAGAAGATATCTCATAACTGCCTAGCTAGAGGCACAGACTCTGCATTCGCCTCTGTGAACTCACCGAGTCTTAACGGGTGTCGGAAACTTTAACTAGAGGCCACCACGTGGTAGTTTGTGACTTGAGAATTTTTGTCTTTCTCTTTGGCTCCTACATTTACTTACTTATTGAATTGGTCATTACAGACCCTTTTTTCAGGATTACAATCTAGCTTCTGATACCACTGATGTTGTGTGTGTTAATTTTTGTACATGAGCATCGGGGCCTACAGTTTAACGACGACTCTGAACCACAGATCTTTTAAGAAACAATTTCATAGCAATTTTATTTACTCTCAGTGTGCCCTCTTTACTCCGTATGCCCTCTTACGTATCTACTTACATACGAGTACATACATACATACATAATTGGTCATTACAACCCTTAAATCAGGATTACGACCTAGCTAGTGATGTGGAATCACTTATATTGTGTGTCTTAATTTTTATACATAAGTGGTGGGACCTAGAGTTTAAAGTCGACTCCCAACGAAAGATTTTTTAATAGCATTTTCATTTACTTCATTATTTTGCCAGAAATCTGCTGCTGAGAGAAAGTTGCTGAAGAAATATTTTTTCATATTTAGTATAAGATGTCTGACCTGGAGTTTGAACCGTGGCCTCATGCCTAATAATCCAACACACTACCTACTAGACTACGGCATCTACCAATGTGGTGTGTGTTAATTTTATCCATGAGTGGCGGAACAGTTTAACGTCGCCTTGGAGCAACTGAAGCTTTACAGGACTACTGAGAGGAAATCACAGAAGAAATATTTTTTCACATTTCGTTTCATTCGAGATGTTTAATCTTGGGTTTGAATCGTAAACTCAAGTCTAATAAGTCAGCGTACTACTTATTTGACTACGTTCGTTGCATTTTAAATTTGTAAATTGTATTCTTATGAGAGTTGTGGACTTCCAATCAAGTTTTCAATTGGAAAATAAAATCAATTTACAACAGACTTAAACGGGTGTGGCATACAGTGGTGGCTTTATAATTAGAAACGACTTAGCAACATGAATGTTTGTTAATTTGTTTTACAGTTTTCACTGTGTACCTGGGAACAAAGGCTTTGTTTGGAGGACGTCTTACATACGTTTTTCCATCAGATTGGGACAAATTAAACTTAAATTCCAGAGAACTCTGTTCCAGAAACATCGTTTCTGATTATAAGGCCACCACTGTATATTCATGAAATCCATTTCTGTTATAATTTGTAGTTCTAACTATTTTCCTCTGTTGGCATTAACACGTAATCAATATCCAATTGCCGCCCTTTCTTGTGAACACTTGGACTATGAATTACAATTCAAAATGCATTCATCATTTGATAAGAACTCATAAAACTAAGTTGACTACCAATACTTTTGTTTTATTTTTCTCCTCGCATTAAATTTATTGAATTTCGAAAACATTTTCAATATTTTGCACATGTTTTGTAAGAGAAAATATAGAAAAAAATCTCCTCAAGGATTGCTTTTTATGGCAGTTTTATAGTTTTTAACACTTTTTTAAAACAATTCTTTTATGTTTCTTTTACATTTTTCAGGTTTTTTTTATTTGGGAAATGAAACTTATAACGGCACTTTAATGTATTTTCTTTAACAACAACTGCAAACATTATTAGAATTTTCTTCTTCTCTTATTTTTTTATTTTTGGTGAAAATTCATATAAAATCTGAAGAAAAACAAAGTTTTCCATAAGCAACCATAGTTGGCAATCACCTTGGCAACCAAAAAAACATAAAGAAAAAATACCTCTTGTAATAGAATGAAAAACGAAAATTATTTTTGGTAAACAATCTTTAGGGCAACAAGTGTACATATTTATTGGAAAACTCCAATAATTTCTTCATATTTTATAGTTTTTCAACCAAAAATAATACAAACAAAAAAAGGATTTTCCGAACTGGAAAATAAAGTTTTTTGAAAATATTTTTTAATATTCGGAAAATATTAAATGAAAACAGAAAGAAGTTTTTCTCCAAAAAAAAAAAAAATTAAGTGGGTTTTCATGTTGCTGCAGAAAATATGAAAATTTGGAAAATTTTAAACGAAATTAAAAAAAAACTATTGAAAAACTAATGAAATAAAATAGTGTGCTCTCCGGAAATGGTTATTTCATCAAAAATCTCTGCACAATTGTTTTCCTAAGGATTCTTCTTTAAAAAAAATTCTTTTTTTTATTTATTTTTTTTTATTAAAAGTTCCTCAACATACACCTGAATTTGAAATGAGTTTCTTGTGTTTTTGTTATTATTTAATATTTTACTTGTTTCTTACTCACACACTCTCTCTCTCTCTCTCTCACTCTCGCTCTCTCTTTCTCTATGAAATGCAAAAAGAAATAGAGTTGCTTAGAATGCGTTGTATGATGAAGGCCAGAAAGCAACCGACATTGCTTTGGCGACTCTGTTTCCTATAAAGACGAGGAAAAGAAAACGCAATAATACTGCATTACTCTCTCAACGATTTTTAAAATCATCGTAGTTTGGTCAGTAGTAGGCGAGAGCTAGTGATTTCAAATTCCATCGCTGGCATCGCGGACAAAACGAAAAATATACAAAAAAATATTTCTTTCGGTCTTCTGGCAAAAACTCTGAAAGTAAATTAAATTTGCATTAAAAAGTTTCTCAAAAATCTGTCGTTTGAAGTCGACTTTAAAATGTATGGTCCCCGCCACACATGTGTAAAACTGAGACACAACATGGCTGGTGTGAGAAACTACGTCATAATCTTAACGAGAGGGTTGTAATCGCTATTTAAGTAAATATGAGAGATTTCTGAAATACTACTGGTATAGTGCTCAATCAAATTTATTTTTTTTAAATTTTGGAACCAAAAGGAAAACTTAAGTATCAGAACCATTAGAAAGGCATTGGCAGTTAACAATCGACATATAGTAGCTGTTGTCTGTCACCTTTAATTGTACAAATAATATTGAGCTTGCATGCAAAAGTTGTAAATTCCTTTGGTTTTTCGCCCTAAGCGTCCTCATAGTTATGCATTGTAGCAAAACTGATTATATTGCGAAATTTAAGAAATTTAAGTTAGTCTAGGAATTAATTGAATCGGCGACTTAAGGTGGTCACTATATTAGCTTCAAATTGAATAGTTTTGGAAAGTTTATCCAGAGTTTATCCCAGGCCAAACATCAAAACAAAATACAAAAAAAGTATTTTTCGGCGACTTCCTCTCAGCAGATTTGTGGCAAAAACTCTGAGAGTAAATAAAAATTGCCATGAAAACTGTAAACTGTAGGTACCGCCACTCATATACACAAATTAACACACACAACATAAGTGGTGTGAGAAACTAGGTCGTAATCCTGCCTGAAGGGACTGAATGTTATCTAGTGGATACTGAACAGGTACAGGTTAGGTAGGCTGGAGTAGTAGCTTTGATACCAGAAGCTCATTTGAGCACATATAAACGCAGTCTCTGCATTGATCGAGTTCCACCAAGAAGTTGGTCAGCGCATGGGCTGCATATTGAAAGTACGACTATCCTAGGCAGGAAAACAAGCCCGAAAGTTTAATAAACTAAGCTATAACCTTAACATCAATGGATGATAGCGCCGTCAAGATGACAAGCATTCGAGAGCCTAATAACGTACATATACCTGCACGTTACAAGAGATGGGCATTGACAAAGAAAGTGGATAACAGCCTCCTCATCCTCAGCTGATCTGCATTCACAGCAGAAGTCTTTTGATGGGAAGTGCATTCTTTCCGCGTGTCTTCCCTTTATACAATGACCTGTAAGCATGGCCATTGTGATCGATATGACATTACGTTCTGTCGAACGTGGTCCAAGTAAGTCTAGCAGTGGAACAGGATTCCTCATTGACTCAGAATATGTTGGCGTCCCGAAAGAATTTCCGCCAAATGGCCGGTATAGGATGAAACTGAGTTTAGTTTC
This sequence comes from Sarcophaga subvicina, assembly GCA_936449025.2. NCBI lineage: Eukaryota > Metazoa > Arthropoda > Insecta > Diptera > Sarcophagidae > Sarcophaga > Sarcophaga subvicina. The sequence goes on along the minus strand of OW388081.2, from coordinate 88,754,079 downwards.
AGGGTATCGTGGTGCAGTTAGACCAGTAAGGAATGACGGTTGCTTAGCTCTCATCTAATACTCTTATTTAGGCTGATCGATTAGGTTATCAGAATATGAAATGATTTCATGACGAAATAGGAGAGATTTTAGAAACAGCAGTCTACTATGGCCCAGATTCGATAGTTCTCAAACGAAATATGTATTGAATTTTGACAGGGCCTTTAAGACAAACATTATTATAAAGGAAAAAGACTTTACTGCTTTCCTGCTGGACTTGTGGTAATACATGTGGGGGGCCAACGTCTTTTGGGGATATTCTATGTCTCTGCCTTGGCGTGCATAGGAAAAATCTTAAGATTCTTGAACTGGAGTATGCAATTCTGGTCTCATGGTGAAGGTGTTTCATTACCTACATTCCAGACTTAATCTAAACCACATTGCGAGATTGTGGTAAAACCTTCAAATCCATAGGATCCCATAAAAGATTTAGAAATTCACAAATGTCCGCCGTATGAAAATCTCTTCGTCGCTTGATAGAAATAACCTGCAAAGAAAACTCCTTTTTAGGCTGAGTGTGTTTGAAACACCTCATGTTTCCTTTCGTTTCTATGGTTTTCTATTTTCAATAGAATTTGTTTGTTACTTAAGGCTATCGAAATGGAAAACTTCCGTATTTTATCAAGGAAAACATGATTTTCATTTGAATTTCAATGCAGAAAAACAAAAAAAATGAAAAATAAAAAGAAAAACATGAACATTTTAGTGGAATTTCTCTCTTCAAATGCAAAAACTAAACAAAGATTAAAAAAAGAAAAGAAAAGGAAACAACGAAGCTGTACAGTGTGTTCCCATAACCAAACATCCTCCATCTGTTGTTTATGGTTAGTGTTTTAAAAAAATGTTTTTTTTACGTTTTCTTCCAAGATTTTTTCAATTTTTTATTATTATTGTTGGTAGTGTGTGCAATTGTATTCATATTTAAATACAAGAGGATCTAAGCATCCATCCATCCATCCATCCATTCAGAGAACGTTGTTGATACTACTTGTACGGGCTTAAGTTATGTTGCAAATCGAAATAGGAAAAGGATTCAATTCGATTCTAATAATAAAAGGAAAATAATCGTACACATATTTAAAAAATGAAAATATTTCATTTCATACCACTTGTACAAGCTTATATTGAATGTTGGAAATATAATAAAAAAAAATTACAACTTGGCAGTGGAGCTAAGCTCAAACTTAGACAGAAACAAAGCTTGTGTACTTATGTTTCCAATCACCTGCAACAAGCTTATAAGAAACTATCATAAAATCAATGCAATGAAATAATTTCTTTAAGTGTACGAAAAGCTTTAATGTGGCAATTAGTTACCCTAACAGCGAAAGGCTGCTATTTCCTCTCTTTTCTTGAATTCGTTAAGGCTTTTGAGGTATCCAGCTATCACCTAGTATGTCAAAAATTCATCATTACTTGATGGCGACCAAAATTCCATTCCAATACCCATAGAAAATGATGTCTTGTTCCCTTGTAAGGGAAAGTAGATTGTGGATCTAGTCATTTTTAAAGCATTTAATATTTTAGGACTCGATAAGTTTTTTAAAGAACGGTATTGCCTTTGCCGAAAATAGTCACATTCCTCGATATAAATTGAAATTAAAATGTATATTTTTAATAAAAACTGTTCACGTTTCATTCTAGGCATAATATAAAAGCTACTGTTCCATCTTCAAATCAATTTTAACCCGATCTACCTTTTGGAGTCCCAGGCCAGATATCAAAAAAGAAATACAAAAAATATTTTTTCGGTGACTTCCTCACAGCAGATTTCTGGCAAAAACTCTGAGAATAAATAAAATTGCCATGAAAAGTTTATCAAACATCTATCGTTTAGAGTCGACTTTGAACTGTTGGTCCCGCCTCTCATGTATAAAATTAACACACACAACATTTGCAGCCGTCTTAAGTCCTACAAGGTAACATTAAAATCACGGAATCTACTACAACTGCCTAGCATTTCTCTACTGTCCTGAATGTACCATGAAGGTGTGGACAATGTCCAAATCAACTTTGACTAGACATGTTTTGTCAACAAATTCTGTGTGCCCATGAATCCTTTGCCTGAGGCTTTAAATTGATGGACAAAGACAGGATCCCCTTTTTCACCCTCCTCGTCGTAGCTGCTGTCTGGGAATGCTGTGAGGTTCCTAAGTTGAACTCTAAGTAATTTAATGCCAATTATGCTGTGCATTTTTGAAGTCGCCATAGTCTAGTAGGTAGTGTGTTGGCTTATTAGACGTAAAGCCAGGGTTCGAGCCCCAGGCCAGGCATCAAGACAAAATACAAAAAGTATTTCTTTGGCGACTTCCTCTCAGCAGAATTCTGGCAAAAAGCCTGACAGTACAAATTAAAATTGCCATGAAAAAGTTTTTGAAAAATCTGTCGTTCGGAGTCGACTTTAAACTGAGATCCCACCAACCATGTATAAAATCAACACACACAACATAAATGGTGTGAGAAACAATGGGTCAATTTGACCTCCGGGTACTGTATTTGTATTAATTGACAAGTACACGTCCTCTAACGTAACCTAACCTATGCTGTGCATATATTCGAAATGAATCAGATTTCTATTTTTTATTTGCAAATAAGTAAAGTTAGCTTAAGACCACGTGTTTGCCTTCTGAAGGGGTAGGTCTTTATCTTCGTTATTTTCACTGTTCTCGTGTTGAGGAATATATATAAGTGTATGAGAGGACAATTGTTGAATGCCTCAATATACATGCATCTCAATATACATCTATCTTCCAGATACGTTCAGCATTCTTGTATATTCTCAGATATCTAAATCTCCAGATAGCTTATGCCCATACGAAATTCTCACAGCAGTAAACTTTATTGCTATTAATTCAGTTTGAATTGTACTACAGTCGTCGGGTACACTGAGAGATACATATATAAGAATCGTTTGTTCTGCAAAAATATCACAATCGACACTGCGGCGTAATTTAGATCCGTCAGTGCATTACGTTATCTGGAAGGTATACTTTAAAGTAATAGTTACTAAGTTACTTTATTGTTCATTAACAATCAGTTTATTGGTATTCGGCCTGCCTTAACAAATCCTTTCAGGCACCCCTTCTTCTTGCGTGCCTACGCTAGCCGGTAACACCAACCTATGACAAGGTCATCCTCTAAGCCGACTGCCGCTAATCTCCGCAATAAATATCCGTTTTGCCAGAACATCCTCTTCCATCCGAATGACATGGACAATGCAGCGCTGTCTGTGGATACTAATGTGCTGCACAATGTCAATGACCTTGACGGACTCGAACAGATTTTATTATTGGATCGGAAGTGAAAATCATCACTAACTCGCACTAGACCGAAGATTTTATGTAGGACTTCTGAATATTTTTAAGCCTGCTGCATCGGAGCTTAATAATGTCCATGTTTTGTTTGGTATTTTTATCATAAAACCAGAATTGAGAGCGGTGCAGGTATTATGTGGTCAATGCGAAGAACCAGAACACAAATACACAAATTATTACAAGATCTTAGTTTCTATACAATGCCTTTATAGAGTTCAATCTAATTTTGCCGTTCGCTTGTATTTGTTTTGCAACCTTATAGTAGTACCATATGGTAGTTGGTTGAGAGTATTAAACAATCCTGTGACAGGGTGTGGTAGTCGCAGTCTTATGGAATGTTTTACTGCTCTTTGTTCTGTTCTCCGTTTCTTATTCAATACCTCACCCTTAGAATTCTGCGTTTAATTAGATTCTACGAGAAATTCTCTCTGAAACCCTACAAATGAAATGTGAATTGTGTTTAAAAAAAAAGTAAGTCTATCAAGTATAATTGAAAAACCTGAATATTTTTTCTTCAATTAAATTAGAAAAAACTTAAGTTTTTCTTTCTTGAAGTATCTCTCTTTAGTTGGAATTAATTTGGATGAAAAAAAAAATCAAAAAAAATATTTTTTTTGTTTTTAAGGAGGCTCTTATTTAAACCAATTTTTGATTATCCTTTTTCGGGTTTCCATTTCGTATCTCTTTTACACTTTACACCACCCCATGTCTTTAGCACGTTGCAAGAGTTCTTACTGTGCAGTTACATACAAATGTATGTATGTATACAGGCATTAATATATATACTTTTTTGTTTTGTATCCTATTTTGTTGCATACATATGTATATGCACAAAAACAACAACAAAACAAACATTGATATCTTCTCTTTACACTTGAAGTAGACCAAGTTAATTGCTATGCTCAAGGCTATGCCGATTGTTCATTCTTTCGCTTTTGCTCTCTCTCTCTCTCTCTCCGCATGCTGTGCAGCCTTAATAACAACCACTAAGAAGACCAAGAAAATAAAAAGATACAAAAAAAGAAAAGGAAAATAGGAAGAAAATCAAGAGAATATGTTGCAAAAATAATTTTAAATTAAAAGAAAGAGAGAAGAAAGCCTCCATTTTTTTTTTTTTTTTTTTTTTGTTAAGGCAACATGGAATACAAAGAACTTGGAACCTGATAATATGTTATGCACTCATTTCTTCTTTATTTTTGCTTTACTTCTTTAGATTTTTTTTTTGCTTTTAAGACCAAGCTTTTGAAATAATTTTTTGTGTTCTTTTCTTATTCTTTTTACAGATTCACCACGTTGCAAGCCAGGCACTGAACAAACATCCATTGGCGCTATAAATATGCACTCAATACCGGTCAAATGTGAAGTTGATGCCGATCCACCGGATTCAGTAAAGTTTAGTTGGACTTATAATAACACCAGAAATGTGTCACCCGTAAGTATTATGGATTCTTCGTCTCCTCCTGAATTTTGTAGTTTTTGGCATAAATAAGTCATTTTGTATAAAAGAAAACAAACTGCTGGCCCTTGTGTAAGTAAAAATCACTTGATTATTTATGGCCAGAAAAATTTAAAAAAAAATCCCATCAAGTGGAAAAACAAAAAAAAATTGAAAAACCTCTTAAGATTTCCCATCGCAAGCCAAGCCATGCCCAGCCAAGTAAAGCAAACTCATAATAATAAAAGCTGATATAAAATTTATATAATTGACCTCTTCAATGCATTGCAACAAGCACTTTTCCCCTTATTTTTTATTCTTACTTTGCCTCTTCCATTTTCATAATTTTTCCAATGATCTTCTTAAGAAAAAAAATCTTTGGCTCGTTTGGAAAAAAAATTTTATATGACCCTTGACTCAATATGGTCTATTTACTACAATGTGGACAACAGTTTTAACCTTTTGCAACCGAAAAAAAAAGAAAAAAAAATTTTTTAAGTCTCTGCTGCCATCCATGCTCTTCCTAAGTAAACTGTGAACAATTGAAAATCAATATGAAGCAAATTAAATACATTGTCTTCTCCTCCGCCCTTTAGAGTAAAAGAAAATGTCAAAAAGCCACAAACCAAACAAAAAAAGGCAAGAAAGTTAATAACATTATAAGCACAGCACAAGACAGCACAGCGCAGAGAAGAAAAACTTACTGATTCTTTGGCCTTTTATGCTGTTAAAATCATACAAGCCTCCCCCTCTCCCACTTGAATATTTAAAAAGCATTTCTTGTATGATTTTCAAATATTTTGATGAAAAATTTTTAATTTTCATAACGTTTACGAAACTTTTTCCTTATTTTCCCAGGATAATTCTGTTTGCTTGCTTTTATTTCAATCAAACAAAAATCTTAAGTTCTTGGAAATGCTTTAAAAATTTATGTTTGTAAACACAATCTTTGATAATGAAGGACACAAACTTGTAACGCAAAGGTTCCTTTTCCATTGTATTTTACTCATTGCAAATAAATGCAAAGTTTCAGATGCCTTTGCTGGATGAGGCTTCCACTTCTAAAATTCAATTAATTTATCTTGTCGTTAAAAATATTAAAACTTTCGGACTCAAATGTTGATTTTTATTTCAATGCTGGCTCTTTACAGTGAGCATCAAAAGAAACTGTACATTACAAAAAATATATACATTAATAAATTACCGTTATTATTATTTTAAAATGTTTTCATTGCTAGGTTTTAAATTGAAACAAAAAAAAAAAAGATTTTGAAAATTTTTTGAAAAATTTTCAAATCTTTTTCGTCCACTCTCCTCAAGTGATAAAAACTGAATTTGGTGATTGTTAAAATTGTATCCATAGTGTACAGTTTCTTTTGGCGCTCACTGTAGGCTAAGTCGATAGCGAACTTATGTTCACTTGCATAGTTCACTTAGGTACAAACAAGAACTTTTGCAATACTTTTGCAATACAAGCAAACAATTTCCAAGTCATTTCGAAAATTTTGAAGAATTCAATGAACAATCCAAATAGCCTTCAGCTAGACAAGTTCTTTCGATAATTTCTAAGTGACCCAAAAACGTTCATTTAACGTTCGCAAATCACACACAAGGGCAGAAAAGACGCGGAGCGGTCTCCTCTACTTTCCTGACATTACGTTCACAGGCTATAGTTCCACTGCAACCACTTTGAGATTGCTTTAATGGACTAGTGGCGTATGCCTTGCGTATTCTTAAGGGGTTAGTATACTTCCTAATTTTCAAAAAAATAGACTTTTTCACGGTATTTTCTCTCTTTCACGAAATCTTCTTTTCTCTCAAATGATACGAAAAATTGTTAAAAATCAGTTTAGTACAGCGAGTCCAATGATTTTCATGAGAAGATCAGGACTTTGATACGTAAGTTCAAAAGTTTCCTCTATTCCTGAGACCTACAACTCCTGTTGAAATCATTTGATGGAATGCAGAATCCAATAAAGAATCCCAATCGCCTTCAGCTAAACAAGTTCTTTGGATAATTTCTGAGCGCCCATATATAATTTTTTTATGTCGCCAAACATCACATAAGGGTAAAAAGGACTTCCAACAGTATACTCTAGTTACTCGGCATTACAGCTTCTAGAAAGTTGGCTCATTAGACGTGTGGCCATGGTTCAACACATGGATCAGATACCTCTAACGTAACGAAATACGATATTTCTTCGATATCTTCCTCTAGGCAGTCTTCTGGTAAAAACTCTCTGAGAGTAAACAAAATTGTCATGAAATGTTTCTCAAAAATCTGTCGTTCAAAGTCGGTCCCGCTAATAATGGATTAAACTAACACACACACACCATGGGTGCTGTGAGAAGCTAGGTTGTAATCCTGACTAAAGAGTTGTAATAATAAAGTATGTGTGCACTACAGCTTCCAAACAAGTCAGTTTGAGCTATTACCAGACTTTGGAAGTATACATTCAGGAACTAACGTTCCGCTGTAACCACTATTACATTGCTGTAATAGATTGTGGGTAAATGTAAACCAGTGGTGCATACCTCGCGTGTCCTTAATAAGTCATATTTATTAGTTCTCTTTTCAAGTGAGTTCCTTTACTTTTCTCTGAAACTAAGTACAGGCCTCTGCAGATCATTTATTTGCTACTCAAGTGCTGTTGCAAGTACATCAGCTATGTTATAGGTTTCTATGACAGCGAGTTCTGGAGCTCTCATAAGTGTAATCGTTGAGTAGCTCGCTATTCTTCAAGAACACCTGGCATCTATGGACAATATTCAATGCAATTTTGACACACCTCAGGCATATAATGACCAACTCAACATTCGTTGACACGGTATCCTACCGTGAGAATTCGTTTAAGCGACAATATGAAACTCAACTGATCAGGACTTGAAAGCATGCCATATGCAAAGCATGGCCATCTATTGCTGGTGTTATATTTACTTTGCAATTTACCTTATAAGGGTACACTGTCAGCATCAAAGTGATGCTATCGAGTATCCTTCAGATAGCTTGAGCGTGTGCACTACCGTTTTCTGTTTGTGGTTTGTAACGTTTGTATGTTAGATTGCAAACCCTGTCTTAATGACACACACCTACATAGGCCAGCATTTACACCAATTGTGATACGACAATTAATATCAAGCATTCCGTAAATGAGACAAAACCGGCTCTTGAATAAATCATGCTTTTACAAAAAATATAGAAAATGAGAGATTCAGAAAACTTCTGACCCTTCAAGGCAAGATAAAGGGTCTGACGTATGAGTCGAAAGATAGTTCTTTCTCTTCCTCAGACGTACAGATCCTGCAGAAGTTATTCGATAGCTTGCTAAGACTATCGGCATGATTTCCAGTAAGATTGTGGCACGCGAGAATTGCTATTGTGCGTTTTATGGCCCTGAGGCTCAATTAAAAAAGTGAATCACTTCTCCCCTTATCCCAGTCTAGTAATACTCCCAAAGTTGTTGAGCCTCTGTATAACACTAGAAGAGAATATCTAGTCTAACTGAGATAATCGCATTACTTGTGCCCTGTAAAATGTCGGATATTGTGAGTTTCGACCTGATCCTGGCGTTGCTGGTGATTGAGGATTGTTGCGGATGATATCGTCTACTTGCCACACCTTTAATGAACCCATACATCAAACTAAGTACAATGATTTGTAACGATATTGGCCAAGTTTAAATGTAAATTTACTTCTTGATATAGTCTTGCATCATCCTAGTGATGTACAGGAGCATTTATCGCCAATTTTCTTCCTCTTACCTAAACTAACTGCAACACAACACCTATTTAATGTCTTTGACATCTGATCTGTTGTGATATATTGTTTTAACTGTGCTAATTTCTATTTATTAAAAGTGATAAATTGTTCTGTCAAATTTTAAGTCCATTAACAGTAAAACCATTCACCATTCACCATTCACCACCACCATTAAGGATAGACTCACTATTTGTCTATACATTTCGGCAAGTTTAATTTGCGATTCTTTTCTCTCTTCTTTTTTCTTTTGCTCTTTAAGTGTATCTTTTATTCCCTTTGGAGTTGTGCAAACAGAACTCAAGGTTACGTTAAGATAAATTCAGAGAAGAGGCCATGATTTCTTAAAAGCATGGTAAACATGCACACACTTATACAAATTCATATGAACCTCAAGAAATTTTATGTGACAGTTTGTCTCTCTCTCTATCACAAACGTTTCAGTTTAGTTTCTTACCCCGCATCCTCCAGCTTTGCTTAAGATTTTCTTCATAGACTTCGAAGCAATAATTTTTCTTTAACGAAAAATGAAAAATAATTTTATATGCCAAGTATACGTGTGTATGTGTGTGTGTGTGTATGTGTACGTGCATGTTTTCATGTCACTTGAGTGAGGGAGTGTGTACGACATTCTGTAGTGGAACCCAGCTGTCTCTTTGGTAAGGAGCAGGCCAAACAATTGTTGTGTTGAGTTTTAGCCACCAGAGACAAAATTTCAAAGACGTGACTTGGTTAACAAATATTTCAAACGAATTTTCTACAATAATTTATAAAGTATCGAAATATAGTTCATGTTGTTACTGTAGTTGTAGCATTTTTGTGGAAAAAGATGATCAAATTTCTGAACAAGTTTCGTTTCGTTGTATCAGTTTAATGAAAAACGTACTTTTCGAACATTAATAACACAGGGAATAGAATACATAGGTGGGTGGGGGGATGCGATAGGTGTGATGGAAATAGAAAGAAGATTTAATATTGACTTTTGCTTAAGGAATATGAAATTTTTGTTATCCTGTAAAGGGTTTTCCAATGGGAATTGTTGTGATGTTATTAAGTCCCTGAACGAATATTTAAAGGTCATTGCCTTTCTTAATTCTGTGACACGGAAGCTATGTCATGGTATGTCTGTCTTAAGCGGCTGTTTTTCAGTTAGGATTTTGGCGACTAGATCTCCTCTTACTTTTTAATGTTGCAATTCAGACTGCAGTTCGATTTTAGATACGTCTACGAAGTTCATTAAGAATCAATATTTCACAAGTGGTCGCCGTAGTCTATTAGGAATGTTGGCTTATTAGACGTGAGGCCATGTTTCAAATCCCAGGTCAGAAATATCCAACACAGCGGAATATGAAACAATATTTCCCTGGCGATTTCCTCTTAGCAGATTTCTGGTAAAACATCTGAGAGTGAAATAAAATTGCAATGAAAAAGTTTCTCAAAACTCTATCGTTCGGATTCGATTTTAAATTCTAGGTTCCGGCACTCATTTATAAAATTAACACACCACATCAGTGGTGTGAGAAACTAGGTCGTAATCCTGACTAAAGGGATGTAATAACCAACTGTGTATGTATGTATCATATGTGGCCTTGTGAGTAAACTCATGACATTCCCTATTTCAAGTGCTGAACCGATTTTACTCTCAAAGAACATGCCTTTCAATCTCTTTATCCCACTTCCATTGAACGCAGAACCATTGCAGAAGCAATGCAAAATATTTTTCTTCCTGTTAATAAATGATTGATGCCATTCATTTAAAATAAGAATACTATTGTAGCTCCAACATCCCTTCGTTGTGCTTGACTATCTTCTCCGCCATACACCAATAATTATTGACTCTACCGGCGAGCATTCTTTATGTTCACATTAAAGGGAATCCACCTGAAGGCTATCGTTTAGTCCAAGCATGCTCTTGAGGCAGTGAATCTATAAAGAACTCTCTACGAAAACTGTAAGTAAAAGCCGTAGTCCAGAAAATAGTGTGTTGGCCTATAAGTCGTGAGGCCACGGTTCAAAATCCAGGTCAGACATCTCCAGCAAAACGAAATAAAAAAAATATTTCTTCGGCGACTTCCTCTCAGCAGTTTTCAGGCAAAAACGCTCAGAGTAAATAAAATTGCCATAAAAAAGTTTCTCAAAAACCTATCGTTTGGGGTCGACTTTAAACTGTAGGTCTCGCCACTCATGTATAAAATTAACACACACAACATGGGTGGTGTGAAAAACTAGGTCGTAATCCTGACTGAAGGAATGTAATGGCCAAATTATGTATGTATGTATGTGGACATTTGGACAACAAGCATTAAGTTTTTCCGAATTATTATTCAGTTTTCTAGGCGACTAGATAATGCCTGTACTTTTCTTCCAGCGAAAATTGTAAAAACGATTAAGAACTGAGATGAAGTCGAGAGTTACATACATAATGCCCCAGTCTTTATATGTTAAGACACGACTATGGGAGAACAACAACTTGTTAAATTTTTATTCAATTATACTCCTCGTTGTTCACGTCACTACGTGATCGGCCGTATTCCTTTGCGAGGACATACTATGAATTTAAAGACCATCTTCTGTTTTGCTGACCACTTTTAAAAGATAACATTTAGAAACACATTTAAGATCACTTCTTTCAAGACCATTGAGTTCGATTTGTGTAGTGATTTCAGTGCTCTACTGCAAACCCGAGCAATTTAGATATAAGCAGCGGAAAAGGAAGAACAATTTGGAGAATTGCAGAGAAGCAAGAAGAATTATCCTCGTTAAATAATTTATCCTGCCAGTCATCTGGTTTCTAACACTCCACATAAGAGAACAACTAGATTATTATCATAGGAATGTCAAGAAAAGGAGTATAATTCAATCAGTTTCTCACTAGTATACCAAAAACATGTTCACAGGAACACCCGAAGTCACCCTAATCTAGTAGACGCAAGCCCATGATTCAAACCCAAGCTCAGACGTCTCGATTTCCTCTCAGCAGTCTCCTGGCAAAAACTCTGAGAGTAAAATAAATTTGCCATGAAAAGTTTCTCAAAAATCTGTTGTTCAAAGCCGGCTTTAAACTGTAGGTCCCGCCAGTCATGTATAAAAATTAACGCACACGACATAAGTGGTGTGAGAAATTAGGTCGCAATCCTGACTAAGGGGTTGTAATGACAAATTTTTGTATGTATTTATAGTCTTATAAACTGATCCTAGCAACGTTTACCGTGATGGTGTAAGACGCATTGTTTCTTGTGTAAGAAGTCGTTGCTGAGCGTTGGACTAAAAATTTTTCAGACAAAGTAAAGTTTTCTGTTAAATGACCTTCTAGACAATGTGCAAACATAGACTTTATCTGTCAGCATTATACAGGCAACACGAGATACTTCCAACAGCTGTGGCTTCTTTGGTTGTCAGTTACGTAGAAAATGCTGCTTTCAGGACGATTACCTAAAGTATCAAGAAGACAAATAGTCCGAGTTTTCTAGTGTTTTACACGATTTTGTATAAATATGAACTTCCATCATACTGAGACAAAATTCACGTACGTAGGCTTATTAGACAAGAGCCTGCAGTTCATACCCCAGCTTAGACATTTCGAACAAAACGAAAATATGAAAAAAATTATTTCTTCCCAAAGTGTAAATAAAACTGCCGTTAAGACCTATTCTATGCACTTTGCTTTCTGCAGCCCTTATAGGAACACTCTTTGCACAACATAAAAGAGCAGCTTGTCGTCCAAAAACACTTGCCAATAATGGTTATGGTTAAATTTCATTTAATGTTGGCTTTTCAATAAATACATACACATGTACATATGATGGCCATATGTGTGTATCAAATACACATGATTTCAAAATGCTCGTAAATGTCTGTTTAAGGAAAGAATAAATCCTTTAAGAGTAGCATTTAATAAAAATTTCATGTTATTTTCTTATCCCTTATACCTCCCTTCCATCCCTCCCATCGATATTATTGAGCATATGGCTTTCTGTCAACTATTATTTGGTACTTAAAGGGTTAATGTGTCTATGGCTGTGACTGTGTCAATGACTAACTGTTCTATAGTAACTGTTGTAACTGTAAATAGGCTCTTACAAGGAACATGTATGTCGTTTAGAACATTAAACTACTAAAATGCTCATGTATGCTTATTTTATTGTTAATGTTTTTGGATGAAATCCTTTATGTATCCTTTGCTATTTTAAACTCTTTATATGTCTCCGTACAGTACAGAACAGGAACAGGACTGAAAGATAGACAGACAGGCAGTCAGACAGAAAGCCTGCCTGGCACAAGTAGTCATTATGTCTGCTGGTAATGCTCTACGTTACTCTACTTTACTCTACTCTATTTTGCTTTTTAGAAAATGAAACCTAAGGCTTGTTTGTGGGTTTGTTTGTTTGAGCATACCAGCAACAACAACAAATTTAAATTTTTGGTAAAAAAGGACATTCTAATGTCTTTGTAAATTGTAGTAAAACAACAACAAAGTAACACACAATGTACATACATATGTATGTATGTATGCATGGATATGGTAGGGAAATGGCTTTAATTGCTTTAATTTGCAATTTTAATTTAATGACATGCCTTGCATCAAACTCTCTCTCACTCACTCTTATACTCTCGCTCTTTCTTTTTGGTTTGTTTAACTATTTTCAGGTACTCAATTCGAGAATACAATCGAACGGTTTGATTAGTACGGTTACTTACCTGCCTCAAACCGATTCCGAACTGATAACACTGGCCTGTTGGGCCAGTAATGCAGTGGGTCGCCAAACAACACCCTGTTTAGTGCATATATTGCCAGCCAGTAAGTATAAAACGTAAAATTTCATTTTGCAAACATTTCAACATAATTAATCGTTTTTTTGTTTCTTGCTTTTCCTTCTTTTTTGTTTTAGATCCTCCGGAAGCTCCTAAATCCTGTGAAATACGCAACGATACTGTTTTAGAGGTGGTCTGTGTGCCAGGCAGTGATGGTGGCTTGTCGCAATACTTTATACTGGAGGTGGTGGGCGGTGACCCGTTGTATTCAAGTGATTCAACACGTACCTTTAGTGATGCCAGTTTAGGAGACAATGAAATATCCACCATGAATGATCAGGTGAGTATGAAAAGAAGTTTACTAGTATACTTCTAGTAAAATACGGAGCCTTATTTGAAGACAGAATTTGAAAGCTCTTTTGCCATAAATTTACTCTCACGAGTTAAATTTAAAACTTTTAGATGTTAGAGCATGAGTTTGGGAAATGGATTCTGATAAAAATTTATTTTGAATTGAAATTAATTTCCGAAAAGAGATCGATTGACGCGAAGAGTTTTAAGTTTAAAAAGGAAATAAAAATTGCTCAAGATTTTTTTGTTTTGAAATCTCCATTTGCTATCACGTTTCTACAGAATTGTCTTAATCCTTGGATTTGATATCACAAGGGACTTACAGTCTGACTTCAGTGGAATATTACCCTTCAAGAATGGCGTTGTTGTCTTAAGTGGAATTTTACCCTTCAATCGTATTGTGTAACCACGTACTATCCTGTTTATAAGAACATTGCTCTCTGAACTGATGGTAAAGGTATTTCCAGGTCCAATGACATCATCTCTAATCCTTTCAGTCTTATATAATTTCATTCTAATCTTGCCGATTCCTTAGTATTCTGGTACTAAACTGCACCATTTTTGGGTGTGCCTGGCGTCCAACATTAGTGCTGGAGATATCTAATACGTCATTCTATTGGATTTTTATTTCAAGAGCTTGGCACCTGAAACTATCTTAAAGGACTGTGATTTTTCAAAGAATTTCAAAGTATCCAAATTGGCAAAAATATGCATGGTCTCATATAGATTTTCATGGTTCAATGGTCATAATGGTTCAAAAGTCAATAGAATACTTGGTAGAGAGGCCTTTCGATGTCATCAGATATTTCTCAATTGATAACGCCAGCGTCTGCCACACGATTGTCGATTATACTGGCTGCGATATATATTGTAAATGATGAATGAAGTACTCGGCACGTCATTAACCGAAGCAGAGTGATATTCCAGAAAACTACAATACGGTTGAATGAACCAGAACTCTTTGGGGTGTTCTCTATATTGGGAAACGTATTGAAAGCCTGGAAGCTTATAATTATCAATACAGTAATGGGTTCTATCGGAGAGAGAGCCGAGGAGAGTGCAGTTAAACTGGATAAAAAATCTGCTCAGATTCCTAACGAGCACGATAAGACAAGTCATCCGTCTTCTGCAGATAGAAGACTTCTACGAACAAATGATTTCTACAGACAGATGACGTCAGCAGACGTCACGAGGAATGCGAGAAAACTAGTCTTAACCTATTGGATACAGCATGTACAGTACTGTGTCGAAGAGAAAAATAGCTCCGCGGTTTCCACTATGCCGACAATGCCAATGGTATTCAGAAAGTGAACAATAGGAGTCTAAGTGGCTTTATCAGAAGTTCAAGATGGTATCAGGATTAAGGTGTAGTGGATGACTATATTATCACAAGGGGTGATATAACATTTAAAATTGCGACTATTCCATCTTATTGAGTTGATAGCCTCTACTAACTTGGATTGACTACTCACATACTTACCATAAAAAAATAAATTTTAAGAGGACGAAAAACAATTTACGATAGCATAGAATTACAATAACAAAACAACATTAAAATTTGAGTAAGTTAAGCAGAGTTCATATTACAATAACAAAACTACATAGAAAGACAAACGAAATGTAACAGAGAAAAGAATGACAATAACAAACCAGCTGTTAAGTTCTAGAAGTTGTCTGACTAGAAAAAAATGAATTATAAATGAAGTGAAACGTGAATTTTTAAGATGCAAAAAATTTTGTATATTACACTATGATGTTTGAACACAAGAGATCATATGTAGCGGAAGTAAGTGTAACCAATTTCTTTGAGTTCATAGTCACTTCTAACTACCCACATATTTAGCAGAAAATACTTTTATTTTTTTTATTGGTATTAAAGCTTTGAAGTACTCTTAAAGTACTTAGAAGATATTAGAGATTGAAATGTCATAATCTAAAATTCGAACAGTCCTTTGGATGATTGCCTCTTCCCTTTAAGCAGGCCCACCCAGCTCTTAGGCTTGGATTACATACTTAAAATAATTTGAATATTTGAATTTCAGAAATATAAGCATTTTATTGGCAAAACGGAGCAAAAGAAACTATTTTGTATCCTTATTTTGTTGCCTTTTTTGGGGGGTTTTGTTTTTGTCTTCCTTTGAAGTGTTTTGCTACACAGCAAAACTGTACGATTAAGGAGAATAACACATCAACAGCAGATATACTATAATTTCATGTGTGTCATAGTGTTCGTATGTAAATATTTAAGTTTTTCAAAAAGTTTTTCTCTCTGTGAATAATTCACGAGAATATAAAGAAGAAGGAGAGACACAAAAAACTTCAAAAGTTTGCCAAAGGCATTAATGGTTTCAAATACGAAGTTACATACATATAAGGATGAAAGCAGTAAGACAAAGAGAGAGAGAGAGAGTGACAGCAAGGGAATCCTTTAATATTTATAGGCTTTTAAAATACGCAGCCATTGCGTTGCTGATGTTGAGGCTGATGCCGATGTTGTTTGAAAAACCTGATAATGATGTTGACTTGAGAAAAACTGTTGAAGAGAAGGAAATTTGTTGCAAATTGTTAAAAGACAGACAGAGAGAGAGAGAGAGAGAGAGAGGAATACAATAAAATGGAAGGAAATGGTCAAATTAATAACAGATGTAACGCTTGATGATGTTCACTCAACTGAATTGCTTCAAAAATATTCTCTTTTTTCCTTATTTTTGAATTTTTTTTTACGTTTTTGGTTCTTGTTTTTAAACTAAACAACAAGAGACAAAGGCACACACACCAAGCCACAAAAAAAGGGGCCTAAAGGACATACACACGTATTTCCACATATGAACTTCACTGAGTCTCTGTCCTTTGTTGGATTTGGTAAAATATGTGTGGTTCTCCAACGTTTGTTTTTTTTATTCTGTATCCTGTTATCCTTTTTCAATTTGTTTGCATGTTTTTCTGTTATATGATTACCGGAAAATCATTTCAATTGAAATATTTTTGTGTAAATTAACTGAAATTTTTTACGCTCTATTGCTTCAAAACTTTTTAAATATTGTCCGTATCAATACCATGTTTAAATTTGAATCCTTTTTTTTTCTTCAACCATAACAACCTTTCCCAAATAAACTGTAGAACTTTATTAAGTTTCGTTTCGTTTGTTTTTTCTTATTTTGCTGTTGAAAGTGACCAAAAATCCTGTGAATTATTTGAACCCCAAATGTTTAAAGGACTGCGTTTAACCATAAACTATTCGAATCGTTGTGTGTGACCAGCTGTTATGGTTTATTGAGTTGAAAATTGAAGTGTTTTTTCTTTATTATTTATTTGAATAAGAAATTAAACCTTTTTCAATCAAATATTAAATAAAAAAAATGGAAGGAAAAAGACACCAAAAGAAATATGATCAAAATTGCTTTGCCACACACGGCAAATTTAATTAAAAGGATTCATCTTTAGGCACATAAGGACTGCAGCCGGTGCACAGTGGCTTAAATAGTAAACAAAACCTTTAAAAAAGTGAGTGTCAGTAAAGACAGTTTTACAAACTTTTTTTACAGGAATTTCTTTATTCTTCTCCTGAAGGAATTACTAAGGAAATCTGTGGTTCGGAGTCGACTTTAAACTGTAAGTTCCGCCACTAATGGATAAAATTAACACATGCAACATAGGTGGTGTGAAAAAGGTAGGTTGGAATCCTGACTAAAGTGTAGTAATAATTTTATACATGAGTCGTGGTACCTACAGTTTTATTAAAGTCGACTCTGAACGACAGATATTTTGAGAAACTTTTCATTGCAATTTTATTTACTCTCAGAGTTTTTGCCAGTAATCTGCTGAGAGGAAGTAGCCGAAGAAATACTTTTTGTATTTTGTTTTGATGTCTGGCCTGGGGCTGGGACCCTGGCTTTAAGTCTAATAAGCCAACACACTACCTACTAGACTGCGGCGACTTCTTTATAACATATATAAGTTATTTTTCAGTATCCGGGTTAAGTTTACACCGACCATTAAGACAGATTTCCCAACTTCATGGTAATTTTATTATAAACTACACCACATTTTAAGCAAGTGTGGGAAAGGAAAAGAGAGTAATAAGTCCATAGACGTTACATTTGAATCTGCTTACACTGTATAGCCACTTGGAAGAAGATGCAATGGCTAGGAGAATTATCACATAAAAATTGTCTAAAATAATCCTCTTATGGCATTAAAAGAATTCCAAAGAATTTCACAAAGTTTTTCCATATTCTTAATCGATTTTGAATTTAATTCTCATTTGTTTCAGTTGGATTAGTCAATATTTTCCAGATAAGCAGACAATTAGTCTACTGTAATAAGTTCTAGAATGACAGGGTTGCCATCTATACATACATACATATATAATTGGCCATTACAACCCTTCAGTCAGGATTACGGCCTAGCTTCTCACACCACTCATGTTGTGTGCGTTAATTTTTTTTATACGTGAGTGGCGGGACCTACAGTTTAACGTCGACTCCGAACGACAGAATTTTGAGAAACTTTTTCATGGCAGGTTTTATTTTACTCTCAGAGTTTTTGCCAGAAATCTGCTGAGAGGAAGTCGCCGAAGAAATATTTTTTTTTTTATATTTCATTTTTGATGTCTGACCTGGGATACGAACCCGGGCTTTACGAATAGTAAGCCAACACACTACCTACTACACCACGGCGACTTCAATGCCATCTATAATCACCTTGAAATTTCAATTATTGTGAAAATTTTTCTTGCTTTTGTACTGAGTGTAATTGTAAGGCCATTCACAAGATGCTATCTTCCATGGAAAGTTCTCAAAGGACTTCTGGATGAAATATGTATTCCAAGAGGATATAAAAACTTTTAATTTGAAGACGTCCTTGATACATAATGGAATGGAATGCTTGTGTTAGTTATCAAATCCATGATTACTCTGTAGTAAAGGTTATATATTTTAACTTGAAAATGGTAATGTATCATTAAGCCGAAGTTTAAAACAGTGACCATGCAATATCGGCAATTTCTTGTCTGTATTCCAACTATTAATTCCAAAATAAAGTTTCAATTAGTTTGATAAAGCCTCCTTGTGCCTATCGATTTTATATGATAACATAATTCTTTTGTCTCCATTAATTTACTTGTTTGTATCACTTTTTTAACAAATTTCTTTCTTTTTCAACAGGCTACCTCTGCACCAATTTTCCGTATGCAAGAACCAAATCCACAATTTCGTTTAAATAATTTGGAACCAGGACGCGAATATCAATTTGTGGTGTATGCCGTGAATGCCAAAGGAAGAAGTGATCCACCCGTAATCATAGAAAGAGTACGAGTGGCAGCCCAATTGGGCCCATATGGTAAGTTATGTAAGTAGAGACAAATCTTTGAAAAACACACACACACGCGTACAAATAACATAATTTTCGGAAATAATTTTTGGTGCATAAAAATCATTTAATGGATGTAAAAAAAGGAAAATTTTCAACTTTATGTAAAAAATTAGGAACAATTAAGAATACATTCAATGCATAGAGACATTAAAAATTCCCCCTTTCTGCTAAATACAAGTCTAACGGAGAGAGGTTACAGTATTTGATAACTGCTGCTCTCATAACAACTTCGAAAAAGAAAATAAAAACGATGGGAATATATTCCCATGTTAACAACAAACTGAATGTATGTTTAAATCAAAGCATACTCAATATACCTTAGATAGGCACAGCACGGGAATATTATTATAGAAAAAGAACAAGAAAACTAACAAAATGAAAAAGAATTTACGAATGCGAAGAACTACAATGACTAAACATCAATGAAATTACAGGAATAGGCTAAGTAGAGTTCATATTAAAATAACAAAACTACATAGAAAAACAACGATATATAGCAGAGGATAGAACTGTTAAGTTCTAGAAGTTGTCTGACCAGAAATAAATGAAGTATAAAAGGAGGGAAAGGTGAATTTTCCAGGCTCAAAAAGAGTTGTATTTTACATGGAAAGATTTGATGTGTGTAGTAAAAGTAAAAAAAAAATTAAAATTGATAGCGAAGTGTTATCGATTAAAGTGTTGTCTTATGTTTAAATAAATAAAGAATTTATTTATATAAAGCAATAGCAAGAGATATATGTAGTATTCGTTGTCTAGTAGGTAGTGTGTTGGGTTATTAGACATAAGGCCCCGGTTCAAACCTCAGGTCAGACATCAAAACGAAAATATGAAGGGAAATATTTCTTCGGCAATTTTCTCTCAGCAGTTTTCTGGTAAAAACTCTGAGAATAAATAAAATTGCCACGAAATTTATCAAAAATTTGTCCTTCGAAGTCGTCTGTAGGTCCCTCCACTATTGGATAAAGTTAACATACACAATATGAGGTGTGCGAGGAACTAGATTGTAACCTGACTGAAGGGTTGTAATGCTCAATTATGTATGTATGTAGCAGCAAGAAATAAAACTAAACAATTTATTTTACTTAAAGACAACAAGGCATGAATCCATGGGTACAATCGTGAAACATTAATCATTTCTAGGGTATGCAACTGAGTTGCATATTTAACTTGGTAGATAGAAGTGGCTGTCCCCTCGATGGAGTCATGAGCGGACACACTTAGGCCGCACACAGGGCCCATTTTGATACCACCTCATTTTCCCTATTCCAGGAACCATTCGAACCAAAGGCTGCCAATATCAATGTATGGCAGTTCATCCATATCCTCCATGTAGTAGGCACCCAGGTACCTCTTTCTCTTCCGACTAAGTGCCGGACATGTGCACAATAGGTGAAGAATAGTCTCATCTTCCTCTTCATCTCCACATCTTCTGCAGAAATCATTTGCAAGGTCTCCAAGACCAATACTCCCCGCACGCGCTCCTATAATGCAATGCCCCGTAATAACCCCAATAACAGTGCTGAGTCTACTTCTATGGAGTTTAAGCAGAGTCGACGTCTCCTATCCAGCCTCGGCCAGATATTTTGCGCCGCTTTGCCCTTATCCGAAGCTGCCCACATTCTGTTGGCGAGATCTACGGTTGCATTGTCAATTATAAATTTACAGGTCCCCAAAGGGATCCCCAACGTAGAGAATTCATTAGAGAGTTCGATGGTCGTTTCCCTTCTGGCCAGTTCATCCGCTCTATTTAACATGGTATTCGTCTTAAAAATCTATAAGAAAAAAACAAATGCACTAAATTCTATGCCACAGGATATCAAAGACATACTCAAACCAATGTATCGGTCTTGTCTGGTCTTAACTCAAGCTATACTATATGAGCTTTTAAAAGCTTCCTTTTTAAACTCTTAATTCATCCAGTTGCCTTAAATGATTTAAACCCCTTCCCGAGATTATTACTTTGTAGCTTGAAGCTGTTGCTTTGAGGAAAAATTTCTTTTCATTTACCTCCTCAAAAGCACGTTTTCCTACACGTAAAAGTTATAAGGAATTGGTTTCATTTAGGTGGTACACACCTAAGCATTTACTTTCTCCCCCCAGCTTATCAGGCAACTAATTGTAATCCATTTACGGGTAAAAAAATTTTATGCAATCAACTGTGAAGACTCTCGTACACTTTAAACTCTTTATACTCATCCTTACCACATTCCCCCCAAATCATTCAGACAATACAATACACAAGAGAGGAAATATTATACAATATAAATTGAAAGAATTAAACAAGAGAAAGAGTGGAAAGAGAGAGAGAGGGTAAGAGAGAGTAAATTTCTAACAAGTATTTTAAAAGAGGCATTTAAGTTCTTGTTTTTTGTTGTTGATTTTTATTCCCTTTCATCACATTTAACAATAATTGGCAGAGAGGTGAAGATTTCAATTATTTCCACCCAGTCCACTGTGGTCTCCCTGTTCTCTTCTTTTTTTCTTTGCTTACACATACATACACACACTCATATTCATACAATTGTATACAAATTGTTTAATTGTTGAAAAAGAATTCCTTGAATTGTTTTGTTGTTTTGTTGCTGTAGCTTAACTTGCTTATCACTTCGTGAGGGGGAGAGAGAGAGATTTTATATTTTCTCAGTGGCTTGCTTTAAAAAAAACCCCTGTGTTTAACAGTGTTGTAAAGTGTTTAAGCAAGTATTTGTGTGAATTTCTTAAAGAGTTCTGCAATAAAATATTTTTTTTATTAAACAGTCTAGTCCTTGGGGCTTTTTAAAGCTTCCGATAAAGAAAACAGGCAAATGGTTGGTTTCTATAGCCATAAAATCTTTGAATTCGAAATTGTTGTTGTCAAGGAGGCATTAAGCGAGTATATCTTTGACAATTGCCACTGATAGAGTTATCTGTGTGTCTGTATCTGTTGTTAACAAGCCTGTGCTGGAAACATCTTTATGGGTTGTGTTAATAATTTCGTTAATTTTTTTGAAGTATTTAAATAGGAAATCCTTAAAGGCTTGAAATCATTTAATTTAACGAATTAATTGCCAAGTATTTGAAATAATTTCGTAAAAAAAAAATTCTAATGGGATTTGTAAAAAGTTTCATTGAAAATATTTAGAATTTTAAGCGGCAACAGTTTAGAGAAGCATGGGAATTTGTTAAAGCCTTGATTCCCATCATTTGAATATTAAATGTTTGAATATTTTTTAATCTGATTTGATAAAATTGTGGAAATAATTAAAAACTTTAACTGTTACAATGACTCCCTTAACCGCTCATATATATTTATCATCCCAATTCACACACTCCCCAACTGCCACAATCCTGTCTTGTGTATTTAATGGAGCAAAACTATTTGGGTTGTGAATTTTGCAAATATTCCCCTTTGCTGTACTCAAAATGTGCCTGCAATATATTGTGTATCTTTGAGGAACAGAAGAAGAAGAAGAAAACCCCCCTCCAACATGTAAAAAGTAGAGGAGAGCAATAACCTAAAATGAAATACAAGGATGTTGTAAAAATTTGTCCATAAATTAAGCAAAAATTGTTTCTTTTTCGGGCAATTTTATATTCGCTTCCTGTTGTGTTTTACTTGCTTTTACAGCCATAGTAAATGGGGGCTGTATTTAAGAGGAAGGAAAAAATTAAATTCTGCTACACAGAGAAAGGAGGGATTCATAAAAATGCTTTTGTAACAGGTTCTATAAGAGAAAAAGATTTGATTTTCTAGTATGTGATAAATTTTGCTTAGTAATGCAGAATTCATAATCGATATTAATTTGTGCTAAGCTTGTGTATAAAGGGAGATTTGGAATACAACATAAATTAGAGGGTAATTCTGAACAAAGTTTCGAAGGATGATGTAATCTTTGGCATGATTCTGTATTCTAAGTTCCCATGAAAATTAAACACTGAAATTTATTGCCTTCTCCACTTATGAGAAGACTTGGTTTTTACTGGTAATTTGAAGACAAAAAATGCGTACAGCATCAGGGATTTATTATTAAGAATTTCTCAAGCTGGCCGTTGACTGTAGTGCTTTTCAGGAGTAGGTTACATCCGATATTGCCTCTTCAATATCTACGTTAACAGTATTACACAGATCAATGAATACAGTGGGAACAAAGTCTCTTCTCAGCTGCATTTGTTCACTTCCTAGCTTGGGCGGCATCACTGAATGGTTTTCAAGTCATTCCTGCATTCGAGGTTAGAATATTTAAGGGAGACTTACACGACAACATGTCAAGTTTTTTCATTTAATATCGCGTAAACTGTATGTATAATGTGAGCGTGTGATATTAAGAGAAACTGCAAATGCCAACTTGGCGGTCGTCCGACTGTTTTCGCTTTTTGAAATTTTTCAAAAACCATCATGCTGCATAGCTGCAAAACGCATTCAATTTACTTCGTTTTGTTTCTGAACTAAACATGTGAACGCAAAATTATCTGTCGTAAAATTTTTATTCTCATTTTGAAAACACGAATGGAAGGTAGACTCCACTTGAGCACGCTTAGCAGCAGGTTGGGATATCACAGATAAGTGATACGATTGGAATTCTGTAGTATTTTCTCATTGACTTTACATACGTAAACACTTGTTATGTAAACCAGTCTTTATGATGAGTGCATGAGTGTACTACGCTTTCGAACTTGATAGATGAACAGTTTGGTTAGAGGACGTGTACTTGTCAATTAAGACTAGTACAGTACCCGGAGGTCGAATTGACCCATTGTACTAGATGAATAGTTACTAAGGAAAATATAATTCAGGTATTATAAGTACGGAGGGTTCTCAGTATTTAAACGCCTCTTGTATTATTGACATTCCTGCACATATTACTTCATTTATTGCGAGTTTTTTCTACTATTCACCGTGCTTCGTGAACTCCAACCATGAACTTTATAATCGCATTTCAGCTTGTCTTTGGTAGAAGCATCAGTTCGATTGAATTTCCAAATGTATGTTCACAAATTCAATTTCTCTCCGATATGCTACGTACATATTTTGATGTTTTCTCTTCATTGGGTCATTGGAATCATATGCGTTAGCTGGCATGGTAAAAACATTGTCCATAAGGAGTATTTTTCTCTGTTAGCACAGCACATCTTTGGTTAACTCGGGAAACTCTGATGCCAGATGGTACAGCTATAGCAGTTATTTTGTTGCTATACTTATGGGATTAATTTCTATACTCCCTACTTTCTTAGATATGGTGCTACACTTTTCTTAGTCGATTCTTCAAAAAATTATAGAATATACTTAGGTACAGATGTAGAGTTAGCAGTCAATCCAAGAAGATGGGATAAACATATATCGGCTTTTGTAATACCATTTCTTCTAGTCTTGAAATCGTGTAGAGCTTGTGATAAAGCTATTTAGACATGTAATGTTCATTGTCAACAGATCAAATTGTTGTCTCCTTCTCCGAGATAGCGCTGGGCATATGTACCCAATAGATGAAGAACAGATTTCTCCTCAATCTCATCACTATAAGTCAGAGCAGAAGTCATTTACCATACGCCAATCCGTCAGGTATAAGAGACAACATGTTTATCGTGATTGCAATTTGGTGACACCAGTAATTATGGTGACACCAGCAACAATATGACAGTTGGGCAGAAAAGTTCTCAGGTTTACACATATATTTTGCAGCTATCGAACTGTTAGTTTGTGGTAGAGAAAAAGTGATGTATGTGCCACGCTTCCTCTCAGCAGATTTCTATCAAAAATGCTGAGAGTAAATAAAGAAAGAAAGTCTGGTTTGAGAAGCTAAAGCGTAATCCTGACTAAAGGGTTATAATGATCAATTATGTGTGTATGTACAGTGGTGGCCTTATAATTAGAAACGACTTTTTGCAGACTGTTTTACAGTTTGCACTGTGTACCAGGGATCAAAGGCTTTGTTTGGAGGACGTCTTATATACGTTATTTCATCAGATTGGGACAAATTAAACTTAGATTCGTCACTCCAGATAACTCTGTTCCAGAAACATCGTTTCTAATTATAAGGCCACCACTGTATGTATAAAAGCAATTTGAAGTGCAATTTTTCAATCATTGTCTGGAGTCAGTGGGTGGCTAGTTTGTCTCATAACATTGCTGATCGACAGACAGGCCTGGTAATTTATCCATTACTGAAGGGCAAAACAAGGTAAAAGTTCATTAAAAAAGCCTGATCAGTGAGATGTAATTCATAGACAAGGCCTACTAATGTGCAGTCTAATTATACGGTAGCCCTTGAATACTCGGTGTTTCACTACCAATTTGGATTATAATTTTCGGGAGGAGATTTTCCTTGATATCAAAATATCGCTTGACTTCAGGCTCTGCTGCCACCAAGGCCAGTTCTCCCCTTTCATCACAAAGGCTAGTCTTGGATCTATATTCGGACTATATCATAGCAACAATGAATTCCTAAGGACTATCACATATAAACTGTTATTCTTTTGAAATGCCCAACCAATTATTCAATATCCCGTACCTTCCAAATAGTTTGCTCTTCTATAAAATACCCCACATACCTTAAGTTTTTGACTTCATGTAGGTTAGTATTTGGATTTGTTTTTGTTATTATTTTGTTACCGACATTAGCACAATGAACATTAAAGTGTATGTATATATAAGCACATGTGAATGTATTTATTTATTGGAGTGGGTATTGCCTTATAAGCATATTTATTTAAGTGAAGGAAACAACAAAAAGGAACAATTCTATGTATACTGGGGCGGTGTTTATTGCATACTTTTTGGAGCCATTAAGTGAAAATCACTAGAACACACATACACGTGCCTATAACAAATCTCTTTTATTTTTATTAACACACACACACACACATACATCTGCATACGTACATTACTGTTATTGGGGGCGTATTATGAGAGCCCTCTTTAACATGGCTACGCCGCCATACTTAATGGAGATTCTGAATAGTTACTTTCAGGACAGGAAGCTAATATACCTAACGGATGAAGGAGAGCAGGAATACGTAGTAACGTCGGGAGTCCCACAGGGCTCCGTACTTGGACCACTACTATGGAACATTATGTACGATGGAGTACTTCGACTGCGATTGCCAAGCGGGACTACAATTGTGGGCTTTGCAGATGACATTGCCATAGTCTCGGTAGCTAAAACGGTAGGAGAAATAGAGGAGAAAACGAACACAGCGATTCGAAAGGTTGGAGCATGGCTGGATGAAGCAGGTTTGAAACTTGCTGCGCATAAAACGGAGGCCGTCTTGATAAGCGGCCGGAAGATAGTGGAGAAGATGGAATTGACCGTTGGAGGCACAAGGATCGAATCGAAGAGGGCGATAAAATACCTAGGAGTGATTATCGACGACAGATTGAACTTCAAGGAGCACGTGAAATACATCGGTGAAAAAGCATCTGTAACACAGGGAGCACTGGCGAGGATGATGCCAAATATTGGAGGACCAGGTCCATTTAAAAGGAGAATAATTTCGGCGGTAGTAACGTCGATAATGCTGTATGCTTGCCCAATATGGTCGGAGGCACTCTCAGTGGGGACGACGAGGAGGATACTGTCCTCGGTGTATCGTCTAAGCGCGATTAGACGGATAAGTGGCTTCAGGACAGTGTCTGATGAAGCAGTTTTGGTATTGGCAAAGACAATACCAATAGATATACTGGCGGATGAAATGAGAAGGATATACCTTCGCCGTCTCGAGCACCCGGGACAAATAGCGGCTATAAAAGCGGAGGAACGAAGGACTTCCATGCACAAATGGCAGTCACGATGGGAGAGCAGTCTAAAGGGAAGATGGACATTTCGTCTTGTCCCTCTTGTAACCCCTTGGATGAAGAACGAACATTGCGAGTTGAACTACTACGTGACCCAGTTCCTAACTGGTCATGGGTGCTTCAGGAAGTACCTGCACAGATTTGGTCATGACACTTCTCCTATATGCCCAAACTGTGTAGATGAGGAGGAAGATGCGGAGCATATTCTTACATGCTGTCCCAGATTTAGATGGCCGGGAGAAACGAATTTGGAACCAAACCGGCTAATGGAAGAGCTGTTGAACTGTAGGATTTTATGGAGTCAATATAGCCAGAGAATGGCTGAAGTTTTGATAGTACTCCGAAGACTGGAAGAACGGAGGCGAAATTTGAATTAAAGTGATAAAGCTTTCAAGCTAACCAGCCCTCCGCGAAGTAATACCTTACGGCAGTCCCGCGGGGGGAGAGTGGTTGAAGTGTGTAGGGGGTGGGTTTAGTACGTAGGCACCAGCGATGGTGAATCGTGCACTCTTTTGTTGGAACAAAAGTGTCTTTCGAAGATTCCCACCTCCGGCTCAAGACAAAAAAAAAAAAAAAAAAAAACGTACATTACTGTTTATGACTATTGTAGATGGCACATATGCTTAAAGGTAAAAATAAATTTATACACACACATACACACACACATTATGTGTATGTGTTTTGTATGTAAATTGTTTTTTTGTTTTTGTGTATGCTATTGTCGTAGTATTAGTAGTGTTTGTCTTTAACTGCCTAGCGCTTTCCAGCTGTTTTTAGTTGAAGAATGTAAAGAAAAGAAGAAAAAATATTCGAAATATTTCAACATGCCAGTTTGGCATTTCATACGTGTTATTCTTCCTTATTTTCGTCTTCTTCTGCTTCTTCTTCTGATATTCTGTTACTCCCAATGGTCGCCACCAAAAATAGAAAAAAGAATGAATGAAAATCCCATTAAAAGATGAGTAAAAAGGGACATAAAAACGTAGAGTATAGCAGCTACACACTAGTAAAGCGAGTCAAAAGAAAAGGTAACTTAATAGCTGTGGTGCATATGTATATACATATGTATGTAGAAATTATTACGCCATTGCCGTGTGCTTGCTGTCTAGTGGTGATATTCATTGTTTTGATTTTGTAGTCGGGTTGGTTGGGTTATCCCAATCGTTCTGCTATCCAAGCTATTTCTAGTCATAATATTGTTTTAGTATTTGCTATTGCTATTGCTGTTGTTCTTGCCATTGTTGTTGTTGTTTTGTTAGCAATCTCAACCATTGTTTAGCGCTCGAGGTCAAAACATTGTGGAAATTTATGTTGCAAGAACGTGTTTCTCTACGACCATAAAACTCAAACGTAACTTCTATGTTTTCTTCACTAACTTGCCAGCATGCCTGTGTGTGTTTAGGAGGTAGATTTGTTAGTATAAAGTAAATGAAAACACTCTTACATACATACATACATACATGCCAGCATACATACATATGTACATACGCCTATGCATAGGAACTCTATCTAGAAATTTTATTGTTTTTCTACTGTTTCGTCGAGATGTGGCAAAAACATTGAACCTTGTTTTCCTTGCCTAAATACACGTTAATTTATACATACCCATACACACACACTTGTAAGGTTATAAGTAAATTAGTTACCGTAAAAGAGGGGCAAACGTACACATACATATAAGAGATCTTAGAAAATGATATGCAATACAAAAGCGATACGGTATAGCATAGGATAGTGGCATTAGGTTTACAGATGTTTAAGAAAAAAAGAACAAATAAACTACAGGGTTTTACACAATTGAAGTTCTTTTTCGAATGCTAATTAAATACTTCATTTGAAAAGGAATTTGTCTTGCTATTGTCCTTTTTTTATTATTCTTTTAGTCCTTCTAAAAACCAGAGAACCTACATAAAACGTCTTAATCTTCTCATTTGATTCCGGGATTGTTTTTTCCTTTCATTATTTCGGCTTCATTAATCAAGTCTATCCTTCTGAGTAGTTGATTGATTTATGCAGCAAGATCTAGAACGATATGGTTGCCATCTGTGTTTGTGAAAATATCTTAGGTTGTTGTATTGACTATGGTAGTGGCGAAACTTATTATTCCTTTATACTTAGGGCCCTCTAAACTGTCACTGGGTTATTCGCTTCCGGTTTTTTTTTCGGTTTCAGTATTTCGGCTTCATTAACCAAGTCTATCCTGCTAAGAAGGTGATTGATCTATTGCAGCAAGTTCTATATTGATAGGGTTGCCACTTTTTATTGTAAAAATGTTTTGGATTACTGTATTGACTATAGTAGGGGCGAAATTTACTATTTTTATCTTTAGGACCCTCTAAACAATTTTTGCCCTCTTATCATGGAAAGTGTTGTTGATTATGCTGTATATAGCACCGCACTTATTAAAGGTTAAGTGACAGCAAGAGCTGCAAAAATCAAAATATCTGCTAGAATGGTGATGTTGAAGTCAATTGGGCACATATGAGATGGACCGTTGCTTGCTGGCAACAACTGCTTTCAGTTCAGTAAGGTTGTTGTTGAATATTCGAGCTCAATGCTAGGGATATTCGATACAAGACTCAAACTAAGGTTCGCGGCAACTTTATATACGGACTGTTTTCTATAAGCGATTATTGTATTCCCGATCTCAAATTCAATAACGGGATGATAACGACAAGGTTCGAGGTAAAAAAATCTTCACGTTGGAAATGAAATTGTGGCAATAGCTTCCATCAGGATCTAATAGGATACCTCGAAGACGAAATCTCCTAAGAGCTCGAGTGTTTTTTAGATAGAAATCTTGGCCATTAAGCAAGTATTCTCATTGTTGTCGGAAGCCAAAGTGCGTGGACATATAAAGATATGTGTTGGTAGCTATTTTAGTTCTTCGATCTCTTATTAGCACCTCTGAAATGCATTGAATATGTTTTCTCGAAACTAGGCAAGGAAGAGCATTATTCGTTTCATGTAATATTTTAGAACTCATAAAACGTAGTGAAAACTCTCTACTGTTACTGATTTCAACAGCAGACGAACCTCTAAGAAGATCCATAGAGCATGAGTTTGACCTATCCACTAGCACTATAAAAAACAAAAATTGGCTTACTGATTACATACATACATACGTAATTGCTCATTACAACCCTTCAGTCAGGGTTTCGACCTAGTTTCTCACACCACTTATGTTGTGTGTGTTAATTTTATACATGAGTGGCGGCAACTACAGTTTAAAGTCGACACCGAACGACAGATTTTTAAAAAACTTCTCATGGCTATTCAAGAAGAAAATTGATTTCCAAAATTGATTTTTTACAAAATATAAAAAAAGTTTACTGACATAAGCGTGACTCTATAACTCTTGTATTTAAAAAAAAATCTTCTTCAATTATTTTAACAAAAATTTCATTTTCTTAACACCTTTTGATATTCATGTAAAACTACTCAACTTAATTTGTTTTCCTTCAAATATCAATGCTTTGAATGCAATTCTTTACAGCTTTTGTATACAATGTGCCATTACCATAGAAGCCCTTCATTCCTCCAAAGAGAGAAAGAAAAAAAAAAACACATTTTTTTTTAAAAAAAACATTCTTTTGGATCCTGTAACGAAAACTACAACCGCAATGCCACAAACTTTACAACGCTGTGGTTAACCACCAAATACTACCTTTCGGTGCTTATTTTAATTTGGCTAATTGCGACAGAAAGATAGAATTTTCACGTTGGCATTTAGGGCTGACGTAAATTCCAATTGAATTCCATCAACAATAAGAATAAGGTGTGAGAAGACTAAACATAGAAATATTTATTGAAATCAAGCAAAATCTTAGGCAATGAATAGTAATCGTTAGCACTGAGTAGCATACCCTGAAGTTTATCTGAGCAACAGGCTTGGAGGAAACACTTTTGAGATACTCTATAAAGTTGTAGCCGAGTACAATATAGTCGCAGTACTCAAACAGCTTTTCACGATAGTAAAAATAATAAGTTTACTGTGGGTGGAAATATTTTAATTCCTCTGGCACTTAAGATAATCTGCGCAACATGGACCTGGATGATATCTAGACGAACGGATTTAACTCGGTTGATGGAGTTTTAAAATCGTCAGTTGAATAACGTTAACAGACGTTCATCTGAAATTTTATTAAATTAATAAATTATATAAATTAAAGAGACCCAAAGGATTTACTCAGGCAAGTACATACTCGCATTGTACCTGCTGCAAAAATATTGCTTTTGTTCGAGAAATTCTGTACACTTCCATACATATGAAGTTCAACACACGCAACAATTAAATCTTATCATTGAGAATGGCGTCGATATACTGATTGGATGTAAGAGCAGCAGGCTTTCAAAGCAGATTTTTTGGAAAAAAATTATCTTCAACGTTGAAGTTTATTTTTCACTTCCATAAGCATCATTATTTCATATAGAAAAAGTGACCTACCATGGTCTGGAGCTGTCATTGGGTCGTGTTATGTGGAATTGCTGTTGTAAGGAAAATCCATTAAAGACAATGCAGAGTTCTATGTCCAAATCGTAACCGAAGAGAAGGTCGAAATTCTTTTCTAAAAGCTCGATTTCATGCATTAAAGAAGGAAGAATTGATCGCAATTAGCCTGTGAGAACGTATAAACGAATTAGATGTACAATATAATTCTGGTAGTCGCCGTAGTCTAGTAGGTAGTGTGTTGGCTTATTAGACGCAAAGCCAGGGTTCGAGCCCCAGGCCAGACATCAAAGACAAAATACAAAAAGTGTTTTTTCGGCGACTACCTCTCAGCAGATTTCTGGCAAAAGCTCTGAGAGTAAATAAAATTGCCATCATAAAGTTTCTCAAAAATCTGTCGTTCGGAGTCGGCTTTAAATTTGTAGGTCCCACCACTCATGTATAAAATGAACACACACACAACATAAGCAGTGTGAGAAACTAGGACGTTGTACAATGGGTCAATTCGACATCCGGGTACTGTACTTGCCTTAATTGACAAGTACACGTCCTCTAACCTAACCTAATTCTGACATAATCGGTGTATGTAAACATCAATAAACAACTGCATTTGAAAGGTGTTGTAAACATCAATTTCAATACAATATACCCTATGGGTATGGGGTCTACATATTCTACAATGACTGCATTTTTTCATGTTTTTTTTTTATTGATATCACGCTCCCACACTCCACTTTCATTTAATTTCGACCTGTTGTTTGATGTTTACCATAAGTGCCAGTGTGTGCTCATGCAAGAGAGTGAGTGTTTAAATGTGGTTTCAATTTAAACTCTGATTTATGCGGCTGTACTCATTATATACATCGTACGCACACATGCAACTGTAATTCATTTTTATTTTTAATGAGACTTTGTTTGGGCGGGTGAGAGTTATTTGGAGAGAGAGAGAGAGCGAGGTAGACAGTGGTACAGAGTTTCCTGCTTGTTTTTGTTTATATAAACGTAATGAAATTAAATGAAAAAATAACAAATTGACTGGGTTTTCATTTTATATTTTTCGTTCGGATTTTTTTCGTTTTTTTTTTAATTTAATTTAATTTTTTCACTGATATTGCACTATGCATTTATAATAATAATAATAATAATAAAGAATTCCAGTAAATTTATGAAATTTTCGTACAAATAAACTGAAATAAAAACAACAACAACAATAGCAATAACAAGAGAAGATGTGTTTAAAACCCAGGAAATTTAAAATTTTTTTTTTAATTTTTTATAAGGAATCTAAAGAACGCATAACAAGAGAGGGTGATTTAATTGCATAATAATTTAATTTAATTTAATTTAATTTTTTTAATTTTATATTCTATGCTTAACACCTCAAGACCAGGATTTTAGTATTTGTGAAGTGAATTTTTATTTTTCAAAGTACACCCAAAACTAACGTATATTTTGAACAAAATTTTTGCCACTTCTTTCAACTTTGGTTGCAGGATTTTTTAGAAAAACAAAATAGAATTTTAATAAATTAGATTGGCTTACAAAGGCATGTAAAAGCATGCCTTCACCAAGTGGACAGAGAAGGTCTAATTTGGCTAGTTTCAATAACACACAATTTAAATGAAAGTAAAAACGAAGAAAATGTAATAAAATTCAGGGTTAAAAATAAAGTAAAATCGCCTTAGACTAGTAGGTAGTGTGCTGGCTTATTAAACATGAGATCTCGGTCCAAAAGAACTGATAACTCCAACAAAACGAAATATGAAACGAAATATTTCTTCTGCGTTTTTCTTTCAGCATATTTCTAGCAAAAACTCTGAGAGCAAATAAAATTGTGATGAAAAGTTGCTCAATAATCTGTCGTTCGGAATCGACTTTGAACTCCATCAAATGAATTGAATCTATTCGTTCAGATATTGCTACAAGCCATAATGTTCAGGTTATCCTTAATGGCAGAAGAAATTCAAATATTTGCAATTTTATTATCGCGATAAGGTGCCTTAGTATTGAAACCATAAGATCTTTTTCACTCCCCTACAACTTTGTAGATTATCCCTTAAACGTCTCCTCAAAATTTGTTGCTGTGACAAACTTCCCTGACTATAATCTGATATGCAGCCATGTTTTACTTTCTGAGATGCATTAATGCCTCACAGCTTCGAAGAATGTGTTCCGATGATTCATTCTCATTGCCACAGAAACTAAATGTTTAGCTTGAAACAATGCATATTTAATACAGGCCTCTCATCTATAAAATTTATACAAACAGTTTTATTAGCTAGCCTCACCAAAGGGTTGTAATTACCAATTATGTATGTATGTGTGTCAGCAGGAAAGGAATAAAAGTACGAGTCATCTCCTCTGACGACAAACGAAACTCTAAACTTCAGAATTCCCCCAAAAAAATTCAACTTCTTGAAACCACAGTCAATGTGATTAAGTTTTCACTTCTACATGGCAAAGCATGGATACAGTATGTGGCCGATGGTTTTAGTTCCTTCTATATTTCAACAAATGCTGCGGGAACAAGAGTTGCGGAACGAGAGAATCTTACAGTCGGCTACCAAGTTAAGAACCCAAGTCAATGCAAGAGCATCACGCAAATCACATAATCTATCATTGCCTGTTTCTATCGGGTCATCAAGGATGTCAGTAACACCGTTTCTGTTGATCAATTCGCACAGTTTTAAGTGAACTACTTGCTTCAATATTTGCAACTCTTAACAATAGAGGCCAACATCAATTGGTTCACCAGGTTATATACATAGAAGTCCGCATGCATACATAATTGATTATTACAACCTTCAGACATTAAGCTAGCTGGTCACACAACCCATGTTCTGCGTGTTCATTTTAGCGTTACGTACAGTTTAATTCCGACTGCGAGTGTCAGACTTTTGAGAAACTTTTCATGTCAATCTTATTTACTCGCGGAGTTTAGCAGAAGATTCTGCTGAGAGGAAGTTGGCGAAGAAAAATTTTTTTCATATTTTTTTTTTCTTTTTGTTTTAAACGTCTGAGCTAGCGTTTGAACCACGACTTAACGTCTAATAAGCCAAGACACTAGCCAATAGACTACGGCGATTTCCTGCAATTTGTTGGAAAATAATATTTTTAGGTTGTTTTATACATCGCACTATGTGACATTTACCCTGAAAAGCTGGCCAAAAAGGCAAAAATGAATTTAATGAAATTTAAGAAACTGAGTATGTATTTCGATAGACAACAAAATTCTGCAATATATAGTGAATTTTCACGACCTTAAGTTGAGATTTGTAGATTTGAGACGATGTCAAAGTTAGAAAAGTGAAGAAAATTAAATGCGTTTGTGGTGTTTTTTTGAAATTTTAATAGGTTTATATGAAATTTTTTTGTGGCTAAGTTCAGTTTATATATATATATATATATATATATATATATATATATCTCATATATTAATGTTAAAATTATTCGTTCAAAATTTAAAAATAATAAAAGTTTCAAATTTTTTTACTCTACCCAAAAAAAAGGTAAGGATTTTAAAGGTGAAAGTAGTTTTTAGTTGTTTAATGCTATATACCACAAGAAAATATGAACTCTCTGCATTCAGAAACAAAAAAAAAACAAGTTTCCGCAAATTTGCGCAATTATTTTTGGCGATTTTTTGAAAATTTTACTTTTTTTTTTTGAAAAATTAAAAAAATTAGACGCAGTGTAATAAAGCCATATGGCGTACGAATTATGCGATGAAATTCAGTAGAAGCGATACCAATCGAGATGTCCTGAATAGGTTACCTTTAAGCAGTGACCCTTTTATAAGCTACAGTACACAAAAATTGCGAAGGAGTAGAAAAGCATTTTCATCAGATACTATGAAGTTACTCCTTCCTGACATTGATGATGGAAATGATAACGATTTTAGCGATTGTAGTTGGTTTCACTTTTTAAGTATTTTTTTAAGTTAAGTATTAAATAATTTAAAATAAATATTATGAATAAATATTAATTATCATAGAAGTTTAAAAACTTAATTACATATGTACATATATCGACTATTATAACAATATGAGATGTATGTTTGATTTTCTTAATGGACCATATGTGGTACCTAATAAATGATTCACATTCATATTAAACATGTTCATGTCGAATTACATCGAGGTAATAAAATTTTTAAGCCAATTATAATTGCTAAACATATTTTCTTAAGGGGCGCTATTTGGGACCAACAGGCAATTATAGACCGACCACAACAAAATTTGGTAATATGATTTAGATTTACAAAATACACGTTCATACCGAATTTCATCACGATACCGATGTTTTTAAGCCATTTATAAGCGCAAACGTGAATTTCTAAAAGGGACTTTATATGGGGACCAGGGTCAAATATTATCCGATTTTCACCAAACTTTACACCATGATTTCTTAGTACACAGAACTGATCCATGCTAAATTTTATCATGATTGTTGCATAATTGCCATAATTATGTGTAAATCAGTGCAATTTCGAGGGGAATTTGTATGGGGGCTAGGCGCAATAACGGACCGATTTGAACCAAAATCAGTTGGGTTCATCCTTGGGCCTAATTATCACTAACACTATCAAAAAATACCAGTCATTAACTCATAAAACACTTCTATTAACTTTGGCTGGTGCATCGTTGTGATCTACTCCACTGGGGCGTATGATTAATGTGAATCAAGTTCCTTAAGTAAATATTGCTTATACGTGACGTGAGGTCGCCGTAGTATAGTAGATAGTGTGTTGGCTTATTAGACATAAGGCCACGGTTCAAACTCCAGGTTAGACATCACAATGAAAATATGAAAAAAAAATATTTCTGCGGTGAATTCCTCTCAGTAGATTTCTGGTAAAAATCCGGAGTGTAAAATAAAATTGCCACGA
This sequence comes from Sarcophaga subvicina, assembly GCA_936449025.2. Classification (NCBI taxonomy): domain Eukaryota; kingdom Metazoa; phylum Arthropoda; class Insecta; order Diptera; family Sarcophagidae; genus Sarcophaga; species Sarcophaga subvicina. The sequence continues at coordinate 88,717,952 of OW388081.2, read as the reverse complement.
AAATTTTCTCAAAAACAAAAAAAAAACTGTCGTTCGGAGTTGGTTTTAAACTGTAGGTACCGCCGCTACTCATGTATGAAATTAGCTCACACAACATAAGTGGTGTGAGAAACTAGGTCCATAATCCTGACTGAAGCGTTGTAATGACCAATTATGTATGTAAGTATGTGGCCAGTACCTGCAATTTTTAATTTTTTTTTAAGTAACTGCGCCTTAAAATATTAAATTTTGAATCTTTTTTTGCAAATTTATTTGTTATTATTGTTGTTGCTATTGTATAAATATATATTATATATAATATAAATATAATAATATAAATATATATTCTCGATTATTTTATATCGTATATCATATGTTTATAGATATGTATTGTATTCTATTTAATTTTATATGCATCCATAAACACACCATTTATTATATTACATAGAATGTAAGCTTATATGATAAACGTTCATGTATATTTGACCAATTAAAAGTGTTTAAATTTCCCTTTTTCACGGTGTATTTTGGGAGTGTAGATGTGAGTGTATATGTATGTATGTATAGGATATCAATATTTGATTTGTTGATGAATTAATAACCTGGTTGTATGCAAAAAAAAATTCTTCTCTCCACTTTAAATTAATAGGCCGCGTATGTATGTAAGAATTGTGAAATTTTTAAATTGAAATAATGAAAATGAAATGTTAAATTGATATTGAAAATAAATATAAATTGTTGTTAGCTGTGATTGGCAATTTAATACTTTATATGTACACCGTACATGTACATGTACCATGTATACACACATATCTATAATATATAATGAAATGTTATAAAAAATAAAAACAGAAACAACAGAAAATTTAAATAAAAAATAAAAAAAAGCAGACATCACTGTTAATATTTTAAAACTGAGTTGGCAAACAGTTTTGGGTTGACTCATTAAGGCTCTCATTAACACAGATTTATATATAAAAATGATAAAATGCCACAAGGTAGGTTAAAACGAATATCCAATGGATTGAAATTTAATAACAAATTTATGTTTAAAAAATTATTTTTCTTTTGTTTATTAAATTAAAAAAAATGGAAAGTGTTTACTTTCATTTACAAATATATCTTTATTTAAATAAACCCTTAATTAATTCAAATTTATAACACACTGAAATCGTTTATAACGCCCTATTAATTTTATCACATGTTCCCTTTACAACCAAGTTTATAAAGGGTCCGCCAAATAACTCTTTTTTTCGAAATTGCTTTATAAAAAAACCACTGAATATATTCTCAAATTTCTTTTTTTATTTGAAAGTACAATCCTTCCGGTTAATAATGGAAAATAATTTCTTTCAAATGGCTGTCTCGGCTGGCCATACAGTTGCCTGCACGATCGGTCCAATTTTTGAGCACATCATCGATAGTGTGCAGCTGTATTTCACCAATGGCTCCACGAATATTGTCCTCTAAAGCGTCAATTGTCTCTGGCTTGTCGGCGTAACACTTATCTTTGACGGCACCCCACAAATAATAGTCCAACGGTGTCAAATCGCAGCTCCGAGGCGGCCAAACGACATCAGCTCTGCGACTGATAATGCGATCTTCAAAAACAGGGCGTAAAACATCGAGTGTAGCTTCGGCTGTGTGGCACGTAGCACCGTCCTGTTGAAACCAAATGTTGCCAATATCCTCCTCTTCAATTTTTGTGAACAAAAATTCGTTCAACATGGCCCGATAACGATCGCCATTGACTATAACGGCCACTCCTTGCTCATTTTCGAAGAAAAATGGCCCAATTATGCATCTGGACCAAAATCCGCACCAAACAGTCACTCATTTTGGGTGCGTCGGCTTTTCAATATATGCGTGCGGGTTTTCTGTGTCCCAAATGCGACAATTTTGCTTGTTTACATACCCGCCAAGATCAAAATGAGCTTCATCTGAAAAAATGATTTTTTTTTTGCCAAAATCGGCATCTTATGTAAGTTGATCGCAGGCCCACTTAACGAAGCGAAAACGCATTGGATGGTCAATTGGTTTCAACTCCTGAACCAATTGGACTTTGTATGGCGTCATACCAAGGTCTTTATGCAAAATTCGTCCCATTGATGTCTCCGAAATATTCAATTGTTGAGATCGTCGGTGAATTGGTGTTGATGGCGATTTGTAGCACCTGCTATTAGTCAACCATTCACCTGCTTACTTGGATTCGATATGATTAATAAAACTGAAAAACGTCGAAAAGAGTAATGCTTTGTGTTCATTTGGTATTCCATAAACGAACGAAAAAGCAATAAAAAATTAGAAAACCTCAGATTTTCTTTACTTATCGTCTTTTCGTCTTTAAAGTTTTTTTTTTAAATTTAAGCTCATCCAACAGTGTTGGAAAATCATCTGCTCCGTGTTAATAGTGTTAATAATTTAATAACAACAAAAAGAAATTCTAACACGATTAATCTTGTTACAATTAATGCTCTTCAATGAAAATTATATTGTTAGCCGAGATAAACTCAAGGACTTATTGAGGCTAAGCAATGTGCCACAAAAGCAAATCATTATGAATGAAATGAGAATGAAAATGAAAATCACAGGAGAAGAAGAAAAAAAATGGCAATTCTACTGTTGGTGGATATAATTCCTATGACAACATAAATCCACAGACACAAATATCATCAGCGGAACAATAATAAAAAGTGAAATAGAACAGAAAAATGAGGCAACAAGAAGATGAATTCATTGTTCTTTCCGGTTTTATGTATATGTTCACCATACCCACACACAGCAAATATTTTATTTGTTTTGAACAAAACGACGCCGAATGAAAAGAGAGAGAAATGTTACGCTTCAATTGTAAAAATAATCCTCTTTCCCCCCATTACACAACCTAGTTCATATGAATAGAAAGATATACACTCCATGATAAAAGAAAAAAATATGCCACACACACCTACAGAGATTTTTTTGTAAGGATCTGCTGATGGGTGTTGGAAAACAATGGAGTATGATTTGGTTTTTTCTTCTTCAAATTTTTTTTTGTTTTAAATTATTACTGAGGAAATGTGATTACTTCAAATGCAAGTGTACGTATGTGTGTGGCTTCCCTTATTTACATAACAGCTACACAGCCACACAGACTAACATGGAAGTATCATTTCACTTTCCCAGGGTATGTAAATCATAGCATATCCGAAGCATATTTTACGGCGTGCTAAAGCGAGAAATTTGTTACACCTGAGGCCAACTAAAGCCATAGGTTTGTTCCCTGCACACTCATCTGTAATATAAGAATTTTTTCATTTTCAATTTATATTTGAAACTGTATTATACTGTAAGTGAGACGATTAAATTACAAAACAAAACTAGAAAAAAATTAATTGAAAATTATTTAAAATGGGAAAAACAAAAAAGGAAAAAAGCCAACTGAAACTGTGAAAGTCGTTTTAAATTAATTAAAGCATGCAACAATTAATTTTAATTACATTGATTGAACATACTTTCGTTATTATTGATTAAAGAAGAAGGGATGTTCACACTCTCAATTAATTAATCATTAAATAAAGGCCTTAACATTCATGTACATACATACATACATACATAAATTGGTTATTAAAATCCTTTAGCTAGGATTACCACCTAGTTTCTCACACCACTTATGTTGTATGTGTTAATTTTATTCGTTAGTGGCGAGGCATACAATTTAAAATCGACTCCAATCGAAAGATTTTTGAGAAACTTTTCATGGCAATTTTATTCGTTTTTACCAAAATTCTTCTGAGAGGAAGTCGCCGAAGAAATATCTTTCGTATTTCGTTATGTTAGAGATGTCTGACCCTGGGTTTGACACACTACCTACTAGACTATGGCGATTTATTTAACATGCTTATCTTGAGTGCAAAGGCGTTATATTTCTAAAAATTTTTCATACAAATTCTTGATAGTGTGTACTTGCCTTTACACCAGCAAACTGGAGTGGTGAGACAGATTGAATTACAACTACTTGGAGTCTAGATTGCAATAAACTTAGGTTAAAGTATTTTTCAATATTCTTAGTAAGTTAAGCTGTCACGATACCTCAATGGTATCGAGATATAGTGATCTTCCCTTAAACTGTAGAGGGGATGAAGTGCTCAAACATCGCACAACGATTAAACTCTTCGGTGAGTTTTTTACATTGGGAAAACCTGCTTCTAATCGAAAATGCAGTACGGGACTTAGATACGACGAGATAGTGCCTTAGCACATAAACTATACCCGCTGACTTCACAAAGAAGCTTTCACAGCACCATTCTGTTTCGAAGCATTCATGAAGACTACTATGGATTCATTTATCAAGTACGTCATGCCAATTTTCCATTACTCTTTATCCGTAATAAACGTTTTGTATTGCATTGTTCCGTGTTAAAGGTTAGGTGTTAAAGTACTACGTCAAAACTTTTCTGTACTGCTCTCGACCTTTGTAAGGTTTCCCAACAATGTCTTTCCCAAACGTGTTGCCGCTTTGTTTCCAACTTTGTATTCTGATGACACGTTCTCCTCTGTTCAAAACTGTAATAGGGCACACGGAAAGTTGACTCAAATTTCAAAGGAGCACTCTCCGCATGGAGCTTCATTTGGGGCACTCCAAATACAAAGTATTGCTTTTGGACACATGGCAAACGGTTTTTTTGAAGAAGTTTAAGGTTTAAGGAAATGATTCCAAGATTAAGGGAAATGTTATATGAGGCCTCGTCAAACCTAGACCAGTTTCTTAAAGTTTATTAAAAAATAGCGATAAAGTAATCCACATAGTCAAGTTTTATTCACAAGCAACCTATGATTGAAGTGTATCTATGCTTGACGTGTTGCTATGCTTGACGTGTAGCTATGATTGACGTTTAATTATGCTTGATTTGTAGGTATGCTTGACGTGTAGATATGCTTGACGAGTAGCTATGCTTGATGTATAGGTGTGCTTGACGTGAAGCTACGCTTGACGTGAAGCTACGCTTGAGGTGTAGCTATGCTTGACGTGTAGTTATGCTTGATGTGTAGGTATACTTGACGTGTAGATATGCTTGATGAGTAGCTATGCTTGATGTGTAGGTGTGCTTGACGTGTAGCTATGCTTGACGTGTATATGCATTTTTTAGAACAAGACTCCAACACCACAACACTGTTTGTCATATTGAAAGTATTAAGAAATGAACTTTTACCCAAGAAAAGTAATTCGAAGCTATGCACTAAAGGACTAGGGAACTGTACGTTTTTAACAACACGAGCATCAATCAACACTGGGGTAAAACTTCTACTCTTTATCTTTGTGATGTATTAAATCATTAGCAAATGGGTGATTTTAATTAATCAGCGAAATAACTACCTCCGTTTATTCAAAAAATGTGGTTTCGTTAGATCATGATGACCACTGCCAAAGGCTATGACCTGTTACACTCAGTTTATCCCATAGGAATAAAAACACAACTCGCTTTTGAAACTTATTTGTGAGGAAATCTCTAAAAACGGTATTCGAATAATCATCTGTTTTCGGTGATTGTTTAAAACGAATTAAAAATTCCGAAACAGAACACAAAAGGTAACCGATAACCGATTACTGCAAATTACCTTTAAGTAGACAATTTATCCTAGAAATCCTTTCATATTTACGATCCTTTAAATCCGTGGAAGAAAACAAATAAAGATTTACAAAAAAAAAAAATAATGTTTCGTATGCAAAAACAGACATTATTTTACACAAACACACTCACATACATACGTACATATGTATGTATGTTAAATTTATTTAAAAATCGAAAATAATTTCAAATGTTTTCTTTTTTTTGTTTTGCTTGCATAGATGAATCGATACTATCGGAAGATCCTACGCCTGCCGAAACAACCCACCATGTCAGCAGTAATGTTGGTGTAGCCGCCAGTGGTACGGGCGCGAGTATTGGTGGCGGTCCTGAAAAGCAATCAACGCTGCTACTGTTAGCTGCTGTTGTGGCCATAGGGGCCGTAGTAATAACATCAATTATTGTGGCTGGTATAGTGGTTGTATGTAAACATCGGCCACGACCACCTGAGCCACAGGATGTGCGCAAGAGTATGAGGTGAGTGCGAATAACTCTTTTGGAATTTTTTTTGTTGTTGCGAATAATTTTTATGGAAAATCGTAGCGTTTCTTAGTGATTTTTTGTTTCATTTTATTTATTTTTTTTTGTTTTCTCATAATTGGCAAGAAAACGTATAAAATAAAGGGGCTTTTGAAAATAAATCCGTTATAATTTAACTTGTGAATTACGAAAATCCTTTTGCTTTTGTTGTTATTACAGTTATTATAGCTGAAATAACGTTGTGTTGCTGTTTTTATAATTTAAATAATAAAAAAGGCAACTAAAGTGCACAGGAAGAAAATTTTTTTTGTTTTTTTCTTAATAAACACTCTCAGGAAACAAATTACAAATCATTTTCACTTCGTGTTAATTTGAAATCCACACACATACGTGGTTGTAATGTATGGTTATGAACCAATTTGAAGGTGGTAAACGGTTTTTTTTATTTCAAAACAAAATTTTTGTTTTTTAATACGTTTTATTCCTCTGGGGAATGAATATGCGACAGTGGTAGTCTAAACATGGCAAACTACATGCATACATACACATAATTGGTCATTCCATTCTTACAGTCAGTACTACGATGTAACTTCTCACACCACCTATGTGGTGTGTGTTAATTTTATCCATGAGTGGCGGGACCTACAGTTTAAAGTCGACTCCGAACGACAGATTTTTAAGAAACTTTTCATGGCAATTTTATTTACTCTCAGAGTTTTTGCCCGAAATCTGTCTTGATGTCTGGCCTGGGCTCGAACCCTGGCTTTTCGTCTAATAAACCAACACACTACCTACTAGACCACGGCGACTTCAAACGGCAAACTACATACATACACATAAATGGTCATTACATTTTTCAGTCAGGATTACGATCTAGCTTCTCACACCACCTATAGGGTGTGTGTTAATTTTATCCATGAGTGGCGGGACCTACAGTTTAAAGTCGTCTCTGAACGGCAGCGGATTTAGTTTAATCGCAGAGGCTATTGAATATTTGCAAGATCTTCCACATGGATGTGTTGGTCATATGGTGATGATTGTCAATTTCTAATATTCCTGCAGATATTAAGGCAATGAGTTTTCATATAATGACAATTAACGACTGCTCCAACTCTCTCCACGAGATGGCAGAGTGGTTTAATTTTCACATCACATAGGTACCAGGACATAATATCGTTTCGGAACACTGCAAAACGAACGAATTAACCAGATATGACAAAATCATCGAATTTTCGGATGAGTAGTCTATTAGGGAACTTTGTTGAGGACCTGTAAACTTAATACTTTCAAAGCATCAGACGTGTTGAAGATAGCATAGCAAGCCTAGCCAAGAATAAATAAAAAGCACGTGCTAAGTCTGCTTAACTTCCAAAGCAACCCACTTAGCGTAGTTGTTGCAGTTATTACTGAACACTGTATACTGGGTACTCCTGCGAAACTTATTTATCTTAAACAAATGGCAAATGACCTCTGCTAGAACTGCAAATGCAATGAAGAGAAGGACACTGTTCTTTTCTTATTGAATACATGCTCAGCATTAGGTCGTATGTGAAGAAATCACCTGAAGTTCACTTTAGGAGTGTGATTTACATACATACATACATAATTGGTCATTACAACCCACAACCTACCTTCTCACTGCATACATGTTGTGTGTGTTAATTATATACATGAGTGGCGAGACCTACAGTTTAAAGTCGAATCCGAGCGACAAATTTTTTTTGAGAAACTTTTCATGGCAATTTTTATTTTTTACTCTTCAGAATTTTTGCCAGAAATCTGCTGAGAGGAAGTCGCCGAAGAAATATTTTTTGTATTTTATTTTGATGTCTGGCCTGGAGCTCGAACCCTGGCTTTTCGTATAATAAGCCAACGCACTACCTACTAGACCACGGCGACTTCAAGAGAGTGTGTGATTTACTTCTTTTAAAGCTTCGAATGATTTCAAAACTAAGATAAACGGACAACTATGGTATCACAGAAGACCACACGTGGCCAAACTGTAGCTTTTCTCTAGGATTGAGCCACCCTTGTCTACATATTTACCAGAGATCAGCAATGAGTATTCAAAAAGATGAGTAGATTCGAATCATACCTATAATTTCTGATACTTATACGCATTCATACTTATTTTAATATCATACTCATACTACTCATATTCAAAGTTTGAAGTACTCATCGTACTCATACTTAACTATACGTATGATGTTGTTGATTTCGACTCTCCATAACTCAACATATACAAGAGAATCACAAAATAAGTATGTTTGGCGTACGAACACTAAAATACTTCGTAGAAGCTTGTGTGTTTGCTCTTCTTGCTACTCTGTCTTTTTTGCTTATGTTTCTTTTTTTTGTCTTGAGCCGGATGTGGGAATCTTCGAAAGACACTTTTGTTCCAACAAAAGAGTGCACGATTCACCATCACTGGTGCTTACGTACTAAACCCACCCCATACACACTGCCGTAAGGTATTACATCGCGGAGAGCTGGTTAGCTTGAAAGCTTTATCACATTAAGTCAAATTTCGCCTCCATTCCTCTAGTCTTAGGAGATCTAGGATAACTTCAGCCATTCTCTGACTATATTGACTCCATAGAATCCTACAATTCAACAGCTCTTCCATTAGCCGGTTTGATCCTAAACTCCTTTGTCCGGGCCATCTGAATCTGGGACAGCATGATAGAATATGCTCCGCATCTTCCTCCTCATCTACACAGTTTGGGCATATATGGGAAATGTCATGACCAAATCTGTACAGCTACTTCCTGCAGCACCCATGACCAGTTAGGAACTGGGTCACATAGTAGTTCAACTCACAATGTTTGTTTTTCATCCAAAGCGTTACATCAGGGACAATGCGAAATGTTCATCTTCCCTTTAAACTGCGCTCCCATCGTGACTGGCATTTGTGCATGGAAGTCCTTTGTTCCTCCTTTTTTATAGCCGCTATTCATCCCGGGTACTCGAGACGGCGAAGGTATATCCTTCGCATCTCATCCGCCAGTATATCTATTGGTATTGTCTTTGCCAACACCAATACCGCTTCATCAGACACTGTCCTGAAGCCGAGGACAGTATCCTCCTTGTCGTCCCCAGGGAGAGTACCTCCTGGGCAAGCATACAGCATTATCGACGTTACTACCGCCGAAATTATCCTCCTTTTGATTTTTTACTTATGTGTCTGTTTTCTTTTGTTGTGTTTAGTGTAGGCTTATTAATCAAACATATTACGAATGGTATGAGTTTGATGTCAACGTTGTACGCATGCTCTTTGCAACCTGTACTTATAAATTAACGTTGTAGAGAGTATGAATGAATCAGAGTACATAGTTAAAATTTCAATATTATTGACTCACATGTATTCCAAATTTCATGAGTGCTTATAATTCATTGCTGATCTCTGATATCTATCCACTGTGCAGGACAGCATTGCCTTGCTTTGAATTGTTGAATTTTTCTACATTCAACAAAGGCGAATAGATTTTTTCATACTTCAGCCCCACTGTTGTTAAATTTACCTTATGGCTGTATGCCTATGGGGCAGTTTGTTAAAATTTGTTTTTCCCTGTGTAAGTATTATTAAAACTGATGATTGAGATTTGAGCTGCTTTGTTTATGTAATTTTTTTCGATTATAATTTTCAAAAAAAAGGAAGGGAGGAAGAGTTGTTGTTTATTTATTTACATTTTCCTGTTGTTGTTTTCGTCGTTCGTTTTTTTAGTTATTTATGACCCTTTTTTATAATTGCCGCAAAACTTAAATTGTAGCAATTTCCACTTTCCAATGCGATGCCAATGCTGCCAGTGCTAATGGCAGAAGTACTTGCGCTGAACTGTAAATAAAATTGTTTGTAACACAAACATGGTAACTGCGAACGACTGTACTGATGGTGTTTGGCCATAATAATGTATTCAGGGCTTTTATGTCTCATTTTATATGTTTATATGACTAAAAAACAGGCTTTTTAAGGAATTCTTTAAAAAAAAGACATGAAAAAAGCATAGGGAATGCTTTAGAATGAGCAAAAAAAACGACTCAATTTGCAATTCAAATTTGGCAGAAAAAAAATAAATTTTTATGTTTTTTTCTCATGTTTTTAGGAATCACAAAGAAACTGAAATACATTTCAATTTCCATTTGTAACATTAAAATGTATTTTTTATGCAAAAAAACAAAAAGAAAAAAGGCAATAAGACAGAGAAAAAAAGCTGAAGAAAAAGAAAGAAAATGCCTGTAATGATTATAAACAAAAATGTCTGAATTTGAATGTCTTCTCTCTTTCAGTTTTTAATGTCTTCATACAGAGCAAATAACTGGCTCTTGTGTGGCCCTATACGCATGTATTCTGTGCTATACTGAGAGCTAACAAATCCCCTGTTGTGCTAAGATAGATAAGACAGAAATTAAATTCATTTAAGAAATTATTTAAATATGCACACAATATTTATTTATTTTAACATGCTTATGATATAGAATACATATCTGTATGTAGCTGTCTGCTTTCATATGCTGCTTATATGCTAAAATATTCTCTTGCATATCTAAGCATACAGTGAGTCACAAAAGAAACTGTACAATTTAAAAAAAAAAATATGCATTAATAAATTACCGTTATTTGTAAATTAAAATTGTTTCATAATCAGTTTCTAAAATTGAATCAAAGAAAAAAAATACAAAAAATATCAAAATATTGTCAAATTTTTTCGGGCACTCTCCTTAAATTGTAAAAGTTAAGTTTGGTGAGTGTTAGAATTGTTTCCTAAGTGTTTAGTTTCTTTTGATGCTCACTGTATAAGCATATATACATATGTATGTATGTATGCTGGTATGTGACTAAATTTAAGAACAAAAATAATGTGATTATTTCAAGTAGAGTATGTGTTAAGTTGTGCAAATCATCTGGAGCCCTATTAAATCAAATGGAATTGTCTTCTGTTTTTTTCAAAATTTTTTCTTCTTTTTTTCTTTTTGCTTATAAAATAAAATATAATTTGAGTAATTTGCAGTCAGAATGTTTTTACGAAATTACGAAAATTATTGTTGAAGACATTATCAGTTAAAGTTGTGCTTGCTGTGACATGGTAATGTGTCTTGTAATTAACATACTTGAGGATTTTAATTACATACCATTTAACATTATTTTAAATTATTAAATCGTTTAATAATTAACATAATTTAGTAATTCTGTTAAAGTACCAAAGGAAATTAGTTGATAAAATGAAGTCTTAGCAAATTAGCAAATTTTGAAATTCTTTTAGTATGGTTTTCTTCAACCACTCAACCTACCACGAGAAACATTCAGAATGACTTGTTCCAGTCAGACAACTTATGCATGAATGGTTCAGGAAAACAAATTATTCTTCTAGAAACATGTTTAGCTCCGATCGTTTACTCCTCTTACTTGGTTCAAGAGAAATCTGACGACCTAATTGTGGAATCAAGACTATAGTGAGCGTCAAAAGAAACTGTACACTAAAAAAATATACATTAACACTTACCGTTATTTTTATTTTAAAATTGTTTCATTGCCAGTTTTTTTAAATTTGAAAAAAAAAAATTTTACAAAAAATTTCGAAACATTGTCCAATTTTGTCGTGCCGTCTCCTTAAGTGGTAAAAGTTGAGTTTGATGATTGCTTGAATTTTATCCTTAATACACAGTTTCTTTTGACGCTCACTGTATAGGCGCTATGGCCTTGGCTTTCCATTTACTAAGGCATTTAACAATTATTTTCTTTAAAAACTGTGTCCACAGTTACGCCGTTTGTAATGCAATTTTTCAAGCACTTTGTTTGGTACAGGTACCAATAACTGAACTGCCCTTGTACATGAGGAACTTTACAAGTCCCAACATTTACTTTTCTTTCTCCAACTCTATTTGCTATTTTCATTAACGATCTCCTTTCTCTAACTTCTAATCCTACCTACTTTTCTGCAGATGACAGCAAAATTTGCTATTCATAGTCTTTGAATGATAGGCAGAGCCCTTTGGAGATTAAGGCTAAAAGGCTCACATCCGACATACAGTCAGTCTCCGAATGGGTTCGAATGCGCAATAAGCCCAGCTTATTGACGCACAAGCTCATCAATAATGTAGTTATGGGTGGTCCAAATACTGGGAAGTCGGAAGCTATTGATGTTCTGTCCAATGTTCGCTGGAACCAGCACATGTTTCAAAGCTCGAAAGAAGCATTCAATTGCCTCGGGTTTTTAAGAGGGTCTCAGGAAATACTTCACTTTATCTGATCTCCTTACTATTTTCACCATTTATATCCGACCGAGAATGGAGTATAACTTTCATACATATATGGTCCGATGCCTCGATATCTAATTAAAGGCTTCTCGAATGCATACAGTAGAGGGCCAATATGCTTATTAATAACGGTAGGCTATCTAACTCTATTGATTCATTGTAGCAACGTCGCATTATGGCTTGCGGTTCTTTGTTCTATCGCTACTATAATGGACTTTGCTTAAGTAAAATAAGGGGACTTGTCCCCGACAATCATGTATGTATTCGTGTTCGTCTTTCTTACAGAACACATTGTACCAATTGTTTGTGGTCGATTGGGTGGACTGAACATTGCATTACAGACAGAATTCATTCCATAGCCGGACTATCCGTATTTGGAACTCTTTAATGATCTTTCTTGTCACTCATAATATAAAAAGGTTGTCCACAAACACTGCTCCCTCTTTCCTCTGTCCAATAACATATTTTCATAATTCCAATACAATGCACTGGATGATGTCATCCCCTGACTGATGGTCGTAAAAAAATTATACTGAAATTAGGCAACGATTGTGAGCGACTGGTATTTAACACAGAAAGAGACGGAATTAGTTGTGTTCACAAGACGATACAAAATCCCTCAATTAGCTGTCACTCTATCCAATCATATTATAAAGTAATCTAAACCCGAATATGAAGAGCATCTGCTCTTTATTGTTGCAAAGAAGCACTCGGATATCAATCCGAAAAACGTTGTAATTTTGTTTGGTAGACCAACCAACTCTATTCTACGATACTGCACTTTGGTGTTTCGCTTTGAAGAAAAGCAGAATTGAGGATATTATGAGGATACCGGCAATCATGACAACAGCAACACTTTCTTTAACTGTTTACTACCAGATACATAACATAAATGGTCATTATAACCCTTCAGTCGGGATTACGATCTAGTTTCTCACACCACTTATGTTCTTTGCGTTAATTTTATACATGAGTGGTGGGACCTACAGTTTAAAGTCGACTCCGAACGACAGATTTTTGAGAAACTTTTCATGGCAATTTTATTTACTCTCAGAGCTTTTGCCAGAAATCTGCTGAGAGAAAGTCGCCGAAGAAATACTTTTTGTATTTTGTTTTGATGTCTGGCCTGGGGCTCGAACCCTGGCTTTTACGTCTAATAAGCCAACACACTACCTACTAGACGACTTCTTCTTTGAATGCTATGGTCACACCAAACTTTTGTGTGGTTTGACTATACGATATTTAATCCGCTTTCGATCCTGGTTTCACAACAAAAATACTGAATAGATGTTATTATAGTAACGGTTTACACAATTACAATTATTCCTTTAAATAGACCGTCTGATAGAAAAATTTGAATCTTTCATTAAAAAAATTCTTTTATTTTTGCAAACAATTTAGTTCTGCACAAAAGCAACATAATTACCAACACAACACACCCCCCTCTCAACCCCCTGTTTTAATTATTTGTTGACCTCAATGTATTTGCCATTCTTGTTAAGAAGTAAAACAACTTCAGTATTTTGAAAACTTTAACTTCATTTCATTGCTCATTCTTGAAAATGTTTAATTAAGAGCTTAACTTTCCCTAATTTTTTCTTCTTTTTCTCCGCTTTTTTCTTGTTTTTTTATTTTAATTTTTTGGTTAAAAAGTTTTGTTTCGTAAAAGCAACTGTGCCTTCAGCTGAGTGGAGTATAGTACAAGTGCCAGTTGGAGAGTTCAACTGCATTTAGAAGTTCGACTATTTAAAATAAAATTTTTTTTTTTCATTTTTATTGTTTCTAATTTTAATATCAATGGAGGAAGAATACAAATTGAAATGTAAAATTTTGTTGGCAGCCCAACGAATGATGATGGGGAGTTGCCGAAAGATACCCTAGGAAAACAAGAAAACTTTGTTAACCAACGTTGATGACAATTTTAATGTAAATTTTTGGCATCAAAAAAAAAAAAAAAGAAAACCCAACGAAATGAAACGAAACAGTAAGGAAAAGATTTCAACTCTGTGTGTATAGCAATTACTCCTTTATTTTCTCTCACTCTCTCTGTCTCTCTCTGTCTCTCCTTCGCACTTTACTTTCTCTGACTGTAAAAAAGTGTCTCTAAACTCTCATAATTTTCAATCATCATAAAATTTAGATGCCAAGTCCGGTTTTAGTTGCAAATAACTTTTATAGAGTGTTACCAACACTCTTACATACTTTTAGCATACACACACACACACACATTCAAGGGATACTCAAAGATTGAGTTAAAGAGCCAGAGAGAGAGAGAGAGAGAGAGAGAGAGAAAGAGAGCGGGAGTGAGTGTTATAAGACTACACAATAAAACTTTCCCTAGAGACACCAGATTTTTGATTTTTTTCGCTTTTTTGGCATCTTATATGGCAGGTTATTTAAAGGGCTGACTAGCTGACTGGCTGGCTGGCTGGTTGACGTTTTATTACCAACTCATTTACTGTTACATTTAATAATGGTCATAATGATCATGGCCCTGGTTGTATAGATTTTAGTTGTGTTTTACTTTTTTGATTAACATTTAAACACAGATAGAGACACACTGAACCTATATTTCATAAGTATTTTTAGTGTTTGCCAAACTACTGTGTGTCTCTAGCTTTCTATCTCTTTCTCTGTGTTCGTCTCTCAAACGTGTATGCATTTATAACAACGTGTGTGTATGACTTTGTCTTGTAAATGTACTTCTCGTTTGGTGTTATTGTCTCTTGTTTCTGTATGTTTTAGTGTCTTTGGTTTGCTGCTAGATTTGGCTGCCTCTTCGTTTAGGCGTTTGAAACAGGAAATGCTGCCGAGTTGGTATTTAAAATTCCATGGCTGCAAACGGAAATGAATTAAAATTAAGGAAATTATGTCACAGTCTCTCTCATTTTTTTTTTTTTTTGAGAATTCTACACCAAATGATAAATTTTTATTTTTCCAAACAAATTTTTGTTTTATTATTTCATTTCATTTCTTTTCCTTTTTCTTTTCGTTTTTTTTATTTTTCTTTAAAATAAAAGGATAATAAAACTGTAATTAAGGTAAGGACATTAAATACCCTGAAAAAGAAAACCAAAACAAAATATAAACAAGGTTTTTAAGAGCAAAAATTTTCTTCGTAATTTCTATTCATTTCTTTCAATAAAGAATCAAAAAAAGGTATAGAAAGTAAGACAATTAAATCGTTTCACAATTAATCAAGATTTAATGCAACACAATAAAAATATTTTTCATATTTTTAATGGAGATATATTTTAAGGATCATAAAATATTCATATAATTGTGGCCTATTTTAAGGGGCATGCCTCAATTAAAAATTCTTAATTGATAATAATTTTATCGGTGGTATTAAGCACAAAAGAAAGGAATTTAAAAATATTTTTTTCTGAATTTATACGACAAATCTTTATTTCACGCTGATGATGTTGGCTTTTATTTCTCATGATTCAACTGCATTGAGTGTTGCTACCTCTTACCTCTCTACTGCGGTAAAAAAAAGTCACCGAGGTGCCCATTAAGTGTAGTAAATTATTGGTTATTTAGAGAGTAACTGGACACCCGCTTGCCTACGAACTCTGTCTGTTTGTCTACAATTGTCTACATTGATATTCCCACACAGTAAATCAGACGTGAGCCTTCTAAAGTACTACTATGGCTCGATATGCAAATATGTGATGGGATCAGAACCTAATACCATAATAACCACATCATCTGCATAGCCAATGGCCTTAAAACGTCATCGTTGCATCTCCACCAACAGTTTCCCCTCAAAGAGGAATACCATAGCAAAGGTGAAATTACTCAACTTCTATTGCCATAAGAACATCCCAAATGGAGTGAGCAACACTTATACGCTATAAACTTATTAATGTTCCCCAGCAGGGGTCTGAGTACAGTCTCAATAGATGTAGGTGTAGGCCTTTTAAGTACTGCTATCAAGAGTGGTATCATTTCAAATGGCCCATAACGCTTTCCAACGTTTTAAGAAGGACTGAAGTCAGATTTATATATCTATCTGGCAGGCTGGGAATTGGTAATGCTTTCAACCACTTTATGTATTCATTACAGCAGAGTTATGGTTCCTACGATGTAAAGCCCATCCACGATTGAATGTTTCGTTTACTTCAGTGATTTCTTTGCAAAGGAAATGGTGATAGGTGTGCAGCCCTTGCGCTGACCAACTTCTTCCTCCATGGTTCGGAGGAATTTGATGAGTACAGAGACTGTGTTCACCGTTAGCGTCACAACGGGCCGCTATGCATGCTCCAGTGAGCTTTTGGTATGAAAGCTACTACACTAACCTAAACCTAAATGGTGATAGGTGAGCATCAGCCTATACAGAGTGGCTGATATATAATTCAACAAGGTAAGGCGCTATATTTTTTTAATTTTTTTTTTTTCATTTTATTGTTCAAAAGCAAGAAATGTTGAAAATAACATCAAATTTTAGAATCAGTTTAGATTTGTTCGAATTGACCACCTTTGGTACGAATTATGGCCTTCAAACGGCCGACAAAGCCATCACAGGCTGCACGAAAGTGGCTCTGCGGTATTTTGGCCTATTCCCGGCGAAGCGCCGTCTTGAGATGATCGACACTTTGGTATTTTTTAGTGAGAACCTTACTCTCTAAAATGCCCCAAGCGCAAAAGTCCAACGGATAGAGATCCGGAGATTTTGGTGGCCATTGTGCGGTAGAAATGAAGCGAGGAACCTCCTTTTTAAGCCATTCTTGGTTGACGCGTGCTGAGTGCGGTGGTGCTGAGTCCTGTTAGAATGTCCATGGTCTGCGGCCGAAATGTTTGTCTGCCCAGGGCTTCAATACTGTCTTTAAGACATTTTCCGATAATATTCGGCATTTATTTTGACCCCACGAAGGACCATCGGCCGTTACGGCGGCCCACACCATTACCATCGGCGGTACTTGAGTTCTGGTAGCCAATCGCAGGTGTAAATTTTCAGCTGACCTCTTTGGCAAGTAAACCCGATTATTTTGTTTGTTCACAAACTGCTCAATTTGGAATGGCTTCTCATCGGAGAAAACCAAATTCGGTAACTGGCCACTTTTGTGCAAGCGAAGTAACTCCTTGGCTCTTTCCAGTCTAATTTTTTTTTGTCCATCGGTGAGCTCTTGCACTTTTTGGAAATTCAATGGCTTTAGTCCGAGCTCATTTTTCAATACGTGTTGCATCCGTTCTCTCGATATGTTCAGCTCACGAGCAATTTTTCTACCACTGCGTCGTGGATTTCGATCAAATCTGGCCTTCACTTTTCGGATTATTTCTGGTGTTGTTACCGTTTTTTTCGTCCACTTTTTGGACGCGATACAACACTGCCAGTATCACGTTAACGAGCAATGGTACGAGAAAAAAAAAGATTTATTCACATTTAAATGCTGGAGGGCTCTAACGACAGTCACCTGTGGTTTTCCAGCCAAATATAAAGCAAAATCACACTATCACGCTTGAATTCCATCACGAATAACTTTTTTTCTGAATGCAATAGATCAAAATGCTTTTGTAAGCTTGTAAATAATAAAATGAACTGTCACTGGAATAAATCTGTCAGCTATCAGATGAGCGGTTTACAAATGATAACAACCTGAAGTTGGTTGCAAATCATATCAGCCACCCTATAAGAATAGAAATTTCGTTCTTTAATATTATTTGGATCCGAGTAGATGTGATATGATCCGATAGGCGTGATTGTGAAGAAATCTAGTTAGCGTGTTGCTTTATTAGACTCGAGCCTATGCTTCAAACCCGAGCACAAACAACTCAAGTATAAAAAAATATTTCTTTCGGCAAATTCCTACCAGTCAGTCTTCTGACAAAAACTATGAGAGAAAATAAAATTGTCTAGAAAAAGTTTCACAAAAAATCTGTCGATCGGAATAGATTTTAATCGCTTATGATGAAGTTAGCACACACACAATCTAAGTGGTATAAGAAGCTAGGTTGTAATCCTAACTAAAGGTTAGTAATGACCAAAAGTAAAAAGTAAAAAAGTAAGTAAGCTTGTGAAATAATAAGACTTAAAGAATTAAACTTTTGAAAACAATTATTTTTTTCTCTCTTTCCCATATGCTTCTCTAAACATTTAAGCCATATTCCTGTTTAGCCTCAGCTAACAAATCAATCCTTAATTACCAGAAATAAAAAGCAAACAGGGTAAGAAAAGAAAAATAATGAAAATCTGCAGCCAACAAAAGCAAAAAAAGAACGACGTACAGTTAGTTTCTTTATTTGCCATTTGATTTAACAGCCAATCATTTATTTCCACATTATTTGGACGCTAAAACTTATGTATGCCTGTCTGAGTTTCATTAGACTTTCAACATTTCGTTACATTTTTTTCCTCCTTGAATTTTATCATCAATTTTATTAGAAGAGGGAATAAACGGCGAATAGAGTAATTAATTTAATTACGCCCCCATCAATAGTTTAGTTTACATATATGTCAGCCAGCCAACTACTGTGTCTCTGTTACTGTGTTGGTTGGTTGGATGATATTGTTAACAAAGGTAAAAACTTAAAGGCTGATTAGCAACTACATGAACATATAGACGGTTTTATAGTGTGTACTTAAATCCAAAAGTAACAAAAAAGAAGGAAACTACGTGGATGTCTGGATGCAGGGCTAAATATTTATTTGTTTTAGTTTTTCCAACATAAATGAGACAGAGAGAGCGAGAGAAAGAGTGAGAGGCGTTGTTGTTAGTTAGTGAAAGCCCTTAAGCTGTAGACTTAAGTAGAATTCAAAATAATTGCTTTTGATGAATTTATAGCCAGTCATTCATGTATTATAAGATGAATGTGTGTAGGTACAGTGAGTGTCAAAAGCAACTGTACACTATGGATAAAATTCTCACAATCAGCAAAATTCAACTTTTTCCTTTTAAGGAGAACGCACGAAAAAATTTGTTAATATTTCGAAATTTTTTGTAATTTTCTTTTTTGTTTCAAAATTAAAATGAGGCAATGGAACAATATTAAAATAAAAATAAAGGCAATTAATTAATGTATATTTTCTCTGTAATGTACACTTTCTTTTAATGCTCACTGTACGTGTAGATATGTATGTATATAGGCATAGAACAGCGAAAAGAATTTCATGTTTTTATAGAGAAATTTATTTGGATATTAAACGCTAATGGCTAAATAAAGCATATATTTCTTTTCTTTTCCATCTTCTGACATATACATACGCATGCTTACGTATGTAAATAAATAAGCATGTGTGTATGTATTTATTTAATAGTTTTTTTCCGCCTTTATATGAGATTTTCATTACCATATCAGTTCAGTTATTGTTATAGTTTTCCACTTTTCTTACATTATAGTAGGCTTTGTTTATAGAAATTTTCTAAATAACTGTTAAATTATAAAGGGTCCGCCAAATACCATTTTTTTTTTGAAATTGGTTAAAAAAAACTACAGAATATTTTCTCAAATTTCTTTTTTTAATTGAAAGTACAATCCATCCGGTTAATAATGGAAAATAATTTCATTCAAATGGCTGCATCGGGTGGCCATGCAGTAGCCTACACGATCGGTCCAATCTTTAAGCACATTATCGATTGTGTGCAGCTGTATTTCACCAATGGCTTCACGAATATTGTCCTTTAAAGCGTCAATTGTCTCTGGATTGTCGGTGTAACACTTATCTTTGACGGCACCCCATAAAACATCGGGTGTAGCTTGAGCTGTGTGGCACGTAGCGCCGTCCCGTTGAAACCAAATGTAGCCAATATCCTCCTCTTCAATTTTTTTGAACATGGCCCGATAACGATCGACCACTCCTTGGTCATTTTCGAAGAAAAATAGTCCAATTATGCCTCTGGACCAAAATCCGCACCAAACATTGACTCGTTTTGGGTGCGTCAGCTTTTCAATGCATCCGTGCGGGTTTTCTGTGCCCCCAATGTGACAATTTTGCATGTTTACATACCCGCCAAGATCAAAATGAGCTTCATCTGAAAAGATGATTTTTTTTGCCAAAATCGGCATCTTCTGGCGTAGGGTACTGCATGGCCAGACGAGGCAGCCATTTCAATGAAATTATTTTCCATTATTAACCGGAAGGATTGTACTTTCAAATAAAAAAAGAAATTTGAGAAAATATTCAGTAGTTTTTTTTTAAACCAATTTAAAAAAAAAAATTATTTGGCGGACCCTTTAAGAGATTCAGAACGTATTATAAATGAATTGGCAAATTATTGAAAATGATTTCATAAATCTTATGACAGCCAGGAACATAAAATAAACAATCTAACAGAAAATAGTGTTACACATGGCATAGATGGTTAGAAAAACAGTCATTGACAAAAAAAAGACCTCTGGAATAAGACATAGAAAGACTTTACTAACAATTAAAGCTCCCTTCCTTGAACCTCACTACCATTAGGGACTTTCTATTAGGGACACCAGGCTGAATAAGTATAAAACATCCCTTTGGAGTCCAAATAACAACCAAAGTAGATTGCAAGAGACTAAATGCCAAGCTCCAAGCCAAATACTCCTAAGAAATAATTTCTGTCAATGAAGTCGTTTGATGGAAGAACCATAAATTCAAGGTTTTGTTTTATTACTAACTCTCAGGACATATGTCCTCTTCGTGAATTGTAGATGGTTACAGAAGAGAAAGGAAAAAAGAAGTTGTTGATTCATTGTTTTCTCTTATATATTTTTTTGTAGAAAACTATAATAAAAGGGGAGGTACGGAGACATGTTACCACTTACTTAGTCATTATAACCTATCAGTCAGGATTACAAACGAGCTTCTCATATCATTTATGTGGTGTGTGAGACCCGAATGACAGATTTTTAGGAAGTTTTTCATGGCAGTTTTATTTACACTCAGAATTTTTGTCAGAAATCTGCCAAGGGAAAGTCGCCAAATTTGTTTCGTATTCCTTTTTGTTGGAGATGTATGACATGGCCTTGGTTAGGTTAGAGGACGTGTACTTGTCAATTAAATCAAGTACAGTACCCGGAGGTCGAATTGACCCATTATACAACGTCCCAGTTTCTCACACCACTTATTTTGTGTGTGTTAATTTTATACATGACTGGTAAGACCTACAGTTTAAAGTCGGCTCCGAACGAAATTTTTGTTGAGAAACTTTTTCATGGCAATTTTTTTTACTCTCAGAGATTTTGCCAGAAATCTGCTGAGAGGAAGTCGCCGAAGAAATACTTTTTGTATTTTGTCTTGATGTCTGGCCTGGGGCTCGAACCATGGCTTTACGTCTAATAAGTCAACACACTACCTACTAAACTACGGAGACTTCTAAAGGCAGTTTTATTTACTCCTAGAATTTTTGTCAGAAATCTGCCAAGATTTTTTCTTTTTGTTAAAGATGTAGGGCCTGGCATTGCACCCGTGGCCTCATGTCTAATAAGCCAACACACTACCTACTACACTCCGACGAGTTTTAAATTAGAAGCCGCCTCCAAAAACCAAACTCATTTATGTTTTACAACGTTCTCTTTTAATACTGATACTTCAATCATTTAATAAAAATTCTGCTTGGAATTTGGGCGTTTAGCCAAAGCTTTTTTATAACTGTTATGAAGCTCATCTTTTACTCCAGAGAATCAGATTTGTCTGGCATGTTGGTTTATTATTATGGTAAATGATTTCTTATTTAAAATTAAGGGACCGATGTACTATTTCGTTACTCACAGCATATCATGGGATATGAAGTTCTGATTTAATAAAGCTCAGAGAATAGGCGACTTCATAACTCAATGCTTAACTTGGCAATTTAAGCTACAGAACAGTCTGTAGGTAATATGTTATTTTTTTTTTGTTATTATTTTTAATAAAATGGCACAGCAACACAGTCTCCATGATCTCTCCATTTCAATCTACAAGGATGGCTCGAATACTAAAGTACTAGCGAAAAAACCCGCTTTCAGGTATTGCTCTGTATTACTTGAGTATTTGCTGCTTATACAAGATTATGTTGCACAAATCTGCTTAGAATTAAACAAAGGCGGTATGGAGGCGAAATGGTTACGGAGTTGTTATATTATCACTACCAGCAGAATCTCCAGACATACATGGTCTATACATACATACATACATATATACATAATTGGTCATTACAGATTTGAAGATTTATCGTCATTTTGACGATTTTGAGCACCAAAAATATCATATTGACAATTTGACGATTTATGCCCTTATTTTGGCGATTGAAAAAATTAAAAATCATATTCTTTGCTTTAGTACATTAAAAGCCACTTTAAGCCACTTTGCATTTACGTTGCAATTGTTACTAATCAAATTTTCCATCAACATATTCAGCAGGTATTTGAAACCTTCTTTGTTCACCCTGTAATATTTCTGGACTCTAGAATATACCCTAGAATTGCATAGAATCGAAAAATCATCCAGGTTAATTCCAAATTTATAGAGTATTCTTTATTTTTAATTGTATTTGAAATATATTACTCATACGCATCATATCACATGTACTAGAATAGTTACCCTGAAAAGTATGCAATAAAAAAAACTTCGATTTTGTCATGTATAAAACTAATGGAATTAAATATAACTCATACGTCTCATATGTTCTCTGTATTATGAATTTTACATACATATTAAATATGAGCATAATGTGAGTAAATGTAATATGTAGGTTTGCGATATAAAAGTATAAATTTAAAAATGTAATAAAACAATAATAGTTTAAAATTTTAATAAATTTATTGTTTTGCTATGAACTACAACTGCTCCGGTTGGAAATGGATTTTTGCAATCATAGCTCCCAGATTTATGCCCTTATTTGACGATTCTAAAAATTAAAAATGTACATCATATTCTTTATTTTAGTACATTAAATGCCACTTTGTATTTACTTTGCAATTGTTACTATTGGAAATTTACGTTAGTTAGTAAAAACAAGGAGTAAAGTATTCTATTTTAAGGTACTTTCGAATACCTGTGATGATTTTTCTGTATTTTATTCCTTTTTAACCCCTTACAAATTTACAACTCCTGAATAACCTAATAAAATAATAATAAATTGTGGACACTAGGCTTGTATATTTTTATACAATAAGTAACAGGAAAGACCTCTGCAGGAATTGAGTTCGACATACGAATAATCCGATTAAAAAGCGTACTTTTTCTGTAATGCAGTGTGCGATCCATTGGCCAATCGACCGCATACGGATGTTCTGGCAAAAAAACGAGCGTTATGTAGGAATATAAATAATAATAAATATATAGGAATATAAACGGTGTATATAGTATGATCAGATATTAAGAGCTTAAAAATTAACTGAAAAATGTGTCATCATTACGCTGATTTTTCATGCTCAGAACATCAAATGCTTCTCACTCCCTAATACCTACACCGCCCAAAGATATAGACGATGTAATATTATTGCTGCGCGTATGTGTCATTAAACAACGCTGAGATTTAAACAATCAAACATTAAACAATTTTTTCCTGAAAATGACACAAAATTTCTCCGTTTTTGGAAAAAAAAAATATTAAATGAAGATGAGGGACGGACGCAAGCTTTTAATTTCCAATAAATTCTTTGTTAAATGTTTTATTTTTGAACTCAGATATGTACATACATATTTTGACTTATATATTATATATGTTTTACTACAATAGATATAATTTTGGTTTTTAAATATTTTTAATTTATTTATTTATTTTTCCTGACGATTTTTGGACGATTTAATAAACGTCTTTGACGATTTTGACGATTTATCTGGCAGCTATGCATTCAGTCAGGATTAGGACCTAGTTTCTCGTACTACTTATGTTGTGTGTGTAAATTTTCATACATGAGTGGAGGGACCTACAGTTTAAAGTCGACTCCGAAATATTGAGAAAATATTTCATCATTTTATTTACTCTCAGAGTTTTTGCCAAAAATCTGCTGAGAGAAAGTCGCCGAAGAAATGCTTTTTGTATTTTGTTTAATGTCTGGCCTGGGGTTTGAACCCTGGCTTTACTTCTAATAAGCCAGCACACTACCTACTAGACTATGGCGACTTCAATATGGTGTATATAGGATCATAATTATAAATTTATACGACCCAACACGCATAAGAAAGATCTAAAAACTTAATTTCCTTTAAAATAATTTGCAACATTGACATCTGCAAATCATTTTAATTTGACATAAAAATGGCAATTTCCGATCGTCTAATCTGTTTCATGTTATTGCCCGCATACATTGTCAATGACAAGTTTTTCAATAATTATCACAAATGAGTCATCGTACAATAAAAAATATTCCAATTATAAATTGAGGAAAGCAAATGTTGTGCACGAATGAAAAAAATAAAATGAAAATCTAACCAATTTCCATATAAATGGATGGTTTACAGCATGTATACACTGCGGGTGATTTGATATCCCAGCGTAAATTTAACATTTCATGCGGTTGTTGAAAATAACAATTTGAAATATTAAAAGACAAAGGGGAAGGATAACCAATTGGAAGTTTATTTCAAGCAAACAAATTAAATTTACTGTAGTTTTATTGAAGAATACAAACGAAAATTTTATAAAATTATATATTAAAATTTTTTAGTTGGCATACCTTCTCTTTTATAGGTTTAATGCATGAAAAATAAATTTTCTCTCTCTCTCTACCTCTCTCTTCTTTATTTTGACAATTATTATAATCACAGAAAGTTGGTAACAAAAATTCTACAACACACATACACATATATGTATGTGTGCTTTGTAACACAAAAATATACAGTGAAAGAGAGTGAGAGAGAGAGAAAGAGAGAGGAAGAGAGTGATAGTAAAATTTGTTTGCTGTAATACAGTTATAAATCAAACTGTCACTGACATACATACTCATCTCTACACTCAACTGAGCTCATCTTCACTGACACAAAAGGCTGCAAAACAAATCATTAAAATTAATGCATACATTACGGGGCAAATAATTTCGTATGAGCGAAAGAAAGAAAACCACACATTTTCATGCAAAAAATTATTCACAAAAGCACAATATAAGCATCATCTCTAATATTTTGTGGAAATCCTCTCTCTCTTTCTCTCTCTCTCTCTCTCTCTCTGTTTCACTCTCTAGCTTTCCTTACAAACAAACATTAGAGTAATCTCTTGCTATCTCTTTCTAAAACATAAAATATTTTTTATTGCCGTCGTTTTCGTTATTTTTTTCGAGGTTATGTCGTTTGTATTTTTAATGTGACACGACAAAGCTATATTATTACGACATGTAGAAATGCGTGTATGACACATACACATCACACACACACACTCTCTCTCACTTTACCTTTTTATTCAAATACCGGGAACATATGTTTTTCATGTGTATTAAGGCGCGTATTTTTAAGCACTACAACTTGAGTAAATGTAATGTGCCAGCAGGGACAACACGAAGATGAGATGAGAGCTAGAGGAGATTAATGGGTGTTTGGATTTCATTGCTTGTCATTCAATCTTCAATTATTGCCAATTCGCTTTGATTTCATTTTATAGTTTTCATCATAATTTCCATTTTTATTGGAAAAGAAAAAAAAAACATTAAATCGTGGCAAATAAAATAGAATTGGAAGCCTTAATGCCACCGTTAAACGATTATGAGCCTTTAATATTTACAGTTTCATTAAATTATGATGCGATTTATTGCCAAGCATTTGTATAGATTGAGTAGTAAATAACTGTAAAGCTATAGCTTACAGTAGTATTATGGGGTAATAAAAACGAAACATAATTAAATAAAGTATAGAAAGTGTTAGAAAAGTTTTCAGAAAGAGTTCTTAAGGCAAAAACTAAATGATGAAATAAAAAATAAGCAATTAAAATCGTTATAATAAATATAGGAATTACAAATAGATCATACCTTAGCACAACAATGATCGTAACATAATTTGTCATTACAACCCTTTAGTTAGGATTACGACCGAGTTTCTCACACCACTCATGTTACGTGTATCAGTTTTATACATGAGTGACGGGACCGACAGTTTAAAGTCGACTCCGAACGATAGATTTTTGAAAAACTTTTCATGGCAATTTTATTTATTCTCAGAGTTTTTTTTTTGCCAGAAATCTGCTGAGAGCAAGTCTCCGAAGAAATATTTGTTCATATTATCGTTTTCTTGGAGACGTCTGACCTGGAGTTTGAATCGAGGCCTCACGTCTAACAAACCAACACACTGTCTACTAGACTACGGCGACTACATAGCAATAATCAGAGGAAATAATTCATTTGGAGTTAGAGAAGGAAATAACATTAAATCACACAAGCAGGGAAAGGACCATCATCCAAATGGATGGTCCTATACCTTAGCGGGATACTTAAGCCATTTGGCCGTCCAGTTTTGAACTCAGTTCAAATCTAAACCAGACTTAATAAACTGCATGGATTTCTCCAAATCTTGGAACCTCCATATCTAGTTTTTCCTACCGCGTTGCAGTTCCATTACCTCCCATACGATATTTTATTCCACCTCTGATCGTTAAAGTGTATCTGATTTTATTCTCTAGCTAAGTTAACCGATAGTTTGCCTCTTATTTCTAACCATTGGATACCCAAATAATGCACAATTTACCATAACCAGTAATATTTTTAATCGTTTCCTTATGTCACCACAACATAACATCGAAAACATTCTTACAAAACACACTGTTTGCTTAGGCCACGAGAGATGACAATCCCATCATCCTCAAACCTTCTTTACAAGACCACCTACATACATACATACATAATTGGTTACTACAACTCTTAGTCAAGCTTACAACATAGCTCTCATAGTGTGTGTGTTAATTTTATCCAATAGCGGGGGTATCTACAGTTTAAAGTCGACTTCAAACGACATTTGGGAAGGCTTTTCATGGCAATTTTATTCACTGTCACCGTTTTTACCAGAAATATGCTTAGAGGAAGTTGTCGAAGAAATAATATTTCATTTTTCGTTTTGTTGGAAATGTCTAACCTGGAGTTTGAACCGTGGCCTGACGTCTAATAAGCCAACACATTACCGTTTAGATTACGACGACTTCTTACTAGACCACCTGCTTTGGGGAAAAACTGAACAAGGAAAACTGGCACAAAAGAAAAGAACACGAAGATGCTATTGTAACAAAGCTATGTTCCTTAAAGGGAAACATAAAATTCCTCGTCTTCGTTCGGCTTTCTTTTTTTTTTTTGAGAATGTTCACCTTTAAATTTCCTTAAAGAATTCCAATCGCCTTTGGTTGCTTCAAGGTGAGAAGCCTGTGTTTTTTGCCAATAAATTAAAATCTTTTACTTTCAATCTCTTATTTTCCTCTACGTATACGTATTAAAATGGTTTCTATACACCAAGCACCTACGCTTTTGTATCGTATCATATTGAAATGCCATTTAAAAATCGGAAAACTTTAGCATCCCCATTAACTACGTGTCGTATTTGTTCTCTTGTGGATTTGTGTTAGTGTATGTATGTGTATTCGGTGTGCAATGTATGTGAATATAATTGAGCCTGTGTGTTAAAATCCACCATTATTAGCTGAGTATATATTATTGTTATGGCTTTATCTGTAAACTATTATTGTTGTTCTTACTTTGATTGTATTTATTTTTGTTGTTGTTGTTAGTCTTTGTGTCATTGCTAATTGGATTTACTTATCGCTTGTGCTCAATCTCAATTTCACATTAAATACGTTGTATTGTTGCATGGAAATCAGAAAAAAAAACAAAAACAAAAAAACTAAAACAAATAAAAAAAATAAAAATACACACTCAATAAAATGTTTTTCTTTTTTTGTTTCATTATTTTGCAGTTGTTGTTGTTGTTGTTTTTATTATCGTTAGTATTACTTTGGCCTCCTCCACTTTACTCTTCCACTGAGCAATTGTTATTTCTGGTTTTATATCTTATTTCCCCGTTATTTTGTTTATTACAGCAACAATAAATACCACCACATACATACACAATTATACACTGTTTGGTATTGGCATTGTATTGTTTCTGCGAATTCGCCTCCATAAAATGTGTTGAATTGCTTAAAATACCTTGTGGCTGTTTTTATTTCTACAAATTTACTCCTCTCTCTCTCTCTCGCCCTCGCTCCCTCTCTCACAATCTTTCTTTTAAAATAAATACTGTGTGGGTGTGTGTATGAGTGTAAGGTTTGATACTTTCATCTCTTTTTTTATATGAAATTATCTGCTATTTTTGGGTGAACAAATAAGCGTGTGTGTAAAAGAAATTGTTAGTTTATGTGTGCATGTATTTGTGTAAAATTTGGTTTATTATGTGTGTGTGTGTGTGTGTATGGAGTGCGTGTGTGTATAATTTTCAAAACGTTTCCTATTCCTTTTAAATCTGTGAAGATTAGTTCGCTTGTCTGCCCACATCTGTTATCGAAGATATTTGTTCTTGCTGCCAGTCAATGGGAGATTTACAAATTGTTGAGTATATTTTTGTTTTATGATAAATTATCTACACGCAGACGTGGAAATATACATACTTTTTTACTCTAAACAAGTGTAAAAGAAATGTATAGAAATGTATATGAAATAATTTCAACACCTTAAAAATTTTCGATTTTCGAGAGAAAGTTCTTCTAATTTCCTCTAGTACATGGTGTTGGAGTAGCAATAGAATAGTGAGCCACACGTCGCATTACCGAATTGGTGTAACGAATCAATAGTTTCGGATACCACATTTTGCTTTCGTTTGTAAGCTGGTCGAAAAGTCTCAAAATTAATTTTGAACACCGTACAACACATGAGAGTTGTATTTCAATTCTTCGGTTATGAATGGTGTTCAGGTTCATGCACCGTATTAAGACACAAATACACTTGAATGCTTATTTCGATATTTTAAAAAATATGTTTTCATTGAAGTCGCTGTAGTTTAGTAGATAGTGTGTCGGCCTCGGTTCAAACTCCAGGTCAGGCATCTCCAGCAAAACGAAATATGAAAAAATATTTCTTTGGCGACTTGCCTTCATCAGATTTCTGTCAAAAACTCTGAGAGGAAATAAAATTGCCATGAATAGGTTTCTCAAAAATCTGTAGTTCGGAATCGTCTTTAAAACGTAGGATCCGTCACTCATGTTTAAAAATTAGCTTACAAAACATATGTGGTGTGAGAAACTAGGTTGTAATCCTGTAATCCTGAAGGGATATAATGAGCGAATATGTGTTTGTATATATGTATACGTGAAGATAATGTTGGTTCTTTCGAGATTTAAAATCAAAACTTAAGCTCACGATCACATTCCCAGATTGTCTGCAAGCAAGATGCGTGTAAGTAGTCTACGACTAAATACATAGGAATTATCAATACTATTGCCGTCTGCAAAAGAGTGGTTAGGATTCAATGTTAAACAGCGTAGATCATTAAAAGAGTTAAGAAATTAAATGGAGATAGCAAAGAATCTGAATTTAACCTGACAGCATACCAATCCGTATAGTACGACAGATAACTTTCGCAAGTCTTCTTTCCCTAAAACTTAACCGTGACCCACTCTGTCACATTCTTTGGAAATTCCTAGAGCTGTTTTAACTTTTCGGAGAACAACTCTTACATCTCACCATAGAAAGTATTGTATGAAAATCGCGCATATTTATAGTCTCTCTTAAGTTGGTGGTTAATCGTTAACCCTTTCATGCCCGATGTTGCCTATAGGCAACATTGTACATTTTTGTTCATAAATTCCGTAATTTTTAATTTTTTTAAATGATTTTTTTTTTGCAAACAAGCTTGGTTAAAAACGTGTAAAACCAGAATACGTAGGACTCTGAATTTAATATCACTTCATATTTATTCCATGACTAACAAACACATGTCCTTAAAAAAATTTTAGTTCTGGCACAAAAAATTCCTGCATGAAAGGGTTAATGTTGCTATTGGGCGATAGTCTTCAGAGTTATTAGACTCGTTTTTTAGAAAGGCATTGTATTCGTGACCTTCCACCAAGACCAAAAAAATAGTTTAGCTAATGGGTGACTAATTTCGAAAAACACTCCCTCCATGATGTATAGGATAAATAAATATCTGTCTGTCGGGTGTCTTAAAATCAACTTAAATTTACGTATATGATTGTAAAATTAGTTATGCACCACAGAACAGCTTCTCCAACGCTTGGGAAACTAAGAAGAAGAATTCTTGGATATCCAGAATTTATTGACAAAATATGTCTGTCCAAAAGAGATTTGAAAAAAATTCAAGAGTTCATTAGGTTCACGAGTTGGTTAGGAGATGCCAACGGGACCTTATAGGACCCAAGTAAGCTGTGTTGAGAATTGTATGACACTATTTGTATCGCAACCCCATTTAATGTTACTTGAAGTACACCATTTGATAATTTATGGCTTAAAAATAGTATTGATGCCTTACACATTATATCCTTTATATTCCAACATTTCAAATATCAAACTATATTGACACTTTAAGGGAATGACGGTACTTTGTATGCTTCTGTTTAGCAACGTTATACAGCATTAGGGCCAGTTCTACTCCTTAGATGTCCCTTAAAATGAAAATGAGTTTCACATTGGAGTAAGATGTTTGCATCTCAAGCGAAAACTCCATCTGATCCCTAAAATCCACCAAAGCGACTGGTGTTTCAGAGTCCTATACGAGCATATGCCTTAAATACTATTCATTCAATTTGCGCTGACACTGACCTTTACCCTTGTGCTAGCTAAAGTGTAATTCGTCTCAAATCGTTAACTTTATTACATAAGTTGACATGACCCAATTATGTGCTTCGAATTTATATATGAACACCAAAGTTTTTAACCAAAATTAAAAAAAAAATTAAATGAAAAGAAAAGCAAAAACAAACAATAAAAAAAAAACTTGATAAAGTAACATACATACTTACATACATAATTGATCATTACAACCCTTAAGTCAGGATTACGACCTAGTTTCTCACACCACTTAGGTCGTGTGTGTTAATTTTATACATGAGCGGCGGAACCTTGAGCTTAAAGTCGATTCTGAACGACCGATTTTTGAGAAACTTTTCAAGGCAATTTTATTTTTACACTCAGAGTTTTTGCCAGAAATCTGTTGGGAGGAAATCGCCGAAGAAATATTTTTCATATTTGGTTTTGATGTCTGACCTGGGGTTTGAACACGGGCCTTACATCTAATAAGCTAACACACTACCTACTAGGCTATGACGAATTCACTTCACTTGATAAAGTAACGGTAACATTAAATTACAATAACAAAATAAAAAAATTTCGAGAATAAAAACAAACAAACATCAAATTACAATAACAAAACAACAGTAAATCAAGCGAACTTTCTGGAAGTTGTCAGACGTTAGCGGCTTTGAATGGTCTGTAATCAAATTAATAGCGTGCGGTGTTATCAATTAAAAAAAGCTGAATTTAAATAAATAAAATATTTATTTGAATAAAGAAATTTAAATTACAATTTGTAAAGCGACATTAATTTATTAATTTTTCTTTTATAAATTTATATTTTTCTAGACCCGCCCGCAATGATGTACCTTCCATGTACATTGAGGAAGATGAACTGAACGAAGAAGAAACGGCCATGGGTGGTGCGCGTGCCGCAGAAATACGTGCGCGTGTTGCACCGCACAGCATGGGTCCGAGATGTAGTACGAGTACGTCGAGTTCCCAGCATCATTATATATCGGAAGGTTTCATACAGTATGCCCAGCCTAGTCTAAACGGTACTATACCCAAATCTATACTCAATAAATTATAGTAGAGATCATATACATGCATACACTGCTAAAAACTGCATTTCTCTGTAGATTGTAGACAAATTTTTTTACAATTCTTAACAAATAGTTTTCAACGTAGATTTTCTAATTATTATTCATAGTTTTTCTATTTTTTATTTTCGTTTTTAGATTAAATATTTAAATGTCTTTTGTATGTGTACGAGTAATTAAAATATTTATAATTTATTTACATTATTATTACGAGTATTTTTATTTTGGCGTTCTTTTTAATGTTTACTTGTGTGTAAAGAGAGAGAATTTTGTAAAATGTCCTTCATAGTGTAGCAAAGATACTTATGTTTTATGTTTCTTTTTTTGTAGAATATTTATGGTTTTTTTTTGTATTTAATTTTTATGTAATAATTAATTTTACAATTTACAACAGCAATAATAATAATAATTTAATTCTCTTCTCTTGTAATTCAATACATATATTAAAACCAGTATTAAAATTTTAAGTTCTTTAGTTTTATTTACTTTATAAAGCCTTTATTTCGTCTTCATCTGCTTCATTTATTTATTTATTTATTCAATTTAATTGACAACTTATTTTTATTGTGTAAATTAATACTCTTTACATTGGTATTAAAAAGTCTTTTTCAAAAATTAATTAAAATTACGAAATTTATTTAACTTTGCAAGTGTAGTTGTTGTGGCTCTTTTTAGATTTCTTTCTCCTTCCTTTCTTATACTTTATTTAATACTTTATTAAAGTCCTTATTTGTATGTGTATGTGTAGATGTATAAGTGTTTTAAGAGCCTCTTTTCTTTGTCAACTAAAAAGCTGCTAAATTAACTGTCACTTCGTCTTTCTAAACAAAAAAATTTTTTTTTTGAAAAGCCGTTTACATTTGTAATGCTAATGACCGAAATGAATTCTTTGTGTTTACCTTCTTTCTTTCTTTCTCTAAAACCCTTCTTTACCTCTTAATAAATTTTAATTTCCAATAATATTTCTTATTTATTATTTAAGGGGTTAGTATACTTTCTTTTATAAAAAATTTCGATTTTTTTTGTCGCAATTGCAGTTACTTTAGAAATCTTCTTATCCCTCAAACGATATTACAACGCGTCGAAGTATGCTCAATGAATCCTCAACAACGGTGCTCCTTCTACACGCAATTCAATATTCTCTGATAGTCAGACTGATCTCCAAGATCGTTAGGGAGTGTCGCCGCTAACTCGACCTTCTTTTTGAGCACTTCAGTGTCTCACTTGTCTGGGTCCCTGGGCACAGTCTTATTCCGGGAAACTGCAG
Source organism: Sarcophaga subvicina (assembly GCA_936449025.2). Classification (NCBI taxonomy): domain Eukaryota; kingdom Metazoa; phylum Arthropoda; class Insecta; order Diptera; family Sarcophagidae; genus Sarcophaga; species Sarcophaga subvicina. The sequence goes on along the minus strand of OW388081.2, from coordinate 88,684,650 downwards.
AACTAACTAGCTCGCCAGGGCTGGTGCACTCCCACAGGAATCCTCATCAATCGTCTTGGGTATTCCACTTACCATTTGGTGAACTTTTTTTCGGGACGCCAACCTATCCCGGGTCAACGCCGCTAGACTCACTTGGTCCTCGATGGACAGAAGGCGCACCAACCAGTTACTCGGACTTGGTCGTAACGTCATCTCGATCACAATGGCCATTCTTAAAGGTCATTGTGTTATGGGAAGACAAGCGGAAAGACATGCTGCTCCCATGTAACAATTTCTGCCGCGGGTGCAGATCCGCAGAGGAAGAGAGGACTGTTATCCACTTTCTTTGTCAATGCCAACATCTTGCGGGATGCAGTTATAGGTTACTTGGCTCTCCAATCCTTGTCAGCTTGACGGAGCTATCCTCCATTGATGTCAAGGTTATAGCTTTGTTTATTAAATCTTCGGGTTTGATTTCGAGCGTAAGGTGGTTTTGCTTTTAATGTGCAGCATTTGCGTTAACCAAGTTCTTCCCTACTTTGATGAAAGTTGGTCAGTGCAGGGACTGCGTTTACTTGCAAAGTAACAACGATCCGCTATGCCAGCTCAAGTGTGCCTTTGGTATCAAAGCTACGACTTCAACGTACCAGGTGTGAGCATCTTTAAACTTTTTCTGGAATTCACTTTTATCAACCTGGCTACCACGATTTACCAAAAACTACTTGACCAATTTCACTGAAATTTTGGAACAATGTTCCTAAGACGACTACAAAATACGATATTTTTCATCCGTCAATAGTTCATAATTTTATCAAACAATTAAGTTAGATAACATAAGCGAAAACAAGGAAAAACTAAATTCAAAATGCCGCCATTTTGTTACTTTTTTGACTATTTTTCAAAATATTCTAGTTCAGGATGTGGCTAGTAAAATATTTTATAGGAATCCCTTTTGATTTCTGCTTTTCGACAGTGAAAACTCCTCAACTCATGGTTGCCTGAGTTTGAGATAACCCTCTTCAGTCTAGCGTACCACCGGCGAACTTAACCAGAATTGGAAAAATTTATAAACAATTTTATGCCATAAAGGGCGTTTTTATAGAGGTATAGAACTTTAAGTTGGCATTACTTTTCAAGATGATGACCGATTTAACAGCTGTCAAGTGATTTATTCTCAGTTTGGTTTGGCAATTCATCATGAATAGACTCACGCCTGAACAACGCTTGCAAATAGTGCAATTTTATTTCGAAAATAATGGTTCTGTGCGGAAAACGTATCGCGCACTACGTCCATTTTATCATCGACAAAATCGTCCATCAGAGCAGTTAATTCGATTAACCATGGAACGTTTTCGCACCACGTTTGCTCTTATTGATAACTCGCATCCCCAGAGACGCTGTACGGTGCGTACAGAAGAAGCTATTGCCGCTGTAGAGCGTAGCATTGAGGAAGACCCGAATGAGTCCATCCGCCATCGAGCATAGGAATTGGATCTGTGTCCATCCACTTTATGGAAGATTTTGCGGAAGGATCTTGGTTTGCGTGCTTACAAAATCCAACTCGTGCAAGATTTGAAGCCAAACGATCATCAAGTAAGGCGTAGATTCGTCGAATGGGCCCAAAACGAGATTACTGTTGTTCCCGATTTTCATAAGCGAATTTTGTTTAGCGATGAAGCGCACTTCTGGTTGAATGGCTACGTCAACAGACAAAACTAGCGCATTTGGAGTGAAGGTAATCCCCAAGTGTATGTGGAAACACCGTTACATCCAGAAAAACTGACTGTTTGGGGCGCTTTATGGGCTGGTGGAATCATTGGTCCGTACTTTTTCAAAAACGATGGTGGCCAGAACGTTACAGTCAATGGTGATCGGTATAGAGCCACGATTACTAACTTTTTCATTCCTGAATTGAATAACCATGATGTCCAGGAGATGTGGTTTCAACAAGACGGCGCAACATGTCACACAGCTCGTACCACAATAGATTTATTGCAAAACACGTTTGGTGACCGCCTAACTTCACGTTTTGGACCTTTGAATTGGCCTCCAAGATCTTGTGATTTAACACCGCTAGACTACTTTCTGTGTGTCTATGCGGTAAAGCCACAAACGCTTGACTATATACGGCCACAAATGTTGGAAAAAGTCATCGAAAATTGGACGTCCAGATTGACCTACATCCGCGCCAGCCGTGGCGGTCATATGCCAGAAATCATATTTAAAATGTAATGCCACAAGATTATCTTTCGGATAAATAAAATTCATGCCAATCGAATAATCCATCGTTGTTTTATTGCAACTTAAAGTTCTATACCTATGTAAAAAACACCCTTTATAAAAAGATTCATTTGTTTAAATAAATTTATCTTTAAAAGGAAAATTCGAAAGAAGACTTTTAGGAAGTACAGTGAGCGTCAAAAGAAAATGTATACATTAATAAATTATCGTTAATTTTCTTTTAAAATTGTTTTAAAATTGAAACAAAAAAAATTTTAAAAAATTTCAAAATATTGTCAAATTTTTTCGTGCGTTCTCCTTAAGTGGTATACTAACCCCTTAATGTGCTTATTTGTATGTACTTGTGTTTGTGTATGTGTATTTTAAAATCGTCTTTTCTTTATTAAATAAAAAGCTACTAAATTAACTGTCATTTAAAGAAAAATATTTTGTAAAGCTCTTTACATTTGTAATGCTAACAACCAAAATAAAATCCTTTTTTTTCTTGTCTTTCACTCTCTCTGGAAACCCTTTACGTTTTAAATTCATTAAAATTTCCAATAATATTTTATTATTTATTATTTTAATATAATTTATACATTTGTTATTGTTATTGTAGTTGCAATGTATCGTGTTTGATGGTTGAATATCAAGTCAATCAGTTCTTTATTAATACAATTTTGTTCTCTATTTTTTTTATGACATAAAAGGCAAAATATTTGTACAATTTTGGAAAGGTAGCTACAGAACAAGTATAACACCACAACTCCCCTCTTAAGTTGTAATAATACTATAAATATTAAAAATACGTTTATAGGAAATTCATAAAATGTAGTTTAATTACATTCATAAACAAAAAAAATTATTTGGTTTTAATAACTAATATTTATCAATTTTGCAATTATAAATATATACATATTTTTGTAAATATAAGTTTTCCTTTAGTGAATTGCTAATATTAACTAATGTTGAAATATAATACCTAGTATAACAAAAAAAATTAAAAAGTTATTCTTTGTAATTTGGTCGTTGCAAACGTCTTAAATTACGAGTTTTAATCTCTTTTGTATCCGGAGTAACATTCTGCTGTCCTCTGTCATTCTCAGATACTGATTTTTCAGACTCTGGCTCATTTTTATTATTGGAAACCTCTGGGCCTGTTTGTTCGTCGATATCCGCATTCTCACTTGCACTTTGAGTACCACGAATCATTTGATTAACGTGTCTTTTTATGGATTTGTTATTTCGCGTTAAAATACAATGGTAAGATTGCGGACCTAATCGCTTTTTAACGGTTGCCTCTTGCCAAGAAGCTTTATTCGGATTCGAATAATCCCGAACAAAAATTTTTTTATCATTTTCAAAATTTATATTTCGTGCCCCTCTGTGATTTTTAATGTTAGATAACTGACTCTCAACAATTTTGTTTCTGACTAAAGGTGGACAAAGCATACTAAAACGTGTTTTTATCTCTCTACCTAATAGCAATTTGGCAGGAGTTTCTCCTGTAGAACAATGTTTCGTTGTTCTGTAATCAAATAAAAATAAACTTATAATATCGTCGAGATTTTCTCCATCTCGAAGATTCGCTAAAACAGTCTTTTTAAAAGTTTTGACTAAATTTTCAGCCTGACCGTTAGTAGCCGGGTGACCCGGTGCAGTTAAAATGTGTTTTATATTGTTCGATTTCATAAAAACTTTAAACTCTTCAGCCGTAAATTGCCGCCCGTTATCACTCACTAGAGTGTCTATTAAACCGAACCTTCCAAAAACTTCACGCAATTTGCTGATAGTAAAACTTGATGTTATATTTTTCGTTTTAAAAACCTCGACCCATTTAGAGTAAGAATCAATAATCAAAAGAAAATGGAAATCTTTTATTGGACCCGCAAAATCAATATGAAGCCTGGACCACGGTGTATCCGTTGGTACCCAAGGAATCAATGGAGCTTTTTCAGGCCTTGGTTGGTTTACCTTACATGAAACACAATTTGAAACTAATTTTTCAATGTCGTGGTCTATTTTAGGCCACCACATATACGACCGTGCTAACGCCTTAGTTTTAACAATTCCAAAATGAGAATAATGCAATTGCGCTAAAATTTTGTTACGCAATTTTTGTGGAATCACCACCCTGAATCCCCATAAAATACATTCGTATTCCACCGAAAGCTCCTTCTCACGACTGACGAATGGAATAAATTCATCACCCTTTAACAGGCCGATTTTTCCCACCTGAATGGCCTCTTTTAACTTTGCCAAAATTGGATCTCTTCTAGTTTCTCTAGAAATATCCCTAAAATTCAAATTTAGCTTATTATCGCTACCTATATAATTTATAAAACCGAAGTCTTCACTATCTTCTTCTCTATCTCGATGAGGAAAACGAGATAAATGATCTGCTGAATTTTCTATACCTTTTACGAAACGCATGGTATAGTTAAAACCTGATAAAATAAAAGCCCATCTTTGTATTCGAGCTGCTGCCATAACTGGCAAGCCTTTATTCTCCCCAAAAATGGCTAAAAGCGGTTTATGATCCGATTCCAACGTAAAATGAATACCCAATAAATATTGTTTGAGTTTTGTTACGCTAAAAACAATAGCCAAAGCTTCTTTCTGTATGGTACTGTAATTTCTCTCAGTTTGACTAAGCGCACGAGAAACAAATGCTATGGGCTTCTTCGACCCATCCGCCCCTATATGGGCTAAAATACCCGCTACCGCAAAATTAGATGCGTCTGTCGACAGCAGTATAGGTAGTCTAGGGTTAAAATGAACTAATATTTTGTCCGAAGTCACCTCCTCCTTTAACGCTTCAAATGCACTTTGGCGAGTTTTCGTCCATTTAAATTCAACTTCTTTTCTTAAAAGTTCATAAAGAGGTGCCATTTTATGAGCAAAATTAGGAATGAATTTTGAATAATAGTTTAGCATCCCCACAAACGCTCTAACTTCCGACACATTTTTAGGAACTGGCGCATCCAGAACCGAAGAAATACGATCCTTATTCAAACTGAGACCATCACGATTAATGTTAAAGCCTAAATAAGATACCTTATGCTTAAAAAATTCACATTTTTCACTATTTAGACGTAAACCCACCGACTCCAGCTTACTTAACACCAACTCAATCGTTTTGACGTGGTCCTCCAAATTACGACCAGTAATTATAATATCATCTAAGTAGTATACTACGTTGGAAATTCCACGTAAAATATTTTCAATCGTTTTTTGAAAAATAGCCGCTGCTGGTTTTACCCCAAACGGTAAACGTGTCATTTTAAAAATACCCAAGTGAGTACTCCACGCACATAATAATTGTGAACTTTCGTCCAGCATTAGCTGATTATAAGCATTAGAAAGATCTAATTTTGTAAAAAGTTCTCCACGAAGAGAAGCGAACAATTCGTCAATTAATGGCAGAGGGTATTTGACATCTTCTAAATATTTATTAATGGTAGATTTGTAATCCCCGCAAATACGGATCTGACCATTGGGTTTTAAAATGGGCACCAATGGTGTACCCCATTCAGAATTATCTACGTGAACTAACACTCCTTTCTCCACTAAATCCTGCAACTGTGATTCAATTTTGGCTCGCCATGCCAATGGCACCGGCCTTGGTTTACAAAAAACTGGCTTCACCTTTTCAATTAAATTTAAGGTAACTGTTCCACTCGTATATAAACCTAAGTCTTTATTAAAAACTTTGCTGAATCTCTTTTTTATGCTTTGTACACCCTCATTCATGTCCATTATAGAATTAACATTTGAGATACCGACACCGAACATTGACATAAAATCACGACCCAAAATGGGAGGGCTACGCGCATTTGTAACTACAAACGGTAAATTTTTAACTTGGCCCCTAAATCTCACCATTGCTAAAAACTCACCCATAACTTTTATGCCTTCCCCTCCATATGCACACAATTTTTTTGTAGAGGGATGCAATCCAACCTCTTTAAAATAATTATAAAAAGTTTCACTCGACATCAACGAACAAGCTGCTCCAGTATCCAACACAAAATCCATCATTTTGTTATTTAGTTCAATTTCCAACGTAAACGGAGCAGCAGAAAGTTCACCCGTTACACTATAAATAGAAAAATTACAATCATTTAATGTTTCAGAATAATTATCATTATCATCATTTAAATTTTCATTTGATACTTGGACCACATTAACGTGATTATTGTTGCACACACTTGCTAAATGTCCAACTTTACGACATTTGTGACAAACACTGCTTTTGTATTTGCATTTTTCACTGGCATGATTTTTCCATCCGCAATGCGAACATTTCTTCTTTGCCTGATTGCCGTTATTCTCATACCCGTTAACCTTGTTGCCGTTCCCCTTATTGCTGTTGTTGTTGTTGTTCTTCTTAGTTTTCGCATATCTTTTTTGTACATAATTTACACCTTCACTTTCCCCTCTTTGTGCATACAGCTTCGCCTCCATCGTCAATGCTTTTCTTAACGCACCTTCTAGATTTAAACCTTCGTCCTCCTCACACAATTTTTCAAAAATTCTGCCTTCCAAACCAGTTACAAATTTATTAAGCACAAATTGTTCTAGCTGTTGACCATATTTGCACTCCATCGCCAATTTTTTTAAACGTGCATACCAGGCTGCCACAGATTCCTCCTCCCGTTTTTTTGCGTCCAAAAAATTTCTTCGCTCACGAAATATTATAACCGGGGGCGAATAATGCATCTTTAGCATGTCACACAACTCCTTGTACTTCTTCTTAGCAGGTAAATCAGGGAAACACAACTCCCTCAACAAGCCATACGCCTCAAGACCAACAGCCTTCAATAACGTTGACGTTTTAATACGGTCTTCATCAACCGCCGCCTCCACAAAATGTGAATCCAACACCTCTTGCCAATGACACCACTTATCTATCACCGGCCGGAATTCTCTTATGCCGGTTGCCATGGATGTTGCACAAAGGCTTTCGTTGTGCGCTATTGTTGTATCACCTGCAGCTCGCATCATTACCACCAAACAAGTATAACACAAAATGTATCAGTTAACACTCAAAAAGTTTGGTTATCTTGTAATATTTATTACATATATTATATACAAAAACTTTGTATATAAACCAAAAATTAACTGTTCTTTTTATATAACTTGCACACTTTTTTTTTTTTTTTTTTTTTAACTTATTTAAACCCTCGTCGCCACTGCAATGTATCGTGTTTGATGGTTGAATATCAAGTCAATCAGTTCTTTATTAATACAATTTTGTTCTCTATTTTTTTTATGACATAAAAGGCAAAATATTTGTACAATTTTGGAAAGGTAGCTACAGAACAAGTATAACACCACAGTAGTTGTTGTTGTTGTTGTTGCTGTTGTCTATTTATTATTATTATTACTGTAGAGGTACAGTATTTATAAATCAAAAGCATAAATTGATTAAATTATAAGGGCTTAGAAGAAACGTTACCAGCACATTTCGTATTCAAACTCAGTTAAGCAAACCGTTTTAATTAATTTTTTGTTTTCCCAAAGAGCGAAAGCGAGAGAGAGAGAGAGAGAGAGAGAGAGGAAGTGAGGTAAAGAGAAGAGAAAGAATGAAATTATTTATTGGTTTCAATTTGATTTATGGCAGCATGTTGTTTCACATACAATTTCATGTGTATTAGTAAAGTAAAGTCGATTTAGTCGGCATAAATAATATGTTCTTGAGACTTAGAGACAAAGGAGAAGAAGTTCTAGAGAGAAAGAGTGATTTATAGCCTGTGCATGTGAAATGTCAGGTACCTTGTAGCATATTTTATTTACAAATATATCCGATATTTACAATGGATCAAAACAAATACTAGGCATCTCAAGTTCCGGTTTCAATGGTAATTCAGTACAGCAAATGCGTCTCCATCGTTGCCTCTAATTCCTATTCTAAACCACGTTAGCGCTCGACATTTGGTTCTAGCACCCAATTAGTGTAGTGAATCCATAGGTGAAGACATTGGCCAATACATTGGCAATTACGGAGGCAAGAGCTACAATTGCAGTGGCAATTACAACTTCAACAGCGGCAACAGTGGCAGTTACTACAGCCGCAATACCGACGGCAACGGCGACAAATACAGCCATAACTAAATTACAGAGCTAACAGCGGCAATTGTAACGATGATTGCGGTGGCAAGAGCTGTAGCTTGAACAGCGGCAATAACAGCTACAACTACGGCGGCAACTTTTTGTATTATTGCCCAGCTTTCGTAAAATCGAGATCCCAATATTATGGGAATGACACTACTGGACACTACTGAAGTCGCCGTGGTCTAGTAGCTAGTGTGCTGGCTTATTAGACGAAAAGCCAGGGTTCGAGCCCCAGGCCAGGCATCAAAATAAAATACAAAAAAGTATTTCTTCGGCGACTTCCTCTCAGCAGATTTCTGGCAGAAACTCTGAGATTAAATAAAATTGCCATGAAAAGTTTTTCAATAATCTGTCGTTCGGAGTCGACTTTAAACTGAAGGTCCCCCGCCACTCATGTATAAAATTAACACACACAACATAAGTGGTGTGAGAAACTCGGTCGTAATCCTGACTGAAGGGTTGTAATGACCAATTATGTATGTATGTACTACTGGACACAACTCAAAAGTTGTTATAAGGTATTCCCAGTCTACTGGCATGAATACCCAGAGATCAGCCTCCAGTTATCACTGCTGTGAGGGTCCTTAGATGGAGTTTTGTAATGTTAAATGCAAATTCTCTTCTACATGAGTTGAGAGATTTGTGGGATGTCTTTACAATTATTACATTATTCCATCTTCACTTGGCTAATGAATGGAGTTTTTATGAGACCATGTGTTTACCTCTCTGTACAGCAGCGAGTATTTCATGTAGAAATTCATTGGAATTTTTCATGATGCCAGGTTTAGCAAGTACATCGACCTTGTTCTTATCTTCGATGTTCCCGTGGCCAGGAACCTAAATGACGGTAACTGTCGACTGTCTCATTATCTTCTTCAGAGATAACCGGCATACTTGAACAATGTTAGATGTGCTGTACACACTCTCTAGGGTTCCAATGTCTGCTGTATTTCCAGTAAATATGCGTAAATCTCCACACGATATACTGATAGCCATTATTTCAGCCTGAAAAGTACTGCATTATTCTGGTAGTGCAAGGGACAACCTAATGTTCAGTTGTTAGGAAAATACTGCATATCCGAGTTTGTTGAGCACTCTGGCTTCATCAGTGAAAACCTATATGACGTTTACTGAGAGGTGTAAACCATAGAACTCATCGTAGTCTAGTCGATTATGTGTTGGCTTATTAGACGTAAGGCCACGGTTGACTTTAAACTATAGGTCCCGCCACTCATATTCACAATTAACACACAAAACATAAGTGGTGTGAGAAACTACGTCACAACCCTGACCTAAGGGTTTTAATGATCAATTCTGCGTGTAAATCATTATCATAAAATAATCTCTTCAGTATAAGCGTCGCAAAACCAGAACCAAAAGCAGGTTAAGTTATTGTGTAGCTGGTAGATTTTGGCAGGACCACAGCTTTTGTATCTCCATGCTCATATGGCGCTGAGTCTGATTGCAGCGTTTGTGGCCTCTAGTTTCGCCAACATACAGTGGCTCCATCGAATAGTATTTAAGCAAACATCTTTTCCACTGCTGTTTTTAAAGATATTTTTAGTTCTTAGGCATTGCGAATGATTTTGCTTTTTACCAGGACAATGATCCCAAGCAAACTTCGGGTGTGGAAAAGCTTTGGTTGATCCATAATTGCCCCAAACTTATAGAAACCCCTGCACAGAGCCCAGATCTCAACGTAATTGAACATCTTTGGGAAGAATTAGCTAGAAGAGTATACCAACAACAATTTAAGACTTTGAATCAGCTTAAGGCGGCTTTACTGGAAGCGTGGAACTCCATAGAACCTGAGGCATGCTATAATTTGGTAAAATCAATTCCAAAACGCTTACAGGCCGTTCTTAAAAACAAAGGATATGCCACAAAGTATTAATTGTTCTCTTTCGTCATTTTTAGCAATGGTGCTCTTCTTTGTCCGATTATGCGTTGAGCGCGAAAAATTGTGTTAATTTTCTTTTTCTTTATAAAATTACCGTTATCATGAAAAATGTTGTTATTTTTTTATTAATCTAAAAGGCTGTAATGTAGAGTGTAAATAAAAGCAAAAAAAAAACATAGATTTAATATTTTCTTTTTAAGTTTTAACACCATACATACCAGACTAATGCTTGTCCGATTATGCGATGGAGCCACTGTATGTGGCTGATGGTAGCCAGTTAAGAATAGTAGTCAATCGGGCACTTGTTATAATGATCGTCCCCACTCTCATAATCCGTTGAAACCATGTTTGATGATTATTTTCCTTTATTTGTCTGATAAATATTATGCCATAAATTTGTCTACATGCATGATAGCATGAATTCGTTTACGATTTTAATTTAAAAATATTTTTTTTTTCCTTTAATTTATTGCTTAGTATTGTTGTAAATTTTATGATAATTTTGCGTTTGCCGTTTTGTTATATTAAAAGGTTCTGAAACAATTTTTTTTGTTATCTTTTTTCAAATAAATTTGCAATTTTTTATCGGTAAAATGGAAAATTAATTTATTTTTCATGAAATTAAAAAAAAAAATTCCTAAACTCTACATTAATATTTCTTTCTTTTTTAAATTCCAATTTTTTTTCTTCTTTTGTTTGTTATTATCTCGAAAACCTTTCTCGATAAGTTTTATACAATTTTATTAGGTGGCTAGTAAAACCGGATCCACTATAATTTATGTATGAATACTGTCAATCCTTAACAAAAATGAATACAAATTTGGTGCAACTTTCGCATTTTAAATTCTGAATAACAAATGATTTATTACATGAAAAATCTGGAAATTTGTAAAATATATTAAAACATAGCATAGTTTTAGGGTTTAAAGTATATAAAATAAAAATTAATAATACTTCTTTAAACACACACACAGTTCTACATAGAAATATATACTGTAGAAGAAAACCGCCTAAAAGCCCCGATTTCAAATAAGTTTAACTAATCTCCTTAACTAATAACTCTGTAGTAATTCTAAAACTCCTAAAAATATGCACGTAAATATTTCCCCTAAAAATATGTAGCAATACAAAGCAATATGAAAACTGTTATTATATTGTATTTAAAGAAAGTAATTAAATCCTTTACATGGAGGCATGTCACTGCTGCTTAGCCATAATTTCCCCCCCTATACTAATAAGTAGCAATAATTGTAATTCTACTCTTCTACTAACTAAAGTAAAACAGTCTCTATGTAACTATACTACTACTACTACTACTACTACCAATACTACAACAAACAAATTTAAACAAACGCTTGCCTAAATGTTTTCTAATGTTTTAATAAATGTTCTCCCTTTCCTTCTCCCAAAAACTTCTGCAGGCGATGTTTTATTGCCATTGCTTGATTGTCATGCCTCCGCTTCAGCTGTTAATTGCTACGCTTTATATCCTTTAAACACCACCGCCAATAATCGTGCTTCAGTTACTAAACTATCAGCTATTGTTGCTAATCCAGCCTCAGCTACAGCTACATTGTGTTCTACTAACAATTTAAATCCAATTACGTCCAATCTGGTAACAGCCATTACCAATAAGGCCCTTACGAATGCAGCCTGGTCCAGAAAGTTTATACCTATACAAACTATAACAACGCCAAAAGGGGAAGCTCCTAATACTTGGTCCATAGGCAGTGATGTTTAAGCTGAAATTTAAATGAAAAAAATGTTTTAATTTGATTTACAGAAAAAAGGAAGAAAAAGTTATCACATTTTTATTTGCCTAAACGTCCTTTAGTTTATTCCTGTTTTATTGGTTTCCGTTTATAATTTGATTGTTTAAACCACCTTAATCTCTCTCTCAGCATTTATTTTAACCTTAAAAATATTTACAATATTTTTAAATAATCTTTTTTTAAACCTTTTAATATATTTTTAATCGTTTGTAAATCATATCCTAGTCATGGTATATCCAGTTTGAATCTTTTCTTTCTTTCTTTATCTTGCTTATCCTTTATAATTTAATTCATTAAAATAATTTAAAATTGATACAGTGGGTTAAGAAAACAAAACATAATAATAATAATATGACATTAGAAATAATATTGAAAATTTTAACATTTTAGCATACTGTTAGGAGTATAATAAAGATAATTTTATTGCATACTTCTAGGGATGTATTATAATATAATAAATAATTTTAACAATGAAATTATACACGATTTTAAAGGTATTCTAATGCCTATTTTAGAAACGTTATTAATCGTGAACTTGAGTTTTAACTAGAAAAACTTTGTAAGAAAAAAAAATTTTTTTAATCCATATAAACTTATAATCTAATTAAATAACAATTCTTACATATACTGTGCTTACATACAATTTGGACATCAGAGGTGAAAATCGCATTAAATTTTCTCTTAAAGGCGTTATTCACTTTATTAAAATTTTTTTTTTTCTTTTACTCATTCGACCATTCGGAATCGTTGCTCTGAACTTCTTTGAAAAGTTATAGTGTGCCGTCGAATAGTCATTCCTAGGATTAACAAATATTTGATATCTGCAACTGCTTAATCAGCGAATAGGCGTTATCCGCTATAACGGATAATGGTTCGCGACTTGCCATCATACCAAAAATTCAGAAAGCAAAATTCACTTTCTGGGAAACAAAAACCTTATCAGAACTGGCTATATACGGTCTCTAATACGATTCACAAATTTGCAAAGCTGATTGACTATACTGAGCCTATTATAAAGATTTACGAGATGAAATTTTTATAAAATATTCTTAGTTTTTCTATACATATTCATTTCGAGCATTTTTTTCATAACAATATTCCGGCAACTTTTCGATACTGAACAGTTTCGATAAATAGCAAAATGTCAATAGATTTTCTTTGTATACCAAAATTTTGATAAATTTTAATCTTTTTATAAAAATATTTCGATAACTTTGATAAAAATTCTTTTTATAATAACAAAATTGTGTTAAATTTTTTACAACAAAGTTTCGATAAATTTTTGTTAAAAAAAATTCGATGATTTTTCTTCATAACAAATTTAAATAAACTTTTCTTTAATGAACAATTTCGATAAATTTTTCTTTCCACAGCAAAATGTAAAAATTACGATATTTTTTATAAAAATAAATATTTCGATAAATGTCTGTTTTAATTTGTTTTGTAACTATCCTTCGATAACAACATTTTTAACAAAATTGTGATAAATTTTCTTTTTATAAAAATATTTCGATAAATTTTTATTTTAATTTTTTGGAAACATTGTTTTTTTGATATACGTGGTGGCCACGAATTTAAGACACGACATTTGATTTCTACATTTGTGATAATTTTTACATCTTATCAAAAATATTTTAGGTCCATGATATTTTTCTTAAGATTTTAGTAATATTAGGAAGAAAAATTAATAATATGTTGCTGCCTATATTTGGTTAAGAATTTTTATTTACATATTATATAGATCAAGACAAAATGCTAGTCGGGATTTGATATTTTTTTGGCACAAGTGGTTTACGATGGGCAATACACCCACACAAGTTTTTTTCATTTAGACATCTTCTTATCGCCCTAGACGAAATATCGATACCAAAATCCAATACAATTTTATTTTTTATTTTACTTGAGCTCGTGAAAGGATTATAACAGCTACTTTAGGGTGTAGTTTTTCGGGCTCTAGGTTGCTGTTTGACATTTTTGGTGGTACCATGTTGCTTGATGTGTTCCAGCGCGTTGTAAATCTTGCATTTAGAACATTTAAGCAGCTTGGATATCTCCATTATTATTTTTCCATCAAAGTTTAGTTGTTGGATCAGTTTTCGCTCGGCATCGGTATTCCAAGTACCTCTGACCACTTATAATTAAATATTTCTATGTATTCCAACATAAAATAAAATAAAGCATTCGTTGCTCAACGTTTAGCTTCAAAAAACAAAAACCAGATATTTCTAAAATGTCTTAAATTCGTGGCCAATTTCAAATAAACGTTTTTACAATAATATGATCAAAAAGCAACAAAATGTTAATAGAAACAAAATAAAATAATGGTACTTTTTCTTAATATTACAGAGTACATAGAAGTATAAATAATATCAATTTTGATACTACATGATTGTAAATATTATCACAGCTAAGTCAGTCATATGTCGTGTCTTAAATTCGTGGCCACCACTGTACATACATTGCTTTTACGTCAAAATTTCGATAAATTTGTTTATAAATAAAATTCGATACGTTTTTTTTATATTAGGATTTCGATAAAAAAAATTTTATAATAAAAATTTCGATAAATTTTTTTTTATAACAAAATTTTCGATAAATTTTTTTACAGCACTATTTCGACGAGTTTTCTTTTTATAACAAAATTTTTCAATAATTTCCATTTATAATAAAATTTTTCTTCTATATTTTAATAAATTTTATATCGATAATTTGCGATAAATTTATTGTATGTACATACATACATATGCCAAAATAAAGTATAAGGTTTTTTCTTAATTAATTATTAATTAATTCCTTTTTGCCTAGCGATACTTCATAAAATGTACGAGAGGTCTATAAATAATGTACATTGTAACAACAAAGTAAAACGGGATTAAAAAAAGATTAAAAATAATTAAAAAGTTATTTCACTTATCAACTCTGTTTTGTAAATTTTCATTCGATAAAGGGATTACGAAAAACTTTGTATTCTAAGGAATAGTCTTAAAACACAATATTCAGTTTATGTGTAGGCTTCATAGCTGCCAGGTTTGACGATTTATCGTCATTTTGACGATTTTGAGCACCAAATATATCATATTGACGATTTGACGATTTATGCCATTATTTGGACGATTTTTTAAAAATTAAAATTTTATATCATATTCTTTACTTTAGTACATTAAAAACCACTTTAAGATTTGCATTTACTTTGCAATTGTTACTAATCAAATTTTCCATCAACACATTCAGCAGGTATTTGAATCCTTCTTTGTTCCACCCTGTAATATTCCTGGAATCTAGAATATAGCCTAGAATTGCATAGAATCGAAAAATCATGTATGTAGCTTAATTCCAAATTTTTGGGTATACTTTCTTTTTAATTGTTTTGAATAATATTAATCATACGCATCATATTACATCTACTAGAATATTGCATAAAAGTATGCAATAAAAAATTTCGATTTTGTCATGTATAAAACTAATGGAATTAAATATAACTCATACGTCATATATGTTCTCTTTATTATGTATTTTACATTGTATTGGATACGAACATAATGTGAGTAAATGTAATATGTAGGTTGGCGATATAAAAGTTTAAATTTAAAAGTGTAATAAAACAAAAATAGTTTGAAATTTTGATAAATTTATTGTTTTGCTGTGAACTACAACAGTTCCGGTTTTTTTATATAACTGCCGCGGTTGGCCGCACAATTATAGCTCCCAGATTTATGCCCTTATTTGACGATTCTAAAAATTAAAAATTTACATCATATTCTTTATTTTAGTACATTAAATGCCACTTTGTATTTACTTTGCAATTGTTACTGTTGGAAATTTATGTTAGTAATAACGAGGAGTGAAGTATTATAATTTTTAATTTTACTTTCGAATACCTGTGATGATTTTTCTGTACTTTATTCCTGTTTAACCCCTTAAAAGCTGAAAAATTACAACTCCTAAATAACCTAATAAAATAATAATAAATTATGGACACTAGGCTTGTATATTTTTATACCATAAGTAACAGGATAGACCTCGGGAAAAAGTCCCCTTATGCAACGATGCTCCAATGTTTCAATGGAGTTAGATACACTACCGTCATTAACGAGATGCTATGGCCTCTCCTGTACACGGTCGAGAAACCGCAAAATAGACGTTGAGGCACTAAAAAAAATATTAAAAGAAGATGAGTCCCTCAGCTAGCTTTTAATTTCCAATAAATTCTTTGTTAAATGTTTTATTTTTGAACTCAGATATGTAGATACATTGACTTAATATGTTTTACTACAATAGAAATAATTTTGGTTTTTAAATAATTTTAATTTATTTATTTATTTTATATAAACGTCTTTGACGATTTTGACGATTTTGATGATTTTTTCTCAAATATTTGACGATTTGGTGTCTCATTTATCTGGCAGCTATGGTAGGCTTAAATAAGAAAAAATCCTTAATTTTACGGTTCTAGCATCAATTTCAATTTTCTCTTTAACTCACTTCATGTATGTAGTATATGAGTACGTAAAGATATGTATGAGTATCTTTGCACATATAGCCTGTAATTTCAATCGATTTATTTTTAATTTCGAAAAATTCTTGTCCAACTCTCTACATTACGTACGTACATTTCAACAAACTTTGAATCGGAATATGTATTCCATTACAATTTCGAACATCAAATTACTCCAATACATTTGAGAGGTTTCACATTTCCTAGTCGGTAGACAATCAGCTGATAAGCTGTCAAAAGTTTCCTTTAATTTCTTTCAATTTGTTAAGCTCTCAAATTTCTCTGTAATTTTTTTTCTCTGTATTTTCTTTTTTAATTTCATGCCATTAGTTGGCATATGTGTGTGTGAATTAGTATTTTCTATAGAATGTACACTTGCACCCACAAGTATATTAACCCATATGGTTTTGTATTTACACAGGTAGTTAGTTTTAATAGTAGTAACAGCAATAACAACAACAGCATCAGCAAAAACTCACACTCACTCGTACATATTCTTCCCTTGCCTTAATCAATGTGAAAACACACATACACATACACACACAAAATAAAAACAGTTTTTGTATACCAATTTATTGTGTTGCTATTAAAAGAAATTTTGTATGTTTGCTGTTGTTGTTGGTTGGTTTATATTTACAACAAAGTTTTTTGTGTTGACTAATACATCCAAACATACCAATGCATACATAAATAAAACCACAAAATTCTTTGGTTTTTTTTCTCCTTCATACTCTCTCGCTCATTCTCTCTTTCTCTCGCTCCTTGTGTCTGCGTGTGTGTCTTTAGTATTCAAACATTTTTTGAGTAATTTTTACCTCAATTCATAGAGAAACGACTTTTTGAAGACTTGTTATGGAAATACATGTGTTTGGTTATGGGACTATATGACAGAGAGGTACCATAAAGAGAGTACGTGTGTATGTGTATGCAAAATTGTTTGTATGGTTGATGGCTATAGATGTTTGATGCTTTTGTGTATGTAGTTGACGTTTTTGTTGCTGTTTTTGGCATTTAAATTACTCTTGTGGCTTTAATTGGCCATAATTGCAAAATGCTTTTAACTTTTATGAATTTCTCTCTCTCGCTTCTCTCTCTCTCTCTCTCTCTCTATGCATTCATCACTCCCTCTTCACTCTCTTACACATGTTGCTTGGTTTTGTCGTCAGTGAGCTATTGTTGTTTAGGTTTTCTTTTTACATGTCACACATACATACATGCATATGTACATACTGTGTCATAATTTCAAAATGTGTTTTGTATACTCTGAAGTGTAATTTGTTTTTCTCTTTACAAATTTCTATGTGTTTGTGCACATGTACGTGTAAGTTTGTTCGTGCTTGTATTAAGGTATATGTACGTGTATCCTGTTGTAAATTTAGTTTGTATTTTTGTTTTTTTTTATAACAAAATAATAAACATTTTATCACATGCATTTCATCACTTATTACTTTAATGCAATCAGACATTTCTTCTTTTCTTATGCAAGCATCATTTTCTTTCTTCCTCTCTCTCTCTGTCTTTATCTCTTTTTCTGCAAGTTAAAGTTGATAATTTAATAGTCATGCGGAGATATGAAGTTATTTCTAAAGGAATTTCATTTCTAAAGAATTTTTTTAAAAACTGAAAATAAAATTTTCTAAAATAAAATAAGAAAACACACACACACAGATAAACCTCATTCTCAACTTTGGGTTACAGAGTTGTGGCGTATGACCTTTGGCTTGCATTTGTTTCAAGCATATTTGAAGAGAATTTTTTTTCATATGTTTTCTTTCTTTTCAAGTATTTTTTAATAAATTTTAAGGAAAATTTTAAAAGAAAATAAAATTAAAAAAACAAAATAATAATCTCAGGCACAGTGTATTAAATAACAAATAATGCATTTAAAAACCAGAAATATTTTCGATATTTTTTCCATTAAATGTTGAAAAATGAAAAACATTTGTAAGAATTCTGGAAATTTTAAGAAAATTTTAGCAGCATGTGGTAACAGTTTGGGTCTTGAATATTAAAAAAGCTAAATTCACAGGAATTTTGCAAAAGTCATTGACTTTTTAAAGATTACATGCATACATACATACATAATTGGTCATTACAATCCTTTAGTCAGGATTACGACCTAGTTTCTCCCACCCCTTATGTATATATTGTGTGTGTAAATTTCTTTATACATGAGTGGCGCGACCTTGAATTTAAAATCGACTCCGAACGATAAATTTTTGAGAAACTTTGTCATGGCAATTTTATTTTTACACCCAGAGTTTTTGGCAGAAACCTGCTGAGAGAAAGCTGCCGAAGAAATATTTGTTCATATTTTCCTTTTGATATCTAACCTGGGGTTTGAACCGTGGCTTTAGGTCTAATAAGCCAACACACTACCTACTAGACTACGTCAACTTCACTTTCCCTTTTTCGTTTTAAAGATTATTTCATGTAAATGTTACCAACGGCTACTTTTGTCCATATTTCCACCAATATGGCTGCCTTCCAAAATGTATCAATACAAAGTTTGTATGCAGTTTAACTACTGTATACAAACTATATAGATATGCAAAGTAACCAAACAATGCATTAACTATAAATCCGATGGCTGATTGCTTTCTGACTGCTTGCGTTTTGACTGCGTTAAAAACACACACTGACGACGTTTTGAAATAGAATACATATATTGTATATATTTTGTACAGCGGCATTATAAACACGATACTTTGTTCAAACACAAAGCAACTAACATTTTGGAAGTCAGCCTATCTCACCAATGGCAGCTGTAATATTGCCATCCAAGGCTGGAAAGTTTGCTGATTACTGCCTGTATTCTACAAACAAATATTTTGCTAAGGTCAAATCGTATGAGATTAAAAGCTTAGCGAATACGTATCTGAATAGAATGAAACCACATTGTAACCCAGTCCATCTTTAATCTATTTTGAGAAAAGAAGGGTATTAATTATCGCACAGTAGCTTTGCCCCCATTGACTACAACATACACATCTTCATTGTTCTTGAAGAAGTACGGCTCTTTATGTAGCTCTACAGCATAAACTTCCATACAATGAATTTTTCAGAGTGCATTGGCAATTTGCAACCCTTCACACCAAATGAAGGCAGTCCAGTTTTTTTGATACATATTAAAACAATTTATCGATTTACGATAACTATTTTCTACATATTTAGCGTTTTAATAATGAAATTCAATGATTTCCAAGCGTTTTTCATTTGATAGTCTGGCGAAGTGACTTTTCTAAGCAATATTTTCTCATTAGTCTAGGTCAAGAGATATCATGTCGTACTTACAGTGAGCGTCAAAAGAAACTGTACATTACAAAAAAATATATGCATTACTAAATTACCGTTATTTATATCTTAAAATTGTTTCATTTTCAGTTTTTAAAATTAAAACAAAACAAAAAAATTTACAAAAAATTTCGAAATATTGACAAATATTTTCGGGGGCACTCTCCTTGAGTATTAAAAGTTGAATTTGCTGATGGTTGGAATTTCATCCTTAGTGTACAGTTTCTTTTGATGCTCATTGTATATGCGCCACGAGTCATTTGAAGAGTACACTGCTAAAGAGTTTATTCTTTCATATAATTCATGTGCATCATCCTAGACGTATGACTGAATGTAAGAAAACTTTTCTTATAAAATTTGTAGCAGCTGTCACGGAAATGTGTAGGCGAAAATAAAACTGTACAACACATGATTTGTGAAAGACAGCATTGAAGCATTTTAAAATTGTAAACTTTTCTGCCATATTTTTTTGCTTTCTGTACCACTGTGCCTATATTATTTATGATTTATTCATAGATATTGTATAACTAACAAGAATTAAAAATAATTTATATTCATATTCCATAAACAATAACAAGCATGATAAAATAACAAAGATAGAGAGAGAGAGAGAGAGAGCGAGTAAAAGAGATAACAAAAGAAAAATTATAACAGCATTTAAGCAAATTGTCAAATAGTCACCAACTGTTAAAAGTCAACAAACTCCCATGCATATGTACATACACATATTTGCACATACTTCTTGTTATTATAACAACTTGGCAACTTCTAAACAACAACACAACAATGAATGGAAAAAAGAAAAAAAAAAGTTCACACACATTGTCAATTGTCTGTCAAGTGAGTGAAATGTCCCCTACGGATATTGCTACTCCTCCTGTGAAGAAGAGCAGAAGAGACTTTAAAAACTCATACAAATACTTACGCACTTGTGCACACATGATGTTTTCATATTTTGTTGTTTCTTTTTTTTTTCTTTTTTTTGTTGCAGTTTGTTATTGTTTAGAACAGTAGTTTTCTTTACACCATTTGTTAAAAACGTCTCGTCATTGTTGACTACATAACAACAACAACAGTAACTGTAAGTGTAGCAACACAAAACATTGCAAAACAACAGTCACACCATATGCAATTGCCTAGAGTGCTTGAGCACTCTAAACAAAAATAGCAACAATAGCCATAAGGAGTTAAAAGTATAAGAGCTGCACACTCCTATGAGAGATGAGAGAAAAGGAAGAGAAAGAGTGTTTTTTCGTGTGTGCGTAAGTTAGAGCATGTTTAGCTTAAATTGTTTACAAATACAGCGTAAGAGTCTTACTCTTACAATAATAAAAACAAGTTAAAGATAAATTTTGACCTGTGACAGGCAGGCACTGCTGCAAAACAATTACTCATCATGTTAATGAGTAGCAGAGCAGAGAAGGAAGGCTTAAGCATAAACACAATTAAAGCAACAGGCGTTAAAACGTTATTTACTTAAATAATCTCTACATTTTAAGGCTTTCGAAAACAATTTCAAATTAAATTTTTTTTTTTATATTTTTCTCTCTGTCTTGTAATTTAATTACGTGGAGATTAAACTTTTTTGAAATTCCTCTGAATCTTATTTTTATCTCTTGAAACACTTGTAATGCCTGAAAAGCAAAATCTTTCTTTTTTTTCTTGGAAACTTTTCAGTTTTTTCTCTAAAAATTGCTTGCCTATCTTTCAATTTCTTGTTGGTTGCGTTGCAGAGTAAAATGAAATAAAAATTGTTATAAAAATACCAAATAATGTGAAGGAATATATTTTTAATGGCTTTGAGACGCCATATAAAAAAAATAAAACAAAAATGAAAGAAAAAAAAACATTTCATTTTTATTTCAGCCATTTTTAATGTTTATAAAAGTGCTGCCATAACCATAAAATTCCGTTTATAAAATGACTTTTGTTATGAGGGGGGAGATGGGCAAGTCAAATTTTAATTTAACGACTTCACTTCCTATTTTGTTCGTGCTATAGAAAGGGAAAAGGAAAACAGAAACCATATACGAGTATATGGAAAAAGAAAAACTAAACTGCTGTTATGGAATGATAGGAGATACAGAACAATAATAAATTGGGCCATTATGGAATAAAACACTTGATCAGGAACATAAATACAAAAAAAGGGAAAACATTTAAATAAAATATGCATGAATTACTATCATTAGTTTTCTGAATATCACGTGACTAAGAACAACACATTTTTTTAAAATATCCAGCGAGAGAGAGGAAATTTTAAATAATAAAAGGGAACTAATTTTTATTAATAGATCAGTAGTAGTCCTCTAAACTTCAAAATTGAAATTTTCATCATACAAACCATTTGTTGATCACTTTACAACATATAGTAGTTGCCATATCCTAGTGTAGGTAGGTGAAGGTAGTATGTTGGCTTATTAGACGTTAAGAATACGTTAGATGTTAAAAATATTTTGCTCAGTATTGATTGACAATTTACAGAAACTGTGAAACTTTAAAGGTTGTGACCCTGGGTTTCTAACCAGCATTAGCAGCAGCAATGCTTTATTGTAGGTGGGTAGGTAGGTAGAAGTGGCTGTCCCCTCGATTGAGTCATGAGCGGACACACTTAGGCCGCACACAGGGCCCATTGTGATACCACAGTTTCACATTCTCCCCTATTCCAGGAACCACTCGGAGCTTCCGATGAAGCGACTCAGACTGCGAATATACAGGCGCCGTGCGGCTCCTATCCAGCCTTGGCCAGATTTTTTGCGCTGTTCTGCCCTTATCCGAAGCTGTCCATCTATTGTTGGCAAGGTCCACGATTCCATTGTCAATTATAAGCCTGCAGGTATTCAAAGGGATCCCCAATGTAGAGAATTCATCAGAGAGTTCGATGGTCGTGCCCTTTTTGGCCAAATCATTCGCTCTGCAGTTGCCGGGAATATCTCTATGTCCCGGTACCCATGTTATACAAACATCATATCGGTTCGCCATCTCATTGAGACATCGGCGACAGTCGTACACCGCCTTGGAGTCTACTACACTAGAATGCTTCCGACAATATCAGTTTCTTCAAGTATCCTTGTATGACCAATGCTTGATGCATGCCATTGTCCAGTCGACCAAAGACGCCTACTAATCCTAGCCGCCACACCCCTGCAGTATAGGTCAAGCGGTAGAAGGTATAAGATAATTTCCAGAGCGATCGTAGGAGTAGTGCGCGGGGCACCATTTATAAATATGCGAGCAGATCGTTGTAACCGGCGTATCAGTTTCAGGTTCGTTAGGGATTCCCACCACTCCAGGCATCCGTAGGTCAGGATAGGTCTGACCACCGCTGTGTAGATCCAGTGAGTCATCCTAGGTCTCAGGCCCCATTTCTACCCCAACACCTTGTTACAGGCGTAGAGAGCGATGGAGGCTTTTAAGCTTTATTGTAAGTTTGGAGGAAT
Source organism: Sarcophaga subvicina (assembly GCA_936449025.2). NCBI lineage: Eukaryota > Metazoa > Arthropoda > Insecta > Diptera > Sarcophagidae > Sarcophaga > Sarcophaga subvicina. The sequence continues at coordinate 88,661,433 of OW388081.2, read as the reverse complement.
TTTTCGGCGATCATTTACCGTAATCTTTTAACTCGAAACTTTTCTGTTAATAAAGCCGAAAGAAACATGTTCACTAGGAGCTATGAATTTTAAAAATTAAAAGACTTCTATGAGCCCAAAGAAATCTGAAACAAGAAATCTCTTGCTTCTGGCCCTACTGACGTTATAGTAAGGAAGTAAGGAAGTCGCACCAAAAGTTCGTCACGACTTATTTTGACACCATAACCCAATAGATTTTTACAGAAGGCGTTGTTTCTTGATAATAACCAAACAGACTACAAGAAATAATTGCTTGCTTTCAGTGAGTTTCTAACAATAGGAGCCTTGCTCTGATCCATCAATACAATGCCACTTACACTGTTCTTTACCGTTTTGGTTAGAGGATATAAAAACAGCATTTTCTACTTGCTACACCTTATAACTGAAATTTAAATAAAAAATCCATTTTTTAATAAAACATTAAAAATTCCATAGAATTTCATGGAATTTCATGGAATTTATTCAAAAATTTCTACTCAAACCAAGTGCTTGTTGCTCTATGATGTCTTTTTGTGTTCAAAAAATAATTTTCATTCTGTTCTGTAAAGAACTTTGTTGTTTTTGTTTTATTTTTTAAATTCCTTATGAAATAATTTCTCTTTTTCTTTTTAAGACTATTACAAATACAAATACGCTGTATTACCACGAACAGCATTCTATTATGATTAGCGTTCACTGTAAAGCTCTTCGACAGACATGAGATTATTGAGGTGACTATAATAAATGGTTTCTGTTCGATATTGTTCAAGTGAAAGTCAATTTGTCAATTCGTCAAAAATGTTGTATAACGAATGTATTGTCATAATCATGCAATAAATTATTATGATTCATTTAACCGTCATAATCGTAAACTGTTTTGTTCATTTGTTTTCGCTCATGTAACAAAACTCATGTTTTTTTTCCCCCCGATACCACTTACTCACAGTCAAATGCCGCAAATATTTGTCATATCATCGACAAATTTTTCGAATAATTTTTGTTTTGTTTTCTGTAAACTTCTACAATATTTTGCCAAATCATTTTCCTGAGGCCATTTTTTTTTGTGATTATTCACAAAATTTGCGCAGTATTTAATAGGACACGTGGTGTACTTTTATTTTGAATATCAATTATTACTGGAAGTACACCAAAGTAATGTGTATGCATTCGTATTTGTTAGTAGCAGGAAGTTTTTTTATCAGTCCACTTAGATCTGACGAGGTATTGGCCAGTAGAGAGTCCCAAATTTAATGGTCAGCTTTCATATACGGAGAAAAAATATTTTTCTTTCAATAGTGTTCTGGCAAAAGCTTTGCGATGAGAAAACGTTTCAAGTCAACCGTTCGGCTGTAAACCCCGCCACTCGTGGATAAAATTAACTTAACAGTGGTAGTGTTAATAGCCCGACTGTGATCCATATTTGCTCTCTAAAAAAACAAAGAAAGGCGAGAAAGTCAAGAACATTAAACTTTGCGTTGGTAGTTTAACGTCTAAGAAATAAAAAAAGCTAACTGATGGATTTTATTTACAAACCTGAGCAACTTAGACACAGAGAAAGGACGAAAAACTGTTTATTATGATCAACGAATCTTAATAATAAAAAGGCTTCTATCTCCTGCGAAGAAATCTATACAAGAAATCTCTTGATTCTGATCACACAGAGAAGAGAAATTTAATAACCTAAGTTATATTGAAGTAAGGAAGCACCACCAAAAGTCCATCACCACTTATTTCAACACTACAACCCGATAGATTTTTATAGAAGCCGTTGTTACATCGCGACTTAGTCTAGTAAGTAATAAGTAGACCAAGTCACGTGGTTCAAACCTAGCTAAGCCCTAGCAATATCGAACTAAATGAAATACAAAAAAAAATTATCTGAGAGTGAAATAAAATTGCCATGAAAAGGTATCTGAAATTCGGAGTCTCCATTAAACTATAGGTCCCGTCAATTGTGCATAAAATAAACACACGCAGTGCATGGGTGGTGTGAGAAGCTAGGTTGTAATCCTTACTAAATTATTGTAATTCTGGCAAGGGGGTTATAATGGTCACTTAAGTAAGGAAATTGTTTGTTGGCGGCAACCTAATATTTAAGACCTACTACAGTATACATTGCTTCGGTGGATCGGGCAACATATAAAGGGTCCGCCAAATAACTTTTTTTTTCGAAAATGCTTTAACAAAAAACTACTGAATATTTTCTCAAATTTCTTTTTTTATTTGAAATGACAATCGTTCCGGTTAATAATGGAAAATAATTTCATTCAAATGGCTGCCTCGGCTGGCCATGCAGTAGCCTACACGATCGGTCGAATTTTTAAGCACATTATCGATTGTGTGCAGCTGTATTTCACCAATGGCTTCACGAATATTGTCCTTTAAAGCGTCAATTGTCTCCGGCATGTCGGCGTAACACTTAACTTTGACGGCACCCCACAAATAATAGTCCAACGGTGTCAAATCGCAGCTCCGAGGTGGCCAAACGACATCAGATCTGCGGCTGATAATGCGATCTTCAAAAACAGGGCACAAAACATCGAGTGTAGCTTCGGCTGTGTGGTACGTAGCGCCGTCCTGTTGAAACCAAATGTTGCCAATATCCTCCTCTTCAATTTTTGTGTACAAAAATTCGTTCAACATGGTCCGATAACGATCGCCGTTGACTGTAACGGCCATTCTTTGCTCATTTTCGTAGAAAAATGGCCCAATTATGCCTTTGGACCAAAATTCGCACCAAACAGTGACTCGTTTTGGGTGCGTCGGCTTTTCAATGTATGCGTGCGGGTTTTCTGTGCCCCAAATGTGACAATTTTGCTTGTTTACATACACGCCAAGATCAAAATGTGCTTCATCTGAAAAGATGATTTTTTTGCCAAAATCGGCATCTTCTGTAAGTCGATCGCAGGCCTACTTAGCGAAGCGAAAACGCAATGGATGGTCAATGGGCTTTAACTCCTGAACCAATTGTACTTTGTATGGCGTCATACCAAGGTCTTTATGCAAAATTCGTCTCAATGATATCTCCGAAATGTTCAATTGTTGAGAACGACGGTGAATTGATGTTGATGGCGCTTCACGCACACTTTCTGCCACAGCAGCAATATTCTCGGGTGCACGCACTATTTTTGGCTTTTCACGCTTTGGTTTATCGATGAAGATGCTAGTTTCTTTCACTTTTTTCACAAGATAATGAACATACGGAGCTGACGGTGCTTCTCTTCTTCCAAAACCCGAACGCAATTTTCGCACACATTTTGCAACATTAACATGATTTTCAAAGTAGTGTCGCAATATTTCTCACCGTTGTTCAAGCGTATACACAACCATATTCGTTCAGCGGAAGGATAAAACTAATTATCTGTCAAATCAGACATGAGCTAAGAGTTACGATTCACGAAATAAGCACTAGTTGAACAAAAAAAAAACGTTAGAAGGCGGACCCGATGGTTGGTTGGTGGCTGGTTGGATAGGCGATATTTTTGGATCCCATTTCGAACAGAATACATAAAAGGCTGTTAAAAAATGTATAAAATTTGGACGACAATAAGCTTTGATTTTTTAATTTTCGATCTTAATATTTTAGTTTCAAAGATTCTTCTCGCTTAGGTTAGAATAACCTGGTAGCCGCCTTACCGGTCATAGCTTTCTTGGGTCTTGTAAGGTCTCGTTGTAACACCATAACATACATACATAATTGGCCATTACAACCCTTCAGTCAGGATTACGGCCTAGCTTCTCACACCACTCATGTTGTGTGCGTTAATTTTATACGTGAGTGGCGGGACCTACAGTTTAACGTCGACTCCGAACGACAGAATTTTGAGAAACTTTTTCATGGCAGTTTATTTTACTCTCAGAGTTTTTGCCAGAAATCTGCTGAGAGGAAGTCGCCGAAGAAATACTTTTTGTATTTTGTTTTGATGTCTGACCTGGGATACGAACCCGGGCTTTACGAATAGTAAGCCAACACACTACCTACTACACCACGGCGACTAACACCAATATTACCAATTCTGCCATTTAATTAAAGCTCATGGTTTATATCCTTCTATCATCTCGAGAGTCTTATGAAGGTGAGGATTTTTCTTATATCACGTTTGGCGAGACACTTTTTTACTAAATTTTGGGTGTCCAAGTATTCTTCTTCTTAGATTCCCAAGCTTCGGACAATGACAGAAAACGTTTTCTTTATCCTCCTCTACATCTTAGTCATTACAGCTCCTGCAATAGTCGTTGTGAAGTATTTCCAATCTCCTGGCGTGAATACCCAGAGGTCAGTGTCCTGTTATCAGATTCCTTAGATGGAATCTTGTTATGTTCAATGTAAATTCTGTTCTACATACACACAGTAACTAAAGTATACATACGGTTAACAAATTTCAAAAATTTTTTAACTAATCCGTTTCCTTGATGTTAAGACGGTCTTTTGCATTGGTTAAAAAATTTCTGAAATTAACTGAATTGTGGCCCTGCACAGGCCCACAAAGATATGCATCCGATTTACAAATTTCACAAATTTCTGAACCAATGCAAAAGACCGTCTTAAAATCGAAGAAAGATGTCAGACAATTAAAAAGATTTTCAACGAAAACGAATTAGTTAAAAAATTTCTGAAATTTGTTATCCGTATGTAAACTTTTGTGGCTGAGTGTATATGCATATCGTACCACATCTGTCTGGTATCTCTACCTTTGCCAATAAATGGAGTTTCTGTGTGCTCATTTGTTTGCCTCTCTGTACCGGTTGCAGCAATCTCATGTATGAATTCAATTGGTGCATGCGTGGTGCATGCTTTAGCAAGTACGTCAGTCTTGTTGTTATATTCGATGTCCCTGTGGTTAGGAACACAAATGAGGGCATCGAGACACCCGACATTCTTGGATGATTTTAGATGTGATTTAAACTCTCTCTAGCGATCTAATGGCGTCACTTAAGTCACTAAAAAAACCGACGAAATCTAAGAAAAACTTGTGAAAGACCTCCATATATGTATGTAAGTAGCGTGCATGGTTCTAGGGAAACAAGTATTCATCAATAAACAATTATCAACCATTTGAAGAAAGATAGTTTCACTACAGATTTTTTAAGTGCCCCGATTTAGCAGCAATTATGTTCAAAAATATCACGGACGAATCAATGTGAAACTATAAGAAGAAGATAAGGTGAAGAAGCTAAGTAACAGCTTTAAATAATACTTGGTTAACTGGGTTAGTGACAAAAGATAACAAAAAAAAATATTTTACAGATTTAGTGTGAACAACTAACATCAGACTTGGTGTAGGAGTTACAGCAGCCTCTTAAAGTGATATTAGAAATGAAGCAAGTAGAACATTAAAATTGAAAGTATTTTGTATTTGTATAAATTTTAGATAATCTCTAATACAAGCAGCAAAGCATAACGAGGCTTGGTTTAAATATTTTTTATTTCTTGGATATGATTTAACAATTAATGCATACTTTCAGGTGAAAAGCCTTGCATAACTTACTTACAAATACATAGTTTGCTTATGGTGGATGTTGGCTAATGTAAATGTTTGTTATTTTGCAAATGTGTTTTTATTTTTTAATTTTAACACTTTTTTTTACTTTAACTACCAGAGATCAGTAATGAGTATTCAAAACGATGAGTAGAATCGAATCATACTCATAATTCCCGATACTTATAAGCATTTATACTTATTTTAATATCATGGAACCTCTACTCATGTTCAAACTTAACAACACGTATGATGTTGTTGATTTCGACTCTCCATAACTCAACATATACACGAAGCACAAAATAAGTATAAATTGTATACGAACACTAAAATACTTACGAGAAGGTTGTGTATTTGTTCTGATTGCTACTCTGTTTTTTATGTCCGTTATGTGTCCATTTTCTTTTTTTTTTTTGTAAATGCAACAACAACTAAGACTGTAATTTTGATAAATGATTCCAGTAAAATCGCCGTAGTCTAGTAGTTAGTGTGTTGGCTTATTAGACATAAGGCCACGGTTCAAACTCCAGGCCAGACATCAAAACGAAATATGAAAAATATTTCTTTGGCAACTTTCTCTCATCAGATTTCTGGCCAAAACTCTGAGAGTAAATGAAATTGCCATGAAAAGTTTCTCAAAAGTCTGTCGTTCGGAGTCGACTTTAAACTGTATGTCCCGCTACTCATGTATAAAATTAACGCACACAAGATGAGTGGTGAGATGCTAGGCCGTAATCCTGAGTGAAGGGTTGTAATGGCCAATTATGTATGTATGTATGATTCGAGTCACTCTAATCATTTATAGGTATTATAAGAGTATTTTACTAAAGTTATAAATCTAAATGAGTAGTCTTATGAATCAAACATATTACGAATGGTATGACTTTGATGTCAACGTTGTACGCATCCTCATTGCAATCATACATACATAATTAGTCGTTACAACCCTTCAGTCAGGATTACGACCTAGTTTATCACAACACTTATGTTGTGTTTGTTAGTTAGGGACCTACAGTTTAAAGTCGACTCCGAACGACAGATTTTTAAGAAACTTTTCATGGCAATTTTATATACTCTTAGAGTTTTTGTCAGAAATCTGATGAGAGGAAGTCGTCGAAGTAATATCTGGCCTGGGGCTCAAACCCTGGTTTTTTCGTCTAATAAGCCAACACACTACATACTAGACCACGGCAACTTCATAATATAATATTGCATCATAGCAACCTGTAGTTATAAATCAACGTTGTAGTGAGTACGAATGAATCAGAGTACATAGTTAAATTTCTATATTGTTGACTCACTTATATTCAAAATTTCATGAGTGCTTATGAGTAGCGAACAAAACGATTCATTGCTGATCTCTGTTAACTATATCTGTCTTAACACGTTATGATTTCAATGCCATTATCAATTAACCTTTTTTATCTTGTTGTACTCCTTTTTCACTATTTTTCATTGTTCCTATCTATGATTTGTTTTGTTTTTTTAAAAACGATTTTTTATAACAAACGTAGTATATATTGCAGACCCTGATCTAATATTGCCACGTGGAGAATTGGAATTTACAACACTGGATCCTACGCTTAAATAATATCACAACAAAATCAAAGAGACTTAAATTTAAAGCTAAAAATAAAAAAATAAATAAAAATTAAACTAAGAATTCAAAGAAAACAAAAAAACTTCATTTATGACAAAAGAGAGAAAGAAAAAATAAATGAATTCAAAACCGGAAATGAAAAGAAAAAAAAGCAAAAAAAAAATTATCATAAAAACTGGAGTTAAAAATTTTTTAATTTTTCTTGATTTAATAAAAATTTCCCATTTTGTATAACCCGCAGAGAGAAACAGAAAAACTAAATTAAATTAAATTTTGAAATAAAAAAAAAATATTTAAATAAAATGTACAATATTACACACACAAAGAGAACAAAAATAAAAACAAGAAATTAATTCTGAAAAATAAAACAGAATAGTATTACAAAAAAGAACAACAACAAATAATATTTAATAATACAATATTAATAAGAAAAATACTAAAAAAAAACCAGAAGAATAATTAGTGTAAAATTAAATTTAAGTAATTAATTAACACAAATGATTGAATAAATAAATAAATTTAATTATAAATTAAAAAATAAAAAACCGAAAACAAAAAACCCAAAAACTTTTTGTATGTAATTAATGTAATAATAACAAATAGAATTCTTAGGTATGATTGTTGGTGTCTATTAAGTGTATAGTTTTTAAATTTATAACATAATTATTAAGGGTATTCACGAAAGGTATGATAACTTATAATAAAGGGTTCGCCAAATAACTTTTTTTTGAAAATTCGTTAAAAAAACTACTGAATACTTTCTCAAATTTCTTTTTTTATTTGAAAGTACAATTCTTCCGCTTAATAATGGAAAATAATTTCATTCAAATGGCTGCCTCGGCTGGCCATGCAGTAGCCTACACGATCGGTCCAATTTTTAAGCACATTATCGATTGTGTGCAGCTGTATTTCACCAATGGCTTCACGAATATTGTCCATTAAAGCGTCAATTGTCTCTGGCTTGTCGGCGTAACATTTATCTTTGACGGCACTCCACAAATAATAGTCCAACGGTGTCAAATCGCAGCTCCGAGTTGACCAAACGACATCAGCTCTGCGGCTGATAATGCGATCTTCAAAAACAGGGCGCAAAACATCGAGTGTAGCTTCGGCTGTGTAGCACGTAGCGCCATCCTGTTGAAACCAAATGTTGCCAATATCCTCCTCTTCAATTTTTGTGAACAAAAATTCGTTCAACATGGCCCGATAACGATCGCCATTGACTGTAACGACCACTCCTTGCTCATTTTCGAAGAAAAATGGCCCAATTATGCCTCTGGACCAAAATCCGCACCAAACAGTGACTCGTTTTGGGTGCATCGGCTTTTCAATGTATGCCTGCGGGGTTTCTGTGACCCAAATGCGAAAAATTTGCTTGTTTACATACCCGCCAAGATCAAGATGAACTTCATCTGAAAAGATGATTTTTTTTGCCAAAATCGGCATCTTCTGGTGTAGGCTACTGCATGGCCAGCCGAGGCAGTCATTTGAATGAAATTATTTTCCATTATTAACCGGAAGGATTGTACTTTCAAATAAAAAAAAGAAATTTGAGAAAATATTCAGTAGTTTTTTTAAAGCATTAAAAAAAAAAAAGTTATTTGGCGGACCCTTTATTTGTTTTTCTCTTCTTTATAAAAACAATTATGAATTCCATCAAATATGATTTAAAAATATTTCTTTTCATATTTTTTCTGTTGTTAGTCTCCACTGAATACTCTTATTATTGCCTTAATGGCATTGTATATACAGATTAAATGTAAATTATTACAAACATTTGATGGGGTATTGGCCATTTATCGGCAACATATTTTCAAGCAAGTTATTGTTCATCATTTAGGGCATGGGTAATTAAGGAGCGTTAAATGGCTAAAAGGTTAGATAACAAATACACAGGAAAAGTTGCAATACGAAAACAAAGTCATTGAACACAATAACTTAAATCCGTTTATATCATTTGCAAAAGGTTTACAATGAGTTTTTATTTAATCCATACATTCTTATCAAGACTACTTTTGGTTGCCGTAATATTATTATCATCATGAAGAGGTACCTTAGTTCAGCAACCATTCAATCTATTGTACTCCCCTTAAACTTTATATTGTATTTCAATAATGTCTTGTTCAAGCCTATTGCCCTGATAAATTTCAAGAAGCTGCTTGATGTTAACATTATCAGTTCTCTGCCCAGAACTTTGTATGCCAGGAATTTCTTCCTGGAATGCATTAATGGCTCACAGATTCGAAGAATGCGTTTCGATGATTTATTCTCATTAACACAGAATCTGCAGGTTAAGCTGGAGATATCCCCCATTCTGAATAAACAAGATCTGAGTCTATAGTGTCCTTTCAAAATACCGGTTACCAACTTCGGGTCGCCGTAGTCTAGTAGGTAGTGTGATGGCTTATTAGACGTAAGGCCCCTGTTCAAACCCCAGGTCAGACATCAAATCGAAAATATGAAAGAATAATCATTCTGCGACTTCCTTTCTGCAGATTTCTGACAAAAACTCTGAGAGTAAAACAAAATTGGTCAAAATAGGTACCGCCACTAATGTATAAAATTAACACACAACATAAGTGGTATGAGAAATTAGGTCATAATCAATCCTACAGGGTTGTAATGATCAATTATGCTGTGTATGTCACAGGATCTGCATGTTGATCTTCAGATTTCCCCCATTCTAAATAAGTGTGGCCTGTCAAAAAAAAAGTTACCAACTTCGGGTTACTCCTGGATAATTTGATCTTCTGCTATTGTAGATTCGGAACAGAAGTTCGGAGTGTATATAATAATAATCTTCTTTATTTGAGCTTTCATTGTGCATACTTTTCCAAACACTCCTCGGAAGTTATTGTCGAGAATTCCTGGATGATTTGTGACCCAACAGAAAGTTACCTTATTTTCCCTATCCAGCCTATTTACATAGTTTCTCTAGATAGTCCCATACTATTTTCAGCTTAAGTTCATAAGAGCCAACTGCTCTAATAACAGCTGTGTTGTTATATGCTGTCTTTAACGCCTTCTGTCCAAGTTAAATTGAGCACATCTTTTGATGGCATAGACTTCCACATGAAAGATAAGCGTGTTCTCACATTTGCTCGTAATATATCATTCTTGAATAAAAATCTTCTCTTCCTGTTCCGAAATCCTTTCTTGTCTCATCTGTATACCACATAATAGTCCCTCTTTTAAAAGAGTTTGCAGCTGTTTATTCATTTTTGTTACTGAGTCTCGTTGCACAGTGTTTTCCAATTTTAAAGTCGAGGCATTTTGAGTCCTTTCCTTAATTTCGTCTTAGGTCTCCTCTGTGGTCCTTAGATTCTTACAACTCTAATGTTATTTTATTAATTAGTGACGGAGACTGCAGATTTGAGCATCTTTCTATTAATTTTAATATCAATTGCCAGAAGACTGTTGGAAGAAAGTTGCCGAAAGAAATATCTTTGTTTTGTTTGAGATATCTACGCTGGGATTCGAACCGCGGGCTCTTATCACTACCTTTTAGAAGACGATGCAAATAGCAAAATAAATTATGAGTGGTTGCTTACAACATTCGGCTTTTATCATACTCTTATTAAAGGCATATAACAACTTTATGTGAATTGCTCCAAATATGAATTGAAATTTGATTGTAGTAATGCATTGATAAAAGAGCGAGAAGGTAACACTAAAATTAATTGTGCGTTCATGGGAATACAGTTAGCGGCAAAAGAAACTGTACATTATAAAAAAATATACATTAATAAATTACCGTTATTTTTATTTTAAAATTCTTTCAATGAGAGTTTTTAAAATTGAAACCATAAAAATAAAATAAAAAATATTTCGAAATATTGTCAAATTTTTTCCGGCACTCTCCTTAAGTGGCAAAAGTTGAGTTTGGTGATTTTTAGAATTTTATCCACTGTGTGTAGTATCCTTTGATGGTCACTGTATATGTCATAATTGCATTACTTTTAGGCTTTTAGGCATTCATAGGAGAAAGTTACGTATTTTTTAAAGTAAAATTTGAATTTTTCTTCGGCTACCTTTGTTTGATTTCCATATGAAAAAAAGGATTACAGCAAACCAATTCAATATTTTTCTTCAGTTTTTATAAATTCATTTCAATTGAAATGTCAATTATTTTTATAAAATCCTTCATAAAAATTCTGTCTTTCAAGAAAAACAAGGGAATGTGGATAGCTTTTCTATTTAATGTGAAATGAAATTTTTGCCAGTCCTTAAAGCTGTCCTTAATACTGTTTGATAAAGGAAGAAAATCAATTTTAAATTTAAAGTAAAAATGTAAACAATAGCCATCGATTTGTTTGGCCATTGAAGCAGAAATGTTAAAAATAAAGGAAAAATAAAAAATTATTGAGAAAAATAAATTTCTAAGTAAAATTATTAAAGAAATAATAAATGATTGTAAATACCATAAAGACAAAATAAAATAAAAATATGAAAATAAATATGAAAATAAAACAATTAAAATAAATAAAAACAATAATATGATGAACAACATCTATTCAATGAGTTTATTTTTGAAGATAAAATTCTATTAAAACTGGCATAAAATTTCAAATAAAAAAAAAACTAAATGATAATAAAATCAATTGTCTATATAAAAACATACAATGAGCGTCAAAAGAAACTGCACGTTACAAGAAAAATATACATAAATTAATTACCGTTATTTTTATTTTAAAATTGTTTCATTGCCAGTTTCTAAAATTTAAACAAAAAAAAATACAAAAAATTTGGAAATATTGGCAAAATTTTTTCGGGCCGTCTCCTTAGGTGAAGAATTTAAACCATCAAAGAAATCCACTTCTAGTTCATTTCACAGTCTCCTCCAAAGGGTCTTACAGTTACCTCCTTAACCTGTAAAAGTTGAGTATAGTAATTGTTAGAATTTTATCCTCAGTGTACAATTTCTTTTGAAGCTCACTGTACATATATACATATAGTAAATATAAATGTACAAACATACGTATATAAACAAAATTGTAGATAACGAATTTATATATAAAGGGGGAAGAGAAGAAAAAAAAACAAAATAAAACAAATATTAGAATAAAATAAATAAAATAAGAAATAAAACATATAAAAAATAGTTTAAAATATATAAAAAAAATAATTGTTTGGTTTTTTAAGAGTTTATTTTATGGTTTAGTTTTTAGAAAATATTACAAAAGCAAAAAAATAAAAATAATTAAAAGTTACAAAAGCCATATAAATAATAATAATAATAATGAAAATAAAAAAAAACTAAAAAATCAAAACAAAATTATTATATTAGAAAGAAAACAACATCAAATGTCATTATAGAATTATAAAAACATTAATAATAGAAAATAATAATGAATAAAAATAATTAAAAAGTAATTAAAAAATTAAATGAATTTAAATTATAAGTGTTTCTTGTTAAAAACAAAAAAAAATAAATAAAAAAATTAATTCAAACAAATTAGTTTAAATGTATAATATATTATGAAGAGTAATTCAAGTTAAAAAAACAAAACAAAAGAAAAAATTAAAATTAAAACTGAAAGCCAAACACTTGACTTTCCTTTTTTTTCAATGAAAACTTTAATTGAAACTTAACTTCTCATTTAATTTTAAGTAAATAAGAGTATGTATTGTCGATACACAACAACAACAACAACAACAACAAGAGCAAATAATAATAAAAAATAAATAAAAATTCTTTAAGAACTTAACTGATTATACTTTAAGCATTAGTCTTATAAAATAAAATTAACAAAAAAAACCAAATTAAAGCCATTAAATTTAAAAATAAAATAAAAAAAAAAAATGTTTTTACATACTACCACTACTACATACATACATATTCATGTAAAAGAAAAGTAAACAAAAAAAAGAAATTCACATAAAAAAAAAACTACAGAAGAATGAAATTTTCCCTTCTAAAAAAACTTTTAAAATTCCATTTTCTTTAAAAAAATTTCAAAAAAACAATAAAAAAAATTTAAGAAAAAATAATAATTTTGTATAAAGTAAAGATTAATAAAAAAAAATAAAAATTATAAAAATCAAGACTATTCAGCATGCAAATAACACCGTGAAAAAAGAAACGCTGAGGAAATTCAACTACCAACAGTATAATTGAAAACGAAATTTCAAAGAGAAAAAAATTAAAGACAAAAAACTAATTATACAAAGATTATAAATAAAAAGAATTTAAAATATAAAAAAAAAATTTCAATAATTTATTTTTATTCTCGAATTGCACAGAGAAATAAAAGGTAAGATTCAGATTTTGTACCAGAAATAGTAAAATCCAAAATGAAAATTTAATTTAAAAACTTCAATTTATGTTTTGTTTCTTTTGATCACCTTTCAAAGAATTGCTTCTTTTAATGCTCTGCATTATTTTGTCAGGAAAATTATTTATTTATTTATTACAATACAATTACAAATTGTATTCAATTGTACACAAGCTGAGTAACTTTTACCATATGCTCGGTATAGTGTCACAGACTAGAGTCTCTATTGGGAATCGAACCCACGACCCTCACGCTAATAGTCTAGGACACTACCCACTAGACTACCAGGGAACCATGTCAGGGATATTAAGCTGTGGTTGTTATACTAAATCTAAAATAGCAACATTCGATTTGAATTAAATTTAAATTGTAAGAAACAGTAAGGACTTCAACAGTAATACATACCACATACCATACATACACATACAGTGCATACCATAAATCTCTCCGTTGAGATGCCTTGTAAGGTGGGTAGGTAGGTTGAAGTGGTAGCTTTGATACCAAAATCTCACATGATCACGCACAGCGGCGCATTGTGACGCCACAAGTAAACACAGTCCCTGCACTGACCGAGTTCCACTAAACTAGGGAAGAAGTTGGTCAGCGCAAGGGCTGCACATTAAAAGCATGACTACGCTACGCTGGAAAAACAGCCCGAATGTTTAATAAACGAAGATATATCCTTGACATCAATGGATGATAGCTCCGTCAAGCTGACAAGGATTAGAGAGCCAAATAACGTATATCTGCAACTCGCAAAAGACGGGCATTGACAAAGAAAGTGGATAACAGTCTCCTCTTTCTCCGCGGATCTGCACTCACGGCAGAATTCTTTCCACGTGCTTTCCCATAACACAATGACCTGTAAGCATGGCCACTGTGCTCAAGATGACGTTACGATCAAGTCCGAGTAGCTGGTTGGTGTGCCTTCTATCCATCGAGGACCAAGTGAGTCTAGTGGTGGAGCAGGACTCCTTATTGACCCAGGATAGGTTGGCGTCCCGATAGAATTTAAACGCGATGGCCAACTTAATATCCAAGTCGATTGACGAGGATTCCTGAAAGAGTGCACCAGCCCTGGCGAGCCGACGAGCTCGCTCCGGCTCTGCCTTATAAGGCAGGAAAAAAGTTTCTAGCCCATGTATAGTCATAACGGCACCATTTATTTTTGTGCAAGGAAGGAAAAAGAAGAGAAAAGTGAGTGAGAACTTCAATTGCGTGGTAAATGTGGTGAGCTAACTGGATTTGATAAGATCGATTAGTTTAATTCCCATGTAAATCTCAGATCAGCCAGAGAGATTAGATTAATCCCATTATAAGCCTCAGATTCAAATGAATATTGGCTTTCAATAGAGAATTTAAATCATCAAATCACTTCTAGTTCATTTTACAGTCTCCTCGAATGGGTCTTACAGTTACGGAAGAGATGCTCTGTTGCCTCCAACTCCAATTTATCTATACATGCGTACATACATTAATGTACACTAATGGTCATTACAACACTTCAGTCAGGACTATAACCTAGCTTCTAACACCACTTATAATGTGCGTGTGTTAATATCATTAACAAATGGAGGGACCCACAGTTTAAAGTCGACTGCGAACGATAGATTTTTGAGCAACTTGTCAATGCAATTTTATTTACTCTCAGAGTCTTTGCCAGAAATTTGCTGAGTGAAATTTGTTTTTCATATTTTCGTTTTGATGTCTGCCCTGTGTTTGAACCGTGTCCTTAAGTCTAATAAGCCAGCCACTACCTACTGGACTTCGGCAACTTCTATACAGTGGCCTGATATCAGAATGCCAATCACCAATTTAACGGTGGGGTTATTTTATTTTCGATCGATGATCATCGCCTCGTTTTATGCTTCTAGCGTGTGGTAGCGTCAGTCCTCTTGTTCCTTGGTATATCACAATACCACGGAACGCAACAGCGACTGATTCGATCTGGCTTCTATGGAGTCCTTACAGTCATGAACCACTACTTACACCAGACGATGAAACTATGTTCGTTAGGGACTTCATCCCGACCTGGCTGTATAATCGGATGATCACCAAATTCATTAAACTTTCAGGCTGGTTTTCAGTTTCATTACAAAGGAGTCATGTCTATTTCTGTACAGCTTGATTATCAGCGAAAACCACATAATAATCTCCATTAAAATGTTAACGATGTCAGCCACGA
The DNA here is from genome assembly GCA_936449025.2 of Sarcophaga subvicina. NCBI lineage: Eukaryota > Metazoa > Arthropoda > Insecta > Diptera > Sarcophagidae > Sarcophaga > Sarcophaga subvicina. Next base: position 88,645,875 of record OW388081.2, on the reverse strand, counting down.
TTTCAAGATCATTCAAAACAGCGAATGTCTCCGCCTGAATAACACTGCAATAAAGGGATGTCCTACTGAATACATACGAACGTATAACAAACTTCAACAACTCAAGGGAAGCCAGTTTGATATCCCTTTAGTCAGGTAGGTAGTGTTTTGGCTTATTAGATGTGAGGCCATGGTTCAAAACTCAGCTCAGATATCTCAAACAACATGAAATATGAAAAAAATATGTTCAACATACGCCAGCACATGCAGGACAGGCTATAATAGATCAATCCTGTAATTAACTGGAAGAACTTGATTGATGGGTCTGGAATACCTGATCCAAACAAATAAATTAACAAGAAGGTGGGAGAGTGGCATTATTTCGCTTGTCCTAGTGCCTTATTGAAATATTTTACGAATAAAAAATTCCTGAATTTAAAATATTTTTAAGCAAACTTAGTCTGCTAAGTTTTTTCACTTATTTCTGCGGATTTAAATAAAGTTTTTAAGCTCATTTAAACTTTAATACGTTTAAATGAAGTGTTTTATTCAAATTTCCGCTAAACCCTCAATTTCTTTTTTTTTGATCAAATTTAAGCTGGCTATTCAAGTTTCATTTCATTTAATTTTTTTTTTGTATTTTTGTCACAGTAAATGAGCTTAAATAGTAACGCACACATACACGAAAACAAATCTACAGGACATGCCCCTGCTCCAGCTCATAGACACTGGATAGCAAAATTTAAAATGCAACATATGGCTCACAATACAAATAAACATACACTGCCAAGCACACACCTTTATGTATATAAACACCGGGAGGCAGAATGACAGGGAAATAGAGGGAAAAGAAAGAAAGAGAAAGAGAGAGAGAGTGAGTCTATTCTCACTACTTGTCACGAAATCCAACAAGTAAATGACATTTTCACTTGAGTATGAAAACATTTCATAAAAATACACACACCAACAACAACAACAACAGCAGATAAATCAACGCATGTAGCGGGATGTGGGAGTGTATTTCTGTGTGCGTAAATGTATGTTTAAAGAAATAATAGGTCACAGGGTGATTTAAAAGTTTTAATTGAGAATTGAATATCACGCGGGAAAGTAGTTTCTGTGGAATTTGGTTGTCAAAAATAAGACAAATTAGTGAATTGAGAGATGTGAACCTGCTATTCAAACCACAGTCTAGGCAACTTAAACAAAACGAGGTATAAAGAATTTCTTAGGCAACTTCCCCTCAGCAATCTTCTAGCAAAAACTCTGAGAGTAAATAGCTTTGCCATGAAAACTTTCTCAAGATATCTGTCGTTCGGAATCGACTTTAACTGTCGGTTTCGTCACTCAAGTATAAAATTGACACACTCAACATGGTTAATATGAGAAACTAGGTCGCAATCCTCACGATTGGTGTGTAATGACCAATTAATTAATTAGTCGTCGAACAGGAGCTCTGTTCTAAACCCCTTTACTTTCGCAGCAGCAACTCAGAGTCTCTGATTCATTATTAGAAGTCTAAGTAGTAATGTTGAAGTCACCGTAGTCTAGTAGGTAGTGTGTTGGCTTATTAGCCGTAAAGCTCGGGTTCGTATCCCAGGTCAGACATCAAGACAAAATACAAAAAATATTTCTTCGGTGACTTCCTCTTAGCAGATTTCTGGCAAAATAAACCTGCCGTGAAAAAGTTTCTCAAAAATCTGTAGTTCGGTGTCGACGTTAAACTGTAGGTCCCGCCACTCACGTATAAAATGAACGCACAAACATGAGTGGTGTGAGAAGCTAGGCCGTAATCCTGACTGAAGGGTTGTAATGTATGTCGGCGTGGTCTAGCAGATAGGGTGCAATCTTATTAGACGTGAGGCCATGGTTCAAACCTAAGGTCAGACATCTCCAACAAAACGAAATAAGAAAAATTATTTCTCAGGCAGAATTCTAGTCTGAGAGTACAAATAAAATTGCCATGAAAAGTTCCCCAAAAATCTGTCGTTCGTAGTCGACTTTAAACTGCAGGTCCCCGCTACACATGTATAAAATTAACACACACAACATAGGTGGTGTGAGAAACTAGACCGTAATCCAGATAAAAGGTTTGCAATGACCAATTATGTATGTATGTATGTTATAACGAATAAGGGCGACTACTAAGGTTCCCTTTTTGCGTCATCGCTGCAAGAACAGTTCCAGTCTTCCTTGTCGTTTGGTGCCTAAGAGTGTAATCGTTGAGAAAAATGTTCACATTAAAACTCATACGTTTTACCCTGTATACAAATGTATATGTAAACACACGTTGTAAATCAATAAATGTGTCATACATGCTAAGGTAGTACCCTTTTTTACTCGTACTCCTCTACCTTTTGCAAGTACGTGTGCAAATATGGCATAAACGGGTGATGGTAACGATGGTGGTGGTGGGTGTTTAATTTTCATTGAGCTTTCAACCACTTAACACTCGAAAGGCTGGCTGGCTGGCAGGCAGGCAGGCAGGCTGGTACTTAAATATCAAGTACCATACATACATTCGTATAAATTTGTTTATGTGTATGTATATAAACAAATATCTCTCTGTGTGTATATAGGGATGTATGTATGTGTGCATATTTATTGATAACAAGGGCAAACATGTTAACAATTGCCAACAACACATGAAACAGTCAGCAACAGCAAGCAACAATTAATGCCATTAATAATCTGTCCACTCCTTCATAAACATACAACTATAAAAATACCATTACATACATACACACATATATATACCCTGCCTAACATACCCCAATAGAGTCACAGAAAAGTGACATTTACAATGCCAATGCAATAAGCAAACGGCCACTTATTGATTTTATTTTGAAAATTAAAAAGAAAAAAGTGGTAGGAGTTAGGGGGAGGGGGCGGTAGTTTATGTGTCATAATAATACCTAAGTGTCAATATAAAATGTATTATTGTTGGCCATAATATAACGTTGCTATCAACACCTTTAATTACCAAATACATATTCGTGACCAAGTGTAAATATACTCGTATATTAGTCCTTATGGTACTTAATTTTTTTCTCTCTCACACACTCTCTTTCTTTTTTATTTTTGATATCATAATTATGCCATACAGAAATATACAGAAATTCAATGTTTCAATATATTATTACCGTATGTGATAATAATGGTGGTGGAATTAAAGTTTTTGTTTAATCAATGGAGCCAATCAATCACTCACTCATTGTGAATTTGTTAGCAGCGCTGAAAAGTATACTTCAGACCATGCCAGTATCCTGTGAAAACAAATGCAAACAAATATCGTAAAATAATTGAAATTGAAAACGAATTCATTTGGATAAAATTGTGCTGTTAATTGGTTTTATAAAAAAGCTCATTGACTTAGTATTGTTGACAACAAATATTTAATTGTTAACGGATTAGTTTTATTGTTGGTTATGCAATTACAAAATGTTTGCTTAACTTTTTTTAATGACCACTTTTGTCACTTTTTTTTGTAAATTAGCTTAGCTCAGCAATGCAAGCTTTGATATCATAGCTCACTTGTGCATGCATAGCGGCCAGTTGTTATGCCGCAGGTAAGCTTAGTCACAGTACTGAACAAATTCCACCGAATTCATCGAAGAAGTTAGTCAGCGCAAGGAATTCTCGAGAATTGCTTTGTAATAATTTTCACTTTCTTTTTCTATTTCGGTTAATCATATAATGCCTACAATCAGGCAATCACAAAACACCTAGGGTCACTGGTGGGAATCGAATCCACGGCCTCAGCATTTTAAGTTCAGCACACTACCAACAAGATTATCAAGACACCCCATAAGTTTTATTTTAACTAGTTTTATTCAATTGTATCTATCTACTGCATTGGCGAGCAGAGGCTATTTCCAAAAGTTGTAATCGTCTCCACTAGTAGGCTCATGCTGGCCTATATTAAGCATACTTCCCTGGGGCAGTACTTAATAAACGCTCAGATATATTCCTTGAATTCGCCGTAGTCTAGATGGATGTGAGTAGGCCTATCAGACGTGTGGGCGTGGTTCAAACCTCGACCAAGACATCTCGAACAAAACGAAACGTCTTCCACTAACCAGTTTTCTGGCAAAAATTCTGAGAGTAAAATAAAATTGCCATGGAAAGCTTCTCAAAAATTTATCGTTCACACTCGACTTTAAACTGTAGGTCCCGCTTCTTATGAACAAAAGTAACATCCACAACATGGGTGGTGTGAGACGCTACGTCGTAATCCTAACTGAAGGACTATAATGAAAAATTATATACACACAGTTACTAAAGTATACATACGGTTAACAAATTTCAGGTATTAGTTTCCTCGATTTTAAGACGGTCTTTTGCATTGGTTAAACAATTTCTGAAATTGAACTGAACTGTGACCCTGCACAGGCCCACAAAAGTATACATCCGATTAACAAATTTCACAAATTTCTGAACCAATGCAAAAGACCGTCTTAAAATCAAAGAAAGATGTCAGACAATTCTAAAAATTTTCAACGAAAATGGATTGGTTAAAAAATTTCTGAAATTTGTTAATCGTTTGTATACTTTGTGGCTGAGTGTATGTATGTATGCTTCCTGTGAGACATGCAGTGTAGCCTCATTAATCGGGAACGCGTGACTCAAGAGACAAATATCATTTGGATAGTCAAAGTCTTTAAATCGTACTCGTAGTAAGTACTAAGGCAGCACTATATCGAGAACGCTTAAATCGAAAAAATAACAGTGATTGGCATTTAATACCTGACATGTGGGGACAATTTTATATTCCAAAGCACTTCTTAATGCAACGTGCCCTTTTTAAAATCCATGAATACAAGGAATAGCCAAGACTCTGTTCTAATGCTGACTCTGAGACCGCGTGGTTGGCTTTTTTGGCTTCTCAGCTATTAGGTTATAAGCTCTGGCGCACAGTGGTCCAAATGCTCAATCTAGCCGGACACAAGTTATAACTTGCGTTTGCAAAGCCGTACCGACATTGAACGTTGTAAGTTTATAGATTTCATCAATATAAACAATTAGAGAGAAAAAAAATCAAATGTATATATGTGTGTATGAGTGTGTGTATGTATGTAAAACGACAAAACGACTGAACCCATTTTCCTAAAATTTTCACACCGTATTTCTGTATGTGTGGGTGGAATTATAGGCTCATTTTTATTCAAAAGTTTTAAATGGGTGATGCGCCACGCCTACCTTAAGCATTAAGTATTAAAAGACTTATATCATGGAAACTGCAACAGCTAGAGTCTTCGAATTCAGCATGGACAACTACATTGCTGCAAAATTTCTTTTTGTTGTTTTAAGAGCCTTTTACAAGTGTGATCTACTAAATTTTGAAGAGCTATCTCTGCTGGTATTTCAGTAATTCTAAGATCACCACTCGGATAACATTTTTCTTTGGCAGCCAAAACTTTATGGTATGAAGGGTAAATATCAGCATTATGTTTTTTGGCACCTGCACGTTATAGACTATAAGTGTGTCTTGTATATCCACCATCGACATACAAAGCTAACTCCACCTCATTTGTGTAAGGGATTGGTTGTGGAGGAGTAAAGCTCATTTTTATTTCTAATGCTTTATAGGGAGAAAAGTTTTGAGTTTTGCTGCTTGTTCCAGCAGCAAAAGTAAGTTCTTCTGCCGACCAAGTCTCTAATAAAGTAGCAACATTTCTACGCTTTGTTCTCTCAGTTTTACATAAAAATTCCTTAGAAGGCCTGCAATAATTGGAGGTCGAAGGTCCATCCAAGCATCCTTCAACACGAGATGATGAAGAAAATTTAGGTGGAATATTAAAATACCCTTCTAACCAATATTTATTTTTATCTTCGAACGTGAGCCTTGTTCGACTGGCTTGCGCCCACTTTTTCGTTAAAATGCATACAAACATTAGAGCAGATTGCCTTACTTTTCTGTAATAGCTATTCGTTTCATCATTCTTAATACCAATCTTAGCAACAACGTGTTTAACAACAGCATCAGTTTTCTTAGTTATTTGTATTTCATTACGCCAAGTATTATACAGCTCTTTTCTTGTAATGGACATGTTAAACTCTAAATGAAATAAAAATCGTTTGGGCAAAATCCGGCAGCTATTTTTTTAAACATTGAAAGGCTACATATATATAGATGACGACAACATAAAAACTAAAGCTTAAGTACGATAAATTACCATTTGAAATTCTAATTGAATTCGGACATTAAACAAAAATTTCACATTTAAAACACACATGTACATAATTGCATTTTATTTATAAACAAAACATATTTTATGAAAAATTTAAACAGTATTTTTTACTAATACCTTTCTTATTTTAATTACACGAACAAATTTTTTCTAATTGTTCTTATTATTCTTGCACGACAATTTCACTCGCGCTGTTAAATGTCACTTGAAATATTAATTTTTTAGCAAAGAAGCAATTACTTGTATTTGAAGCAATATATCAATGCTAGTGTAGCTGTTTAAAGAAACAAAAATATGCCGTTATGTACTTTAGACACTTACTTGTCAACATATTACCATACAAAAAATTTATCTTTTAAATATTTTAAAAAATTACTTTTGTCCGGCTAGATTGGGGTTTTGGACCACAGTGTGGCGTATTGTTATCTAAGTTTGAATAATTATTGGAATTTAGAAACTATGTTTTCTAATGACTGAAGACATGGCATTACGGATTACGGATATTTCAATGTTTCACTCCGTATTTCTTTATATTTCTTTATTTCAGTCCCATTAATTGTAATTTATTTGTCTGGGTGGGGGGTTAGCCTATTAAAGCAGGTTTTATGATAACAGGTTTGCCATTACCGTTATCTAAGAATAACGGTACATGTAAATACATAGTAAATGGTAAGGAAATTCGCTAATTGAGTCCTAGGATTCCAAAAGAGGTTGCGTTGCCTGGCTTTTAATGGTGTTATTGGTTGTTGGTATTAAATGTTGATCCTATGATTTCCACGACAAATTATTTGAAGGAACATTGTAGGCAGTTCAGACATCTCGAACAAAATATAAAAAATATACTACAAAAGAAAATATTTATTCGGCTACTTCCACTTAGCAGTCTTTGGACGAAAACTCGGAGAGTAAATATAATAGTCTTGAAAAGTTTCTCGATTTTCACACTCGAAACGAGTGGTGTGGGAAGCTAGCTTGTAATTCTGTCTAAATGGATATAAAGACCAATTGAGGCAGAGAGTGAGAGAGGGAGGAGTGCAAGCAGTTTTTAAAATTTGAAACCCGTTATGAAAATTTTATTCAAACATTAAAGATTTTGAAATTTTTACAAAGTTTTTAAGAAATAATTCTAAAAGTAATTAACGACTACGACCATTAATGCATGGAGATCAGTAACTATAACAACAACAATTCGGTTTAGAAATTGAAACATTAGTTAATAATAATAATGGGTATCATATTCATACTCACATTCATGTTATCTTATATCTTTAAATTGCCAAAAATATTGCGCATACAGAAGAGAGAAAATAATAATCGAATCAAATCAAAAATTAAACTAAACATTTACATTCGAAAAACTGAAATGTAATGTAATGTAACGTTACGTAATGTAATGTAATGTAAAAGTATACTTACATTATTAAATACAGGAAATTACAAAATAGGACATACAACTGTATCTACTAAGTCATATACATGCATAAATAAGCATGCCTATGATTATATTTATAAAAATGTTTGTGTATGTGTGTTCGTAAGTGTGTTAGTAAAATAGCAAAAACAAAATTAAATTTTGTCTTTCAGTTTAATTTCAGCACTTTAACGTAATAATACCGCAGCATCAGATCTTCTGAAAATAAATGGAAAAAGAAAATACAAACCTAAACATACATATGTCTGTACGTACATATGGCATACAGAGAACATATAAAGAGCACAGAGTGTCTCAAGAGAAAATTTATTTTCGATTAGCTTATGGTACCAGACAAGACAAGCTTAGTTCGCTGAAGGCCAACAAGCAATACAAATGAAGTCTATTGTAAGCGAAAGTGTATTTGACGTCTTTCTATTTTACATCATGCAAATTCTATGAAACTTTATAAGACTTATGATCCATGCGGGCATATTCCTGTGCTCAGATATGTGCCTAGTTGTAGCATACATTATATCATGATGAGATTAAACTTCAAATAGGCACAATCTGCTTAGTCTAGTAGGCCAGGGTACAAACCCCACACATCTCCAACTAAATAAAATATGAAACGAAATATTTCCTCGGCGACTTCCTCTCAGCAGATTTCTGGCAAAAGCTCTGCGAGTAAATAAAATTTGCCATGAAATGTTTCTCAAAAATCTGTCGTTCGAAGTCGACTTTAAGCTGTAGGTCCCGCCACTCATGTATAAAACACACAAAATAAAAGTGGTGTGAGAAACTAGGAGACTAGAAGACTTATTTACTTACTTACTTACTTAATTGGCCATAACAACCCGTTTAACGGATTTAGGCCCGTCGCAACACATCCTTCCAGGCGCCTCTGCTTCATGCGCGATTACGCAAGTTGGTCACACCAATCGATGACAGGGCTTCCTCGATTTGGTCCTTCTAACGCAAACAAGGTCGTCCTCTTCTCCGATTTCCGCAGTTCTCCGCATCAAATACCCATCTCCACGGAGCAGCCTCCTCAATTCGAAAGACAAGGCCGAGCCAGCGCAGCCGTTGGATGTTAATACGCTGCACAACGTCTATGACGTTGAGGAGCTTATACAGCTCACTGTTGGATCGGATGCCTAAACCATCGTCAACTCGCAGCGGACCGAAGATCTTGCGTAGTACTTTTCTCTCGAACACTCTCAAGGCCGCTGCATCAGTTCTTAATAGGGTCCATGCCTCTGCGCCATAAAGAAGCACGGTTAGGATGAGTGTCTTGTAAAGTATTAATTTTGTCGTACGAGAGAGGTCTCTGCTACTCAATTTCCTATTGAGACCATAGTAGCACATGTTGGCAAGTGTGATCCTGCATTTGATCTCCAGACTGACATCATTTTTAGTGGTAACGGCGGAGCCAAGATAAATAAATTCCTTGATTATATAGAAAGTATAGTTATCGGCCGTAATCTGAGATCCAATAAGCTGCACGTCTCTACTTGTCGATAACATATGCTTTGTTTTGCTCATCCCTCCTAGAAGACTTATTTATATTCACTAAATATAGAGTTTATTATGAAACACCCTGTATAAGTAAAATAATAACATTAAGACGGATCAAATACGGCAGTTGAGAGTAAAATTATGGCATCTCTATTATTATTTAATATTACCAGCAGTAAACGTTGCTTCTTATTACTCTTCAAACGTAAGCATATGTTCATGTGTGTGTATGTATGTATGATTGCGTATATATTTGCAAATGTATTTATGCATACATTTGCATTTGTAATACCCACTACAACTAATACTACTACAACTGCTGCTACAATGTAAGTAAGCGTACTTATTTTTAGTTTTGGTATGTACCAGACATCAGCAATGAGTATTCAAAAAGATGAGTAGAATAGAATAATACTCATTATTTTTGATGCTTCTACGCATTCATACTTATTTTAATATCATGGAACCTCTACTCATATTCAAAGTTTGAAGTACTCATCCTATATTCGTACTTAACAACACGTATGATGTTGTTGATTTCGACTCTCCATAACTCAACATATACAAGAGAATCACAAAACAAGTATGATTCGCATACGAACACTAAGATACTTCGTAGAAGGTTGTGTGTTTGATCTGCTTGCTGCTCTGTCGTTTTTGCTTATGTGTCTGCTTTCTTTTGTTGTGTTTTGTGTAGCCTTATGAATCAAACATATTACGAATGGTATGAGTTTGATGTCAACGTTTTACTCATACTCATTACAACCTGTACTTATAAATCAACTTTGTAGTGAGTACGAATGAATCAGAGTACATAGTTAAATTTCAATATTGTTGACTCACCACTTATATTCAAAACTTCATGAGTGCTTATGAGTAGCGATAAAACAATTCATTGCTGATCTCTGGTATGTACATACATACATACATATATACATGCATACATAGTGTACATTTAATGTAAATTGTATTATTGTGAGTGAATAAATGCTCTTAAGAGCTAACTCTCGCTGCATTAAAGCATGCTGGTTGTCAGTCAGTCTTCATGTATAATTTTATTTCCTGTTTTTTTTTTCGTCTTGCTCTCCTCCTTCCGCATTCTCTTTCCTTTTTGTTTATTTGATGCTTTACTTCAACTTTACTTTGATGTTTGAAGCAAAACTGCTTGAGTACTTGAGTGTGTGTATGGGTTGAGAGATTTGTCCTGTTCATACATACGCTTTCCATTTTCGTTCAGTTCTTTATTTAATTTCATTTCCTTTTATAATGTTCGTTCGTTGCCTGTTTAACTTCTTTATTTTTCTGTTTCTTTTCTTTTTTCTTCTTATTCATTTAAGATGTGCAGTTATTAAACACAAAGGAAACACAAATACCAGCAAGGATAACAACAGCGCAACATACGCTTCATGAAGGCTGAAATATTTTTATTCATCAACGCATACTCTCTCATATGTATTTATGTATAGATGTACGGGAAAAAGTGAAGAGGCAAAATCAAGAAGTTCTGAAAAGAATGCCAAATTCATTGCACTTGAAAAGTGCGGCTTGGAGTGCCTTAATTCATAACGAAGTAGTCATTGTAAATCATGAGTTTGACAATCGCATGCACACGTGATTATTTTAAAAACTGCTAATGCCCTACATTCGGTAGCAGTGGTGTTAATTGCGAAAATATTATGAAACAGTTGTAATACATAAGGCCTCGGTTTAGACCTTAATGCCTACATACCAAAAGGAGCAGCGCCAAATAGCTTCTAATGAAGCTTTGTTGTGTTTCAAGCACAGCTTTATAGGTTGAAGGCTATACCTGGTACCCGGTAATACTTTAGCTGGCCGTAATCTAGTTTCATAACGGACATTTTCTGTGGCTTAAAGAACTCTGCAGACTTTGGTAAAGTAGCGTCCATATCTTTTAGCTCCGTCACTAGCCTACCTGTCATGTGTCACTGAGTTCTTCACTCTTCCTTTCCAACCTCTCTCCCACAATTCCTCTCCAGTACTTAAGTCACACCAAAGAATTCAAGAATTTCGCTTTTCATTTTTGATTTTCACTCACTCACCAGTTCACTTTAAAAATGTTTCATGCACTCACTCTTCATAAACACAAGAGGCATATTAAAGTGCCCGCCGTGAATGAATGTCGCACTCCAGCCATGCTATGAAGGAGCGTTAATAACAGCAGCGCTTATCTGTTGGCAAAAAAGAAGACTTTACAAGCAACCAATAATAATAACAACAACAACAATAGCAACAATAAGTATAAAAATATGACATCTACGGAGAGAGCTTGAAATTCAAAAGAAATACGAAAAAGATGAGAAAGAAAGAAAGAAAGATGGGGGGAAATAAAATTGCAACCAAAAGGAATTTTTTGGCCTTAAGACGGTTCACAAATTTGAAAAGGGTGAAGAGAGGAAGAAAGATTGTAGAAAAATTGCACCGAAAGGCATGGCTGCGAAAGAAAAGAAAAGAAAATTGGTTGAAGAAAATTATGGAAGAAAACAAATCATTTACCAGCGTGTTTCGAAGAGACAATTGTGGGTAGAGTGAAAAAAATAAAAGAAAGGAAGGAAAAGAAAAAAACGGAGAAATAAAGCAAACCAAACGCGATAACTTTACTGTATTTTACACCATTTCATGCAGAAGTTCAAAGCAGAATATTTAGTGATGTTTCATGCATCTGCTACTTGGGTAATTTCAGTGTTAAAAACTTGACAAATATTTGACTTAATAGCGCCTTTAATCGAATTTCCTTTCGATTTAGTATTTCATTAAAAATACCAATTAATAGCAGATACAACATAATAAATGTCAAGACGGCAGAGAAAAATGAATCATTTCTCGCGAACGAATAGGTTCTGCGGCAGAACTTCTGCCTTCTACCGCGGTAGAGATAGTTAAGGACTGCAATTTTCCATAATTTATAGCCTATTAGAGGTCTAGAAGACCCCTTTGTGTGAATAATATATGGAGTTTTCCAATCTGGCAGCCATTCTGGCCAATCCTTCTGCAAGAAATTTTTCGAGCATTAAATTATGTGGACCTTGATACAGTTCGCCCTCATCGAGAGAAATGATATTCGAAAGAGACTTTATGGCAGCCTGACAGTCCGAATATATCAATATTTTGTCAGAGAATACTGACTTACTTACTTAATTGGTTATCAGAACCCCTTAGTCAGGATTACAACCTAGCTTCTCACACCATCCATGTTGTGTGTGTTAATTTTATGCTTGACTGTTGAGCCCCACAGTTAAAAATCAATTCAGAACGATACATTTTTCAGAAATTTTACTTTCAGAGAGTTTTTGCCAGAAGACTGCTGAAAGTAAATATTCTTTTCATATGTCGTTATGTTCGAGATGTCTGGGATTGGTTTTGAACCACGTCCTCACGTTTAAGAAGCCTGTGGCATCTACTAAGCACCGTTTAATTGCCAGGCGATATTTATGTTTTTCAGAAGTTTGTATGAGTTTCTGATATGCAAGTCCTTTATATAGATACTACTCGCGGGGCTTCTGAGTATATTTCCGCAGAAAATTTCGCAAATGATCTAATTACGCATACCATTAGTCTCTACAGAAAATAACAGTACCTAGTATAGATATCGAAGAATAAGGATATATAAGTCTAGCATTTACATGCTGAGTTAACTCACCACTAGAACAGATGAACTCTGCAGGCGTGGCACAGCCATCGAGCTCTCCAGCGGGATCTTCATCTTGGAAATCCTTCTAGGGGCCTGTAAGCTTAGAGTTGGCAAAGCGGTCATCGATTTCGTCAACAGCAAATGGGCGGTTTCGGACACAGGCAGAGCAGTGCAGAAAATCTGCCCAAGGCCGGATGGAGGCTGCACGATATGTCTGCTTAAACTCCAAAAAAGGACACTCAGTATAGTTATTGGGGTCATGAAGGAGAACTGCATTATGAGGATGCATTCAAGGCACATTGGTGTAGGGCATCTTGCAAATGACTTCTGTAGAAGCTGCAGACATAAAGAAGAGGATGACAATGTTATACATCTGGGAACATGCCCGGCATTATGTTAGAGGAGAAAAATGCATCTCGGTGCATGAAACATACGAACTGTCATCTTGAGCCACCGCAGTCTAGTAGGTAATGTGTTGGCTTATTAGGCGCTAGGCCTTGGTTCAAACCCCAGGTCAGACATCTCCAACTAAACGAAATATGAAAAACAGTTTCTTCGGCCACTTCCTCTCAACAGATTTCTGACAAAAACTCTCTGAGAGTAAATAAAATTGGCATGAAAAGTTTCTCATAAAATCTGTCATTCGGAGTCGACTTTAAATTGTATGTCCCACCACTCATGTATAAAATTAACGCACGCAACATATGTGGTGTGAGAACTAGCTCGTAATCCTGACTTAAGGGTTGTAATAACCAGTTGTGTGTGTATGTTATCCTGAGGCACTTCATCAGCAGTTCTAAATGGTTCGAGTACTAGAGTATAATGGAAATACTGTGATGTCAAAATGGGTTCTATGTGGCCTAAGTATATCTAAAGGGTTTTTTTTATAGAGGTATAGAACTTTAAGTTGGCATTACTTTTCAAGATGGCGACCGATTCAACAGCTGTCAAGTGATTTATTCTCAGTTTGATTGGGCAATTCATCGTGAATAGACTCACGCCTGAACAACGCTTGCAAATAGTGCAATTTTGTTTCGAAAATAATGGTTCTGTGCGGAAACGCGCTCTACGTCCATTTTATCATCGACAAAATCGTCCATCAGAGCAGTTAACTCGATTAACCATGGAACGTTTTCGCAACACGTTTACTCTTATTGATAACTCGCATCCCCAGAGACGCTGTACGGTGCGTACAGGAGAAGCTATTGCTGCTGTAGAGCGTAGCATTGAGGAAGACCCGAATGAGTCCATCCGCCATCGAGCACAGGAATTGGATCTGTGTCCATGCACTTTATGGAAGATTTTGCGGAAGGATCTTGGTTTGCGTGCTTACAAAATCCAACTCGTGCAAGATTTGAAGCCAAACGATCATCAAGTAAGGCGTAGATTCGTCGAATGGGTCCCAAACGAGATTACTGATGTTCCCGATTTTCATAAGCGAATTTTGTTTAGCGATGAAGCGCACTTCTGGTTGAATGGCTACGTCAACAAACAAAACTGCCGCATTTGGAGTGAAGGTAATCCTCAAGTGTATGTGGAAACACCGTTACATCCAGAAAAACTGACTGTTTGGTGCGCTTTATGGGCTGGTGGAATCATTGGTCCGTACTTTTTCAAAAACGATGGTGGCCAGAACGTTACAGTCAATGGTGATCGATATAGAGCCATGATTACTAACTTTTTCATTCCTGAATTGAATAGCCATGATGTCCAGGAGAGGTGGTTTCAACAAGACGGCGCAACATGTCACACAGCTCGTGCCACAATAGATTTATTGAAAGACACGTTTGGTGACTGCCTAATTTCACGTTTTGGACCTGTGAATTGGCCTCCAAGATCTTGTGGTTTAACACCGCTAGACTACTTTCTGTGGGGCTATGTAAAGTCATTGGTCTATGCGGTAAAGCCACAAACGCTTGACCATTTGGAAGACAACATTCGCCGTATTATTGCCGATATACGGTCACAAATGTTGGAAAAAGTCATCGAAAATTGGACGTCCAGATTGGACTACATCCGCGCCAGCCGTTGCGGTCATATGCCCAGAAATCATATTTAAAATGTAATGCCACAAGATTATCTTTCGGATAAATAAAATTCATGTCAATCGAATAATCCATCGTTGTTTTATTGCAACTTAAAGTTCTATACCTCTATAAAAAACACCCTTTATAAAACACTCTTGGTTGGACAAGCACCTTTAGCTGTCTATTGGAACCCATACTCTAAGCAGATAAAATACTATATTCGGCGAAGTGCATTTTTGATTTGCTTACTGGTATGCACATCTCTGTCCCCATATCTTCCTGCAATATATCTGGTATCGTGAATCTATTTCTTGGCTTTTTTAAGTACAACTACAGCTTAAGGTTGTCAGCATTATGAATGCTGTTACAAATTTAATTTTTGTATAACACTATGGGAAATGGTGTAGCAAGGACACAGTTGATCAGCTGCATGAAAACTTTAGTTTATTTGGTTAACATTTTATTTCTTGTTAGTTTTTTTCTTTGGGGTTTTTTGTTGTGTTTCTTTTTCTTTCAAAATATTGCGATAAAAAAGCGACTTGAGAAATGGACCATAAAACAAAATAAATGGCATGAAAAATGGCCAATTCTCCAATGATGTTCATGCTGCAAAAATTGGTCACAAGAAAAATCCGTAAAAATTTAACAAACTTATGCAGAAAACAAATTTAAGAACTGCGATATTAAAACTGAAATTAAATTGCTTACCTTTGATTAGAAATAAAAGCAAACAAAATATTCCTTTGTTTTTTAATCATTTAAATGCAATTTATTCGTTATTATTTGTATACACATACACACACGCACACAGACGGCAATAGTTACATTACAAATACAATTTAATAATCATTGTGGCTTAACTACGTTTGTTCTCCTTTATCTTTTACACAAACCAAAAAAGAAAGAAACAGAAAATGAACTCCTGATTAAAATCTTAAAAGATTGCTTTACTTATTCTATACACAATAACAATTAAAATTATTTTCATTCGTTTGTTTGTTTGTTTTTATTGTTTTTGTTCGGAAGTTGATGAACATTGGACTGATGCTGCATCACAATTAGTGGCTCCGTGCTGCTGCTGATGTTGTTGTTGTTGCTGTTGCTTCTCCGTTTCCTTGACGGTAAATGTGACAAAATATCGTTTATTACTGTCCAGTTTTTCAGATGGCAACGATATTAATTGTTTACTCTTGCCATGTGACAACTCCAACGCAACTTTACCGCTGCAGCCAGTGCCAGTGGTTAAGATTTTCGGCAGATAAAAACTGCCCACACCCGTCTTCTTATATGGTCCAAAACCAAATTTTGGCATTGTATGGTGATTCATCATGGGTACTGCAGTCCATAAAGCGTACGAACGTTAGCATGAAAGGCAGATAAAAATGAAAAAGAGATACAGAAAAGGGAAAAGAGAGAAGAAATTAATGAATTGCAGATAAAAATTGTTTGTCATTAATAAAAATTTTATTGTTGCTCTATATACATACGTACATATATGGATACGAGGGAGGGTGGTGAAAACAATAAATAAATACATACATATAAAAATAAAGAGAAAGAAGGGCACGAAAAACTATTATAAATTATTAATAAAAACGAATTTTTTAACATTTCGCCATCATTTATCAAGTCAATGTGAAACCATAGGATTTTATTGTTCTTTCTTTTCCTTTTTCGTTTTCTTTTTTCTTTTGGTTGTTGTTGTTTTTGCTTTTTTTAATTCATTACAATTTATTATTGTTTTGCTAACGCATGTTGGTTTTGTATTCATTATGCATATGGGGTTTGTGTATTAGTGCCACACAACGTATACTTTATAAGGAACTGGTAACAAAGAAATAAATATCACGCATACGCCATCGGTAACATACATATTTTTCTGTAAGAGAATTAAGTGGTTTGCATAATCGTACATCCAAATTAAAAAAAAAACATTATTTTCGTGGTCTTATTTACTTTAAAGAAAAAAAGCAAAATAGTACAATGTATCCAAGTGCGGGCATCTTAAATGCGTTTTTCAATAAAGCGAAGAGAACAGCATTCGGATGACTACAGCCAATATGGAGAAGCTCAGAAATATTCTCAGAATGCTATGTAAAATATTCTGGCGTAAAAAACATCTGCCAAATGGATCTCTGGAACCTTAACAACGAGAAATTCATAACAACGCAGATAAAACGTCCGAAATGGCGATGAATCGGCCATAACCTCAGAAGGAATACTGGTAGTAGGGTCCGCCATTTAACGTTTTTTTTTTTCAACTAGTGCTTATTTCGTGAATGGTAAAATCATGGTAATGTTGCAGAATGTGTGCGAAATTTGCGTACGGATTTTGGAAGAAGAGAAGCAGCGTCAGCTCCGTATGTTCGTTATATTGTGAAAAAGTGAAAGAAACTGGCATTCTTATCGATAAGCCAAAGCGTGAAAAGCCAAAAACAGTGCTTACACCCGAGAATATTGCTTCTGTGGCAGAAAGTGTGCGTGAGGCGCCATCAACATCAATTCACCGTCGTTCTCAACAATTGAACATTTCGGAGACATCATTGAGACGAATTTTGCATAAAGACCTTGGTATGACGCCATACAAAGTCCAATTGGTTCAGGAGTTGAAGCCAGCTGACCATCCAATGCGTTTTCGCTCCGCTAAGTGGAATATTATTTGTGGGGTGCCGTCAAAGATAAGTGTTACGCCGACAAGCTTTAAAGGGCAATATTCGTGAAGCCATTGGTGAAATACAGTTGCACACAATCGATAATGTGCTTAAAAATTCGACCGATCGTGTAGGCTACTGCATGGCCAGCCGAGGCAGCCACTTGAATGAAATTATTTTCCATTATTAACCGGAAGGATTATACTTTCAAATGAAAAAAAATTTGAGAAAATATTCAGTAGTTTTTTTAAAGCATTTTCAAAAAAAAAATTATTTGGCGGACCCTTTATAACATGCAGTTCACTCAAGTGCAATGAATAGAATCCTCAACGCTCAAGAAGCCATCCTACCCGACCAAGTAACATCTGGAAAGTAAAAGTTTACATGGGAAGATGCTTACTTCAGTCAAGCGGATGAAATGGAAGTGTTTTGGTGTAATGAAGAAAAAATGTAACCTAAAGACACTTAAGGACATTTAACTAAATTTATTAATTCTTTATAAAGATCTATTGATCGTTTTCTTTCTACACGTAAATGTTTGATAATCATTTTCTTCCATATTTACGATTTAGCAAAAACTACTTGACAAAACTACGTGCAAAACTACGTGACAATGTTCCTAAGAGTAGTAGTTTTAGCCAGAACTAGTACACTATTGATTAAGGGAGGGAATATAAGCGAAAACAGGAAAAAAATTAAAACGCCACCAATGTGTTTTTGGGTAACCTCTTTAAAATATACAAGTTCCGGCTATTGGCAGTAACATACACTGAGCGCCAAAAGTGAGTAAAAACCTCTGAAATAATTCATTTTCTTAGGACAGCGAGAAAAGTAAATTAAAATAATCGAATAAATTTCCAAAAATTGAAAACATTTATTTATTACATATAGGGCCGTTTTTTGAATGCAAGTTTAAACTCGAGATTAAGTTAATCTCCAGTTAAACTCCGTTTCCAGTTTTTGAATTCACTTAATCTTGAGTTTAACCTTACGGTTAAGTAGTTAATCTCGAGTTTAAACCAGCAACGTTGGTGGTTTAAACTCGAGATTAACTATGAAAAGTAGTTGACAAATTTAAAAAAAAAAAGCTTTTAAGTGAGGGGAAGCCGAATAAGACAAATATTTAAGTGACTATGAACTATATAAAACACAAATTGACAATAGACAGTCTTAATTTATTTATTATTTTAAGAAAATAATTTTTTTACATAAAGATCAATAGTATTCAGCTTTTGTTTATTTGTTTTTGTTATATACAAAAGCAAATTGTTGTGAAATAATTTGCAAAAAGTAGTAAACACAACAATATAAACGAAAAAAATGTTGCCATTTTTGCTTATAAGTACGGCAGCTCTACAAAGTTAATCTCCAGTTAAATTCCCATTCAAAAAATGAAAACTGAGTTAACTGGAGATTAACTTTAACTGGAGATTAACTTAATCTCGAGTTTAAGCTAGCATTCAAAAAGCGGCCCATAAAATATTAAAACAAAAACAACAATTCATGATAAAGAAACTTTCTATATACTTAGGAACAAAACTGTTTTATACTTAAGAACAAAAGTGTTGACTCACTTATGGCGCTCAGTGTATTTTATAAGAATACATTTTGATTATTGCTTTCAAACACGTCTAACTCAACCTCAAATCATGATCCCCAAATTTTAAGATGACCCTCTGCAGGCTGCAGTACCACAGTCGGACTTCACAATAATTGAAAAAAAATATGTTTATAAGAAATCATATGTATCCTAGCTTTGGTGACTAGTCATGATGATAATGAATGTAACCTGATCGCCAAAGGCAAACCTAGCTATCAAAAATTTAATCTGTTAAATGTAGCATACACTATGCCCTGCGAACGATAGAGCCAACAAGATGACCTGGACAATCCACTTGTGGTATAAATCTTCAGATGTGATCCCTCTATGATCAAAACGGATCACAATGAGATATGACAAGAGCTACAATTACAGCGAGAAGTATAGATTTTATATTCAATTTCTCTACTATTTTCTAGAATTGACGTCAGATAGAGAGTAATTTATTGAATAATATGGCTCACCAGGTGCTTAAAATGGCTGGGTGCATTACAGCCCCAAAACCATTACTTACTTAATTGGTAGCCTTATTAGTTGGTGTAGATCAGTGACATCATTCCCGAAAAGAAAATTGAAAACCAGGTATAGAAATGCTTAAGAAATATAAGACAAGCAACTGAAATGCAGCAATTTTTTTATTTCTTAGAAACTGCAACTTATTTTCGAAAACAAAATTTTTTTAAGATATTCATCCTTCTTTTTTGTAATGATAACTGAAGAAAACCATAAATGATTGAACATGTTCCAGAGCAAGATCAGGTCAGATCGTCTAATTTATCGTTTGCCCTTCTATTTTTCAAAATGTTCGGCATTGAATCGAAAACCATTAGAAAATCGTGTGTTTAATTGTCATTTTAAGAAGATAAGCCTGCAAAATATTAAATTTACACTCTAAACACTCAGATACGCTTATTAAGAGAAACCAAAAACATTTTATATTTCGACGAATGAAAAGGTCAAATGATTTTTAAAAAATCTCTTTTTTAAGAATTTACCGATGATTTCTTTGTCAAAATACTGAAGAAAATTAAATTTCTATTTTTAAAATAAGTGTGTGTTTGGTCATAAAATGAAAAAGTTTAAAAGCTTAGTTTTATTACTTAACAATACAACTGCTTTACAAGCTAACCACGCTAGCATAAGAAAACAAAACAAAACTTCTACAATACCATCCACCCATCAAATCACACCAATGGATTGTTTGTGATCAAAATAAAAAACAACACTTTTACTGCAAATATTTTATAAAAAAGAAGAAACAAATAAACACAGAAGAAAAAGAGGAAGATATATAAGATGAAAACAAAACTGTAAAAATAAACACTCACACACACACATGCTTAATTCAATAGTAACTCTACTTATGTTCTGATGCTTTATTCTTTACACATGCTTTTTTTGTCATCATTTCTTTTTTTCTTTGCGGCAAAAGGCAACTAAAAAGCATACCAGCTGTTACTGTGTGCATGTGGATGTGTTTGTGTGGTATGTGATGTTTGTTCTACATTTTTTACAACAACTTTACACATGCTTTTGTTAAGTTTCAAAGCGGACAGCAGCGTATGCTCTACTCTGATATGATAGACTAACTGCACTACTCGCTCTTATTATTATTATTATTACTGTTGGTGTTGTTGCAACAGCAACAGCAACAGCAAGAAGGCAAGCAACTGCACAAAAAACCATCAAAAAGCTTTTCCATTCAGGCAAAAAAAAACAAACAAAAACCAAAACAGAGCAACAATGTCCTTTAGACACAACGCAACGAATTGTATTTCATTGCATAAGTGTAAGCACATAAATGTATGTCTGTGTGTGTGTGTGCTTTAAAACACTAAGGTATTTTTGTTATTACTTTCTAGCATTCGTTTCTTCTCGTTTCTTATGCTCCTCGCTCTCTGGAGAGTGACTGAGATGTACAAAATAAATTACATTCACGAGAAAAGTCATGACGATTGTATATGAAGTGTGCTTTATTTCTATGTGCATGTGTGTGAATGCGTGTGTGCGAGAGTTTTATAATGTAAAAAGTAATGCAACAACACAACTAATGCCAAAAAACAATAACAACAACACTTACAAACAGTAATAAATGAAACAAACAACAACCATGCCAAGGGAAAGCAAATGCAAAAAAAATAAACCAGAAATTGCACTGAAAAATGCCATCAACAATGGCAACAATATACTCGTACGAGGATTCGTATGAGAAGATAGAAAAACCTCAGACCAAAGAAAAGTAAAAAATGGTTGCCAAAAGAGTATTCCTTACGACTTATTTTTGTTTTTAGAACTTTTTCTTTTCTTCTTAAGTATACAACAACAACAACAACAATAACTATTCATACATTGTACAATAATAAGAATAATATTTTGGTGGCTTTTCGCTGTTGTTTCTTTCACTGTTTTACTGGTTTATGAGTAGCAGGGGATTTAAGCAAGAGTTGTTGTTGGTGCTGTTGCTTAAGACAGGAAATATAAAATTAAGACCCACTAGAACTAGCAACGAATGAAGATATAGACAAACAGTAGTTAATCTTAAAATAAGAATTTATCAAGAAAACCAAAGAAAAAAAAGAAAAACCATGCAAAAGGGAGAACGAAAAAAATTATAAATAAATGTCAAAAACATTATAAAGAAGAAGTTTGAAAACAGTGGGTTGTTGGTAAAAATCATTGTAATTCTCCTTCAAGTATTATTTGCAATCAATAGGTACACAACCAATAGTAAGTTAAAGGCAGTTATACCGGCACACGCGAGACTTTTTCTAAAAGTAGTGAAATTTTTGGGCATAGTTGTGCCAAAGATATTTAGAAATCGCCTCTATTCTCTCTCTCTCTCTCTCTCTCTATCTATCTCTTTTTATCTCTCTCTATATATCTCTCTCTATCTCTCTCTCTTTCTCTCTCACACCACAACTGTTCCGGGTAGAAATGAAATGCTGCGGCTGGCCTCACAGTACCTCATTCGATCAAACCAATTTTCGTGCACTTTTTCGAGTGTATGATGTCGTGTCTCGGCAATGGCATCACGATGTTGGCCACTTTTCACACTTTTCTCTAACGGCTTGCCACAAGAAAATAGTTCAACGGTTTCGCAGTTTCTTGGCAGCCAATTGACATCACCATTTCGGCTAATTACAAAGGTCATCCAACGTCTGACGCCATAAATCAATTGTGGCATGAGATGTGTGGCAAGTTGCACCATCCTGTTGAAAACAAACATTGTTCACATCAATACCATTAAGAGCGGGTACAAAAAAATAGATTATCATGGTGCGATTGCGATCTCTATTGACCGTAATGGTTGCGCCTCCCTCATTATCAAAGAAATACACAAGCCGCACCAAACAGTCACTCGTAATGGGTGCATTGGCTTCTGTAAGACATCTTGTGGGTTTTCTGAGCCCAAATACGGCAATTTTATTACGTAACGTAGTAAACGTAACGTACCCACCAAGATGAAAAAGAGCTTCATCCGAAAAGCTGATTTGTTTTGGCAAAAAAAATTTCTTTGTTTTGGAAAGAAATTTCCAATAAATCCCAACGTTGCTCAATCGTAAATCGATTCATTATGTTCAGTGGAGATAATACACTGAATTTTGTGACAGAATAGAATGACATTAGTACTGCCAGATTGAAAATAACCGATGATTAAATTTTAAACCAATAGATGGTTCACCCGATATTATGAATGAAAGGCAGGACCTACAGTTTAAAGTCGATTCCGACAGATTACTGAGAAACGTTTTATGACAGAGTTATTGCTAGAAGGCTGCAGGTAGTTAAGTTCCGAAAGAAATTTATTTCTTATTTTTATGGTTTGAACCACGTCTAGTAAGCCAACACTTTGCCTACTAGGCGACGGCGACTTCAAGTTGAAATCTTACAATTTCACAGACTTGGACTTGTACAGTTGTAAAGGCAGGCAGCTAAAGACATGACCGTCCACCCAAAGTAATCCTACGGTGAGACCGCAGTTATCCATCTTGCCCGTAGTTGGCGAACTATTTGGAGTTTATGATGAAGGGACTTAGACTCTAAGCTTTTCTGGACGTTTTAAAAAATTTGCTTGCAAAGTTGAATATTCTCATAATATTTACTCCACTGTCAACAGTAATGATGGTGTGATGCTTTTAAGCATTTTCATTTATAAACATCACAACATGGGTTCGTAACTAAAAAAACACAGAAAAAAGGGAAAAGTGTTCTGAGAGAAAATAAATAAAAAATAAAAAACTCCGAAAATTAAACTTAAAAAAAATGACAAGAGAAAAAAATGATTCTCATAAAAGAAGAAAAAAAAAAACAAAAAAGAACAGAAGAAAACAGTGTGTCAAAGAAACAACGCTTTAGATGTTGGGCGAATTGTTCAACTCACAGTTGTTTGATGTGTCCCCTTAAGCGATGCATTGTAAAATTGCATCAGTCTACAGATGTACAATAAAAAAAAACAACTCACACACTCATTCTATTGTTTAAACAAGCACACACACACAAAGACATACATACACACATAGTAGCGTATTTAACCAGAAGCTGAAGTTGGTGTAGAGAAATGGCAGTGGTTGTTACATGTGGCAGGAGCAGCAACACAAGCAACACAAAACATTTCAACCATTTCGCTAAAATGTACAACAACAATAAATACAATATAATGCATATGAGAATAACAACAACAACAGCAATGATTACAAAAGGAATATATTCCATGAAAGAGAGAGAGAGAGAGAGGAGGAGAGAGAGAAAAAAGAGCAGCATTTAAAAAGAACATGAACACCAAACGCAAACAGAAACGTCAGTTGGTTTTGACATCAAGGGATCATTTGCATCAACGTCAAGCATGTGGCGACGTCACTAAAATGCATTCTGATAACGTAGCAAACAAACATACAAACCCATACACACACAAATACACTTACACTGACACTTATATTTAAACATGTAACAACGTCTTTAGAAGCATGACAGTGATGGAATATGCGTTTACTTATACACACACACACACAAATAAATTCAAACCAGAGAATACAATTGTAATGATGGGTTTCTATTGCCAGAATGCATTGTAACAACAATAACAATAAACATTAACCAAAAATTCTCAAATAAATGTCACAAATTAAATTCTACTCTTATTTACTTGCTTCGTCTTCTTCTCCTTCTTATGCTTCCCTGTTTTTGTGCTTTTGCTTTTCAAAAATAACTGTAATTTATCTTCAAATAATGGAATTACAAAAAGTAAATTGTACAGAGAGAGTGAGAGAGATAGAAAGGGAAAGAGAGAGAGAAAACATTGCAAATGTTTGTTGGCGAACAACTTAATATTTTAAACCAACAAAAATAATGGACCCCAGAACATGCATTTCGAAATTATTAAAATCCCCCTCCCCCTTTCACTTATAATAAACAATAATGTCACAGGAAATTACTAACAGTTGGGAGAATTTAATAAAGGAAACGACAAGAAAAATGTGCCATTATGTGGATACAATGTCCTTGAAAAAATTATTGAAAGTCTTATGAACAGAGAACGCCTGCAAAAGTATGGAAATTGAAAACAAAATAGCTTCAAAGGCTTAAAGCGGATGGATTTCTGAAGTAAAACGGCCCAACAAAGGATATCCATTTTCTTTACTTCACAACATAAATTACTTTTAGTGGCATACATTTATCTAAACGATATTCAATGTAGCAAAACTTAGCTCGCATGTAGCATACAACTATGCTGCTAATTCTGGAGATTTCATTGTAGGGAGTAATTACAGAATTACAGTTAAATTCCATTCTCTAACCTTATCATCTTTCAGACGAATGTTTTCGCTACTATAAGAGCCTGCTCGTTACTATGTTGTTACAGTGCCCGAGGATGCATCATCATTTTCATATATTTGAGAATGTCATTGGAATCAAAGAATTCTCAGCGGATTTCTGGCAAAAACTTTGAGAGTAAATAAACCTGCCATGAAAAAGTTTCTCAAAAATCTGTTGTTCGGAGTCGACTTTAAACTGTAGGTCCCACCACTCATGTATAAAATTAACGTACACAAGATGAGTGGTGAGACCTAGCATCTCACGTAATCCTGACTGAAGGGTTGTAATGGCCAAATATGTATGTATGTATGTATGATTCGAATCACTCGAATCATTTATAAGTTTTAAAAGTATTTTTCTAGAGCTATGAATCTGAATGAGTAGGCTTATGAATCAAACATATTTCGAATGGCATGAGTTTGATGTCAACGTTGTACGCATACTCATTACAACATCAACGTTGTAGTGAGTATGAATGAATCAGAGTACATAGTTAAAATTTCAATATTGTTGACTCACTTATATTCAAAATTTCATGAGTGCTTATAAGTACCGAAAAACGATTCATTGCTTATCTCTGGTTCGCATCACATTTAAGGCGATTGAACACTAAAGTTTTAATGTCTTCTTTAATAAATTTATTATTTTTATTCTAAAAACTTTATTAAATTTATAAATTTTTTTTTTTATTTATAAGAATTCAAAAATAGTTTTTCGTTTTATTGCTGTGCGGTGTAATTCACATGAATTTTTATTGCCTCAACTGAAATCATTACAAATCACAAAAAATTATTATGATTTCCGGGTAATTTTACGTTCATTGACATTTCCTAATCCAATTTTAACTTCCTTTAATAATAGTAATAAAAAATAACAACAACAACAACAGCAAACAACAAAAGCATAAACTAAACATAAATTATAAACGAAACAAATCTGTGGCACTAAACGAAAAAGTCATTTGTAATCCATCCATAATGCGTGTAATAAATACACAACGAAAACAAAAGAAACAAAAACAACAGCAAATAAAAAAAATAAAAACAACAAAAAAAAAAAATAAAATAAAATGAAGAAATTTTATAGGGCAATGAAAACTAAAAAAAAAAAACAGAAGATGATAAAAAACCAAACACGTGGCAAATTATACGAAGAAAAACATGAATGAGAGACAAATTTTTGGGGAATTTTTGTTTGTTTGTTTGTTTTATGCCACATGCAACACTAAATCACAAATACGCTGTAAAACTAATGGAGTGAGGAATATGCAGACGTATAAGAAAAATGTGGGACAGAGCAATGCAATAATGTGTTAGTGTTGTGACTATTTATTGAAGGAATTTGCAGCTTAACAAAAGGAAAGATTTGAAGATTTTATGCGTTATGTTGCAAGGGTATTTATAGGTTCACTAAGCTACTTCCATACTTTATTAGCTACTCAATGGGACAGAATTGTTTTAATTTTTCTTCACTAATATGGGTGTGTAAATTAAAAAACCCGAGTACAAACTGAATGGAATAAGCAATATCCTGTAGATTCCATGTCAGAAAAGTGATAATTTTTTTATTCCAATAAGAAGTTCAATCCACATTGGATACGCGATTCACAAGTGTTATCCAGTAAAAACCCTTCCAGGCCTATGGCCTCGACTATAAGACAAGTGGGGCATGACTTTCCAACATCTATTTTCTGCAATTTTATAACAGGTCTCTCGTTACGTTGCCGATCGCTGATAGAATATCCTGGATCTCTTCACAAATTTTATTTATATAATTTTAAATGAATCAGTCGTATTGTGTAACAGGTTCCCGGTGATCATATTGCTCAATTGGGAACTTCTCGTTCCCACAAAACACAGCCGACGAAATTGAGACAGTTTGCACGAATGTGAGATGACATACTTGATGGCTGCGCAAGCAGCAATTCTCTACATATTATTCTCAACAAGGTCTGCTTTCTAAACAAGATTGAAGTCGCTTATGGACCAGACAGACATCTCGCATAAAACGAATTATGAAAAAATATTTCTTCTCAGGTGAAACTGAAATAAAAGAAACTCTGAGAGTCAATAAATTTGCGATGAAAACTTTCTAAAATTTGTCGTTTGTAGTTGATGAAATACTGTTAATAAAGTAACCACTATGTTGCTGTGAGAAGCTTGGTTGTAAACTTGACTAAAAGGTTGTAGTGAGAGTCTTCTGTCAAAAAGATAAACTCTGGGAGTAAATAAAATTGCCACGAAAAGTTTTTTAAAAATTTGTCGTTCGGAGTTGACTGTAAACTGTAGGTATCGCCACTCATGTATATTAATTAACACACACAGCATGTATGTGGTGAGAAGGTAGGTTGTAATCTTGAGTAAAACGTTCTACCGCTCAATTCAATAAGTAAGTAGGCTTGAAAATTTGCAGCATGCAGTTAGTAAAGGACGGATTCTCTACAGCCAGAGGCCAACAGAGCAATTTCTTTATTTTTTAATATCAAATGACATGGCCAAGTTCCTTAAAAGCCGTAAACGATGGAAGAAATACTTCATTTCATTCAACCTCCTTACCAGTTAGATCAACTTTATCGGAACGAAAATTATATTAAACTTAAGCGTATTTGTAAGGGTCTTGAAGTCTATTCGAAGCTCCTCAATCGCATAATGGGGTTGGTATTAATTAGAGTTGTGTAGTTCACGAACGAACTAGTTCAATTGAACTATTCACACAATTGAACTAAGAGAGCCGGTCATAATAATGAGTTCTTTTAGTTCTCGTTTCTTATTCGTTCATTTCATACTTATTCGTTCTATTATTTTGTTTATCGTTCTTATGTGTGACATTCCTATTGGAATAGTGGTTTAGAAGAGAAATACGAACAGAAATTCTCATTAAATATTTAAAAATAAATCGCATGCTTTTACAGTGCTTCAAGCACATAAATGAATTAATAAGAATGAATAAAACGTTAAATACCACAATTTATTTAAAATGAAAAATCATATTACAAATACGATAAATTTACATGGAATACATTAATTCCTTTACTGGTATTGTTTACATAGATTAAATATAAATGAGCAAACGTTGCCATAAAGAAATTACACAAATTGAGGAAGAGAACGGAGTTGTTTAAAAGAACTGAACTATTGAACTAAAAGAACGAACTAGTGCATTACAGAGAACTGAACTAGAAAGAGCTAACGAACCCAACTCTAGTATTAATTATCAACAGAAGTCGCTATAATCTAGTAGGTAATGTATTGGCTTATTAGACGTGAGGCCTCGGTTCAAAACCCAGGTCAGACATCGCCAACAAAACGAAATATAAAAATTTACTTCTGCGACAACTTCCTTTCAGCAGGATTTCTGCAAACACTATGAGCGTAAATAAAGTGGCCATGAAAAGTTTCTCAAAAAATCTGTCATCTGGAATCGACTTTAAACTGTAAGTCCCTCATAAGTGGTGGTGTGAGAAACTAGGACGTAATCCTGACTAAAGGGTTGTAATGACAAATTATGTATGTATGTGTGTTAATTATTAGTAGAAGTATATCTGTAAGTCGCTGTAACCTGGTAGGTACATATTACATTGGCTTATTAAACGAGAGTCTTCTTTCAAATCCCTGGCTCAGATATCTCGAACAGTCGAAACAATCTCAGCTGTTTCGTGGCAAAAACTCTGAGAATAAATAAAATTGCCATGAAAAGTTATCAGGTCTGCCGATAAGTCTTAGGGGCCGCCGCTCATGGATAAAATTAATGCACACAGCATGGGCGATATGAGAAATTAGATCGTAACCTAGGCTCAAAGGGTTACAATGACCAATAAGGAAGGTAAGTAAGAATATCAAACTCTATCGATTGCTTACAATATTTTCATAATTTGGCTTTTTTCCGAAAATCGGTGGTATTTTTAGGTGATATGCGTTATTCCCTTAGAGCATCATAGTTCATCACTGATGGGCCATTGGAATTGTAAAGTAGGTTACAGCAAAACCATACAAGTCAGAACTATACATATGTATATGAAACAATTATTCCCCAAAAAATTTCTCCCACAGGCTTCTGTCCTAGTTCCAAAAGGATTCTTGGCACAAGGCAAGAATCATTTCCAGAGTATAGTAATAAATTTAGTTATGCATGTGGAAACAACTTATTTTTAAATCATAACAATAAATTGAACAAAAATTACAAGAAAAAGTAAGAATAAAAAAATTGATTCAATACACCAGCACTCGATTATAAATTTTAAAATAAAAATGTTATCATGAAATGTAATATGGAATGACTGTATTGAAGTATGTCTGTGTATAATACCACGTGCATGCATAACTGATAAACACAACAGCACAGATTGATAGATAGTGAGTAACAAAAGCAATTGACTTACTGTATGCGGCACAAGGTATGCCCGTATATGCATGAGCTGCATGCAGGCAACGATGCGTACGTGTTGTACACTGTAACGCCTTCTCGTATGCATTGTAGTCAGGGCTTAAACGTCTTTCAGCCTAAAAGCAGATAAAAAAACACAAACACACATACACTGTACAAAATATATACGCAATATATGTATATGTAGGTACGTTTATTTATTCATTTATACAGAAGGGTAAGTGATGACAGTAATAGTGACAAAATTAAATGCGCACCACTACCTCACACTGACAGTGGTAGAGACGTATGTAGTTACTTACCTCTTCGTAGACTTCATTGATATTTTGAAAATTATAAGTGCCCGGTTTCTGTAGAGCCTTAAGCGTCTCATAAAGGAACAATTCGAAATTCTTAAACGTATATTCACTGAAATTATAACGACGCAAACGAGTGCCTGTCTCACCGCCCAAGGCAGCACACGATTTATGATAATCATCCACAGCACGCTTAACCAGCACCGCTTCGTTCAGTTTATTTGAGCGGATTTGCAATGACTTCAGCTCCAGCAAATGTTGAAAGATCTTGCGTTCCATATAATACCTGCAAGGTGTACAATAAAAGAGGAAAAAGAAAAAGAAATAAAGAAAACAGACAAGAAGAATTCACAGATAAAATGGAAAATATTAAAATCAGTTGGGGGGATGTTAAATAATATTCTGAAGTCTTATACATATGCAGGCAATTTCTGTGGCATTTTATTGGTATGACATGACACTCAGAGTATGCTGACGCGTATGCTTGTATTTTGTATGTTTAAACGTTTGCGTATGTAAATTTCCATAATAAGTTTAAATGCAGACATTTAGTGGGGGAAGGTGTATGAAATATTTACGCCAAGAGTCAAATGCATGATAAATAAGGTAAAAAATCAAAAGAGACAAAAATGAAAAGAACACGAGATTTTATTTGTTGCTTCAGTTATGGCCTCCAGACAAACAAGATGCCACACAGAACTTAACAAACGAAAGTAAAATAAAATGATTATGCAACCATGAATATAACATGTATTGTTGTAGTTGTTGTGATATTTTCTTAAAGTTCAAAATTAATGTCTTAAGCAGTGAGGGAGAGTTAAACCAGAAAGCTAAATGCATACAAGGGTAGATCATATCTAATGAGATTAAAAGGATTACAAATAATAATTTGAGTCTTAAGACATTGAGGGAAAGTTTTTGAATAAGATTTTTAAGTTTAAAACAATCTTCTTAGTATTCGTTTATCATTTTTGGTTGCAAACTTAAAGTTTAAGTTGATGATTAAGCATGATTAATTTAACAAACTGCACAAACAAATGTGGAGAGATAATCTAGGCAACAATAGCAGGTTTAAAGCACAAATTATGTTTCAACATCCACTATTTTACATGCCTTTCACTGACTACTGTAGCATGATTTTACAGTTGTCAATACTGGCACAACATTTCATATGCATAAACAAAAGAATATCCAATTGCATATGAGCAGCG
Organism: Sarcophaga subvicina; assembly: GCA_936449025.2. NCBI lineage: Eukaryota > Metazoa > Arthropoda > Insecta > Diptera > Sarcophagidae > Sarcophaga > Sarcophaga subvicina. The sequence goes on along the minus strand of OW388081.2, from coordinate 88,615,145 downwards.
ACCACTTGACTTAATGTTATTGACCGTCGCGCACATGCAACGATCATTTGACACTTTGTTGTCAGGCCGCTGACTGCATTGGTTTGCATATAATATGTAGTATGTGTGTTGTTGTTGTATGGCATTGCTGGTGATCGTGTGTAGCTCTCTTTACACTTTACCGTGGGAATTATTGTGGATAATAGGCGCGTGTCATATAACATCCACTTGTCCCATAATTATTACACACACAAACCAATATAATATAGTTAAACATATAATGTACACACAAACATATGTTATAGTATTAAGTCAATACAAAATTGTATTAGAATTAAGGGTTTGATTTGGAATTGTCAAATCAGCCAAAATTTTGTATAAAAGAAGGGACATTTTCCCTCAAGAATTCAATCAATAAAATTTAACCAAATAGTGCGGTTCAGCTGCACTTAGTTAAAACTATTGGTCTTTTTATTTGATAGTGCTCCTTGAGTGCACAAAATAAAATTAAATAAATAAATACGTTACACTACCCTCTTCTTTGGGCCTGAAATGGTTGATCTGGATACCATCGACACGTGGTTTCAATAGCGCGCAACGCAACTTTTGCTAATTTGAGGGCATGGTCTTCTCACTGGAAAGTGATGTAAACTCGCCACCGAGGTCGTACGGTTTGATCACGGTAGACTTTTTCTTGTGAGGTTTTCTTTAGTCACCGACGTTACGATGTTACAAACCAGAGAGATTCTCAAAGTCAACATAATAATCCATGCAATCGGTCAAATTCAGCCTGATTTATGCGTCAGATTACGGCCGATAACTATACTTTTGATACATTCAAGGAATTTATTTATCTTGGCTCCGCCGTTACCACCAAAAATGATGTCAGTCTGGAGATCAAGCGCAGGTTCACTATTTGCCAACAGGTGCTACTATGGTCTCAGTAGGCAATTGAGTAGCAGACACCTATCTCGTATGACAAAATTAATACTTAACAAGACACTCATCCTACCCGTGCTTCTTTATGGCGCAGAGGTATGGACCAGTATTCGAGAGAAAGGTACTTCGCAAGATCTTCGGTCCAGTGCGAGTTGGCGATGATTTCCGTATCCGATCCAACAGAGAACTGTATGAGCTCCTCAACGACATGGACGTTGTGCAGCGTATTAATATCCAGCGGCTGCGCTGGCTAGGCCATGTCGTTCGAATGGAGGAGGATGCTCCGGCGAGACGGGTATTTGATGCGGGGATCTGCGGAAGTCGGCGAAGAGGACGACCTTGTATCCGTTGGAAGGACCAAATCGAGGAAACCCTGTCATCGATTGGTGTGACCAACTGCCGTAGGCGCGCAAGAAGCAGAGGCGCCTGGAAGGATGTGTTGCGGCAGGCCGAAATCCGTTAATCGGGTCGTTATGGCCAATTAAGTAAGTAAGTAAGTAAGTAAGTAAGTAAGTAAGTTATGCGTCAGAGTTCTAGAAAATTTGACATTTCAGATGGGTTTTACCCAGGAAAGCCGTGGCGGTCTTTTAAACGATATTGTATTCCACATCTAATGATATTCTTAGGATTTTCAGACGAATAAAAAATGCCGACGATATTTCGTTGTTGTAGTAGAGTAGGTAGTGTGGTGGTTTATTAGACGTGAGTCGTGGTTCAAACCCTAGGCCAGACATCTCGAACAAAACGAAATGGGAAAAATATTTCATCTGTGACTTCCTCTCCACAGATTTCTGGAGAAAGCAAAATAAAACTTCTATGAAGAGTTTCTCAAAAAATCTGTCGTTCGAAGTCGACTTTAAATTGTAGGTCCCGACACACATGGTTAAACCTTAACACACACAACATAAGTGATGTGAGACGCTAGATCGTAATCCTGACTGAAGGACCAATTACGTAAGTATGATTGTTAGAAATTTCACTATTCACGAGTGGCCTATAGAAAAGACCCCATCATATGAATTAACATTAAATTCCGTCCTATATCCAGATGTGTCCCTCACCGTTCGTAATCTGTTCTTTTACACTGCAATTCTTAGAAAAAAACAAATTATTCGGCCTTCCGAAAGGACCTTCGACACATAATAGTTGATAACGGCCATCTTGTCAAATTAGTTGTCATTTAATTTATCAAATCCCCATGGATGGATAGATGTGGACCATAGACAATGACGTGTGTTCGCTCAATGGAATTCAGTAGCAGTTGGCAATGGAACCTAATTTTCATCGAAAATCATTTTGACAATGAGTCACAGTTATCGAAGAATAAGTACGCTAAGAAGGAAAGTTATCGAATTTGGAAAGAAACCAATTCACATGAAACGGAACAGTGTCCAAGACATTCCTAAAAAGTTTGTGTTTGATGAGGATTTTGGAACTGGTGGCATCATCGGTCCATATTTCTTTAATAACAATGGTGGCCACTCCATCACTATACACGGCAAGCACTATAGATCGACGACTTCCAATTTCTTTTGTCCCGAATTGGATGATTTGAAAGTTAAAGACAAATGGTTTCAATGTGACACTGTTACGTGTCACACAGATCATGCCACATGAAATATTTTGCACAAACGATTTGACAGCAGAGTCGTATCATGCAGCGGTGATGCAAACTGGCTACTAAGGTCGAGCAATTTGATCACATTTTACCTATTCTGGTAGGATTTCTTTAAGTCACGAGTACAGTAAGCGTCAAAAGAGACTGCACACTAAGGATAAGCCTCTAACAAACACCAAACTCAACTTTTACCACTTAAGGAGAGTGCCAGAAAAAATTTGACAATATTTCAAAAGTTTTTTAATTTTTTTTTTTTCAATTTTAAAAACTGGCAATGAAACAATTTCAAAATAAAAATAACGGTAATTTATTAATGAGTACTTTTTTAATGTATAGTTTCTTTAGACGTTCACTGTATATGCGAATAAGCCACCACAGCATCGGAGAAATACAGCCTGATTTATGCGCCGGAGTTATGGAAAGTTGGACATTTCAGATGGGCTCTACCCAGGCGGCCTTTAGAACAATTCACCATCTAATGGCCTCATTTGGTCTATCAAACGAATAAAAAAAATGTTGTCAGTGACTGCCTTTTGAACGACGTTGTATCTAATGGCATCATTAAGTCTTTCAAACGAATAAAAAAAATGACAATGACATCACAGGCACCCTTTGTTTTATTTAAATTTAAAAATAGAAAGCTCTTAATGAAATACACGACAACACAATCCTAAACGTATTTTGTTAAATAGACTTTCACTTTTATTTTCAAAATTTATATTCCACAAGAGTCATGCGAAATATATTTGATTTTCAGATTTTTATATTCAAAAATAATCGATATTTTTTAATATTTTTTAATATTTGGTGTGTTCTTCCTGCAAAGGAGAAAAAACTCATATTTTACTCACTATTTGATATGATTTCCCCAATGTGTTGCGAATGTTCTCTGTGGTAGTATTACTTCAGTGTTCAGTTCAGTGTTCTGTTTGTTCTGTTCGTTGTGTTCCTGTTCAAAGATACTCTCGTCGTATATTTCACAATAAATAAATACAAGGCATTGAGGAAATGGCAAGGCAACTTGGGGTTCGAGAGTAACCCCTTTTTTCTATAAAAAAACAGCATTTTCTCACGCTTTCCTGTTCATCTATACACACACACACACACCAAAACAAGCACACACTAGTGTTAGTGACACTTCTCCTATAACACTCATCCGCATACATACATACATACATACTTTATTTGTATTTTTTTATGAAATAAAATTCCGTATTTTTTAAAGAAAATGGAAAATTTACCGACAATGTTGACACCAATACCCACCACAGAGTTGAAAAAAGGGAGGAGAAGAAACAAACAAATCCTGGAAAGGCATATGCAAACATTGGCTGTTATATGGTACCTACTCATGCTATGTAATGGCACTTCTGTGCTCTCTCTCTATGCGATAGCTTTGTGTGCATTGAAGCTTTTGTTTGTTTGTTGTTGCTACTGTTGAGTTTGGCAGCAAGTAATCGCTTATTATATAAGTTATGACATGCTGAGAAAATGTCATATTTTTTCCATCGTATCTATTTTACGTTTTTCTACTTTTACTCTTTCATTTCAATCGTTTGTTTGTGTATCCACAACTGAAGTAAAACGAAAAGGGTCTTCCAGTGTCGAGTTTAGTTTTGAAATATGAATTAAGGCAAGGGAAAGGAGATCTCTTGATAAAAGACAAGGATTTTATTAAACTTTCAAACGCCTGAACGAAACCAGGAAATGAATGGAGGCAAATGAAGTATGGTAGCCTGTGAGAAAACAAACTGGTGTTGCTGTAGTAAGGTGCAGGCACGAATTCATGTCCAAGTCCAGTCAACGCTGTATCAGTTATGAATATAAGGGGCTCATAAGTCCTTTTTAATTTCATCATCAACTATCAGCGCTGTAAAGTCAGTATGTGTTCACAACCTACCATGCCTGGTGTTTAGGACAGATCAGGGAATGGAGTTACACTGTCATCATAAGACAATCTCAATTTGGTATGAGATGTGGGATACTACTTTTCAATGGGCTCCAGTGCTAATTAGTGTTGGCGATATGTTTATTACTGAGGATTTATTAATCAAAATGTTTAAAGGCCTTACAGCTTGTAAATTCGCTATTCATGGTTGACTGAAATTTCCCACGGCTGTAGGTATCAAAAACATAAAATGCTCATGGGGAATAAGCAGCAATGACCTTGGAGTAACTTCTTTACGATACTAGGCAGGCAGATATCCTTACTAATACCAAACAGAGATCATTATGGCAACAGGATTGTAAAAGATATCATAAGGAAACCCTGTATACCACGAGTGATGAAGACAGTTTAGGCAAATCCTATATTAGCTGAGGGCAGAAAACTATATCATATGGTCGCGTTACTTTAGGACCTCTACACAAAAACAAATCGACTTATTTAGTAAAATGGAAGAAGCTTCTCGCGACACCAGGCATTTAAAGATATATTCGCAGTGCTGATGGCGAAAGAAGCCAGCAAGAGGCGTTGAGTGATCTTAAAGATCCCTTTTATATCCTCTTACGCAGTAACTGAAATGAAATTTAAACCGAAGGTTAGCAGCTGTGGGACTTTTCATTCTCTAGTGCATGATAATACCATTTTGCCAACCAAAGGAAGAATATTAGGCCGATAGTACATTGGCTACTCAAGCTGTTCTTTGAGTATCGTCTGCAAATACCACATGTTTCTTAACCCATAAAAATGTTTCTTACATGACCTTGAAGAGCGATTAGTCCCTTCTTGTGAGTATCTCACATACATACATACATACATAATTGGTCATTGCATACAACCCATCAGACAGGATTACGATCTTGCTTCGCACACCACTTATCTTGTGTGTGTTAATTTTTATGCATGAGTAGTGGCACCTACAGTCTATAGTCGACTCCGATCGACAGATTTTTGAGAAACTTTTCATGGCAATTTTATTTTACTCTCAGAGTCTGAGAGGGGAAGTCGCCGAAGAAATGTTTTTCATATTTCGTTTTCCTGGAGATTTCTGGCCTGTGGTTTGAACCGTGGATTCACGTCTACTAAGCCAACACACAACCTACTAGACTACTGCGACTTCGATTTAATATTTCTTTACGTTTAAATGAAAAAAGCTTCCGCGAAGTTTCTCCTAATGAGGCTATGCGAAGTTAGGTTTTTTCGACGTGAAACAGCGACTGAAAAGTAGTGGTGTGAAGGAGGACAGCATAGGCGAAAGCAAACAGTTTCGGACAGACAGTGACGGCATAATACCAGAAAAGCGATGTTGAAAGAAAAGCCAACAAATATCATATCGTCCTGACACTGGACGCTGAAACCACTTCCTAGGTGCCAGTAGCGGATATTTATAGTTTGAAGCTCCCTTTCAAATCAATTGTTTATTAGCGACCCTCTTCATTAAGTGCATACTTTAATATGGCTTAACAGCAATTCCTGCAGCGTGCTGCTATCACTGCGTGCGGCAAGACCCGAAAATCTTAGTCTTTGATGTTGTATATGTATCAGCGGTTTATGCATGTATTAAGCATTTACTTTCGTAAAATTATGCGAAGAATTCTACGCTCAAAAAAACTCACATGGAGCTGGACTTTCCCAAACCACTCATAAATCTGGAAGGACTGCAGACATATCGTAATGGTATGGCAACAGCTATGGAAATAAAACACTTAAGACGAGTTCAGTTCAAAGAAATCTCTACCAGAAGTCGAGGTTAAGACTCTAAAGGGTCGATTTGGTGACAATGATGTTGTTACGAAAATGAAAAATCTAGATACTGGTGTTTTGTTTTTACATTGCTTAACATTAAAATTATAAACAAAAGCTACATAAACAAAACAGTGCAGTAAACAAACCAGTTTACAAATTATCATACCGCTTAATATAACAACAAACACCAGCATAAAAAAATGCTAAACAAGTAAACAAAAATGCTCCAAAAACACTACAATAATAAATTTAAACAACGATGTTTACATTTATACAAATATTTTGAGAAGGCGAAGTCATGAACATTCGCCTTCAATAACATTCATCAGACTGTTTACTCTGCCATATAAAAGGCAAGACAAAGCAGGGGACTGAGTGAGTGAAGTTCAGTCAGCTTTGGATGAAGACGCGGTGTGTTTGAAGAGAGTAATAGTGGTTTGGAGATCTCTGTTACAAAGATCTGTCTAATAATTCTTAAGTAATTGTTAGTGCAAAGGGTATAAATAACAAAGAAAAGCAATTGTTGTTGTTTACATCAAGTTGTGAACAGTGGCACACAGAATTGTGCGAATAATAAATAATTTTAATTTAAACTAAACACAAATTTATTTATATTTTATTTGCAATCTACGAGGTCATATTTTAAACGTTTTTAAAAGGTAAAAACTTAACAAAACAAACTAATCAAAGGCAACCAACTGACGGTCGTAAAGGCATATACATTGTTCAAAACGATGTTGAGTGTAAAGAGATCTTATCAGAGGAATTGATTATAATTATTATCGGTAACACTGGATAAAAGTGAGTAACAAGGAGTTAGTGATAGAGCGCTAAAAGATGTCTATGCTTTGATAAATAAAAAGTGTAAATGATCTAAGATGAACTGAAACTTAAGATGAAAGGAATATATCTATGAAAAGTTCGGTAAACAGTCCTCCTAAGCGAAGAGATTATAAACTAACCCCAGCTAAAAGTAGGTGAATATAAAAAAGCAACTCAAACTTGTGGTACCCTATTGTGCCACTCTAGAAACACCCAACACCGAAGCAAATAAACATTCGATTTGCATTAACAATTCCATTGTGCTGTATTGGTATTGACAGTTGTAGACAAAAGCAAACGAATTATTGAATCATTGCAAATGCAAATTTCATACACAAAAGCAATATGAAACATCAGATGGAAACAGAATTGGGTACCAAAAAAAAAAACCGAAAAAAAATAATCCAGAAAAAGAAAATGAAGAGAGAAAAAACAGAAAAACAGAAATAAGATGAGAAAATATAAGAGAATTATTCAATAGACACGCATACGAATGTGAGTGTAATTTTCTTTTGCTTTTTCTACTTTTTGTTGCATGAGGCAGAAAATTTTAAATTCCGAAATGAAAAAAATTTAAGAAAAATTTCTATTTAAAATTGATAGAAAGAAAGTAGAAACTGAACACAAAACAATTAAGGCGTTAAGCAAAAGAGATGGAATTTTTTGTTTACCGGCGATTTTTTTCTTTAAAAAAATAATTTTTTCATTATTTCATGAACATATTCATACAATACTCGTATGAATTGAATTCATATTGAAAGCCTATCAAGTCTAGTTTCAATGGAAATGAAGTTTTTATTAAATCTCAATATTCTACAGATGAAACTATAGAAAGTAAAAGAGAAAAGTTGTTCGAAAAAAAAACTTATTAAAGAATAATTAGAATGCAAATTAAGTTGTAAGAGTTTTGTGATCACTGGGAATCAGTTGAAGCAAGAAACGAGAAAATGCTGATTAGAAACTTTTAGTATGAAAGTACATTTGATAACAAGTAGTTTAAAATCACAGAAAGAGACAGTTATAGCCTAGTCACTGTGTTCTAGTGAGCAGTGTTTTGGCTTATTAGACGAGAGCGCGTGGTTCAAGCCCTGGCTCAGGTATATCGAACAGAACGTTCTGTTTCTCGCTGGAGAATTTTTGTGGTTTATCGATGACAAGAGTGGCTAAGTGATATTAAGCTTGTCTTCTTTGGTTTAAAATCGCCGTAGTCTAATAGGTATTGTTTTGGCTTATTATACGTGAGGCCACAGTTCATACATACGCACTACCCATGTTGAGTGTGTTAATTTTATCCATGAGTGGCGAGACTCTATCGACTCTGAACGACAGATTTATGAGAAATTTCTCATGGCAATTTTATTTACTCTCAGATTTTTTGCCTGAAATTTGCTGAGGGTAAGTCGCCGAAGAAATATTTTTTCATATTCTGATTTGATCGAGATATCTGAGCTGGAGTAGTAGTCGCCGTGGCCGAGTAGGTAGTGTGTTGGCTTATTAGACGAAAAGCCAGGGTTCGAGCCCCAGGCCAGACATCAAAAGAAATATACAAAAAGAATTTCTTCGGCGTCTTCCTCTCAGCAGATTTCTGGCAAAAACTCTGAAAGTAAATAAAATTTCCATGAAAAGTTTCTCATAAATCTGTCGTTCGGAGTCGACTCATGTATAACTCGAACTCATGTATAAAATTAACACACACAACATAAGTGGTGTGAGAAACTAGGTCGTAATCTTGACTGAAGGGTTGTAATGGCCAAATATGTATGTATCATCAAGTGGGTTTTGCAGATACTGAAACAAATACTGGTCAGGCAATGTAAACTCGTGTTATAAAGCCAACTTGGGTTTGCCAGCCAAATACAGTAAATATTTGGCAGGTTTTTAGTGTTATAATGGGAATCAAGATCTTTAATTCTGAATTACGGCCTTTAAATGATAAAGCTGTATGCAGTAGAGACACCCGTTTGCATTAGTTTTGGGCATAAAGGCAGCTCTGAAAGCATAATTGCTTTTTAAACAATCAAGGCCTTGATGGACTTCTCACCAGTTACAATCATTTCTCTCTTATTTATAACATATCATAGTCCGTAAAGTCGCTGTAGTCTAATAGATAGTATATTGTCTTATAAGACCTAAGGCCGTGATGTAAACCTTAGCGAAGACATTAACCAAAATAAAAAATGTAAACATATTTCTTCAGTGACTTCTGGCAAAAACTCTGAACCATGAAAAGGTCCTGTCCTTCAGAATTGACTTTAAACTGTAAGTTCCGCCACTCATGGATAAAGTTAACACACACAACATGAGTGAAGTGAGAAGTTAGGTTGTTGTCCTCACTAAAGGGTTGTAATAAACCATTTAAGTAAGTAAGTGACCAAGTATGATAGTTCGTTGTGATTTGATACTAAAAATGAATCAATTGTATCTGCATTGTATTGATAATAAAAGTTTTGCGTTAATTCATGGTAAAACAATATATCAAGCTCCTTCAATCTTTGTTTTTGAATTATTCAAAATCTTCATATCTTTAGTCTATATATACCTCTGCACACAACGTATGTATGTGCCGCATATATTTCCTCTATCGAAACTTTTTCAGTAGCCCGCAGCAGCACGGTGCAGCATTCTCATCATGAACTCTTTTAAATCATTTACTGAAGAAAGTCACAGATTATTGATGGTATTATAGGCTTTACGCTGGTATGTAATAAGTTTTTATAGCCCTTCACCTTATCAGTAGAAAAACCATTTTTATTGAATACTAAACTGTTCACAAACATACATACGTAATTGCTGATTACAACCCTGCAGTCAGGATTACTACCTAGCTTCTCACACCACTTATGTTGTGTGTATTAATTTTATACATGAGTGGTGGGACATACAGTTTAAGGTCGACTCCGAACGACAGATTTTTAAGAAACCTTTTCATAGTTTTTCCCAGAAATCTGCTGAGAGGCAGTTACCGAAGAAATATTTTCTTTCATATTTCGTTTCGTTGGAAATGTCTTACCTAGGGCTTGAAACGTGGCCTCACATCTAATAATCCAACACACTACCTACTAAACTACGGCAACTACTTAACCGTTGAGTGTTTTAAATATAAAAGAAGAGTAGTGTGTAACATGTTAGTTTTCGAGAATGAGTATTAGCCGTTTGATAACTCTCTGATAAGCTTTGCAAAAAAGTGACATTAATTGTGATGAAGGACTATTCCCTATTTTTTTCTCCGTTCATAACTCACTTCCCGGAATTACTAAACGACACACTTTATGAGCACAGGGATCTCCTATAAGAAAACCCATTAAACCGTGAAAAAAAAGAAAAAAACATTCAAGCTGTCACAAGGCCAAATGCAAAGTGTCAACAAATGAAAATACGATCGAATTTATAATGACGTCCGTTAAGAATTAAAAAAAACTTTTAAAACCAATAAAACACAAACAAAAATCCACAATTGGTACCTAATTTTACTAAATTGTTGTACAAAATTTTTCTCATCATAACACTTGCCACAGAAACAAAAACAAAAACAAAAAAAAGAAAAAATCCTTTCCCGGAAAAGGTTACAAAAGATTGCAAAATTATTGTAAAAAATGCAAATTAAACAGGACACTTTCATACACTTTCGCCATGTAACACAGCCTCCGTATTACTGGATCAGAACAAACTGGCGATTACTTTGTCATGTTTCCTTTTCATTTTCTTTTTCCTTTACATTCTACAGTTCGTTCTCTAGTTCTTTAGTTTGCTACACTCAAACCAATCAACTGACGGTATGTGTTTGAGTGGCCTTTTGGAGGTCATGAAATTTTGAAAACGGCAGCATAAAAAGGACTTTGAAATTGTCGCTTTTGTGGCACTGAACTGACAGCTTAACAAACAACTTTGCAATCTCACTTCCGCTCACTTTGATTGCCATCATGTTGTCCTGTTGCTTTTGAAGAACTTTTTCATTTTTTTTGTTGCAACATTTTATTTTTACGGCACGTCAGTGACCGTTTTTTTCATTTGTTGTTTTTGTTTTATTTATGACCCTCTCATATAGTTTTAGATTGTGTAAGTTATACAAAAAAAAATGTTAACTAAAAAGTTGCACCAGATTGGAGGAGTCTCTTAAGCTGTACCCTTTTATGCGTTGACATTTGTGTAGTTGAGACAGAATTTCATCAAATATAATACGAAAATATTTTTACAAAAATGAAAAACAAAAGAAAAATAATAGCCACGACTAAGGTTTAAATGGTTTTGGAAAACAAGATGAAAAAACTAAAAATAGTGGCTTACTTATACGACTGAATCTTGTTTAGTTTATTCAAAACAACAACTGGGTTATGATTGGAAGACAAGCCACATCGTCCCATAAGTTGGCTTATCCACAAGCCTACGGGCCTTTGAAATCCTCAGCCAAAAGAGTTTGAGCTTTATGTGACCTTAAATAAGTCATTTTACTAGGAAATATCGGCATTAACAGTTAATAATAGGACACTAACTCTCTCTATTTCTGTCCATTAGCTACAAGCTTTATTAGCCCATTGGTACATTTTTCAAGGTTTTTGTTTTAGGTAAGTTGTCCATACTGAAGACGCCATAGTCTTGTATCGGGTCCGCCATCTAACGCTTTTTTGTTTTTTTGTTCAACTAGTGCTTATTTCGTGAATGGTAACACTTAGCTCATGTCTGATTTGACAGATAATTAGTTTTATCATTCCGCTGAACGAATATGGTTGTGTATACGCTTGAACAACGCTGGGAAATATTGCGACATTACTTTGAAAATCATGGTAATGTTGCAGAATGTGTGCGAAAATTGCATACGGATTTTGGAAGAAGAGAAGCATCGTCAACTCCGTATGTCCATTATCTTGTGAAAAAAATGAAAGAAACTGGCATCCACATCGATAAACCAAAGCGTGAAAAGCCAAAAACAGTGCGTACACCCGAGAATATTGCTTCTGTGGCAGAAAGTGTGCGTGAAGCGCCATCAACATCAATTCACCGTCGTTCTCAACAATTGAACATTTCGGAGACATCATTGAGACGAATTTTGCATAAAGACCTTGGTATGACGAAATACAAAGACCAATTGGTTCAGGAGTTGAAGCCAATTGACCATCCAATTCGTTTTCGCTTCGCTAAGTGGGCCTGCGATTGACTTACAGAAGAGGCCGATTTTGGCAAAAAAAATCATCTTTTCAGATGAAGCGCATTTTGATCTTGGTGGGTATGTAAGCAAGCAAAATTGTCGCATTTGGGGCACAGACAACCCGCACTCATATATTGAAAAGCCGACGCATCCAAAACGAGTCACTGTTTGGTGCGGATTTTGGTCCAGAGGCCTAATTGGGCCATTTTTCTTCGAAAATGAGGAAGGAGTGGCCGTTACATTCAATGACGATCGTTATCGGGCCATATTGAACGAATTTTTGTTCACAAAAATTGAAGAGGAGGATATTGGCAACATTTGGTTTCAACAGGACGGCGCTACGTGCCATACAGCCGAAGCTACACTCGATGTTTTGTGCCCTGTTTTGGAAGATCGCATTATTAGCCGCAGAGCTGATGTCGTTTGGCCACCTCGTAGCTGCGATTCGACACCGTTGGACTATTATTTGTGGGATGCCGTCAAAGATAAGTGTTACGCCGACAAGTCAGAGACAATTGACGCTATAAAGGACAATATTCGTGAAGCCATTGGTGAAATACAGCTGCACACAATCGATAATGTGCTTAAAAATTGGACCGATCGTGTAGGCTACTGCATGGCCAGCCGAGGCAGCCATTTGAATGAAATTATTTTCCATTATTAACCGGAAGGATTATACTTTCAAATAAAAAAAGAAATTTGAGAAAATATTCAGTAGTTTTTTATTTTAAAGCATTTTCAAAAAAAAAGTTATTTGGCGGACCCTTTAGAACATTAACTCTCTCTATTTCTATCCATTAACTACAAGCTTTACTAGCCCTTTGGTACGTTTTTCAATGTTTTTGTCTTCGGTTCGTTGTCATCACCATTACCTAGTAGATACTGCATTGGCATTAAAACATATTTCTTTCGACCACTTCTCAGCAGCCTTCTGGTAAAAACTGTGTGATAAAGATCTTCAAATTTGTGGCTCGGAATGGACGTAATACTGTAGATCAAATTAGGACTAAAAACATGGATGGTGTGAGAAGCTATGTTGACTAAAAGGCTGTAACGAAAGTCTGCTGCCATAAAAAAATTCGGAGAGCAAATAAAATTGCCATGAAAAGTTGCGCAAAAATACATCATTCAGAGCCGACTTAAAACTGTAGGTCCTGCCACTCATTGGTAAAATTAACTCGTCTTTGATATGAGAAGCTAGGTCGTAATGCTGACTAAAGGCTTGTAATGATCAAATAAGTAAGTAACTAAGGAAACATTTTCCAATCGTTCATTTCAATTCATTTTAAAAATTGGCGATTGGTGCCCAATTTTAAAGTCCGTTGGTTGATCTCTAATACAGTGTCCTGTGCGACATTTGCATTCATGATTACTCACTTGATATAAAGTTGGTATAAAACTCTAAGTCGCCGTAGTCTAGTAGGTAGTGTGTTGGTTTATTAGACGTAAGGCCACGGTTCAAATCCCAGATCAGCCAAACGAAACATGAACAAATATTTCTTCGGCGACTTCCTCTCAACAGATTTCTGGCAAAAACTATGAGAACGAAATAAAATTAACATGAAAAGTTTCTCAAAAAATCTGTCTTTCGGAATTGACTTTTAACTGTATGTCCCGCCACTCATGTATAAAATTAAAATCCACAAGATATGTGGTGTGAGAAGCTAGGTCGTAGTTCTGACTGAAGGGTTATAATTATCAATTACGTAGGTATGTATAAAACTCTAATGGATTTAAGTTCCCAGTTGGATAGAGCAGAGTTTGGTTTGTGATAAAAAATATTAAAAAAGACTATGCATAAATGAATGCAAATCTAAAATTCTATTTAAGACAACAGAAAAACCTAAAACTTTCAATGAATATTTTCATCACAAATAAAGCTGTTTTGATTTCATGATTGTTTTATAAAATCTTTGTTAAGCTATTGTGCGTTACCCCCATTGTCTGAGCTGTCATGTCGCTCAACAGTTTTCATCTGGTATTTCATCTTTTGATAACAACCTACATTTTTTAATCAAATCTTAGTCTCTATTTTTCATGATGTTTAAAATTTATTTCTCTGTTTGAGCAAAAAAACAGGAGGAACAATTCTCCAACTGAGCCTTTGTTAGAGGAAACCTTGAATTTTTATTGCATTTAATCCTGTTCTATTTGACGACCTGTTTTACATTTTTTAGTTGTGCATGAAAAACTAGACAGTTTTTTATAATTTTTTCTACAGAAAACAAAACAAAAATAAAATAATTCTTATGCTCACATACATACATACATACAACAACATGAGAGAAAGAGTGCAACACAAAGCAACGAAATTTATCCAACTGTCCTTGGCACATTTTGTTACTGATTTCCGCTTCCGTTTTGAAGCTAGAGAAATAACTTTGTTGTCGTGTTATTATTGTTGCTGTTGTTGCACTTATTATTTTTGTTGTATTTTGTCAATGTCGTTGTTGTTGTTATTGCTGTTGTTATACCATTTGCCGTAAAATACGGATGATATTTCGTTGTCTCCACGCTGTTGTTGGTCGTTAAAAAATGTGTTGCTGCTGGGGCTCTTCCTGTTTGCGACACAAATGTGACATGAGAAAAGTATGTTGCGATCAACTAGAAAAACTATACACACTTAAACGCATTTAACAAACACTCACACATACATACATACACATTTGCAATAGAAATATATAACTGTTCTCTCTCTCTCTTTATTTTTTTGTTAACTTTTTTTATTAAAAAAATGTCACTGCCTTGCAGCTTAACACTCGGCTGCATTATAAATGAACACATGAAATGAAAGAAAAACGAGGAGAAGAAGAAAACTGCTGCTTAGAGTTTTTCAATGACTCGGGAGATGAGAATTGAAAATGAGAATGAGAGATATAGAGAAATTGTTAAATAAAGAATTTTTATGTTCCAGCAATTCATAATAAACTGAAGGGTCCGCCAAATAACTTTTTTTTTTGAAAATGCTTTAAAAAAAATACTGAATATTTTCTCAAATTTCTTTTTTTATTTGAAAGGACAATCCTTCCGGTTAATAATGGAAAATAATTTCATTCAAATGACTGCCTCGGCTGGCCATGCAGTAGCCTACACGACCGGTCCAATTTTTAAGCACATTATCGATTGCGTGCAGCTGTATTTCACCAATGGCTTCACGAATATTGTCATTTAAAGCGTCAATTGTGTTTGGCTTGTCGGCGTAACACTTATCTTTGACGGCACCCCACAAAGATAAGTCCAACGGTGTCAAATCGCAGCTCCAGGTGGCCAAACGACATCAGCTCTGCGGCTGACAATGCGATCTTCAAAAACAGGGCGCAAAACATCGAGTGTAGCTTCGGCTGTGTGGCACATAGCGCCGTCCTGTTAAAACCAAATGTTGCCAATATCCTCCTCAATATGGCCCGATAACAACCGCCATTGACTGTAACTGCCACAACTTGCTCATTTTCGAAGAAAAATTGCCCAATTATGTCTCTGGGCCAAAATCCGCACCAAACAGTGACTCGTTTTGGGTGCGTCGGCTTTTCAATGTATGCGTGCGGCTTTTCTGTGCCCCAAATGCGACAATTTTGCTTGTTTACATACCCGCCAAGATCAGAATGAGCTTCATCCGAAAAGATATTTTTTTTGGCAAAATCAGCATCTTCTGTATGTCAATCGCAAGCCCACTTAGCGAAACGAAAACGCATTGGATGGTCAATTGGCTTCGACTCCTGAACCAATTGGTCTTTGTATTTCGTCATACCAAGGTCTTTATGCAAAATTCGCCTCAATGATGTCTCCGAAATGTTCAATTGTTGAGAACGACGTTGAATTGATGTTGATGGCGCTTCACGCACACTTTCTGCCACAGCAGTAATATTCTCGGGTGTACGCACTGTTTTTGGCTTTTCACGCTTTGGTTTATCGATGTGGATGCCAGTTTCTTTCACTTTTTTCATAAGATAACGAACATATGGAGCTGACGGTGCTTCTCTTCTTCCAAAATCCGTACGCAATTTTCGCACATATTCTGCAACATTACCATGATTTTCAAAGTAATGTCGCAATATTTCCCAGCGTTGTTCAAGCGTATACACAACCATATTCGTTCAGCGGAAGGATAAAACTAATTATCTGTCAAATCAGACATGAGCTAAGTGTTACCATTCACGAAATAAGCACTAGTTGAACAAAAAAAAACGTTAAATGGCGGACCCGATACAACACTTTAAGGCAATACACACACATATGGATTGTATAGAGCCTTGCTGTACTGAATTTTATTATTTAAAACTCCAGGATAAGTGCAAATAATTGTTTCGGTTAGAAAACATGGAAATTAAATTATAATGAGAACAGATATGCAATAAATATACATACAAATATGCATTCAATATATGGTTCTCGAATAGTATTAAATTGTTTATGGTATATTTAGTCATATGTTAACTTTACGGATTTGCTACAGTATGTAATCATTTTTGCCTTTAAGCGCCAGTAAACATTCCTTTTAGGAATATTTCGGTTTCATTCTCTTTATGATTGAAACGAAAAGAGAAATTCGCTTCATTATATCCTCCACTTAGATGAAGCCACATCAGCCCTAAACATCGCTGTCATATTATATTCCGCTTCACGGAGTGTTCAGCATGATGAACAAGTGAGACTTTAGCTGTTAGTGATCTACGTTAATCTTTTTAGACGGCTAAAAAAAAGTCAGTTATCAAATGGCCATTACGCTCTGAATTGATTGATAACGATTCTCTAAGAAAATATTTAAAGAAATACCTCCCTTCACAGTTAAATGCTCACCAAACAGACACTCTTTCTATACAAGCCTACTACTCACTCACTACTCGTTGATGTAATCACAAATGAGAAGAATATGTTGTTTGTGAAATTAGCATTACAAGCCTGTTGCCTCCTACAACCAAATCTACGGTGTTATGAATGGTCAACCGGAAGGGGATATAAATCTAAAAATAAGCCATGATGAGCCGTAAGTGAGGCTCAATTTCAATCGGTCTCCATCACATTTTCTCAAAGAAACGATATTTTCGGTACACGGCATATTTTCTTACATACATAGATACATAATTAATTAGTCAGTACAACCCAGGATTCAGTCAGGATTACGACCTAGCTTCTCACACAACGTGAAAGACGTTTACTAAATTCGTAAAAAAATCGTGAGAAAAATAAATAAATAAATCAAAATTATTTAAAAATCAAAATTATTTCTATTATTGTAAAACTTATAAAGTCAATATATGTATTCATGTATATATCTGAGTTCAAAAATAAAACATTTAACAAAGAATTTATTGGAAATTAAAAGGTAGCATCCTTCATCTTCATTTATTAATTTTTTTTTTCCAAAAATGGAGAAATTTTGTATCATTTTCAGGAAAAAATTGTTTGAGGCTTAAAGAATCTATCTCAGCTTTGGTTATTGACACATAAGCGCAGCAACAATATTACATCGTCTATATCTTTGGGCGGTGTAGATATTAGGGAGTCAGAAGCTTTTGATGTTCTAAGCATGAAAAGTCAGCGTAATGCTGACACATTTTTCAGTTCCTTCTTAAGATCTTATCATCTGATCTTACTATTTACACTATTTATAACCGACCGAGAATGGAATACAAGTCTCAAGTATGGGTCGGTGCCTCAACGTCTATTTTGAGGTTTCTCAACCGTGTACAGGAGAGGCCATGGTAGCTCGTTAATGACGGTAATGTATTCAACTCCATTGCATCATTGGTGCATCGTTGCATAAGGGGACTTTTTCCCGAAAATCATATATTCCTACATAACGCTCGTCTTTTTTGGCCAGAACATCCGTATGTGGCCGATTGGCCAGTGGTCGCACACTGCATTACAATAAAAATACGGTTTTTAGTCGGACTATCCGTATGTGAAACTCAATTCCTGCAGAGGTCTATCCTGTTATTTATGGTATAAAAATGTACAAGTCTAGTGTCCATAAGCACTCTCTTTCTCTCTTTCCTTCGTCCCATAACATATTTTCATGGTGCCAAACACAATGCCATTCATCCCCTGATTGTTGGTCGTATGAAAAAAAAAAACATAACGGCGCTTGCCTTTGTTCTTCCGATGGCAATATTAGAAGCTATATAAGAATTTTTAAAATATTCTGCAACGATAAATTATTCTCAACTACGAGGTTATTTAGCAGTTGTAATTTTTCAGCTTTTAAGGGGTTAAAAAGGAATAAAATACAGGAGAATCAAATCACAGGTATTCGAAAGTAACTTAAAAATACAATACTTTGCTCCTTATTTTTTACTAACATAAATTTCCAATAGTCACAATTGCAAAGTAAATACAAAGCTTAAAGTGGCTTTTAATGTGCTAAAGCAAAGAATGTGATGTAAATTTTTCATTCTTAAAAATCGTTAAAGTAGGGAGCTATGACTGTGAGGCCAACCGCGGCAGCCATATAAATGAAATAAAAATCCACTTCCAACCGGAGCAGTTGTAGTTCACAGCAAAACAATAAATTTATCAAAATTTTAAATTATTATTGTTTTATTACATTTTCAAAATTTAAACTTTTATATCGCCAACCTACATATGACATTTACTCACATTATGCTCATATTTAATATGTATGTAAAATACATAATAAAGAGAACATATGTGACGTATGAGTTATATTTAATTCCATTAGTTTCATACATGACAAAATCGACGTTTTTTTATTGCATACATTTCAGGGTAAATAAACCAGTAGATGTAATATGATGCGTATGAGTAATATATTTCATATACAATTAAAAAGAAAGTATACCCCATAAATTTGGAATTAAGTTACTTGATTCCATACCTGTCAAGTAATGATTAGTAATCGTAATGATTAGTAATTTGATTACTTTTTTTTGAATGGTGAAATAATAATTACAATTACGATTATTTTTGGTTAAAATAGTTAATAATTGATTACGATTACAAAATAATCAAAAAGTAATCAGGATTACTGGCGATTAGTCTAATAATCAAAAAGAATCAAAAGTAATCCAAAAGTAATCAATTTAATTTCAATAATTACTTTGAATTCTTTTTGAATATTTGAAAATAATGAAAAAGAATTATTGAAAAAAATTTGGTTACTTTTGGATTACTTTTGAATATTTGAAAATAATCAAAAAGAATTATTTAAAACATTTTGATTATTTTTTAGACTTCTTTTGATTCTTTTTGATTATTAGATTAATCGTCAGTAATCCTGATTATTTTTTGATTCTTTGGTAATCGTAATCAATTAGTAATTCGAAAATATTGTTCATAGAAATATATAATCACTACGATTCTTTTTAAAAAGTAATGTAATTGATTACTAATCGTAATCGAAATTTAACAGGTATGCTTGATTCTAATAGGTTATACATTATGACCATAGCTGCCAGATTTGACGTTTTATCGTCATTTTGACGA
Organism: Sarcophaga subvicina; assembly: GCA_936449025.2. Lineage (NCBI taxonomy): Eukaryota > Metazoa > Arthropoda > Insecta > Diptera > Sarcophagidae > Sarcophaga > Sarcophaga subvicina. The sequence continues at coordinate 88,595,513 of OW388081.2, read as the reverse complement.
TTTTGTGCCTCAAAAATATCATCTTGACGATTTGACGATTTATGCCCTTACTTTGACGAATTTTGGAAATTAAAAATTTACATCATTTTCTTTACTTTAATACATTAAAAGCCATTTTAACCTTTGTATTTGCTGTGCAATTGTTGCAAATTGAGGTTAGTAGAGGATGGATGGCATTAAGTTTGGAACTATGAAAATATGTTATGGGAAGAAGGCAAGAGAAAACAGTGTTTATAGACACTAGGCTTGTATATTTTTACATCATAAGTAACAGGAAAGACTTCTGTGGGAAAAAGCGTATAGACAATTTTAAACATTCTACGGTTCTTAAACGATCCATATTCGTATGTTTCACTAAGTAAATGACACTTCTGTCATTCGGAATCGATTTAAAACTATGGGTCCCACCACTTATGAATAAAATTGACTCACACAACATGGGTGGCGTGAAAGGCTAGTCCATAGACCTGACTAAAGGGTTGTAATGGCCAATTTAGAAACTTAAGTAAGTAAAATGATGCTTCAGATAAAAGATATTAACAGCCGGAAGCCTTATCAAACAGGCTAGTTTGAAGCCTATAAGTATATAATCCCTTGTCGTCGTAGGTCAGGTCAGATATCTCCAACAAAGCGAAATATGAAGAACCATTTCATCGGCGACTTTCTTTCAACAGATTTCTGGCAAAAACTCTGAAAGTAAATAAAATTGCCATGAAAAGTTTCTCAAAAATTTGTCGTTCGCAGTCAAATTTAAACTGCAGGTACCGCCACTCAAATAAAAAATTAATACACACAACATAGGTGGTGTGAGAAACTAGGTCGTAATTCTGACAGAAGGGTTGTAAGGACCAATTATGTATGTATGTATGTATGTATGTATGTTTAAGCCTTAATTTCTGGTTTAAAGGCTGAGTCATGTAGGATCCATCGTAAGTTGCAATTTGACATCTTCAACTGACAGCATAGTAACAACGTATGACGTTAACACAGTCAGTACTTTGGTGAATATTCAATTTGTCCACTCAAAACATGAAAATCTAGAGAAAACAGAAAAAAGGAACCAGTTGATAGCTGTCACGATAAACAACGTTAATGAAAAGTTAAAATTTGCGCTAACAGAAAAGTACTGAATGAAATGAAGCACATAAGAAAACATGTATTTCAACTGTGCTGTCAGTTCTAAAATTCAATGCTTAACGTATGCCAGATTCTAAGTGACTCTTCCATAAGAAGTTCATTTTTCAGACCTTAAGATTATAAGTTTCGCAGTTGTCGTTATGAGCTTATAAATGTAGTAAAATTCCTTGCTATTGCTTCATTAAAAAATTCCCCTAAAAATGTTTCTTTACTCAACAAATTGAAAATTTAAATGAATGCCTGTTTTTATCAATTATACGAGATATTTTTTTCGGAGTTCCTATTTGATTTCATCTCTGTGAGATAAAGGAAAATGAAAAAATAAATTCGCAGAAACCAACAAATTGTTGTGAATTCTTAAAACCCTTTTCCATAGTCTGCCAGTTATAGTTTGTTGTTGCGTTGTTGTATTCAAACTTGTTCTGGTAGATTTTGTGGCTTCAACTTATAGTTGCGTATTTCACTTGGCTTAAAAAAGGGAAGGGAAGAAATCAAATAAAAAAAGGAATAAAAAGATAAGCAACTACAAACACATACAAATTTATATACGATATCAAAAACACAAGTACCACCCTACACGCAATACATGAGTAAAGATTAAAAGCAGAGAAAGAAAGGAAGGAGAGAGACAAAGGGAGAAATGAAACTAAAACTAACAGAACAAACGCTTTCAAAATAAGCGGCGCATAAGCAATGTAAAACAGCAAAGAGGGAGTTAAGAAAACTTCAGCTGTCTCTCTGCTCTTCTCTGGGTAATCTTCTGCCTTGTTTACGGTATTTGTAAGTGTCTGTATCAATTTCTGTTCCTCTTTTTTTCGTTGGTATTGTAGTATGTGAAAACAGAATGCGACGTTGTGTATTTTTTATATAAATTAACAGTTAAGAGACCTTGCTTAATAACATTGTAGCGTTTCTTCTCACTCTCCCTCCATTATTACTAATAACGCCGTTTATAGGTACTAAAGTTCAGCAACTTTACGATCTATTGTGCTGCACTTAATCAATCTCCAGTACCCTTATAATTACTTACTTCCTTAACTAATTGGTTATTACAATCCTTTAGTCAGGATTACAACTTAGCTCCTGACACCACCCACGTTGTGTGTGTTAATTTTATCCATGAGTGGCGGGACCTACATGAATGGACTCCGAACGACAAATTTTTGGGAAGTATTTTATGGGAATTTTATTTACTCCCAGAGTTTTTGCCAACAGACTGCTGACAGGAAGCTGGCGAAAGTAAAATTTTTTTATATTTCATTGTATTCAAGATGCCTGAGCTAGAGGTTGAACCATGACCTATCGTCTAATAAGCCAACAGACTACTTAGTAGACAAAGGCATCTTCTGCACTCTACTACTACTAAATACAGGTAGATAGAGAAGAGTTTTCTCTTCGCTTCAATTTCTCTTTTGTCGGGTATGTCCTGCTAAACTTCTCTGCTCTGTTCTCTTAAATTTGAAGTCGTATTCTGTTCTTGCTCTAAGAGAACGCTTAGTTTCCTTAAAGTATGCAACATTTTTTGTTTTTTCTATCCCCTTTGCTTACGTTCATTAAGAATTTTTGTTAGGAAAAATATTTTCTTTAATATTTGCCAAAGTACAACAGAAAAGCAAAACAAACGAAAAGCGAAACATATCCAAAACAAAACAAATGTTATTAAAAAAATTTGCATAGAATGAAAAAGGAATTAAAAAAATAATTTAAAAAAACTGAAAAGTCTGAACACTTCAAACTGTATTCTACAATGTTTACGAGTATGTGTTGCTTCTAAAACCACAAGACAAAATATTAGAAAAAAAAGAAAAATTCAAAACCAAAACAAAAAAAAATTAAAGGCGAAATTCCTATGCTTTGTCTGATTAATAGTATGGAAAACCTTATTCCCTCCCTACTCAGTGTAGACCAGAGATCAGCAATGAGTATTCAAAAAGATGAGTAGAATTGAATTATGCTCATAATTTCTGATGCTTATACGCATTCATACTTATTGTAATATCATGGAACCTCTACTCATATTCAAAGTTTAAAGTACTCATCATATATTCGTACTTAACAACGAACACTAAAATACTCACTAGAAGGTTGTGTGTTTGCTCTGCTTGCTGCTCTGTCTTTTTTGCTTCTGCTTTGCTTTGTAAATTTAATCATTTATAAGCATTATAAGAGTATTTTTCTAAAGTTATGAATCTAAATGATTAGGCTAATACATCAAACATATTTCGAATGGTATGAGTTTGATGTCAATGTTGTACGCATACTTATTGCAACCTGTAGTTATAAATTAACGTTGTAGAGAGTATGAATGAATCAGAGTTCATAGTTAAATTTCAATATTATTGACTCACTTATACTCAAAACTTCATGAGTGCTTATGAGTAGCGATAAAACGATTCATTGCTGATCTCTGGTGTAGACAGTAAATTACATTAAAATCCATATATACATACTTATTTTCAATTATGCCAGGCCAGGCTTGAAATCAATGTCATATTTTCGATATGTCCCAAATAAAAAAACTACGGATCGGACGTTCCAGGCGGATGAATAATTTTTTTCAATTGCAAACACTAGATACTTCAATTTAATGCTCATATTAGAGAGTCGTGGTCGCCGTATTCTAGTAGGTAGTGTATTGACTTATTAGACGTGAGGCCTTTGTTCAAACCCCAGTTCAGACATCTTCAAAAATACTAAACATGAATAAATATTTCTTCGGCGACTTTCTCTCAGCAGATTTCTGGCAAAAGAAATATTTCGTTTCATAACTTTTTTTTATTTATTTCAGATAATTGTACAATAATAAATATTTTACATAGAATTCATTTGGCCTCTGCGCCTTAAAGGCATTTTAGAGGCAAGTTGGCAACTGTTAAACTTAACGTACAATTATAGTAATAATCTAATATAAAATATTATAAGTATATAATTTTATAAAATTTACTAAACAAAATATTTTACAAATGCGTGTCTATTGAATTATTCAAAAATTCTTTACATAGTCTTTTAAATATTGATATACTCCCGGCAGTTTTTAGTTGTGAAGGTAAATTATTATAAAGATTTCCACCCATATAATCAATTCTTTGTTAAGTTTTTTCTAATCTACACCTTGGGATTCTTAAGTTTGAAGAATTTGTTGTGTAAAAATTTGCTTGGTTTTGAAGAAATGGAATTGTATGATCACCTATGTTGTGGAGACTTTTAAAAATAAACAATAGAACCTGATATATATATATGTAAGCCATTAAGATATTTTCACATATATCTTTATATAGCAACAATGTTGAAAAAGTCCTTCGTAAATTATAAACAATTTTTAAGTCTTTATTTTGACAACGTTGCAAAGATTTTAACAATACATTGATTTTATTCAAAGCATAAATACATACTAAATAATTCAAGTGCGATTCAATTAATGCATTATAAATCATTTTTTTTTTAGATCTTTGTGATAATTTATTTTTAAATTTGTATAAGATACCAATAGCTGGGGTTATTTGTTTCTTAACACTATTAATGTGACAATCCCAAGATAAGTTGTTTTGTAACGTAATTCCTAGGTATTTAACTGAATTTGGCTCATAAATGGGGTTGCCATCAACATATACAAAGAAATTGTTATCTGAATTTAATTTAACTTAATCTTTTCAGAATTTATTAACAATCTATTCAAGCGAGCAAATTCCATTAATAAAGCAGCATCTCTTTCAATTTGTGTTTTCAAAACTAAATCAAAATTAAACGGATAAAACAAGCAAACCCGTTAGATCCAAATTCTTTAGATCATTTAAATAAATTGTAAAAAGTAAAGGGCCTAAACCACTTCCCTGTGAAACACCATATTCAACAGTACCGATAAAACTTTTGAACTGATTAATTTGTACAAACTGTTTCCTGTTGATGAAATAATTTTTAAATAACATAAGTTCACGTCCTTGAACACCATAATATTTTAACTTCTGTAACATTATTTCATGGTCTACAGGATCAAATGCCTTAGAAAAATCAAAGAATATTCCTGCAACTCCACTGAATCCATCATCTAAACCTTTACAAGTATACCTTACCACGTTTAGGACTGCATCTTGAGTACTAACAGCTTTTCTGAAACCAAATTGATATTTGTACAACATAATGTTCCCCTCTAAATATATCAAAAGCCTATCATATAGGATTTTTTCAGAAATTTTATCTATTGTTGAAAGAATAGCAATGCGTCTGTATTTGTCAACAGTGGACGCAGAAACTGTTTTTGGAATGGGTACTATTTTGTGAATTTTTAAATTTTTTTCATTTTGTTGGAGATGTCTGACCTAGAATTTGATATGTCAACACAAGCTCATCACCCTTATGAAACCTGTGGATAGCAATGTTCGCTGCTGAATGTTGCAAGTAATTTCATTAACCGATAGTATTGCTATCATGACTACTACTCCCTCCCTTTCCTTTATAACTACAGTTAGAAAAACAGTTAGAAAAATTGACCTGTTTTGAACAACCATTGCCCATAACGTCCCATTGTGCATCTTTAGCATGATGAATTTCAAATGCTTGCATTTAATCATTGAAACTTAAAGCAACTCCAAATCAATAGGATTTAGTTTTTCATTCATTTATTTGTTCATTTAGTTGTTACTGCCAAAGAGGAAAATGAATACAAAGAAGTGAGTAAAAACCATAGGATTTTAAACACCAATGCCAACTGACGAGAACAGCTATTTTTTTCATTTGTGCTGCTTTTGGCCATTATAAATGAAACGAGATGGAGCCGCAAATAAGTTGGCAAAAAAAAAAAACAAGAGAAAGAAAAAGAAACACTCTGTAATAAATTTTAAAACTGTTGCCGCGGGAACACAACCAATAGAAGAAATCAGAAAAAAAAATTGTAGTAAAAATACTTGAAACTATTTACGAAGCGTGGATAAGAGGCTGATGCTGAAACAGAGGCTACAGTTGCACAGTTGCACTTGCAGCGGAAGCTAAACTCCGTGTTAATTTATCATTTTTGCTGATGTTGGAAAGCATTTTAAGCAGTTTTTTCATTCATTCATTCATTCATTCTACTTTTGCTGCTCTTCTGCTGTTTTTATTTATTCAAGTAAATGAGTTTGTATGTGTCTGCGTGTGTGTGTGTATATGTGTGTAAGTGTAAATAAGTTTTTCTATTTTAATAGAAATGTTGTTGGAGCAGTTGCATTTGGTTGCCGTTTTTTGTAAAGGATTTTCGGTTGAAAAAAAAAGCGGAAAAGAAAAATTTATCCCAACAACAGCAACAAGAACAACAACAACAACAAAAATTTAAAACTACAATTTATGATTATGATGATTATTATTTTATTGTGGTGAATATTGTGTTGGTATTGCTGCTGTTGCAGCTTTTACTCTGAGGTTTTTATGGTATTGGTTAGCTATGCTGGCTGGCTGGCTGGCTGGCTGGCATAAGTAATGCCAATACGAGTAGCACCCATTCTCTATTAAAAAAAAGCTTAATAAGACCAAACTGCACCACTTCCCTGCTCCCTGCTCTTATACAATCCCAGCTAAAGTTGTAGTATTTTCAGTTGCAACAGCAAAAATATAAATTTTTTCCCCTTTTAATCCTTTCGCATTTACTATGTACGGTTCGCGTGTGTGTGTATTTAATGCGAGTGCAATAGTGTTTCATTATGATTTAAAATCTCTTTATCTGAATCTCTAAAGGATTAAAATGTTAAACTGTGTAGGTTTTTTCGGGTTTTTGGTGTTACGTTATGTATGTTAAACAATTCCATACTTTTTTTCATTTTTATTATGCCTCAGTGTAGACTACTTAATGAAGAATCCATGATGGTTTATGGTACTGGTAGTATTTTAATAGCAAAACGTATGCCCTAAATAGTATATTAAATGAAAAATGCGCTTAAAATGTTGTTTAAACAGATAATTCGCAAATAATAAGCACCGAAAACAGAGAGAAGTAGAAATTTTTTAAATTTTTTATTTTAACGTAAAATTTTTAATGAATATTTCCAAATTTCGGCATACTTAGTAGAACTATATATCAACAGAGCTATTTTCAATAGAAAAAATACAACATTCCGTGGGGGACTAAAGAAAGAACAATACATCTGCTTTCCGCATATGTATCAGAGATCAGCAATGAAACGATTTTTCGCTACTCATAAGTACTCATGATGTTTTGAATATAAGTGAGTCAACAATATTGAAATTTAACTATGTACTCTGATGCATTCATACTCACTACAACGTTAATTTATAAGTACAGGTTGCAATGAGCATGCATACAACGTTGACATCAAACTCATACCATTCCAAATAGGTTTGATTCATAAGCGTACTCATTTAGGTTACTAACTTTAGAAAAATACTCTTATAATACTTATAAATGATTCAAGTGACTCGATTTATTCATCAAAATTTACAGTCTTAGTTGTTGTTGCATTTACAAAAAAAATAAAACGGACACATAACGGACATAAAGGAAAGAGCAGCAAGAAGAGTAAATTCACAACCATTTAGTAAGTATTTTAGTGTTCGTACACGATTCATACTTATTATGTGCTTCGTGTATATGTTGAGTTATGAACAGTCGTAATCAACAACATCATACGTGTTGTTAAGTATGAATATATGATGAGTACTTTAAACTTTGAATATGATTAGAGGTTCCATGATATTAAAATAAGTATGCATGCGTATAAATATTGTTACATAAATCGAAACGACCTAATATCGTTTAACAATAAAAACGATAAACAAAAGCTACCAGCTACGCCAACACAATACACACAACACAAATACACACTAACACTAACAATACAATGAACGTGTTGATTATCTAAAGCTGCACACTAACATATGTACAACGAACCTGGTTGCGCCTAGTACTAACGGCAACATAAGCAAGGTACACAAGGTACAAGGACAGAGTTTTTGAAAAAATGTTCATGGCAATTTTATCTACTCTGAGAGTTTTTGCCTGGGGTTTCAACCGAGCCCTCACGTCTAATAAGCCAACACACTACCTACTTGGAGGTCGCCGTAGTATACTAGATAGTATGTTGGCTTATTAAACTTAAAGCCACGGTTCGAGCCCAAAGCCAGACATCAAAACAAAATACTAAAAGTATTTCTTCGGCGACTTCCTCTCAGCAGATTTCTGGCAAAAACTCTGAGAGTAAATAGAAGGTTGCCATGAAAAGTTTCTCAAAAATCTGTCGTTCGAAATCGACTTTAAACTGTAGGCCCCACCACTCATGTATAAAATTAACACACACAACAATAAGTGGTGTGAGAAAACTAGGTCGTAATCCTGACTGAAGGGTTGTAATGAGCAATTATGTTATGTATGTATGTATTACCTACTAGACTACGACCACTTCTTGACCACAAATTTACGAATATGCAAGCCAAGCTAACATTGTTCCAGGACGTTGCTATGAAAGGGTAGGCTTTTTTAATTTCAATCTGCAAATTATCTGACTCTAATGAAGGCGTCAAAACAAAATATCCATGGTGTACAAGCATCCACAAATGGGTGCGGGACTTAGGCCCGAATTGTAGTCGAATACTTAATAGTATTAGTATCTGATCCATCATGAAGTCTGGAGTTGGATATGGAACCCTGAAAAGGGTGTACTAGACCAACCAAAATAAAAGTCGCAGAGAACAACTTTCACAAACATGAGAAGTAGAGTTTCGAGCAGCATTGGATCCGAATTGAATGTCACGCACAGACCGTATGAAATAGAGAAGGAACGCATTACAGTGAAGCAGTTACCGGAGACTAAAATAGAAAAATGCTTCGTGTATAAACCATAACAAAATTACAATAATGTAAGGTGAAATAATTACTAAACAATACGCAGCATTGTCTTGTCTCTTAGAGACCTATCTCGTACAACGAAACTTACAATCCACAAGTCGTTCATCTTCCTCGTGCTTCTTTGCCGCATTGAAACAAGGTCACTGTTAAGCACCGATGCAGCAGTCTTAAGAGTATCGAGACAAAAGTCCTGCTTAAGATCTTCGGTACAGTGAGAGATGGTGTTGATTTAAGCACACAACATAAGTGGTGTGAGATGCTATGTATATCGTAATCCTGACTGAAGATTTATAATGATCAATTGTGTATGTATGTATGTATGTATGTATTAGCAGAAGTCGTCGTAGGAGACGATTTTGTCTACGTTGGAAGGATCAAATTGAATAAGCCGTGTTATCGACAGCGAAGATGCGCAAGATGCAGAGGCGCCTGGAAGGATGTATTAAAGCAGTCTGAAATCCAACAAACGGGTCGTTACAGCCCAAATTAATTGCGTTTAATTATATATATATAAGTTCCTGCTGTTCTTATAAGGAGCATAGGGCCTTAACGATTTCGTTCCATTCATGTTTATCTGCTGCTACGATCTTCAGCTCGTTCCACGTTTTGTTGACTTTGGCTGCTTCGATATCTAATTGTCGACGCCAGGTGTGACTAGGCCGACCTTTCCTGCGGCTACCTTGTGGATTCCAGTCTATTGAGTTTCTGGTGGTGTCGGTTTGAGGTCTTCGCAAGGCATGCCCAATCCACCTCCATTTCCGTTTCCAGATTTCAACTCCAACTCGTGTTTGTGCGCACTCGACCCATAAGCGTTCATTTGTGATGGTGTTTGGCCCCAAAAATTTTTAGTATGCGACGTAAACAACGGTTGATGAATACTTTTAAGGCATTATTATCGCATTGCTTTGAGTTCCAGGACTCGCATCCGTAAAGCGCCACAGATTTTACGCAACTGTTGAAGATGTTCATTTTGGTGCGCTTTGAGATATGGGGGGGACTTCCATATGTGTTGTAATTGACCGTAAGCTTGCCTGGACTTGTTAATGCGATTTCCAACGTCATCTCTCGAGAGCCTCCGCTTGTTGTTATTATGATGCCTAGGTAACGGAATGATTGGACGTCTTCGATCAGTTGTTGTTGTAGCATGAATTGTCGGGTATTTGTTGTATTGATTCTCATGGTTTTCGTTTTTGGGATCTTAACTTTTAGACCACAAGTTGCTGATTCGGCTTCGATGTTATTAAGCTTTGACTGCATATCGTCGAATCTATGTGAGAGCAAAAAAATGTCTTCTGCGTAATCTAAATCTTCGAAGCGGACGTTTAGTCGCTAAGTGATGCCTCTTGGTGTTGCTGTGACCTTTTCCATGATGCTGTCGATTACTACATTGAAGAGCCGTGCACTCACTTTGACGTCTATTGGGCAGCTGATTGTGTCCTCGTGTAGGATGCGTCACTTAGCATTTTCGTACAGTGCTTTAATTAATGTAATAAGCTTTTCTGGTATTCCCTTACAACGAAGTGTGTTCCATATTGCAGCGTGGTGAATCGAGTCGAATGCCTTCTCAAAGTCAATGAATGTTAGATACAGCAAGGAGCGCCATTCGACTGATTGTTCCGTTATTATTCTAAGGCTATTAATATGGTCGATACCAGACTTGCTTGCGCGGAAGCCTGCCTGCTCACTCCAAATATCGTTGGACAGTGCGGTTGACAGACGTTTGTTTATTATATTGGCAATGATCTTGTTTACCATGCTCAGAAGAGTAATACCTCTCCAATTCTTGAATTCTGTCAGGTCTCCTTTCTTTGGGATCTTAATTATCATACCCTCTTTTAGGTCGTCACTTAAGTGATTGGTATCCCAGAGATTTGTCTATTATGGGTTGTATGAGTTGAGCACTTATAGCAGGATCCGCCTTTAATAGTTCTGGCGATATGTTGTCGATGGTGCTGATGCTTTGTTGTTTTTAAGTGCTTTAATTGCAGTCTCAATTTCACTTGTATTGGGCTTATTTATCGATATGTTATGTCTTTCAATGTGTTGGGGGTAAAGGCATGTTGGCTGAATAGTCAGCTGAGTAGTGTTTAGTGGGTTTAATTAGGAACCCTCATATTCTCTCTCATTTTAAGCTGTATAATGAAACATTTCAAGTGAATAACTTTCACATCTTATGCCATAATTAACATTCTAAATTCCATTAAACTAATGCACTTTGAAGAAAACTTTTAATTAATTTCGTTTTTATTTTAATTTTAATTGAATTAAAATTCTTCGTTATTTTTTTGAGAAAACGAAAGTATGAGAGGAATACCACACATTCATCATAAAAACGAGAGTACACTTCACATTGTTGAAGGCAGAGAAAAAAAAAACAAGGAAAAAGAATGTTAAAGTGAAAGCATATTCTAATTGTAAAGTTTTCCTAATTTTTTTTCTTTTTTCTTTTTTCTGTGTTCTTAGAATGGACCGAGACGACAGGAAAATAAAATGTTGATTAAAAAATGCATAATTAAACGACCAAAGAAATGCTAAACTCTACATAGCCATAGCCATAGCATAGTATAGAGTACATATATTTGTTGTTAGTGTTGTTAAATAAAAAATTCAAAATTTATAAGAAACAGAAAAATAACATTTAATACCGTATAGTTAAGGAAAAAAAAGAAAAAAAATTTTTACGTTTTTTTTCAGTTCCTTAGTCCATGAATTTTTTATACGATTTTTTTTTTGGGACTCTCACGTTTAAGCAAATAATGCCATAAAACTTGTCTTGACTTTCAAAGGAATACCCAAAATACTACAATAATACAACAACACAACAACAATACAAGATGAAAATGTCTAAGAAAAGTGGCTTAACGTCTAACACCCAAGCAACTTCAAGTCGAAGAAAAATTGTTAAAAAAAAAACAGAAGGAAAAAAAAGATTCTTTATATTCCAGAAAAAAAAAAAAAAATAAAAACGAATGAAACGCAGAAAACTTATTTAAGAAACACGCAGAAAAAAGAGAAGAAAAGAAGTGAAAAAACAAACGTAAAACGTAATATTGAACAAATACAGGAAGAAAAGCAGTGAAAAAAAAGCAGAAAGAAGGAAATAAGTTTAGCCAAACTTGTAAAAACTTATTTTCTTCTTAATCTTATCTCACCTTGCAGCCACTGAGCAAATAATAACTTGTTTGCAAGCAGCATTATATGCACAATGGCTCATTATCAGCAAAATTAAGCAAGTAATACCGGAATTTCAAATAAAATTGTGAACTCTTTTTTTTATTATCTTGGAGAAACCTCACACCTCCAATATAAGTGAAATCGTTGAATGGAACTGAGCTTATGCTCTCAGAAATTGCTTTCTCTGCTAAATTACTTCACGTTAACGACGTCCCTGGTGATATAAATGCTTTGAACGCTGTTATGGTTTACTTTATCATACCATTGCTATGTTTTTGCTCGGGTCCTACAAACTTCTCGAGCTTTTGCTGAAAGCGTTTAGTCTTCCAATATTTATACTCGCTAGAGAGATAGTTTATCAGCGTGGAGCAGTTCAGACGCCTTCTTCACCAACGACATACCACTTGGCAGACACGCAGTAGATTAAATACAGCCCTTCAGTCAGACAATTTATCTTCTCACACCACTTATATTATGTGTATTAATTTTCTACATGAGTGGCGGGATCTACAGTTTAAAGTCCACTCCAAACTTTATGTTTTTGAGAAACTTTTCATGGCAATTTTATTTACTTTCAGGGTGTTTTTGCCAGAAATCCGCTGAGAGGAAGTCGCCGAAGAAATATTTTTTCATATTTCGATACTTTCGAGATGTATGGGCTGGGGTTTCAGACATGGCATCACGTCTAACAAGCCAACACACTACCTACTAGACTAAAAGGCGGCGGTTGTTTGAAATCTTATCATTTCTCCGCTGAATATCACTATTTCTTAGAGCCTTTAGCATGTGAATGTTTCACCGTTAGACCATCTCGTCCCAAGGCTCAAGGGAACCGAAATCATTTCTAATGTCATTGTCTGTATTTCTACTCTCATGATAGCTGCATGGCTAGCAGAAAGCAAGCTAATATCTCCACCAGCGATATGGTCTTCCTTAACAATAATCATGGCCGACTCTATTGCTATGAAAGCGTTACAACATACATACATAATTGGTCATTACAACCCTTCATTCAGGATTACGACCTAGTTTCTCACACCACTTATGTTGTATGTGTTAATTTTACACATGAGCGGCAAGGACCTACAGTTTAAAGTCGATTCTGAAAGACAGATTTTTGAGAAACATTTCATGGCAATTTTTTTACTTCCAGAGTAATTGCCAGAAATCTGGTAAGAGGAAGTCGCCGACGAAATACTTTTTGTATTTGTTTTGATGTCTGGCCGGGGCTCGAACCCTGGCTTTACGTTTAATAAGTCAACACACTACCAACTAGACTACGGCGACTGAAAGCGTTGCAACGGTCCGGTAAATTTACCGCCTGGACTTTAGTTATACCACTGAAAAGTCGCCGTACGTACAGCTTTATTTTGCCTAAAACAATCCGTGAAAAACTGAAGTCCTTTACGAGATTCTCCACTAATTAGTCGAGAGAGAAAAATAAGTTGTTTCATCCTATTTTGTCAGCCTGGTCGTGGGTAAAAATTCCTCTATGTCCAGACAATTGACGTTTTTCCTATCGGTAGATTTTCTGGCCTTTACATCAACAACACAGTCTCTTGGTGTGTTCTGTGCTTACATACATACATACATAATTGGTCGTTACAACCCTTCAGTCAGGATTACGGCCTAGTTTCTCACACCACTTATATTGTGTAAGTTAATTTTTATACATGAGTGGCGGGACCTACAGTTTAAAGTCGACTCCGAACGACAGACTTTTGAGAAACTTTTCATGGTGTTCACGCTGGCCACCCTACGTTTAAGTTTAGATATAAGTTTAGTTTAAGTGTATTAACCACCCCTGTGTTTATATGCAATAATTGTGAATTATAAAGAATTAAACGAAAAGAGATCACTACCCGATCAACCCCCAACCCGAAAGGTACGTTTATGTACAACAAATAAATAATATTTGATTATTTAAACTAATTATCTTTGTTTTATTTTACTCGCATTCTCGCAAAATATTTTATTTTATTCTCTCCCTGCTCACCCCCACATTTGGTCCAATCGAACCGGATTCTCCATTAAATAAAATAAAATATTTGCGAGACTCTATTTGCAGATTTTGTGTCTAAGATCGCCACATTGGGTTTTTATCGTTGGATAAACTACACCCTTAAGCCAAAATTTTCTCCGGTATTTATTAAATAAATTGTTTTAATAATAATATACCCGATCAACCCCCAACCCGAAAGGTACGTTTGTGTACAAAATAAATAATAATTTGATTATTTTAAAACTAATACTTTTGTATTTTCTTTACCCAAACTTCTCGCAAAATATTTTATTTTATTCGCTTCCCCGTTCACCCCAACATTTGGTCATTCGCTACTTCATCGTATCGAATCTTCCCCCCGGGAGGAACCGAGGGCTGGAACTAACCCCGCTAACTCTTCTACCCCACATAGTTTTCCAGAAATCCCTCGGCCTTCTCCTGCACAAAAGCGAAATGATGAGGATAATTATCCATCGACATCCACTACTACCCGTACTTTTCAGAACTTCGCTACCCGACTACAGTCCACCCCGTCTTCAACAGTTCTGTTAGGAACTGCCCGTGTGAATATAGAATTAGATCATGCCATTTTCTCTGCGAGAGCTCTGATAGACCCAGCGTCTCAAGCTACTTTCATCTCTCAGAAGTTGCAACGGAAGCTAGATCATCCGACCTATTCGGCACCTGCTGCTGCTGTTGTGGGCCTTAATGGCGCAGTGGTAGCAAACTCTAGAAAAGTTTGTGTTGTTTCATTACGGTTTCCCATTAATCCAAAGTTTAAATTGACCACGGAGGCGTATGTTGTTGAAGAACTTACTGGTCAATTACCCTCATGCTCGTTAGCGAAGAATGCTGATTTTAAAGCACCCGAACTCCCGTTATCAGATTTTAAATACACCCACATGGATTTGCTATTGGGTGGAGATGTATACTCTCGAATAATGCTTTCTGGAGTTCGTAAAGACCCCAAAAATTCTCTGATCGCCCAACGAACCGTTTTCGGTTGGATTGTGACTGGCAAAATACGTCAGTCAAACTCGTTTCTATATAAATCAAAATTCCCTATGGACTTGAGTCTTGGTTCATCTTATAAAGGTGCATTTGCTCAAAATGTGAGACCTGATTGCTACAGAGCCCCGAGATTAAAACCTAATAGAAGGAAGTTATTGGAGAATGCCCTTCCCTAGACCACACACCGACCATGACTCTGTTTTATTCTCCTCCTAACCCAACTTTACTATTTACCCCATCATGTCGTTGAGTCCCAACACTCATCTTTTTTCTTATGCATCCACTAGATTCCGAATTTTGAAATTGTCAGACGCCAGCACCTCTAAAACTCTGGGTTTACGTTGGAATGCGAACATTGATACAATTGCTTCACTTCGTAAGAAGCTGAATCTTACCAGATCGGAAGCCTTTGTGGGACAGTTTCGGCTATCGTTCTGTCCTGGCTTCAAGAAACCCTCGTGCTATTGGCCAACATTTGCGGCAAATCGAGTATCGTTTATCGTGGACCAGGTAGGCACTGACAATTGGAATCACGTGGAATCTCGACATAAGGTTGATATTCTATAATGACCGTTTTATGCCTCAAAAACCTGTCAAGGAGACTTCGTTGATGCCGATTTGTTGTCATTCCTCATGACAATTTACTCCTAACGATCGGAAATTTGGTTGAATCCAATAGATTTATTTCGTCCCTTATTCGAAGTGCGAGTGTTCGATTCGCCAATGGCGTTCTAACCCGTCTGATTGCGAAGCTCGTGCTGCTCCCTAGTCAAGAGCAAAACTAAACGCCTAGGAGACAAACGCCTCGAAAAAAGCTGGCAACAAGAAGGAACCCACTCACACCAAAGGGAAAAGAAGAGCGCAACCCACAACCAGGCTCTTATTAAAACTATGTTTCCAGTACTAGCATCAGTTCCAGTCTTATATTTACTTTTTATTTTATACCCTAAATTTATTATTAATTAATTGTTAATATTTTATTGAAATGTGAATTTTGATATCTGGCCAGGTGACTTCTCGGTCCTCTTGTTGCAATGTTGCAAGGGGGGCGGGATGTTCACGCTGGCCACCCTACGTTTAAGTTTAGATATAAGTTTAGTTTAAGTGTATTAACCACCCCTGTGTTTATATGCAATAATTGTGAATTATAAAGAATTAAACGAAAAGAGATCACTACCCGATCAACCCCCAACCCGAAAGGTACGTTTATGTACAACAAATAAATAATATTTGATTATTTAAACTAATTATCTTTGTTTTATTTTACTCGCATTCTCGCAAAATATTTTATTTTATTCTCTCCCTGCTCACCCCCACACATGGCAATTTTATTTACTCTCAGAGCTTTTGCCAGAAATCTACTGAGAGAAAGTCGCCGTAGAAATACTTTTTCATATTTTCGTTTTGATGTCTGATATGAAGTTTGAACCGCGACCTTTACATCTAATAACACATTACCAACTAAACTACTTCCTGTGCTTAGAGACAAAAAAACTGGAATTCTTCGAATAATCCGTCATTTCTCAACGAAATAGACACTGTGGCCAGTTTGATCGTGGAAATATTGTTTGATCGTCGTCTGAATATATTGCCATAATGTCCGCGAGTACTTTGACTTCCACCCGGAACACACTACAAGAATTCGAGAATCTATATAAGCTTCTTATATCGTAGTTTTCGCTGTACATACAATAACCGTTTACCCATTCAATTTCGAGTCTGTGTCTTTGTAAAGCAACAGTTAATCTCCTACTTTGGCTAGAAGTTCATCGAGCTCAACATGCTTACATCAATGATTATCTGCACATCCAGAAGTGCTCCGTAGGCAGACAATTTGACATTAAGTAAAGTTCCCTCGTTCGTAAGATCGGCAGACGTCGTTCTTACACCGTCTAGAAACTTGCAGCGTCTATTCAACGAATGGTTCAAATATCTTACCAATACGTGACGAAAGTTTGGTATTTTGTCTACAGGTAAAGTGTGACACATTTCTGAACCTTTGGAGAATATTTTGGAGGAAAACCCTCCAGACCTACTACCGTAGAGGAAAAAATGAGTTTAGTTGCCCTCAGTTTGGGTGTATTGGAATCTGTGGATCTTATATTCTGTGAACAAAAGAAAGTGAAAGTATGGTAATTTGCGTTCAGGTAAAATGTGCCACATTTCGGACTCTTTTCAGAATATTTTGAGTCGAGAGAAACCCTCCAGACCTAATACCGTAGAAGAAAAAATGAGTTTAGTTGCCCTGTCTGGGAGGATGGGATTCTATGGATCTTATATTCTCAGAACAACACCCGAAAAAATTTGCAGGGCACTTTTTGCACTTTTAAAATCTAATTTTTTTATCAAAAATTTATCAGACAACAATCAGAACGAAAAATGTTATTTCATTTCATTAAAAAAAAGTACTAAAAAAATATGCAAATTTTCTTGAACAAAATTTTTAACTGAACAACCCATAGTGCAACCACTAAACAAAAGTAAACAGCAACGCATTGCAAATGCGAACACGAGTATCCAAATAAACATAAGGAAGTTTTTCTTCAAACTACAATAAGAATAAAAAGGACAATAATACCTAAAATAGCAGCAACAACAACAACATCAACAACAATTACAACAATTACAACAAAACAACAATTCAGAGAACACAATGAAAGTTGGATGAAGAAAAGAACTGAAAAAAATTTGAAAAGAATTTTGAAATTTACATTGTAAATAAAGATTAGAAAAACAACAACAGCAACAACAACAACAAAATGCAAATTAAATACAACAATATGAAATAAAAGAAGACGAAGAAGAAGAAGAAGAAAAAACTATAGAACAAGAGTAAAATTTTTTTAACCAACAACAAACACTTTTAAAATTACAACAAAAAAAAAATAAAAAATGAAAAGCAAGGGGGAAAGAACAATTTTATTATGAAAATATTTAAAACATGACAACAATGACAGCGAGATGCTGACGATGATGCTGGCGATGATGAACAAAAAAATTAAACAAAAGACAGCAACAGCAACATTCCATAAAGGGCTGATGAGGATGATGATGAGGATGATTGTGACAGTTTTTGGTGTTCTAATGGCGAGAATGAAAATGTTTTTCCTGTTGAATGTAACAACGAGGTTTCACCACCAACAACTCTGCCAACTTGAAAAGGTGTACGTGCTGTAAGCGAAAATAACTGAATTTATTCCAGAGACCAAGAAAACATGGTTTTTTTTTTAGAAGAGTAATGATGATGTCGGTAGTTGGTGGTAACAGTTCGTGGCACAAGGAACTGTTTCATTAACATTGACGCACAACCATCAATTCATGATGGCAACCAAAGAAGACAGAAGACAAGGAAAAAAACATGATTTTGAATAGCAACGAAACATAATATGCCACCAACGATTATATTCTCTATTATTGCTTAAGAAATAGAATGAAAATAAAAGAAAAAGAAAAAGAAAAAAAATATAAAGGAAATGAAACGTAGGCAATAAAAGCCAGCCAAAGAATGGGCCACGAAGCCTGTACATGAAATCAAAAGTAAATGAATAGACGTCATACATAATAATGACAACGGCAACGACAACGGCAACGGCAATGACAACTAATTTTAAAATTAAAATGAAACAGATTCCTAAGCATCAAATACAATACAACGTCTTCGTTATTTAAAGAACAAAACATTGCCTCAAGAAAATATTTTTTTTCATGAATACAAATCCATTTCATTTCGTTGTTTCTTTTATTATACACCACCCTGTAGCTTAAATCTGTAGGTTATTCAAGTGCCATAAAAAAACTTTAATTTGATAAATTTATTATAATTGTAATATGACAACGACAACAACAACAAAAAGGGCAAAGATTTTAACTCTCTATTGTGTGTGCAGACAAAGGGAAATTATAGTTTCATCAGTGACATCATTACCGAAATAATGACGAGAATAATTGTAGTTTAGCTCGGCAATGATTTGGCTTTTAAAGTGAAACTGAAATTGAAACTGAAACTTATCTTGGCAGAAATTATAATTTCTTGTTTTTGTCTTTTTTCTTGTAGAAGAAAATTAAGCAAGTCATTGTTATTATCATTGGCTTAGATTTCTTAGGAGATTTTTTTTTAATTTTGGGAAGCCGTCTAAGCTTGGGAAGATATTTTGAAAATTCAAAAGTTTAGTCGCGTTTTTATTGCGTAAAAAATCTAATCCTGCTAAATAAGTCTATTGGCTGTTTCAAAGTAATAATCTTATGGAGGAGAATTAGGCATTTAATATTCAATAGATTATCAAAATGAATACCACATATCCGGTAAGAAAATTGTGATATATGGTCTCGACGTCCCTTAATAAATACATATCTGGCTAAGTTATTATAAGCCAAGTTGAGTTTCCGCCTATCATCCGCATCACAGTTTGCGAAAATTTCCGATCCGTATAAAAGAACAGGAATCAAAAACGTTTTAGCCAGTTGCATACGTATGGCAAAATGAGTCGAATCTATAACAGCCCATAAGTTTCGAAGCATACCGTAAACTTTACCAACGATGACATTAATGTGGTTAGACCACGTTAGCCGACCATTAAAGATAACACCCAGATTAGATGCTGATTCAACAAAATCAATTTTATTCCCCCTGATAATAATTTACGGTACATCAAATGCCCTCTTAGTCCTGGAGAGCAATAAACATTTAGATTTAGAGGGATTTATGCAAAGTCCATTACCACCAGACCAGTTGTCAATTTTCCGTAAATCATCGTTGATCGTGTCTATACATAGTCCGATATTATCAATACAAGTGTTCCTATAAAGCTGAACGTCATCAGCGTACATACAGTGGTGGCCACGAATTTAAGACACAACATATGACTGACTTAGTTGTGATAATATTTACAATCATGTAGTATCAAAATTGATATTCTTTATACTTCTATGTACTCTGTAATATTAAGAAAAAGTACCATTATTTTATTTTGTTTCTATTTACATTTTGTTGCTTTTTGATCATATTATTGTAAAAATGTTTATTTGAAATTGGCCACGAATTTAAGACATTTCAGAAATATCTGGTTTTTAAGTGATTTTTTGGTGTTTTTTGAAGCTAAACGTTGAGCAACGAATGTTTAATTTTATTTTATGTTGGAATACATAGAAATATTTAATTATAAATGGTCAGAGGTACTTGGAATACCGATGCCGAGCAAAAACTGGTCCAACAACTAAAATTTGATGGAAAAATAATAATGGAGATATCCAAGCTGCTTAAATGTTCTAGATGCAAGATTTACAGCGCGCTGGAACACATTAAGCAACATGGTACCACCAAAAATGTCAAACAGCAACCTAGAGGACGAAAAACTACACTCTAAAGTAGCTGTTATAACCCTTTCACGACCTCAAGTAAAATAAAAAATAAAATTGCATTGGATTTTGGTATTGATATTTCGTCTAGGGCAATAAGAAGATGTCTAAATAAGAAAAACTTGCGTGGGTGTATTGCACAACGTAAACCACTTGTGTCAAAAAATATCAAATCCCGACTAGCATTTTGTCTTGATCTATATAATATGTAAATAAAAATTCTCAACCCAATATAGGTAGCAAAATATTATCACTTTTTCTTCCTAATATTACTAAAATCTTAAGAAAAATATCATGGACCTAAAATATTTTTGATAAGATGTAAAAATTATCACAAATGTAGAAATAAAATGTCGTGTCTTAAATTCGTGGCCACCACTGTATGTACGCTACAATTATCCAAAACATCAGTTAGGTCGTTAATGCATATACAGAATAAGAGAAGCCCTAATATTGATCCCTAAGGAATACCTCTACCAACGTGTACCGAGTTCGAGATGTTGCCTTTTAGGTAAACTCGTTGTCATCTGTTCACGAGATAGGAACGTATAAGACTACAAGCTGAATTAGAAAAATGGACGAAGGTCTGTAGCTTCCTCAATAATATTTTGTGATCAACCGTATCAAAAGCCTTAGTGTGATCCAAAAGAACTACAAACGCTATGTAATTTTCATCCAGTTTCAACCTAAGGTGATCAACTACCTTGACTAAAGCAGTAGTGCAGCTCCTACCTTTCAGAAATCCCGACTGCTTATCAGATAAGAAATTATTATATTATGAGATAATCTTTCCTTTGATAATCATGGTAATTGCGAACAGCTTTTGATCTCAATATCCACAGCATATAAACTAGTTTTCGAGCCAAAGCATATGGTGTTGATAATATCAATAGTTTGAGTATAATCATAGGAATGAGTCTCAGCCTTGGATTGGCTTTGGTTTTAAAGGTGGCGTGTCACTGTATTCATAGTTTCACGCTTTCACCCAGAGACCTTTCGGTACATTTTGGCTCTTTTTATAAGAAATGAAAAAAGAGAAGAGGAAATTTTCAGCCATTTATTTAATATTCCTGAACTTCGAAAAGGTATTTGGCAGCATGCATCACTGCGCCATATGGAAAGAACTTCATTCAAAAGTATTCATTGAAACTCAGAAAACGAATAATATAAAGAGTCCGCCAAATAACTTTTTTTGAAAATGCTTTAAAAGAAAAACTACTGAATACTTTCTCAAATTTCTTTTTTTATTTAAAAGTACAATCCTTCCGGTTAATAATGGAAAATAATTTCATTCAAATGGCTGTCTCGGCTGGCCATGCAGTAGCGTACACCAGAAGATGCCGATTTTGGCAAAAAAAATCATCTTTTCAGCTGAAGCTCATTTTGATCTTGGCGGGTATGTAAACAAGCAAAATTGTCGCATTTGGGGCATACATTGAAAAGTCGACGCACCCAAAACGAGTCACTGTTTGGTGCGGATTTAGGTCCAGAGGCATAATTGGGCCATTTTTCTTCGAAAATGAGCAAGGAGTCAATGGCGATCGTTATCGGGCCATGTTGAACGAAGTTTTGTTCACAAAAATTGAAGAGGAGGATATTGGCAACATTTGGTTTCAACGGCGCTACGTGTCACACAGTCGAAGCTATATTCGATGTTTTGCGCCCTGTTTTTGAAGATCGCATTATCAGCCGCAGAGCTGATGGACTATTATTAGTGGGGTGCCGTCAAAGATAAATGTTACGCCGACAAGCCAGAGACAATTGACGCTTTAAAGGACAATGTTCGTGAAGCCATTGGTGAAATACAGCCGCACACAATCGATAATGTGCTTAAAAATAGGACCGATCGTGTAGGCTACTGCATGGCCAGCCGAGACAGCCATTTGAATGAAATTATTTTCCATTATTAACCGGAAGGATTGTACTTTTAAAGAAAAAAGAAATTTGCGAAAATATTCAGTAGTTTTTCTTTTAAAACATTTTCAAAAAAAAAAAAAACAAGTTATTTGGCGGACCCTTTACATACGTATGCATGTTGCATACACCATTAGAATGCAACAAACAGTCGGACAACTTAGTTCATGTGAACGACATACGTCTGAAGCCGATAAATTTGTTAACGGATACTTAAAGGTGAATGAAATAAATATTGATTTAAAATTAATATTCTTCGTGTCAAAAAATCAAGCGACAAGCTAACGGCTCCCTCGTAATTCTTCTGTGGAGTAGGAACAGAAGGGAAGAACGGTAAGATAAAGAAATTCAAAGACTCTGCTCAAACCAAACAGGCTTAAAGCAATCAAAACTTTTGCTCGAAAACTACAAAAAAAGAAGACAGACTAACCAGGATTAAACTGGGGTTGGGAACCGATCTGTTGGCACTGTAGACTTACGTACATATATACATACATGGTCATTACAACCCTTCAGTTAGGATTACGACTTAGCTTCCCACGCCACTTATGTTGTGTGTGTTCATTTTATACATGAGTGGCGGGACCTACAATTTAAAGTCGACTCCGAATCACAGCTTTGTGAGAAACTTTTCATGGCTATTTTATTAACACTCAAAACTTTTGTCAAAAATCTACTGAGAGACAGCACATATTTCGTTTTGTTGGAGGCCTCATGTCTAATAAGCCACCACACTATCTACTAGACTAGGGCGACTGTAGGAACTGTAAACTCAGCATACACTTATTCAGAATCGTTTTGTGCTTAATATGTAGATTCTGTGATGATGAGAACGAATTATCAACATACGTTTATGGAAATTATGGGGAAATAATGTCGCCCAGGAAGTAAAGCCAGGATGCATCTCAAGACCAGGCAGAGGTTTATCATTGTTGACGGAAATTTATCAAGGCAATAGGCAATACTGTTTGAGGTTAATACAATGGAGTACTAAGGCAAATGAAAGTTATTTTACATCACGAAAATAAGAAATAGAAAACGTCCATATAATTTGCCATCTGGAATCTAAGCTACTATAGTCCCAAGACTCTAAAGAATTGCTTATGAATTGAATTAATAAAACTACCAGAGTCAATGGTCAACTCAATCATATTTTGTGAGACTCCAGTAATGTTCTGGATGTAAATAAGTAACTGCAAAGAGGAAACATTGAATAACCGAACGTATTTCTGTTTGCACTCTTATACGTACCCTTTCGTATAAGATTACCATTCTTTCTAGTTAAATCTGAAATTGAAGATGGCGACATCCTTGCTCGTGAGTACGTACAGTGACCGCCAAAAGAAACTGTACCTTAAAACAAAATATAACGGGTGATTTTTTAGCTATTATCTTCACTGGTTTAAACAGCTCACGCACGTTTTGTGTTTTGTTTCACTGTCAAACAACTTCAGTTTGGTCATAATTTAACCATGAATCGTCTTACAAACGAACAACGCTGGCAAATCATTGAATTTTATTATCAAAATGCGTGCACTGTTAAGAAAGTTCATCGCGCGCTTCTTCCATTTTATGGTCAGTTTAATCGACCCACTGAAGCGGCTATTCGGGCTATTGTGACTAAATTTCGCACCAAATTTACATTGTTGGACATTAAACCACCAACACGCTTACGTAGAGTGCGAACTGAAGAAAATATCGCAGCTGTATCGGCCAGTGTTAATGATGAGCATCAATTATCGATTCGTCGCCGTTCGCAGCAATTGGGCCTCTGTTACTCAACAACGTGGAAAATTTTGCGGAAGGATTTAGGTGTGAAGCCTTTCAAAATACATGCTGGTGCAAGAATTGAAGCCGAACGATCTACTGGAACGCATAATTTTTGGTGAATGGGCTCGTGGAAAGTTGGCCGAAGATCCACTTCTTTATCGAAAAATTGTGTTCAGCGACGAAGCTCATTTTTGGCTCAATGGATACGTAAATAAGCAGAGTTGTCGCTTTGGAGTAAAGATTAGCCAGAAGTATTGCAAAAGCTACCAATGCATCCAGGAAAGGTCACAGTTTGGTGCGGTTTATGGGCTGGTGGCATCATTGGACCGTACTTCTGCAAATATGCTGCGAATCGTAACGTAACTGTGAATGGTGAGCGCTACCGTGAGATGATATCCAACCTTTTTTGCCCAAAATGCAAGAGCTTGACTTGCATGACATGTGATTTCAACAAGATGGTGCCCATGCCACACAGCACGCCTAACAATGGACTTATTGAGAGGCGAGTTCGGTGAACATTTTATTCCACGTTCTTCGGGACCGGTCAGTTGGCCGCCTAGATCATGCGATTTAACGCTTTAGTCTTCTTTTTTGTGGGGCTATGTTAAAGCTCATGTCTATACAGACAAGCCCGCTTCAATTGACGCATTGGAAGACAACATTGAAGCATTTATTCGTGAGATACCGGCCGAAATATTGGAAAGAGTATGCCAGCGGATGGACCATTTGTCGCGGTCAACATTTGCATGAAATAATCTTCACACATTAAATTATATGGACCGTACTATCGATTCAAATAAAGATTTCATGCATTTTACTGAATTTTGTGTGTTTTTTTTTTGAAAAATTTTCTTATAGCTCTTAAAAAATCACCCATTACATACATAATTGGTCATTACAACCAGTCAGTCAGGATTACGACTTAGTTTCTCACACCACTTATGTTGTGTGTGTTAATTTTATACATGAGTGAAAGTCGACTCTGAAAGAGAGATTTTTGAGAAACTTTTCATGGCAATTTTATTTACTCTCAGGGTTTTTGCCAGTAATCTGCTGAGAGAAAGCCGCTAATGAAATATTTTTTCATATTTTTGTTTTGATGTCTGATCTGCAGCTCGAATCCTGGCTTTACGTCTAATAAGCCAACGCACTACCTACTAAACTACGGCGACTTCAATTATAAATTACCGTTATTTTTATTTTAAAATTGTTTCATTGCCAGTTTTTAAAATTGAAAGGAAAAAACGAATTCGAAATATTGTACAATTTTTTTCGGGCACTCTCCTTAAGTGATAAAGGTTGAGTTTGGTTTGATTGAAGAATAGTGTATAGTTTCTTTTGATGCTTACTGTATATGTGAGCTCGTGATTATATTATTCCTGCTACCACTCTGCGAAGTATTTTTGCGCCTTTGTTTATTCTACCCTGATTATAAACGTCCGGCTGTACCTGTCCACGAAACTGAATACAGCTTCTTATTCCATTACAAAGGTTAGGTTATGTTAGGTTAAACGACATGTGCTTGTCAACAAAGACAAGTATAGTACGCGGAGGTCAAATTGACTCATTGTACAACGCCCTTACAGAGGGAAGGATAATAGAGGAATAAAAAGGAGAGGATGTAGGAAAGGGGAGAATGGGAAGCGGAGGAATTACACAGATAAGATACAACAAAAAGGGCAGAGCGCGACTACACCGATGAAGCCCTAGCGCCTCTGAAGCAGCCTAAGCCACTAGTGAATCTGTGGAGAGCCTTGATGTCGGCTCTCGACACAAACTTCAAACTCTCAAAGAAGGCCCTGCCAAGGTCCTCAATCTCAACCTACCAAGGGCTGGGCAGTTACAGAGGAGGTGTTCGATAGTCTCCAACTCCTCCTCATCGCAACATGCCCTTTAATAGTCCGGCTGGGATCTGTTACAGATCCCTGTCAGCGACCTAATCTCGCAGTGCCCCGTGATAAAATCGACAACCCACCTTAAGCTGAGCTTATCCAAGCCCAGCAGCCAACCTGTTCTCCTATTGTCCACAGCAGGCCATAGACATCTAACTCATACATTGTTGAGGCCGTAGAGGTAACAGACTGGGAGTCAGGACCAACTATCAATTCGCCTCCTTGCCCAGTATTCCGCTATGACCCGGAACCCAGCACAGACGGATACGGTCTAGTCCAAAAGTCCTCAACGACTCCTTGCACTCGCGATTACCAAGGTTTCCTGCCTTAAATTTCTTTCACCAATTAATGGAGATGGCCTTCACGACAGAGCTTATTTGTATCGCAACATTTGCTTTTTTCTGATGGAGAAATTGTAGAACATGGTTTGGCTTCAGAGGGATTTTCTTCCATTCTCAGCTAGTAACCCAGAAATTTCACCATTTTCTTCAACTTAACACAATAATCCGATTGTTCTTTGGAATTGTCTTGATTCAGAGGGTTTAAATCAATCGATCAATTACCCGTGCAATAATAAAAGTTTCCTTAGACAATAAGAGAGAATACACTCGAGCGAAAGCAAATCATAAAATTAGCTTAAGAGCTTGACATTTGCGTGAATAACGTTTGTAAACTTTAAGCCATAAACTATATTTTGTAATCAAAGAACTTTCGATAGCACAGCCATAATTTAATTTAATTTAATTTAATTGCTGCCAAGAAAACTCTTTATTAAGTTACAGTGGGTGCAACATTACATTCATAGCTACTTTGAAATAAATTGTGGCAGGCTTTAATAGAAATTCCTTGGATTTTATTTGATTATTGATGAACTGCTCAAAAATAGTAAACCATCATTACTCACACGATTTTAGTGGCATTTCAAAAACAATTAAAAACTTCTAAGCCATATTGCCACAGACAACAGTGACATTAAGTTACTGTTGCCAAAAAGGATATGCTTCCTTGCTAGCCTAATGAAGGATATGCAATGGAGCGTATAGCTACTTGACGACTTGAAATACGGTTTTCCTTGCAAGAGTCCATGACTCTAGAACGAAAGAGAGAAAATCTCATAAATGCCATTTTCATTGCTGTTAATCATATTAAAATATCCTTAAAATTAACAGCCAAGACATACGTACATACATAAAGTGAGGAAAGGAGACAAAAAGTAGAAATTTATAAGATACAGAGAAAACTTAAATTATTATCACATACATACATCTCGGTATACATTACAGTGAAGGGAAACGGGTATAAAGGACACTAAATGGAAATTTACTGGGAGTCAGAGTTAGGATTAGTTGTAGTGTTTGGGGGTTGGTGTCTGTACTACTGGCATTAAGCATGACTTTGTTTAATTTTATTTTCCTTTTCTTCTTTCTTTTTTTTTTGTTTTTCGTTTTGGTTTGTTTGCATGTGTTTATGGCGAAACAGCCTTCATCTCTATGGATGTCAAATTAGATGCAAAAGTTACCGTCATAAATGAAAAATGACAGGGCCCCGCTATTAAATTTCAACTAAATTAACTTTAAGGCAGACAGACACTCGTTATTTTCGTCTACCCTAGTATTTTTTCTTTTTTCTGTCTTTTTCTTGATCCCATAACTTTCTTATTATACAGTTAGTGTGTGTATGTGTGTGTGTCTGTCTGTCTGTCCATGACTGAATTAATATGGAAATAAACATTTGGCCAAGTGATTTCTGTTCATTTTCTTTTTTTTACATCATTTTCATCTTACACTGTTACCCAGCTCAGCTACTGGCCATTTAAATTCCATTAAGAGTAAATAAATCTTGTGGATAATAAGGCCAACAACAACAACAACAACATGAAGAAAAAGATGATAAAAAAGATAATAAAAAAAGAAAAGAAAAAAAAGCAATTTTAACGCAGATTAGCTTGATAGTATACGGGCCAGAGCTTGAGTTTAAGACTGTGTGTGTGTGTGAGTAAGGATAACAGTTTGGCATGCATGTGAAGCAGAAGAGACAGCAAATATCAAATTAAAGCCTAACATTAGGCGCAATATGCAAAGCAGTTAATGAAATGCTTGAAAAGCTCTCCTTTCTTTTTTCATTTTTTTTCCGCTTTTTACATGGCCACACACCACCTGTCTGTTTACATGATTATAAAATCTTAGTGTGGCCATTTTAATAACAGTTAAAATCAACATAACGGACACAGCCTAACTGTAACGGCTGTTAGTGGCCTTAAGCTAATCTTTAAGGTAAAAAAAGAGAAAAAAGAAGAGACACTAAAAATCTTTCTTAATAGAATTTAATAGAAAAAAATGTGAACAGTCCACTAAACGACGACCACCTGTACGATTTATCTCTTCCACATGCTGCTGCTGCTTTTGTCTCCATATAATCTAGCGCTTGGCTATTTCGAAACCCACAGTGTATTTAAATTTTAAATAAAAAATTTCCATTTTTTTTTCTTTTTCAGGCCCAGACATTTGGGCATCATAAAAGCAAAAAATCTAATAAAACTCACAAAAGTATTCCAAAGAAGAGAAAGAAGAAGAAGAGGGGAAAAGAACGTAAAATTTTATTGTGATAAAATGAAGAATTTCTCATAACTGAGGGTAATAAACAAGCAGGGATAATAAAATTCTACCATAAAGTCATCAAACTTTGATATGGAAATTACGGGGTGGAGGAGGAGAATATTTCATTTTCTTTTATTTCCACTAAAAGAAGTTTTTGATAATGATTTGAAAATGAAAATTAAAATTTAAAACAGATAAAGCTGTTCCTTGCCATTTCGATTAACATTTTAAAATGAACCAAAAAAAAAAGTTCTGTGGTTCCCTTAATCTCCTTGAAAGGAAATCCAATTGCCTTAGTTTCTAAATTTCTTATCGTTGAACGGTTCAAAAGAAGATACGAATCCCAACTACTGGGCGCCTAGAAACTAGATTTGGTTACCCAAACATTCTGACAGAATCTAGAACCTTTGAGAACATTAACATCGCTCTGTGGCTTCTCAAGAAAGCTGCAGACAGCAATTCCACACAGGTTTGTACAGACAAATGGCAAACGGGCGCAAATGGACAAAATGCGGCAACGGGCGCACTCGCGCGGATAATGCCCAACTTGGGAGGTCCGAGACAGGAGAAGAGGCAATTGCTGATGAGAGTGGTTAGATCGATTGCTCTATATGCAGCCCCTATATGGGCCGAGGACATATAGAATAGGAGTTGATGGGGCCTACAGGAGATCTTCCCTACGAGTAATTTCTGCCTTTCGCACAGTATCTACGGATGCAGCCTTGGTGATAGCGGGAATGATGCCGCTACGAATGTTGGTAGAGACAGAGAGGAGAAAATGTTTAATAAGTAGGAGAACGGGACTAGTGCACCCTGACCAAGTGAATGATGATGCAATGAATAGGTGGCAGCACGAGTGGACTTCTTCCACAAAGGGAAGATGGACCTACAGATTAATACCGAATATAGAAGAATGGACTGGAAAGAAGCACCGCCAGGTGAATTTTTACTTTACACAGTTCCTAACGGGCCACGGATGCTATAGGACATACCTCTACAAGTATGGTCATGACGTAGATGAAGCGTGTCCATCATGTCTAGATACAAGTGAAACAGCGGAGCATATATTCTTCACTTGCCCGCGCTACGTATTCCGACGAAATTTCCTGGAGAGGCAGATCGGATCACAGGTGACTCCCGATAACGCGGTTAACCTGATGTTAACATCGCGCGAAAACTGGAACGCGGTATGTTTATTCGCGAAGGAAGTTCTAGTACAACAGAGGATAATAGAGAGAGCAAGAACAGCAGAAATGGATAGCAGCACTCGCTGAATCTTTACCTCCCCCAATGTAATACTTGATTGTGGTGCCGGGGGGCCACTTAATGGAAGTGTGACGAACTAGGTTGGGTTTAGTACGTATGCGTTTAGCAAGCCGAGAGTAAGTCTTGCGGCGAATCGTGCACATTGGTAGGCCGGGCTACCAATGTCTTTCGAAGATTCCCAACCTTTAGCTCGTAAAGCTATAAAAAAAAAATGACAAAGACATTCCTCGAACATTTTGGCATCTTTCGTTGACTCCTCTTTAGTTTCCATTGAAGAGCCCATTGTTTCTTGTCCCCCCGTTTGTTCTTTTTGAATTATTTCTTCTTTGAAAGTTTCTGACTCCTTTTTTGCAGACTCATTCTCGTTCCCTGTCTCCTCTTTGGTTCACTTTCTTCTGCTGCTCGATGAACTTACACTTCGGCTAACACACTTTCCATTACAGGTTGGTTATGGTCTTCACCGTCTGTCAATTCTGCGGCAGATGGCGATCTGGAAGCTTCTGTCTGAGCGCTTTCTTCACTTGTTTGTGGCGTTTCTGGCGGAGTCTTAATAAAAGTGCCTCTCTTCGCTGTTTGAGGTGTGTCAGGCCTGAGAGGTATTTTATCGAAGGCAGCAGGTATAGGTCTTTCAAAATGCCTGCAGGCTTATAAAAGACTTTCGGGTAGAAGCATCAGCTGATTAAATAATGATTGGAAGGAACAATTTCTAACAATTTCAGGGGTATCTGCTCTAAGTTCATGCAATCAACACAGGGTACTTGCTGACTGATTTAATTGGTCATTACTTAAGTTAATATTACCGCCTAGCTTCTCAAACCACCCATGTTCCTTGAGTTAATTTTATTCGTTCTTTTTTAATTTCAGAGTTTTTGCTAGAAGACTACTGAGAGAAATGGATCTTAAGTCTATCAAGGCCTTAAGGATACATTTGGAAGCATAAACCAAGTTTAAATACTTTGTCTTCACATTACGTTCTTACATGTAAAATAAATTGTTATTCCCTTACCTTCTGATATTCCTTTGTATAGATCTCGTTACAGCTGACATATCACAGGCGCCTTTATCGCCCAGTTTACGATTCTCCAAACGGCTGCTGCACGATCTTCCATCCAGTGTGGTATACAACGGACGCCTGGGTATATGAGCCGTGTAAATATTACGTGGTGTTGGTATTTTACTTTTCATCGTACGCGGACTAGGTTCAAAGCCAGAATCTTGATCTCTGGTGTTCTGTTGCATATCACTGCCATCGGCTTCCGAACGTTTCCAAGTGCTGCCGCTTCCGCGTGTTTTAGCGCCACTTTTAACACGTTTCTTAAGACGTCTTTTACGGCCACTGGCATAGTCGTAAGGACTGCCGGTAGATTGTTCGATACGAAAGCGTTTTTCTTGCTCGATTTCTTCTTCATTCGGTTCTAGAACAGGGTGGCCTATAATATCTTCAGATTGCATGGACTCACCTTCAAAGGGTGACATAATATGGGGTTCTGTTAACACTTTGAACACCGTATTGTCACTCATTTCATGCTCTTCTCTTGGAGAGGGAGATTCTTCCACTTCCAAAATGGATTCATCACTCTTCAGTACCTGGAAACTGGCTTTACGTGCTGGTTCTTCGGCTTCTATTTCAATTTCATCTTCAGCCGAATCTGAAGGCAGCAATGTAAACGAGCGCCGTGATTCTTGTTGTCGTTCATTTTGTTCAGGGGAGTCAGAATCTTGCTTTTTTTCATTTTGATTTTCTGCATGTTTGGTTGGCGTTCCCGCTTCCTTGGATATACTGGCTCTTTTTTCTGTTTCACTGGGCTCTTGTTTATGTTCTGTTTTGCTGGTCTCGTCCTCTTTCTGTTTCTGTTCCTGTTTCTTTTGATCTTCACTGTCTTTAGTGTCATGTGCTGAGGTAGCTGTTGTGGTTGCTGGTTGTGTTTCTGGTGGCATGTTCTCTTTGGAAGTTGCATCTGTTGCTTTGGCTTCAACAGTTTCTGTGGTTTCTTCAGTTTTCTGTGGTTCTACGGCTGACTTTGTTTCAGTTTCTTTGCTGGAAGTTTTGGAAATTGTTTCTGTTCCTAGTGGTTGTTCTGGTTTTTGAGCTTCAGTTGTAGAGTCCTCCGTTTGTTTAATTTCCTGTGGAGTAGTTGTATCGTCCTCTGCCTTAGGTTTCACTTCTATAACCGTTTCTATGCTATCTTTCGTACCCATAGTATCGCCCTCTTCCTCTTTGGACTCCTTTGATTTTTCATTATCTTCAGCCTCCTTTTCTTTTTCTGAAGATATCTCCTCGGAAGTCTTGCCATCTTTCGTGGACTCCTCTTTAGTTTCCATTGAAGAACCAGTCGTTTCTAGTTCCCCAGTTTTTTCTTTTTTAATTATTTCTTCTTTGGAAGCTTCTGACTCCTTTTTTGGAGACTCATTTTCATTGCCTGTTTCTTCTTTTGCATCATTTTCTTCTGCTGCTCGATGAACTTGCACTTCGGCTAGCACACTTTCCATTACCGGTTGGTTATGGTCTTCACCGTCTGTCAATTCTGCGGCCGAAAGCGATCTGGAAGCTTCTGTTTGTGCACTTTCTTTACTGGTTTGTGGCGTTTCTGGCGGTGTCCTAATAAAAGTGCCTTCCTTAGCTGTTTGAGGCCTGTCAGGCATGACATCTTGTGTTTCGCCTTTGGAATCTGGCCTTGATTTGCTAGCCTCTGTATGTGTTTCAGGTACATTTGCTTTCTCCTGCTCCTTTTCTTTTACTTCCTGTTCGCCTGTGTTATTATCTTCCATGGATTTCGGAACATTGTTTTGTTCCTTTTCTTGTTCTGCATCGGAAGCCTTGTCTTTATCGTCAGGTTCATGAGCATGGCGCGATTTCTTAGAGGGTGTCGATCTTCTCCGCTGTATAACCCTTTGCTTTTTACGTTTATGATAGCAACAGTTTTCACAGGAATCCTCTGCCTCGCCTTCGTCTTCCCATTCACTAGAACTGGAATACCTTTCCCTAGATTTACGGCGCCTTATTTCAATGTTGCTTTTCGAACGGCAAATATTACCACAGTCGTCTTGAATTTCCAAAGGATCACCACAACTACTGGTGCGTCTTCTTAAAAGATGTCTTTTATGGCGCTGATGATGACGCCGGCAAGTATGGGCATAACGCTGTTCTCTTTTATATGTTTGCTCGGTACAGCTACAATTGGTTTCCTCACCACCCTCCGAATCAGAACGCTTAAGATAGACGACATATTTTTTGGAGTTCGTTAGATCATGGATTTCCTCTTTTTCGGCATATTTTAAGGGTTTAATGACCTCAACAGGAGTATTGGTGAACGGATTGGCGCGCCTAGCTGCCAGGCGTAGTTTGCCAGAAGGAAGACCACCATGAGACTGTAAAAATTTGGCAGTGGATCTGTGGCCTTTTTGTAAAGCACAATCCAAAGGTGTTATCACCAGGCCTTTATTGTTTCTATACACAGCATTAACATCGGCTTTGTAATCTAACAGCAGCTTACACAAGTCCGTATAATCATGATGGGCGGCTATGTGAAGCAGTGAACGACCATCATTGCTGGTGGTATTGACTTGCTTGGGCCTTTGCTCCAGTAACCACTCCACCAATTCTCTTCTACCAGAAGTGGCTGCCTCATGCAGAGGTAGATCACCTTTGGCATTTCGCAGCCAGAGATTTGCGTTGCGCTCTTTCAGTAGCTTGACGGTTTCAAATTGTCCCTTAGCACAACCACAATGGGCGGGTGTGCGACCCTTACGATCTTGGCGATTGGGATCAGCCTCAAAGTCCAGCAAGCGAGAAGTGGCATCTGCATGACCCAAAGTAACAGCATAATGAAGCGCAGTACAACCATTAGAGTCTATAAGATCGGTGGGAGCACCACATAAACTAATCAACGTGTCTATGCACTCAGTGTGGCCGCGTGAGGCAGCACAGTGCAAGGCGGTTAGACCATCTCTGGAAGAAAAAAATTTAAATTTTTTTAATAAAAATTTCCATTTGAAAGGGAACTTTAACAAACTTGTCAGCACTTTCTACACGAGCACCAGCCTTCACCAAGGCTATAACAGCCTTGGCAGAGCCTGCCGAAGCGGCCCATAGTAAAGGCTGGCGACCATCTTTATCCTGCACATCAACACTGCACTGGGGATGAGCCAGTAAGATGCTTAATATCTCCAAAGCCAATTTCGATGAATTATTCGGACTCAGTTTACCCTCATAGCTGGCACCACACATTTGAGCTGCATAATGCAATGGAGAGCCGCCATTTATATCGGGTGTAGCAACATTAGCACCAGCTGCCAAGACTGAACGCAAAGCACCCACCTCACCACATACTAAAAAGGTTAAAGAAAAATTAGAAATTATTTCAGCTATGAAAAGCCAGGTTAAGAGAACTTACCTGTGGCCCAATGTACCACCGAATGACCTTCTTTATCCACCGCATTCACATCGGCTTTGTTCGCTAGCAGCAAATTGACCATGGCCAAGTTGCCCTGAATAACAGCCAAGTGTAGCGGTGTAAAGCCATCTTCGTCAGCAGACTCCAGCAATTCTGGAGCTGCGACGGCAATGCTTGCAGCGGCCACGAGGTCACCGGTATGTGCTGCACAATAATGTAAAGCGTTCTTATTATGACTGTCACGTAGGCGTAAACGTTCTGGCTATAAGAAAAAATAAATACAACAACAATACATATATCATTAAATACTAATTAATAAAGAAGAAGAAGAGTACAAAAAAACAAATAAATTATTCACTGTACATACGTACATATACAATCATTATCTGGTTAATTTGCAATTGCTTTTACACTCATAAACATACATACGTATTGGGTTGCATAAAAAGTATTTCCGGCTTTAATTGGTAAATTTTTTAACAGAAATTTTTTGTATCTAGAAGCACTTTCGCTATTATTAGGTACAATCAATTGATCGTTCAGGAAGAACTTCTCAATACCATCCCAGCAAACCTTCCGGGAGATGTTGATGAAAAATTTTGTCAACTGAATATCGGGTGGCTTTTGAGGGAACATCATTATCTTTAGAGATACTGAAGCAGATGAAGTCGCCGTTGCCTAGCAGGCAGTGCGTTGGCTTATTAGATGTGAGACCTCAAACCCCAGGTCAGACATCTGCAGCACGTACAGTGTTTTCGTGAAAGTGTGCCTGAGAATTTGTCAACATCAACTCGCAATCGTTCTCAAGTATTGAACATTTCACGCATCAGTTTACGTCGAATTTTGTATCTCGATATGATGCCTTACAAAGTTCAATTGGTTCAAGAATTGAAGCTGATTCGGTTTCCCTTCGCAAGATGAGCCAATGAGAAACAGCGCGATTCTGCAAAAAAAAAAAAAATATTCCTTTCTGATGAAGCTCATTTTCATCTTGGTGGCTATGGCAGTAAGAAAAACTACCATGTTTGGGGTTTAGAAAACCCACACGTGGTCTTACAGAAGCCAATGCAGCCATTACGAGTGACTGTTTTGTGAGGCTTGTGCAGCGGAGGCAGCATTGGCCAATATTTCTTTGAAAATAAGGACGGCGCAACAATTAAATGCAATGGAGACACTTATCGCACCATGACAATCGATTTTTTTGTACCCGCTCTTCATGGTATTGATATGAACAATGTTTGCTTTCAACAGAATTGTACAACTTGCCGCACATCTCATGCCACAATCGATTTATTGCCTCAAACGTTTGATGGCCGTTTCATTAGCCGTAATGCCGATGTCAATTGGCCGCCAAGAGGCTGCAATTTGACAGTGTTGGACTATTTTCTGTTGCATGCAGTTAAAGCAAAGTGTTATACCGACAAACTAAAAACAATTGAGCATTTGAAAGCCAACAATCGTGATGCCATTGCCGAGTTACGATACCATAGACTCGAAAAAGTACACGAGAATTGGTCCGATTGAATAAGGTACTGTGAGACAAGCCGCGGCAGCCATATGAATGAAATGATATTTCATTTCTAACCGGAACAATTATACTTCAGAACAAAAAAAAAAAGAAATTTGGAACAATTTTAGATCGTTTATTACTTATTAACCTTTAAATTTCCCACCCTATATACATGATTGCTTAAACTAAACGATTTGAAAATTCTGGTAGATGTCAATAAAAGCGATTTCAATTGATTAGCGTACCGTCTAATTATACATTCCCATCTTATTTTGCTTGCATACGAAATAAAAGTTGAAGAGGGACTTAGTTAATTGGTCATTACAACCCTTTAGTCTAGACTCCAAGCTAGCTTCTCACATCACTCATGTTGGGTACGTTCATTTTATCCATGTGTGTATAAAGTCAACTTCGAACGAGTTTTTGTCTGAAGACTGTTGACCGGAAGTAGCCGTTCAAGATGTCTAAGCAAGGTTTAAATCACGGGCTCATAAGCCAACACACTACCTACTAGACAATATCAACTTCATCCATCCGACGACTTGAAGTGGTGAGGCCTACAGTTTTAAGTTAACTCTGAACTGTCAACATTCCGACATGAACTTCTCTTTTATACTTCTATGCTCTTGCGTAGTCAAATATCATGCCTGCATTCGCAACCACTTGTTTTGCTAAAACGTCTGATGCACATGAAGCCTGGACTAGATTGGTTCTGGAGCAGTTGCTTTGGTGTACGATCCATATGTTGGTTGCAGGATAGGAAAATGTTGTTGTAGCTATACTTTGACACAATCTTAAGAGCCATTCTCAATGCTTTGTAATAATAAGACAGTTTGCCGCCCAGTACTTAACTGTGACGTTGAATATGGAGTCTCTGCTATCGTGATATTTAGAAACTGTTCTCATGCCTTCAAATTCAATTTAGATTTCTTCAATATTGAACTGCATACGAGGTATGTGCGGCAACGAGCGATCATTAAAAACTTTAAAGATGTTTTGAATTAAGTGGACAGTTTGAGAAGCCAACTGTTTTTTCTTGTTAACGTTTTATGGCATACAATTTATGAAAATGTCCTGTCCTGGTAGTTATTGTGGAGATTGGAGTTTTTCGTAATTTATTATAAATTTTTAATTCATCATCATTTTATTGGACAAACAAAAACAAAACAAACAAACAAAGTATAAGTAGA
The DNA here is from genome assembly GCA_936449025.2 of Sarcophaga subvicina. NCBI lineage: Eukaryota > Metazoa > Arthropoda > Insecta > Diptera > Sarcophagidae > Sarcophaga > Sarcophaga subvicina. The sequence continues at coordinate 88,558,473 of OW388081.2, read as the reverse complement.
TTTGTGACGATAACAACAACAAATAATTTTTCAAATATTTGCTCAAGAAAAACAAACCACATTTCCTTAATAAATTACAGAAATTATACAACAATTTTGCATTTAAAAGGTAAAACTTTATTTCTATTTTGACAGGCTTTGGTGTTCTGAGGTATTGACATGCTATTCCAACGAGGAGCTATGTGTTTCCAAGTAAATTTTATTTAAAGAAAACTACCGCATCTTGCTGTCCTATGCTATTATAAGCTGTTAATGTCATTATCATTATATGTGGCATGTAATAATAACCGCAAATAGTTTTTATATAAACCAATATAAAAAATGGATGGCACATTAATGGTATAAACGTTCTCTTAATTTTAATAATTATAAATTTAAATATTTTAATAAATTTAACTAAAATACAAACAAAAAGAGAACAAAAAACCCACACACATACACACAGAGAGAGAGAGAAAAAACGTTGCATTAATTACAATCATAATATTGTTGTTGCTATTATTATTTAATAATACGAGTAGTAATAATAATAATTATATACTTATGTATACTTTATGCATATGCATTTACGTATATACATACACATGTATGTGTATATGTACGGTTTTTAAGCATGCGTTAGTAATTAAATTTATTTATATGTACTTGTGACTCATTTACATACAAATATTGTGTATAAAATTTAATATTTATTTACTTATACTGTGGCAACAATAATTTTTTACTAACGGGTGATTTTTTTTAGCTATTATCGTTTTTGGCAAATCTGGTTTAAACAGCTCACGCACGTTTCGTGTTTTGTTTCACTGCCAAACATCTTCAGTTTGGTCTATAATTTAATCATGAATCGCCGTACAAACGAACAACGCTTGCAAATCATTGAATTTTGTTATTAAAATGTGGGCTCTGTTAAGAAAGTTCATCGCGCGCTTCTTCCATTTTATGGTCAGTTTAATCGACCACTGAAGCGGCCATTCGGGCTATTGTGACTAAATTTCGCACCAAATTTACATTGTTGGACATTAAACCACCAACACACTTACGTACAGTGCGAACTGAAGAAAATATCGCAGCTATATCGGCCAGTGTTAATGATGACCATCAATTATCGATTCGTCGCCGTTCCCAGCAATTGGGCCTCTGTTACTCAACAACGTGGAAAACGTGCGGAAGGATTTAGGTGTGAAGCCTTTCAAAATACAGCTGGTGCAAGAATTGAAGCCGAACGGCCTACCGCAACGCAGAATTTTTGGTGAATGGGCTCTTGGAAAGTTGGCCGACGATCCACTTCTTTATCGAAAAATTGTGTTCAGCGACAAAGCTTATTTTTGGCTCAATGGATACGTAAATAAGCAGAATTGTCGATTTTGGAGTGAAGATCAGTCAGAAGCATTGCAAAAGCTACCAATGCATCCGGAAAAAGTTACAGTTTGGTGCGGCTTATGGGCTGGTGGCATCATTGGACCGTACTTCTTCAAAGATGCTGCGAATCGTAACGTAACTGTGAATGGTGAGCGCTACCGTGAGATGATATTCAACTTTTTTTTGCCCAAAATGCAATAGCTTGACCTGCATGACATGGGGTTTCAACAAGACGGTGCCACATACCACACAGCACGCGTAACAATGGACTTATTGAGAGGCGAGTTCGGGGAACATTTTATTTCACGTTCGGGACCGGTCAATTGGGCGCCTAGATCGTGCGATTTAATGCCTTTAGACTATTTTCTGTGGGGCTATGTTAAAGCTCATGTCTATACAGACAACCCCGCTTCAATTGACGCATTGGAAAACAAGATTGAAGCATTTATTCGACAGATACCAGCCGAAATGTTGGAAAGAGTATGCCAAAATTTTACTAAGCGGATGGACCATTTGAGGCGCAGTCGCGGTCAACATTTGCATGAAACAATCTTCAAACATTAAATTATATGGACCGTACTATCGATTCAAATAAAGATTTCATGCATTTTTCTGAATTTTATGTGTTTTTTTTTTTGAAAAATGTTCCTATAGCTCTTAAAAAAATCACCCATTATAAGTGAGTATGGTTATGTGTAGGTGTTTGTCTCTTTTTGTGTCTGTGTTTTAAATAATAGCAGTTTAGGTTTTTTGTTCGTTTTTTTTTTTTTTTTTTGTAATTCTTTAATTATAAATAATTTTTTGGTTTTTTTTCTTGTGTTCTTTTGTGGATTTTGTTTGTGTTTTTTTAGAAATCAGATTCATGTCATTGAAAATTAATTAAAACTCAATATCTAATTATAATTATTATCGAGTGGATACAATATGTGTGTGCATTTGAAAGTTGCTCCTTTAATCCATTGCGGTGTGGCAAGGAAAATTATGGCAACAGAAAATGAGGACTTTAAAGCGACTTCTTTTGATGGGTACAGTCTTCGTACTGAAGAGGATGTATGGGAACAAATGTTACATGTATATTGAATCGAAAATATATCGGTCTTACGGAAAAGAGTCACTTCTAAGAAGTTTTTTGCTTGTCGATAGAGAAACAAACTCAAAGTTTCAAGAGTAGCACATACTTTCCAAGGTTACTGAAGTGCTGCTTCTTTAAATACATACCTACCTTAGCAAGCTTGATAATGGTCTTATAACATCAAATTTCTTTAAATAGTGGAATTAGTGAATGTGTAAAATAGAAGCTATATGGCGTTGGTTCATACCAATATTCAGGTTACTATAATCTAATAGGCGGGAGTTGCCGTAGTCTAGTAGATAGTGTGTTGCCACGGTTCAAACATCTCGAATAAGAGAAAATCTGTCGTTCGGAGTCGTCTTTAAATTGTAGGTCATTTATGTACATACATACATACATACATACGTAATTGGTCATTACAACCCTTCAGTCAGGATTACGGCCTAGTTTCTCAAACCACTTATGTTGTGTGTGTTAATTTTATAGACAATTGGTGGGACCTACAGTTTAAAGTCGACTACGAACGACAGATTTTTGAGAAATTTTTTCATGGCAATTTTATTTACTTTCAGAGAGGTTTTGCCAGAAATCTGAGAGGAAGTCGCCGAAGGAATACTTTTTTTTGTATTTTATTTTGATGTCTGGCCTGGGGCTCGAACCCTGGCTTTTCGTCTAATAAGCCAACACACTACCTACTAGACCACGGCGACTTATGTATGTACATACATATGTACAAAACTAACACATAACATAAGGGATGTGAGAATCTAGGTCGTAATCCAGACTTCAATGACCAATTATGTTATATACTATGACAGCCAGATATCTTTAAAGCGATTATGGACTTTAAGTCGCCGTGGTCTAGTAGGTAGTGTGTTGGCTTATTAGACGAAAAGCCAGGGTTCGAGCCCCAGGCCAGACATCAAAATAAAATACAAAAAGTATTTCTTCGGCGTCTTCCTCTCAGCAGATTTCTGGCAAAAACTCTGAGAGTAAATAAAATTGCCATGAAAAGTTTCTCAAAATCTGTCGTTCGGAATCGACGTTAAACTGTAGGTCCCGCCTATCATGTATAAAAGTAACGCACACAACATGAGTGGTGTGAGAAGCTAAGCCGTAATCCTGACTGAAGGGTTGTAATGGCCAATTATGTATGTATGATTATGGACTTTATTTTCACTTGGCATTATCAGTGGTCTCTTAAAAACACTGTGTTTCTAAGTTTGTTCTTAATGTGTTAACCGGTTAACCTGTTAAGTCCAACTATCATACATGCATACATTCATACATACATACATAATTGGGCATTACAACCTTTTAGTCAGTAGTACAGCCTAGTTTCTCACACCACTTATGTTGTGTGTGTTAATTTTTATACATGAGTGGGGGGAACTACAGTTTAAAGTCGACTCTGAATCATAGATTTTTGAGAAACTTTTCAAAGCTTTCGCCAGAAATCTGCTGCGAGGCAGTCACCGAAGAAATATTTTTTCATATTTCCTTTAGTTGGTGGTGTCTGAACTGGGGTTTGAAATAAGGCCTCACATCTAATAAGCCAATACACTACCTATTAAACTACAGCTACATCGGTGGCGCCACACATGGATAAAATAAACGTACATAACGAAGTCCAACTATCATTAATATTAGTTAGAAATATTAGTTGCAGTACGCACATATCTGATGCGTATTTTATATAACCGATTCAGTCAATGTATTTCAGGTTCCTACAGATCTTAACATAAACAAATCTTCTGAGCCATATAATGTTCGAACACTTTGCTGTTCGCTGGTCCACTAACTAATATTTTATTTAGCACTTACTGTTCCAGTAGTTCTCCTTTTTACAAGAAGGTTGCCAGTGTCATGTTTATCCTAAAAATGGTGTACTCTTCCTCTCAATATTTTTCACATTTATCAAACGTATGGAACGTAATGTTAGCAGCCACCTTATGGAGTATCTACTGTCTGACAAGCTGATCAGTAATTAGTTACGTTTCTTACAACAGGTTATGACTCCAGATATTTCCAATGCATTTGACAGAGTGTACGGTGAATTTTTATCCAAATTTTTTGCTTTGGAGGTGGTGAAGCTTTCTCAGACTAGAACAAATAAGTATTCCATCAGAGGAGTTTATGACTAGTTCATGGGTACCATACGATTTTATTCGGTCTGCAGCTGTACTGTCTGTGTAAGACAGTTTTCCTGCGGATATTTCTCCAGTAACTTATAATATAAACACCGGATACAATGCACTATTAAGTCGTTGTAGTCTAGTAGGTAGTGTGTGGCCTTATTGGATGTTAGGCCACGTTTCAAAAACCTGGTCAAACATCAAATTCTGGCAAGAACTCAAAAGTGTGCTGTGTGGTACTCTCGCTTTATAAATTAAAAAAAAAAATTAAAATAAATTTTTGTTTTTATTTTTAAAATGTTTAAATAAAGTAACAATTTTTTGTTGTTATTGTCTCCGCATTATTTTGTTGTAATAAATATTATCAAATGTCATAGTTTTTGAAAAAAAAAATTATTATTCGATGCAGGAATATCGAAAAATTCCCAATCGGTGACAGTGATTGATGTAATTACTGGGCATATGTATGCACGTATTGAACAAATATATGGCAAATGAAAATCAATCAATTTTGTATTAAACAAATGAACGATCGAGAGACAAACTGTCTCCAAAATGGTTAATTGCTTATAATAATTTGTAAAACCTGGACAAATTAAAAACCATAAAATTAAATGTAAATGCGATGAAAAAAACAAAAACAAAAAAACTAAACGAAATGAAATGAAATGAAAAATGTTTAACTGCAAAGAGTCTTTTACATACAGAAGAGACATGCACTTTCAAGCAATTAAACATTAAAAATTAAAAAAAACAGAAATAATTTGAATACAATTTATATAAACTAATTAAAACGTCATTTACATTTGCTATAAGTTCAAAGTGTATTTCAATATTGCAAAATAAATAATAATTATTTGTAAACAACAACAACAACATAAACTATTACAACAATTAAAAGAATAATATAACCTTTGGCATACAAAAAAAAACAGAGAAACCGAATGTATTTTTTAAAATGATTGAAAATTATCACCTCCCCTGCTCTAGTAATTTCAATGAAAAATAAAAAAATTAAAAAAATTAAAGAGAGAGAAAAAATAATTGAAAACAAAAATATTAAATTTATTTAAAATAAATTAACATTTCCTATAAAAGTTAATAATAATAAGCAAATAATTAATATCAACGTTTAATTTTTGGTTTCATTTTTAATAAAATTTTTTTGTTTTTTCTGTTCTGTGTTATGTTTACTAATGAAATATTTATGTTTCGTGTAAAAACAGATTTACATATAAAATTAATATCCTTATCAACCAATAACAGCATCACACGCTGCTATCACTAGCAGCCCCACAATTCAGATTCAACTGCAGATTGGTTAGGAGGTCAGCAAACACAACATTTGCTTGGCAGCGTCTGATTTGAAGTACCAGAAAACGTTGATTTCTCTGCCATATTTGCTTGACACAATACATGTAAACTTAACAAACAATGGTTAACATATTTACATTGAGGGCTGACAGACATACATACATAATTCGTCATTACAACAACTGTTTAGCCAGGACAGCAACCTAGTTTCTCACACTACTTATGTTGTGTGTGTCCATTCGTCTCATAAGTTGCGGGACCTTGAGTTTAAACCCGACTCCGAATGACAGGTTTTTGAGAAACTTTTCATGTCCATTCTATTTATCTCAGAGTTTTTCCTAGAAATCTGATGAGAAGTCGCCGAAGAAATATTCAAAATTCCGTTGTATTACACACTACCTACCAGACTACGGCGACCATAAAGACTGACAGAATCACTTCTAAAATTAAAAATACTTTCCAACGAGCATTTTTTAATCGTTTTTACCATAATGCTTGTCTAAGTCTGATAAGCAGTATGTTGGCCTATTGCACAAGGGTTTGGGAGTTCAAACCTCAGCTCCAATAAATTGAAAAATATAAACACGAAAAACAAACAGTCTTGGTAATCTTATAGCTGAAGCACTAAAGTAAACTAACTGTCGTAAAAAACCTAAAACGTTGGGAATCGACGTTAAACTGTAGACCACTCGTGAATAAAATTCGGGTGGTATGAGAAACTTGGTCATAATCCTGTATGTATCATAATAACTGTCTGAAAAATGTTTTTCTTGATTAAACTGGTACTAGTACTCCAACGTAGAATTTCCCAGGGTTGCTGAGACAGTTAAGTCCAACAGAGTCTTTTGCTATTCTAGGGGACAGATCCCCTTTGCTTGCGCTGTACCGATGCACATCATCTCAATATTTGCAATTCATTCTAAGCTGCTTACAAATTCATTTTGACTGCCTGAACAATGGCCTCATATGACACAATTAGCCTCACCATTATTGTATGTATATGTCTAGGGCATAATTCTTTGGTTGCCCTTAAAAATAATTTCCTGCAAGCGTTCCGCTTATATTCCTCCTTCGTCCTCTTTAAAAGGCTTTCTTTAGCAGCCTTTCTTTAGAAACTCAGTTATGAAGTAAGTTACAGAAATAATTAATTGGTCACTATCACCCTTTAGTCAGGACTACAACGTAGCTCCTCCCACTACTCATGAGAGGCGGTGCCTAGTATAAAGTACACAGATTTTTTGAAAACTTTTCATGGCAATTTTATTTACTTGTTCAGTTTTTCTCTAAACACAGCTGAGAGGAAGAGGAGGAAGTCGCCATAGTATAGCAGGTAGTGTGTAAGCTTATTAGAGGTGAGGCCCTGGTTTAATCTCTAGCTCAGACATCTCGAGCTACTGTGTTACACCACAGTATCACTTTAAATCAAGCATATCCCTTATGGTAGAGCTGCCATAAACATGTTGCAACCAAACTAACAAAGCCACAGTCAACAACACTTCATTACAATAAAAGCAATTGAAATTTGAATTGCATTTACAACAACAACTGAAATTGATTTCAAAGCAACGATTATTTGTTAATAAAAACAATACAAATCTGTTGTACATATTCAACTACTGACGTTATTGTTTCACACTGTCATAATACAGAAAAATAAATTCAAACTCATTATTAACATCATTACCAATGACTGTGTAACACCTTTCAATAGCTCTGCTCAACTTAATTAGTATATTAGCATATGGGGTGTTCCATAATGTAGTTACGAGCATAGACTCCATAAATAACGAGTGGAAGATGCAGAGAAGTGTTTATAAATATTATATTAATATGACTGCATATGAAAACATCCCTTCATAGCAAACACAAAAAACTTTTTACATAAAATTTCTCTGCGTTTTAAATTTTTATTTATTGATGGCGGGGCATCATGTGTGGTTAGAGTAAACAAAAAAAATAATCATAAAATAAGTCAAAATTATATGGACGATCCTAATCGACTGCATAATATGCTACTATGCCTACATACATACATACCAGAGAACAGCAATGAATCGTTTTTTTGCTACTCATAAGCACTCATGAAATTTTGAATATAAATGAATCAACAATTTTTAAATTTAACTATGTACTCTGATTCATTCGTACGCACTACAATTTTGAGTTATAAGTACAGTTTGCAATGAGTATGCGTACAACGTTGACATCAAACTCATGCTATTCGAAATATGTTTGATTCATAAGCCTACACACACAGATTCATAATTTTTGAAGAATACTTATAATACCTAGAAATGATTCGAGTGACACGCGAATCAATCATCAAAATTTACCGCCTTATTGATGGTGTATTTACAAAAAAAAGAAAGCAGACACATAAGCAAAAAAGACAGAGCAGCAATCAGACCAAACACACAACCTTTTAGTGAGTATTTTAGTGTTCGTACACGATTCATACTTATTTTGTGCTTCGTGTATATATAAAGTTATGGAGAGTCGAAATCAACAACATCATACGTGTTGTTAAGTGAGTAGAGGTTCCATGATATTAAAATAGGTATGAAGTATAAGTATCGGAAATTATGAGTATGATTCGATTCTACTCTCAGAAGTCGCCCTGGTCTAGTGAGTAGAGTATTGGCTTATTAGACGAAAAGCCAGGGTTCGAGCCCCAGGCCAGACATCAAAATAAAATAAAAAAAAAAGTATTTCTTCGTCGACTTCCTCTCAGCAGTTTTCTGGCAAAAACTCTGAGAGTAAATAAAATTGCCATGAAAAGTTTCTCAAAAAGCTGTCGTTTGGAGTCGACTTTAAACTGTAGGTCCCGCCAATCATGTATAAAATTAACACACATAACATAAGTGGTGTGAGAAACTAGGTCGTAATCCTGACTGAATGGTTGTAATGACCAATTACGTACGTACGTATGGAGAGCCATTGTGTCGGCCCTCGACACACAATTCTTCAACCTCTACCTACTAAGGCCTGGACAACAATCAACAGATTTAACCAGTCTCCCTGTGTTCTTGTGTAGGGTATCCACATGAAATACGATACAAAATATGAAATAAAATATTAAAAAAAAGGAAACCAAAACAAACATAAACATGCATATTTAAAATTTCTGTATCATTTAAAACATTTTTCGTATTTATTAAAAAAAAAAAATAAATAAATAAATAAAAAAAAATTGAAAAAAATTATTGAAAAAATAAAATGAAAAATAATCCTTCCTGCTACCACTGCCGCTGCCTGTTACCCGTGCTGCATAGAACAATTTATATTTGTTTGAAGGCATTTGTTTTGTTTTCTGTTTTTTAATTAAATACTATTTATTTATATTTTTTAATATTTTTTATCGGAATTTATTGAAAAATATTCTACAAACTCTGTGAATATTTTGCCGCTCAAACCCAATGACCAACACAGTCATTTTGCAATTGTTGCATAAGGTTTTTGCTTTTATTTGCTTTTGTTGTTGTTTTTTAATGTTTAATTAATAATAATGTGTTATTTTTTAATGTTCAAATTAAAAAACTTATTTAATGATTATGTTGTTGTTAGTGTTATATTCATCGGGTATTTTTACTGAATGAATAATCATTAAATTCTACAATTTATATACCAAATGGATATATACACACTGTATTTTGTAAGAATTTATGCATAAAAATTGTAATTAAATATCATATTGTTTTAATTATAGGGTGTACCGTTAAGGGGCTGTATTTTAAATGGCTTTTAAATTTTTTTACAGAACAGTCTCAGATGGGGTAGTATTTGGCTGCCTTCCAATATGTTAGTTGCTTTGTGTTTGAACAAAGTATCGTGTTTCATAATGCCGCTGTACGAAATATATACAATGTATTCTATTTCAAAACGTCGTCAAAGTGTATTTTTATATTTATAGTTGATGCGTTGTTTGGTTACTTTGCGTAACTACATAGTTTATATACAGTAGCAGAACTGCATACAAACTTTGTATTGATACATTTTGAAAGGCAGCCTTTATCATATCATAAAACGCGCTGAGCCCGTTAATAAACTAGTAGAAGACAGATAGACACTCCTTTTAAAACTAAATACAGTGAGCATCAAAAGAAACTGTACACTATGGATAAAATTCTAAGAAACACCACACTCAACGTTTAACACTTAAGGAGAGTGCCCGGAAAAATTGGACAATGTTTCGAGATTTAAAAAAAAAATTTTTTTTTCAATTTTAAAAACTGGCAATGAAGCAATTTAAAAATAAAAATAACTGCAATTTGTTAATGTATATATTTTTTTAATGTACAGTTTCTTTTGACGCTCACTGTATATAAAGAGAATTACTACATGCATGGAACGGTAGGCATGATATGGGTTCCAAGTCATCATAGAGTGATTGAAAATAGGGAAGCGAATATTCTGGCTAATAAAGCCAAAGGCTAAGATAACCCAATGTCCCTCAGTGCAATGCCAAGCTCAGGAAAAAGGAAACACTCTAAGAAGAATTACGCTGTGTAAACACAATAAACGCAAAGCAGCAAGCACAACAATTTTGAAATTGCAGTCTAAAGTAAGGTCCAGGCGCATTAATTATAATAAAGGCAGCAGCTCATTTATTTTTTATCAATGATGCCCCAAACATGTTCTTTCTAATTATATTTCATACATCGCGTTTTTAACACTTCTATTTCATGCATGTTATTGTAATGAAAGCACTTATACTCTCATTGGCAGCACAAATCCTTTCACAAAAATATAAATTAAACTGAATACAACACAGCAGAATATTTGCTTTTGTTGCTGCGTTGCCTTTAAAATAATCACATCCATATACATGCCTGTATTAAATTTTTGAGAGATTGCAGAGTTTGCTGCGATGCGTTTATTGTGTTTATAGCATTACAAAAATACTTTGAGGCGATCCTAATGAGGAGAGAACCAAGCGTATTTTAAAACGAAATACTAAATACTCGCGACACTCGACCGTACATGTATAACTGAATCGTATTGGCGTAATGGAAAACGTTGAATGTACGACATACGGTGAAGACGTCGAAATTATGGAGCACTTTTTTGTTCATTGCCCAGCCCAGATCAATATCCCCTTACTTTGGGGATGACGTTATACCAGACTCGTTTCAGAGGAGTGAAGATGGAAGAAGTTAATGACGTTTCAACAAGATATAGACTTTCTATAGCAAGTGGTGAGCGCACAACAAACTCACATGATAGCTTAGGTGTATGTATGTCAATAGACATGAGACCCTTGGTTGCAATCATTTTTGGAACTTGTAGCTGCTTATGGCATAAATTAACTTGAAGTATTTCTGAATCTATGCTTAATAAAGATATTGAAAAGTATGGTAAGTTAGAAACTCACTGCCATCAAAGTTGTGTAAATTGGCTTAGATAAGGCCAGTATGAGGTTAGTTTTTGGATTTATAACAGGGCACTACGAGATTAGATCGCTGACAAAGATCTGGAACAAACACCTCCTCTGCAAATGTCTCGCCCTTAGAAGGTTGAGGATCCTATGCAGATGCTTCTTCGAGGTTTTGAACTCTTTGACGAGTGCCGACATTAAGGCTCTCCATAGATTCATTAATAGTTTGAGCTGGTTGAGAAATGCTAGGGTTTCAATGGTGTAGTCGCGCTCTCTTGTGTGTTTTTGTGGTCTGTGCTATTCCTCCGTGGATTTGGTTTAATAATTTGGTGGAATTGGCTTTATTCCAGTTAAGGCCGAACTTTTAATTATCAGCTATTGCTGGAAAATCCCAGGCCAGCAGAGAAATAAACCGATTGCGGGATAGTGATTTAGTAATAAAAAGGGAGATAAAACCTTACAATATAGAGGAGTGGGTTTTATACTGTAAAATTCAAATTCAAATAATATTTAACGGAGAGTTACATAAAGCACTAGTCTAGACATGTATTCGAATCTACAGTGTTAACAAAACAGAAGTCCTTCTTCATTTCTAAGTATTCATCACGCCCATTCTCAATGCTTTTCAACTCAATGGGTATGTGAATCACAGCACGGAGATCTCAAAGAAATAAAGAAAAAATTATATTTTTTTCGATAACCTTATCTTGTCATCTTTCTGGCAAATGTTTCTGTCATTACTTGTTGATTTTATATCCTGTATCTCTTCACTTATGGATTAAATTTACATGCACAACATGAGCGCTGTAAGAAACTAGGTTGTATTCCTGACTAAAGGGTTGTGACAGTTTGATTTTAATAACAAAATTTTTTTTTTCTACCGATTCCGTTAAAAGGGAATCCTTAGTTCGAATATAACTTCATTGTGTTAGCAGCACTTTAAGTTCTTCCTTCGAATTATTAATTTCGAAACCCTAAATGGCTCACCTTATGGTACAGCAATAAAACCTATACAAATGCATAATTATTTATAAAACAGAGAGAGAGAGAGAGAAACCGAGAGCAAAATAAACTCCTGGTAATATGATTACTTTGGCTACTTTGTCTAAATTTGATGAAGTGGAAATTGCAGCTGGCATAAGCAAACGCATATTAACACGAGTCTATTAACTGAACAATTGAGCAAATTTCTCTCATAAACTTTATCGTATGTAATGTATGCGTGTATCACTTTATATTCTTTTTATGTTAAGTTTCCATAATAATTTCATAAAAATTTCATCATTTTTTTAATTGAACTTCATTTTAAACACTTACACACTGCTGCCGGTGCTGCTGCTGCTGCTGCTGACTGTATTTGCAGTCGTCAACAATTGACTGCCAATGAATAATTGTTGTGGTAGAGCCAGTTGGAGTGGAAATAAATTTTCATTTTTATTTTTGATATGCTAGTGGCTGGCTAATGTTAGCAATTATTTGTTTAGTTTTTCTCTTCTTTAGGAATTTCGTTTCAGTCTTACTTAATTACGAGATATGTATGTGTATGTGTGTGTTATTTACTGGTAATTATTTTAATTGTTCTTTTCCTTTCAATTTAAAATTTTTCTTTTTTTTGGCAAAAAATTTAAGCGTTTATAAGCTTCACAACCACATTGTTTTCCGCTGTTTACAACAACTAAAATGGCAAATAATATTGAAAACAAAATCTGCAATTGAAAATAAATAACTTGGCAACCATGTTGCCATGGTAACTACGTACTATTGCCAGATTGTAGCAAGTTTTTTGGAATTTTTAAAATTTAAGGAACTTAAAGTGGTGCTTTAGTGATTTGGCGCTTGGAATTCAATTGTCACTTACTCAATAAAGTCTGCGTTCACCTAATGCATTTTTAGAAAATATATAAAAATCCACTTTAAGTATTAAATTTAAATAAAAATTTCTTTATAGATTCTTTTATTTACATCATTTTCTACAAATTGCTTAAAAACTTAAACAAAAAAATTAATTCATTTTTAAACTAAAGTATCATAAGTATCATAAGTATAACAATAATAAAATATAGGCACCAAAAAGTCTGCGTTCACTGTTAAAATACATAAAAAAAATGAAAGTAATATACTAAAATCTTAAATTTAATATTTCGTTGGATATCCACGTTGTTTTATTACTTCATTTAAGCTATTTGGCATGGAATTCACCAACTTTTCAGTTTCCTCAGCACTTATTTTCTCCCACTATTCCCTCATTTCGCAAGGTATCTTTATTTTTAATTACATGCTGGCGAATTTTTTTTTTAATAAATCCCACAGATGCTCAATAGGATTGAGATCTGGAGTTTGGGGGGTATCTTGAGCTGGAGCCAAAATTGAACGACCTTCGCAGTGTGCTTTGGGTCGTTATCTTGCTGGAACCAAAATGTAGATGGTAGGTTGAGTTTTGCCGCACTTTGTTTTAGATTATTTTTTAATACGTTTAGGTATCCATATTTATTCATGGTGGACTCAATAAATTCAATTTGACCTACCTCCGAAGCCGCCATGCATCCCCATACCATAACTCCACCACCACCGTGTTTTACTGTGCCAACCAAATTTTGTTTATCGAGCGCAGTTCCTGGTTTTCGCCACACCATTTGACGACCTTTTATTCCAAATATGCAGATCTTACTTTCGTCTGAAAATAAATCCTGTCTCCAAAACTCTGGTTGCTTATCTATGTAATTGTGGGCAAATTCAATGCGCTTCCGTCTGTTAACAGCAGATATGAATGGCTTTCGCCTTGCAACTCTGCCATGATAGCGAGCTTTTCGTAGAATTTTTCTCGCAGTTTCAGCGGAAATACTCTTTTGGAATGATTGACTTACATTTTCCACAAATTTCGAAGATGTAATTCGAGTATTTAACTTCACCATATTAATAATTTTGCGCTCTTTCCGTGCTGTTAAAATTTTTGGACGACCCGACCGCGGTTGAAATTGTTTATTACGCGCTGGACAGACGAATATGTTATCCTAACAGTTTGGCCAATTTTTCAGAAGCTTTTTCCTTCTTTCCACAATTTAATAATTATCTTTCTCTCTGAAGCACTAATTTCTTTGCCTTTGTTATCCATTTTTTAAAATTGCTTTCACTTTTAAAAAATATTGCTATACTCGAGTGAAAAGGGAACAATCTGGGACTTAATTACCACCTTTTTAACATAAAGGTGTTAGCAATAAGTACGTTAAAAAATATTAGTTATAATCTCATATTTATTGCATTATTTTGTGTCAATGGGATATTTTTGTGTTGTGAACACAGACTTTATTGAGTAAGTGTATACTAGAGCTGACGCCAAGGTTATAGGATCGAAAGGTCTCGAATTATCGTGTAGTCGTAGAAGTAACGCACTATAAACAAACGAGCCCATTAGTGTGATTAAATGGAGTATAAGATAGGACATGTTCTCATAATGTGGAAAAGAATAGGGAGACGCTCAAGTTTGGAGTTATGGAAGCGATATAAACTCCTTAGATTCCATAGAATATCTGATAGTAGCGACTGAAGACAGTTTTAACTTCAGGATCTTGCAGTAAATCCTAGAAAGTTTCAAATGTTTACTGTCGAGAATAACTCACTGTGTATTACGTCTTCAAGAAAGTACGGATTACCGAGAAATGGAACCAAGCCTGTCACCAAATTTTAGAAGGTGTTGTTGAACGCACGCCTAAGGGTGTGTTGTTGCAATCAAAGTGTCTCAATAGCAACAAGAAAATTATAGAGCTATACCTACTAAGAGGTAATCTGGAAGCTCCAAGGCGAAATATGTGCACAGAAGAAAGAGGAAAAATGGTCGTTGGTACTTCAAAATAACCCCAATTAATTAATGATGACTTAATAGAAGTTATGGAGGTAACAGCTATTAACTAACCGAGCTTCCGATATCACTTAATGATTAAAAAAGCTACCTACTTTACTTTAGACAGGTCAACTCATCTACAAGCAGTCAGTTTTTATATAAAAATTAAACTTAGAATATCGCAATCTTCGAATGACAATCTTGAAAATGAACTGAGGAGGACTGAGCAGCACCTTTGAACACTTCTCAGAAGCACTGTTAACGAAATCTGTAACGCTATTGCAATAATAAGGCGTTTATAGGGTAATCCAAAGTATTGGCCTATGACAGTTCCTCAGAGTGAGGTGCTAACGATAGAGGTCGTTTTAGTGGTTAAAAATCCGAGACACTTGATAAGAATTTGAGTCTACAAAAGAGATCTTCTTTCGCTATAAAAAGAATCTGAGAATTCACTGATTTTTTGAATTTTTGGGTTGAAATTCTTTGCTTTCCTTGCCTCGCTTAGATGACTCCTACCAAAGCAGTTTTGCTGGTGTTTAGTTCCCAAATGAGTTGATTGGATCTGCATTATCTGCTTATATGAAATGGAGACTTTAATTCTACAAAATTTTTCACAAGAAGATTGAAGATGAGGATTGTTTTGGCATTAGGGGGATGGGTAAGGGAACTTATTTAACTCAGTGCAATTGATACAGTGGCCTCGAAACTAATATGTACCATATTTATTGGGTTGTTAGCTGATCGAGATCTAGTAGGTATTAGGTTCGCTTATAAGACGTGTGGCCAAGGTTCAAACCCCAGAGCAGACATCACGAACAGAACGAAATATGAAACAAAATGTTTCTTCGGTGACTTTCTCTCAGCAATCTTCTGGTAAAAACTCTGAGAATAAACAGAATTGCCATGAAGAGTTGCTCAAAAATCTATTATTATTAGTCGACTGCAAACTGTACGTCCCATCATTAAGCTATTTTAAAATTCTGACTAAAGGGTTGTAATGACCAATTAAGGAAGTAAGTAAGTAAGCTGGTCGAATTAGTTTTCGTTGATGACATGCTAAAGTTTAAGAACTACTAATATATTCAGCTAAAACTGCTCAAATGTTCAGGATGATCTGGAATATCAGCTGCTCTTAGTTTCGAATTCCTAGCAGGTTAATTTTTCCTCAAATACTTAAATTCAAAATTATTTGAAGCTGGTTAAGTATAGAAAGAAAATTTGAAATTTAATGAAACAAAATCCTCATCTGCAAAATGAAACAAAATCCACACATTTTGGGAGAATACAATGATTGGAGGAAAAATTTGATTTGATAATGTCAGGAGAAATTCTTTTGGGCGAATCTCTATAAGATTGATGATGACCAAATCAGGCATTGGCAAAGCAGTAACATGCTGTACATTCTTCCAAATTCTTAATGCTAACTTATAGGGTAAAAAAAACAGTAATATGTAGGTACAGTATTTGGAAAAATATTCTTCGGATTGTTTAAACCATACATACATACATACGTATAACAGAAGTGGTCATTACAACCCTTCAGCCAGGATTACTTCTCACACCACTCATCTTGTGTATGTTATGTTTTATACATGAGTGACGGGACCTACAGTTTAGAGTCGACTCTGGATGACAGAATTTTTAAGAAACCTTACATTACACTTTTTCTTACTCCCAGAGTTTTTGCCAGAAATCTGCTGAGAGGAAGTCGCCGAAGAAATATTTTTTCATATTTTCGTTTTGATGTCTGACCTGGGTTTTGAACCGTGGCCTCACTTCTAATTCACTACCTACTAGACTACGGCAACTTCAAAAACAGTTATTTCATACTGTTCAGAGATAAAGGCCGTTTTGATGTCTAACCAGGGGTTTGAACCAGAGATCAGCAATGAATTGTTTTTTCGATACTCATAAGCATTCATGAAATTTTGAACATAAGTGAGTCAACAATATTGAAATTTAACTATGTACTCTGATTCATTCGTATTCAGTACAACGTTGATTTATAAGTACAAGTTGCAATGAAGTATGCGAACAACGTTGACATCAAACTCATACCAATCGAAATATGTTTGATTCATAAGCCTACACACATAGATTCATAATTTTTGAAGAATACTTATAATACTTAGAAATGATTCGAGTGACACGCGAATCAATCATCAAAATTTACATTCTTAGTTGTTGTTGCATTTACAATAAAAGAAAAAAGACACTTAAGCATAAAAGACAGAGCAGCAAGCAGAGCAAACACACAACCTTCTAGTAAGTATTTTAGTGTTCGTACGCGATTCAGACTTATTTTGTAATTCTTGTAAATGTTGAGTTATGGAGAGTCGAAATCAACAACATCATACGTGTTGTTTAGTATGAATATGATGAGTATTACAAACTTTGAATATGAGTAGAGGTTCCATGATATTAAAATAAGTATGAACAAGTATAAGTATCGGAACTTATGATTATGATTTGATTCTACTCATCTTTTTGAATACTCATTGCTGATCTTTGTTTTGAACCGTGGCCTCACGTCTAATAAAACGACACACTAGCTACTAGACTACGGCGACTTAAAACCATTCTATTCGTTTTTACAAATACTGCATTCCACTAATGAACACTTATAATATATTGTTAGTCTTTGTTACTCGTATTTTAACCCTTTTATTCTTTTTTGCTGACATATTTCCGCTTAAATAATTATTTTTTTTTATATTTTGAAATTTGTTCGCCATTTATTTTAGTTCTTACCATGACAGCTGCTGCTGGAGTTGCTGTTGCTCCTGCTGCAGTTGCTGTTGTTGTCGAACAAACTGCCCATCGAAAATTAACAAATATTAGCATTATTTCACGAGAGTATTTACAACCGTCCGTTTCTATTTTTTTTTCTTCCTTTATTTTTTCTCCTCAATTTTCAATTTCAATACAAACACTTTATAACTGCTGTCAGTAGTTTCTTGTTTTTGCTTTTTTGTTCACTTTTACGTTACGTTGCTGTCGAAATATTTGTGAAGAACTAAAAATTGAACGAGTGGCTCATGTTTAAACCGCCCAAAAATCAATTGTTTAAACAAAAAAGTAACAGAAAAACAAAAGCAAGAAAAAAAAGCACAGAAATTGCAAGAAATATTATTTTTTTGGGGGAAAAAAGTTAAAATAAAAGAAAAAACAAAAAACCGATTGGTTCTGTTCGAAAAATGGCGTGACAAGTATGGATAAATCAACTCTCGATATTGGCAAGAATAACAATAAAGAAAATGAGCGAAAAATTAAAAATGAAGGCAAGTGTGTAACCAAGAAAACACTTTTCCACTATTAAGGAATCCAATTGTTTTTCATTTAATCCATTATGACTGATGTGAACACATACACTCCTTCTAATATTAAAAACAAAAGCTGTTTTTTGTTTTTGTGACGTTCAGTAAATATTTGCAAATATTTTCGAAATTATTCGAAAGTGTTGGATGGCATTTGATGTGTTTGCTTTATGAACTGTTTGTTGTTTTAACGTTTAAACTATAAATAGACAATAATTTGGAGGACAGAAAGACAGAGAGTGAGCTTTAAGCCATCTTATGTAAAGCATTATAGAAAATAATTGGGGCAAAACATGAAGTTAAAGAAAGGATAACATTAACCAACTAAGTGTTCGATCCACCTTTAATTAATAAAGAAGATTTCAAAGAAGAGAGCTACAGTCAAGTGCAGGTACTCTGTAAAAAGTTCACCTTTCTCAGCATACTGAGCAAAGCGATTGCTAATATACTCAATTAATAGTTACACTTCAACTTCCCGCAATACTCCAATAACATTTGCATTGAAACAACTGGTTTTTGTTCGGACACGTCTGCCAAAAGTGCATAAGTAATCTCGAAACAAACACTAGAGTTGCGATCTTCATTATAACTGATATACAGTGAGCATCAAAAGAAATTGTACATTAAAAAAGTATATATATTAATAAATTACCGTTATTATTATTTTAAAATTGTTTTATTCCCAGTTTTTAAAATTGAAACAAACAAAAAATTACAAAAAATTCTGAAATTTTGTCAAATTTCTTCGCGCACTCTCCTTAAGCGGTAAAAGTTGAGTTGGTGATTGTTAGAATTTTATCCTTGGTGTACAGTTTCTTTTGACGCTCACTATACGACGTCTTTAAAAAGGCATACGACAAATGAAATGTGCTTCGTTGCAGGCGACTATCACATACATACATAATTGGCCATTGCAACCCTTCAGTCAGGATTACGGCATAGCTTCTCACACCACTCATGTTGTGTGTGTTAATTTTATATTTTATATTATATTACAGAAATCTGCTGAGAGAAAGTCACCGAAGAAATACTTCTTGTATTCTTGTTTTGATGTCTGGCCTGGGGCTCGACCCCTGGCTTTACGTATAATAAGCCAACACACTACCTACTAGACTACGGCGGCTTCTGCAGGTGACTATCAGTGTTACTTATAACACCAAACACCACAAACTGTATTCGAAAGCAATTGACACCATAATTGTGAACATCGTAGTCCACCAAAGCTGTACAATACCACCGCTGCTTTACAAAGTGGTCATTGCCATCATTATTGGAGAAAATTGCATCTTTTTGACCAATGTCAACGACAAGGTTATGCACTCGAAACTGAATGAAGTATAAGAGGCATGGTATGGTTTCAAGATAGGTTAGGTTAGCGAGTAGCCATCCGCCCACAGGCAAGTTCATTCAACCCATTGTTTTACCCAGTGTGAGGTTATCCCCCCTTGTCGTGATCATGGTCTCCTAAAACCAAGGCCATGAGATTTACAACTGGAAGTTGTGGGTAGAGTGTTCGCTTATTAGACGTTCAAACCCCAGCTCAGACATCTCAAAAATCCTCTCAGCAGTTATCTGGCAAAAACTCTGAGAGTAAATAAAATTACCATGAAAAGCTTCTCAGAAATCTGTCGTTCGGAATCGACTTGAAACTGTAGGTCCCGCCATTCATAGTAAAAAATTAACACACACAACATTGGTGGTGTGAGAAACCAGGTGGTAATACAGCCTGAAGAGTTGTAATGAAATCAGTTAAGTAAGTATTGTTCCTGGATAGGTTAGGTTTTTCAACATATTTCCAGCAATATTTCAGTGACTTAAAAAGACTTATAAGCCGTCAAATTCAAATAAATTTTGTTCCGAGAATGTAGGCCTGTTGCTTTAGTTCTCAATCAGAATATCTACGACGTTATGAACACCATGCCGGTTGAGTTGAACTTTATTGGCAGGTAAGTGCAAATTCATATGCAACACACGTCATATTGCAGCGTAG
This sequence comes from Sarcophaga subvicina, assembly GCA_936449025.2. NCBI lineage: Eukaryota > Metazoa > Arthropoda > Insecta > Diptera > Sarcophagidae > Sarcophaga > Sarcophaga subvicina. The sequence goes on along the minus strand of OW388081.2, from coordinate 88,538,071 downwards.
GATAGGTTCAATTGCTCGGAACACAGTGGAAACGACAAATTCGGACTATCCGCCATACTTTCGCTATAGACGAGGTAGTTTTAGGATTGTCTATATTGCTTTAATTCAGTTTCGGTCTCTTCTTTATAATCTTGACAATTTCTTGAGTTTTTTTAAGCCGCAAAATGGTTAAGCCGATATAGAACACATCTCCTTCGAGGGTAAAAGCCCTCTCCGTTTTGTATTTACTGAGATCTGATTGGGCATCAATGAAATCAAATGCGGTTAAAACATTGTATATGGTCTGCCAGAAGTCGCCGTAGTCTAGTAGGTAGTGTGTTGGCTTATTAGACGTAAAGCCAGGGTTCGAGCCCCAGGCCAGACATCAAAACAAAAAAATACAAAAAGTATTTCTTCGTCGACTTCCTCTCAGTAGATTTCTAACAAAAACTCTGAGTGTTAAAATAAAATTGCCATGAAAAAGTTTCTCAAAAATCTGTCGCTCGGAGTCGACTTTAAACTGTAGGTGGTCCCACCACTCACGTATAAAAATTAACACACACAACATAAGTGGTCTGAGAAACTAGATCGTAATCCTGACTGAAGGATTGGTAATGGTAATGACACATTTGTTATTGTTGTGGATATTACGGTCTATTGACAGCAAAAGTAGGTGACAGTTTCATATTCCTCTATTTCGTGATAGCTTTTGAAAAAGTTACAATACGGAATACAAAACATTTACGCTTGAACAACTACGAGGTCATCTACAACAGATTCGCTTACAAGCGCTTTTATTTATCATTGGAATCCTTTAGAATCATTGGCCATTTTTGTGGGCGTTAATTTTATGAATGAGTGGCAGCTATATAGTAGAACAGGTTTTCAAATATTGATGGTGATTCCTGGCCTTTTGACGCGTAATCCATATATTGCCAGAAAGACAGAAAATACACATCCATGGAATCGCACTCAAATATGCACACCAAAACACTTCTTTCCGAAACCCAACAACAATAAAATTCCCCATCCAAAGTAATTTTCGTCATACAAATATTTCAGATTGAATTTCTTATTTAAACAAAAAATCTGCATTCATTTATTCAAATGTGATTTGACTTGACTTGACTTGACTCCCACCTACGCAAATCGAGAAATATTGTTTTTAGGGAACTTCCTCCTCTCGCTTGTAAGAAATGAGAGTAAAATGCGTGAAACGCATGTATTTCTAGGGGATGTGGCTTGAATATAATTAATGTCTGTCTGTCATATGATATCAACACCTTTTTGGTAAGAAACAGACAAACTCTCTAGCAATGCCCTGAGGCCTTGTTATCATTCATAATATTACAGCACAAACGCATGCCCTTCATGATTTTCTGTATTAATAACCCTCCTCCTCCTCTCTGAATTTTAAAATAGCAATCGTTATGCATGAAATTCTGGCAATATTTTTTAATATTTAAGAAGTCGTTCCATGGAAATGGAAATGAGCAACGCTTAGAAAGAAGATAAAGTGCTTAAAGTGATTAACATATGAATGCGTTTGTGTAAGACGCACCCCTATGGTATGCTGCTCCTACTTCATGTGCCTTTACTTTCATTGCTTTTGGCATGTACTACTCCTTCAGGGATGATTTTCAGTTTCTTTTTTCTTTCTGTATTTCCCAGAGAAGATGTGCATAAATTAGACATTAAAACGTCAAGATGTCATTAAAAGGCCCATTAAAACTGAGTAGGGGTAAAAGGCCATTGTGAGGAGGACTGTTAAGTTATACGGAATTCGATAGAAATGTTAAGAAAAGTTTAAGAAATTATTTCTTTGATTTAGAGTTTCTCCTCCCTTTTTTATTTTTATTGTTTTTGATGTTTCTGTTGTTGTTGCTTTTATTAGTTTTTGCTGATGTGAGCCGCTTTTATTGTGTTTGTGTTTGCTTGCAACTTAAAGAGAACAAGTCGCGAACAGCTAAAGAATTGAATTTTTTTTATGGAAAACTGTTTTGGATGTTAAAGTTGTTGTTGTTGTTGTTTTTATTATTGCCATTGCTATTGTTTTTCTTACTTCCATTTAATTTTTCCGTTTCCTGTCTGTGTTCAGTTATTTGATTGTAAGTTTTTCACATTCAACATCATCACGAGTTGAAGAGAGGTATTTTGGGTTTGAGGTGATGTTTATAACACCCATCCTTATATATGTACACTGATCGGGTTTGATTCAACTTCTGTGTTATGTGGACTGCAGATGGCACTCTTTTCCTTCTCAATAGTCTAACGCAGTCGATCACTTCACGAATTAAACTTTAAAAAAAGGACTTTAAAGGATTTCATCTTGATTTCAAGGAGTGTGGATTGTCAAGATTGGTTAATCACAACAGAAATTATCATCTCTGGAAACTAATCAGCTCCCCACCCTAAATCTCTTAACTGGGTATGACGAAATATATCGTCAAACTCGAAGTACTCTGCAATGAGTATGACGAGATTATTAGTCATGGAAATTTGAGAAAAGGTTGAACAAATATTTATTCCCCGTTTAACAAGTTCAAAAATGTCCAATACTATTGAGGATATATTAAAAGCAAGTAGGGACGTTCTGCGTATTGGATCTCAGATTACTATACTTTCGATATACATACATACATAATTGGCCATTACAACCCTTCAGTCAGGATTACGGCCTAGCTTCTCACACCACTCATGTTGTGTGCGTTAATTTTATACGTGAGTGGCGGGATCTACAGTTTAAAATCTACTCCGAACGACAGATTTTTGAGAAACTTTTCATGGCAATTTTTATTTAGTCTCAGAGTTTTTGCCAGAAATCTGCTGAGAGGAAGTCGCCGAAGAAATACTTTTTGTATTTTATTTTGATGTCTGGCCTGGGGCTCGAACACTGGCTTTACGTCTAATAAGCCAACACACAACCTACTAGACTACGGCAACTTAGTGTATTAAAGCCATCACAAAATCTTCCACTCCAATAATTTCGATATTTGCTGCAGAATGTATTGGCACCGAAAGCTAAGATTCAAACCAAGACTGTTTTACTACCATGATTAGTCTCCTTAAAAGAATAAAGTTCTTTACAAAATCCTTTGATAGTGTAGGGTGTAATACAACACAATAATCCCGCCTTACAGTCGTTTAAACTTCTCGTGTACCTTTCTTTTTGTTTTTGTTTTTGAATACAACTTTCTGTCATTGTTTTTTGTCTTCAAAAATGTTTTGTTTTTTAGTTTCATTGTTTCGCGACATTATGAAAATGACTTCCGTTGTAGGACAATGCAGCATAACAATAAAATAAATGTAACAACAATAACAACAAATACAACAACAACAACAATTCTGAAATATTAAGAAATGTTAATAATTTTGCATAAAATCTTCCACTTTTAATATCAAAATGATAATCTCCTTTGGTTTTGTTTTTGTTTTTGTACTTCAGTCATGCATTTACAATGTTGTCTGTCGGCAATTTCTATTTGTTGAAATTGAGCGTACATATCTCTTTCATTATTTATTTATTATTTAAGGCGTCACGAATGGAATGTACAATGAGCGTCAAAAGAAACTGTACACTAAGGACAAAATTCAAACAATCATCAAACTCAACTTTTACCGTTTAAGGAGAGCGTCTGAAAAAATTTTACAATATTTCGAAATTTTTTTGTAATTTTCTTTATTGTTGTTTCAATTTTAAAAAACTGACAATGTAGAATTTTTAAAATATAAATAACGGTAATGTATATTTCAATTTTTCAATTTCTTCTTTTGACACTCACTGTATGTCATTACATGGCTTTATAAATCACGTTTCATTAAAAATCAATAGAAATAGATAAGCCCTGTGATGCTCGAAAATCTTTTTCGTTCTTCGATTTTTATACAGTGGCACATCAGGTGAAAGATATTTAACAGCTGACAGCCTAAACAAACCGGTGTTTTGTAAGCCACATGAGGAGAAACCTATCGAACAGACACGCCTATGACGTGTAGCAGTACCTCACGAGGATAGAGGCAATATAATAAATGTCCAGACGGAAAAGAAAAATTATCTGTTTCGTCCTTTCTGTCGGGTACTCTCTTCTAAGAAATGTTAGTTAAAAATGAAGTCATAAGGACCTCTATATCTCACAAGGAACTTTGTTGCAGTCAGGTTCACCGAGTATATCAGTACATAACAGAGTGCATTCCGCTATTGAGCTACCATTTAATCGCCATGGGAATATATATGCCTTGCGCCAAGAAGACACTGAAGTAATACGGGACTTACTATGAATTCCTCACATTCATATGCTATATATACACGCCACACTCCGTTTTCCCTTTCAACTTTGAACGGTTGGTGTATTTTTTATTTTCCAATACCCCTTTTGGCACTTCTGCCTTCTTCCCAATTCTTTAATCTATTTTGATTGTTCCAGCTAAGCAGGTGATAGATCTGCTCTAGCAAGTCCTGGGATAATGTGGCCGTCATTTATCGTTGCTTAGAACAACGACCACCAAGTATTTTCCTACATCAATTTACACTACGGCGGAGCATTGTCTGACCTTCCATCTTTTCCATTTCCAAGTGATGAGGGGGCTTCTTAGATGAATTATATTGGAATAGATTAAGAATGTCGGAGTCTATGGTAAGCAGCTGTTCAAAAAGATTTAGGAGCCCATGTATGCAGCGACTTACTTAGCCCAGCTGTTTATGGAGTTCAATCTAATTGCCACAAGAGTTACTTGTTGCTTTAGAAGCAGATCAATAGCAAATCAATTCAGCGTAAAGGCATAAAGTATCCACTGGACTGACTGCTGTCGTCTTCAGGATACTAGTAAAAGGGATTATTTTGCATTGGCCAAGTTACCACTGTCATGTAGACAGTATGTTGGCTTATTAGACGTGAGGCTCGAGATTCAAAACCCAGGTCAGACATTCCGAACACGACGAGAAAACTTATTTCATCGGCAACTTCTTCTCAGCAGTTTTCTGATAAAACCTCTGGGAGTAAATAAAACCAAAGGCTTCTCAAAAACCTGTCATTCGGAGTCGACTTTAGACTGTAGGTTCCGCCACCCATGGATATCATTAACACACGCAACACAAGCGGTGTGAGAAAGAAGGTTGTAATCCTGACTGAAAGGTTGTAATAACCAATTAAGTAAAAAAGTAAGTAAGTTTTGCTGTTACTATCCACCAGATATTCGATTTGTACAGAACTACCGATTGTACTACAGCTCGTACAGGATGAAGAGTTTGAGCCGCTATCTATTGTTACGAAAATGAAAAATCTAGATACTGGTGTTTTGCTTTTACATCGCTTAATATTAAAACAAACCTGTTTACAAATTATCACACTGCGTAATATAACAACAAGCAACAGCATACAAAATGGTAAACAAGTAAACAAAAATACACAAACGACACTGCAATAATTAATGGAGGAACGGTGTTTATATTTATAGAGATTTCGAGAAGGCGAAGTCTTGAATGTTCGCCTTCAAGAACATTCATCAGACCGTTTACTCTGCCATATAAAAGGCAAGGCAAAGCAGGCTAGTGAGTGAGTGAAGTTCAGTCAATCTTGTGTGAAGACGGGGTGTGTTTGAAGAGAGTAATCGCGGTTTGAAGATATTGAAGATTGAAGATTTTGTTACAAAGATCTGTCGAATAATTGCCTAATAATAAAGGATATTAGCAGCGGAGTAACAAACAAATCAATTGTTGTTGTTTACATCAAGTTGTGAACAGTGGTACACAGAATTGTGCGAATAATAAAGAATTTTTATTGAAACTAAACACAAATTCATTTTTATTTTATTTGCAATATTGCACATATTTTAAACGTTTTTAAAATGTAAAATTGTAACGCTATTGTTAATGAAAAAATGGCCACCCTGGAAAGTTTTCCGGGCCCTTTCGAAATATCCCTTCTCCATAAGAGTTCGAAAAATAAGGAATTGTTCTCGATATTATTTCAATGCCACTAGCATTTAATATTGTTTGGAAAGATACATGGAATCTTGCCACTAAAAAATATTCACAAAAATTTCATTGTTATTGTTTTGAAAGTGTTTGGCAAAATTGTTGTTGTTTTACACTTAAAAGAAATGCAAACATTTAAAATATTTTTGTTGGAAAACTTTCGCTGTTGATTGCCTTTCATTCATTAATTACCAGGAAACTACATGAGTTTCTTTTGTGAGCAACTTTTTACTTGAATTTTTTATCTTTTTTAATGACAAATTAGACCTTTGGCTTCATGGCTTTGTCTTGTCTTGTCTTCTTCCGAGCAAATAGATTCGAAAATAAACAAACAAAGTTAATAACAAAAGCAAGAAAGCAAAGAAAGTGTGAGAGTAGTAGTGATGAAATAAGAAGAAGACAAATTTCCAAATTCTTAAGAAATTAAAAACTGGCGGTATTAAAATCTGTTTTTCATCACCTCTATTCTATGCTTTAAACAAGTGACTGTCATCAGCACACACACAGACAGGCAGCAGCTACAGAAGAGAACAGCAGAGAAGCGTGTCGCCGTCCTGCTTTTTTTTGGGCGCGCTTCATGTACTTATAGATTAATGGTTGTCATTAAGATTTATTCTTTTATGGAAACTACCGAATATTTAATGAGTAATCAGGAATTAGAAGAAGAAGAAGACGACGACGAAAAAGCCAAACACCACTACAAACACTAAAGTTTCTTAAAGTTTTACTTCATATTACTGGGTGTTTATGTTCACTCTGTATTATTGTGTGCGTTCGTTTTGGTTGCTTTGTTGTTGCTTTTCTTTCTGTATTTAAGGATAACAATAATAAGAAAAAAGGATATTTTTTAGCATTATCCTTGCCGGTTTTAAATCATTTCTTTTTTTCCTGTTTGTTTTATGTTTGAAAATAAAATTTATTTTTTTCGTATTTAATGTGGGCCCCCTGCTAACACTGCTGCTGCTGCAATATTAAAGTGCTGCGGAATAGACAAATAGATGGAGATGTTAACGTCCTCGTCGTCAGAGTGCCTGCATGCCTTCTTGCCTGTCTCTGTCACTGTCTCTAATGCTTTACGTTTTAATAATGCCTTTGAATTACGGAAACTTTACGCGTAGCCAAGATAAAATGAACGCAGAAAGCAAAAATCCACAGAAAAAACAAAAAAAAAAAAGCAACAAAATAGTGGAAATGAAAAGCACGAAAGGAAATTTTCGTAACCAAAAGATGTGAATGAATGACTGAATGCATGAGTGAATGAGTGAGTGAGTGAATGAATTAAAAACAAAGTGTTTGGCTATGGGTTGTGGCCATGTTAATAGAGGCAGTAGAAGTGTTTGTATTTACTGCCACTAAAACTAATGCTGCACAGTGTGTTCGAACTGCATTGTCATTGACCGGGAGGCTATTTTTAATGCTTTGAACATTGGTGAAGAAAAATTTTAACATTCATGCATCCTAAGCAAAGTCATAAAGAAAACGTTGGAGAGGTTGAGTATCAGGGCACGGCTTTAAAAGATTTTAAGACGATAACATCCTTACACATCCCGAAATCCGTCTACTCAATTGTAAATCCTCGTGGTGTCACCAAGTTGAAGGTTGCGAGTGAGGAGGTATGTGCCGCGAGTTGCTCAAAAGAGCAATAAGCCATGGGTCGTGTCATCGAGCTAGGAACCCAGGAAACAAAAATTCCTATGAAAAAGAAAAAGAAAAAACAACCCCTAATGCCAGCGACTGTCTTACTTACAAACTTAATTGGTCATTACAACCCCTTAATCAGGATTATGACCTGCTTTCTCACACAACCCATGTTATGTGTCCTAGTTTTCTACATCCGTAGCGGGATATACAGTTTAAAGTCGACTTCGAACATCAGACTTTTCAAAAACTTTTTATGGTAATTTCGTTTACCCTTAGAGCTTTTGCATGAAGACTGTTGAGAAGAAGTCACTCATATTTTGACCTGTTCGACATATCTGGACTTAGTTTTGGACGACATGGCCTGGCGTCTAACAAACCAACACACCTACTAAATTATTGCGAGTTCAGTGACTACCACAAATGCGTAAATGACCACAATTTCCAGATCAGCACTTGGAAAGATTTCGTATCATTTACAGGAACGGTGCCTTGATTCAGCTAAAAATGTTTTAATATGTACATACAGGAGACGACTGCTGTCCAGGAACATTCATATAAAGTTTGCCAGAGAATGAAGCAAAAATACTTTGTCTTCTCTGTGCTCTTAAATAAGAGGGAATTTAACTATATGCCGGATAAACCCTAGACTGGGGCCACAAATTCTTAAACTTATACAGCTTCCCGTTGTTCAAAGAATTTCTGTCAAGCCCGGACAATCAAACCCCTTTTGAATAGAAGTTTAGGGAGAAATGTGCAAGAGGATTCGGAGCTTTGAACTTCCATTACTATACGAAGTTTCAATAAGGAGATCTCTGATGTCTTTTAGAGCTGACAAGCGGATCTTTGAGCTACCAAATCGGGTGAAAGTACTAACATGTTTAGCTTTAAAGTAAACGTGAAGGACTCTGTGCAGACATTTTTATGTAACATTTTCAGCTATCACATAGAACGGGGGTGTTTTGGAAAAACTCATTTATTTTCCCAATGAAACTTGATCGTTAAAGTGGTGGAACTCAGTGTTCAAACATGGATTACGAACATATTAAGGTATAACATACATTCAAACATAATTGATAATAAGAACACCTTCAGCCAGGATTAGGACATAGCTTCTAAGGCCTTTTATGTTGTGTGTTAATTTTATACATGAGTGGCGGGACCTACAGTTTAATGCCGACCCCGGACGACAGATTTTTTAAGAAACATCAAATGAATGAATGAATTTTTTTCCAGAAATCTGCTGAGAGGAAATCGTTGAAGAATTTTTTTGGAATTAGTTTTGTTGGAGATTTCTGACCTGGGGTTTGAACCAAGGCAGCACACTAGACTAAGCGATTTCATATTTTTTTACGTTTCTCATCTCTTTTTCAATTAAAATTTTTAAAATTTGTTTACCAATTTTTTTTCCATCATTACCACTGTGCCGTGCTCTACTGTTCCGTATTCTGTTAATAACGTATTTCGGACCTTTTGCGTTACGAAAATGAAAAAATCATGTTGAATGTTGTCAGGCCCTGTCTGCTGTTGATATTTTCATAAACATTGGCGCTGTTGTTGTTGTTATTGCTGCTTTGACTACAAACATGGTCGTCATTATTGCTGTTGTTGTTTCTTTTTGTTCATTCACTCAACTGGTCTCTATGTAAAGCAGTGTTTAACGCCATTATTTTTTTGTGTAATTTTTGCATCTCGTCTTAGCGTTTGTTCACTAAGACCGCTTGTGATGGCCATTAGAGTAAAATGTCAAACCATCATGCATATACGACAATGACAACAGCCAACAACCAAAAGCAAAAGCAATACCAATAGCAACAACAACAACAACAGCGACCACTTTGTCAACGTTTACGATTTACAACAACATACAGCAACCAACCAACAAACACAGAATACAAGAACAATCCATATTGTGTGCTTGAGATTGGTGACTGGTGGGTGGATGGTATTAAAAAGCATAAACACCAAACAACGTTACAAACGGCCACAACGATACAACCAATATTCAGAAGGAACAAGTAAAAACAAGGAAACGAAAGAAGAGAAGCAAATTGTAGCAAGAGAGACAAGGAAATTCACAACAAATCCTACAAGGATGCTGGCTGGTGTTTTTTTTCCAGTTTATTTGGATTTTTTCTTTTGTTTTTTTTTTTTTGCTTTAAGACAGTCAACAGGATATAATCGTTAGTATGCTGGCCAAATAGCAAATAACAACAGCAACAACAGCTTAAACAATACAACGCATAACATCGGGACATCAAAGTTAATAAGAACGCAACAAGAATACAACAACAGCAAGCAAGCAGAACACACACATACACAATGAGAAATGAAACGGCAAAAAGCAAATAAAAACGAGAAAAACATTTATAAAAACAAAATGTTATGGTAGGTCGTCACGAAAGTTTTTGTCAGTGAGTCTTAGAAAAATTACAAAATTTTGTCAATAAAGAAAGCATTATGGACGACAACATATTTGATATGGTCAAAGGTAGGGTAAATATTGAATACCTCCCAGCCATAGGTTAGGTGGTTAGGCTAGACTAGCTTTGACAGCCATAAAGAAAAAACATTACTGAACATCAAAGATGTTCCAACAAATCAAGAATTCATGGCATCAGGTGATGCTGTATGAGTATACATTCATACATACATAATTGTTCATTGCAATCCTTTAGTCTGGACTACGACCTAGCTTCTCACTTCATTTATGTTGGATGTGTTAATTTGTATACATGCGTGGTGGGACCTACAGTTTAAAGTCGACTACGTACGACAGAATTTTTGACAAATTTTTCATGGCAATTTTATTTACTCAAAGCGTTTTAGCCAGAAAACTGCTGAGGGGGAAGTCACCGAAGAAATATTTTTTGTGTTTCATTTTGTTCGAGATGTCTGACTTGGAGTTTAAACCGTGGCCTTACGTCTTATAAGCCAACTCACTACCTACTAGACTACGGCGACTTCAATGGTGCTGTATAAACGCCCTACAATATTTAGAGAGCTTGTTCCCAACGGGAATAAGCTGATCACATGCTACGAAGACAGGCATTCATGCTCAAAACGTTGGTTAGCAATGGATGCTCAGGGTCTGTTACTGTCAACAACACCAGATTGGGCAGCAGCTTTACTCTAAGCACGCTCAAGTCTCTTAAAGGCTATAGTGAATCAAAAACAATCACAACGTCTTCCACAGATTCTAGGCTGACCAAGCTATCTAGAGAGTTCTTATCGAGAAACTATATTTCGTTAACTGATATGGCAAAAGTCATGATGCAGAAGACCTGGTATTCTACCTTATTAACCACCGCAATCACTATTTGCAAGTGCTTTCAGATCTGACGCGTTGTGGCACATGTAGGTTCTTTAATTGACCTTAACAACGTTATCCCTTTAGTGCGTTGTCCACCTCAATTTAAACTGAGCGGAAAAGAACTCTGAGGAATTAATCAGTATCCGTGAATGACAACTGTAGAGCAACTTTAGCGAGAGAGACTTTTAAGGCTGTTTCTCTATCAGTAAAGATTTGAATATTTCTATCGATTAGTCGACCTGGCTTCGTAACCGGTGATATGTAAAGATTTAAGGATTTAAGGGTCTGGTAGTGGGCTTATTAGAGGTGAGGCCTCGGTTCAAACCAAAGTTAAGCAGATTTTTTTGCATGAAAAGTTACTCAAAAATTTGTCGTTCGGAGTCGACTTTAAGCAGTAGTTTCCGCCACTCATGTACAAAATTAAAACACACAATATAAGTGGTGTGCAAAGTTTACCAACAGAAAAATTCAAAAATGAAGATCGGTGAAAAAGAGATTCCATACCATGGGTTTGAAATAGGCGCAACCGTTTTAAAAAATTTATATTTAGCGAAACAACTACAAAGTTGCTAAAAGAAATTTTCTGCACGTTTGGTCCCCCTCTTACTTTAGAAACTGACAATGGTCCTCATTTTCAAGCAGTGAATTTAAACTTTTTTCATTAATTTGGAAATTCAATCATCGCACCAGTACGCCGTAGGTTAGGTTAGGTTAGGTTAGAGGACGTGTACTTGTCAATTAAGACAAGTACAGCACCCGGAGTTCGAATTGACCCATTGTACAACGTCCTAGTTTCTCACACCACTTATCTTGTGTGTGTTAATTTAAAACATGAGTGGTGGGACCTACAGTTTTAAGTCGACTCCGAACGACAGATTTTTGAGAAACTTTTTCATGGCAATCTTATTTACTCTCAGAATTTTTGCCAGAGATTTGCTGAGAGGAATTCGCCGAAGAAATACTTTTTTGTATTTTATCTTGATGTCTGGCCTTGGGCTCGAACCCTGGCTTTACGTCTAATAACACTCACACTACCTACTAGACTACGGCGACTTCGAACTTAAATTCTAAGGACTATTTCTTGTTGAGCTACTTCATACGAAAATTTATACAAACAAATCAAAAACAATTGGAGTTAGACTTGCTCACTGAATTGATCATTACAAGCCTTTTGTCAGGATTACGACCTAGCTTCTCACACCATGCATGTTGTGTGTGTAGATTTTATCCATGAGTGGCAGGAAAGGCAGTGCAGATTGAAAAAAATATTCTTAAAAAATCAACATATGACAACAGCGATTACTATTTAGGACTGTTAAACTACATGGACACTCCACATGGTAATCTTGGTTCACCATTTCAACGCCTCTTTGGCTATGCCACGAGAAGTACACTACCAACATTAAAACACACACTTCTGTCATCGGAAAGCCAAAGAATATCAAAATACTTGAAAGATGAGAGAGATAAACAAAGCGAGTACGCCAATCGCGGTACAAAAGTCAGTCCTCCCCAATTTACTGAAGGTGATACAGTAGTCACTAGAACGCAAAACCAAAGTACTTGGAACCCAGCAGTAGTTAAGGCACAGATCCATCCTCGTTCTTATGTTATTGAAAATGTAAATGGAAATCAATATCGTAGAAATTCTGAAGACATCCGACTGTCTCAAGTCAAATTACGTATACAGTCGATGTTGTTGCTGATCCTTCAGGTCCATCCAGTGTCTCCCAATCACCAAGTTTAACAAAGGAACCACCCCTCGTCCTCAGAAGATCCTACAGAATAAGAGCTCAACCTCAATGTCTTCAGTATTGTTAATTCATATTAAAAGAAGAGGGATAAGAAGAGGGATGAGAAGAGGGATGTGCATAAAATTCGTAGCTACTATTATAATTTACTACTCTGTAACATATAAAAGTCTGATTGTCTGTTACACAGACACTCAGTTCTTTCTAGCATAGCCTACTGTTCATATTGTTGTAAAACTGAATTCTGCTATTAATAAAATCACATGAAATATTAAACAAATTATTTATTTTGTTTACAGATCGTAATCCGAACTTAAGGGCTGTAATGACTGTTTCGGAGAGTATTGGGGTAAGAGTCCAAAATAAAATATTTTGTATGAGCCACAATAAATAATACAAAGTATTAGAAAATACAAAAAAATAATATTGCACAAAGAAAACGTACCTTGTTGTTCGGGGGTTGATCCAGAGGATCGGATCAATTTTTCTTTTATTTTTTCTCTTTTCTTTTCTTCTTACAATCCACATACTTTAAGCGTACTTACACTACTTAAGACTACTGACTTAATATTAGGGTGACCAGCGTAAACAATGACCAATTACGTTATGTTATGTTGAGGAAAAGTTACCGCTTCATATGCTATAAGTTGGAAGCTGTTAGAACTTATAATCGAAATTAGGAAATTATGGTAGAATTAAACCTTGCATACATCCCTAAAGCATGTCTAATACTTCAACATTTCCAATTAATTTCATCAACAATACTTCACTTCGTAGAGATGACATCAAACTTTAAAACACTTAAGTTTCCTTATCGACCGGTCAACTCAAATAAAATAAAGCGAGTGAAAGCTAAACAGAATTGAAGAAAAGAAACAAAATTCGTAGAATAAAAAAAAAAATTACTGCCTTGTATGTCATTGTTTAAACAAATACAACCCTCGTATGTGTGTCTATTTACTGTTGTAATCGAAAACAATAACATCAGCATCAGCAGAATAATCATTTAAATCAGTGGGCATTACAACTCCAAAAACTATGATGATATTCCACTGCCACAGAGAATGGCAAATAAAAAGACAAAACAAACCAAACCAAAACAAAAAAAAGAAAAATTAATTTAAAAAGAAATCCCAAAAAAAAGTACGCAATAAAAAATGTGGGATACTGCTCCCGCATTTATAAAAGAAACAAAGCATACACAGCCTTACACAACAGCAACTACATGACGACAGTGATTTTTGTTTTTTTTTTTTCAGTCAAATAATATTGCAAATGATGACAACACTTAAGCAAAATTTGTTTAAACAAAAGAATAATACACACACACATACACATAGATAGATACGAACTCATACATGTGATAGATACGACATACTCGAGCGTAATGCCATAAATGGTCGTTTTGTTGGTTGCTTGCTTGGTTTGTTAGTGACATCTATGCATGCACGACGCACACGAATTCTCTCTTTCTCTCCAAGGATTTGCGTTTGTTTTTTTTTTTTTTTTTTTTTTTTGTTTTCCAAAGTGCTAGTAAGCGGTCGTATTGCTTTACATGTATGAGTTCGCTTATGTGTTCGTGTATGAAAGAGTTTCTTATTCATGACGACCATTTTGCGTTCAAATAAACTCAACAATGCAATGAAAATATTGGCGGTCAAATAACACTGCTGCACTATGGGCTAAAAGGCAAAAAAAGGAAGAAAACAGGAAATGTAGGAAATCATTGAGGACACTTAAGAATTCAAAATTTTTAGTTGAAACCTCGTAAAGGGTCCGCCAAATAACTTTTTTTTGAAAATGCTTTAAAAAAAAAACTACTGAATATTTTCTCAAATTTCTTTTTTTATTTGAAAGTACAATCCTTCCGGTTAATAATGGAAAATAATTTCATTCAAATGGCTGCCTTGGCTGGCCATGCAGTAGCCTACACGATCGGCTGAATTTTTACGCACATTATCGATTGTGTACAGCTGTATATCACCAATGGCTACACGAATATTGTCCTTTAGAGCGTCAATTGTCTCTGGCTTGTCGGCGTAACACTTATCTTTGACGGAACCGCAAAAATAATAGTCCAACGGGGTCAAATCGCAGCTCCGATGTGGCCAAACGACATCAGCTCTGCGGCTGATAATGCGATCTTCAAAAACAGGGCGCAAAATATCGAGTGCAGCTTCGGCTGTGTATCACGTAGCGCCGTCCTGTTGAAACCAAATGTTGCCAATATCCTCCTCTTCAATTTTTTGTGAACAAAAATTCGTTCAACATGGCCCGATAACGATCGCCATTGACTGTAACGGCCACTCCTTGCTCATTTTGGAAGAAAAATGGCCCAATTATGCCTCTGGACCAAAATCCGCACCCAACAGTGACTCGTTTTGGGTGCGTCGGCTTTTCAATGTATGCGTGCGGGTTTTCTGTGCCCCAAATGCGACAACTTTGCTTGTTTACATACATGCCAACATCAAAATGAGCTTCATCTGAAAGGATGATTTTTTTTTTTGACAAAATCGGCATCTTCTGTAAGTCGATCGCAGGCCCACTTAGCGAAGCGAAAACGCATTGGATGGTCAATTGGCTGCAACTCCTGAACCAATTGGACTTTGTATGGCGTCATACCAAGGTCTTTATGCAAAATTCGTCTCAATGATCTCTGCGAAATGTTCAATTATGGAGAACGACGGTGAATTGATGTTGATGTCGGTTCACGCACACGTTCTGCCACAGCAGCAATATTCTCGGTTGTACGCACTGTTGTTGGCTTTTCACGTTTTGGTTTATCGATGAGGATGCCAGTTTCTTTCAATTTTTTCACAAGATAACGAACATAAGGAGCTGACGGTACATCTCTTCTTCCAAAATCCGTACGCAATTTTCGCACACATTTTGCAACATTACCATGATTTTCAAAGTAATGTCGCAATATTTTCCAGCGTTGTTCAAGCGTATACACAACGATATTCGTTCAGCGGAAGGATAAAACTAATTATCTGTCAAATCAGACATAAGCTAAGTGTTACCATTCACGAAATAAGCACTAGTTGAACAAAACGTTAGATGGCGGACCCGATATATTTTCTAACATTTTTTATCTGGGAGCCTATAATCAAGTGGATGGTATTTAGACTTACAATGTGTTGTAATGGAGTTCCGACAGCAGGTTGTAACAGGACAGAAAGAGAATACGGTGTTGGGCAAATGTTTCTCACACAAGCACCTTCGTCTCAATTTTTTGTTGTAATATTGAAGCCATTGTAGTGCTAATTCATCACGAGATTAGTCTTGATTAGAAATTTTTCAATTTAATATTCAAGCTCAATGACAAGTAAGCTTACATCGACTTTTAGGAAGTCATGTGCAACATTTTTAAATAAAATGATTTGACTTAACCTAGCAATACCCCGAAATTTCTATGACAACATCAGTTTGACGTTTACATTTCCATTTTTCGCATGTAATTGCCGCCATTTTTTATTTGCAAATTTTATTCAGGAGATATTCGTAGGCATTTGACTTCACCAGCAATTGCTGACCACTGTGACAACCTATCACTTTCCCAAAACCCTACATGCAGATTGTCGATATTCAACAAACATGCCACGCATTTCATTTAAATTTTTTCTCAGTTCTGTTCTGTTTTCAGCTGGTTGTTGCTGGCACTGCCCTTCTGTTGTTGCTGTTGCTGTTGATGTTGATGTTTATTGTTGGCGATGGCAAATGTTTGCAAAATATATTGTGCTGTTGTTCACTTGTATACGGTTGTGTTGTAATTGTTGTTGTGTTTTGTAGATGATATTGGGATTTTTTTTCTAGTATTTGTGCACATTTCATGGCAATATTTGTAATTGTTGTTGTTGCTGTTGTCGCTAAAGAGTTTATTATTGTTTGCGCGTTTATTTGTCCGCCTCTTTGACCGACTGTCGTAATATTTTAAATAATAAAAGGAAAACATTTAAACAAAAAATACACTGGGAACGTCAACATCATTGCACCGCACCACATATCAGCTGTAGCAGCTGAGGAAATGACCACACAAATGAATGAATTGAATGGAATGAAATGAAATGGAATGGAATGAGGGGAAAAAATGCAATTTTTGTTTATTTAGAAAATGAAAAACAAACGCTTTTTACTGTCGGTATGCATAACATTTAAAATTGCTTAAAGCCCCGAGGCATACACTGGCTATGGGAATCGAAAAGTTTAAAACATTTCCTCAACTCAAGGGGACTTTTTTATATCAAAAACTTCTTCCATCATATGTATAATTTTGAGTGTTTAATTTTTACTTGATTTAATAGCCCCTTAAAGCATAGCTACACCAGTTACAATAGATTATTTGCTACAGCTTAATCATTAA
Organism: Sarcophaga subvicina; assembly: GCA_936449025.2. Taxonomy (NCBI): domain Eukaryota; kingdom Metazoa; phylum Arthropoda; class Insecta; order Diptera; family Sarcophagidae; genus Sarcophaga; species Sarcophaga subvicina. The sequence continues at coordinate 88,521,053 of OW388081.2, read as the reverse complement.
AAATAAATATTCTTAACCAAGAGAGTTCTTCATTTTACTTTACACTGGGAAACAGTGTCATAATTTAACAGAATTTTTGTAGCTGATGTATAGAATTTTACGCCGATTTTATGTTTTTTTTTTCGCATAATTTTGCACAATTTTTTTTAATAGTTTTTCAAGTCCTGTGTTAAGGTTTTGAAGCACTGTCAGTTCGTTTATTGTCACTAAAAGGATATTCACGTCGCATAATGAACACCAATACAACACAAAACCCCCAGAACCCAGAAAACAGAAACAAGAAAAAAAGCTTGAGAGAGCAGCAGGCGTTCGAAACCATACTGAAATAATCCGAAAGCTTTGAGAAAGCTTTTCTACATTTTATATACAATCCGACTGTAATGTGAGCATAGTTTCATTGCTCTGAACTCAACTCATGACTATAAACTGTTAGGAAACAGTTCAGTAAAGCCAAACGTGTAGAGAAGTTTCGTGTGAGTGTACCAAATAAATTTTCATCAGCTAATCGCCCATGTAGAAGTCGTCGTAGTCTAATGGATAGTGTATTGGCTTATTAGGCGTACAGTGAGCCTCAAAAGAAACTAAACATTAAGGATAAAATTCTAACAATCACCAAATTCAGCTTTTACCACTTAAGGAGAGTGCCCGAAAAAAAATTTGACAATATTTCTAAGATTTAAAAAAAAAAATTTTTTTTTATTGTTTTAATTTCGAAAACTGGCAATGAAACAATTTTAAAATAAAAATAACGGTAATTTATTAATGTATATTTACTTTTGACGTTCACTGTAAGATCACGGATCAAACTCTAGGTCAGACACTTCGAACAAAAACGAAGTATGAAAAAAAATATTTCTTCTCTGTCATGGAAAAGTTAAAAATCTGTCGTTCGGAGTCGACTTTAAACTGTAGGTCTCGCCTCTGGTTTATAAAAATTAACACACACAGCATAAGTGGTGTGAGAAGCTAGGTCGTAATCCTGCCAGAAGGGTTGTAATGACCAATTATGAGCATGTATCGCCACTGTATCGCAATAAATATTTCTAAAAACGAAAAGCATGTGTTGATGAGAAGCTGAGTTAAAGTGAAGCTAGGGAAGAACTAACGATCAGCAGAAACCTTTATGTGCATTTGTTAAAAACATCAATCGAATCAATTTCGATAACTAAAACCAGTCGTATCATATTCACATGCTCTTGACTTCTAATATCTTCTCTGCTGTAACTACAGATGACAGATTAATTGATGCTTATGAGTAGAAAATTAATTTTGGATTCTGGGAAATCGAATCGATGCATATGGAATCACACGAATATTTTTAAATCTCTGACGTGACGGAGTCATCCATGTTTATTGTTTGAGTCTGAGGTTGTTTTTTTACACGCAATTCATAGTTCAATCAGTCTGGCCAACTATTGCTCTGTCTTTCTTAAGGAAATATACGCCAGAAAACGAATATTGCTGCTGCCATATGATCTAGTCTTGGACGTAAGGGAGTTCTTGTTGACAATATCGTACGTAATTTACGCAATTGGTGATTAAAACCCTTCAATCAGGATTACGACCTACTTTCTCACACCACTTATGTTGTGTGTGTTAATTTTATATATGAGTGGAGGGACCTACAGTTTAAAGTCGACTCCGAACGTCAGATTTTTGAGAAAATTTTCAAGGCAATATTTATTTACTCTCAGAGTTTTTGCCAGAAATCTGCTGAGAGGAAGTCGCCGAAGAAATACTTTTTGTATTTAATTTTGATGTCTGGCCTGGTGCACGAACCCTGGCTTTTCGTCTAATTAGCCAACACACTACCTACTAGACCACGGCGACAATATCACTGCAATTAAAGCTTGAAACTGTTTCATAAGGACTAAAAATTCTAAACTCAACTGCATGGAATAATTAATGCAGCGAATTCTCGGTAGTGTGTTGGCTTATTAGAAATGAGGCCACGCTTCAATCCCTGGCTTAGACATCTCGAACAAAAGAACGAAATATTCCTTTCGGCCACTTCGTTTCAGTGGTTTCCTCTGGCAAAAACTCTAAAAGTATAATAAATTGCCATGGAAAGTTACTTAAAAAATTTGTCGTTTGGAGTCGACTTAAAACTGTATGTCCAGTCTCTCATGTATAAAAATTAACGCACACAACATATGTGGTGTGAGAAACTAGATTGTAAACCTAGCTAAAGGATTGCAATAACCAATTTCGTAAGTGAGCAAGTAATTTTAAATTATGATTATGAGAAGTGCAGTAGAATTTAAAAAAAAAATCAATATAAAATCAAATGCCCAAAAGCAGGCTATTCACCGAGGATATTGAACCCTTAATTTATATAAGAAACAAACATTTTGTCACTTTAATTGATTGTAATTAAAAATTATAAAATTTTTCCTTTAATTTTATTTATTTTAAGGCTTTTAAAACTCTAAGATTTAATGCTAGCAACAGCTTAAAAGATTGAAAATCATTTTAACCCTCCTCTGCAAAGTTAATGGGAAAAGAAAAGCGGGAAATCTTTTGATTTTAATTACATGGCATCATGTTGATTATCATTCGATAACAAATCATTGATTGTGTTTTTCTTCGTAATTTAACAAAAAAAATTAAAATTTTTATAATTAATTCAACACAATATTTTTAAGGATCAATTCATTACGCTTTGAATATTCATTTTCATTTTCATTTTTCTTATTTTTACACGCGTTTTTTTTCAATTTTTTTATTTGAAATTGTATCGTCATCTCTAATTGAATTTATTCTAATTAAGTTAAAACTTTTTCTCACCAATAACAGAATACACACACTCTCTCTCCCTCTCTCACGCTTTCCGCTTCTTGCCGTTAAGAGCCACGCCTTATGATTTTTTCCGTTTCCTTTTAACACATTCTCATCGTCTTGAATTCCCTCTTTTCGTTTTGCCAGAAATTGTTACGACAAGCAAATTTGAAGAGGAAAATATGTTTGAATCTGTATGGAGAATATTTTGAAAGATTTGCAATCAATTTTGATTATTTTGTAGCGAAGAAGGAATTCTAACGAATTCAACGAAAAAGAGAAAGAAGCATAAGAAGAGAGCAGAAGTGTATACGGAAAACAGGAAAAATATTTGAATTTTTATGCGTCGTTTATTTTTACTTCTTTGATGTGATGTGATGGCTGTGTTGGCATCAATGGTTACGCTGTGGCCATGTTGTTGATAATGTTTGCGGTATTGGTGTTGTTATGGGTCATCACCACTCTCCTCCACCCCTTTAATTTGTTTAATATTGAATTCATATTCCACCCAACAATATCCTCTCTCTCCCTCGTGTCTGTTCCTAATGCCAGCTCCTCTCCTCTCCGCTCCTCTCCATTTTAGTGTTTGATTATAACATTTTATGCTTGAAAGATGTTCGCTCTACTTTACAAGGGTCATTGTCATCATTTGGAATGAATGTGGCTTAGAGTGTAATGGTTATTGTTTGTATAGAATTTTTAATAAAACGATCCTTTCCAATAATAAGCACCAGATAGAGGATGTGCTGCATAAATATTTAATCCAAACAGAAGTTTAACTTTATTTCTTCTTTCTCCTTTTTCCTTTCTCTTTTTCCTTCTCGTTTTTTTCATCTTTTCATGTTGTTTTGTATGTTTTTTGGAAGGAAAGTGATACGGAGGAGGGATGTTATAAAAATTAACAACGCGTAACCAGCAGAGCCATTCAAATTTCTTTATTAGAACTGAGGCAAAATAAATTGAATTGTTTGAAATATAAATCCTTGTTGGGGCATTAAATGCCGAATTAATTTCGCTTCCTTTTTTGCCCTTTTTTTCAGATATGGAATGTCTTGTAATTTATTTAAATATGTATTGGCAATGGGCAATACGTTAAAAATTTCGGATCATTATTACAGTAAACTTTGAAGATTTTGAAACACAGCGAAAGGATGTATTGTATAGACCAAATTGTTGCATTTTATGGGAGACGATAAGGATAAGAGTAGGCACACAATACTGTCACGTTATGCATATGATTGCATGCATGAACTATAGCTGGCTTTCTATTAAAGAGCAGAGTCTAACGGCCATGATAGTGAGTTCATTGGCAATGCAATATCTGTCGATATCAGTGTGTTCTGGAAGCCATTAATGTAAGGGTCACCTTTAGAGAAATTCCTCGCAATCAGGGACGAAGACCAACTTAGTGATAATGTGTTTAAGAAATTTTTTTTTTTTTGTGAAACCAGCACTCAGGGGATGACCGCTACTCATGCAGTGCATTGTCCAGGTTTAGGAAAATAGGTTATAGGAAGGTGGAAAGAGGGAGTAGTGTTTGTGGACATTTGATTTAAACTTACCAATATCGTATCATTCCACAAGCGAGCAGTGCGGGCAAAAAATGAATTTTCCCTGTAATGCATTGTGCGCTTCACTGGACAATCAACCACAAAAGGATGTGCTCTGCGAGAAGTACGAGTACCACGTAAAAATATGTGATTATCGGGAACCAAGCCCCCTATCTCTCGAGAACACCTCCCATTATAGTACCGATAGAACAATGAAACACACGCCACATTGCGACGATGCTCCAACGAATCAATAGAGTTGGATACCCTACTGTCATTAATAAGCACCTACGCCCTCTCCTGTACGCGGTCGAGAAGCTTCAAAATAGACTTTGAAGCACCGGCCCATACATGAGAGTTGTACTCCATCCGAGGTCGGATAAAGGACCTGTAAATAGTAAGAAGGTCGGATGGAGTGAATTGGTTTTAAAAAACAAAGGCACTTGAATGCCTCCTTCGACACTCGAAAAATGTAACCGTTCCAACGAGCATCACAACTAATTCTCATGCCCAGAACATCAAGAGCATTCGCCTCCTTATTCACAGTGTGGCGCACCGTATAAATTAATAGCCTTTCAGGCAAAATACTGTTACGTTCTTACCTTTTAAAAAACGTTTAAAATATGTGCCCGTACAATGCAAATAAAATATAAATAAATTTTGTGTTCAGTTTTAATTAAAATTCTTTATTGTTCGCACAATTCTGTGTGCCACTGTTCACAACTTGATGTAAACAACAACAATTGATTTGTTTGTTATTACTCTGATAATATCCTTTATTATTAGGCAGTTATTCGACAGATCTTTGTAACCCAGATCCTCAAACCACGATTACTCTCTTCGAAAACACCGCGACTTCACACTAGAGTGACTGAACTTTTACTGACTCAGTTGCTTGCCTTTTATATTGCAATGTAAACAGTCTAATGAATGTTCTTGAATTCGAATGTTCGTGGCTCGCCTTCTCGGGGTCTGTATAAATGTAAACATCGTTGTTTCATTATTGTTGTTTGTGCATTTTGTTTACATTCTTGTAGTGTTTGTGGTTGAATTTTTGTTTACTTGTTTATCATTTTTTATGCTGATGTTTGTTGTTATGTTACGCATTGCAATAATTTGTAAGCAAGTTCGTTGGTTTTGTTTTTGTAGCTTTTGTCTATAATTTTAATATTAAACGATGTAAAAGCATCAGTATCTAGATTTTCCATTTTCGTAACAATGCGTATCGTATACAGAAAAGCAATTACAGAAGTATATTGACGGACACAAAATATCCTTCAAAACTGTTAAATTGAAGTTTGCAAAACTAAGCTTGATTGCTGTCATCCTGCTGGCATGCCATAACTATTAATTGATACATCTCCTTGTCCGTTGACTATACATACATACATATTTGGTCATTGCAACCCTGTAGTCAGGATTACGACCAAGCTTCTCACACCACTTTTGTTGTGAGTGTCAATTTTCCGAACGACAGAGAGTTTGCCAGAAATCTGCTGAGAGGAAGTCGCCGAAGAAATACTTTTTGTATTTTGTTTTGATGTCTGACCTGGGGCTCGAACCTCGAACCAAAACACTACCTACTAGACTACAACGTCATGCCACAATCAATGCCAAATAATTTTATTCAAATATTTTTTTCTATCCTGTATATTAATTTATCATCTTTTTATTTAACATACTTACACATACGCTGAGAGAAATTCAATGAAAATTAAAATACCACATCTCCACATTCACAAAACATTGCATTTGCAATTGATTCTTGTTAAATGTATTTCCTGATACTCATTTAATCATTTCAAAATTTTCTTAATAAAATTGTGATGCCACAGCCGTAAAGGAAAACTAAAAATATAACAACAGCAACAACAACAATAAACAACTTAATTTCCATGTCATGTTTTGTGGAATCCTAAAGCATAAATGATTCATGTGAATACGTATGAATGTGTAGGTGTTATGGAATGGCAAATTGACATTGACAGCCAACGTGTAAATAAAACATGACTATAACCTTGCCGGCATTCTTAAATAGCCTTCTACTGCCAACACCAATAACATCATACAGTGAATATCATTATCATCATCATTATTATCATCATCAGTTACAATTTCACTTTCGTTTGCAGGAGCATTTTGTCTTTTTGCAAAATAATTTTCGAAATTCATTCGAAACTCATTACTTCAGGTAAATATATATTAAAGGAATGCATAAGAAATTTATTACTTTTTAATACTTTTAACAGACAGACAGACAGACGAAAATTTTCCGATGAAATCTGACAGAAATCTAAACCATACAAAAAAGAAAAATACAAACAATTTAAAAGTAGTTTTAAACGGGAAAAAAATTAAAACTTAAAACTTAACACACACAGTATGGGTGGTGTGAGAAACTAGGTTGTAATTTTGACTGAAGAGTTGTAATGACAAATTAAGTATGTAAGTGAGCATTGCCACGTTAACCTATGCATGTTTACAAAGTAAATAAATTATACTGTGAAAGAGCGATTACGTCAGCGATAAGCAATTTTAGCGTCAGTCAGAAAATTGTGTAGTGGGCTCACTGCTACACTAGGAGCTTGGAGTTCAATTCAAGGGCTCTAAGATCTTGAAAAGAAATGACAAGTAAAAAGAAAATTTCTTTAGACGATCTTATCTCAGAACACAACTGGCGAAAAGGCCTGAAAGTAACTATTCCAATATATCAAAATATTGTTGGAAATTGTGCACAGGGCTCATAACCTTCGTCTTGGTACAAGCCATATGTAGTTACTCCGCTCATACATACAAACATATATTCATAAATAATTGGTCATTACAACCCTTCAGTCAGGATTACGACTTCGTTTCTCACACCACTTATGTTGTGTGCGATAATTTTTACGCGAGTGGCGTGACCTACAGTTCAAAGTCGATTCTAAACGAAAGATTTTTGAGAAACTTTTCATGGCAATTTTCGTTACTCTCAGAGCTTTTGCCAGAAGATTGCTGAGACGAAGTTATCTAAGAAATAATTTTTCACTTTTCGTTTTGATCGATATGTCTGACCTGGGATATGAACCCAGGCTTCATGTCTAATAAGCCAACACGCAGCCCACTAGACAACGACTACTTCATATGTTACAACGCATAGTCTTAGTTAAACTAGATATTCTTCGGTTGTTTTACAGACTCAACTAAGTTGACAGCAAGAGGGCATATGCAGTATTGGTAGGGTTTACTGAATTTATTTGGTTAAGAAACGAGCTGATTCTCGTCTTTCTTTTAGTCGGATAGCCATCCAAGGACTCCTGCTGAATTGTGAAAGAATGGCGAAACAATTTACGTGTGTACATATCTGCAGCGGCTGTGGACGTGATGCTCAGAAAGAGACTATCTTTGATGGCCTATGCTACTAAGAGTCGGTGGTTCTCGACATGCCATATTCACTCATATTTAACGGGACTCTCCAACATATGGTTTAAAACAATAGGGAGACAGCCTTACCAGTTCGAATAGTTGCTTATAGGGATTGTTTGATCACCATTTTGAATATTGATTTATGGTATCACAGTGGGCTTAACATTCTTCCTACTTGAATTATAATATTTTTTTGCCTTTTATAATGTATTTTCCTTACTTAAATCCATTTAAAGTTGATTTTATTAAGAAAAATCTGTTTACCAAATCAATTTCCTTAATTATTTACTATTTTTATCACACATACGCACACAGTTTCCTTATTTATTTTGCTTTAGTTTATCTGATCACCATTTAAGGCCATCTTGAAAATTTCATCACGTTTCCCATTTTTGTTATACGAGTGATATTTTCTTTTTCGGTTTTTTTGATAGTTAAAGTTGCAGTTTATTTTTGGTGTCTCTTGAATAATTCAATCATTTCATCATTTTGGTTTCTTCAACTGGTTTTTCATTTTGTTTTCTTGATATAAAATTCTGTTTGGACACATGAACGCCCACATTTATAACTACGTATACATGTAAGCTTTCATAAACACTGTTTAAAAATTATAAGAACACTTTATTATTGAACAAATAAAGTTTTCAGGCATTCTATTCCATCAGCCTTTTGATTTTAGAAAATCTAAAAATATTTTCAAACTTTTGCAATAATTCAAAGTGTTCGTACAATTTTAAAACCCACTGTATTGGACATATCTCTGCTATCATATAACGTACATACATGCATACATATGCATGTACTGTGTCTGTGTGTGTATTATTTATTTATTATTCAAAAACTATGTCGTGTCCATTTTGTAAATGAAAGCACCAGAGTGTGAGAATATTTTTATTTTTTTTTTAATTCATAAAGTTTTACTTGGTTTTGTGTGTGACCAGATATTCAAAACTTTTCCGTTTCTTTTGAAAGATTGAGATCCTTTGCTTCTTTCGTTTTATTTTTTTTTTTTTTTATTTTGAATAAAATTAAACCAAAGCCTGTCTAAATAGAAATAAAGTTTTACCTTTTAAATGCAAAATTGTTGTATAATTTCTGTAATTTATTAAGGAAATGTGGTTTGTTTTTCTTAGGCAAATATTTGAAAAATTATTTGTTGTTATTATTGTCACAAATCTACTTATACTTTGTTTGTTTGTTTGTTTTTGTTTGTCCTATAAAATGATGATGAATTAAAAATTTATAATAAATTAAGAAAAACTCTAATCTCCACAATAACTACCAGGACAGGACATTTTCATAAATTGTATGCCATAAAACGTTAAAAAGAAAAAACAGACGGCTTCTCAAACTGTCCACTGAATTTAGAACATCTTTAAAGTTTTTAATGATCACCTGTTGCAGCACATATCTCGTATGCAGTTCAATATTGAAGAAATCTAAGTTGAATTTGAAGGCATGAGAACAGTTTCGAACTATCAGGACAATAGCAGAGACTCTATATCTAACGTCACAGCTAAGTATTGGTCGTCAAACTGTCTTTGTTATTATAAAGCATTGAGAATAGCTCTTAGGATTGACTCAATTTACATACTTGCCGGGCCCAGACGGGGTACCGGCCTGTATTTTAAGAAAGTGCGCTGTTGTCTTGAGTGGCCCTTTGACCTTTATATTCTATGGGCTTCTGAGGGCTGGTCATTTTCCGTCTATTTGGAAGAGTTCGTTTCTAATTCCTCTGCATAAGTCGGGTAATAAATCCAATATTTCCAGTTACAGGCCAAACTCAGTGTTATTCCCAAGTTGATGGAGAAACTGGTGACGGATTATCTCTTTTTTGATACGAGATCTTTAATATCCCCTTTCCAGCATGGCTTTTTAAATCCTCTGGAATTTACTACACATGTTTTCAGGGGTTTTCTTGCCAGAGCTCGGACTGATGTAATTTATACTGATTTCAGTAAAGCTTTTGATAGGGTTGATCAAAGAATTTTGCTTCTTAAACTTTCATTAATCGGTATTCCTGATATTATTCATCGTTCGGCTAGACTCCTACCTCTCCCTTAGGACTCAGAGGGTATTGTTTAGGAATGTATTGTCTAAGACAGTATATGTTACTTCTGGTGTTCCGCAGGGTAGCCATTTGGGTCCTTTACTGTTTTTATTGTTTCTTAACGATCTTCCTTGTGCTATTTCTGATTGTAATATTCTGATGTATGCTGACGACGTTAAATTATTTTATACTTTTGATGATGATCATGGTCAGGCTGTTCTTCAGCGAAATATTGATTTGTTTGTAACTTGGTGCAGAATTAATTTAATGGAATTGCATGGTTTTCTCTCGCGGGGGCGTAATTTCATCCACTTATGTGATTAATTCTTGCCCTTTGGAAACTGTGACTACATTTCTTGTGTGTGCTTGTGTGAGGCCGGGGACGTTCGAAAAAAAAAGTACAGCTACTATTACATTTTCCTATCCTGCAACCAACATATGAATCGTACAGCGAAGCAACTGCTCGAGAACCAATCTAGTCTAGGCTTCATGTGTATCAGACGTTTTGGCAAAACAAGTGGCTGCAAACGCAGGAATGATATTAGACTACGCAAGAGCATAGAAGTATAAAAGAGAAGTTCATGTCGCATTGTTGACAGTTCAGAGTTAACTTTAAACTGTAGGTCCCACCACTTCAAGTCGTCTGATGGATGAAGTTGCCATTGTCAAAGGATAGTGTGTTGGCTTATAAGCCAACGGTTTAAACGTTACTTAGACATCTGGAACAAAACGAAATAGGAAAAAATATTATATTATACTTCCGGTCAACAATCTTCAGACAAAAACTCGTTTGAAGTTGACTTTATGCACTCATGGATAAAATGAACGTACCCAGCATTAGTGATTTGAGAAGCTAGCTTGTAGTCCAGACTAAAGGATTGTAATGACCAATTAACTAAGTACCGCTTCAACTTGTATTTCGTATGCAAGCATAATATGTTGGGAATGTATAATTAGACGGAACGATAACCAGTGGAAATAGCTTTTATCGACGTCTACAAGCATTTTTAAATCGTTTAGTTTGGCCAATCATGTATATAGGGTGAACCATTTAAAAGTTTACAATTAAAAATGCATCAAAATAAAAGGAGTTTGAATTTTTGCCAAATTTTTTTTCTGTTGTGAAGTACAATTGTTCCGGTTAGAAATAAAATATAATTTCATTCATATGGCGTCCGCGGCTGGTCTCACAGTACCTCATTCAATCGGATACATTTTCGTGCACTTTTTTGAGTGTTTGGGAACGTATCTCGTCAATGACATCACGAATGTTAGCCTTCAAATGCTTAATTGTAGCTTATTTTTCGGTATGACTCTTTGCTTTAACTGCTTATCACAGAAAATAGTCCAACGCTATCCAATCGTAGCTACTTAGCGACAAATTGACATCACCATTTCGGCTAATTAAACGGCCATCAAACGTTTGACGCAATAAATCGATTGTGGCATGACATGTGCTGCAAGTTGTACAATTCTGTTGAAAGCAAACATTGTTCACATCATGAAGAGTGGGTATAAAAAAATTGGTTATCATAGTGCTATACGGGTTTCCATTGACTATACCGGTTGCGCCGTCCTCATTTTCAAAGAAATAAAGGCCAATGACACTGATACAAACAATGACAATGAGAAACATTGTAGTTTTGCTTACAAACGTACCCACCAAGATGAAAATGAGCAAAGTCAACATCTATGTGCAGTTTCACGTTGTCTTAATAGATCCCAACACTGCTCAAGCGTAAATCAATTCATTGCGTTCAGTGGAATTTGAATTTTGTAAGAGAATATAATGACACAAGTATTGCAAGATTCGAAGTAACCGATGGCTTAAATTTAAGCCGATAGTTGTTCCACCCGATAATTCGTGTAGCGATAGACAAATTCCCTACAAGTTATTACTTAAATGTAACGCTTATTTTGGTTTCCTTTTTATAAAAAAAAAATAAAAATAAATAAAAAAATATTTTCTCCTTAAAAATAAAAATTTTCAAAATCAATTCAATCCAAACGGATAATTAAGATCTCTTAAGTATGGCAAGAGATATTCAACAATTTCTTTACATAGATTATTACAAGGCCATCACACCCAACAGGCCATTAAGAATAAATCAGAAAATAAATAAAAAAAAGCATACATTTTGCTTTCATGTGAATACTCTTTGCATTACGTCCTCAATGCTAAACCACATGCATAAATCAATACATATGTACATATGTATGTATGCAGGCATTCCATATATTTATGTAAATGTATGCATTTTTTCCATTTACTTAATCACACATTCACACACACATTATTTAACTGTTCGTAATATATAATGAGGCCAAAAGTTTGTCCGTTTCTTACTTATGCCGACAAATTATCAGAAAACAAACTTTTTTTCCTTGTTTTCTTTCTAGTTTTGGTGTGCGAAGGACAAAATATTTATGACCAGGACACTAATAATGTTGTAATACGACTTTGTGTTCAAAACTTAAATACTCATACCACGCATACACATGCATACATAAATATATAAAGTTCAGTTGTACTTCTATTGTCATACCAGTGAGTGTAGGAACTTATAAAACTTCTCCCAAAAGAAGAAGACAAATACCCACTTATGAATAAGTCCTGCTGCATCCATTACTAGCACTTAACTGCTAAAGAAAATCCTGCTAATTTTAGACAAACTCACCGTCAATGTATACTTTAAGAGTGACATTAGCAACTTGTGTAATGAGTAGATAGATAAGTTTGATACCCTACTTCTTAAAAGGACGCTATCTCTGGAAAATTAAAAAGTCTCAGAAATATTATCATCAATCTTATCACAGAGATGGTTCTTTAGCATGATATTGTTACGTTTTTAACTTTTAAAAACGTTTAAAATATGAGCACGTAGATTGCTAATGAAATAAAAATAAATTTGCCTTTTAATTTTAATTAAAATTCTTTATTATTCGCACAATTATGTGTGCCATTGTTCACAACTTGATGTAAACAACAACAATTGCCTTTTTTTGTTATTCCTCTATTTATACCCTTTGCATAAACAATAACAATGACTAGACAATTATTCGACAGATATTTGTAGCGGAGATCTTCAAACCACGATTACTCTCTTCAAACGCTCCGCGTCGTCACACAAGACTGACTGAAATTCACTAACTCAGTCGCCTGCTTCGCCTTGCCTTTTATATGCCAAAGTAAACAGTCTGATGAATGTTCTTGAAGTCGAATGTTCATGACTTCGCCTTCTCAAAATATCTATAAATGTAAGCATCATCGTTTACATTTATTATTGTAGTGTTGTTGGCGTATTGTGTTTACATTGTATAGCCCTCAGTGCTCATCATGATTTTCGATGACAAATTGTTTTCCTCATGATTAGGATTTCCAATAACATGGTTATGGTGTATGGTATGTTGTCATTTCACTACCCAGCGACCGCTACATCCACTACATTTCTCGTCAGAGTTGTGATTATCTCAGCAGAACAGCTGCTCAATGATCGTCCAGATATGACAACATGTGATGTAGTCATGTAGTCTCCCAGACATGCGACTAAAATCCCTAGTGTTTGCATAGTAAGCAATGACCGATCGGGAAATATACTTCTAAAATCAAAATATAGCCCGCGACGGATCGTTGTTTACACAGAAACAAAACGAATTAATTGCGACCCATTGTTGTGCAGCGTAACAATTTAAGCGCCATTACGCGTTGAATCTGTTTACTTCACAAATGTTAAAGCAGAGGTAAAGCATGCAATGTGCTTCTGCCTGAATTTTATGCTGTCATAGTGACTAAAAAGGGAACGGATGATCAAATAATCGCACAGCTATGGAAGACTAAGAGGGAGTCCAAATGCCATTCTTCGCAATAACGAATTATCCGGCATCTCTAAATACGATGAAGAGCGCTACTTCATATATTCTAGTACTTCTTCCGACGAAAGTATCTCTCTTGATGGTTTGGATGATGATGAAAGTCTCGTTGAGGCTTCACGATTTCGTGAGGACTTGAAATACCATTAAGTCGCTCATAGCCCCAGTAAATGAATTCCTCAATATCTGCCTTTAAAGGCTCTTTGCTTTCTTGGGAAGTGATTGTGCTTTAATGCTCCGTATTAGTAAGACACACGAGCTAAGTTCGAAAACAGTTCTTAAGCGGTTGCAATTCTCTTCTAATGAGATCTTCTTCTCTGAAACCGTTTTGACTTTGTTTTGAGCAAAACATTTGAAAAAATATTTGAAATTTTAAATTAAAAAGTTTTAAAAATTCGATGGAGCAAGAGATCCGAACGCAAAAGTCTCATATCATCTAGAATTAAGTTCTGCTCTGAGAAGCTGTCAACATCTTCCTTCGTCCACATTTTTATTCAAAACTCTAAGAAAATGTAAATTATAGCGCACTTTGTGGTCGTCTAGCTTCCGTTTCATTATCGACAAACTTTTGGACAAATAACGACAAACCTGAAAGCAACAAAGCAACTGTAACAGGCAACAGCAACAGCAGCAACAATGTCTATTTATTATGCCAAACTAAGACTGTGGAAACAAGTTATTCAAACTCATACATCTTTATCTGGTTATAAGACAATAAGTCTAATGAAAATACAAATCAGACAATGCCACAGCCACTGCCATTGCCAGTGCCAGTGCCAGTGCCAGTGCTAATGCTAATGACAAAATGTTTAAGTTTGAATTCATTTTCCGTTTGGTCTGCTCTTCTATTGAAACTAAACTTGACAGAAACTTTTCTTTAGTGTTTGTTTTCTTAAGACGTTCTTACTCACTCTCCCTTCCTCCCTCTTTCTTTCTCTGTGACTGCTCTCTGTTATAACTCAATAAGTTTTATGGTGTCCTTAAATCACGAATACAGCCAAAAGTAAATATGGATGGTAATGGTAAATGAGAGGAGGTTACATGTCAAATAATAAACACATGAATTTATGCATAAATACTGGGCTCTCTTATAGGTATTACTTGTAGATATCCGTGTGTGTGTATGTGTGAGAGATAACATGCATAAGTTAAAAGTTTATTTATATTAGTTACGCTCTCTTTCTCTCTCTATTTCTCTCTCGCCCATACATTCATATTGTGTTACAGTCAGCTTCATCTGTTGGTGGATGTGTGTGTCTGGTGTATAGGTTTTTACCGTATGACATGTTATTAGTCTAGAACGTTTCCTGGCTGTAAGAAAATTCAAATTCAAATTCATCTACGGATATCCTTCAAGTATAAAATACAAAAAGCTTTTAAAACAACTAGTTGTGCAACTCAACATGTTAAATTATTATCAGCCTCCTCTGCCTCATCGTCATCGTCATCACCATCATGATTATCATATTCTTTCTCTAAGCAGCCTTAATAGTCAGCATTATAATCATCAGGATTACACTCATCGTCATTATCATTGGATGACAGTCAACAGTATAGTCGTTTGGAAAATTGCAATTGTTGCAGCAGACATTGCAGTCAGGCATTGCAGTCACAACAGTAGCAGTGTCATGACAGTCAATGCATTTTATTGTTATTGTTATTAGTTGCATTGAGAAAGGACTTAAAAAAATGAAAAAAAGGATACGAAAATTATACAAAACAGAGTTACACTCACAGAAAAGGCATCCGTATGTTAAATACAGATGAGTCTGTATCATGTTGTACTCCAACATTGAATTGGGGGTAGTTTGAGGTATGCTGCCGATATTCTGAAAACCATTTGAGATCTGATGTTGAGGTACAATGTATACCCATAAGTAGTAAGGAATCTGACGCACTTTCTTGTTTTGAACACACTGGAAACGTTGAGTTTTGCATTCAATCGGCTTTGAATATTCCAAAGAAGTGAAACAAAATAGTGGATCATCCTGGTGTACATATGTTTCAAATAATAATTATTAATGCGCTCAAAATCAGCGATGATTGCTTATCACCTGTTATACATTCAGTCATACTCTACACAGCTTCAATGAAAACCTGTTGCATGAGGCATATAACAGATGTTCTGTGTGAAGCTTGGGATAGGAAAGCTTGTTATAAAGAAGATGCCGATAAATACGCAGGGAAAAATGTTTAGACGCCCTTAAGTGCATAGAGTGCAGCGCAGTCGAAGAAGCGGATTTGAAACTAGTGCCCACAATTTATTACAGAATTGCAGCAAAGATGAGACACGCACCACAATGTTACCTAATTATCCTGTATCAAAATTTGGTTTAAAATACCAAACAGCGAACTGGATGCCTTCTGTTCTATTCGGTCATGACTGATGTCGAGTTAAGCTAACGATATACCAGTGTGTGCAAAGTACCCAAGTGAACTCGCAACAGCAGGAAATGTAACATTGTGTTGCAGCAGGTTTACCAAAGAATGTCACACACTTTGGAAAAGGTTTTTGGCTGCTCCTGTTGATTTACAAGAGGAACGCCGCCCAATTCTTCTCCAGACTGGTTTTGCGCAGATAACAGGCTTTAAAATGGCATTGACAGCTGGGTGGGCAGACATTTCATGTAGTCTTAGCCAGCCAATTCTTGGCCAGACTAGTTTTACAATAACATTGACAGCTAGTTGGGCGGACGTTTCATGAAAACGGTAATGATGTTTGATCATAATAGTGATGTTGGAACATAATGCTTTAGACCGACTCCTGGCATAATTAGTTCGTAGTTTTACAAGAATCTCAACGTCGGACACCGGGGTGATATTGCTGGGTAGAAGCCCCAAATAACAGTTAACAGTAATGAGGGAGTCTATCATGTTATCTGTAAGCTAACTGTAGGTCCTGATAAAGTAGTCAAACCAAAAAAGCCTCAGGATCCCACAGAATCGAAGAGATCTGAACCTGCAGCATGTCCTCTTCAAGTAGTAGCTGAAGAAACTTCTTTATATTTACCAAACATGTGTCTCCATTGAAGCCTGTTATCATTCTCATGAGTCATATTATAAATGCCAATTTCTATATACACTCATGTAAACAAGGAACTGAAAAAGTCTCCGGATAACACAGAACCGAAGAGTTCTCCACCAGCAATTTGTGCTCTTCAAGTGGTAGTCGAGAAAACTTCTTTTTATTTACCACACAGGCGGCTCTATCGAAACCGGATATCATTCTCATGAATCACATACTGAGTATGCATTTCTATAGGCATCCCTGTGGATAAGGAACCGCAAAAAGGTGGTTAATGCTATTCAGTTAATTTTTATATTCCATTGTACAGTAGAAGGTTAACTTGTCTGTTCGTTCATTTTAAGGATCCAGTTCTTCTGAAAACAGAGGCCATTACTGGCCTTAAGCAATCAAAGTATCAGAATAACCGCTTGTCTATCAAGTCAAGACAGCTGGCCTAGCAATGAGTTTAATTTCTAAACGATCAATACTTTCTGTTTAAAACACTTGTGCTATTAGAATTCATCTTAAAAACCTTTATTGGGTAACATATTCTCATCGTGTGATATATGACGTCATTCATCATTTTTCTGTTCACATCTCTCTCTTTCTAAGTGTATAGTGGTCCTGGAACATTGCAGCATTGCAAGTTGCTTATGAATATTCGTAACGAGATTCCAAACATTCTGAAAACCACCCACAATGAAACACACACACTGTCTTACATAAATATGTATATACTGTACAGCTGTATGTGTAAACATATTGCATTGGTTTTACATTGAGTATGTGTTAGTGGTTTTGAGAATATGTAGCATGTACGTACGAGTACATGCAACAGTAGTAGCAACAATGCAGTGGTAGAGGCTATAATATGAAACTGATTGTTGTGATTGTAATATTATATCACACAGAGAAAGAGAGATAGTGAAAGGGGAGAGCAAGAGTGAGTGGGTAAATGAGTTAGTGTGAGTGTATGCTGACAATGTGAGGCCAGTCAGCCACAAACGGAAGTCATTCCAAATGCCAACAATGACAGCGGCAACAAAGGCAACAACAATGACAACTAAAATGACTTTGAATTTGACTATGAAATGAAAATGAGTAGTATTACAAAAGGACTTGGTCTCTCTCTCTCTCTCCCACTCTCTCTACATGTATTACAATTTGTTATTATTCGTTCCTCTATCATTCTCATTTTTTTTATTTAAAATATAGACACACGCATAAATTAATATGTTATGGTACTTGTATGTATGTTTGTTTACATATAATAATTATCATATTGATAATGAGAGAAAATATATGCTCACACAGCCACACACACATGTACACATATTGACATTTAAAACTATTGAAGAGTGTGTATGTGTGCGAATGTAATAAATTTAACCAAAGAACAGAAACAGGCTTTTAAAGCAACATACGATCATTATGTTATAAATGTATGCGTATGCCTATGCGTTTGTGTTGGTTGTGAATGGTCTTTTGCATACAATTTACCCCAAAAATTTGTTGTTGTTTTTGGCCGCAGTTATTGTTTCATGAAAATTTGCTTGGATTTTATTGTACGTACACTGTACTACATAGTCTTGTACAACCAATTAATTACAAAATATTTTATGCCTGTATAGAGTAGCGTAACCGCTACTTTTGATTAAGATTCTGCCATACACACAGAGATGCATGCATACACATACGTACTTATACAGAAACTTTTTGTTTATATACGCAGTTATGAATTTTACGGAACGTTAAATTTAAAGAGGAATAATGTTTCCTGTATTTAACTACCTGCATCAGTTGCTATTTCTGGTTCAAGTTTTTCCATAGCCGCTGCTCTTATGCATAGAACACTCAAGTCGTACTCTTTAGAGGCTTCTTCTCATGTGTTTTTATCCCCCTCCATCTTTTTTTTTTGCAACATAAGCTAAGTCATGCTCATGTGTGCACCGCACATACATATACGTAGATAGCCATAAAATCCATTATAGATTCTGTACAATAAACAACAACAACAATAACAACAAGAATTGCAGCAGAATAAGAATTAAATGTTAAAGAATTTTTTTTATTAAAAAAATTTTTTTTTTTTGCCGAATGAAATCCAATTAATTGTCATAAAGTTGTAGTTCAAATGTAGAGAGAATATGTTTTAAGTTTAATTTTCCTTAGATTGTCTGCGTCTGAGTATATGCTCTACTGATAGAGTTGAAAATACAGTGGCAAATAAAAGTATACCTTCATCTCTACAGATTTTGAATCCAAACAAAAGAAGGAAACAAAAATATTTCCTAACAAAGCACTGGACATCCCATTCAGAGAAATAATACTTGCTTTGCAATATTTTCCAAGAGGGAAGTCACTTGAAAGATATCATAAGTGCGGTTTGGGTACAGGCCTTAATCCGTTTTCGACCATTTCTTTAAACAACTGAAACAACCGCCCAATGCCAGTAAACAGATTGCTTCAGATGTCCAATCTTATGTTGATCCCATATATTTGTAGAGGATTTGTATTACGAAACATACATACGTAATTGGTCATTACAAGCTTTCAATTAGGATTACAACCTAGCTTCTCACGACACTGTGTTGTGTGTATTAATTTTACACGTGAGTGGCGGCGGGACCTACAGTTTAAAGTCCACTCCGAACGACAGATTTTTGAGAAACTTTTCATGGCCAATTTTATTCACTCTCAAGAGTTTTTGGCAGAAATCTGCTGAGAAGAAGTCGCCGTAGAAATATTTCTTTCATATTTTCGTTTTGAAGTCTGACCTGGGGTTTGAACCGTCTCACTCACGTCTAATAAGCCAACACACTAGCTACTAGACTGTGGCGACTTCATTGTATCCCGAAAGATGCATATACTTCCATAATTCTTCAGCAATCTGGTGGTAAGGTGGACAAGTGGCGATATTTCTGGGTACTTGAGCAATAATCCTCCTCATATCATTATACAAGAATGCTAGCTGTTGTGTTTTAAATGAAAATCTCATATCAAGTAAAATTCTTTTGTACGATGTTTTTAGAAAAAGTGGTGTAATGTCCCCGTTGTTCTATAATATTCTACTCGATATGGTGATGAAGCACGCAATTAGAGGAGACAGCTGAACCACGTGGTGTATGTTCAAAAGGCTAGACGATAATGTCGATAATGTATGATTAAGGATGTGAAAGAAAAGCTGATCCTTGTGCTATTAAGACGACTACCGCAGGTCACAGGCTAAATGTGGGAAAGAGGAAGACATCAACATGTAACTTCCTTACGTATAAATTTAAGACAGTGCATCGAAGGCCTTGTATTGTTTTGCTACTTGTATACTTTCTTAAGTAATCATTACAGCTACAGGATTACAATCTTGCGCCTCACACCATCCATGTTATGTGTTTTAATTTTATCCATGGGTACCATGAGAATGACGGGACCTACAGTTCAAAGTTAACTCCGAACGACAGATTTTTTAGAAACTTTTCATGGCAATTTTATTTACTCTCAGAGTTTTTGCCCGAAGACTGCTGGGAAGAAGTTGCCGAAGAAACATTTTTCATGTTTCGTTTTGTTTGAGATGACTAAGAAAGGTTCTGAACCTCGGGACCGACGTCTAATATGCCAACATACTACCTATTTAACTACGGCGACTTGCGTAGTTTTTTATAAAACCTGGAGGGCTTTGGTTGGTTATTGCAAAGGTAATTAAATCACCAAAACAAGCCTTAACAACAATTGCTTGCCTTAAGAACGATTGCTCGTCTTAACAACGATTGTTCATCATTGTTCATCCTTCAGTATTGTAAATTTAACACTGAATCGACATATCCACGCCATATCCAGTTGAAATTGGTTAATTGTTCACCACGGCTTTAAGTTCAAGAAGTCGCCGTAGTCTAATAAGTAGTGTGTTAGTTTAGTAGACGTGAGGCCACCGTTCAAACCTCAGGTCAGACATATCCAACAAAACGAAAATATTAAAAAAATATTTCTACGACGACTTTCTCTCAGTATTCTTCTGGCAAAAACTCTGGAAGTAAAATTAAAATTGCCATGAAAAGTTTCACAATAAACCTGACTTTCGGAATCGCCTATAGGTCTCGTCATTCGTGTTTCAAAACTAACACACACAACATAGGTGGTGTGAGAAGGTAGATGGAAATCTTGACTTAAGGGTTGTAATGACCAATTATGTGTGTATGGTAAGAATAATTTAAAATTTATTGCCATTTACAGGCATTGCAGAGGAGAATATATTACAAAATCCTTAATGGATTCGTGTATAAATATATAGTCCGGATCGGCTGACAACTTACAAGTATTATTGTTCAACCTTGCATTTATTAATTTGTAAATCATTTACGAAAGTGTATTAAAAAATCTATACATTGTACCATTACTTTATAAGCCCACTGTATGAAAATCTCCGCTCTTTTGTACATAAGTTTATAATCAATTTATTTCTATTTCTTGTTTTTTTTTTCTTTTCTTGCTCTCCTCTCCGTTGTATTTTATATCTTAAATTGTGTGGCTATAGAAACAATATTCGTGTGCATGGGATTGCAAATATATACATACGTATACGTATGCATGTGGCAGACTAATACACTCTCACCTATTCTTTACGTATGTATGTATATGTATATATATTTATATCTATGCTGTCAACGACATTTTCTAATTAATTAAGATACAAATTTATAACCTTCACTGGTTAACCGCAAGAAGATATTTCTATTGCTACATGAGCTAGTGAACTAACTACACACACACAACAGATGCACTGACACAGATGCTACAGAATGGAAACAACCTTGCCAGTCAGCCAACGATGAACCTACAAACGAGGCAATCATCCAAGCAGAGAGTCACAGAGCCAGCCATCCAGTCAACGAAATTTTCAATGAAATTGAAATGAACTCATCCTTATGGAATGCAATAAAACGACAAAAACATTCTCCAAGAAGAGAAGAGAAGAGAAGTTTTTTAAAAGAAGAAAATAAAATACCAGAGAGATTCGAGCGGTGATATTCCATAAGATATTTAAAGTATGCATGTGTATGCGTATGTGCGTATGTGTGTGTGGCATACATACTATATATAAAAGCAATTTAAATTCAAGTCTTTATGTTGGGTTGAGTATATGATGTTTGAGGCTTTTTGTTAAGGGTGTATGCGTGCGAATGAGTATGAGTGAGAGAGTGAATGTGTTTGTGTTTTAAAGCTATTTTACCAATTGTTTATAAATACTTGAAGTGTTTTTAAGGAGAGGTTAAATAATTATTAATTCTCAAAGGCTTATTAGCGACAATAATCCTTTAAGGAATGTCATTGTAATCTAAGCACGTACTTCGATATATAAATACGCGACCGTAATTGGAAATTAATTCGAATGAAAATGTAATTTTCGAAACGATACGAACTCGTGGCGTTCGGTCATAACAACCCCTCAGTCTGGTTTACAACCTATCTTCTCACACCACTTATGTTGTGTGTGTTAATTTTATACATGAGTGGCGGCGGATCCTATAGCGTAATGTCGATTCCGAAGAATAGATTTTTGAAAAGCATTTCATCACAATTCTATTTCATTCTCAGAGTTGTTGTCAGAAATCTGCTGACAGAGGAAGCCGCCGATGAAATATTTTGTTCATATTTCGTTTTGATGGAGATATCTGACCTGGGGTCTGAACCTTGGCCTCAAGTCTAAGAAGTCAACACACTACCTACTAGACTACGGCGACTTCATCGGAAATTTTTATTTTAATAATTATGGCACGAAATTCAGTAGACATCGTTTACAAAAATTAAGATAGGTTAGGTGACGCGTCCACCTTGAAGAAAAAGGTTTCATTTAGATCAGGATTTAGGCCCATTTTTATACTACAATCAATTCTACCCGGGCCGTCAAACTTTCCTTAGAGAAAACCAACCTGAGTCCAAAATGAATCATGAGATGTCAGAAAGTGGCCGGAAACCTCCGACTTTTTATGAGAACAGCAGGCCACTGATACATCAGCTGAAATACTGTTTTTTTCTACTTTTCCAACTCACAGAGCCTGCTGAAGTTATTTGCCGGAACCTTAAGTCTTTCGACATGTATACCAAAAGATTAGTGGCTCGGTATTGTGCGACGGATGGCCATGCGATTTAAGGACAGTATTGAGTCGTTTCTCTTCTTATCCATGCGTGTACAGGAGAGTTTAGTAGTATTGCATGTCCACTCCTGCTGCCAACTTGAACTGCCCTGTAATAAGTGTGGATAATAATCAAATTAACTGAAGCATTCAGAATACTTATAATGTCGCCGTAGTCTAGTAGGTAGTGTGTTGGCTTATTAGACATGAGGCCAGGGTTTAAACCCTGGGGCAGATTTCTCCTACAAATCGTAAATATGAAGTATTTATTTGTTTCGGTGCCTAACTTGTCATGAAAAGCTTTCCAAAAGTCTGTCTTTAGGAATCGATTTTAAACTCCCGCCACTCATATATAAAATTAGCACACACAACATGAATGGTGAGGAGCTAAGTCGTAATCCTGTAGAAATGACCAATTACAAACGTACGTAATCGGAATACTTATGACCTATAACGTGGTGAATGTTGTAAGCTATTGGGTGCCGGCTGTGGCCAAGTCATCAGCAATACAATTTCCAACAATATCTTTATGTCCCGTTACGTGTGAATGTTGCGAAATTTCCTTAAGAAATCCTTGGATTTAACGGAGGATAAGTTTCCATTTACAAAATTGAAATCAAATTTTACATACAATTGATGAAAAAAATTTGAATTTCGTTTCCCAATTGGTTGTGGAAATGCAACATATTTTTTAGCCTGTGTTAGCGGACATTTTTTAATTACTAGGCGAGGAGAGTACTTATTTAAACATAATTGATTGATTTTCTCTCTTCTATTTAAATTAGCTGTTATATAATATAAAGAAGCAAAACATGGTTGTAAAACATTGTAATGCCTCTGTCCAAATGCCTTCTCCAAAGTATGCACATGTTTTCATTAACATTTCAACATGTCATCATGCTGTTCATCATAAAACGAGAAACCAACAACAATTTCTATACTGAAATGGCCTAAAATGTTAGCCAGCTGTATACCAATAATTGAAATTTAATCAATTCATTAAATTATCAAGAGATTTATAAAATAAATTATATTCATATGGCACTCTCCTACTGAGTTTCAATTACAGAGAGCACAGACAAAGAGTGAAAGAGAGAGAGAGAGAGAGAGACAAATGGATTCTAGAAAGGCAGATGCAAAATATTTTATATATATTATATATTATATTTTATTTTAAAATATGCAAATAAAATAAAACAAATTTATTAAAATAATAATAATAATAACAACAACAACAACAATATGTAATAAAAATAAATAATAAAATTACAATGAAATAAATTGACAAACACGCATAATAAAATGTAATGTAATGATTACGAATACAAATCCAAATACAAATACAAATAAATGTTTATTAAAATCTAGACTTGCCTTAAGAGGACACACACACACTTTCATAATACATACATACATATATACATTACAAAATTATGTTTTCCCCTCAAAAATAATAAAATTTAACAATAATCGCCATAGCAAAGGAAAAGGGTGGGCCATCTATCGGCTTAAAATTGAACCCCCGGTTATTTCGAATCTAGCAATACTTGTGTCATTCTATTCCTTCCCAAAATCTGTATTTTGTCACCACTGAACGTAGTGAATCGTATTTACGTTTGAACAACGTTGGTATTTATTGGAAATTTATTTCCAAAGCAAAGACAATTGATCGGAAATTGCATGAAAATTTTTTTTTTCTTCGTATATTATTTATTGAATCTTTCCTTTCAGAATTTACAATAAGTATTCAAATCTTAACCTAAAATACAATAATAAAAGTTGTTATTGCCACTGCAACGTACAACTAAAAGTGCACATCAAAAGTAAATTTATCTGATCAGATCATTTGTTTGAACCCTTTTGAGACGTCTGTGACCCTCGAATACAAGTAAGTCTCTTACAAGACGATTGGGATGTTCTGTAATCCTAGAGATGTAATTGACACTTGCTATTTTTATTTCCTCTCGAACTAAGGGCACCTTCAGATCTTTGTGGATGTTACTGTTTCTCATATACCAAGGAGCACCTGTTATTATTCTAAGAAGCCTAGATTGCCGCCTTTGAAGCTTCTCTACATTGGATGGTGAGGCTGTTCCCCACAGTTGGATACCATAAAGCCAAATAGGTTTCAATACTGACTTATACAAAAGCAGTTTTAGTTCTAGATCAAGGGTTGACTTAGGTCCAATAAGCCAGTAAAGCTGTGCTGTTCTGAGTTTGATCTGGGTAATTTTGGCAGCTATATGGTGAGCCCAGGTAAGGCGACGGTCGAGATGGATGCCCAGATATCTTACACAATTATGTTCTGGTACTGTCACACCATTAATCTTGATGGGCGGACAATTTCCCTTTCTCAGTGTAAACGTGATGTGCATGCATTTAGAGACATTGACTTTAATCTTCCATTTCAGCATCCAACTTTCCAAATCACTAACATGAGATTGAAGTCTTTGTGATGCAACTGTAGAATCTCTATGAATACTTAAAAACGCCGTATCATCCGCAAAAGTAGACGTGTGAGTCACTAAACTTCTAGGCATATCTGCAGTGAACAATAAGTAAAGGAACGGCCCTAGAATACTTCCTTGTGGTACGCCAGCAGATATCTTTCTGCGGGAAGAGGTGACATCTTTTGATTTTATTTGAAAATATCTATCCCATAATTAACTTTTTAGCAAGTTATGCACGTTCGTTGGTAAGAGTTGCGTGATCTTAAAAAGAAGTCCTTCGTGCCAGACCTTATCGAAGGCTTGAGATATATCAATAAATAGCGCAGAGCAATACTGCTTGTTCTCAAAAGCACGTCTAATTAAATTGGTAATTCTGTGCACTTGCTGAATCGTGCTATGTTTTCACCTAAAACCAAACTGATGGTCGGGAACTATGGCGTTGGCATCAATATGCGGTATTAAACTATTAAGCAGCATTTTTTCGAACATCTTAGTAAGTATTGGGAGTAAACTTATTGGACGATATGATGATACTTGCGTTATGTCCTTGCCTGGTTTAGGTATCATCACTAAATCAGATAATTTCCAAGATGCAGGAAAGTAGCCTATTCGCAACATAGAGTTAAAGATGTAGGCAAATTTTTAATCATTGTCGCAGTTATTTTGTCACAACCAGGTGATTTGTTCGGCTTTAGGCTCTGGATGACGGCAATCACTGCAGACAGCCGGAACTTGATCGGCCTACTAACCACATCGTCGATTGTAACTGGGGCAATACTAGAAACAGAATTGTTTGGTGTAAAAACATTCTCTAAGTAGTTGGCAAAAGCGTCCACTTTCTGTTCAGCGCTTTTTGCCCAATCACCGTGCTGTAGTCTTAAAGGGGATTCATGCAAAGTAGGTCTCCTCATTTTCCTTACTGCCTTCCATAAACTGTACTCTGAGTCTTTCGTTGCGTCCAAATTTTGCAAATATTTTTGCAGGTTCTACTCTTTGTGCTTCTGCAAAGCGTCACGCAGAAGTCTTTGGCACTGATTAAGTTGAGACTTTAGACCTGGAGAACGATATTCTTGCCATTGGCGTCTTAAATTCCTTTTTTGGCGTAACAGTGCTTCTATGTTATTAGAGCAGGGAAATTTTCGTTTTCTTACCAAAGGGGTAGAGGATGTAGATACCCTAGCAGCTTCAGTTAAGATGTTAGCAAACTGGCGGACGCCGGATTCAATTTCCTGTTCACACTTCAAAGAGATATTTGATGGCAGGTGCGAGCTTACGAACATTTTGTATTTCCGCCAATTTGTCCTCGTCTGAAGATAATTTTGCTCCAGTAGGTTTGTATCAGGCACAAATGTTAGGATGGTTGGTGAGTGATCAGAAGACAGATCCAATGACGGGTGCATACGAAGATTTTCACGTCTAATATTTCTTACTACGGCAAAATCTATTACATCCGGAATTTTGTTTAGATCAGTTGGCCAATAAGTAGGATGACCAGCAGACAAGGCATCCATTCTGTTCGAAGATACTGCGTCCAATAGCTGTCTTCCTCTCGGAGTAATGAGACGTGATCCCCAGAATGTGTGTTTTGCATTATAATCACCTGCTGCAATAAATTTCGGACCCAGCGTGTTGAAGTAATCGAGGAATTGATCTTTGCAAATGTTGTGTCTTGGAGGACAATAAAGTGCTGATATTGTAACACCAATGTAGGGTAAATTGATTGATGTTGCTTGAATGTAATCTTGGGTGAATTCTGGCAATGGAAAGTGCCTAATGTGCTTGTGAACAAGAATAGCTGCCCCTCCGCATGCCCTACCACTAGGGTGTTTTGCGTCATATGTGTAGTAGTCATTAATTCTAAAGCAGTTTTTGTCCGAGAAGTGTGTTTCCGATATTGCATGAAAATGTCGTACAAAATTTTTGGTCGCAGAGAATGACCAACAGTGTCTGGTATACATAACATACATAATTGGTCATTACAACCCTTCAGTCAGGATTACGACCACTCCGAAGGACAGATTTTTAAGAAACTTTTCATGGGAACTTTTTACTTACTCTCAGAGTTTTTGCCAGAAATCTGCTGAGAGGAAGTCGCCGAAGAGATACTTTTTGTATTTTGTCTTCAGGGGCTCGAACCCTGGCTTTACGTCTAATAAGCCAACACACTACCTACTAGACTACGGCGACTTCAGTGTCTGGTATACGCAAGTTTATTGTTAAAGTTCGTGAAACGTGATTTCATTGTTGATGCGCTAAGATGTGAGCGTCCTCGTAAAGGTGCGTACACCCGAAAATATCGAAGCTGTGGCTGAAAGTGTGCGTAAGGAGAATCCATCAACATCAACTCGTCATTGTTCTTAAGAATTCAACATTACATGCAGCAATTTACGTCGAATTTTGCGAAAAGATCTCGGTATGATACCTTATAGAGTTCATGAGTTGAAGCCGCATGACAATCCGCTTCGTTTTCGCTTCGCTAGATGCTCCAACGAAAAACTGCACGATGATGTCGATTTTGCAAAAAAAATCATCTTTTCGCAAGCAACTCATTTTCATCTTGGTGGGTACGTTAATTAGCAAAATTGCCGTATTTGGAGCTCACAAAACCCACAAGTGGTCTTACGGAATCCAATGCACCCATTATGAGTGAAAGTTTGGTGTGGCTTACGCAGCGCAGGCATCATTGGCCCATATTTCTCTGAAAATGAGGACGATGCAACCATTACGGTCAATGGAGACCCCGTTCGCACTATGATAACTGATGTTATTGTATCCGCTCTTCATGGTATTGAAACTTGGCAAACAACTTGGCATTTTAAAACCATTTTTGTTTTATTGCATTTTTAAATTTAAACTATTAAATGGCCCACCCTTTATAATTGTACGCACATATAGAATAACAAGTAGCATGTAAAAGCAGGAAAGCTAGAAAAGGCATTTGAATTACATTTAAAGAGGATATGATTTATGCCATGTAATATGGGTCAACATTATGCATTTTTACATACATACACATATACAAGTGTATTTGTATGTCTGTGTGTGTATGTAAATTCTTAAGTAAGGATAATATCAACAAATACAATGTCTTATCAATGCATTAAAGCAAGTCCTTTTAAGTAAAGTTCCATGCATAGTTAGTTGACTGTGTATGTGTTAATGTGTGTAATATCTGATAACTTTGTCTTACATATCCAAGTAATATGTAGATTTGTATGTATGTATGTGTACATGTGTATATTTAGTAATTTTACATAAAACAATCATTATTTAATCATCAACAGTATGAAATTGTTATAAGAAATCGAAACAAAAATCTGTAGCAACTACTAAACCAGAATATGATATGAAAATAATTAAATTCAATAAAATACGAAATGTATTGTATTGTGCATCAATTCAATTAAATTTTACAATCGAACAACAACAACATACACTCTACTATATTCGTATGTATATATGTACATATATGCATGGGATTGTATACTGGGTTACGCAAAAGTAGCGAAATATTCTTTAAAAAAAATACAAAACGAAACAAAATTCATGATATCACGAAATTATTACAAATGATGGTGATGGTGGCAGCTTCATATTTTTGATCAAAATGGATTAAAACTAACCATCAATTATGCTTGACCCGGCAATTATGCTTGACGCAGCAATTATGTTTGACGCTCAAGAACGCTGATACTTTCTCACTATTTTTGCGTAACGATTCGTGTGTTAAAGGCGCCATCGTCTTGTAGGTAGCATGCTGGCTTATTAGACATGAGGCCGAGGTTCAAACCCCAGCCAAGACATTTCGAACAAAACCTAATATGAGAAAATATTTCTTTCGGTGATTTCCTCTCAGCAGTCATGTGGCAAAAATCTCTGAAAGTAAAAAAAAAATTGCCAAGAAAAGTTTCTCCAATATCTGTCATTCAGAGATGACTTTAAACTGTAGATTTCGCCTTTCATGGATAAAATTATCTCACATAACATAATTAAAGTGAGCAACTAAGAACTGAAGGGTTTTAATGACCAGTTAAGTAAGTAAGTAATTTGTCTGTGGTGTTGGCGTCGAGTGAGTTAAGATTTAGAATCCTTGGTCGTACTGTTGAGAATATCGCGACTATGGTTGAATATGTCGCAAGTGAACCCGGAGTGCAGACAAGATGACATGCCGCACAATTGGGCTTCAGTCGGTAAAACACATTAGCATTCAGGGCGTATAGTTTAGAGTTACTTGCTTACTTACTTAATTGGTGATTACAACCCTTTAGTCAGGCTTACAACCTAGCTTCTCACACGACTTATGTGGTGTATCTTAATTTAATACATACATACATAAGTGGCAGTACCTATAGTTTAAAGTGGACTGGGATCAACAGACTTTTGGCAATTTTTTTTACTGTCAGAGTTTACCCCAGTACAGTGCTGAAAGGAAGTCGCCCATGAAAAATATTTTCATATTCCAAGAGACTGTTGCGGGTTAAGCAACAGTTTATCATTAGACGGAAAACCTTTTTAACATTTAGAAAAAGTTATAAAGTAATCTCCCACTTTTGTATTCAACTTTTGACATTTTCACTGCCTGCTGAAAATAATTAAAAATTAATTAAAATTAAAAATTTTAAGTTGACACCCTGTATTTGAAATTCTACGAAAGTATGTATGTGTATGTTGTTAAACAACTATGACAAGCATTATAATATAAATATTGAAATCCATTTAAGCAAAAATTAAAAAATAAAAACAAACGTAACAACAACCACAAGTACAATCCCACAATATTGCAAATATAGGACACTGGGAAAAATATCCGGAAGGTGTGCCGGAAGGTGTGATGATTTCATGATTTCAAAAATGTTGCTAAACGGGTCAGGAGTTATAAAAAAAAAAGAAATAAATTTTTCCATATCTATTATGTGTCCCATTAGATGGAGAAAAGTATTTTCAAGATCAAATTGTACCTTAAAGAAATTCATTTCCGAAAAAGCCATACAGTTTTCCAAGTAAGTTTTACAAAAGGAGAAGATGTGCCCGGCATTTTATAGTTCAAAAATAAACAATATCTCCTTTTCTTTGAGATGTTTGAGGTGGAGGGTTTGAACCACGGACTCTCATCTAATAAGTCAACACAGTACCTAATTTTGTTTCACCCTACAATTATTCTGATGCTTTCCTTGTCTGGACAGTCGTTCACTTCATTTGCGTTTTCCCTACCATGCCAAAAGGTATGTTTTTATCTTCTATGCCAACACAGTTATCATGTCTTCCTGCATCAAAGTGCTCCCTGTAAACGCTAACGTTTTTAATATGTTTTCTCTTCAATGTTCCACAATGTTTTCAGTTTTTGCTTGGATTGATCGAGGCAAAAATTGCCAAGGAATGCTTACTTACTTAATTGGGCATTGCAACCCCTTGGTCAGGATTTCAACCTAGCTTTTCACAACACTTATGTTGTGTGTGTGTGTTAATTTTATACGTGAGTGACGGGACCTACAGTTTAAAGTCGACTGTCAACGACAGTTTTTGAGAAACTTTTTCATAGCAATTATATTTATTCTTCAAGTCGTCTGATGAATGAAATTGTCGCAGTCTAGTAGGCAGGGTGTTGGCTAATTAGTGTGGTTCGAGCTCTAGCTGAGACACGTTGAATAATTTGAAATATAAAAAAATATTTCTTTGGCGATTTCCTCTCGGCAGATTTCTGGCAAAAACGCTGAGAGTAAAGAAAACTGCAATGAAAAATTTCTCACAAAACACTTTATCATTCGAAGTCTATTTTAACCAGTAGGTTCACTTTTGTCTAAAGAAAAGGTTGTAGTCCTGACTAAATGATTCAAGTGGTCAATGAAGTGAATATGCTCTCTTATAGATGTCCATATTCAACCAAGTCATTATATTTTCATAGTCAAACAATGGTCTTCCTGCTGTGATTCTGTATTGAATTTCGTTAGTAGATTTTGGCAAGTCAAAGGTTTAATATTGCCCAAGGTAATCATACTCATCTTCGTAATTCCTTTTGGTGAATTTTCACAACCAAAAACGCCATGCCATTCCAAATTCAGTAGAATTTCTTGCAGTGTCTGGTGTTGCTTGGCTTGGCCATTATTATTTTCAAATGTGATAATTCATCAATTGAAATTGAAATTGAAATTAAAGATACCAGGCCACTACATCTCCACCGTACACATGTATTTTATTTTATTTGAATGCATTTTTTGTGTCCTTTTTTGTAGAAAAGTGTCCTTATGGCCATGATGCAATGCAAATAACGACATACGACATATTTATGACGATCATGATGATGTTTAGGATGGATTTGTTTTTGTGTTTTTGATATCTTTGTATTGTCATGTCACCTACAGATGTAGTGGTTTATAAATAAAATTAACACACATTCATACATACATATAAAATATTTATGTAAATTAAAATGCATATGCAAAAATATGCTCTGTACATACATACATACATACATACATATTTTGATCGTCAATGCCTCCAAATGCCTTCAAACTTTAGTTACGCAATTATTTTATTGAAACAAAAAAAAAACAATTTACAACAAAAATAATTATTTTATGAATGTTAGAAGATAAAACCATTACAATTCAATTGAATACATGCATACATACATACATGCATTCATACATTCATTCATAAGCATGCATCAATGGACGATATTTTAAACACAGAGAGGAAGAAAGAAAGAGAGAAAGAGGGAGAGTGACAGTATGAATGCATGAATGAATGCATGCATACGTACATGCATATACATGATGTGGGCATCTGCATGTACATACATACATACATACATACATACATATTTGCAGATATTCATCTTATTTTAATTATATTTTAATTATGACACCCACTGCTTCAGTACTGATTGGCATTGTATTTTGTTGATGCTCAGATGCCAGATGCCTTCTTCCATAAGTATTGTTGCAATACATACGTATGTATGTATGTATGTATGTACTTGTATTAAACCTGGTAGATTTAATCAGTAAGAGAGTTTCTATTCTTTTTGTGCCAATAAAATTAAAAACATTTCATCTACTAACAGCAAGTAATTAATCATCAGGATACTGTTGTCTAAAGCCAATGACAAGCTTACCTATATAAGAGGGTCATTTGATAACATTTTGTATCTCGCAAGCCTATCAAATGCATGAAAACTTATTACAAGTGTCTTGAGAGTATTTGTTGCAAATGAAAATTAAATTTATTTGAGCAAATTAAGAATATCCACTCGAACATAAAGGATATTCTACAGAGACTAAGAAAAGTTTAAAAACAAATCAAAAATGGAAGCCGGAAATAGTTTTATTAGCGAATAATAGTTTTCAAGGTTTTAAAATCCTTTAAAATACAAAAAAATTTCATGCATGCGGGACTCTTGCGTATTTTATGTTGCAAATTTAATTCATAAATTCATTACAAAGCTTCAGTCAGGATTACAACCTAGCTTCTTAAGCCACCCACGATTGTGTGTTAATTTTATACCTACGGTTCAAAGTCTACTCCGATCGACAGATTTTTGGGAAACTTTTCATAGCAATTTTATTTCTTCTCAGAGTTGTTCTCAGAAGTCTGCTGAGAAGAAGTCGCCGAAGAAATATTTTTTCTTACTTCGTTTTGTTCGAGATGGCTGACCTGGGGTTTGAACTGCCCCCTAGTTACATAGTAATTAGCCTGGTCTTACGTCTAACATGCCGTCACACTACCCACTAGACTACGGCGACTTCGTATGACAGTTTTCAAGATTTTAAAATCCTTCAAAATACAAAAAAAAATATTTTATTCAAGCCGGACTCTTGCATATTTTGTGTTACAAATTTAAATCATAAAGTTGGTGACTTAAACGGTCATTACAACCCTGTATTCAGGATTACAACCTAGCCTGTCACATCACCTACGTTGCGTGTGTTGATTTTATATATGACAGGCGGGACTGTCGACTCTGTATGACAGATTATTCAGAAACTGTTCACGGAAATTTTATTTATTCTCAGAGATTTTGCTAGAAGACTGCTGAGAGCAAGTCGCCAGATAGAAATATTTTTCCGATTTCGTTTTGTTTGATATGTCTGGGCTGGGGTACGAACTACGGCCTCACGTTTAATAAGCCTACCTATAAACCTACGTTTAATAAGCCTACCTACTAAACTACGTTGACTTGCTGGCGTATATAAATACAAAATTCCAATGAAATAAGACCTTTCGCCTAAATCCGCGGCAGGCAAGGTGTTCACTTAAATCATTTTAGTCCGCATTTCGATTACACTTTCCACAGAGCGAACAGCCGCATTAAGACGAACCGATTATGAAGGCATTCTACCCGATAAAGAGACAACGCATTTGGAGTATTTTGGAGGACATCAAAAGATATGACGTCTCTAGATATAGAGATCCGTAGAATAAGAACTTAGCGTAACATTTGGCACCAAATCTGATGTAAGGCAGGAATGCTTTCTTTCGTCGCTGTTGTTCATCAACGAGCTAGATTGTTTACTGAAAATTTTTCTTATTATTTTGTTCTGCCAGTTGCATCTCCACCTGCAGGCGATATTAAGATTCACATGGAAGCAGCGTAGAGTAATGCCATATTCAGTGTTAGAAAAGTAGAAATAGCATCAGTCCAGCAACTAAGTGTGCAGTATTTAAAGCCAAAAGTGAAAAGTAAAGTGAAGTCTGTGTAGGATCATACCTAATCTAAGAATACGTTTGAATTATCTTTGTTAAAGGCTTTTGCACGTGGGTCTGCCATGTTGTTGCAGACACTGTCTTCTAGTCTGGAAGCCCAATTTAGAGTAGCCATGGAATTGCAAAATTGTCGCGCCGCAAATGTTGCGTCTATTGTGTTCATAACTTACCCGGAATAATTTTTATTTTCAAAATTGAAAAATATTTCAGTTTCAAAAAACTCTATTAACAGGTGGTTTTGCAAATGGCTAGGAAAAGCTAAAAAGAAAAAAAAATGTTTTCCAAATTTGCTTTGGTTTCAGATCGTCCTCGAATTAAAAATTAAACTATAGAGCCCTTAACTGAGTTACTTTTCTAGAATTTTTCAATAAAGTATTCAACACAGCATGAGAAAAAACTTTTAATTTATGGCGATAAATTGTATTCAACCGGAAGTTTTTTTTTTAATAAATTGCAACGGGTATTGCAATTGTAATTTTAAACTCAAAAATAGTTTGTATTTCACAATTAAAGTTTTATAGCGGCTGTGAACATATGCAAACATCTCCTATAAAGCAGCATATATTTGCGCCCTTTTTTTATAATCCACGCATAGATGCGTACAATACAAATACATTAATGACTATAAATAAATATTGTAAGTGTATACATATATGTGTATGTGTATGTGTATGGATGTATGTATATGTGTGTTTGCATGTAACAATATCAAGGATATCAAGTTAATTGAATTCCATATTGTCTAAATGAATAAAATAAATTAATTTGTATAAATTACATGCAGTTATTTGTTAATTATAGAAACAGATACAGACACAAACACAGATACACACACACAGACATATAGACCAAAAGACCAAGAGACCAAATACAATGGACAGACATATGTATATAAATGGATGTGTGTATTTGCCAGTGCGTTTATACATACGTAATTGTATACGTGTTGATTTAAGGCGTTCGTATTTGTATTTGTTATACTCGATGTATTGTTTGTTGGGTTCATTTTATGCCATGCCCGGGCATAGACAAGCCCATTAAATTGTTAAAACGTGATGAATATTAATCAATACCAACCAGTCAGAATGGCTAAAATGGCTAAAAATGTAATGTAAAGTAAATATGAAACGCCTAAGCTTCATCATGTACATATGTATGTATGTAGCCATCGACTAAATGCTTTATTTGTAAATGTTACTTTAATTACATACGAAGAGTACGTTAAGAAAATAATAGAAAGACAATGGCTTGAATGAAAGCAGTCAAACGTTAATAGGGTTTGAGATATAAAAAGTCATTAAAGGCAGTGTAATCGTAATAAGGAAGGATATTAAGCAAAGTTGCTATGGTGCAATTTAAATTCGAACAGAGAGAGGACAAGAAAATGTTTAGGATATAGAAGGAGATCTTCTACCAAGAAATCTCTTGCTTCTGGCCACACAGAGAACACCTCATTAGTAACTAACTTTGTATTAAAGTAAGAAAGCATCATCAGAAGTTCATCAACGCTCATTCCACGGCTACAACCCAATAGATTTCTGCAGAAGGCATTGTTTCTTATCGCCGTGGTCTAGTACGTAGTAAACCAGGGCCCGTGGTGATACAAACCCTATCTCAAACATCCTGAACAAAAGAACGAAATCCAGTGAAAACTCTGTGAATAAATAAATTGGCTAAGAAAAATTTCTCAAGAAAATCTTGACTTTCGAGGGCGATTTCAAACTTTATGTTCCGCCACTCATGAATAAAATAAAAACACACGCAGTAAGTGGTGTGAGAAGCTAGGTTGTAGTCCAGACTATAGGGCTGTAATGACGAATTAGGAAAGTAAGTATTAAGCAAATAATCTATTAAAAACTTTTGGTTTTAAGTTATAAAAGGTCCGCCAAATAACTTTTTTTTGTAAATGCTTTAAAAAAAAATACTGAATATTTTCTCAAATTTCTTTTTTATTTGTAAGTACAACAATCCCTCCGGTTAAAAACGGAAAATAATTTCATTCAAATGTCTGCCTTGGCTGCCCATACAGTAGCCTACACGATCGGTCCAATTTTTAAGCACATTATCGATTGTGTGCAGCTGTATTTCACCAATGGCTTCACGAATATTGTCCTTTAAAGCGTCAATTGTCTCCGGCTTGTCGGCGTAACACTTATCTTTGACGGCACCCCACAAATAATAGTCCAACGGTGTCAAATCGCAGCTCCGAGGTGGCCAAACGACATCAGCTCTGCGGCTGATAATGCGATCTTTAAAAACAGGGTGCAAACATCGAGTGTAGCTTCGGCTGTGTGGCACGTAGCGCCGTCCTGTTGAAACCAAATGTTGCCAATATCCTCCTCTTCAATTTTTGTGAACAAAAATTCGTTCAACATGGCTCGATAACGATCGCCATTGACTGTAACGGCCACTCCTTGCTCATTTTCAAAGAAAAAATGGCCCAATTATGCCTCTGGACCAAAATCCGCAACAAACAGTGACTCGTTTTGGGTGCGTCGGCTTTTCAATGTATGCGTGCAGGGTTTCTGTGCCCCAAATGCGAAAATTTTGCTTGTTTACATACCCGCCAAGATCAAAATGAGCTTCATCTGAAAAGATGATTTTTTTTTGCCAAAATCGGCATCTTCTGTAAGTCGATCGCAGGCCCACTTAGCGAAGCGAAAACGCATTGGATGGTCAATTGGCTTCAACTTCTGAACCAATTGGACTTTGTATGGCGTCATACCAAGGGTATTTATGCAAAATTCGTCTCAATGATGTCCCCGAAATGTTCAATTGTTGAATACGATGGTGAATTGATGTTGATGGCGCTTCACACACACTTTCTGCTACAACAGCAATATTCTCGGGTGTACGCACTGTTTTTTGATTTTCACGCTTTGGTTTATCGATGAGGATGCCAGTTTCCTTCACTTTTTTCACAAGGTAACGAACATATGGTGCTGACGGTACTTCTCTTCTTCCAAAATCCGTTCGCAATTTTCGCACACATTCTGCAACATTACCATGATTTTCAAAGTAATGTCGCAATATTTCCCAGCGTTGTTCAAGCATATACACAACCATATTCGTTCAGCGGAAGGATAAAACTAATTACCTGTCAAGTTAGACATGAGCTAAGTGTTACCATTCACGAAATAAGCAGTAGTTGAAAAAAAAAACGTTAGATGGCGGAACCGATATAAGGCTATATGAAGTCGCCGTAGTCTAGTAGGTAGTGTGTTGGCTTATTAGACATAAGGCCTGGGTTCAAATCCCACGTCAGACATCAACACCAGAGCATGAACAAATATTTCTTCATATTTTCTGGAAGAATCTCTGAGGCTAAATAAATTGCCATGAAAAGTTTCTTAAAAATCTGTCGTTCAAATACGACTTTAAACTGTACGCCGCACATAAATAAAATTAACGGACGATATAAGTGGTGTAAGAAACTAGGCTGTAATCCTGGCTAAAAGGTTATAATGACCAATTAAGTAAGAATATTAAACAAATTCTCTATTAAAGGCATTTGTGGTTAAATTACGCATGGCTTTATTAAAGGAAAAATATTAAGAAAAATATTGTTTTTAAAAATTCTTTACTTATGATGTGTTAAATAAGCGTAATGAATATCGCAATTTTTTGCTTTTCACAAGCTTTCCATTGCCTCAAGGCTAAAATGCTTTCTTTGCTTATATAATTGGCTGCATAAGAAAGAAATCAATAAGTGTATTTGTTCTACACTAACGTCGCCATCATAGTGGTTCTCAATAAAAAATTAATTTTTTAATTACCTGGCATAAGTTTCAAACGGACATTACCTGGAAAGCAAAACAATACAGAAGAAAATTTATTAGAGAATGTTTTAAAGAAAAGTTATGATTACGTAATGCATTCACATCGTTTTATAATTGAAATGAAAATTGCAAAATAAGTTTTTTTTTATTGGAAAATCAAAGTTTCGATGAGAATAAGAGTAAAATTATATGAGAAATAATGACGCATTTCTATTGGTAAGATTTCTATTTAAGCCCAAGTAGCATTCATTAAGAATGGCTTGCATAATATGGAAGAATTTCTACTGGTTGCCGTATTACTCTTCAAATAAGAACTACAAAATTTAAAAAGAAAGTATCATAGTGAAATCCGGTTAAATTTTAGGCTTCATGAATGTTTCCTGATGATTCATTCCCATTGTCACAGAACCTACACATTGGACTCAAGACAACCCCCATTCTGTATAAATTTACCCGGAGTAAATTCACCGAAAATAAGTTTACCCTTTCAACCTTAGAGCACGAGACAACACACATTCAAAATAATACACTCGTATTCTGCCCTGTCAAAAGCCTGGTTACCAACCAAAGGTTATGTCCTGATATTGTGATGTATGGCCCTGAACTCCTCTTATTGTGGGTTTTCAACAAAAGATTTGATTGCTTTCAACCCACTTGGTTTGAAGAGTCTTTGCCTCTCTTTATCCTCTCCTTCATTGAGCAACCCATTCCAAATATTCTCGCTTCCACTCCACACAACGGTTCGAGCCCAATAAATGGCATGGAGGTTATCTTTTTTTCCCGTAAATTTTATTCGAACTACAGCATACAAATCCGTTTTAGCATGACTTATGTATTCCGTTTCAACTTCGATTCATGTCGGCCGCTTAGATATCGACTTTGTATTTAAAAACCTTCCCCTTCTTCAGCCATCTAACAGATTACAAAGAAATTGCTCGTGACATGATTTGATAACGTTTGTAGAATATTGCTGCTTAAGTTTATAAGCGAATTTGTATTTCCCAAACTAAAGTGATCTTAGCTTAGCTGCCTTATTACTTACTTGCTTACTTAAATCTTAATTGCAATCCTTCAGACAGGGTGGCTCTTCACACTAGGCGGGACCTACAGCTTAAAGTGGACTTTGAATGACAGATGTTTGAGAAGCTTTTCAGGGCAATTTTATTTTCTCTCAGAGTTTTTGCCAGAAGATTGCTAAGAGGATGTGTGAAGTTTGAACCACGGCCTGACGTCAAATTAGCCGACACTATCTGCTAGACTACGGGTGCTTTATAGTCAGGGTAATTTCACTTGCATGTCGATGAAATTAAATTTCTTTCTCTGGATCTAGTCAGAAACTCTCGTCTTGATTTGGCTCTTCTTCGAATGGTTTTTCGCTGGTGTATAATTATTGTTATTATTGTGTTGGTTTCAGTAATTAAATTGAATTTCGGTGGTAGTTGTCTGGTAAATAATGTTTTGGCCTACTAGGCTAGAGCCTAGCAATTAAACAAAAAAATTTAAAAAAATATATGTTTCGACGATTGATTTTGGCAGTTTCCCCTCATGAAAAACATTTCGTTCGGATCATACGTAAAATTGTCGGCGTAGCCATATAAATATATACATACATAATTGGTCCCTATAAACCTTTCAGTCGGGAATACAACCTAGTTTCTCTTACCACCTATGCTGTGTACGTTGATTTTATGCATGAGTGTTAAAGTTGACTCCGAACGACAGATTTTTGAGAAACTTTTCATGGCAATTTTTTTTTTTACTCTCAAAGATTATGCCAGAAATCTGTTGAGAGGGAGTCGCCGAAGAAATATTTTTTCAAATTTCATTTTGTACGAGACATATGACCTGAGGTTTGAACTGTAGCCTACACGTCTAATAAGCCAACACACTACCTATTAGACTACGGCGCCTGCGGTATGCTACACATGGACAAAATTAACCCACATAACGTGGGTAGTGTGAGAAGTTAGGCAATAAGGCTTACTAAAGTAAATGAAATGATCGACAATGATACTCCAGGGAATATTGCTGGAATGACTCATCCTGTTTGCTTCTATCTCTGGTATTTGGAATTTGGTAAAGGCTCCACTTTAGCTTTAGCTCATCTGAAATCATCATATCAAGAACGCTAAGAGATATTCGGTAAAACAAAACCCATTGTGCAGCAAGGTAACACTCAACTGACTATCCAAGAGCAGTAGAGTGTTGCTTCAAAGAATATTTGTACGTTACAAACGTTTCCAACCGTCAAATTCATTTGGTATTGTTAATGGTTACGCCTGCAGGTTTTTAAAATGAAAAAAAGGAAAAAATATTCAAGATTTCTGTAAATTGTTCATGTTTTTATTGTTGTTGAAAGAATATCAACAACAACATCAATAAACGCCGAAATGTTTACTTCGTTTTCCCTTTTCAATTCATTTGAGTTGGATTTGATGACAATTTTTAATTGCTGGCAACCAAAAGATACATCATACGATACACAGAGTGTATCCCTTTGTCCTCCCTCTTGAAACTTAATGCATAGGTAATGTGCTGTTGATAAAGAAAGCCATGAAAATGAAATTTAAAAATCCAATTACAGCGTTTAGTTTGCTCATAAAAATCGTCAGCAGGGCATTAAAGGAATTGAAATAATTTTATACGATTTTTTACTCCATTTAAAGGTTCATTAATTGCGATTTTGTTCTTCTTTTTCTCTTTATTACAGACACCATGCTTCCCTTGTCCTTTTTTCTCGCTTTCATTTGGTTTTGTACACCAATTTCGTTATCCAATCAATGATGCAGGAATAAAACATTAAATTAATTACGCCGAGATGCCCAAGGTTACAATGTGTAAAATTTTCTAACACGGAACACGAAACACGGAACGCCAGCATTAAAAAGAAAATTAAATGAAACACGAACCGAACAAAAAGAACCGAAAAACACTCGAAGAGAAATTCGAAGATTTTTTTGATCATTTTAATAAATTTTAAATTAACAAGACGAATACGATGTTGAAATAATAATAAAGAATGTTTTTCTTTCCTTTCTTTCCTTCCTTCTTTTTCTTACTTTTTTCTTTATTCACTTTACAAGCAGGTCATATTGGAATTTAAAGTTAAAAAGGGAAGAAAAAAATAAAGAAAAAGTACCAGAAAAGCTATAATCGGTCATATTCGACTTAGTGATACCATTCAAGCACTTGGCTCTTATGAGGTTAAATGGTAGGTTGTATGGAAACGTCTGAAGTAACTTAATCAGCTAAGTACATAGCATTAGGTAGCCTTCTGCTGGGTTGCAGGTCATGTGGGAATTCTCGACAAACAGATGAGCTTGCGAGGAAAGAAATCTCCACGCGATTGTTGAGGCCAAAATCCTTCTGTGAAGTGGGAGCGAGGAAAGGAATGACCAACGAAGTAGAGGATAAAGAGAAGGCTCTTTTTAATGAGAGTGTGTGGGTCTGCACTCTGTTCAAACCAAGGTTAAAAGCAATCAAAACTTTTGTTGGCAAATTTCAGAAGAGGTCGCTCAGACCATGGCTCACATGCATCAGAATATCAGGAAATAACCTGGGGTGGGTAACTAGGCTTCTAATAGGGCAGTGTAGACTCATGGTATATTCATTCATAAAGGAGGTTATATCGAACCTTAAGGTTGATAACTGGGCTTTTACAGGGAAGTGTAGACTTCGAATTCATTTATTTAGAATAAGGGTTGTCTGGAGCCCAATGTGTGGTTTCTGTAACAATGAGAATGAATCAACGGAACACATTCTTGGAACCTGTAGTGCATTAATGCATCCCAGAAGGAGCCACCGCGGTGTATGTAAAGTGCAAGGCAGGAAGTTGTTGGCATGGAGTCGCCGTCGTCTAGTCATATTAGACAAAAGGTCTTGGTTCAAACATCGCGAGCAAAACGGAACAATATTTCTTTAGCGACTTTTTCTCAACAGATTTCTAGCAAAAGCTCTGAAAGTAAATAAAAATTGTCATGAAAAAGTTTCTCAATAATCTGTCGTTCGAATTCGACTTTAAACTGTAGAGCCCATTGCTCATGAATAAAATTAACAGACACTACATGAGTGGTGTGAGAAGGAGAAAGTAAGTAATAGGCTTGGATGCGACATTGTCTGATAACCTATAAACTTTGAAGGGAGTAATACATAGCATAGTCGCTGTTCACGACAAAAAATAGTTAATAATACTTTCTGTCCTAAATGTAGAAGCTATGAGCAGATAAATTTTCCAGCTATCACTGCGCAAATGAACCGCCTTAGGCAAGTAAAGATATGTTCAAAAACCTAATAAAAGCCGAATTTCACCGAGAATTGAGATCATTAAGGTCGTTTTTCCAAAATTTTAATTCATTTTGATTGATTATGACGAAGCAAAGCATGCATACGGAATCCTTAACGCTGTATGGAATTCTTATCAACTTTGCTGCGAATCTAAGATCCGAATATTACATTGTAATGTTAAATTCATATTGGTTAAAGCATTAAGCGTTGTCTTTGCAGAATATTGTAAATCTTTGACACGCACACGGTAGCAATTAGACGTGGTACTAACTTTGATGCAAACTTTTTAAAAGCCGAAATCGGCAGAAGTAATGGCATCGAATTGGAAACACATAAAGAAGTACACCAAATATAATGTCAGTTAGGCAACTATTTCAGATAGGATACCTCAAGGTCACTAACGTGTTAGAAATCTCGTGGACACATTTGAATACAGCTGGAGAAGAACTGGACAGTGGCATAGTCAAAACCGATAATAGTTTGTACAGTCGACTTGAGTAAGTAGAGAAGGTGTGATTGCCTTAGGTTTGGTATAGTCATAGTAGTCGATACCTGAAGTATATTGTTACGAAAATGGAAAACCTAGATACTGGTATTTTGCTTTTACATCGTTTAACATTAAAATTGCATACAAAAGCTATAAAAAATAAAAACAATGAACTTGTTTACAAATTATCGCACTGCTTAATATAACAACAAATACTAGAATAAAAAAATGTTAAACAAGTAAACAAAAATACAACAACAAACACTACAAGAATAAATGTAAACAAAATACACAAACAACACTACAATAATAAATGTAAACAACGATGTTTACATTTATAAATGTTTACATTTATAGAGATCTCGAGAAGGCGAAGCCACAGACATGCGCCTTCAAGAACACTCATCAGACTGTTTGCCATATAAAAGGCTAGGCAAAGCAGGCAACTAAAACAGTAAAAATACAGTCAGTATTGGTTGAACGCGCGGTGTGGTTGAAGAGAGTAATTGTGGTTTAGAGATCTCAGCTACAAAGATCAGTCGAACAATTGTCTAGTAATTGTTATTGTTTATGCAGAACAAAGCAA
Organism: Sarcophaga subvicina; assembly: GCA_936449025.2. Taxonomy (NCBI): domain Eukaryota; kingdom Metazoa; phylum Arthropoda; class Insecta; order Diptera; family Sarcophagidae; genus Sarcophaga; species Sarcophaga subvicina. The sequence goes on along the minus strand of OW388081.2, from coordinate 88,477,976 downwards.
TTGTTGTTGTTTACATTAAGTTGTGAACAGTGGCACACAGAATTGTGCGAATAATAAAAAATTTTAATTACAACTAAACACAGATTTATTTTTATTTTATTTGCAATCTACGAGCTCATATTTTAAACATTTTTTAAAAGCTTAAAACGTAACAATATCTATTTGGCTCAGAAGTTTATCAAATTTCATTGACATAACAAATGCTTGCTCTGGCCTTCCTGTAGGGTTTATGGAATGTGCCATTAAAAATAATTTCAGTTGACTTGAGTACTTCTGAAACCTATTTGAGTTCAATTATTTCAGTGCGGGTGTATATTAAAAGCAGCAGTCAAGGAGAAGGGGTGGTGATGGTATCAGCAGTAGCAAGGAACTGAAAGCATCTCTGCTTTGCCAATTGAATACTTTTATGTGAAATTGAAGAAACGAATGAAAAAAACGATGAAAAAAAAGAAAGAAAAAATACAAGTAAAATTGAAGTGAATGCACATATTCCCGTGTACATTCATGCATTTACAGAATTTTATTAATTAAAAATCGAAACGAAAATGAACAAGGAATAGTTTTCAAGAATTTTTTTCTGTTTTTTTCCTTTTAATGGTAGTGCTGATGCTGATGCTCAAGCTATTTTAGTTTCTATCATATGATATGCTAGTGATGCTTTTGTTGCTGTATTTGCAGCTACATGATGCTCATTTTCAACAATTAACGTACAAAACTCATCGGTCGTTGTGCTCTTTTTCTAAATTAAAAATAAAAATCTTAAAAAAAGGAAAAGAAAAAAAACGTTGCAAAGGATTTCAATAGCAATGCCAGTGTATTGGCAAGGACACTGCACGGGAAAATTTGCTCATTCTCAAATCTTTTTTCGATTAATAAAAAAGAATAAAAAACAGTGTAAAGAATGAAAAATAAAATAAAAATGAGCGGAGAACAGAATGCCATGAAATACTGAACAGAAGCCGGAAGAGCGGGAAGTGCAATGTATTGCAGGACACAAAAATATTGTTGCAGACACACACAAACAAACAAACTCATTGGCTGACTAACTGACTTTTTATTTCATTTGATTAGCATTCGTTCAGTAATTGTGTTGTTTGCATGTGGGTTGGCTGGTAAGTTTGACCAAACTGTTTGAACTTACTGACCAACATTTATCAGGAGCACGCTTGTATTGAATGCAGATGCCAGAGCAACAGAACAGTCGCATAATAAAATGCAAATCTCAGTTATTTGTGAATTTCAATTAAAAACTAAATGATGTGTGAATTAAAATGAAAGAGAAAGAAATGAAAGAAAGAAAGAGAATTTTTGATTTCTAATATTACCAACAAAAAGGTGGAATTTAAGCATGACATGCAGGTGAAGTAAAGGATTGAAGTAAACCTATAAGTAAACAGGAGATTAGTGGACAAAATTTGTAATTATTTTTGAAAGGGAAATATTTTGTAAGATAAATACAGTAAAAAGATGAAAATGTCATCCATTTCTGCTCCTCATAAAATAACCCTTTGGATCCATTTTTTATTTTTTTTTTAAGGATTAACCCGAATTCATACAATGTTTTGTGTAGGAATACAGAAAAGATATGATAGCTTACAGGAAAACGTTTAGCACACAACCGACTAAGTCATCGGGTCACCCAAGCAGTTGTCAAGTCTATTTTGATCTTTGGATCTCAAGTAGAGTGGAAACCTTTTGGCATCACAACCTTCTAAGTTTGACGCATATACCCGCGCTTACATACTTATTGCAAATGCGCTGTTTATTATACCCAAGCCAATGCTGGAGAATACTTTACGTCTTCTCTCGTTACACCTCTACTGTAAGGGTCTATCGACGAATAATGTGAGCACTTATATGGGGGAGGGGATTTGTGAATGGCACATATTAAGTATCGATTACTTAAGAATCATAGCGAAATTCGAAATATTGTGGAACATAGATTATGTGGCAGCACATTATTATATTCAGAACGCGCTATCTACCCTGAACGACTTGGTATAAATGTTCGTGATTGGTTCGAAACTGATTAGAACTGTGGATGCAGACGCCATTCAACAAGGTTACTGGATCGACAGTTATAACACAGTAGATACGTTTACTGCCTCATTGTAGTGTCGTTTTTTTTAGCAAAAGTCATAGATATCTTTGAAAGAAGCTAAGCGGCTATCAGGGTATTATGTTTTAATACCACGACCTCTTGGACAATTAATGAGAACGCATAGAAGAACAATTTTCACGTCACATGGGCAATGCGAGCATAGTGACATTCCCAAAAGCTGCTGAAGAAGTTCAATGGCTTAGCTTAGTTATCAGAGTCAAAACCGGACGTTGCATTCTGAGCACTCTTGCAAGATGCGTTAGCCAATGATTATATGGCCCTTGATTATATGCTCAGTGTTATGAAACTGAGTTTCTCCTATACTTCCTACAATGCATTCATCAGAATGTCCCCATAGTCACAGTGTTGAGGGAAATGAATTACTGTGTTATTACAAAGAGCCAGAATGGTAGACATATTCTTGCGCTAAGAGCCATGGTGCTACTATGGTCTCAATAGGCAATTGAGTAGCAGAGACCTCTCTCGTACGACAAAACTAACACTCTACAAGACACTCAGCCTACCCGTGCTTCTTTATGGCGCAGAGGCATGGACCCTATTTAGTTCTGATGCAGCAGCCTTGACAGTGTTCGAGAGAAAAGTACTACGCAAGATCTTCGGTCCAGTGCGAGTTGGCGATGATTTCCGCATCCGATACAATAATGAGCTGTATGAGCTCCTCAACGACATGGACGTTGTACAACGTATTAATATCCAGCGGCTGCGCTGGCTCGGCCATGTCATTCGAATGGAGGAGGATGCTCCAGCGAGACGGGTATTTGATGCGGGGATCTGCGGAAGTCGGCGAAGAGGACGACCTTGTATCCGTTGGAAGGACCAAATCGAGGAAGCCCTGTCATCGATTTGTGTGACCAACTGGCGTAGGCGCGTAAGAAGCAGAGGCGCCTGGAAGGATGTGTTGCGGCAGGCCGAAATCCGTTAATCGGGTTGTTATGGCCAATTAAGTAAGTAAGTAAGAGAACCATATTTACTTAGCAGCTAAGATACATACATACATAATTGGTTATTATGTACTACCATTCAGTCAGGATTACGACCTAGCTTATCACGCCATTTATATTAATTTTATACATGAATGGAGGGACCTACAGCTTAAAGCCGACTCCGAATGATGGATTTTTTTTTCATGCCAATAATTTTTTTTCTAAGAGTTTTTGCCAGAAATCTGCTGAGAGGCAGTCGCCGAAGGAATATTTTTTTCATATTACGTTTTACTAAAGATTTCTGACCTGGGGTTTGAACTGTGGCCTCACGTCTAATATGTCAGAACAATACGTATTAGATAACGACTGCTACTTAGTAACTTCATCTTAATAAGCCACGATATGCTATTCAAGCTGTTGTAATAATACCAACATATACAAAGAGTGTGGACTGAGGAGAACACAAAATTTCCCTGCCAAACTAATTGTCTTCCCAAAATCTTCTTTAGGAAGCATACCAATGGTGGAGACACATTAACAATTAAACTTTACAACGTAAACAATTCAAAATTTTAAAATGTGGTGCTTTAAGCCGACTTTTAATGCCATGAATCAAAAGAAATTTTTATCTTTCGGTTTCATTGAAGTGATTTGGAATAAACAATCAAAATTAAAAACAAAAATCATTCACTTAAAATTTTAAAAAGTTTTTTTTTGCTTTTGTGACTGATAGTGACTTTGCATGGCAGAGTAAATGAGTACGAATGCATTTTGTGTTGAAATCAAATTAAGCGAGCAAAAATTAAAATGTAAATTACGTCACTAATTTATACAACAACTATTGAAAAGCAAAAAACAAAACAAAACAAAAAGACAAGAATTATTTGAAATCAACTAATTTGTGGCATATTTTATGTGTTTTGGCGCAATAAATGATATGAAATTTGTCATGGATGTGCGATAACATCGATACGCACATATGACTAGCGCCACACACGAGTACAGTGGTAGAGAAAAGTTTATACAAAAAATAGAATTTATCATTAATGGTTTGCAAACAAATCTCTAAGCTATCGTAAGATACTTCTAAAGTCCACTAAAGATTCTTTTATTCAAAATTATTTTTTAAATAATTTTTTCCTCAATTTAAACTTTTCTAGTGATTCAATTTTGTTGCTCAGTGTAATTTGCATCACTCGATATTCTCCTAAATTTAAAATTATCTATTCGATGGCTCATTTTGTGTAATTTATTCACACAATCAATTTTCCGATGATGCTGACAAGCTGCTTTATACGCATACGAATTGTATTATATTGGGTATGTGAAAAAGTAAATTCTTAAAAACCGTAAAATATTTAATACCAATTAATAAACAAAATATAAAAAAGCATGCAGAATAGAAACTTATCGATAACAACAATTTTCTACAAATGAGCGTCTGGAGACTCATTCTTTATCCCAAGCTGTCTCGCAGGCGAAACTTTATTGAGAGGACTAAGAAAGCTATAGTAGAGCTTTACACCTGCAAGAGCAGAGTAGTCAGGTTTTAGACCACCCATCACTTGCTAAATTTACCGGGCCGTGGTGAAACTAACCTTGTTTTAACCTTGTACATGTCTGGCGGATGGTGTGCAAACGCCAATAGCACTGTCGACTGATAAACAGAACACGCAAGCAGTCATCTGTCCTGGCCATCTGTGAGCTCTCTCTCACCCCAACTAAAGAATTATTTGCTTTACTCAATTGGCTCACCTCTGACCTCCTGCCAAAGCAAAGGACTGAGTTGCCGGCAGTAAGACTCAATGCAACTAAATACTGGCCCGATCTGGACTATGAACATGCTGCTGTTCTGGGAAGACGCACATCCGGTTCGTTTATATGGTTCCTTATAATTTTCTGCAAAGAACTATCGATTTTAGAATTCCTACTTGGGACTTCTTTATGTAAAGGACCGAAGGTCTCCAATGGTAGCTATGATGGGATAGGACGGGCTGTGGTGTATTTATTAAAGCTTTCCAGATTAAACTTTCGTATTGGCTACCTGACCAATGCAGAGCTTTCCAGAAAGAGGTCGCAATGTGTGTTGGGTGGCGGAAATTTTAATGAACATGTCTTCATTTACTCGGACGGTGAGCCTGCGATTAAGTCCGTAAGGAAAGTAATTTTATGATACGTCAAATTTTATGAAAGCCTGGAATTTTTCAGGGAAATTTTGAAATGTAACTCCTATATGGGTTCTGGGAGGTATAGATACTAGTGGACATAGCATGGCTAATGAGCTGGCAAGAGTTGGTAAAGAGCTCGCAATCGCCGACACGTTACAAGGCATAGGTATTCCGATTGCCACAATTAAAGGAAGATCCTAAATTTCGCTGAGAAATTCCAGGGAAAGAGGAAACATGCAAAACTGATAGACTTTACTGCACACGTGTGGATAAGAAGATAACTGACTCACTTCTGGACTTAAATCGTACAGCCATCTATCGCACAATAGCTACACATACAGGCCACTGTTCTTTTGGTAGGCATGCCGAAAGACTCCGACAAATAACTTCTGCAGAAACTGTGGATCACCTCATATGTCAAAACACTGCTCTTGTTAAGAAAAACGTAGTCCGTTGACCCCAATTAAAAAGATTGATGAAATCGATTTATTTTGTATGTGGGTTGTTTTTTGGCTAGGAAATGTTTAATTCCCGAGTTGTGGTATTCCAATGGGCCTAAAGTATTGACAATTTAGACAATATTTTTAGGTAGCATTCTAGGTAATAAGTTAAAGCATAAATAAAAAATTGCGATCACAAAGGACAACTGAGGCGTTCTCCGCTCAACTCTCGGATAAGCTCCGTCGCTCCCCATCCAATATCAGCGACATTGATTGACTGTGGGCCGACATTTCCCACTCTTTTCGCACTACTGCGGAAACAGTCCTTGGTTTCGAGCGCCCACACCAACGAAATCAATGGTACGACGAGGAGTGTCGCGAGGCTGCTGCAGCGAAAAACGCTGCAGTCAGCCGCAACGCGAGCCATTGTCGAGAACAATAGAGAGAGGAGAAGGGATGAGAGACGCCTTTTCAGACGCAAGAAGAGGGAGCAGGAAAGGCGTTAGCGCGAGGAAGTCGAGATGTATAGATGCAGGAATGATGCTCGAAAATTTTATCAAAAGGTTAAGCGTCTAACCGAAGGTTTTAAGCCCGGAGCGTCCGCCTGCAAAGATGAGAACGGACACCTGATAACAGATTCGCAAGGGGTGCTGAGGTAATGGAGGAAACACTTCTCTACTCTGCTACAAGGCGATGACGACAACAATGCCCCCTTTAGAGATGATGTTCCGAACCCAATCGACGATGACGGCGTGGAGATTCCGCCACCTAGCCATGAAGAGGTCAAAGTCGCGATTATGCGTCTCAAAAACAATAAAGCGGCGGGCCCTGATGGCCTCCCCGCTGAGTTCTTTAAGACCGGATGTAATGAGTTGATAGGGCGCATACACCAGCTTATTTACAAAATATGGCTAGAGGAAAGTATGCCCAACGATTTGAACCTCAGTGTCCTCTGTGCTGTCCTGAAAAAGGGAGACCTACTATATGCGCCAACTATAGGGGTATAAGCCTTCTCCCTATCGCATATAAGGTTCTTACAGGCGTATTGTGTGAATGACTGAAACCACTCGTCAAAACACTGATTGGACCTTATCAGTGCGGTTTCAGACCTGGCAAGTCCACCATCGACCAGATCTTCACATTACGCCAAATCCTGGTAAATACCCACGAAAAACAAGTCGACACACACCATCTTTTTGTCGACTATAAAGCAGCCTTCGATAGCCCCATAAGGGATCGTGTTTTTGCCGCAATGTCTGAGCTCGGTATACCTGCAAAGCTGATAAGGCTATGCAGAATGACGTTGAGCAATTCCTGCAGCTCCGTCAAAGTGGAAAGGACCTCTCCGAACCTTTTGATACCGTGCGAGGTTTCAGACACGGCGACCCCTTATCATGCGACCTCTTCAACTTCGTCCTGGAGATTGTGCTGTGAAAGGCGGGAGTGCATCGCAATGGCACTATTTTTCAAAAAAGTGTCCAGTTGCTTGAGTACGCTGATGACATTGACATCATATGGCGTACCAAGCGAGATGTTACTGCTGCCTTTAGTGCTATTGAACGGGAGTCCAGTAAGATGGGTCTGGCAGTAAACGAGGGCAAAACAAAGTATATGTAATCGACAAGTAGAGACGTGCGGCGTATTGATTCTCAGATTACGGCCGATAACTATACTTTTGATACAGTCAAGGAATTCATCTATCTTGGCTCCGCTGTTACCACCAGAAATGATGTCAGTCTGGAGATCAAGCGCAGGATCACTCTTGCCAACAGGTGCTACTATGGTCTCAATAGGCAATTGAGTAGCAGAGACCTCTCTCGCGAGTTATGATAACGTAATAGTACTTATCATCACTGTTATAATGTACCAGCTCTAAATCACTCCATAAAGATACCGTTAAATCTGGTGATTTATATTCTAAAAATATCTTCAATTTTTATGTTTATGTTTTTATATTTTGTTATATTTAAGTTAGTCTTATAAGAACTCTTAAAGAATAAAGACAATTTTGTTTTGAAGAAATTAAAATAAATTGTTTGTAATTTAAATTACATAACTGGCGCAGTCTTAAAACGAACCGAAATTTGCATTTAAATGAATTAAATAATAACTTTAGTTATTTAAAATTAAAAAATATAAAATATTGTGAAAAACATTCTACATAAAATAAAATTGTGAACAATATCGACTAAAAACTTAAAAATTTTGTGAAACCAATTTGTGCATTTTGGTGCTATTACTAAAAATTTAAAAACCCTAAAGCAAAACCTGTTTTTTAATTAACAAAAACAAATATATTAAAGTGTGACAACTGAAAAACATTAAAAGAAAGTGATAAAGAAAGAACTGCTTTACTAAACTATAATTAAAAATCAAGGTCACCTTCAAAACCAATAACAAATAGATTTCAATTGTTTGAAATAACAAAAAAAAAATAATCATGCAGTCGAGTTGGCAATTATCGATGAACGATATTTTAAAAGATGCTCAGAGAATTCATGAGTATCGTGGTGATGACTCTTACGCTCTTACATCATTTTTAAGAGAAGTGGAAAATGTTTTTGCTCTTGTGGACTCTAATGATGACGTGAAAAAATATATTTATCAAAGAGTGATATTAAATAAGCTACAAGGTGAAGCTCTTCATGTGATGCGAACTTTGGGGCCAAATCCAACCTGGGGAGATGTGAAGGAAGCACTTATATGCAACTTTGGAGTAAAGGAGTCATATCATCAATTGTACCAAGAGGCTTTTGAGGCAAGAAATTTTAATATTGAAAATTATTATAATAAATTAGTAAGTATTCTATGTAAAATAAATGAGAAATATGAATATGATAATAATAAACCTGTAGAATTTAGTCCAGAACATGCAGAAAAGATAATTTTAAAAACCTTTATAAATAATATTGATGTAAATTTAGCTTCAGTAGTTATTAATAGAAATATTAATAAAATTAGAGATGCTTATAACCTACTTAAGTTAGAAGGTTTAATAAGAGTTAATAACAATCAAAAGAATGTAAAGTTTTATAAAAATACTAATGACCATGGTACTTCGTCAGAAAAATTTAATAAAAGTAATCAGAGAAATTCAAATGAAAATAATAATTCTGCTAATAGAAATTCTAGATGTACATTTTCTAATTCACAGTATAACAGAAATGGTTCTTATAGCCAAAATAACTCGTATAATGTGGAAAGACGTAATGGCCCAAGTAAAAGTTATAATATAGGTAATTCTCAACGAACATATCAGTCAAGAAATAATAGTTCTAACATGGAAGTTGATCATATTGAAGAAGTTGATGATAATTCTATTAGTGAAGAACAAATAAATTTTCACATGGCGGGCCACATAAATCACTACCAATAGTAAAACTTACGATTGGTAATGAAAAAATTAACACACTTATTGATACTGGCGCAACAACTTCCGTTTTAGATCTTAATAAATTACCTCAATACGAAAGATTGCGATTAAAAACACCAATTTATTTCTCATCTTTGAATGGTAAAGTAAGTGTTAAGGAAGAAATAATTACAAAATTACCTTTAGAATTTCAGGAAAATGCAACAATGTCGTGGAAGTTAGCAAAGTTTGAGAGAAAACAGTTTGATGCAATATTAGGTCAAAATATTTTGAAACCATTAGGGGCGATTGTGAACATGGAAAATGAAACTTTAGAAATAAATGGATGTACAATAAAATTTATAAAATATTATCCTTACGATCCGGATGAGATATTTCAGTTAGAAATTATAAATAAAAAGGTATTAGATAATTTATTTGATGGATTAAATAATGAGGAAAAGTTAGCATTAGATAATATTTTAGTTTCTAATAGTGATCTAATATATTGGGATGAACAGAATTTAGATTTTACTAATGTCATTCAACATGAGATCAAAACAGCTAATGACCGTCCGGTGTATATGAAAATGTATAGGTATCCACGTGTACATGAGAAGGAAATTTGTAAACAAATTGACCTTATGTTAAAACAGGGTATTATAAGGGACAGTAATTCGCCATATAATAGTCCTTTATGGATCGTACCAAAAAAAATGGACAATTCTGGTGAAAAGAAATGGAGGATAGTTATAGACTATCGGAAATTAAATAATATCACAATAGACGACAAATTCCCTATTCCTAATATAGATAATATATTAGATAAATTAGGTCGAGCACAATACTTTTCCACTATCGATTTGGCAAAGGGTTTTCACCAAATTCTTGTGAAAGAAGAAGACAGGTCGAAAACAGCCTTTTCTACGCCATACGGTCACTACGAGTTTAATCGAATGCCTTTTGGCTTAAAGAACGCACCAGCAACTTTTCAAAGGCTGATTAACTCGGTGCTTCGTGAACATATTAACAAGATATGTGTTGTTTATTTAGACGACATTCTGATATTTTCAACAAGTTTTCAAGAACATCTTGTTAATATAAGAAAAGTGTTTAAAAAGTTAAGAGAAGCAAATCTTAAAATACAAATTAATAAATGTAAATTTTTCTCAAAAGAAACTTTATATTTAGGACATATTTTGACTTCTGAGGGTGTTAAGCCTAATCCTTCAACGGTTGATTCGATCCTGAAGCTTAAGCTTCCTAATACTGTTAAGGCAATCAAATCATTTTTAGGTGCCACAGGATATTATCGAAAATTTATAAGGGATTATGCTAAAGTCGCATACCCTATGGTTAAGTATTTAAAAAAAGATGCCAAATTAGACACTAATGACCCCAATTTTATTAATTCCTTCGAAAAATTAAAAAAGATAATAACCGAACCCCCTGTGCTTAAATTTCCAGACTTTACAAAAACGTTCCAACTAGTAACTGATGCAAGTTTAAATGCTCTTGGTGCTGTTTTGCAACAAAACGGTCATCCTATTTGTTTTGCAAGCCGCACTTTAAATGACCACGAAAGGAATTACTCTGCAACAGAGAAAGAGCTGCTAGCGATTGTTTGGGCTACTAACTATTTTAGGCCTTATTTGTACGGAGTTAAATTCGAAATCCTTTCCGACCGTCAACCTTTAAGATGGTTGTTTGTAAAGTCACAATGTAAAGAATTAAACCCTAGACTTTACAGATGGATTATAAAACTAAGCGACTTTAATCTAACTGTTAATTATTTGAAGGGAAAAGACAATCAGATTGCCGATTTTCTCAGCAGAATTGATAATAATTCTGGTGATATTAATGTTTTAAATACTTCCCCATCTTCCTCTCTATACAATAATATTGATGACTGTGCAACCATTCATTCTCAACTGGAGGAAAGTCAAAATCATATACCGATTTTGGATGCAGTCGTAAACAGGTTTAAAACGCAGCTGATTTTAACTGATAATAAAACAAGAGAGGTTATGAATGTTCACGGAAATAGAAAAATCTACATTAGTTCATCCGATTTAGAGAATGACCTTGAAAGTATATTGTTGCGAAATTTAGAGAAAGGAAAAATTGGAACTTAGTGATAATAAATACAATATTTTACAACAGAAAATTATCGATTTATTTGATGGCAATAGCTCAATTAAATTTGTAAGATGTTCCTATAATGCCATGGATATGACCTCTGAAGACGAAACGTATAAACAAATACACAATTATCACAGAAATGAAACAGGACATACTGGTATCAGTGAGAACTATGAAGGTCTAAAAAGAATCATATATTATCCAAAACTTAAAACCTTAATACAAAAGTACGTAGATAATTGTGATACTTGTAATCGATCAAAATTTGATCGTAATCCTATAAAGCCAAAATTCAAATTAAGTGAAACTCCAAATGATATTAACCAGATAATTCATATGGATATTTATACAAATTCCAAATTCAACTTTCTAACGTTTTTAGATAAATTTTCAAAATTTGCAACAGCCTTTTACTTAGAAGATAGAACCAACCAGACTATAATCGAAAAGTTAAGATTATACAAGTCTTTAAAAGGTCAGTTCGGTAAACTAATCACGGACAATGAGTTTAAAAGTGTCAATATTAAGGAATATTTAAGGAATGAAAATATAGAATTACATTTGGTAAAAGCAAATAGTCATACAGGCAACTCCGATATTGAGAGGTTTCATAATACTCTCTGTGAGAAAATTAGAATTTTAACTATTGAGGAACCATTACTGGGAATAAAAGATAAGATGAGTAAATCAATTGAGTATTACAACAATAGTTATCATTCAGTATTGAGAGAAAAACCGATTAAAGTTGAACAAGGGTATTGTAATAAAAACAAAATTTATGAAATAATAATTGAAAATAAAAATCAATATATAGGTAAAAGAAATAGTAATAGAGAAGAATATACTGAAAAAAGAGATAAGGGATATATAAAAAATTACCAGTCATTAAGGCATAAAGAACAACCTAAATTTAGATTAAGTGAATTACAAAATGTACATAGCTCGAATATAAAAAGAGAAACGAAGTATAATGGTGTTATAAATATGAATAATATTTAAGAATATCTTGAAATAATTGTGTAAATAATAACATTTAATATAATAATATTTTGAATTTTTGGATTATTATTTAGAGTTAATGAAAAATATTGAATTATTTAATTAAAAACATGTACGAGTACACATATAAGTAGCTATCTTAAAATAGTAAAAAAAAAAAAAATCATTATAATTATAATTCAAACTTTTAATTTCTAAATATTTAAGAACAATTATAACTAAGTTTTTTTTTTTTCTATATTTCAATAAACTCTGGAGAGTTTCTTATCTTTGTGGGGGAGTAGTTATGATAATGTAATAGTACTTATAATGTTATAATGTACCAGCTCTAAATCACTCCATAAAGATACCGTTAAATCTGGTGATTTATATTCTAAAAATATCTTCAATTTTTATGTTTATGTTTTTATATTTTGTTATATTTAAGTTAGTCTTATAAGAACTCTTAAAGAATAAAGACAATTTTGTTTTGAAGAAATTAAAATAAATTGTTTGTAATTTAAATTACATAACTCGCGTGACAAGACGCTCTTCCTACCCGTGCTTCTTTATGGCGCAGAGGCATGGACTCTATTAAGTACAGACGCAGCGGCCTTGAGAGTGTTCGAGAGAAAAGTAGTGCACAAGATCTTCGGTCCAGTGCGAGTTGGCGATGATTTCCGTATCCGATCCAACAGTGAGCTGTATGAGCTCCTCAACGACATAGACGTTGTACAGCGTAATAATATCCAGCGGCTGCGCTGGCTCGGCCATGTCGTTCGAATGGGGGAGGATGCTCCGGCGAAAGGGGTATTTGCTGCGGGAATCTGCGGAAGTCGGCGAAGAGAACGACCTTGCATCCGTTGGAAGGACCAAATCGAGGAAGCCCAATTGGCGTAGGCGCGCACGAAGCAGAGGCGCCTGGAAGGATGTGTTCCGGCAGGCCAATTAAGTAAGTAAGTAATACAAAATTATCGATAACTTTTAATATTCTTAAGCTTTCTGGAATTTTTTTAAGTTATCGATTACAAAAATTGTATGCAAGAAAAATGTTAAGAATAAAATACATTTTCTTTACAAGTATAACCATCACAAAGGTCTGCATGGATCATTAAGTAATTGAATTCAAGCAAATATTGAATAGCCATTCATCATCATAAAGTGTTAGAACCATAAAAAGAAAATTACTATCGATATCAGGCAAATAACTCTGAAGTCATAAACTCCAAAATTTATTTGAAATTTAGTAAAAAAAAGCAAAACATAAACAAAATATTTGACTGCAATTCAATATAAAAGGCATATCGATAAAATATTTAATCGAAATACAATGTACTTATGTATGTATACCTTCTCTCTCCCTATTATCCCTAAACTCATTCATCAAATAAATCTATAAATTACTCTACAACTTCCTAAAATATCACTTTGAAAATAAAAAACAACAACAACAACAAAAAAAGTTTGATATCCTCTGGCCACTCTAGCCAACATATTTGCCAAATAATTTTCAATGGATTTGAAAATTTCATCAAAAAATCAACAGCAAAAGACAAAAAAAAAGAAAAACGAAAAAAGAAAAAATCATATTCAGAAAACAAAAACTGGAGGGGGGAAAGAGAGAGAGGAAAACACATTTTCTAGGAATATAAAAATGCAATAAATCATATTGAAAATTTTATGAAAATAAATAAAATCCGATACAATGGAACGAATGAGAGGAAAAACCAAACCAATACAGGCACACACACTCTCTCTCTCTCTCTTCTAAATGTTGTGGAACGAATGAAATCAATTTAAAATATTTTTGTATTTTATTTTCAAATATTTATTGATATTCTCTATGTGTGTGTGTATGTGTTTCTGTATTTGTTACGATTTTAAAATGTGGATTTCCACAAAATCTATTCAATTTACAAGCATACGCAAACCAAAGTTGTATGTGTATGTGTGTGAGTGTAATCGAGGATTTCGTTTTGCTAATCGAATTTAAAATTATTCAAAATCGAATGAAATGAAATATTTTTCCATTAAGACATAAATACTGTGGCAACAATGTTTGTTGTCACATTGCTGATGCTGATTCTGTTGCTGCTGATACTGATGATGCTCATGGTGATGCTGATGCTGATGTTTCTTTCATTACACAATCACTCAGATGTTCGTTCATCTCCCACTGACTTCACAATAAGGACAAATAGGATACTTTTTTTTAGTTGTTATTGCAATTTATTGTGTTTCATTTTAAAAAACATTTGCCATACAGGCCGAGAAAAAAATGTAGTTGCATATAAATATGTTTAGTAACATAGCGGAGAGCAAATATATAGCACAAGTGCAACACTCAGATACAGTGTGTTCTAGACATTATGCAGTCCTTTGAAGAAGGTAAGAGAAAAAGCAGGAAAAAAAGAAAAAAAGAAATAAAATGAAAAGAAGAGAAAAGAAAAGAAAAGAAAAGAAGAGGAAAGAGAAAGAAACAGAAAGAAACAAAAAGCGAAGAAAAGAAAGGGTTAGGTTAGGTTAGGTCGGAGTGGTAGCTCTGATATTAAAAAGCTCACTTGAGCACGCATAGCGGCCCGTTGTGATGCCACAAGGTGAATGCAGTCCCTGTACTGACCAATTGCCACCAAAAAAAAAAAAAAAAAACAACAGGGAAGAGGAAGAAGTTGGTCAGCGCACGGGCTGCACATCAAAAGCACGACTATCCTACACTGCAAAACCAGCCAGAAAGTTTTATAAACGAAGCTATATCCTTGACATCAATGGATGATAGCTCCGTCAAGCTGACAATAAATGGAACGCCAAATAACCTATATCTGCACCTCGCAAGAGATGGGCACTGACAAAGAAAGTGGATACAAGTCTCCTCTTCCTCAACGGATCTGCATCCACGGCAGAAGTCTTTAAATGGGAGCCGCATCCTTTCCGCGTGTCTGCCCATAACACAATGACCTGTAAGCATGGCCACTGTGATTGAGATGATGCCACGACCAAGTCCAAGTAACTAGTTGATACGCCTTCTATCCATCAGGGGCCAAGCGAGTCTAGCTGACTCCTCATTGACCCAGGATAGGTTAGCATCTAGAAAGAATTTCCGCGTAATGGCCAGTTTAACCGAAGCGAGTGGCATGCCCAAGTCTACTGAAAGACTTGAAAAGAAAAGTACGGTAAGAAGATTTAATCAGAGAAGACAAAAGCCAAGGTTTACTGCAACTTATGAAGTTCGAAGAAATCACACGGAGAAGGTATGCTTGATTTGAAAATTTCACCAATTGGCATCCATTGTTGGATTTGCCGCAGTTGAGCCAGCAGTGCATGTACAAATATAAGCAAACGAGGCTATGGCGTTCTTTAGAAATGGAACGGAATCAGTGGATCTAAAACTGGCCACTGACTTTCTCTTGGTGTCATTCATCATAAAATCCGATTCAGCAGAATTTTGTTTAAATTTCGGAGCATTCTGATACAGCTTCAAGTATTGCTATGAACAAGAAGCATGTCGCTTTGATGCAAATAGCGGTACTAATAGACAACTTCACAGGCCTCTCTAGTTTTTCGCCACAATTTTAATGTGGGTGCACAATAAGCTCTTCTCCTATTAGAGTAGTTTTTAATCGCAATCTGTTTAAAACATTTTTAGCCTATTTTTACTAACGACTTTCTATCATTTTACACAAGTCGTACAAGTTGGGAAGGGCTCCGTATAAAATCAAAAAAGCTCTTTTTAAAGGACTTTTCTAGAATTTGTCATCAAGCGAATGATACAGACGGAACCCTAGTAGATTTTTATCAGCGAAAATTTGCGGTAACGATTATTCACGATGGATGCAAAAATGGCTGAGATAGGAAAAAAATTCTGACACCCAAATCTAGTTGTTGCACTCAATCCAATTAAGCACAAAAGCTGATGCACAAAAGCTGCATTCGAACTGCTCGTTACCACCAAACTTGAAAGTGTTTGCTGGTAAACAGCTTCCCCCATGCCTTTTGATTATTAGGTGTTCAGTGCACATTGCCTTTCTCATTGTCTCATTGAGATGTCCCCTTCTTTGGCGAGTGTTTTCTCCAAATCCACGATAGACAATCCATATTAGCGTCGTACTCTTAACACCACACCATAGCTGCCAGATAATTAAGGCACCAAATCGTCAAATATTTGAGAAAAAAATCGTCAATATCGTCAAAGACGTCTATTAAAATCGTCAAAAAATCGTCAGGAAAGGTAAATAAATAAATTGAAAGTTTTTAAAAACTAAAATTATTTCTATTGTAGTAAAACATATAAAGTCAATATATGTATGTTTGTATGTACATATCTGTGTTCAAAAATAAAACATTTAACAAAGAATTTATTGGAAATTAAAAGCTAGCGTCCCTCCTCTTCATTTAATATTATTTTTCCAAAAAAAAAAATGGAGAAATTTTGTATCATTTTCAGGAAAAAATTGTTTAAGGTTTAAACAATCTATCTCAGCGTTGTTTATTGATACATACGCGCAGCAATAATATTACATCATCTATATCTATGGGCGATGTAGGTGTTAGGGAGTCAGAAGCTTTTGATGTTCTGATCATGAAAAATTAGCGTAATGCTGGCACATTTTTCAGTTCATTTTTAAGTTCTTAATACCTGATCTTACTATTTACACCGTTTATAACTGACAGAGAATGGAATACAACTCTCATGTATGGATTGGTGCCTCAACGTCTATTTTGCGGTTTCTCGATCGTGTACAGGAGAGGCCATAGTATCTCGTTAATGACGGTAGTGTATTCAACTCTATTGAATCATTGGAGCAACGTTGCATAAGGGGACTTTTTCCCGAAAATCATATATTCCTACATAACGTTCGTCTTTTTTGGCCAGAACATCCGTATGTGGTCGATTGACCAGTGGATCGCACACTGCATTACCGTAAAAATACGGTTTTTAGTTGAACTATCCGTATGTGGAACTCAGTTCCTGCAGAGGTTTATCCTGTTACTTATGGTATAAAAATATACAAGCCTAGTGTCCATAATTTATTATTATTTTATTAGGTTATTTAGAAGTTGTAATTTTTCAGCTTTTAAGGGGTTAAAAAGGAATAAAATACAGAAGAATCAAATCACAGGTGTTCGAAAGTAACTTAAAAATACAATACTTTACTCCTTGTTTTTACTAGCATAAATTTTCAATAGAAAACAATTGCAAAGTAAATAGAAAGATTAAAGTGGTTTTTAGTGTTTTTTTTTAATTTTTAAAAATCGTCAAAAGTAGGGCAAAAACCTAGGAGTTATGATTGTGAGGCCAATATATGTAAATGAAATTAAAATTCATTTCCAACCGTAGCAGTTGTAGTTCATAGTAAAACAATAAATTTATTAAAATTTTAAACTATTTTTGTTTTATTATATTTTTAAATTTAAACTTTTATATCGCCAACCAACATATTACATTTACTCACATTATGCAAAGAACATATGTGACGTATGAGTTATATTTAATTCCATTAGTTTCATACATGATAATATCGAAGTATTTTTATTACATACTTTTCAGGGTAACTATTCCAGTACATGTAATATGATGCGTATGAGTAATATATTTCAAATACAATTACAAAGCAAGTATACCCCATAAATTTGGAATTAGCTACATACATCATTTTTCGATTCTATGTAATTCTAGGCTGTATTCTAGATTCCAGGAATATTACAGGGTGAACAAGGAAGAATACAAATACCTGTGAATGTGTTGATGGATAATTTGATTAGTAACAATTGCAAAGTAAATACAAAGCTTAAAGTGGCTTTTAATGTACTAAAGTAAAGAATATGATGTAAATTTTTAATTTTTAAAAATCGTCAAAATAAGGGCATAAATCGTCAAATCGTCAAAATGATATTTTTGTAGCACAAAATCGTCAAAATGACGATAAATCATCAAATCTGGCAGCTATGATTACAACCCTTTAGTCAAGATTACGACATAGCTTCTCACACCAGTCGCCGAAGAATTATTTTGTCGTATTTCATATTGTTGGTGATGTCTGACCTGTCATATCTAAGAAGACAACGCACTACCTACTAGACTATGGCTAGTCTACGGTATCGGATTGATACTCTATTGAAATATTAATCTCATTTACTACAAATCATCTCTTGAATGTTGTAATCGATGAGTGCTGAAATCAAAATAAGCTTTGAGGAACAATCCCTGTATTTGAAATGCCTTCTTTTCTGTAAAGTGCAATTGAATAGCGAGCCAGATGTGCTATCTTCTGATTATGTTTAGATAGAGCGTTCACTGAAAATCTGCTTAACTTAATTCCAAAGAAACGCTATCGTTCCACGTTTTTTTTTTCTAAATATTACTTCTAAAAGGTGGCTAATCTGCTGAACCATTACTGAATATTACATTGCGGGTACCCATGGCTTGCTCATATAGCCACACTTAATACACTGGGTATTTGCTCAACGTAATGTAAATGTTGTGGAATGGATTCACAAGGGCTTCTATCTTACGGATGATCTAACTGCTTTAGACGGACATTGTCTGTAGTCAAGTAGATGATTATGAGCTCTATATGGAAGAGCCTGGTAACACAATGGGCCTTGCTTGGCTTATACATAATTGGTCATTACAACCCTTCAGTCAGGATTACGACCTAGTTTCTCACACCACTTATGTTGTGTGTGTTAATTTTATACACGAGCGGCGGGACGTACAGTTTAAAGTCGACTCCGAACGACAGATTTTTGAGAAACTTTTCATGGCAATTTTATTTACTCAAAGCGTTTTTGCCGGAAATCTGCTGAGAGGAAGTCGGCGAAGAAATATTTTTTTGTATTTTGTTTTGATGTCTGGCCTGGGTCTCGAATCACGGCTTTACGTCTAATAAGCCAACACACTACCTACTACGGCAACCACATACTTGGCATATAGTGCCATAAAAGTTATTAAAGACACAAACCACCTGTTGTGAACCTCAAATTTGTGTGTTGTAATCAGTTGCATTGCCAGTTAATAAAAAAGTGATACAGTTGGACACTGACTACCTTAATTTTAAAATTGTAGGCTGCCAGTTTAAGTTGAAATTTATTGAATATATACGTGTTTTGTTATCATTGAAACACCCTATATTTGTTCATTGTTTTCCTTCTTTTTTTTTGTGTTCGTAATCAATATGTATTTGTCAATTTTCCATTACAAAATCAATAAAACTGATCTTTATTACTTCTCAAAACCTCATTAGAAACCCATGATGGAAATAAATTTTTTTCCATTTTTTTTCTTTTTTTTTGGAAAATGATTTGATTTTTAAAATTTTGCAGAAAAAAGAAAATTTCCAAGGAAATCTTTTGGTAACTGACTGATGATGATAATAATGATACTAGAACGTATGATATTCAATGAGATTTCTATTCTGTTCAAATTTATTCAATTTTTTTCTTTCTTTTTTATTTCAATTCGTATTTGGGATTCTTAAGCTCAATTTCGAAAATCCAATAACTTGTCGAAAGAGAGGAATTATTTATTAATCAGAAGGCAATGTAGTAGCCCATACACTACCCCCAAAAACCATTTATAGTGTGTGATGCATTGTCAGTTTTCATCATGAGTTACGGGATGGATGTTGCAAAAAATTACATCAAATGCAACCGACATTGTTTTTGCGACACAAGACTTTATTTCAGCAGACTTTTTATCTGTTTTCCAGCCACCTCTCGTTATTCTTTATGTTCGAACATTTTTAAAAATATTGTATGCAAGATACTGTTGACAGCAAATTCAATTGGTTCGGGCGAGAGAGAGAGAGAGAGAGAGAGAGAGAGAGAGAGAGAGACATTGTCAAAGAGAATTACAGTGACAGCTGACAATGTTGGTTACAGGATTATAAGACCCTTTTTTCTCTCTGCCATTTTGGCAGGTTGATATCGCTGCAGGAACATGCACTGTAAAAGCAATAGTATATGTATGTATGTCGGAAATGAATATTAAAATGCATTAAAAAGCACACACATACATTCATACACTCCTACTCAAGTATGGAATAATATGCATGCTTGCATGCATATATGCAATCATAAGTTTGCATAAAAGTTCATGTCCAGTAGTAGCATTTCTCCATCTATTACTTCTGTATTCATACTTCATTTTCGATTTGTAAATCCAAAAAAAAAGAAGGAAAAAAAGGACGAAAATGATGAGAAAATAAATGAACAAAATTCTAAAAGATATGCATTTTTCATATGAACTATTAAATGCAAGAAGATGGGACAATAAGCTGAAGGCGAATGCTTGATAACGCTTCCTATTATATTGGCAAAGGAAAGGAAAGGATAACATCAATAACGAACGAATGCGAGACTTTTGGTTAAAAATAGAATACAAAGAACAAAGATAAGCACACTCCAATACAACGAATAAATTTTTAAGGAAGGCTTTATATCTTGGCGATCGTTGTAGTCTAGTAAGTAGTGTATTGGCATAGAAACGTGCACTTAAGGGTTCAAACCTTAAAAAGAACGTAGTTATTTAAGCAACGACTTCTCAGCCTTCTATGGATTTGCTCGGAAAAAATATTCTTATAAGCTTCGTTGGAGTCGTCATTAAACTGAAGTTCCAGTCACATAAGATTGATGGTGTAAGAAACCAGGTTGTAATCCTGATTGAAGGATTGTAATGGCCAAGGGTGCATGCAATTCCCTTATCCCAGGACCTGCTATAGAGAGCAATCACCTTCTTAAATAGAAATTTTTAATTAACGAAACCAAAAGAGTAGTAGGTGGTGTGTTAGCTTATTAGATGTTAGGCCTCTGTTCAAACCCCTGGACAGACATCTCAAACAAAACGAAATTTGAAAAATATTTCTTGGGCATGTTGCTCTCAGCAGAAACTCTGAAAGTAAATAAAATTGCCATGAAAAGTTTCTCAAAAATCTGTCATTCGAAGTCGACTTCAAACTATAGGTTCCACCACTTATGTATCAAATTAACACACATAACATCAGTGGTGTGAGACTCTAGGTCGTAAACCTAACTAAAGGATTGTAATGACCACTTATGTATGTATGTATGTGTGTATTGCCATAGAAGAGGAGCTTTTAAGGATTCAAACCTTAGAAAGAAAATATTTCTTTATGCAACGTCCTCTATGCCTTCGTTAGAGTTGCCATTAAACTAAAGTTCGCGTAACACAATATTGTTGGTGTGAGAAGCCAGACTGTAACACAATATTGATGGACTGTAATGCTGATTGAAGGATGGTAATGGCCAATGATGTACGCAACTTCCTTATCCTAGAACCTGCTATAGAGAGCAAACTCCTGCTTAAGTAGAAATATTTAATTAAAGAAACTAAAATACAGCATCGAGATATGAATTGCTTTATAAGGTCCTTAAAGCAATTGGAGTGAGTAGTGTAATTTCAAAAAGAACTCAGTGCTCAATATGAATTGAAATAAAATTTTCACTGATCTGTTAAAAGTATTTTTAAGTATCTCAATACAAACATTTCTAATGGGCCGACTAATATGCCAACCATGGTCGTAAACATGAGCTATTTCTCCATATCTTCATCAAACTTCTCAAATGTTTTCAAAACGATTGTTTTCTACAATTAAAATGATGCCGATACCACAGTTGAAATGTTTTATATGCACTGGACAGGCATAAATTCAGTTCACGCCAACAACAGTGGTGGCCTTATAATTGGAAACTATGTTTCTGGAACAGAGTTCTCTGGAGTGACGAATCTAAGTTTAATTTGTCCCAATCTGATGGAAAAACATATGGAAGACGTCCTCCAAACAAAACCTTTGATCCCAGGTACACAGTGAAAACTGTAAAACTAAGTCGTTTCTAATTATAAGGCCACCAATGTATATGACAAGAACTCTCAACTGAGCAATAATGTCAAAGCCCAGTATACCTCAAAATGTGCGATGCCATCTTTATTGAACAACTGCAGTCCATAATTAACAAATATACTGTGTAGCAGCCTAGGTAGGTATAGTTAGGTTGAAGGAGAGGAGACCAACCAAGAGCCTCATGCCTACTGAAATACACCTCAGCCATCATGTGGACTTGTTGTGCGCTCAACATTAGGGATACTATCTTATTTTCTATTAGAAGTCCGTATCTTGTACAAATTTCCTCAACTTCCGCCAGTCCACTCCCCCGGGATGAGTTAAGTATGTTTAGTGTAATACTCATAACATTGACATCTTGAGCTCATGAAAGCTAGGCAATGTCGCAAAAAGTGTCCTTAATATGGTGAAAAATCACTTGATACTTGTAAAGCTATCTTGTAAAACATGCCACCAAAGTCTCTCATTTCATTTAATCACACACACACAGTCCTTTAAAGTGGTTTTCCCATACACAGCTGAACACATAATTGTTACGTTACAACCTTGTCATTAAACTTAAATGTCAGTCTGGTTGGTTGTGTGTGTTCATTACAAAATATACGAATAAAATGCAATATTTTTTACAAAAAAAAATCTAATACGACTACGAATATGCATTTTTAAGGATATAAAAATGAAAATTGACACATACGACAACAACAACAACAACAACAACTAAGCTGGTAATAGAAAAAGAGCCTGTTGTCTGATAATAAATAGAAAAATGAATTGAACCAAGAAAAAAAACAAGAGGAGGAAAGACCAACAAATATAAACAGGATCTGCATACCAAACCAAACCAAATGAAAGGATACAACACACTCATGAGCAAGGACACTGATATCAAACGAACGAACAATTTCCATTTGATGTTATTGTAAATGAAAAGGATTTTTTTTTTGTTCCTCCTCCTTTTTTTCTTTTTTCTTTAATATTTTATTTTAAAAAATATATCCGGCTTTTATATGTACAAAGTACCCTACATGGCACGGTGCACTTGAGAAAACTCTTAATTGCTCTCAATGTAGGCCTCAGAATAAAGTTACGAAAAAATATAGGTTAGGTTAGGTTAAGTTAGGTTAAGTTAGGTTAGAGGACGTGTACTTGTCAATTAAGACAAGTACAGTACCCGGAGGTCGAATTGACCCATTGTACAACGTCCTAGTTTCTCACACCACTAACGAGTAAAAAAAATATAAGGCAACAATACTTAGGGGGCGCAAACGAAACTTGCTAAATGGGAACAAAGTCCACATTCCGAATTCTGATATCACATGTACCGCAGCTAAGCAAAAAAGCCAACTGAGCTGAAGTCAAAGAGATCATGATCTCCTCATCGCAAACTTGGTACTGAGTTTTTATTACACAATAAGCTTCAGTTCTAGGAAACCATCGTAGTCTAGTACATTCTATATTGGCTTATTAGAAGCGAGACCGCTGTTCAAACCTCAGGTCGAACATCTCAAGCGAAACGAAATAGAAAAAAATTTCTTCGACGACTGCCTCTCAGCAGATTTCTGGCAAAACTCTGAGACTAAATACAAATTGCCATGAAAATTTTCTCAAGAACCTGTAGTTCGAAGACGACTTCAAACTGTAGGTCCCACCACTCATATAGAAAATTAACACATACACACAACATTAGTGGTGCGAGAAGCTAGGTCGTAATACTGATTGAAGGATTGTAGGGACCAATTATGTATGTATGTATGTCTAGCGACAACCTATGGTTGGCCATCTATCATGAGGCCACTAAAAGTACCAGTTAAAGTAAGTTTGCGTTGCTTGAGGGGTTGCTTCAAGTCGTCGCGCTCTAGTAGGTAAAGTGTTGACTTATCAGAGGCGAAACCATGGTTCTGACATCTCGAACTAAACGAAATTTAAAATACATCTCTTCGGCAACTTCTTCTCTGCAGACTAAATAAAATCGACATGAAAAGTTTCTCAAAAATCTCAAATTCGTAGTCGACTTTAAACTGTAGGTCCCGCCACTCGTGGATAAAATTAACCCACACAAAATGAATGGTGCAATTAATGTTAGGTTAGGTTAGTATGGTAGCTTTCATACCAAAAGCTTACTTGAGCACGCGTAGCGGCCCGTTGTGGCAATTGATGTAGTAGAGCCTTACTTAGTCCCTTTATACCGAGTGCAACTTTATTGTTTTTTTATTATCGCTTTTGTAAAGTATTTTATGTTCTTTTGAAACTTTTTACTCTGTCACCACTTGCACTTCAATGAATTCTCTCTCGATTCCATACAAAATTTATAAAAAAAAAAAATGATTTTAAATGAGAATAACTACGGGTATGTGAGTTTTTGTACAACAAACAAACAAAAAATAACAACAACAACAATAATGGGAAAAATCAGCACAAATATTTCTATGCATTTATGAATATGATTCTTAAAATATGTACAGTGAGTAGAAAAAGTGAACGTACATTTGACTCTTTGCCGAAAAGAAAATAAACAATTTTGTTGGGAGCTTTATACACGTATTATCTTAATTGATAAGATTTCAAAATGGATTTATAAATTTCAATTTGGGGAATAAAATGACTTGCTGTCACTATATGTATCATTGTCTGTATTTGCAACTTTGAAAGAGTGTCACCAATAAATCACCAGTAAATTGCTGTGGTCTTGGTTCAGTTGTAAATGTGGTTGAGGATTGACTTCTGATGAAACAGAATATATTGCAGTTTGTAATGCGGCCTGTGATTCCCATAATTGTTGGCCTTTTCTGCATATAGAAGATGCATTTGCCAATACTTCTTACGAGGTCCTAAGGTCCTACTTAGAGTGTAAGTAGAGTGTAGGCCCTATGGATGATAGAGATTTTTCTCATGGTAAGCAGAGACAAACACAGGGGAGGGCACAACCAGAGGATGCTTACCATAGAGTATTAATAAGAGTCCTTTTTCTCAGCGAACACTTAAGGAATTTGAGGTGGACATTGGCTGCCACAGCTATTCAGCTGACATGGTTCTAAAACAATACATAGGTTTGAATGGAGTCTGTATGAAATCATATTTCATTTTATCCATAGGTGACCCGTCTTAGCGTAAAAACCCCAGTAATACCATTCCTGAGACAAAGCAAACTTCCTAATCAGAACTGTATTCAACTCTTAGGTGAGCTAATCTAACGAAAGATGAAAGAAAAATATATGGGAACAGTACTACACAATAAACACACGTGGTGAACTTATAAAGACAGTATTTCAACGAAGACCAAAACTTATCCTGGGGATGATAACCAACAATGATGCCTTAAGAGTATTTCAAAATAATCAAACCAATTATCAGCTCAATTGCAGTGGGATAAGATACAGAGGCCGTCTAGTTTCTGCATATCCGAGGAAATGATAATCTATCCTATTGCTGTACCAAAGGCTCAATTGAATTTGAGACCGTTGAATGCCGTAAAAGTGAAGTCGCCGTAGTCTAGTAGGTAGTGTGTTGGCTTATTAGATGTAAAGCCCGGGTTCGTATCCCAGGTCAGACATCAAAACGAAACATGAAAAAAAATATATTTCTTCGGCGACTTCCTCTCAGCAGATTTCTGGCAAAAACTCTCGGATTAAATAAACCTGCCGTGAAAAAGTTTCTCAAAAATCTGTCGTTCGGAGTCGACTTTAAGCTGTAGATCCCACTAATCATGTATAAAATTAACATAACTGTAATCCTGAATGAAGGGTCGTAATGGCCAATTATGTATGTATGTATGTATGTATGAATGTCATAAAAGAGGCCAGATTTCTTAGGTCTCTTGCCATATTCAGTCACATAATGTTACGTTTGAAATCCATGGGGAAACTTGCAAGAACTTCCAAGAAGCAACATACGTCGTCGAAAAACATGCTCAATTCAACATGACATTGTCAGAGACATGATCATGATCATATAGAGGATGGATCACAAGTCTCAGTAACCTGACCGTAGTTATAAACGAGTTAGTGGCTGCTGTGTAAATATGCATCGAGGCTGGAAATATCTCAAAATCAATTCTACAGAAGCTATACTGATGAGAAAGGAGAGAAAATTGCATAAACTCTTCCATCATTGTCCAGCACTTAGAAACATGAGACGAAGGCTTCCCGGTAACCCCAAAACTCATTCACAAAATGTGTCTAACCAATTATACGGCTGAATGCCAGCCAGGAGTTACAGTTTATGACAGAATAGAAACTTTCTGCTGTGCCTATACGATGGGACCTTACCTCTTCTTGAGGCGGCTGCCAATTTAATCTTACATAACCTACAAATGACTTTGAGACTCTTTTGTTGAATACTCTACTCAAAAAAAAAACCATAAAATATGTACGACATTATTGTGAAAGGAATTTTTTATTTAACGATATCTCTTCCAGTCACAACAAAAAAAATTTCAGAAAATTACTACATAGGCCCCATCTTTCCCCTATATTCATGCAATTTAAGAAACGTAGTCAATTCTACCAGATATCCATGCATTTGAGCAATTAAAACTTGTTGCATAATGAATTGCATTTCCAGTGAAATATGTTAATTAGCATTGGAATGACTCTCATATATCACAACATTTATGCAAATGT
Organism: Sarcophaga subvicina; assembly: GCA_936449025.2. NCBI lineage: Eukaryota > Metazoa > Arthropoda > Insecta > Diptera > Sarcophagidae > Sarcophaga > Sarcophaga subvicina. Next base: position 88,451,375 of record OW388081.2, on the reverse strand, counting down.
CAGAACAATTAGCACAATGACTGTAAAATACACCCACGTACACACACTTGCTCTCTTGCATACATGTTTTGTGTTTTGTGAAGAAATAAATGCTCAGACATTATTTTCTAAATGCTAAGCATTCCAGCATTTTCTCTTGATCTTCTTCTTTTTTTTCGCAGAGTATGTTTTGTGCTATTTAATGAAATGTGAATGTATTTGGAATTCTCTGTTGCTTTCTGGCTCTGTGGGTGTATGTGTCAATTTATGATTTTTATTTGTGTTCTCTCATCGTATGCTCTCGCTCTTCTTTCTTTGTGTGTGTGTGTGTGTGTGTGTATGTTACAATGGCATGAGATTGTCTATGATTTTAGTTGTTATTCATCTTTTACTGTCACTTGACATTTGATTTCAGTTCTGGCTTTTTATGTGTGTTCATTACAACAACAGAATGTTTATGGGTGTAGTGGGTGTGTGTGTATGTGTGTGTTTAACTCATGCTGTTATATGGTGTCTTGTTTCTCTTTTTCTTTTTTTCGTTGTGTGTAAAGGCCTTGTTGCATCAGCAACAGAAGCAGCAGCAGCATTTTAGCACCCCCTTCCAGGATCAGCATGTTGTAAATGAAATTGAATTTTTCCTCTCTTTCTCTTTCTTTCGTTCTCTCTGTGTGCTCTGTGTCAGTTTTAGGCAAATTTAGGTTTTTAGAAAGAAAAAAAAAACAAAGAAAAAATAGAAAATAATGAAGTTTTTTTTTTGTTGTTGTTTACATATGAACTTTTAGTTCCTCTCTGTTGCCTGCCCATTATTTTCTATTCGTATTGGGGTTAGAGAAACTTTAATATTGTGTTGTGTTGTGTTATGTTGTGGTTCAAGGTTCAACTATTTGATTCGTATTTACAATAGATTTTCAAAATGATTTCAAAATATTATCTTTTACGATAACATTTGATATCCTGCCTTAATAACAATAATGCACACGAATTATTCTTTGACCAGAGAGAAAATAGTTTAAAAAATATTCTTTTTTTCTCACAAGGCTTTGAATAAAAGTTTTAAAATGAAATTATGAAAGTTTTTTTTATTTGTAAAAGCAATGGAAAGCAATCGGATTTGAATATTTACTATGAAGAGCATAATGAGATGTAGATCGTAATTTAAATAATACAGGCTGGCCTTGAGGCTCTAAAAAATATTGAACTCTTCTGCACAAAACAAATGAAAGTGTTGTTATATTTAAAATTAAATCATTAAAAATCTCTACGGATTCCGTAAGTAAAATTGATTATAAGCTAAAAGGATTGAACACGTGTGAGAAATGCTTTCATATCGAAATTAATTTTTGTTGAGAAGCAAAATATTGTAGGTTTCAGAGGGGGATTATAAGAAGACTGGAAAACTTGTTTAGAAGTCTAGCTTACAGTCTGGTTAACCATAAAAAGCAATAAAACAATAAAGCAACAACTGACGATACACTAGTACGGTCATATTACTTACATACATACATACATAATTGGTCATTACAACCCTTTAGTTGGGATTACAACCTAGCTTCTCACAACACTAATGTTGTGTGTGCTAATTTTATACACAAATGGTGGGACCTACAGTTTAAAGTCGACAAGAAGAAAACTGTCCTCCATGTATCGCCCGATTAGAAAGATAAGTGTCTGTCAGAACAGTGTCTGATAAAGCGATACTGGTATATTGGCAGATGAGATGAGGCGGATATACTTTCGCGGCCTCGAATATCCAGGACAAACAGCAGCTATGGAAGCGGAGGAACGAAGGACCTCCATGCACAAATATCAGTCATGATGAGAGAATAGTTTAAGAGGGAAGGTGGACATTGCACCTTGTCCATAATATAACCCATTGGATGGAGAACGAACACTGCGAGCTGAACTACGATGTGACGCAGTTCCTAACTGCTCATTGGTTGCTTCAGGAAGTACCTGCACAGATTTGGATATGATACTTCCCCTATATGCCCAAACTGTGTAGATGAGGTGGAAGATATATATTCATATTCTAACATGAATTAGATGGCCCTCGGCTTATGGAAGAGGTGTTGAATTCTAGGATTCTATGGAGCCAATGCTGCCAGAGCATGGCTGAAGTTATGCTGGAACTCCGAAAGTTGGAGGAACGTAGGCGTAATTTGATTTAGTGTGATAAAACTTTAAAACCAACCAGCGCTCCGCGAAGTAATACCTTACGGCAGTCCCGCGGAGGGAGAATGGTTGAAGCTTATAAGGAGTGGATTTAGTACATAGGCACCCATCTCCGGCTCAAGAGAAAAAAAGAAAGGAAAAAGCAGTTTTAAGTCGACACAGAACGTCAGATTATTGAGAAACTTTTCATGGCAAATTTATTTGATTTCTCAGAGTTTTTGCCAGAAGTCTGCCGAGAGGAAGTTGCCGCAGAAATATATTTTCATATTTCGTTTTGTTAAAAATCTTCGACCCGGAGTTTGAACCGTGGCCTACAGCGACAGCTGTTACTTACTTATACTTAATTGGCCATTAATAACCCGTTTAAATCATTCTTCTAGGCGCTGGTTGTTAATGCGCTGCACAATGATCATAACGTTAACGAGCTCATACAGCTCACGAAAGAAGAGGCAATCAAGGTATTATATTGGAAGAGTTTTTGATATGGGGAATTGCTATAGAATGGGCCTATAAAAGATTTACTCCTGTTGAACTAAACATGAACAGCATGTATGCTCGCAAGTCTTCTTAGTTAGTACTCAACAATATGGAAGTGAAAGACGTTTAGGCTTTCTGCTGGATTTTTGTACAGAAGCGAAACTCCAGGTCAGACGTTACCATCAAAACGAAAAATATTTCTTCAGCGACCTACTCTCCGCAGATTTGCGGAATAAATTCTGAAAGTAAAAATGAAAATTGCTATGAAAAGTTTCTTAAAAGTCTTTATCAACCAGTGTAGCTGAGGGAAAAGTAAACTAAGCTGAAGTCAAAGAGATCGTGGTCTCCACATCGGGAAATTGATACTGAGTGTTTATTTCACAATAAGATGTAGTCTTAGCGACAACCTATTGCTACCATGAGGTCACTAAAGCTACAAGTTATCAGAGTTTTTAACACGTTGCTTGACTGGCAAAAGCTCTGAGCGTGAATAAAACTGTCATGAGAAGTTTTTCAAAAATTTCTGATTCGGAGACGACTTTAAACTGTAGGTACCTCCACTTATAGATAAAAATTAACACACACAACGTAAGTGGTGTGAGAAACTAGGTCGTAATCCTGACTGAAGGTTTGTAATGACCAATTATGTTTAGAAAGTTATCAGAATTTATAATAAAGTTAAATTTAGTTGCCCTGCTTCCGACCAAGTACGAAATCATGGTTGGTCCATTTCGTCGTAAATTTATTTCAAACTTTTGCTTAATTCTGCTGTATTATTGTTTCTATTTCCTCAACTGAAAAAACAAAATTAAAAAATTAAAAAAATAAATTAAAAATTCTATTCATTTTGGAAAAACTTTCTAATTCCCATATAATTTAATAATGCCCACCAAAGACGACCTCATTTCACACACAGTGATTGATTGATAAATATTCCCCTGAATTTATGTTAAATTCCTTGAAATTAATTTTTAATTTAGGCAGGGCCATATACAGTGAGGAAGGAATACTACTGCATTTAGATACAATTTATCATTTTTTACCACGTCCACAGTTTGTTCTTCTTGTTTTCGTCCTTTACAGCATTTCTGTTACAATTTATCACAAAAATGAGCAGAAAAAATTAAAATAAAATTGAATTTCTGAGAAAAATTTTTCTTAAAACTCTTAATCTTTTGTAAATTATGTATTTACAACACAAACATTTCATATTTATTTTTTTTATTTTTTTTCTATTTTTGTTTTTGTTAGATGCTATTTTTATTTAAGTCTGGAAATTTTATCACAAAAAAAACAAAAAAAAAGAAAGAAAAAATTAAAATTTCCGTGATAGAAAATGTGGTAGAATTTAAATATTAAAGATCGCATTTCAGAGGACCCCCACTAGGTATTTTCATGTTTAGCGAAAGATTTTTCGCCTTCGGAACTGAAAGACGTCTTTTTGTTGGCTTAAACCGATATTTTTGGGTGAAATAATTAAATAATACGTCATCATCAAACACTAAGGATTCGGAAAATATTTCATGGAAATAACATCTGCAATAGGGTACAAAGGATCGAAGGTCTTAGAAGAAAAATTACTCAGTCACTGATTCAGTGTTAGTGAGCCAACCGGTAATAGCGAAAACCATACTCAACGGAGTACAAATTCCAATTCTATCAGTGGTAACCTATCGAGACATACATACATACATACATACGTAATTACAACCCTTCAGTCAGGATTACAACCTAGCTTCTCACACCACTTATTTTGTGTCTGTTAATTTTATACTGGAGTGGCGGTGCCTACAGATATTTTTTTTACTCTCGAAAGTAAAAGGAATATTTTTTCATTTTTCGTTTTGTTTGAGATGTCTGATGTGGGATTTGAACCGAGATCTCTCTAATAAGCCAACACACTACCTTCTAGACTACATCAACTTTGGAACAACAATGAGAAAACCTAACCTTTGCCTAATTTGTCCTAGTCTACGTAGCATACGTTCGCTGTATACAATCATTTATAGTAAGCGCATCAAAAAAGAAGCCTTCAACACATTTATTGTATTCCTCCAAATCCTGTTGCCCGGACAAAATTCCGAATGTTGTTCGATATCAGTAAGTCCACAGTGATGACTAGTACTTCTTAGATTCTTTAACGAACGACACACAAGTTTCATGTATGTATTCAGCTGATTTATTCTCCTCACCATAGAGTCTACATAAATATGTACATAACTGGTCATTACAACCCTTTAGTTTTGAATTACGACCTAGCTTCTCTTACCACTGATGTTGTGTGTATTAATTTTATACATGAATGGCGGGACCTACAGTATAAAGTCAACTCCGAACGACAGAGCCTTGAGAAACTTTTTCATGGCAATTTTATTTACTCTCAGAATTTTTGCCAGAAATCTGCTAAGAAGAACTAATCGAAGAATTTTTCCTTAGCTTTTCTAAAATTGTTTCTCTACCGTTCTATCAGGCTATCGAACCGCAGATACGAACCCTTTTTTAAATGCGCATATAACCAGAAAAATTGCTCCAATTACTCCTATTACTCTGCCCTGTTGTGAAATATTTTCCAAAATCATAAGATTTTCCGTTTCTGTCTAGTGAAGGAAGCCATTAGCAATTAGATTTTTCAGCTTACGATTAATCGTAAGTGTCAGACGAGTCTCCCATTATTCTAATTAAAGTTTCCACTGCTCTGAACCTCTCCATCATCTGGAATGGTCTTAAACGCAATAGAGAGAGAGAGCAACTCTCCGATAGTTTGGGATGAGAGAGTAATACATACATACATACATAATTGGTTGTTAGTCAGGATTATGAACTTAGTTTCTCACACCACTTATGTTGTGTGTGTTAATTTTATACCTGAGTGGTGGGACCTGCAGATTAAAGTCGATTCCGAACGACAGATTTTTTGAGAAACTTTTCATGACAATTTTATTTACTTTCAGAGTTTTTGCCAGAAAGCTGCTGAGAGAAAGTCGCCGAAGTAATATTTTTTTCATATTTCGTTTTGATGTCTGACCTGGGTTTTGAACCGTGGCCTTGCGCCTAATAAGCCAACACACTGCCTACTAGACTACGGTGATAAAGAATAAAAATTTCAAAAACTCTGGAACTTCTCCTCTCTTCTATCTCTTTATCTTTTTCTTTTTTTTTGGATTAAAAACAAAAAATATTTCCTAATACGTTCATATTTAGCAAACACCACCCTGTCTTACTTTATGCATGCGAATATGTACGTATAAACATAACTTTGGTTTAAAAAAATCATCTCGTGTGCCTTCTTAATATGAAATTAATTTTCTGTTACCAAAAAAAAAAAACCAACAACGACAAAGAAAATAACGAAAAACCAACAAAAAAAATGTCAACAACACACAGCTTTTTTGTTGAACATACTCCATCCAACACAGCCTAAAAGAGATGCAAACGTTTGAATAACCCGCCAGCAACCAACAAAATTTCGATGAAATAATACACTTAAGCTCTCACTTAGTGGTTCCTTTTAATAGTCACTTTAACACCAAAATAGACACACACATACATATACACACACACATACATATACACACACAGGCAAACACTCATGGGGCTTAGCTTCGGGCTACCATGGGGGTCAGTAGGTGGCGGATAACTGGACGGCCTATCCCAGGTAGGTTAGCTGCGAATAACCAATAAGCAGTCCCCGACCAAGAGCGGCAGATACGGAGGCGTACTACAAAAAGGTACAAGTGACCGAAGACGTTATCTGCGACATGGCGAATCGATGCCGCCATTAACTAGGCATCATCCCACAGGGGGTTCACTCAAGAGATGGGAAAATAGGAGAGTAACGACTCCGTGGTTCCCTCAGTTCCACCGAAGCGGCGAATTACGACGCCCTTGATTAGGGCATTAGAACCGAGCCCGGTAAGGTTCTAATTATGGTATACCGGAAATTGGATTTGAATTGGTGATACAGGCTGACGATGGCAGTATTCCGGCACTTTAGTAGGCGGTGTGATAGCTGGCTGAAATGGCTGTCGGGCTAATGCTGTCATTGCCCCCGCCCCGTTAAAATGATGGCAAGTCTGTCGGTACGTTCCTGATTTATCACCGTTAAGTTGGTGTTGTAGGACCAGATGCGAATCCCTGGTTTACGTCGACCTGGCTCTGAACACGTATTCCCATGAGGTTATGTGTCAACCCTCGCGTGGCCTCCCTGCTTATGCATAGATAACCACGGGGTCTTTTGTGACGACTACAACGATGGATTAGGACAGCGGCCGAGAGTTGGGGCCCAAATAAAATGATGAATAAAAATAAAACTACTAATAAATCTACGAGTTCATGTGAGATGAACGCTTTGGAGCTGAATGCTTTTGGGCAGAGCTCGAAAATACAGAGGTCTCCGGTGCGAAATCGGGAAATAAGCCCGTTTGGACAGAGCACGCGAACTCCGAGATCCCCAGTTAACGGGAAGGATTCGGAATTAGTGGTCCTGAGATCGGAACCGTCGCGAGGCGACACGAAGTCAGCGGCCAGTGGTGTTTTTGGTCAACTCGGCGACCAAATCAGGAATCTGATTGAAATGTTAGAGGATGGGAAAAGGAGGTCAATCCATCAGCCGATGAGGGATGCGATTGACTCTATCAAAACCCTATACGACCTGTACGCAAGCGAGCTGCAGGGGCAAACTACCAAGGCGACTGACCGCAGTAGTTCTGCTACACAAACATCGCCTTTGTTGAGGAACCAGGAGGCGAAGAGGAAACATGAGGAGACTTCTGAAATTCCTGCGCCAAAAAGGAGAACTCCGAATCCTGCACCAAGGGCTCCAACGAGGGAGACTACAGATGTGACCTTGAGCCGGCAGGAGGATACTAAGGTATTAAGTGAAGAACCAGGGTGGCAGAAAGTCACGAAAAGAAAAAGGAGGAACAAGAAACCACAGGAGAAGAAAACGAAGCCAGATGCGATCGTGATAGCGACAAAAGATAATACGTCGTATGCCGACATTCTGAGGCGAGTTAAAACGGACCCTAAGCTTTGTGAATTAGGAGAAAATGTGACCAAAATTCGGAGAACCGTCAAGGGTGGCTTACTACTCCAACTAAGCAGGAGCGGGGAGCACACGGAGAACTTTAGGGGAGCCATTGGAGAGCTCTTAGGAGATAGCGCGTCCGTTCGCACTCTGAAGGATATGAGGACAATTGAGATCAAGGACATCGACGAGATCACGGAAAAGGAGGATGTATATGAGGCTTTACGGAAGATTCCAGCCCTCGAGACTTTCGGTAAGCTCGACGTAGTTGCCCTTAGGAGGGCATATGGTGGGACGCAAACTGCCACAGTGAGCCTTGACGCGGACGCTGCAGCTATTCTCCTGAAGGAAGGAAGAATTAGGATCGGCTGGGTCATATGCAGGATTCGCGAGAGAAATATACCGACGAAATGTTTCCGGTGTTTGCAGTTTGGGCACATGGCTCGTCAGTGTAGGAGTAAGGTTGACCGCTCTGGAACTTGCCGTAAGTGCGGACAGGAGGGGCATATTGCCAGAAATTGCGAAAGGGAACCTCTTTGCATGTTCTGCAAAGTGGACGACCCGAAATCCGCCAACCATATCGCGGGGAGCGGAAAGTGTCCGCAATTTCTTAGCGCTCTTAAATCACGTTCTAGGAGATGAGGTTAATACAGATTAATCTGAACCATTGCGAAGCAGCCCAGGACCTATTGGTCCAGAGGGTAAAGGAGGAGAATATCGATGTCGCAATCATAAGCGAACCTTATAGGGTACCGAGGAATAGTACTTGGATCACGGACGGATCTAGTACTGCGGCTATATGGATTTGTGGTTCATTACCCTTCCAGCAAACCTATGCGCGGGACATTGGTTTCGTTATGGCCAGGATAAAGGGAGTTTTCGTCTACAGCTGTTACGCTCCCCCGAGGTGGTCAATGGATGACTTCCAACATATGCTGGAGAGGCTGGCGTCACACGTGCGCTTGAACACCCCCGTTATTATAGGAGGAGATTTCAACGCTTGGGCGACCGAATGGGGTAGTAGATATACTAACGCCAGGGGTCGCTGCCTCTTGGAAACGTTCGCTTCCCTTCCTGTGGCGCTGATGAATGACGGAAGAGAAAGCACATTTAGGAGAGCTGGATCGAGCGATGGCCTTGTTTCGCGGACCGCGTGGAGGCTAACTGAGGACTTCACGAATAGTGACCATCAGGCAATCGTGATGACGGTTACTGGGCGCAACACGAGAGGAAACGGATTGCCGAAGTTTACGGGACCGAAATGGAAGGACTCCCGCTTTGACGAGGAGACGTATAGATTGATGCTGTCGTCTTTTCATACGACTGGCAACACGGTCGAAGAATTAGTGAGTGGCGTATACCAAATGCTCAACACTGCATGTGATGCTGCTATGCCTAGGAGAACTGTGTGTAGGGGACGTTCCCCCTGCTACTGGTGGAATGACGAAATTCGAAGACTGCGGTCGGCATGCTTTGGGGCGAGAAGACGGGCCCAGCGTACGAGAGGAAGACCGACATGGGAAGCCGAACGGGCTGCCTATGAGGATCTAAGGCATCAACTTAGAAGAGCCATTAAAAGGAGCAAGAAACTATCCTTTCAGCGGATATGCCAGGAAGCTGACATCAATCCTTTTGGGACGGCGTACAGAGTCGTCTGCAAGAGAATCGGTGCTCGAGAACAGCCTAAACTAGGTTGTCCAGTTTTGCTACGGGAGATCATTGGTACATTATTCCCACGGGGCCAGCCCTACACTTTTATAAGTAGGGAGCCGGAGGCCATTCATACCATACCCGAGGTAACAGGACAGGAGGTACTCGCAGCATGCACTGGAATAGGAGATAGGAAGACACCGGGGCCAGACGGAATCCCAAATAGGGCACTTAAGGTGGCTATCCGGCTCAGACCGGATATGTTCGCCAAGGTGTTCCACAAGTGCTTCGTCGAGGGTGTTTTTCCACGTAGATGGAAGAAGCAGAAATTGGTTCTCATTCCAAAACCTGGCAAACCACCAGGGGAACCATCGTCGTATCGGCCCATCTGTCTACTTGACACGATGGGAAAAATACTGGAGAGGATTATATACAATCGACTACTGACGTGTGCCGAGGCAGGAGGAGCTCTCTCGGACCTGCAATACGGATTTAGGAAAGGACGATCCACTATTGACGCGATAAGAAGAGTGGTCGACATTGCAAGAGATGCAATAGAGGGCGAAAGGTGGAGATTTGGCACCAAGGAATACTGCGCGGTTGTCACACTTGACGTTAGAAACGCGTTCAACTCAGCGAATTGGGGGCGGATTATGAGAGCCCTCTTTAACATGGCTACGCCGCCATACTTAATGGAGATACTGAACAATTACTTTCAGGACAGGAAGGTAATATACCTAACGGATGAAGGAGAGCAGGAATACGTAGTGACGGCGGGTGTCCCGCAGGGCTCTGTACTTGGGCCACTACTATGGAACATTATGTACGATGGAGTACTTCGATTGCGATTGCCGAACGGGACTACAATTGTGGGCTTTGCAGATGACATAGCCATAGTCTCGGTAGCTAAGACGGTAAGGGAAATAGAGGAGCAAACGAACACAGCGATTCGAAAGGTTGGAGCATGGCTGGATGAAGCAGGTTTGAAACTTGCTGCGCATAAAACAGAGGCCGTCTTGATAAGCGGCCGGAAGATAGTGGAGAAGATGGAAGTGACCGTTGGAGGCACAAGGATCGAATCGAAGAGGGCGATAAAATACCTGGGAGTGATTATCGACGACAGGTTGAACTTTAAGGAGCACGTGAAATACATCGGCGAAAAAGCATCTGTAACACAGGGAGCACTGGCGAGGATGATGCCAAATATTGGAGGACCAGGTCCATTCAAAAGGAGGATAATTTCGGCGGTAATAACGTCGATAATGCTGTATGCTTGCCCAATATGGTCGGAGGCACTCTCCGTGGGGACGACAAGGAGGATACTGTCCTCGGTGTATCGTCTAAGCGCGATTAGACGGATAAGTGGCTTCAGGACAGTGTCTGATGAAGCGGTATTGGTGTTGGCAAAGACAATACCAATAGATATATTGGCGGATGAGATGAGGAGGATATACCTTCGCCGTCTCGAGCACCCGGGGCGAATAGCAGCTATAAAAGCGGAGGAACGAAGGACTTCCATGCACAAGTGGCAGTCACGATGGGAAAGCAGTTTAAAGGGAAGATGGACATTTCGCCTTATCCCTGATGTAACCCTTTGGATGAATAACAAACATTGCGAGCTGAACTACTACGTGACTCAGTTCCTAACTGGTCATGGGTGCTTCAGGAAGTACCTGCACAGATTTGGTCATGACACTTCCCCTATATGCCCAAACTGTGTAGATGAGGAGGAAGATGCGGAGCATATTCTAATATGCTGTCCCAGATTTAGATGGCCCGGTGAAACGAGTTTAGGACCAAACCGGCTAATGGAAGAGCCGTTGAATCGTAGGATTCTATGGAGTCAATATAGCCAGAGAATGGCTGAAGTTTTGATAGTACTCCGAAGACTGGAGGAACGGAGGCGAAATTTGAATTAACGTGATAAAGCTTTCAAGCTAACCAGCTCTCCGCGAAGTAATACCTTACGGCAGTCCCGCGGAGGGAGAGTGGTTGAAGTGTGTAGGGGGTGGGTTTAGTACGTAGGCACCAGTGATGGTGAATCGTGCACTCTTTTGTTGGAACAAAAGTGTCTTTCGAAGATTCCTACCTCCGGCTCAAGACAAAAAAAAAAAAAAAAACACAGGCAAACACTTACTTTAACTAGACTTTTCTACAGGAAAAACAAGAAAAACGTTTTTTTATTTTCTTTAAATAACCCAAGAATAACAAGCCAGACTATGTTCTTAAAAGTAACAAAACATCCACTGCTTACCACAGCAAACAAATGAAGATGAAGAAAGAAGACGGAGTGCAAGAATTTGTGGGAGTTGCCAACACTGTACAAGTCTGCAACAGCCATGGTGCCATGTACATTGCTGAAGAACCTGAGCGTTGTTATTTTGATTTCATTATTTGTTTCAAAACAAAGTCAACAACTTTAACAGGAATATTTAAACACCTGTTTACCATACATACACACACGCACCTCTCTGCACACACACAGGCATAGATTTCAATGCACATGGACTTTTATTTACAATATGGTGTTACAGTGGGAGGCAGAATTATGCGGTGAAATTTTAAGTTGGAAAAGAAATGCCTGGATTTGAAGTTGCAAACGAAAACATCTTCTGATACATTTTTGGCTCCTTTAGAGAAGGACATGCATTACATTTAGCTTTAGATGACATTAAAGATCTCACCGTTATTCTCAAAAATATCGAATAGAGATTGGATCAAAATAAGAATTGTTTTGGACGCCGCCATAACATACATAATTGATCATTGCAACCCATCAGTCAAGATTACGATCTATCTTCTCACCCCACTTATGTTGTGTGTGTCGATTTTTATACATGAGTGGCGGGCCTTAAATTCGTCGCCAAACGACAGACTTCATGAGATACTTTTCGTGGCAATTTCATGGTTTGAACCGTGGTCTCACGTCTTATAAGCCAACACACTAACTACTAGACTACGGCGAATTTAACTGCAGAAACATTATGTTACGTATTCCATTCTTAAAATTTTCTTTACCTCCTATATGGGCATAACATTTCTATGCTGTTAGGACAATATAACGTTGAGCAACTCCTGGAGCTGCTTCAAGATAGTAAAGCATATTTTGATACCGTGCAAGGCTTCTAGGAAGATATCATGTGTCCTAGTTCGATAGGTTAGGTTAGGTTAGAGGACGTGTACTTGTCAATGAGTACAAGTACAGTATCCGGAGGTCGAATTGACCCATTGTACAACGTCCTAGTTTCTCACACCACTTATATTGTGTGTGTTAATTCTATACATGAGTGGTGGGACCTACAGTTTAAAGTCTACTCCGAACGACAGATTTTTGAAAAACTTTTTCATGGCAACTTTTATTTACTCTCAGAATTTTTGCCAGAAATCTGCTGAGAGGAAGTCGCCGAAGAAATACTTTTTGTATTTTGTCTTGATGTCTGGCCTGGGGTCAGTAGTTCGATACTTTCAAGGAATTTATTGCCTTCAGTCAGCCATTAACGGCGAAAACAATTGGGAGATCAAGAGTACAACTAGTTTTCCTGACAGGATCTGTTATTATCTGAATAGGCAATGGAATACAACACAGCTCTCTCAAGCTACTGTACGAGGAGCTTAACTTTCTCATGTTTATTTATGTCGCGGAAGCAAGGGCGCTGTTACAAACCTATCCAGCTGCTTTAGAAGTATTTGTAAAAAAAAGTAAAAGAGAACTGTATGACACCTCAACGTTATGAACATTGTTCAGAGCGGACCAAAGTCCGACAAACTGGTTATTAAGGCCAGTTCAAGAAGATTCTATAACTCGTAAAAAAAGTATAAGTTTTACCATCCAAGAATGAAATCGGTTTTAAGTTAGCGCAGGAAAGCTCTTGAGACCTTAAAAGAATCTCAAACTGTGCATTGTGTTTCTTAAGGTGAGGTCTAGTGAACAGTGGAGTTCACGTTTTAATGAAGGGGGATGATGAGACGGTGGAATACCTATTGAAGTCACTGTAGTCTAGTAGGTAGTATGTTGGTTTATTAGACGATAGGCTGCTGTTCAAACCCCATGCCAGATATCTCCAACAAAACGAAATGCGAAGAAAAATATTTTTGCGTGGAATTCCTCCCAGTACATTTCTGGCAAAAACTCTAAGAATAAATAAAAGTGCCATGAAAAGTTCCTCAAAAGTATGTCAGCCGGCATTGCCATTTAACTGTAGGTCCCGTCACCTACGGATAAAATTACACACTCAACATAAGTGCTGTGAGAAACAAGGTCGTAATCCTAACTAAAGGGTTGTTATGTATGTGGAATACCTATTATATGTCTGACCATAAAAATAAGGCAGAGGCTTAACCTGAGTCTTATCTTATTAGCCAAGTTTGATCTCTTATGAAGGAGATGGTTAGGTTAGCATACAAAATTGGTCATTACAACCCTTCAGTCTAGATTACGACCTAGCTTCTCATGTAGCATAAACTTCAACAAAAATTTTCTGACTCTTAATCCCAGCATAGACATTACTGGAGACGACTCATTGCAGTGCCAGCACAATTTTAAATTTAATTTACTTGATCTACATTTCATAACAAATTGTAATCGGCTTTAGTAATGCCACGACTTTACTGAAACTAATGCACGTATTTCAAATGGATATTTGGTACAGGAATTTATTTTTGTATTGAACCATATTTAAATTGTTTTAAATAATGCTTCGAACAATAGAAGAAGCATTGATTATGCATGATTATATGAGTAATATTTTCTTTCCTTAATTAATGCGAAATGCTTACTAATTAAAAAAATCTTTCTTTAAACCCCCTTTAATCCATATGCAAATTAATAAATGTTTACTACTGTTGGCTGAACTCATGTTCATTATGCGGTACGTATGAGTTCAATTTCAATTAAAAATCACCCATACGTCTCCATGGTTATTAATCCATCTGCTTAGATAAACAAAATCAAACTCAATAACACCACTCACCATCACACTTTTGAAAATTTTGTTCGTAAACTTTAATTGGTTAACTTTACAAAGTTATCTTAACAGAAATATATTACGAGAGAGAGAGAGAGAGAGAGAGAGAAAGAGAGAGAGACTGAGTAACAGCGAATGTTTTTGTATTTTAGTGTCACTGTTACACTGAGTTCACAATGCAAAGAAGTTTTTAACTTTAAATAAATCCGAGTTTAACAAACGTTTGTGTAAACTTTGTTACACAATTATTCACTGTCTTTTGCTACGATTGCCGTTGTTAACAGAAGAACAAGAAGAAGAAGAAGAAACAGAAAAAGAAGCGAAAATAGTTAGAAACACAGAAATGTTCACAATAACCACCTGAGTTGTTGATGCTTTTTTTTTTTGTTATTCTTTTAACAGAAGTACTACTCAGTGTAAGTGTAACAACGTTTTGTCATTGTGTTGAGTTTATAATTGTGTTAGTGGGTCTTTGCCAGCAATAAAGACAACACAACCTACTCACACTCAAATGTACACACACATCCTTCCCAGTTTCCTTCCTTGAAATGATTGTAAAATAAATAATTCACACCTGCAACAGCCATTTGAAGTGCATGTAAAAGGTGTTGTTGTGCGGTTGTTACACACACTCTGTACAAATACTTAAAACACATATACACACACACACACGTTTGTAAAGCTTTAAAATAAATACACTTTTTTAAACACACACTTAGTAGCTGGTCTTATTCTTATGATCACATAGAAAAATAACAACAACAAAATGCACTTAAACAAACACAGCAATGACAGAGAAAGAGAGAGAGTTGGAGAAAGAGTGTGTAAGGTAGTGTAGAGAGAACATTGTACCAGAAAATAAATGTTCAAAGATTGTTTTTGTTATTATTTATTCTCTTTGTAGTTGCTTTGTAGTTATGTTTCCGTTATTCATAAATTGTTGTTGTGATTTCTCTGTTCTCCCATACTTTTTTTCTCTTTTTGTTTTTGTTTTCGTGTAAAAAAGGTCGATAAAACATGGTGTTTTAATCCTAAACTAACATAACATTCCCCCTTCTTATCACCGTTGTTGTTGTCGTTGGTTGATAGAGAGTGTATTTAGTTTGTCTCTTGCATCTTCTCTCCCTTGCTGTGTTGTTTTGTTGCTTACCATCAACCACAAGTTAATCTTTATACTCCTTTGGCTGTCTGGCTGGCTGTGGAAAAACTACGTAGAGTACCACAACCATATACAAAAAGAGAGCATGAATTTCAACAGAGGAAGGGAAAGTACCTTTATAGGTACCCGACACTCACGCATACAAAGACAATATTTAATGTATACTGTATGTATTTATGTAGAGTGTTTGATTTATGACTTTATTGTTGCATTCATTGTCTTCATTGCATTTGTTTACTCTTGCTATTGCTGCTGTTGTTGTTGTTGTCATAATTTATCAGGTCAATTGATACTGCAGCGGAATATTTTGTTATTTTCGTCATCAGACACTGCTTAATGCAGTTTAAAGCATGAAGAGTGCAGAATTATAAGCCACTGGAATTTAAATTAAAGATTTCATGTTTCGTTCACCCCACCCGATAAAAGCTATTGCAAGTTCGTAAGGAATAGGAAGTGCTTTGAAAGATGACGAAATTAGTTGCGAAATTTACTCTAGGTTTACTTCCTTTCTTAATTGGGCATTACAATCATTTAGTCAGGATTACGACCATCACATCACCTATGTATGTGCAGCCCTTGCGCTGACCAACTTCTTCCTTTTCCCTGATTTTGGTGGAACTTGGTTAGTACAGGGACTGCGTTCACCCGTGGCATCACAACGGGCCGCTATGCGTGCTCAAGTGAGCTTTGTGATAACAGACATAACCTGTGTTGTGTGTGTTAATTTTATCTACGTGTGGCGGGACCAGCACTTTAAAGTCGATTGCGAACGACAGACTTCTTGTGAGTCTTTCCATGGCAATTTTAGCTGCTCTGAGAGTTTTTGCCAGAAGACTGCTGAGAGGAAGTCATCGAAAAAATATTTTTTCCTGGGGCTTTAACTACGGTGTCGGGTCTAATAAGCCGACACACTACCTGCTAGACTACAGCGACTACTACTGCCATACCATACTTTCTTATAACTCGACGACTGTCAAGGTATATGGTTTTCAAATTACAACCTCTTGGCCATATGCTAATAGGCATAGGCAAACAATTTGCACACCACATGGGTACTGGGAGCATAATGCCATTCCCGGAAACTGCAGAGCGAATGAAATGTTTAGATGTGGCTTAACCACTGAATTCTGAGCACAAATGCGAGATGGAGGGGTCTTAGCCAATGATTTATTCATGAGCTATAGAAACAGCTCTTGATTACATGCTCAGCGTTTTGAAACTGGGCATCTCCTATGCAGGTAGTCAAGCCAATCTCTAAACAATAGACTTCTGAAACCATCAGAAGTGCCCCATAGCTACAGTGTTGGGACTAATGAAGGACTGTTGTAATACAAAAGAGTTCAAGGGTCCCAAATATTTGCTCAATATTTTACGTACGTGGATAAGTAGAATTTTATCTAGTTTAAACGTACATATGATACAGCATCTAGTAAAAGGTATCAATTTCAATTTGCAAGGACTTTTCCACGACGAGCATTATTTTGTTATCAATTCCAGGGTATGATTACACATATTGGAAACACTATCTTACTCTACAACGTACAAATTATCCTGCTTAACCAAAGGCTCTCAAACCGAATCCCTACGGCTCTTCACGCAGATGAGCTTGTGAGGTGAGGATCTTCCACACCACTGAAAGGGCCAAAAAGACATGTTTGAATAGGCAAGCTTGACGATAGGCGGAGAGAAGCGCAAGCTCTTCTCAAGCCAAATATGTTACACACAATCAAAACTTTTGGTAGGTGATTACATTGAGAAGAAAGAGCGGACATCCATCAGACTGTCCAGAACTATTTTCAGGATGCTAAAAACCTTTTTGATCAAACGCTGTACTCAAGGAAGATGGATAGAATCAAGCATAAACGTAAATTCTCTGACGAAAATAATAACCCTTCAGAGCACATGCATGGAACATGTAAAGCGTTAATGCATGTCTAAAAGGAGTTATTATTGATACCTTATATGGCTATTTTTACATAGATTGAAGTCAGTACAATAGGTCATATGGCAGCTAGACCTCTATACAACAATATTTGCAGATCCAAAAAAACTCCTGCTTGTGGAGTGCCTCAATTTACTTGCCTTGTCAGATTTTTTTTCGTATTCGCCGTAGTCTAGTAGTTAGTGTATTGGCTTATTAAATGTAAGACTTCGATTCAAACCACAGGTCAGACATCTCGAACAAAACGAAA
Organism: Sarcophaga subvicina; assembly: GCA_936449025.2. NCBI lineage: Eukaryota > Metazoa > Arthropoda > Insecta > Diptera > Sarcophagidae > Sarcophaga > Sarcophaga subvicina. The sequence continues at coordinate 88,433,756 of OW388081.2, read as the reverse complement.
AATGAAAAAAAAATATTTCTTTGGCGACTTCCTCTCAGCAGATAAAATTACCATGAAAAGATTTTCAAAAATCTGTCGCTCATAGTCGACTTTAAACTGTAGGTCCCGCCTCTCACGTATAAAATTAACACACACAACATAAGTGCTGTGAGATGCTTGGTTGTAATCCTAACTGAAGGTTTGTAAAGACCAACTAATTAATACTTGTAATGAGCAATTACGTACCTACGTATGTCTGCCAGGTTTTCCTCATCAATGAAAGCAGTAATGAAGCCTCTGGTCAAATGTTCCAACACAATCTTCAACACCTAAAGGGTCCGCCAAATAACTTCTTTTTTTTAAATACTTAAAAAAAAACTACTGAATATTTTCTCAAATTTCTTTTTTTATTTGAAAGTACAATCCTTCCGGTTAATAATGGAAAATAATTTCATTCAAATGGCTGCCTCGGCTGTCCATGCAGTAGCCTACACGATCGGTCCAATTTTTAAGCACATTATCGATTGTGTGCAGCTGTATTTCACCAATGACTTCACGTATATTTTCCTCAACCGTCAATTGTCTCTGGCTTGTCGACGTAACACTTATCTTTGACGGCACCCCACAAATAATAGTCCAACGGTGTCAAATCGCAGCTCCGAGGTGGCCAAACGAGATTAGCTCTGCGGCTGATAATGCGATCTTCAAAAACAGGGCGCAAAACATCGAGTGTAGCTTCGGCTGTGTGGCACGTAGCGCCGTCCTGTTGAAACCAAATGTTACCAATATAATCCTGACTGTAACGGCCACTCTTTGCTCATTTTCGAAGAAAATTGGCCCAATTATCTCTCTGGACCAAAATCCGCATCGTTTTGGGTGCGTCGGCTTTTCAATGTATGCGTGCGGGTTTTCTGTGCCGCAAATGTGTCAATTTTGCTTGTTTACATACCCGCCAAGATCAAAATGAGCTTCATCTGAAAAGATGATTTTGTTTTGCCAAAATCGGCATCTTCTGGTGTAGGCTACTGCATGGCCAGCCGAGGCAGCCATTTGAATGAAATTATTTTCCATCATTAACCGGAAGGATTGTGCTTTCAATTAAAAAAAGAAATTTGAGAAAATATTCAATGGTTTTTTTAGAGCATTTTAAAAAAAAAAACATTATTTGGCGTCCCTTTAGTTGCCAATATTGAGCCTCCGAAAGCATTTTTTCGTTAAATGTTCTTCAGGTCAATGAAGGCTGCTAGTGAGAAACCCTAATTCATCGAGTGGCTTACTATTGCTTGATGAACCAGCTCCTACTGTAGGTATATTTATCATTTTCCGTATGAAATGGTAAAGTAGTTAAACTGTATTTTTTTCGAACTCTTTCCTATCAAATAAGATAAGACTATAGGTTAGAGATGTTTAGAGGTGGAGATCGATGTTCTCCCAGCTTTTCTATCTCTTCCTTACTTAATATCGTAAGTAACCTTTGGCAAAACTGTAAACAGCTCACGTATTCAGTTACTAACGATTTTAGAATCCTTAATGAAGGATTCCACAAACCCAATAGAATTCTTTGTGTATTCGTTGAGCATCCGCCAAGATCTATAATTTGCAAAAGGTTCTAAAAGTAATCTGTTCATACGAAATAAACAAAATAACGTTTCCTTAATAAATTTTTTTAAATTCAATTTGAGAATAAAAAAATATTTTTTTTTTTGCATGAAGGAGTTGCTGTTGGCCTAATAAACATTTCGATTTAGAAGCCAACAAGAATGGCAATAAAGAAAAGAACAACAGCAACAATAGGACAAAATGAAAAGAAGAGAAAAACATTATTTTGAGATTTCAAAAAATCATTTCAATTTCAGTTTGAAACAGAAGGTGCGAAAAAACCAATTACGAATCAAAATGCTGGCAAATTTTCAAGGCGCCTAATTATGCATGAAATTATTTTCATTTTGGCTAAAAGCTAAGAACAATAGAAACAACAATAAACAGCAATAGTAGCAACAGCTTCATCAGTGCCATTAAATGAAATGCTAATTTAACCTTTTTTTTCTTCGTCGCTTTGTTTTGGTACTTTATTCGCTTTTATTTTGAAATAATCACATCCTCTACGTTTTGTTTTATTTTCGTTTTTCATTCTTTATTCCTTTGGAGAAATATATTTTGCTAATGCTAAAAGAAAATTTATATTTTTCCTAATTTTACCTTTTTAACCAAGTTTTTTTTACTTTGTTTTGTTTTCTTTTTACCTGTTACCCTGAAATCAGGCAATTTACAAAAACAATTTATGACAGTTAAAGAAATAAATTTTTGAAGAAAATAAATTTTAAATTGAAAACAAAAACCGGAGGGTAAATAAAGAAAAATAAAATTTGCATAGATTTTTACCGTAAATACAGTTACATGTTTCATAAGATTGATGGAAATTGTTTTTCCGGAAGTTTCTCAAACTCCAACTCAAGCTTTGTTTAGGTAACAAGATACTGAAAAATAACGTTACGTGCAACAGTACTTCAGTTAAATGGAATATTATTTATAGAACCAGGCACAACGGTAGGTTGTGTGCTAAAAATGTCTAAGAAAAATTCATACAACGAAATGCAACATTCTTTCGGAGGTTTAAAGGCAAATTATAAAACGTAACTTGAAATCGTCGTCGTAGTCTAGTAGGTAGCGTGTAGAGTTACTAGACGAAACAAAATAATTCTCTCAGCAGATTTCTGGTAAAAACTTTGAAAGTAAATACAATTGCCTTGAAAAGTCCTTCAAAAATCTATGGTTCGGAGTCGACTTTAAATTGTAGGTACCGCCACTCATATAAAGGGTCCGCCAAATAACTTTTTTTTTTTAAAATGCTTTAAAAAAAAACTACTGAATATTTTCTCAAATTTCTTTTTTATTTAAAAGTACAATCCTTCCGGTTAATAATGGAAAATAATTTCATTCAAATGGCTGCCTCGGCTGGCCATGCAGTAGCCTATACCAGAATATGCCGATTTTGGCTAAAAAAATCATCTTTTCAGATGAAGCTCATTTAGATCTTGGCGGGTATGTAACCAAGCAAAATTGTCGTATTTGGGGCACAGAAAACCCGCACGCATACTTTGAAAAGCCAACGCACCCAAAACGAGTCACTGTTTGGTGCGGATTTTGGTCCAGAGGCATAATTGGGCCATTTTTCTTCGAAAATGAGCAAGGAGTGGCCGTTACAGTCAATGGCGATCGTTATCGGGCAATGCTGAACGAATTTTTGTTCACAAAAATTGAAGAGGAGGATATTGGCGACATTTGGTTTCAACAGGACGGCGCTACTTGCCACACAGTCGAAGCTACACTCGATGTTTTGCGCCCTGTTTTTGAAGATCGCATTATCAGCCGCAGAGCTGATGTCGTTTGGTCACCTCGGAGCTGCGATTTAACACCGTTGGACTATTATTTGTGGGGTGCCGTCAAAGATAAGTGTTACGCCGACAAGCCAGAGACAATTGACGCCTTAAAGGACAATATTCGTGAAGCCATTGGTGAAATACAGCTGGACACAATAATAATAATGTGCTTAAAAATTGTACCGATCGTGTAGGCTATTGCATGGCCAGCCGAGGCAGCCATTTGAATGAAATTTTTTTCCATTATTAACCGGAAGGATTGTAGTTTCAAATAAAAAATAGAAATTAGAGAAAATATTCAGTAGTTTTTTTTTAAAGCATTTTAAGAAAAAAGTTATTTGGCGGACCCTCTATAAAATAAATACACACAACATAAGGGGTGTAAGTAACTAGGTTGTAATCCTGACTATTATGTATACACTCTGCAACATCTCTACTAAGACAGCTCTTGTAGATTTAGTGGAAGCCATTCGATAGCCCTCGGACAACAAGAAGCTGACAATTGGCGATTGTCTACATACAGAGTATACTTCTGATAACATGCTTTACGGGTTTATACAAAGCTCAATGAATGGAAGCGCTATAGGCCCTATAAAATTCGAATGACAGTCAAGACTATGTAAAGAACAGAATTCTGATGGCAAAAGGCGAATTTGTAAAATCAATGAAAAAGGAATTGCTATTGCCCAGGATCAGTAGGATATAAAATATTTGAAAATAATACTGGATAGCTTTCTAGAATGGAAAATTCATGCATAGTTGTAAGAAGGACCACGAATGCCATAATGATACTCAGAAGGAATACAGGAAATAAGGCAAACGAAGAGGAATAACGCGATAGTCAGATCGAGTGTGACCTGTGGACCATTTCTTTGACGACGCAAAACAAATTTGAAAACAGCTCAGGTGGAGTTGATAGACTCTTCGTTAGCTGTCGATAACCTCTGTGATTTGCGAATATATTTAGTGAGTAAAGTCGCCGTAGTCTAGTAGGTAGCGTGTTGGCTTATTAGACGTGAGATCACGGTTCAAATCCCAGGTCGGACAATCTCCAGCAAAACGAAATATGAAAAAAATATTTCTTCGGAGATTTATTCTCAGCAGATTTCTGGCAACAATTCTGAGAGTAAACAAAAATTGCCCTGAAAAGTTTAAGAAGCTAGGTTGCAATATTAATTGATGGTGTTTGGTGTTTCATACCAATTGGGTATGTATTTATAGCGCGTACTAAAAATAAATCCTAGAGTGAATAACAATAGTAGTAGTTTACGTCATCTTCTAACAGATTGATTATTCTGTGGCATAAGTAAGGCTTAAAGACAGATAGGAGGACAGTCTACGCCAAAGAAAGATGTGCTCAATGCAACTTGATGAAGAAGTTCAAAGGATGGTATACTGCAATACTGTCTGACAGTATGCCTCAGCACATTTGAGATTGACTCTGGTTGAGCAGAAGTACGAAGGCAGTGAAAATTGGTTCATTTTCTGTTCTAGGTCGCTCGATAGAGTCAGTAGGTGAAAGCACATTAAACCCACAATTCTTGCAAACAATCTCCTTCCAGGAGAGTTTGAAATACAAAATAATCATTGGGTTGAACGCTGTTGATGTTTGACAATTGCAAATCCATTAAAGGACTTGCGGTTCCAAATGTGACCTGAAAAATGCAATGTTGCAGGTCCTATAACAGTTCCTTCAAAACGATATTCCATAGCATAGGCTGGCGCTCAGCTTATGTGGATATTCATGGCAATGAGAATGTAGATAAGCTTGCTGCCTCCAGGTTGCTGACAGAGCCAACAACTTTCTAAGAAATGGAAAGAAAAGTTGAGAAGGAAATGACGATAGAGAGACGCATGTATACTTCTTATGCCAAATAAATTTGAAACAATCCACACCCTTGTTGGGCAATTACAATGAGGAGAGATTGGCGTTATGGCTGAGGATAGCACTGTAGATTCAAAGAGCAGGTGTTCAATATAAAGACCGCTTGATGCCCTATGTGTAGAGTCTGTGATGAAGAGAATGAGTTAGGCGGACAATAACTTGAAACGTATATGGGGTTAATGCATCTAAGAAGAAAACACCAGGCTCGAAAGAGAGTTAGAACTTCTTGAAGTTTTCCAGGGTAACAGAATGTAGTTGACATTGTTAGGATACAAGCTATTAGCCGTTATAAGTCCTTATATTAGAATAACCGTGTGGATTTCCACATGATCCATGTCGTAGGCATTAATATTATACATGGGTGATGGTATATACTGTAAGTCGCCAAAGTCTAGTGGGTAGACGTGAGGCCACGTTTCCAGCCCCAGATCAGACATTTCCAACAAAACAAAATATGTACAAATATTACTTCGGCTACTTCCTCTCAGCAGATTTCTGGCAAAAATTCTAAGAGTAAATAAAATTACCATGTAAAAGTTTCTCAAAAAATCTGTCGTTCTGAGTTAATTTTAAACTGTAGTTCCCGCCACTCATGTATAAAATTAACACACACAACGTAAGCGATATGAGATCTGGTGTGTAATCCTGACTGAAGTGTTGTAATGATCAATTATGTATGTTATGTGGATGGTATACATGCTCTAACGGCGAATTCAAATGGCAGAAATTAGTTGAAAAAGATTGCTGCTTTTCGCTTGCGTTTTTCAATATATTTTTTGTTTTAAGACGACCCCGCTGTGTTTTAACTTTCAAGCCCTCGCCTAATAAACCAACCCACTACTTTCTTGACTACGATGTTCAAAATCCCCCTAAATGGGGTGCGTAAGTTAAAGAAGCAAATTAAAACATAAGCAAGTATTGTTTACAAATCATCCAATAACCTAGTTGACTGTCTTAAAACTGTACTTTCAATCCGATTAAATCCAGCATCCATCCAATCCATCGATATTAATTCCAAAACCATTCCGATTTCCAATGTGCTCGCTCTCAAGACAAGTGGCCATCAAATAAGCAAAAATTCTTTAAAAATAAATGGCCTTGGAAACGAAATTACTCTCCGCAAAAGGCAATTTCGTAATTTCTTTTAAGAAAATAAACAAACAAAACAAAAAAAAAATTACAAAAGAAATCATTTCTTTACAATTGTAATACAAAAGAGAGAATTGATGTTTTCCTTTCCTTTTTATTTCCAAGTCATTAAAATATTCTTCCATCTGTTTAAACAGGCATCACTTAATTTGTTTCTGTTTCTGTTTCTGTTTAAATTCGTTTCGAAGATAATCGAAGATGCGGTAATTCAAAAATAGATTTAAATCTGCTTTTAAACAGCACCCACTTCCCCTTCCCCATTGAACAAAATCACTTTATCAGCCACGTGAATTATTTCCCACTGCCTTTAAGGCTTACCGGCCAGTGCCAGGCATCATTCCTTCATTTACGCCTCTGCCTTTAATAAACTTGAAATTTATTTTTTCTTTTATCGGTCTTTGGATCAGGAGAAGAAGAAGGTCTTTTTGCGTTTGTCTTGTAAGCGATTTGTCTTTTTGGTAAGAAAGACACGTCCATTTCGGTAACAGGCACCAACAACAACAGTATAAAGACAGTGACAGAGAGAGAAAGAGAAAGACAAAAAAGAAAAACATTTTCTCCACACCATTTAAATTTTCTAAAGAAGGAAAAATGTCAGCAGTTTAATTGCTTCCATAAACATATTCTCTGCTCTTCCGAATTGTAAAAGTATGGGTGCGTGTGTGTGTGAGTTTTTTGCAGGATCTTGTCTGTCTTGTAAACCATTGAATACCATTTTGTTGGCTTAAATTTGTTTGGCTGTCTTGGATTTTACGCCTTAAAAATATAAACTCTCAGCAGCAATGCCACCCAGCTAGGGGCGAGCTAAACAACGATTAGATAGGCAGACAGAGAGACAGAGCGATTTAAGATAATATAAACGAGAGTTTTTAGTTTTTTTTTCTTTACAACAATGGCTTACAGAAAGTGTAGGAAATTGTTTTTCTCTCGTTTTTTTGCCTTTTTGGTTGATTTTGAAATTTTATTTCATTTCTTGGATTTCTTTGTTTTGTTCCGTAAAAAGCTTTGTATTGCAAACTTTCTCTGGGTAATGGTTGTAATTGTTCGGTTTCTCTCTCTCTCAATCTCTTTTGTTTGAGGTTTTAATTCATTTAACGAGTCAAATACGCAAACAATGACACGACAAGTAAAATTGAAGCGAAATGGTTTAGAAAGTTTAGCATTGAAATATTGTTGCTGATAGTGGTGATGGGTATGAATTTAATTGAACAAATCAACACAAATGAAAAATACAACAAAAAAAACAACAACAACTACAATTACAAAACTTAAATCTAAATCAAATGATGGTCTATACCAGTAGCCTTCTATTTACTTCTTTTCTTTGTTCATTTAACGCATGTGACTAGCGCCACTCCATCCCAGTCGGCTGCCAAAGCCCTTGATGTAAAGCCATCAGTTTAGCTGTCACATGCACAATGTTTTTGAATTTGTGTGCGGCATTAGGGCGAGTTATTTATAAGTAAATTTGGTTTTAAATCGTTCCTTAAAAGGGCTTAAACATACATACATACATAATTAGTCAATACAACCCTTCAGTTTATTTTATACATGAGTGGCGGGACCTACAGTTTAAACTCGACCCCGAATGACAGATTTTTGAGAAACTTTACATGGCAATTTTATTTTTGTTACAGTTTTTGCCAGAAGTCTGCCGAGAGTAAGTCGATGTAGAAATATTTATCGTATTTCATTTTGGTGTCATTTTGAACCGTGAAGTCATACTACCTACTAGACTATTGCGGCTTCAGGACAGACTATCTAAAGGGTCCGCCAAATAACTTTTTTTTGAAAATGCTTAAAAAAAACTACTGAATATTTTCTCAAATTTCTTTTTTTATTTGCAAGTACAACAATCCTTCCTGCCTGGCTGCCTCGGCTGGCCTTGCAGTAGCCTACACGATCGGTCCAATTTTTAAGCACATTATCGATTGTGTGAAAGCGTCAATTGTCTCTGGCTTGCCGGCGTAACACTTATCTTTGACGGCACCCCACAAATAATAGTCCAACGGTGTCAAATCGCAGCTCCGAGGTGGCCAAATGACATCAGCTCTGCGGCTGATAATGCGATCTTCACAAACAGGGCGCAAAACATCGAGTGTAGCTTCGGCTGTGTGGCACGCAGCGCCGTCCTGTTGAAACCAAATGTTGCCAATATCCTCCTCTTCAATTTTTGTGAACAAAAATACGTTCAACATGGCCCGATAATGATCGCCATTGACTGTAACGGCCACTCCTTGCTCATTTTCGAAGAAAAATGGCTCAATTATGCCTCTGGACCAAAATCCGCACCAAACAGCGACTCGTTTAGGGTGCGTTGGCTTTTCAATGTATGCGTGCGAGTTTTCTGTGCCCCAAATGCGGCAATTTTGCGTGTTTACATACCCGCCAAGATCAAAATGAACTTCATCTGAAAAGATGATTTTTTTTTTTTTGCCAAAATCGGCATCTTCTGGTGTAGGCTACTGCATGGCCAGCCGAGGCAGCCATTTGAATGAAATTATTTTCCATTATTAACCGGATTTGTACTTTAAGGATTGTACTTTCAAATAAAAAAAGAAATTTGAGAAAATATTCAGTAGTTTTTTTTTAAAGCATTTTCAAAAAAAAAGTTATTTGGCGGACCCGTTACTTACTCTAAATCACATGGCAATCTATCGCACTATTATGGTTCTCACATGCCACTGCACCGTCGGAAAGCATGTCAATAAACGTGACGCTTTCTTGCGTGACTTTTGCAGGAACTGTACATTTGAGGAGCAGTCTTGAGGATCAGTCTGAAATCTTGCTGTATAGTGTCGGATTTTCTTCAATTCCCATTATCTGATGTCTTTAACTGAACTCTTTAACTGAAAATAAGAGTTACTATACAGCCAGAGTATTGTAGGCGTTGTGTCGCCTTACTAGACCATTATTTCTGAATTCAAACTACAGCTCTGACATCTCGACAAAAGAAATTTTAAAAATGGAATATTTTTTTGAAAAACCTCCTCTCAGTTTCAGTTTTCAGGCAAATGTTGTGGGAGTGAGTAACTGCCATAAAAAAGGCTTTCGAATCTATCGGACTCGACAACACAACACGGGTGATGTGAGCACATAGGTTGTAAACATAGCTGCCAGATTTGACGATTTATCGTCATTTTGACGATTTTCAGCTCCAAAAATATCATATTGACGATTTGACGATTTATGCCCTTATTTTGATGATTTTTTAGAAATTAAAAATTTAAGTCATATTCTTTACGATTTATGGGGTATACTTTCTTTTTAATTGTATTTGAAATATATTACTCATACGCATCATATTACAGGTACTGGAATAGTTACCCTGAAAAGTATGCAATAAAACAACTTCGATTTTGTCATGTATGAAACTAATGGAATTAAATATAACTCATACGTCACATATGTTCTCTGCATTATGAATTTTACATTGTATTAGATATGAGCATCGATCTAAAAGTTTAAATTTAAAAATTTAATAAAACAAAAATACTTTGAAATTTTGATAAATTTATTGTTTTGCTGTGAACTACAACTGCTCCGGTTGGAAATGGATTTTTATTTCATTTATATCGCTGCCGCGGATTTATGACCTTATTTTGGCGATTTTTAAAAATGGAAAAATTACATCATATTCTTTATTTTAGTACATTAAAAGCCACTTTAAGCTTTGTATTTACTTTTCAATTGTTACTATGGGAAATTTATGTTAGTAATTACAAGCAGTAAAGTATTATCTTTTTAAGTTACTTTCGAATACATGTAATGATTTTTCTGTATTTTATACCTTTTTAACCCCTTAAAAACCAAAAAATTACAACTCCTAAGTAACCTCGTAGTTGAGAATAATATATCACTTGTCGTTGCAGACAATTTTTAAAATTCGAGTATAGCTTCTAATATTAGCATCGGAAGAACAAAAGCTGTTACTTTTTTTTCGTACGACCAACACTCAGGGAATGGATGGCATTCTGTTTGGAACTATGAAAATATGTTATTGGAAGAAGGAAAGAGAGAACAGTGTTTATGGACACTAGGCCATAATAGCACGAAAGACCTCTGCTAGAATTCCACATACGAATAGTCCGACTAAAAAAGTTCCTTTTCTGTAATGCAGTGTGTGATCCACTGGCCAATCGACCACATACGGTTGGCCGAGAATGACGAGCGTTACGTAGGAATATATGATTGTCGTGATCAAGTCCCCTTATTTCGTTCGAACAAAATACTTTTGTAGTAGTGATAGGACAGAGAAACACAAACCAAATTGCAACGATGCATCAATGATTCAATGGAGTTGGATACACTACCATCATTAACGAGCCTCTCCTGTACACGTTCGAGAAACCTCGCAATAAACGCTGAGGCACCGACCTCATAAATTGTATCAAGAAATAGTATAAATAGTAAGATCAGATGATTAGATCTTAAGAAGGAACTAGAGGAAGTGAAAAATGTGTCGGTTGCAGCCAACATTACACTGCATTTTCATGCTCAGAATGTGAAGAGCTTCTGACTCCTTAGTATTTACACCACCCATAGATTAAGATGATAAGATCTTAAGAAGGAACTGAAGGAACTGAAAAATGCGTCTGTTGAAGCCAACATTACATTGAATTTTCATGCTTAGAATGTGAAGAGCTTCTGACTTCTTAATATTTACACCACCCGTAGATTAAGATGATGCAATATTATTGATGCGCTTATGTGTCAATAAACAACACTGGGATAGATTGTTTAAACCTTAAACAATTTTTAAATTTCTCAATTTTTTTAGAAAAAAAAATGTTAAATGAAGATGAGGGATGCTAGCTTTTAATTTCCAATAAATTCTTTGTTAAATGTTTTATTTTTGCACTCAAATATATACATACATACATACATTGACTTTATATGTTTTACTACAATAGTAATAATTTTGGTTTTTAAAAAATTTTAATTTATATATTTTTTCTGACGATTTTTTGACAATTTCAATAAACATCTTTGACGATTTTAACGATTTTTTCTCAAATATTTGACGATTTGGTGCCTCATTTATACCTGACTAAATGGTTGTAATGGCTATTAAGTAAGTATAAAAAGATTTGTTTGCAGCAGGGAATGGTTTCCTACAGGGAATGTTTGATCCTTGGACTGGGTATTGATTTGTGGCATTACAGTAATCCTAACCTGTGTTCTTAATAAAACCAAACTCTTGTAAGGAGTTCGCCAACTAACCAAACCTATCAATCTGTTTGCTTTCCGGATTTTAGTTAAGTTCAGAGTTTAGAAGGTCTTAATAAAGCATGAAAAATGCCTGTGCATCCCTTATATTTCCTAGTCAATTACTGATAACAAGAAATAACAGAACAGCGGTTAATCAAGTTATTGCTTCAAGGGCGCTATGGTATAGGAATACAACAGATTACGGCCTAGTTTCTCACAACACTTATGTTGTGTGTATTAATTTTATCCATAAGTGGCGGGACCTACAGTTTCAAGTCGACTCCGAACGACAGATTTTTGAGAAACTTTTCATGGTAACTTTTATTTACTCTCAGAGTTTTTGCCAGAAATCTGCTGAAGAAATATTTTCATATTTTCGTTTTGATGTCTGACCTGGATTTGGAACGTACTAGACTACGGCGACTTCTTATGGTATATCAATACTACAGAATATCGCCCATGTGTATATATACAGCACATAATGAGAATTCCGTTGTTCCATTGCAAACAAAGCCGCCAATGTGAACTTTACTAATGTCGATGACAAAAGCTTTCACTTCCCTTCCTTTTCTTGCCAACATACTTACAATTCGTAAGTATTTTTTTTTTTTTTGTATTTAAAAATAAAATCAAAGCAAACATCTAATAGAGGAGTCAATCTTTAGCAGGCAATGAAAGAGACTTTCAACACAAATCTTGAGTGTGGCCTTCCCCGGCTCTTAGCAAACGCGTTAACATGAAAAGAAAAAAATAATTTTTCTTTTCTTTCGACTTAAAAATTTTAATTTCAAAACAAAAGAACAATTGGGGGAAAAAATAGCAAAGAAATGGTTTTAGAAGGCAAATTAAAAATGATTACTTAAGTTAACCCCTCTAGCCAGCATTTCATTCTTACTAATTTTAATTGCGACAATAACAACAACAATAACAACAACAACAATGTGGCAAATAGTAAACAATCTTTTTGTTTTTTATAACCAAGCCAGGCCAAGGAAAACAGATTTTCAAGAGAAAATTTTTGCAAAAGTTTTTCAAACGTCTTGTTTTTCTTCAATTATTTTCACAAGAAAATGTTAAAAACGACTCATGTTGATGGCATTTAAATTTGAAATGGAAACTGTGACACAATTAAAGTAACAGCAAAAACAACAACTACTACAACTATAACAAAATAAATTCCAATTCTGTAGCTATTGTTCAGCTTTAGCTTCAGCTTCCCTGTCATGTTGATTTTCTTGTTTTTCTCAAAAATGTCTTGTCTAATGATGGGAAATGATTACAAATGAAAAAAAGTGCCCAACAAAACAATAAAACTTCAAGGCCATTAAAAATTGTTCGCAATTTGAAATTGCGTAACTCTTTTCTTTATTTCCCCCTTCTTCTTCATCTTTGAAAACCGGTTGTCTTACAGCACAATAACAATTTCTCTTCCTTTTTTGTTTTTATTTTTTATCGTTTTCTCCGAAAAAGTTTTGAAAACTTTCCGTCTTTTTTTTTTTTGGTTGTTGATAAGCGCTTGAGAGTAGAAAGTTTCAAAAAAAAAGATTGCAGAAACTAAAATGCGAGATCTGTTGACATAAATTCCAATAAAATTGGGGGGAGGGGGTAGGATGAATTAAATTAAAGGAAACTAATAAGGAAAGGCGAACAGAAATTGTTGAATTAAAAAACATTTCTTGTTTTTTTTTTGGTCTTGATAAACTATCTTCAACTGGTTCTTAGATAGGCCAACAATATCTTGAGGATGTAAAATAATTTTCAAGATGAAGGGATAATTAAATTAAAGTTTTTGCGGTATTTTGAACAAAAAAGTTTTATTCATCAATTTGGGTTTTTTTTTGCATTTACAGAAGGTAATCATGTGGCTAAATAGCTTAAGAAAGCCAGTTTTAAGGGAGAAAATATTAATGATCCTAATGCCTTACAGCTCTCAATAAAATTTAGCGCGTTCAATACTTATTTAATTGGTCAGTACAACCCTTCCGTCAGGATTGCAACCTAGCTTCCTACACCACCTATGTTGTGTGTGTTAATTTTATGCATGAATCGACTCCGAACGACAGACTTTTTTAAACTATTTTCATGGCAATTTTATCTTTACTGTCAGTGTTTTTGCCAGAAAAGAAGTCCACGAAAGAAATATTTCTTTGTATAGTGTGGGCTTTTTAAAAGTTTAAATTTAAAAATGCCGTAAAACAAAAATGGTTATTAATTTTGCCAAATTTATTTCTTTGTTGTGAAGTTCAATTGTTCCGGTTTAAAATATCATTTCATTCATATGGCTGTTGCTGCTGGCCTCACAGTACCTCATTCGATCGCACCAATTTTCATATACTTTTTCGAGTGTATACGGTCGTATCTTGGTAATGGCATCACGAATGTTGGGGTTCACAACGCTGAATTGTCTCTGATTTGCCGGCATACAACTTTCCTTTGCCGGCTTGCCACAGAAAATAGTCAAAAGAGTGTCAAATCGTAGCTTCTTGTGGGCCAATTGTCATCACCATTTCGGCTAATTAAACGGCCATCAAACGTTTGACGCAATAAATCGATTGTACCATGATGTGGCAACATCCTGCTGGAACCAAACATCGTTCACATCAATGCCATAAATAGCGGTTACAAAAAAATCTGTTATCATAGCTCGTTAGGTGTCAACATTGACCGTCCTAATCCACTGTTTCTCAAATGGTTTTTGATTGAGACAATGCTCTTTTCAAATGAATTAATTGTTGCTTGTACAGGTTTCCCGTGATAGTCTGACTCGGTTTTAGTAGTTCAAAGTGGATCACACACTTCTGATTCCATCCAATGAATATTCTTATTGGACGCAGATTTTACTTGATGTACTCGGTTCTCACACATGATTTTTTGGGCTTGGAACAAACAGCATTCCAGATATGCAAAATTGTCTTTCAAGTCTCTTAGTTTCAGTTGATGTGGTAAGCTGTCTCCGGCAACTCCAGTGGATTGCTACAATCTCGCAGTATTTGTCTTTTCACCTTTTCTGAACGCTCTTCCTCTAGCAACAAAATCTTATTTTGTTATTTATTTATTTAAAAAGATTTATTTTTTATTAAGAATGCTTTATATTTTGCCAAAAAGAAAATTAATAAAAATTTTAAATAAATACACAAATGTAAACAACAGCTGTTTTGAATATCGGTTTTATTTCAATTCGAAAATAACAAAACCGACTTGGATTCTATGACACCCCTGAATATACTGAATTTTGTGACAGAATAGAACGACGTAAGTATTGCCAGCTTCGAAATAACCGATTGTTAATATTTAAACCTATAGATAGCCCACCCTATATTTCGTTTTGTTCACAATCCCTAAGCTAGGGTTTGAATCACGGCCTCAGATGTAATAAGCCAATACTCTACCTACTAAATTTCCTCGAACTATAGCTTCCCATTATCATCTGTCGACTGCCTACCTTTTTAGGTTAGTCCTCGATTTGAGTTTGAGTTCAGCCTTAATTGTCTACCACATACTAGCACATCCAAGAAGTGCACGGCATGTTTTCATTTCCCTGAATTTAATGCAGTATTCTAGTATTGAACTTCATTACCCAAAATAATTGTGAGTCTTTAATTTTTAATTCCATATTTTCGTTCACAGGTTTCAGGTTCACTAAAAATCCAATCAATTATGAAAAGGTTATGAAGAGACATGACAATTTTCTATAAATATCTTCCATTCCTTCTCGTCTAATTAAAATAATCTTTTGCTGAAATGCTAAGCACAATCTTTTCATCGCGTGTTTTTCTTTTCCCCACCAGATTTTTAATTGACTTGAAATTTATTTTTATCTTCATACGAAGTCGTATGTAAGCGTTCATTCATTCGTTTAATAAATAAATTAAAATTCCCAGGATAAAACAGCAGGACGAACGAAGAAGGAATGTGAATATCAAAAGCAAATGATGCTCGAACTCATCCTCATATGCTAATGCTGCTCCTTATTTTTCACTGGCAAAGTGCAAGAGGGAAAGAAGATAACATAAGTCCTTGAGCAGCAGATAAACAGAAGAGAAAAGGTAAAAGACAGAGAGAGAGGGAGAGAAATAAAAAGAACAAACAGCAATAAACAGTAAATAGTATTAATGTTTGAACTCATATCACACCTGACATGTTGTGTCAAAGTTGCAAAAGAAGTGTCAAATAACAACAGCAACAGCAAAAAACAAAAACAAAAAAACGAAATAACTAACGGGGAATAAAAGACAGATGCAAACAACCAAACCAAACTAGCAATTGCAACAACCAGCAATTGAAGCATTTGTCATCATTACAAATGCAAGTGGCATAATTGAGAATTTCTTTGTTCAATATCAGGAAGTTATTGTTTCACTTCATAAGTTATTGACTTCCTTATTAATGTGATTGACTGTAGCGCATTTGACTAATTAAAGCGTAATTTGTGCCATTCTAGCATAACATTATGCCTCATCAATTAGCCTACTTGTCGATACTACATGTTCCATAAACCCATATATAATCATCCCTTTTAGTTAACATTGTTGAATTCTTAGTTTTTTTTTTTTTTTTTTACTTGAGGAAAGCAGTACCTACGTCTGAAGTTAAGCAGGGTAACCAGAAATGCAAATCTCTGAACAAATTATCTCCGAACAAAGTTGAGGTTTCTTTAGGAATGCGTGAAGGCAAAAAATTAAAGGACATCAGTGCAGACAACAATCGGTAAAGTAGCTCTTTGACACTTAATAACATGTTGTAATAAAATTTTGCTTATAAGATATGGTATAACTATACAGTGCATAAAGGAACTCAAAGCTAATTTAGAATATTGAATTTAAGACTAGGAATACATTACTTCGTCAATAAGCCTCAGGCCCACTTTACATTTTTTTAATATTCGGAAATTTTTAACTGAGTTCTGAATTCTGTTGCTGACATTTCCATACATACTTACATACATACATACATACATAATTGGTAATTACAACCCTTCAGTTAGGATTACAACCTAGCTCCTCACAAAGACTTATATTGTGTGTGCTAATTTTATACATGAGTGGCGGAACCTACAGTTTAAAGCCGACTCCGAACGACAGATTTTTGAGAAACTTTTTCATGACAATTTTTTTATTTAACCTCAGAGTTTTTTGCAGAAATCTGCTGAGAGGAAGTCGTCAAAGAAATAATTCTTTCATATTTTGTGTTGGCCGAGCTGTCTGACATGGAGTTTAAACCATGGCTTCACGCCCAATAAGACAACACTCTACCTGCTAGACTATTGCGACTTCTAACTTCCTATTGCTGACAATGACCGTAAAGTAGGCTTGTTGTACTGCATAATTATATCCTTCGAAGTATCTGAACTCTTTTACATTTACTTACTTACTCAATTGGTCTTTACTACCCTTTAGCCAATATATACCTGGCTTCTCACATCACTTATGTTGGGTGTGTTAATTTTATTTATAAATCTGGACCTACAGTTTAATGCCATACTCTTTATAGCAATTTTATTTACTCTCTGAGTTTACGGCAGAGGACTGCTGAGCCAAAAGAAATATTTTCTTCCTATTTTGTTTTGTTCTAGAAGTCTCAGCTGAGTTTTGAACCACAGGTTCTTGTCTAATAAGCCATTACAGTATGTATTAGACTACGGTGCACTTTTGTGACTTTCAAAAACGTGTTCGAATTAAACATGATTTAAATAAAATCGAAAACAAGTTTATAATACCTTCAGGTCAAATACCATAAAACATTTGGCAACCCTAAAAGTTTTCCATATAAATAGCATGCAATACTAGAATCTACCAAAGGAGAAACAAATACTTTTCACATCCCCAGTAATAAGCAGGAAAATAGAACAGAAGCAGCAGCAGCAACAGCGTCAACAAATATAAAAGCGAAGTGAATGAAATTAAGCAACAGAGTGAATGGCTGCCTGAGATAATGAGTGAATGAAAGAACAAATAAAAATGGAATAGTTTTACATACGCTGGGTTAATATCCCCCGCTTTGCAACCTTGTTGAAGTATTTTAAAAAACCAAATCAGCTTAGCAAAGAAAATACATGAAAATGGGAGTTGCATTACCACTCAGCTTATTTTTCATTAAAATTTTTCATTTTTTTTCGTTTTTGTTTTGTTTTTTTTTTTGTTGGAAGCCTCTGTAGGGAATAAAGGAGAGAAGAGTGAATAAGAATGTTGACTGAAGTGTTATAAAAGTACAGAAGCAATGATGTGCAGTAAATCAGTATCAAAAAAAAAGGAAAGGAAATACTTAGCAAACACCATTTAAATATTGGGAATAGACAAACATGTCACCTGGTTACAGTTAACAGAACTTTGACTCCAACTCTCGTTGGAAGAGAATATTGAGATGTACGACTACACACATGAAATTTTGAAATTTTCGAAAATGTTTTAACATGTGCATGTTGTTTGAAAGCCAAAAATACGATTTTAAAAAAGGATGAAGTTTTGATTGCATAGCTGAGGAGAGTTCAGATTAAATGGATCATAGGTTAAACAGCAAACTTACACGTTCATTAGGAGGTAATAGAATCTATAAATTAGCAATAAAAACAACGTGACAAAAGCCTCCACTTTTAATTTGTCCATGGATAGGCTAGAATATGTCGAAAGCCTACAGCGATGAAGTAATTCTGCTGACGAATTCGGATGCGAAAAACATGATGTGGTTTCTGGATTATTGTCGAGTTTTTGTCGACATGTGTAATCTCGACTATCCAAGCAGAGGTTATGTTAAATTTGAAAGCGGCGCAATGCTTGAAAATTCCTTGATTTACTCGTACAGACATACTGCGACTAAGACCACAACGATCGCGGTTTCAACGTCCATCCTTCTCCATAAACGCCGAGGATTTTTCACAGAAATTGGGAATCATTTAAAGGTAACACTCAAATGGATTTTGAAACATAGGAATATCGTTGGAAATTGTATTGCTGATGACCTGACCAGCTCCGGTATGGAGCTCTCAATCTCCAACATGTTCCAAGGCATAGGTATTCCGATTGCCTCGATTGGATTGTTTACTAGTTAAACGAGGAGGCTCAATCTAGTTGGCGGTAGTAGGTTACGTGTTATATTGCTGGACTCTTCTGGTCGCCGTAGTCTTTAGGTAGTGTGTTGGCTTATTATAAGTACGGCCTCGGTTCTAACCTCAGGTCATACAAGTTCCTCTCAGCAGATTTCTGGCAAAAACTCTGAGAGTAAATAAAAATTGCCATGAAAAGTTTCTTAAAAATCTGTCGTTCGGAGTCGACTTTAAACTGTTGGCGCCGCCACTCATGTCTAAAATTAACGCACACAATATAAGTGTTGTAATGACCAATTATGTATGTATGTATGTCTTCTGGACAAATATGGAGTGGAAGAGGAACGACCCACTTTTGTCCTAAAATCGCATAATCATCCAACGCACAATGGTAATTCTTACAGGCTAATTTTTTTTTTTGCAGGCAGGCCACAAAAATTGACATTCCGACGAATTGCTTCTGCATTAGCTGTCAGTCCGAATAGGATGAAGAGACTATCTTTCATCTCATGCGTCAGTACCCTATACTTGCGGTAAAGAGACGTTTAGGGCACTATTGGTGATGGTCATCCGTTCGAATCTTACTTTAACTCACAACCTAGTTCCTTGATGGGCTCACATTAAGCGTGAGCTTAAATCTCTCAATATCTCTCAGCAGATTTTAAACAAAAACTCAGAGGGTGAATAAAATTCCCCATAAAAAGTTTCTCAGAAATCTGTCATTCGGAGTCGCCATTAAACTGTAGGTCGCGCCACTCAGGGATAAAAATAACACACATACAACATAAGTGATGTGAGAATCTAGGTCGTGTTGAACTACCAAATATGTACATATGTATGTATGTATGTAAATCTCTCAATAATAGAATCGTAGATGCTATCTCTAGAATTTTTTCCAGATTTTTTTAATTAAAATTTTTGTTTTTCAAGAAAACCAAATTCTCGTACAAACAAAAAACTTTGTATTCAGTGCTCACTCAGTCTTTCAAACCAAACTTCTATTGCACATTGTATTGGAGTTTGTCACAAAGACTCAGTTCTCAGTATTGACAAGTTTTTTTTAGAGGAAAATAAACAAAAAAAAAAAAACAAACAAAATTGTTACCCACTTTTAATATTCATACCCGCAGGCTGAATTTTTCCATTTTTCACATCCATGAATACCAGATTGAATGCATTTCCTTATAAAAAGAAAACGTGACTTTTAAAAACTACAAAGAAAAAAAAATGAAGCAAGTGATGTTGTTTTTCTGTAATACAAATATACGCTCGCTAGTGTGAACAGTTGTTTCCATGACAGAAAAAGATGGCATCCAATAAGAGAGAGAAGAAATGTGCATCAAAATACGCACAAAGCGATTATTTAGTATAAACCAACCAACGTTCGCTTCTTTTTTCAAATCATTTTTCTTTTGACAAAATTTTTCCCTTGGAATCTATGGTGGTTGTTGCTGTTCATTTTAGATCATAAAGCAATTGCTAAAGGATTCTAGAGATTATTTACTCTCAGATAATAGACTGTTTTGATACCAAGAAATATCATATCACGTCATATCAACGGATATACTATATTGGGCAATTCCGTTTACATTCTATCGCTTATTCATTTACGTATTAATGGAAGATTAAGATTAATAGAACACTTACTTTATGTCAATTAAGCCAGTTTAAGTACTCACCTGAAAAGACAAAAAAATTAAATTTTCAATTAAATAAATACTTATCTTTGTAACTGTACTTTGTAAACAAACCAAAAATAATTTAGAAGAAGAGGCGTATTTAATATCTTACGCTACCTAACTTGTGTATATGGCTGGTCTATATCAGAGATCAGCAATGAGTATTCAAAAAGATACCTATACGCATTCATACTTATTTTAATATCATACTCATACTGCTCATATTCAGTGTTTGAAATACTCATCATATTCATACTTAACAACATGTATGATGTTGTTGATTACGACTCTCCATAACTCAATATATGCACGAAGCACAAAATAAGTATCAATCGCTTACGAACACTAAAATAATCACTAAATGGTTGAGTGTTTGCTCTGCTTGCTGCTCTGTCTTTTATGTCCGTTATGTGTCCGTTTTCTTTTTTGTAAATGCAACAACAACTAAGACTGTAAATTTTGATGAATGATTCGACGAGTCATTCGAATGACTCAATTGTGTTGTTAAGTATGAGTATATGATGAGTACTTTAAACTTTGAATATGAGTAGAGGTTCCATGATATTAAAATAAGTATGAATGTGTATAAGTATCAGAAATTATGAGTACGATTCGATTCTACTCATCTTTTTAAATACTCATTCGAATGACTCGATTGACTCGAATTCATAAATTATGAGTCTAAATGAGTAGACTTATGAATCGAACATATTTCGAATGATATGAGTTTGATGTCAACGTTGTACTCATACTCATTGCAACCTATACTTATAAATTAACGTTGTAGTGAGTACAAATAAATCAGAGTACATAGTTAAATTGCAATATTGTTGTCGCACTTATATTCAAAATTTCATGAGTGCTCCTGAGAATGCAGCCCTTGTGCTGACCAACTTTTCCCTCCTTAGTTCGGAGGAGCTTGTTCAGTACAGGGACTGCGTTCACCTGTGGCGTCACGACGGGCCGCTATACGTGCTCAAGTGGGCTTTTGGAATGAAAGCTACCACACTAACCCAACCTAACCTATGAGTAGCGGTTCATTACTGACCTCTGGTTTATATATCCCAGGCTTGTTACACTTTGCATAACAATAAATAAGACACACAAAATTTATAAACGAAATGGGGTCACAGTGGAATCAGCTACCAACAAAAATCTTGGGCTCTTTCCGCATTCCAAGAATTATGAATGAACTTATCAGGTTTTCTTTTATGTAAAAACACGCATCTGCTTTGTGTCTGCCTCATAGAGGAGGATAACTTATCTGGGTCCTAAAAGGTATCTCTTTATCTATAACTTCTGACTAGTATTACTCAACTATCCTATTAGCTTTATAAAGGCTTGGACTTGTTCCGCCAATATATTCTCAAAATACTTCGCCACAGGTTACTTAATACCTGACACGGCCTGTGAAGATGTTCTGTGGTCTCCTTTTCTTCCTTACCATTACAGTTAATGTAAAAGTTATAACTACTATTAGGTTCCTAAGATAGTCCCTGGCTAGGTTGAATGCTAATTATGTTCTGCATATCTCCATATCGATCAAAATCTGTTTTTTTCTCTTCATAAATGGTTTCATTATTTCCAATCCTAGCTTTGCAAATGAGTTAAGTTTGTTTGCGATTATTTTTGGGGTCGAATTATAACACTCATCAGCCTTCTGCAAGTGCTTTAGTCTTACCTATATAAGGTTAACCACAGAAAATCTAGCTTTCTGTTCCAGAGACACTTGGCATTCTAGAACAATCTTATGGCAGATTTTGGGTACACACTCTGTATACTTTAATCTGATAATAGATTTGCATAACCGCAGTCTTAATGCACACTATTAAAGCCTGAATTGCAATGGACAATCTTAGATCAAACCGTCTTGAAAAATTCAATGAAACTTTTAATAATTGTTGTTGTAGAGTCCATTACTTCAACAACAGACAGATAATACCTATTCTCTGGATCCTGTTGTATCGGCTAAAAAGTCCAGACAAAGCCGGTACTCTGTCTCCTGTACGAAATGTAACCTTTTGAGTTTCTTCACCACATGTACAAGAAGCTATTATTGGCCAAATGTGGAAGAGGAAGTTCAACACATACTGATAAGCCCCTGCAGCGGACAAGATATCGTCGCTTTTAAAACCCAATGTCCTTGAAAATGTAAAATTGCTGCCTGACAGAAGGGAATGAAAGTCTAATGCCCAATGCTACTTCTTAAGCCAGTCCAGCCAGAAAATTAGACCAGTTTTCATCATAAAAACCAGTGTGTATGCTCAGCATAGTTGAGAAATTGTGTAAGCGAATAGCACACATATGGCTCCAAGAATACTTCGAACTTTCGAATGGTGTCTCTGACAAACAAATTGAATACTGTGGTTGACACTATTAGAATGAGGAGAGCGAAGATTACAGTGTTGAAAAAATTCAATACAGTAATCACAGAGTCAGAATGGCATTTAATTCGTCAAACCCTGAACTACATTCTGACATCTCTGGATGACATCCCTGATTACAGTTTGGTTAGATAAGGGGATGGACGCCCTAAAGGAAGAGGTCCTACTTAGGCTAGCATTTAAGGCCCATTGATAAAATACATACATACTTAATTGGTCATTACAATCCTTCAGTCAGGATTACAACCCAGCTTCTCAGACCAATTATGTCGTACGCGTTCATTTTATACTCGACTCCAAAATATCTCTTAGTATTGCAGCAATGCTTGAGCTCGGTCAAAAATGTTTGGAAGTGAGAGTTCAAACACCTCCCTATTTTTATGACAAGGACACTCAGACGTGGCAGTGAATGGCAATCTCTTTCTTCTTCTTAGACTTACAGCCTCTGCAGAAGTTAATAAGAAAAAAGCGACAAAAATTTCGTGAGTCAAGACACTTAAGGAGTTTCTCTGGATCAGTATATGCCACCCCAGAAATGTTGTGCAAGAAGGTTGCATTGCAGATCTTTGGCGATGATTTTTTAAGGCTGGAAACTATATCCCCTTTCACAGTGCCACAGGTATGACTGTGGTTATTAAACTGTAATCCTTAAGGTCAAGTGTGATCTCTAGTTTACTGGGAAGTATAGCCAGCAATTGAATTATATTGTGGAAAATGAAAACATACATCGAAACGTACAATAAAGCCAGCCATGCAACACACCAAAAGATCGAAATAAATGACGAAATATTGTTGAAAACCAATTAATACAAGGAAGAATAGACAATAAACTGGCTTCCAACAACCGGAAGTAATTTTCAATCATTTTCCTTAGCCTCTCCTGTAAATAAGAGTTGCTTTCAAAGAGCCATTGATTTTGAAAAACAAACAGTTTTGTTAACGCCTGACTGCTTTTGCCAAAAACAACCAAATGCCAAGACTTGCACAAGGATATGCAATTCCTTTTCATTATTGACAATATGACAGTAAAGAAGATAACATGTTTCCAGTCATCCCTTTCTATATGAAAGGAATAAAGGATTCCTTTTTTATTTTTTAGATTTCAGAAGCATTGAAATAGAGCAGCCTGGCTTAAATGTTTATGTGAAGACGACATGTTTAAATAAAATGCAAGTGTATGTGTACGTATACGTATGTGAATGTGTTTGTGAATGTTAGTCATTTTTGCCAAAAGGCTTTATGCATATGTATGTATGTAGTTGTTTCGCATTGTTATTGTTTTTGTTGTTGCTTACCTTCGAACGCATTTGTTCCAAAACCACTGCAATGTCACCATGTTGACATGCAAACATTAAACTTGTACAGCCCTGGGCTAGACGATTACTTCCCGTTCCACTTTTCATATTTTTACCCAATGTTATGGAGCCTCCAGTTGCTGATGTTGATGTTTTTCTAGTTGCCAATGCCACTGTTGTTGTTGTTGCTACTGCTGCACACTTTGGCATAGATGACACAGCAGTTGTAACAATAGACACTGACAATGATGATGACGTTGCTCTAGTTGTTGCTACTATCACTGTTGTTTCTGGTGTCGTTGTTGCTGTTGCTGTTGTAACATCGTTTCTTACATTGTCACTGGCAGCAGTAGCTGTAGCAATTGCTGTCGTATTGCTATTGGAGGCTGGGCAAAGTGATTTGACACTTTTTTTTAATGTCAAATTATTTGATGGCTGCATATCCTCCTTAGTCTTAGGGACTGAGTATGGTAGAGAACTTGATAAAGATTTCATTTCCGTTCTGTTGACATTGTCAACATAATGGCTTTTATAAGGCTCCAGCTTCTTCTTCTTCTCCCTGTGCTGCAACTGTGGCTGTTGCTCCATCCCGTGTTGATAGAAATTTTTCATTTCATTGTTGTCATCATCACCAACGTCGTTGTCGTTGTCGTTGCCATTGTAGTCGTCATACGATATTGATTGTTTTTCATGTTGGCTATCAAAGGTTAATGTCATCGGAGATTTACTCGTCTTAAGGACTAAAGGACTATGAAATTGTAATTGTTTTTTCTTCTTCTTATTCGTCTTGTGTAAAACAGCCTCTGTCATCGTTGTTGCTCCAGACGTAGCATCAGCTTCTGCTGCTGCTGTTGCTGTCTTAGGTGGCACAGTGGATGTTGTTGGTACTGCATGCAGGCGCGGCGGTTTCGGTGGCGGTGTCTTAACTCTAAACGACATTTTCTTTTGACTTTCTTTGTCCCTTGATGGGAATACTTATGATTTTCACTGCTTTGTTGTAGATTTTGTAAAAGTTTATTGATTGCTAGTATGGGCCACATTTCTTAACAGCTTTAAACTTAAATCACTCATTATAATCTTAAATTCGCGTGTTATTCACTGTTTTCTTCTGTTTTTTTAAATAATTCAATTTTTCTTTTTGGTTTTATTTAAAAATTGTTTAAATTTCATTCATATTTTGATTATTTTTATGAAATTTTTTTTTTATTCAGTTACTGGAAGTAATTTGACCCACATTCCGTATTTCATTTTCTCAAAGAGAGTCACAACAACCTACTGCCTACTGCTGTTGCTTTTCATGTTCATGCAATGTTTTCTTTATCTTATACCACAGTGTGTTATTTTTGTTGTTGTTTTTGTCATAGACAAAATTTTAAATTTGTTTTCTATGCCACGGCTGTCGATATCGTGGATTCAATTATTTACGGGTTTTTTCTCTTTTTAATTTCGAAAACAGACACGCGACTTAATCGCATCGCGACTGCAAGTGTAGCGAAGCATACGGTAATTTGTTTTTGATATCACAGACACAAAAATATAACATAACACACGCACACACACACACACACATACAAACAAGAAAGTTGAAGTCAGTCAAAGCCAACAACTCGTAATACCCTACAGTACTGTAAGCCTTTTCGAATCCTTAGCTCCTTGTTTGAGCAACAAAATCGCGTATAATATCGTTGATATTTTCATGAATTCATTTCCATTTGTTTTGTCTTTTCAAATGTTTTTCTTACCCAATTTCAAGAACACTCTTGAGATAGATTGACCAGCTTTCTAAGGTCGAGATCTCAATATTTTCGGAATGATACAATACCAGACATAACTCGTCTCAGAGGTGTGCAGTCTCTCAAGACTATTGGATTTCTGATTCCATGGGTGTATAGTCTCGTGTAGATTTTCTGGCAGCAATTAAGGCTATCACCTCTTTCACTATTGGGGCGCAAAACATATATAAATACTTCGATCACTACAGCGAATAGGGGAGAATAGATTTATGATAGTTATGGTGCTAGGACACTCCAGAGTTCGTTGTAACAACATGATCGACGAGGGACCCAGAAGTGAATTATCTTCTATGTCGTAATCCTTGCAACGCCACCCATATGGTACGTTTTAATTTTATCCATACGTGGCGACCGAATTTTTGTATGGCAAATTTTTATTTTACTCTAAGGAGTTTTTGCCAGAAATCTGCTGAGAGGAAATCGCCGAAGAAAAATTTTTAATTTTTCGTTTTGTCGGAAATTTCTGACCTGGGCCTTTACTTCTAATAAGCCAACACACTACCTACTAGACTACGGTGACTTCATTTATGACTTATATTTACAGGTCAGCACTCGCAAAACATTCGAATCATTTCTAGGGACGGTGTCCTGATCCATCCATGGCAAACGTTGTGACAAGTACCTACGTGACATGACTGCCATCTAGGAACGCAGATATAAAGTTTGCAAATGAATGAAACGAATGAAGTAAATAACACTTACTTTTCTTAGCATAATAAAGAATTGGGAATTTTCAAGAAGGAGATCTCTATTGCCTTTAGAACGTGGTAAGCGGTTGAAAGGCTTAACTTCTTATTATTGCAGAAGCGCAAGATACTGCTCACTGCTGTTTTTTTTTTGCACAATTTTATTATGACTCATTAGTGGTTCTAAAGGGAATGCAAACAGCGGTACAAGTTCATCACCATCACCAAATTAGCCAAGAATATGGCAGTTCTAGCCGCAATTCCCTGTGTTATCAGTTAGTATAAAACTACAGAATGATTCCAGATCAGTCTTCAATTAAAAACATGGAAAGGCTGTTAGATCTCCCTAATAGAATTGACAAGTTGTTTGAGTAAACCCGATAATGGTGAGATACTTATATTACGATATTTTGGGATACATACATACATACATACATACATACATACATACATACATACATACATACATACATACATACATACATACATACATACATACATACATACATACATATATACATAATTGGTCATTACAACTCTGCAACAACTCTTTGTTCCTCACACCACTTATACTCTGTTTGTTAATTTTATACTATATGTGTGGCGGGACCTACAGTTTAAAGTCGACTCCGAACGACAGATTTTTGAGAAATTTTTCCTGGCAATTTTATTTACTCGCAGAATTTTTGCCAGAAATCTGCTGAGAGGAAATTTTTTCGTATTTCGTTTTGTTGGAGATATCTGACCTGGGATTTGAACCGTGGTCTCACGTCTAATAAGCTTCAAAGCATCATACTTGCATAAAATGACTGTAAGTGTTCTACCTTGAGGGAACGTTAGTACATCTTTCAGGATTTCATACGATCGAAATACATAGACCTAACAGTTATTACAGAGCTACAGAATGGTTCCACATTAGTTTTTAATTACGAACATGGAACAAATCTGTTAATGGTGTGGTACCCATATTACGATTTTAGAAAGCAATTGATCACAAGAATTCGTTGTTGCTTGGAGAAAAGTTTTTTTGTAGGAAGTTAACACAAGAAATGATGGAAAGGTGTTGCAAACTCCATTGAAAACTTAACATATGAAAATTATCGCACAATTCTGTGTGCCACTGTACACAGCTTGATGTAACAACAGCAGTTTCTTTTCATTTTTATTCCTTTGTTTATAGCCTTTGCATAAACAATAACAATTACTGGACAATTATTCGACAGATCTTTGTAACGGAGATCTTCAAACCACGATTACTCTCTTGAAACACACCGCGTATTCACACAAGACTGACTTAACTTCACTAAATCCGTGGCCTGCTTTGCCTTGCGTTTCATATGACAACGTAAACAGTCTGATGAATGTTCTTGAAGGCGAATGTTCATGATTTCGCCTTCTCGAAATCTCTATAAATGTAAATATCGTTGTTTACATTTATTCATGTAGCACTTGTTGTTGTAATTTTGTTTACTTGTTTACAATATGATAAGAATTGCACTTTAAACTATCGTTCTATGCCATCCAGTATTCTATCACTAGCAACGCTATGATTAGCTTTAGCCTTAAGGTCGAATTTATAATCCTACTCTTGGTCTTTAAGTCCTTAGAACATAAGGGCAAGCATAAAGCCCTGCCTATGCATATACATTTGTTGTTCGAGAAACTTTTTTGCCTTATTCCAAAAATACTGTGGTTTTTCTTTTACCCTGTACACTAGCCAGTTAAGCTGTGTTTGTGTTTACATTTCCATGAGTTTATATCGCCCACCACTTTTCCTTTGTATTTTTCACATCATAAAGAATATTTGTTCACGCTTCAGGTATAAATCAATGCATTATTATTCTCAATATTTATTCATGTCTGTGTGTGCCTCTTTTTTATTCACAATAAAACAATGTCTTCTACTAATACGTATGCATTCCTTTATAAATTTGTTAACTCTCGCAAACACGCAGACAGACAAACAGATAACATATGCTGCAGAGAGAAGACGTGCATAAAAAATCAACGAAAAACGTTAAGAAAGAAAGAAAATGTATTTTACAACCATGACACCATATGCATACTTACTGGTAGGGTAACTGAGGGTGAGAGGGGAAGTTAGGAACGGCTGGGTGGGAGAGTGAGTATGTGCGAAAGGATGTGACATTAAATGCTAATGCGATAACTACTTACACTCCACTAAGATTCAGTGGAAAATTTTAACGACATTGAAGACACATTATAGAGCATAAGATATTATAGATGAAAACAAATACATCCAACATACGCACACACACACACGCATACATAAACGCGTATATATGAGCTTATAATGAACGAGGTTACAGTGGGTGTTAAGAAAATAGAAATTTGAAGAGTGTTGGGATAAATAGGAACGTATGATTTTCAATTTCAAGCAGAAGAAAATAGGAGTGTTCTGCAGAAGGCGGGAGCATATCGCAATGGCACTACTTTTCAAAACAACGTCCAGTTGCATGCGTTCTCTGACGACCTTGACATCGTAGGGCATACCAAGCGAGATGTAACCGCTGCTTTTAGAGCTATTGAACGGGAGTCTACTAAGATGGCACTGGCAGTAAATGATGGCAATATGAAGTATATGTTATCGACAAGTAGAGACGTGCGGCGTATTGGTTCTCGATATGATCAAAGAATTATTTATCTTGGCTCTGCTGTTATCACCAAAAATGATGTCAGTCTGGATGTCAAGCGCAGGATCACTCTTACCAACAGATGCTACTATGATCTCAATAGGCAATTGAGTAGCAGAGACCTCTCTTGTACGATAAAACTACAAAACTCTACAAGACGCTCCCAGTGCTTCTTAATAGCGCAGAGTTATGGACACTATTAAGCACTGATGCAGCAGCCTTAAGAGTATTCGATAGAGAAGTCCTACGAAAGATCTTCGGTCCAGTGGGATTTGGCTCATACAGTGAGCTGTATGAGCTCCTCAACGACGTAGACATGATGCAGCATATTAACATCTATCGGCTGCGCTGGCTTAGCCATGTCGTTCGAATGGAGGTGGATGCTCCGACGAGACGGGTATTTGATGCAGGGATCTGCGGAAGTTGGCTTAGAAGTCTTGTCTAAGGTGGAAGAACCGAAGTGAGGAAGCCCTGTCATCGATTGGTGGGACCAACTGGCGTAGACGAGCAAGAAATAGGCGAGCAAGAAGTCTCTGCCTCTTGGAAGGATGTGTTAAGACAGGCCGAAATCTGTTAATCGGATTGTTAATGGGCAATTAAATAAGTAAGTAAGTAAGTAAGAAAATATATGTGGGTAGTGTGAGAAACTAGATTGTAATCCTGACTAATGCGTTGTAAGTATATCAGGTGTGGTACGATTTGAGTCCGCAGGACTACAGGAAGATAAAATATATGGGTAGCGTGAGAAACTAGGAGTTGCAATGGCCAACCAAATAAGTAAGTGTATGAGTTGTGGCATGGTTTGAGTACTTGATGCTTTAGTTAGGCGTTGGTACGACTAACTTACGAAATACTGAACTTTTAACTTTTAGCAGAGATTGAGAGATAGTCGCTAAAATACTTCAGAAGTGACAAACGTCAAGTAGTTCATACTGCAAATTGCTTCCAAACCTATATTATGCATTGTAATTGTCAATTCCAACTTTGGAATCCATTTCCAGCAGATAAGTGGGAAAGATCTCGAGTTCTGCTCTCCCAGAGACTCAATAAGCTTTGTTCCGGGAAGTAAGTGGTAAACTACCACCACAATTACTAATTAGTATACACTTGCTGTATAGCTACGCCTATAAATAGGCAAACAGATGGCATACATATCCACACCATACATCCGCTGGTAAGCCTAAAAGCATGTGCATGTGTATGGGTGTGTAAGTGTATGTAAGTGTTTGGCTGTGTTTAATAATTAATTTTCATACATTGGAAGCATCGTGTTGTTATTCACGCCTTACGCGCCATGAATGAATTAAAATCAGTTTAAACGGCCTAAAAAAATTGTTGGTGACACGACGATGATAAAAAAAAAATTAAATGCGGCTGATACAGCAGCCAGTACGTGTGAGGCAAAGGTTAACCATAAAAAACGTTGACAATGATACACAGGTACCTGGAATGAAGCTGCTGATTGTACGAGCCTATAAAAAGGATATGTTTGAAGGAGTTATGAATAGTTGTAGTTGTAGTTGTTGCTGTTGTTCTTGTCATGTTAAATGCCAGTGTAAATTGCTCATGCATACATTGAAAAACTTTTTTTTCGTTTTTTTTACTTTGCTGAGAAGCTTTTTATCTCCTGCTCCTGCTTGGCTGTTATTAAACAGAACAGCGTGTAATCGTGTGTAATAGAGTTTAATGATGATTGAACAAGAAATTAATTTCTTCCGTTTTGTCATCGTGTGCCTTTTTTCTCTCCTTTTTTCTTAAACTTAAATTTACTGCAAAAGGATTAAGGATGACTGAACTTATTTTGCCTTTTTAGTTTCACGTTTTTCATAGTTTTTCTCCTTTGAAAACGTTGGGTTTTCTTCCCTTCCCCCTTCCTTGTTTCTATTCACAAGCATGAAAGACGTTTATAAAGAATTTTTTCAAGTGGAAAACTTTTGCAAAAATGCAAAAGAATAGAAAAAATTTAAAATGGAAAATGAGCCGAAAGATTCTTTTCTTTATTTTCTCCCTTTTTTTGTCTATTTTTTCTTTTCTTTTGCTAGGAAATAAATGATTTGTAGGGATTTTATGGTAAAATAAATACCTTCTCTGATATATCTTTAAGCAGGATAAATAACATGTTTTTAGATTTGTTAAGCCATTAGGCAAGAAAGTTTCGTTTCGTTTAGTTGGCGTTAGCAAGTCATTCCAGGAAAGGCAATTAAAGGTAACTGACTTCGTTACAAAAACCGAAGGGATGTGGGGAAAAAAAGGATTCTGATTTAAATTCACGTATTAGGGAAAGGAAAAAGGGCTAAGTATTCATGTATCGATAAATAAAATGTAAATTTTAAAAGATATCACAGCATTATTGGGCTCCTACAATAACTTTTCTAAACAAAAAAAAAAAAAAAGAAAGAATGTTTTTAAACTGAATGTCGATTTATAGTCGAAGGTTTACATTCCAAGTGGATTTAAATTGTGAAAGAATAAAATAAAGACTGAAACCGAGAAATTCTTGAGTTTAAAACACTTCGCTTACGTTAGTAGCGACGGAATGAATGAATATGTCAATACAAAGACTGTCTAAAAATTAGAAATTCAAAAGCAATTGAAAACATATCGATACAGACACAATGCGAACGAGGCAACTTTTTCACATCAAATAGATCCTAAAATCATAGCTTACCGTCACAATGGACAAGTAGTTTTCTATCTGAGCCCTTAAGAAACATAACTGCGGTCCTTCTAATCTGAAGTTATCAAAGAACGGTGTAGTTTATAGCCTATGCTAGGCATACTTATGTCCAAACATAAAGTATCATACCGCAATCTCCCCCGAGGCGATCATGCAACGTGCATCATCGTTAGTTGTAATATTTTCCTATCACTTGTGCATCACTTGAATTCTGCCCAAGGCAAGTAGTGTGTTGGCTTATTAGATGTAAAGCTGTGGTTCAAACCCCAGTCCGAAATATAAAAAAATATTTCTTAGGCGGTTTCTTCTTGTCAGATTTCTGACAAAAACTCTGGGAGTAAATAAAATTGACATGAAAAATTTCACAAAAATCTGTCAACTTTCAGCTGCATGGATAAAATTAACACACACAACATGATTGGTGTGAGAAACTAAGTCGTAATTTTGACTAAAGGGTTCTAATAATCAATTACGTAAGTAAGTAAGTACTACTCAGTTTTGAAGTCAATCGAACAAGTCAAACCAATTTTGAAATCCTCTGTTAAAGTCAAACGTAGTTCATTGAGAGTGGTTAGCATGGGTCATGGCAAAGTGTAGTCAGACGGTGTATGTTATGGGCTAAAAAGCATGTTTCGCAAGTGAAAAGTCACAAAACCTACATTTTAAATGATTTTTAGTTGACCTTATAGGAGCAAATTTATGGGGACATCAATTGTATTCCGATCAAGACAGCAGTACTGGTGTGAGTCGATTTCAGTAAAAATAGAGAGGACGCTTTTTGTACCACAAAAAGCAGTAGCTTGACTTCATGTAGTTCCGACATTGGCATTGATGTGGCTGTTGCATGCATTTTGATGAAAATATTGGCTAAATTTGCCAAGGAGTTCTAAATATTTTGGATAGAAAACTAACATGGAAGCTGAATATACTAAGCAGGATGAATATTGATGATTCATTGGATTTATATAGTCATAGTCAGACTTGTGATGAATTTTAATTGAGAAAACCGTATAAATTAAATTCCAGATAGAATACATGCCTACATACACACATAATTGGTCATTACAACCCTTTAGTCAGGATTACAACGTAGTTTCTTACACCTCTTATGCTGTGTGTGTTAATTTTATACATGATTGGCAGGACATACAGTTAAAAGTCGACTCCGAACAACAGATTTCTGAGAAGCTTTTCATGGCAATTTTATTTACTCTCAGAGTTTTTGTCAGAAATCTTCGGAGAGGTACTGACCGACGGAATATTTTTTTCATATTTTCGTTTTGATGTCTGACCTGGGATTTGAACCGTGGCCTTACGTCTAATAAGCTAACGCACTGCCTACTAGACCAGGACGACTTATAATACGTATCTCAGGAGTAGAAGCGGGTTTCACGTTATTTGTGGACTATTATTATTGATCTGTATCCACACCTATCAAAACTCGAGCTGTTAACGAAGTTTTAATCTCCGTAATCTCCCAGTGTTCTGTTTTCCTATACCCAAAGGTATTTCTATTACTTGTCCCACTGTTTTCATTTGCTGTTATCCCTTAAATAAATAAAAATGCGTGAAAATCTATTGGATTTCAATTCGATTTCCAGCGGCTAAATAAGTTTTTCTTAAAAATAAATTTAATTGAGTTTTATTTTCACTTCCATCTTCGTCTTCTACTCTTCTTTTTTGCATTACGAAATCCGATTTGCTGGTCTTAACTAACGCTGCAAGTAACTTTTAAACACAATTTTAAAAAAAAACTATATTAAGCAAATGGTTTCGAGGCACACTTTGTGAAGTTGGCTGTAGTTGGGCATGAAACGGAAACCCAATAAACAGATTGAATGAAAGTCTCAATAAAAAACAAAAAATCTGAATAAAATGGAAAAAGAATTTTTATATCTAATCAATCATATTGAATTTCTTACTTAAAATGATGGCATCCACCGTACAGCCTTATAGCCGTGGAATTTCTTAAACAAATTCATTACGTTTCAGGCAGTAGTGGAATACTACACCCAGTGTTACAGGCCGATTTCAATCTGGCACATAAACACTTGAGAAATGTACACAATAAATAAATGAACGAATGAATCAATAAATGATTGAATGACTGATTGAATGACACATTGGCGAGAGCCAAGAAACGCAGCTGCTGCTAACACTTAATCGCTTCAATACAACAATTTAAATGCAGATGTTCTGGTTTCTTCTTTTAAATTGACGGCAGTTTAAGCAGTAAAAATGTAAGCAAATGAAACGCAAATGATGATAAAGTTGATGAAAATGAAGTAAAAGTACCATCAGGCAGTAGCCCATATAAAAAAACAGCATAAAACAGGCAGGAAGAAAACACAGCCGCAGAGACATTTTCTTTAAACACTTGGCAGACATCTCCTTTTGATGATACTATTGCTGCAACACCACCATCTTACAGCTGCCGCCACAAACAATGCCAAGATTTTCATTGAATTGAAATGGGAAAAATAAATCCAGATATGTATGTATGGTGAGACAGTATTTTAAAGGAAAATTTCTTTTTAAAACTCTTGAAGAACACGGAACAGAGGACAGGGACCAGAGAATATAAAGAAAAGAAAATTAAATAAATACGGCTGTTACGGATAAGCATGGTGTTAACAAATAACGTCAGCACTTACTTAAATTGTCATTTTCCTTAAATGCTTTGCTCTGCTCTGTTGCTACACTACACTACACTTGCCACCGTTTGGTTTATGGTTTCTCACAAATGTTAGCGGCAGTAACAATATGTTGCCGCTTATGTCTCATGAGGCAGTTAAAACAAGGGGGCGTAATTTTGAAAAATAAAACAGATTTGATTAGGAAATGGACAAATGATGGAGAGCTTAAAAGCAGAATACTAGAACAGAAATTTCTGTATGTCAGTCATAACTTCTACAAGTTTTATGGCACAATGAGATGTCAAGGGTCAACTAATGTCTTAAATGAATATAGAATTGTAGTAAACCATAGGCCGATTAAAAGCATCTCAGAAGTACTGGTTTCATTAAACTACAGAACGCAATCAATCTGTATAAGCAGCTGTAAGTTAAAGTTCCTTTAAATGTTTTCACACAGTTTGTAAGTGCTTCTAATCATATTGGAACAGGTGCCTTAGATTTACCTTGCTATCGCTATTCACAATAGAAAAATTTCTTGTTTTTCTTTCAAAATTTCAACAGCACTAATGAGATTACAAGAGATGAGTCTGAAAAATGATTTGTTTTTTGCTCAGACTTAAAACTTTAGCAACTGTAAGGTTACAAACATGCATACATAATTGACCATTACAACTCTTCAGTCAGGATTACGCACTAGCTCTTCACAACACTCATGTTGTGTGTGTTAATTTTATACATGAGTGGTGGGACCTACAGTTTAAACTCGAATCCGAACGACAGATTTTTTGAGAAACTTCTTCATGCGAATTTTATTTACTTTTGTCAACCTTCCTTCTGCTGAGAGAGAGAGAGAGTGCCTGCCAAACTACGGCGAAACCAAACAGTATTCCCAATTAGTCGTTCCTAATTCAGCGTATAATTGTTACAAAATGTTTCCTTGGAAATGAGAGATTTTGTTGGACCAATCCACGACCGAACAATATTTGTGAAATAACAGATGGAAATTTCCAAGCAAAAATGCTCACAACAATTACGATCCAAAGAAGCTTAGCTTGATTGTTTTGTGCGGTTACTTCGATAAATATCACCGAAGAGACAGTCTTTGAAATCACCCAACACAGGAAGCATTCGGAGTTTCTTATGAAACCATTTAGACTTCCAATGTATGCTCTTGACAGCAACTTTAAGATGTTCCCAAGCAATAACAAAGACATTGAAAACAATTGTAATGGCTACTTTGCAGAGAAGAACCAACAGTTTATTGCTAAAATTCGTGAAATTGGTTTCATTGCTGATGCTCCAAGACGTGAACGCGCACCAGAAAACATGGAAGCTGTGGCTGAGAGTGTGCGCAAGAACCCATCAACATTTCCCGAAAAGATCTCGGTTTGGCGCCTTACGAAGTTCAATTGGTTCAAGAGTTGAAGCCGCATGACCATCCGCTTCGTTTTCGCTGCGCTAGATGTGCTAAAGAGAAATTGCACGATGATGTCGATTCTGCCAAAAAAACAATCATCTTTTCTGATGAAACTCATTTTCATCTTGGTGGGCACGTTAATAAGCAAAATTGTCGTATTTGGGACTCAGAAACACGTGGGCTTACAGAAGCCAATACACCCATTACGAGTGACTGTTTGGTGCGACTTGTGCAACGGATACATCATTGGCCCATATTTCTTTGAAAATGGGGGCGGCGCAACCGTTACGGTCAATGGAGACACCTATTGCATCACAATAACCGATTTTTTGTATTCGCTCTTCATGACATTGAACGATGTTTTGATTTCAACAGGATGGTGCAATTTGCCACGCATCTCGACTTATTGCGTCAAACGGTTGATGGCCGTTCAATAAGCCAAAATGTCAATTGGTCGCCAAGAAGCTGCGATTTGACACCGTTGGACAATTTTCTGTGGAGCGCCGTTAAAGCAAAGTGTTATGCCGACAAACCAGAGCCAATTAAGCTTTTATAGGCCAACATTCGTGATGCCATTACCGAGATACGATCCCATGCAATCGAGAAAATTGCACGAAAATTGGTTCGATCGAATGAGGTACTGTTTCTAACCGGAACAATTGTACTTCACAACAAAAAAAAGAAATTTGGCAAAATTTTAAACCGTTTTTGTTTTACGGCATTTTTAAATTTAAACCTTAAAATTACACACCCTATATGTACATAAAGTAACAAATATTGTAACGTAGGGTAACAAAAATGTGTTAACATTTTTCGCTATTATTGGTTGCTTTAACAAATTGTGTAGACATTCTAACACATTTTATCACATTTGCCACTCTCATGCATACACACATACACTGAAACTCATTCACACACTTATATTTGATCAGCGACGTTAACTATTGGAAATACAATATTCAATACATAAACAAGAAATATTGTTTAGTGAATAACGTGTTTACACATTCTCTTCATTTTACTTATATGCACACTAACGCTACCACATGAATACTCTCTCTCTCGTCATCGCGTAAAAAATGTAAAATGTGAAAGAAAAAATTTCCTACACACAACAAATGAATGCTTTTGATGTGCTCGTCGCTGAAATAAACAAATACCATGACAAATACTCACAGAATAAAAAAAACAACCGTTACAACATCAAGTAGAGTGAAAAAGGATTTACTGTTAACAAAAACAAAAAAAAAAATAGTAAATATGTGACAAAGCATGAGAAAAGAGAGAAAATATATAGAAATTGAACAAGTATTCTATTTGTATTGAATAAAAAATACAAATAAACATTCACATGTTTACGAGCAAAAGAAAAAGAGCACGACACAAAGTGAGTGAGTGAGTATGTATGTATGTTTGTTTGTTTATTTTATTTCATCATACATTTTTATTTGCATTAGTATGTTCGTATGTATACATGTGTGCGGAAGTCCATGTAAAACATTCATTTTCCAATCATCATCATCATCATCATCGACATCATCATCATCGTCGTCATTCAAAAATTTACAAACACAACATAAAGCAACTTATATGTGAGTCGTCAAATGAATTCGTTTCTCTTTTTCTCTTCCCTCTCATTTCGATTTTTCAAAACGACTTCAAGAAAATTATTGAATTTGATGCCTGCCTTTATATTTGAATTTGTTGTTGCTGCATTTAATATTTTTTAAGCAGAGAAGCGAAAGGCATAGAATTTTTGTATTACAAACATGCATACAAAGTAATGCAATAAAGGATTATTGGTTGATGATGACAGCCGATTGATGTTTAAATAAAATCGATTAAAAATTTGCATTTTATGCGGCTAAATTAAGGATTGCTGTAGAACTGTTCATGTATGTGTTTACATCATCAGCCATGGCTATATTATATTGCACTTGTGGGATAAAAAACTCTTAAATAAAAGCTGAAGCTGAAGCCATTTTTAAAACTAAAACATCAGCGCTAAATATTGGTAGTAAATGAACCAATATCAACTCAAATCTCCAACGTTTAAAATCTAAAATTTCTCGAATATACAGCATAAGCAAGATAGGATTGAGATCTAGGCTGCATGCGAATGAAGCTCTAAATTGACTTTTTCTCTAAGAGGCACTATCAAAATTAATTTCTTAAGATAAAATCCAGTGCCAATTGTATACTATTATACATTGTAAATTGATAGGAGCCATATAACATGAGAGTCCTTGGTTTAACCTCAAGCTTAGACATCTCGAACAAAACGAAATTTGAAAAATTATTTCTTTCTAGCAAAAACTCTGACAGAAAATAAAATTACCGTGATGAGTTTCTCAAATCTATCGTTCGGAGTCATCTTTAAACTATAGATTCCACCACTCGCTAATAAATTTAACACACACAACATGGATGGTGTGAGGAAATATGTTGTAATCCTGACTAATGGGTTGTAATGACCACTTAGTTGGTCTAAATTAGACTAGGGTGAGATATGATAGGAGCACAGGCAGCTTCGTTGATAATTGCCAAATGTTTACAAGAATTAACATCAGGGCTTAGCATTGAAGTCGCCTTAGCATTGAAGTCGCTATGGGTATGTAGGTAGTGTGTTGGCTTATTAGACGTAAAGCCACGGTTCGATCCCCATCCCGGACAACAAAACAAAATACAAAAAGTATTTCTTCCGCGACTTCCTCTCAGCAGACTTCTGGCAAAAACTCTGAGAGGAAATAAAAGATGACATGAAATGTTTCTCAAAAATCTGTCGTTCGG
Organism: Sarcophaga subvicina; assembly: GCA_936449025.2. Lineage (NCBI taxonomy): Eukaryota > Metazoa > Arthropoda > Insecta > Diptera > Sarcophagidae > Sarcophaga > Sarcophaga subvicina. Next base: position 88,395,102 of record OW388081.2, on the reverse strand, counting down.
AGTCGACTTTAGACTGTAGGTCCCGCCACTCATGAATAAAATTAACACACACAACATAAGTGGTGTGAGAAACTAGGTCGTAATCATGACTGAAGGGTTGTAATGACCAATTATGTACGTATGCATAGTATTAAAGCAAATTTTATTGAATCTACCAATCGAAACGATATCAAGCAGCAATAGTTTCATTAGAAATCTGCGTTACCAGTTAAGAAAATGGAGAGACAAATGAGAAAAGTCTGTCCCAAGCCGTAGGCAGCCATTGACAAATAAAGTGAATGATAAGCTTTTCCTCGTCAATTACTCTCTTCCTTTACAAGTACTACAGAATTTATTTGCATTACATCATGAAAAGAATCACAGGAATACATACATATATACATTCACAGCGGTGTTCCATGGATCCAGTTTAAGTATTTAGGACATCCAGTTGTAATGTAGATAGGGTACCTCACCAGCTCACGATTTGTCAGCCGATAATAAATACTATTATGGCATAAGGGACAACCTAACTGAGGATTATTATTCAATAGCAGTGTACTACCTCTAGTAAGGTCATTAACCAGATATTTACCTTGTGACCAAGTGTGAGTTGATCAACCATCTGTGTAGATTTCCACAGGACCATCAGAGCAGACCATGCTGCCTGAACCAGGCTTACCTGCATTGAATTCAAGAGTGAAATCTCCAATAAAAATTGCGTTCACAAGAGAATGCCGATTCTCAGATCGATGAGAGGAGTGTCTAGATGGAATAGTTTTCCTGCAATACTGGACATTAAGTCGCATTAACCTAGCAATACTATCGATATAAATCACCAGGCATTGTTCTGATTAAACACAGTTTTTTACTTCTAACCAGAGCCAACGTGAGGTGGAGGCTACCCTACTACAGAAGATTATTTACAGCATATGTAGTGCCATTTCTATTTCAAATAACAGAAGAATTTATTTTCAAAAATATTTTTTGAATTTAATACTGTCGCCCTCATCTATCAATTACCTGCTCCAAGCAAATTATTTTTCAAAACCGATTCAACCAACACCACCAAGTGATAAAACTTTAATTAGTTTCTTAACCATCACCATTGTCACACACACACACACCTATCCATATATACATTCAGGCATACTTTAAAAAGCAAAAGAAAAATTCAAACGAGAAATAATTGTTTTTGAAATTCAAAGAATAACACAATCAAGAATACAGCACAAGAAACAATACAACTTCAATAAAAATGTCCTTTTGAATGACAACGTGAACAGCAGCAGAACACAAATAAAATTCTTTCGCCGAACACAGTGCGTCTCTGGGATACATTTCTTGTTAAACCACGAGTAAATTACGAAATTCTCTTGCATCTTCTGGTGGAAGGCAACCAAAGAACAAAAAAAAAAACAAGAAAAAAGAGGCAAAAAACGAAAAGAACTCAAGCGTCTGACATGTTAGCAATAAAAGTTTTTCGGTTGATTCATACCATCAGGTATTGTTTGTTGTATTTACTGTCTACATTCATCTCACTTTCTCTCTCTCTGTCTCTTTCTCTATCTCTTTCTCATATGGAAGAGTAATTTTAGTGGCTTTTGTTTGAAAGTTAAAAGAAATACGCGTTGTTTGAGAGAGACACACAAATTGTGTTTTCACTACAAACCAATACCAGCATATACAGCCGTTATAATATTTCCTGTGTATGTGTTAACGTAACCAATGCTTTACACAATTGCGGCGTCAGAGTCTTAAATTATCAGGACCCTTTCATGTATGTTTTGTTTATTACTGGCAATTGTTATTGTACTCAGTTGTTGTTGGTGTTGTTGGTGTTGTTGTTTATGGTTGACCAATTTTTTGACCATTTTCTGCGGTAGCGACCACATAAATTTATATGAAACAACAACAAATAGTACCAACAAAACACCACAAACAATACGACAAGGCGTTAAACAAACATTTGCAGGAAGAATAAAGGGACAGGGTTAAGCTTTTGAAGAGAAGGAGGAGAAGAAAATTATAACAAAGGAGTACGGGATCTCAATAAAACCAACGTAGACGATAGGATGAAGTCGCCGATGTCTAGTAGGCCACGGTTGAAACTCCAGGTCAGACATCTCCAACAAAACTAAATACGAAGAATACCCAGAGATTTTCTCTCGGCAGATTTCTGGCAAAAACTCTGAGTTTAAAAAATATTGCCATGAGAAATTTCTCAAAAATCTGCAGTTCAGGGTCGAGTTTAAACTGAAGGTCACGCCATGCATATATAAAATTAACACACACATCATAAGTGGTGTGAGAAGCTAGGTCGTAATCCTCACTGAAGGGTTGTAATGTCCAATTGTAGTATGTACGTAGTCGATAGGGTAATGGAGCTTTATGAACTTCCTTTTTAAAATAGAGCCAGAACCTCTCTGAAGATTGTAAGAAAGAGCTTTGACAGATTCGCCTAGCAAAAGGGGAAAAAAGGCTGGAAAAACCTTTTCTCAACTTGCATAAATTTAAAACAACTTAGAATTTTACTTGGCAACTATAAAACTATAAAATTTGAAACTTTCTACTACAATCCCGGAATACCACGAGAATTCCTTCTGACGGCCTTATTCAAATATAGATTTTGTAAGTGGAAAATCTCTAGGGCACACTTGGTAGGGCATACTTGAAACCTGTGTATCGTTAGTGCATTGTGAAAGACGACTTCAGTGCGCTAATCAAATAAGGCCTACTTACTCAACCGCACCATTGCCTTGACAACGAAATTAGGAAAGACATTGTATAGTTTGAGGGCTCAACAATAAGTTGTATGGCTACCTTACTTTTCAATCATTCTTTTGTATCGTTTCAACGAAATATTCATCAAGCTTTCGTTGAGATACCATTGGTATTTACCTCGCGTCAGATCCAGTCTTTAGTGTGCAATAAACGCTTACGAATTTTCCACATAAGTTCCATGAAATTCTGGCGAATAATTTCTTCTTTGTTGCCACCTGACGTCCGGATGCAATTCAATTTCTCTTCAATAACTTTTGGGGCTTCTGCGTACTTCGCAGCTTAATTTTTTAATGAGGAAATTGTACATACATACATACATACATAATTGGTCATTACAACCCTTTAGTCAGGATTACGAACTAGATTCTCACACCACTTATGCTGTGTGCATTAATTTTTAGACATGAGTGGCGGGACCAACAGTTTGAAATCGACTCCGAACGACAGATTTTTTGAGAAACTTTTCATGGCAATTTTATTTACTCTCAGAGTTTTTGCTAGAAATCTGCTGAGAAGAAGTCGCTGAAGAAATATTTTGTCATATTTCGGTTAGTTGTAGAAGCCTGGCCTGGGGTTTGAACCGAGGCCTGACGTCTAATTGCAATTGTGTTATTAGTGATACAAATTAACAATTTTTCTCCAAGAGATCAATTGGCGACAGTTAATTCCCTAAGCATTGCACGAACACCCAGCAGGAACTTATCAAAGCTGTCTTATCAACTGAATTCAGTTGAAGTTCCTGTCAATGCCTTGTTTTTGGATTAATAACGAGGCACTTCATATGAAACTCTTGTAATAAACACCCTTCACAGACAAGAGCAGTTAAAGTGCAAGTGCTTCAGTACAAACTTCCTGGCGCTGCAGGCAGATCGTTATCAATGTGTGTCACCATTTATTCGACTAAGGGAACTAATTTCCCGTACTATGGATTCAAGCAATTAGATGACAAATGAGTGTTTTCTTCAAATGGGAATATTTCAACGTAGACAATTTCTTGACAAATCCTGTCAAACTATAGCAAGACCTTCCTGGTAGTAAGTCTTGATTTGGCACCAAGCGAATAGATCACAACGATTTCTGCTTGACGCTTACCCCCAGTAATCCACTTTTCATCCACTTCCGAAACGTTTGCAACTCACAGGTGATTAGCAAGTTTAATTTGAGCGAGTGTACTTATAATATTCTCCCACTACTGTTGCGTGTTTATTCAGAGTTTTTGTTTTCATATGAATTTCTTTATTTCTTCTTCTTCTTCTATTTACTCATACTGTTTTTCATTATTATTGTCCTGAGTAAATTGTTTTCGGTTACTCTTTCACATTCATTTCTGTTTTGTATTGTCTCTACAGCTGCCTCAACTCCAAGCAGTATTTGGTGTCACAATTTAAGTTAATCAGTAGACACAACAACTGGACCTGCAGCTTTTATTTTATTTTCCTTGTGTTTATTGCTAACAATAGCTGAACAAAAGAAAAGGTTTAATTTGAAATTGCTTTTAGCTGGAAGACAACCCTCACCCTCCAATTTTAACACGCCTTCCTAGCTGTTACGTTTAAACAGGCAATAAGTCATACTCCTACCCACGCCCATTTTTATCAAAAGCCATTAACGGCACCTTGAACTTAATTCTTAGAGTTCTGCTGGCAGTACTGCTGCTGCTGCTTAATAACAATCTTTCAATACCCATTTAAAGCAGGTGAGTAGCAAAGGTGAGCTATTTTAACCACAAATGCCACGATGATAAAAAGAAGGCCAAGAGAAAAAGTTTAATTTGTTCAGAAAGTGAATAAACGAACAGGGACAATAGGGCCACAAATGATTTTCATTGGCAACGAACACAATGGCAATGGCAATAATAAAAGTGTTAATAATAAGACTTTAAGCAACGATTAATCAATTTTTTTTCTCAATTAAAAAATAATTTTTCTTTTAAAATTCAAAGAAAGCATTTGACGGCTGGTGGATGTGATAAATAAAATGGATTTCATAATTGAGTTGCGAAAATTAATTGTTTTTTTTTCATTATTTTATGATTAATGCTCTAGTCTTTACCTCTTTTTTTCTTTTGTTGTCATGTCAAGACAATGAAAATCTGCAATAGATACCGTTAGCTGTCAACGACAATTATACGAAATTAATAATTAATTGAGTTGCAAAAACTATTAAGTATTCTTCAACATATTTATTAACAGATCGTGTGGCATATTCTTAAATATTATCAAGAAACTTCCAATATTTTAGGAGATATACGCATAATGACGGAAAAATTCTCAAAGGCTGAATTAGCCAAACGTTCATGGAACGTAATTGGTCACTACAACCCCTCTGCTAGGTATTGTTTGTTGTATTTAATGTCCACATTCCTCCATCTCCCTCTGTCTTTCTTTCTCTCTCTCTCATACGGAAGAGTAATTTTAGTGGCTTTTGTTTGAGAGTTAAAAGAAATACGCGTTGTTTGAGAGAGACACACAAATTGTGTTTTCACTACAAACCAATACCAGCATATACAACCGTTATAATATTTCCTGTGTATGTGTTAACGTAACCAATGCTTTACACAATTGCGGCGTCAGAGTCTTAAATTATCAGGACAGTTTCATGTATGTTTTGTTTATTACTGGCAATTGTTCTTGTACTCTGTTGTTGTTGTAGCCGAACGTTTATGGAGCGTAATGCAAATTCCTTACTTAATTGGCCACTACAATCGCTCAGCTAGGATTAAAACCTAGCTTGTCACAGCATCCATATTATGTGGGTTAATTTTATCCACGAGTGGCGGTGCTAACAGTTTGAAGTCGACCTCGAGCCACAGATTTTTGAGAAACTTTTCATGGCAATTTTATTTGCCTCCAGAACTTTTGCCAGAAGACTGCCGAAAGGAAGCCGTCGAAAGAAATATTGTTTCATATTTTGTTTTATTTGAGACTTCTAAGCTGCGATTAGCACTACGGCCTTACGTTTAATAAGCCAAGACACTACCTACTAGTCTACGGACTACCATAATCGTAGCGTACGTTTGGCTAAGTCTACCTTAAATTTGGATTACTATACACCGCCATTTCCAATATTTTAATAAAAAAATTTCATTTAAAATTTTGAAACTGAATAATTTATCATATAACCCTCGTTACCAGCTCATATCAAATGTATTAAACGTGGACGAGGTTAATATTTTCATTACTCGTACCCATACCTGTTAAATTTCGATTCCGATTAGTAATCAATTATATTACTTTTTAAAAAGAATCGTAATGATTATATAGTTCTATGAAAAATTTTATCGAATTACTAATTGATTACGATTACCAAATAATCTAAAAATAATCAGGATTACTGGTAAATTACAAAATAATTAAAAAGAATCAAAAGTAATCAAAAAGTAATCAAATTGTTTTCAATGATTCTTTTGAATTCTTTTTGAATATTTTGAATATTTGTCATTCTTTTCAAAAAAATTTTTTTTAAACATTTTAATAATTCTTCGAAATTCAGTTTTTTGTATTCAGTTGTGTTAAATTTTTACATTACATTTTTTGGTAAGTATAAAAGATGCAGTTGTTAAACGTACTAATAAATATTATTTTAATTTAAGACTTCGAAATGTCACAAAATATATTCGAAACCGATTTTTCGTCAGATGATAATTTTAAGGATCCAGACTTTCAACCTTCTTCAAGTGAAAGGAAAACCACCTTGATTGAATCTGAATCTGGACAATCTGCTAAACAAAGGTGTTTCCAAAAAACAATTTTTAGAAACGAATTTTATACAGAAGTAGAAAAAGTGAGATTTTCAGCTACTCAGTTCAAGTTAAGTATATATTTATAAAACTTAGTATTGCAGATTTCAGATAAGACAACATGTGCTAAGTGTGTTTCATGCCATCGCATGATAAGAGGATGCGGTGAAGTGACTTCAAACTTCATTAAACATTTGCAAGTCAAGCATATTGAACTCTTTAAAAAGTACAAAAATTATAAATCAGGTAATCGTAACGGTGATAGAGCGCAATCTGTGTTTAATGAAAAACTCCTACTCGCAATTATCGACTCAGCATTGCCCCTTTCCATCCTTGAAAAGACATCTTTCGTAAATCTGTTTCAACATACGGGTATGAAGGTGATGACCAGACAAACAGCGTCTGAAAAATTAAGGACAAGATACAACATCATGGTACAAAATATAAAGGAAAAAATGTCTTATTCCAAATATTTTTGTACTACAGCAGACATTTGGTCTGCAAACCACAGAACTTTTTTAGGGTATACATGTCACTGGCTTACTGATAATTTTGAACGCAAATCGGTAACTTTAGCATGTAAAAGAATGTTTGGAGTACATACGGCTGAAAACATTGTACAGATTTTAACAGAAATTAACACTAGTTTTGGCCTAAGCAGCTCAAACATTGTTCTAACTGTTACGGATAACGGTTCAAATTTCCTAAAAGCGTTCCGAGAATACGGTGTTGAAAATTGATTGATTTTAACGCAGGTTTCTTAATACCGACTTTAGTTACATTGAGCAATAAGTTACATAAACTAAGTATGGAACAGGAGTTACAACAAGTATCTTCTGTTATTTTGAAAATGGATCAACGATTAAGGCAAAGATTCCAATCATATTTTACTTTGCAACCTGATGCAAATATCGCGATTACGGCAACAGTACTAAATCAAAGCATTAAAATCAAATGGCTTAAGGTGTTGCAAAGGTTAAGTCCTGAATTGCTGGAATTAAGTGTTGAAAATGTCACCAACAAAGTTTTGGATACGTTATGTAGTTTTTACGCCAAAAATAGCAGTACATTTAATTATGAGGTTAAAAATAACTTTTCTACTGTCCCCGATTTTTTTGATTTTAGTACTGACGGTAAGCTAATGTTTGCATTATTTTCAATTTTGTTGGATTTTTAACGATTTAAATTTGCAGAAGATGAAATTAATACCAGCCTTTCTCCACAAGAAAATATTAAACCTGATCGACAGTCGACTATAAAACATCAGTTCTTTAGTTATTTGAACGATAATTCGAGTGCAGATGGGAATTGGCAAAAATATGATTTGCTAAAAGAAGCATTTAACATTTTAACACGCCCCTAACGTCTTCAGCTCCAGTGGAACGACTGTTTTCTTTTGCCGGGATCGTCAACAACCCAAGACGACAATCATTATCAGATTTTTCGTTTGAAAAATTAGTATTAATGAAGGCGAATTTTCAATATGTGTAATTGTATGATGCTAATTTTTCTTCTGTTTCATCAAATGTCCATTTTATGTTATTATTAAGATCTTTACAATTTGGTTTATTCAGTTTGTTTGAGTTTGTGTTTTAGTTATATTGTTTTTGTTTTTATTAAAATAAATATATAAAACTAAAATTTTACTGTTTCGAATAAATTGTAGAACGTATGAATTTTCAATTATTGAAAATAATGAAAAAGAATCATTGAAAACAATTTGATTACTTTTGGATTACTTTTGATTCTTTTTGATTATTTTGTAATCGTAATCAATTATTAACTATTTTAACCAAAAATAATCGTAATTGTAATCATTATTTCACCATTAAAAAAAAGTAATCAAATTACTAATCATTACGATTACTAATCATTACTTAACAGGTATGCTCGTACCCATTGCGTTTCACATGGTAGCAACGAATGTAGTACGTTCGGGTAATTCTACCTTAAACTTAGATTACTGGACACCTTCATTTACAATTTTATAATAAAAAAAAAATTTCATTTTAAATTCTAAAACTAAATAATTTCTCATGCAACCCTCGTTAGCTCGTTCATATCAAATGTATTAAACGTAGCTGAGATTAATATTTTCAGTTTTTTATTACACGTACGCTACAATACCTACTACACTCGTTTAGCTCTCTCAATCTTCTTAAAAAATATTTTGAAGTTTTAGTACATATGCATGTGTGTATGTGTGTTTGGTAGAGTGCTAGTCCGGGTGTGTAAGTGTTCGGCTTTTAAACGAAATAAATAAATGAAAAGCTATTGAAACTTTGCTGTGCTCAAAGAATTTTTGATTAGCAGTACTAAAAATGGATTTCAATTCTTTGCTTTACAAACTTCTGCCATACAATACAATACAATGAGAAACATACATACAAACCCAAACACACATACTTATATACACATATATAGCTACACCTACACTTACATATGATTTCAATTGTTGTTACTTAAAATGCACTTTAAATTGAAGTCAATTTGGCAAAATTTTTAGAAAAAAAAAACACAAGAAAAAAGAGAAAAACTTAAATATTTTAGTATGAAAGCATGGAGTAAGGGGAGAGGGTGGCTGCCCGAAATGAATGGCCAGTGAGAGAGCAGTGTATTCTGTTTACAACACCGGCTATCGTTGTTAAATTTTCTTCTGTTTCGTTTCGAATTTTTCTTTCTCTGCTTTTTTCCTTTTTTTCGTGTCAGAGAATTTGTGAAATGTTTTGTTGTGGTTTCATATGTGTGAGAGTATTGCTTTCTTTTTTTTCATTTTCTTTTTAAGTTTTTTTACTTGTTATTGTTATTTTTCTTTTCTCTTTTTTTATATTGTTGCCCACCAAAACGCAGGGCTTTGTTATTTTTGCTAACAACTGGACACTTTGTTGTGTCATATACAGTTAAATCCCTGGCAGTTGTATGTTGAGTGCACTGTGGGCATTTGTTCGTTTATAATTGCTTGTATGTTTACGTGTGTGTGTATGTTTATTTAGTTACAAATACATGCATATAATAAACACAAACAATAAAACTAACCACACCACATAGAAAATTGCTCCGACACTTTTGAGCAACAGCAATAGCACCAGTAACAACAACACCAACAAATATTTCCAACACCCCCAATCCACCACACTTTTCCTAACTGTCAGTTGCACAAAAATACACACGAAAACTGAACAGTGTAGCCAACATCACGCACTCCAGCACAAATCCACACACATATGCTTAGTGGATGTCATAAATGTACAGTGAAGCGGTTTTGAAAGTGCTCGTAAAAATACGATTTTTATTCAATAAAGTTGCGATAACTTATCGATAATTTTTATTGAATATTGTTATCTTTTGTTTTACCGTTATTTACATTTCTTTGTTGTTATTTCTATATTTAAATAACCTTTTTTATTTGGGAATCACATCAATTTTTGCAGTAAAGCGTTGTGTATTCACTGAATCAAATAGTAGCGGGACAACTACTGTGGACTATTCAACTGCATACTGTGTTTTATCATCATAATCATGGCCTTACTTTCAAAAAGATGGAACCAGTCCATCTAACGACTTGATGAGCATAAGCCTGCAGTACTAGATATTTTTGAACCGTTTGACTGAAACGGTGCACTTAGCGATGGCATTATACGCCTAAGAGATCGCTTTATACAGTTTATTTAGGTGGTATCCCGAGCGAAGAGGTTCAGTATATAGTCCCTGCTCTTACCCAACTCCATTTCTTATGTCTTTCACAGAGCCAACTCTTTGTAGATTGAGGTTGAAAGGGTTTAAATTGAGTGATTCACTCGCATCCACAGTCAACCTCTGAATAGGGCCGTATAAATATTGACAGTCAGAAGATCTTTCCGTTCTGAACATGAAAATGTAAACGATTCAAGAAATTCTCCATCTCAACGCATTACTATACACATTACTTATGTTCGACCGAAAATGGAATACAATTCTTATGTATTGACCCCGAATTTTGAAAAATTGACACGAAGGTATTCATTAATAACGGAAGCGTATCCAGCTCTATTCATTCATTGTTATATGTCTTGTGCTTGCAAAATTAAGGATTTTATTTCCGAAAATCACATATTGTTACGTATTTTTAGTCGATTCGCTTTTTGGTTGTATTATCCATGTGGGGTAAAGGAACATGTGGAAGCCTCAACGGTCTAGTAGGTAGTGTGCTGGCTTATTCGACGTGAGGCCTCGATTCAAAGCCCAGGTCAGACGTCAAAACGAAAAGATGAACATATTTCTTCGGCGTGTTTCTCTCAGCAGATTTCTGGCAAAAACTCTGAGAGTAAATAAAATTGCCATGAAAAGTTTCTCAAAATGTGGAGTTTAAACTCCACTCATGTATAAAATGAACACACACAACGTCAGTGGTAAGAGAAGCTAGGTCGTAATCCTAACTAAATGGTTGTAATGACCAATTATGCATGTATGTATGTGTGTATGTAGGGAACAATCTTGCGTGATTTAATTCTAACGTCCCTAAACACGTCTCCTTCTTGTATCTCTCCCACAACCTGTTTCCCTATATCGAACAGAATGCACTACATATGCAAGAGTTTTGGTCGTAAAATAAATAAAAGAAAACCAGTAACCCTTAATGCAGATGGAACTGTGTAGGTCTTTCATGAATATTTCTCTTTTAATTCGAATAAGTGCTTTAACCGTTCATTTATTTTCTTTTCTTTGAAGTCTAGGACTTATGTGTTATTGGTAGTTACGAGCCGACCTAAAAACTCAGCTTTATAACAATGAAACATCCTCAAACACTGCTTACAAGGCTGGTTTTAATCCATCGCCAGCCTGCATTATGCCCATCCGTTGCGCATCTTCAAATTTTCAGTCATTATGAGGAAAGTGTATCGTATGTGGCAATGTGCGTCATTTAAACTGGCTAACGCTAGCCTCAGTGGACGATTTGTGTATTTTCTTATCCATTTCTTGCGTTTATTCATCTTGGCAGCACGTATGGATCGTTTAATGTCTCTCATCCTATACTTTATAGCCGTAAAAGATGGAACATACTCCTCTAAAGTATAACTCGGATTTAAGTTTTTATTTTTATTTCCACAAAATTTTAAATTTTTTTCTTTTCTTTTCCAAAAATTTTTAGTTTTTCGATAACAACCAACGAAACGATTCATAAAATCCTCTCAAATCCACTGTAAACAATTTATAAAGTTTTTCGTTTCTCTTTCTCTATCTCTCTCCCTCACTCCCTCTCTCGTTTTTTGTATTAAAGTTTACACGTATTTAATACACCCACACCTACAGTTCACTTCAATGTAGTTATTGCGTGAGTAAAAGGATGTATGTATACAATAGTGTCAGTATGATATCACACACATACATATATACACATACACATGTATACGTATTTTTGTATGCATGTAATGTTGAGAAGTTTGTTATACAAACTATAAATGGAGCATGGAGAAGACTTCACTTCTTTTTTACGGAGTAAGTGCGTTTACTTTTTGAATTTAGTTGTGGTATTGTTGTTGTTATTGTAACTGGAATTTAGATTTGGCTAAAAAAACGTCGTGTTTTTTTTGTTATTTTTACACTATTTTTGTTACACTCTTATTCCATTTCTTCTTCTATTCACATCAGCTGCAGTTAAAGAATTGTTGTGTTCCTGTTTATTTTTTTTTTTATTTTTTTTCTCTTCTCAATTTTATCTACTTTGGTTGAGATTGCTACAGTAGGGACTACCTAAAATTGTTGTTTTTTTTTTAATTAAACAAAAACACACACTCATATATACACATACACATACACATACACATTCATATCCATATTAATACACATGTATTCATAACATTTTCTTTAATTTTTTTTTTATTTCTTTCCAAAATATTTTTGCTTTGAATTAAAAAAAATGTTTTTTCCTTTGCAATTCTGTTTTCCTTTTTCCATTAAATTTGTTTAAATTTTATACACAGAAATATTAAATATTTTTTATTATTATTTTTTCTCATTGTTGTTGTTATTGTATTACTAGATTTGTTAGTAAACTTTCGTTATGTTTTGTCATTTTTTTTTTGTTACACTTTATAACCACTTTGTATTTACGCTGCCATACACTACAGAAACTTCATATAAATTTTTTTCTTCTCTTTTAACAACAACAATAACAACAAAAACACGTAAAGAAAATGAAAAAGAATTTTTTTGTATAAAATTATTATTATTTTACGTTTATAAACTTTAACAATTTTTTGTTTCTTGTTGTTGTATTTTCATATACAATAACAAAACCAAACGTAAAGAAACGAAACGTAGGAAAACGTTGAAACGTATGTTCATTTAAACGGCACGTATAAATAAATTTACTACGACACGGGGTCTACGTTTTCTTTCATAACCTTTTGGCCAACAACTAAACAACTACAATACAACGCTGTACGAGAAGAAGAATAAGAAGAAGAACAATGTAATGCAACACAATGAAAAACCCCTGAATTAAAAAAGAAAAAACACAACCGTTTTCCGTACGAGAGAAAAATTTCATTTCATTAATAAAAATTCATGTGCTCAGTAGATGTAGTCAAAGGAGCAATAGTGTGGGTGTTACGAGTACAAGTACAAGCATATGGATAGAGGAGAGAGTATGCTTTTGTATTAGTATTGTAAGTGCATTAGTATTAGACAGTAACAATAATAATAATAGACCGACTAGCTAAACACCTAAAGCACAGTGAAGCTGGAAATATTCAAAGAGAAATTTTTTTCTAAAACTTTCATTATGGTTGGCAAATTTAAAGGATTAAGGAGACAAGGCAGATTGCAGAATGGCACGCAACATCGTGAAGCGTTTTGTAGACGCCGTAGTCTAGTAGGCTACGGTTCACTTTCCTGATCACGCACCACCAATAAAATGAAATACGAAATGATATTTCTTCAGCGACTTCCTCTCAGCAGATTTCTGGCAAAATTTCTGAGATTAAAATAAAATTACATTGAAAAGTTTCTCAAAAACTGTCGTTCAGACTCAATTTTAAACTGTACATCCCTCCGCTCGTGTATAAAATTAACACACAAAACATAAGTGGTGTGAGAAACTAGGTCGTAATCTTGATTAAAGGTTTGTAATGACCAATTACTTTTGTAAAGATTGCAGGATAGCCATGGGCATACTGAGACTGAATAAATGCAACTTGAGTACACTGTTCAGCATTCTTACAGGAAACTCTGACTTACTCGTAAGCCTGAAGTGGATAGGCATGGTAAATGATAACGAAGGTAGAGCATGTGGTGAGGACATCGAAACGATGGAACACTATTTATGTCATTACTTAGCTCTCGTAAAAATATTTTTGAGAAGTTACTTTACCAGACGTAACTTGTCTCAGACAGTTGACTGGGGGTGGATATGCCAAATACTGACTTAGTTACTTAATTGGTCATTACAACCCTTTAGTCAGGATTATAACCTAGCTTCTCACACTACACACGTTGTGCGTGTTAATTTTAGACATGAGCGGCGTGACGTACTGTTGAATGACGTCTGCAAGTGTCAGAGAAACTTTTCATTGAAATTTTAGTTTACTCCCAGAGAAGAGGAAGTGGCCAAAAGAATTATTTTCTTCATATTTCGTTTCTGTTTGAGATGTTTGTGCCAGTTCAACCACTGGCTCTCGTCTAATAACCCAACAACCAACTAGACTGCGTATACTGTAACGCTTGACTCAATTTTCTTCTCGTTGTAATTACGCTACAAAATCTTAGATTAACTGAAATTTATTTGGCTCGAGAAGAGTGTCCGCCTCTATCCAAACTTGTCTTTCAACTTCACAGAAAGGTTGATTCCTCATATGCAGCGTGGAAACTTCCTTGCTTGTAACCGCATTTACATGCCCATTGTCGTGTAACCGTACTGTTCGTAATCCGTATTTGACAGAAGATTTCAAGATATCTGAAGAGCGATTTACGTCTCATAAACCAGCACACTACCTATGCCGATTGCGACTATAAAATGCTGAATACTTACTTACTTAATTGGCCATAACAACCCGATTAACGGATTTCGGCCTGCCGCAACACATCCTTCCAGGCGCCTCTGCTTCTTGTGCGCCTACGCCAGTTGGTCACACCAATCGATGACAGGGCTTCCTCGATTTGGTCCTTCCAACGGATTCAAGGTCGTCCTCTTCGCATACTTCCGAAGATCACCGCATCAAATACCCGTCTCGCCGGAGCATCCTCCTCCATTCGAACGACATAGCCGAGCCATCGCAGTCTATGTCGATGAGGAGCTCATACAGCTCATTGTTGGATCGGATGCGGAAATCATCGCCAACTCGTACTGGACCGAAGATCTTACGCACTACTTTCTCGAACACTCGCAACGCTGCTGCATCAGTACTTAATAGGGTCCATGCCTCTGCGCAAAATACTGAATTCTTATAGAAAATTTTATTAGCATCCCTGCCGATAGACAGTATCCTTGCCCATGACAGCCTTAGTTGATCTCCTCTCCTTCAACCTACCTACCCATCCTCTTATAAAATCTTAAAATCATTATTCCAAGCGTAACAAATCTAAGAAGCCTTATTTACTTTTATAATTTGACCCACCGTGCAGTGTTGCATTCTCTAGGTGTGTACGTACGTATGTGTATGCAAAAAACATTGAAAAAGTATGGGGGTATTTCGTATTGTATACACGTCCCCAACTTAATATGTTTCATGTCTATGTGTGGCTATGTCTGTGTATGTATTTGTATTTCCGTTGAGAGTTTTATAAGTTCTCCTTATAGTTTCGTGAAAACGCTTTACTTCTTGTTATTGTTGTTGTATTTATTGTTATTGTTTTGTAGTGGCATTTTATATGTAACCATGGCAATAATGCACTACGGGCACGTCTACATCTCTAGTGTCCACTAGTTTAGCGCCATTTGTTTTCAGTTTAAGTTTTTGCTGTTTTGTGCCCAAAAAAAAAACTTTAGACAAATTAGTTTTCTTTAATAACACCAGTTGGCGCTGTTTTGTTGTGGACGCAACACGACACGACAACAATATTTATTCATTTGCCACCACCGTTTCAGCTGAAAATGGTTGCCAGTGTGGCAACACAATGACCACAACAAAATTAAAGCCTGGACAAAAGAACGTTGACATTTATGGTTTACATGCGATTTAGGAATTACCAAAGGAGGTGTAAAACCTAGGCATCGAAATTAGAAGAACTTCTAAAATGATTTTCAAAATTCTCATAGAAAATCTGCTACATTCTGTTAATCTAAGTTTTCCCTTAGCAATCTTGTATTCAGAAAAGTTGAAAACTTGAGCGCCATTTATTACTAGAATCAGATAAATCGCCAACAACATTCATTCGTTTCATTTTCAGGCACTGACAGTCGAAAATTTCAAGCAGTTAGCAGTCATCTGTTAGTGTACCTATCTTTACGATTCAAAGCTTTGTTCAGACCGTGCAAAGCCTTTGAAACATTATCACACACAGAGTATGATGATCAATACCCATTGAAAATTAAATTAATATTTTCATTTTCCATCTCTCTTTGCAATACCCTGTAGCCTTCATAATGTCATAATTGATTAATACCTGTTGAGTTGTAATTTCTTTAATCTCCCTTTGGGCCAAGAACTTGAGACACATGAAACAACAAAAATTGTTTTTATTTTCTTCTTCCTTTTTATTGAATTTTGTGTTGTTTTTGACACAAAATGACTTTTCTCATGACGAATTCAATACAAAAAAAGAGAAAAAAAAGAGAGGAAAACATAATCAAAAAATGTGGATTTTTCTGGCAATAAAATCCGAAAAAGTTAAAGAAAAAGAGGCTTAAAGAGAAGAAAAATATGAAAAGAAATTAAAGTTTTGGGAGAAGAAAACATTTTCTTTTACCATCTTTAAGTGAAATTAAACTCCTACAGTCAACAGTAGCAGGGCAACTTCCTTACGTAACGCGTCTTAGGTGTACTGCTAACAAGTTTGGTGCTGATTGGGTCCCACTCTACCTAAGAAGGGTGGAAAACTAAACTTCTTTTCTCTTGTAGAGCGCAGGTCAGGGAATTTTTTAGATGGATTGAAGCATTTTCATTTTTATTTTCCAAATTATGTGGATTACCCATGTCGGTACTGAAAAACTTTAATCACTACATCATGCCACCATCTCGAAGTCTACTTGAAAAACCATTTTTTCAGTCTACACCGAGTATACAATGAGAACCAGAGCTATAGCAACGCTAGAGGCTCTATTAAATTTAAGAGAAGGACTTACAAGAATAAGCAATTTGGAGGAGCCATACCCATTTAGAAGAGGAACCTAAACCTAATGGATTAGGATAAGGATAGGGCCCGGCACAGGTAAACTATTCGAAGCCCCTGGAGAAATTTCGGGTATCTTCTAAAACGGAAGACTACGCCATCAAAAGTGTGCTCAATTCGTCTTAGGCAGGAAATACAAAGGACGGCACAGAGCAATATTTTCTGAAAGTCAGGCCGCCATCCCCATAAGGGTAATAAAAATAATATGGTGTTAGGAAAATAGGCTCGTAGTCTAGTAGGTAGTGTGTTGGCTTATTAGACGTGAGGCCTCGGTTCAAATCACAGGTCAGACATCTCAAATAAAACGAAATTTGAAAACTATTTCTTTGGCGAGTTGCTCTCAGCAGATTTCTCGCAAAAACTCTGAAAGTAAATAGAAAGTTGCCATGAAAAAGAAAGAAAGTTGCCATGGCTAGTTCGTAATCCTGACTGAAGAGTTGTAATGGCCAAATTATGTATGAATCTGTCGCACGCCAGTTCATGTGAAAATATACGACAATGGGCATGCAAATGATGGTGCAAGCAGGGGAGTTTCCACGCTTCTTATGAATTCCGAATCTTTTTGTAGAGAAGAAGTTTTGAGTGAGGCAGAGACTTTTCTCGAGCCAAATGAATTTCAGTTAGTCTAAGATTTTGTAGCGTAATTACAATAAAAATAAAATGGAGGCAATATACGCAGTTTAATAGATTGTTGACTTATTAAATGAGAGCACGTGGTTCAGATATCTCGAACATAAACCAAAATATGAAAAAAAAGAATTTCTTTGAGGGACTTCCTCTTAACAGTCTTGTGACAAAAACTCTGAGAGTAAAACTAACATTGGCATGAAATGAGACATGAGGCCGCGTTTCTAACACCAGATCAGACATCAAAACGAAAATATGAAAAAAAATATTTCTTCGGCGACTCAGCAGATCTCAGCAGATTTCTGACAAAAACTCTGAAAGTAAATAGAAAGTTGCCATGAAAAGTTGCTCAAAAATCTGCCATCCGGAATTGTCATTAAACTCTGAGTCCCGCCACGCATGTATAAAATTAACACACACAGCATATGTGGTGTGAGAGGATAGGTCGTAATCCTAAATGAAGGGTTGTATTGAGCAATTAAGTAAGTTAGACTGAGCAGAAGTAACTTCAGGACAGTTAATGGTCTTTTCATAGGGTACTATAGACTAAAAGATCAGTGGTCCCCACAAAATTATGTAAATTAATTGAAAATAAGAATGAATCATTAGAACACATTCTTGGCATCTGTAAGTCTTTAATGCATCCCAGAAGGAGACACACGGAGGCATATCAAGTGCTGGGTAGAACAGTATCCTGATGGTTGTCAGGGCAACAGGATTCTAGCCAAAAGCAGCTACTAATTGCAGCCATTACTGCAATCCTTAGGTACTCATGTGAAATACCAACGTTTTTGGTTATCTGACAAAGAATACCTAGTGCAGTTTCATGTCAAATTCTAGTGTTGGATGCTACAAATGGCAATTGACAATTAATATCCAAAAATTATAACGTAACGGAAGTTAGGTTGCTATTCATAATAAATTCATAAAATGTATGTTTAGCACACAATGATTGAATCACGTTTTATTGAAGACAATCAAATGTTTATCAATTGCTCCAGATTCACCAATTTTAATTGTGTTACCTATAGGGCTAATGCCTTAATTATAATTAAAACCATGGCATTTATTTTCGTTTCTATTTTTCTAACCAAAATCTGACCCAAAAAAAATTCATTTTACGGGTAAAGTTTTAACCCAAACTTTACATTCAAGACACTTCTTTTAATATCCTTAAAGGCTATCATTTGAGAACTTAAAAGAAGAAGAAGAAGAAGTTTTTTTTTTTGCTACTCCCCTATCCCTTAGCACTCGGTGGCAATTCAATTGCTTCATCAATCAAGTGGAAATTAATTCGTTCGTGATGATTGTGAAACATTGACCGCATTTTCAACAACAAATTTTCGATGAAAATGACTCAAAACAGCCGTCAGACATGCGTTCGTCGTCGTTATTTAAGCAAAAAAAAACCACAAAATAAAAACAAGAAGAACAAGAACAAGTGAAATTAGGCAAAAAAAAAAAAAAAAAAAAAGAAGGGGAAAGAAAAAGAAAAAACGCTTCGAAATACAAGCAAAAATAAAGTTTAACTTTGAAATGAAATTTTTTCCACTTGTTTAGCTGGAATACATGAAATGAATGAACGAATGAATGAATGAATGAATGAAAATCGTAAGAAGTTTTTAGTTTTGCTGCCCCCCTCTTCCCCCTGTATTCTCTCTTCAACTAATTGGGTTAAACTTTTTACCAGAAAAAAAGTTAAAGAGAAAGAGAGAGAAACACTTTTTCGAGTTCGAGTTTGAGTTTTTGTTTTTCGGATATTCTGTTGCCTTTGTGGTAGGGCTGGTGCTACAATACTTTGACGATTTTTTTTTTGCCAATTTAAATAATGTATTCTTTGGTAATCGTTTTTGGCTGGCAGCAATTACAATTCTACACGTTCTCTTACCAATACACATACACATACACGCACACAGGCTTACTAATTATTATAGAATTTAGATTGAGAAACATACACTTAAACCCCAAGGAAATGGGTCTGATTTCTAATACCAACAATACTAATGAATGAATGAATGAATGAACAAAATGAAATTGATGTACAAGTACACAAAACAACAGAAGATAGAGAAGACAACGAGCGCCCTAAATTCAAATCTCTATCGATTGTTGAAGGCCAAAACTAAGGCTGATGATGATGATGGGCATACTGATGATGACGCTGATAAAATTCTGTGTGTTCAAATCTCTTAAAATATTTGAAGATTTCTATGCCAAAATAAAACGAATTGTGTTACTGAAAACAACTCAACTCAGCTCAGCTCAACTCAGCTCATTTCATTTTATTTCAATTGAACAGAATGGCTCCTGGTATGTTTCACAGTAACGTATAGAGAACATATGAAATATACGGTTGAACGACTGGCATAAAAGGATTCGTTATATTCATACCTAAGGCAGGTAAATAATTACTGAAATACAAATACCCGTCCTTAAGTAAATACAAATACAAATACGAGTACAAATGCGAATTGAAAAGAGCACACACACATACGCACTTCATATTGGATGCTTGCATTGCCTGCCTCTATTCTGGCTTAAAAGTCTTGGCACAGTGTTATGCGAAAGGAAAAAATTTCGTAACTTTGAAATAAGATTGGCCATCAAATGAAAATTTAGAACAGAATTATTAACACGAAGATTTTACATTAAAAATTGTAAATCATCGTAATGCACTATCGCACCACGTACTCTGCTTGAATACCCGTGCTGAAAATCATTTTGTAACACCAGTCCAGTTTAAAATTACTTGGAGAAAGTCAAAATGTGTAAGGACATTGGATAGAAACGATAGTCTTTGAAGTCTTAAGGAAGATTTCTGTTGAAATAAAAATGGATTGCAAGAATGCTCACCGAATATCATCCAAAGACCAAATAGTTGGTGATACAAATGGACTGTAGTGCTGATTTCTCAAGAAACCTGATAAGTATTGTATGTAGGAGTAGGTTCATAGGGGATGTTTAGGGGAAGCTGTCAGTGCAAGAAAATGTACGACATATGATCTATTGTGATACCACAGTCATTCTTTTCCATAGTCATGAAACCATCCAGAGTTTGTGATGAAACCACTTAGGCTCCTCATATCCATGCTCAACAGTTCATTGAGTTCAACTCTGGCATCGGGCAAAGCATGTACCTATTTGGTAAAGAATAATTTCCTCTTCTTCTTCGTCTGTACCGCTCAAACAAAAGTCATTTCCCATATTTCTAATGCCAATGCATCTACCATAAACAAAACGATATATGTCTTCTGGCAAAGACTCTGTGTTTAAACTAAAATTGCCATGAAAAGTTTCACAAAAATCTCTCGCTTGGAGACGTCTTTAAACTGTTGATCCTATCACTCATGGATTACAATAACACACACAACTGGGTGGTGTGAGAAACTAGGTTTTAAGCTTAACTAAAATGTTGTAATCAATAACGCAATGCTCAGCAGTAATTCCAAATACCAATATCTTTTGAAATTTTAGCAGGCTTTCCGTGTGACCTTCATACAATCTTGGCCATATTTGTCAACTGTAAACCCTAATATCTTCAAGAGTTTTCTCAATGTAGAGAACTTACCTGAGTGTTGTATGGTAGTAACACGTGTGACCAATTCATCTGTTTTTTATCCGGAATACCGTTTTATGAGTCGGCCCCTTTGGAAGAATTTCTAGAAATATTTTCATCAATAATTCTTACCACACCCAGTATTACTGACACTTACGGCTCGCAGGCGTTGCAGTTAACCTTATTGAGTGAGCTTAGGTTAGGTCAGATTAGAGGACGTGTACTTGTCATTTAAAACAAGTACAGTACCCGGAGGTCGAATTGACCCATTGTACAACGTCCTAGTTTCTCACACTATTTATGTTGTTTGAGTTAATTTTATACATGAGTGGTGAGACCTACAGTTTAAAGTCGACTCCGAACGACAGATTTTTTTGAGAAAGTTTTCCATGGCAATTTTATTTACTCTCAGAGTTTTTGCCAGAAATCTGATGAGAGGAAGTCGTCGAAGAAATATTTTTTGTATTTTGTCTTTGATGTCTGGCCTGGGGCTCGAACCCTGGCTTTACGTCTAATAAGCCAACACACTACCTACTAGACTACGGCGCCTTCTGCAAGAATACTATCTCCGCATTGGGAGCAGAGGGCTTTTGGCCTATTGGATATCACCTGCTGTAGGTGTGCTACTGCTAGTGAAGCAGAACAGAATTTTATCAAAAATGCAAGCTTTGGAAAATGCAGATTTGTTGGAAAGATTATGATCCAATCTTTAGTGTGAATTTATACTACAAATTTAAATGGCAAATAGCCTTAGATTTTTAAGAAGAGGGTACTTGGCTTAGTAGTTAACTATTAAAGCCCACTGTATTGTTAATTAAAAAGTAAAATCATAAGCAATTATTTTAAAATGAAAATACAAATGGGATTTAAATGAATTCATTTAAAAGTAAAGCTAATAAAACAAATACACATGCATACATACAAGCACATACAAGCACATTGTCCAACATCCATTAAACTCTACATACTACATGTGTGTGCATGCCTACACGTACACTCTCATTTTATAACTTCAACGGAAGTTATGAAATCATAAAATTAAAATACTCGAGCGAGTATGTATAGGAGAGTTAAGGCAAGAGTGTGAGTGCGAGAGTATTTGTTTAATTGTATTATAATTTAGTATTTCCTTATAAAATAAAAAACAACAACAAATTAAAACGAATTAAAAACTACTTTTTCTAATGGTTGCTGGTTGCAGGTGATTTTTTTCTCTTTGGTACACTGTTGTGATTGTGGTTGCCTGTTGTTAGTGTCCAATTTAATATTTTGTGTTTGTTGTTGTTTTAATTTCTAAAAATTTTACCACTGCTTATCACACAAATAAACATGAAAAAATTAAAAACTTTTTTTAAATTTCTATTTGAATTAAAACCAAAACAAACAAACACAAAAAACTTAAAAATTCTGCTGCCAAATCCTTGACCCATTCATTAGCTTCAGGGTGTTTAAAGTGTTAAAAATAAAATGAAAAGAAAACAGAAATAAAATGAAATGAAAACTTGAAAAATAAATTTTTAATAAATAATAATAAAAGCAACAATAACAACATCGTTTTAGTTAACTTTTGAACTGAGCTGAACTCAAGTTTTGTTGCTTAACTTTTCTGCATTACTTTGCCAGCCAGTCAGTTACAAGCTAGCAACACCATTATTTTCCTATATGAGAGGAGTGTGCATGAAAAAATTTTGTGAATACATTTTTCTTTCTAAAAACACAATTTTATTGTAAAACTATTTAAATGTTGATTTAAATTAAAGAAAATATTGTTTAAGAAGTTGTCATAGTCTAGTAGGTAGTATGTTGGCTTCTTAGATGTGAACAAACGAAAGTAGAAAAAAGTACTTCTTCGGCTTCTTATTTTCCAGCAGATTTCTTTTCAAAAACTCTGTTAGTAAAATAAAAACAGCCATGAAAACTTTCTCAAAAATGTGTTGTTCAGAGGCGACTTTAAACTGTAGGTTCCGCCACTCATGGATAAAAATTAACACACACAACAAGAGTGGTGTGAGAAGCTAGAATCTAATCCTGACTAAAGGGTTGTAATGACCAATTATGTATGTATGTATGTCTGTATGTATGTATGAATGTATATATGTATGAATAAGTGCCACAGACCCAGAATTATATCCGACATTTTTCCGCCGCACTCCTTACGTATGCATGTATAAAATATATATAAGAAAAAAACCTTTCTCTCTGTGCTCACTCAAAACTTAAAGAGCAAATCCTATGAATGAAAATATTTTTAAACAAAACAAAAAAACAATTTTTTTAAATTCAGAATATTACGCTGAAGATGTTGGTGCTATTTTCTGTTATTTGTATATGTTGTTGCTCGTATGTCGGAGAGGTTTTTCAGTTTAACTTTCAATTAGCCATACAAAATACATACTTAAATAGCTTCTTACACACTCCTGCAGTTAGTTTAGGAAATGCTAACACCACACCACTAATACCCTTACAACGACCACGACTAGGACCACTGCTTTTAATGGCGGCTACAACATAAAACCATTTTAATATAACATTGCAGTTGTTGTTGTTGTTCTTGTAGTTGTTGCAGTTAGCAGTAGAGTAAGAAACTAAGAGTGGAAGTACAATTAAGACCAGGCAGGAGAACAACATCGTCTAGAAAAGACTTTTTTATTCACTTAATATTACTTAAAATTTCTCAAGGCCAGGCAACCGAAAATTTGAATTTTTATACACTGTAAAGCGAATAAAAGAAGAAGATTCATAAAGATATGGGACAGTGAGTGTCTTTCTTTCTTTGATACATACAGTAATCCTTTGATTTACGTCGTCTCGATAAACGTTGTTTCGATTTACGTCGTCAAATTGTTTGTTCCCTCCAACTTCAATTTGCGTCGTCATTCGATTCACGTCGGCTGTTTTTTAGAACCACCTGCGACGTAAATCGAGGGATTACTGTAATTGATCATTGCAACCATTTAGTCAGAACTGCAACCTTGTTTCTCACACCACCCATATTGTGTCAAATTTATCCATCATTTGCGGGATCTACAGTTTAAAGTCATCTCCAAACGACAGATTTTTGAGAAACTTTTTCATGGCAATTTTAATGTACTATCAGGGTTTTTTTTGCAGAGAAATGATCTTTTCATATTTTCTCTTATTCGAGTTGTTTGAGATGGATCTTAAACCACGGTCTCACGTCTAATTAGCCGATACACTACCTACTCAACTACGGCAACTACTACCAGTATTCTCAGCTCAAAAACACTGCATTACGCAATATTCCACAAAAGTCCCGAGAATAAATCTGAAAAGCTTTTGTCGTGCCATTATTAGGAAGACAGGAAAAATATTCTTGACTCGTCGGAAGAGCCACTCATGGACATTTCACAATAATATTGGCACAATATTTTACGATAATACGTATACGTACATCTGTTTTTGTGACCATATTCGCTACAAGCCCATTAAGCTATTAAAGAAAATGTTTTCGAATGCCACCCAATTGTTGCCATTGTCTTCTGTCCAAAAATATGATCAACTTCTGTTGCCCTCTATGTCTTCAGATTGTATTCAATGCCCATGTGAAAGTAGGAGTCTACACGTAGAAATTCACGTGAAATATTTACGAAAATCATCGTAGCTGTTGACTACTTACTTAATTTTTTTTTTTTAGTCATTACAACCCTTCAGTCAGGGTTACGACCTAGTTTCTCACGCCTGTTGACTACGTTCGTTGTAAATAAAAATTCGTTTTAACTGGTTTTCGTTAAACTTAGGCCCGTCTGTATATTTTTGAATGATTGCAGTCATTTGATAACATTTTGTGAACCCTAAAAATGGATTATGTTTTCCCAATTTCTATCTTCTTTTCCAACTCTTTAAACTTCTCTTTCAACAACAATTTCTCTTGCAAGAGCAAAAGAGCAGAAAAAAAACAAAAATTTGGTCCCAAAGGCATTTTATTTGCAACACTTCATAAATTTCTTGACTTAAGTCAGTTAAATTTGAGAAATAAACAAAGCAACATACATATATACACATAACCTTATTCATATATGTACATATGTACGGTCTATGCAGGTATGCAAGTGTGTAACAGAAATAAAATTTTGCTGTTGTTTTTGGAGTGGCGATAAACTTGCAACACTTTTTTGTTCTTTCCTTTTTTGTAAATTTATTTTCATTTAAAAAAGTTTTTTTCGTTTCTTTTTTTATGAAAACTTTACAACTTTAAATTCACTTTTTTGTTGCAGTTGCATAAACACTGTTCAACAACTGATATGAAACATTAAAACTGACACTGAAATCTTGCAACAAAAACAATAACTTTGTTTTAATATAAGCTACACACATACACACACACAGTTACACCTGCACACAAATACAATTTAAGTAAAATGCAAGAGACATACAATAGTGGTTGCAAAAAAGTAAAAAAAAAATAAAAAACAGGGAAAAACGTAAGTCATTTGAATTTCCCGAAAATTTAAAAAAAAAAATTCAAGAGTAACAGCAACAACAACACCAAAACATACATCACATAAGCATTAGTAAGGCACATTGAATTCATATCCTCCCTCTGTCTCTCACTCTCTCTCTCTCTCTCTCTCTCTCTCTCTTAGCGTATATTTTACAAAACCCCGCATTTATTCTGAGAAAGCTTTGTACGAGCGCCCACATGTGTTCGTGAGAGTGTATGCAATTGTGGTTGACTGCCTTGACTGACCGATTTGACTAGCTGGCTGGCTGGCTGGCTGGCTGACAGTTAAACAGTTAGTGTAAGTAAATGTTAATGTAATACCCTTAACCCATTACATGCACACAACACAACAGCCACATGCTCAACACAACACATCACGCACACTCTCCTCCTCATCAGTTCGTTTGAGGCATGAAGCCAGTTTCATTTCATTCCTTTTACCACAAAACTGTAACTGTTCGTACCCCAAGCAATGTATGAAACGTTAAAAAAAAGTTTAAAGAATACATACAACAAATACAACACAGAATAGCAAAAAATTTTGCCTAAAAACCTGCAGTAAAAAGTGATTTTGAAAGAAAGAACGAAAAAAAGGCAACGAGGAGGGCATTGTATTCCTTAACATATTTTCACTTTTATTGCCACGACATGTATGTAAATATGTATATGTAATTGCACTATGGGCCTAGAGTTCGAATATACAATGAATTGAAGATATCATTTTGCCTTAAGCTTATACGTTTTGAATTTCAACTACGTTTTCTTTTTAATCTTCAGTAACATAGTTTTACAGGGAGACTTTGCAAAAATAAATACAACATCGAGGACAGACAAGAAACGGCCTAGACTGCGTGCAAGAAAAATCTACTCCAAATGAGCATACAAACATACATTCATAATTGGTCATTACAACCCTTTAGTTACTGGTTAGCTTCTCACACCACTTATATTGTGTGTGTTAATTTTATACATGAGTTGTGGGACCCGCAGTTCAAAGTCGACCCCGAACGACAGATTTTTGAAAAACTTTTCATTGCAATTTTTTATTTATTCTCAGAGTTTTTGCCAGAAATTTGCTGAATGGAAAAATATTTTTTTTTATATTTTTGCTTTGTTCGAGATGTCCGGGATAGAGTTTGAACCGTGACCTCACGTCAAATAAGCTAACACACTAGCAACTAGACTACGGCGACTCCAAATGAGCATATACAAGGTTGTTATTGAATTCGTTATTCTACATCGTCGACTATTTACTTCTGCTTCGGCTGTGGAGGTCAAGATTATTCTTCTTCAAATATGTACATGCAAGCTTTATATCGTGGAATAGACAGCATCTGGGCATTTGCCATGTAATCGAACTCACTGCCCTGTTGGGAGTAACTGCTTTATATTGAACTCCGTATACTTCCACGCTTAGAAGGAAAGATATACTCATAATAACCACAGTGGCCTAAGTGTGTCTATTCCTTCTTGGAGCAGCCAGTTCTAAGCACCAAAAGTAAGACCTTACTGTCTTCGTTTGAGATTAAAGCTTTGTCTAGCATCGATTTTGAACCAACTTGGTTGGATTTTGTTTTAAATTGCTGCGAATTTGCTTGAATGTAAACGTCCTTTTCTCATTAATGTACAGTAGGCCACACTAACTGTATTTCTAGAGAAGTCTTTAGATGCATGCAATGATATGCATGGAGATATGGAGATCAAATCTTATCGAAAAGCCGAAACAATATTCGTTGCGGGTTCATCTGTTAAATCCGATATGAGACTATCGTATCGTAGGAATCCTCGGCAATAAGCACATCAAACGAACTTACGAGAAAAGAAGCTAACACACCATTGATGGGTCTAGAAACCTTCCGTGGATTGGGAGCAGATGGTTGGAAAGGTTTGCTAAAGTAAAGGGAAGATAAAGAGAGGCAATGACTCTTCTCAGTCAAATGAGTTTGTAGGAATTAAAACTTTTGTTGGCAAGTTACTGTAAGAGGAGATATGAGGTAGTAGTTAGTGTGTTGACTTATTAGACGTGAGGCCATGGTTCAAATGCCAGCTCAAATATCTCCAGCAAAACGAAATATGAAAAAGTATTTTCTGTGGTGACTTACTCTCAGCAGTCTTCTGGCAAACACTCTGCCATGAAAAGTTTCTTACAATCCTGTCGTTGGGAGTCGACTTTAAACTGTAGATCCCATTACTCATATATAAAATGAACACACACAACCTAAGTGGTATGAGAAGCTGGGTTGTAACCCTGACTGAACGGTTGTAATGCCCTATTATGTATGTCATATATGTATGAAGATATGAGTCATGCATCCCATTATCCAGAAATAACATGAGATTGTAACCGGCCTTTTGACATGGCACTGTATAATCACAGTACACTTATAAAGAATAAGGGTTGTCTCAAGTCCAACTTGCACATTCTGTGACAATGAGAATGAATCATCGGTTCCCATTGCTGGAACCTGTATGGCATTAATGCATCTTGATTTTTTATCATACACATCCACAGTGCATTCGTATATATAGGCTCAACATATTTTCAGAGTCCTATAAAAGTTGAAAATACACACACACCACAAGGACATAACCAATCTTTAATCCCTGATCCAACATTTGATCACAGTAAACATATCAACAAAACACATGCTCACACACACTCGCACTCCTGCAAACAAAAAACAACTCTGAGGCACAGGGGATAGAAAACAAAAAATTTGTGTCTTTGATGAAGTGCTCTTTCACAATGTCCATAAATAATGGTTCTTTGCATGTGTGTGTGTATATATAGTATGTGTGTGTATGCATATATGCTCTATGGGAGTACATGTGTTTTTTGGTCATCTTCTGTATGTGTTTGTATGTTTTGTTTGGAGTGTAATTTTCGCATGTCCATCATGACAGGCGAAAACTTCTCATGTGTTGATATTTTTTACTTGATGCAGGAAATAATTTTGCTCTTAAAATAACAACAACAACAACAACAAAAATCACATGAAGAAGGCACAGAAATAAATAAAAAACAAAGTGAATAAACACTATCTAACTCGTCATTTTACTCTTTGAAGCCCTCACATAGAGCAGCATATAAGCGCTGGATAAAGTTCGTAAAGCAGAAAAGCCAACAAAAACCTACACCCACACAGGCTATCATCATCAAGTGCCACAGAAATATACAGACGCGCTCAAAGAAATTTTCAAGCAAAAATTAAAGAGAAATATGGTGGCGTTGGTTTGTTCTCCCAGGAGTTTCAAAAAAAAAATTAACGAAACCCACACACATGTTCACCAAGAAATGACGCTACAGTGAGAGAGAGAAAGAAAAAAAATGCTTCAAATTTGTTTAGATTTCTGAGTGACACATATGCTGTTTAAGAAACGTGACCACAACACGAACACATGCACACAATGCACCCACATACAACCATGTATAGAAAACCATCAAGAGAGATGGAAAAGCAACTCAAAAAAAAAATTAAGAGAGCCACAGCAAAGTTAAACCTTTTGATAACCATGAAGCAAAACTACAAACGTACACACACACACACTGCCATAAAATAACACAACAGAAAGCCAGTTTTAAATACAAACAAACATTAAAAATGAGAGAGAAAGAGAGAAAAAGAAAATAAACAGGATCATACAGTAAAAACAACGCAAAAAAAGAGAGAGAGAGAGAGAGAGAGAGAGAGAAAGAAAAACATCACTGCTGTTGACAAAATACAAACAAACCTGACATTAAAGAGATTATTTGTGTATGCACAAGCACAGGGCATGTGTATGTGTATGTAAAAAAATTTTTGAAGAATAAATTTTTAATTAAAACATACGGGTGAGTTGCTATCGAACATGCCCACACGTTTAGGGGATTTCATTACGGAATATTCAAACATCAATGAATCCCAAAGGAAAACTTTTCTTTCTTTATTTGTCTCTTCGTTTGTCTCTCCACTTTTCGTTATTTTATTTCATAGGAAGATTAGAAAAACGTAATACAACGAGGGTAGCTAGACCAGTGATTTTAGCCGCAATGTGAGGCTCTATCCACTAACAATGTGGAGGCAGTCGTGTTGGCATTGGTCGGCTAGGGTATACAGTCTTCGCACTACTGATGGCGCAGAACAAACTTGAAGGGACTCTTTGTCATTTCAATCAAAGAAGACTGGAGGTTTCAGATCCAAGGACTTGCAAATAAATCCGAGGGAAACCACAATAGTATGAGCAGAAAAAAGCTTTCGAATTGGATGTCCTGTCACAGAAAATGGAGATGAAATTTATGTGAATAATACTACACAGGCTTTTGATGTGGAAAACTCATGTAGTTTGGTGATTAAGAATGTCCAAGCATATCACATTGATCCGAAGAAAGTTTTCAGGAAAGTTGTGGAGATGTAAAGCCAGAATTATGTACATTTGATGTAAAGGGTATTTTTTATAGAGGTATAGAACTTTAAGTTGCAATAAAACAACGATGGATTATTCGATTGACATGAATTTTATTTATCCGAAAGATAATCTTGTGGCATTACATTTTAAATATGATTTCTGGCATATGACGTCCAATTTTTGATGACTTTTTCCAACATTTGTGGCCGTATATCGGCAATAATACGGCGAATGTTGTCTTCCAAATGGTCAAGCGTTTGTGGCTTTACCGCATAGACCAATGACTTTACATAGCCCCACAGAAAGTAGTCTAGCGGTGTTAAATCACAAGATCTTGGAGGCCAATTCACAGGTCCAAAACGTGAAATTAGGCGGTCACCAAACGTGTCTTTCAATAAATCTATTGTGGCACGAGCTGTGCAACATGTTGCGCCGTCTTGTTGAAACCACATCTCCTGCACATCATGGTTATTCAATTCAGGAATGAAAAAGTTAGTAATCATGGCTCCATACCGATCACCATTGACTGTAACGTTCTGGCCACCATCGTTTTTGAAAAAGTACGGAGCAATGATTCCACCAGCCCATAAAGCGCACCAAACAGTCAGTTTTTCTGGATGTAACGGTGTTTCCACATACACTTGAGGATTACCTTCACTCCAAATGCGGCAGTTTTGTTTGTTGACGTAGCCATTCAACCAGAAGTGCGCTTCATCGCTAAACAAAATTCGCTTATGAAAATCGGGAACAACGGTAATCTCGTTTTGGGCCCATTCGACGAATCTACGCCTTACTTGATGATCGTTTGGCTTCAATTCTTGCACGAGTTGGATTTTGTAAGCACGCAAACCAAGATCCTTCGGCAAAATATTCCATAAAGTGGATGGACACAGATCCAATTCCTGTGCTCGATGGCGGATGGACTCATTCGGGTCTTCCTCAATGCTACGCTCTACAGCAGCAATAGCTTCTTCTGTACGCACCGTACAGCGTCTCTAGGGATGCGAGTTATCAATAAGAGTAAACGTGGTGCGAAAACTTTACATGGTTAATCGAATTAACTGCTCTGATGGACGATTTTGTCGACGATAAAATGGACGTAGTGCGCGATACGTTTTCCGCACAGAACCATTATTTTCGAAATAAAATTGCACTATTTGCAAGCGTTGTTCAGGCGTGAGTCTATTCATGATAAATAAACTGAGAATAAATCACTTGACAGCTGTTAAATCGGTCGCCATCTTGAAAAGTAATGCCAACTTAAAGTTCTATACCGCTATTAAAAAAACCCTTTATATCGGCAGAGTGTTGATATAATTGGGACAAAAATAGCTGGTCTTTTAATAACTCTGAAGGCTCTGTTGAATTTAAGCTATTTGTCATTAAGCTAACGGAATACTAGTTAACATGACGTCCAGCGGAGGGCATCACGATCTTCCAAATCAATTGACTAACAGCTCATTTGGATAGAGCCAGTAAACTCCACGATTTTTTCTTAATATTTTGCAATCAATGAAGCTTATTAGCAGCTACATACTCGTCTAAGAGAGGTTATACGGATGGGCCAAAGATTGGGCTGTTCGGACACGAAAGATTTAAGCAATTTAATTTTGTCAAGAAGTACTGAGAATTAAAACTTGTATCGTATAAGGTTCAATCGAAGATAGTAAAGGATTGTTTGGGTAAGCTGAATCTACTAGGCTGGGTAAATAAAAAAAAAAACTCCAGGCAAATGGCTTTGGAATAATGCTAGCTTCCCACCGCCGATAGCGCTAGAACCTCTCTGTTAAGTTGGGGAGGAAAGTGCCCTTCAACATAAAGTACCTGAATAGTTATCAAGTACTATGCAAACGGTAGGTCTCATTATTGAGATACATGATAGGGCGATCCTATAAGTATTGAAGGCAGTACCTTATCTTTTACAATGCATTGGGTTTTATTTTGATCTCGAATGATCTTTCTCGCCCATTTGCCAATGCAACACGCAGTAATCCACAACTGTCACCGTTCCAATCCCACTTAAATGTTCCTTAATAGAAGGAGGCCTTGTTCAAACTGTAACATCATGCTCTTTGAAGCCAGTCATCCAAATTTAAAATTTCTTTTACCCTGAATCCAATCAGCACTCAATTAATACACGCTATATGGTCCTAGTCTCTGTCATACAGAAGATAAAAAAGTGTGTTATAGATCCAGGCTCCTGCAGACAAGGCCAGTACTCCGTCTCGTTTAGAAGACGTAACCCGTTAAGATGAGGCTTAGGGTTCTAGCATACTGTAGCATTACTTACCTGAACTTAATTGGTCACTATAACCCTTGGGTTAGGATTACGCACTATCTTTCGACACCACCAATATTGTATGCAACGAGACCTACAGTTTAAAGCCAACTCCGAACGACAGATTTTTTTTTGAAAAACTTTTCATTGCAAATTTATTTTACTCATAGATTTTTTGCTGGAAGACAGCTAATGGGAAATCGTTTAAGGAATCTAATTTTTTATTATACTTTGATCTTGTTCGAGACAGGCTCGCATCGAATAAGTTAACAGACTGTACCGTAGATAAGATTGGAAAACCTGCTGTAATACTAACGTCGGCTTTCCAAAATTTTTCGAATCTCTGTTCACAGGACAATTTAGTTGGTCTAGCACAGCTCACGAGAAAGAGAGTTCCCAACTGTATGACTTTCTGCTCCGTCTACCAAATGTATCAATGTACAGAGAGCAATAATTTTTCCTTCACCATATGGACAGTTGAAGGCAGAAAAGTTTGTAAATTATTGGTCTTAAAAGGTAGTTTCTAATATTATTACCCTTGTCCTGCATACTAACTACTGTTCATTAAAAACTTTTTAAAATTGTGTATTGGATGTGTGAGATTTAACGAAAGCTGAGATACGCGCTCTTGTTATTGAGTATGTATGTATGTTTTTAAGGCATAAGAACTTTCTTAAATTTCTTATGACAACTCTCGCATAACAATCTAACAAACAATCAGTTTATCCTTGTAATTAAACATTAATTTGTTTGCGTTTTTGATAAATGCTTTAAGACAACTAAGAAACATTCACACAGAAAGGAAAAGGGATAAAGCACACGTGTTAATAACACAACAAACATACATATACACAAGCAATAACAAGAATTTAAAAATTTAATAACCCCCTTGGAAAAAAAAGAAAACGAAAATAAAAACAAACAAAAAAGACGAATTTAATCTGCAAGATATTAAAAGGAACACTTGCAAAAATTGTTTCAGCTTTCTTGCATTCCATCAAGTACAGCTGAATAGCAAAAAAATAGGAAAAGAACAGTTAGAAGTAGACAAAGTAACAGGAAGTTGCAAGAAAGTTAAAAAATCAAAACACACCTAAAAGTATGCACAGTTTTTTTTATGCAAAAGCCTTTCTCTGAACAACAACCAACAAGAATAGACACATACACATACGCTTGTACCCACACATACATACAAATGTACGCATACAAAGTCCAAGAAGACATGTTGATATTTACTGTTAAATAACCTGTTTCTAGTTTTTATGCAAACATATTGCCTGCCATATATCCCACTAACACACTTACATTCAAGTGTACTCACTTGCTTATACATCTACACGTACACGTAAACATTTGAAAGTGTGTGTAAAAAAGAAACAAAAAGCGAGTGTTGAGTTGTTTTCATTTTTTTTCTGTCCCAGTGTTAAGGTATTTGAAGAAAAACTGTTTCAAAATTTTACATTTTTTTGCAATATGTTTAGTTGCCTTTCATTTTGTTGTTTCCTTTTTTGTTGCTGTAGTTGTAGCTGTAGCTGTTATTGCTGTCAAAGTGCCAGTCTACAGCTTAGAAGTAAGAGTGGTAACCAGAGTTGGAACTGTAAATGATTTTTGTTTTTCCTCAATTAGTTTAGTTGCTCTTTCTTTCTGGTACTTGACAATAATTTTTTGAACGTGTTTTTTTATATTTTAAAATCTTTTTTTTTTATCAAAGACTAACTTTATTTACAACATGTAGGTGTGAGGGCTAAACCATGATAAAACGACTTGATGTGTGAACGATGGCTGCGGATTTAAACAAAATTATTTTGGTGAATAGTGGCAACACGAGTGTACCATAAAAGCTTCACAAACACCATTATATTATTCAATATTGCAAAATCTCCTTCTAGCCGATTTAAACGCCGACTTCGATTTTGTTCCATCTGAGCCTGTTTCTTCATACGACTATTGTCAATAAGTAAACACAACAACTGGATTATTTGCTCGACTCTGTTCTGAAAAATTAAATGCCGGAGATGTATCTCTGTTAGTTCGGTGGGTTACTGAAATAAGGTATGAAATTTCGTAAATGCTGACACCGAAGACACCTTTTTGCATTGTTGCACGAACTATCCATGCAGATCTGTATTGAGTCCTTAACGAAATGCGTCAAACAATTTTCCTATTCAACCTTAACTGGAACGTTCCTTCGAAAAGACATATTGTGGTAGATCGTAATCAATATTCCCGAAGGTTCCCAGTTGTGCAGTTGTGGTGAAGTCGTCGTAGTCTAGTAGGTAGTATGTTGGCTTATTAGACGTAATTAGACCACGGTTCAAATCCTAGGTCAGACATCAAAACGAAAATATAAAAAACATTTCTTCGGTGACTTCGTCTCAGCAGATTTCTGGCAAAAACTCTGAGAACAAATAAAGTTGCCATGATAGGTTTCGACTTTAAATTGTAGATCCCGCCACTCATGTATAAAAAATTAACACACACAACATAAGTGGTGTGAGAAGCTAGGTCGTAATCCTGACTGAAGGGTTATAATGACCAATTATGTATGTATGTATTTATGTATGTATGTATGTATGCAGTTGTAGAATGCAATACAATAATAGTGAAGATACTCCAGTCTCGGAGATTTAAACGGTTGAACCCAGAAATTTTCTTCAAAAAAATGGTTGCTAAGATGATCTTCTCCATGGATCGCACCCCTTGTTGAAATTGTATGCCAGCGAGAAGATAGAAAGCTTCGGTTTCGAGCGGATTCATTAGACATCTGTGTTTTGCAGAAGATTTGTCACAAAAGATATAGTCGCCAGTATGTCAAAATTCATCTTAATCTAGATGTCTGTTGGCAGCTTCAATACGCCTTTAATACTTCCTCTTGGCTAGCCACAGTATTCTTTCGTAAGTATTCAGAGAAACTTCGTAATGAAACTTCATATATTTCCTTAAACAGAAATTCAACTTTTTAGTAGCATTCCTTAAGGATATCTTGAGGTTTTTGTCATTGGAATATGTCCACTAATAACGCTCCCAAAAGAGCGTGTTTTATTTATAATCAGTTAATTGTGTTGATCATTATTGAGCAAATTCATATAAATTAGCCTCGGATTACACAATTTGCCAGTCGTGTTAGTGTATTTGTAAAGTTTACGATGCAATATCAATGCTAATGAACTTGTTAGATCAGCTACACTGTTATCGAATACCAATCCTCAGATAAACTTAGACATATGTACCCCTTCCCTCTGTTAAGATGCCTACTGTGTAGCTGATAGATACTGGGCTGAGGTAGAATCTTCCTCTGTTGCCATTGGTGGGTTGGTATACGGAAATTGCATTTGCTTACCCTCAAATGACTACTAAAGAGGTTGTAGATCGAATAAGAGAGGAAAACAAGAGTATCCTCTACTTTAATTACCAATGTGAAATGGAGATGTCATGAGTTAACATCAGGTCAACTGCTCAGATCTATAACCCTTTTGGCATGAGATTTTTTTGCTTTTGATGAGAATTCCTGATTCAAAATTTTGAGACCGATTAACCAGCACTTGCCAGTTAGTTTTGAGGGCACCTACCTCAAATATTATCGCAACGGATGGCTATATGTGCTGTAGTAAGCTCCATTCTATTCTATCCCCTTCACATCTGATCAGAAATCTTTCAAAAATTTTCAAATTTGATCTCAGAACACTTCCAAGATTTAAAAATTGCCATCCCTGATCATAAACTCAATTTCAATTTTAGCTGTGATATAAACTGATGTGTTTTTTTGTAAACATAGGAATGAAGACGAACAAAAGAAAGAAAAAAATGTATGTGTGTGTGTGTGTGTTGGTGGAAGTGTTATGCGTGCTGCTTATGAATTCCTTCTTTTTTCTCTCCTTTTTCTGTGTTTGTGTATTTATTTGTATTGTGTGCTATTTAAATATAGTTTAAACTGGTTGTATGTATATGTGTGTGTGTGTGAGAAAGTGTGTTGTTTTTTTATGTAAAATTCGTGCAATTGAACATGAATTTTTTATATTTCACTTCCTATCCTATCGTTCTCTCTCGCTCTCTCGTTACAAAGCATGTCAAGACAGATGCATTTTAGCTGAAGTATTTTGTTCTGTTTTTTAATAATATTTCTAATATTTCAAGTTTTTATTGTTGTTGTTATTATAATTGATGCTCCTTTTAACACCTTGTATACTAAGGTGAACAACAAATAGGAGTTTGTTTATTATAAGAGAAAAAAAATATTTCGTAAGAAAAAAATTCCCAAGTTATTCACGTATGTGAATATCGGTATAACGGTTTTAAAACCGCCGATTTGGCAACGCTATCAGCTATTAATATGCCATTTGCGAATATTGGCCGTTTACCACTTTGAAATTGACGTCAAAAATTATGTTTCCAACGTGGCCACTTTTCAATCTTGAAAATACAGAAGTTTTTATGGAAAAATATTGTTGAATACAAAACTGGCTCGAGTACACTAAGTGGTCATAAAGCTAACTGATCAGTCCTGATTGATCGTCTGTTTCGTATTAACACATGACTACCTTAGGATTGCAACCTAGGCTGAAAGTCTTATAATTTTAGCCGCCGTTTTGATGTCTGTTATACAATCGAAAGAGAGCGATCCAGGCAATAGAGCCTTGTGACACCTGTCAGAGATCAAAGAAAATCTGTGACAAGATCTATCCAAACTCCAGATTTTTATAGGATTTTCTTCGCACAGTCCATCAACAGTTTATTAAGGTATTGCACCTTAAGAGAAGGGTTTCTAAAAGCCAAATCATAGCTTTTGCAAAATGATAATGCACCTGATTACGCGTATCAAAGACCGTATTTACCAGAAATAAGTTATTGTGATATTTTCTTGTTTTTAAAACTGAATAACTTAATGAAAAATCCTATCTTTTTATGGAATAAAGAGCTAAAAATTAGCTGCATCGCTCAATGAGCTCGGAGGTATGAAGTTTAGATATGAAAAAACGCTGATCGATTGGTTCTGTAATAAGAACACATAACTCCACATAAATTACAAGTAAAAGACCTTTAACCTGATCTAATAAAAGAGTTCTGTGACAGTAAATTGAATCGATTTGAATGGTTGTTTGATTTCTAATTCATTTTTACTTTTTTTTTACAGCCCTTCAAACACTCATGCATTGTTGCTGCATTTTGGGTGTTTTGACACGCTAAACAGTTCATGGCTTTTGATGGGCTGACAACTGACAGAGAGAGAGAAACATTTTACGGTTAAACACAAAACAATAAACACGCACTTATCCAGCTGGTAGATTGCCAGCAACTTAAATATCACCATCACCATCAAGCAGCAACATGCCAGAAATAATTTTATTTTATATTTCATACCATGTTTCCACCCACCAAATTCTCATTTTATACTGTGTGTGTGTGATCTTTTTTTTTTGTATCCTTTTATTTACTTTTGTGAAGTTTTCAGCAGATCGTCACTTATTTTTTCATTTCTTTTTTCAGTTTGAGTGATTAAATTGTAAAAATTTCATGCATTTACAAGTGAATCATGCATCAGGCTAAAGGAATACATACATACATATACTTGCCATTACTAGCAAGTAAGTATGCAAGTAAGTATGCAAGTAAAAAAATAAAAACTACTGCGTGGTATTGTGTTCCACATTTTTTTCTCTTCTCTTTTTATGGACCACATGACGTATGAGTGATGAGCTTTTCAATTCCCTTTTTATTTAATATTACGTATACGTATACATGTCCGTACATTATGTAGTGAATGTAATACTAAATGGAATGCGTATGATTGAATAAAGAAAGAGTAAATGCAAGTGCGTAAGTATGTGTGCATTAAGTGTGAGCAAGAATCGTTGGCATCGCATTAAATGAGTGCCAAGTGCTGAGAGAATTTCCAAAGTAAGTATTTATGTTACGGACAAGTTAACAGAAATTAAATAAAAAATAAAAAAAAAAATAAAAAAATTCCTCATATAGCTGCTGGACTAACTGCAGCTCTACTCAACTTTATAATTGAATCACACTGACTGACCGACTGGCTGACTAACTGACTGGCTGACTTGCTGACCAACTGTTGTCGGTGGTGCGCTGATGTGCATTTGCGTTACTCTGTGACTCTGATTTCATGTGTTAATGACACCGCGTTGTAATGATGCTGATGTTTATGATGACTTCTAGCACAGTATGGTTGCTTTTAGTCGTAAGTATCTTTAGAATTTCCACCAAGATTTTTTCACTTTTTTTTATACAGAAAATTAAACTGTAAGTCACTTTTGCAGCAATGTTGGTGAATATTTTTGATAAATTTTTTAAAATTTTAAATTTATCGTCAAAGAATATTCAAAGAAATTTCTACTAAATGCTCGTAAAGCTTTAAAGAATTAATAGGCTAAGCTAAGCTTTTTGTATAGTTTGACATTCATGATTTTCCTCAATTTGAACTATATTATGGAATTTGTTATACTTGCTACTCTCAATTGTTTCCAAACTTGCTTTCAAACCTTAGCCAGACACCTGCAGAAAACCTATGATGAAAACCTGTCATTGCAGCTCTAGAATGAAACCCCAGAATTTATTCTCGTACCTCTTTATACGTACCTCCTTATTCAACATTTAAGGATTGACAATATGAAGAATTTGGAACGTCTTTATC
The DNA here is from genome assembly GCA_936449025.2 of Sarcophaga subvicina. Lineage (NCBI taxonomy): Eukaryota > Metazoa > Arthropoda > Insecta > Diptera > Sarcophagidae > Sarcophaga > Sarcophaga subvicina. The sequence continues at coordinate 88,356,334 of OW388081.2, read as the reverse complement.
CTTTAATAATGGTCATGCCCATCTCACACTTTGTTGCAAAAGTCTGATACTGATATATGAGATAAAATATAGTCTCCTACTTCTGCTTTGAACCACAGCTCCTGCAGCAATACATAATGCCTTCAAGGAGGGTAAACTCGTGCTGTCAACAGGATTGAAGGTCCCCACACAAAGACCGTGGACGTAGACCGTAATTTAATCGAGAGATTTCCAACATGAGGTCGCTATATTCTAGTAGGTAGTGTGTTGGCTTATTAGATGTAAAACCTCGGTTCAAACCTAAGGTCAGACATCTTCAACAAAACCAAAATATTCAAAAAATTTCTCTTCGGCGACTTCCTTTCAACAGATTTCTAGCAAAAACTCTGACAGTAAATAAAACTGTCATGAAAAGTTTCTCAAAAAAAATTCTGTAGTTCGGGGTCAAATTAAATTAACACACACAACATAAGTGGTGATTGAAGGGTTGTAGTAACCAAATATGTATGTATGTATTTCCAACATATATGCCCAACAATGTGTTGTTGACATTGTATTCTAACTCAGCCCTAGCCAGCTCATCTGCAGTGTGATTTTCTACGAAATGTCTATGTCCTGTAACGCATATAATTGTTACCTTTTAAGGATCTGATGTAGAATGTTACATTCATGAACAACTCACTCGCTCTCCGGCTGTTCAAGTAACCTAAAAGAGGAAAAATCTCACTAGTCAACAAGCATTGCATCCCCTTTTAATATGGCAATGACCTCTACTTGAAAAATATTACAGTTGTCCGGCAGCCTACTGCTTATCCTTTAATTTATATTCCACAGATTACATATCCGAACGAGTTTGAAGCTTCAATATACAGTGGACAGCAAAAGTCTTAGTACGGCAATATATTTTGACGAAAAAAAGTCGCCACAGGTTTAATACTCTTGCACAAAGTCCCGATATGGCTTCAAGAGAGTATTTAGGAGATCATTTGAAAGAACGGTTACGTAATCCCCAAACCTGAAACAAAAGTCAACCGAAAAACTTGCTCATGGTGCCACCAGAAAACACTAAACTCACTAAACTTGTACATTCAATTCCAAATGGTTTAAATGGAGTATTTGACCTTAAAGGATATTCTACTAAATACAAGGGATAACACTTTCATATATTAGGCCTTTGAGTTTTAAATTTACTCAGGGTTCTCCTTGGGGGTACCTATGGAGTCATCTGAAATTATTCCTTATTTTTCTATTGTTTTATGAAAAATATTAAAAAATTGTTTGTTTTATAATAAAACAGAAATAAATGAATAAAATAAATATATAAATTATAAATTTTTATAGAAACTTTTGGCTAAAATTCATGAAATTGCTAAAATATATTGCCGCACTAAGACTTTTGCTGCCCACTGGATGTATACCCAAATGCCCCACCGAAAGGCTCCATATCATCAGACCAGAAATCCATATTTGGAAGCCAAACATCAAGCCGCCCATCTGAAAACCAGCAGCTATGAAATCGATTCCAATAAATAGCTAAATATCTTGTCCATAGCTTGTCCATAGACTATGAGTTAAGATCATTAAGCTTAACTGCCACCAGCTCAGCTCTCTGCTTCAATAGAAGTTGTAAAGGGAGGCAATTGAGTATAGTAAAGAATACTTTGAATCGCCATAGTCTAGTAGGTAGTGTGTTGAGTTATTAGACACAAAGGCGTGGTTCAAAACTTAGCTCAGACATCAACAAAACGAAATTTGAAAAATATTTATTCGAAAACTTCCTCTCAGGCAAAAACTGTGAGGAGAAATAAAATTGCCATGAAAATCAGTTGTTCGAAGTCGACTTTAAACTGTAGGTGATGCCACTCACGGATAAAATTAACACGAACAACATGGGTGGTGTGAGAAGCCAGGTTGTAAGCCTGACTAAAGGGTTGTGAAAAGTAAGTAAACAAATAATAACTTTATTGAAGTAAAACTGAGTGAAATGATGGTCAGAATAGCTGACTGCCTGCGCATCTAGCTTATTATTCTGCAGTAGTATTGGTATTTGTCCACTGTCAACTACGCGAGAACATGGTAACACAAGGTTGGCTCCACCATGGCATGATAGAAAGGCATGGCTTTAAAATATTCATCATTAAATATGGGACCGCCAAATAACTTTTTTTTTTGAAAATGCTTAAAAAAAACTACTGAATATTTTCTCAAATTTCTTTTTTTATTTGAAAGTACCATCCTTCCGGTTAGTAATGGAAAATAATTTCATTCAAATGGCTGCCTTGGCTGGCCATGCAGTAGCCTACACGATCGGTCCAATTTTTAAGCGCATTATCGATTGTGTGCAGCTGTATTTCACCAATGGCTTCACGAATATTGTCCTTTAAAGCGTCAATTGTCTCTGGCTGGTCGACGTAACACTTATCTTTGACGGCACCCCACAAATAATAGTCCAACGGTATCAAATCGCAGCTCCGATGTGGCCAAACGACATCAGCTCTGCGGCTGATAATGCGATCTTCAAAAACAGGGCGCAAAATATCGAGTGTAGCTTCGGCTGTGTATCACGTAGCGCCGTCCTGTTGAAACCAAATGTTGCCAATATCCTCCTCTTCAATTTTTTGTGAACAAAAATTCGTTCAACATGGCCCGATAACGATCGCCATTGACTGTAACGGCCACTCCTTGCTCATTTTGGAAGCAAAATGGCCCAATTATGCCTCTGGACCAAAATACGCACCAAACAGTGACTCGTTTTGGGCGCGTCGGCTTTTCAACGTATGCGTGCGGGTTTTCTATGCCCCAAATGTGACAATTTTGCTTGTTTACATACCCGCCAAGATCAAAATGAGCTTCATCTGAAAAGATGATTTTTTTTGCCAAAATCGGCATATTCTGTAAGTCGATCGCAGGCCCACTTAGCGAAGCGAAAAGGCATTGGATGGTCAATTGGCTTCAACTCCTGAAAAAATTGGACTTTGTATGGCGTCATAACAAGGTCTTTATGCAAAATTCGTCTCAATGATATCTCCGAAATGTTCAATTGTTGAGAACGACGGTGAATTGATGTTGATGGCGCTTCACGCACACCTTCTGCCACAGCAGCAATATTCTCGGGTGTACGCACTGTTTTTGGCTTTTCACGCTTTGGTTTATCGAAGAGGATGCCAGTTTCTTTCACTTTTTTCACAAGATAACGAACATACGTAGCTGACGGTGCTTCTCTTCTTCCAAAATCCGTACGAAATTTTCGCACACATTCTGCAAGATTACCATGATTTAATAATAATTTTCGAAATTTAATAAACACCCACTGCTTTTAAGCCAAAGCCTTGGAATAAGATGCACTTTCTTTTTGGTGTTCTTTTTTTTAAGTCATCATCAGGGCCAAAAATCCTTGTCTTGACTTTGGTTGGCAATGTTTGATTATGAGCAACATGCGGAATTTATTTGCCTTTTACGACTGTTTACTTTCGTTGTAAAGTTTTTCAAAAAATATTACAAAATTGAAAAGTTTTTTTTCATTTTTTATTCTTGTTTTTTATTTAATATTTTGGTTACATTTACAGTCGTCGGTAGTAACAAGTTCTCTGTTTGTATTTCGTTTAGTTTTTCTCAAGTGCCCTTTAAGCTAAGCTGACACAAAAAAAAGAATTATTTTTCATTTTATTTCGAAAAAGTGGCAAAAACTTTATTTTTATTTCGATATTTTTGTTTTTTGTAATATTTTCATTGAGATCATGTTAATTCGAGCATTAAAATGATAGTAAAAGTTTCAAGTGTGTTGGCCATTTGGTAGGAAATTTCGAAAAAAAATTTTTATGTTTTTCGAACCTGCTGCAAATAATTCTTTAAAGTTAAAGAAATTCAAAAATTTTTAAATATTTTTCAATAAAGGAGAAAAGGATGTAAAATAGTTCATACCAAATCAAAATGCTGGTGAAATATTTTAAATTGTAAATGAAAAGCAAGTGGTAAGTATTCTTATGAACTGTAACAAATGAAAGAGAACGGAGATTACATTATCACTGTAATCCTCTTAAACAAATGCCTGAGTATCGCTGGCACTATATCTCCTTACAGGTACGCATGCACATTATATAAGTTTCCTTTGCCCACAGAAAAGAGAGATAAACTGGCACAGAGTTTAACAGTCTAAACGGAATAAATGTGTCCTAAACAGAGCCTCAGAAGTCGCTGTAGTCTAGTAGGTAGTGTGTTGGCTTATTAGACATAAAGCCATGGTTCGAGCCCCAGGCCAGACATCAAAATAAAATACAAAAAACATTTCTTCGGCGGCTTCCTCTCAGCAGATTACCGGCAAAAACTCTGAAACTAAATAAAATTGAAACGTTTCAGAAAAATCTGTCGTTCGGGATCGACTTTAAACTGTAGGTCCCACCACTCATGTATAAAATTAACGCATACAACATAAGTGGCGTGAGAAACTAGGTCGTAATCCTGACTGAAGGGTTGTAATGACAAATTACGTACAAATAAGCAAATAAGCACTCGACTGCAGGGCAGATGGAAAACAAGATGTACTAAATTTTAACGTAAATAACAAAGCATAGCCAAAACATTGTAGAGTACATGGAACGCTTAATCAGCTTATGCCGCCTAAAGTTCTATTATGTCCTTCAACATTAACATACGAAATTTGACTGTTGTTTGACGGCCGTATTGTTGAAGCTACATCTGTGAAATTAGTTGTCATTTATTCAGTCTTTTTTGTCAAACCACCACAGACCCTCATACAGTAATCTGCAACACGTTCAAATGATAAAATTGTCTCATCAAAATTGTTTTTCTATTTGGGCAACGTATCCCGCGAAAAATCATTTTCAGAGAATGTCCTAAAACTTCAAATTATGAGACGATACCAATTCGCACGAGAACCTTACAAGAACTTCCAATGCATCACGGAAAATGCACTGTTTGGTGGGAATATTGGGTTGACAGCAGCATCGGTTCATATATCTTTAAGCACGACGTCGTCCAGGCCATCGTAGTCTAGTACGGCGTTAGGCCTTAGTTCAAACGCCAGCACAGACATCTCCTAGTAAACAAAACATGAAAAAATATTTCTTTGGCGACTGTCTCTCAGTAGATTTCTGGCAAAAACTCTGAGAGTAAATAACAATTGCTATGCAAAGTTTCTCAAAATATCTGTCTTTTGGAGTCGACCCTAAACTGTAGGTCCCGCCACTCGTGTATGAAATTAACACACACAACACAAGTGGTGTGAGAATCTAAGTCATAATCCTGTCTGAAGGGTTGTAATGAACAATTGCATTACGTTACCAATTCACTTGAGGTCCAAGAACTTCTCAAGCATCCAGTAAAACACATTGTTTTTGGAAATTTTGGGTTGACAGCATCATCAGTTCATATATCTTTAAGCACGACGTTGCCCAGGCCATTACTGTTAATGGCTAGTACTTTCGATCGATGATAATTAATTCCTTTTGACCTGAATTAAACGATCTGGACACCAATGATATATGGTTTCAGCAGAACAGTCTTCCAATCATAATTCAAAGGAAAGTTATTTTTCCCCCTTTGAAGGAAAATGGAAAGGTTGTGGTATTTGTGTATAAAATTTTCGCAAATTTCAAACCACTGATAGAATATAAATGTAAAGGATATAGGAAAATGGACCGTAAAAACAAAGAAAATGCGTGTAAAAGAATGATTACAATACTGAGCCTTCACCAATAATCTCATATACAGGAAATACTGATTATGCTCAACAGTCTCCTATTTCTCCACATTACTACAAACTCTTTAGAAAGAAGGGATGCACCAGTAGAGACGCAATGTTCAGCATAAAAAACCATCAAACTCCTCATAATTCTGTCCCCTTTTTCAGACGCCATTCCATTCTAAAGCAAACCCACCATAACCATCTGATCGATCTGTCCGAAAACTTGTTCCAAGCGGAATCTAATCAACTGCTCTACCAAACTCAGGATAGGACAGAACGATGCAACGTGTCACACAGCTTACGCCATATTGGATAGGATGTGAGTAATTTAAGGATAAGGTTATCTCACGTGGAAGTGATGTCAACCTATCGAGAATGTGCGCTTTAACACCTTCAGATTTTTTCCTCTTTAATCACAGATGTAAGCATATAACTCATAAGCCAAGGTGGCCCTCAAAGCTAATATATATAACCTCTGCCATTGATCAAATTTATTCACCAGGGTCATAGAAAATTGAACACTTCGGCGGCGCTTTACCTAGAGAAGCCGTGACACATATTAACATCAATACGTCTTTCAAACGAATAAAAAATTTCGATGGTATTCTCGAACATCCATACACACATACACAATTCGTCATTACAACCATTCAGTCACGATTACGACTAAGCTTCTCACACCACTTATGTTGTGTGTATTAAGTTGTATACGTGAGTGGTAGGACCAACAGTTTAACGTCGACTCCGAACGACGGATTCGTGAGAAATTTTTTCGTGGCGATTTTATTTTTACTGTCAGAGTTTTTGTCAGAATACTGCTGAGAGAAAGTCGCCTAAGAAATATTTTTACATACACAATGAGTCTACTTAAACTCCAAAGACGCGCGCTCAGTGTAGTTGTCGGTGTCATTACGGGGCATTGCTTTATGGGTACGCATGCGAGGCGCATTGGTCTTGGACACCTTGCTAACGACTTCTGCAGGACGTGCAGAGATGAGAAAGAAGAGGAGACTGCTGGGTACATGCCCATCTCTTTGCCAAAGGAGAAGGAAGTACTTGGGTACTTACTACATGGATGATCTGGAGGAACTGTCAGAGATTGACATTGGCAGCCTGAATCGCTTCATCAGGAGCTCCGAATGGATTCGAGACTAGGAGATAACGGATGACTGTGGTAGCACAATGGGCCCAATGCGGCCTAAGTGAGTCCATCCAAAAATTTTTCTTGGATGGGCAGCCACCTCTACCTACCTACATCGTTTTGTTGGGGACGTCTTACCTGGGGTTTGAGCCGTGGCCTTACGTCTTATAAGCCAACGTACTACCCAGTAGACTACGTTGACTACGGATATTCTCGAACATACTTTGTTTTATTTAAATTTAAATACAGGCAGAATTTAATAAGGATCGCATGTAGCAGCAGTCTATGTGTTTTTACTTCTGTAATTAAATTACTGTCACCATTATCTTACTGGCCTCCCTATATTAAATTCCCTTGGAAATCATTTGAATCTTTTGTAATTAAATTTAAACGCGGTGACTTCTACGAATTTAAAAACAACAAAAGGAGAACGTAATTGCTTTTTAACCTTCGATTAATTTAATCAGAAAACTTTTTGCCCAACATTCCTAAAATATTGTCATTTTTTAATTGTCTTTAAATATTTCTGGAATTTAACTTTTCTAATCAGTTTTTTATAAATAAAATTATAAAACAATAACAACAACACCAGCAACAATTATAACGAAAACAAGAAAACCGTTTAAACAATTAAAAAAACATTTAAACGCCAAAAACTTTTTACTTCAGGTGACGATAACAAAAAAAAAAAAAAAAAATTCTTAAGAAAAATTTGTAACTCATTGCGGAACTCTATTATCGCCATGGAAAACATGAAAATTAAGCATAAAAAAAATATTTTAAAAAAGTTTATAGAAGAGGAGGACAATAATTGACACATAATAACAGAGGATTTCGATTTTCTTTTGTTTTTATTTTTCATAATTTTATTGTTTCTTATTAGAAAAGCAAGTGAAAAATGGAAAAATGGCAAGAAGTAATGCATGAAGACGCTGCACAGTGGTCCAAATGCTCAATGTAGCCGGACAAAAGTTATAACTCGCTTTTGCGAAGACGTACCGACATGAAACTTGGTACGTTTATAGATTTCATCAGTATAAACAATTAGAGAGAAAAAATCAAATATATATATATGTGTACATATGTACGTAAATTTGTTTTTTGGGGGTCTGTTTGAAGCCTAAAGACGACAAAATGACTTAACCGATTTTCCTAAAATTTTCACACCGTATTTCTGTATGTGTGGGTGGAATTATAGGCTAATTTTTATTCAAAAGTTTTAAATGGGTGATGCGCCACGCCTACCTTAAGCATTAAGTATTAAAAGTCTTATATCATGGAATCTGCAACAGCTAAAATCTTCGAATTCAGCATGGACAACTTTGAGATCCACACAAAGAGTTGTGGGGAAAATGGTGGAACTAGCTACAGTGGGCGTGTTACCTCCCATATAAATAAAATACTAAAATTCGTATATCTGGGAAAACTATAACAGTCAAAATCCCCAAATCATGTATGATTAAATTTAGTGTCGATATTAATATTTTGGTTAACAATAGGCGGACTAGCATTAGTATGCGTAGCACCTTCCATATCACATGGATAATAAAACTTGAATATCTGGGAACACCTGATTTTATTTATATTGTAATGAGAGTAGCAAAGCTCGCTGGGTATAGCTAGTCTCTATATATACTATAACTTAAATTGAAAGAAGAATCTGTAGAAAGAATCAAAGCTCATTTTTTTATTTCTAATGCTTTAGAGGGAGAAGAATCTATAGTTTTGACTATGCTTGCAGCACTTCGTTTCCCGGACTTATAAAGACTTGTTTCAGCAGCAAAAGTCAGTTCTTCTGCCGACCCAGTCTCTAATAAAGGAGCAACATTTCTACGCTTTATTGTCTCAGTTTTACATAAAAAATCCTTAGAACGCCTGCCATAATTGGAGGTCGAAAGTCCATCCAAACATCCTTCAACACGAGATGATGAAGAAAATTTAGGTGGAATATTAAAATACCCTTCTAACCAATATTAATTTTTATCTTCGAACGTGAGCTTTGTTCGACTGGCTTGCGCCCACTTTTTCATTCAAATGCATACAAGCATTCGAGCAGATTGCCTTACTTTTCTGTGAAAGCTATCCGTTTCATCATTCTTAATACCAATCTTAGCAACAACGTGTTTAACAACAGCATCAGTTTTCTTAGTTATTTGTATTTCATTACGCCAAGTATTATACAGCTCTTTTCTTGTAATGGACATGTTAAACTCTAAATGAAATACAAATCGTTTGGGCAAAATCCGGCAGCTAATTTTTTATACATTAAAAAGCTACATATATATAGATAACGACAACATAAAAACTAAAGCTTAAGTACGATAAATTACCATTTGAAATTCTAATTGAATTCGGACATTAAACAAAAATTTCACATTTTAAACACACATGTACATAATTGCATTTTATTTATAAACAAAACATATTTTATGAAAAATTTAAACACTATTTTTTTACTCATACCTTTGTTATATTAATTACACGAAAAAATTGTTTCTAATTGTTCTTATTATTTTTTCACGACAATTTCACTCGCGCTGTTAAATGTCACTTGAGATATTAATTTTTTAGCAAAGAAGCAATTACTTGGTTTTGAAGCAATATATCAATGCTAGTGTAGCTGTTTAAAGAAACAAAAATATGCCGTTATGTACTTTGGACACTTGTCAACATATTACCATACAAAAAATTTACTTTTTAAATATTTTAAAAAATGACTTTTCTCCGGCTAGATTGGGGTTTTGGACCACAGTGCGCTGTGATTTAGTAGGTAGTGTGTACAAATTACATCTTTCTTCGATTTTAAGACGGTCTTTTGCATTGGTTCAGAAATTTGTGAAATTTGTTAATCGGATGTATACTTTTGTGAGCCTGTGCAGGGCTACAATTCAGTTCAATTTCAGAAATTTTTTAACCAATGCAAAAGACCATCTTAAAATCGAGGAAACTATAAAGATTTTCAACGAAAACGGATTGGTTAAAAAATTTCAGAAATTTGTTAACCGTATGTATACTTTAGTAACTGTTTGTACGTTGGCAGATAGATGTTTAATACAAAACATTGGAAAATATTTAAAATTAAAAAATAAAAGAATTTTACTCTTAAACGGAAACTATAAAGAAAAAGAGAAAAGAAGATTTCTTATAATAAAACGGTAAACATATTCCCAAAGCCATAACAAAAGTAAGGAAAAGAAATTAAAACATACACATACAGATACAGTAGGTACTCGACTTACACTTACACAAGAAAGAAGATTGAAAAATTTTAGAAAAATAAAACTGAAGCTTATTCCTCATCGGAAGAGATATGGCGATTAAAAATGAGTTCAAAGATTTTCAAGAACGAATATCGAAAAAAAATTCCAACCCCGATACTAAGAAAAGGCTATGATCATAGTTGCCAGATAAATGAGGCACCAAATCGTCAAATATTTGAGAAAAAATCGCCAAAATCGTCAAAGACGTTTATTAAAATCGTAAAAAAATCGTCAGAAAATATAAATAAATAAATTAAAATTATTTAAAAACCAAATATATCTACATATCTGAATTCAAAAATAAAACATTTAACAAAGAATTTATTAGAAATTAAAAGCTAGCATCCCTCATCTTAATTAAATATTTTTTTTTTCCAAAAATTGAGAAATTTTATATCATTTTCAGGAAAAAATTGTTTAAAGTTTACACAATCTATCCCAACGTTGTTTATTGACACATAAGAGCAGCAATAATATTACTTCATCTATATCTATGGGTGGTGTAGATATTAGGGAGTCAGAAGCTTTTGATGTTCCCAGCATGAAAATCTAGTGTAATGCTGACACATTTTTCACTTCCTTCTAAAGTTCTTATCATCCGATCATACTATTTACACCATTTATAGCTGACAGAGAATACAATACAACTCTCATGTATGGGTTGGTGCCTCAACGTCTATTGTGCGGTTTCTCGACCGTGTACGGGAGAGGCCATAGTATCTCGTTAACAACGGTAGTGTATCCAACTCCATTGAATCATTGGAGCATCGTTGCAATGTGGTTTGTGTTTCACTGTTCTGTCGCTACTATAAAATGGTTTTGTTTGAACGAAATAAGGGGACTTTTTCGCGAAAATCATATATTCCTACATAACGCTCGTCTTTTTCGGCCAGCACATCCGTATGTGGTCGACTGGCCAATGGATCGCACACTGCATTACAGTAAAAATACTGTTTTTAGTCGGACTGTGTCGGTATGTGGAACTCAATTCCTGCAGAGGTCTATCCTGTTACTTATGGTATAAAAATGTACAAGCCTAGTGTCCATAAGCACTCTCTTTCTGTCTTTCCTTCTTCACATAACATATTTTCATAGTTCCAAACACAATGCCATCCATCCCCTGAGTGTTGGTCGTATAAAAAAAAATAACGGCGCTTACCTTTGTTCTTCCGATGGCAATATTAGAAGCTTTATCAGAATTTTTGAAATAGTCTGCAACGACAAGTGATAAATTATTCGCAACAACGAGGTTATTTAGCAGTTGTATTTTTTTGGCTTTTAAGGGGTTAAAAAGGAATAAAATACAGAAAAATCATCATAGGTATTCGAAAGTAACTTAAAAATACAATACTTTACTCCTTGTTTTTACTAACTAACGTAAATTTCCCATAGTAACAATTGCAATCTAAATACAAAGCTTAAAGTGGCTTTTAATATACTAAATTAAAGAATATGATGTAAATTTTTAATTTTTAAAAATCGTCAAAATAAGGGCATAAATCCGCGGCAGCCATATAAATGAAATAAAAATCCATTTGCTACCGGAGCAGTTGTAGTTCACAGTAAAACAATAAATTTATCAAAATAACAAAATATTGTTTGTTTTATTAAATTTTTAAATTTAAACTTTTAGATCGCCAACCCATTATATTTACTCACATTATGCTCATATCTAAAACAATGTAAAATTCATAATGCAGAGAACATATGTGTCGTATGAGTTATATTTAATTCCATTAGTTTCATACATGATAATATCGAAGTATTTTTATTGCATACTTTTCAGGGTAACTATTCTAGTACATGTAATATGATGCGTATGAGTAATATATTTCATATACAATTAAAAAGAAAGTATACCCCATAAATTTGGAATTAAGTTACTTGATTTTTCGTTTCTATGCAATTCTAGTCTATAAGTATTCTAGTAGGTAATAACATCATGACCTGTATCTTCATAGTCTGTATGTTGAACATCTTTACAACAAAAAAATTAATTTTTAGCAAAATTTCAAACCGTTTTTGTTTTATTGCATTTTTAAATATGTATAAACGTTTAATTGGGCCAGCGGGTCTAATGGTCTCATGTCAGAAGACATCTTCCAATCTAATGAATATTCATTCACAAAGCTATAAAGTCTCATTTCCAAACGTTTCCTATTTAGCTTAAATAAAGGCAAGTGTGTGTTGGATATCACTGATATTTTTTGATTAATTTGAAATAGCAATTATGTGTTGAATATATGGTACTAACGTAAAGAATATGACGTAAATTTTTAATTTCTAAAAAATCGTCAAAATAAGTGCATAAATCGTCAAATCGTCAAATCGTCAATATCATATTTTTGGATCTCAAAATCGTCAAAATGACGATAAATCGTCAAATCTGGCAGCTATGGCTATTACTTGGCGTCAACATGTTCTCTCTACTTAATTCAACATTTGGCTAGAATCTCTGCTTGGTTTCATATCATATATCGAGATTCATAGCCGCTTTTCCTGCATTCTAAATGTAAGCGTTTCTAGTATTCATAGGTTAAGATCTGTGATTCACCGTATATGTCTTGTAAAAAAACATCCACTTGTTCCTATACTTAGACTCGGTTTGTGGTTTCAACACATATTTTGAGATTCTCAATCAAATTCATATTATTTATATAGCCTTGCCGTTTGCAGTCCAGTGCAAGTTTTGCGATTTCATTTGAATACTCCTACCAAAACCACAAAGCTTCTATGACAACCTAACCTGCCAGTATTTTATTTGTAAACATCGCTCAGGATAATCCCATGGCTCAAGAGGGGCAAAGGGACTTAATAAAATTTTCAACATTTTGCTTGAGATTTTTCTTTCTCAGTCTCTTTGCGGACTTGTCGATTTCCTAATTGAGAAGGATTCCATTTTTTTTGCAGTGTCTTCTGTGTCATCAGGATCTTTTTGACCAAATTAAATACACACATACATATATGAACAATTGGTTATTACAACCCTCCTGTCAGGATTACAACCTAGTTTCTCATACCACTTATGCTGTGTGTGTTAATTTTTATGCATGAGTGGTGAGACTTACAGTTTAAAGTCGGCTCCGAACAAGAGATTTTTGAGAAACTTTTTCATGGCAATTTTATTTGCCACCAGAATTTTTGCCAGAAATCTGCTGAAAGGAAGTCGGCGAAGAAATATTTTTGTATCGTTTTGTTGATGCTTGAGCTGAGATTTGAACCGCGGCCTTACGTCTAAAAAGCCAACTTACTGCCTAGTAGATTACGGCAACTGACCTATTTAATTCCATTTAAAACTACCTTCGAATTTCCTGTTGAAGCCCATCAGTTGTATTTGCCCAGAAAAATTGGAAAAAATTGCAAAAAGCTAACATCAAGAGGAGTTGCATTCCATAATCCACAACCAAACAACTTAATAAATTGAAAGTTACTGTTTAAAGCGTTTATTTTAGCCTTGCGGGAAGGCATTGTTCAGCTTCATATGTTGTTAAGATAGGCTTGCTTTGCTGAAGGTCGCCACAAGAAATTTCAGCTTTTGTAAATCGATACTCAAGTAGCAATGTCACTGTCTTATTTCAAAGGCCATACGCAATGTCTTTATCTTTCCTTCATGTTCATACATAATAGGTCATTAGAAACCTTCAGTCAGGACTACCTCCAACTTTCTCACGTCACTCATGTTGTGTGTATTAATTTTATGCATGAGAAGCCGGACATGCAGTATAATGTCGACTCCGAACAGCAGATTTTTTGAGAAACTTTTCATGGCCTTTATATTTACTCTCAGAGTTTTTGAAAGCAATCTGCTGGGAGGAAGTCGCCGCAGATACCAACCAACGCTTCATGTCTAATAAGCCAACACACTACTGCTAGACTACGGCGACTTCATCTTTCCTTCATGTACTCTAAAGTCTGAAGTTCTCTAGTCGCATTGGAAATTACTAGAGCCTAACAAATCATAAACTTTGTCTCTCGTTATACAATTTAACAGGCTTTCTTATACGATTTTATAGCAATTCATTGAATGAAAAATGTTTCTTTAACAATTTTTTTCTTCAGTGTTTTAAAATTCCAGTTTAAAATGATTTAAGCCTCCTTTGCCATTCCGATTTCCAACAACAATTCCTGCTAAAAATAAAAACAAAAATAAATAAAGTGCAATCCAGTATGAAAATAATTTCAACAATTTTTAATTTTTTTCTCCTTTTTTAACAAAAAAATTTTTAATATCGACAGCATATTTTAAGTTCAAAAGCAAAAACAACAAATATTTTTAAACACTGGCAACACTGGAAAATCGCAGTGTAGCGAAAACATTTATAAAATTACAATAAAAAGTGGTGGCCAAAGTTTACGAGCCTGATAATAACAGCAGCGGTAAGGAAGTAAATCAAAGGTGGTGGTAAGGAAAGCTGGAGGAAGGAAGGTAATAAAATTTTAAGTGTTTTAAACGGGAAAACAAATTTCTTACACAACAGCTTAGACGATACGGTGGTGGAAGTATTAAAAGTAAATAAAATGGATAATAAAATAAAAGAGAACAAGAGAAAAAGAAAATCACGAAGAAAAATTCGTTTTAAAATCCAGCAAAAGTTTTCTTGCACAAGAATTTCTCCCTAGAACCAGAAATTGCAAAGAAAACAAAAACAATAAAACGACGAGAAAAACTAAAATCAGCACAAATGAATAAACAAATGAAACGACAACAACAACAGCAGCAACCAGAAGAAGAAGAAGAATAAGAAAAGAAATAAGAAACATTGTGAACTCAACCAATAAACTTGAATTCATAAACAGCTTCAGGCTTAACACTTAGGAAAATTGCATAAAATATTATCAGCAACAACAACAACAACAACAACAACAACAACAACCAGTAGAAAGTATTACATGGAAAACATGGCAAACAAAATCCCAAGGCCCCTCTCGCAATTACACCAGAGACTTGGAACGAGTGATGATAAGGAAAAATTAATTTTTCTGTTTTTTTTTTTCTTTTAAGCGAAAAAGAATTTTAATTTTCAGTTTCTAGTTTTTCTTTCTCGATTAATTTCTTGTTAAAAAATATTTTCAATGTTTTGCAATATTTTTTTTTCTAGTTTTTAAAAGCATTACTTGGGCCTCAAACACTTCTTCAGTGTTGTTGCACGGGAATTACTTCCAAGTAATTGAAAATTAAAAGATTTGTTTGCTTATTTAACTAGAGATTGTATATTTAAGACACAAAGAGAGAGGGAGCGAGAGAGAGAGAGAAAGCGAAACACTTTTATATACACAGCCAGCCTTAGGTATGATTAATTTCAATAAATTTCCAATTAATCATACGCCCTAGTGACGCACAAGTTATAAAAACCTTGAACTTTGCCTGCCTTTCAACGCTTATCATCTGCCATCGTTTGGAATTTATTTCTCTGTTAACTTGTCATATTACATTGCCTTTGTAGTTGTAGTTGTTGTATAGGAATTGTAACATTTTAACGGGTTTTTCATTTTTTTTTAATGGCAACTTTCAAACATTAGTCATCGGGGGCTATAAAGTTTCAAGTTCAAATCGAAAAAAAAAAAATTATTTTTTAAGCCTTTTAAAGTGCTGCTGCTGGCAAATAAAAAAAGGAATAAAAACATTAGAAATCACGTCTGAGCCATGTTTTAATTGGTTTCATTGCATAGACCTTGAAATTTATTAATTTCCGAAAGTAAATAAAATTCAATTCAAAACAAATGTTAATCAAACGTTTCCTTTTTTTATACAGTTTTCCAATCATATTTCAAGGAAAAATTATTTTGAAAGGAAAAAGAAAAGTGTTGTGATAGTGACGTATGTGGTTTATATTTGTTTACGGGTGTAACATTTAATATTAATGTGAAGGACACTGAAAAATGAACGTTAAAGAGAGAGAGAGAGAGAGAGAATGTGCGTAAAAGAGCCATTACACAAGAGTTTTAATACCAAAGATGAAACTCTCTATGATAGTAATCCTAGTCCGTGAAAAACTCCCTATAAATATCTTGAGCCTTCTCCAATGCATCAAAGACAGGAAACATTGAATATGCTCCCGAGACTCCTGCTTCCACACATTACTACAAACTCTTTAGAAAGAAGGGACACAATGCCCAGGAAAAAACCTTCAAGCTCCTTATAATTCCCTTTCCGTACATATTCCATTCCAACTGCTTCACCAAACTAGTGTCTTTCACCTCGTCTGCTCTTGCTAGCTTACTTGCAGCTTCAGACATCGCATTGCTCCGGAACTCAACCCAGTACTAAACTATTCTCATGCAGAAATATCACTTCAAACTTACTGAACCTAATTACAAGGTCACATATCGCCTACACATTACCTCCAGTATAGCATTACTCTCCATATAACGGGTAATTTTTTTAGCTATTATCTATTTTGGCAACACTGGTTTAAACAGCTCACGCGCGTTTCGTGTTTTGTTTCACTGTCAAACATCTTCAGTTTGGTCCATAATTTAACCATGAATCGAGCATCGCTTGCAAATCATTGAATTTTATTATCAAAATGCGTGCTCTGTTAAGAAAGTTCATCGCGCTCCTCTTCCATTTTATGGTCAGTTTAATCGACCCACTAAAGCGGCTATTCGGGCTATTGTGACTAAATTTCGCACCAAATTTACATTGTTGGACATTAAACCACCAACACGATTACGTGGAGTGCGAACTGAAGAAAATATCGCAGGTGTATCGGCCAGTGTTAATGATGACCATTATCGCCGTTCGCAGCAATTGGGCCTCTGTTACTCAACAACGTGTGAACGATTTAGGTGTGAAGCCTTTCAAAATACATGCTGGTGCAAGAATTGAAGCCGAACGGCCTACTGCAACGCAGAATTTTTGGTGAATGGGCTCTTGGAAAGTTGGCCGAAGATCCACTTCTTTATCGAAAAATTGTGTTCAGCGACGAAGCTCATTTTTGGCTCAATGGATACGTAAATAAGTAGAATTGTCGATTTTGGAGTGAAGATCAGCCAGAAGCATTGCAAAAGCTACCAATGCATTCAGAAAAAGTAACAGTTTGGTGCGGTTTATGGGCTGGTGGCATCATTGGACCGTACTTCTTCAAAGATGCTGCGAATCGTAACGTAACTGTGAATGGTGAGAGCTACCGTGAGGTGATATCCAACTTTTTTTTGCCCAAAATGCAAGAGCTTGAGCTGCATGATATGTGGTTTTCAACAATACAGCACGCGTTACAATGGACTTATTGAGAGGCGAGTTCGGTGAACATTTTATTTCACGTTCGGGACCGGCCAATTGGCCGCCCAGATCGTGCGATTTAACGCCTTTAGACTATTTTTTGTGGGGCTATGTTAAAGCTCATGCCTACACAGACAAGCCCGCTTCAATTGACGCATTGGAAGACAACATTGAAGCATTTATTCGTGAGATACCAGCCGAAATGTTGGAAAGAGTATGCCAAAATTGGACTAAGCGGATGGACCATTTGAGGCGCAGTCGCGGTCAACATTTCCATGAAATAATCTTCAAACATAGTCGCCGTGGTGTAGTAGGTAGTGTGTTGGCTTACTATTCGTAAAGCCCGGGTTCGTATCCCAGGTCAGACATCAAAAATGAAATATGAAAAAAAAATATTTCTTCGGCGACTTCCTCTCAGCAGATTTCTGGCAAAAACTCTGAGAGTAAATAAAATTGCCATGAAAAGTTTCTCAAAAATCTGTCGTTCGGAGTCGACGTTAAACTGTAGGTCCCGCCACTCACGTATAAAATTAACGCACACAACATGAGTGGTGTGAGAAGCTAGGCCGTAATCCTGACTGAAGGGTTGTAATGGCCAATTATGTATGTATGTAATCTTCAAACATTAAATTATATGGACCGTACTATCGATTCAAATAAAGATTTCATGCATTTTTCTGAACTTTATGTGTTTTTTTTTTTGAAAAATTTTCCTATAGCTCTTAAAAAATCACCCGTTAGATACCCACTGTTTATCCAGTTAATTATTGACTTAGTTATCATCAGATGACTATTTGGTGTCATCCCCCATCAAGCGGGCTGCCTACGTGTCACTCCTCACTGTTTAGAAAAAGTACTGAGAGAACGGGTCGAAGAATCTTTATGCTGCTTATATCTAAGTCGACAACCCTTAGAATTCCGTCAGGTCCAATCTCTTCTATCATAACAAGACTACCTTCAATTACTCCAAAATTTTTCGTGCTCCAGTTCCTTTACCACCACTTCCTAGAAAAATCTCCAACGAAACCTAAACATAGCTCCTAACGTACCCATTAAGGTATTATTTTCTATACCCAGTTGGCTCCACTCTGTGTTTTTGATGGAAGCATTACAGCTAACAGCTATACAGTAAAATATTGGCCCAATCTGGCCTACCAATAAGCTGCAACAAGGGGAACTGCAGACATATTCGCATTGTTAGCAGGGTTTAATATAATTTTCTGAATATGATTTTAGGGTTTCAATTCAATACTTTTGGTCTGACGTTTGGAATATTGTCGGTAGGGCTTTAAGGATATATGTATATCGACGGTTCCACAATGCCGAACGGAGTGGGCTATGGTATACATATATATATTGTAGTATTTGCCATGTAGAGATCAAGACCATATTCATGGCCATGCAGTGCTTGTTGGGTGACAAGATTTTCCCTGATTTTCCCTCTTTACTTTTGAGAACATAGGGATATCGTTCGAAATTTCATTGTTAATCAACTGACAAGGCTGGTACAGAACTCAGTATCTCTGGGATGTTTCCGTGGTCTGGGTTGAACTGAGTATTCTCCTGTTGTTTTATAAGGAGGCTTAGCTTCGTTGTCAGCATTCAAATATGTTCCCTATTTGTAGGCTCTGCTGGATAAGAGGAGGATCGACTTTTTTTTCCTTAAATTGCATTATCATTCCTCACATCAGTGATGTTTGCACAGGTCACGGCCGTCGTGTCAAGTCATTGTAGTCTAGTAAGTAGTGTGTTGGTTTATTAGACATAAGGCCACGTTTCGAAACCCCACGTTAGAAATATTCAACAAAACGAAATATAAAAAAAATATTTCTATGGCGACTTTCTCTCAGTATTCTTCTGGCAAAAACTGTGCGAGTAAATAAATTTGCCATGAAATGTTGCCCAAAAAATCTGTCTCTCGAAATCGACTTTAAACTCTAGGTCCCGCCACTTATGTATAAAATTAACACACACAAGATAAATGGTGTAAGAAGCTAGGTTGGAATCCTGACTGAAGGGTTGTATGGACCAACTATGTATGTATTCTCCTGTTGTTTTACAAGCAGGATTAACTTCGTGAGAAGTCACAGTAATCTAGTATGTAGTGTGTTGGCTTATTAGACGTAAGACCACGGTTCAAACCCTAGGTCAGACATGACAACGAAATATGAAAAAATATTTCTTCGGCGAAATCCTCTCAGCAGATTTCTGGAAAACACCCTGAAAGTAAATAAAATTGCCATGAAAAGTTTCTCAGAAATCTGTCGTTTGGAGTCGACTTTAAACTGTAGGTCCCGCCACTCATGTATAAAATTAACACACACAATATAAGTGGTGTGAGAAGCTAGCCAGTTACTAAAGGGTTGTAATCACCAATTATGTTTGTATGTATTAACTTCGTTATCAGCATTGGAATATGTGCAGTACTGCTAGGCTCTGATGGTTAAGAACAAGATTGATTTTCGTTTTTTCCTTAAATAGCGTGTTCATATAACACACTAATGCTGTTCGTACTGGACACTGCTCTATTATAGGCCATGTCTATAAACTAGGCATTCCCCGAATGATATCTGCCGGAGCTGTGGATCTAAGGAGTAGAAGAAAGCAGACTATTTTCGCATTTTTCTGTGAAAAGGAAGAGGCTTGTGAGAATGCTCCAAAGTAAAGATTGCTGCGATAACCAAATTTATTATGGCACTGCATTGGTTTCCTACGAAGATAGTTTGACCCCCGAGTTTAATATTGATTGGTGATACCACAATTGATCTTAATACGCCTGCAATGACATGTAATTCATCTCGTATTATATCCAAGAGACAAAAAGTGAATTTTGTAGCTTTTTCGTATCTTTATCAACATAATCATTACATCCATCTTTTACACTATTAGCCTCCTGCAATAACTGGACATTATCTATTTGATAGTCCCTGACTGGACGCTAGGGACTAAACCAGTAAATTTTATTTTAATTTCACTTGAGACTTACAGGTCCTTTAAATTGAAATCTTAAATTTATAAACTGCCTTAAAACTGTTTTACTACCTCCTGAACAATTAAAATAAAATAAAAACAATCAAATTAATTTGAAATTAAGTGCAGTGTGTACGTATATACAAACGTCCTTGAACACCAAATCAAAATATGTGCATTTCAACCTGGTTTTTTATCGTCCCTTATTTTAAATTCGTTCAAATTAAGCGTTAATTTGCAATTTTACTTCAGGTTTTTTTTTCTTCTTCTTGTTTCTTGCACTTTGAAAATGAAACAGAATGAAAAGGGAAATGCAAAAAACGAAATGTAACAAAAATTTAATCAAATCTCAAAGCAATACACATTAAAAATCTACAAAAATCTCTGATGCCACCACCACTGGCAAACAGTGTTTTACTACAGTGTGTTGCTGTAAATCTGTTATAAAACATGATTTTTTTTTATATGTATGTGTGTGAGAGAGTAAAAGTATGTGTTAAAAATCTTGATTTCTTATTAAATTGTAACAGACACACAGCTACATACATACATACATACATAGATTTTTAAAATGCTTATACACACTCAGTACTATACATATGAGTACATGTAAAATAATAAAAAGAGCAGCAGCAACAGCAGGAGAAACAAATGCAATAAAAAATAAAATAAAACTACACACACACACACACACACAGAGCGAAAATTAAAACACTAAAAGCATTTCAATGCTAAAAACAATTGCTACCGATACATCAATTTAACGTAACGACTAACGACTATGATGTTCACTGGCTAGATGGCCGGCTGCCTGGCTGAACGCTGGGTGTTGATAATGTTTCGCATTTTAAATTGACCAGAGAGTGAAAACAACTAACGATACAAAGATACAAACAATACCAATAACAACAACAACAACAAATACATTTTTATATTCGCTCATCCATACATTTGTTACATTTATTTGCTCCAATTTTTTGACTTTTTTTAGTATTGTGCACCCTAAACTATGACAGGTAATAACAATCACTTCATGGGTTCTCCAGAAATTATAGAAATTCCTTAGCATCCAAGGGAAGATCGGGTATTTGTTAGCCGCCTGAAAATATTAACACGCACTGGACATTTAAATGAAGAGGGACCGTCCTAATTTAAATATTTTGCTGCTTTTACAGACATAACATACATACTTACTTACATACGTAATTGGTCATTACAACTCTTCAGTCAGGATTACGACCTATATTCTCGTAATTTTATATATGAGCGGCGGGACGTACAGTTTAAAGTCGATTCCGAACGACAAATTATTTTGAGAAGCTTTTCATGGCAATTTTTATTTGCTTTCAGAATTTTTGCCGGAAATCTGCTGAGTTGAAGTCGTTGAAAGAAATGTTTTTCTGAGCCATAGGTTGAACCGCGGTTCCTCGTCAATATAAGTTAACACACTACTTACTAAACTACGGCGGTATCTTTTCCGGTGAATAGTCTGCCACCTGATTAAATTCTTTTCGTATTTTTCTATATTTCGAGTCTGTTCGACGTGTCAGACCTGGGGTTTGAGCCGTGGCCTTACATCTAATAAGCCCCCAAACTACCTACTAGACCTCGGCGATTTAAATTGTCCACGTTATAAAAGGCGTTTATTTCTTTTAAATTGAATATCATTCTCGTATTTTAGGCCTTTCCTCAGTCGTGTCAAATCCATCATAATATTATCAGTTGTCGTTTTCATTTTGTCGCTGGTATTGTAGCTGCATTTGTGTATGCGAACATACATCATACACTACTAGTGGTTGTATGAGCCACACTGTGTATATTAGTGTGAGTAATAGCGAAAGAGAGAGTACATCAATAACATCATCATTATCAATGGCAGCGTTAGATGTCTGCACGTACGCTTGTGGCTTGTCTATGCCATGTATGTATATGCACTTTTATTTCCATGTATGTATCTATACATTTACATGTGGATGTACTCGTATGTATGTGTATCGTATTTTATTTCATTTTCTATTTTGCCAAAGTTGATGAAGAGAGAGAGATCGAAAATAAAAGCGAATAAAATAAAAAATGAAATATATTGTATGTATGTAGTATGTGAATGTGAATGTGGAAAAAGGGACTTTATTTTATATGATGATTGTTTATATGTACATACATATGTATGTATGTGTATGAATAGGTGTCCATGTAACTATAAAAGTGTACTTATTTGTAGTAATTTATATGTATTGGTGTGTAATAATTTCTATTTATTGATGTTCAAATAGAGCGAATGAAAATCATAGAGACAGAGTGATGGATTTTGAAAACAAACAAAAAATACCAACAGTGACCAAGAGCTTTAAGTACTAAAAATACTGCAAAACGAAAAAAGGGGATTGAAGTATTAAAATTCAAATTGAAATGAGTAAAGAACAGATTGGTACATACGTTTTGAACCGTTAGAAACTACTCAAGCACAATCCTGTATTATAAATTTAACATTAAAGAAGAGGATTCTCACAGTTCTGTTTTATGAGATTTGTCTGATCGAAGATGATGACTTGTTTAATGTACAAATAGATCGAAAGTGCAGTCGCCGAAGTTTAGTAGGTAAGGTGTTAACATATTACATATAAGGCTCATATCTTAGCTCGGACATCCCGACTAAAACGGCATTTGCAAAAATATTTCTTCGGTGACTTCCTCTCAACAGTCTTCTGCCAAAAACTCTGAAAGTAAATAAAACTTGACTCCATTTGGAGTCGAATACTGTTGATCTCGCCACTCGTGCATTAAATTGACACTCACAGTATAGGTGGTGTTAGGAGATAGGTTGTAATCCTTACTAATGGGTTGTAATGATCAATTAAGTACATATGTAAGTAAGGAAGAGAGCAAAGGACGATACTGCCATGCAGTCGTGATTAATCGGTCGGTGACGAGACGTGAGTACGTGTGTACTAATCAAAGCGTCGTATAAAAGTGTTGTAAAAAAGAAGTCGTCGTAGTGTAGTAGGTAGTCTGTTGACTTATTAGACGTAAAGCCACAGTTCATACCACTGGTGAGAAATCTCCATCAAAATGAAATACGAAGAGAAATAGCAAATTTTTGGCAAAAACTCTGAGAATAAATAGAAAATTGCCATGAAAAAGTTTCTCAAAAATCTGTCATTTGGAGTCGACTCTAAATTTTCGTTCCCGCCACTCATGGACACACACAGTGTGGGTGGTGTGAGAGGATAGGTTGTAATCCTCACTAATGGGTTGTAATGAGCAACTAAGTAAATAAGCAAGAACGAGAGCGAAGTAAGATAATGCCATGCAGTCGTGATTAATCGCTCAGTGATGAGACGTGAGTCTGTGATTAATAATCAAAGCGTTGTATAAAAAAAGTAGGTAGTGTGTTGGCTTATTGGACGTAAGGGCTCGGTTCAAACCCCAGGTTAAACATGAAAATGAAAAAATGAAAAAAATATTTCTTCAGCGACTTCCTTTCAGCAGATTTCTGGCAAAAGCTTAGAGAGTAAATAAAATTGCCATGAAAAAGATTCTCAAAAATCTGTCATTCGGAGTCAACTTTATACTGTAGGTCCCACGACTTATGTATAAAATTAACACACACAACATAAGTGGTATGAGAAGCTGGGTTGTAATCCTGACTAAAGGGTTGTAATGACCAATTACATATGTATGTATGAGAAGATGTTTGTCTGTAATGAATTAACAGTAATTAAAGAGCGCATTAATTATAGTGGTTTTAAACACTGAAGAGTTTATTTCTGAATAATATTTGACATCGCACTGTTATCAGTTAAAGTGTGTTGAAATAAATAACAATCAGAAGAAAATTATTTCGTTTATTTTAATTGTAATCGTCGTCTCCATGATAAATAAATGTTTTTCACGTTCCAACAGTATCCAGTATCTTTTTTGTATTAACTATTATCGTTTACCCTGTATTAAAATGCCCCATGCACATGTAGTTGTAGTTGTAGTTGTCATAGTATGAACATGAATACTTAATATTGATGTTGTCTCATTTGCACTCAAACCATGTCCGAGATTTTTATAGTCTGACACACACACATACACACACAGAGAGAGAAAAACACTCACGAACTATTTTAACGCTGCATTTGCCTTTTTACTGGTGGCTGTCGTCAAGTACTTCAAATATCACGCTTCAAAGTACAAGAGCTTTAGTTTGTTCCCTCAACATTTTTTGCTTTTTTTTTGTTTTTGTTTTTCCTTTTACTTGTTGTATTTTATTTTATATTTTTTATATGTGTTTTTATGCTGTCTCTGTGTATGTATATACATTTGAATTAAAATGAAAAAGATTTTTTTCATATAAAATATGAACGTTTGTACAGCAGCATACACAACAAGAAATGAAAGAAAAAACTCATCTGACCCATCTTTGTACACTTAGTATGAATGTTGATGGCAGATTGTACAACAAAAAAAAACAGAAGGGAAAAAATAATGAAAAAGGATCCAATAAAACTATATGAAGGAGAATGTACTCTGAATATATTTCGATTGAACTACAGCAGCAACATGCACTCTATTATGACAGATATGGGTAGCGTACGGCAATAAAATAAAAAGAAATTTGATTGACAGCAATTGTTGAAGGAGACGCAACACAAGATAACCACTGTGCACTACAATAGGTTACATATGACGCCGTAACTAAACTAAACTAAACTAGATCCTGACCAGTTGATAGCAAATAACATTCCGAAAGGCTTTTGAAAATAAATTTTCTTTCTCTTGCCATTTCTTTACTGCTTGTTTAGTAGGTAGTAACCTTGTCCATCTCCTTTAACTTACCGTTATAAAGGCCACAAAGCAAACACAAATTAAAATTACAGAGTTCAAGAGACCAGAGCATAAGATGAGCATAGACAGACAGGCATTCTGTGCAAAGCAAGCACGCAAAGGACGCTGTTTTAAATCCCAAAAAAGGACAACGACTTTAATGACACTCTAAGTGTGCTGTTGGCTGGTAGCTGCCTGCAGTAACTGCATGCATTTAAACACTGCACACAGCGTCAACGAAATTCCGTTGTGAAGCTGTGATAAAAACAGAAGTAGAAGAAGGAGGAGAAGAAGCAAATTTAAATAAAAACTAAAGTATGTAAAGAGAATAAAAATGACGCACAAAAAAGCACATTCACACAGAAATTATTTAAATGAATGAAGAAGAAATCCAACAAAAAAAAACAAAAAAAAAAAGAACGAAAACTTTGTAGAACAATTTTTACAATTGAATAATCAGATTTCAGCGTGTAATTAAAAATTCAATTCAATTGTATTCCATGCGATAGAAATCAAAGAAAGAAAGAAAAAACATTTTTATGCAAAATCAATATGCAGAATTCAGAGTGAGAAAGATAGAATCATTCCACTTTAAGCAAAGAAAAGCCTTTGGAAAAAATTTTAATAACTAAATTCCTATATAAGGGAACATTTCTATTGGCTTTTAAAGGCAATGTTAAAAATTTTATTTTAAACTATTCAGTTTGGTATGTAAAATGACCCATATAAATATGTATATACATAGCTTTTGTTATATGACAGTTAATCAACTGTTATGCAAAAAAAATTGTTAGAATTTTATCATTCGATTACACAATATTAAGCTGGATTGTAAAATGATTTTGTAATTCATAAATTGAGAGCACAAGCTAACATTTCAAACTGGAAATATTAATCAAAACATGGACTAAAGTGTGCTCATCGTATGGTCAATAATTTAAAAAAAATGGATCTCCATGCCTCAATTGATTCGCCAAATCAAAAAAAATTTGGATATGCTTCTAGTCTCCTAAAACAAATGAGGGAGTGGAAATCTTCATTAAACATACACAAGTATTTGATGTTGAGATCGCCGTAGTCTAGTAGGTAGTACGTTGGCTAATTAGCCGTGAGACTACGCTTCAAACCCCAGGTCAGACATCTCCAACAAAACGAAATACGAAAAAATATTTCTTCGACGACTGTTTCTCAGCAGTCTTCAAGCAAAAATTCTGAAATCAAATAAAAATTGCTATGAAAATTTTCTCAAAAATCTGCCACTCATGTATAAAATTAACACACACAAACTAAGTGGTGTGAGAAGTTTGGTCGCAATCCTGACTCAAGGGTAGTAAAACCAATTATGTATGTATGTATGTATGTAAGTATACGATGTTCGTCGACTATAAGAAGACGTTCACCCTTAACCATTTTGAATACACTTCGCCACTATTTATAATAGGAACGACAAAGGCTCAATAAGTCTGAATGTAGGAGATGGTTAAGGTTCTTGGCTCATCAGCAAGGTCATTAACAACATCATAACAAAGACAAGAAGTATGAGATTAGAAGACTATGCGAACGACATATGTATGTCTGCCCTCAAAATAATTTAAAAATATACAGTCGAAATTAACTCAGTCCAATTGGAGACTGAAGCAGCACAATAAGGCCTCAAAATTAATTTTGCCGAAACCAAGGCTACTGGATTCCATACGAGGAATACCAACAATCTCATCTTGTAATATCAGAAGATTGAAAAAATCCAACCATTTTTGCAAACTGATGAACATTATTACAACAAACGATGGTTCTAGAGAGGACATTGCAAACGGCATTATCAAAGCCAGACATGTTTGTATCAAGTCTAGAAGTCACGACAATCTAGATGTTGGTCCAACATTGACTGAAACGAATTCAGTGGCAAAACCCTATCAGCAGTACTCACTAACCGGGCAGATTCTAATTTATATTGAGATCTTTAGACGGAAGTGGAAATGTTTTGTGATTATTAAAGTTCACATAACTAGGACTACAATTGACTACACATCTGTGTCTTGTCCTCCTTCGCCAGGTGGTCACACCAATCAATAACAGTGGGGCAGCCCTGTTTGGTTCTTCCACGACAGATAAGGTCGGCCTCTACTCCAACTTCTGTTAATATTCGCATTAAACACCCGTCTCGCCGAAGCATCGTCCTCCATCCTAATGACATGACGCTGCATAACACCCATATCATACATACATACATAATTGGTTATTACAACACTTTAGTCAAGATTACGAACTAGTAGCTTCTCGCATCACTTATGTTGTTTGTCATAATTTTAAACAAAGTGGGCGGAACCTACAGTGGACTTACAGTTTTAAATCGACTCCCAACGATAGATTTTTTTGAGAAACTTTTTCATGGCAATTTCCTAATTGCTCTCAGAGTTTTTGCCAGAAATCAGCTGAAAGGAAACCGCCGAAGAAATATTTTTTCATATTTCGTTTTGATGTTTGACCTGATGTTTGAACCATGGCCTCGCGTCTAATAAGCCAACACACTACCTACTAGACTACGGCGACTGCAACCGGCAACCGTAATGACCAAAACGATTAAATAACAAGGTTGAGAAGTATTTTTGGTTGTGGAGGCGGTTTTGAGGAGCTCATATAGCTCATTATTATTATCGGATGCGGAAATCATCGGCAACTCGCATTGGCTCGAAGGACTTTACGTAGAACTTTTCTCTCGAATACTCTCAAGGCTACTGCATACGTGCTTAATAGTGTCCATGTTTTTGCGCCATAAAAAATCACGGGAAAGATGAGAGATTTATAGTGTACAAGTTACGTAGTATGAGATAGGTGTCTGATAATCAATTGCCTCTTGATACCATAATAGCACCTGTTGGCAAGAGTGATCCCGCACTTGATCTCAGACTGACATCGTTTTTGCTGCTTACGGCGGAGCCAAGATAAATAAATTCACTGATAGCATCGAAAGTATAGTTATCGGCCATAATCTAGGATTCTATACTTGGCATGCCCTCTCCTTTTCGGCAACAGATACTTTGTTTTGCCCTCATCGACTACCAAACCCATCTTAATAGACTCCCATTCGATAGGGCTAAAGGCTGCAGTGGGATGATATGCATTAAAATAATAATACCATCCATTTTAGGGAATAACTTGTAATCAAATTAAATTCCAAACCAAATTTCACATATTTAGGCGATTTTACTGCTTTGAGAAACACTTTCAATCTCAATGAATCATGCAACAAAAAATTATTTGACACTGTCAACTCATATTTTACACTCATATTAATAGCCGAGGGATTTATAAACACTTTCAAATAATACATTTACATATGCATTCATACACTTAAATGCCTACACACATTAATTTCATTTTTTTTTAATAAATTTAATTACGACTGATAGAAATGCTT
Source organism: Sarcophaga subvicina (assembly GCA_936449025.2). NCBI lineage: Eukaryota > Metazoa > Arthropoda > Insecta > Diptera > Sarcophagidae > Sarcophaga > Sarcophaga subvicina. The sequence goes on along the minus strand of OW388081.2, from coordinate 88,327,828 downwards.
ATAAGGAACAGCAGCTTAACTCCAATTTTCGGAAAAACTTTAGTAACGAGATATGAGTTCTTTAAAAATAATTTAAATTTAAAATAAATATTTTAAATTTATTGAAAAATGTGAAGAAAATATGTATGTATGTCTGTTCATTATTTTTCACTTACAGCGACTTAGGCTGTTATGCCATTTAAGAAAAGGTCCCATTTGTTGTTCTATTTTTATGGTCCTCCAGCGAACGTAAATAATTTTTATTACAATTGTTTGTATTCCTTCTTTGTTTTTCTTTTATTTCTAGTAAATAAATTAAAATCATCATAAAAATTAATAATAACAGGAAATAAATTTTTCGTTCATAAATTAAAACACACTCAAAAAAATGCTTCCAATTGCCAGCACAAAATTATTAAATTTCCATTCCATTGTCCTTATGATAAATCAAAATTTAATTTAAAAAAAAGAAAAAAAACTGAAATAATTTGTTACAATTGACAAAATGTACGAACACATATGCAGTGGCACATAGGATTTAATTGTATTTAATGACGTCATCTGCCCAGCAGGATATCCGATAATTAATTGTTTAAAACAAAAACTCACTGCAAAATTGATTCGGAAAACATATTTTTCCTTTGCGGTTTCATAACTAATAATTAAAGAAAATTATTAGATTATTAACGAATGACAGCATAATTAATCAATCTTTTGCTTCATTTATTTAATAAATTATACAAATTAAATATTTAAATTAAGTAAGGATTTAAAGTAGATTTTAATTTTAATCTAATATTTGTTTTGATTTTAAATAAATTTTAATTTTTTTATTCAAATATTTCTAAAACAGTAATTTGTTTACTTACCTTTATCTCTTATCAGTGCTTAACAGCGGTCAAACTGGAGCCTCTTATTCAAGCACAATTTTGAAAGTAAGCCTTAGCTGAAAAAACAAGAAAAGTTCAAATTAACTCAACAAGAAGTTTAAGACGCTCTCCACCTTTTCTCTAAATCACTAGCCAAGGTCTGATACGTAAACTGAGAGAAGGAAAGTTGTCAACGGTTTCCCTTTTTCTTTAGAACTATAAATTTTACAGAGATTGATCCCCAACACATTAGGCCACTAGTAAACAGAAGATATTACACTATGACGAAGATTGGTGGGGTACACATTTACAGCTGTTATGTAACGCCAAGTATACCTCAGGTGGAGTACGAACAAATACTTGACAACTTAGTTAGGGATACTCTCACAACGACGCCAAATATAGTGGCGGTAGATTTCAACGCGTGGGCATTGGAATGGGGAAGCAGGAGCCTTCTCCATTCTTGACGTAATTTTATTGAACACGGGAGCAAGGAATACCTTTGAAAAGAATGGACGCGGCTCCATTATTGACATAGCTTTTGTGAGCTCAGCATTGGCTGCAAGAACAAATTGGCGAATCAGTGATACATATACCCACAGTGATCATTTGGCGATTGTAACAGATATCAGCAGTGTAGGACCAAGAGAGATTACGAGAGAGAAGCGGACGCATAATGAAAGCACAGACGAAGGGGTGGAAAGATGAAACCATGGATGAGGAAATATTTAGACAAATGCTGGACGAAAATATAACTGATTCGGGTGACGCAAATGAACGAGCAAAGCTATTAGCGGAACATATTAGCAGGGCTTGTGACGCTGCTATGGTGAGAAGGAGAAGCACATCTACCCGAAGACCAGTGTATTGGTAGAACAGCGAAATTGCGGTACTGAGGCGCGAGTGTCACAGTTCGAGACGACATTACCAAAGGAGTAGAGGTGAAGCTGACAATGCAAGATTAAGGACCGTTTTTAAAGCCAAACGTAGGGAACTCAAGATGGCTATTAAGAGAAGCAAATCGTTCTGCTTTAAGGAGCTATGCGACAAAGTCGATGAGAATCCATGGGAAGGAGCTGATAAGGTGGTTATGTCCAAAATAAGGAGCTGTAGAGGACTAGCGCCAACTTGCCCAGTACTTCTGAGGAGTGTGGTTGAAACTCTTTTTCCAATACAGAGCATTGAGAGGGAAAATACAACAATAGACGAGAATGCAAATTCTATTGATGCCATGGATCCAGTGGCGGACCAAGAGGTGATGCTAGCGTCGGAACGTTTTGGAAATGGTAAGGCTCCAGGTCTTGACGGAATTCCAAACCGCGCTCTTAAAATAGCAATTAAACACAGTGTTCGACCCTTTATGAAGATGTATATGAAGTGTTTTGACGACAGAGTTTTTCCGAAAATATGGAAAGTTCAAAGACTGGTATTGCTACCTAAACCAGGAAGACCGCCGGGAGATCCAAGTTCTTATCGACCGCTTTGTATGATCGATACAATGGGTAAGATTTTGGAACTATTGATCTGTAAACGTTTGGAACAACACCTTGAAATAGTAGCCGAAAGTCTCTTTGACAATCAGTATGGATTTCGTAAAGGACGATCAACTATAGACGCAATTAAGAAATTGACAACGATAGCAGGCAATGCAATTGAAGGAACAAAATGGATGGGTGGTTCTAAGGAATATTGTGCCGTCATAACACTTGATGTTAGAAATGCTTTTAATTCCGCGTGCTGGCCGCACATTGTACAGGCTTTGCGGACTATACAGACGCCGGCGCATCTTATGCGTATCATTAGCAGTTATCTTTCTAAAAGAATACTACTCTATGACACAGATGAAGGAGTTAAGATATAGCAGTAACAATTGTGGCGAAGGAATTGCATCAAATTGAGGCCACGTGTATGACGACGTTGACTAGAATAAAGAGCTGGCTTATGGCAGCGAATCTTCAACTGGCTGGACACAAAACTGAAGCTATTTTGATAACGAGCAGAAAGAAAATTGAATGGATTACACTTAATATAGACGGACATAATATAACGTCTCAGCGAGCGCTTAGATATTTCGGAGTAATGATTGACGTAAGGTTAAATTTTAGAACAAATATTGAGAAGGCTTGTGAGAAGGCTGCTCGAGTGAATGCAGCATTATCCCGCATTATGGCTAATATAGGAGGGCCAAATCAGAGCAGAAGACTGTTATTGGCAAAGGTTACTCAGTCGATAATGATGTATGCAGCACCTGTGTGGGGACCGGCGTTGGGTATTAGAACCTACGCTAGGACTGCAAGGTGTTTATTTCGTGTTAGTTATGGCTATGGAACTGAAGAGGATATACGATAGAGTTAGTATTGTTGGTAGAAAATTAACTACGGAGGAACGAAGGGAGGAAAGACTAAAGAGTTTAGACGAATGGCAGATTCAATGGGATACTGCGACGAAAGGGCGATGGACACATAGACATATCAGAAATGTACAAAGTTGGATTGAAAGGAGACACGGTCATGTTGACTTTTACATGACACAGTTATTGACAGGGCATGGCTGCTTCAGGGAATATCTCTGTAAATATGGCAACGACAATGAGGTATCTTGCTCCTTCTGCAATAATGGAATTGAAAATGCTGAGCATATTTTCTCTTATTGCGATAGATTTAGATTGAACCGCGAGTTGTTAGAGACGATGATAAATGAAATAGTGACACCAGGCAATACAGTTCCGCATATGCTGCGGCCTATTGAGCTTTGGCAATATGTCAAAATGCTGTCTGCAAATGTGATGCAGGAATTGAGAAGGATAGAGTGAATTCGTAACGGTAGTACGGTAGGACAAATAGGTTCGAATCGTAGAAGTGGTTTTTAGTGGGTTAAAGTCTCACACTACTGTTGCAGTGGCAACAGTGTCTTTCGATGATTTTTTTCACCTCGTTAAAAATAAAAAAACATACATACATACATACATACATACATACATACATACATACATACATACATACATACATACATACATACATACATACATACATACATACATACATACATACATACATACATACATACATACATACATATATACATACATACATACATACATACATACATACATACATACATACATACATACATACATACATACATACATACATGCATACATACATACATACATACATACATACATACATACATACATACATACATACATACATACATACATACATACATACATACATACATACATACATACATACATACATACATACATACATACATACATACATACATACATACATACATACATACATACATACATACATACATACATACATACATACATACATACATACATACATACATACATACATACATACATACATACATACATACATACATACATACATACATACATACATACATACATACATACATACATACATACATACATACATACATACATACATACATACATACATACATACATACATACATACATACATACATACATACATACATACATACATACATACATACATACATACATACATACATACATACATACATACATACATACATACATACATACATACATACATACATACATTGTCCCTAATATAAGCCTTTGGATGGAGAACGAACATTGCGAGCAAAATTTCTACGTGAAGCAGTTCCTAACTGGTCATGAATGCTTCAGGAAGTACCTGCACAAATTTGAACATGATACTTCCCCTATATGCCCAAACAGTGTAGATGAGTAGGATTCTAACATGTTGCTCCAGATTTAGATGGCCCGGGGAAACGAGTTTTGGACCAATGGAATGACTTATGGAAGCAGTGTTGAATTTTAGGATTCTATGAACCAATACAGCCAGAGAATGGCTGAAGATATGCTGGAACACCGAAGATTTGAGCAACGAAGGCGAAATTTGATTTGATTGCCCTCCGCCAAGTGATACCTTACGGCAGCTCCACGTAGTGAGAGTGGTTGGCAAAGTGTAGAGGGGTGGGTTTACCAGTGATGGTGAATCGTGCACTCTTTTGTTGGAACAAAAGTGTCTTTCGAAGATCTGCTGAGAGGAAGTCGCCGAAGAAATATTTCTTTCATATTTCGGTTTTGTTGAAGATGTCTGACCTGAGGTTTGAACCGTGGCCTCATTTCTAATAAGCCAACACTCTACCTACTATATTACGGTGGTTACCAATCAAATCTCTGAATTTAAATACCAAAAAAATTTTTCTCTACGTGGGTTGTTTATACTGTTTTGTCTTAGAATGGGCCACATTAGCCATGTATCTCTACAAAGATTATCCTAGGGCCACGGTCATCAGTGTGTAAAGAATAACACAACATTCATAAAGCGTTGATCCTCCTACAGAAGTTGACAGCTGGATACTAATAAATTAGAATATTAAGACTGGAGAAAATTGACTACATTTTAAAGAAATTTAAAGCCGAAAATATCGGTTTTCAGGATTACAATCTTGCTTCTCAAACCACTGATATTGTGCGTGTAAACTTTATACATGAGTGTAGGCACCTACAGTTTAAAATCAATTCCGAACGACAGATTTCTGAAAAACTTTTTCATGGCAATTTTTATTTATTCTCAAAGTTCTTACCAGAAATCTTCTGAGAGGTAGTCACCGAAGAAACATTTTATCGTATTTCATTGTGATGGAAATGTCTTGACGTGGGACTTCAAATGGTGGATATAATGTATAGAATATTAACAAATTTTCAAATTTACGAACGACCCTAAATATTTTAAATTGCCTGTAAAAATATGCATACAAATGCAATCATTTATTTGTAAAATTAAGAAATCAAATGTAAAGTACTTGTCATATGGCCGGAACCTAATTTCCTATAAAACTTATGTATTTAAAATACAATTTTTATTTTACCATTTCCTTTAGCCAAAGAAACATTTCATAAAAGTCTTCTTTGGATAAGTAATAAAAAATTTAATAAAAATTAAATTAAAAAAAATAAAAATTCTTTCAAAATTGAATTCATTGCCATAGAAAATGTAGTCATTTATTGTGCCTTTGAATAACATTGTCAAATAGTTTATAAAGCTTTACAAATCCTATCGATTTCTATCAAAGATTTTTATCTACTTTTGTTCTTATATTCTGACAAAATGAATGAAAATAATTTTTTTTTTATTTATTTTTTGATTTTCTCCAGACAGAATTTATACTGAAATTAACAACAGAATAAATGTATGTAAATATAATGATGATGATGATGATAATAATTTAAAAGAATTATAATTTCTATATAAGAAAACAAAAACAAAATCAAGAAGAATATAAAACAGGAATGATCCATAAACAAATTTTAATAACAAATAATCTTCGAAAAAAAACAAGAAATTCTACGAAAATAAAATAAAAATTCTTTTAAAAAATCTTTACAGAGATTCAAATGCACTTATACTCATCGCACTACTACACTCTTAACTACACATAACCAAAAACTTAAGTGAATATACATAAGTTTATGTGCGTATAAGTGTGTGTGAGTAAATGTATAAGATATCTCATAAAATGACCATAACAATTCAATATGTTTGTATTGGTCATACAATTTGTGCGTAACTGTGTGTGTGTTTAAATATTGAAATGGCAAAATATCTCTATACAAACAAAGCAACAACAACAACAATAATAAAAAGGAAAAACAGCAACAACATAATAAAATTACAATTTATATGGTTATTCCAATTACAAGTCTAGTTATATAAGACTATAATCCAACAATAACAACAAAAACTACAAAAAAAAATTACGAAACAAAATAAAGAGAACAACAGCAACAGCAATAGCAGTAGCAGCAACAATGACATGAAAATTTTAGTAAAACATTAAAGGAAATGACAAATATTGTAAAAAGGATATTGAGATGGTCAAACTGATATAAAAAGAAAGCACACAACACGCACATACACACACACTGTTTAAAATTATCAACAAGAAGAAACACTTATAAACTTTAACACATGCATACAATACATGGTTAACACACTTCACTTCAACTTACATACTACGTTTGTATGTTTGCATATGAGGCTAAAAACTGCAAAAATTTTAATATGAAACTCACTTTAAAACACTTTGGAGAGTGTATCACTGTAAGTATCAACCAACGAGGGTAGATTCATAAGTACAATGAATTATTTTTTTTCTTCTTCCTGATCTACTCTGTAAACTCAAATACATATGTAATAACGATTTACTTATAGCCTATCATACTCATTCATTGCTGTCATCACATTCAACTGAAGGATAATGCAAGGCTTTGTTGATACCAATCAGCGATAGTGTAACCACAACAGTTATGCTTTAATGGAATACAAAAAGAGAATTTAACCAGATGGCAGATTTAGCACACGGAAAATATATCGTTTATCCAACATTATATCGATAACAGTATATACTTCCTTACTTACTTCATTCATTACAGATTAAATGATGATTGCTCTGTTTTTCAGGCAGAGATTTTTCTTGTTTTAAAGACTCTTGAGACCGTAGTGAATCGAAATTCAGAATCTTATGTGATCTTCGTTGGCAATCTGGTTGCTCTTTGGTGAAAATCACTACGTGTTCGTGATTGTAAGAAAGCTGTAAAAACCTTTACACCAGATGGCCTCTGCCTCTCTATAATGCATTGTGCAATCCACTGGCCAATCGAATCTTATCAGATGTGCTCTTATTGGCAACATAGCTGCTAGATAAATGAGGCACCAAATCGTCAAATATTTGAGAAAAAATCGTCCAAATCGTCAAAGACGTTTATTAATACCGTCAAAAAATCGTCAGGAAAATAAATAAATTAAAAATTTTTAAAAACCAAAATTATTTCTATTGTAGTAAAACATATGAAGTCAATGTATCTACATATCTGAGTTCAAAAATAAAACATATAACAAAGAATTTATTGGAAATTAAAAGCTAGCGTCCCTCATCTTCATTTAATAATTTTTTTACAAAAAAATTGAGAAATTTTATATCATTTTCAGGAAAAAATTGTTTAAGGTTTAAACAATCTATCCCAACGTTGTTTATTTACACATAAGCGCATCAATAATATTACATCATCTATATCTATGGGCGATGTAGGTGTTAGGGAGTCGGAAGCTTTTGATGTTCTGAGCATGAAAAATCAGTGTAATGCTGACACATTTTTCAGTTCCTTTTTAAATTCTTATCATCTGATCTTACTATTTACACCGTTTATAACTGACAGAGAATGGAATACAACTCTCATGTATGGGTTGGTGCCTCAACGTCTAATTTGCGGTTTCTCGACCGTGTACAGGAGAGGCCATAGCATCTCGTTAATGACGGTAGTGTATCCAAAAAATAAAAATATGGTTTTTAGTCGGACTATTCGTATGTGGAACTCAATTCCTGCAGAGGTCTATCCTGTTACTTATAGTATAAAAATATACAAGCCTAATGTCCATAATTTATTATTATTTTATTAGGTTATTTAGGAGTTGTAATTTTTCAGCTTTCAGGGGGTTAAAAAGGCATACAGAATACAGAAAAATCATCATAGGTATGCGAAAGTAACTTAAAAATACAATACTTTACTCCTTGTTTTTACTAACTAACATAAATTTCCAATAGTAACAATTACAAAATAAATACAAAGCTTAAAAGTGGCTTTCAATGTACTAAAGTAAAGAATATGATGGAAATTTTTAATTTTTAAAAATCGTCAAAATAAGCGCATAAATCTGGGAAATGAAATAAAAATCCATTTCCAATCGGAGCAGTTGTAGTTCACAGCAAAACAATAAATTTATTAAAATTTCAAAGTATTTTTGTTTTATTACATTTTTAAATTTAAACTTTTAGATCGCCAACCTATTATTTTTACTCACATTATGCTCATATTAAATATGTATGTATGTAAAATTCATAATGCAAAGAACACATGTGACGTATGAGTTATATTTAATTCCATTAGTTTCAAACATGACAAAAATCGAAATTTTTATTGCATACTTTTCAGGGTAACTATTCCAGTACATGTAATATGATGCGTATGAGTAATATATTTCAAATACAATTAAAAAGAAAGTATAACCCATAAATTTGGAATTAAGTTACTTGATTTTTCGATTCTATGCAATTCTAGGCTATATTCTAGATTCCAGGAATATTACAGGGTGAACAAAGAAGGATTCAAATACCTGCTGAATGTGTTGATGTAAAATTTGATTAGTAACAACTGTAAAGTAAATGCAAATCTTAAAGTGGCTTTTAATGTACTAAAGTAAAAAATATGATATAAAATTTTAATTTTTAAAAATCGTCAAAATAAAGGCATAAATCGTCAAATCGTCAATATAATATTTTTGGTGCTCAAAATCGTCAAAATGACGATAAATCGTCAAATCTGGCAGCAATGATTGGCAAACATACTTACTTACTTAACTGGTCGTTATAAACCTTCAGTCAGAATTACGATCTAGCTTCTCAAATCAGCCATGTTGCGAGTGTTATTTTTAGCCATGAGTGGCGGGACCTACAGCTTAAAGTCTACTCCGAATGAAAGATTTTTGAGTAACTTTTCATGGCAATTTTATTTACTTTCAGAGTTTTTGCCAGAAATCTGCTGAGAGGAAGTCGTCAAAAGAAATATTTTTTTCTTATTTTCGTTTTGTTAGAGATAAGCAAGGGTTTGAACCTCACAGACTGCTTACCCGACTACAAGATTCAATTCTACACTTCAGGATTCAATTCAAGGATCATTATTAAATAATAAGAGTGTTTAACAATACAACAAGAAGAAGAAACCCTCGTTGATAATAATTTGGCTAAGCTTAGATAAAACGACAAATCCAGGTCTTGATGACATCAACTGAAACCTTGGTTAGGTTCCTAAAAGTGGTATCTTTTTACACCGATAAAAATGAAACCGCAAAATGCATTGTGCTCAAATACCATTGATGCCGAGAGTGATCGTTGGAATTCTAATGATCGATGATACAGGAAAAGTGATTTTATTGTCTGAGAAAAACTGGAATGCTAAGAAAACTTAAGCACTACCAACATACATACATACATACATAATTGGTTATTAAAACCCTTCAGTCAGGATTACGACCTAGTTTCACACACCACTTGTGCTGTATGTCTTATTTTAATACATGAGTGGTGGGACCTACAGTTTAAAGTCGACAAGTTTTATTTACTCTCAGAGTTTTTGCCAGAAATCTGCTGAGAGAAAGTCGCCGAAAAAATACTTTTTGTATTTTGTTTTGATGTCTGGCCTGCGGCTCGAACCCTGGCTTTACATCTAATAAGCCAACACACTACCTACTAGACTACGGCGACTTCGACCAACATAAGAATAATTAATTCGCCGAAGTCGATACTGAGATTTCCAATGTTTGCATGGGTACAAAGGCTTAAATTTGAATATCGTAAAAGGCAGACCTTACTTGAGTACCCAGTAATTAACCGATCTTGACAACCAGCATCAGGGCGTTGCATTTAAAGTACGAATCCATTTGCATCAAACTGAAAACCAACCTGATCGATCTGATGTCACGTAACGATTGCTTTATTTGACTATCGAGAAAGGACGAGGCAAATAAAAAAAATTTTGCATCAAAAATATTCCATCAAACCATTCGCACAAAATAATTGGATTTTTATAGAGAAGGCCTATAAAATGAAATGATTCATGCATAAATAAAATTCGATATTAGTAATTATTTCATTTCTTCTTGTAACTACCCACGTATGTAGAAATTTACACACAAATTGCATAAACATTGTTCTACTCTTACATGTATGCATGCATGTCTGTGTCAACTAGTGAAATATTGTCGACACTTAACACAGCAACAATGTAAAGAGAGAGAGAGCCATACGAGTGGAAGTATACATCTACACTTGTGAATATCTCTGAGTTTATGTGTGTATGTGTATAGACATTTTCATATAAGGAAAGATTGTTTTAGTTACACACACACAAAAAACCTTACAACACATACAAACGAAATAAATTGCATAACAATGTGAACATAAAGTCTCATACACTTGCCCTGAAATACACACACGCACACACTTACATAGTTTAAGCCTGTTCTTAAAACATGTATGCAAACGTACACACATTGAAGAGTAAGAAGGTGCCTGTTATGAGCGAATATACAAATACAAATACATACATTGTCTCCCTGTGTGCTTGTCTACAATGTAGTTGTGTGTATCTGTGTGTATGTGTAATAATCAAATAATAGAAAAATCTTGAAAAAAAAACGTTAGGAAAAGCAGAAGAAAAAAAGGAAAAAAAGGGTCATCGTATGTGTAAGTTAGAGAATGAAAAACAGAAAGAAAGAAAAAATATTTTTAAACTAAAAATTGTTGTCGATATTATTGTTGTTGTTCGTGTTGTTGTTTTCTATGTAATTTTTATTTTTTTTTTTATTATTTTAAAAGCAAGTTGTTGTGATTTCCAATTATGCTTCAGCTGTTGCATAAAATTTATTTATTTTATTGTGTTATCAAGAGTCCCAAAAGTCCATATTTAAACAATATTTTCCAGCATTTCTTTGCCAAACACTCAACTCATACTCCCAATAAAGTTAAATTCAAATATTTCTACTTGAAAATAAATGTATCAGTATGTGTAAGTGTAAGTGTGTTTGTCTACGTGTATGTGTTTATAGGAAAAGTTATAAAATATTAATAAAATATGAAATAAATTGAGATTTTTCTTATAAAAATATTATGTGTGTGTGAGTTTGTGTAAAGTAAGTTTTCAAATGAAATCGTTTTCCATAACTATTAAAAACGATTTAAAAATATCGGAAAAAGAAAAAATATTAAGAAAAAATTATCAATGAATCACAAACTAAAAGCAGCATTTAGAAGCAGTCTTCCGAACTACTTTGCTTAGGATATTTTAGGTATAAAAATTGCATCATAACTTAGGATTTAAAGTTTCGAAATAAAATATAAAAAAATAATTGAAAAAAGTACCATGAAATCGTAAAAGCTTTACAGTAGAATACTTGTCAATTTCCATTTTGAAAAGTTCAACTTATACCGGCTAAAAACTTGCATCTTGTTCTGCCCTTCCAGAGAGATGGGTATGGACTATCAGACCTATGCAAACGATGTACGTAGTTACGATGGTAAGAAATAAATTTTCAAAAGATTCTCGATTAATACTACAAGACTACCATTTGCGAGATGAAGGAAATTCGCTAAATGGAAACATATTCGATTACTGGCTCAAGTAATATTCAAGTAAACTTAAATGGAAAACGCATCTGTGGTACGCAGATAACTTGAAAGAAAATCTTAGGTGTGCAGGCCAAAAGTTATGCAGGCTAATTGTGGTCATTGTTTAGGCATACATACATACATACATACATACATACATACATATATAATTGGTCATCACAACTCTTTAGTCAGGATTTGACCTAGCTTCTCAAGCCACTTATGTTGTGTGCATTAATTTCATATACGAATGGCGGGACCTACGGTTTAAAGTCGATTCCGAACCACAGATTTTCTAGAAACTTTTCAAGGCAATTTTATTTACTCTCAGAACATTTGCCAGAAATTTTCTGACAGTGAATCGCTGAAGAAATATTTTCTCGTACTTCATTTTGTTGGAAATGTCTGACCTGGGGTTTGAACCGAGGCCTCGTGTCTAATAAGCCAACGTACTACCTACTAGACCACGGCGACTTCAAAGCATGCAAAAATTAATTTTAAAACCACTATAATGGTTTTTTAAAGTAAATACAGAGACTGGTATGTGTTGCTATAACTTCGTCAATGATAATGGAAGCTACTCTATTAAAAGAGAGACCATTTTGTAGTCAATGAATGATGTGGAAAGAAATTGGTACTGAAGCAGGGCGTTCGCTCCCAAAAGTATATTATGCGGTGCCCTTGAAGAATCTCATGAGTATATTTCAAACGGAAGACTACGCCTCGCAAGATGTGTTCAAGTCGACTTTTATAGGAAGCATAAAGGATGGAATAGAGTCGCCCTAGTCTAGAAGGTAGTGAATTGGCTAATTACATGAGATACCGTGCTTCAAACCCCAGGTCAAACATCATATGAAAAAAATATTTCTTCGGTGACTTCCTCTCAGCAAATTTCTGGCAAAAACTCTGTAAGTAAATAAAATTGCCATGAAAACTTTCTCAAAAATCTGTCATTCGGAGCCGCCTTATCACACTTATGATTAAAATTAATACACACAACATGGGTGGTGTGACAAGCCAGGTTGTAATCCCAATTAAGTAAGTATGAGAGTAACTACACTAACAAAAGCTCGTACAAGAACTGGATTGAGAATTCATACATGAGATTGGCATTGCGATTATAACTAGCCATTGGCAATGGTTAGGACTAGTTAGCTACAATCAAAAAAATTTCTCAAAAAAATTTGTCGTTCAGTGCCGCCTTTAAAGCGCCTCCCGTCACTCATGGATAAAATTAACACACAATGTGCGAATCCAAGTCGAAATTTTGACTTAAGGGTTATAATGACCAGTTAAAGTAAATCAAGTAATAAAAGAGGGGGTTTAGCAATGCAATACTACTACTACTGAGCGCTCAACTCATATGTCTGTCATATGCTGCCATAGCATACTGAATCAGCTAGGAAGGGAAGGCTAAGTCCCTGGTCATGCAACAACTCACTCAGAGTTATGCTTCCTTGTAGTTGATAGGCCAGAATGGTGCGGGTCATTGGCTAATTGCACTGAGAGTTAGTTTAGACTATGTTTAGGTGTAAAATGCTGATAATAAATGGCTTTTTGGCAGGATATTTTAGGCCCCAAGAATAGAAATTAACAGAATGAATGAATCATCAGAACACATACTTGGAATCTATGCGTCATTAGTGCAGCTCTAAAAGGAACAACTGATTACTTCGTACTGCTTTTACTAGGCGGTATGTTATACCTAAAGACACCCGTATGGAGGCAGAATAGGGGAAGACAGCAGTAGCTTGCATAGATTGAGGGCATAATTAGTTTTCAAGACCGTGCGGTACGGGGTAGATGTAGGAAATGCAACATTTTAAAAGACACCAAAGGAACAAGTCTGGTGGCACGAATGTACACTTCTAATCCAAGAAAAATCGATCCAAAAACAGTAAAATAGCGGAGGAGGACACATAAAAACAATCTAATCTGCGGCATTCAATTGCAAGTTTTTCAGTCTATTGACTGTCTTCTAATGCTCACTATTTTCTGATGGGCTGTACCTTCGTTATTGCCTTATGGGGTTATTGAGCTATTCACAGAGCTTAATTAGCCGATCTGTTTAAGCGGATCTGTTGAAGTCGCCGTAGTCTAGTAGGTAGTGTGTAAGCCAGCACGTAAAGACATAAAGCCCGGGTTCGTACCCCAGGTCAGACATCAAAACGAAAATATGGAAAAAAAATATTTCTGCGGCGACTTCCTCTCGGCAGATTTCTGGCAAAAACTCTGAGAGTAATAAACTTGTCATGAAAAAGTTCCTCAAAAATCTGTCATTCGGAGTCGACGTTAAACTGTAGGTCCCGCCACTCATGTATAAAATTAAAGCACACAACATGAGTGGTGTGAGAAGCTAGGCTGTAATCCTGACAGAAGGGTTGTAATGGCCAAATATGTATGTATGTATGTTTAAGCAGGTCTCAGCTGTTATCTGACTACAATATCACTTTGTCTGCTTTCTCGATTCTCAAGGACTGTCCGTTCGCTAATTGTATTTCCATTCGGAAAAAAAATCTACCGAGTTCTACATTCTAATCTGTACAGGGACTTTAAGGATATGCTTGCTATTGAGTGCTGTTGAAAACAATATAGCACCTCTAATAACAATCATATTTCGTTAGGACTCGATGCTATCATCACACAAAAACCTGTAATCAGTCTCTATCAACTGTATCTTCCATAATCATTTTACACTCGTAGTGTAGTTTATTCGTTTTGTTTTATTAGCAATGCGTTACGATATCCATAATTTTATAGGAACAAATGCAAGACAAGTGTTTTTTGCTTCCAAAACTCAGAGAAATTATGAATAGAGTTGCAAATTGGGAAGTTAGAGGAGGGCATTACGTCAAATGTATCGTTTTAATATTCATGTAATCACAAGAAAAAAAATCAACAAGAGAGAATATTTGCAAAACAAAAACAGAAAATAGAAACTCAATAACGTATGTTTTTCTATTTTAATATGAAAGTAAACTAACTCCCACCTGCATCTGCATAAATATACATATAAAAACATAAGAAAAAATGCATAGAAGCATAGAAAAAAAAGGATTCTGATTACATTTAATATTACCATCCCAATCCAGTTTGTTCCAAAAAAAAAAAAAAAAAGAAGGAAAAAAATAAAATTTTATTTTTTTATTTAAAACACATGAATATCTCCATATGCAGGGAAACATTTTCTGGAAGCTCTGCTTGCATTTCAACTTGAGTTTCAATATTAAAGCGTAAAGCAGCTCAGGTAGCTCCGTACCTCATACATACAGTCTAGCATGCAACACAGATAGTTGTAGAGGACCGATGTATGTACATATGTATGTATGTACATAAGGATATGCTGCATAGTTGCATAGGAGTGTGTGTCTAGATTTCAACTTTATTTTTCAATTTTTTTTTTAATTTTTTGGAATTTTATTAAAATATTTATAAAAAGATTTGGATTTCCTCAGACTCGAATTCAGATTTCCAGCGAATGAAAATGAAATCCAAATTTATGAAGAAAAATAAACACACAGAGAAAATAGGAAAAACCGTTTATGATGATAAATGAAATGAAATTTAACTTGAACGTGTATAAAATTAAATCCAATTTTTCAGAAATTGAAATAGGATTTGATATGGAATTTGTAGAGGATTTCATTTTATTATAATCCTTGTAGCTAAACAAACATACAGACATAATTGATTATTACAACACTTCTGTCAGGATTACAATCTAGCTCCTCACACCACTTATGTTGTGTGTGTTAATTTTTTTCATGAATGGCGCAACGTACAGTTTGAAGTAGACTTCGAACGACAGATTTTTGAGAAACTTTTCATTTCAATTTTATTCACTCTCAGAGTTTTTGCCAGAAATCTGCTGAGAGGAAGTCGCTGAAGAAATATTTTTTTTAAATTTTCGTTTTGATTGCATTGCTTAATACACTGGCCTTAGGTTATATTTAATTGGCATCCGCCTCCAATGACTACTTGGGTCCTACAAGATCAAATCATAATATCGATGGCACTTATTTCGCCATTATATGCGGCTCCTGACTGACATATCTCAACCATTCCGAAAGTCTTCTAAGATTTTCTTTTTTTTTGTGGATTTTATTCAAATCCCCTTCGACTAGACATATCCTGTTAATAAATTTCTTCTCAGGTTTCGCAATGCTGAGCAATGACAGAAAAAAAATATTCTGTCAAGTCCTCATCTTCCTCGCCATTACAGAAATCTGCAGTAATCATTGTGATATATTCCTAGCCTCCGCGTGCCAATAGCCAATTATAACTGCAATGCCAATGCCGTGTATGTACCAGTTTTTTAAGCGCTTACTTTCATGCTTAATTAATTGGTCATTACAAGCTTATAGTATGGATTACGACCTAGTTTCTCACATCACCCATGTTGCTTGTTTAAATTTTACTCATGAGTGCGGGACCTACAGTGTAAAGACGACTCCAAGTGAAAGATTTTTGAAAAGCTCTTCATGGCAATTTTATTTTCTCTCATAGTTTTTGCCAGAAGACTACTGAGACAAAGGCCACGAAAGAAATACTTTTCTTTTTTTGTTTTTTCATATATTGTTTGAGATGTCTGGGGTAGAGTTTGAAACATGGCCTCATGTTTATTAAGCTAACATGCTACTTAACTATGGCATTGAGAATTGACACCAAATATTATGTTATTGCCCATAAAAAAAATACGTTCTTTTGTCTGCAAAAATAAAACTGTTTCCCAGCTGTCCCACACATTTTTATTTTTTAATTTTTTATTGTAAAAGTCACAAGAGCTCCTGATGTTAACTCAAATGCCACTGAGTATTTAAGACGCTTAGCAGCAGGTACAACTTTCAATATCAGCCACCAGCATTGGCAGTAGTAGTCGTAGTGAAGCATTTACATATTGTACGATTACGTTGCTTGAATTTATTTGCATACTTTTAGGAGTGAGAACCATGTTTTATTTAATTTTTTTATTTTCTTCTATTTTTTTCATATTTCGTTTTGTTCGAGTTGTCCGAGCCTAGAGTTGAACCACGGTCTCACGTCTAATAAGCCAAAACACTACCTACTAAATTACGGCGACTTTGTAAGTGCTTGTCTCCTAAAAATATCGCATAAAAATAACTCTAGAATATCTTGCTATCTCTCGTACACGCTCTTTAAGGATTTTAAGGAACATTTTACTGTCAGTAAATACGCATAAATTTCTACTCTAAACGAATTCGCTTAGTGGCAGATTCTGTAACCAGCCTAAAACGATTCTGCATTTGCATATTTTAATATTTTTAGTGTCGACCCCTCCTACCTTCTGCCCTCATCTAACAGTGCAAACGTTATAGAAGATAATACCCAGTTTATCCAATAGTATATTGGTAGCATGCCACTGTAATATGTATTTCACTTAGTGAAAGTGAATGACGTCTAGTAAATTTCCTATAAGAACAGATCCAACTTCCCACTATCCGAGCTCTTTATCTAAGAATATCTGTTTGTCTCTATAACAATAGGACTTTTGACTCTGATATGGGCTGCTGGTCATAGCAATATTCCAGTAGTTGTGTACCTGATGATGTTTCGTTTACCAGGCTTTTATTATGACAATTTAAAAAAGCCTAAGCTGTTCCATGAAGTAGCGGTAGTCAAGTAGGTATTGTGTTGGCTTATTAGACGTGAGGTCATCGTTCAAAACTCTGATCAGACATCTGAAGCGAAACGAAATCTGAAAAAATATTTTTTCGGCGACTTCGAAATTTGCTGAGATTTCTGGCAAAGCTCTCAGATTGAACAAAATTGAGATGAAAAATTTTTCAAAAATCTGTCGTTAGGAATCGACTTTAAACTACAGATCGCGCCATGTGTGTATAAAATTGATATATACAGCCTAACTACAGGGTTGTAGTGACCAATTAAGTATGTGTTCCTGTATTTAGAATTTAAGTCTAGCGTGAGAGAGAAAATCAAAATGTTTTGAAATGAAAAACTCGAGATTAAATACGTTTTAAAAGAGTAATATTGTTGAATGTAAACACAACAATTCAAATGAAAACATCAAAAGCTGTAGGAGTGTGAGGAGAGCACAGAGAAACTGGAAAAATAAATAAAAGTTTTCAATTTTAATGTTTTTAATCATAAATTTGTGCAGAATAAAAAACTTTAAAAAAAATAAACATTATGGCCATTATCTCTCACTCTCTCTCTATCTGGCTCTGCATAAAATATAAACAAATTCAAATAAAAAAAATAGTTAAACACTCATACATACATATATACATACTACTGCTAGGGAATAAATATGAAATATTACGGAGAGTTTTGAATTATTTAAAGGAGACTCATTTGCGAATATATGCATACGCTCACTCACATGTTGTTTATAAATTAAGAGACACATGGATACACACAACTACCAAAGCAAAATATTTATCTTAAAACACATACGCACAGACATGTATAATATGGCATTGCATACGTAACATACGTACGTAGAGGAGAAGACACTTAAAACCAACTGAAGATACTGCTTCGGAATACGTATGAAAAGTTAAAAAGGGGAAGTAATCCTTGTTGGAAAAGAAAAGAATTTTTTTTAAATTTTTTCAATTAAAAATTATCATGGATCTGTACCACCAATAAGTGTTCAACTTCACAAGGTCATACATGCGGCAACATGTGTGTTCTTATAATCGCGAAAAGTTCGAATGCTTGGCATAGCACCTCGATTCTGGTAAACTTTTAAGGGTAACCTTCCCTTTGTTTTATATTCACAAAAAAAATACTCATCGTATACCGATAGGATTTCCTTTTTTTCTTTTTTCTTTACTCTGGATTTCACCTTTTGATTTACATGTGTATGTGCACAAATACATACACATTGTGACTCATAGACAGTCGTATGTACGTCCGTACACTGATACTTCTACATTTAAAATGACTTTTAGCCTCATTTATTAGAATTTTAAATTAAAAACAGAAATAAAATTGAAAAAAAAGGAAACAGGAAAAATACTTGAAAAGTTCAACTTAGCCTGTGTGTATGTGTATATATATGTGTATACATACACCCGAGAGCTTTGTTGATTCTTGATTTGTTTTTTTTGTTTTTGTTTTTTTTATTGAAATATTTTAATGATGCAGAAGTAATTCTCTTCTCTTTCTCTATTAATATGGAATGTAAAGGAGAAACTATAAATAAATTAAACTTTACTTTTGATCTTCCTCCTGCCCCCTCCCTCCTCCTCGTGGCACCACTTGTTCTTACATAAAATGAAATGAAATATTTAGAACTGTCGGTTGATATTAAAACTGCAGACATTCTGTTTAATTTTCTTTAATTTTTCTTTTCTTTTCATTAATGAATATTGATTGGCCTTCCTTAAATGGCCGGCATCCATACCCACACATCCCTCTATCCAATGAGATGACAGGCTTTCAAATGTCCAGTCAAATTATCAGCATTTAAAGGATTATTGAGGAATAGAATAGCATGGAGTGGAGCAGAGTAGAGCAGCGTATGGAAAATAGTTTTTGAAAGGTTTCAATACAAATTTATAAAATAAATGGCTTAAATGGAGGAAGAGCAAATGGCTTATAAAATAGAAAGCAGAAAAAGCATTCTTCTAAGCTAATGAACGATGCATTAAAGGAAAATGTAAAAGTTAAATTGAATGTGAATCGAATTGTATTCGAAAAATATAAAAAATAAAACAAAGCATCTCCGTACAATTTAAATATAAAAATACACCACAAGAAAATATTTTAATAATGCTTTATCAACTTTATTCCACAATCATATGATTCGTGTTATCCAAACGATATTGTTACGAAAATGACAAATCAAGATACTGATATTTTTCTTTTTTCTTTTTTTGTTTTACATAAAATTATAAACAAAATCTACAAAAACAAAACAATGCAGTAAACAAACCTTTTTACAAATTATCGTACTGCTTAATATAACACCAAACACCAGCATAAAAGAAATGGTAAACAAGTAAACAAGAATTTAACAACAAACACCAGCATAAAAAATGGTAAACAAATAAACAAAAATATACCAACAACACTACAAAAATAAACGAAACAATGATTTTTACAATTATAGAGATTTCGTGAAGGCGAAAGAACAATCAGACTGTTTACTTTGCCATATACAGTGGTGGCCTTATAATTAGAAACGACTTAGCAACATGTATGTTTGTTAATTTGTTTTACAGTTTTCACTGTGTATCTGGGATCAAAGGCTTTGTTAGGAGGACGTCTTACATACGTTTTTCCATCAGATTGGGACAAATTAAACTTAGATTGGTTACTCCAGAGAACTCTGTTCCAGAAACATCGTTGCTAATTATAAGGCCACCACTGTAAAAGGAAAGGAAAAGTAGGCGACGGAGTCAGTGAAGTTCAGTCAGTCTTGTGTTAAGACACGGTGGGTTTGAAGAGAGTAATCGTGGTTTGAAGATCTCCGTTACAAAGACCTGTCGAATAATTGTCTAGTAATTGTTATTGTTTATACAAAGGGTATAAACAGAAGAATAACAAAGAAAGCAATTGTTGTTGTTTACATCACGTTGTGAACAGTAGCACACAGAATTGTGCGAATAATAAAGAGTTTTAATTAAAACTGAACAAAAATTACGAGCTCATATTTTAAACGTTTTGTAAAAGGTAAAAACTTAAGCAGTATAGTAACATAAGGCGGCGACATCCCACAGCAGCAACAAAGTGCTTCACGAATACGGCTGCTTTGGAAGACAGTAAAACAATGGAACATGTAATCAAGAGTTTTTAGCTCATACCTATTGGCCAAGGCAAGAATAACACCAAAAAGCTTGTAATTCGATTCCCATAGATTTAAAGTCGAAATATTGCAACGAAATTAGCAATATGTTGGCCACACGTACATACGTGCACACAGTATTGGCCATTACAATGCTTTAGTCAGTATTATAGCCTAGCTTCTGGCCATGTTGAATTTGTTAATAAGTATCGGAGCTGACAGCTTAACATCGACTCTGAACGATTCTCATAGCTGAGATTCTGAGTTAGTTAAGATGACCGCTAAAATGTTCGAACTTAGGTTTGAACTCGGAGATATGTCAAAAGCAATTGACAACACTTCTGTGAAAAAAATATAGCCAAACACTGCTACCAATGGTATGCACAAAGTAGTAGAAGCAAATACCCTTCACATATTGCAACAAAATTTAGAAACTTCATAAACTCATCCACACACAAACAATCCGCAACCTTCAGACACAAAGTTTTAAATTTAAAAAGTCCAACAACAAAATGTTCTTGATAGACATCTAAGTTTTGGAATGCATTCTTCACCGTAGAATCATCAGCAGCGCCATGGCTCTAAAAACCCATATATTTTCCTTCGCAGCTTATTTGGAGGGCATTTCTTGGTCCTTATCAAAGAAATTTGGTTATAATAATTTGAGGCAATATGGTTATCTCATCGATTTGTCGCTCTATTAGACAATACTGTGAGGAGTACGCAACAGTGATGTGTACTCCTACCACCAATGCACTTGTTCACTAACAGTTCATGATGACATATAACAAATGGAGACATACAGGTAGTATAGATTGCACACGAAAGTTCTCTGCTACTCAATTCCTTGCTTGCCAGACAGACATCTTTTTGATAACGCCGATGTCAAGTGCAAAAATTGATTAAAGTTGTCGAAGGTAAAAATGTCCACCATAACATGCAATCTGATACGATTCACATTTATAGTTGCCGACGACATATAACGGGTGATTTTTTTAGCTATTATCTTTTTGGCAATACTGGTTTAAAAAGCTCACGCACGTTTGGTGTTTTGTTTCACTGTCAAACATCTTCAGTTTGGTCTATAATTTAACCATGAATCGCCGTACAAACGAACAACGCTTGCAAATCATTGAATTTTATTATCAAAATGCGTGCTCTGTTAAGGAAGTTCATCGCGCGCTTCTTCCATTTTATGGTCAGTTTAATCGACCCACTGAAACGGCTATTCGGGCTATTGTGACTAAATTTCGCACCAAATTTACATTATTGGACATTAAACCACCAACACGCATACGTAGAGTGCAAACTGAAGAAAATATCGCAGCTGTATCGGCCACTGTTAATGATGACCATCAATTATCGATTCGTCGCCGTTCGCAGCAATTGGGCGTCTGTTACTCAACAACGTGGAAAATTTTGCGGAAGGATTTATGTGTGAAGCCTTTCAAAATACATGTTGGTACAAGAATTGAAGCAGAACGGCCTACCGCAACGCAGAATTTTTGGTGAATGGGCTCTTGGAAAGTTGGCCGAAGATCCACTTCTTTATCGAAAAATTGTGTTCAGCGACGAAGCACATTTTTTGCTCAATGGATACGTAAATAAGCAGAATTGTCGATTTTGGAGTGAAGATCAGCCAGAAGCATTGCAAAAGCTACCAATGCATCCAGAAAAAGTCAGTTTGGTGCGGTTTGTGGGCTGGTGGCATCATTGGACCATACTTCTTCAAAGATGCTGCGAATCGTAACGTAACTGTGAATGGTGAGCGCTACCGTGAGATGATATCCAACTTTTTTTTGCCCAAAATGCAAGAGCTTGACTTGCATGACATGTGGTTTCAACAAGACGGTGCCACACAGCACGCGTAACAATGGACTTATTGAGTTCGGTGAACATTTTATTTCACGTTCGGGACCGGTAAATTGGCCGCTTAGATCGTGCGATTGAACGCCTTTAGACTATTTTTTGTGGGGCTAGTTAATTAAAGCTCATGTCTATACAGACAAGCCCGCTTCAATTGACGCATTGGAAGACAACATTGAAGCATTTATTCGTGAGATACCGGCCGAAATGTTGGGAAAAATTGGACTAAGCGGATGGACCATTTGAGGCGCAGTCGCGGTCAACATTTGCATGAAATAATCTTCAAACATTAAATTATATGGACCGTACTATCGATTCAAATAAAGATTTCATGCATTTTTCTGAATTTTATGTGTTTTTTTTTTGAAAAATTTTCCTATAGCTCTTACAAAATCACTTATTACTTCATTTGGCCCTCATTTACTGCCACACCAAGGATAGCACCAACATCTCGCTTGGTACCTCCAATTGTGTTGATGTCGTTGGCGCAAGCAACTCCAAACCTTTTTAAAAAATATTTCCACTGTGATTAACTACCGCCTTCCGAAAGATTACTATCGGTTATTGAAGTTAAATATGGATACGCCTAGTCTGAAACCTCGCAACATATTAAAAGTTTCGGGAGACGTCGTATCTACATCGATAGGTTACAGCAGTTACTTAACATCATACTGCACAGCTTTATAAGCTACACAGGAACGCCCGGCTCAGACAGGGATCGCACTCGGGATATCGAACTGTTGCAACTTAGTGGAATATAATGAAGTTACCATGTATGAACTCGCACTGACACGAACCAAACAGTACCTTAGTCGAGTTGCTTCGGCCGTTCAAATAATACGCTCGTAAGAAGCTTGTTTCTGATAGGACGAAGGCTTATACCAACGTCGTTGGCACTTATCGTGGAAAAGATTGTACAGAACAGAGGACATTGAGGTTCCAATCGATGGGCATACTTTAATGGTGTGTTTAATTCACACCACACCTGGCAGACATTCAAAGCCAGCAGCTTTATTATCCGATAACAGAAAGGCTAACACACTGTGTAGTACTTGGTTCGCTTTCCTCCTTAGATATATAAACGCCGCTTAGGTTCTAAGTATGTATTCTGATGATGCAATCTCCTCATCACAGAATTCATAAATTAGATTGGACGCGAATCTTATTGTGAACAAATGTTCTTTGAATCTTCAAAAGACCAATACTTAAACTAATTCTGGATAATAAGGTGCATGAGTCAAATAACTTCTCATTATAATTATCCAGAATACGCTGAGATTTTATCTGTTTTGAGATGAGTCTGCCTATCTCTTCAGCTCTCTTTTCGGCGAGTATACTCTTTTAAACACACCTTTCCACTCCATATAAAGATTCTGGCTGCTTCATTGGCATAAAAACTCCTCTCCTCAGAAGCTTGTTTACAGCATAGTACCCTGAATTTCGACATGACCTGGGAGCAGAGGATGATCATATTTGCCCTGTTTAAATGAGTCCTCTATTATTATCGAGTCAACCTTATATGACTCGAACGCTCGATTGGCGATTTAACTGTCAGATAGTATTGCTATATAACGTCCTAGGTTTTTAGAGACTTAGTATCAGAACAAACTAATGCAATACTTATTCAAACAGTTAAAAAAATACTGGGTCAATAAGCACGTAGCTTTATCAATTAAACTTTAAATTCAAATGAATAAATTCAATATAAATTTCTCATTTTCCTAAGTATCTTATTTCTTATATTCTTCAATTATTCTGTAATATTTTGTCACAAAGCCCTTAAAGTATGTTATATTTTGTTTATTATTTATTAACCTGAATGTTATGCTGTGATTTATTTACTTAAAAAATTCTAATTTTAACAAATAATTACCAAAAAATATATAAAAACATGAGACATAAAATTTGTTTTTCTGTCTCTGAAATAATTACGAAAAAACCACAAAGAATAAAAAGACACAAGCCGTAAAGTATGCTAATTATTTTCTAGACACATACAATAAAAACAAGAAGAAAAGTTTGTAATGTTTTAAAGAAAACTCATATAAAATATTGTCAGAGAATACAAATAAAATAACAAGTAATTTACATTAAAAGAAATTTAAATTAAAAGAAAGTCTTTAGAAAAAATTGTAAATAAATTTGAAATTTTGCCTTAAATTATGCAACAATATATGAAATTTTATATTTTAATAATACCTGCTGCAATTTGTTTAAATCTTTGAAGGTGAGGTTAGGCACAATGGAATCCTTTTAAAACATGTACTGGAGTTGTTTTAAATTCAAAATAATTTAAATTTTTTTTGATAAAAATATATTTTTTCAAATATTTTTTTTATTTATTTTTAAATCGTATTTAATCTAAAAAACTTTTTTGATGTAAAACTTTTTTATGGAAATTCGTGTTGTAAACGAAAGAGTGTATAACTTAAAGAAAACAAAACAAACTTAACGAAACACGTTTTCAGCAAAGAATCAAAATCAAACTGACCGCAAAACTATTTAATTCTATACCTTAAGGGGTCTCAAAGTTTACCGTTATATGAACGGTATTTTTTTCGATTATTTTTTCTCTGTTCTTTTCGTTTTATACACGGCGGTTATTTGTATTTTTATTTTCATTTTATTATTACTTTTCATTTCCATTTTTGTTGGTTGCTGGCCTCTCAGCTACGGCTACAACTTGAAGAAATTGTTTTTCCATACAATTTTCACTAAAAAAAATGAAAAAAACAGCACACAGATACAGCTCGTTATATCATATATAGGAGAGTGTGTGTCTGTAGTGGTTTTTGTTTTTATTGTTATTGTTTAGTTGCACTCATTTCAATATTGTGGCTTTGAGTTACAAACCTACGTAGACGTGCTTGTTTTGGCCAAATAAATGGCCGCTTTTAGACGTAATCAACAGGCTTTAAATACAAGAAATATTAGAGTTACAACAGCAACAATCAAATACAATAATAACCAAGAACAACAAATAAAAAAACAAGAGAAATAAAAATAAAAAGCATACGATTACACTCACAGTAATAAAAATGAAAGTGACGAAGCAGGCGGCGAAAAACCGAAATGCCACTTTTTTTCAAATGGAATTTTTCGGTTTGGCCAACATTGCGACAAAGACTTGACTTGACTTGATTTCATTCATCGCAACAAATACTCACAAGAAAATCGACAAGAACAGCAGGAAAAAAGCAAACAAACCAAACAACACACTTAAAAAGAAGTTGACCCCAATATCGTTAAACATTGGTAGAAGTGGAGTTTACAACCATATTGTAACACTTTCCTTACCTGGCTGACTGTCGGACGAAATAAACCATCGGCTGACAGTTAGTTTGCCGCTTGGTTGGTTGGGTTAATCATTTTACATGCCACATATAGTGGCAATGCCAACATGCCATAGAAGAAAAACACAAAACAAAAAAAATTAAATAAAACACGGTTCTCACTCCTAAAAGTATGCAAATAAATTCAAGCGACGTAATCGTACAATATGTAAATGCTTCGCTACGACTACTACTGCCACTGCTGGTGGCTGATATTGAAAGTTGTACCTGCTGCTAAGCGACTTAAATACTCAGAGACGTTTGGGTAAACTCTAGGAATGAAAGGAAAATCAGAAAATTACGTCAAATAAAACTACAGACTGTGACTTTTACAATAAAAAATTATGTAATAAAAATGTGTAGGACAGCTGGAAGACAATTTTATTTTAGCAGACAAAAGAATGGAATTTTTTTATGAGCAATAACATAATATTTGATGTCAGTCCTTATCGTCATAGTTTAGTAGTTGGTGTGATGGCTTATTAGACGTGAGGCCATGCCTCAAACCAAAGAATATGGATATAAAGAATACGCATCATGTAGAAGTAAAATTTCTTATGGCGGGTCGTAACATTACGACCCGCTCCCACCAAAATATTTTTAAAAATCATTTCTTGATGAGAGGGAGGAAGACAGAAGGAAAATGAGCACAAACAAAGAGCGTAACAAAGTGTTGCTCTCATCGTACGTATGTACATGTGTATGTATTCTTGTGTTTTTTGATTTAGTTGTCGATCAGACTGCGACAAGAATACATGTGCTGCGGATGCTTTATCATTTTATTTCAGAATAACACTCGAAGAATATTTTGTGTTAAAAATGTTCTATGTCATTAGCTGGGCGTATTTTATTTTGTCCCATAGTATAATTTTTTTAAATGCTTTGGAATGCTCGTTTTTTTTCTTTTAATAAAAAATGTTTTTTTTATTATTTTTATTTTTATTTATCTAAAAAACGTGGCCTAATTTTTAAGCCAAAGATGGGTAGCTTTATGTTCTTTTAATAATAAAATCGATGTTTTATTTTATTTTTATTTATCCAAAATTATTAAGCCAAAGATAGACAGCTTTACATATGTATGTTGATGAAATGAAAATAAAAATAGAGTATATTACTAACACTTTTATATGGCTGTAAATAAATAAATTCTCTCAACTTATTTTCTCTCTCTCACTCACTAATCCATAACCATAGGCATGTGTTAACCTAGAGGAAAATTGTTAGTAATAATGTCAAGTCTACTTATTAACCCAATGATATGTATATGTGATCGGAAAATATAGAAAAAGTGTACTGCACTAAGACACTAAGACACCGTATTTAACTTGGCAAGTATTCTTCCAAAAATCGAAATAATTTCTCATTGATATTAGTGAATATTACTGTGATATTTCTTTGGGTGTATCATTGAAGTCTGAAAAAAGCGACATGAACCTTCTTCTTTAAAAACTGACAAGATTTTTACGCTCTTTTTAACGAATATTTCTGATGTTCGTGTCCTATGTGTGTAAAAAGCCGAAGATGTTCTTCCCCTGAGGGACATTGGTGCCATAAAAATAAATAAAAAGTGGTCAAACAACAAAAACGCACGATGAGAAGAACGCATTGTTACGCTCTTGGTTTCTGTGTCATTCCCTTCTATCTTTCCCCTCGTGTCATGAAA
The DNA here is from genome assembly GCA_936449025.2 of Sarcophaga subvicina. Taxonomy (NCBI): domain Eukaryota; kingdom Metazoa; phylum Arthropoda; class Insecta; order Diptera; family Sarcophagidae; genus Sarcophaga; species Sarcophaga subvicina. The sequence continues at coordinate 88,300,090 of OW388081.2, read as the reverse complement.
TATTTTTGAAAAATATCCCAAAATATGTTAAAATGCACATTCTTTATACTTTATTTTCTTTGCTCAAACTCTACCCCAGACATCTTGAACAAAACAAAAATATGAAAATAAAAATATTTTTTTCGCCGAGCTCGCCTCAGTAATCTTCTCAAAATCTGTCGTTCTTAAAAATCTGTCATTCTGAGTTGACTTTAAACTGTGGGTCTCGTTACTCATGTATAAAATTAACATACATAGCAGGGGTGTTGTGAGAAGCGAGGTTGTAAACCTGACTAAAGACTTGTAGTGATCAATTAAGTAAGTTAGTTAGTCCTTATCGAACCCACATAATTTACATATCTTACTCTATGGAATTTAGGGAACAACGAAAATACGCTTTTCAGTCTGCTCGTAATGTAACTTCCGTTTCTAAAACTACACCATATAACTGTGCATATGTGTGCGAATGTATAGGTGTGTTATGGCAGACGTTAAAGTATTATTTTTATGTGTCCCCTACTCTCTTGTACTGTATTGTTTTGTGGATTGTATTGTAAATTTCATATGGAATAGTTATTTTTTATATTTTCCTTTCTTTATTTATTTTCTTTAGTTTTATTTTCTTTACGAAAAAAAAAGAAAAAATTTAAAAAAAAAAACTAAAAACAATGGCTGGCTGTTAAGGAACATAAAGAAATAAATTTCACTTTCACTTCCAACACTGATTTTCTTTCCAGTGTTCGCATTTCGAAAACACGTTAGTGTTGCATATTTTAAGGCTAACGGCAAATGGAACGAACTGATTTCGTTCTGGTTTTTTTTTCCACGAATAGAGAGTAACAACTGACATTAAGTGCAAGTATACCATAACATGGGGTCAAGTTATGTTACATTTTTTAAATGTTACGCTGAAACAGAAAGAAACAAAAAAAATAACGTATACAAGTGCCCTGGATTGTAAACAATTACATGCTAAATATTTGGAAAATGATTTCTATTTAAGAAATATGAAAACTTCATATGAATGCTGCTCAATCAGTGAGCAATAAGAAGGCATACTGCCATGTAAAAAGCCTTTTCATTACTTCTCTTGCATTCATTCTCGTGCTTATTATTATTTTAATTTTAACCACAAACTCTAAGATATTTAATAATCTTTATTAATTTCAATTCAAAGTAGCTTTTCAACAACAAAGCAAAAAGCAAAAAATAAAACGAAACGAAAAACATTTCCTAAACGATAATGCATTAATGTTAACAATTTTATGAATTTGAATGAAAATGAATTAATAACACACATTAGTTGAAATCCTCTTTAACAGATTTCTTCATTCAATTCATTCATTTAATCTGTTGGCATTAGAAATTTTAATTAAAATATTATTACCCCAGCATTGTAGAGAAAACATATTCTTCTACTTACTTGCCACTTATTTCTCCACATTCCTTCCCCTTTCTTCCTTCTACGAACTTCATGCAATTACATTGACTTGATAATGAAACAAAAAAAAAAGACAAGGAAGAACATTTTGATTTAATATTTAATGAGTTTAAGAACATGCATTTGTGTGTGTTCAGCTTCATATATGAGTGGTTAGTAGGAGCATCCTCATTCTCATATGACCCATAAGTTTATGGATTTAAAACCACAATAAACAGACTAACTCGGGCCAGCCATGCAGATGTTATACAAACACAAGAATTTTGGCAAAACAGCAGCGATAAGCTAATTATAAATAAATTGTTGCGAAGACATAATGACCATGAAATGTTTGTTCTAGAAAAACGAACACATAAAACAAACGATAGCAAAACAATAAAACAAGTTACCGAAATAAAGACCAAACAAGAAAGAAATTGGGAGAACTAACTGCAAAGAAATACCACGAATGATGACAAAGCAAAAAAATTACAATAACAAATCAACAGTAAAGTTCTAGAAGTTGCCAAATCAGAAATAAATGAAGTATAAACATAGTTAAGGGCTACTGCAGTACAAACAGTTCAAATGCATACATAGAATGGTAGTCCTCTGCAGAGCTGCAAAAGAAATATCTCCCACAAACTTTACTGTTTTGCATAGTAAAGATGGAATTAAGAACCCGCTGAGATGCCGGATAATACTGCCCAGCAATGGATATAATAATCCCAACCAGATTATATTTTTAGAATCTCTCGTAAATCTGGTCTCGAATTACAAACATTAAAATGCTAAGAATTCGTTTCAATAACATTTGAAGAAGTTTTGATGAAGAGCAAGACAAAGAGTCCAGAGAACATGATCTTTACCATTGTTTGTCACTTGTTTACCTAAGACGAAGGTTCCTTGGGCATCCACGGTTCTTTGAACGAATACTTCTAGCGAAAGGTGATTTGTATTGAATCGAATTCATCGTAAAGCTATCACGATGCTTGAGAAATACCTACATACATATTTTTTTTTGCTATTACAAGCCTTCAGTCAGGATTACGGCCTAGCTTCTCACACCACTCATGTTGTGTGTGTTTATTTTATACATGAGTGGCGGGAACTACAGTTTAAAGTCGATTCCGAATGACAGATTTTTGAGAAACTTTTTCATGGCAATTTTTATTTACTCTCAGAGTTTTTGCCAGAAAACTGCTGCGTCTAATACGCCAGCACACTACCTACTAAACTACGGCGACTATATATGTTAATATCCTTGTTTTAATTCCGAGTTGGTAAGAAGTGGTTAACAACAGATGGTATTGAAGTAGCACATGGCTCAGATAATCGAGTAATTTTCTATGGTGGTTCTTTTCTTCAAAATACTTTTCAGTCTATGTTTTACCAGTCTATGTGATAGCATCTAAGGCAACATGTTTAACATTTAAATAAAATATTCATGGTAATAGTAAAATTTTACTACTTACCTTACCTATGCTGTACGTGCATATACAAAATACGGTTGCCTGCTTTTTGACCACAATCTACAAAAACTAAATAAAAACTAAAAAGTTGGCATAAATCCATTAACACTCATTTAAAATGATGTTAAAATGTAATTTACATACAAACGCTTACTAACACACGCACATCGAGTACAAATGCAAAGAGTAAAAGAGAAAGAAGATGAAAATTACTACCCAAGTGTATGAACATATGTATGCTTGTGTATGAGATGACTGTGCATATATGGATATGTTTGTGTTTGTGTTTGTGTGCAATCCAAATAAAATCTAAGTTAATGCCCCAGTATGAATGAAGTGTTTAGATGTTGGATTTTTAACAAATAATTACAAACTCACGCACACCATCACTCCATCACACGCATTCACTCTCTCTTTCTTACACACACGCTTTTAGATACAATCACATACAATACAATACAATACCATACATAAATATTTATGTTAAGTAAGTAGTCGATATGTATGTATGAACGCATGTGTGTGCGTAAAACAAGTATTTATTTACACTTGATGTATATAAATATACGAATAAACATTATAAACGCACGCTCCCATACACACACATGTATACTGTAACAATATTTTATTTACTAAATAACTTTGGACAAACATAATAACTGTTTTAATGGTATGAGTGCATGAGTGTATTTGTATTTGTGCATTAAATTAAAACACAATTTAGATTAAAGGCCAATTGGAGAGAGAGAAAGGGACACAGCTTAGGAAACAGTAATACAGGCATGAAGAGGGCGAGTCACAGCGAAAGTACGAGTATGTGTGTGTATATGTACGTATAGAAAAGTTACATTTGCATAGAAAATTTCTATAAATATTTATACAGTTATTTTTAGCCCCAGTTTAAATTTACAGCCGTTACAATTGTGTTCAAATTCAAATTAAATGCTTGAAACACAAAAAACGACAACATCAGCAACAACAAGAGAAAAGAATTTAAAAATGTTTTTTTTATTTTATTTGCATTGAATTGAATTGAATTGAATTGTTGGAAAGTAAAAATTTATGCTTTTTGTTACCGAATAGTGTCAAATCAATTGTTGTTGTGTTTATTGCACAAAAAAAATTAAAAAACAGGCAATAAACATGTTTGTTAACATGTTAACAACAATTTTAAGTAAAATCATGACAATAATTTAAAACGAACGAACATTTTTGATGTTTTAGTAGGAAAAAAAAAGAAAAAAAATAGAATGAAATAAAATGCATTGCCACCATTACTTTTTACACTGTGAGTATATTGCTTTTAAGGCTGCTGCTACACAAAACCTATTCAACTTGTTTCTGAAATGAAATAAAATAGAGGAAGTTAAATTGCTTTTGAACTGACAAGTACACATTTTTTAATAAGGTTAAGTCCATTTTGATGGCAGAACCACCAGCATTACTTCACTTAACGCTTAAATTCATGCACAAAATATTGTTACGTTTTTACTTTTTTAAAAACGTTTAGCAAATGAGTTCGTTGATTGCAAACAAAGTAAAAACAAATATGTATTTTGTTTCAATTAAACTCTTTATTGTTCGCACTACTTTTATGTACCACTGTTACAACTCCAACAATAATTGCTTATTCTCTATTCTACTTTATAATGGGTGATTTTTTAAGAGCTATAGGAAAATTTTTCAAAAAAGAAACACATAAAATTTAGAAAAATGCATGAAATCTTTATTTGAATCGATAGTACGGTCCATATAATTTAATGTTTGAAGATTATTTCATGCAAATGTTGACCGCGACTGAGCCTCAAATGGTCCATCAGCTTAGTCCAATTTTGGCATACTCGTTGCAACATTTCGGCCGGTATCTCCCGAATAAATGCCTCAATGTTGTCTTCCAATGCGTCAATTGAAGCGGGCTTGTCTGTATAGACATGAGCTTTAACATAGCCACATAAAAAATAGTCTAAAGGCGTTAAATCGCACGATCTGGGCGGCCAATTGACCGGTCCCGAACGTGAAATAAAATGTTCACCGAACTCGCCTCTCAATAAGTCCATTGTTACGCGTGCTGTGTGGCATGTGGCACCGTATTGTTGAAACCACATGTCATGCAAGTCAAGCTCTTGCATTTTGGGCAAAAAAAGTTGGATATCATCTCACGGTAGCGCTCACCATTCACAGTTACGTTACGATTCGCAGCATCTTTGAAGAAGTACGGTCCAATGATGCCACCAGCCCATAAACCGCACTAAACTGTGACTTTTTCTGGATGCATTGGTAGCTTTTGCAATGCTTCTGGCTGATCTTCTTTCCAAAATCGACAATTCTGCTTATTTACGTGTCTATTGAGCCAAAAATTAGCTTCGTCGCTGAACACAATTTTTCGATAAAGAAGTGGATCTTCGGTCAACTTTCCAAGAGCCCATTCACCAAAAATTCTGCGTTGCGGTAGGTCGTTCGGCTTCAATTCTTGCACCAGCTGTATTTTGAAAGGCTTCAGACCTAAATCCTTCCGCAAAATTTTCCAGGTTGATGAGTAACAGAGGCCCAATTGCTGCGAACGGCGATGAATCGATAATTGATGGTCAGCATTAACACTGGCCGATACAGCTGCGATATTTTCTTCAGTTCGCACTCTACGTAAGCGTGTTGGTGGTTTAATGTCCAACAATGTAAATTTGGTGCGAAATTTAGTCACAATAGCCCGAATAGCCGCTTCAGTGGGTCGATTAAACTGACCATAAAATGGAAGAAGCGCGCGATGAACTTTCTTAACAGAGCACGCATTTTGATAATAAAACTCAATGATTTGCAAGCGTTGCTCGTTTGTACGGCGATACATGGTTAAATTATAGACCAAACTGAAGATATTTGACAGTGAAACAAAACACGAAACGTGCGTGAGCTGTTTAAACCAGTGTTGCCAAACAATAATAGCTAAAAAATCACCCGTTATTTCTGTACACGCAAACATTAACAACTCTTCGATAGATCCTCACAACACCGATCTTCAAACCACGACTGTTTATTTCGCACGCAACGAGTCTTCAATCAAGACTGACTGAATTCTTACTACTACTCATTACTACATTGTTGTTTGTGTAATTTGCTGATACTAATATTGTTGGTATATGCAAGCAAGTTCATTGTATTTGTTGATGTTTATCGTTTTTAATTTTAAACGATGGTACTTCGTTTCCATTTTCGTAACAATATTTTAGTGTATAATAAATAGTGCTTCTGATAAAGGCAATTTCTCAAATCTCTCAAAAGGAGTAACCTAGAATAGGACAGTCTTATAAAATATGCTGTACACTTTTTTCTGCAGCATCCTCGTCAACCACTTTATTTCTACATATCCCTGATTTCACTATCACACTACAGTAAGACCCCGCTTAACGCTGTTTCAGTATTATGCGGTTGTATATGTATGCAAATGAAATGGCGATGCACCAACCAAAAGCTGTACACTATATAGCGACGGGGTATATTATGTACCTTTTTCAAAGCTCTTTTGTTAGTCTGTTCAGAATAAAGATTCCAATTGTATTTTCCGAAGTCGCAATCACAGCACGAACGCTGTTTCGTTTAGCGCTTGCACTTATTGGAACGTATCCCCCACGTTAAGCGGGATCTTACTGTACATCCGATTTATCTTTTCTATAGTCTTTTTCGTAGTCGCCGTAGTCTACTAGGTAGTGTGTTGGCTTATTAGAAGTGAGATCACGGTTCAAACTGCAGATCAGACATCAAAACGCAAATATGCAAAAATATTTCTTCGGCGACTTCCTCTCAGCAGATTTCTGGCCAAAAATTCTTAGGCTAAATTTAAAATAGCCATGAAAAGTTTCTCAAAAATCTTTCGTTTGGAGTCCAATTTATATAGTAGGTCTCGTCACTCATGTATAATATTAACACACACAACATAAGTGATGTGAGAAACTAGGTTGGAATCCGGTTAATAGAGACCCGTGATTTCAAGAAACCCTACGAAAAGACGAATGGTTAGGGCAAGCACAAATCCGGAAAAACAAGAAATTACACCATCCAGCGGCTTTTAAAATTGAAGGTCGTGTAATATGGGCCATTGCACCATCTTTATTGAACCGTATGTTCTTGGATCTCAATTCATACAGATAAGGTAGCCTTCGCTGTTTGCTGTAGCCTTTTGGTCCACCGTGTTTTCTATAAAAAAAAAGCTCGATGACAGCTGCTATGTAAACACCACACAATATAGAAAATGTGCAATGATGTAGTGTGCCTCCTTGTATGTTACACGCGAATCATTGAAGCTTTAGAAGCGTTAATTGCATTGCTGATCGTGATATTTTTCAAAGGTCAGTTGTTTTCCACTTGCTTGGGGTTCAATATTGCTTGAACGTAGATTACATGCGCTTAAAGGTCAACTGATAGCAGCTTATGCACTGTCTAAGGAACATTATCCAGTCTTCTAACAAAATCCTCAGTAATGCCTGTTGATTCTTACGCAATTGCATGGCCCATACCCAGGTTAATGCTGCTTTAGCGACATGTTCAGACACAATCGCTATAATGTTAGAAGTGGTGCCAAGCACTCGGGTCCGAATTGTAATACAATGCATAAGCAGTGGTTTTCACAACACTGGTTACTGTAGGAGGACTGTGGTCCACTTTCCTAAACTTTTTCCAGCAAAGAACACATTCAGTTTCATTAATTAAAGCTTCCATTTGTAACAGGTTCTGGATAGACAGGTTGCCATCTGATGTCATTTTATAATGTGAGAACTTCGTGCTGGAGCTGCAAAGAAAAGAGATTTTAGACTGCTACAGCCAGTGTGGTCAGATATCCAGCGTCGCTGGTATGCTCGCGTTTTGCCGGGCTGTGGCTCGCCGGATGGGGTGGTCTTTACCGGTTATCCGAACCTAAAGCGCACTCACATCTATAAAAATATATCATACCAGCTTTAGATCTAAAAGAAATCTACAAAAAAATACATTCTAATGGACCCGAAAGTGATACAGAAACTAAACGAGGGACACATACTTAGCCGAGTTACATAACCACAATGAAGAGAGCTGACAGATGTCATTGCAGCTCTACGACTCACCCACAGGAATCCAAAAGGATCCCACCTTCATAGCTCTAGATCTTCTGCGCTATCCCTAAATGGACTTAACTACGTTTACAGAATTGTATTAAAAACATATGTCGTGGAACAGTGGTGACTCTAAGGTGACTACTTTTTCCTGTAAGCAATACATTCAATTTCCTTAATGAAGGTCTTCTTTCATCTGTAAAAGGTTCGAGATTGACAGGGTCGCCATCTAAAAAGTCATAGCCGTTGTCATGCTATGTCATAAGCGCGTTCTTGGCATCTATTTTGTATACTCGTATATTGACTTCAGAATGTCGAAGAAGTACGGACACGCACCAATAGAGTGATAGCTTATGTGCCATACTGTATATGTTAGTTTCTTTAGTTCTTATAAAGGAGCGTAGATCATTAGCAAGCAACCATATTTAATTCGTTTTCATTTGCTCTTTAAGCTCCTGAATATCTTTAATCAAATTTTTCTAACGCTTAGCTGATTTAGTTTAGCTAGTGAGTCATATCGACCACTAAACAATCCTGACAAGCTGGTCTCTACTCAACTCTTTATTTGTAGAAACAAATTTAAGATCATGACTTTCATTTTTTTTCCTATTCGTTAGCAAATCGTAAACCTTTTTTTAATTACCAATTAAATGCGTATTAATGATTAAACATTTACCGTTAAAAACCATAACTAATCCACTTCATTTTATATTTTTTATTTTTGCTGACATTCTTCGCGTTTGCAAATCAACGTAGCCTGAGTCAAATATTTTCCTCGCCAATTTTGTTTAGACTTGCAAGTAGAAAAACGTTCAAATTCTTGTAAAGTAGTTTAGTGGGTCAAGGTATTTCGTACGGCACAGTTCCGTAGATGGTAAAACGATATTTTTTTGTTCTAACCCACATTAAAGAAATAATTCCCAACCTCACATACACAAACACAAGCACTAACCATTCCAGTGGCTAATCAATGGCCGACAAAACGGAAATGACTAAAGAATTAAGGGGAAAAACAAAAAAAAGAAAGAAAACACAAGAAAAAATCAGGCTGTACTACCAAAAACTCAAATGACCCACAAAGAAGTCACGAAGCAAAAAAAAAATAAGTTCAACACTTTTCCATTAAGAGAGTGCCAGGACAAATTAACATTGATTTCTTTCTACCATATTTTGTTGTTGTTGTTTTTCGTTATTTCAAGTTGTTATTGTTTTTTCGGTATTGTTTTAACCGGTGTCCATAGATTTGTAATAAAAGTTAAGCAACAGAGGGGACCCTTGTCTTGTTTTCTTGCATTTTAACTGAATTACCACCCTCAAATGATGAGGAGATTGTTTTTGCTTTTACGTTCATTTCTCTACAAATTTCTACAAATCGTAGATAATTGAAGGTCATCAAAGCAATTTTATTTTATTTATTTACGTTTTTTTTTTTGCCTTCATTTTGGTATGCGTGTAAATGTCTTAACACCCTGTATATACAGAAAAAAACCGGGCATAAATCACGTTTTAAGTTACATATTTAGTGTGATTGAAAATGTTTTACTTTGAAGATAAGAAAGTGGATGGGTTTGGGTTGTGTTTGGTTTGGGTTGAATTGGTAGAGGAAGTTAAATTAGGTTAAGCTTTATTACTTCCTAATTGTATTTGATTGTGTGTGTGTGTTACATTTGTGCGATTGTATTGCAATTGTATACATCCTTGAAATCAAATAATTAAAGATTAAAATACGACCGCATGCCACAACAACTTTAAATAAAAAGAAGAATACAAATGAAGGAAAGTGAACGGGGGTGCCAGCTTTTAGGGCAACTGAAAATTGCTAATGTTCTGGTCGATATTCCGTTTTGTCTTGCCGAGCCTTTTATAAATGAATTCTTGTTTCTTGCATTCTGGTGGTTGGCATATACAAGCGGTTAGGTTAGCGAGTGGTTAAAACAATGAATAATTAATTCACGAATTTCTTGCTCACTAGCACAATTATGTTGACCTTAAAATGGTCGAATGGTGCTGTAAGAACTGCGAGAACAAATTCAATGTTTTCAAAGTAAATTCCCACAGTAGGGATGTATTTTTCTGGCGGTAAACAATGTACGATGACTTGTTAATTAGAAATGTCAACATTTTTCAACATTCTCAGCTATTAAACCATAGTTATCGATATCGATAGTTCACATGCAACTAAGAAAAATCACAATTGTTAGGTTAGGCTTCGTACAACAAACTGAGAGAGGACAATAACATAATTTTCCCTACTTGGATTCAAGATATAATTTCTCTGTGATAATCTATACGCCGAAATTAAACGCAAATTTTCCATCTGCTGCCATGAAAAGTTTCTTAAAAAAACTGTCGTTCGGATTCGACTTTAAACTGTAGGTCCCGGTCCCGCCACTCATGTATAAAATTAACACACACAACATAAGTGGTGTGAGAAGCTAGTTCGTAATCCTGACTAAAGGGCTGTGATTACCAATTATGTATGTACAGTTTTGGCCTTATAATTAGAAACGACTTAGAAACATGTATGTTTGTTAATTTGTTTTACAGTTTTCACTATGTACCTGGGATCAAAGGCTTTGTTTGGAGGATGTCTTACATAAGTTTTTCTATCAGATTGGGACAAATTAGACTTAGATTCGTCACCCCAGAGAACTCTGTTCCAGAAATATCGTTTCTAATTATAAGGCCACCACTGTATGTAAGTGTATGTTGAAGAGAAATGCCAACAATGTTTGATATTCTCAGCTATCAAACCATCTTTATCGATAGCACTCATGGTGGTAAAAAAAACGTCTGCTACAAAATTACAAGATTAAGCTTCGTGCGACAAACTCAGGGAAGACAATATCCCCCATAAATGTATACTACGAACCTAAAATCCAGTCTTTCATCTGCGAAACTAGAAGAGAGCAAGTTTAGAGTATCTTAACATCATATTGGAATTTATCCAGAATTCCTTTCATTTTTTATTCAAAATTGCTTGACCCCACGGGGTCTGGTATAGACTCACTTCATCACTTAACTCTAAATTTCTGTTTAATTTCATGCGTATAGAAATATGCCCGATAGCACGAAATCATTGTCTAAATGGATGACCACTTCATTATCGAATGAGTAAGAAGGAAAAAGTCTATAATCTAAGCTTCGAACTTAAGAAACTTTAACTTAAGAGAGGTGTGACCAGTAATCCGTTTCCCCACATCTATACAACACTGACCTTCAACCCTGAAATTTGCGTTATCATCACGATTATGACTTATCAATCTAAAATCTCGGGTATTAATTCCGTAGAAGTCGTTCTAAGTGAGAGTAAGCCTCTTGACTTTCTCCAAGATTCTGCGATTTGCAGAATTTCCAGGAGATGTTCAGCTAGCAGACAGTAGAAAAAAACGCTTATGGCCCTCATCTCCTTAACAAACGTGTTTGAGAGTTTTCATGAGCTTTGTACTCAAACTGCAAAGACAGACCCCAGACAAGGCATACAGATGGGTTGTTTGTCTTGTTAAACATTTCTCATGTGAATTTATAAATTCTGATGCCCTATTCGTTCGCGCAGATTTCTGTTAAAGTGGATTAATTTATAATTTTGTCCTGTTTATTATTCCTTCGTATCGTAACCTAGAAACGCATGTCATTTTAGTCAGTATTCTGACATCACACATTATGCGTGCGTTGATTGTGTCCGTGGGTCCTCTTACATATATACATACACTCATAATTGGTCATTACAAACCTTTAGTCAGAATAACAACCTTCTTTTCTGACACCATTGATGCTGTGTGTGTTAATTTTCCGAACGACAGATTTTTCAGGAGCTTTTCATGGCAATTTCATTATAGAAATCTACTGAGAGGAAGTCGCCGAAGAAATTTTTTTCATATTTTCGTTTTAATGTTTGACCTGGGGTTTTAACCGTGGCCTTGCATCTACTAAGCCAATGCACTACCTTCTAGACCACGGCGACTTCTCCTTTAACTATCATTCTGTTATTACAACACAATGCACTGCATGTGTAGGAGTTCATCTACTGAGTGTTAGTTTTAAAAAAAAAGGTCCAGCTACTTGATACGATTCTTAAGAAATTCATGACCCTTTACTCAAGATTACGGCGTGGCATCTCACTCCCTGGGTTCCCTTACTCATCTTAATAATAAGCATGTGCTGATAACCATTTCCATTACAGCTTTTCGCAGAAACCCAAGGACTTTACCAAAATAAATCAATCGTTGCTTTACGTATCACTTTCGGTGTTACTAACAATATCCGGCGTATTATTCACACAATAATCGTGTAGTTTAAGGAACGTTTTTAAAATTCAAATTCCTTTAAATAAAGGAAGTTGTACGTAAGTATTTGTACTTAATAGCACACCAAGATTTTTATATCCTTTTCGTTTAGCATTAGTTAAAGTCCTCTTAACACGTTATCCTTAAATATTCTTCAATGTAATGAATATATTGAAAAGCATACCAAATCAGTTTGTGTTCTTGGTTTTTTTTTGTGCAAATTTTAGCAAATAAATGTAAACCAAAGAGGCATTGAAAAGGTCATCCATTCAATTCGGTTGTAACATTTCATTGTTCAAAATAAATGAGAAAATGAATGTGTGTTGCAACTGAAACAAATCAAAATAAAAAAGAAAACAAAAAAAAATGGAACAAAAAACCAAAGAGAGAGAGAGAGAGAGAAAAACAACCAAAATGAAACAAAACCTTGCAACATTTAATTTGTGTTGAATAACAAGCGCTTTTACGAATAAATGTTGCACGATTGTTGGTCTGTGTGTGTTAAACAACATGATGATGAGCAAAACAGCACAAGATATACAGCCAGTGTTTAACAAACTATTAAACATTTAAATGAAAAAAGAACAACAACAACTACACACAACTTTATAGTATTTACATATATATGTATGTACAGAGGAATAAAAAAATGAAAATAAAAATGAAATGAAATGTTAAAAAGACATGAACATTGAACTGAAGGAAATGAAAATGAAACCAAAAGATTAATTGAGCAGAACATGCAAATAGAAATTATTTCGAAATCTAAAAAACAGAGAGAGAAACATGAGCTGCTCCTTAGAGGTTTAATACTCAGGCACTTACACACACCCACCCATGCATTCTGAAAGCAAAACCAAAAACCGTTATACATCTATTCCTACACCATGTGATAGAATATGCTTGCATGTGTTTGGTATCCCCCCATTTAATTTCCTTTACATTTCCCTTTGTCTCTCTTCATTGTCTCTCTCTCTCTCTCTCTCTCTCTCCGTGAAGATGTGCAAGTAATTGTATAAAAGTGTAGTCGTGTGTGTGTGTGTGTCTGTGCGGTTATAGAGTAATTTCAAGCTGATGAAGGCAATTACATTTTCACGTCGTCACTTGTCAACTCAATCCACTGACATTCACATGAGAATTTCTATTGAAAACAAAACCAAAAAAAGAAACCAACAAAAAAAATACCTCATGTGCCAAATGACAGGAGGAGGAGCATTCCAAACAAACTGTCAACGAAATACAAGAATTTGTGGAGGCATAACACAGTATAGAAAAATTATTAGGACAGTAGGAATACGTAAAGCTGTATTCAGGGGCTAGTGATTATTATTGTTAGGCAGATAGGATATAATATTGCAATCTAACGATCTATTGAACTGCCATCAATCTATACGGAGAGACCTACAATGTAGCCCGACAAAGTCGTCAGTTTAAAGTCGACTCCGATCGACAAATTTTTGAGAAACTTTTCATGGCAATTTTATTCATTCTCACAGCTTTTGCCGGAAGAAATATTTTTTTTATATTTTCGTTTTATTAGAGATGTCTGACCTGGGGTTTGAACCGTAGCCTCACGTCTAATAAGCCAACACACTACCTACTAGACTACGGCAACCACCCACTTGGCCAATCTATTTTACTATCCTCAATTTATATGGAGGTGTGTATAATGTATCCCTCAAACTTTTTTGCCTGACAAACTTCAGAATCATAATAAGCACCCGGATGTTTGCATATGAGATTTATTAAAGCTGCACAGGCTCTAAATGTGTGCTCTGATGATACATTCCCCTTATCAGTTTGAAGCGATCCCTAGAGGGCTAGACTTACGACATTTAACCGATCTTTCTGTCTTCTTAAACCACAATTAGCAGAAAAACAGCCAGTATTTTAAACTTGACTGATGTAATCATTGTTGCAGCACATTCGGGATCCTGCAAGAAGAGTTGTCTCTTATTTGTTAAGGCAATTCTTGCATACATCTCTCGTGGAAGTTAATATGCTAACATAAACGTCCAGCTTTAACATTCCGCTTTATCTAAATTGAGCAATTCCATCATTCTCTTATGATTCTATATGGTACATACATATACATAATCGGGTTGTACCTTTCGGTCATAATTAAGACCAGGACAAACAGTTTAAAGTCTATTTGGAACGACAGATTTTGAGTAACCTTTATTTACTTTTATTTACTCTCAAGAGTTTTCGCCAGAAATCTGTTGAGATGAAGTCGCCGAAGAAATATGTTTTCCTACCACGGTCTCACCTATAACAAGCAACACACAGTACTTACTCACAGTACTCACGATAATCTAAACATCTTTTAACTGGTCTTGCAGCATTTGACCTGGAATTGCTAGTATAGAATATTACGGTTAAATGTTTGGTACTATGTTATGAACTTTTTCCGCCAATACCTGCTTGAAATGATCAGAAGTGCTTTTCTCTTGTGAGTTTCTAATGGCAGTTTTATTTATTCTCAGAGTTTTTTCTAGCAACATTCTGCTGAGAGGAAGACGCCTAAGAAATATGTTTATACATTTCGTTTTGTTGGACATGTCTGACCTTAGGTTTGAACCATGGCTTCACGTCTAGTAAGCCAATATACTACCTACTAGACTACGGTGACTACTGATTCTGTATAGATTATCAAAATCTGTAGGCGATAAAGGCCAACTGCAAGCGTTAGACTGTGGGTTCCGTCAGTCATCGGTAAAATTAGCACACACAGCTAAAACGTAATCCTAACCTAACGTTGTAATAGCCAATTAAGTAAGCTTCTTAATTCCAAGTTCAAGTTTTAAATAAAAGAGGTGACTGTACCACTATAGTAGGTTCTAGAATGATAGGGTTGCCATCTAAGGTAGCCTTAAACAACATTATCTAACTCCTATCAATCGTTCCTACTCTTTCTCAAGTGGCAGTGCTGCATGACCCTCATCTGTTGTCGTTAATTCTCAAGAAGCTGTGCCGCCTGGGCTAGCTATGATGTTCGTATTGTCCTTAGTGGCAGATATCGTTCAGAACTAAGAAGCTTCCTAGATGGATTATTTCGTTATTATTGTTAAGATGAAAATATTATCGTTTTCATCTGGATTCGAACCTTGATTGATTGCATCTGTAATCAAGTATTTTAATCAAGTCATCTACCATAATGGCTTAGGAAATCTTAACTTTTCCCGTTTAGAGTAAGAGTAAAAGATCTACTCGAGTGACTGATAAGTCTGTAGTAGGTTTCGATCCACTTTCAATAAAGTCACCATTTGAGTTTCACATTCTTGGCAAAACCCTGTGGTGGGACGGCAGCAAAAGATGATCATATTAAAATCTGGCGACGATTATTTGAGGAGTTAAGAGTGTCTGAAAGCGAAAATCGAAATGATTTCTCATAAAATATGTTACTGGCTATAGCCTGTACCAGGATATTTTGAAAAGGTCAACAAATGGCACGGATTTGAATATTTTTTTCCTGTTTTCACCTACAGGTCAACAAATAGCTGCGTTTTGAATATTTTTTTCCAGTTCTCGCCTATTTTTTCTATATTGTTTAGTAAAATTATTAATTATAGACCGATTAAAAATATCCGCTCGTCTTAGGAACAGTCTTCCGTAATTTCGGCGAAATCGGTCAAGTAGCTTTTGCTTAATCGTGGTCAAGGTCGGAAAAAGTGCTTTCGAGATAAACGCATTTAAATTGTGCGCACCTTATAAGTACGTAAGATTCTAAAAGAAAAAAAAGGATTTTAAGAGTGTGTAAAATCATTAGGGCGTCTAGTAGCCTAAGAATGTGCAAGAAAGTATAAGAAAATTTAGGAGTATATTGTTAACAGGAGGTATGACGTTCACTTTGTCCTCATTAGAGCACTTTTACGGGCCAAAATATTGTATATTTTAATATAACATTTGAGGGTTAATATTTTCCTTACCTCGAAATCCCTATCATCTACACTTCATTGAATTACTTTTCAGAATTGTACTAAAAATAAAAACTTCATTTAAAGAAAAATTCCGAATATTAAAAAGTCAATCTTTTCCTACTACTATTAAAAAAGCTATTTTTTGTAAAAAAAAAAATGTTAGAACAGTCCAAAAACAAAATTTCAGTGTTAAATAAAATGATTGGCTTAGGCGAAGAAGTGATGCTCGATAATTCATACTTAGTGCCGCAGAATTCTATACAAAACATAAAACATATGAATCACAAAATGGTTCTGAGTGAGTCTCAGCGCTTAGGAAGTTCCACATGTGATTTGAAAGGGACTTCCGATTCAATGTGTAGATGTCCCAATTGTGAGAATATGGCCAAGAATTTCCTTTTCCTGGAGAGCCTGATACGCTCCAATTGCAATTCCAGCAATACGTGTAATGTTTGTCATTCTTCCCTACAATATCTGCAGACTGTGAACAAAAGCATCATGAAGGTGTTTGGCAATTCGGACAATATAGCCCAGGCGGCCAAGGCCTTTGGACATCAACTGAAACCGAAACCAATAAAAAAATTCACAAAACTACGTGGTAAATCGAATAAAAAACTTACATCATCGAGCCATTCCACTACTACTAAACCGTTAGCGAAGAAGCGCACTACAACAGCAAAAGCAATCCAGGTTGTTAAAACAAGCAAAAAATCTTTGGGAAGTCATGCTAATGTTCATGGCCCCAATAAAACTGTCGTAAAAAGTCGTGTTAAGAAAACGATTAAGAAACCGAATTTCAAAAAGGACACCAGCACGCATAGCGCTACAGTGTCTACTGCAAAGCCTGCAAAAACTAAGAAACTTTCGTCGATAAAAACCAAAACCAAAAGCCTGTTCCGCAAATTAAAGTCAATTAATTGAGGATTTTAGGTTCTTCTTCTTTTTCTCAATTTTTCAATGTATTTCGAAAAGAAAAAAAATTTGTAGTAAAAAAAAAATTGCAAACGTTTAGGCCCGTTTAGAATAAAATGAAAATCAAAATGAGTTTGGAAGTTTCATTTCCGTCCGTTGCGTACATTTAATTTTACTGTTTTTAATTAAGCTCTAGGAAGGCAAAAAAAAGGAGAGGAAATTTACTTTTGATTCATTCCAGCAGACATCCAATCGTTGGCTGAAGTTATCTCTAGTGAAAGACGATGAGAATACGACTTCTAGCCTTTAAAACTACAGAATGATAGGTTTTTGTGTTCCCGAATATTTCGACAGCCAGAAGGGAAGACAACGACATGGATCTCGTGTCTTGTTTCTCTCAAGTTACTTCCCTCGTTTTTCATTGACTTCTGGGGGACTATAAGTTCTGTTTCTTCCATTCACCATACAATGAACGCCCATTAAGATATTTTGTAAAGACGTATGCAAATATAAAGGGACTCTCTTCAGAGCAACAAGTGTTGGGTGCGACGTCCAGTCCTTATGAAGATGGATTACTCAATACAATTCAGTTACTGCCTCTGGTCGAATCGAGTGAACGATCACACATTAATGCTTTTCAATTGGTAAGAAAGTATAGGAAAGCGTCGAATACTTTCAGCCTCTTTTCTTGGATGACGCTTGCATAAGTTGAAAGCTACTTGGGTTTCTAAGGACATTAGCAGATGAACAATTCAGATGCTCTAGAACTTTACTTCGGTGAACGTTATCCTATTGCGATTGTTGATTATAAGCGCTTTTCTCTACTATTACTTAGAGAGGGCAAACATACTGCCAGATCCCGAGATTTCCCCAGGTATACAGGCTGGTGGATGTCCTCATCGTACACTGGCCGATTGGAGATCATGCCTGAAAGATTTTTTTCTGGGAAGTGTAATGTATTACGTCAGGAGTCCCTTCAGAGCGATATCATCAAATGTCACTTTTATTACACTTAAGTTGTCGCCGTAGTCTAGTAGGTAGTGTGTTGGCTTATTAGACGTAAGGCCACGGTTCAAACCACAGATCAGACATCAAAACGAAAATATGAAAAAATATTTCTTCGGCGACTTCCTCTCAGCAGATATCTGAGAGTAAATAAAATTGCCATAAAAAATTTCTCAAAAATCTGTCGTTCGGAATCGACTTTAAACTGTAGGTCCCGCCACTCATGTATAAAATTAAAACACACAACAAAGTGGTGGGAGAAGCTAGGTTGTAATGCTGATTGAAGGGTTGTAATAACCAATTATGTATGTGTCTCTGTAAGATTATGGCCTGTCTGAACACTTGGCCTGGTCAGCTCTCACAGTCGTTGTAGCTTCCGTTACAGCAACACTCAGTTTTCCCTCCCAATTACGCTGCGTCAGTGCAACAGTAGGCCGGTATTTCTTTTGTCACTCGATTGGAAATCTGTCGCACTCGAAGGTAACGTGTTCTCCTGTTTCGATCTCACACGGCTAACTTGGGCAAATAGGATTTGGTACAATCGGTACATACAGGATCTGGAATCCACATTATGATGCCGAATATAAAAGCATAGGCCCAACTACCACTGTGATGGATTACCCATTGATGCTGCCACTCTCTAAAAGATTTTGAACTCTGTTGGGATTTACGTTCCAGCAATGGTGCTGCAACTTGCGTATTATAAAACCTGTTTAGCTCTTCCTTAGTACTACTAATTGCCAACTTATCGGACATTAAACAAATTGCTTCTTCGGACGCTGCCCTGTATGATTAGGAGGCTCTTAATGAAGAGTGCTTATGAATTTATATGGACTGCTGCATATAATAGATGTTTGCTTATACCCATATTCTACGTACAGCGGGAAGGAGTCTACAACCATTGACAGAAAATGCCTTTTTTCACCGAATTTCGGCATAAAACTCACGTGTATGATTTATCTTCTAATATTCGCCAGACTGGACTACTGTTGATCACTTTCTTAGCTTTGAGCGAAGGAAGGAGCAGGAGGAATAGGGGGTAGGTAGTTGATCACTTCCTTTGCTGCTATCCAGCACTTAGAAACATTCACCATAAGATCTTTGGCAAGCGGTTATTATACGACTTCTGAGGTACATCGAACTGAAAAGTTGGGCATGAGTTGCATTCAGTTGTTCGCTGTTTGAATGATACATTGGACAATTGAATTGATGGGATCATGTTCATTACGAACAGTCACACAAGCTAAGCAAACAATCATGCTCCAGTGAAATAGAAAGGAACACATTTTTACTCATGGCTTGTATACGGTCGTGTGTTCTTGTACTTCCCGAGGCATTATACATCGTGTTAATATGACTATAATCCTGCAGTCATTTGTATTGCTTCCTTTAATGAAATTTTATTCAAATTGAATGCCGGTAATTATAAAGCCCTCTTGCAACTTGAATTTTTCCAGCCTCAACACAATACCCTCTACAAGTAAATGCCATCGCCTTCACAATACAAATCTGTTGCGGTCACAACCCTGTGCATATTCTAACGAATTCTATTGAAAATAAATTTCAAATTATTTTCAAATTTGTTTTGAAAACCACCTGAACAAATTTCATTGAAAGCGGAACGAATCAAAACAAACACTTGTTTTTCAAAATATTTACGATTTTCAAAAACTCAACAAAAAACAATAAAGAAAACATGAAAATGGAAAAACCAAAATATTATGATGAATTGACAACATTTTAAAATTAATTAAAATGCTGACTACGATACTTCAAATTACAATGACATTTAAGGGAAAAATTTTCTCATTTTGAAAAAATATTTCACAAGGAAAGGACGCACAAGCAGACTTTTTTTTATATTTTTTAATTTGTTACTGAGAAAAAAAACTAAATAAAACAGGATAAAAAGGATTTCAGCCAAGAGAGTGAAGGAAAGAAAGGAAAAAGAAACTAAAATCACTTAAAATCCCAATCTTAAATTGGGTATTTAAGTTGGCTGGCTAACGGCAACCACAGCCACTCTAACAGTAAAACTAACGTTACGATACGGCTCTTAAGGATCGAGAGAGAGAGAGACTTGGTATGTTTTGTTGTTTAAATAAAGGCGAAGAAGGAAATCAAATATTAAATAAATTTTTATTAATTTTTTGTTGTTCTTGTTATTTTTTCCTATTAAGCTGGCAGTTATTGTCGCTTAAGCTGCTTAACTTACAAGCTACCCCCTTCACACAGTTATACATGTACTCCGCCATTTTCTTCAGCTAAACACAATACAAACGGATTAAAGGCGACAAGAAATAAAAAAAAACCACTAACGCTTACAGCATAGTTGATTGCAATAGAGAAGGAGAGCGAGCATTTAAGATTATTAAAGAAAAAAAATAAATTTTCAAACAATTCCCAAGGATTTGTAAAAAAATTCAAAAAAGAAAAGAAAAGAAACATTTTTATTGTAATCGCAGTCCGTCCTCTATTCATTCGTTTGTAATCATTTTGTAATCATTTTTGCGTAATGGGTGACGAGGAGGGTAAGAAGAAGGAAAAGGTAGACGAAAGGCCAGAATTCCTATGGAATTATATTATGAAGACCATGCGGCTTAAACAGGAGAAATGGAATAAAATGTGGTCAACTGCTGAAAACAAGGTAAGTGGTGGTATTTCTATTTCTAATTTTCAAAGGAATTTCTAAAACCATTCAGAAGGAGTAAGTGTTGCTTCAATAACCAAACGTTAGAACAACAATATCGTTCTAACAATAGCATGATTAAATGGAAATTACATGTAAACCATTACGTTCTATTAAATTCAATTACAATTTCATTATAATTTTCTATCAACTTTAACCTTTCGATGGTTTTTTTCCTTGACATTAAAGTGTTTATGAATAGTTAGGCCTTTTACAACATACAGGGTGTCTAATTGAAGTGAAATTAAAATATAATTTTTCTGTTTACTATTGCAACACAATCCAATTTCCACATTAAGTTCTCCATTAGGCTTATTAAGACCCCTTTCAAAGGATCAACGCTTGTTGCTTCCTTTAAACTGGAATCAGTCAGTACTGCTAACGTCAGTTCTGAGGTCGTATTAGAAATATATTCAAAACACTAAACGAAGAGTTCGCTTGTCCAGGCAGTTTATTCCTATTGCTACGTTTTTACCTTTTTAAAAACGTTTAGAATATGAGTTCCGTTGATTGCAAACAAAGTAGAAACAAATTTGTGTTCAGTTTCAATTAAACTCTTTATTGTTCACACTACTTTTGTGTACCACCGTATACAACTTGACGGATGGACAATAATTGCTTATTCACTATTCTATTTCACACTTCTGTCCGCGCAAACACTAACAACTCTTCGATAGATCTTGACAATAGTGATCTTCAAACCACGACTATTTACTTCGCACGCAACGTGTCTTCACACAAGACTGACTGAATTATTACTGATCGTTGTCTGCTTTGTCTTGCCGTTTTATATGTCCACAAAATCAGTCTGGTGAACGTTCTTGAAGTAGAAGGATCTTGTTTTCGCCTTCTCGAGAGTTCTATCGTGACTGCATTGTTGTTTGTGTATTTTGTTTACGTTGTTTGTTGTTGTGTTCTTTCTTACTTGTCTGTCTCCTTTTCTTTCACACTGTTGTTGGTGGTATATGCAACCAAGTTCGTTGTATTTGTTTGTGTGGCTTTTGTTTATCGTTAATGTTAAACGATGTTTTCATTTTCGTAACAATATTGTATGCCTCTGCAGCTCCAAATATGATGTTCATTAAACCAAAATTAAACAATTCCGTATAGGCCAAAAGGCTTTCGATATACAGCTGTTGTTGTAACAGCTCTACTGCTATCGAGGATTCCTGGCTAAGGAAACAACTCTCAATTGAAACAGTAGTAATTGTGTCAGATAACTAGTAACTAATATGTAGCCGCCGCAGTCTAGTAGCCAGTGTGTTGGCTTATTAGACG
Source organism: Sarcophaga subvicina (assembly GCA_936449025.2). Taxonomy (NCBI): domain Eukaryota; kingdom Metazoa; phylum Arthropoda; class Insecta; order Diptera; family Sarcophagidae; genus Sarcophaga; species Sarcophaga subvicina. The sequence continues at coordinate 88,278,054 of OW388081.2, read as the reverse complement.
TGAGGCCACGGTTCAAATCCCAGTTCAGACATCTCGAACAAAACGACATACGAAAAATACATTTCTACGGAGACTTCTTCCCAGGAGTTTTCTGGCAAAAATCCGTGCGAGTCTAGTAGATAGTGTATTGGCTTATTAGACGTGAGGCCAGGGTTTAAACCCCCAGGTCTGACATCCCCATCAAAAAGAAGTATGAAAAAATATTTTTTGGAGACTTCCTCTCAGCAGATTTCTGGCAAAAATTCTGTGAGTATATAAAATTGCCATGAAAAGTTTCTTACAAAAATCTTTCGTTCGGAATCGACTTTAAACTGTAATTCCCGCCACTCATGAATAAAATTAACACACACAACACAAGTGGTGTGAGAAGCTAAGTCGTAATCCTGCCGGAAGGATTGTAATGACCAATTATGTATGTGCGTATCAAGCAAATCGACTCAGTCTTTCTTACTCTTAGTTTAAATATCGGGTCCGCCATCTAACGTTTTTTTTTCAACTAGTGCTTATTTCGTGAATGGTAACACTTAGCTCATGTCTGATTTGACAGATAATTAGTTTTATCCTTCCGCTGAACGAATATGGTTGTGTATACGCGTTTTCGGTTCGCTAAGTGGGCCTGCGGTCGACTTACAGAAGATTCCGATTTTGGCAAAAAAAAATCATCTTTTCAGATGAAGCTCATTTTGATCTTGGCGGGTATGTAAACAAGCAAAATTGTCGCATTTAGGGCACAGAAAACCCGCATGCATACATTGAAAAGCCGACGCACCCAAAACGAGTCAATGTTTGGTGCGGATTTTGGTTCAGAGGCATAAGTGGGCAATTTTTCTTCGAAAATGAGCAAGGAGTGGCCGTTACAGTCAATGGCGATCGTTATCGGGCCATGTTGAACGAATTTTTGTTCACAAAAATTGAAGAGGAGGATATTGGCAACATTTGGTTTCAACAGGACGGCGCTACGTGCCACACAGCCGAAGCTACACTCGATGTTTTGCGCCCTGTTTTTGAAGATCGCATTATCAGCCGCAGAGCTGATGTCGTTTGCGATTTGACACCGTTGGACTATTATTTGTGGGGTGTCGTCAAAGATAAGTGTTACGCCGACAAGCCAGAGACAATTGACGCTTTAAAGGACAATATTCATGAAGCCATTGGTGAAATACAGCTGCACACAATCGATAATGTGCTTAAAAATTGGACCGATCGTGTAGGCTACTGCATGGCCAGCCGAGGCAGCCATTTGAATGAAATTATTTTCCATTATTAACCGGAAGGATTGTACTTTCAAATAAAAAAAGAAATTTGAGAAAATATTCAGTAGTTTTTTTTAAAGCATTTTCAAAAAAAAAAAGTTATTTGGCGGACCTTTTACTTATTTATTATTATTCGCCGTAGTCTAGAGGGTAGTGTGTTGATTGCCGTTCAGAGTCGAATTTAAACTACAGACCCCATCGGGCATGTATAAAAATAACACATACAACACAAGTGGTGTAAGAAGCTAAGTCGTAATCCTGTCGGAAGAGTTGTAAAGACCAATTATGTATGTATGTATTTTACTATTCCTTGTCTCCGTTTCATGAAATAATTTTTGTTCAGTATTGAGTTATTCGTTTAGGTATGGTCATGAGGAACCATGATAAAAATTATTAAAAATTGACTGACACATTTCACAAATCTCTGATAGCATTTAAGTTGAACCCAGTGTTTTCTCTCAAAAAAAATTGTTCATACAGACCGCATTATATAGTGAGCGGCACTAGGAGTGTAAAACCTTGCACAAGCATTTCAAAGCAACTTTTTTACTCTTCTGTTGGCTTTTATTTATTTGCCAACTTTAAGGGAAAACTGACCAGCAGCCATTTGTGTTGGCTAACTGTTAATGTGTTGTGTTTTACTTGGTTTAGTTTTGTTTTGTTTTTTAAATATTTCTCGTATCTTTATTTGTAAAGTATTTGTTTGTTTGTTTGTTTATTTTAACTAACTTTTACTCTTTCCCTCCCCAAGAATCCTGTTGTTAATAATTATTTTTGTTTTTTAGCTTTCAGTCTGTCTTCTCTCTCTCTCCCTTTCTCTTGTTGTTAACGTTTATTTTTGGACACATCATAATGTTTCTTATTGTACTCAACTTATTTATACAGTGAGTCACACACAGAGCTATTTCTTCCCCTTTTTTTTATTGTAATTTTAGTTTCTAACTTTAATTTTTCTCTTCTTTTTTTTTTGTTTTTTCGTTCGTAAAAAAAAACGAATAAAATTTTTTTTTACCCTAAAATGGAAAAATATTTCTGAACAACAACAAAAAAACCTCTTCTCTGAGTGAAAATAATTTGCATAAACAACTTTGTCGTTTTAAATGTTCTGTGTTGTTTATTTGTCGACAAAAATAAAAACACAAAAACAACAACAATAAAAACAAAAAAATTAAAAATAAAATAAATTTTTATTTTGCCACTCACCAAAACAAATGGGACACTGAAGCATACACATACGTACATACTTACACAGTTTTTAGGCATAAAGCAACATTAAATAAAGAGTAAAAGAACTTGTAAATAGCCCTACTTTTTCACCCTACACCAGCATACTTATTTTCATTGGTTCCACCTTCAGTATACCGATCGTCTAAAAATCATGCTCTAAGTCGCAAACACACTGGTTGAGTTCAACAGGACTGTCACAAAAAACCTCTCCCATTTTAGCGTCATTTGTTTTATAAAACAATCGGGCTTTTTCCTAATGGCAAGCACCTCGATACACCTCAGCTTTCTGTATTTAATTTGTTTTAGTATGGGTTGACCTTTGATTAAGTTCCAGATTTTAGTGCTGGTGTTTGTGTTGTACTGTAACATTTCGCATATGACTCTGAAGTATTTGTTGATCAATATCCGCAACTTCTTCGAAATGGTGTCCGATACTAGTCAGGTTCCTCGTTCGCCCAAAAAATTGAATTTTACTTAATCCCTGAATATTCAAAACTGAGTTCGTCTTGCTCGAGATTAGACTAGAAGTATTCCTTCAGCCGAATGCTGCTAAAAAGGCTTATATTTTCCAACTCGTTCATGGAAAGTTGGGAAAGATTATTGAAATTCAGGCCACCACCGAATACGCGTCTTGAGCTTACGTTACCTTCATTACAGAGCCAATCAGTCAGGATTACGATATACATAGCTTCTCACACCACTTATGCTGTGTGTGTTAATTTTATACATGAGTGGCGTGACCTATAGTTTAAAGTCAACTCCGAACAACAGATTTTTGAGAAACCTTTAATGGCAATTTACTCTCAGATATCTGCTGAGAGGAAGTCGCCGAAGAAATATTTCGTTTCGTTGGAGATGTCTAACCTGGTGTTTGAACCGTGGCCTTACGTCTAATAAGCCAACACACTACCTACTAGATTACGGCAACTACATAGCCAATGCTGTTACCTTTATCGCAAAGTCGTTCAAAGTAATCACACTTCGCTCATCTGCATAATTTCTCATCATATTTAGCCATCGATAACCAACTGACTTTACTACGTATCTAACAAATAAACCTCCGTATAAGATTGTTATCTTCTCAGTTAGGTTAGGTTAGGTTAGGTTAGAGGACAAGTACTTGCCAATTAAGACAAGTACAGTACCCGGAGGTCGAATTGACCCATAGTACAACGTCCTAGTTTCTCACACCACTTATGTTGTGTGTGTTAATTTTATACATGAGCGGTGGGACCTACAGTTTAAAGTCGACTCCGAACGACAAATTTTTTGAGAAACTTTTTCATGGCAATTTTTATTTACTCTCAGATTTTTGCCAGAAATCTGCTGAGAGGAAGTCGCCGAAGAAATACTTTTTGTATTTTGTGTTGATGTCTGACCTGGGGCTCGAACCCTGTCTTTACGTCTAATAAGCCAATACACTCTACCTACTAGACTACGGCAACTTCTATATTTTCTGTTGCCGTTTATATTCATACTCCATTTTCAATATCCAATAAATGCGCAACCAATTCCGTCTGAAATATTATCACTTACAGAATGCTAAAGAAATCTAAATAAACTCCAAATAGCTGGGGAATAAGTTCCAATGCTTCTTAGAAGATTGGTGCATAGAGTCTCGTGCTCCATTCTCATTAACAAAGCTACTGAATCCAACTTGGTTCAGCAAGTTCTTAGAAAGTTTATTTTAAAATTTAACATTTTCATCATAAGGGTATACAGAAGATACAAGTGGAATATCACTGATGAAGGAAATACTTCGAAGATTACTTCCTTTCACACTGTAGTATAACCTTGGATCACCTCATCAGTCATCTAAGGAGTACTGAAGTCGACGTAGTATAGTATGTAGTGTGTTGGCATATTAGACGGAAGGACGCGATTCAAACGCCTCCGCTCATGGATAAAATTAATACACACAACATGGGTGGCATGAGAAGCTAGGTCGTAATCTTGGCTAAAAGGTTCTGATAACCAATTCAGTAAGTGAGTGCTGACTGATCCGACATGCCTAGCTGCACTAACCTACTTTAATGACAATTAATAAATACGCAAACCCTGTCTGTTCGCTTTGCTTAATCACTACAATTCAATTATTAGACAAAGGTGTAGAGCATCATTTAATCAGCTTTACTTCACTGTCATTCTCAAACTTGTTTATTTGGCAGGAATTCTTTCTTTTTTCTTTTTGTTTTTTGTTTTTATTCTTCTTTATTTTGTTTGCCTTCATTTGTTTAAAGTCCTTTTTTGTGATTCACTTTATATTTGTTGTTGGTTTTGTTTTTGGTTTTGAATTCCTTTTCCCTGTTTATTCCGTTCGTTTATTTTCTCTTTTCTCCCTTTTATTTATTGTGATTTGTTTTTGTTTTAAATTCTTCTTGTGTGTCAAATTTAACTGGAGGCTCTTCTAATTGTTTTTTCGTGTGAATTTCATTGTTTTTTGTGTTCATCTACCACATTTTTTTTTTGTATTTTTCTTCTTGTCTCTTCTTCACACAGATAAATAGGAAGAGAGGGTTTGATGAAAAGAGTGGCTGTTAATGTTGACGAAAAGAGCGAGCTAGCAAGCGAACGACAACAACAATATAATGGCGCTGGTCATTTTTCACATTTTTAGTTAATTTTGTTTGAATTTTATTTAACTGGAGGGTCTTTGGCGGCCTTAATTATAATTTTATTTATGAAGAGATTTTTTTGTCCTTTCTCTGTCCCTCTCCTCTCTTCTTGTTTTATTGTTGCTTTTTATGGCCCTTTTATTTGGGGGTGCGTGTGTTTTTTAAGTGAATAAAGTGTTAATGAGTAAAAATATATACAAAAAAAAAACAAAACATAAAACATAATAATTTTTAATTATATATTCGCACTCTGCCATTCTACAATTCGTAGGTTCTCTCTGTCTCTCTCTCTCACAGTGCCTCTTTGTTAACACATTTAGTTGGATATGACACAGTGGCTATAAAGCCAATAAAATTTCGTGAAATAAATCAAATCCACTCCAAGGTCACAGGATTTTTTGTAAATTTTAAAATTTTATTTACAATTTAAACGATGAACGTAGGAAATAAAATGATTTACATGAGCTATGTGGCATAAATTAGTTTGAAGATTTCAATTATTTCTTTCAAAATCGTTGTACTTACTTAACTAGTCTTGATTTAGAGGGGGGTCAATTCACATAGAGAGGTCGAATATTTCACATATTTCTAGAAATGATTTGTGCTTACTTCTCCATCATAAAGGATTCCTAGCTTATCAAAAAGCTGCAGTAGCCGTTTTATCATCTATTGCATTGTCCTTCATCCTTATAGGGTATTCCTATAATGTCACTCCCAGTGACCATGCACAACCTTATTATAAAAACAGCTTCCTACCTGGTACTTGATATGCATCCCCGTGTTTCTTTCTGAGACAATTTTTTTTTTACGCCGAGTAGGGTTAAATGTACCTAACCGCACCATAGAGGAAGTCGTCACATACTCCGTGAGTGAGGCGCTCACCCACTTAATCCCCCCCTTAATCCCACTTAATAATGTGCCCATTCCGGAACTACGGTGGTATTACTTCGGAGTGGAGTCCTTTTGGCCCTTTGGCCTCTCCACGTTTATATCCGCGTCCGGATTGCGTATCGAAAGTTGAGGAGACATCTAAGCGTGTCCACTATTCCTTTCGTCTAAATCATCATTTCGGGTCCGCTTGGCACGTGTGACAGTATCACCTATGCTGACATGCTTACTCGTTCTGCAGCCTCAAGATCTCTCTTTTTCCGCCTTAGAATTCTGAGACAAATTAAAGCAACACAGATACCAAGTATGTTTTCTGATAATTCAAACTCTTCGTAATTGGATTTCTATTCTATTCTATTCTTGTTTTTTGAATCCACAGTGGGTAGTCTGGTACATGACTCACATCTCTTTTCCTTACCAAAAGTTTCGATTATCTTTATTTCCTTCTTTTGAATATTATTATGGCATGCTTAGCTTTCTTGACTTCCTCTGTTATGAACCTTCCAAGTTATTTTTATGTTCCATAATATTTCCAAATATTTAGACTCCATTTTCCACGTTGTTACCTCAGCCTGGAGAAAATTCTCTACCCATTTAGGAAGTTCCTCCATCTCTTAAATGATCCTAAGGAATATACGTTCAACGTCTCTTACAATATCACGACCACTTGCCATCAAAGCTAAGTTTTTTGTGTACACTTGACAACCGCTTTAGACAATTCCATCAAGATTACATCCACAACCAAGCTTCTTATTAGTGATAGACAGACTCTAGTTGTATAATTACTACGTTACGAAGAAGTGTCCGCTGGTGGTTGAACTGTAGAAATAAAATTATTCTGTTAGTATGACAGCGATAGCCTATTAAGATGGCACCTTTACTTAACTGTCAATGAAGAGACAAGTTGTACTACTACTTACAAGTCAGAGGTGAATAATATATAGTGAGCGTCAAAAGAAACCGTGCCATTACGTCTAATAAGCCAACACACTACCTGCAAGTTTGTTAAGTTCGAAACTAGCTCGCATAAGGATATACAGTGAGCGTCAAAAGAAACTGGACATTAAAAAATATATATAAACATTAATATATTACCGTTACTTTTAGTTTAAAATTGTTTCATTGCCAGTTTTTAACATTGAGACAAAAAAAAATTAAAAAAAACCTTCGAAATATTGTAAATTTTTTTCGGGCACTATCCTTAAGTGGTAAAAGTTGAGTTTGGTGATTGTTAGAATTTTATACATAGTGTACAGTTTCTTTTGACGCCCATTGTATGTGGTAGAGAAGGCTTGATTTGATTTTCGAAAAAGATTAATAAGGAGTGGTAGTTAAGAGATGAATAGGGGACTAAGATTTTGTTAAGACAATGCACAATCGATTGAACTAATTGTGGACCGTAACTGGTAAAATGAAGGATGACGACCTGTCAAAACTAAACTACTTTACGGTGCCAAATAATAACAATTCTGTGGTGTTGATCCATAAATATTTCAATTTGAAGCCTCTATATATTGGTATCAAAAGACTTCAATACTAAAAACATTTAAAGAAAATTCCATTGTCATTGGCCCACTGTATTTAAGTTCAAATATTTGTTCGCTTTAATTGAAATACTAAATGGCCTTCACGTGTTGTTGACATTATGCTAATCAGTGATGCCAATACATTCTAAATGGCAAAAGTCAGCATTTGCTGTTAACAATAAATAACACAAGAAATTAAATGAAAAAACAAGAACAAAAACTGAATTTCATTTGCAACAATATTTCAGAGAAATTTATATGTTTTCCATTAAATACGTTTAAAATGTTGAAAAATTTTTAAGCTTATCAGAACGTTATGGCATTTTCATTATAAATAAACTACAGGGTGTATGTTTGTGTGTCTGTGTATGTACGTCAGCATTATAATTATCAAACAATATTGAGTCCAAAAGGATAATAAAATTGTTGGTAACAAACATTCGGGGATACCTTCCTCCTCTTGACCATCTCAGCAACAAATTGTCGTGTTTTTATAATGAATTGGAACTGAAAGCAAAGCTGAGTGAAATAAAATGCTAAAGAAAAACAAATCCGCTCAAGCACGACTGGTGGTCACTAAAAACAAAACATGTGAGACCCAACAAAAAACCGAAAAAAACAAGAGGCATGTAAATCTCACCCCACCTTCCTCACAAAAAATAAAATGTTTTTAACATGCAGCAACATCTGTTTCATTATGCCATTTAACGATCTATAATATTACCGGCAATACAACAACAACAACAATAACAACAACAACAAAACATTTTTTTAATGCTTTAGTTAAGTGTGGTTGTTGTTGGTGCTGGTGCTGGTCCCTCCTGATGCAAGCAGTAGCAGGATTTTACTTTTCAGATTAGTGAGTGCGTAACCAAACACAGGCAACACTATTTTTTTTTGTAGTCTTACCTCACCATCAAAAAAAAAATTTAAATGAAAACAAAAATACCCCGTGTATTAAATGGTTTCCCATGGTACTATCGGAACACACACAGAAAAAGTAGGAATGCAGTAGCACATTAAGCGCAACAAAGTGGTCAGACACTGGTAGAAACGTTAATTTTGCCAAAAAGGTCACACTGGATTTGGTATGCTACATGGCCAAATGCCTATGTATCCGTATGCTGCATACACATACGTATGCATACACAGACGGAAATAATGTAGCTTGACTGTGCTGGCGGTTTGTTGGATTTTTTTTATCGTCTGGCGAGAATGTGAAGATGGCTTCACTGTGTTGTTAGGAATTTTTGAAATTTTAAATAACCGCAGAAACTTCTTTACAAAAAAAAACAAATACAAAGCATTGTAGCTTGGAGAGTAAGAACACTGATCACTGAGTAATTAGAACCCTTTGTCATGATTACTGTGGTGCTTCTTACACCCGTGTAAATAACTTTAGGAGCCTGAAGCTGCTAATAGCCAGATGGTTCGGAAAGCTGTCCTAGTAAAAAATTATAATGTTATGATTGACGGCCTTTATTATTCTCTTTTTCATCTACATCTTTTTCTGCCCTAGAGGCCAAATATCACTTCCACTTTAAACAGGGTAACTCTATAGTTTCAGACATTGTTTGACATGCAAAGTTCTAAAAATAATAGACCTGAAAAGCTATTATTTGCTTACATACTTACTTAATTGATCATCACAACCTTTTAGTCGGAACTACAACCTAGCTTCTCACAGAACTCATATTGTGTGTGTGAATTTTATCCATGATTGGTAGGACCTACCATTTAAAGCCGCCTCCGAACAACAGATTTTTGAGAAAATTTTCATGGCAATATTTATTTACTCTCAGAGTTCCAGAAATCTGTTGAGAGGCAGTCGCCGAAGAAATATTTTTTCATATTCCGTTTTGTTAGAGATGTCTGCCATTGGGTTAGAACCGTAGCCTCACGTCTAATAAGCCAACACACTACCTGCTAGACTACGGCGATTACTACTGTCGCTATTACAATACATTATTAATTCAACGCTTACTATTGCATCCCTTGGCTACCTATAATAGCAATTTGTAGGTACACTCCTCAGCCTACGTAATCTCGAGAGATCGCGAATATAGACCTTCAAGAGTACTTTCAAAATCGCAAAGTACCCGTTCAGAGGCTTAACAGTTCTAGAGATAATATTCTCCAGACCCTTCTCCTATTCACATACCGGTTCAATTCGTGATTCTTGTCGGCGATCTAACCACGCATTCCCCATAAGAAACCCTGACATCGCCACAGCTGAACTTATCAAACTCCATCGGCAAACCCGTACTACCATCGTCAATAGAGGGACAAAAGCCTCTGTACAGCATTCCGATCAATCGTTCTACGTTCTAGTGGTGACCAAAATAGTGTCGCTGTCAAGCAAAAATATCAGACTTTTCGTTCCAAGGAGGTTATTCTGACAGCCTTGAGAGTACATTTTATAATTCTTTTCTTCTTTTTTTAATTCTTTGATCAGTCTGGCAATACAATTCCCTATAAAATCATAGTCTGGCTATACTCATAACAGCTTGTTTTGCAGCAGTTTTCAGCCAAGAGAACGTACTGGTTTGCAAGAGTTTATCAACATTTACATCCGGTATACAGTGCTCTCTCCAGATCTAAGTAGCAAATAAGCCTGTACGATGAAGTTCACTTAAGTTTATCCCGGTTTTGGAATAAGCATCCCGGAACTTTTGCTTCTTCTTCTTTTCATTACAAAACACACTAGCTTTCAGGCTGTTAATTAAAAGCTAAGCCATCTCGCAAAATAACTTGTAAACTTCAGAGCTTTGTTTAGCTCTGGAACATACATATGTAGTTATATTTCAATTCGGTTCGTATATGCAAATTCCGAGGTTAAAAATGCAACACAATTCTGTATAATTCTAGAAGCCATGAACAAATACCAGAATTTTGTGAATTTTTTTTCTTTTTTTTCGTTGTATTTACACGCTGCATATGATTCCAACGAAATAAATTTTGGATTTTTGCATTATGCATGCATGTTGTATTTGTAATTGTAATTCCAATGACAATTTTATTATTTAAGAGCATACGAGAGTAGAAAAAGGCTACGTACACACATAGCCTCTATACAAAAATGCGTTACATAAAGCCAGCCAGCTCTACTCCTACACACATACACGTGTCACCCTGTTCATTCAGAGTGTAGCGAAAAATTGACTCTGGCTGTGTGTGTGTGCATAAACTGCATAATTGGCGATTTTGTTATTGTAATTCAAAAACGTAAAGCATTCATTCGGTTTCATAATTTCACTCTCTTCCCCCTCAAACTCTACAACTACCGAACGTTTTAAATATTGAAGAGGGAGAGACAACAAACGGGCTTCTCCTCTAATGCCCTCAAACCAAATTTGTAATTTTTGTTGGCAGTTGTATGCATAAATATTTAATGCTACGAGTATGTGGGTATAACTTCATTCTATTGTTGTTGTTGCTTTAGCGTTAATGTGTCGCTTTTTCTAATTTTCCTACTCACTGCAGTTGCAGGCGAAAAATTTCTATCTGCGTTGCATTCACACATGCTTTCGCTTACCAACACCAACAACTGAAATATTTATTATTTTGCGATATGAATTTTTATTCAAACGTGATATTATTGTTGTTGCAAAGTCAGTTTTTCTTTTTTTGGTTACCAGTTTTTCGTTTTTCGTTATCGTAATCAGAAAATTGTATCCAAGTTTTATAAGGTTACGTGTGTTCACATTTAAAGTTTTACAAGGACACTGGCGGACAAAATATATTCAAAGTGGCATTCGGAATGCAAGAGGCTATTAAATGCAAATCATTGATAAGAAATAATTGAGCCTCCCTATTTCTAACACCGTCGTAATTTGTGATTATAAATGTCAAATGCATTACATGATCTGTAATCGTGAAAATATATGAACTGGAGGCCGCATAGATTAGATGTTGAGGGTGTTGAATTCTAAATATGTGTTGGCTTTTTAGACATGAGGCCACGATTCAAACCTCAGGTTAAAGATCTTCAACAAAACGAAATATTAAACGTTCGGAGTCGACTTTAAACTGTAGGTCGTGCCAGTCATGTATGAAATTAACGCATACAACGTAAGTGGTTTGAGAAACTAGGTTGTAATCCTGTCTTAAGGGTTGTAATGGCCAATTATGTATGTATGTATGTATATACATATGTAAGAGAACATGATTATATGGCTTGCATATAACTGCTATGCATGAAAATGCTATTGGTATAGTTGCCTATGGCAAGCATTTGACCAGTATATCTTATTAGCTAAATGCTGCCCTGAAGAGATTATAAAACCGTCTAAAGCTGAGTTTTTACTCTTCACCTAAAAAAAACCAGATTCCAAATTTTCTACTTCCCGGACTGTATAGGGTAAAGTGGCATCTTATAAATAGACAAAATTACGGTCTGGAATATTTTTATACGAAAATGTCTTAAGGTTTACGATGGACAAAATCTGAATACTAAGCTCTATATATACTCCGTCTATGATGTGCTGCTTTCGCTTATACTTTTTTAATAAGGCTGTTACATGGTGTTTAAATTTCGTAAGAAACTTTGACACTCAAAAAGGTGTCAAAAGCCTACTCCTTTGAAAGCGCTTTAGATAAACTGGCAAATTCTCTCCCTTGACTAGACTGAGAAAATGATAGATGAGAGTGAGTATCACTCAGATGTGGACTAGCAGTTCACAAAGGTTAACTCTACTCAGAACTATACCCTAATTTCTTACACCACCCATGTTGAATGTGTTATTTTTATCCATGAACATTTTAAAGTCAACTCCGAACGACAGATTCTTGAGATATTTTTAATGGCAATTCTTTCATTTACTTTTAGAGTTTTTGTCAGAAGACTGTTGAGAGAAGGTCGTCAAAGAAATATTTTTTGGGGTTTGAACAGCGTCTAATTAGCCAACACAATACCCACTAGACTATGGCGACTAGGTTCAATATAACTATGTCTCTATCTATTTCTTTTAATTCATTTAATGATCACCTTGCGGACTCCACTTGAGGACCTTATTGACACATTTCTTGACATCATTATTGATATTCTTTTTTTCTATAGTGATTAGTAACTGATTAATGTTTTGCCTTGATTCTATTCTATGATTTCTATCTATTAAAGCATGAGATAAACATTTTAAAATCCTGTGTGTGTCGTAGGCGTTACATTATCACATTCAAAATTCACTTCATGATCAAGTAAAGAGCCTTAAATCGGTTTATAAAGAGCGCGGATTAAAGATATCTTGAGCCGCTGGATAATATTTGCAAAACTTCGTTTGTATAATATTTCCGCTTCACTGCTTTTATGCAATGCCATGTCATGCTCATGCATATTTCCCACAATTTTGGCAACAAAAGGCCACTCGAATTTAACCAAACTAATGTTTTCTCTCTCTCTCTCATGCATACGCCAATATCATTATTGTTCTTTATAACCCAACATATGAATACATATGTATGCATGTGCATACACACACACACATACATATTCATAATTTACAATTTTCGGATGTAACGAGTACTTCATGTGGCCTTATTATGACCCTTTAACTTCAGTTACAGTTTGTTTTACAATTACATTGTCATTGTTTTTATTATTGTTGTTGGTGTTGTTGTTGTTTTAGTTGGCTTTTTTTCAACAACCAACAATAACAACACCAAAAATGTTTAATGTTTTTGCGTAAACTTTACATGCGTCACAAAATCTGTTAAAATGTACAGAGGGTTGGATGGCTGGCTGTCTGCTCACTGTTGGTATGTTTTTGATCACTGTCTGTGTGGCATGTTTTCCTTCTCTGTTTTGCTTTTTATGCCGACGGCTTTATTTTTTTTTTTTTTTGTTTTGGTTAAAAGCCATGTTCAATAGGGCCATTGTTGTGTAAACAGTATTATTTTTTATTATATTTCAGTTGTTATTGCTGTTCTCTCTATGTTGTTGTTGTTGCTGTTTTTTTTTTTTAGAATAAAAAATAATTTTTCTACCCATTAAACGACATTAATTTTACAAAAGCAAGAAAATTACTCACCACCGAACACCAATACAAACACCAACGCCAACACCAACGTCAGCACCAACACCAACACTGACTGTCAACGATTTCAATGAAATGAAATGAAAATGAATGAACGAATTAACGAACGTGTGAGTGAGTGAATGACTGAATGACTGTATAAATTCCATTTTTTTTATGTTTTATAAATTTATTGTTGTTTTGTTGTTGTTGTTATTATTATATTTATTTTTATTGTTGTTTTCATAACATTAAACAGCAATTAAAAAAACCGGCTGGAATGTGTTCGTTTGGTTATTTAAAACCATAAAATATTGCTGCCAAATGAGACCTGGCTGAGAGAGCAACAAATCGTGACAGCTTTACTGCTTGTAAATGTGTATGTCTGCATGAATATATATGTATGTGTGGTTTGTGTGTATGTGTTAACAATCACATTAATTTTATTAATTTTTTATGCAGAATAATTAACCTATTTAAACCGTTTTAAAATAAAAAAAATATTTAAGCAAGTAACGCTTGCTACACAGCAGGCCTATAATGCACTGAGTTTTTATCGTTAAGTAAGTCTCTCACACTGAGAAGTATACAAGGCAATAAGAAATAAAAGGAAGTTCGAATTTTAAGCTCTTTTCTAGAGATTTTATCGTTTCATCAACTTCACAAGATACTGGGTTAATCAAGTATCGCTTAGTTGTAGACTTCCTGTAATTTCCTCTACCTTTTTGAAGGAAAATGCCTTTGAGAGCAATGTTGAAGGAGACAAAATCTAGAACTAGCATTGATCCTACATGTAAAGTTGCTATACAACTATTTTCTAACGTAGGTAGAGTGTGGGCTTATTAGACGTGAGGCCACGGTTCAAACCCCAGCTCAGGCATCTCAAACACAACGAAATATGAAAAGTTTTTCGTCGGCGACTTCCTCTCAGTAGATTTCTGGAAAAAAACTCTGAAAATAAATAAATGACCATGACAAGTTTCTCAATAATCTGTCGTTCAGAGTCGATTTTAAACTGTTGGTTACGCCACTCATGTGTAATACTAACACACACAACATATGTGATGTAAGAAGCTAGATTGTAATCCTGACTGAAGGGTTGTAATAATCAATTATGTATATATGTAGGTATGTACTTAGTTGTGAAATTCATGGAAATTCGTATATTCTTCTACAGAAGAATGTTTATGAGAATAATATTGATCATGGAGACTGGAAGTAAGGTTTTTACTTAATATTCTCACTGCAACTGGGGGAATTTCCAAAGTGAAGGAAACGAATTTCGAATTGTCAGGTCGCTCTTATGTCAGGGATAAACATTTGTAGTACGTCGCTGAATAAATTTGCATCTTATAGGTCCTTAAGTAGAAACATGACTACTTAGACCCTGCTAGTCGAATGGCTAGTGTTCTAATCTGTCCATCTTGAGTCCCCGATTCCAACCTGGCTTTCTAACAGGTCACATCAGTAGACATATGGTGCTCTCTCTTTGATGTTTTGAATTTATTTTATTTATTTTCGTGCCATTATGGACATTTCATTCCCTGCTTTCAGTTTCATTATCGAGTTGTGCCCACTAAGTAAGTTATTAACCCCTTGTAATGGATTCTAGAATGGTAGGGTTGCCAACTCTCACTATACTTATATATTAAATACTGCAGTAGTAAACAACTTTTCGTATTGAGCCTACTCTTACCTTTCCATGTTGTCCATTGTTAATGTTGCCCCCTTTGGGGGGTTAAAGGTTAAGTCCAATTTAAGCCTTCTAAACTATATTTAAATATTTGTCCCTTACTGTTTTATTTTCCAGGAAATGGTCGTTCAATTCCTCGATGAGCCGCATCAAGAACGTTTAATATTTTATCTGAATGCTGCCTCTATGTTAACGCCATCGCATAATTTTCCTGAAAAGCCCACCAGTAAGACGGTGTATTTCATACGTTGCGAACTACCCACCACACTGACCAAGGACAACATGGCCGATGTAAATCCGTTTAAAGTTTCTTGTTTTACCAAACCTAACATTATTTTCAAATTGTTGCTTTACTTTAGGCCCTTATGATTGGAGATCTTTTGCCAAATGCTTTGGAAAATTTATCGATACTGTGTGATGATGTCATATTTCCGCTGCTCAATAATCCGGTCAATCAAAATGGCTGGACATCGGTGATAGTGAATGATATGAAAACAGAATCGCAGGATTTACGTAACGGCATAGCACAAATGAAGGGTTTGGTAATGAATCGTACCATCTTGCCTTTGCCCATATGCATCGATGAGGTTATGAACACTGCTCCAGCCATAGCCAATGGGTAAGAGGGCAGGGAAGGGAAGGATATCGATTCTTTATTTATACTGACTTTCCGTTTGTTGTCAATTGCAGAGACTTGAGTAAATTCAATCACTTAATGAAACACTCCTTGGAATTTATGGTGGTCAAATGGTTGGATTCGGTAAAGGATTTGATTCATGTAAAGGCACGCGATAAGATCTACTCGAAAGAGGAATTTCCCAGGCCCGAGCATTTGTTTGCCTTTTGGGATACACGTTTAGAGAATTTGGAAAATTTAGCTGATCAACTGGGTGATAGACGCATCAAGACTATTGGTTTTGTGTTGGAGAAAATACGTTCGGTATTCGAGAGCAGCTACAGGCGCATAGTAGAACTGGTGTTGGAAGCCTTAGGCGAAGCCAGAGACATAACCAAATATTTAACGCCTTTGGTAACGTTTTACGAAAAGTATTTGTAATTATTTTTCACTAAAATTTCATTTCCTTTAGCGTAAAATGGTGGATAAATTCGAGACCGGCGACTTGGATGAGAACAGACCCAATATACGCCCTTTGTTACTAACCGTGGGCCTAGTATGGGGCCATTCTAAATACTTTCATACATTGGACAACATGGTATTGCTGTTTCAATTGCTACACAACACTTTAATCGAATGTTCTATGCGCACAGTGGAGGCCGATGCCATATTCCAGGGTGATGTTGATGAGGCCTACAAGAAGGTCGAGACCAATATCGCCCATTTGGAATTTTATCGCAAAACTTATAACGAAACGCGAGCATCTTTGAAAAAATTTAAAATCGATACTGAATTTAATTCCCAAGACTGGACTTGGCATCCCCATGAAATATTCTCACGTTTCGATAAATATATACAGCGTTTGGAAACCCTAAAAGAGCTATTCAATACGGGTCGGGATTTTATGAAATTGGAGAAGATTACGGTGGGCGGTCTTAAGGGAAAACAAATAACGACTGCATTAGAGAAAATACTCGAAGAATACAATGGCTATTATAGGGAATGGACGAACATCCAATATAATCCATTGGATCCCGATGCTAAACAGTCTACTTTTGATCATGATCGTGCAGTTTTCAAGAACAAAACCAATGTTTTGGAACGCAAGATAGCGTATCAATTCGAAAAGGCTTTGGAGGATTGCCATGAATTGTTACTGTGCGGCAGTTTGCTATTGAGGCCCATTATTAAGGAGCATATGGATCCGTTTATGCATATTATAGTTGATGATTTTGCCGAGGAGATCAATGCTGTCAAAGTCGATTTCAATGAATTCGAAGCAATTTACAAAGAACAGGGCTTAGGGGTAAAGCAGCTCATGCTTAAAATAGATTATCCTAAGGATTGTAATTGAATTTTTGTATTTAAATTATAGGGTTTACCGACCGATAACTGTTTCCCCGCAACATCGGGTGCCGTGTTATGGCTGGGCAAGTTACAACAGCGCATTACATGGATGCATACAGAGCATGAATTGTATGATTATCCGTAAGTTTGGAAGCAGGTTTCTTAAAGATTTCTCTTGATTGATTGATTTTTGATCTTTGACTTCATTTTAGGCTCTTTGAGAACGAAATGGGTGAATACACTCTGAACCTTTACAATCAAATGAATCGTCAAATTGATAAACTACGTCAGGATATTTTGCAAATATGGAGTGTTGACGTGAAAAAGCATATCAAAGCAGACATGGCACTGCCTCTGTTGGCAAAGGACTCTGAGGGCGCCTTATCGGTGAATTTCAGTCAGCATTTAAAGAATGCCTTAAAGGATACCAAATATATACTCATGATGGGCTACGAGGTGAACACTGACACCAAAGATTATTTCAATAGAGAAGAAGTTTTATGGGTAACCATCATACGATTACTTTGCCTCCGTGCAATACAAAACAGCATTAAAAAAATGCGTGCAATTTTTTCTATTACAGGAGGCCCGCATTAAACTGCTCAGGATATCCGAGTGGTACAATGATATAAATAACCGATCTAAGCCCAGTGAAAAGGCTTTAATACAGGCGGAATTAATGTTATACGAACTATTTATGGCTCCCTTGATTAATCAGGTTACTTGGAATAATTTTGGTGGGTTAAACGAACATGTTTTGATTCGGATTTTTAACATCCTCCTTAAATAACTTGGCTGTTGTTTGCTTTGCAGATCAAAATTTCATTAATCGAGTCTTTCAGAAAATCGAATACCTGCACAAGCGTTTGGTGAAGGCCCAGAAAAATGTTGAAGAAATCAAGAATAGCATTAACTCTTGGGGCAAGGTACCCCTGTACCAGCGCAAAGATCTAAATCCCAAAGCTTTATTGGAAACTGAACCGCGCATGCAGATTTTAAGTGAGCGCGTGGAAAGGTCATTGGAAACGAACACCTTAATTGATCGTCTGTTATTTGAAAATGCGAAATTATTTTTCGATATACCGAGACGCTATGAAATGACCAAAGATGTCGATGAAGAAGGCGAAGAGGAAGAGGAGGGTGAAGGCGAAGGTTTTGCAAAACCACCAGCACCACCGCCACCGCCAATACCACAAGTACTATTGGACTTGGAAGAAGCTGAAGAGGAGGATGAAGATGAGTACATCACCGCCTATCATAGATACCTTTTGCTGCAATCTCTTTCGCCCGATGAACGCGAGCTATTCCGTGACTATGAGAAATATGTGGATACCGAGATTTCCAGTTGCCTTCAGGATGCGGTCCTTAGCAGTATTCTTTATTTACGCTTGGAAATTGAAAATCGCTATGAGAACAATGCTCCTGTTTTTGAAATTATGATGGACTTGCAAGAGCCGCATGTCTGTTATTTTCCAAATTTGGATCCAATTTCAAAAGTGGGTTTCACATTTCATGTTGAACGCTTGCTGGAGGATATGTATCATATGATGGAAATCGAACCGAGATGTGCTCAAGATCCGCCAGCACCTGGCGAGGAACCGCTCGATTTTGGTGATGAAATTGCTGACAAAACGGAAATACACAAGCATCGCAATGATATTTTAAATAAAGTGAGATTCGGCATCCAAGCCATACGTACACATGTGAAATCATTCTTGGAGTATTCCTATCTGTGGATGTGGGACAAACAGCAATATTTGGCTGAGGTTAAGAAATATGGTAGACCACTAACGTTGGCCGAACGTGAAGCTGAATTGGAACAGGAAGGTTTGTCAGGCGTCAAGCCGCTAAAGGATGAGAACAATCCACCTCTGAGCGTTTATAAGGAGCAGGCAAGTTTAACTTCTTTTCTTTCCGTTTTCATTTTCTGTGCCCAGCAATACTTTGACTTTCCTTAGGGCAATTTTGTCATCCAATAACCTAGCAATTGCCTAAGATTTACAAGAATTCTTCACCTTCACCTTCAGTGTTTATGTCCTTCCTTTGCAATTTCTTATTTTCTTCGCCTATATTGCCATCATGTTTATGTTTTATCTTTCCAGTTGGACAAATTTATAGCCTTGGAAGAGCAAATAAACCATTGGGACACATATCAAGACTTCAATATATGGTTACGCTTAAATAAGAAAAATTTCAAGGCTGCCGTACTCAATCTGGTGGCCAAATGGATCAGTTTGTTTAAAAAGGATCTCATCGACAGAGTGAAAAACTCTCTCAATGTAAGACAGAGCTTGTGTTGCCCTTCTCATATATGCTTTCATTGCAACATTTTACAGGAATTGGCCATGTTTGTCGAAGAGGCAAATGTTGCCTTGAAAATTGAACTCAACAAAGATGACTTTGAGGGTCTCATACAAATCCTATCCATATTGAACACCATCAATGAGAAACAATTCATTTACGATTACATGTTTGAGCCGCTCAAGGAGATTGTGGATCTGCTCAAGACATACAATTATGAGTTTGATGAATCCGTATTGATGATGGTAAGTAGAGGGGTAAGGGGTTAATAAACAAACACCTGGGCAAAGGAACCATCCGCTCGGAACCGTTGAATAAGTTTAAACTTCACCAATCCGTACGTAAGGTCTGTGGAACCGAACCCGTTTCAGAATTGATAGCCTATCATGACTTCAATCCATTTTAAAACATAAAGTAATTGCAATGAACTCCCCCGGGTAGATAGATTAGATGGACACTCATTTACCTTAGAAATACTTACATAATTTTGAACTAAAAGCATATCAATGGACTCTTTACCACTCTAAGCATTTGGAAGTTCTGATGACCAAGTCCACTGGCATCTGTTAACTCTGCTAACTACTCGTCCAGAAAGTATCTGCAGAAATCGTTACCAATGCTAGGCAATCTCAGTGGAAGTGAGTAGTGGTTTGGCAAACAAATGTTCGCAGTTCCGTCAACTCTGTCGTATGGTAGCACAAACAGATTTTCTTCAAGCCCAGATCATCATCAATATTTGATCGATTCCTGAACAGTTCGAATATCCTGTGGCATTAACCCCGACCTGCTGCCTTATATGTTAGGATCCCTCGATACTTCAAATGTTTTCTAGAATACCTTTGGGATTTTTCAGTCCTTTAAATCAATGCTTTGATTGACCCTCGGCGAGTAGAGGCATTCAATTCCTGGATGTTCTTGCAAGCAGGCAATTGTGTTCATTCCGGCTGCCTTATATATTAGAATCTCTCGATATTTCAAACGTTTTGTAGAATACCTTTTGGAGTTTTCAGTCCTTTAAACGAATGCTTTGATTGGCCCTCGGCGAGGCTCTTAATTCCTGGATGTCCTTTCACGCATGCAATTGTGTTCACTCATAATTCATAATCCATATGACCTACGTGATTACAGAATCCATTCTAAGTTAAAGCTCTAAATACCTGACACTTCCAAGTACTGGCTCTGACCTCTGATAGTCGTTGAGATTGCCTAGACAATTTGGCAAACTACTCCACTACAACCCTCATTATCATGAAATATTACCCGGATTCCCCAATTCCATTCTATCAGCTCCACAATTTTTTCAAAAGTTTCCAAAACAAATTCGCCAATGAACTTAAGAAATATACGTGAGAGGTTAAAGGTCAAGTCATAAACACAAACGTTAGAAAGAAGATAATTTAAAAATATTAAAGAAAATACTTTGATTCGCGGGATTAATCTATTTCTCCTAAAGTATTCAACTTTTGTTATGCAATCTATGTTGTACAGATTTGAACTCATTACCCCTAAAATGCTTATTACCAAACCCATTTACAAAATTTCCTTTCTTTAAAGATGACCGAATTGCCAGACAAATGGATTAAAGTTAAGAAACAGGCTGCCACGGTAAAACAGATTATTGCACCCATACAGTCGTACCAGGTGGATTTGATAGAGAAGCGTATTCTGTTATGCGACAATATGGCCAATACCTATCGCAAGAAATTTGTCAAGAAAAATGTAAGAAAACTCCTCCCTCCACCACCACTTTTCTCAATCTCCACAGGTCGTCTAATAAGTGTACCTTTATCTCTTTAGTTCTTTTTTGTGCCCTGCCCGAATGTTTATGAACTTATCGATGACGCTGATTCGGAAATATCGGAACTGGAAGCTCGCCAAGAATCGCTTACCGGTTCAGCAGTACTTTTTGAGTTACAAGGTCCGGATGCCAGTAAAATTGGACGTTGTCGTCGCGATTTGCAATTGGTGAAGATCATGTGGGATTTCTTTATAACAATCGCTTCGACCATTGATGATTGGAAGAAGACACCATGGAAGAGAATTGATATTGAAGTTATGGACCAGGAGTGCAAGAAGTTTGGCAAGGAACTAAGAGCCTTAGATAAAGCCATGCGTAACTGGGACCCTTACGTTTACACCGAAAACTCCCTCAAGAATCTGATGACTTCTTTAAGGGCTGTCACCGAACTGCAGAACCCGGCCATACGTGATCGCCATTGGCAAGAGTTGATGCGCACAACACAGGTGAAGTTTAGCATGGACGATTCGACCACTTTAAAGGATTTGATCGACTTGAATTTGCACGAGTACGAGGAAGAGGTGAAAAATATCGTGGATAAATCGGTTAAGGAAATGGCCATGGAAAAGGTGTTGAACGATTTGAAAAATACCTGGGCTACTATGGAGTTCCAAAATGAACCACACGAACGTACTGGCCTTAAATTACTTAAGGCAAGCGAGGAGTTGGTGGAGGTTTTGGAGGAGAATCAATCCCAGTTGCAAAATATGGCCTCCTCGAAGTTTGTGGGCTTCTTCCAGGCCGAAGTGACGAGTTGGCAAACAAAACTCTCTAATGCTGAGCAAATCATTACATCATGGTTTGAAGTTCAACGCAAGTGGGTGTATTTGGAAAGTATTTTCGTAGGCTCAGAAGATATACGTGCCCAACTGCCGGAAGATTCCAAACGTTTCGATACTGTCGACAAGGAATTCAAAAATCTATTGGTGCAAATCAATGCCGACAAGAATGTGGTCAAGGCCACCAATCGGCCAAATAATAAAATTTATGAGACCCTGGAATATCTTTCCAAGTTACTGGTACAGTGTGAGAAAGCCCTCAATGATTATCTGGAGACCAAACGTTTGGCTTATCCACGTTTCTACTTCGTATCCTCGGCTGATTTATTGGACATTTTGTCGAATGGCAATAATCCCAAAGCGATTAGCAAACACTTGACCAAACTTTATGACTCGTTGGGCAATCTGGTGCTGTTGCAAAACTCTAAATTGGCCAAAGGCATGGTGGCCAAGGAGCACGAAGAATTTATACCATTTCTGGATAATTGCGATTGCAGCGGCAAGGTAGAGGTTTGGTTAAATCGTGTCACAGAGAAAATGCGAGAGGCGCTTAGAGATCAATTGAAAAGGGCAGTTATAGCCTACGAAGAGAAGCCCCGACATGTGTGGATATTTGATTGGCCCGCCCAAGTTGCTTTGGTGACCACACAAATTTGCTGGACTGCCGAAACCAATGAAGCATTTGCCAAAGTCCAGCAACGTTATGAGAACGCCTTAAAGGACTATAATAAAAAGCAAGTGGTACTGTTGAATCACTTGATCAATTTACTGCTGGCCGATTTGACTGCCTCGGATAGGCAAAAGATTTGCGCCATTTGTACCATTGATGTGCACAGTCGAGATGTGGTGGCTAAAATTATATCCTCAAAGGTAGAAATGGTCACAGCATTCCAGTGGCAGTCACAACTACGCCATCGTTGGGATCCCAAATACGATGATTGTTTTGCCAACATCTGTGATGCCCAATTCCAGTATGATTATGAGTACCTGGGAGTAACGCCACGTCTGGTTATTACACCTCTAACGGATCGTTGTTATATCACACTCACCCAATCGTTGCACTTGGTAATGGGTGGTGCCCCCGCTGGTCCAGCCGGTACTGGTAAAACGGAAACCACTAAAGATTTAGGCAGAGCTCTGGGCATGATGGTGTACGTGTTCAATTGTTCCGAACAAATGGACTACAAGTCGGTGGGCGACATACACAAAGGTCTAGCCCAGACCGGTGCCTGGGGTTGTTTCGATGAATTCAATCGCATTTCGGTCGAAGTCTTATCTGTAGTGGCCGTTCAAGTCAAATGCATACAGGATGCCATTAAGGCCAAGAAGCTTATATTCAACTTCTTGGGTGAAATTATTACGTTACGTGCCACCGTTGGCATGTTCATTACCATGAATCCTGGCTATGCGGGACGTGCTGAATTGCCGGAAAATTTAAAAGCTTTATATCGACCTTGTGCCATGGTTGTGCCTGACTTTATGCTAATCAGTGAAATTATGTTGGTCGGCGAAGGTTTCCAGGAGGCACGTCTGCTGTCTCGCAAATTCATTACGCTGTACGAATTGTGCAAAGAATTGTTATCCAAACAGGATCACTACGATTGGGGTTTGCGTGCCGTCAAGTCAGTGTTGGTGGTGGCTGGGTCATTGAAAGTAAGTATGCCAGTGAATAAATGTTTATGCAGGAGGAGGTATGGTAAGGAAAATACATAGGAATTGTGCAAATAATAATGAATCCCAGTAGGGAAATTGACGTGAAAGAAAGACTTTTTCAAAAAATTGTAGACAATTTCTGACGATTATGGTGGTATTAATCACACGACATATTCATATCATTTAGTTGCCGCAATTTCTTAGGCTAACTTCAATTTCAATAATCATGTGATTAAGTGTACTTTATCAGGTTGTAAGATCTTGGTGCTGATATCATCCAAAAGTATTGGATGTATTGGCCAGGAACTTTGCTCACTATTTCCCAAGTCGTTGCGCTGCTCGATCGCCCTCTATTGGGAATTAAGCGGATTCCTTCTCGATTCAGATCGAGATATGCCGTCTACAAGTAGATACCCCGACTCATTGAGTCAGCCTCGAACTACCCAGTTTTGAGTAAGGAAAAGTTATTTCGTGGTCAATGTTTAGTGCCTAACTTCAAACGTGTGTTGCGTCATGGAAAATGTCTTTTGCTTTTGGCATTTTCCTAATGGACCTCAAATTACTAAATTGTGCTGATGGTGCAAGGGTGCAAGGGCATTGCAATTTGCCACATTTTTTCCCTTAATTTCTCTGTACGCCAGTTCCCAAGTTTTGCAATACTTTTTTTGTTCTTTTTTCTTCTCCTACATGCCTCAGAACACTTCCTAAATGCCATTCACGGTTTAAAAGCACACGGCCATATGAGTTGGGTGTACATTCTCATACTCAATGCATGCAGATTACAAAGAACCTTTTGTGTTCTTATCACAGAACACGTACGAAAATATGTTGCATGAACTCGACATGACTAACAAACCACTGCGACAACAAAAAAAAAAAAAAAACAAAAAAGGTGGCAATGCTATTCTCGCGCGTAGAGTGAAAACAAAAAAAACAAAATAAAGAAGAGATAACATAACCTAGGAATGAAAATAAAAGAAGAAATATTCATGGTTTTTAAGCCTTTTTTTTTGTTTTCTTTTTCTGTTTTAATTTAGCGTGATGACCGCTTGCGTCCCGAAGATCAAGTTCTAATGAGAGCCTTGCGTGATTTCAACACGCCAAAAATTGTCACCGATGATGTGACTGTGTTTATGGGTTTAATCGGTGATCTATTTCCCGCTTTGGATGTGCCACGTAAACGAGATTTTGATTTTGAGGCTGTGGTCAAGAAGTCGGCTGTTGACCTTAGACTCCAGCCAGATGATGGTTTCATATTGAAGGTGGTGCAACTGAAAGAACTTTTTGCCGTAAGACACTCGGTGTTTATTATAGGCTTTGCCGGCACCGGCAAATCCGAAGTATGGAAAACGTTAAACAAAACCTATCACAACCTTAAACGTAAGCCGCATTATAATGACTTGAATCCGAAGGCTGTGACCAATGATGAGCTGTTTGGCATTGTGAATCCGGCAACTAGGGAATGGAAGGATGGCTTATTTTCCATTATTATGCGTGATCAGGCTAATTTGGGTGGCTCAGGTCCCAAATGGATAGTCTTAGATGGTGATATTGATCCCATGTGGATCGAAAGTCTGAATACGGTCATGGATGATAATAAGGTCTTGACGTTAGCCAGTAATGAGCGCATTGCATTGACCAAAGAAATGCGTTTGCTATTCGAAATTGCAAATTTAAAAACAGCCACACCTGCTACCGTTTCCCGGGCAGGTATCTTGTATATCAATCCCCAAGATTTAGGCTGGACGCCGTTTATATTGTCTTGGCTTAATACGCGTACAAGTCAAGCGGAAATATCAACCTTACGAGTACTTTTCGACAAGTACGTGCCTCCCATGCTGGAGGTGTTTAAGACACGTTTAAAGAAAATCACACCCATAGCCGATATAGCCATGTTGCAAATGACCTGTTTTCTGTTAAACAGTATGCTTACGCCCCAAAATGTGCCCAGCGATTGCCCCAAGGATTGGTATGAAATTTATTTCGTTTTCTGCGTCGTTTGGGGTTTTGGATCCAGTTTGTTTCAGGATCAAATCATTGACTGGCGTAATGAGTTTAGCAAGTGGTTTTTAAATGAATTCAAAACCGTTAAATTTCCCGGAACCGGTAATATATTCTCTTTTTATGTGGATCAAGACACCAAAAAGTTTAGACCCTGGACTGACCTGGTGGCCTCGTTTGAGTTGGATCCTGATATACCCTTACAGGCAAACTTGGTACACACTTCGGAAACTACACGTCTCAGCTATTTCATGGATGTCCTCATCGGGGATAACTATCCCACCATGCTTATTGGTCCACCAGGGTCGGGTAAAACGATCATACTGAATTTGAAATTAAACTCTTTGCCCACCGAAAAGTATGCCGTCACCAATGTGCCTTTCAATTTCTATACCACCTCGGAAATGTTGCAGAACATATTGGAGAAGCCTTTGGAAAAGAAAGCGGGCCGCAATTATGGTCCCCAAGGCAATAAGAAAATGTTGTACTTTGTTGACGATATGAATATGCCGGAAGTGGATAAATATGGCACCGTACAGCCACACACTTTGATTAGGCAGTTCATGGATTATCGCCATTGGTATGATCGCATTAAAATGTCCCTAAAAGACATACACAATTGCCAGTTTGTGTCGTGCATGAATCCCTCGGCTGGTTCCTTCACCATTGATCCACGTTTGCAAAGGCATTTCTGTTCATTCGCAGTGAAGTAAGTCAAGCGTGTGATAACTGCAATACTACTTATTCATGCCTTCATAAAACCACCTCTTTTTCTTTCACAGTGTACCCAGTGCCGATGCTTTATTCCATATATTGAACTCGATATTGTCGCAGCATCTAAAGAATCCCACACACAAGTTCGAGAAGGCTGTTATCAATATGTGCGAACCATTGGTTCAAACTGCCATAAGTCTGCATCAGAAGGTCGCTGCTTCTTTCCTGCCCACAGCTGTTAAATTCCATTACAATTTCAATTTGCGAGACATTGCGAATATATTTACGGTAAGTATTCGGCCACGAACGAAATGTCGGGAGTGTGACACATTTCCCCTCTCTTGCAGGGTATGCTTTATGCAAACTTTAAAACCTGCCCCAACCCGAATATGCTATTGCGTCTTTGGGTGCACGAGTGTAATCGTGTCTATGGCGACAAATTGATCGATCAGACCGATATCAATACGTTCAATAAAATTATAAACGAAGTGGTGCGTAAAGGTATTGAGGGTTACAACGAGGACATCGTATTCGGAAAACCGCACATTTATTGCCATTTTGCTTTGGGACTGGCAGAGAATAAGTACATGCCGATCAAGAATTGGGAACAGTTGCACAAGTTGTTAGAAGAGGCCCAATCGCGTTACAATGACTTTGTGGGAGCCATGAATCTTGTACTGTTTGATGACGCCATGTGCCATGTGTGTCGTATTAGCCGTATAGTGGAGTCCTCACGCGGCTATGCCCTTTTGATTGGTGTAGGTGGCTCTGGTAAACAATCGTTAACCAGACTGGCTGCTTTTATTTCATCTCTCGATGTTTTCCAAATACAACTGACCAAGGATTACAGCATCAATGACTTGAAGACCAATATTTCCACGTTGTATGTGAAGTGTGGCGTTAAGACATCGTCTTGTTGTTTCCTAATGACAGATGCCGAGGTGGCTAAGGAACAGTTTTTGGTGTTGGTCAACGACATGTTGGCCTCTGGCGATATTCACGAACTGTTTCCCGATGACGAGATTGAGAATCTAGTGAATGCTGTACGCAATGAGGTTAAACAAGCGGGCATTGTGGATAGCCGTGAGAATTGCTGGAAGTTTTTCATAGAAAAGGTTCGCGGCCTATTGAAAGTGGTTTTATGTTTCTCGCCTGTGGGCAACACCTTAAGGGTAAGAGCCCGTAATTTTCCTTCTTTAGTAAATTGCACTACCATTGACTGGTTCCACGAATGGCCCCAAGAGGCCTTAGAGTCTGTATCATATCGGTTTTTATCTGAAATTGATGTATTGCCCAAGTCGTTGGCCCATCCGGTCTCTCGTTTCATGGCTTATGTCCATAAGACGGTCAATGATATTTCCAAAGTTTACCTCTTAAACGACAAGCGTTACAACTATACAACTCCCAAATCTTTCTTGGAATTGGTGAGTTTGTATAGCAAGCTATTGACTGAGAAAGTCAAAGCCAATTTGGATAGACGACAAAGACTGGAAAATGGTCTCATCAAACTGGCCAGTTGTTCAACAGAAGTGGATGCTTTGCAGGATGTCTTAAAGGTCCAGGAAGTGGAATTAAAAATTAAAAACGATGAGGCCGATAATCTGATTAAGGTGGTGAGCACTGAAAATGAGAAAGTATCAAAGGAAAGAGCCTTTGCCTCGAAAGAAGAAAAAAACGTAAGACAAATTGAGGAGGATGTAACAGCCAAGGCCAAATTGTGCGAAGAGGACTTTCGAAAAGCCCAACCAGCTCTCATTGCTGCCCAGGAAGCCTTGAATACTTTAAATAAAAATAACCTGACTGAGTTGAAATCTTTCGGTTCGCCACCCGATGCCGTGGTGAATGTGTGTTCGGCTGTTTTGGTGCTATTTGCTCCCAAGGGCAAGATACCTAAAGACCGTAGCTGGAAGGCCTGTCGTGGTATCATGGGCAATGTGGATAAATTTTTGGATAATCTTGTCAATTATGACAAGAAGCATATACACCCCGATGTTATTAAGGCTTTACAGCCTTATATAGCCGATCCGGAATTTGATCCCCAGAAGATTTTGGCAAAATCTTCAGCTGCTGCCGGCTTATGCTCTTGGGTCATAAACATCAACAAGTTCTATGAGGTATACTTGGTGGTGGAGCCCAAAGAGAGAGCATTGGTAGAGGCAGAGCAGGAGTTAAACGATGCCCGTGATAAATTGACTGCTTTGAACAATCGCCTCAATGAACTGGAGGAACAGTTGAATGTCCTACAGACCGCCTACGATGAGGCCTTGGCTAAAAAGCAAAAATGCCAGGATGAAGCGGATAAAACTGCCTTCACAATTGATTTGGCTAATCGTCTTATAGGCGGTTTGGCTTCAGAAAAAATACGTTGGACCGAGTCGGTAAAAAGGTAAGTTTTATGTTCTTTGCGAAATGATAGATTGAGTGGTAGTGACGCGAGGAGTAGCTGGAAGGATTGCGTTGAGTAGTAGTGATAGGAGAAGGTAATAGTATAACTAGAAGTGGTAATAATTAGAAGCAGTAGTAGTAATAGTGGTAGTAGTAGTAGTGGTGGTAGTAGTAGTAACAGCGGTAGTAGTAGTTATAACAGTAGTAGTAGTAATAGTGGTAGTAGTAATAGTGGTAGTAGTAGTTGTAGTAGTAATAATAGTGGTAGTAGTAATAGTGGTAGTAGTAATAGTGGTAGTAGTAGTTGTAGTAGTAGTAATAGTAGTAGTGGTAGTTATAGTAGTAGTAATAGTGGTAGTAGTAATAGTGGTAGTAGTAATAGTGGTAGTAGTAGTAGTGGTAGTAGTAGTAAGGGTATCAAAAGTAGCAGCATTGTAATAGAATTTTTGAGTTCAGCAACTTAGGAACACTAACAAACGTAGCAAGAATACCAGTGTTGATACAACTGAATTGAAGTAGTAGTACTAATGATATTTTTATAATGTATCAACAGTTGTGGTATTAATAATAGCATCAGTAGCATCAACATTTCAAGTCTTCATTATATTTTTTCCCGTTTTCAGCCTTCACGAAAGTCAAGTTACCATGCCTGGTGATATTCTGTTGATAGCCTGCTTCATATCCTATGTAGGCTGTTTTACACGAGCCTATCGTGTAGAATTACAAACGAAAATGTGGGCGCCTGCATTCAAGGCTTGTGATGTAAGTTGTTTGAAATTAATTCCTTCAAGACTTCCATTCGATTACATATTTTATTTGCATTTCTGCAGCCAAAAATTCCATCGACTGAGGGTGGTGATCCATTTGAAATGATTTGTGATGATGCACAAATAGCCGAATGGAATAACCAGGGTCTGCCCAGTGATCGTATGTCAGCCGAAAATGCCGCCATTTTAGTACATTCAGAACGTTATCCGCTTATGATAGATCCCCAACTGTAAGTAAATTTGTGTTGGAGTTGGTGCTGGTCTCAACATAAATATACTCTGATCTTTACAGGCAAGGCA
Organism: Sarcophaga subvicina; assembly: GCA_936449025.2. Taxonomy (NCBI): domain Eukaryota; kingdom Metazoa; phylum Arthropoda; class Insecta; order Diptera; family Sarcophagidae; genus Sarcophaga; species Sarcophaga subvicina. The sequence continues at coordinate 88,248,180 of OW388081.2, read as the reverse complement.
TTAAATGGGTTAAACAGAAATACAGTGCCAATATCGTCATCATACGTCTTAGCCAAAAGGGTTATATGGAGCAAATCGAAAAGGCTGTTTCGAATGGCAATGTGTTGCTACTGGAAAATATAGGCGAAAGCATTGATGCTGTTTTAAATCCTCTGCTCGGGCGTCAACTCATCAAAAAGGGCACGTGTGTGAAAATGGGCGATAGGGAAGTGGACTTTAATCCAAAATTCCGTTTGATTTTACACACCAAACTGGCCAATCCTCATTATAAGCCAGAAATGCAGGCCCAAACTACTCTTATAAATTTTACTGTTACCCGCGATGGCTTGGAGGATCAATTGCTAGCCGAAGTGGTTAAGGCAGAGAGACCTGACTTGGAAGTTTTACGTACGAGGCTAACGCAACAGCAGAATCACTTTAAGATCACGTTGAAATTTCTTGAAGATGATCTACTGCAGAGACTGTCCTCAGCGGGTGAAAATGTTTTGGAAGATGTTTCATTGGTTATGAATTTGGAGAAAACCAAGAAAACTGCCGATGAAATTGAGATTAAGGTGGCCGAGGCCAAGATCACCGCCGTACAAATAGATACAGCCCGTGAGGCATATCGTCCCGCTGCTGAGAGATCCTCAATAATTTACTTTATTTTGAACGATCTCTTCAAAATCAATCCCATTTACCAGTTTTCCTTGAAAGCCTTTACGGTGGTATTCGGCAATGCCATTATAAAGGCCACACCCTCAGAGAAGCTTAAGGAGAGAGTGGAAAACCTTATTGACTCCATAACCTTTTGCAGTTTCATGTATACCTCACGTGGCCTATTTGAGGCTGATAAGCTAATATTCTTGACCCAGCTTACGTTACAAATACTTATCAATGCTGGTGAAGTGGAACCACAAGAACTGGATTTCCTGTTGCGTTTTCCCTACATGGTTAACGTGACTTCCAGTCTACCTTTTATTACCAACATTGGCTGGGGTGGCATTAAGGCTTTAAGCAATTTCCCTGCCTTCAAAAATCTAGACAAGGATATAGAAGGCTCCCACAAGCGCTGGAAGAAATTCATAGACGCCGAATCCCCTGAAAATGAAAAATTCCCGGGGGAATGGAAAGGCAAATCGGCTATTCAAAGATTGTGCATCATGCGTTGCATACGACCAGATCGAATGTCCTATTCCATGAGAGTTTTCATAGAGGAAAAGCTAGGCTCTAAGTTTATAGAGGCGCGCTCCATAGAATTTGCCAAGACATTCGAAGAATCCAGTGCCGAGACGCATATGTTCTTTGTGCTGTCACCGGGTGTTGATCCCTTGAAGGATGTCGAAAAATTAGGCAAAACCTTAGGCTTCCATGGTGATTTTAATAACTTCCATAGTGTTTCCTTGGGCCAGGGACAAGAGGTAGTCGCTGAGAGAGCTATAGAAACCGCTGCAAAAGAGGGTCATTGGGTTATTTTACAAAACATCCATCTTGTGGCACGTTGGCTGTCCACGCTCGAAAAGAAAATGGAAGCAGCTCTGGTTGATGTCAATCCCAACTACAGGCTATTCCTGAGTGCCGAACCAGCCGCAGATCCTGCCTATCATTTACTGCCTCAAGGTATCTTAGAGTCGGCCATTAAAATAACCAATGAACCTCCAACAGGCATGCAGGCCAATATCCATAAGGCCTTAGACAATTTCAGCGATGAAACTTTGGAAATGTGTTCCAAGGAAACAGAATTCAAGGCCATACTCTTTGCTTTGTGCTATTTCCATGCCGTGGTAGCCGAACGCCGTAAATTTGGAGCCCAAGGCTGGAATCGTGTGTATCCGTTTAATGTAGGCGATCTGACGATCTCCGTGTATGTATTGTACAATTACTTGGAGGCCAATACTCGAGTACCATGGGAGGATTTGCGTTATTTGTTTGGGGAAATCATGTACGGTGGCCATATCACTGATGATCGTGACAGACGTCTATGCCGCACTTATTTAGAAGAGTTTATGCAACCTGAACTTATTGATGGTGAATTGGAATTTTGTCCTGGTTTCCCAGCTCCCGGCATATTAAAGTATGCCGGCTATCACAGCTATATAGATGAGAATCTGCCCGCGGAAAGCCCTAACCTGTATGGTTTACATTTAAATGCAGAAATTGGTTTTCTAACTACCGTATCTGAACGTCTATTCCGTGTGGTGTTTGAATTGCAGCCCCGCTTGGCAAGTGCCACTGATACAGGCGGTGAAGCACAATCCCAGGAGGATGTGGTGAAAAGCATGTTGGAGGATTTAATGGACAAAATACCGGCACCCTTCAATATACCAGAACTTATGGCTCGTGTGGAGGATCGTAATCCCTACATTTTGGTAGCCTTTCAGGAGTGTGAGCGCATGAATATTTTAATGGCGGAACTGAAAAGGTCTCTGCATGAACTGGAATTGGGCCTTAAGGGTGAATTGACTATATCTAGCCTAATGGAAGGCTTAATGCAGTCCTTGTACATGGATCAAGTGCCAGAATCATGGACGAAATTAGCCTATCCCAGTACGTTTGGTTTACAATCCTGGTTTGCAGATCTTCAGGTCAGATTGCGTGAACTGGAGGGTTGGGTTGCAGATTTTCGTTTGCCCTCTTCCGTGTGGCTGGGTGGATTTTTCAATCCGCAAAGTTTTCTAACCGCCATTATGCAACAGACGGCACGTAAAAATGAATGGCCCCTGGATCGCATGTGCTTGAATACGGATGTTACCAAGAAGTTTAAGGATGAAATAAGGCAGGTTTTATTTGAAATTCTCGTAGGGAATTTTAAGGAAATATTTTTCATGCCTTGCAGTTCGCCGCCACGAGAAGGTGCCTACATAAATGGCTTATTTATGGAGGGAGCTCGTTGGGATATCAATTTGAATTCTATTGCGGAAGCCTATTTGAAGGAACTATTCCCACCCATGCCGGTGGTATTTGTGAAGGCGGTTCAAAGAGATAAACAGGATGTCAAGAATGTATATGAGTGTCCAGTCTATAAGATAAGGTGAGTATGAGAACTTGAGGCTGTACTTGGCACTTTTAATGCGATAGTCCGCCGCGAGCAAAAATCCTATGGAAATGAATTGTTTCAGATTGTCCATTTGACCATGGATAATCTGGTCAGTTCTTTCATAAATATTTGCTGGGTTTCTGGCAAGTTGTGGGTTAGGATCACAGCAAGAGAAAACTTAATGTTTCTTACAGTATTGAGGAGCTCGTAGGGAAATCATTTAACATAAGCTAATAAAGAAGTGGCTGTAGTCTAGTAGGTAGTGTGTTGGCTTATTAGACGTGAGGGGTGGGATCAAACCCCACATCAAACATCTCCAACTAAACGAAATATAAAAAACATTTCCTGGGTGACTTCCTCTCAGCAGATTTCTGGCAAAAACTCTGGGGGTAAAATTAATTTGCCATTAAAAATTTTTCTGAAAAACTGTAGGTCAGGCCACTCATGTATAAAAATGTGTGTGAGAAACTAGGTTGTAATCCTGACTAAAGGATTGTAATGGCCAATCCTGTATGTCATGCATGTCAAGCTTTGAAAATAACGACCAAAACACTCTTGATTCTCGCTTTTGCTAGCTTCCTAACGATAGTGTACCTTGTAATGAATTTCTAATTGGCAAATTTTTTTCATGGAAAATAAATGCGAAATTCTCTCAAATCTTTGACATCCACCATACACCTACACCTAGAACAACAAACAACAAATTCCAATACAAAATGGAGTCTAAATTATTCCATGAATGCTTTGTATTGACATATCACAGGCTCTTCTTTCTATCACAACGAAAATTCATTTTGAAAAGTTTCTTTTGGAAACTTTATAGAGTTGGCAACAGTTTTATACTTCGCCGTGTTTAATGTCCACAGATTCAGTTGGATTGGCACACGCACAAGCAGTTCACAGTTTTGCCACCAATGTGTTTAGGAGTTTGTCAACAGTCCTTTCAAACCATCCATCCAACCAACCATTCAGCCATCCACTCAGCCATCCATCTATTTAACGACGTCTACTAAACAAAACTGCATCAAAATTTTTCTACAATATTTTTTTTGTCTCTTTTTGGACTTGGCGGCATATAGAGTGGATGAATGGATGGCCATGTGTTTGACTGACTCGCTGGCTGACTTGACTGACTGTCTATTCACTTCAGTTCTGTGCAGCTTAGTAGGCTGTTAGGCTGTGTGTGTTAATATAGGTTTTTCATGCAGTATTTGTAAGTCTATGCCAGAACCATGAGACATTTTGTTGTTGTTCTGTTTTTTTTTAAGGGACCTCGGCTATGTTGCTTCAAACGGTTTGGTTTACTGGCTGAGTGTATGTGTGTGTGTGAGTTTTGATTCTTGTTGCCATGGTTCAATGAATATCCTCGTGACGATGACTATGATGACGATGATGGTTTTGGGTTTGCTTTACTCTTATTCACATTGATTGATTGATTGATTGACTGTCGTGACTGGCTGTATAAATGGCAGACACTTTTTCTTTTTGTTTGGCAATGACTATCTCGACCTCACGCCTGCCAGTCAGCCAGCCAGCCAGAACAATTTCCATAGAAAAGATGAGAGATCGGTCTACCATTTGTTTGGCATGTTTATCTATTGGCATACAATCGACTACAAATCTTGACTCGCAAACGTCTAAGGCATGCAGCTCATGCTTGTTGTTGTTTCATTTCTCACTTTGAATATTTCGTTTGATAGTATGCCTCGCATGTACTAAATGTTTCATGTCCTTTTTTGCTTACAAATGGTATTTGTTGTCATTTGTTTAACTGCCTTTATTGCATGGTCTTATTGTAGGAGTATGTTTATTTGTTTGTTATGTACGGGCATGTGAAGGTATCGCCACCATTTTTAGTACTCATGTCGTTTATGTCATGTTCTTTTTTTGTCACTATTTTACTTGGGAATATTTTCAATTAAAAAGAAAACATTTACAGCGATGATTGATTTATTTTGGTTCCACTTTGTTTATTATGACAAAGAAGTCCGCTTTTCATTGAACACTGTCAGTAACTTGAGTTGTGCGAGTTTAAATCTTGTCTTTCGCATTAAAAAATAAAACATTTGCAATCCTATTGCTATAAAGATGATTGCAATGCTTTCGAATTCTACACTAAGTAATCTTAAGTAGATTAAAGCAGTCAATTCCAAATGTTTGCAAAGTTCTCCAGCTCTTACGTATGTATGTATATCGGCCGCTAAAGCTATGTAGTCCTCAAGGCCCAACACTCTAGCTTACTCCTGCAGGTACCATCACAAATAATGTTGAAATCTCTTACTACCAATACTTGTACTTCTTTCAGCTTCTATGAGTATTATGAAGTCCAGTACAAAACATGTTTAAGAAAAATTCTAATGCCAGGAGATGTGACGTGATTATCATTCTGAGCAACAGAAATGGCATGAAAGAAGCGAACATTATTAGGGAAAATTTTATTTAAAGGAATTGTAATATTTTCAAACAGTCTGACTATTCAGAACCATTTCTACAACATGCTTAAGAAAAAATATAATACTAAGAGATGTGACGTCATTATTATGCCAGGACAACAGGAATGGAATGAAGAAAGCGAACGAACGTTATTAGGGAAAAATTTGGTTGAAGGGAATTCTAATATTCTCAAACAGTGTGACTATCCAGAATTATTTCTACAACATGTTTAAGAAAAAGAGATTTGACGTCATTATTATACTGGGCAACAGCAATGGCGTGTAAAAAGCGAACGAACGTTATTAGAGAATATTTTTTTTGAGGGAATTCTAATATTCTCAAGCAATCTGACTTATTGAAGCTGCCCCCTCATGCTGGTTCCTTTGTGTAGCGCTTTGTTTTCGAGCAATTTAACACTGTGAGTAATTTGAGTTGTGGCAGGTTGAATATTCGAAAAAATAAGGCAACAATTTGTTGATATTGTAGTTTAAATTGGATGAGCCGCTATTATACGTCTCGACGTTTCCAGAATTCTTCTCTTCAGCTTATTTTAATTGATTTGATGGAAATAGGCCCAACATTTCATGAATTTTGAAATCATTGTCGTCTTTTGCATTCACAAAAATTGATTTGTAGTCCTATTGATAGAAACCTGACTGTAATGCTTTTGAATTCTCCACTAAGTAATCTTAAGTAGATTAAAGCAGAATATCATCTTTGAAATGTTTTCCTCCTCATTGGTTTGATTTTCCTATTTTTTTTGCTCTTTTTCCATTAGAAGATTGTTAAATTTTTTATGTGACTCAAAATTGCAAATAAAAACCTTTAAAATCTAATCATATACTTGAGTCACAATTTAAATTAAAAGGCAATTCATTATTCAAAAAAGAAAAACGATTTAAAATCGCTTAAGCCGTGTCATAAAATTGTCATGTGAAAAATGAACACAAAATTTAACACACAATTTAAATTTATTGAAGCGTGTAATATGCACTCGTAATTAGAAAATTAAAATTATAAACGATTGAAACGTGCAAAAAAAACTCACTTAAAGCTAAAGCATTCAAGTACAACCATTCAACAATTAAACCACAAGTACTTCTCACCTTATAATCTTCTTTTATAGTCCACTTAAAGTAGGTTTAATAAAAGATGTTTAAGTCCAGCAGCTATAAACGCGTATGATATGTATGATGAATGATATGGAGTTGTTGAATTTTGTTTGAAATAATTCTATTTGATAGTAGCATACATAGGTAGCAGTAGTCTTAATGGACAAGAGACCTCGGTCCAAACCCCAGGTCAGACATCTCCAACAAACAAAAAATTTCCATGACAAAGTTTCTCAAAAATCTGTCATACGGAATCGACTTTAAACTGCAATTCCCGCCAGTCATGTATAAAATTATGGCACACAACATAAGTGGTGTGAGAAACTAGATCGTAATCCTGACTGAAGGGTTGTAATGACCAATTATGTATGTATGTATGTATGTGCAGGCATCACTTAAGTTCCTATAGAAAACATAGGGTTTCTACAAAGCAACTCCATCGTATTTGTGTTGGTTTTCGTTATCTCCATTGACTTGTGCTGGGTGTCATGAATCTACCCAAGCAGTTGATTCGCCTATTAAACCAGGTTCTAAGACGAAGAAGTTATCATCTATCATTGCTTAGAAACAAAGGTTTTCGTCATGGTATTAGATCGTTGGGTAAGGAACCTGACATGAAAACGTACCCTTTTCGCGAAGAAATAACACTGCATGACCGTCATACATTATTCGGTTTTGATAGTATCCCCTCTTAGTGATCAGGGGCCTTCTTATATTAAATATATAAAGGAGAATAAAAGCCTTTCAATATCACGTTAAGAGGTCTCTCACCAAGATAGGTTCACCGGAATACATGTGGAAGCACTGCAATAATACCCACTACATCTATACATGTCGATACATATATACATACATATGTACATATATAATTAGCCATTACAACCCTTCAGTCAGGATTACGACCTAGCTTCCCACACCACCTATGATATGTGTGTTAATTTTATACATGAGTGGCGGTACCTACAGTTTAAAGCCGGCTCCAAACGGCAGATATTTTAAGAAACTTTTCATGGCAATTTTTTTACTCTCAGAGTTTTTGCCAGAAATCTGCTGAGAGGAAGTCGCTGAAGAAATATATTTTCATATTTCATTTCATATTCATTTTGTTGGAAATCTCTGACTTGGGATTTGAGCCGTGGTCTCATATCTATAAGCCAACATACTACCTACCTCTCAACTGCCATCTAGAGGACAGTGCTGCGAACCGCGACCAGGAAGAACTAACGTTGGTCATTGATGATGAGAGGCTTATTTTATTTCCTCTGAGAGGTTTTGATAGAAATCTGCTGAGAGGAAGTCGCCGAAGAAATATTTTTTCATATTTTGATTTGTTGAAGATGCCTGAACTGGGGTTTGAACCTTGGCCTTACGTCTAATAAGCCAACATACTACCTACTAGACTACATCGGCTTCAACACATGTCGATACAGTAAATAAAATCTATGTCCGCTCTTCAGGCTTGTTGACAGATAAAAGCCACGAGATAAATCAGACTTACTTGAGGGTTTCAGGCTTTTCTGATCAATCGCGTTTGGACTTCTCTTATTGTATTATTGTATTACTATTTAAGAATGCCATATACAATCCCATTAGGTCAGATATATAGTAACAAGGCATTAGTCTCCATATTAAGATAAGAGCCCAGCTTTCCATGCATCACAAGGGTCGCAATGTCTTGGCCGCAATATTGATTACTTCACAGTTCTCTTTTGCTTCGAGATACAAATTACTTTGAGAGTCCAAATTGTGAAAATGTTGGCATACCCAATAGCTTTCAAGACGGCCAAAGTCAATTTAGTCCTGAAGCAATATCAATCTACTGCTACTACAGCGGAGGCTGCCTTCCAGAATGATAGTTCGTGTTTCATAATGCCGCTGTACAAAATATATACAATGTATTCTATTTCAAAACGTCGTCAGTGTGTATTTTTAACGCAGTCAAAAAGCAATCAGGCATCGGATTTATAGCTGATGTATTGTTTGGTTACTTTGCATATCTACATAGTTTATATACAGTAGTAGAACTGCAAACAAATTTTGTATTGATACATTTTGGAAGGCAGCCGGATTGTCTTCAAGTGCAATAAGGGCACTTTTTCCGAAAATGACATTTGTTCACGTAGTACTTGCCAGGTTTTTAAAACAGAGAGAAAATTCTTTCTTCAATGGGCTATTCGTCTACGGTAAACTCCTCAAGCAGAAAAGTATTCTTTAACACAGATTCAAATCTAACGTCCATAAACACTACAACCTCTTACCTCTTTCCCACAACCTATTTTCGTAGATCCAACATTATGTATTGCATCGGTAGAGGCCATCCTGAGTGTTGGATGTCCAAAAAAAAATTTCGGTTATTCAAACCCGTGTCCCTATATCTGTCTAAATTGATTGCTGCACATGGTTTCCTCACTAGACATGTAATTATCTTGCGAACTTATTTTGAAATGATAAACTCGTCACAACGATGCGTATTTGCTTCGTATTTCCTATTTGATCTTCTGACATACAGTCGTTCATAAACTAAGAAGAGGTGCCTGGTAGTATAGTGGATGATGTACTAGACTATTAGCGTAAGGGTAGTGATTTTAATTTCCACAATAGAAGTCAATTGCGTTACTTTGGCTTGATTCGCTCAGTAGTTTCACTGCAAGTCTGATGCTTTTACAAATCAATTGATTTTCTTCGGTTTGATGTCTAGCATAGGGAAGTATGGCGAGCTTAGAAAAAATCTTAGCGATTTCCTAGCAAACACTGGACAATCGCATAGCAAATGCTTCATCGATTCCTTACTGCTATCTGCCCTATAGTACATGCAAGGAAATCGTTGTTACGCATGCCAATATAATTTGCAAGTTTACCGTGCTCGATGTAAACAGTCACAGCTTGTCCTTGATTAATTCGCTACGTGTAACTTTGCACATTTAAGTTGAGAATATTCGGGATTCCAGTTGAGAATCGCTATTAGCCGATCAATGTAGATTTTTTATGAGAACCCATTAATATTTTCATTTGTTTTTGCATTACTTTGTTACGCTTTTTAATAAAAGCTTGCGTATACTAAATAACGCCATTCAATATTGCCTATCAGACCAAAGAATATTAAACTCAATGACATGTTATATCCTCAACATTAGGTTCATTTAATTTTCTAATTACGAAATAGAAAATGAAGCAAATTATTTCTGGCCATTTAACAAATTACAATCATAAATACCAGCCTGTTTTGGAAACGATAACACTCGTCTTCTTAATATTTGCGAAAAACATATCGAAAGTTTTTCTTTAAACTGCAACATTTAAATTCTTTTTGATTTCTAAATCAAGATATTCTTGTTTAAAATGGAAAGTTTGTGTTTCCCAAAATAGTTGTCACATTAAAGGGGGGAAAAATACCCTCTTTGGGTAGAGTAGAGATGACGATAATGACAAATTTGAAGGATCCCATAAGTTAAGAATATTTTTAGTTGGCTTTTTTTTTTTGTCCCTTAAGATGGCATTCTCTGTTGACCTTTTAAAACAATTTACAAAAATCACACTTAAATGTTGTAAAGACATTACAATAAACAATACATACATACTTACACTTACACACTAAGAACATATATGTGAGGCTGTTTATAAGAAGAAAAAAGGGTGACCAGTTGAAATGAAACAAGGAAGGAAGTAAGCAAAGATAGACAATTACTTACACAAATTAATGTAGGCCACATAAATGCTAGAAGGTCAGATGAAGGTTTTTAAAGTCATTTTACATACTTACATACATACATACATACATGCATACATACATACATACATACATACAAGCATACCCAGCCAGCATTTTTTGAAAATTTTAATCAAATTCGAGTCTTTTTTGACTCTTCTGCACGATTGAAAAGTAAGAATATGCGCTCATTTTCTGATCATAAAAGACACATTTGTCGGGAGAAAAGTGTTACTACGAGCGACTCTTCTCAAAAAATCATTTATGAGTCATTTTCTATATTAATTTCGAGTAATTTTCGATGCGTTATCGAATAGTTTTATGATCATTTTTGAATCGCTTTCTGATCAATTATTAGTCGTATTTAACTTCGTTTATGCTTCTTTTTCGAGTCGTCTTTCAGTCATTGTTTAAACACAAGCGAGTCTTTTATGAGTAATTTATCAGTATGTTTAGGAGTCCTTTTATTGTCATTTATCATTCACGTTTGTATTAATCTGGACTCCTTTTTGCGTCATTTATGATTATAATTTGAGTCATTTATTAGTCGTATTTCAAAATGTGTTTTTAGCCGACCCCAACGACTAATCAAGGTGGCAAAAAATGAAAATGCATTGGCCATCTTTAAAGGCATACAACGAAAAGATTGTTAAAATCCGATTTTAGCCTAGCCCCCAGGCTAATAAGAGCTTGGGGCTTCATACATACGGACATACATAATTGGCCATTACAACCCCTCAGTCAGGATTACGACCTAGCTTCTCACACCACTCATGCAGTGTTCGTTAATTTTATACGTGAATGGCGGGACCTACAGTTTAACGTCGACTCCGAACGACAGATTTTTGAGAAACTAATCTGAAAGGAAGTTAGCGACTACCAAAGAAAGAATATTATATTTATATTTAAAAACAAATTGTACTTCATTTCATAGCCATCTTTTTACATTAATGAAAATTTATATAGAGAGGGTGAAGAAAAGCATTATTTAATCATCCATCTGTTAAAAATATGATCATAAATACATACTTATAATCACTTTTCAAACACCTGCATGATGTGTTTTTGATTAATCGTTTTTCAATCTACAGTATAAGTACAATATAATCATAAATAATGTAAATAATAGTCACATTTTAAACATCTGGATGATTAATTTTCGATTGCTATACAATTTTTTATTGTATTTTAAATCGAACTTTTTTTTACTCATTGGCGCGAATCATTTATGAGTCCTTTTTTAATCGTGTAACTGACAAATAAGTTTTTGATCACCAAAAGTACTCTAAAAAGACTCAGCAAGGTGATTTTTCAAAAAACAATCTTCCAAATGCTAGCTGGGTACATACATACATACATACATGCATACATACATTCATGCATACATGCATACATACATACATACATACATACATTGTTTACACATACATATATGTATAAATAATGGGTCATTATAACCCCTCAGACAGGATTACGACCTACTTTCTCACACCACCCTTGTTGTGGGTGTTAATTTTATCCATGAGTGGCGGGACCGACAGTTTATAGTCGACTCCGAACGACAGATTTTTAAGAAACTTTTCATGACAAATTTATTTTACTGTCAGAGTTTTTACCATAAATCTGCTGAGAGGCAGTCGCCAAAGAAATATTTTTTTGTATTTCGTTTTGATGGAGATGTCTGACCTGGGGTTTGAACAGTGGATTCGCGTCTAATAAGCCAACACATTACCTACTAGAGCAAGTATAAATGCCATGGAAAGTTTCTCAAAAATCTGTCGTTCGGAGTCGACTATAAACTGTCGGTCCCGCCACTCATGGATAAAATTAAAACACACAACATCAGAGGTGTGAGAAGCTGGGTTGTAATCCTGACTGAAGGGTTGTATTATAGTTTACGAACTGCCACGAGTCACACAATACAATCGATTTTTAATAACATTACATGAGAAATTCGTGTTTTTGACAATGTCAAGAACTATGTCTACGCAGATAATTCTCTAACGTGTGGACGTTTTAAAATACGCTTTCGTCGGGTTATTGTCAAAATACTGCCTAAAAAGTGGTCCAAAGCTATCTCAACTATCGCAACCAATCCAGAGGTGGTCCTTTAAATACGAATGAATATCCTCCATAAAGGCAAGATTCAAGCGCTTCAATGAAGTGAAACTTTCATCGAAATCGTAGTTGTATGTGTGTTTTCTTTAACCTCGCTATGTAAAGCAAAAAATTTACAAAAGATATGTATATCACGTCTCTAGAACTCAATACTAGAGAACTGCTGATTCCATGGCGTCACCGTAGTTTAATAGGTAGTGTGTTGGCTTATTAGACGTAAGGCTACGGTTCAAGCCCCGGGACTGACATAAATAAAATTTGCTACGAAAATGTTTCTCAAAAATCTGTCATTCAGAATCGACTGAAGGGTTGTAAGGGTTGTATGTATTTATGTATGTATGTATGTGTGTGTTTATAATGCAATAGCGTTCATTACTTCATATTCTCAAGAATTTTATTCTTGTAATACAATATCAAAAGCCATAATTTTTATTATCTGGCCACCTTGAAAAAAGGAAAATTTTAAATACTTTTCTGTCTCAATTTAAAATGACGCCAATTTGTTGTTTTTTGTGCACAACTTTACATTACCAACAACACATTATTTGCCTCAATAAACTAAAATTGAATACGAATTCCAAGAGAGTAAATTTGGAACAAAAGTGTTTGTCTGTGTCTTATCAATTTAAATGTCCAATGTCCGTCCATTTGTCTGCTTTTAGTTAGCCGTGAACGAATAAAAAATAATCATTTCGTTTACGTCCAAATTTTGTTCCAGCAACTGTAGCCATTTAATTTTGTCTGGCATATTTATTTAGACAAATAGGTGGTGTGTGGTTCTCTTAGAGTAAGAAGTGAAACAAAATTCGAGAAGTCAAATGGAGTTTAGAGGTACTCTACATACAAAAGACTATACACAATGGCTGCAAAGTTTAATTCCATATCAACAGAAATGTTTGAAACGTTCTCTAGCTCTTACGGACGTATACCGGCCACTAGACCTATGTAGTCCTTAAGGACCAACAGTCTAGCTTACTCTTGCAGGTATCATCACAAATAATTTAAAATTGTTTAACTTTCAGCTTGAAAAAAATCTAATACTAGGAGATATGACGTCATTATTATCCCGCGGCAACAGAAATAGCATAAAACGTTATTGGGGAAAATTTACTTTGAAAGAATTCTAATGTTCTCATACAGTGTGACTATTCGGAACTATTTCAACAACATGTTTGAGAAAAATTCAAATGCTAGGGCATATGACGTCATTACTATCCCAAAGCAACTGGAATCGAATGAAGAAATTGAACGAACGTTATTAGGGAAAATTTTCATTCAAGGAATTCTAATATTCTTAAACAGTGTGACTATTCGGAACTATTTCTACATGCTTAAGAAATACTCTAATGCTAGGAGATATGACGTCATTATTATCCCAGAGCAACAGGAATGGTATGAAGAAAGTGAACGAACGTTATTAGGGAAAACTTTCTCTGAGGGAATTTTAATATTATCAAACAGTGTGACTTATTGAACTGCCCAGTCATGTTGTTCATTGTGTAGCGCTTTGTTTTCGAACAATCAAATGATGTGTTGGGTATGGCTTTTATGGGTATGTGTGTGAACATTTTTGAATGATTGACCAATTGGCTACAACACTTTATAGAATTCTATTAGTTTTGATGCTGCTGCCACATTTTTCTACTTCAAAAGGAAAAAAATCACGATTCTTTTTTATTCTTCTGTTTTTTGTGTGTGTTTTTTTTATCTGCTTTCTTCCTTTTAATCTTTAGCCAGCCATCAGTTCTATTTACTTTTTACAACAACAATTTCGTAAGGTTTTGTAGAGAAAAAGAATCTTCATCTACATGTGCAGCATTTAAGACTAGAAATTCAAATACTCCTCCTCATTTCCTTCTCCTTAACTTTTGCATTTTTTATCAAATTTTTCTTAAAATATTTTTGAGTTGGCTTTTTATACTGATTTTTACGTTTCTTTTTTTTTCCTTTTTGTCCTTTCTTTTTTGTTGTGTGTGTTTTTGTTACAGACAACGTGGACCCACTTTTGTTTGGACATTTAATTTGAAAACGAAAGAAAAGCCTGGCAAATGGACACTGGCTGGTGTTTGTCTGCTGTTACAAACTTAAAACTGTTTATTCAGCATCTTGTAGCATCATTCTGGAGATGAAGTTGTAGCAACGACAATCACAACAACAACAAAAACTATTACTTTTGTGTTACCAGCTTAAAAATGTTTTTAAAAATATTTCTCTGATCGAAATCTCTTCTGATGATGCTGCTCAATATGATGATGAAAACACAAAAAACAAAATCCTTAAGATAACAGTAGCAGCAGCAACAACAACAACAACAGCAAGAATATCTACAATAAACCTACAAAACTAAACTGAAATTCAAGTGCCGTGCAGAAAAAATCTCCTCCATTCAAGAGTCGAATAAAAACCATTTAAATAGTGGCTGTTAAGTGTGTCGTTAGTTTTTTTGTATGATTTTTTCTGTATAATTTTTTTATTTGATTTCTATTATATTTTTATTATTTTCCTCATCATTTTTTTTAAATTTTATTTTATAATAAAAAAACATTTCAATGCTAGTTTTTCTTTATCGTCTGTTTATTGTTTTATTTTCTTGTGATAGAAAAACTCACTTTTATGGCTCAATTAAGTGGCAAAAAAAAAACATTTTAAATGTGACTGGAAATGAGTTAAAAACTTAACAAAATGCCAAACGGCTTAATGGCTAATGAGGATCATATAATATATCGTCGTATAATAGGCTCTTAATAAAGAAAAACGTATTTAATTTAAATATATCAGAAGGTGTTGAAGTAAGCAAGGTAGCCTAGTAGGTAGTATGTTGGCTTATTAGTTATTATTGTTGCAACTTGTATGATAACTTATTGAGGAATAGCGTTGCACTATGTGTACAATCGTATGAAGTATGAAGTCGTCGTAGTCTTATTATGTTGGCTTATTAGACGTGAACCTAGTGTTCGAGCCCCAGGCCAGATATCAAAACAAAAATACAAAAAGTATTCCTTCGGCGACTTCCTCTCAGCAGATTTCTGGCAAAAACTCTGAGAGTAAATAAAAATTGCCATGATAAATTTCTCAAAAAATCTCGTTCAGAGTCGACTTTAAACTGTAGGTCCCGCCACTTATGTATAAAAAAATTAACACACACAACATAAGTGGTGTGAGAAACTAGGTCGTAATCCTGACTGAAGGGTTGGTATGAAAATTTATCATCAAACATTTTGATGAGCACTAAACAATATAAAAACATTCTCTAACCAATGACATGTTAATAACGCAGTAAGAACAAAGACCAAGTGAAACTAGATTAAACACACTCTAAAGAAGGCAGGAGATGATGCCGACACGAAGTATATTCAGTAGCTGGGCAGGAAAGCTTGGACATACTTACAATAGAGCTGAAACTGCGATTAACTGGAACGTAGTGCTGCACCACGTAGGCCATATTTTGAATTTTAGGCGGCGTGGAAGCTCCTCACCTCATCTTTCTGCTAATTGTCCCATTTGATCTGAGACCCTATTTTTTCTACCTGGCTGATTTGCAGGTGATGTGTAAAGTCGCTGCAGTCGAGTAGGAAATGTGTTGGCTTATTATGCGTGAGGCCGTAGTTGAAACCTCAGCCCAGACATCGCGAACAAAAAGAAAAGTAAAGAATATTTCTTAGGCGTCTTTCTCTCAGTAGATTTGTGGGCAAAAACCATGAGACGAAATAAAAAATTGCAATGAAAAGTATCTTAAAAAAAGTCTGTCGTTCAGAGTCGATTTTAAACTGTAAGTCCCGCCACTTAGGTATCAATTTAACGCAAACAACATGGGTGGTGTGTGAAACTGGATTGTAATTCAGACTACAAGGTTGTTATCTGTAGATATATCTGTAGTTAGAAGTCGCCGTAGTTTAGTAGGTAGTGTGTTGGCTTAGTAGACGTAAGGCTAAAGTTCAAACTCCAGGTCAGACATCAAAACGAAATATGAAAAAATATTTCTTAGGCTTGCTTGCGATCATCAGAATTGTGGCAAAAACTTTGAAAGGAAAGAAAATTGCCGTGAAAAATTTCTTAAAAAAAATCTGTCATTTAGAGTCGATTTTAAACTGTAAGTCCAGCCACTCATGTATCAATTTAACACAGACAACTGAGAAACTGGGTCGTAAACCTAACTAAGGGATTCTAATGACTAATTATGTATGTATGTATGTATATCCGTAGATATATCTGTGTTGGCGCATTAAACGAGAGTCCGTGATTCAAACCTCTGCCCAGACATCTCGAACAAAACGAAACACGACAAAATAATTCCTCAACGTCTTCCTCTCAGCAGATTTCTGGCAAAAGCTCTGAGAGTAAATAAAATTGCCAAGAAAAGTTTCTCAAAAAATCTGAAGCCGATTCCCAACTGCCTTTAAACAGTTGGTCCTGCCACTCATGGATAAAATTAACACACACAACATGGGTGGTGTGAGAAACTAGGTTGTAATCTGTATATATATATCTGCAGTTAAAAGCCTTCTCAGCCTAATACGTAGTTTGTTGGCTTATTAGACGAGAGAAAGAATCCTTGTTTCAATCCCCAGTGCATTTTACACAAAATCTCTTAACAAATTTGACAGTCTTGTCAATAGAATTGATTTTAAACTGAAAATCAATACAACACAGCTCACAAAAAACTGATTCAAAAAACTTTCCGCTTCTGTAGCTGTTATTTAATTCCCTTAAGGCTTTAAAGCATTGCGTTTGCAAATTGCGAACAACAGCCTTTTAGTCACTAAATTTTCTTGGAATTTTTTCTTTCTCTCTCTCTCTCTGCATATGACCTGCAGCTTGTGCAATTGCATTAAAAATCAAATTTCATACGTTTGTTATTTAATTTCCTTTTCAAGCAATACAAACAGCTGGAAAGGAAGGCAACTACAAAAGAAAATATTAAAAGGAAAAATATACAAAACCAGTGACGGAACACATAAAGAACTTGAGGAAAACAAGGTGCGTAATAAATGTTAATGCCTACAAACCAACCCTGGGCATACCTACACTTACACAACATGCACGAAAATCACTTCCGTTTCATTTTAAACAAGCGGAAATTGCCGCTTCTAAAATCATGACTATGATGATGACGCCACCCACCATTGATGATAATAACGATGACGATGTTGCAAATACAATCGAGCATGTTTCTAATTAACGAATTTGCGTATTAAGCCAACCCCTTAAGCCTAGGCTCTTGTATTAGTATTATTAGTATTCGAATACTTGTATAGAAGGCCTTGTGTTGTTGTTACCTTTTTCGAAAACATTAACCTGGTTAAGCGAATGCCATTTACATTCACAAGGAAATTCACAATTTTCCCAACCTAAAGGTGTACAAATGGAAAGGGGAAGTAAAGAATTTCTCTCTTTTTGTTGTTGTTGTTTTTGTTTTAATTTGCATTAGAAAGTTTGATCGATATTCTATTGAACGTTGTATGCAACTGCGAATGAATAACATTTCAAAAGGGCTTTAACTCTCAGCAAACTTTTTGATTTTTTTTTTGTTACTTTTTTTTCGTTTCCAAATGGGCACTTTTATGGGTGGATATTTGCTTTACTTTCCATATTTAGACGGCGGGTCATTTATCAAAAGCTTAAACCAAAAGGTTCACTCGTTGCAAAAACACTCACAAAGACGTTTGTGTTGCAATAGCGCAACTATTCAGAAGCATCTGAATCTAATTAAAAAAAATTTATTAGAAAAAGAAAAAAAACAAGAACGAGAACAACAACAACAACTAGCTTTGGTGTTTTAAAAGTGTCTTAAAATTTTTGCATCATCACCAGTTTTTTTTTTTTGGCACATCCTGCTGCTGGTGTTATTTTTCATTCATTCATTTTTCTTTTAATTTCTGTGGCAAGCAATGAATGACAACACTTCGGATACTACCGAGGATGCTGCACCCTCAACATCTGCAATTGGTATTATAAACACAGACGCCATTACTAACAATACACATACCATTGGCATCCCAACCACCACCACCACCAGCTGCATGAACAGCAACAGCAGCCGGAGTACGAGTAGCAGCAGTAGCACGACAGCAGGTTGTCTGTTGTCGTTGTCAAATGATGCCAGATTAGAGTTCGTAACAAGCTATACCTTAACCAGTTTAAGACTTAAGCATGATAAATGGCATAAAATGATGGCCACCCAGGAATATCAGGTAAAAATCCCACACAAATAAAATTGAAAAGAACAAAAACAAAAAATGGAAAACAGTGCAGCAACAACATCGTTTTAATACACGCTTGTATAAAACAATTTATTATTGAATTAAAATTTTTTTTCTCTCGCTCTCACATCTTTTGTTTTATTTTGTTCTTGTTTTTCATTTTTTTTTTTCATTTTAATATTTTAAACAATTTATTATTGTTTTTATGTATAGCTTAATTGTTGTTGTTGTTGTTGTTGTCACTGTTAGTGTTGTTGTTTTAGTGGTAGTAGTTGCTGCTGCTATTGTTTAAATTATTTAACAAATAATCGTTGTATATGATAAATACCCAACATACGTACATATGTATGTACGTATGCATACACCAAGTGTCATAATTATAAGGAGACTTTCAACATTTTACGTAGTCGCTGCTCTAAAAATACCTTAACATACATATTTTGAATGTTCAATCAGTTTCAGCTTTCAAACAATAAGGACAATCAAATGGCAACTAAATCGTGATACCAAGTTCTAAAGTTTGTCTGTTATGGATGATCAATGGATACGATTTAGACTCGCAATTCCAACTTGCACAGCGCTTTTCTATTAATAGGACATTCACTTCAATGTAGAAACAGCCTAATATTGCCTGCGAGATCTCAATGTTAGGAAGCACACAAATTGTTATTAATGGCCAAACCAATGGAAGAAATGCAATGAGAATTCAATTATTAAATCCAGGCAGCAACATAAATTCACTTGCAATGTTCGTAGAACTAGAAAAAGAATTCTGTACATACATAATTGGTCATTACAACCCTTCAGTCAGGATTACGACGTAGTTTCCCACACCACTTATGTTGTGTGTGTTAATTTTATACATGAGCGGCAGGACCTATAGTTTAAAGTGGATTCCGAATGACAGATTTTTGGGAAACTTTTTCATGACAATTTTATTTACTCTCAGGGTTTTTGCCAGAACTCTGCTGAAAGGAAGTCGCCGGAGAAATACTTTTTGTATTTGGCTTGGCCTGGCTTTACGTCTAATAAGCCAACACACTACTACGCCTACTAGACTACGGCGACTTCAAAGAATTCTGTACACGATCCTCAAATTCGGTCTACAGATTTGCACGTTTCATTATCTCAGATATGAAGTAATGAAGCCATGTCTCATCGCCAGTTATGATTTGAGGCAAGAAATCTGCGTAATCTTGTACACCACAAAACTCTCTCTCTCGCTGTATTCACGAAACTTTTTTCATTTTTATTGTAAACAGGGCACCCATGGTTCTCTTAAATGTTTCCAAAATAGATACTTGAATTGAGCGACTCTAGGCCAGTGTTTAAAAAATTGGAAAATCAAATTCCAAGCTTCTACTGGGGCGAATCTGGCACCAAAAATATTTCAGTTGTCAGTGATTGGAACAGTTGTTCTTCAAGTACACTTATGCGCAGACTACAAGATTGAATTTCTGTGGAGTTTTAGGCTATAACTGTTACTCTCTGTGGCCCAGCATATTCACAATGCTACTGCGGTTGGTGAAAGCCAGTAGATGTGAAGCATCTTCGGCTATGGAATCTATAAATACTAAGCACCGTGTTATTAACCGTCAAATAACAACACTTTTAACATTTTCATCCTCCAAGCGTGCATTTTCATCTACATTGCAGGAAAATTGTGAAAAGTGACGTCTCATTAATAAAGTGATTGAAAACGGACAAATTGGTGGAAAATGATACAAATTAGATTGAAAATCTATGCGGCATCCAACACACATGGCGATAAGTGAGTGTCTTATGGGTTGAAGCCACCGCAGTCTTGTGGGTAGTGTGTTGGCTTCATAGACATGAGGCCGTGGTTCAAATCCCAGCTCAGACATCTCGAACATAAACGAAAAAATATTTCTTCGATGACTTTCTCTTAGCAGACTCCTGGCAAAAACTCTGGGATTAAATAAAATTGCCATGAAAAGTTTTTGAAAAATAATCGTTCGGAGTCGACTTTAAACTGTAGGTCCCACTAATTAAAGTTAAAACACACAACGAGGATGGGGCGAGAAGCTAGGTCTTAATCCTGACTAAATGGTTGTAATGGCTAAATAATCTAAGGAAACAAATCGTTCAAATCGTTCGTGCATTAACAAGTGTAACTAGGCCCTACAATCGACCAAATGACTGAATAGCAATTAATTCTTCACTTTGTCTTCGTTCATAACAGCATACACTACGATAACAGAAGTTTATGCCCTGGGAGAGTTCCTGAGAAGTTCGTGGCATAGCTTCTCACACTAGCCATGTTGTGTGTGTGTTAATTTTATCCACGAATAATGAACATACAGCTTAATGTCATCGAACTACAGATTTGAGGAGTTATTTGTTCCAAAACTGTTCAGAGGAAGTCACTGTAAGAAATGTTTTTTTTTCTGTTCTTTATTTCAAAACGTCTGTTTTGAGGTTTAAACCCATAATCTCTCGTTTAATAAACCACTGCCTACTACGACATTCCATTGGAAGCTAACAACATACTATGCTTAGCTGCTAGTGTAGGGAACCAGATTCTAACAAGAATATATAAGACCACGGACGCCTATGTACAGATGCGTAAAATTTTGCTTTCGCCGTAAACTTCTTTCTGGACGAAGTTTACACTTTTTAAATCATGAAGACTTCATGAAAGCAAGCTTTCAATTTAAAATCTAGTAGAAAAAACTCAAAAACTCATAAGGCTGCCTTTGATAGCCCCATAAGGGATCGTGTTTTTGCCGCAAAGTCTGAGCTCGGTATACCTGCGAAGCTGATAAGGCTATGCAGAATGACGTTGAGCAATTCCTGCAGCTCCGTCAAGGTAGGAATGGACCTCTCCGAGCCTTTTGATACGTGCGAGGTTTCAGACAAGGCGACCCCTTATCATGCGACCTCTTCAACTTCGTCATGGAGAGTGTTCTGCGAAAGGCAGGAGTGCATCGCAGTGGCACTATTTTTCAAAAAAGTGTCCAGTTGCTTGCGTACGCTGACGACATTGACATCATAGGGCGTACGAAGCGAGATGTTACTGCTGCCTTTAGTGCTATTGAACGCGAGTCTACCAAGATGGGTTTGGCAGTAAATGAGGGCAAAACAAAGTATATGTTATCGACGAGTCGAGACGTGCGGCGTATTGATTCTCAGATTACGGCCGATAACTATACTTTTGATGCGGTCAAGGAATTCATCTATCTTGGCTCCGCTGTTACCACCAGAAATGATGTCAGTCTGAAGATCAAGCGCAGGATCACTCTTGCCAACAGGTGCTACTATGGTCTCAATAGGCAATTGAGTAGCAGAGACCTCTCTCGTACGACAAAACTAACACTCTATAAGACACTCATCTTACCCGTGCTTCTTTATGGCGCAGAGGCATGGACCCTATTAAGTTCTGATGCAGCAGCCTTGAGAGTGTTCGAGAGAAAAGTACTGCGTAAGATTTTCGGTCCAGTACGAGTTGGCGATGATTTCCGCATCCGATACAATAGTGAGCTGTATGAGCTCCTCAACGACATGGACGTTGTACAGCGTATTAATATCCAGCGGCTGCGCTGGTTCGGCCATGTCGTCGTTCGAATGGAGGAGGATCCGCCGGCGAGACGGGTATTTGATGCGGTGATCTGCGGAAGTCGGCGAAGAGGACGACCTTGTATCCGTTGGAAGGACCAAATCGAGGAAGCCCTGTCATCGATTGGTGTGACCAGCTGGCGTAGGCGTGCAAGAAGCAGAGGCGCCTGGAAGGATGTGTTGCGGCAGGCCGAAATACGTTAATCGGGTTGTTATGGCCAATTAAGTATGTAAGTAAGTAAGAAAAAACTCAAAGCTTTGTAAACAGATGCCTTTGGCGTATTCTTAAGTTATGTTGGCCTATATAAGACGGCCTATATACTCGGACAAATTGATAAAATTTGAAATACTCAAACTTTGTTTTGTTGATAGGCTCTGAATGCGAACCCTCAAAGAATTTGCAAAAGAAGCCGCCTTAAAACAACAAGTATATCTAAAGCAGCTACAGTGCAGAGCCAATATTGCTTACAGTTAAAGATTGTGACCATTTGTTTTCCTCCTACAGCAATCTTTTTCTTCCAAACAAATGCTTTATAAAACAAAATCGCAGTTTCCCTAAAATTAATTGACGTACTGTTGTTGCCTGGAACACAGTTAAGACAAGCATTGTAATATGTACGTTTTAATAGTTTTTATTAAATAAATACCACAATCCATAGGAATGCATTTATGTGAACATGAATAAATGAATAGTATGGACTAGTAATACTGCAGTTCATCTATTCATTCATTCATTCATTCATTCATTTATTGTACATTCATTCATACATTTATACAAATTATTTCGTACATAAAAAGCAATGAAAACATAGCAAAAACGAGTTGAAAACATACATAAATGGCTAAAACAATACACCATAATACTTAAAATATTATTGCAGGAATGAAAATGGACGAAAACAACAACACAAAAAATAATTTCAGAATAATAAATAATAAAGACATGCACAGGTACATACATACATACATATACATTTTATTGCATACATGCTTACATACATACATATGTAGATGCATACATACATATGTAGATGCATAAATATGCAAACAATTGTTCAATAATTTTCTTACAAAACAACAATAAAAATAACGAATAAAATATAAAATTTATGAAAAACATTTACACCAGAAGCAAACGAATGAATTTGCAAAAAGCAATTGTCAGTTGAGAATATTTCATTGAAAGAGATTAGAATCTCAATTAAATGTACATACATGTACGGATACGGATATACGGAGCATAACTGATAAATACGAGTACATTCAGACAAAGGCTTTCGAGTTGTAAACCATGTAAAGGTCAAGGTTGAGTTATAGAAAATAAATCTTTTCTCCTCCTCTACAGCTTGACTGCTTAAATTTTATGATTTGAAATCTGAAACCATTTTGTAGAGAAATTTTCTCAACTTATCCATTCAACTCTGGCCCAATGTGTGAATTAGTATTTGGTTCAGCATTCTTGTAATGCCAGTAGGTGCCAGAGCAACAATATTCATAATTTAATCGTTTCAAAATATGAAAGAAATTTTAGCACTTTACACATGCACACACATGCATATATTTACTTGTATATATGCAACATAGTGTTGCAACAATATATGTCCATCTTTGCACATGCATATGTGCACTAATATCATATGAAAATTTTTAAAATATTTTATTTATTCGTAGACTATTTGAAATAACAAACACTGTGAAAGGCAACCTGGAACTATAGGAGGAGGAGATGAAATGCTTTTAAAAAAATTTCTTTGGGCACCTACAACAGATTTTTTTTTCTAAATTTTTCAAAAAAACCTTAAGACTTTGCCTAATGCTAGTCGAATATCTAGAAGTAATAGAAAAAAATACAAGACTGTTGAGACACAAACCTGGCCACTCACGATGTTCTATACATCTCTAAACTGGTCTTACAAAATGAGGCCTAGAGTTGCCAGTATGAAATATTAATTACTCACTTAAGTAATTGATGATTTTTTAAGAGCTATAGGAAAATTTTTCAAAGAAAAACACATAAAATTCAGAAAAATGCATGTAATCTTTATTTGAATCGATAGTACGGTCCATATAATTTAATGTTTGAAGATTATTTCATGCAAATGTTGACCGCGACTGCGCGTCAAATGGTCCATCCGCTTAGTCCAATTTTGGCATACTCTTTCCAACATTTCGGCCGGTATCTCACGAATAAATGCTTCAATGTTGTCTTCCAATGCGTCAATTGCAGCGGGCTTGTCTGTATAGACATGAGCTTTAACATAGCTCCACAAAAAATAGTTTAAAGGCGTTAAATCGCACGATCTAAGCGGCCAATTGAACGGTCCCAAACGTGAAATAAAATGTTCACCGAACTCGCCTCTCAATAAGTCCATTGTTACGCGTGCTGTGTGGCATATGGCACCGTCTTGTTGAAACCACTTGTCATGCAAGTCAAGCTCTTGCATTTTGGGCAAAAAAAGTTGGATAGCATCTCACGGTAGTGCTCACCATTCACAGAAGCTTTTGCAATGCTTCTGGCTGAACTTCACTCCAAAATCGACAATTCTGCTTATTTACGTATCCATTGAGCCAAAAATGAGCTTCGTCGCTGAACACATTTTTTCGATAAAGAAGTGGATCTTCGGCCAACTTTCCAAGAGCCCATTCACCAAAAATTCTGCGTTGCGGTAAGTCGTTCGGCCTCAATTCTTGCACCAGCTGTATTTTGAAAGGCTTCACACCTACATCCTTCCGCAAAATTTTCCACGTTGTTGAGTAACAGAGACCCAATTGCTGCGAACGGCGACGAATCGATAATTGATGGTCATCGATAACACTGGCCGATACTGCTGCGATATTTTCTTCAGTTCGCACTCTACGTAAGCGTGTTGGTGGTTTAATGTCCAACAATGTAAATTTGGTGCGAAATTTAGTCACAATAGCCCGAATAGTCGCTTCAGTGGGTCGATTAAACTGACCATAAAATGAAAGAAGCGCGCGATGAACTTTCTTAACAGAGCAAGCATTTTGATAATAAAATTCAATGATTTGCAAGCGTTGCTCGTTTGTAAGACGATTCATGGTTAAAATATAAACAAAACTGAAGATGTTTGACATTGAAACAAAACACGAAACGTGCGTGAGCTGTTTAAACCAGTGTTGCCAAAAAGATAACAGCTAAAAAAAATCACCCGTTAATTGGGTACTACAACTCTTTAGTCAGAATTATTACGTAGCTTCTCACACCAACCATGTTCTGTGTTTAAATTTTTATCAATGAGCGGGCGACACCTACAGTTTAAAGTCGTCTCCGAACGACAGATTTTTTGAGAAATTTTCCATGACAATTATTTATTTACTCTCAGAGTTTTTTCCAGAAGACTGCTCAGGGAAAGTCGCCAAATAAATATTTTTTTCATATTTCGTTTTGTCGGAGATATCTGTACTAGGTGTTTGAACCACGGCCTTATGTCTAAAAAGTTAGCACACTACCTACTAGACTACAAGAGTGTTGGGGAAAAAACTTGCCACTCACGATCTTCTAAACACTTGGTCTTGCCTGTATAGGATCCTACGGCTACATGAGTGGTACCATGTTAAGAACATTTTTCGCCCAATACTTGCTTGAAATTAATCAGAATTGTTTGTCTCCTGGTATCCATTTCAGTAGCTTACAATAGATGCAAACCAGTTGATCATTACAATCCTTCAGTCAGGATTATGACCACTTAAGTTGTGTGTGTTAATTTTATACATGAATGACGGCACCTACAGCTTAAAGCCAGCTCCGAAAGACAAATTTTTGAAAAACTTTTCATATTTATTTTATTATTTATTTACTCTCAGAGTTTCTGCCAGGAGTCTGCTAAGAAGGAGTAGTCGAAGAAATATTTTTTTATTTCTATTCGAAACCTCAGAGCTGGAGTTTGAACCACGGCCTGACTAATAAGCTAACACACAACCCACTAGACTACGGCGACTTCAATCCATAAGGCAATCAGTTTTCATCGTGTGCTGGGGCCACAGATAATAATAGTTTTTGCCTAAAACTCCACAGAAATTTTGGGAAATTATTTTGCAGTCTGCGCCTAAATCTAGGTGATGAGCACCTATTCCTATTCGTATAGATTATTGCGGTTACACGATTGATACCATGTCAAGGACTTCCTTTTCCGCCAATACCTGCTTAAAATGAATCAACAGTGTTTCTCTCCTGTGAGTTTTTAATTTAATTTCAGCAGCTTAAAATGTATGCAAACCTTATATCGAAATACAGACACATGCAAACATAGGCACTTGGTACATTTGTGGGATGAATAAAAGTGTCCAATACTAAATAAAAGCTAGGGGCGCACGATCCAATGAAGTGTCAATATAAAAATATATAACTATTCCCTAACATGCAAACTCGTCAGGCATTAAAATTCACTCCTGAATTGGTCATAATCCAAATAAGCGAGATACTTACTTACTTAATTGGCCATAACAACCCGTTTATCGGATTTCGGCCTGCCGCAACACATCCTTCCAGGCGGAAGGCGCTTCGTGCGCGCCTACGCCAGTTGGTCACACCAATCGATGACAGGGCTTCCTCGATTTGGTCCTTCCAACGGATGCAAGGTCGTCCTCTTCGCCGACTTCCGCAGATTCCCGCATCAAATACCCGTCTCGCCGGCGCATCCTCCTCCATTCGAACGACATGACCGAGTCAGCGCAGCCGCTGTATATTAGTACGCTGTACAACGTCTATGTCGTTGAGGAGCTCATACAGCTCACTGTTGTATCGGATACGGAAATCATCGCCAACTCGCACTGGACCGAAGATCTTACGCAGTACTTTTCTCTCGAACACTCTCAAGGCCGCTGCATCTGTACTTAATAGGGTCCATGCCTCTGCGCCATAAAGAAGCACGGGTAGGATGAGTGTCTTGTAGAGTGTTAGTTCTGTCGTACGAGAGAGGTCTCTGCTACTCAATTGCCTATTGAGACCATAGTAGCACCTGTTGGCAAGAGTGATCCTGTGCTTGATCTCCAGACTGACATCATTTCTGGTGGTAACGGTGGAGCCAAGATAGATGAATTCCTTGACCGTATCAAAAGTATAGTTATCGGCGGTAATCTGAGAATCAATACGCCGCGCGTCTCGACTCGTCGATAACATATACTTTGTTTTGTCCTCATTTACTGCCAAACCCATCTTGGTAGACTCGCGTTCAATAGCACTAAAGGCAGCAGTAACATCTCGCTTCGTACGCCCTATGATGTCAATGTCGTCAGCGTACGCAAGCAACTGGACACTTTTTTGAAAAATAGTGCCACTGCGATGCACTCCTGCCTTTCGCAGAACACTCTCCATGACGAAGTTGAAGAGGTCGCATGATAAGGGGTCGCCTTGTCTAAGCGAGATACTTGAGTAAACAATTGCAGGCCAACAGACATTCAAGTTCTACCAGGCCATGAATTGCGGAAAGGTCTGATGAAGTATCAGCACACTTAAATAACTGCTTCCATGCTACACATGTTACAGATTATGTAGGGTCTCGTTTCCATGTTTGATGATACAAAATATTCCCTGTATTCCCTAATCTCTCCTGGCATTTTTCTAATATCCTTTGGCCAGTTTTTTTATTCAAGCAATTTATTCCTTTATTTATAAGTTTTCTAACATAAAAAAAATCTCTGCTTTGAACCCCTATAAATTATTTTTTTAAGGCAACTTTAGAGAAACTCAACTCAACTTACCATGCATACTTCATAAAGTATCATATTAGTTTAGTTTTGACACACAGAAATAAAAAATAAAAACGAGGGATCAACTTCAACTCAAAAAAAAAAAAAAAGAAACAGAGACTGGAAAAGTGGAAAAGTTTGCCTTTTCTTAACAATTTATGGTTAATGACAGTTTTTGTAATATTTTGATAAGGACCCTATAAATTAAAGGATCTGGAGCACAAAGAAAAAAAAAAACTTCATAACAATTTGCAATAATTTTCGGTTTTTTTTGTTTTTTTTTTTTGGTATCTCTTTTGGGGCGAGGTGGTGATAGAATAGATGTGTTTTTGAAATCCCAGTTGCTTCAATTAATCTCCTTGCATTGCAACAATTTGTGATAAAAACGTTGCTCATATTAAAGGCTCCCGTCCCGAATGGAAAAAATAGGAGAATGAAAAAACCATACAAAATGGTGTATATTGTGGATGATATTAAGTGTACAACAACAAACTAAACAATTTTGTATGGCACAAAAAACCAGGCTCATTGTTAACGATGATGGCAATGGTGATGACGTTGATGGCTGAAATGATGACCATGTTGATGATGATAATGATGATGGTGATGGCGCTGTTTATGTTATTAAAGGATATGCTACAACATATACCATAATCCTGTTTTGTAATTTTCTTTCATTATTTTCATTCATTCATTCAATTTTTTTTTGTTCTCTCTCTCTCTCTCTCCCTCTCTGTGTGTGTGCTTTTGTATTTTTTGCTATATATTGTGTAGTCGCTAACAAAGCCCCGTGTGTTTATTCAATTCAATTTTCCAGCTCATTTTGTTAGATTGGCTGAACAACACACAACGACGTCTACTTGTTATGACACTCAATCCGGCTGGACATTTGATAGCAAAAAATTCAATCAACGATTTGTATCATCACAATTACGCCATAACAATAACAACAGCAGCAGCAACAACAACAACGGCAACAGTGGCGACAGTTGCCACCACTAATACACCCTCCACATCCGTGTCAGCGAATGCAACTGCCAGTGAAGATTTGACAGGAAATTATAAACAAAATACGATGGTAAGTGCATCAATACCCGCACACACACCACTATCAGCATCAGCCGCAGCATCAGCATTTATGCTCCCAACTGCTATAGCTACAGTCGCGGCAACGGCAGCAATGACAGCAGTCACCGCCTTGTTGGCCCCTTTGCCACCACCCTCAAGCAGTTTTTCCACCCTGGATGGTGTGCCACGTGGCAAATGTGCGTACTTTTTAAAGAATCGCCTCAGCATCACTTTAACACGGGACAATTTTCGCCATGAAGTTATTTGTGGTGATTTTCCCATTCACAGTAAAATTGAAACTTTAGCCGTGTTGTTTGATGAAATATTACAGCCGCTGCTGCAGAATCCGCATAATCGAAAAATGTGGCCCGAAGTTGTTGTGAAAGATTTGAATACACGCATTAAGGATGTGCGCAACACATTAACAGAGGTAAGTAGCAAAGCAAAATTCATTTAAAATTTCTGGTTTTCGATGCGTACTTATGACAAAGATGTGTAATGGTAGAGTAAAATAAACATTGGAGATGGAAACACAGGGTCATACTCCTCCATTGTGCATCCTTTCCTATATGAACTATAATATCGTTGTGGCTTTGTAGATTTTTTCTGTTGTTTGCAGTGTTTCGTTAACTGCTAGCAGGGAACTCTTGATTAAGGATTATGCACCTAAGAAAGTCTACATCACTTTTGACGTAACTTCGAATCTCTAATGCTTCTCTTTTAGACTACATTGATCCTCCCCTCCAACTAATTCATTATTTAAGAAAACAGTTTTAATTCTCTTAACAACGGTAGGTAGGTTGGAGTGCTAACTTTGATACCAAAAGCCCACTTGAGCACTCATAGCGGCCAGTTGTGACGCCACAGCTAAATGCAGTCCCTGTGTTGACTGACTTCCATCAAACTAGAGAAGAAGTTGGTCAGCACAAGGGCTGCATCTCTTAACAATAAAAATCGGACAAAATTTTTGGATTTTAACCCGTCATGAGCATACCCGAAGGTTTGTTATTAGCTTCAGTACACAATTCTCTCGAACTTTTTTCTTGTGCTTTTTGACAGTCATTTTGTTAACGCGCGTTAATGACTACTGTAGCGTGTTTCGTACTGAGATACTGTTCCTCAATTACCCTGCGGAACTGGTCCCGATTAAGGGAATATCAATCACCAGGTTTCCTATCCTCTCTGACAGACATTTGAAAACACGATCGCTTTCGGCTTCAACCTTTAGATACAAATTAGTTGGACTATGCCACATCAGACTTGATTGAATTCCGCTTTAATTTTGAGTCATTAGTTTATGATTTCCAAGACACGCGTAATTTTGTTGCTGATTAACTAGCGAGAGTAAACAAATTCCCAAATGATTGAGGGAATACCACGTACCACCAATCAGCTGTCTATTAGACAAAGATATTTACTTTGCCGCTGACAAATCTTGGATTGAGGAAGCATCTTGCTTTATGGCCAGACTCAACTGGTCTAAATTTGATTTGAAGAGCATTTAAACTGGATTTTTTAATAATCACTGTATCTAGTCGCACAGGACACTGTGCAATGGGTAGGCATGCGGAGACAATTTCCCTGCCTGCAAAATACTTCTGCAGTGTTTGTAGATCGATTGAGTAGAAAGAGAGTATTGTCCACTTTATTAGCCAATGTCCACCTACGGCTCGACGGAAACTTTTCCCTTTTGGCTCACCTTTTCTCTACAGAACTTACGGAGCTCTCGTTATTAGATAGCGGATTGATCGCAACTTTTTGATTCTAAGGGATTAATGTCTTAAATGCAAAGTCCTGATGCTTTTTATCAAGACCAGTTCATCAGGACTTAGGTATAACTTAGTTCTGGTTCATTGCTTCATGTGGTATCAGAACAGACCACTGCATGTGCCCAAGTAAGCTTTGATAAAATACCGCTCTCTATTATCTTCCTCCTCAAAACACTTTGTTGAGTTATTATATCTTCAGACCGGTAATTTGATGAAGTCAATTGCAATAGCTTCGACATAAAATTGTTCTTTCAATCAGTGTCAGGAAGTCACATTCCACCATGTTAGCAGCAAAAGTTCTTCGTAATTTATTGCTGTGTGCCTTGTGTTTCAGCGTTTTATCGCTACTTCAAAATACGAGTAATGTACCCAAATATTCTATTTTTCATTAGGACTCGTCCGTCCCGGTCCATTGGCCAGTGGGCCGCAGCATACAATACAGAGAGAGACTTTGTTCTGTAGCTGAACTATTCGTATGTGGATTATACTTTTATATAAACAGATGCCGTAGTCTAGTAGGTAGTGTGTTGGCTCATTAGACGTGAGACCACGATTCAAACTCAATTTCCGACATTTCCACCAAAACGAAGTATGAGAATATATTTCTTTCGATGGCTTCCTCTCAGGAGATTCCTGACAAAAACTCTGAGAGTAAATAAAATTGCCATGAAAATCCTAAGTTGAGGGTTGTAGTAACGAATTAAGTAAATATACGTACGTCTGTCAAATAAAGTACATCTGTTCGTGGTCAATGGCAAAGTATAACACGAGAGCGTTACAGAGAGAATTCATACTTTAGCCAAAATATTTGCATTTGTAACCCTCCTCTTCTTGCTGAAGTTTTTCCTATTACTTACAATATAAAGAGATTCAAATTTAACATCCATAAATGTTACTTCCTAATACCTAGGTTAGGTTAGGTTAGGTTAGAGGACGTGTACTTGTCAATTAAGGCAAGTACAGTAGCCGGAGGTCGAATTGACCCATTGTACAACGTCCTAGTTTCTGACACCACTTATGTTGTGTCTGGCAATTTTATAGATGAGTAGCGGGACCTACAGTTTAAAGTCGACTCCGAACGACAGATTTTCGAGAAACTTTTCATGGCAATTTTTATTTGCTCTCAGAGTTTTTGCCAGAAATCTACTGAGAGGAAGCCGCCGAAAAAATCCTTTTTGTATTTTGTCTTTGATGCCTGGCCTGGGGCTCGAACCCAGGTTTTTGCGTCTAATAAGCCAACACACTACCTACTAGACTACGGCGACTTCTCCTAATACCTAAGTCCAATATAAATACACTGTATGAGTAGAGGCCCATCTCCTGATTGTATGTCGTAGTGCAAAACCATGCATCGAAATACGCAATATGTTGATACTAGAGTATGTCATCATTGTAGATAAAAATGTTATTTTGTAACATTAGAAATAAATATCAACACCTCAAACTACACCCGTCCAGCAGTCTAAATGATTAATTAAATAATTAATGATTAACATACTGAATAATGAATACGATCCATCAACCAATCCCATTGTATCACTTACAGTGACCAAACTTTAATACCACAACTGGCTAAAGAACCATATATTCCACACCATTGTAAAGTTTCTAACCCCGGCCAATTCATAAATTTTAAGCAATTATCGCTTAAAGAAGAAGAGATAATTCCCTTTGGTAAACCTACTTAACCTTGAAAAGTATTTACAATTGTATTACTCTACCGCCTCCCCTGATAATAATATTCCGAATATAAATATTCATTACTAAGGCAAATAGCTTTTTATTAATTTTTTCCATTATGTTTTTGCAACATTGGCAAATATTTCCTAAGAATTCTGAAAATGTTCGTGTTCAAACTTTATTGAATTCATTTTCCAATACCAAGAATTCGAGAACGGCCAACAGCCATTGTAAATATTATTGTTATTGTTATTCAATGTTAATTTCGATTTTAATAAATATTTAAAGGCGGGCAATAATAATACAAAAATTATCATTTTAAGCTGCTCAAGAAAACTGCTAAGAAAACTCTTCACAAGGCCCACGCTGACAAAAGTATTAAGGTCAGGCATGAAACGGCAGACCCTTGAACTAAGTAAACAAATTTTCAAATAAAATTCCAAAAAAAAACAAATTTTGCGTTGCAACTTATGATTGTTTATTAAACTACAATCAAATATATTGGTAGTTGTTGTTGTTGTTGTTGTTTTAACAATTATTTATTTAAGCCAAAAAGAAACCACTGCCAACCAGGTACATTTATGAACGCCATGCCTTAACCCATTCCTTAACTAGTCTTTATCGTAACGAACAGTTTATTTAACGTTTTTCATTTCTCCCCCTGCCCCCTATCTCTCTTGTCTTTATAATGAATTTCCTTTGAATTGCTTATAGCCATTGTTGTTGTTGTAGTGCGTCTAGATGTATTTGAACTTAACATAAAACGTTGTTGTAATATCTTTGGTTATTATTTTTACTGTTATTTCAGATTAAAGGCAAAACCAACAATCGAACAATTTTATCGTTATTAGTTTCACCAACAGTTATTGAACAAGTTGCCAGCCATCTTAAGCAGGGGTAAGTAGTAGAAGTGGCTTGTATTTATTGTTAAGATAATAAAAAAAAAACTTTTTGCCCAGATACCTGACTGTCGGAGAGGTGGTATTATTAAGTACTCGTTATAGATTTTCTGTAGAAAGTATATTTTATGATACCATACTCATCGTATTAAATATATTCGCAATACATAAACTGTTTCTAGAATAATTTCTTACAACTAAAACAAAAGCAATTCAAGAATTATAAGCTAAAACAACTTAAAGGAGTTGAGCATAAAAATTAACCCTTAAACATAAGAGAAGAATTAGAAAAGGCACGGAATAGGGCAGCTTTATAGTCTTATATATTAAATCGAGTATCTCATTAGACTTGTCTTCATTAAATCCCAAATACAAAAAATTAACCCATAAACGTAAGAGAATGATTATAAAAGTGACGCAATAGGGAAGCTTTATAGTCTTATAAATGGTGTTTTTTATAGAGGTATAGAACTTTAAGTTGGCATTACTTTTCAAGATGGCGACCGATTTAACAGCTGTCAAGTGATTTATTCTCAGTTTGGTTTGGCAATTCATCATGAATAGACTCACGCCTGAACAACGCTTGCAAATAGTGCAATTTTATTTCGAAAATAATGGTTCTGCGCGGAAAACGTATCGCGCACTACGTCCATTTTATCGTCGGCAAAATCGTCCATCAGAGCAGTTAATTCGATTAACCATGGAACGTTTTCGCACCACGTTTACTCTTATTGATAACTCGCATCCCCAGAGACGCTGTACGGTGCGTACAGAAGAAGCTATTGCTGCTGTAGAGCGTAGCATTGAGGAAGACCCGAATGAGTCCATCCGCCATCGAGCACAGGAATTGGATCTGTGTCCATCCAATTTATGGAAGATTTTGCGGAAGGATCTTGGTTTGCGTGCTTACAAAATCCAACTCTTGCAAGATTTGAAGCCAAACGATTATCAAGTAAGGCGTAGATTCGTCGAATGGACCCAAAACGAGATTACCGGTGTTCCCGATTTTCATAAGCGAATTTTGTTTAGCGATGAAGCACACTTCTGGTTGAATGGCTACGTCAACAAACAAATCTGTCGCATTTGGAGTGAAGGTAATCCTCAAGTGTATGTGGAAACACCGTTACATCCAGAAAAACTGACTGTTTGGTGCGCTTTATGGGCTGGTGGAATCATTGCTCCGTACTTTTTCAAAAACGATGGTGGCCAGAACGTTACAGTCAATGGTGATCGGTACAGAGCCATGATTACTAACTTTTTCATTCCTGAATTGAATAACCATGATGTCCAGGAGATGTGGTTTCAACAAGACGGGCGCAACATGTCACACAGCTCGTGCCACAATAGATTTATTGAAAGACACGTTTGGTGACCGCCTAATTTCACGTTTTGGACCTGTGAATTGGCCTCCAAGATCTTGTGATTTAACACCGCTAGACTACTTTCTGTGGGGCTATGTAAAGTCATTGGTCTATGCGGTAAAGCCGCAAACGCTTGACCATTTGGAAGACAACATTCGCCGTATTATTGCCGATATACGGCCACAAATGTTGGAAAAATTCATCGAAAATTGGACGTACAGATTGGACTACATCCGCGCCAGCCGTGGCGGTCATATGCCAGAAATCATATTTAAAATGTAATGCCACAAGATTATCTTTCGGATAAATAAAATTCCTGTCAATCGAATAATCCATCGTTGTTTTATTGCAACTTAAAGTTCTATACCTCTATAAAAAACACCCTTTATATTAAATCGAGTATCACATTAGACTTGTCTTCATTAAATACAAAATTATAAACAAAATTATAAATTATGATTTGTGAGGGCTTTATATGGCCCCTTAATCAGCAATGGGTTAAAAAAATTGTAGCATCAATGCTTTTCCAGCCCTGATAGTTCAATAAGTGCGATGATCGAAGCGATATCTATTAACGATAGCTCCTCGAAACTAACGAGAAAGAGTGAGTCAAATAATATCTGCTTCTTCAATCCTTTCACATTCTCCGTGAGAATATATACAGTGACAGAGATGTCCTTATTAATGCCCCTAGCATGCTTTAAGCCCAGACCAGATAATTCTCCAATAAAGCATAATTCTTTTTCAGAGTATCAGCAATCCATAACTACATGCATACATTACAATGGCCACCTTGATTTGGGTAACTTCCCTCAGCAATTGATTAAAATCTTTATCGATTTACTCACAAAATTCAGCTTCTTTAGGCAATTGGGCTCTGATGTCAGAGGAACCAATGAAAATACACTCCAAATAAATCCATTTTCTTTGCACCTCAAACCAATTGGCAATGAAAGAGTCCACGCTGCTTAAAACACGCCGCCAATGGTTGAGTTTATCCAACAAATATTCCACATGCTTGGATGTGGCAATATTTTGTATTTGCATTTGATTATCGTCCAGGGTTTCTATCAGACTCTCGGATACTTTAAGCAGCTCAATGTCCAAACGTTGTTGATGTCTTTCGGTATCGAATTTTATAGTCGACCAGGTGGTCTTGATTTCATCGAGTATCTTGGTGACGCTCATTTCTTTAATGGCTCTGTCAACTGTATTTTTTATTTCCTCTTCATGTTTGTGAAGCTCTAGTTTGAGCAGATCCTCGAGGGTGGTGGTTTCATTGGTTTTAAAGTTGAGCTAAAGAAGGAGTAAAGTTTCACGGTTAAATATTAAATTTTAATCAATTAAAGGTATGTGTGACGAATCTAGTAATCTTCCCAGAATTCTTATGTTGTGTGTGTTAATTTTTATACATAAGTGTAGGTATGTGTGACGAATCTAGTAATCTTCCCAGAATTCTTATGTTGTGTAGGGACCTACTTAAAGCCGACTCTGAAGGTCAGATTTTTGAGAAACTTTCCATGATAATTTTATTGCTTTCAGAGATTTTGTCAAAAGTCTGCTGAGAGGAAGTCGTCGATAAAATATTTGTTTTCATTTCGGTTTTGTTGGATATGTTTGACCTGGGGTTTGAACCGTGGCCACATGTTGCTGCTCTAGTGAGTTAATTAGCTGCACAATTACAAGAGATGTCCCTGTGGTCAGAAACCTCTATTAGATCGACAAAAAACTACCCCAAGAGTTGATCAAAAGAGTTACGGCATGTGTCAATCAGTTTAGATATGAAGATTGTACCAAAATACAGATCTGTTTGCTATTTTACTGTCAGTTTTCATAGATAAGATATCCTTTACTCAGGCTCGTTTCTGTTGCGTGATTTATTTATTCACCCTAAAACACTCTGACCAAGAGCTACAGTTTTACCAGCTAGGAATTCCAATGTGAAATCTCCTGCCAAAATTAGGTTCAGATGAGGTATAAAAAAATTCATTTATTGTGTAGGTATCCTCAGTCCTCTGTAAACACTGCATTAAGTCGCACTGTTAGTATAAGGACTACATATTGTCTGGCCAATAATAGATCTAAATAACGCGTGCGCAGGGTACTCTTTAGCTGTATCGCAATAAGACTATATCAATTGAATTAATTTTTTTTATTTTATTGAAAGCACTCCACCTGTAAGACAACTCGATAACTATCGAACAAATATAGCAACCACCACAAGAAGGAGGGGACTTTTTCTTTTATCAATTGCCCTAAACCAGCTGTTATCTCTCCGTAGCATAGCTTAGATTAAAGAATCAGACCTCAAGCTAAGTCTGATAACGTTACGTTCATATCCGAATCAAATGCTATAAGGTACTCAGCTAAAGGCGTTCAATGCCATGCGAAAAAATTGTTAAAAAAAATGTTATTCTCAAAACCTTGATTTTTTGTCTAAATTCTTTAAGAACTCAGCATCCACAACGAATTCAGATATTTTGCAAGATCTGGTAACTGTAATGGGTCTCCATTTAACGAGGATTTGATACATATTCTGGTATAAAGGACTAAAATAATCTTGCCGGGATTGACAATAAATTCAACTCGGATACTCTACAGTAATCCTTCGATTTACGTCGCCTCGATTAACGTTGTTTCGATTTACGTCGTCAAATTTTTTTGTTCCCTATAACTTCAATTTGCGTCGTCATTCGATTTACGTCGCCTTTTTTTGGCACCAACTGCGACGTAAATCGAGGGATTAATGTATGTTCTTTAGAGCATTAATGTAATCTTCATCCGATGTGAAGTGCCGTTAACAACATACGCAAAACGGCAAAAAGACTTAGCGATAGATTGCAACTACCTTGA
This sequence comes from Sarcophaga subvicina, assembly GCA_936449025.2. Lineage (NCBI taxonomy): Eukaryota > Metazoa > Arthropoda > Insecta > Diptera > Sarcophagidae > Sarcophaga > Sarcophaga subvicina. The sequence continues at coordinate 88,210,680 of OW388081.2, read as the reverse complement.
TAACTGCTTCATACACATACATTGTCTACATTAAGGCTGCCTTCCAAAATGTTAGTTGCTTTGTGTTTGAACAAAGTATCGTGTTTCATAATGCCGCTGTACAAAATATATACAATGTATTCTATTTCAAAACGTCGTCAATGTGTATTTTTAACGCAGTCGAAAAGCAATCGGGCATCGGATTTATAGTTGATGTATTGTTTGGTTACTTTGCATACATATATTTTATATACAGTAGTACAACTGTATACAAACTTTGTATTGAGACATTTTGGAAGGCAGCCTAACTCTTTATAAATTAAAGAAATTATTCTACTTTGTTGTATTGTTGTACTCTCTAAATACTCAATAATTTTTCCCAGAAGCCTTTGAAGTGTTAAAAAACAAATTGAAATACCAATAAATTTTAAGGCATTTTCGATAACTCCCCCTCTCAGTTGCATTTTTAAAAGGAAAACAATAAGAAGAAGCAGTAGTAGTCTAACTACAGATAAATCCTTAGAAAATGAATTTAAATTTAACACTCTAAACGCTCAAGTGTTTATATTTAACACACAAGAATTATTTGGTAGAAAAGGAAAAAGCCATGAAACAGCCAAAAGCTATTTTCTCATACAACAGCAGCAGATACGTACACTCCATAAACTATGCAATAATATCCTTAAACAAACACACACACATACACACACATACTTGTGTAATTCACTCATACTTATGGGCATCATACATACAACCACTATACATACATACATACATAAATGCACACAAATTGGCCAAGAATTTATTCGAATTCGAAGACTATTGAATAATTTTAAAGGGGTCTTCTGCCTTTCTTTTGTTGTTGTTTTTGCCAATTTTCCATTTCCATTAAGACAAGCATTTTTATCAATTTTCCTTTGTAGACTCTGTAGTTTAAAGAACATTTATAAGATGCTTGTGTTATAAGATATGGAATCTATAAGACGTTCAATAAATGTATTCTCTACGAAGATAAACGTAATGGATTATGGACTCTTATGGACTCTTGTTCGTTTAACTGGGGCCTTTTATTTAAATTTTTGGAAATTTTTTTTCTTTCTTTCAAACAATTTTTTGTACACAAAAAGAGGAAGAAAATTAAGAAGAGTTCAACACTCTAAAATGTAGCGGAAATGGGTCAATCAAAGCAAGAGGCACTGCCCGTTCATTTGGTGAGGTTTACAGAAATAAAAAAAAGTTTTTTTGTTTTTTTTTTTGTTTCAATTCTTTTGCCTTTTGATATTCATTAGTTATTAGGAATTTGAAAAGTATCAATGAATGCCAGGGTTGCCAAGGCCTTGGTTAGATAGGACTTTTTGGGAATAATACAGCAAACTCTACAGGAGAACAAGTAGAGTGAAATAGAATAAAACAGAGTTCAGTAGAGTATAGTGAAACTGGATAGAATGGAGTAGAACCGAGTAGAATAAAGTACAACAAAGTAAAGTAAAATAAGAATGAAATAAAATAAAAGAGAGAAAAAATTAAAAGAAGTATACAACTCGACCCAAAATTACATATCTTCTATAGGGTGGACCATTTATAAGTTAAATGTGTACCATCGCTTATTTCGAACCTGGCAATACTCAGGTTAGGTTAGAGGACGTGTACTTTTCAATTAAGACAAGTACAGTACCCGGAGGTTGAATTGACCCAATGTACAAAAAATGCTTATGTCATTCTATTCTCTTACAAAATTCAGTATATTATCTCCACTGAACGTAATGATTCGCCTTTCGCTTGAGCAACGTTGGCGTTTATTGGACCAAAGAGAAACTGTACGATGGCGTCGATTTTGTCAAAAAAAAAAATCATCTTTTCGAATGAAGCTTATTTTCTTCTTGGTAGGTACGTTAATAAGCAAAATTGCCGTATTTGGGGCTCTGAAAGCCCACATGTGGTCTCACAGAAGCCAAAGCACCTCTTACGAGTGACTGTTTGGTGTGACTTGTGCAGCGGATGCATCAGTGGCCCATATTTCTTTGAAAATGACGATGGTGCACCCATTACGGTCAATGGAGACACTTATCGCACCATTATAACCGATTTTTTGTACCCGCTCTTCATGGTATTGATGTGAACGACGCTTGGTTTCAGCAGGATGCTCCAACTTGCCACACATCTCATGCCACAATCCATTTATTGTGTCAAACGTTTAATGACCGCTTAATTAGCCGAAATACTGCTGTCCATTGGCCTGTTTTCTGTGGGACGCCGTTAAAGAAGAGTGTTATGCCACCAAACCAGTGACAATCGAGCATTTGAAGGCCTACATTCGTGATGCCATTACCGAGATACGACCACATACACTCGACAAAGTACAGTACTCTCATGTTGAAGGATTGGTGTTCCATTATACATATATAACGGGTGATTTTTTTTAGCTATTATCTTTTTGGCAACACTGGTTTAAACAGCTCACGCTCGTTTCGTGTTTTGTTTCACTGTCAAACATCTTCAGTTTGGTCCATAATTTAACCATGAATCGTCTTACAAACGAACAACGCTTGCAAATCATTGAATTTTATTATCAAAATGCGTACTCTGTTAAGAAAGTTCATCGCGCGCTTCTTCCATTTTATGATCAGTTTAATCGACCCACTGAAGCGGCTATTCGGGCTATTGTGACTAAATTTCGCATCAAATTTACATTGTTGGACATTAAACCACCAACACGCTTACGTAGAGTGCGAACTGAAGAAAATATCGCAGCTGTATCGGTCAGTGTTAATGATGACCATCCATTATCGATTCGTTGCCGTTCGCAGCAATTGGGTCTCTGTTACTCAACAACGTGGAAAATTTTGCGGAAGGATTTAGGTGTGAAGACTTTCAAAATACAGCTGGTGCAAGAATTGAAGCCGAACGACCTACCGCAACGCAGAATTTTTGGTGAATGGGCTCTTGGAAAGTTGGCCGAAGATTCACTTTTTTATCGAAAAATTGTGTTCAGCGACGAAGCTCATTTTTGGCTCAATGGAGACGTAAATAAGCCGAATTGTCGATTTTGGAGTGAAGGTCAGCCAGAAGCATTGCAAAAGTTACCAATGCATCCAGAAAAAGTCACAGTTTGGTGCGGTTTATGGGCTGGTGGCATCATTGGGCCGTACTTCTTCAAAGATGCTGCGAATCGTAACGTAACTGTGAATGGTGAGCGCTACCTTGAGATGATATCCAACTTTTTTGTCCAAAATGCAAGAGCTTGATTTGCATGACATGTGGTTTCAACAAGACGGTGCCACATGCCACACAGCACGCGTAACAATGGACTTATTGAGAGGCGAGTTCGGTGAACATTTTATTTCACGTTCGGGACCGGTCAATTGGCCGCCTAGGTCGTGCGATTTAACGCCTTTAGACTATTTTTTATGTGGCTATGGTAAAGCTCATGTCTATACAGACAAGCCCGCTTCAATTGACGCATTGGAAGACAACATTGAACGATTTATTCATGAGATACCGGCCGAAATGTTGGAAAGAGTGTACCACAATTGGACTAAGCGGATGGACCATTTGAGGCGCAGTCGCGGTCAACATTTGCATGAAATAATCTTCAAACATTAAATTATATGGACCGTACTATCGATTCAAATAAAGATTTCATGCATTTTTCTGAATGTTATGTTTTTTTTTTTGAAAAATTTTCCTATAGATCTTAAAAAATCACCCATTATAACCCGACTGACAATTAGTTATCAAGATATTAAAGTCCATTTGCCTTCGATTTCTTTAATAATCATCAATGGCAACACTGTATTTAATAACAATCACAAAAAAAACTAACACTTAACGTTGAAAGCATTCTTTTTAGGCTCACAACTCTGTTTCCCTTTTAAATACAAGGGGCATGGGTGATCAATTTAAAATAAAGCATTGAGCATGAGTTGAAGTGAAATGTAATAGAATAAGGAGCGAGTGGGTGCATTTCAATTGTCTTTCAATTGAAAAGCTAAAAAACTTTGTCGTTACAAATTTGTTACGGCATTAAATAGCAATGAAAAGCAAAAAAGAAAAAAAAACGAACAAAAAAAAAACGAGAAAAACTATTTGAATTATAACAATGGGAGTTGAAAAAATATTTTCAGGCTCAGAACTTTAACTGGCATTTCTTTTCGAATTTTTTTTATTTTTCTTTTTATAAAATTAAATAACTTGTGTGACAGCGTGTAAATATAAAAAAGGAAATATTTTCAATTTTATTGTCGTAGAAAGCTAAAGGGAATTTACGGGAATGGAATAAAATTTAAATATTTTCAAATATTAAAAAATAAAATTTAAACAAGACTTTGTTAATAAAGATATTTGGGGTGATAAACTCTTATTAAACGGCGACTTATTGATTTAACACCAAGTAATAACACTCTACTGACACTCACTGTTTTTAATTGATGTTTGTACCGTCCAAAATATTAGACCTAAGACAACTTTCTGCTACATTTACTTTCACATTTCATTTGATTTAAGGTTTTTAAAGCTTTATAGATTTTAGTTAGCAACGCTCCATATTATCTTCTTCTTATATATAAAAATGAATGTGTGTTTATTTGTTTGTGGGTTTGTTTGAAGTCTATAGACGGCTAAACGGCTGAACCGATTTTCTTGAAGTATCTTCCTGTATGTCTGGATGGAAATATAGGCTACTTTTTATATTAGGCAAATAAAGGGTGTTTTTTATAGAGTTATAGAACTTTAAGTTGGCATTACTTTTCAAGATGACGACCGATTTAACAGCTGTCAAGTGATTTATTCTCAGTTTGGTTTGGCAATTCATCATGAATAGACTCACGCCTGTACAACGCTTGCAAATAGTGCAATTTTATTTCGAATATAATGGTTCTGTGTGGAAAACGTATCGCGCACTACGTCCATTTTATCGTCGACAAAATCGTCCATCAGAGCAGTTAATTCGATTAACCATGGAACGTTTTCGCACCACGTTTACTCTTATTGATAACTCGCATCCCCAGAGACGCTGTACGGTGCGTACAGAAGAAGCTATTGCTGCTGTAGAGCGTAGCATTGAGGAAGACCCGAATGAGTCCATCCGCCATCGAGCACAGGAATTGGATCTGTGTCCATCCACATTATGGAAGATTTTGCGGAAGGATCTTGGTTTGCGTGCTTACAAAATCCAACTCGTGCAAGAATTGAAGGCAAACGATCATCAAGTAAGGCATAGATTCGTCGAATGGGCCCAAAACGAGATTACCGTTGTTCCCGATTTTCATTCCCGATTTTGTTTAGCGATGAAGCGCACTTCTAGTTGAATGGCTACGTCAACAAACAAATCTGCCGCATTTGGAGTGAAGGTAATCCTCAAGTGTATGTGGAAACACCGTTACATCCAGAAAAACTGACTGTTTGGTGCGCTTTATAGGCTGGTGGAATCATTGGTCCGTACTTTTTCAAAAACGATGGTGGCCAGAACGTTACAGTCAATGGTGATCGGTATAGAGCCATGATTACTAACTTTTTCATTCCTGAATTGAATAACCATGATGTCCAGGATATGTGGTTTCAACAAGACGGCGCAACATGTCACACAGCTCGTGCCACAATCGATTTATTGAAAGACACGTTTGGTGACCGCCTAATTTCACGTTTTGGACCTGTGAATTGGTCTCCAAGATCTTGTGATTTAACACCGCTAGACTACTTTCTGTGGGGCTATGTAAAGTCATTGCTCTATGCGGTAAAGCCACAAACGCTTGACCATTTGGAAGACAACATTCGCCGTATTATTGCCGATATACATCGAAATTTGGACGTCCAGATTGGACTACAACCGCGCCAGCCGTGGCGGTCATATGCCAGAAATCATATTTAAAATGTAATGCCACAAGATTATCTTTTGGATAAATAAAATTCATGTCAATCGAATAATCCATCGTTGTTTTCTTAAAGTTCTATACCTCTATAAAAAAAAACACCCTTTAAAATAAAATAAAATAAAATATATATAAAAAAGTATGAGTGTTAGTTATTGTCTAACAAAATATTACGTATACGTCACCCGTCAGTTCTATGTAATATTTTATACACGACAGTAATTGAAATACGTCTATATATGTATGTATATAAAAATGAACTAAACGGCTGGACCGATTTTCTTGAAATTTTAACAGTACCTTCCTGTATGTTTGGAAGGAAATATAGGCTACTTTTTATTTTAAAATTTCAAGTAGGCAAGGTGCCACGCCCACATACTCATATAAAAATTAATGTTTGTTTGTATGTACCTTATAGAATCGTAAAATATGCATTTGATCATGTTATGATCTTTAGCAAAGTTGTTGCGCATGAGCCGGGGAAGGTTTCTAATTTGGTATGACTAATTTCCGTCAGATGACGCTACTGAAAATTTCTTAAAATGAATTAAATCGTAAACTGGTCATTTGATCATGTTATGGCCTTTAGCAAAGTTGTTGCGCATGAGCCGAGGAAGGTTTCTAAGTTGGTATGACCCATTTCCGACAGATGGCGCCACTGAAAATTACTAAAAATTATTTAAATCTTAAACTGCGCTTTTGATCATGATATGATCTTTAGCAAAGTTGTTGCGCATGAGCCGACGAAGGTTTTTAAGTTGGCATGGCCAATTTCCGACTGGTGGCGCCACTGACAATTACTCAAAATGAATTAAATCGTAAACTGAGCATTCTTTAATAAAGTTGTTGCGCATGAGTCGACGGAGGTTGGTGCGATTAATTTTCGATGGATGGCTTCACTGAAAATTATTCAAAATTAATGACAAGCAATTGGTCGACCCACACCTCAAGCACGGAAGAAAAGAGCATTGAGTCTGGAAAATGCTCGAGTATATGCCGCTGAGACCCGTTCGCTTGAACCACTTGAACAACGAAAAGTGAGATTAGAAATTGATCGAATGCGTACTACTCAGGCCCGTTCATGTGAATCATCAGGACAACGGGAAACAAAATCAATAAAATGATTCAAAATTCATTGGACATTTGTGTAATGTCTTTCCTTCAAATTTATTTTAGTTGGTGGCGCAGCAACACTCGCAGTGTGCAGCTAGTTATTATTATATATCTAAGACTATCCACAATTACAAAACACTACGACCTACAAGAAGTCGCCGTGGTCTAATAGGTAGTGCGTTGGCTTATTAGACGAAAAGCCAAGATTCGAGCCCCAGGCCAGACATCAAAATAAAAACACAAAAAGTATTTCTTCGGCGACTTCCTCTCAGCAGATTTCTGGCAAAAACTCTGAGAGTAAATAAAATTGCCATGAAAAGTTTCTCAAAAAATCTGTCGTTCGGAATTGACTTTAAACTGTAGGTCCCGCCACTCATGTATAAAATTAACACACACAACGTAAGTGGTGTGAGAAGCTAGGCCGTAATCCTGACTGCTGGGTTGTAATGACCAATTATGTATGTATGTACGACCTAGAAGATTTATTGTGTTCATCGGATCTATAGTTTGTTTAGCAGGCTTAACACATTCCTAATTAACGCTAACAAATCTGAAATTGAAGGAATTGTATTTCCCTTCACACTTCTCTCTAAATCCCTCAAGAACTCCACATTAATACAGAAGAATATAAAGTCAGTTCAAGTTGTAGTACAAAATTTTTGAAATTATCTTTACAATCTGAAAAAAAGGAGAGTAAAAACAAAGCAATAACCGGGGATTAAGCGAAGACTGCTTGTCAGGATTACGGCCTAACTTCACGCACCACTTACGTTGTGTTTCTTAATTTTATTTACTGAGCTTTTGCCAGAAATCCGATGAAAGTTGTCGAAGAAATATTATTTCATATTTTCGTTTTGATGTCTGACCTAAGGTTTGAACCGAGGCCTCACGGGTAATAAACAAACATACTACCTACTTGACTACGACGACTTCAACAGAACAAATTCCACAATTTTATCTTCATTGAAGAACTGATAATTTAACTACGCAGTTCAATCATATCTCGTTCATATTTAAATTCCCCGTAATCTCTTTTGCAGAAACTTTTCTCTATCGGTCTTGGACGACCTGTCGGACGATGTAACTCGCATAATACTTTTGCCACTAAGAAACGACTCCAGATGCTTTTAAAAATGTCTTTAAACAGACGCCTAAAGGCTTGAGCTGAATTTGAATTCATGACACATCTGCTTATCCTATCATATCATTTAAAAGTACAATACAAAATACAATACGAAGACAAAATACACACTTAACGTTTATTGTAGGAAAAGAAAAACAAACAATATCAGAAAAGAAATTACGTTCTAAACAAAGGTGAAATTATAATAACAAAATAACAACAACAAATCAACATTGAGATTCTAGAACTTGCCAAACCGAAAATATATGAAGTGTAAATAGAGAGAAAGGCAATGTTGCCAGTTAGTTTAGAAACTTTTCAAGGCAATATATTTATTCTCAGAGTTTTTGCCAGAAATCTGCTGAGAAGAAGTCTCCGAAGAAATTTTTCCATATTTTCGTTTAGTTGGAGATGCCTGACTTGGGGTTATAACTGTGGCCTCATGTCTAATAAGCCAACATACTACCTACTAGACTACAATGACTACATGTAGCGTAAAGTAAATCAGTATAGGCCTGAGCAGAATGTGCGCACATGAAACACGAATGGTAAATATTGTTGCGAAGATAGAATAAACGCTTAACATTAATTGCATGAAAAGCATAACAAATAACAGCAGAAAAAAAATACGTTCTAAACAATGGTGTAATTATAATAACAAAATAACAACAACAAATCAACATTGAGATTCTCGAAGTTGTCAAACCAAAAACAGGTGAATTATTAATAGAGCGAAAGGCAAGCACATGTTGCCAGTCAGTTATAGTAGAAAACGCGATACAAATAAACAATTTCTTTTAATTCCAATTGCAATTTCGAATACACATGAAATATTTATTTTCATAAAGTAGAAAACGTAACAATTTTTATTACTTGCCAGTAAATTTTTGTTTGGCAAGAAACAATAACGTCCGTATTATTTTAAATTCGCAGTTAATTTGAACATTTGAACTAAACTAACAGGAGTTGTCAGCTGTAAATAGAAACATATAATTAATAGCTGAAGTAATTAACACTAGAACAACCCGTTAAAAACCCTGACTTTCGACATTCTTTAAAACCTCTTGGGTTTTGCTTAGTGTTAATAAGACAAGCAGATAGAAGGAGAGAGAGAGAGTGAGATTGTGTGCCTTTAAACAAACTCAATTGCTTGTAGAAATTGCGTAAAAACTTTGTACGAAACTATGGAAAATAACGAACTTTATTACTCACTTTGGTAGGAATTTTATTTCTTACAAAAAATAAAGAACAATTTTGTACAGATTTTTCTTGTTTTTTTTTTTTCTGAAGAAATATTTCGCAAAATGTGTAAAATAAACGCTCATTAGAACGTTTTTAAAGTTTTGATTCGAAAAATGAAAGCAAAATATTTTCTACTTTTAAGTTTTGCCTCCTGCTGCCGCTGCTGTTGTTGTTATTTTCAATTTGCTGTTCTCATGGCAGAAAGAAAATGTGAAAATTTTTGTTGTTTCGAACAGCAGCTAATTAGCGCACTAGAGAAGCTGTAGTCAAAAACTTTAAGTAGTCGACGAGTAAAAATAGTTTCTCTCGTTGTTGCTCCGTGTATTAGTTACAGCATAATGAGCAGCTCTACACACACACACACACAAATTTTAGTCAGAGTTTGGACCGAATGTTAAACAATAATTATTTCGCTTTCCTTTACTTTTTGATTTTTTGCGCTTGTTGCTGATGTTGTTGTTGTTGTTGTTGTTGTTGCTATTAAAGTAATAGCATAACGTAGAAAATAAAACAACAAACATTTGTTAATTATTTGTTTAATAGAAATTGTTAGAAATTGTACTCAAATGTTAAGCGAGTTGTGTTATGTTGTTATTCAATGACTACTTGACACAAACTGCAACTGCAACTGCAACTGCAACAGACTGGTTGTTTGTATGTACGTATGAGTACTTTTACTTGACTTTGGCTTTATACAAGTACTTGGAAAATTTGTGTTTTTGGACAAAAAAGTTACACTGGCAAACTGCTAATTAAAGCGTTTGTCAAGATACTCGTTAAAAGGAAATAGAAAATTTGAAAAAATTTGTTTGATTTATTATTCCGTTGCTTCATTTGTTATTTTCTTGTTCCAAACGGAACTACATACATATGTATCTTACATGTATTTTCTTCATCTTAAAAGTACTTTGCATTTGGCATCAATTATAAGGTCACATGTTTTCCAAAATCAAAAAATAAAAATTTCTTTCACTCCTCCAAATTGCACACGATCTTAATAATTGCCTTCCATTCTCTTCTACCTAAACCGAGAGATAATACCTAGAGGCCAGGTCTTGCTTGGATGTTAGCTCTTGCTACTGCCTTAGTTTGTTGGGACTAGGTTGTAGGCTTGCATTTCTTTGAATCTAAGAAAGCAGGTTATGGATGACAGAAAAAAAGAAAGAGTATATCTGAACAACTATTCGCCCTAATCTAGTAGATAGTTCGTTAGCTTATAAGACATGATGCTTTGGTTCAAACCCTAGGTCACACATCAAAACGAAAATATGAAAAAAAATTTTTTCGGCGACTTCCTCTCAGCAGATTTCTGGCAAAAATTCTCAGAGTGAACAAAAATTGCCATGAAAAATTTCTTAAAAAACAGTAGGTCCCGGCCGCTCATGTATAAAACAAACGCACTCAACATAAGTGTTGTGAGAAAAGCTAGGTTGTCATCCTGACTAAAGGATTGCAAAGACCAATTATGTATGTACATATGTACATATGTATGTCTGAACTTTATATATGATGCGATTTATGTTGTAAGTGCACAGTAAAAGCAATTCGCATATGAATAGTACGGCTGACGAACGAATTTTCTCTGTAAACCTTTACGCATTACACTACACAATTGATCACCGTCTCCTACGAGAAAAACAAGTCTCGTAATTACGTTAAAATGCAATCCATTGTGGCAGCAATAGAACAGTGAATTCAAGGGACATTGTGACGGTGTTCAAACGAATTACTAAAGTTTGAAAGCTTTCCATCATTAATGACCAACTTTAGCTCTTCCTGGTTGCGGTTCGCAGCACTGGCCTCTAGATGGCAGTTGTGTTTCGTTTCCGTCGAATACAAATAATAAAAGTGGTAAGGAGAGGTAGGTAGCATGTTGGCTTACAGACATGAGACCACGGCTCAAATCCCAAGTCAGAGATTTCCAATAAAATGAATATGAAATGAAATACGAAAAAATATTTCTTCGGCGACTTCCTCTCAGCAGATTTCTGGCAAAAACTCTGAGTTTCTTAAAAATCTGTCTTTCGGAATCGACTTTAAACTGCAATTCCCGCCCGCTCATGTATAAAATTAACACACACAACATAAGTGGTGTGAGAAACTAGATCTTAATCCTGACTAAAGGCTTGTAATGACAAATTATGTATGTATGTATGTAAGTGGTAAGGAGAACACTTGAAAACTATAATGGTTCCAACGAACATCACATTGAATTTCCATCCCCAGACCATCAATAGTTACTGGCTCTCCAGTGATTTATTTTTATTCGGCGATTGCCTGCACACCAAAAGCAAGTGAGTCACTCCTATTAAGCCTTTTCGCTTCTGTTGCCAAATTGCTCGGCTCTTTGTTTATTAGAAGTAGAAAACTGAAATCATAAGAAAAATAGATTTTTCGAAATCTCTATCAAACTATTTCCAAAAGACCAGTTTGCTCCAGGGCATCATATAATCGAGGTTGACCGGGAATGACTTTTCCCTGTGTACACAGTCGATTGATTTTTTTTTTCATTTAAGAAATCTTGAACCTGCCTTGGAACCGAAATTTCGCAGCCAACTAGAGGAGATGTTTATCAATTGGACGACACAAATACATGAAATCATTCAGGAAAGATCCGATTGTATACCAAACTCATTTCCTCAAAGTCATCGAAATGTAAAATCTTCCATAGTGCCGGTCAATCTGCCAGCTCAGGAAATTAATTTCTGGATACAACGCCAGCAAAACTTGCAAAACATCTACGATCAATTGCGGACCACACATCATAAGAATTTGGCCTTCATATTGGAAGCCATAGACTCAACGTATTATCCGCCGTTTATGAAAATTTTCAAGAAACTAGTATTTGCATGGCAAGAGGCCAAAGATATTACGTTGTGGTTGCATCCATTGCTTAGGCAAATGGCCACATTTAATGCGGTAAACTTTTGTAATGGCCAGGAACTTGTAGAACCTTTGGTGCATGTCATCCATTTGATTTGGTCAAATGCACGTTATTATCGCAGCACACAGCGTATGACTGTGTTGCTGCGTTGCATTTGCAATTTAATGATACAACGGGCAGCAGAAGACTTGGAAGTGTCAACACTTTTTCATAATGATGCCGATGAGGGTTTGATGAAGATTACCAAGACTGTAAATATATTGGAGCTGTTTAAGTGAGTGTTGTTGCTCAAGGTTAGAAGTGTTTAATTGAAAAAGTGGTGTTTAATTTTTAGAACGAAATTATTGGAATACAAATCAAAATATGCCAGTAATCAGCCTATATTGCCGGCTTTGCCAGTGTCTGTTTCATTACTAGGCAGTGCAGACTTTTTACCGTCAACATCTTCTCAGGCGGAATTACCACAACTCTGGCGTTTTTCCAGCGATGATGTGTTTGGCCAGTCTCTGGCTGGGTTTTTAAGTCAATTACAGGAACTGCAAACCATATTTGAGGCGGCTGTAACCTTCCAAAGCCTAGAGAAACTTGAAATTGGTGGCAGCTGTGGCAAAATGTTAACAGACAGGATAAGACAGGTAAGAGACTTAATCCCTAAAATTCCATGGATTTATTAAAATTCATTCCCACAGATACACAACGAATTCAAATTACTTTTCGAGGACTTGACTAAATTGGAAATCGATTTGATGCCAATGCATCACTCAACTTTAAATACCAGCCTTGCCAAGAAACCAAATTTCAAACGCGAACAGATTGCGTTTTTCCAGCGTATGAATGTATTGGAAAAGAAATTGGCCACCGTTTTACTACAAGCCTATCAAGACTGCCGCAATTGGGAGCAACTAACAAAGGTGAGTTGGTTTGTTGCTTAAGGTCATCTATTTTTGGAATTCATTTTAACCATGTGAAGTGAAAGTAATCGTTGATGGCTGATGGTTGTTTTATAGCAAAATTCAATTTTCTGATGTTATTTTGAGCGACATTTTCAAGTCATTTTTGTGGCTCAAAAAACAAATTGAAATTCCATCAGTTGTTGAATAAAATATTGACAAGAATTTTCTTTTCCATCAGTCAACTCTAAGCAGACGCGATAATACGTTTTTAACATACAGGCTTTGGTCAATTGCTTTGGAACGTGATTTAGTTCATTTGCCGACTTAAAACCAGTTCCAGATCCACCGATTCTTCAAAGAATAGTGACCGTTTGTATATTCAAAACAAATCTGATGTTTTTTTCGTTGTAAATATAGGGTGGACCATTTAAAAGTTTAAGTTTCAAAATGCAATAAAACAAAAACGTTTTGAAATTTTCCCAAGTTTCCGATATTGTTGTGAAGTACAATTGCTCCGGTTAGAAATGGAATATTATTTCATTAATATGGCTGCCGCAGCTGGCCTAGCAGTACTTAATTCGATCGGACCAACTTTCTTGCACATTTTCGAGTGTATAGGGTCGTAACTCAACAATGGATTCACGAATGTTAGCCTTCAAATGCTCAATTGTCTCTGGTTTGGTGGCATAACACTTTTCTTTAACTAAGCGCCACAGAAAACAGTCCAACTCAGTCAAATCGTAGCTTCTTGGCGGACAATTGAGACATCATCATTTCGGCTAATTAAACGGCCATCAAACGTTTAACGCAATAAATCGTTTGTACCATGAGATGTGTGACAAGTTGCACCATCCTGTTGAAACCAAGCATCGTTCACATCAATACTATGAAGAGCGGGTACAATGAAATCGATTATCATGACGCTGTAATTGACCGTAATGCTTGCGCCGTTCTCATTTTCAAAGAAATATGGGCCAATGATGTCTCCACATCACTCCACAAGCCGCACCAACCAGTCACTCGTAATGGGTGCAATGGCTTCTATAAGACCACGTGTGGGTTTTCTGAGCCCCAAATACGGCAATTTTGGTAACTAACGTACCCACCAAGATGATAATAAACTTCATTCAAAAAGTTTTTTTTGGCAAAATCGATATCATCGCGTAGATTCTCGTTGGCCCAATAAATCCCAACTTTGCTCAGGCGTAAGGCGATACATTACGTGTAGTTGAGATAATATACTGAGTTTTGTGACAAACAAGAATGACATAAGTATTGTCAGATTCGAAATAACCTATGATTCAAATTTAAATCGATAGATGGTCCACCGTATAGAAAATAAATTGAACTGTGAAAAGCTTTTTAAACCCCTACAACACAAGCAAACTTATTGCAGTACAGAATAAATAACTGACTCAAGCTATCACTCAAATCCTTGCCAAAAACATCAGCTAATGTGGATACGGGTGTGTGTAGACGGATTAACTGTTCCAAAACTAGTGTAGGGAATTGATAGAAAAAATGTACCCCAATTCTCCCTCAGATGTTGTCTCTATAGTCGATAACAGCTATTATATACTTGAGTAGGCAATCGAGTTAACTTCTTCGTAACCAGTTCCTTTAATTATGAGCAGAGCCTGTATATTCTGCACTCTTACACGCAACGGCCAATATCCTTTGTTACCATCTTCCATTACACACTTCGAACTCCATCAATTCGTTTTACTTTCGTGCGGCTTTTGCAAACGTTCAACCAAAATTTTAAATCATTTTCACTTTATTTTCCTTTTTATACACTCTTGCTCTCTTTCTCTCTCTTTCTCTTACTCTCTCTTTCTCTCGCTCTCTCTCTTTTTCATTTAAAATATATCCTTTTATATGCATTTTACTTCTTCTCCACTGTATGCGAATGTATGTGTGTGTGTGACTGTTGGATTTTCCTGTGTGTGTTGTAATGATGGTTGACATCATTCGTACTTTCGTTGAGGATATGCGTCTGTTCTGCATACGTAACTGTACATGTACTTCCCTCTCCTTGTCTCTCTCTCTCTATCTGTGTGTGCGTATACTTGTGCATATGGCACGAATTGGATTTTCTGTTTTTGTTGTTGTTTTTGTTTTTGTTTTTGTGCGAAAATAAAATTCCTTTCTAGATTACAACAATGTTTGGCAATATCGTACAACGACAAACCATTCAAGCCGAATTAATGGTAATTTTACCGCACATCTTTAGCGTATTGAAGGAAGAATTGCTTTTGATTGAAACCATTGTCAGTGAAGTGCTATTGGCATTTGAATATAAAGGTGTTGAAGCCATACCGATGGAAATGAATTTTCCAACTATAGCTGGTGCCATCATGTGGTTGGAAAATAATATGAAACGATGTGATGCCTTTGCCGGCAATGAATTGAATGCCTTAATAACTACACTGTAAGTAAGTGTGCAATGCAATAATCATTGTAAGTAGATGAGTTATAACAGCAGTTATAACAACAACAACAGCAACAACAACAACAACATAACAATTACATTGTCACGTAAAATTAAGAAGAAATAATGAAATACTCATACATTTAATCGAGAGCCCTCTGTTAAACTGGAAGAAATTGAAAAGATGTTCTGGAAAATAAATGAGGATTTAAAGGACCTTCTATTTCAATTTTGCATAAATTCGTACAGCAAAGTCCTGTGTTATATTTTTTGGCAACATTAGATCAAACTAATGAAAATTGACGAATACTACAACAGCATCATCACTGGCAGCAGTGGCAGTAGTATAGTGATAGCAGTGATGTTAGGGGTGGAGACATGGATTTAACAGCATTCAACGAAATATTGTTAATATTGGACCTTCTACTTCAAATCGAATTTGTTAGCAACAAAGCATTTTTGTATAAATTCGTGCAGCATAGTTCTGTGGTCATATCACAATTAGTCGTGCTAAAGGCTCCAAGTTTTGCGTCCCACTTCGTAGAAATCTTAGTCCTTGTTCGGCTTACAATTCACCAAATTCTCTCCAAATATTTCCTCTGTTCACACTTTAAGAAATACAAGTTTATTCATGTAGGGTCTGATATTGGTTTACTATAATGAAATGAGATTGTTATGCCTATGTATATATGTATGCACGATGGGATTTAAATTAGGCGAAGGAGTGGCATAGCACATTACGTGCGTTAAATTTATTCAGGAATGGCGGCATCTACAGTTTAACATCGTATCTGAACAGTGACTTGAGAAGCTTTTTCATGACATTTAGTTATTCTAAGAGACTGCTGAGAGAGGATTTCCCAAAGAAACAATTTGTACTCTTGCTTAGATACACTACTCAGTATAGTAGTCACTAAACAGCCGACGAATGTAGGAATAATTCAAGGCCAGATCCAATCTGGATAGAGCAGCTAATTGCTCCAGTAAACTCAACAGAAAAATTGTTTCCTCTCTTATATAAGGGAGAATGAAATCGAAATAGAGAACTCACTGCATCTGTTTTACTTCTACTTTGCAATCCTTTTAGGAGCATTTTTGTAGTCACAAAGCATCTCCTACGTACTTAATTGGTCATTACAACCCTTCAGCCAGGATTACGACCAAGGTTTTCACAACACTTATGTTGTGTGTGCTAATTTTATACATGAGCGGCGGGACCTACAGTTCACTGCCGACTTCGAATGACAAATTTTATTTAAGAAACTTTTCATGGCAATTTTATTCACCCTCTGAGTTTTTGCAAGAAATCTGCTGAGAGGAAGTCGCCGAAGAAATATTTTCGTTTTGATGTCTGACCTGTTTTATGTTTGAACCCGGGCCTTACGTCTAATAAGCCAACACATTACCAACTGGATCACGACGACTTCTTGTTTCAGTTTCATTAATTTTGCTTTTCCACGTAAGCAGGCGATTGGGTCCTAGAATGTTAGGATTACCGTCTATCATAGAAACATGACAGTTTAGTTTAGTGCATTAAGTCCAGTGGTGAGGAACTTTGCTCATGTGTTCTTTCTTTTTTTCTAAAATAATTTTGTTGATGATGTTGTCTTTTCTGCGGGGTCAAGAGGTGCATTATTTGGAAAAGAAATTATGGCTCTCCATGATGAAAAATTGTTCGTCTGCAATATTTTTACTGTCATCCCTTCAGATCGCCAGATGTTATCGTAACCGGTATTTGATGATTCCTCTAAAAACGTACCTCCTTCTAAAAATTCCTATAACCACGACAGAGTAATAGAGGCTCTGATCAAAAGCTTAGACTGTGGCCTCCACACCGTACTGTGACCATCTATCCTTGAAGCCACTAGCTCTGCATACTTATCCACTAGCTTGGGTAGCTGGTTGCTGTCTACGATTAGATGAATTGCATCTAAATGATGGCTTCAAGTCAGTTAAAAATGTTTGCAATTGAAGGATTATCCAATAAAATGTACGAAATTTATTTGGGAAAATATTCTTCGTTAAACATGATCTGTATATCGGCATTCAAACCAATTTTTCACATGGACTGCTGGTGAAGGTTGTAATCATTTTCTTTCATTTAAGGCTGTATTCTTCTTATTTTACTTAAAGTGGAGGTCAGAACTGTATTTAGTCCAACAAATGCAGCCTCTCGCTATGGTTGTTAGCAGGGCATGATTTTTGTCGACGAAAATTCATTCCAAAGTTTAAAATTTCTTTTGAAATAAATTTTACATCGTTTAAGTTGTATTTTTCTGAGTGTACTTTCTCGTTAAATCTCCCACTCCAATGCTAACTGCAGTTATAATATTTCGTAACGAAAATAATGCCAAAACCATTCACATCGACAGACAATAGCCAGAGCCAATAACCAACGAAAAAAAATAAATCCTGGAAACTAAATTCTGTAATTCTTTGTCAATTGAAGAATTCTTATTACAAATCAAGCAGAAGTGAATGGTTTTAATGTTGAATAGAAAAGTACTTCACGAAAGTACTTCTGTTATTGTTGTTGGTGTTGTTGCTGCTACTGCTTTGGTAAGAATTTTTTTTCAGCAGGTATTACGATTGAATTGACAAAAATTCCGTTGAAATAATTTTTTCAAATCAACTTTTTTTCTGTTATTCCTTAATACATACGCATACATACTCGTACATACTATATATGAACGCATAAATATTGCCACGAATCCCATGTGAAGATTGACAGCAACTGATGACAATCCTTTAAGTTCTCAATATGAAAAGTTGACTGCACGACGTGATATTTTGACAACAAAACTCAGTAATTTGCAGTTGAAAATTTGGAACAATTGGCAGCAAACCATTGAGAAACGCATTGCCAAAGGACTTGAGGCCAAAGTGATGATGATGATGACGATGATGATACAACAACAACTACAGCAACAACAACAAGAAGAAAAACATTACAAATATAAAAACAGCAAAGCATTTGCCACAGGAGTAGAGACGTTAAAAATTGCCACGAATGTTTGTGTTGATGTAGGTATTGATGACAATATTGATGTCAAAGTTAGATGTAGTTGTAGCAGCAATAACAACAACAACACGAAGAAGAAAATTAACAAACAAGTCAATAACACCTGGCTGCATACCACCAACTCATTGCCAACACCCAAGCCATCATTTAACAACTCTACACAGCAGCATGTCAATTGCGCTTTCGTTGGCAAAACTATTTCAGGAGACACCATTACTATGGCACAACATTCGTCGTTTAGAGAAGAAGTTGCGGGCGTTGGTGTTGTTTTAAATAAATCATCATTTGTTAGTGACATCAGAATCCTTGAAATCAATTTATCCTGTGAACTTTTTACGCTGCTAAGAGAAACGAAATATTTGTTGGCTTTGCAAGAAGTTCACAACAGGCAAGAAAAACAAGGCGAGACTACAACGGCATTAACCAACAACAAGAACAACATGAACGTGGTAGCAAAACAATTAACAGCTATGTCAACAGATAACACACAACAGCAGCAGCAGCAATATCAATTGCCATCAACACTTTTAGATTTATACGCACAACGCGATATTTTTTGGCAACATCAGATCAAACTAATGAAAATTGCCGAATACTACAACAGCATTATCACTGGCAGCAGCAACAGCAGCAGCAGCAATGGTACTACTAGTGGTGATAGCAGTGATGTTAGTGATGGAGACGTGGATTTAACAGCATCCAACGAAATGCAATTAATTCAGCCTGTTGTCGATGTCATCAACGAACGTGTAGAGTATGCCAGCCAAACATTGACATGGGGCAACTATGGTAAGTAACACCCACCAACAACTAATCAATGTTAATGGGCATGGATATGCCGTAGAAGCAAAACATGTCTCCATATATATACACACACATTTTTGTTATGACATGCCTTATTTCGTGGTATATTAGAGTGTGTAGCTTCCCATGCTTACTTATTTCAAATTCAAATTTTTTCTAATTATTTGCCAAATTATAATTGATTCTGTCATTTTTTTTTCTACATTTTGTACGCCAGCAGCCAAATTTTGATTGAAAATTCAATTTGCAACAGCGTTTTTCTTTAATTTCTTCTACAAATTCCGTATGTATTCAGCATTTCGGCATTTAATGTAGCCGCCTTAATTTTTATACAAAATCAAGCAAAAATCTGTTTTAGATTTTCATTGCCAACAACAACTACAAAAGCTATTGTATTGAAAACTAATTGTGGAAAATAAATTAAATCGAACGAAATTACCAAATCAAATATCACAAATAGGAAGTGTGTCCCCAAAGTCAATGTGAATTTTTAAACTTAGCAGGACATATACAATTCGTCTATCCATTGTCAGTAAGAGCTCTAACTGTAAAAAGTACTCTGTTTGTTACCTCAAGATGTAAAATGTGGAAATCTTTGATGTCTTGGAGGTTTTCATATGACTTATTGACATAATTGATCATTACAACCCTGTAGTCAGGATTACAACCGAGCATATCTCACCACTCATGTTTTAATTTTAACACTGAGTGCTAGGGCTTACAGTTTAACAGATTTGAGGAACTTTTCATGGCAATTTTGTTTTATTCTAAGAGGTTTTGCCAGAAGTCTGGCGAAGAGAAAGTCTCTGAAAGAATTATTTTTTTATATTTCGTTTCGTTCGAGAAAACTAAGCTAAGGTCTGAACCAGGGGTGCTCGACTAATAAGCCAACAAACTACATGCTAGACTACGGCTGCTTTATCACGATCACCTTGAGTTATTCAGCAGAAAGACCATTTATTTGAAAGAGTTTTTAAGGATCATAAAGTCTCCTTCAAATATTATTTTCATATTTTGTCTGGTTCGAGATATTTGAGCTAAGGTTTGAACCACGGGTGTTAATTTAATTGGCCAACAAGCTTCCTACTAAGCTATGTAGGGATCATCTTGAGTTATTCAACAGAATGATAGTTTATTTGAAACAGTTTTTAGTAGCCATAGAGTCTGCATCAAAGATTTCTACAACAGCTCCTCGGGTCTACTGTAAACTAAAATCAGTTCATAACTAACTTTTATAATCAAATTTTGATTTTATTTTTCCAAAAGTCAATCAAAATAATGGAGAGAATAAGGTTCCATTCTATATTATTAATCCCAACCGTTTTTCCAGACTCAAAACTTGTCGATGAAATCTACGAGTTGACTGGTTCCTTATACGCACGCTTGCAAGAGGCTCGCCAAAATGTCCAGCTTATAATGGCAAGTGTCCGACGTTGGAGTAGAGAGCCTCTACATCAACGTAGCCTGTATGGTAAAAATCTCTTGGAGATGCGGCATCAAGAGGAACGTTTGAGAACACGTCTGTTGCAATGTGAAGAAACCAAATTATTGTTGAATCGTTTATTGATTGAAAATTTCTACTTATTCTTCAATGAAAACAAAAAAGAGACACATATGGTGGATAAAAATCTACAAGAGGTAAGTAAATATGCCCACGGCTTCAAATTTCAAAGAAAATTTCTTTTCAATGAATTTCATTTATTTTCAGTTTTTACGTTTGTTTCCCGAGCATCAGCGTAGGAAATTCAATTTCTATTTAAAAGCCATCGATAAGTTAATTTATCGAGAAGTCAAACATTCCATGAAAATCAGGTTAAAGCAACAGTTTTAAATGAAATCAACAGAACCACCCTCAAAACATCATTTATGTGTATTTCTTTTGAATCATTTTGTTTTTGTGTTTTTATTTAAGTTTTCACACTCCACACCAATTATTTGTTTATTTAAGAAATTCGTCTTAAAGTGTCATTCATTTTTCAACGCCTCCACTTATGTGGAGGTGTTCAGCTGAACGAAAAAAAAAAGTTCAAACATGCCGTTGCAGGCACGAACATGTCATATTTTGATTTAACGGTTATCGTGACTGCATGAAACTAATCAAACAATTTTATCAACAATTGCAAACAAACAATTCAAAAAGGATATTCAAATAAATTGTGTGGGTGATATCCTCTCTCTCCCTCCACTCTCAAGCATGCAAACACTTGTGATATTGTGACAGTGACAAGCGTTGGAAATTTAAAAATTTTGTACATAAAAAACAGGCCTACAGGAGGAGACGTAAGAAATATAAGTATCGTAATGGGAAATTTATTTTAATTCCGTAAGGAAGTTAACAAGGCTTGAGAGTGCTTAGATTTTGATTTTTATTTAGTAGTAAGAGTCATAGGTTTAAATCATAATTATCTCAGAATATTTTTTCGTTGGGGTTATTATATCGTGAAACAAAATAAAAATTTTAACTTATTTGTGTGTCAATCATTGTCGTCAATCAAACCGTTAGCGCCAAACATATGTACTGCTTGATGATCTCATTATCTCCCTCATTTCCACAACACTTGCAATACTGATGATTTGTTACGATGCAAAGAGAATGAAAATGTCTAAGTCAAGGATATGAGCATACTTTCTGATAGCCAGCACTGGGTTCTAACGTAACGTTTTATGGCTGTCTTGAATCGTTCAATAAGATATGAAAAATTGTTTCTTTGGCGACTTCATCTCAGCATCTCTGAGAATTAAATAAAATTGCCATGAAAGGTTTCTCAAAAATCTGCCATTCGGAGTCGGCATGCATAAAATTAACACACACAACATAAGTAATGTTGAGTAGCTTGGTTGTAATCCTGACTGAAGGGCTGTAATGACCAATTATGTTTGTATATATGTACAGATGCAAATTTGCCCAAGGTTTGATGGAAAATACACGAAATATTTCGTGAAACTCCAAAAGAGCACGTTCAGCACTGTAGTTGCTGTCAATGAACTGTCAACAAATTGTCAATTGCTCGTACAATACGCATAAGTATTGGTTATATAACAAACGACATCTGCAGAAGCTATGGATATAAGAAAGAGTGAGAAATGAATAGGGATGGAATGAATGATAATGGTACTGTAGTGGGCCTTATATTGCTTAAGTGTATCCATTCCATCTGCCACGTCTGCATAGATTCTTCTTCGTCCTTTACCCATGATTTCATCTCACTCACACGGATCTTCAGATCGATCATTTACTACCTGAACGGTAGATTCATATTCATTTCAACGAGCGTACAGGCCTAGCCCTATTGTTATCGCAAAGCCCTAACCAGACTTCATTAACACCAGGCAAATACGTGGCATGCTCCATATATTTATTTTCTTCCCCATATTTCAGAATAGTCGAATCGCCAAAAATTTCCCAGTAAATTTGCCACTTCCAGCTTTCTTTCTTTAGTCAATCTGAAACTTAAGCAAATAAGGATTAAATATGTTAGAAATCCGGTTATTAACTTTTCAGTAACCAAAGTCGCCGTGGTGTAGTAGGTAGTGTGTTGGCTTACTATTCGTAAAGCCCGGGTTCGTATCCCAGGTCAGACATCAAAAATGAAATATGAAAAAAAAAATATTTCTTCGGCGACTTCCTCTCAGCAGATTTCTGGCAAAAACTCTGAGAGTAAAATAAACTGCCATGAAAAAGTTTCTCAAAATTCTGTCGTTCGGAGTCGACGTTAAACTGTAGGTCCCGCCACTCACGTATAAAATTAACGCACACAACATGAGTGGTGTGAGAAGCTAGGCCGTAATCCTGACTGAAGGGTTGTAATGGCCAATTATGTTATGTCAGTAACCAATTTACACCGAACAGACAAGATTTTTACCCTTTTCCATTCTCTTTTTAAGTCTCAAATGGATTTTCATCCACAAACAAATTCTTTGTTTACAATGTACGTCTTCGAAATGTTAAAAATTCCATTTTAATTAAAAAGAAATTGCACTGTAAACATTAAAAACGAATGAAGACAACAAATTATTGTCAGTAAATTATTTCCTTCTGCTACACTCCCTCTCCTCCTGGCACTTTACAAAGCAAAAGCAATAATTTTAAGAGAATCAATGCACTTCAGTTAACCAGCAAACGATGACAGGAATGCAACGCTTGAAATAATACACACAGACAACAACAACAAAAAGAAAACAACATTATCATTATCATCATCATTAAAGACTCATTCAATGAACTCTTACTGGTAGTCTCACTCCTACTCAGTGTCATAGTCATCGCCATCGCTATCGCTATCGTCACACTGTCATTGTCATTGTAGTAGTAGTCGTCAACAACATTTTGATGTGGAAACAAAAGAAATCAAAAAAAAAAACAAGAATGAAAACAAAAACAAAAAAAATCAGTAACAATTTGTGGTATTTTTACAATTGCATGCAACATGAACTACCGCTACTCCAAACTTGACACAACTAAACTCAACTTAATTCAACTTAATGTTGTGTGTTGAACACACGCACACACACACACGAACAACACATGCATACGGCTCGTCACACACGGCTGCAGTTTAGAGTATTTGTACAATGAAATGTCGGCAACCGCAACGTTAGCAACAGTAGCAACAACAACAATGAAAGACGCAACGGCATTGCCGCTTAAAAAGGAGTCACAAGAACGCAATACAACTGTAACGGAAACTAAAACCAGGACAATTTATTTTTACCCACAACAACAACAGCAGCAACAAAAAAGCATGATAACAATGAGCGAAGAAGCTGCAACATCATTAACGTCTGCCAAAGCCTCAATGAACGCTAAAAACTTTCTGCCACAACTGCTTAGGAGCCGACAAAACCAAAGCCCATATCAAAATCAGAAACTCAGCCCAAACGCGAATGCACAAACGCTAGGCTATGCATTAAAGCAACGGCAACAGCAACAGCAACAACAACAGCAACAAGAACAGATGGCCACACATTTAACTGCCCCTAACATGGATGGCCCCACCGTAAAGTCATCGCCATTATTTGAGGTGAAATTGGAATTGTTGGGCACACAAATACAATTCCAGCCCACGTTCATGCCAAACGTGGAGAATAATTTTCAACAAATTGTCGAACAACTACTACAAGACATCAGCGTAGTTTGCAACAGTATGCCACGAATTGTATTGCGTGACGACGTCAGCGACAACAGTGATGATAACAACAGCACGACAACACTATCATCAGACTATGAGTTCAACAACGGTGGTGATATTTACCTGCCACATAAAAACGCGAATAAAAAATGTTTTCGCAGAGCAAAAACAACAATAGCAACAACCAAAGGAAGACAAAACCAAGAAGAAGAACAAAAAAACAAAAATGAAATTCAGAAAAAACTTGCAACAGCAACCGCAAAAGGTATTTTTTCTTTCTCCACTTTTATTTGAAATTTTTTTGTTTCTTGCATCGTTTGTGTTAGTCCGGTACCAAAATCAATAAAGTACGCGGTGTTTTTTTTTTTTGTTCCTTTGCGTGATATTTGGCTAAAGATTTTTGGAGGAAAGATCACAAAAAGGAATTGATTTCAATTAGAGAGTATTTAACGAGAAGATGGTTTCGTTGAGAATTTTGTGACCTTAATTGCACTAAAACGAAAGGCAAAGAAAAAGACAGTAAAGAATAGAGAAAACAAAGGAATGTTGAAGATTGAAACAGATGGATTAGGATTTCTAGGCAGTTAGTTTAATTAAATCTTCACATGCAACACATGCCTAACAAAGGAAAGATAGTCTACTACTTTGGGTGAAAATAATTAAAATAATCTGTAATCTCAATGCATATTTCACTTCAGTTTCTAACAAAACGAACGAAATACCAACTCAACATCCGAAACAGGAAGATAGAATACTTTTAATACCTGCATGACCCCGAATCCAGGCTAGGATCGGTTGAAAATTTATCATCAACTCAGTTTTCAGCATTTGAAAACATGCAATCTGGTCAGCTTAATATAAATATTTATTTATTAATTACAATACAATTACAAATTATATTCTAATTATATACGAACAGAGTAACTTTGACCATATGCTCTGTGAAGTGTCACAGACCAGAGTCTCTGGTGAGAATCGAATCCACGACTCTCACGCTAATAGTCTAGCACACTATCCACTAGACTAATTAATATGAGCTTATTATTTTAATTTTTCTTCAAACAGAACCTATTCAACAAAACTTTATTCAGATTATTCCATTTTCTTGTCTTTTTATAGAAAACATTCTATTCTATCACTCTTCACCTTCTGTAATTTGTATCAATCCTATAACCTAGCGCAGTAATTGAGTGTCTTACTAATATATAGTCTTGAAAAAGTGTTCCTTGAAAAAGGAACTTGGCTTGTGCCTAGACAATCCCGTAAAATTGCTCTCGCCTGTCCCCCTTAGCAATTTCTTTGCCAGTGATCGTGTATTGACTTCCGTTCTACAACGGAACAACCTTGTCGCCGTACTAACCAGCCTCTATTTCAAGTAGCATAAAATCAGTGCTTTCACCTCCAATAGACCTCTGTAGGTTTGCCCCAATAGACAATGGAATTGTCTGAATAGCATGACATGTACAAACAAAGAGTATTTTATTGGATCCAAAAACTGTCACTCTTTTATTCATCCATAAACCACTTCTGGCCCCTAGACTAATTCATGAACATAAATATGAACCCAAATTCTAAAGGGTGTTTTTTACAGAGGTATAGAACTTTAAGTTGCAATAAAACAACGATTTATTATTCGATTGACATGAATTTTATTTATCCGAAAGATAATCTTGTGGCATTACATATTAAATATGATTTCTGGCATATGACCGCCACGGCTGGCGTGGATGTAGTCCAATCTGGACGTCCAATTTTCGATGACTTTTTCCAAAATTTGTGGCCGTATATCGGCAATAATACGGCGAATGTTGTCTTCCAAATGGTCAAGCGTTTGTGGCTTTACCGCATAGACCAATGACTTTACATAGCCCCACAGAAAGTAGTCTAGCGGTGTTAAATCACAAGATCTTGGAGGCCAATTCCCAGGTCCGAAATGTGAAATTAGGCGGTCACCAATCTATTGTGGTCAATAAATCTATTGTGGCACGAGCTGTGTGACATGTTGGGCCGTCTTGTTGAAACAACATCTCCTGGACATAATGGTTATTCAATTCAGGAATGAAAAAGTTAGTAATCATGGCTCTATACCGATCACCATTGACTGTAACGCGGATGGACTCATTCGGGTCTTCCTCAATGCTACGCTCTACAGCAGCAATAGCTTCTTCTGTACGCATCGTACAGCGTCTCTTGGGATGCGAGTTATCAATAAGAGTAAACGTGGTGCGAAAACGTTCCATGGTTAATCGAATTAACTGCTCTGATGGACGATTTTGTCGACGATAAAATGGACGTAGTGCGCGATACGTTTTCCGCACAGAACCATTATTTTCGAAATAAAATTGCACTATTTGCAATCGTTGTTCAGGCGTGAATCTATTCATGATGAATTGCCAAACCAAACTGAGAATAAATCATTTGACAGCTGTTAAGTCGGTCGCCATCTTGAAAAGTAATGCCAACTTAAAGTTCTATACCTCTATAAAAAACACCCTTTATAACCAGATTAGAATTTATAAACTCCGTGATTGAATACACGGCCATACTAAACGGATTGCTTACGAGAATACTCTTGTAGACAAGTTTCAGGCCTGAAGCGATTTGCATTCTCAAAACTATCATCCGCACAACAAGCGATCTTTATGGATCTACACGGTGTATACATTAACAAAAGCAGTTGAAAAAATGCAGAGCTCTATAATACTGAAAATGACGCTCTTTTCCTTCAGAATTGTGGTATTAAGCCCACAAGTCACATATTATAAGACGAACAAATTGTCTTCTATATAACAGCTCTTTTATAGGCGTAGGTAACATCTTAGACAATTTTACCTAGATTCAATCGCTTAGCTCCTTATTAATTTCGGATCCAGAATCAAATCAAATCATTTATTTTTATCAACCAACTCCATACCAACAAATCCGAGAAGTAGGAAATTAAAAATCTTCCACCTTTAAGTTGTGAATCCAAGTTGCTTAGTCCACTTCAACTGATTCTTAAGTAGTTTTCATCTGATAAGAAAAAAATTAACGATAACATATAAATGTCCAACTCCATTCGATTCAGTAAGTTCAGTAAGAATATAAAAGAGAAATCTGTACAGTGAATTTCCTCGGTCTGTCACATGTAATTCACTTCATAATGTTGAATTGAGGTACCATAACCGTTAAGGTCGCCAGGAAGAGGAGATACTTTTAAAATTTACTTCTGTAAACTTCAGCTGGAGCAGGTGATATAGCAGAAGGTCATTCTATGAGCCCTAACTTTCATGCTTTAATTTCGGAATCAATCGGAAACCCACCATCCAGAAGAGAGTTTAACAGAATCTCATAAAGCGTCACTCTTATATACATTCTGGCTTGAGTCACAAATTTCTGATCCTTATGATAGACGGTACGGAAGTGTAGTAGGCAGTGTGTTGGTTTATTAAACAATAAATCTCGGTTCAAGCCCCATGTCAGACATCTCTAGCAAAACCGAATACGAAAAAATATTTCTTCGGCGACTTTCTCTCAGCAACAGTCTTGTGGCAAAAACTCTGAGAGTAAATATAATTGCCATGAGTCGACTTTAAACTATAAATTCCACCACCCGCGTATAAAATTAATGCACACAACATACGTGGTATAAGAAGCTATGTCATAATCCTCACTGAAGGCTTTGAACTGACCAATTATGTATGTATGGTACTCAAACTAGAGATAAAAACAGAGGATTTTTATTGTTCTGAACCTGGAGTGAAATCCGATTTAGTATTGGACCTCAGGCTTATTCAGTGTGGTTTTAAGTGCTATTGTAGCTGTAATATGCAAAGTGTAGGGATACAAATTCTGTTTCATATCATGAGTTTAAAGCAGTGATGCTCAAAATCCAAATTTCCTATCACATGTGATAGGCAAAGAAAATTCTGCTGACGCTGCGTTTACACACCTACACTATAAGCTTACTTGTGTGGTTTCTTATAATGATCGTGTGTCTGTTGCTTTGTTTGTGTTGTGTGTTGAACTCAGAGAACAAAATCAATTCACTTGATGTTTAGCTCTTGATGAAGCAAGACCTCGCTACACAACTTTTTTGAATGATTTTTGGTTTTTTGCGAATACACGCAGCAAAATGTTTGATGGAAATTGGGAATATGATTTTTTTATAGAGAATATGGATGGTAATGCACAATGTATTATGTGTTATCGCACTCTATATCATAATTCTTTTTTTTTTATAAAAAGACATTACGGGGCTAGCCATGGATTTTTCGACAATACATACATACATACATACAAAAATACATACATACATACATACATCAATATATTTATCAATACATACACACATACATCAATATATTCATTAATACATACATACATACATCAATATATTCATCAATACATGCATACATACACACATACATCAATATATTAATCAATACATACATACATACATACATACATACATAAGTTCATTATGTAATAACATACACCCAACACAATAAACCAATTTTTTTTTATTTTTTTATTTTCCCAGTGTACGATTCTCAAAAATTTAGTTGAATTTTGAATTACCAACACAACCAAAACTATGGTAGTATGTGTTTGAGCACCACTGGTTTAAAGTATTTGTCAAGTGCCATGACTAGTTGGGGTTATCGTGGAGTGAAGTTCCTTAAGTATCCTTATTGGCTCTAAGAATAAAAGCTGATCTATCGGTGACCATGTTTACATGCTTTATTTCAATTTCAAGTTTTTCATAGAGTCACGTAAACTAATTTGTGACATTCAATTAAATTTCTAATATTCGCTTACTAATCTTTCATATTTTCCAGTTGTGACTGCATGACTGCCTCGTATACGTAATATTAATTCGTTAATAATATTGCTCATACGCAATCGTGTTCTTCCACTTCAGTTTTAAAAGCCTTTATCAACTTAAATACTCCACCATATCTCAGTTTCAAATTGCTGAAGATGCCTTCAATTGTCTTTGTTTTTTCACTCTTAAACACACAAGTCATATTAAAATAGTTGAACGAACAACTTTGGTTTTAAGATCTCTCGCTCCCTCTCTCTCTCTCTGTCTTTGTGTGCACTTACATCTAAATGACTGCACTGCACTTATTTAGTCTTTTACAGTCACATTCATATGAGCATTTCCTTAGCATTTTTGCTTTTCCTTTTCTTCTTCTACTTTCTTTCTTGTTTTTTTTTTTCTTTTATTTTCTACGATATGTTGGCAATAACCTCTTTTGCTAAGAAGAAGAAAATTTGCAAATAAAACAACTGAATGCCGGCATACGGAAAATTGTCAACGAAACGTTAAATGCTGCTGAATTATACGCTCAACAATTCGAAGCGTATAAGCATTTGTGGTGTGAAAAATATTCCAACGTTTTGAATCAACTTTTGAAGCAGGCATTACACAAGGCAAAACAACAGCAACAACAACAGCAACAAATGGGAAACGGAAGAAAATCTGAAAATGAACATTTCATCATAAATAAAGAATATTTTGTCATGGAAATCTTTAAACGTGAGGTAAGTACTCTATGTGTGTAAGTAATTGATTGTTTAATCTTAAAGGATTTCAAGAGATATTCGGATTTAAAGATTTTATTTTATGTGTTTTCAAAGCCTTCTTTGTCTTTGGTTAACAATTTGCTGACTTAACAATCTAAGAGCACTTGGTCAGTTTCAATTTTAAGCCAAATCATGTTAAATCACAACCATTTAGTAGTTTTCCTACGTACTCTCTCTCTCTCTCCCTTTCTTTCTCTTTCTCTCTCTATTCAGTTTAGAAACAATAATTTTTCTTGGCACTTGTCTTGTTATGTTTGCAACACAGTGTGGTTATTTATTGTAAGAAATTCTCATAAAATTCTTTATAGGCCCCATAAATAATACAAAGGCCTAGCATGTTATATCTTTGTGTTGTTTTCCTCTTCCCTTTCTTGCAATCATAAAGTATCAGATCACAATCCTTACAACTCATTTATCCTTACCCACACTTACCTTCCTTCAAGTTTCTTGAAACAAAAGAGTCACCAGCAATCTGCCACCAATTTTGCTTTACGTCTTAGTCCTCGTTAGTAAATAACTGACCTGTGCTTTCTTCTTTTCTTTCTTTTCTTCTTCTTTTCCTTTTCGTTTTAACACATCTTCAATTCTTTTAATTTTTTTCTTCTTTTCTTGTTTTTGTTTTATTTTTTTGTTTTCTTGTCTCTTTTGTCTCAAAAGCAATATTTGGTCACACATGTGGTCACATTTATATGAAACCCACTTAAACTTTCATTCACCATCCATCCACCACTTACGCTTATTCACTTACTCAAGGAAATTCGTAAAGGATATGAATTTTGTATACACATATGCAAAGCTATACAGTGGAGAGCAAAATAATGTGTGCAATTAACTATAAATCGGTGTACAATCAGTACCAATGGCAGAAATGGTCAGTGGACTGCAGCTCTTGAGTCAATTTAACCTAGTAAGCGTGTAAATTCAAATCTTTATGCAAAATTCGTATCAGTAATGCTAGTGAGATGTTCAATTTTTGGATACAAGGACGAGTCGAGGTAGACGGCTCCTCTGCCGCGCTATCGTAGAACGAACTGAAAGATCATGCACAGTTGTTTTTACATTCGTTGAAATTAGCGTACAAATGTCCCGATTGTGGACACATTTGGTCAATTATGATGACTAAAAATCACCAAGTGCAGCGCCCATTTGCGTAAAAGGCTTCAAGAATCTGAACAGGATGCTCAGTTATGTACCTCGCCAAGGTTGAATTTGACAAACACTGGAGGAATGAAATGTCGAAATAAATTGAGTAAAAAACCAGACGTTAAAGCATGACTAACAGTTAACATCAAGCTTTACGGATAGACCACCCTTTATTAGAGAACCCCGTGAAACTATTCCTAACAAAAACAAAATTAACCTAACAGCCACTCATGAATAAAATTAACACACACAACATAAGTAGTGTGAGAAACTAGGTCGTAATCCTGACTGAAGGGTTGCAATGAGCAATTATGTATGTATGTAAAAGCGACTTTGGTTGTAACTTGAAGCCAGGAGTCTGCGTCTCCATCAAACCCCTCGGGAAAACAAAATAATATTCCCGAAGGCTAACAACTATGAATTTAATGAAACCAACGCGCTTATGGTGGTATCCAGCAAGAGAAATATTGAATCATCCTGCAGTGTTTGCCCACAATCCAAATACAAATTCGGGAAAATTCCAAAAAATTCTGATCACGGTTTTCAAATTCAATTCAACCCTTTTGTAAAGAATCCACACAGAAAGCTTCTAGACCCCTTGAGAGCATAGGGATCATTTTTCTGTAACGATAAATGGCATGGTTGCCTTATTAGACAAGAGCCCGTGGTTCAAACTCCGGGTCAGACATCTCCAACAAATCAAAATTAGAAAAAAAAATTTTTTGCGACTTCCTCTCAACAGACTTCTGTCAAAAATTCTGAGAGTTAATAAAATTGCCATGTAAAAGTTGCTCAATAATCTATCGTTCGGAGTCGACTTCAATCTGTAGATCCCGCCACTCCTGTATAAAATTAAAACACACAACACAAGTGGTATGAGAAACTAGATCCATAATCCTGCCAGAAGGGTTGTAATGATCTATGTAGTTCCACCTAAAGACGAGAAGAACATTTCGTGTAACCGAAACAGTAAAGGAAATTCCATATTTTCTTTCGATTAGAACAAGATCATCTGTTAATACACCTCTAACTCATATGGCCTTTCTGAAAAGTACAATGAGAGGATGTTAGAGGACGTGTTCTTGTCAATTAAAACAAGTACAGTACCCGGAGGCATAGCTGCCAGAGAAATGAGGCACTAAATCGTCAAATATTTGAGAAAAAATCGTCAAAATCGTCAAAGACGTTTATTAAAATCGTCAAAAAATCGTCAGGAAAAGTAAATAAATAAATTAAAAATTTTAAAAAACCAAAATTATTTCTATTGTAGTAAAACATATGAAGTCAATGTATCTACATATCTGAGTTCAAAAGTAAAACATTTAACAAAGAATTTATTGGAAATTAAAAATTAGGTATTAGGGAGTCAGGATCTTTTGATGTTCTGAGCATGAAAAATCAGTTAAGTTCTTATCATCTGATCTCACTATTTACACCGTTTATAACTGACAGAGAATGGAATACAACTCTCATGTATGGGTTAGTACCTCAACGTTTATTTTGCGGTTTCTCGACCGTGTACAGGAGAGGCCATAACATCTCGTTAATGACGGTAATGTATCCAACTCCATTGAATCATTGGAGCATCATTGCATAAGAGAACTTTTTCCCGAAAATCATATATTCCATTTGTCGATTGGCCAGTGGATCGCACACTGCAGTACGGTAAAAATATGGTTTTTAGTCGGACAATTCGTATGTGGAACTCAATTCCTGCAGAGGTCTATCCTGTTACTTATAGTATAAAAATATACAAGCCTAATATCCATAATTTATTATTATTTTATTAGGTTATTTAGGAGTTGTAATTTTTCAGCTTTTAAGGGGTTAAAAAGGAATAAAATACAGAAAAATCATCACAGGTATTTGAAAGTACCTTAAAAATACAATACTTTACTCCTTGTTTTTACTAACTAACATAAATTTCCAATAGTAACAATTACAAAGTAAATACAAAGCTTAAAAGTGACTTTTAATGTCCTAAAGTAAAGAATATGATGTAAATTTTTAATTTTTAAAAATCGCCATAACAAGCGCATAAGTCTGGGAGCTATGATTGCGGCCAACCGCGGCAGTCATATAAATGAAATAAAAATCCATTTCCAACCGGAGCAGTTGTAGTTCACAGCAAAACAGTAAATTTATCAAAATAACAAAATATTTTTGTTTTATTACATTTTTAAATTTAAACTTTTATATCGCCAACCTACATATTACATTTACTCACAATATGCCCATATTTAATATGTATGTAAAATACATAATAAAGAGAACATATGTGACGTATGAGTTATATTTAATTCCATTAGTTTTATACATTGCAAAATCGAAGTTGTTTTATTGCATACTTTTCAGGGTAACTATTCCAGTACATGTAATATGATGCGTATGAGTAATATATTTCAAATACAATTAAAAAGAAAGTATACCCCATAAATTTGGAATTAACCTGGATGATTTTTCGATTCTATGCAATTCTAGGCTATATTCTAGATTCCAGGAATATTACAGGGTGAACAAAGAAGGATTCAAATACCTGCTGAAAGTGTTGATGGAAAATTTGATTAGTAACAATTGCAAAATAAAAACAAAGCTTAAAGTAGCTAGTTAGTTATTTATTTACTTAGTTAGTTAGTTAAGTTTTATTAATCCAATTTAAAGTTTTTTATCTTATATCTAGATAATAATTTACACTTTTGAGATCTATCTTAATAATACTTCAGCAAGTAAATTTAATGTAATTTTATATAAATAAAAGCGTATCATTTTAAGCTAGCTATAGGTAAAAAGGATATAAAAACCTATACGTGAAATAATAGTGTTGATTTCAAATATAATTAGAAAATAATTGTTTAAAAACTGATTATACAAAAATAATCAATTATAATACAATTATTTTCTATTTGATAATTATTATTATTATACAAAGATATGTATGTATTATACTAATTCTCTACTTTCACGTATTTTACGATAGCGTGATGTTATGATTTTTTGGAAATGAGCTTAAAGTGGCTTTTAATGTACTAAAGTAAAGAATATGATATAAAATTTTAATTTTTTAAAATCGTCAAAATAAGGGCATAAATCGTCAAATCGTCAATATGACATTTTTGGTGCTCAAAATCGTCAAAATGACGATAAATCGTCAAATCTGGCAGCTATGCCCGGAGGTCGAATTGACCCATTGTACAGCGATGAGAGGATAATTTTCGAGTTAATTCTTTCTCTAGTTTTAATTTAACGATTAAACTTGAAAAGACACGTCTCAAGCTGTCAAAGGTGTCGGTAGAAAATAGGATGTAAAGGTAATTTATTTTGTTGTTGTTTGTTCTACTAACCTTGACTTGGAAAATACCCTACTATCTCCTAAGAAGTATTTGAAAGTTTTTAATGGAAAAAGGAGCCGAGTTTCTCTATCAGAATACTACTCTAAAGATCCAAACTTGTTTACGGATGGGTCTCAAGGTATAGTGACGTATAGTGTGGGTAATTGATGAGATGACTACTTATTCTCAGAGAATGTTATCGCAAACTATAGAAGAATCTTTCTTCATATTTCTTAGTGATCATATAAGAAAGAAGATTTCTTTCTGTTCTGGATCTCAGAGAAACCTCAGGCTTCTAATGGTATAATTAACTGGACAACGTTGTCTGCCTATTGTGCCCTTAGTTCCCATATTGCTATTACGATACTTGCTGAGGATCGCACTTTAGCCTCTAATAGTCCCGATAATATTATTTATCATACATTTTACACACATACATACATAATTTTTCGCTACAACCCTTCAGTCAGCATTATGGACCTAGTTTCTCACACCACTTATGTTGTATGTGTGTGATTAAAGTCGACTCCGAACGACAGTTTTTTTGAGAAACTTTTCATGGCATGGCTCCGCCGTTACCACCAAAAATGATGTCAGTCTGGAGATCAAGCGCAGGATCACTCTTGCCAATAGGTGCTACTATGGCCTCAATAGGCAATTGAGTAGCAGAGATCTCACTCGTACGACAAAACTAATACTCTACAAGGCGCTCATTATCCCCGTGTTTCTTTATGGCGCAGAGGCACTGACGCAGCAGCCTTGAAAGTATTCGAGAGAAAAGTCCTACGCAAGATCTTCGGCCCAGTGCGAGTTGACGATTATTTCCGCATTCGATCCAGCAGTGAGCTGTATGAGCTCCTCAACGCCGTATAGACGTTGTGCAGCGTATTAACATCCAGCGGCTGTGCTGGCTCAACCGTCGTTTTAATGGAGGGCGATGTTTCGGCAGACGGGTATTTTCTGCAGAAGTAGGAAGAGACGCCTGGAAGGATGTGTTAAGGAAGGCCGAAATCCGTTAATCGGGTTGTTAACGGCCAATTAAGTAAGTAAGTAATATTACTGTCCAAGGCAAGAACTGTTTTTAGGTTCTTTAGTTCATGTTTCATTTTTTGCCAAACACAGTGCATTTCTTTAAGCATTTCCTTCTAAGTTATTCATACTTTTGAACGCCACTGTAGTAATAATTTTCTTTTATTTATTGGCCATTATGCGGTTGTTTGTATTCATGTTTATTTGTGTTTGTAGCAAAGTGATATGTATGCATACATACATGTATATGGCCGTGTGGTCAATTTTGGCATTTTTATAAGAACTTGCCACATATTGCAAAGAAAAACCAACAACAGCAACTACAACACACATAAGCGTTAGTATATGTGTAAGTGTAAGTTTTAATATAAAATATTAAAGAAATTACACACACTTATACACTAACATATGCATATCCATGCAATTACATACTCAACCAAGAAAGACAACTTCTTTCCATAGTTCATACAAAAACATATCTATATAGGCGACCACAATCACACAAGTTGTACCCACGGGACCAATAAACATTTGATAAATGATGAAACGTTTAGGGCCAAATACTCTGGCACTGCCACTCTAGTACTGGCACTGGCACTGCCACTGGCAATATGGCCCATCCATATTGAACTCTTACTGCTCTTATGTATGACTGTCAATGGTATTGTATTACAATACATACACAGCCCTTTAGTTTTAGTTCAATTCCTACACGAACTGTTAAGTGTTGATGCTTAAGGAAAACGTTGCTACTTAAAGTACTCAAAAAAGAAAAATTCAAGAAGGAGCTTAAACGAGGGCAAATAAATTGACCAACACACTGTGTTGTTGCATTCAAAACGAAATGTATGGGCATAGTCCAACCAAATGGAAATGAAATACTTGGCAATCGTTAAGTAATACAATACAGACGAATACAGACGCATTGGACGGACGTAGAAGTCCATGTGTTCCCATTTAATATTGACTTAAGCAGCAACGTTAACAGTTAGAATATGAACAACAATAATAAACAAAAAACAGAAAAGTAAAGAAAAGAAAGAACGAAAAATTACAATGAAGTTTAATACAATGTACGAGGGTATGTCAGATGAATTCTATTTGAACATGTGTGAATGAATCAATTTGACCTTGACAATCTTCATTTTAATACTGTTTCTTACTTATCAGATAACTGTGGCTGTGCTGGGGAGATAGTTAGTGACAGTTAAATAGAATAAAACCATCCACAGTGAAAACTAAGAGATAGTGCTGCCTATCAATTGGCATTTTTTTTTTTGGATTGTTAATGACAAATAAGGAAGTTATTGAGTGAGAAGTATAGGGGACAAAAAGTTCAATTACTGAATCTCGATATTCAGCCAATTTACGACATGTATTTCTGTCAATAAAGTAGTTTGGTAGGTAGTATGTTGGTTTATTAGACGTGAGGCTAACCCCAGCATAGACAATTGAAATAAAACGAAAAATGAACAAATATTTCTTCGCCGACTTCCTTTAGTAGTCTTCTAATAGACTAGTCTTCTAATACAGTCTTCCTCTGGCAAAAACTCTGAGAGAAAAAAAAATTGCCAATAAAATATTCTCAAAAAATCTGTAGTTGGGAATCGGCTTTAAACTGTTGGTCCTGCCACTCATGTATAAAATTAACACACACAACATAAGTGGTGTGTAAAGCTAGGTCGTCATCCTGACTACAGTGTTGTAATGACCAATTAAGTTAAGTTAGGGGAGAAAAACTTTCACCGTGTGAAAGAAATGACGAAACTTTAAGATCTGAGGGGGCCGTTCGAAAGATTTTTGAACGATAGGAAAACTACAAGCCAACTTATTAAGAAGTTTTGATCATGCTCAATACTTACTTCAAGTAAAAATTGCGGCCTGAACGTGATAAGCCAAACTGAAATGACTGTACGAGTATAACCAAAAACATTTATTCTTAGGATAAGCCTTTCCTTTCTCAGATCCATAGCTTCAGGAGAAGTTATTTGAAGGAAAACCAAGTTTATCGGCATGCCTTCCAATAAAGTAAGGGCCTGTGAGAACTGTAATAGTGCGACAGATACATACATACATACATAATTGGTCATTACAACCCTTCAGTCAGGATTACGAACTAGTTTCTCTCACCACATACACGACAGGTAACCATGAGAAAACAATCAGTCCAACACAACGTAGTCAAATAACTGGCACTCTTTTGCTGGCAACCAAAATTAAGCTGGACTATACCCAGTTTAACTGAGACAATAGTTAATAGTGATCAAAGAAATTGTCTGCACGCCTAGAAGCACAGTTTCGATGTCCAAAAAGGGGGTTTACATCAAGAGGCTTCACCCCCTTCAATACAATTCATCCAAACCCCCTGAAAATGGGAAAAGAATAACTTTGCAGGAGGGACAGACAGTGCCGTCATCAATTGGGAAAAAAGGATAGAAATCAACTTCAATACAATCCAGCCAAGAAGCCGCCTCACCCCATGGAAATTGAATAAGGATAACAACACAGGAAACTTAGGGCGCGCCACTTAGGGGGTAAAAAGATACGAAAGAATGATTAGCAACGTTCCCCACCACAACACCAAATACTCAAAGGCAACGATAGAGGACAGCCCCATTATCCTACATACATACATACATAAAATTGGTCATTACAACCATTTTGTCAGGATTACGACCTAGCTTCTCACACCACTGATGCTGTGTGTGTTAATTTTATACATGAGTGGCAGGACCTACTGTTTAAAGTCGATTCTGAACGACAGATTGTTGAGAAACTCTTGATGGCAATTTTATTTACTCTCAGAGTTTTTGCCAGAAATCTGCTGAGAGGAAGTCGCCGAAGAAATATTTTTTCATATTTTCGTTTTGATGTCTGACCTGGGGTTTGAACCGAGGCCTCAAGTCTAATAAGCCAACACACTACCTACTAGACCACGGCGACTTCACGGCCCCATTATACTAGGACCTGCTATAGCAGACCAATCACCTGCGTACCTGGAACTTCCTTTGTTGTTAACGAAACGGAAACAACGAAGAACCCAAGAGGGGTATTGGGAAAAATTCACTGAACTGCTGGATTACAACGTAATGTTCGGCCCCTAGACCGATTTGATTTGATCTTCGATTTGATTCATATTAAGTCTCATATTAAATAATAAATATTGAAATCCTTGTAAGTATTTTTATATTGTACATACTTCTGTACATACACATACATATATACACGAATATGTACACATATGGCTGAAATAATATACAAGATTTGCGGTTGAGGTTAGAAGTTTTTGAGTGTGTGGTTTTAGCCTATTAAACTTAAAGAAATTGGTTCATATATCATTGCGTGTAGACCAGTCGAATGGTCAATTTAAATTCGTAATATTTTGGAATTTTCTTTCTTTTATTTGTCGTTATAGTGTTTCTCTCTCTTTCTGTTTCTTTTTGTTTTTTTTTTGTTGTTGTTGTTGGTCTCAACAAAAGCCATAATGGGATTTCGAATTGTATCACAGCCATTGACCATTTATTTAAGCTACACCAAGTGGTAAAAGTAGAGCATGGTAGAGTAGAATAGAATAGAGAATGGTGCTGGTGTAACTGCATATTGGCAGTATTTTTTATAAATTATTTGCTTGTAAATGACAAGGCATTTGTTGTTGCCTTATTGTTCTCATTGTTGTTGTTGTTGTTGTTGTTGTTGTTGTTGTTGCCTTTAGCAGAATATTTGTATGTGTTTGTTTGTCCTTTTGCTGGTATTTTATTCGATTTGGCCCGAAATAGTTTTGGTCTGGAAAAATAATGGTCAAGTTTTGTAGTCCATAAATAAAAGTCAAAACAATTTAAATGAAAACCAAAATACAACCGTAAATAAGTGGTGGTGGTGGTGGTGCAATTTGAATTTAATTTTCAAGTGGTTAGAGGGCAACAAAAGGTTTTGGCTGTGATGAAAACGAAACACTGGGTCAACTGGTATACTATAGGATTGATGGTGGATAAAAGTCTAAAGGGGATTATTAAAGTCACTGTAGTCTAGTAGGTAGGCGAGAGATCTTGATTTAACCTGTTGCTCAGAAATCTCCAATGAAACGAACTATGAAAAAATATTTCTTTCGACATCTTCCGCTCAGCAGTGTTCTGGCAAAATCTCTCCGAGTAAAATAAAATTGCTATGAGAAGTTTCTAACAAAAACTGTAGGTGTCACCTCTCTTGAAATGTATCCATTCACAACATTAGTGGTGCATATAGCTAGGTTGTGGTCCTTACTAAAGGATTGTAATGACCAATTAAGTAAATAAGTGAAGGTATTACCGACATGTATAGGTGGTAAGGTACTACGACCATACAATGAATTCTGTTGTCATCTTCAGGACAAGAATAACACCCTGCCTACTCCTTTTTAAAGTCATTAACACCGTACAGGTAGCAAATATGTGTTCTAATAATTAGATTCTCTTCATCATAGATTCTATATATTAGGCTTGAGAAGTGATTCCTCTTCTGAACAAGTAACTCTTTGAGTCCCCGATCAAAAGGCCAGTTACCAGTCCTCGATCAAAAGGCCAGTTACCAGTCCTCAAGCCGCTACAGAATGTTAGGATGCTTAAAACAAATCTCTTTTCATTATAATCATCTAACAAAAGTTGAAATTGTCTCAAATCCATTCGACTGGGGAAAAGTTTCCATCATTCCGTATCTTTCTTTATAATAGACTTTAGCCGAAATGACCAAGTGATCTATAAGTCCCCAATTACCATCAAAGTGCTGTTAAATATTCTCATGCTACTTCAGAATAGTCTGAAGCATGCCTTAAATCTCTTCTCATTGTAATTATAAGTACAGAAGTTGAGATCGCCTGAAAACCATTTGGCTGGAGAAGAGTCTCCTTCATTCTTCATTTTCCCCTTTTGCCGATGCCACAGAAAAGTTCTGGTATTATTTGCAATGTGAAAGCTCTTCTCATGATAAGTTCATTACCGTAAATCAGGTCCTAGGGTCCAACAAATCATGACTCTATTTTTCCTGGCAATATGATTCAACTTTCCCAGACAGCCTAATACCATTCTCGAGTCTATCTCATACAAGCTAAGTGCTCGGGTATTGTAGTTTTGTGATTTCTGTCCACGTTAAATTGAGACATCTTTTGATGGCTTTCAATGCTGCAAAGCTGTAAGTAGATATGGTCAGTCATCCAGCTCCATTGTTTTCCTCGGACTATCAGTTCCTATTATTTTAATTGATGAAGCATTCAATTCAGTAAGTTATCGCATAAGAAGACCGAAATCACTCTCTTTGAGTGCTGTATACTTCCGTAGTCTAGTAGGTAGTGTCTCGGCTTATTAGACATCAGGCCTCGGCTCAAACCCTAGGTCGGACATCAAAACGAAAATATTAAAAATTTTTCTTCATCGACTGAAAAAGCTTCTCAAAAATCTGTCGTTCGGAATCGACTTTAAACTGTAAGTCCCGCCACTCATGTATAAAATTAACACACACAACAAAAGTAGTGTGAGAAACTAAGTCCATAATCGTGACTAAAGGGTTGTAATGATCAAATATATGTATATGTATATGTATGTATACCAGCGATATACCTGTGAACTGGTCTATTATCAAAGATACTTACGATTCACTCTTTGAGCTCAAAAGGTATTAGTACGACCGACCATAAACTTCGTAAGAACTTGCTCATTTCAGTTACATATCAGCTTTCTTCTTCTTTCTTTCTTTTCTTTTTTTCAGATTGAACGCTACAATGGCCTCCATGATGTCATCGAACAACTAAGTGATCTCCATATCGTCAATGGTTGGCTGGCTATCGATATTAAGCCGCTGAAATACATGCTACTCAATATGACCTGCAAATGGTCGCAATATTTCAAACGCAGATTGTTACGTTATGTGGAAAATACTTTGAAAGTAAGTCAGAAAAAGAAAATGAAACTGCAAGTATGCAACATAATTGAAGAATATTAATGAGCTTTTAATCAGCATATGCTTCATTAAGCATGCTGGGCAGCTTAATTTTTCAATTTTTAATATTTTCGTACGAATATTTTTCCATTTTTTCTCTTCTTTTCTTTTCCCTGTGCAGAAATTCAACAAATTCATTAAAACGGGCTTTGAGTTGTTGCAACTTCATGTTGCTTTTAATGATTTTCGCACTTTGTTACGAGTACTGGCTGTCATGCAACAAATTAAACAGCGTGAAGCTTATGCTGATAATCTGTTTAAGCCACTCAAGGAAATGATGCAATTGCTAAAGACTTACAACGTTCCGTATGATGGACAATTAGTGCGCAACATTGATCAGTTGCCGTTACAATGGCAACATCTAAAGGCACAGGCCATTACAAAAGCTGAAGCGCTGCAGGATACAAAACGGCATCAACAGCAACGAGTTA
The DNA here is from genome assembly GCA_936449025.2 of Sarcophaga subvicina. Taxonomy (NCBI): domain Eukaryota; kingdom Metazoa; phylum Arthropoda; class Insecta; order Diptera; family Sarcophagidae; genus Sarcophaga; species Sarcophaga subvicina. The sequence continues at coordinate 88,168,723 of OW388081.2, read as the reverse complement.
CAGCCATAATTTCTCTGTATACGTGTCACTTGCAAGCGTTTGCAAGGAAATTTCAAAAAATGCCGGTTCGTATTAAAACCCGGAGAATTAAGAGAAGCGAAAAGAAAATGCAATAATTTTCATTGATTTTGTGTTTCACTTGCACTCACTCTCTCTCTCTCTCTCTCTATCTCTCTGTCTCTTTTTGTAGTTTTTCCAAACGCCTTGTTTGGAAGTTTATAGCCTCTGCGATGAAGTTTGTTTGAAAATGGAATGCTTCAGTGCACAACATGAACGTATTTCGTACTATTCACAGCTCCTTGGCATAGCAGCACCAGATGATGATACTCTACGTCTCTATGCCGCCGAAGTGAGACGCGTCAAAGTAAGTATAAGTTTTCTTCGAAAAAAAGTTTTCCGTTTTTCTCTTATCAATTGAATTCAATTCTCTTTTGTATACCCAACGCCTCCATTAATACTGGTGGCTATGTAGTCTCATTTGTATTAGAAGCGCTTAGATTTTAAAGCGTGTGTGTAGTTCCATTAAAGTCTTTAAAGCTCCTTCCAATAGAATATAAATCAGAATAAAATATTATTTTTAACTGTTTCTACAATTTAAATTCTCTTTTAATGTCTGTCTTATTATGTTTTTACTTTTTCCTGCTTTCCTCTCTTTCTCTCACTCTCTCTCTCTCTATTTCTGCTTTTTGTTAAAATATTTGCATATCCAATGTGTGTGTGTGTGTCGGGGCACACAGCAACTCTGGGACTTTGTTCATGTCATCGAATCCTGTATTGATGATTGGCGTTCATCGTCATGGCAACACATTGACACCGATGACATCGAAAACGAGTGCAAACAATTTACGCGCGACTTACGCACTCTCGACAAGTGTATACGCGAGTGGTTGCCCTATTTATATATTGTGGGGGTGTTGCGGGAATTAGTTGCCTCGTTGCGTACCATTACCGAATTGCAGAATCCAGCAATTACTGAACGTCATTGGATGGAATTGATGCATGTAACAAAGGTATGTATCTCTCTCTCCCTCTGTGTGTGTGTGTGTGTGTGTATCTATGCTTTTACCACGTGAAATAGTGTATGCAACCTGGTGTGTGATAAATGTGGCTGCAACAAATTGAATTTATAATATTTGAATTGATTTTATTTCTCCTTTTTTTTGTTTTTGATGTGGCAGTAGTTGTTGACTCGCCATTAATGGGCAGCCTTGGTTGCACTCAGTTGCAACCTTGTAAATACAAAGTAACGCATTAATCATTGGATACAGCTGTTTGTGTGTGTGTGTGTGTAAATATAATGACAAAATCGGCTTTAATTCCTATTGATTGTGTGATTTTGGTTTCGTTTTGATGGAATTATTTAAAAGTGTTCTTTTTCCATTTGATTTATTTACATTAACAGGCTATTTTTGAAGGGGGCTTTAAAAACCCTAAAGTTTGCTTTCAAATGTGTAACATATTGTTACGAAAATGAAAAATCTAGATATTGATGTTTTGCTTCCACATTGCTTAACATTAAAATTACAAACAAAAGCTACAAAAACAAAGCAATGCAGTAAAGAAACCTGTTTACAAATTATCATACTGTGTAATATAACAACAAACACCAGCATAAAACAATGGTAAACAAGTAAACAAAAATAAACAAACAACACAACAAGACTAAATGTAAGCAAATTACACACGTTGTTTCGAGAAGGCGAAGTCATGAACATTCGCCTTCAAGAATATTCATCAGACTGTTTACTCTGCCATATAAAAGGCAAGGCAAAGCAGGCGACTGAGTGAGTGGAGTTCAGCCAGTCTTGTATGAAAACGCGGTTTGTTTGAAGAGAGTAATCATGGTTTAAACAACTCCGTTACAACGATCTGTCGAATAATTGCCTAGTAATTGTTATTGCTTATGCAAAGGGTATAAACAGAGGAATAACAAACAAAGCAATTGTTGTTGTTTACATAAAGTTGTGAACAGTGAATGGCACACAGAATTGTGTGAATAATAAAGAATTTTAATTAAAACTAAACACAAAATTTATTTTTATTTTATTTGCAGTCTACGAGCTCATATTTTAAACGTTTTTAAAAGGTAAAAACGTAACAATATTTTCTAAATTGTTTAGCGGTCTCAATTGTTGTCAATAAATAAACATTTTTCTTATTACGATATTAAATTTCTAACAAACACCATCAGATTATATAAGTTCAGTTGGGTTATGATAGGTCGCAATGATACCAGCAAAGCTTAAATATAATCATAGATTTTCTTCATCGTTTCAGCTTTCAGTAAAAGACTATGTATGGTCTTCAAAGTTATTTAAAATATTAATCCAAAGCGTTGTTAAAATTATTTCCAGTGCCGTGTAGCAAGGGTCTTTGATTAGGTTAGTTTACAGAGGTCCAATGTAAACATCTTTATTAGATAAGTACCCAAAAAAGAAATTAAAAGATTGGAAACAATTAAAAAGAAACGTAAACGATTGCTGAGAAAGTAAAGCAAAGAAAAAAATGAAGGAAAAAGGAATTTACACTGCCATTATACCTGCTACTTAGTGTCCGTGAAGAATCTCTTCAGTTCAAAAATCCTAATAGTCGCTAACTCTTTAACACTGTAAAAAATCCTGGCTCAGTACTCTGAATCTGCAGCTTAGAATTCCATGGCGGAATCATTAGGATCATGTGGACGTCTTAGGCTCTCTTTCATTAAAGCCTAATCCATGGAAAATAGATATGACTAGGACTCACAAACTTGCCCTAGTTTTCAGAAAACAAGGCTCAGTCAGAGATCTCAATTTTAAAATGCCTCCTACATAGGCTTAGGATTCATTTCATTTTAAATCTATCTAGTCCGAACCAAAATATTTTTATCTTTAGTCGATCAACCGAAAAAACTATCCAACAAAATTATAGATCATCGCCTTGCCGGCGCTCTCCAATTGATCTGCAGTCTTGTTCACCTAAATGTCTTATTGCCATAGAACTAAGCGCAGTTTTTTTACAATACTTATCCAGAACCAGAACTGTTAGAAGTCGCCGTAGTCTAGTAGGTAGTGTGTTGGCTTATTAGACGAAAAGCCAGGGTTCGAGCCCCAGGCCAGACATCGAGACAAAATACAAAAAGTATTTCCTCGGCGACTTCCTCTCAGCAGATTTCTGGCAAAAACTCTGAGCGTAAAAATAAAATTGCCATGTAAAGTTTCTCAAAAATCTGTCGTTCAGAGTCGACTCATGTATAAAATTAACACACACAACATAAGTGGTGTGAGAAACTAGGACGTTGTACATTGGACAAGTACACGTCCTCTAACCTAACCTAACCTATTCAGATCCACTGTCAGTACCTTTTTTCAAGTGAAAAGTGCTTTCACTACAGCCCAACTGTGAACAAGGTGTTGCAAATTCCTCTCCTTAGAAGGCCTTATACTTGAAGATCAGCCCTTTCAGATTTAAGTTGCTTGTCCTAAAACCTAGTTCAGGATGTTTTTGAACAACAGCTGTAATAATGTACTCCGGCGTAAACTAATTTGATCATTAGCTAGAGTTCATGCAATACTCGGCAATGTTTATACACAGTCTTGATGTAATCAATTAATTTAGCTGGAATTTAGCTTTGAGGAGATCTATGCAAAATCTCTTCCTGACCTGTGCGGAGTGAAATGGTCTCCAGGTAATTTTAATCTCATAAAAGTTGCTAACATCGGATCAATTATAATCAGCAGTCATAGTTAGGCAATTTTGATAGTCTGTTAGATCCCTCCACATGGATAGGTTTAGGGATACGCAAATCCCCTTGCGAGGTTGTCTATACCCCGCTACATATATTCCCAATCAATTTCCTCTTTATGGTAACAGCGGCATATATAGTAGTACAGTGTGACTATTATCGTCTTGAGAATATGGTCATGTTTAGGAATCTGTTCAAATTTCCAAATGCACTTGTTTTTGTGATCGCTTACTACCGCCCTTAATTTCGGTAACAGCTCAAAATCTCTTCACACTCGGAATAAAATCAGAGCAGACTTAAATATTAGCGTCTACATGAATTACTCGAAGACAAATTGTAGCGTTGGAACCGACAAGATCAACCTGAATCTACCCCAGAGTCTTCTTAATAGCACGAGTATTTTACAGGAAGATATATTGGTCCTTAAAAGGCAGGCTTGCTACTATTGCAGGTCAAAACACGACGACCCATAAGTATGTGCGGCTATGCTTGCCCTTCGATTGCATATTATCGTATTTCGGTTGGTAAGAAAGTGTCCGACTAACTTAAGTTCTGGAATGCTTATGCAAGGCCCAGGTCCTCGAGTTTTCTAGGAAAATAAACGAGATGACGAATTGGCCAAGACGACATCACCCTTAGCATCGACTCAAAGAGGTATTCTGTACGATTATTTTGAAAGTTTAAATTGTAGAGAGTCCCAGGATCCTATGGAATATAGAACATAGCATCAGGTGCTATGGTTTTTTTTATAGATCTAGGCTGGTGTCTAAGACTCCAGCTCCGGCTTGATGTTATCTACACTTGGTATAACATGCTATTCTTCTATACGTATGTATAGGACTGCTGATCAATGCTTAATCTGGGCAGGGAGTACTGGTCTGGTTTGAAGTAAAGACAGATAGCATAACCAGATAACTCTCCGTTGAAGAATTAATAACACATAGACGTAGTAGTCGAACCATAGCGCCAAGGACCATTAAGCACTGAAGATAGTTCCACCTTTACGATCGTTAAGTGGGTATGAGGTTATACGAAGTGATCTTGTGACTTGTTTATATTGATTGCAGCTCTTAGTTTAACAGCCATTTTAACTGCAATTAGTCTTGCTTGGTTTGCTTACTAGGTTTTTACGAATTAAAGACAGTAAATTTTTAAAAAGTGTCTTTATTTGACACGATCAACAATTGTTGTTGTTTTTGTTTTTGTTCTTTTTATGCATTACAATAAAAAAAAAACAGTTGGGAAGCCTCTAATTGTATTGCCTTTAAATGAATTCATGCAATCGTTTGTTGCACACGAATAACTTGTAAGTGAAAATCATAAATTGCCAAACAAGACCAAAACATCAACCAATAAAACCGCCACTGACAACAATAACAACAATTTATTGTATTTGATTATTGTCTATGCATGTATGCATGTATGTCTGTCTACATAAATCATGTAACTTTACTTACAACAATAGATAACAACAATAGCAACAACAACAATACAAATAATAAACACTATCAAACTAATCTCATGAATTTCAACTGATTTACTTGAACTCATTCATACAAACGCACACACACACAATATAGAACATTTCTCTTGTTATGACGGGTTAAACGTTTGTCTGGCTGTGTATATGTGTGTCTGTATATCTCTATCTGTCTGTCCATCAATGCAAGTGGCTCTTTCTATGTATGCACTTGACTGACTGTTTATTGTTCTATATGAGTGTATGTGACATTATAATGTCTTGATGAAAATCCCGAGATGAGCTGTTATTATGTGCGGGGTGGTCCATCCATTTATAAATGTTGATAATAGAATTACAACAACTAATACTATGACAACAATAACAATAACAATAACAATAACAATGCAGTATAACAAGTTAACAAGTGTACATTCATATGTCAAATAGCAGGCAGTATAGTTAAGCATGAGGAAAAGTTTTAAAAGACAATGCAACACAATGACAGTGCACCGCGCATTCAACGTCAGTGTGGCATGTGGCGAAAACAAATACGCGCATCTTAAAGACAAACAATTAAAATTAAATGCAATGGGGGGAGGGTGTGTGCGATGAGGTAAACAGTTGGTTGTTATGCTGACATGGATGCGGACATACTTAACATGTGTACACAAATAAACGAAAATGGTAATTAACAATTCATTTTGATAACTTAATTACACAAATAGTTGGTGTGTGTGTGTGTGTGCCTGTGTACATTATTATCATATAATCATATACAAACATACGAGTATACATCCCATATACAACATTCATACATACATATGTACATAAAATTTTAGAAGCTTTAAAGTTTAAATGTATTCATGATTGTCATTGCATCGCTAAACGGATGATTTACACGTGTTCAGTAGGTACATGTGTATTCGCACCCAATTCAGTTACAATTACAGTGAATGGTGTGAGCAAAAGGTCATGCTGATTACAACATCCAGCTACACAGTGAAATTTAAAGCGTGTGTATTATTGTGGTTTAATTAATTAAAACGAAACCAAAGAGAAAAGGATATGGCAGCATATTTCAGGTTTAACGCTTGGAATTGAAAATGCTTTCTCATTACTAGTATTAGAATCTTTAAAACGATTGGCTATGATTCGACTTCTTCAACTATTTAGAGAAACTCTTCTATGTTTCTGAATTCCTGAAAGGCAAAACATATCATGTTCAAATATTAAGTGCTAGTTCCACAGGTCAGTGCCTTAGGACATGGTATGTATGACAAACACATACATACATACATAATTGGTCATTACACCCTTCAGTCAGGATTACGACCTAGCTTCTCACACTACTTATATTGTGTGTGTTAATTGTATACATGAGTGCCGGCAGCTATAGGTTAAAGTCGACTCCGAACGCCACATTTTTTCTGACAAACCTTTCATGGCGGTTTCATTTTACTTTAAAAATTTTTGCCAGAAATCTGCTGAGAGGAAGCCGCCGAAGAAATATATTTTTTTATATTCTCGTTTTGATGTCTGACCTTAGGCCTTTACGTCTAATAAGCCAACACATTACCTACTAGACTACGGCGACTTCTATAACATCCTCTTCATCTTTATTTCCAAAACTGCAGCAGTAGTCCACGCTTTTAAGGGTATTAAAAGCAAACCAATCTGATGATGAGTCGCAAGCATCGCTTTGCAAATGGTTATAGCCCATTGATGGCTTTTGTTCTAAACGCCATCCCTCGTAACCGTAGAGGAATACGTTAACAGAGCTTTTATAAGCTATTGAATGGACGTGTGACGAATGAGGTTAGGTGTAGTACGTAGGCGCTCAGCAAGCCAAGAGTAAGTCTTGCGGCGAATAGTGCACATTAAGTAGGCCGGTTTACCAATATCTTTTGAAGATTCCCTGCCTTTAGCTCGTAAAGCTAACAACATAGTTTTGCTTGGCTTGTCTATTCCTTTTGTTACATCTTAATCAGAGCCATATTGTTCTGTGATCGTGCAGCCTAAAAAACAAAAGGATTGCAAATCGTTTAGCTAAAATTCACTGGGGTTGTTCGTATTAATTCTCATAATTTTGATTTCCTGATATTGATCCGTATTCCAACTCCAAGGCTGTTACAAAAGAGAGCTTGTAAATTAATACTGATGTCATCAAAGATGTAAGTAAACATATATACTTTTACAGTATTATCCTGTAGAGGCTGTAGAGTACTGTGGCCAAACGATATATTGTATTGCCTTCAATTTATACAAGATACCCTTCAATGCCTATCCTGTTCCCTTAACAAAATTTCAAAATGTTGTTGGGCATTAGTAAGGCAAACTGCCTAATTGTTGAAACTTATCCACATTTCAAGAGTGTGCTTCAGGCTTGAGGAGATTTCTATTCCGAACAAGTATTCTTTGAGACCACAGAGTACGATGAAAACGCTGATGAATATTCTCAGGATTGTTTTGAATAGTTCGATACAAAACTCAAATCATTTCTTATTGTAATTACCCAACAATAGTTTAGATAGTCTACAATACATTTGATTTGAAAAGAGTCCTCTCTCTAAGTATGCCCTTCAAAACAGAGAGGTGATGGCCAGTCAAAAGCTCCTTCGACTTCTCGTTGAAGAAAAGAGAGATGAGAGAAGAGCATGACGGTATTTGCTCTCTCTCTCTCTCTTAATTTAATTCAGTTTGCCCAGATAGTTCCATACTATTCTCGCGGTAATCTGATAGTACTGCTCGTTATTTTTACTTTCTGTGCAGGTGGAATTGACAACTTCTTTCGATTGCGTAGGCTTAGCAAAATAGGCGTGGGAAAATAACCATGAGAGTCTCCAGAATTTAGAACGTTTCACTGTGGGACCTAATACTTCCGCTCATTATCCACTATTTGTCTTCGCAGTATGTTTACCTGTTTAAAAAAGTATGCAGCCTCCAAATAGCTCCATTAAAACATGCATAATTGGTCATTACAACCTTTCAGTCAGGATTACGACATAGCCGCTTAGACCACTCATGTTGTGTGTGTTCATTTTATACTCCGAACGCCAGGATTTTTGAGAAAGTTTTCATGGCAATTTTTTTATTTACTCTCAGAGTTTTTGCCAGAAAGCTGCTGATATTTCATATTTTCGTTTTGTTGTGGATATCTGATCTGGGGTTTGAACTGTGGTCTGACCTCAACTCAACACACTACCTACTAAACTATGGCGACTTCAATTCGCTCCATTTGTCCTATTAATCAACATTTCACTTTCGAAGCATTATATCCTTTATATATCATCGACTGAAGAAGTATCACATGAAAGACGAGACACAAAAATAGTTCTTTTAGGTTTAACTACAACCAAATCCCTTGGAGCAGAAGTATCTAAACTAGCGGACACTACAGATGAATACGAAACAGAAGACGGTTTCGAACATGCTTGAGAAGTGACATCACCTAGAGGTAAAGGTAAAGGAGATAGAGTAGACTTTGGACTCAATTCAACTAAATTTGCAGACTTCAGTATAGAACTGCTAGCTGAGTTATCAGCAATAGATGGACAAATGTCCACAATAGGAGTAACGGTGGATAATGTATTGATTGTCGCAGTTTCCCCTGGCACAGAAACTTGCACCACATGCCCAGGAGCCTCAGAAGAAAGAGGGCCCAGAACTTTTTCCGAATCGAGCAATTCATTTAAAAGGTCATACTTTGATAATAATTCCTCAAACCGATGAAATCTAGCAAAAACAGATGCAAATTCAGTGTGCATCTCAGTAAACTCACGACTCCATAAAAAATTTACAAAATTGGATGTCCACCACCTTACATTTAGGACAACACCAACGTAGACCCAAGGAACTATCCACTAATTGGTCCGTGGTGCGAGGAAGCAAACCAACACACTTAATGTGAAACAAATTATCACATAACCAGCAGGAAATCTGGCGTTTACCCTCTTTCCTTACAATGCATATTGATGCCATACAATTATTCATTTTAATAAATTAAATAAATAAATAAATAAATAAATAAACAGCGTTTGTCAGCCACTCAATTTGTCAGGTCATGGTGGCCTCTGATGTGTCCAATTTTTGTCTTGTCATTATTAGGCTTGTCATTATCATTCATTATCTTGACCACATAGTCTCCATAGCTCTGGTCTTCACTACCACGTGTAAGGGTCTTAAATCCAACAGTGCTGCTATATGCCAAGTTCTCATAGATTAAAGGTGTACTTAAGAGCATTAAGTTTGTGCAGTTTAAAATTAACGTACTTTATGACATACTTTTGACAATCAATGACAGTTATTGACTGAAATAAATGTGCAAAAATCATGATTTAATGGCTCAATCACTTGCATTGCATGAAGTCGCCGTTGTGTAGTAGGTAGTGTGTTGGCTTACTATTCGTAAAGCCCGGGTTCGTATCCCAGGTCAGACATCAAAAATGAAATATGAAAAAAAAAATATTTCTTCGGCGACTTCCTCTCAGCAGATTTCTGGCAAAAACTCTGAGAGTAAAATAAACTGCCATGAAAAAGTTTCTCAAAATTCTGTCGTTCGGAGTCGACGTTAAACTGTAGGTCCCGCCACTCACGTATAAAATTAACGCACACAACATGAGTGGTGTGAGAAGCTAGGCCGTAATCATGACTGAAGGGTTGTAATGGCCAATTATGTATGTATGTATGTCACTTGCATTTGAAGTTCTTAGCAGATTCTGTCATTCTATTATCCATTCACTCATTCTAGACTTTAATTTTCTTTATAGTTTTTAATTCTTTATTTTGTTTTCTTTCTCTTTCTCTTTAGTTGACTAAACAATACAAAATGGATTATTTGGTAAGTTTAAACTGTTTTCGCCTCATTTGTCTGCCAGTGGCAAGCAAGAGGCATATTGTCATCAAGCATTTAATGAATTTATAATTAAAAGAGAAATTTTGAAGAAAAATTCCTTCAAAAATAGAAGAAAAAAACAAACAAATGGCCAACAATTAAAAATGTCTACGGGCAATAAATTTGTTAAGAATAAATGTCTAGGACAGTAAGTAATCTGTACTAATTAAGTTAACCAAAGATGAAGACTGTAGAAATAGTATTTAATTTAGAAATGAAATGAAATTAATTTCATTTTAAAATAGAAAGAAGAAGGAAAGTTAAAGTGTGCCTTTAAGGAATCTTAATCGTAAATGCAATTGATTTTTATAATCAACGAAACAAGGAAGAAAAATAATAAATTTCTTAAGATGCCTGTGTTTGTGATTGAGATTGATTGATTGATTGAAGTCAATCTAAGGAATTAAAAGGAAATTTTTACCACTCCGGTAATAAATCATTACGAATTTATTTTTATTTTGTTTTGTTTGTTTTTCATTTCCTTTCCTTCTTTCCTTCCTTTTTGCAATTACATTTTAAATAATTTTATTTCCTTTTTTTGTTGGTTTTTCATTTTAAATACAACCAAAAAGTATACCATAATTACAGAAGAAATAACAAAAGAAGCTAAAGACAACAACAGTAAAAATAATTTATTCTTTTTAATTCATTTTTGTTGTTTTTTTATAAAATATTAAACGTTTGGAAAAATGTGCATGTCATGTCATTCACAAAATAAACACGAATGTTTATTGTTTCACATTGAAATTGAATGGATTGGAATTGAATTGAATTCAATTGAATTGAATTGAATTGTGAATGTAATTCAGTGTACAGTATTAAATTGAAATTATAATTAAATGATAATATTTTATAATAATAATTTACAATTATTTATTATCTTTGGAACATATACAATACCTACATACATATACATATAGGCATACACACAAACACATATACACAGACAGATGGTTAAACATTTATTTGCTTACATACATATGTATCATACATAAGAAAAACATATGTATGTGTATGTCCACATAAACATAATGGTTAGCATTTATTTGTAAATAACTGAAGATAACTTTACTGGCCTATGGGAAGAAAGAAGAAAATCCAGTCCAGAGATCAGCAATGAGTATTCAAAAAAAATGATTAGAATTGAATCATACTCATAATTTCTAATAACGGGTGATTTTTTAGCTATTATCTTTTTGGCAACACTGGTTTAAACAGCTCACGCACGTTTCGTGTTTTGTTTCACTGTCATCTTCAGTTTGGTTTATAATTTAACCATGAATCGTCTTACGAACGAACAACGCTTGCAAATCATTGAATTTTATTATCAAAATCCATGCTCTGTTAAGAAAGTTCATCGCGCGCTTCTTCCATTTTATGGTCAGTTTAATCGAACCACTGAAGCGGCTATTCGGGCTATTGTGACTAAATTTCGCACCAAATGTTGCGAACTGAAGAAAATATCGCAACTGTATCGGCCAGTGTTAATGATGACCATCAATTATCGATTCGTCGCCGTTCGCAGCAATTGGGCCTCTGTTACTCAACAACGTGGAAAATTTTGCGGAAGGATTTAGGTGTGAAGCCTTTCAAAATACAGCTGGTGCAAGAATTGAAGCCGAACGACCTAGCGCAACGCAAAATTTTTGGTGAATGGGCTCTTGGAAAGTTGGCCGAAGATCCACTTCAGCCAGAAGCATTGCATAAGCTACCAATGCATCCAGAAAAAGTCACAGTTTGGTGCGGTTTATAGGCTGGTGGCATCATTGGACCGTACTTCTTCAAAGATGCTGCGAATGCGAATGGTGAGCACTACCGTGAGATGATATCCAACTTTTTTTTGCCCAAAATGCAAGAGCTTGACTTGCATGAGATGTGGTTTCAACAAGACGGTGCCACATGCCACACAGCACGCGTAACAATGGACTTATTGAGAGGCGAGTTCGGTAAACATTTTATTTCACGTTCGGGACCGGTCAATTGGCCGCCTAGATCGTGCGATTTAACGCCTTTAGACTATTTTTTGTGGGGCTATGTTAAAGCTCATGTCTATACAGACAAGCCCACTTCAATTGACGCATTGGAGACAACATTGAAGCATTTATTCGTGAGGTACCGGCCGAAATGTTGGAAAGAGTATGCCAAAATTGCACTTAGCGGATGGACCATTTGAGGCGCAGTCGCGGTCAACATTTGCATGAAATAATCTTCAAACATTACATTATATGGACCGTACTATCGATTCAAATAAAGATTTCATGCATTTTTCTGAATTTTATGTGTTTTTTTTTGAAAAATTTTCCTATAGCTCTTAGAAAATCACCCTTTACTTATACGCATTCATACTTATTTTAATATCATGGAACCACTACTCATATTCAAAGTTTGAAGTACTCATCATATTCATGCTTAACAACACGTATGATGTTATTGATTTCGACTCTCCTTTACTCAACATTTACACGAAGCACAAAATAAGTATGAATACCGTACGAACACTAAAATACTCATTAAAAGGTTGTGTGTTTGCTCTGCTTGCTGCTCTGTCCTTTTTGCTTGTGTGTCTTTTTTCTCTTTTTTAAACGACTAACAACTAAGACTGGAAATTTTGATGAATGATTCGACGAGTCATTCGTATCATTTATAAGTATTATAAATATTTTTCTAAAGTCATGAATCTAAATAAGTAGAATCAAAACATACTTCGAATGGTATGAGTTTGATGTCAATGTTGTACACGTACTTCATTGCAACCCGTACTTATAAATCAACATTGTAATGAGTACGAATGAATCAAAGTACATAGTTAAATTTTAATATTGTTGACTCACTTATATTCAAAATTTCATGAGTGCTTATGAGTAGCGAAAAAACGATTCATTGCCGATCTCTGGTCCAGTCGTACTAAGACATACTATTCATGCAAATAGTAGATTGGGTACCAAGAAAATCGCTCTTTATTTTAAGACTTTGTGGCATTCTGATACTCTAAATTGTATTACAAATTCAACTACAATTTTCCAATAACCTTAGCACAAACTGTGTCAAGGTTTTTACACGCTACTCGATATAGAATGTAATATTCCAGTAACTGAATAATCGATCATCGGCATATCCTTTACGTTTTAAATTGATGTAGAATTAATACTGCCGCCTCAAACGAAATAGAGCGTGATTAATAGGGAGTTAACCATTTATTATTCATAAGGCCACATCCGCTTCAAGATTTCAAATTGTCTATTTTTGATACCTTACTTTCTTGGCTTACAACCCTTTAGTCAGGATAACAACCTAGCTTCTTACACCACTCATGTTGTGTGTAGTTTATCCACAAAGGACAAGAGCTACAGTTTAAAATCGAACAACAGATTTTTTGAGAAATTTGTCATGGCAAATTTATTTCCACACTTAGAGTTTTTGCCACAAAACTGTTGAATGGAAATCGTGAAAGAAGTATTTTAATATGGTTTGTGGGCCTTCGGCCTCACTGTACTGTCCTTCTGCAAGGAAGACAAAAATTGCAATATTACACTAGGTGGAGTTATGATTATTGTAATTGATATGCAGTTGGAACATGCTATAAACTAATTGAAATGTGTCTGTGGCAAGCAATTAATCTCACATTTTGAAACAGTGCACTGTGCGAAAAGTTTAAGCCATTTGAACCAAGTAGATTGTTCTTTCTGAACACATGGTAATTATTTCTACAGGCCTGAAAAGATAGAATCTAACCGTCTAATAATCGCCTGGGTGTTAGACTGTCCAAAGATTTTTCCATAATAAAGTGTTGTTAGAGGGTTCAGCGTGGTTGCTAGTAAGGAGATTGCATGTCAATTGCATAAATTGCGATCATTTTGTGTGCTAATAAGCCCATAGCTCCATACCAATCAGACTTCCTAAGTAACCTCTGTAAATACTATCGGAAAATCGAATTCTTCCAAGCTAAATGTAGCTAAACTAAAGGGTGTTTTTTATAGAGGCATAGAACTTTAAGTTGCAATAAAACAACGATGGATTATTCGATTAACATGAATTTTATTTATCCGAAAGATAATCTTGTGGCATTGCATTTTAAATATGATTTCTGGCATATGACCGCCACGGCTGGCGCGGATGTAGTCCAATCTGGACGTCCAATTTTCGATGACTTTTTCCAACATTTGTGGCCGTATATCGGCAATAATACGGCGAATGTTGTCTTCCAAATGGCCAAGCGTTTGTGGCTTTACCGCATAGACCAATGACTTTACATAGCCCCACAGAAAGTAGTCTAGCGGTGTTAAATCACAAGATCTTGGAGGCCAATTCACAGGTCCAAAACGTGAAATTAGGCGGTCACCAAACGTGTCTTTCAATAAATCTATTGTGGCACGAGCTGTGTGACATGTTGCGCCGTCTTGTTGAAACCACATCTCCTGGACATCATGGTTATTCAATTCAGGAATGAAAAAGTTAGTAATCATGGCTCTATACCGATCACCATTGACTGTAACATTCTGGCCACCATCGTTTTTGAAAAAGTACGGACCAATGATTCCACCAGCCCATAAAGTGCACCAAACAATCAGTTTTTCTGGATGTAACGGTGTTTCCACATACACTTGAGGATTACCTTCACTCCAAATGCGGCAGTTTTGTTTGTTGACGTAGCCATTCAACCAGAAGTGCGCTTCATCGCTAACCAAAATTCGCTTATGAAAATCGGGAACAACGGTAATCTCGTTTTGGGCCCATTCGACGAATCTACGCCTTACTTGATGATCGTTTGGCTTCAAATCTTGGACGAGTTGGATTTTGTAAGCACGCAAACCAAGATCCTTTCGCAAAATCTTCCATAAAGTGGATGGACACAGATCAAATTCCTGTGCTCAATGGCGGATGGACTCATTCGGGTCTTCCTCAATGCTACGCTCTACAGCAGCAATAGCTTCTTCTGTACGCACCGTACAGCGTCTCTGAGGATGCGAGTTATCAATAAGAGTAAACGTGGTGCGAAAACGTTCCATGGTTAATCGAATTAACTGCTCTGATGGACGATTTAGCCGACGATAAAAGAGACGTAGTGCGCGATACGTTTTCCGCACAGAACCATTATTTTCGAAATTAAATTGCACTATTTGCAAGCGTTGTTCAGGCGTGAGTCTATCCATGATGAATTGCCAAACCAAACTGAGAATAAATCACTTGACAGCTATTAAATCGGTCGCCATCTTGAAAAGTAATGCCAACTTAAAGTTCTATACCTCTATAAAAAAAGCACCCTTTTATATGCACAGATCACACCCGTTCAATAAAAGAACCACTATCGATAATACGTTAAACCATCTCGTAAAAATTCTTATAATGGTACTCTCTGACCCTAAGACGTTTTGTCACCCGCCTGACATTTTTCATTGCATTTTTGTCAACTCAACAGTTATCAAATTTTCGAATCGTCCATTTGAACTATTCAAAGTTCATTTACCCAGTGTCAGAAGTGTCTGGGAAAATACATGATAACGTATCAAATAACGAATTTACTTTTTCCCTTTTTCAATTCAAAAAATGTTTGCTGGGCATGGAATAAATTTCAAATAACTTATACATTAACATTCACATGTGTAACTACCCTACATTATGTAATATTACAGATATTACCATCCAATCTTGATGTTTCTTTTCATTTTTGTATCAGTATTTGTATTAAGTATACAAATTAGTATTATTTTACACAGTGTTACACAAGTGTAACACTTTAAATACTCACAATCATATTCCTATCAATACATACAAAACCAAAAACTTAAAATTAAAATTCCTATGAATCTATTTACATATGTATGCATATGTACATACATATGTATGAGTTTAATATTTGCTCTCATCATATGGTCCGAACTGATGATTACTTTACTATTTTACATGCTTATAAATCATTATGTATTTAAGTATTGTATTGGTAATAGAATATATACATATATGTATGTATGTGTACACATGTATGTATGTATGTACACAATTATATCATATATTTTTGTATGTATTCAAAGAGTTTTTTTCTTATGTTTTATGGTTGACGTGTGTACATTTATTACACACGTACGTCAACTCATATCGTATGTTTACTTTACACACACATTCATATTTTACTCAATGTATGCGATGATATGATGACACGTACACATTGTCTCTACTATTACAACACATATGTATTTGCACAAACACCCGACTAACACCTGTTTACAGTGAGTGACAAAATCTATGGAAAAAGTATTAAAAATTAGACGTAACAAAAAAATAAAAAAACGTAGCGTTGTTGCTGATTATCTCACGCTATTTACACAATAAAAACAAAAACAATCTTTGAGAGAAGAATTCCTCTGGCAAAACAAGACTGTTGCCAGAACTAATTTCGTATTCAAAAGTGATAGCACTTACCGCATCACTATTATCACTGGAGATGACTTTTATGTTTGATCAGAAGGCTGTGGAAATTAAAAGACATGGAACACCATTGGAATCTTACAGGTGCTTCGATAATCTTCAGAATTCGATGATTCAAAGTGTTTCGATTGTAAACTAAACATTCATAAATACAACCCTGCGGAAATATCTAAAGCCTACTTAATGTTATTGTATGGAAGTCTGTTGAATGGGAGAATTTTATGCCCAAAAGAATGGCCTTAGCAGCACCATCTATTGAAAGAAAAAATCGTACCTTACATACCAAAGTAAGGAGAGAAACAAAAAATAAATTTGTACACAAAAGTGACTGTGGAAACTAGGCACAAGCTTAGATAGGTGCTAATGCAGAAATCGTCCACAAGCTAACCTTAGTATTCTGATGCTGACATAGAAAAACTAAGATAGGATCAACAAATCTATTAGAGAAGCTATTGAATTAAAGCAACCAGCAAAAATAATTGATAAAGCCATGGATTTTATGAGTGCCGAGTCATCCTCCTGTCAGCATTCCTACGTTAGGTCGGAGTGGTATGATGAGCTTTGATTACCAAAGCTCACTTGAACACCTATATTGGCCGTTATGACAGCACTCCTACTACTCTGCCTTTATTACATGGCATGTGTTACGTGTGCGATACACTCCATCAGATGTTCATGTCGACTTTATTACATAGTTTTCTGTTTTATTTTAGTGTAGCTCTTCGCAAACCCCTGTAAGTTAAGCCTACTTAAACGTAAGGTACAGAACATTAACAGGATATTTCTAAGCGATGCCTAAGCATTAAACTCAGAAAGAGCATTAATGAGCACTGCCTGAATAAAGCAGGATCAAACCAATGAGTCGCCCTTGTCTAGTAGGGAGTGTATTGGCTTTTTAGACATGAAGCTTCGGTTCAAATCCCCGGTCAGACATCACCAGCAAAACAAAATATGAAAAAATAGTTCTTTGGCGACTTCCTTTCAGTTGTCTTCTGGCAAAAATTCTGAAAGTAAATAAAATTGCCATGAAAAAGTTACGCAAAAATCTGATAATCGAAGTCGGTTTAAAATAGCAGATCTCGCCACTTACGTATAAATATAACACACACTTTATAAGTGTTGTTGAGAAGCTGGGATGTAATCCTGTCTAAAGCGTTCTAATGACCAATTATGTATGTATGTAGTCGAAATAATTGGTAGAGGCGTAATGGATTTTACGAGTGGCGAGTCAGTCTATTGGCTGCACTTCTATTACTCTTCCTTTAATACAAGGAGCATGTTATGTGTACGATACATTTCATTAGATGTTCATGTTTGCTTTATTACATGGTCATGTTATATTTAGGTCTACTTAAGCATAATTTAGGTCTCTGATACAAAATATGGATAGGATATCTATAAGCAATGCCTAATTATTAAACTCAGAAAGAGCTTTAATAGGCACTGCCTAAAAAAAGCGGAATCAAAATTGTTATCATGGTTTTCAAATTCATAAAATCAAGTAAATTCAATACCCTGCAGGTAATCCAGTGACCTTCTGCCAAAAGTATACGAAAATGGTTCTAAGACCCTTACCTTTATGCCGCATTGTATATGTGAGTTATTTATTAACATTTAGTTGAAACATCTAAAAGTTCATGCGAGTCCAAATGTCTTTTACAATTCGTTACCATGCTTCCTATCCTGTATTTACGGTATTTCTAGTTTTATTTCAATTTCATTTTCATACATTTTATTGTCTGTCTCTCACTCTCTCTCCCTCTTTCGCTCCCTCGCTTTCTTGCCTTTTGTTTTCTTTAGCATTATTTGTTCAGTTTGTTTGGCCATTGGTTCAAGCGACTACCGACCTCTTAAACTCATTTCATGTTCCGGATGCTTTTATCTGTGCGTCTATCGGTCTGTCCGGTGTATCTGTTATAAAATAAAAAAAATTTTAAATATTCCCTGTAAATTGGGTCATACATTTTCAAACTTACAAATGTCCTGCCACTACTACTTCTCTCCTACTTCCTGTAATGCTTAGCAATGGCATGTGCCCTTCTTTCTGTATTATTTTCATCATTGATTGTGTATTTATTTTTATCATTATTGTCATGTGTATGCGTGCACGAGCATGTTTGTTAAGCATTATTATTGTATGTACATATCTATGTATGCATACATACATATGTACATATTATATTATAATAATATATTTTATTTTATTTTATTGTTGTAAAATATAAAATATGCATAATAAAACTATAAATTAAAGCGTATGAGAATGATAAATATGAATATGAATATGAAAATATGCGAATACGAATATGAATATGAATACGTACATACATACATATATGATTATGATTATGAATTGTGTGGTTTTTAGGTCGATCAAATGATGATACCTGCTTGGCAAACATAAAAAAGGTAAAGATATGTTACTATAGTTGTTGTTGCCGTTATTAATTGTAAACATTTTACAATTTTAATTACCCTAACATGGAATAATAGGTGTTGGGCAATATAGGCTATATAAACAGGACCCAAAAAAGAAATTCGCATAGACGTTTGCTGGCATATTGATGTGTTATTCAATATATAAAAAGCATATCTCTGTATAACATCCCTTACATACAGCGAAAATTAGTCTTTTTGCATACAGCGCACATTCTGTTTAATTTTATGATTAAGGGCCTATGGACTGTGTTAGGAAGATTTGGAAAAACGAATAAAAAAATAATAAAATTCAGTGGGAAGTATACACAATACACACAAATATATCATTAATTGGGGATCTATTCACCCAAATTAAATATCAATTGTAGTGTTGGTGCTCAAGATCTCATAGCATTTAGCTAGTGAAAGCACAATGAAAGGAGAAACAAGCGAACAGCAAAAAAAAAAAATAAAAAATAAAAAAATTTTAAGAAAATAATTCGTCAAATTGCGTACTTTTAGAAGCCAAAGGCTAATTGATATTCCGCTAACTTCTACAAAACAGTTATCATAGCCCTAGAGTTTACTGTTTGATCAGAAGTATGGGGAAGTCGTTGTAGTCTAGTAGGTGGTGTGTTGTCTTATTACATGTGAGGCCACGGTTCATACCCCAGGTCAGACATCTCCACCAACTTCCTCTCAGCAGATTTCTGGCAAAAACTCTGAGAAATAAAAAGTTGCCATGAAAAGTTTCTCAAAAATCTGTCGTCCGGCGTCGGCTTTAAACTGTAGGTCCCGCCACTCATGTAGAAAATTAATATACACAACATAAGTGGTGTGAGAAGTTAGGTTGTTGTCCTTACTAAAGGATTAAAATGACCAATTATGTAGATATGTATGGGGAAAGCCAATATAACATATAAAAGCAATTGAACAAATATTGATACTTTGTTAATTTTTAAAGATCGTTGTTGTCCCCTTAAAATAAAAATGGCGTCCTTAGCTTTAGGAGATCATTCTATGAGTCAACATTCATAAATACAAACCTGCTGGGAGGTATAAAGTGAAACGTATTTATTATTACCACGACAAAATCATTTTTCGATTAAGTTAAGGATTGTTGTTGTTGGCTTAATACACACAATCAAGTTGTTCAAACCCCAGCTTAGACATCTCAAACATAGCATAATGTGAAAAATTTATTCTTCGGTGGTTTTGTGGCATAAAAATCTATAAAGAAAATAAATTGGCCATGAAAAGTTTTTCAAAAAATCTGTCGTTTCGGAATCGAGTTTAAAACTGTATGTCCCTCCAATAGTGGATAAAATTAACATGTACAACATGGGTGGTATGAGAAGCTAGGTTATAATCCTGAGGATTAGAGTTGCAGTATTACAGGTTAGCAAATTACAATCAAGCTAGTAAGTAATGGAAAATTTGATACAAAATTAGGTCCTTTTTATGGAAAGAAGTCTTTATATAGGAAAGATTATTGCATCAAATCATCAGCTGAGCTTGGAAACTTACATCTTTTGCAATCATATCAAGAAAAAGAAAAGGAAAAACTAGTACGACAAGACTATTTATATAAAGTCAAGCAGAAAAATCTAGTAGGGGACACTATCCAAGGAACAGCTGTACTCTCCATTTCCCGTACAATATAAAAGATATTCCATGTAATAAAAAGAATTTGGAAAAACCACATCAACCACAGCAAAGCGGGTAATCTGGGATCAAATGTGCATCAAATAAACACAAATATTTGTATAATTGTGAATCTATTCATATGGGTTTATACAAATATTTGGAGAATCGAATTCAGTAACATGGATAACATGTGAAACAAAAATTCACTTAAGGAGTGTGCACAAAAAAATTTCTGTTCACTTTTGAATTGGATTTTAATTTACTCATTATAAGCATTTTGAGATAAAATGCTAATTCTTTTATAATATTTGCATATTTTTTTTTTGTAAATGAAAGTCAGTTTAGAAAAACTTTTTCCAGGATTATCGAGCATATTTTTTTATATTTTCTTTAAATGTCAGAAATATTTGATAAAATTTAATCTTTAACCCTCAAACTTTACTCCTTCTTTAGCTCACCTTTAAAACCAATGAAACCACCACCCTCGAGGATCTGCTCAAACTAGAGCTTCACAAACATGAAGAAGAAATAAAGAATACAGTTGACAGAGCCATTAAAGAAATGAGCGTCACCAAGATACTCGATGAAATCAAGACCACATGGTCGACTATAAAATTCGATACCGAACGGCATCAACAACGTTTGGACATTGAATTACTTAAAGTATCCGAGGGTCTGATAGAAACCCTGGACGATAATCAAATGCAAATACAAAATATTGCCACATCCAAGCATGTGGAATATTTGTTGGATAAACTCAATCATTGGCAGCGTGTTTTAAGCAGCGTGGACTCATTCATTGCCAATTGGTTTGAGGTGCAAAGAAAATGGATTTATTTGGAGTGTATTTTCATTGGTTCGGCTGACATCAGAGCCCAATTGCCTAGAGAAGCTGAATTTTTTGAGCAAATCGATAAAGATTTTAATCAGTTGCTGAGGGAAGTTATCCAAATCAAGGTGGCCATTGTAATAGTAGAAAAGCATCAATATGTCTTTGAGGAATTGATCAGATTGCAAACACGTTTGGCAATTTGTGAAAAGGCTTTGAATGACTATCTGGAAACCAAACGTTTGGCATTTCCGCGTTTTTATTTCATATCCTCAGCAGATCTTTTGGATATACTTTCCAATGGCAACAATCCACAGGTTATTGATCGCCATTTCATTAAATTGTTTGACTCCATTTTACGTTTGTCTTATGAGCCCGCTAGCAAAAAAGCGATGGGCATGCATTCCAAAGAAAACGATGAATATGTTCAATTCACCTCCGAAAAGGGTGTAACATGTACAGGCCGTGTGGAAATATGGCTTAAGGAGCTGATTAATGAAATGCGCTACACTTTACATGAACTTTTCAAAAGAGCTTTGCACGTGTATTTGGATAAGCCACGTGATAAATGGCTTAACGATTGGCCAGCCCAAGTGGCCTTATGTTGCAGCCAGATTTGTTGGACTGCCGATGTTAATCGTGCCTTTGCCTGGATGGAGGAGGGTTACGAGAATGCCATGAAGGAGTTACATAAACGCCAGATAATACAATTGAATTCATTGATTAATCTTTTGCTGGGTGAACTCTCACCGGGTGACCGCCAGAAAATCATGACCCTGTGTACCATTGATGTACATTCACGTGATGTGGTAGGCAAGATTATACAAGCCAGGGTTGATAATTCGTTGGCCTTTCAGTGGCAAAGTCAATTGCGTCATCGTTGGGATGACGAGTCTATGTTTGTGGGTACCGGCGGCACACAGGAATTCGAAGCTGATTGTTTTGCGAATATTTGCGATGCAGAGTTTCGTTATGCCTACGAATACTTGGGCAATACATCACGTTTAGTTATAACGCCATTAACGGATCGTTGTTATATCACCTTAACGCAGGTAGGTAGAGAATGTAGATATCTTAAGTACACCATTTCCAAATGAAAACAAATGCTAAATTTTCAAAGGGTACTATGGTACTCTACTCTTAAAAATAGTTTCATTTACTACCAGGCCGAAAATATTTCCAAAATTATTTGCAAATGGAAATGGTGTACTGTTATCCAATGAACAAAATTTCTTTAATTTCTCATCTCATTCACCCACCAAATACACAACAACATTTTCGCACTGACACACACACATACAACAAATCCTTTAACAACAACAATAACAAACACTGTAAATGGCATTAAAGTCGCTGCATCTTGTTATGGGTGGTGCACCGGCTGGTCCGGCTGGCACAGGTAAAACTGAAACCACAAAAGATCTCGGACGTGCACTCGGCGTAATGGTTTATGTATTCAATTGTTCAGAGCAAATGGACTATAAATCCTGTGGTAATATTTACAAAGGCCTGGCACAGACAGGTGCATGGGGTTGTTTTGATGAATTCAATCGCATCTCAGTGGAAGTATTATCTGTGGTTGCGGTGCAAGTAAAGACTATACAGGAGGCGATAAAGGTGAGTAAATAAAATGGACAGGACACGCATATATTGTGTGCGTGTTCTTCTTCAAGGGGGGTCAATTAAAGTCCTGGTAAATGGCATTGCAGCTGTAAAATTTTGTTGTTAAAGATTAAAATTTTTTTATTTTATTTCTTCCTCAACTGCAGATGCACAAAACGACGTTTTTATTCATGGGTGAGCAGATACCTTTAGTCTCCTCAATAGGCATTTTTATTACCATGAATCCCGGCTATGCGGGACGCACTGAATTGCCAGAGAACCTTAAGAGTTTATTTCGTCCGTGTGCCATGATAGTGCCGGATTTTGCTTTAATTTGTGAAATTATGCTTATGGCCGAGGGTTTTCAAGATGCTCGCTTATTGGCACGTAAATTCATCACTTTGTACACTTTGTGTAAAGAATTGCTTTCGAAACAGGATCACTATGACTGGGGCTTAAGGGCCATTAAATCGGTTTTAGTTGTGGCAGGTACTTTGAAACGCGATGACCACAGTCGCCCTGAAGATCAAGTGCTTATGAGGGCCTTAAGGGATTTCAATATACCCAAGATTGTTACCGAAGACATTTCCATATTTATGGGTCTAATAGGCGATCTCTTTCCCGCTTTAGATGTGCCTCGCAAAAGGGTATTTGATTTTGAAAAAACCATACGCAAAGCAGTCAACGATATTAAACTCCAACCGGAAGAGGGATTTCTCATGAAAGTGGTGCAGCTCCAAGAACTATTGGATGTACGCCATTCGGTTTTCATTGTGGGCAATGCAGGCACAGGCAAAACAAAAATCTGGCAGACCTTAAGGGAAACCTATCGCATACAGAAATCGAAGCCTGTGTGTAACATTTTAAATCCCAAGGCCTTAACCAACGATGAGCTCTTTGGCATTGTTAATCCCACCACTAGGGAGTGGAAAGATGGTTTGTTTTCTTCTATAATGAGGGAACAAGCGAATATGGTTTCTAACAATCCCAAGTGGATTGTTTTGGATGGCGATATTGATCCCATGTGGATAGAAAGTTTGAATACTTTAATGGACGACAACAAGATATTAACCTTGGCCAATAATGAACGCATCTCTCTGAAAAGGGAAATGCGTTTGATATTCGAAGTGGGCCATTTAAAGGCAGCTACACCGGCTACAGTTTCCAGAGCGGGTATATTGTATATCAATCCTTTGGATTTGGGTTGGTCACCGTAAGTTTGAAGCACAAAATATTAAAATTCTGGTTTTATTTCCCAGAATATTTTATTGATCATTTTCTTCTTCTGCAGATATGTCTCCTCATGGCTGGAAACACGCACTGATATGATTGAACGTGGCATTTTGACTTCCCTGTTCGAGAAATATTTTCCTAAACTCTTACAACGTCATCGCGACTTTCGCCGCATAATACCCATATCCGATATGGCTGTCATACAAATGTCGTGTTATTTACTTGAATGCCTTCTGGATACTCCCGTAGACCACGATTCCATACCCTCCAATGATAAAATAAATCCCCATAGCTTGCATCATAGCGGCGTAACGCCTGAGTCTTTGGATACATACATAGAACTGGTATTCGTTTATGCTGTAATGTGGGGTTTCGGTTCGGCTTTGTATCAGGATCACATAATCGATTGGCATCGTGAGTTTCACAAATGGTGGGTAACCGAATTCAAGGATATTAAGTTGCCCTCGCAAGGTTCCATATACGATTACTATTTGGATATACGCACAGAAAAATTCTGTAAATGGTCTGAGATTGATGGCCAAAAACCTTTAACGACTTGGCCCGAGGCTCATCTGCCCATACAAAATGTTTTGATACCCACTGTGGAAACAACGCGACTTGTTTACTTTCTAGAGCTTTTAGTCAATCGTAATTTACCGTGTATGCTAGTGGGCAACTCTGGTTGTGGTAAAGGTGCCATATTTCGTGAATTATTTGCTTTGTATGGCAGTGAATCGGACACACGAGCTCGACGTATTTCTTTAAGTACAACCAAGCTAAAATCCGCGTTAAGTACTTCGGTGCAAACGACCCACTTTAATTTCTATACCTCCTCGGAAATATTTCAAAAGATATTGGATCGCCCCTTGGAAAAGAAGTCGGGTAAGACGTATGCTCCTGCAGGAGCCAAAAGGCGTTTAATTTATTTCATCAACGATTTAAATATGCCTGAGGTGGATGCCTATGGCACTGTACAGCCTCATACCATAATGAGACAATTCATGGACTACAAGCAATGGTAAGTTAAGTGCAAGAAGGACCCTATAAACTTGCCTTTTTTGTTTTCTTTAACCCTCCACAGGTACGATCGCCAATGCCTGCAATTGAAAAACATACGTCATTGCCAATTTGCTGCCTGTATGAACCCTACAGCGGGCTCTTTTACCATTGATCCCCGCTTGCAGCGCCATTTTTGCGTTTTCTCCGTGGCTACGCCTAGCGAATTTACACTCCAACTTATTTATGGCAGTATTTTAAGCGCCCATTTGGAAAATCCTGCCAATAATTTTAGCAAAGAAATTAAATCAGTAGCCGGGCTACTAGTCAAAGTAGGTATAGCCTTACACCGGCGCATGGAAAATGGTTTCTTGCCCACGGCTGTGAAATTCCACTACATTTTCAATATGCGTGACTTGACCCACATCTATCAGGGTCTCATGAATAGCATGGGAAATGCTAACCTAGACTCGAACAACTTAGCGTGTGGACGTAATTTTTCTGGAACGATTTGTAACAAGCCAGCCGACTTGATCAGACTTTATGTTCATGAAGCTTTTCGAACGTATCATGATCGTTTGGTGGATCCATATGACATTAAAGCATTTCGCAGTTCTATAAGAGATATTTTCAAGAAGGATATCGAAGATTTCGATGAGGATTACGTATTTGCGGATCCCTTAATTTATTGCCATTTTGCCCAGTCACTGGCCGATCAGAAGTATATGCCTTTGAAAAGTTGGAATTGCTTATATCAGCTGCTAATGGAGGCCCAGGCGAATTATAATGAAGTGATCGGTTACATGAATCTGGTGCTGTTCGAAGATGCCATGAAACATGTGTGCCGGTAAGTGGCAGACTTTCATTAAAGCTCGTTAGTGCTTGACTCGATACACAACCTGTTTCCTGTTTCTTTCAGTATCAATCGAATTTTGGAAAGTCCCCGCAACAATGCCTTGCTAGTTGGTGTTGGTGGTTCTGGCAAGCAAACCTTGGCCCGTTTAGCTTCGTTTATATCCTCCTTTAATGTTTTTCAAATACAAATAAAACGTGGCTTTTCATTGCAAGACATGAAGGAAGAAATCGGTGCTCTGTACATGAAAGTGGGCTTAAAAAACATGGCCTCGGTATTCCTTATGTCCGATGCTCAAATACCTGATGAGTCACTGCTTATGCTTATCAATGATCTGTTGGCTGCCGGCGAAATACCAGAACTCTTCAGTGATGACCAATTGGACACCATTGTCAATGGCATACGCAATGAGGTGAAACAAAGTGGTACATTGGATACGAAAGAAAACTGTTGGCGTTTTTTCGTTGATAAAGTACGACGTTTATTACGTTTAATACTCTGTTTTTCACCGGTGGGTCAAACGTTACGTGTACGTGCTCGTAAATTTCCAGCCATTTTAAGTCACACCTGCATCGATTGGTTTCACGAATGGCCCAAATCAGCTTTAGAATCTGTATCGCAAACATTTTTAAGCGAAATTAACAACGAAATATTACCGGTGAGTGTGTGAGTATGACTATGAAACACATTGATTGCAAAAATAATTACAATTGAACGGCATTAATTTCATTTATTTTTCTTCCTCTCCTTTCTCCCTCTTCTTTTCTTTCTTCTTCTCATTATCTACCATTCGCCATCTCATACCGTTTTTAGCGTGAACTTATTAAGCCTGTCGGTTGTTTTATGGCCTACGTACATGGCACTGTGAATCAGATTTCAAAGATTTATTTGCAAAACGAAAAACGTTATAATTATACGACACCGAAAACATTTCTCGAATACATATTTCTATACCGCAAACTATTGGTGGATAGAAGCGGCGAGCACACCAGCCGCATACAGCGTTTACAGAGTGGCATGGCAAAATTGGCAGAATGTGCTTGTCAGGTCGATACGCTAAAGGTGAGAAGAGATAAAAGTTCAATTCATAAATATTTAGTCGTACATGTATGTCTGCGTGCCAAAGTAGAAATGCATACACTGATGGAAGTCTACACGGGGGAAAAAAGAGTCGTAAAATGTTTAAAAAAAAAGTAATCGATTATAAACGATGGATTATTCTTTGATCAGCTCAAGTAGTTGCATCTCAAGAGGTGGTTTCTTAACTTTATATGGAACTAATCGAAACAGGAACAGTATTTAAGGAAACCATCATTTATTTTTCTGTATACATCATTACTGCCATTCAGTCACGATTACAGTCTAGGTTCTCAAACCTCTCATGTTACGTGTGTTAATTTTATACATGAGTGTAGGGACCTACAGTTTAAAATCGACTCCGAACAACAGATTTTTGAGAGACTTTTCATGGCAGAAATCTGCTGAGAGACATTCGCCAAAGAAATATTTTTTCATATTTCATTTTGATCTCTGACCTGGGGTTTGAACCTTGGACTCGTGTCCAAGAAGGCGACACACTACTGCTAGACTACGGTGACTACTTATATATATAAAAATTTTCCAAATAATGAATGCATTGGCTTCACTTTTACAGTAGAAATTGAAAAGTTTACTTACGTACTTAATTGTTCATTGCAAGCCTTTAGTCAGGATTACAATCTAGCTTCTCACACCACCCATGTTATGTGTATTCATTTTACAGATAAGTGGAGGGACCTACAGTTTAAAATCGACTACGAATGATAGATTTTTTGAGAAACTTTTCAAAAACTTCAGAGTTTTTGCCATAAAATCTTGTGAGAGAAAGTTACCGAAAAAATATTTTTTGAACGGGATGTCTGACCTGGGGTTTGAAACACGACCTCAGCTCTAATAAGCCATCACGCTACCTACTAGACTATGGCAACTTCGAGCATACTTACATACTGAATTGGTCATTAGAACCTTTCAGTCAGGATAACAATCTAGCTTCTCACACCACCCATGTTGTGTGTATTAATTTTACAGATAAGTGGAGGGACCGACCTGCAGTTTAAAATCGACTCAGAATTTTTGAGAAACTTCAGAGTTTTGCCTAAAAACTGTTGGAAATATTTTTTTTCTTCCATATTTGGCTTTATTTGAGATGTCTGACCTTGGGTTTGAATGACGGCCTCACGTCTAATAAGCCAACACACTACCCACTAGACTACGGCGACTTGCAAGTTGGACAACAAGTTTGTTAAAATAGATGAACGTGAACCAAATACACTTGAAATAACCGATTAATAGTTTTCGTCGTTTAAAACTTTTCCAAAAAAAATCCTTTTTTTCGACTTTCCTTAATCGAATATTGAAAGTCTCCAATGCTTGCCATACATGCACATGCCATCACACCTATGTAACAGCAGAAAAATTTCATCTATTACAGCCGTACAAAAAGCAGAAGAATGAGGAGAGAGTATCGTGGCCAGTGACTCTTAATTTATGAGTTTGTTGCAACTTCCACACACATTTCTGCCACATTGGCTCTGATTGTAGTTGCTCGTATTCGTTGTCGACGAAGAAGCAGCTGCATATCTCACATATTCTATATCAGTTTCCAGGTGTAATAGTAGACAACCAAGTGCACACAGACAGACATACATACACACACAGACAACACAGGCGTTTACACACCTTGGAACGACATTCAATTAGTGCGCGTAATTGAAACGTTGAATCCAACCGAAATGTAATTCGTAAATTCTTTTAAATCTTGTTTTTTAATTTAATTTCTTTTGCTCTCTTTTTTTTTGTGTACCCGTGTGTGTGTTTGTATCTCTGTATGTGTATGTGTGTATGTATGTGTGTGTGTGAAATATATTGAGTTCGAAAATAAATTTTCTGCTTCAATTTTTACTTCTGTAACGAACGACAAAGTTTCGTAGATAATGAAAAATTGATGTTGTTGCCATTGCCATTACCGTTGCTACCGATGTTGCTGTAGTTGCTGTAGTTGCAGCAACACCACTTAATGGCCTTCGTTTGTCACCCTGTTTGGCTTTTCATTAACCTCATGCCCGACGCTTTATTAATGCTTATGAATCGAAATACAAATAAAGTTCCATTTTCTGTTTCTGTTCTGTTCTGTTCAGTTCTGTTTTTTTTTTCTTTTTTCTTTTAATACGTAAAATATTTCCGCCAGTAATTAAATTTAAAGTGAAACAGTTTTCACCATTCATATGGTGAAGATTGACAAATGGTTGGTTAAAAAGTAACACATCATCGCATCGATGACAGTAGCAAGTCGTGTGGAAAATCAAAAAAAAAAACGAATTCATTGCCTTGGATTTGAGTTTAATTGTTGCAACAAAAATATGTGCGAACTTAATTGAATCGTTTACAATGGCACTTTTGAATTCGATAAAGTTATTACTTTGGCAATAAGTCTCTGCCTTTCCAAAAAGACAAGTTCATTATGAACAAAGGAAATATTTATTGGGGTGCCTAGTCAGCATACATATGTATGTATATTGAAGAGACAGCGTGCCCCATATGTGTTAAATGGAATTAGCACCTGAGGGTAAAAACCAAAAAAGTACCATAATTTAATGATTTGAACAAGATTGGCTAGATTTTTTAAAAATCTGTGCGCTGAACTACATATCTAAACCGCATGACGGCCGGACTGGAGTTGAAATTCTATTCTAGATTCTAAACAATAATTTAAACACTCGATATTGATCACAGGTAGTGTGATGACTTATTAAACGTGAGGCCTCGGTTTAAACCCCAGGTCAGACATCTGCAACAAAACGAAAAAATATTTATTCGGATACTTCCTTTTAGCAGATTTCTGGCCAAAACTCTGAGAATAATTAAAATTACCATGAAAAGTTTCTCAAAAAATTTGACATTCGGAGCCGACTTTAAACTGTAGGTGGTGAAACAAATTACATAGGTTGTAATCTTCACTAAATGAGAAGCTAGGTCGCAATGAGTTCAAGGGTTGTAATGACCAAATAAGTACATAAGGAAGCTTTCTAATTTCTAATGTAAAAGTGAAGTCAATGCATTCATTATTTGGAAAATGTCAGGTATAGCCGCCGTAGTCTAGTAGGTTGTGTGTTACCTTATTAAACGTGAGCCCAAGGTTCAAACCCCAGGTCAGACATCTCCTACTAAAAAAGAAAAATGTTTCTTCGGCGAATTCCTCTCAACAGATTTTTGGCAAAAACTGCGAGAGCTAAATAAAATTGCTATGAAAAGCAAAAATTCATGAAATTCAAAAATTTGTCGTTCGAAGTCGATTTTAAACTGTAGATCCCGCCTCTCATGTATGAAATTAACACACACAACATAAGTGGTGTGAGAAGCTCTGTCGTATGACTGAAGAGTTTCAATGATGAATTATGTATGTATGTATGATTTTTATTGAAGCTTAAGCAACCTTTGCTTCAGGCTTCACTTCTGGCCTAAAATTAGTGGCCACATCACGTCATCATGTAAATTACTTTTACTGTTGGAAATTGATGGGTTCCCCCAATATTGGTATATTAAATCAAGGACTTTGTCACAATTTATAGAATTATACGTCTACTCTGTAAATACCTTGTGTTGAGAGTTTAATTAACTTTTCACCCAAGATTCATCCAAAGATCCACCAGCCCTTCCATGTTCGCCAACCAGGATTGGCGTGAAGGTTACTAATATACCTAAAATAATTGATGATAAACTGGCAGTAATTTCTCAGATATATGTGCCTATGTTTTTTCAGAGCTAGACAGTCAGACAAAACATGTTGCATACATGTTGCCCTATTCATCTTGGTAGATCATTATTTCTTATCACCATTCTCTTATGACAAATTCTAGGCTATAAAGACTTGGAGCATAGGAAATATTCACGAATCGTTATTGCTGTTTTCATTGATTCTCGGTGCACATATTCAATGCAACTTTGTAACCCAAACCATTATAATTTCATGGCCATTACTAAATATTAAAGCCTTGGTCTCCTCTTGGTATCCTTGTCAATAGACTTTGCTTTGATAGTGAAAATCCATTAAGACAGATATATGACTGATTGAGTTAAAAATCTATGTGTTTGGGAAATACAGCACTACGAATAAATCTTTGTGAAGACTGAAATAACAATATACCTGATAACAGAGTTTTAAATCTGTGAAAACCATTTTCCTAAAAACCGATTATGCGGCCGATAACTATTCTTCTAGGTGGTAAGTATGTTGGTTAGAGTGTTAGCTTTGATACCAAAGCTCACTTGAGCACACAAAGTGACCCGTTGTGACACCACGGGTGGGTACAGTACCCTTACTGACCAAATTTCACCGAACTCATAGAAGAAATTGGTTAGCACAGGGGCTGCACACTAAAAGTACGACTCCCCTAAGCTTGAAACAAACATGAAAGTTTTATGCACGAAACTATATCCCTGATATCAATGGATAATAACTCCTCTAAGCTGACAAGGAATGGAGAGCCAAATAACCCCAAAACTAAGCCTCGCGAGAGATGGGCATGAAAATGAATAACAGGTTCCTCCTCTCCAGCAGATCCACAATCGTTCGATGGGAGCTGCAGTCTTTCCGCGTATCTTCTCATAATGCAATAACCTCTTAGAGGGTCACAAGATCTAGTTTAAGAATCGTCAAGATTATCAGAAACCCGGCCATGTTTCTAAACATAGTGCAAGAGAATTTTTTACTCAAAGTTAAGTAGCTTACGAGAGATCTTAAAATATCCCAAAAACAATTCATGGTGTGCTCATCATAATTCGGACTCCACATTTTATAGAGGTTAACCAGCTTTCGGTTACAAGTCAGGTTAAATGCACAAAATATCTTACAAAAATTGTATCCCATCTGCAACCTACAAGATACCGGATTTACTGACAGTTTTTTGTAGAATAATTTGACGATTTTTTATCAATAAAATGCTAGAACCTCCAAAGCAAATGTTGGTTGTGTATTCCTATATGAAGCCAATACTCCAGGTATAATTAGTTCTCGCGAAATGCATGAGTTTTTGAACACAAACATAACTGCCATAAATTGATTAAAAGGCGAATCCCTTCTAATTAAGCTAGGCACCATCACTAAATGTCCACAGCATCACTTCCTTTTTCGAATGCATTCCAAATTCCGAAATCACTTTACTGTTGTAAAATCTAGAGAACTTTTCACATACCAATCACAACTTAAATTCCTTAAATGCCAATGGTTTTACACCATTAGCGAGCGATTCCTACTACAAGCTCACTCACTGCAATCCTTTCAAAACAATTGAATAACAGAACGGATTTATTTGCCCCCTCCGCACTCTATTGTATTGGCTGGCTATTCATGCAACTTCTATACGTTTTAGTCGATGTTATTGTTGTTGTTTTTATACATATTTACACACAACATTTTAGTTATTTTAACAACAAAACCCGAAATATTTATTTTTGCTGCCTGCCTGCTGCAGGCATTCTACTATACTCGTGTACCAACCGGACTAGTTGAGTTAGGTTGAGGTTCAGGGGCGAAATGGCAAAAATCAATAAATTTATCAACAGATTGAATGGAACAAAGCAAACAAACAAAAATACAAATTTATCCCATACTTCTACACTTCATCTCTCTTTTCTTTTATTTTTTTTCATTTTTTTTTTACAGAATCAATTGGCCATTCAGGAAATTCAATTGAATGCCAAAAATGCGGCTGCCGATAAACTCATACTCATTGTTAGCGCGGAAAGTGAAAAAGTCAAAAATGAAAAACATATCGCCTCCGAAGAGGAGAAACGTGTGCGTATCATCGAAGAAGATGTTTCGCTCAAGACCAAGTTGTGTGAGGATGATTTACGTAAAGCGGAACCCGCATTAGTGGCTGCGCAAGCGGCATTGAATACGTTGAATAAAAATAATTTAACGGAACTGAAATCGTTCGGTTCACCTCCCAAGGCGGTGGTAAATGTATGTGCAGCTGTTATGGTTCTATTTGCTCAGAATGGTAAAATTCCTAGAGATCGTAGCTGGAAGGCCGCCAAGTTAATGATGGTACGCGTAGATCAATTCTTAAATGATTTGGTCAACTACAATAAGGACAACATACATCCGAATATAATTGAAGTTCTGCAAGAGTATTTAAAGGTGAGTCGCATATTGCGTTATAATGAAATTGTCTGTAGCTTTCCGGTTCGAGAGAGGGTTCTTCTGAAACCGACATTTTCATTGGAGTACTACTGTAGGAAATCACAGAATCTATGTACACAGTTAACTTTAAGCGATCGCTATCCCAAATAGCTGTTCTTTGAGCCTGATGCATGCAATAGTCTGATGCATGACATGAATCTCTTTTCATTTTAATGACTTACTTACTTATTTAACTGGCCATTAACAACCCAATTAACGAATTTCGGCCTGCCTTAACACATCCTTCCAAGCATTTCTGCGTCTTGCGCGACTACGCCAGTTGGTCACACGAATCGATGACAGGGCTTCCTCGATCTGGTTCTTCCAACGCAAAGTCCTCCTTTTCGTCGACTTCCGCAAATCTTCGCACCAAATACCCGTCTCGTCGGAGCATCCTCCTCCATTCCAAGGACATGACCGAGCCAGCACAGACGCTGAATGTAAATACGGTGCATAACGTGCATGTCGTTGAGGAGCTCATACAGCTCACTGTTTGATCAGATCAACTCGCACTGGACCGAAAATCTTCCGTAGGACTTTTCTCTTGAATACTCACAAGGCTGCTGCATCAGTTCTTAATAGTCTCCAATTTAATTATCCAATAAAAGTTTATATTCCGAGTACACCCTTCCAAATATATTACGGCGTGAGAGCTCCCTTCCTGACATGCTCATATGTCCGCTCATTGTCGTGAATTTCCGCATAACCTGGAATTCATTTTTAACCTGCATAACTGGTGGCTAATTACAAGACTAGTGATTGAAATAATTTCGACCAAATTGGGCACAAATTAATTTCGAAAAACTCGTACAGTCGTGATCAAAAAAACTCGAATTTGCCCTCTGATTCTGCTTGTTCCAAACCTCATACGAGCTGAGTGATTGGAAGACGGCCTGACTATCGGCATTGTATTTGCCATCGTTAGTGCTTTCTGCCTAAGTTGACATTTTTTGATGGCTTAGACTTCCGCTAGAAAATATCCTTGAGTTTTGCCACCAAAGTCCTGTAAGTGAATATAAACTAAATAATCGCCATAAAGCCACTATATTTTCAGAAGCATTACATACCTGCTTGACAACATTTCGTTACCATTTATACAGAATTATAAAACTGTCTTCTCATTTTCAGGATCCTGAGTTCAAACCCGATAAAATTGTACAAAAATCTGTGGCAGCAGCTGGTCTCTGTGCCTGGGTAATTAATATACATCGATATCATCAAGTCTTTCTAGTGGTTGGCCCCAAGCAACAGGCTCTTAAAGACTCTCAAAACGAATTGATAGCAGCCCAGGAGCGTTTAACATACTTAAAGGATAAGATCACGGATTTAGAACGTAAACTAAGCGAAATACAAGCAGAATTTGAAAATGCTGTGGCAGAAAAGCAAAAATGCCAAAAAGAGGCGGATAAAACCACATTCACCATAGATTTGGCACATCGTCTGGTCAATGGTTTGGCCAATGAAAACATACGTTGGAAAGAATCGGTGCAAAAGTGAGTTTAATTTTCTTATGAGGCTTTAAATGCTTTAAAAATTACTGGCTTTTAAATCTTAACGCACTGACCTATAAAGTAAAGTGTTGTAAAACTTAATTATTAATATTCATAAGTGCTGCTTGCTACTCCAGCTGCATACTACAGTGTATGGATAAGATTAAGTGCCCTTAAATAAGACTTCATTTATGGTGTAATAAAATCAAATAGCATTTCAATTGAAACTTGCCAACGTTATATGGAAAAAAGAAATCCATCATTTACAATAAAATCCAAAGGGTACTCGTCAATACCTCTCCATATATGTATGCAAAGGGTAGATGAAACTCAGCAGAACTTTCATCAACAACATGCCACCACAATTTCCTGATGAAACATCAATACCGTTTGAAATTAAAACGAAATGGTATTGAACCCCTCACCTGCTCCTCATAAGTACGCCGTCCATCCTTTTTTATGTTTCTTTTGGACTTCACATCAATTATGAGTGAATATATATTGTGGCCACAAGTAGCCATAATCATAGCGAAGCACTTGCAAACACAAGACAGGAGAGAGAGAGAGAGAGTACGTTTGGCCAATTTATCGTCTGTGTTACAAATAATTACCCATCTCCACTTTATTTCTCTCTTAAGCTCAGTCCACTTACAATTTTATACTTCTTTTGTTTTCTTTATTATTGGATTTTCTCTCTCTCTTGTTCTTTGTTTTCTTATACGTCTTCTGCTGGTTGTTTGTTTTAGCCATTAGGGTAAGAGTTAAGGCAAGAAGAGCCTTAATATGTATGGCCATCAATATCGATTCCATGAATGTGTAACAACATGTACTTGTTTTAATCCTTTTAAGGATGAAGGAAAAAATTGACTTTCATTTTTCGATTTCCGTTACTCGTTATTATGCTACACATTTCCGTTTAAAACACACACTCTTACCAACACTCACACTGTGACTTGACTTTTCACTCCCACACACACACACACACACAGACTTTAATTCATGTGTTTTCTTTTCCCACTTAATTTCGTTTCTTTGCTGGCCATTCTCATTCTGCTGATGCCGATTATGGTGGTGATTGCTGCCAAAAGTCTCGAGTCTAAGAGTTCAACACTACCTGGTGATATCCTGCTAATTTCCTCTTTTCTCTCGTATGCCGGTTGCTTTACACGTCGTTATCGCGAAGAGTTGCAACAGAAAATGTGGATGTCAAACTTTCGTAAAATTCAGGTGAGTACATAAACGTTCAATGATATGTTTACATATGGACATGTATGTACACTCTCGCATAGTGAATATAATTACTTTGGAATTCTCTTTTCTTTAGAGAGAAGGTAAATATTTAGCTTACGGACTTACGTGTGAGGGAGTATACATACGTTTATTAAGAGGTTTAGTCATGGAAGGACTAGGAGGCAGTTGCAGTTGCTTAAAACGTCTTCATGTTATTCTTTACTAGGATGGGCAGCTTATATAACTTCGATAGAAGCTCTAGAATGTTTTAAGAGTTTCATTTGATTCACTTATTACTTAACCCTAGTTGAAATAATCTACCATTAAGTTAGGTTAAGTTAAGGTTAGGTTTGAGAACATGTACTTGTCATTGGGACAAGTACAAAACTCAGAGGTCAAAATGACCCATTGTAATATGTCCTAGAGGACAGAGAGAGAATAGTAAAGGAGAAGAGGTTGGAAAGGAAGGATAAGGAGACAGGGAAAAAACAGATGGAACACAAACACTCAAGACAGCGCGACTACAACCTTGAAACCCTAGCACTTCCCAATCAGCTCAACCTATTTATCTATGGAGAGCATTAATGTCGGCTATCGACAGAGTTCAAACCTCCGAAGAAACCGCTGCCCAGGGTCCTCAACCTACTAAGGGCTGGACAGTTACAGAGGAGGTGTTCGATAGTTTTCAACTTCTCCTCGTTGCAGCATATCCTGCAATAGTCCAGCTAAGATCTGTTCCAGATCATTGTCAGCGATCTACTCTCGCAGTGTCCTATAATGAAACCAACAACTAACCTCAGACTGGCCTTAT
This sequence comes from Sarcophaga subvicina, assembly GCA_936449025.2. Lineage (NCBI taxonomy): Eukaryota > Metazoa > Arthropoda > Insecta > Diptera > Sarcophagidae > Sarcophaga > Sarcophaga subvicina. The sequence goes on along the minus strand of OW388081.2, from coordinate 88,131,898 downwards.
CTAAGCCCAGCAGCAAACCTGCTCTATCACTGACAATAGCAGGCCATAGACACCCAGACACATAACACCCCGATCAGTTGAACATTATCATGTTCGAAATCAATCGCGTTATGTGAGCACAGACATAAACCATAGCACCGGCGTAAAGACGTAACAGGAGTCTCTCAGCTAGGGCTGAGGTCACAGGTTGTACATCTCGCTTTCTAGATGGACTGTGGACGTACTCGCTTGAATATTCAAGACAATGTTAATATTAATTTCAGATTCAAACTGAACTACTTAATCCATCAAACGTCCCATCGAGCCTCACATTTTGATCTAACAGAACTATGTATTCTTCTATTCTAGCCTCCTATACCCCACACAGATGGCGTAGATCATTTAACTTTATTCACCGATGATGCACAAATAGCCACTTGGAATAATGAAGGCCTGCCTATGGATCGTATGTCCACAGAAAATGCCACCATACTAGTACATTCAACACGTTGGCCTCTAATGATAGATCCACAATTGTAAGTCCGATTACTCAAAACCTCTACTTTTTAACCATTAAATCCTTTGTTTTAGACAAGGCATTAAATGGATCAAGAATCGCTTTGGAAACTCTCTGATCACCATAAGTTTAACACAAAAAAATTTCCTGGACACTTTGGAGAAGGCCATGTCCAATGGGGATACAGTTCTGCTCGAACAAATCGAAGAAACTGTTGATACTGTGCTAGAACCACTTCTCAGTAGGGCCTTGATTAAGAGAGGCCGTTTCATTAGAATTGGCGATAAGGAACTGGATTTCAATAATAACTTCCGTTTAATACTTCACACGAAACTGGCAAATCCACACTATAAACCCGAAATGCAGGCCCAAACGACTTTAATTAATTTCACTGTTACCCAGGATGGTTTAGAGGAACAGTTGTTAGCGGAAGTAGTTAAAATCGAACGACCCGATTTGGAGGAAATGAAAACGGAGCTAACCAGACAACAGAATAAATTTAAGATTTCTTTGAAGGAACTGGAAGATGATTTACTGGCACGTTTGGCTTCGGCAGGGGAAAATGTTTTGGATGATTATGAACTGGTAACCAATCTAGAGTCTACAAAGAATACGGTGGATGAAATTGAGGTTAAGGTACATGAAGCCAAAGCTACGACTTTACAACTCGATGAGGCGCGTAATATGTATCGTGCAGCGGCCAAGAGGGCCGCTGTTTTATATTTTGTTCTTTCGGATCTGAGTCGCATTAATCCCATCTATAGATTCTCTTTAAAATCATTTATGAATGTGTTTAAGCAGGCCATAATGGTGGCGCCACAACATCGCCAGTATGAAAAACGTGTTGCTGCTCTGGTGGACTCAATTACTTGTCAAACCTTTAACTATGCTTTGAGGGGTCTCTTCGAAGTGGATAAATTGACTTTTACGGCCCACATGACTTTACGCATTTTAGCCGCATCGGATCAGATTTCAGCAGAAGAAACTGATTTTCTGCTGAGATTTCCTCATGATCCGAACACTTTGTCACCGGTAGATTTTGTAGGCCGTATCGGTTGGAGTGGCATAAAAACTCTGGCCTTAATGGATAACTTTTATGGCATCGACAAAGACATCGAAAACTATCCTAAACGCTGGCGTAAATTCTCTACAAGTGAAACACCAGAACGCGAACCATTTCCCGGGGAATGGAAGCATCGCACGCCATTACAAAAGTTATGCATTATGAGAGCCTTAAGGCCGGATCGGGTAACAAATGCCATACGCCTATTTGTGGAACAAACTATGGGTAAACAGTATGCCCAGGTGAAATCATTTCAACTGGCGGATATTTTTAATGAAATCACAGCTGCCACGCCCATTTTCTTTATCTTGTGTCCGGGTGTGGATCCTATATATGATGTGGAAAGACTAGGCTTGCAGTTGGGTTTCACAAGCACAAACGAAAACTTGATTAATATCTCCTTGGGCCAGGGCCAAGAGATTGTAGCTGAACAGGCCATAATACAAGCCTTAGAGACCGGCCAGCAGTGGGTAGTTTTGCAGAATGTACACCTGGTAGCCAATTGGTTACCCTCTTTAGAAAAGCTTATGGAACGTATAACCTCCGAAAGTGAAAGAGTAAAAGATACAAAATTTAGACTCTTCATAAGTGCAGAGCCAGCACCCGATCCCCAGTATCATATAATACCCCAGGGTATATTGGAATCTTCTTTGAAAATTGTTAATGAACCACCCTCAGGCATGGCGGCTAATATGCACAAGGCCTGGGATAATTTTTCACAAGAAACTTTGGAAACCTGTACCCAAGAGGCAGAGTTCAAGTCTATATTATTTGCCTTGTGCTACTTCCATGCGGTGGCAGGTCAGAGGCGAAAATTTGGTCCTCTGGGATGGAATAAAGTGTATCCCTTTAATATAGGCGACTTGACAATATCGGCTTCAGTGTTGCACAATTATTTGGAAGGCAGTAATCGTATACCCTGGGAGGATTTACGTTATCTTTTTGGTGAAATTATGTATGGCGGCCATATAACAGATGATTGGGATCGTAGGTTGTGTCAGACCTATTTGGAGGAGTTGTTGCAACAAGCTCTGGTGGATGGTGATATGGAATTATGTCCTGGATTTCCTTCTCCACCCAATATGGACTTTCAAGGTTATCACAATTACATCAACGAAATGTTACCCGCAGAGTCTCCGATACTATATGGTCTGCATCCCAATGCCGAGATTGGTTTTCTAACAAATGCCTCCGAACAATTGTTGAAAACTGTATTCGAACTTCAACCCCGCCAATCGGAACTAAGTACATCCTGTGGTGCTCCACGCGAGGAATTGGTTAAAATAATGGCTGATGATTTCCTAGACAAACTGCAGGTGGAATTTAATCTTCAAGCTTTGCTTAATCGCGTAGAAAGAAAGACACCCTTTGTGGTGGTCGCTTTGCAGGAATGTGAACGCATGAACAATTTAATACGGGAAATTAAAAGATCTTTACGTGAACTGCTACTGGGCCTTAAAGGTGAGCTAACCATTACCACAGAAATGGAACGTTTGGATTATGCTCTGTTCTACGATCATGTACCAGAGTCTTGGACACAACTGGCTTATCCCAGTATGTTGGGTCTACAAAGTTGGTTTTCTGATCTCTTACATCGCATAAGGGAACTATCGTTGTGGTTGAATGATTTCAAATTACCCTGTAGCATCTGGTTGGGTGGCCTATTCAATCCGCAAAGTTTCCTAACAGCCATTATGCAGGAGAGTGCCCGAAAACATGATTTGCCTTTGGATCGTATGTGTTTGGCTTGTGAGGTGACCAAAAAAGATGTGGATGGTATCACGTAAGTAAGGGCGTAAGTTTAAAAGAAAAACGATTTCTCAAGATTTCTTTCAATTTCAGTTTACCACCGATAGAGGGAGCTTTTATTCATGGTCTCTATTTAGATGGCGCCAGCTGGGATTGCCAATTGAATTCTATTGTTCCACTGCATCCAAAAGAGTTATTGTGCTCCATGCCGGTTATATGCATAAAGTCCATTGTACAGGAAAAACAGGACCTACATCGGATTTATGAGTGTCCTCTGTACAAAACGAGGTAAAGTGTGTTGTAGTTCGACTGAAAATGGTATCGATTCAAAACATTTCTTTTGTTTTCTATTTTAGATCACGTGGTAATACTTATGTTTGGACTTTTAATCTCAAGTCACGTGAACGTCCCTCAAAATGGATACTTGGTGGAGTAGCACTTCTATTGCAGTCTTAATACCAAAAACGAAAATCAATTTAAAGCACTTGTATCCAGATATGGATTTAAAGCACGTTATTGTTAAATAGCATCCAGTCAAGTTTCTCGTTAACATTTTTTTTTTGCTTAAGCACTGTGCAAAATATTCAATTCACTAATAAAGATTTGCTCATAAAATATGTGCGTTGAAGCAAGCCTCCTTATTCAGATGGAAGTACTGCTATGTCCATAGCCGGTGGAAAAAAATTGTGCAAACGCACAAGATCTGCGCATTTATTTGAAGGCAGAAAAACATTGCCACGTTCGAGACGATGGTCATGGACTTTTTGAGGTCTCCGAGAAAAATGATTAATCTTTCAGTGAAGAAAGTTTTTGGCCTTATCCAAAGCTTAAATCTTGAATAGTGATGTCTAAAATATTTCAAAGCTAGATTATGTCACGATGCCTAGGGCTATAAGATTATTACGAGAACTTTCAGTTCCTGAACAGTTCCCTTAGTTAAGAAATATTTGACTTCCTGTGAATAACTTCTACTGCAGTTGTTAGGATGTTAAAGAAAATGAGACTGTGACGTTCGTTCTATGTAAACGAATGAAACTCGAAAACTTTAGAAAAGGGTTCCGGTAGAGTTCATAACATAATATGTTTTTAGAATATCATGCAGTTGGATAGAGGTCGAGTATTATTCTGAGTATCTTTTATTCTTCTTGATTGCTTTTAGTAAACGCCTTCAAGAACTCATAAGAGAACAGGAAAATACAGTAAAGCGTATGGACATTGCTTAGAATTGTAGACTCATTCAAGTTCTGTAGACTCGTTCAAGTTTTGTAGACTGTTTCCAGTTCTATAGACTGTCCGAAGATCTGTAGACTGTTTCAAGTTCTGTAGGCTGTTTTCAGTTCTTTAGTCTGTTTCAAGTTCTGTAGACTGCTTCCAGTTCTGTAGACTGTTTCAAGTTCTGTAGACTGCTTCCAGTTCTGTAGACTGTTTCAAGTTCTGTAGACTGCTTCCAGTTCTGTAGGCTGAAATTTCGGCCATTTGTAGAGCATTAGTGAGAACAGGCTAATGGGATACAAATTATTGTAGCACATGCTGAGCATGCTCAGAAGGATGATGAAATATTGGGGACCAAGAGATTCCCTTTGATAATGTTGTCTGCATTGAAGTCATCGTAATCTAGTAGTAGATGTGTTGGCTTATTACACGTGGACTCGGGGTCAAAACCCGGCTCAGATATCTTAAACAAAACGAGAAAAAAAATTTGTGCGGTGACTTTCTCTCAACAGTCTTCTGGTAAAAACTCTGTAGCTTTAAACTGTAGGTTTAAAATTACCACACCCAACATGGGCGGTGTAAAAATCTAGGTTGTAATCTTGACTAAAGGGTTGTAATGACCAATTAAGTAAGTAAATAAGAGATGCCCTAATACGCCTCAAGATCATTAAATTAAACAACTTCCAATTGGAAAAAATCCTCAACGTTCTAGAAGTCGCAGTAGAACGCATAATAATACGGAGAGAAAGATAGAAATGATTTATGAAGATCATACGTACACACCCAAGAGAAGTAATCGGAAAACACAAATAATTTTTAATTTTAGCTGCCGTTTGCAATATATTTTTAATTATTTATGTGACATGACGGTCAACTCTTTCAACCGCAACGTTCAGTAATTTGTTAGACATGGGTAATCCCCTTTTTTATAATTCCAATGCATTTTTAATATTGCAATGACATTGCCTATTACATACAGCCCCGATCGGCTACGTATGACCGCCATCAGGTCACAATTTTCGCACATGCCTCAATAACACCTTCCAGTGATGATGATGTTCCATATTTATTTTATGGCGGTCTAAGAAAAGATTTTTAAGTAAATAATAAAAAATAAAAACAATACGAGATAAACTAAATATTTGTATCTTATATGTATATGCATACATATGTAGTCTGTGTTGTATGACTGTCTGTCTATATCTATTAAAATAAAAACTATAATACGTTCTGTATGTAAAAAATCTTTTCGCAAGAAAAAAACCAACAACAAAGATTTTCATTATCAGGGTTATTCATATTATAATTATATGATTGAATACAGTGAAGGTAAAAAGTATGCATTCAGCAAATACCACCTTCCACATGTAGTTAAGTCTGCGGTTTTCGAAAGATAACATTATCATATAAATTGCTTAAAACCATAGAAAATTACAAGTCATTTATATTGTCTACACAAAAACTAAAATAAAAGAAATCAACGTGTCTGTGTGATAACTTTTGTTATCACATACCATGGAGGATCGATTTGGCCCGTTTATTATTTCATAAATATCGTTTATAATTGCCTCAGCAAACGTGCTGGCAATCAATCAGTTTTTAATACAAAAATTACTGCTACTGCATGATTTTATGAGTCAGGCGACATACATCAAATATTTGTTATACTTACAGGGTAATACAATAATAAAACCACGTTTATTAACAGATATTCTAGAGGGTGTACAACTTACTTATTAATTACACAAGTTACAATGGTCAAGAGGCGACCAATCGAGCCGCAATAATAAAAATAATCTGAGCATATTCATCTGTAACGTAAAGTTAAACCTATTTAAGGATGTCAATCTTGGCGTGACTATCTATTAGAAATTGTACGTTTACATTGGCCAATGTTGGTCACAAAGAACCGCTTGTGATCCATAATGAAACAGCAGCCAATCCACGTCCAAATTAAAAGAAGAAACCAATGAATAGGTCAGACTATCTGACAGACCATAGAGGTAACACTTTTCACCAGCAGACGCAAGCCACCACTTTTTCGTACATTGAGACCGTATAAGGCAAATCGTGGAGTCAAGGAAAAAGACACTGCCTGGGGCTTACTTTTGATAACTATCCTAGAAGTTGATAATGCTGAACTTGATGGAAAAAAATTCCAATCTTCTCTATGCTGGCAATAAAGTGTTGGGGAAATAACGAGATCTCGTACCTATTATGACATAATGGATAAATGCCTGATATGATGTAAATCCCTTGGCAAGACTACTAGCCTGAACTTGATTATTACTAAAGGACTGCGTTATATCGGGTAGAGGCGACCCTCATGGCTTCTGCTGTACAGCAGCATATTACTAGTCAGCATTTAATGGCGGCTAGTATATAACACACTATAATTGCTCCAAGAAATTCGAACTTTTTTTTTCGGAAAGACGGGAATAGAAAAATTGTGTGACGAATCTCGTGAACAATTCCATACAAATCTTCACGGATGTTTGGAAACTGGATGAAGCTGTAAGTGTACGATACTTCGAAGAAACACAGGACCATTGCAGCATTTTTCAGGCGGAAGTGTCGGCCATACAGACTGCGGTAATAATTATTAAAAATGACAGTATTTGTGAAAAAGATATTACAATACTTTCTTATAGTCTAACGACTGTCATGGTCTTAAACTAATAACCGCTTAGATTGTCTACAGCTACCGCGAGGCTCTAAAGAGATGTCAGAGCGATATACATCACGTGTGTACTGAGTAATAACGGATTAGATCTCTACGTTAAAGAATAGAATAATAGAATAGTAATAGAGTCCGTGAACGCTAAGTGGGTGACTTGTGTGACGGGCAATATAACTCAGCAAGTCTGTGCAAGGCTAGGTGAAGAACACGCCTTTATATGTTTGTTTTCAAATTTTATTAACATCATGAATAGTTTGTTCGAATATCTTTCGATTTTATTGACTTAATATTAAAGTATTGACGTCAAACTGTTTTTGAGGTTGGGTTACTAACTTCACCTTCATTTTTTCGAATTCTATTAGTGCCACTAAAGAACAAGGGCAGAGCATTTACTTAATTTCAGTATTTTAATTTATAAATTATTATTATCATATGGCATATACTTATAATATTCCTATGTGTGCACACTTTTGGCACACACTGTTTAGAAAAATAAATCTCTAGAACACAAACTATCGCAAATAGCCAAACGTTTTGGTAACAAACTACATACAAACACTCATATTTATTAGCCTGCTAACGTTTTAGACCGCTTTCATGTGATTGTTAATGATAGACAGACAGAGAATATTTTTAAGTTTTATTTTTTCTAGTTGTTGTTGTTGTTGTTTTGGTTTTTCAATATAGAATTCGAAATTCTAATTATTACTATTGTATGAGTGTGTGAAAAGTGTAAGAGAATGTCTTTAACATAACAGAGCAGAAAGGGAAGTGAGGAGTAAACAAAAAAACACGGGCGGTAAAACGGCGAGCACACAGAAAATAATTTTTTCATGACGATTTTGAATTTTATTAAAAAAAAAAAAACATTTTTTTTCTGTATTTTACAAACGGATAAAAAATAATTTTTATTTGCCTAGACAACGGCAAGACGTTTGTACGACGGCATTGTAAGTGTTTTTAAAAAAGCAAAAAATATTTCGCAAAAAGGAAGAAATTTTTTTGAAACGGCAACGGAATTTAGAAAAAAAAATTATTTTTTGTCAATGAAATTAAAATTTTTAATCAAAGAACACTTCTTATAACGATAACAGTGGATGAAGAGATTTTTTTAATTTGTTTTAAAATTAAAGAAATTTTAAGTGAATATTAAAAAGAAAATTTAACAAATTTCACCAACAGCCAACAGTAATTAATAAATTAAGGTGATTAATCCATACATACATATGTATATCGATATCAAATAATCGTAATCGTTTTTAAAGTGAATTTTGCAATCTCTGTCTCTTGTTTTCAATAATTTATTGTATTATTTATAAATCATGTTCAAATAATTACATTAACTGATGATAAATTATTAAACAAAAATAAAAATAACTTCTACAACAACAGCAACAATACCACTTAGCATTACAAGATTACATATTAAAAAGACAAACAACAAAAAACAAACCGAATAATTGTTATAGTTTAAATCAATGTTGAAAAACTCAGTACTTTTGTATTTTTTTCAATACTTTGTCATTTCAAAAATACCGCAGTACCCCCGCCAAGCTTTCAGTACTTTTTTCATCAAATTCGTTTTTGTTAGTTCAAAAAATAAATACATATATATTTTAATAAATAATTCGCACATTCATTTTCCTTTTCCGGGTTTATTAAGTACTGTATTTACTGACTGTAACGTCTGTCTGTCTAATAGGTGTTACAAGTTAAAGTAGCCTTATTAGACGCCACGTGCAAACCCCAGGTCAGACAAAACGAAAACAAAAAACCTAACGGCACATGTTAAGTGTGTGAATGTTGTAAGGTAGAAAAGTACCGAAAAAAGGTTAGTTCGCTCGCCAAAAAGAGGCCCGGTTCAACCGGACAAAACGAAAACAAAAACATAATGGGGATGTTGGTTGCGTGGGGAATGTTGCTGTTGTGTTTGCTGCAAAAAAATTTAATTTTGTTTAAGTGTGGTGAATTTGTAGTTGTGGTGAGTTTTTACAAAATGTGGTGAATTTATTCGGTGTGGTGAATAAAATCGAAGTATGATGAGTTTCTAGAGTGGTGAGTTCTTCCAAAATGTGGTGAATTTATCCAGTATGGTGAATAAAATCGAAATTCACCAAAGGGCCGTTATTCGAAATGGGTACTGTATTACCATTAAACCATGTACTGTACATCGTGATTTGGACGATGCGTGTTTTGAATAAGTAATTTTCACATATGTTAGTGGAGGCATTAACCGATATGTCTGGTTACTGCATTAAAACAATGTTGCCATTGTGCCATTCTATTTAAAATTCTAAAAAATTAAAATTAGAAAACTACATACAAAAAAAAATAATTAAATTTAAATTATTTTGTAAATGAATTTTTGAATAATTTCTTTCTTTTATGTTTTATTTCCAATTCAAACATTTTATAAATGTTATACGCCCCAAAAGCCTAGACAACAGTGTTTAAAGCAATACAAATATAACAGTGAAATGTGTTACTACTAAGCCCGCAAAACTTAATTTTGTCTTAAACGTGTTGAAAAAGCTTTTGTTTCTTCCCTCACAGGTTTGAATCTGTTAAAATACACTGACATGTTAAAGAAAACCTTACAGACTGTAAAATCTAAAATATTTTACTAGAAAAAGAAAGTATATGTGTGTACACGATTTAGTCAAGGTCATTGCCATTAAATGACACACAGTTGACCACTAAGATCTGTCAACTTGTCGTCTTGCTCATGTTGAAATTTCCATAAATATTTACAACAACCACACAATAGTGATTTTTTTATTCTTGGCAAAAAAAAACTCAACAAATCAGTTGCGAATAGATGAGTAATAGCACAGTATTGGGTGCGTGAAAAAGACTACTTCAAGGAAATTAAAAAAATGTAAAAACATGCGGGAAGTGTTATATCGCAGTATGTTTAGAATTGATTACGTTTTTATAGTATTTTGGCACACGCGTTCCGCGCAAATGATCACAATCGATAATGGCTTAAAAATTGGACCGATCGTATAGGCTACTGCATGGCCAGCCGAGGCAGCCATTTAAATGAAATTATTTTCCATTATTAACCGGAAGGATTGTACTTTCAAATAAAAAAATAAATTTGAAAAATAATCAGTAGTTTTTTTTTTAAAGCATTTTCAAAAACAAAAAGTTATTTGGCGGACCCTTTATATTTGTTCATGAGAATTTGGAATGTACAGCGTTTAACAAAGTATAAAATGTTTCTACTTTACGAAATCTTCCAAATTGCAAGAAATTATTTTCACTTTCTTACAGGATATACAAGGCCAAATACAGAAAAGCTTTCTCCGTCGATAGCTACTCTTATAGATTTTCCTTTTCCAAAAAGCAAAACTTTTCACACCACAAACTAAATTCGAACATAAAATTATATTATATTACAACATATATATTATATTCACATATGTATGCACATACATGCATATATCATATCATATTTTTGAAATTCATTCAAAATGGTTTCTAATTTAAATTAAAAAATGTGAAATTGCGAAATACAGACAAAATTATGCCAATTTCCTTTGCATATAATTCATATTTTATTAATAAACAATCCAAATGAATGTTTAATTTGCTTTTAAAAATTAAACGGGAACTTGAAAGACCCTGTCCTAAACGAGATTTAATATAAGTACAGTTTTCGAAATAAATTTTGAGTACAGGACTCCAGTAGACATCTGTATATTACAACATATAAATATTTATGGCAAGAGAATTTACAAAATTTCCGAAATTCGAAATCGAATATAATGTGGGGTCCAATTCTTATTAAACAAATAAAAATATTTTTCGTCACAGTAAATATAATGTGAAAAATCGATATTTTAAAAAGAAAAGCCATAAAAATGTGAATGAATGGATGGGGATGCCTTACAAGAAAGAGGAGGAAAAAATCAACGAAAATAAGTTTTAGTTTGTTACACAGCTGTTGTCATTAACATGTACAGATTAACGAGAGAAGGTACAACATAATCAGGCAACAGCATAGAAATTTTATTAAAGCCTTTAAACAAGATGAACAGAGAAACATCTACAAATTACTACAGTTTAATAAATCATTACGGATTTTTAGAATCTAAATTACTCGTGAATAATTTCATAAAATACTAATCTTGTGTAAATTTTCGTGTTCTTTTGTTTTTCAGCTAATGTCTCAACAAATAACACGACCCAAAAAGAATTACAGCGCACACAGTGGTGAACCTGGCTGTGAAACAGCTGCTGAGGTTAACAAGTTCTTTAGACACTTTTGGGATCCCACCTCTTATTGGGTATGCGAACAAGTGGGCAAGCCAGCTAAACTTAAACGTTGTGATGGTTCCGAATTATATTCGGATAAACATGGCAAATGTGTTAATTACAGGGAATGGGAATGGTCTGAACCTGTTGAGCCAGCAAGTCGTCCAAAGAATCCACAATAATAACTTGTTACATTACGTTACGTTATGTTACGTTACATTGTTAGTTAAATACATAGTTAAAGTATAATAAACAATTCATGCAAATAATTAAAAACAATTCTTTTCGAGATTTCTCTTTTATTTAAAAGTAAAAAATAAGATCTCTTCTTCTTCTACTATGTATGTACGTATGTATGTGTTAAATACAATTTTACAAAATAAACTTACAATAGAAAAGAAAAAGAATTATTAAATGGAATTAATTTATTCGGAAAAAAAAACAGGCATCAGCACAAAATGAAAGAATACTTTAAGCAATTAATTTGGAATGTGATTCAATGCGGCCTACCTACCATAACCAAAGAAAAGAACATTAATTATACGGTAATTAATTAATTAATTAATTTAGATTTAAATTTAAATTATAATTTATCAACCTGATGTTAGTGACTTTTACACTTAAGTTAGAAGGTTCAGGGGGGGAGGGGGAGTAGAATATTTAACTAACATTAAATCCTCTGATGATGAAATAAATAAAAGGATTTATAAACTCCTGTCATTGAGCTTTCATTTCACTTAATTGTTAGATCTTAAGAGTCAAGAGCCTGTAGCCTTCGTTGTCGTTGTTCGTTTAGCTGTATAGGGATGATGAAAAGCTCAGCTATAAACCGTTTTATATTTCAGAATGATGTTATGAACGGCAATATTGATGTTATGTTGTTAGCACATGATTGATTTAAATGATAAAGTTGTTGTGTGGTTTAAAGTTCAACATGTTGGCCTTGTTTGTTGATCATTTTTATCTTTTCCTGCTTGGGAGCAGGAGTGTCACTGGGAATGTGTTCTTCTACTGGAGCTGGGTTTTTAGGTGGTACACGAGTTGTGCTAGCCGCAGGCTTTTTAGTGGTGGTCGTAGTGGCTGGTTTGGGAGTTGTAGTAGTCGAGGCAGGTTTTGGTGTTGTAGTGGTTGGTTTTGGTGTTGTGGTAGTTGGTTTTGGTCTTGTAGTTGTTGGCTTTGGTGTAGTAGTAGTAGCGGGTTTTGGTGTTGTGGTAGTAGGTTTTGGTGTAGTTGTAGTAGTACTTGGTTTTGGTGTCGTAGTTGTAGGTTTTGGTGTAGTTGTTGTGGTAGTAGTGGTTGCAGGCTTAGCTGTGGTAGTCGCCTTAGGAGCATCCTTGGCTGGTTTAACAACAGGTTCAATGCCAGCACCTTCATAACGTACATTGCCTATCTTTACAGTGTGTTGCTTGTTAGGTTTTGGATTCTTAACACGTGCCAAGAAACGATTGAAAGGTGAACCCAACAAGAGATTGTCGTTGAACTCCAAAACATGTGATACCGAACCCACACTCTTATCGAAACCATGAAGAGAGCCTACAATATGGCCACTCCAATCAACACGCACAATAGTTGCACGTTTGGGTGACAACAATTGAATACTTTCACCATGACCAATGAAGTGAATGAAACGTTGGGCAATCTTATTAGGATAGGCATTATTAATCAATTTAAATGGCATTTCCAATAAAGCCAACATGCGTGCAAAGAACATACGTAAATGGGGAAAATGTGAGAACATAGCAAAACCGCTGGGATTTTCACTATCGGCAGCCATAACTAAAGGTACCCAAAGGCCTTCATCATCGGGTGTCAAATTATCAGGTAGACCGGGTAAACCATCAACAAATACTTCACTCTTGCCTGCCTTGCTGCCCTTCAACCAGTACTTAGTCAAACGCATAGCTCCAGTTTCGGCTACAATAATAAAATCTTCCTCTGGACTCAAGGCAAGACCATTAGCAAAGAACAATTCGTCCAATAATAGTTTACTTTCATTCTTAACGCGATCATATTTGAAGAGACTGGAAAATTGAAATGAAGTTTCGTTTTACAATCATTACATCATCATTATTTGAATTTGAATTTTTTAAATTAAAAGTTAATGCAAACAAAAAAAAACAAACAATGAGTGATTTTCATGCCATAATCCGTGTTAGTAGTGTGAATTTAAATTTAAAGAAAAAATTAAAAAATGAAAATGGAATTAAAATAACGCATGAAATATTATGTACAGGAGAGCGAATACGAATCAATGGCAACAATCAGACATTATGCAAAACTATATTGTACTGTATGTTCCGATACTAATTTCTGCGTCATGTGAAAAATATCAAAGTAAAACGGGTAAAATAAAACGTGATGATGCAGATATGCAGTACGTTTTGTGAAATTAACTGCACATTAATAGCATTAATTGAAACTCTATAGTGGATCCTATATTCTATATAATTAAATCGTCAGAAGGAAGCCTGATTAGGCCAATACGAAAGGAATTGTGTTCTGTTAGGATACGTAATCAGAAATGTGATAGAGAGGTTCTTATATACGGTAATCATCTTAAAGTGAGAACCAGGCACCAAGGTTTTGAAACCTGTTTTTTTCATGGCGAACTATTTTTATTTTTATTTTTTTTTTAATTGGCCACAATCGGAATAGCTTGTGAAACTCGAGGTTCCAGGTTGTCTATGAGAGATGCATAACAGCAGTAAGTTATAGAGTCACTGTAGTCTAGTTATGCAGTCACCGTAGTCTATAAGATAGTGTGTTGTCTGCTTAGAGGTGAGGCCACGGTTCAAACCCCAGGTCAGACATCTCCAACATAATGAAAATATGAAAAAATATTTCTTCGGCGATTGCCACTCAGCAAATTTCTGGCAAAAACTCTGAGAGCAAATAAGACTGGCATGAAAAAGATCAAAAATCTGTCATTCGGAGTCGACTTTAAACAGTAAGTCCCGCCACTAATAGATAAAATTAACATACACAACTTAAGTGGTGTCCGAAGATAGGTCGTAATCCTGAGTGAAGGGTTGTAATAATAATATGTATACACACATACATATGTATGTACGAATTAATTATTTTAATATATAATATTAGAGTTACTATTTCGACTTAAACTACACTGATTTAATAAACTTTCCCTTGGCAAAATACAAATATTCGTCTTAAAACCAAATCCCTCTGAAAAAAATTTCTAAAAATTCTAACATTTTTTATTTAAAACAAAATCTCACTGGAAAATCTCTGTAGGAGAAAAAAAACATTGCTTTACAACTATGAACGATTGAACAATAAGTGCAATGAACTGTTTACAATGAAATATAAAAATGATAACCTAGTAAAAAATGCATGATTTTAATATAAAACTATAATTAAATGAAAGCCATAATAAAATATATAAAATTCCAACATTAGATCAGAATTAATTTGATTTGCAAATATTAGATTATCAAGCACCATTCTAATCACCTTTGATTGTTTATGCTTAGTTATGTATGTATGTATGTATGTATGTATGGATATAGTGTATGCATAGCAGCTAAAATTAGTCATACGCTTAGAAATTATTGTTTAATAAACACAAACAATAAAAATACAACAATAAAACATTGTATAAAAAGAATGCAAAGGTGAAAATAAAATAGAAAACAAAGACAAAGAATATAAAGTATCTATGCAGAACTTTAAAAATTTAATATAAAGAAGTCAAAGAAAATACCATACTCATATAATATATATCTTATCGCCACGTATAATAAATAATAGAACAGAGTTAAAAATAATAATAAGAATAATATAAGGAACTTATAGACTTTAAGCATGCAATATAATAATACAAATTTGAAAATTAAAATGACTTAAGCACAGGCAGGCCTAAGTTATAAACATAAAAATATCCAATGTAAACCAACTATTTTAAAAACAACTTCTTATTATATTAAAAGCAAATATAAACGACAATATTTTCGGAACAAAACTACTTAAAAACCTACAAATCATTTGAGAGAAATTAATTTAACCATACATAGTTAAATATTTGAAGAGTTTTGAACTATAAATCAAGTTCCAACTTAGATAATTCGCCTTAAAAAAGCAGATTAAAGGTTTCTATTGTTTAAATATTTTTGTTTTTACTATACTGTCAGTATTAAGACTTGGCTTGCAAATAAGGCTCAACTTCTAAGCCCTTGAATTTTAATATTGACAAGTTTTTAAAGTCTAGCCTCCCTTAAAGGTATAGAACATTAAGTTCTAAACGGTGTAGTCTTCAACACTTTCTAAATTCTTCACCTTCAAAGTTTACAAATAAATTATAACTTTCCTTATATTTAAAGGAATTTATCAATTTTATAAATTTTTCCTATAATTTTAGCTAAAATTGTACATATTATGGCAAACATCTTGACTGTATTAAATGAAAGACGAAAGAATTTTTAATTGTCTTAACAAACTTCTTTAAAACAGCAGATTCGGCAGAAAGTAATTGACTTTTTTTTTAACAAAATCTACTGCTTTATCCGCTACTGTCAGTGTTTGAGTAATTTGAAATTTGAAGGATTAAGAAAGCAATTGCTAAATTAAACTCCATGGAAACACTGAGTGAAGATGAAGATTTATTGCAGACAGTAAATTTACTGACATGTAAGGTACTAATCCCTAATAAGGTTTAAAATTTATTTGACTTCGTAGAATACAACCAAATGTGTTGGTAATTGTAGTTTTTTCTAATTAAATTAATTATAACGAAGAAATAATACATTTCGCATGATTTGC
The DNA here is from genome assembly GCA_936449025.2 of Sarcophaga subvicina. Taxonomy (NCBI): domain Eukaryota; kingdom Metazoa; phylum Arthropoda; class Insecta; order Diptera; family Sarcophagidae; genus Sarcophaga; species Sarcophaga subvicina. The sequence continues at coordinate 88,115,662 of OW388081.2, read as the reverse complement.
TTATATTTTGAAAAGTTTAATGAAGGAATATCAGCAGTTAGAGACAGTCTCGCCAGATATTTGATACCTGATGTCATTCGACATGCATTAGACAATTATGGGGAATGTTGATTATTTCTACTATTTAAAGCACAATTCATAAAATGTATAAAATGTTTTACAACATTAAAGTTGTATGAAATTTAACAAAATAACGAAAAGCATTAAATGAAAGAAATTCCCATTAGAGTGCGCACAATTCCCACAAAGGACCTTAATTCGTTACACCACATTGAGCATAATTCATAATAAAGTTTATGTCTAAGCGGCACCAATGCAAAGTGCAAATTAAGCCAACAAGAATAAAAATTAGCAAAATAATGAAATGAAAACTACATAGGTATTTACAAAACAAAAGCCATGTGTTAGTTTTAAACTTTAAAAAGAAATGAATTACTACTCACCGTCCAGAGGGATTGGCAAAAGTTGTGAATACCAAATCTTGTATGGTAACATCTGATGAAGAGTCTGTCCAATAAATGTTGCCCTGTTTGTCAACAGTGACACTATTGAAGATTTTAGCTTTACGATTGATATTATCCTTGCCGGGCAACTCTTGCTGAGGTGAAACCAACAATTTCTTTTTGTTTGTGGTGAGATCAACTTGCCAAATGCCATAGTAAGCATCGGCTATCAGTAAATTGCCCTGGCTGTCGAAAGACAAGCCCAAGGGGCGACCACAACGAGATTCTTCAGTGATATCTTCTAAAGTATATAAAAAAGAATGTTTTAATAGTAAAATACAACATGAAAAAGTAAAATATATAAAGTTATTAAAAGACTTACCACATGGCTGGCCGATTTTAGTTACATGGGTAATATGGCCGGCATTCATTTTAATCACTTCACCACCATGAATGCCCATGTAAATATCATTTTTACGGGCTACCAAACACTCAGGGCCATAAACACGACCCTCCAAAAGACGATCGGCACCATCCAAATGATTGTTGGGTTCCAAAGCACCACTTAAAGCTTTGGGTAGCGTTACGCTTTATATCGTAACATAAAAATTTATAAATTTAGCCGAAGAAAATGAAAAAAAAACTATGAATACTTACTCAAATTCTTTATATGGAAATGTGGTACGTGGCGGCAGGTTGGGTATCATCACCACTAAAAGGTATATGACCATTAGGTTCATGATACGTATACCAAAAAAATATAATAGACCCATGGTTTATGGATTGTATGTGTGCCTTCTCAGTCTTTTTCTTTTAATTTTGCGCAATTCTTTTCTACTGTAAAGTGAGATCTGAAAACTACAAAGTAATTCAATGCAAAATTATAAAATTGCCAGTCACAACTGCCATCTTCTTTTTTTCTTTTTATTCCACCTTTTTTTGTTGCTTTAAATTTTAATAACTTTAATTTCTCTAATAAACTTTCTTTTTTTCTTTGTAACTCACCGGTCTCGGCCTCAGCTATTCTTCAGTAGTTCTTATTGATAAATGTTGGCAAAAGAACGAAAACGAATATAAGGAAAAAGAGCCAAAGGGCGTTTGTGAAAGATGATGATGATGACGAGACGATTACCCCAATAGCAGAACCGGATTATTTTGTTTCTCTAATTCTCTACTCTCTTTTCTTTTGTTAATCGAATAGCGGTTGTTGTTGTTGCTCCAATGAAGTATTCGAAATACAAAGTCAGGCATTTTATAACAGATGACGGCGTCATTTTTAACAATATGTTTCAGAGTTAATTTCTTATAAGAAAATTAAAGTGTAAGAGGTCGAATTAGAATTTTATGGGAAATTTTACTAAATTGTTGTAGACGAATATTCCCATACTTACCTAGGAAGGAGAAATCAGCCTGCCTGGTGAAACACATATCATCAAAGACTTCCATATTCTACTAGGAAACTCTTTAATAATTTGAAAAAGTCAGGTAATTATGTTAATGATTACAAAAGGGAAATTAGTACTGTAAAAAGATTGATGTGGTATATGGATTGTCTCGATTTTAGAAACCCTAGAGATTCTATCGAACGGTCTCTTTACAAATTTTGTGGGTAGCACGCAGATAGGGGTGTGTCTAATCCTGTTCGTAATGATGACATGATGTTGGACCTAAGGGAATTCATTACCAAGTATAAGGATAAATGGGATATTAAGAAAAATATTTTTTTACAATGCCCTATATCTTAACCCTGAAAACCGAGATCCAATCGCAATTGTGTCATGTCAGATATGTCCTTTTTACTACGCCTTATATATCACGCCTACATCATTTACTTAACGTTACTTTTAATACCTTTTGTCATTTATTATTAATTTCATCATTTCCAAACGCAGCAAAAATAGCCGTAATTTAAAAAAATCCTGTTTATTTGCATCCATCGGAATAACGACAACCCTGTTGCATTATTTACATTTTTAATACGGAAAACAATAACAAAAAACTGCCTCCCATCAGAATCAAAAAAAACGTGAAAAATGTAGACACGGGGTATAGAACATATTAAAAATTGGATTTTTGTTGAGTGGAATTCAGGAATATTGTAAAAATAAAAAAATTTAAATTAAAAAGCAATCAAAAATAATATTTCCTGAAGAAAAAATTGGCAGTATGACGAAAAACAATGTAGATGTGATGAAATTGCCCGCTGAAGTGGAGCATATAGTGGATACCCAGGAATGTGTGAAATTTATGCAGGTTGGTAAAGCGATTATTTTACACTGTGGAAGTGTTCTCTTAATTCAGTTTCCATTTTAAATTTCAGCAATTGCAGAATTTCTCCGGCAATTCGCAAGAAGTTGACCACTTGCTGTTGTACATCAAAGCTGTAATAGACAAGGAACTCTATCAGACAGATGCCAGATGTAGCATTCAATACAACCAGGCGGTAGTTAATGTAGCTTTTCGCTGCTATTATAACTTGTTAAAGGTGAACAATTTAGAAGATCGTTTTTTTGAGAATGTTATAAAGAATGACTTTCAAAAGGATTTGAATTTAAATGAAAAGGATTTCATAGTGATACAAAGTATTTTGCTGACTAATCCCAAACTAGATGTAAAGGCTGATATGATACTACAGAACTTATTAAAGGCTTTTGTAAAGGCAATAGATTACAATCATATCGCTTTAATTTCCATATTAAAAGCGCTTAATTTGTTGATGAAAAAGTATCCTCAACTTAATTTTGATTCTGCATTAACATTGGATCATGTCTACTTTTGTTTGCAATCGAATCAATTGGGTATGCGTGATGAGTGCATGTCTTTATTAAACAGTGTTTGTTCAAATCGTTTATTGGCTTTGGAATATTTTAAATGTGTGCTAAATTATTGGCCCTGGACAAATCGCAATAAACTATTCCTAATGGGTTGTATTTTAAACAAACATTCCTTAGAGGATTTTCTTGAATGCGGCAATCATGTTAAACAGGAGTTCTTTTTGGGCTTAAGATCCTGTTTGTGCTACAAAAATCTCTTGGCTCCCAGCCAGTGCGTAGTGAGAGCCTTAAGTGCTCAAAAATCTTTGGATTTGCTGGAATTATCTGTTAATATCCTAACAACGGGTAATAAAAAGGAAATAAAAAATTTTTACAGCCAATGGTTTACACGCATTTTACAAAAAGATGAATTATTTGAGATGTTGCAACAAAAACCAGAAATTGCCTTATTCATAGACAATTCAGCGGATTATTTAATGGATAACGAGCACAGTTATCGCTTGATTTTAATATTCAGCATGTTCTCCAAGCAGGTATTCCAATTATCGAAGCTACACTTTTTTAAACTGAGTACCGAGTTGTTGACCAACTGTTTCCAGTATGATACGGAGTGTCAACTATTAATATTTAAATTCATAGTGGATAATTTGGCCAGTTTTGCCATCGAAGATTGCATGGAATTTGTACAGGTGTTTCTAAGGACCCATAGCAGTGTGGATAATGCTCAATTTCGTAATACCGTATTGGGTAAAATGCCCAATGTCGTCAACTACATTGCCAAAACCTATTGTAAGCTGTGTTTGGATAATGAACAAACATCTTCTTTGGGTTCAAGTATTTTAAACTTTTTTGTGAATTTACAAAAGCATATAGACGAGGGCATAGCCTCTGATATATACCAGCCAAAGATCTTTTGTTTAAAACTATTGGAAATTCTTATAAAATCTTTCTATTCTGCCGAAGTAAAGAAAAATTCAAAAAATTGCATTATAAGCCAAAATCAGCAATTGGGTTTGTTTCTAAAGCATCACAAGGTATACGAAGAGCTTGCCCAAGCCATGCGCTTAATACAACTGATAAATGATCCTTTAGGTTTTGATGATGCTTTGGATTTGATTGTGCATTTAATGGAAATGATAAAACCTCCTGAAATTGTAGTCAATTTGGCTTTGGATTTATGCCAGCGTACATGCACTCTGCCGGATGTAGATGAATGCAATTTAAGTGTTTTATATGCTAGAGTTGCTGTACAAAATTGCCAAGATGTAGAGAAAATACAAGAGTTTCGAGACATAGTCTTAAGTAATCTCAAAGAAAAAATGCCTCTCTTTGATAAGGATCCCCTGTTAGCTTGCAAAACTGAAGCAGGACATTTGTTTGGTTGGCTAAATGTACTCTATGAGCTCAACGAATGCAGACCAGAATTATGTTCTGACGAACACATCAACATGATAGCACTGGTGGAAGAAATTTTAAATATGATTATAAAGAAGCTTAATTTAGCGGTTTTGGAAAATCAAAATGAAATTGTTACGGCTGCTTCTTTTGAAGATATGGATAAAAGCTTGGAATTGCTGGTATGCCAAAGTGAGTTTAAAGAAGAGGAGAATCACGTTTTAGCTAGAAAATATTTGCTCATGTCGTTTTGGTTAAGTCTAAAGGCTTGCTGTGACTTGGCTGCTTCGATGGGTTGTTACCAAGTAAAGGAAAACACTGTAGGCCAGGAGAGCAGACACTTTTTACAACTTTGTTTGCAAGTCAATGCTACAGTGCTTACCAAATGCCGCCATAAAGGAGCCATCGAGTCAGCTGGCATTGCCATAGGCAAGCTAACTAAATGCATTACAACTCGTTTGAGTCCAGATTCAGCGGAATTTAATTTGTTACATTTATGTTTGGAGCAATTGTATAAAGAAAACGAATCGAGTGTTAGCAATACACGCAGAGGAGCTGGCTTTTCCATAATGTTTTTGCACATAGTCAAAAATGAAGAGCAACATTCTCGACCTATTTTAAAAAGAGCAATAGAAAATCTCTTAAAAACACCCCAAGAAACTAGCACTGCTTTAAACGAAACAAATTGCGATCGTTTAGAAGCTTTGTATTTACATTTCCTGTGTGTTTTGGTAAGAGACTGTGAACTACGAGAGGCGATGTCCATATATTATAATGAAATAATAATGGCTGCTGTTAAACAAATCGATCATAACGAGTGGACTATATGCAATGCCGCTTTACAATTATTTGGCGCTTTGGTGCCGAAAATAGTGGGCCAAAAACAAGCCAATGAATTTGAAGAACCACTGCCATGGGAAACCAGTGAGGTAACCTTTAGTGAAATCAATCGCAAACTGCCCAAGGCCTGTGATTACATCATAAAATATTGTTTAAATGAAAAATCATCTACCCGTTCGATTATACTCTTTCTGGAATTCCTACATAAAGTGGAATACATTTTTAAAGGTGAATTAGATTCTGAAAACACTGTCTTTAACTATAGGCAATTAATGTGGTCTTTGCTGCAACACAATGCGGAAAAAGTGCGTAAATTGGCTGCCAAATGTTTTATACGAGCTCATGAATTTCGTTTTGAATTGCCTCAGATACTGCAACAAATCACACTTATTCTGTTCTCCATAAAAAATGAAAATTTCTTTGAAGGCCTGGTGTATTGTCTGCACGAGGGTATTTTAAAATTAAAACATGAATCACATTTTATAATACCTTCAGAAATTTATCATGAAATTGTGGAGGAAATCAAAGAAAATTTACGAAAAACTTTTCAACCCCAACAAAACCGTTTTTATAAATGCTTTACTCTATGCAAGTTATGGGATTTATTAAAACTCTTAAATCATACAGAACTTATGAAACAATTAAAAGATTTAGTGCAACCGTTAGACGAGAATGATAGCAAAAAGTTAGGCTATGATTTATGGTTGGAACGTATACAAACGTGTTAGATAGAGATAAGGATCATGATAAGTGTACTTTAAGTTTTTATTTATTACAGTTTTTAATAGAAAGAAAGTGGAGCTCTCAAAAGAAGCCCTCTAGTAAAAGTTGTTCCCCTTAATGACAAAACAATTACAAACAAATCAAAATGATAAAAGCAAAAAGAAAAAACACACACAAATTATATAAACACAATTATAAGTTATAAAATACCTGTTTAGACCAAATATATAGTACATATATACATATACATATGCATGTATGTATGAATAGTAATATTCACTTTAGCTAGCATTTAAAACTTAAATGTTAAAAACTTTTTTTTAATATATTAAAAATTAATAATAATAAAGTGTTGATTGACAAAGAAAATCTTAAAAAAAATTAAAATAAAATTTGTAAACGTATGCTATGACAATTTGTTATTTAAAATCGATTATTTGTTGTTGTTTTAGTTGTTGTTTTTGTTATTATTTCTTTATAAATATATACACTTTGGCTTTAATTGTCGATCAGCTAAATCCATCACAGTCTTGCTGATCCATACTCATGCTTTGTTGCTGTTGATGTTGATGCTGTTGTTGCAGTTCTTGAACTTGATTTACTTGCAATTGCTGCAAAGTACGACTCAGTATATTTCTTAGTATATGAGGCTTACAATGCTCTTCCAACCAGGGTATAACACCGGTAGTTAATTGTTTGAAATTGTCCATGGGGATGTGTTGGAAAGTCTCGAACATTTCATCCATAACAGCTTGAAACTGAAAAAGAACAGTAATACGTTAGAAAGAATAATTGATTAATTAGGGAAACAGTGTAGAAAAATAGACAAAGAAATTTGTTGTTTGTATGAAATTCAAATTAAAAAAAATCATATTGTTAATCATTCGAGACTTTTTATACGAAAAAAAATCAATTTGAATTATATGGGTGTTAGATGTATCCAATTACAATGAACTTCAGCATGGATCTTATGTTTCTTCAACGTGCGCCCAATTTTGAACTGGGCAATGTAAACACTAAATTTAAAGGTTTTTACTTGGATATCAACAATCTTATAAACAAAATTAAATTAGATTGTATGGGCGATGGGCGTGGCCAAGTTAGACGAAATGACAGTTTTTTGCAATACTATGTTCAGTGTAAACTTACAAAGATCTAACGCAATCCCTTAATTTTTGTTAACAATAATGTATGAAGCCCTACCACTGTGCAGCACAACGAATTATATTCAAAGAGCTTCGTGATCTAAAGAAGGTTACTGGAGCCATTTTTAAAAATTATATATAAACCAATACGGGAATAATAATAGAACTTAAACACCAAAAATTATTCTATAACCCCTAAACAAAAATTAAATAAAATTTCCTTACCACTTGAAATTTGGCTTCATCGGTGAGACGCTCTTCCTCAGGACCTGGATTGGCCTGTTGATGTTGTAGCATATGTTCATAACTATTTTGTATGATACGCAATGCGATGACTTCTTTTTGTAACGCAGCGCTATCCTCCTCTTGCTTTTTCTTTTGTTGATTTAAATAGCCAATGTAATCAATTGATTTTTGCAAAATCAGCGCTTTACTTAATTTGTAACCTGAAGCTGAATCATTCTGCTGGCAAGTGGGCACTAATTCTTGTAGACTATCATAGCCCTTTTTAATAGCATCACGTCTCTTTTGCTCTGCCTGTGTATGAGCCTCTCTACGGCGTTCCTTATAGCTGAGCGTTGAAGTAGCCGACGATCCACCACGGCCACTACAGTTATCACCACTATCGTCGTCATCGTCTGCAAACGTTAAAACCGTTATACTATTAAATAATAATGTTTTGAACACAACCATTAATCGTTAAAACTTGCCAGTATTATGCGGTGAAGAGTTGGGTGTATGTATACTACCAGCACTACTACATCGGGAATAGTGTTTAATGCCCTCCTTGTTGTCTGCACCAGTTGTGTCCTGTTCCATCATGGTTGCTGTTGATCCGTACTCTTCTTGGCCTCGTCCTAAAGCACATGCATGTTGTGATTTTATAATTGAATTTTAAAATTTGTTGTTGCATTCCACACTATAACGCTTACCTAAATCTACTGTGCTCGGTTGCTCGGCCATTTTAAAGAGTCTGCCTTAATTTACTCACTGATTTGTAATTTGATCAATGTTTACTTTATCGCTGTCATATCTTTATTATATTGTTGTAATTTTCCATTTATTCAGCGATTTTGTCGATTTTTTATTTCCCAATACAACGATAACGACCGCTCAGCTGATCGGCTCAGCGAAAGAGACATCACACTACAGCTGACATGACAATGTTTTGACAAATAATTCAGGAGCAGCAACTTTAAATGCTGTAATCGTTTATTAACCCTTTAAGGGTGGTACAATTTACTATCGTGGTGCAAAAAAATAAATAAATGAATTCAAAAGGATACAAAATAATTATAATAAATAAAAAATAAATTATATATAAGACATGATATTTATGGTAATATGTAAAAAAAGCTTGCTTGCTACCGAATGATTAACTTCGAATAACGACACGCCGTTAATAAGAAAGATTGGAAAGAAAAAAGGAAATAAGGAGAGAAAATAGAAAACAGAAGTTAGCCCAGGTTCATATTTGTCTGATCTAATTCTTCAGTTATTATCCAATTCTCTTTTAAACTTGAGTTTACAATCAATCAATCGTCAGTTCTGAACTGCGTGTACAATATTATGAATTAAAAAGAAGGGGAAAATATTTGATGTAAAAACTCAAGACTTGACGAGTCATATTTGCCGCGCCTAATCCTAGACTTAGCCTATAACCATTATGCCCAAAGATGGTATTATGATCTCAATGTACCACAGAGTACTCTGTTTTATGTACGTACCATGCTACAAGCAATACTGGTTATGAACTCAATTGGATCTTCCAATTGATAGTTCTTCAGATCCCCTAGTTCTTCAATAAACCATAATTTCCCATCAGAAATATTGGAACTCACTCATGCAGTCTAAAGAAGCTTCTATGTTTTTTGTTACTTTTTTTAAAGATTGAAATGTTTCTACACTGCTACGCAATTTTCTTCTCTTAGTTTGTCATTCTTTGTTCTAGATTTACTACATTTTCACAAGCATAGTTGTAATTCCTTTAAGGACATTTTAATTTCAAAATATTGAATTTTTCATGTTTTTTTTACTTGAATATATGTTTACCGCTTCTATTAGTACGTCGTATGGCAACACTTTTTGCTCTGTTTTGGATACATCTTTTTCTCACATACGTTTTGTACATCATTTATTAAGTGACAAGATGGCGATTGAGACGAACAAACTTTTGCTGTCCACACAGCAGGAAAAACCTAATCATTATACGTAAATAAATAATAAAATTTCAATAAATTTGTGCTCAACTAATTGTTTGTGTTCTATTTCATGTGCCAACATCAATAATATGCAGATATTTAAAGGAATTTCGTGTGGAACAGTGCCAATCGTTTCTGCAACACAAATGCAATCAGCACCGTCCGTTTGTCTGTTTCAATTGGCATTTTCAGAATCAAAGACGCCGCAGACCGATACGAAAGCGGGATGGTACATTCAATTATAGTGCTGATAATTATTGTACAAAATATGATGAGACCACTGGTATTTGTCCAGATGGAGACGAGTAAGTAATAGAAATTATAAGAAAAAAACTCGAACCTTTCCTACCAAAAAAAGTTTTCTTCGAGCGGCAGGAAATTGCGTATTATGAAAAGACAACGAAGCGTATAGAAGTGAAAAAATCATAAAAAAGTCTGGTTGAGAAGAAAAAGTTGTATGAGAGGATTTGTGTTTGTGTGTTTTGTACACAGTGTCGTCCACAGTGCTTATGTTTGATTAATATTGACTGTAGCAAAATGCCATTTAAAGAGCGCGGGGTGCATTTTGAATTGTAAACTAATTCCTTTTTTAGTACAGTATTCATCAAGTGATTAATTGTTGTATATTGCAACTTGTTGTTATTGTTTGTACATAGTTTTATTTGTTGTGTGCGTCAAAAAAAATTCATTAAAAAGATTTTGTTTAAAAAACAGTGCTTTTGTTGTTGGTGTATTTTTGCAAAATGTTTTTCTAGTTTACTACTTTCGTCACTTTTACGCATTTATTTTTTGTTTGCATTTGTTTTTTCTCTTGTTATTCACTTTTTCTTTTGTTTTCTTTTCGTATTTTCTATTTTGTTTAGTTTCACTCAGTTCGTTGTTTACTGTTTGTTTTTATTTCTTTCTCTTTTTTATCTGCCGCATTACTATTTACTTAAATTACTCACAATCGTATCTTCTATCTCCTTCCATTTGGCTTCTTTTTGTATATTTTCCTTTGTTAACCGTTTTCGTATTCTTTTGTGTATCACAACAAAACTGGCAAAACAAAGTGCTGCCATATCGTTGGGTATGAAGTTGTTAATCCAAGCAGAACCAAAGGAAATAGTATTTAGGAATTTATATTTTTGAAAAAATATTTTTACTCACGATTATAACATGAGGTGTGTTTAACGATTCAAATACTAAATCGTATCTTGAGGAAAGCATTAAAGGTCCTAGTGGAACAAAAATATTGATTTTGCAATTATTGGATTTTTACTAGATGAAACCAACTAACACTTATTGGGAGACTCAATCTCAATATTATGAATCTTTAGAATCGAATAGGTGAAAAGAGAACTGATTCACGGCTATCATTAAATCGCATGGCCACAAGCACAAGCCACTGTCATTTTGAAACGCACGTCGAAAGACTTGGCATTCCATAAAGTAACATCTGCTGCGGGTATGAGAAGGAAGAGTCTCTATTTCACTTCTTATTGACCTTTTGTCTTGTGACATTGTTAACTGGGGCCTCTAATTACAGCAGTAGCAGCATTGGTTCCATAAAGAGATTAAGGTTCTTGACATTTTTCTGGCATTGTTAACTGGGCTCTCTGATATAAGGATTGCTGCAGTAGTATCATTTTTTTCCTATAGGGATTGTTCGATCCCGGCGTTGGATATTAATTGTGGTATCACAAAGGGCTTAAATGCTGGTCTACGTAACAAATCGTTCATCAAGGAGGGTCTGCAACTTAACATAACCTAACCTAACACTTATCGATCATTGCATTTATTGATTTAAAGAAAATTTCCTTGTCATTCTAAGTACGGTTAACTGTTACTGAGATCTGTCTTACCCCTGCTAACGTGATTTAGAAGCGAAAACTTTATATGGTTTATCATTTTTGATATCTTTGTCTAGTTTTTACGAGTAACCTATGCTGATCATTTTACACAGTGCATCCAAACCAATTAAAACACTTTGTGTAGTTTTTGATGAGTTGTACATCGATTATGTCTTTCTTGAATCAGGACCTAAAATTGAAAACGGGTTTTAATGCAATTGGCTAAGAATGTACTCCTCGACTCGGCATTTTAAGCTCGAGTTCATTATCAAAATTTAACGATTTAATTAATTACGCAGTTAAACCTATTTATTATCTTGATGGGAACATTCATAAGAGAGAGTAGATTACAGTGAGGTTTTCCAGTGCTTATTTCTGAACCCAGCATTTATAAGAAGTTATTAAAAAAGAAGGAGAATCTTAATAAAATACCCACATTTAGGATATATTTTAACATTTTTTAAATTGAATTTATATTATGAAATAAAAATAATCAATAACTTGTATCTCTCATTGCAGCTGTCCATTTCTGCATCGAACCGCTGGTGATACAGAAAGACGTTATCATTTGCGTTACTATAAGACATGCATGTGTGTACATGATACTGATAGTCGCGGTTATTGTGTTAAAAATGGGCATCATTGTGCGTTTGCACATGGTGCCCAAGATCAAAGGCCACCAGTATATGATATTAAGGAATTAGAGGCATTACAAAATGCAGAATTAACATTAGATGGAGCAAATGCCCAAAATGCATTAGACAAGGAACGAAATCTAATGAATGAGGATCCTAAATGGCAAGATACTAACTATGTATTGGCCAACTATAAGACAGAACCTTGTAAACGGCCACCTAGATTATGTAGACAAGGTTATGCTTGTCCACAATATCATAATAGTAAAGATAAGAGGCGCAGTCCACGTAAAGTCAAATATAGGTTAGAATTACATACAAATATGTACTTAAAAATATGTGTACTAAAGTCTTTAAACGATTTCATTTAATAGATCAACACCTTGCCCCAATGTTAAGCATGGCGAAGAATGGGGTGAGCCGAGCAATTGTGAAGCTGGCGATAATTGTCAATATTGTCATACACGTACCGAACAACAATTTCATCCGGAAATCTACAAGTCTACCAAATGCAATGATGTTCAACAAGCCGGTTATTGTCCTCGCAGTGTATTTTGTGCATTTGCTCACGTTGAACGTAAGTTTTTTTCTACATTTTTTTTCTCTCCCCCCTTTATTTTATGGTTACTTTATTGTTTTAATTAAGTATAAAACTATTCATATAAGATTTATATCTCTATTACATACGTATACTTATATACTTTTTCGAATTGGTGTGCTTTTTTCCACAACCATTTTATTATTATTCTTGAAATTCTACTTCAATGATATAAGTTTTCCAAACTAAAATACATGTTTATATGCATAAATTGTTATGATCAGGAGATTCTTTTCGGCCACTTAAACAAAATTTTTAGTACTTTTGGGTTTTTAAGTTTTCTTGTAGTATAAGCATATGAGAGAGACGATGAAAAGATTTTGATTTAAAATGTAAAATTTTTTCATTGTCTTTTTCTCTTTATTATTATTTCTTTAGTTTTGATTAACATTATTGTTGTTTTTCCATAAACGGTATGAGAATTTGTATGGATTTAAAGTGAATTATTCTATGTTTAATTGCAAATTGTTTACGTTTTCCACCTTGACATCTCGTCTTTAGCTTGATAGCATCACAAGAAAAATAGATTTGTATTTAGCATTCTCTGTACAACACAAATTTTTATAATTTAAATGTCAAACGATTGCGTAAAATTTGTTAGTGTTGGTTTCCTGTGGGTATAATTTTTTAGCCCTATAGCGGAAATTATACGCGCTTTATGCCCGGCCAGTCGACTTAATATTTTCGAAAATTTTGAATTTTTTAACAGTTTAACCAGTTTGATAGTAGTTTTAAATTATTTTATATATTTTCTAATATAGTATTAAACATCCGTATCTGTCAATGAAAGAGAAATATAAATGAAGAACGTGTCAAAAGTTATAAAACACAATAAATATGCGGACGAGATATAAAAAGTTCCTGTATTACTAGAGTAGGTAGTATGTTAACTTATTAGACGTAAGGCCACGGTTCAAACGCCAGGTCAGACATCAAAATGAAATATGAAAATATATTTATTCGGCGACTTCCTCTCAGCAGATTTCTGGCAAGAACTCTGAGAGTAAACAAATTTACCATGAATAGTTTCTCAAAAATCTGTCATTCGGAGTCGACTTTAGGTCCCGTCACTGATGTAAAAAAAACTAACACACACAACATAAGTGGTGTGAGAAGCTAGGTCGTAATCCTGACTAAAGGGTTGTAATGACCAATTATGTATTTTATGTACATATGTATGTGTATTTTGTTTAATCAAAAATATTGTGCTATGTTTTGGACTATTTAAGATTCTGCTGTCATAAAGACTTTATTGCGGGATAATACTTTGGGTGTAAACCATTGTCATAAAATGATCTTTTTGATATCATCTTTGTAAAATCGATCATGAGTTCAAATATCATGTAGGCGATAAGTATATTCAGAAGATTTATGATCAAGAATTTTACATTTCCTTTGTCCTCTAAATAATATTCATAAAAAAGCCTAAACGGCAGAGGTTTAAACCTAAATATTCTATATGTATATTCGACCGTAGTCTAGGGAGTAGTGTGTTCGCTTATCGACATGATATCTTGAACAAAAAAAATAATTTCTTTTGTCATCTTTATACCTCATCAGTCTTCTGACCTAACCTTTACATTCCTATGAAAAATGGTCTCAAAATAGTCTGTCATTCGGATTAGAAATTAAATAACTACTAAAATTAGGCAATGTGAGAAGTCAGATTGTAATCCTGTCTAAAGGGTCATAGCGTACAATGTAGCGTATGTATGTATGTAACTGCAAAATATGACTATGCGAAGGGTAATGATGTGTTGCAGTAGAAAACATCGGCGTCATATGACGAGTATTTCTCGTTTTATCTATAAATAAGGATCAAATGGCGTAATATGCAGACTTTAGCAGGATGATAACCTCATGCGTTCCTACAAATTTGGTTTTAGAGCAAAGGGAAATACGTTTTAATTTGATCTGCTAAATTTGCTGAATACAATAGGAAATCTGAGTTAACAAAAGAAACTGAGAAGAAACAAACAAGAAAGATTTTAAATAACAAAAAAAAAATTTTATTTGCAATAAACCAGATTCAATATATTATTGGCAATTAAACGAGGTGTAAATAAACAGCAAATAATACTTCTCAAAATACTGAAAATTACTGGACGTTTAAAGGTTGTGGTTATATTTTGAGAAAGGTAGTTTTAATTCCTCAACTAGATTTAGAAACTGAATATTAATTTTTGTATTTTTGAGAATTAACCGTTTAACGTTTGCATCAATTTGATAACCAACAGAATATGTGAAAATTAAAATACAAGTTCTCATATCGTATATATGAAAAAACAATACAATTATCTTTCTTCTATCTTCATCTATAACATTAATTTATCATTTTCTTTTGCAAAAAAAAAAAAAAATCTAAAAACTAATTATATTTACTAATTGGGTAACCAAAAACAAAACCAAAAAAATCAAAAAAATTAACAACAGAATATCAATCAAGAGAAACAAAAATTGATTTGTGCTTTATCGTTTTTCACTCTTTTATTTATTTATCCTGCATCATATAATCGTCATACGTGTCAAAATAATAATAAATTACAATAATTTCAAACAATAAAATGTTGTGTGTACAAATTTAAAAATCGTTATTAATCATCATTAAATTCATAATAAACGAAACGATTGGTATGATAAATAAAACAAAAAAAAAATTAAAAACATTTGTCTGATCAAATATAAACAACAACAACAAATGTTATATAAAACTGTAACATAATTCAAAATGATTCCCAACAAACGAAACAAAACAAAAATGTTTCAATGAATGAAAATGCAAAAACTAGCATATATTGTCACTGAGGAGAAGCCGCGTGATTTAGATGCGATTACAACAAATTTAGCTCTAAGTGATTTAATATCAAATGCTTTGCCCGATATCAAAACTAAGGATGCAACAAACAACAAAACAGGATTAATGACAATTGGCGAAAATGTAGGTATTTTTTTTAAATTTTGAACAAATGAATTTCAATAAAAAAAATAAAAATAAAAAATAATAAAAAAAAAACAAAACTAAAAGGAAAAACCGTATAAACAAAACAGTCAAACAAAATTTTTCCCCGCTTTACTTAACTTTATTACTTACTACCACTATCACCACCACATACCCTCTTTAATCCTAGTAGTTTAATAAAGTCATTGAAAACACTCTAAAAACAACTCTTAGTAAATTTATTTAAAAAATAATTTATTTTACTTGCTAATTGTAGTGTGGTTTACATTTATTAACTTTAACACTCTATATGAATGAATATGTATAACTCACATACAATGTATATTATATATTAATAAGAAACAAAAAGAAAAAAATAGTATTATTACAGACAAACTCTCCTAACACTTGCATATTACATGTTAAAAAGTTTAATTTTAATGCCGTCTCAACTGATACTGATAAAAATCAAATCAAACAGACAGATACTACTTCTACACTACCACGTAACTATATTTTCCAATAACATTTTGAATATATGCTAAGAAGTTATTAAATTAGATGGAAATGTATATTTAGAAAATTTGATTTAAGTTGTGCCGTTTAAGATTCGTCAAAACCCACCCAGTATTAAAGTAACAAATCACATTTTAATTGCTTACAGGTTTCAATTTGTTCCACGTTTAGATATTTATTTTCCGTAAATATTTCTACATTTTTTACTTATTTTTATACATTCTTAGATGCTATAGGCGGCTGTAATTCGTTGCTAAATACGAATAGGACTTCCATGAAGATTATAATAAAGGAGAGCTCTTGCATTGCAACCGAGATGCTTTATTGTCATGCCACGAAATTTCGTTATGAAATAATATTTCTTTTTGAAAATATGGGACACTTGTGAGTCTATTTGGAATACAAAAAGGATACCTAAAGGAAAAAAAGGTGTATTTGGGGTTTGTTAAAGGAATGCCAATAAATGTGTTGAAATCCATAAAATTTTGCATAAATTTTGGTATCGCGACATTTGCAGTTTCATTTGTTGACTTCTAACCCGACTTTCTGTATTCACCATCCAATACTAGAAAGACATTCAAACTATACTAACTATACTTTCGAGAACCGAGAAGAAGCCTGTCTATTTATCTACAGATGCGAACAAACATTGCAGTTTCCCCATCATCTACTTCCCATGTGCACAGATATATCCAATGATGCAGTGAACTGTAATAATTCTGAAAAATAGGGACAAATTCCTATCTTAAGTAGTTTTATTGACCTTTTATAAAACAGTGAAGGTCATAAAGTCTTGAAAACGGTTAACCACCTGCTTCTGAGTATGATCTGACATTAGGTGGTCATTTCTTTATAAGGAAAATTTAGTGTCACGATGTCCAAAGTGGCCGACTAATGTCAGGGTCATTTCTTTATAAGGAAAATTTAGTGTCACGATGTCCAAACTGTCCTTCTTGTATTCCTAGCTAAGCACTTCAGTGACGAAATGCAGTTGTATGTGGACTTTACGATTAAGCTGATAAAGTAAAAACATTGGCCTCTGCGAGATTATGCACAAAAATATAACTTCTATTACCATTGTTAATAGCAAGAACTACATATTTAACGTTTGTTGAACTGGAGTTGGTTAAGGTTTATGTCGTCGCCTTTGTAACAAAATAACAAACATTTCAGGAGACATCGCTTAAGGAATGAATGGCTAATTGGAAAATCTACACTACGCCAATGTTTTTTGTCCACTGGTTTATTAATTTGAAATGTAATGAAATTTGAGTTGGAAATACATCTATGTTTTGTGTCTTCAACTGAAAAATTGTATTATTATTCGGTATTAACGAGACCAGATGAATATGCTGCAAAATATATCTGATAGCGTAATAAAGAAGAGCAAGAATTTTCGGCCAGCATAGGATTCAATATCTATAGAATGATTCTATATAAAACGTAGCGAAGGTTACATCTTTCGTTCTGCATTAATGATAATGGAAATTGGTCTAAAAGAAGCTAAGGTCACTAAATCTGGGAAAATGGTTTAATATCAAAAACTGTTGCAGAAAATGTTTCTTTTTCCGGAAAGTTTAAAATTCTTCTTAATTCTCCTACTCCAAAATCAAAGCGCAATATAAACGATTTTCTTATGATTTTTAAATTAGAAATTTAGAAAATTTAATATTGCCAAACAAAATAATAGAAACATGATAAAATATCCAAACACACATGCATACATTATTGACACACTATAATAACAGCACTTATACATACATACATACATACATAGTTTTTTAATTAAATTATTTTCTTTCGCTCCAAATTTGTTTTAATTTTTAACATTTTTTCCTTACAAAATCGCTTTCATCCTCTCCATATACATACATATATACATACATATATAGACACACTGATCAGAACAGAATAATTACAGATCACAACAGATATTTGTTTTTTTGTTATGCGTTCATACATACATACATACATTGTATTTGTAATTTAATTTAATGCTGCTTTTTAATCTCTCTCCTCTCTCTCTCTCTCTATCCGTCTCTCTATACCTTTTTCGACAAAATCATGTACATGTTTATCATATTATTTTATCATGTTGTTTTTTGTAGTTATTGAATATTGATGGTAATGATACTACCAATAATATGTTGGTTAATGCATTGGAGAAATCCGCTAATCAGAGCAAATATTTAAACTTCTCCTTGCCAATGGATCGAATTTGTGAGTATTCCAAACCAAAAGTGATTGATTGTGTGATTCTTGTTATGTTTTTTTGAAATTGTGTGTGTTTGTGCGTATCAGAGATGCAAAATCGTTATTTTTTTTTTGTTAATTTTGATTTCGTTAATTGGTGTAAATATATGGTTGTGGATAAATTGCAAAGAGAATCGGATAATTTGTTGTTTAAGACATCGAAGTGGCATGAGTTTTCTTTAATTTGTTTAATTATTATACATACGATATATTTTTTGTAAATTATTCAATTGGTTTAGAAATTTTATTGTAGGTTTTACAATTTAGTTGCAACATTCTTTAATAATTTTGCGTTTTTGTTTTTTTTTTGTATTCTCTAAAACAATACTTACAACAAATTGTTGTTATTAGCCTGTTCCATAGACGAGCAGCGTGATAATGCTTTATCGGCCAGTTTAGCTAATAGCAGCTTAATGACACGTTCCTCAGCACCCATAAACATTCCGAATTCGGCTCTTAATAATTCTCTAAATGGTTTGTATAGTATATTATTTTAAATTTTAATTCCAAAATTTATTTTTGTTTGTTTTCTTTTATACTCTTTTAGATTTTAATTCCGGTAGTTTTGCGGTCAACATTCCCTATAGTCCTACGAATCATTCGAACCTTTTCAATGTCGATGCTTTCAATTATGGCGGTTCCAATTCAAATAAACTTAGCAATTCCCTTACCGCTGGCAATCAAAATGATTGTAGTAATAATTTCTTTTTTCCTTCTCACATTATTTCGCCCGGTTTTAATGATGGTCTCTCAATTAGTCCTTCGGTTCGTCTCTCCGAATTGAATGCTTTAACCGACGACTTGAATAGCAGTTCGGTTGGCAATAGTTTAACAACAAATAAAAATGCGTTTTCATTGCAATCGCTGCATACGCAAAATAACGGTGATGTTAATCGCATGACACTGGAATTGATGGCAACAAAAAATCAATTAGTGAAATTAACTGGTCGCCTAGAGGAAATTACACGAAAGGTATGTAAATGCGAACTGCTGATATATGTATGTACATGTGATTATAATTTTAAATTAACAAATATTTTTTGCTTTTAATACAGTTTAATTCGGCTAAACAAGAGGCATTAGAATGGAAAGATCGTTATGATGCGGCACAAATTCAAATGAATTTATCATCAGAATTACGGAATTTATCAATACAAAAATTAAAACAATTACAGGTACATACATACATAGAATTGTTAGTAAAAATATTAAAAATTCTTATGTTCAAATTATAAAAAAAATTTTGTGATTTTGAAATCAATATTATGGAATTTATATTGGTTTTGACGACCATGTAATTAATAATAAACTTTACACCTTATAAGATTTAATTTTCTACACCTCTGCTTCAATAAGAATTCTGTGCAGGATGATACAGACACTATCTTAATATCCGTATCCAATTCAGATTGCTTATCTTTATAATTTATGTATCCATTGTTATTCAATATTATCGGATACTTAAGCTAAAAATATACTCTTTGGTCCCCTGAAAAAAGATTATTTTTTTTTTTACTTTCTTAGATCGAAAATACTAAAGCTTTGTGTTTCACTAGGTGCTATATGATCCATGTAAAATATTTTGTAATTCCCTTTATTTTCAGTCAAAATTACGCACAGATTTGGAGGATGTAGAAAAAGTTTTATATTTGGAAAATGCGAAGAAATGTATGAAATGCGAAGAAAATAATCGCACTGTAACACTAGAACCATGTAATCATTTCATATTATGCGATACCTGTGCTACATCTGTAACGGAATGTCCCTATTGTCAAATACCAGTAGCAACAACTCATACCTAAAATATTTAAAACTAAAAAACAAAAACAAAAATAAAGAAACTGAAACAGAAGCAGAAGCAGAAAAAAATATGGCAACAGCAGTAGAGCAACATTAAATATGGAAAAAAAACTAAAGAAAAAAAAAAATAATTCAATTCATACAAGATAAATGTGTCTGCATAAGCAGAAAAAATATTTAATTAAAGTAAAAAAGGTAGGCATTTTGTTGTTTATTTAAGTGAAGAGTGTAACGATTGTATTGTTTTATTTCTTAAACTAGAATTTATAACAAATAAATTTAAATACAAAAACTACATTTAAAAATAATATATAAAATTATATTAAAAACTAACAAATTATAGGTAACACATATTAAAAACAAATTTATTCAAAACAAAAACAAAATTGTATACATACATATAGTATATGTAAAGCAAAAAAACAACAAATTTCTAAAATATTTTTAATTTAAATTATGACAAAATGAAAAAAAGAATTCTTAAGAGAAGTAATTATTTTTTAATTAATTTGTTTTAGAACCTTTTCTCAAATTGATAATTCAAACAGTATGTTGCATAAACATTTTTCATGTTTATCTTTTTTTTTATAGGAATAACAAATTTAATTAATTTTATTTTTATATTTTATTTTATATTCAATCTTTTATTTTATTTTTTGTATTGTATGGTAATTATTCTAATTGCTTAGGTAAACAAAAGTTTATATAATTTTTGTATGTATTAAAACAAAACAAAAGAAATACAAAACAATTTAGATTTAAAATTTTATGTCAAAATTTATTTATAAATATTTGAAAAAAAAAAAAACAAAACGAAATTACCACTAAAGTTACTAATTATTATTATTATAATTTTTTTTAATTGTAATATTCAACAAATTATGTAGTTATGATCGATCTATAATATAATATTTAATTACTATATACAATTTTTTATATTCAACAAGAGTTATTATTTTAGTTAGTTTAACAATTAATAAAACATACAAGAATAATAGTGTAGATTTAAAAAAATTTTTATTAACAATTTGTCTTGATATATCAGTTGCATTTTCTTTTGAAATTGTGACAAATCAAAGATCTTAAATAAAAACCAAGTCATATTTCAAACAAATTCTCATTAAAAAACTTTTTTCCTGAACAATAAAGTATTTTCTCTTCAAAGTCATATTCTTATGTGTGTTAGTTTTAAAGTTATACATTTTAATTATTCAAAATTAGAATTTAACTTGCAGTCACAATGATTATTACTAAAATGGATTGTCTTAAGTAAAATATTTTCAAAACATTTCGGTTTAAAATACCAAAAAAAAAAAAAATTTAATTTAATAAATTTGTTTTTAGTATTAAAAAGCTATTATGTATGCCAAGTGCATTATCTAAAATGATATTTAATTTATTTATTAAACAATTCTAAACAATTTTGATATTTTAATGTCATTGAAAGTGTTAAAAATTTTGAATTTAATATCGTTTATAATTTTTTTTTTGGAAAGCAAACAAATTTTTTTTTAAGTAGTCGTCTATATAAAAAGTACCAAGTAAAAGTCTTCTGTTTTACCATAATAATCCAGTGTTCACCTGTCTTAATGTGAGGTGGTTGTGATTATTGAATTATTTTATGAAAATCTAAGCATTAATTCTACACTTAATCAAGTTAACTTTAAACACCAATTCATCATATGCAATCAGTATTTCGTCTGAAGAACAGTACTGCACACATTCTCTTGTTTGTAATTATAAAATTCTCTTAATTTATACGTTCGAAGGGCTTTAACAAATATTTTCTAAAAGTCAGTTATCAACATCCAGGCCGAGCAATAATTACTTAAATTATAATCCACGTTATGTAGCATTTTCTACAAACTTATAATGGCTTAATGAATTCGATACAACAGTTTTGTAAGCAACTTCAGCATTAAACAAGTACTAAAGTAATTGTGTAGTGTCTGCTAAACATTCAGATATTTCCTTTTGAAATTCACTAACGTCTCACAAGTTATAAGTCACATTGCCTGGATATCGTACTTGAAATAATTCTTATCCTCTACAAATGTTCTTTGAGTCCCCCATATCCAATCAGCAGACTGTTAACTATTCCCAGGCTATTCCTAAATAATCTGATACAAGAATTAAATCGCTCCTCACTGTAATTAGGGAGCAGATGTTTAGAAAAGTGTAACTGAAGTACTTCATTCTAGTAACCTTTCGTGAATAACATATGCAGTGTCATACCAAAATCCATACTGTTGTCTTCTGGTAACCTTAAAGGAAAGCCGTATACCCATTCCTCATCAAATCCTAAAATCTAAAGAAAAAAATCCAAAGAAACTCATGGCCTAATGACTAATAATTCTCCTCATCAAGTAGTCCACACCAGGGCCAGAATTATATCGCTGCCAAATTATTTAAAAAACTGTAAAACCTCACGGAGGAGGATCCCTTGGAAGAGTGCGAGAGCTGGTGAGCCACAAGAAAAATCTTTTTGGTTTCTATATCCAATATTCGAAGCATTCTTCTGGTTGCGGTTATTATTATTCATACTAAACTTTCTGATAAATATCAAAAGCCATAAAATAACGATCTCTTAAGAAGTTATTTGGAAACGTTAAAGGTTATGTAGAGTCTTTTGAGAGTGCAAGGAAGTACTGCGATTGTTACTTGAGAAAGTCGGATTGAATCTTAAGCTACAGTAGAATTCGAAATTACTTTTTTTCAACTTACATTCACTTTCTTGCATAAAATAGGCTTTTTTAGATTCTTGATTTTTTAACCTTTTTTTGAAGGAATGGCTTCCAATATTTTCGAAACAATTTGACTGAAATTCCGTTTACTTTTTATATGCTAAACTAATTCTAAAGTATTTTAAATTATTGTACATACAATGAAAAAAAGTGCATTTAAGAAAACTTAACTAAAATGTCGAAAATTTAATTATTTATTTCCTTTTATTTATTTTTTGGTTCTGTTAAACTTAAGAATTATCAAAGTATTTACACAATAAATTTTACTTAAACATTTTAATGAATTTATTGAAATTTTTCCTTTCTTAACTACATACTACATACATACTACATGCATATATGTATTGAGAAAATTAGTAATTTCATATTCTTTTCGATTCTATACTTAAAATTTTAAGTTCCTTTCTCTAGTTGGAGACAATTAATTAATTAATTATTAACATATAAAAATAAAATAAAAACAAATAAGTATTGTAATGAAACAAAGAAAAAACAAAGAATTATATGTAAAAAAATATGCTTTTTTCTAGGTACACAAAAAACAAATCAATTGTAAAAGAAAATTCTAAAAAAAACAAACAAACGTAAACTATGTAACTAAAACCACCATGAAATTAAAACAAAAAAGGAAAATGTTTAAATTGACAAAACAAAAGTAATACAAAAAATAGTAAAAAAAAACAAAAACTAACAGCGATAATTAAAAATAAAATAAAACAAAATATTTCTTTTATAATGTAACATTAAGAATTGAAACCAAAATTATGTTTTTATCTACGTAAATAGTAATTATTTAGGCCAATAACAAATTTTCTTACACACCCATCATACATAACAATAAAAATATTATTAAAAAATAAAAACAAAAATTAAAAAAAAGTATTATTCTATAAATGTGAATTTGTTTGTAAAAAGCAAAGCAAAAAACAACAAAACAAAAACAATATTGACTGAACCAAGGCGAATTCATTACGAGGTGGGAATAGTATTACAATAAGTACAACAATACAAAAACAACAGGGATTTTGTTTTTGTAAAAATGTACACATCTTGTCAAAAAAATTAACCCTCAAACCTCCATAGGAAATTAGTTAAAGCAATTAAAAAAAACTAAATAAATTTTATATATTGAAAATTTTTATGAATTTTATTATTACATTACATAATACTGCAGCACCTGTAAATTAAAAAAAATATCAGCTGCAAACGTTATTTCTTATAATAACAAATTTTCAACAGAAGATTGGTCCAATTTGTTTTAATCCCTATATCCCAATCTTCAGAAAGAAAATTTGTTTTAAAAATAACACACAAGTTTTTTCAGTCATAATTTAGGCACCTAGTTGGAGACATGATTTTTTTTTTTTTGGTAATTCATCACTCTTACCTAAACAACTATAAATATATGTATTTAGTGTTAAAGGCTTAAATATTGTTAATCATCTTGCAACAATTTTAATATATACATACTCTTCAGTCAGGATTATGATCTAGTTCCTCACACCACTTATGTTGTGCGTGTTAATTTTATATATGAGTGGCGGGACCTACAGTTTAAAGTCGACTCCGAGCGACAGATTTTTGAGAAACTTTTCATTGCAATTTTATTTACTCTCAGAGTTTTTGCCAGAAATCTGCTGAGAGGAAGTCGCCGAAGAAATACTTTTTGTGTTTCAATTTGATGTCTGGCCTGGGGCTCGAACCCTGGCTTTTCGTCTAATAAGCCAACACACTACCTACTACGGCGACTTAATTCTAATATATAATTGGCTTTAAAATAGTAATCCTAAAGAATTTCGAGAGTGCGTATCGTTAAGGATACATGCGGTACATATGAGGGTTTATGACTAATATGAATACGAAATTGAATATCGAAACAAAATACACAAAAAACAAACATTTTTTTTGACATTGTTACTTACATCAGCTGGTAAACAAAACCCACCTCGTAATGAATTCGCCTTGGACTGAACATTTTTACAATGACACCGATACCGAGAACAGTAGTAGTTTTTATTTTCTTTTCAGTATAAAAGTTTTTCTTTTTTCTTATAAAAAAAAAATATAATATGAATAAAAAAACATCCGTAAATGTTTAAGCATATAATGCAACTATAAAAAGATTATAATTTTTTTTCATTGTATTATACAAACCTATTAGATTTCCTATTTCTTAAGAAAAAAAAACATTAATTAAAAATTTATAATAAAACCCATAAAATTGTTTAATATTTATACTCAACTCAAATTGATTTAAAAATTAAACAAAAAAGAAAAAATATTAATAATTTGTTTGCAAATAATATGTACACACACATACTACTTGTCATTAGCGTATATGGAATTGATTTCTAAACATATGAAATAAATTTCATCAATAGGATACAAAGATTAGCGAAACTTTAATCAAAAGACATAGGAATGAGTCATCAATGCGTAAATTAATATTAAAGTTGATTCGCATATTAATTTCAAACTTAAAATACCTTCATTTCAGCATATTTCTACATAAACAGCGCTGACAAGATTTTAGATGTTTGTATTAAAACTACTCTGTTCCTAATATATTTTTGATTTCTTTTTATAAAAAATTTTGTTTTTCTGAAATCGCTTGGGTTAAACTGGCTGCATATATTCTTTTCAATTATACATGTACAGTGTCGGTAAAAGTAATGGGCACATGCTTAGAACAAACTTGTAATTTTTTCTTAGACTTTTGCTTATTATAAGACAGATAAAAATAGATGTACAGTAATCCCTCGATTTACGTCACAGTTGGTTCCAAAAAGAGACGACGTAAATCGAATTTCTTATTGCTCATACTACAAAGTAGTATGTTTTTAACAAGGAACATAAAAAAGTTGCAGTAATCCCTCGATTTACGTCGCGGTTGGTTTCAAAAAAAGGCAACGTAAATCAAATGACGACGCAAATTGAAGTTAGAGGGAACAAAAAATTTGACGACGTAAATCGAAACAACCTTAATCGAGGCGACGTAAATCGAAGGATTACTGTATGCAGAGTATAGATGTTTTTTAAATCTGTCTAAAAAATTATCAGCCTGGTAAATTGATATTATTTTTTTTTAAGTCGTGGCAAAAAAATAATGGACAATTGAAATATGTCCTTTCAATTCTTGTACAATATTAAGAATTAGTAGAAGCTTCTTTAATTTCTTTTTTAATTTTATTTTCTGCTTATAACCTTACTGAAACTAATTCCACAATAATACCCTTATTTCTACAATGGATTCTACCGATTTCGGCTTGAGTTATTAGAAACATTGTCGTGTTTGTTATTTCGTTTTGATGTCTGACCTGAGGTTTGAACCTTGGCCTTACGTCTATTAAGCCAACACACTACCTACTATACAGCGGCGACTTCATGAGAAACTTTTCATGGCAATTTTATTTACTCTCAGAGTTTTTGTCAGAAATCTGCTGAGAGGAAGTCGCCGAAGAGATATTTTTTTTTTCAACTGTCGTTCGGAATCGACTTTAAACTGTAGGCCCATGAGTGGTGTGAGAAGCTAGACCGTAATCCTGACTGAAGGGCTGTAATGGCCAATTATTTATATCGGGCTTGTTAAGCATTATTGTTTAAGCATTTTGTTGCGCACTATATATACCCACAAGGTCGAACGATTTGAGACAATCGACAATTGGTATAGAGATAACACAAAACTATTTAAGAAATTAAGTACAGTCGGACCTTGATTATCCGTGATTATGATATGAAAAAGAAAATTTTTTGCATCGACTTAATTTTATTTTGGATCGACTTAAATTTTTCTGCATCGTTTAACCGTGATTACCTCTATTATCCGTGATTATAAGTAAAATTTTTTTTTATTATTTTGGACAAACAAGCGAAAAAGGGAAATTCCCTCTTTAGTATACGATGAGTCAGAAGCATACATGTAAACCTGTTTAGTTTAATTTAGAAATTTGAGAAGTGTGTTTTTTTTATATTTTTGAAACATGTATGTATATAAAATCCTTGAATTATTTAGTTTTTATATAAATATGTAAATATTCATTTATTAATTAATAAAAATATCTATTAAAAAACTAGCCAAAATTGGTACTCAATTAACCGGGAAAATCGATTATCCGGAATGCTTCCGGTCCCGACCATCTCGGATAATCAAGGTCCTACTGTATTTCTCTTATAAATTTTGCTCGGCTTGTTATAGTAAATTGTAAAGGAAGGAAAAATCACACAAAGATTCTCCACCAGATCTGTACTTTGAAATAAACTGTGCTGATTTCCAACGGGTTAGACGACAAAACACTTTTTCTTTGTTGACCTTCGAGTGTTATCTGGCGACCACCAAAATGTTTTTGAGATTGTTTCTTTGCTTTGATTCCGGAAAATAAATTCTATTGCATATAATTGGAATGTGCTGGCTTTAACAACGGGCTCGTTTTGAAATGCCAAATTAATAGTTTCCCTAAAAATGCTGTAATTTTAGTCTGTATACCCTTAGCTGATTTGAATATGCATTAAAGCTTGTCACCTGTGGTATATTAACATTTAAAAATCTTATAAATGCTTCGGGCTTTATTTATCTGTTAACTAATTACCGACCAAAGTATTTGGTTTTATTTTTCCATTGAAATTCTTTTCATTTCTATGCAATTTTGAAATCAAATTATGTTTGAAACTCAATAGAAGTTCACATAAGAAAAAACAATGCCAAGTTAGTAGGAATTAAACGGTCGACTTATTACTTTTTAACTACACTGTATATTGTAGTCTACAATAAGAAAAAATTTTGTTTTTAGAAGTTAGAAAGAAGTTTTTAGAATTTTCAAAATGTCAACACATTATTCACTTGATTTTTAATTTTTATAGAAAATATCACAATGTTTTTTGTTTTAATTTTTAAAGTTTGTATTGTGCAGGAGTATTAGAAATTCATCATTTTATTTATTAATGAAATTATAAAAATTAAAACAAATTTTTGAAAATGAAATTTAAGTTTTCAGCATGTCATACAAAACAGACGAGGTTTCAAACTGAATGCATTTATACTATTGTATTGTAAATATTTGAAATTTTAGGAGCATATTGTAACATGTACCATATTTTTTGTTATATAATTTTTAATTATTTGTTTTAAAAATAGCTTCCGTTTTTCGGTTATGTTATCTCTACAATTACATTTTTCGCATTCAGTCATAGTTAATTATTAATTTGTTATGCTATTTGACATACTTTGCAATAAAGTTTAAGGCTTCCAAAAAATTCATCTTGGAGTAAATTGTTTAGAAAAAATAGAGGTTTATTGAAGTATTAATTGAACAGTAAAATTTTTAAAATATTGTTTTCATTCAAAAACATATTTTTTTCCATTGCAAGAGAATTCCATAATTACGACAATGCAAGTGGTTAACCATTATTTTTTTTTGTTTCATTGAAATATTAATATTAGAGAATCAAACATATATACATACATATATAACGCCAATTTAATTCGATGTCTATCCAATTTTTCTGAAAGCTTTATAGAGTACAACAATCAAGAATTACTTAAATTAACAAAAAAAAAGTAAAAACAAAGAGAAAAAAGGAAATGAAATAAAATGAATTGAACAAAAATTAAATAAAAAATATATAAAATTAAATTGCAATAAAAAGTAAAAAATAAAAACTAAAATTTAACACCAAATTAAAAACAAAAACAAAAAAAAAGTTACAAAAAAATTTAAAATTTTATGGCAAAAAAAGATAGAAGTGTAATAACAAATTAAAAAAGAAAAATAAAAATAGTTTATAAATGTATTTCAGAATTTAATATTTCTTAAAATTTTATGTGTCTAAATTTTGTAGAAATTGATGTTTAGTTAAAAATCTTAAATATTATATTAAACTATTATACAATAACAATTAAATTAAAAAAAGAACTCAAACAACAATAATAATACATAATTAGACATTTAAAAACAAAAAATTAAAAAATAATAATATAAACACAAATTATATGTGATGTTATAATAATAATTACGATGATAATTAATTAAAATATAATAAATTAAATTAAAATAAATTTAATAACATTTTGTTTTAACAGATATCAAAAAGAAAATAATTGTTATTATTAAAATATAAAACTAAAAAAATTTAATTCTAACAAATACTTGTTTTTTGGACAGGGTAGTCTGTATGAATTGAAAAAAATAAATTGAAATGAAAAAAAAAGAACTACAAAATGCCCTGTTTGTTAACAATTAATAAAACAGCGAATTAAAACAATTTAATAAAATCAACTAAAGTATTATAAAATTATTTTATTAAACGAAATTAAACTTCAAAGAAACCTTAAAATTTAAAAAAAAAATGGAGCTGAGTTTCAAAAGTCATCATTTGTAATAAGAAAAATTCTAAAATTTTAAAAACTATTTTAAAATCTATTTGTCGGTGTTACCAACTAAAAATGATGTTAGATTAGGTTGCAGTGGTAGCTTTGATACCGGGACAGCAGCCCCTGTACCATTCCACCGAACTCATCGAAGAAGTTGGTCAGCACAGGGGCTGCACAACTAAAAATGATATACTTACCAATCTTCATATTAAAATGAAGTTTATTAAAATTAAAAAAGAATTATGGCTCGTTTATATATACAGTGAGCGTCAAAAGAAACTGTACACATTTAAAAAAATATACATTAATAAATTACCGTTATTTTTATTTTAAAATTGTTCCATTGCCAGTTTTTAAAATTGAAACAAAAAAAATTACCTCCTTAAGCAATAAAAGTTGAGTTTTGTGATTGTTTGAATTTTATCCTTAGTGTACAGTTTCTTTTGACGCTCACTGTATATATACCTACTATATATATATACTATATTTTAACGCAGAACAATACAATGTTAGCGCGAGATACCCCGAGAGACAGTCGTCTAAACTAAACGAATTGATTTTATTAATGGTCCTTCTGTTCTTTTCTAACTAAAGCAGTTTCGCTTACCCCATTTCTCATATGTTAAAATTATAAGATTTTAAAAATGTACCACGTTTCTATTAGCAGTTCATTTGCTAGAGTAGACGAAAATTAACACTTTAAGCGCCGGCCCAAGTACTACAAAAGTTTTTTTCAATTACCTTTTAATTTTTCTTTTAATTACAAATGATGACATTAATTATTTCTAAAAAAAAAATCATTTTTCCTTTATAAAAAAAATCAGTGTGTACCAGCCACCTTTATTAATTAATGGCTTCAGAAGAAAAAAATTAAATTTTTTTGATTTAAATTTTAAAATAATAATAATAACGTAAACCACCTTCTCCCTCCCAAAATATGTATGTAAAAACACACAGATACACAAAAATATAAGATATTTTATATTTTTGTATACGTTACTGTAAAAGAGTGATTTGATATGTGATTAACATTTGAACAAAAAACAAAAACAAAAACAAAACATATAACAAAAGAATATTATTAAAAAAAATGTGATCAAAATAAACCGTTAAACAAAAATAATTAAAACTAAAAATCCACAATAACAACATTCAAAGAAGAAAAACAAAACATACAAAACGTGCACTAAATTATATACGAGTACATATACAAAACAACATTATTCTATAAAATAATAAAAATAAATTAATTAAAAAACGAAGGAAATTGTAGAAAAACATTAAAAAATTAAAACGAAAAAAAAAATAAATAAATATTTAAATAATTAAACGACCATTAGGAATTACAAAAAAAAGATACATTTTTTTTTGTTGAAATTATTATATAATAAACACAACAGCAGCTCCATTTCATATACATAAGTAGTCGTCCTATTTACACAATGAAATTTATAGAGATTGCAAAAGAAGTTGAGATGTTAAAGAAAATGTTCTTAATTTTATTTAAAAAAAATTTGTTTTTTGTATAATGTTTTTTAGAGATATTACTATTTTTTTTAAATTTCGTACCAAATACTTTAAAATTCTGACTGAATCTATTCTAAAATATTTATCCTAGACTTTAATTTTTACAAAAATCATGATCAATCAGTAAATTTAATTATTCACGTTTATGGTATGGAAGTCGTCGTAGTCTAGTAGGTAGTTTGTTGGCTTATTAGACGAAAAGCCAGGGTTCGAGCCCCAGGCCAGACATCAAAATAAAATAAAAAAAGTATTTCTTCGGCGACTTACTCTCAGCAGATTTCTGGCAAAAACTCTGAGAATAAATAAAATTGCCATGAAAAGTTTCTCAAAAATCTATCGTTCGGGATCGACTTTAAACTGTAGGTCCCGCCACTCATGTATAAAATTAACACACACAACATAAGTGGTGTGAGAAACTAGGTCGTAATCCTGACTGAAGGGTTGTAATGACCAATTACGTACGTACGTACGTTTATGGTCTAGATTTTTGTTGGAAACAATTGCATGATTCACTTATTGCATGCGTATTAATTAGAATACAAAACACTGTTTTTCAGATTAAACGACGTCCTACATTGATCCAACAAGCCCTCTTAAAAACATAAATTTGGCTTCCGTAAGCGATGATCTCAATATATTTGCATTACTAAAACAATATAATGACAATGCTATATATGTATGCTATATAAATATTGGACTGGTTACACTATTCAGTGAAATATCAAACATTTTTGATATGCATCAGATGAAGCTTGCAACACGAGTTTTTCCCTATTACATGAGAAATGTGGTATTTCAGACAAAGCAGCTTAATGTGAAGTATTTTAATCGGGTATACCCTCTAGTTTAACATAAACTAATCAGTCCCTCATATTTTGCAAAATTCTTATTCTAGTCATTTAAATTTTTTATTCCACTTCTTTTGATTATATTTTATGTGTGGACATCGGGTAATACAAAATTAAAGCTTTCAATGAAGTTTGAATGAAATTGAACTGATGGCCTAATGTAACGACAGGATAACATCATAGTAATTGTATCAACACAGTAAATAATCGATTTCTCATTGCTTTTGTTAAAGTTAGAAAAATTCTTGAACAATTGTTTGTTGTCCAAGACTTTTTAGACTACACTCAGCCACAAAAGTATACATACGATTAACAAATTTCAGAAATTTTTTAACCAATCCGTTTTCGTTGAAAATCTTTATAACTGTCTGACACCTTTCTTCGATTTTAAGACGGTCTTTTGCATTGGTTCAGAAGTTTGTGAAATTTGTTAATCGGATGTATACTTTTGTGGGGCTGTGCAGGGCCACAATTCAGTTCAATTTCAGAAATTTTTTGACCAATGAAAAAGGCCGTCTTAAAATCGAGGAAATTATAAAGATTTTCAACGAAAACGGATTGGTTAAAAAATTTCTGAAATATGTTAACCGTATGCATACTTTATTAACTGTGTGTATGTATATTCAGAAACTATAATAATCTTATACGGTATTCTTTCTGATGTTATTAGCATGTTGCTAATAAGCTAAATTAGCGTAGATTCAGAGATAAAACTCTGAAGAGTCTGCATTTTTTGGATTGTATTTTTGCACTCAATAGAGTGATCTCATTATATGCGATTGTATCATATGTCGCTGGATTCTCTTCATCTGAGAAAATTATTGATCTCTCACTGAACAAAGTTATAGCATTTATTTGCAGCGGAATCGACATTAATCAAAAAAAAAATTAATTTTTACTGAAAAGGTTTATGGTTTATATACAAAGCTTGATAACAAGAAGGTCATTGAACTTTCAGTTAAAAAACTTTGGCCGTATAAGGGGATGCGTGGAGAAACTTTAATAGATAATTGTATTTAGAATAAAAGCTCATTTCATATGCTTGAGTTGCTAATCAGGCACGTAACTATAATAGTTATAGCAAAGAGTCTTCCCCACCATTATTTTGTCTACTTCGATCAGTTTTTTTACATCTTTTTAGATTATGTACTCGTATCTTTTTTTTGACCTAATTGCTTTAGTAAAAATTCTTTAATATCTCTTAAAAGCATTTACACAATAAACTAGGTTTTATTAAATTAATTATTTATTTACAATTGAAATTGAAATTAAACAAAATTATGTATTATCCTCTTCCCTCCAAACATTTACTTAATTAGCTGACAATTTAATTAAATTATACTCGTACATATTATTTACATATGTTTTGCGTAAATCGTTTTTAAAAAGTTTATAAACATTTATATACAAATAGTTAACAGTCATAAAAGCATATGTATTTTAAAATGTTACAAAAACTATTCCAAATAAAAATAGAATGCGATAATATTAGAACAATAAATTCAATTAAAAGCAAACAACATAGTAAATGTTTAATTACAATAACAAAAAATAGTGACAAAAAAATTAATAACAAATTTAGAAGGCCAAATTTTGTAGCAACAAGAAATGAAAACCTTTAAAGAAACAAATGTATAAAAAGCAATAACAAAAATTAATAATTATTAAATACATACATACATATATACAAATATTCAACAAATTTATTATTAAAACAAAAACAAAAAGAAAGAAAATTTAAAAAACTAAATCTATTAATTTCGAAAAACTTGGCAACTAATTTTCGTATGTTACAAATCGATTTCATTCGAAACAATTGTGCAAATAGACTGTTTCACTTAAGCTTGTTTTTCTGCGTTTACATGTTTCAAAAAAAAAAGGCAAAAATAAGAAAAAAAAAATTATATATAGGACATCATATAGAGTAATAGGAAAAGAATTAATTAGATAAACTACTCAACATTTTAAAACATTTAAAAGAAATTTCTGTTTATGGAAATAAATAAACAGAAAATACATTTTTTTTCTTTTAATAAAACTGTTCTTGTCAGCTATCGTCCAAGTAAATCAGGGGCTTAACAAGTATCAAATAATCTCTAAGAGTTGCAATCCTTATTATACTTTCTGTTGCTGTTAAGGCATTCGTGGATTCTAACGTACTCAGACGTCAGGCCATGCCAATTATTCAAAAAGTCCCCGTATAGGAATCTATCGCTGTTTGTTGACAACGCTGAATAGTCAGTGAGTGAGGAAATTAGTGACACGAACTCTGTATGTTATAGCAGTTTCTACCAAAGCCGTAAAGTAGAAGAGCTTATCTTCTCACAAAAGCACCGCTGAGGCAAGAAGAATACCAGAAGGCGAGAATAAACATTCACCGAACTGAGGCCGTTATGGCACATTGAAACCTTTTGAAGCTTCTCGTAGGGTCATTTGAGCTTGCCATGTTCATTCTTGAAGGACAACAGAGAAATTATTTGTATAGTAGACGGCCCAGGCGTCATAATCCTCTTCGTGCATCCAAGAGGTGAACAACAATTTCCTTTTGTTCCTCATCTATACAGATCTTGCAGAACTCATTGCTTCTGTACCCAGAATGCAATGTCCAGTAATAACTTTAACAACTAGTGTGTGCTCCTTTGAAGTTTGAGTAAACTATGGCTGCCTTCCAAAATGTTAGTTGCTTTGTGTTTGAACAAATTATCGTGTTTCATAATGCCGCTGTACAAAATATACACAATGTATTCTATTTCAAAACGTCGTCAATGTGTATTTTTAACGCAGTCAGAAAGCAATCAGGCATCGGATTTATAGTTGATGCATTGTTTGGTTACTTTGCATATCTACATAGTTTATATACAGTAGTAGAACTGCATACAAACTTTGTATTGATACATTTTGGAAGGCAGCCTATTCGTTTGCTTTCCTTTTAGTTTTGGCTAGGTGTGCTGTGCTATTTTGGCCATATCCGAACCAATCTATGCGGCGTTAACGTAAGCTATTAATGCATTATGAATTCTGAGCTTACAGCAGATCCTCAATGGGATTCGCTGTGTAGCAAAAGTATTGAAAGTTCGCTGGTTGTATCATATCTGGCCAACATTTTTCCTCTTACTCTGCTATTAACTAGCCTCTTATGGGCTATTTACACAACAAAACTTTCCTTTCATTCCTTTCAATTCTGGGTTGATTGTTGCTTGCGTTGGCTTACAGGAAATTGTTGAAGACCTTTTTCTCTTGACATTTTCGTAAGTAAACCACTTTGTACCAGACTATTTTAAAATCTAGCGATTTTATTGCAATGTTTAGCATATGCAACTTTGGTGTGTCAAGTTTTATACATAAATTTTATTACATAAAGCTTCACGTGAATCCCAACATATTTAGTTACTGAACAATCAAAATAGTGCTTATATGTCAAGTGGACTTGATAGTTTCCTTTATATTATGGACACTTTATATACTTGAATGCCTTATTTGATATTTTTTTTTTGTCATAAAGTTGAGTAGTTTATTAAAGATGACATCTTTAGCTATTGACCATGAACATGAAACATTACCGTATACAGGATATTCGACTTAAAGAAGAAGAAAAATAAAACAAATTGAAGGAACAAATTATAACAACTTTTTTTCTTATAAAAAAAAAAAATAAAATAAAAGAAAAACAAACTAACTATTTACAAACTATACTACCGATCTATTTTATATTTATTATATTTTTTATAAATTTGTAACAAAAAAACAAACAAAATACGTGACAATTGTTAAGTTAGAAACAAAGAAACAAACAAATAAAAAAAAAGTAAAATGGAATATTGAAAGAAAATTAAATGAAGTAAAATGAGTGTTTCATTTTCATTATAAGAAACTATTCAAAATAAATTTAAAAAACAAAAAAAAATAAAATATTTTAGCAACAAAAACAAAGAAACATTTCAAATTAGTTAAACAGAATAAAGATTATAAACAAAGCAAAATAGAAAACTAGATTAGAACTCCAAAATTTTAATTATATTTGTATAGATTAAACAAAAAAATGAAAAATAATTAAAAAACTATGAAATTATTAAACAATTAATGAAAAAAAGAAATCTAAAATTAATAAATAATTATTGAAGAAAAAGGAAAACAAATCATAAATCAAATCTAACAACTCAATTACAAAATAGGTTTATTAACAGATGAAAAAATAATTAAAAAAAACTAGAGAAAAAACAAAAATCCAAACAAATTGAATTGGAAAATTATTAAAAACAAATAAAATATATCAAAAAAAAAAACGATTAAAACAAAAAGAAAACATATTAAAGAAAAAATGAATTAAAACATTATACAACAATACATATATATATATACAACACATAAATAAGTAAATAAATTAATTAATAAACAAATATATAGAATCTTAACAAATTGCATTGGTTTATTGAAAAAAAAAAATTTTAAAATTAAAAATTAAATGACAATTAAATTTGCGAAAAAAAACCCAAAACAAAATTCAAAATGAACAGAAATTATTTCAAGAAAGTGTTTAAAAAAAGAAAGAAGCACAACAATGAGTTAAAGTTTAAAAAAATAATTTTTATTTTAATTAAAAACAAAAACAAAAACAAAAAAAGAGAAAAATTTATTAAAACAAATGAAATTCGTAAAATTATGAAATTATTTAGAAATTATGGAAGAGAAGCTGGTCTAAAAATTATAATTATTATTATTATTACGTCAAACTGCTATTAATTAACAAATTAAATAATTAATAAATTTAATTAAAAAAAGCAAACAAAACTAATTAACAAATTGAAACAAACTAATAAACAAAGAAAAGTAATAAAATCTTTATTTATATTATTATTATTATTATTATAGCATTATCAAATTATGGAATATTATTAAAAAATTGTGTTAAAAACTATGAAAAATATTTATGAAAAATAATTACAAAAAAAAAAAACAATAAATAAATAAACAAAAACAACAAAGTGTTTTAATAGAAACGAATCTAAGCGTGAAAACCAAAAGCTCTTAAGGGGTTAGTATCGGGTCCGCCATCTAACGTTTTTTTTTCAACTAGTGCTTATTTCGTGAATGGTAACACTTAGCCCATGTCTGATTTGACAGATAATTAGTTTTATCCTTCCGCTGAACGAATATGGTTGTGTATACGCGTTTTCGCTTCGCTAAGTGGGCCTGCGATCGACTTACAAAAGATGCCGATTTTGGCAAAAAAAAAAATCATCTTTTCAGATGAAGCTCATTTTGATCTTGGCGGGTATGTAAACAAGCAAAATTGTCGCATTTGGGGCACATAAAACCCGCACGCATACATTGAAAAGCCGACGCACCCAAAACGTGTCACTGTTTGGTGCGGATTTTGGTCCAGATGCATAATTGGACCATTTTTCTTCGAAAATGAGCAAGGAGTGGCCGTTACAGTCAATGGCGATCGTTATCGGGCCATGTTGAACGAATTTTTGTTCACAAAAATTGAAGAGGAGGATATTGGCAACATTTGGTTTCAACAGGACGGCGCTACGTGCCACACAGCCGAAGCTACACTCGATGTTTTGCGCCCTGTTTTTGAAGATCGCATTATCAGTCGCAGAGCTGATGTCGTTTGGCCACCTCGGAGCTGCGATTTGACACCGTTGGAATATTATTTGTGGGGTGAAATACAGCTGCACACAATCGATAATGTGCTTAAAAATTGCACCGATCGTGTAGGCTACAGCATGGCCAGCCGAGGCAGCCATTTGAATGAAATTATTTTCCATTATTAACCGGAAGGATTGTACTTTCAAATAAAAAAGAAATTTGAGAAAATATTCAGTAGTTTTTTTTTAAGCATTTTCAGAAAAAAAAAGTTATTTGGCGGAACCTTTATAATTTTCAAAAAAATAGAAATTAAGGTAGCAATATTGTTTTCGACAGAAGAAGACAATCGCAAAATAGTAAAAAGTGTAAAGGTGCGTGCAACTTTAACGTGTTTTTCTCGAAATCCCTCTTCGATCTGGTGATCATGATTTAACAAAAACTACTTGAACGATTTCGGTGAAATTTTGAAACAATGTTCTAAGACAAGTAGTCTTAGCTCGAACTAGAATATTTTTTATTCGTCAATAATTAATAATTTTATTATTAAAGTAGAAACGTAGGTGAAGATATTTTTGTCCTCTTCGAAATATATTAGTTCCGCCTATAGCCAGTAACACATTTTATAAAATTTTTGCTTTGAGACACTGTTAACTCCTCAAATCATGGCCACCAGATTTTGAGATGACATTCTTCACGGTGCCTTACCACCGTCAAATGTCCTCTTTAACATATAAAAAGATTCATTTGTGTAACAAAAAAGGTATCTTAAAAAAGTCGCAAGAAGACCCTTAGGAGGTATGTACAGTGAGCGTCAAAAAAGGTGTACACTAAGGATAAAATTCTAACAATCATCAAACTCAACTTTTATTACTTAAGGAGAGTGCCCGACAAAATTTGACAATATTGCGAAGTTTTTTGTTGTTTCAATTTAAAAAGCTGGCAATGAAACAGTTTTAAAATAAAAATAACGGTAATTTATTAATGTATATTTTTTTAAATGTGCAGTTTCTTTTGTTGCTCACTGTATATCAACTTAAAATAAAAAAATTTCGACACTTGGTCATACGGCAATAACGTTGGATTCATCTGCTAAATTCCAAACGAAAACAGCACAGTCCTAATGCATTTACATCAAGGTTAGGTCCTGGCTTTTCTCAAGAGGCGGTGCCTGACCTTTGTAAAAAAAAATATTTGTGATTGGAGTTATATTCTCTGGAGCAATAGGGTAGATGTTAATTTAATAATTTTATAAATTCAAAACTCATTTTTTGGGGTGTTTAGTCAATTTTAATCAAATTATTTAAGTTTTTAAGAAATATAGGAAATTTTCAAATTCCCAGTAAGAATTGAAGAAAAACGGAAGCAAATTTCGAGGGAAAACGTCACTTATGAAAATGGTTTTTAACTCTATGAACTGTTTAGTAATTTATCTAAGAAATGTATCAATAATTGAATTTAATTTGAATAAAAGAGAAACACATTCAATGCATTCAAACCTGATTTGCATTATTACACCTGATTATAAAAATTTAATATTGTAACGTTGGCTTATGACATTTTTATGCTCATACTTACTGCATGGGTATATAAAACTAATCCAATGTTTTTTGTAGTAATTTGAAAATGTTTCTCCAAATATTTGTTAAGATTTCATGTTCATGTTCGTTGCTTAAGTCTTTTGTTTTTCTTTGTACATCATTAAATATCAATATTTCAAGTCTTTTAATTAATAATGAATTTCCTGTGTTTTTCTTTTTTTTCAAGGAGTTAGCAAAACATTTGCCAACACACCTAAAAACCAAAAACAACAAGAAATACAAAATAAAAAAAGCACAAATAAAAAAAATGTTCAAATAACACTTGAAATGAAATGATATCAAAAGCGTACAACAAACGAATTAAACATGCAAAACAGTTGACATTAAACAACAGAAACAAAAAGAAAAAAATGTGAAAAAAAAACAATTTTTTTAAGTGGAAAAAGGATGGAACAAAAAATAAACACACACACACAACTTAACGTCATTGCTTTATAAACATAACCAGTCAGTGCCACAACTCACAGAGAGTAATTCCCACATAAATTGTGCGCGTTGTCAAATTAAAAATGCCTAATGAGATGTTGTTGCCTGCCACCAATATTAAACCTTAAGTATCATCAACAAACAACCATGCAATGCTTGGCTGTCTGTGCTTTGCTTTGCTTTACTTTGCTTTGCTTTGCTGTTGAGACAACAACAGAAAACAGAGAACGACAAACAACAGACAACAGACAACGGAAAACGACAGCAATATTGTGTACAAAAGGATGAAATAACGACACCAACAGCACCAGCAGCAGCAGCAATAACTATAATATCACTACTGCAGATCAGACAGATCTCAACAGATCACACCACAGCAGCAGACAAGAGTAGCAGTCAGTTACACAGCCACACTGACGTTTAGTTGTTTAGTTAGTAAACAACAACTGGGCGACAAACTTGTTCATGCATACCATAGCAATGCCTCTACCGGCACTTTAACCACAAGTCAGGCAAACAAGCTGAAAAATACATTAGAAACCAATAAGTATATCGAGTTACAAATGAAATGTTGAATGTTGAATGTTTTAGCTGTTGTTTCGTCGTTGTTGCCATTCAACAAAAGCTCTCAGCAACTGATCTGAGCCATAAGTCTTTCAAGTACCTCCGTATGTATGGCTAAAGAAGGGTCCTTGCCTAGATTACCAAGTAAAACAAGTTCTTCTGCCAACCCAAACTTCTTTCCACCGTGGCTAACATTTATACACACATAGGACATGGGAGTAGTATGTTCCACTCAACTCTGACTGAACTATGCTCGCTTTAAAGATATAGTTGTGCCTTGTTGCTGCATCTGTAGTTGCTTATTTTTCATATCTTAAAGATGTTGCTGCTGCTGTTAAAAGGATGTTGTTTTAACACAAAAGTTTAAGTGCCTTGTACATTGGCATTGTGATGGCATGATGTTCATGATCATCGTCGCCTCAATGCACACGGGCGACAAGAGCGACAAGAGAGATGATGATTAAGTGGAGGTGAATATTCATATAATTCTTAACGATTGTTTTCTGTCGTTCTACAAGCACTTGTAGTCACGCGGCAGGTAAGTGACTGAATGAGTGAGTGAGTGAACGTGTGAGTGAGTAAGTAAGTGAAGAATAAATATTCATTTATTAAAAAGTGGCAACGTAACGATTAATATTGAATTATTGATGTTTAATGAAAGGATTTGCGTTTAGAAATGTTGAAAATTTCAATTAAAGGTGGAGATTAAGAAAAAAATTTTATATTATGGACGGTTTGTGGGTTACAAATTCGTGATGAAAGTTAAAATCCTTGGAAAAAGTCGTAGAATAGTAAATGGAACACGGATCTGTGCTATTCCTAATATTCATCGATTTGTAAAAGACTTTTGGTACATTTAAGGACTCGGCGTTGTGGCTCGGTTTTCGAATGTAATCATTAATGTAAAGAAATTAATTCAACTAATCAAAGCTTTATCCAGAAATGTCAAATGTTGCAACTTGTATGAAAACTTACTGGGGAATATCATTTCAATCAAAAATGTTGTTCGTCAAGGCTGGGTACAATCATCTCTACGGGTCTAATCTTCATCAAACATTTGGATGAGCACTAAACGCGGCGTATTACGTTTCAATATAAAAACATTCTCTAACCAAAAATAAGAATTAAGAGGGGGATCACGTGAGACTGGCATAGACACAATCTCTAAGAAAGGCAGGAGATGATGCCGACACGAAGTCTATTGAGTAGAAGAAGTAGCCGGGCAGGAAAACTTACTTACGTACTTATTTAAAAATGTGCTGAAACGTGCGACTAACTGGAACATAGTAAAGCAGCACGTAGGCTATCTTTAGGCGGCGTGGAAGTTCATCACCTCATAGCGTAGCGTAACGCTATTTTCTCTAATATAGCTGATTCGCAGGGCATGGTTGCCGACACCAGGTATGAATCTAAAACAGAGTATCTAAAGAACAAATTCAACTAGAGTATGAAAAAATTAAGAATTCGTTAAGTTAAGAATTCATCGTAGCCTAGAAGGTAGTATGTTGGCTTATTAGACGTGAGGCCACGGTTCAAACCCCAGGTCAGACATCTCCAACAAAACGAAATATGAAATATTTGCTCGATGACTTCCTCTCAGCAGACTTCTTACAAAAATTCTGAAAGTGAATAAAATTACCATGAAAAAGTTTCTTAAAAATCTTTAAACTGTAGGTCCCTCCAGTTATGGATACAATTAACACACACAACATAAGTGGTGTTCATTATCCTGACTGTAGCGTAGTAATAATCAATTATATATGTATGTATGTATGTAAGTCAAAGAACCCAATCATGCGGCTACTAATGTGAAGATGTGATTTGCCTACCAAATTCCCCACAGGCTTCTGCACAAAGTCCTGATATGACTACAAGAGAGTATTTAGGGAATTAATTAGAAAAACATGAACAAGAGTCAACTGAAAAATTTTCTTAAGAGTGAATGGCGGCAAATTTTAACAGAAGACATAAGAAAAAAATGGTATAATCAAAGCCAAATATGTTAAATGGAGCGCTTGACCATAAGTTATATTCTTGGGCCTTTGAATTTTAAATTTACTCTGAATTCTTCTTGGTGGTATCTATAGTACACTTTTGCAGTGCAAAAATATGGAGTCATCAGAAACTTTTCCTTGTTTTTTCTTTTGGTTTGTGAAAAACATTAAAAATGTGTTTGTTTTATAATAAAATGGAAACAAATTAATAAAATTAATATAAAAACGGGGTGCCCTGGTAGTCTAGTGGGTAGTGTGCTAGACTATTAGCGTGAGGGTCGTGGCTTCGATTCCCACCAAAGACTCTGGTCTGTGACACTACACCGAGCATATGGTCATAGTTACTCAGCTCGTATATAATTAAAATATAATTTGTAATTGTATTGTAATTAATAAACAATTAAACAATTAAAAACAATTAAAATAAAATAATAAAAACATCAAGTATTTTTACATACTATTGCATAAAATTCGTGATTGTGCTGTCCACTATATGTACACCTACCCCTCAGGATATCAGAATTAACAATCTTTTATAAATATCCAGCCCCTCGACTAGTCTTTGAGTGGATTTCAGAATTATAATTTGGATAGGGAATAGAATTTTTAATCCACAGTCATTTACCAACTATCACCATGTATCACTGAGATATGACATCTCAGATCAAATGTCTTGCAATAAATCATTTTAAAATCTTTGCATATGAGAAAATAAAACGAACTCAAATTCGCTGACAATTACAATAAAAACAACAATTTATGTGTGTGTGCGTGTGTGTGTGTGTGTGTAATTCATTAATAAAAATTCATTCAAGTATTTT
Organism: Sarcophaga subvicina; assembly: GCA_936449025.2. Lineage (NCBI taxonomy): Eukaryota > Metazoa > Arthropoda > Insecta > Diptera > Sarcophagidae > Sarcophaga > Sarcophaga subvicina. The sequence goes on along the minus strand of OW388081.2, from coordinate 88,073,085 downwards.
AATTACGAGATTCTTTATAAAATTAAACAACAATGAGGGGAAATGCAAATGAATAACCACCGTTGCTCCTGACTCATATTGTAAAAATGACAGGCAACAGTTAGCGGCACAGGCAACACAGAGAGTCGAAAAATTCAGATTTAAGAACCAAAAACCGAAAAAAAATTATTTAAAAAGTCACACACACCCTTGGCTTCTTCCCAAGGCTGGATCGGTCGCCTGTTAAAATCCATTAAAGCAACACTAAATATACAACAATATGGCAACAACAACAACAACTCCAACAACAAGGTAAAAAAACGAAGAAAATTATTCAATAAAACCGAAACGAAAAATTAAAATTAAATACCAACAACAACAGCAAAAACAACAAAAGAAGGGCATTAAGCAAAACCACAATAACCAGAATGCACAACGAAAAAAAAAATATCCCATAAGTATGTTTGTATATATGTATGTTTGCTACTACTACATGGGATGTATGTATGTACATATGTATGTATGTAGTTATACGGACTATACAAGTCTAAACAGAAACAAAAAAAAATAATCGAACAGAACAGAACGGAACATCGAAGAGAAATCAGCGGCTAACATCTACAACAAATGAGCCGGCAAAAGGAATAACATACAACAACAACAACAACAATAATAAACAACAACAAAATAAGCATACAAAACCCCAACTCTTAGCATCTCTCGGATAAAACAAAACTTTAACTTAACTTAACTGACAATAAACTTTGATTTCTTTGGTGCAGAAAAATACAAGAGTACGAGTGAGTATCATCAGTTCATTTGTCTGTCCATCTGCATGTCTGTCTGTGTGTCTGTCTGTTTGTTCATCCATTTGTAGGACTGTTGGCCAAGCGCGTGAGATGTGTGAATTCGATTTCATGAAAAAAAAACGAAATCGAAACGATATGAAATGGAAACAGAAAAAGAAAAAACAAAATCTCAACCACATTACAAGGAAGCCCAACACATGGGAAACAACTTTAACGATCTCACAAAAAAAAAGAAAAGAAAACAAAAGAAGGAGAAACCTATGGAAAGACAATGTACTACAATCGGCATTGGGGCTTAAATGGCTTTCTATAAAATGAGTTACAAGGTGGTTAAAATCACCTATGTATAGTTTACAAGCCCAACTTTGTGTGCAGCCGATTAACTCAAGACTCTAATTGTGTTTTGGGCTCTATGAATCAAAATTCCGTACTTTTCATTACGTTAGATTAAGTGTAATGCCATTACATTAGTAAGTTTAGAAACCCGAAAAGAGTAATCGTCCAAGTACTTGAATTTCTGTATACGATTTCTCTGAGCCGAAGCACAGGCTCTCTGAAGCAAGTGAATAGGCAGACAAGAATTTGAAAACAGCTCAGATAAAGTGGAATAAATTAGCTGGCGACTGTTGGATTTAAGCAAATGGTTGTGAGGATAAGAGCTACGAAGACTGTGGTTATTACAACAACAAGACATATTTGATACGATATTCATGAGAGATTATCGTGATCAAACAAATTAAGCGAGCAGAACCAGTAAATTCAGCGATTTTTTGAAATGTTTCCCAACGCTTCTGAGTAAAATAAGTGAATGACGATATTTAGAAGAGGGCGACCATTCTATGATGTACGGCTGGGTCGTAGATAGATTAAGGAAGAGAAGCGGGAGTGTTCGATAGCAAAATAAAGTATTTGTAACTCATGGGCAAAATTTCGTGTACCCTCAAAGCGGAAGTCTGCGCCATACAACTTGGATTAAATATTCAAAGGACGAAACATAGCAATACTATCTGATAGACAGGCAACCATGTGTGCCCTCAGCTCTTATGAGGTTCAATCGTAATGACCCTATTTTCCCTATCCTCTGCTGACGTCCAGGCCAAGTGGAAATTTAAGGTAATGATTTAAAATTACTTCTCCCTTAGAATCTATCTCACGATTTTGGTCCTTTTAAATGCAATCAGAGCAATCTTAACATCCAACACTCGTTTGAATCTTGAATATTTATCAGTGAATTTTATTTTCACAACTGTCCGAGTGTGAAGCTGTGGTCTCACGTTCGGCTTATAAATCACTTGAGTCCCTGCATTAACTTGTAGCCTTATTTGATTCATATTCAGTATTTTCTTATTTTTTTTTTTGGGTCTCCGAAACAACCGCCTGCCCCAGCTATAGTCCCAGATTTTCTATTCCAATTCTCATACATCTTCAAAGATTTCTTTAGAGAACAATGTTCGTAAAGAAATCTTCCAATTACCAATTCACTATGCTGTTCAAACAAAGCGTAGCGCCCGGCTTTCCTAAATGGTTCACCACCATGCATAGTGTTACGGCTAAACTGGCTGATATATACACATGCGCACATGTGCACATGCTGCATCACATCGAAATACCTTTGGCACACAAAAGCAAGAAAAATAACAAAAAATTGCAAACTAAAAACGAAAACGAAGAAAGAAAAAAATCATAAAAAAACGCGCAGCAGCACAAATGCCAATCGTCGTTCCAGAGTTATTCATGAGATCCGAGACCACACAAATACAGGCACGCGTTTGCTGACAGCATAAAAATTGTTGAACTGGCGTTTAACGCGCGTGAACGAGGAGAGATATTGTAGCACAACGACACAATACAACACAAACCCAACAACAACAACAACAGCAATAATAGCAGATACAATAAAAAAAGAAAATCAAGTTAAAGATAAAAAAAATACACTGAAGAACACAAACAAACAATCAATGAAAGAATGAATGGGCAAATGGAAGGATGGACGGACGAATGCATGAACGGACAGATGGACAGACAGACGGATGGATGGATGGATAGATAGATGGTTGGATGGCGATAGTGATGGTGGTGGTTAATGCCTACACACAAATGTACAACAACATATTACAAGAACAACAACAAATAACGATCATACAAATGAATGTCTAACAAGACAGATAGTCAGTAACAAAAAACAAAAAGGAGAAAAAGAGAAAAAAAAAGAAATAAAAAGAGAAAAGAATGAAAAGAATGAAAAAAACACAATTAAACAAAACCAAAGACCAATTTCATAAATACTGAGAGAAATTAAAATCGAAATATGGACACTTTAAGTCAACTAGGATGGATGGAAAAAAAAACAATTCCATTGGAAGGAAAAAAATAGGCTCCAAAACCAAAGTAGTGAAGTGAGTTCGTTACAATTTTCGATTCTGTATTCGTATTTTATTCTCTGATTAGCACTTACAATACAGACAAACTACATACATACATGCATTCATATATAATTGATCATTACAACCCTTTAGTCAGGACTACAACCTAGTGTATCACACCACTTATGTTGTGTGTGTTCATTTTATACATGAGCGGCCGGACCTACAGTTTAAAGTCGATTCCGAACGACAGATTTTTGAGAAACTTTTCATCGCAATTTTATTTGGTCTCAGAGGTTTTGCGAGTAAACTGCTGAGAGAAAGTCGTCGAACAAATATTTTTTCGTTGGAGATGTCGGACTTGTGGATTGTTTAATAAGCCAACACATTACCTACTAGACAACGGCGACTACAACAGCTATTTAGTTCATACTAATATTGTCCAATACACCATCAAAGATTCGAAATTTGCTTTTATCTTGGTTTTTGTATTTGGTTTTGGAAGCGATATCTACCCTTATCGATATCGCTTTACTTTACATTTCCTAGAATAAACGTGTAAAGATTTAGTTTAAGCCCCACAGTCCTAACTCTAGGTCCAATACTTCATCTAAGCTAAGCTGAGAGGGCTTTTAAAGCAGCTTGTGTTACTTAATCACTTAATACTGCAGTAGCTCAATATAAAATATTATTCGTCTTCGCCTTGGTGTGGTTCACTGAATTTATTCGATGGTTATTAAACCTGGAGTTGTTCTCTGGTGGACGGCACTCGATATGACGAGATCTGTTGTACTGCAAGTTGTAACGTGTGCGCCCGTCACTCCCTGTAAAGGCCCTCTAACATACATGCGTTATTGGTCATTGCAACCATTTTGGATTACGACGTAGTTTCTCACACCACTTATGTTGTGTGCGTTAATTTTATATATGAATGGCGGGCTCTACAGTTTAAAGTCGATTCCGAACGACATATTTCTGAGAAACTTTTCATTGCAATTTTATTTACCCTCAGAACTTTTGCCAGAAATCTACTGAGAGAAAGTCTTAGAAGAAATATTTTTTCATCTTTCGTTTTGTTGGAGATGTCTGACCTGGGGTTTGAGACGTGGCCTCACATCTAATAAGCCAAAACACTACCTACTACTATAGACTACGGCAATAAAGACCCTCTCTGTTATGTTTAATTAACTTCCACCGAGATAACTTAATGCTTTGAAAAGTAGTCTGGGCACTCCTCGAACCTGTCTGATGATACCCAGGTTTTAAATGAAACTGGCTACACATCATCTGAATCTAGTATTGATAGGAAGTTTCACACTAGAATTGTAATCATATCCACTGACATGGTCAGCTTCAGGGATTTATGGACTTGCTAACAATGTGGGCTGTGTAGTTTTTAATCCCGCAATCTACAGGTGTGTGTTTAAGGTCGAGGTAATTGCTATAAATCACGCTGAGGAACCGATCCTAAATGGCAGATCTCCAGCTATTAACATATCTATACTCTCTACCAGTTACGCCATGCAGATCGATCATGCAGAGCTATTTACGATATAAACGAAGGACGTAAGAGAAAACTGATTACATCTGGTGCTGCTCAAGGATCAATTCTTGGCACTGACCTATGGAACATAATCTATGATGATATCTTTCGCATTGAGATGCCAGACGGTACACATCTTGTTGGATATGTCGATGACGTTGCGGCCATAATTGTGGCTCGAAATGTCGAAGAGGCTAGAAGAAAGGTTAATCAGGTGGTAATAAGAACGAAGTCGTGGCTCGAGAACACTAGCAACGGAGAAAACTGAGTTGATACTTCTTACGTGGAAGCGTATACCGCTGGAAATTGACATTACGATATGCGACACTTCTTTGACGACGCAGAAAGTAGTCAACTATCTTGCCATTCGACTGGACCCTAAACTAACGTTCTGGGCTCAGACCCAACACGCTGCAACCAAAGCCGCTAAGGTTACCTCCTTACTTAGTAAGCTTATGGCCAATATTTGTGGTCCTGTACAGAGCAGACGCAAATTGATGATGGCAATTACGCACTCTATTCTACTTAACGGCAGTAAGATCTGGGTAGAAACATTAAAGGCCGACTGTAGAATACAAATTGTATCATTGGTACAATGAACCGCTGCACTTAGGGTGTCATCGGAATATAGGACTGTATCTTAGTCAGCAATACTGATAATCAGTTGTGTAATACCTATAGGTCTACAGGCAAGCGAGCGGAAGATGGTGTGGGAGACTAAAATCGTCCACGGAGAGAGAGTAAATGTCGACGATACCAGAAAGCGAACCATACAACACTGGCAAGACAAATGGAGATGTAATGGAGAGAAATGATTTTAGATGGAGATGCCTGGGGCTTGAACCGAAGCCTCACATTTAATAAACCAACACACTACCTACTAGATAACGGCGAGTACAATGATTCCTTCAAAAGCTAACTTTCGCTGCAAAGAATTCACACCGTATTTCGATATTTTGTTTCTCTCAGTGTATTTATTGATGAAAGTAACATACGGAGGTTTACGTATTGAATGTTGCACATTAAATAGTTTATGTTGTGATCTGTTAGAGGTGAGGTTGAAGAAGAATGAATAAACAACAAACAGCAACAACAGCAACAACAACAGAAAAACTAGATTAACAGATATTAACGATTATCGAACTCTTTAACATTTTTTTACCAGACTCGCTGAGTCGTTTTTCAAAACTGGCAACGAATTTTCTCACACTATTTAAAAATCCAATACATTTAATGTTGTTGTTGTTGTTGCTGTTGTTGTTAAATGTGGCATATACAATAAAAATGATACGTTTTGGTTGGGCTAAAACAAAAAAACAACAACAAAAATATTGTTTATGAGCCACAAGTATGTGAATAAAAAAGTTTCTGTTTCAATATACGATTCTTTTTTGGTGTTTTTTTGGTTTTTTTTTTTGAAAATCATCATTTCATCTCATGAAGCAAAGCAACTGAGAAGAAGTCAATGATAAAAAGCAACAAGTGGATGTTAAGCAGTTTTACTTATTAATACTTGTGGTACCGAACCAATGCCATATCAACACCATATATTCGTACGTACATACTTACATACGTACACTTTTAATGGGGACATCATTAACAGCCAACTACCACTAGACCACTAGTCCAGTCATTCGTACATATGTATGTACGGATATATCAACATACTTATAGAATGATTGTACATATGTATGTAAAGCGTAATGTGTGTGTGCTTCAGATGGTTTTATTGAAATGAATGCGTTATAAGCGCCACTTATTGTTGGCTGCTGTCAACTTGAAATTATTAAACAAATATTAACCCTCTCCATAATCTGACTAGACAATGGCCTTTAACAACAAACAGCGTTAATGTGTTGCTGCTCCTTTAACTATCTGTACGTACGTCCGTCTCCAGAACAATGATAGACAGACATTCGTTCGTTCGTTCGTTGTTAAATCATTGTTGTGAAGCAAGTGACCATAAGGCCTGGCTGTCATGCTAAAGTATCATCACCGAAACCAGTCAACAAAAAGCCAAGCCAACCAAGTCAAGCCAGCCATCATGTTATATATGATTTTGTATTCGTGACGAAACCAGGAGATGACTTTAGATTTTCCTTTAAAAAAAAAGTGATGTGCCAGGGGAGTGAAATATTTTTCACTTTAATTGTGGCCATGACTTGGCAGTATATTATTGCTGTTTGTTGTTGTTGTTCTATCAAAAATGTTATCATATATTAAATGTTTAGAAATACTTTAAAGATTTGCAACTACATTGTAGCGTAAGCTGTAAATTGCAATTTATGATAAGAAAAAATAGAAATTTATTTATGATTTATTATTACTCGTGTAATGCACTCATATTGCAACTGCGGCAAGAGAGGCTGTTAGGTCATCTTTTATTGTTGACAAGCCACTATGGTACGGCTTTGGAAAAATTGAAGCAAATTAACAAGATCTTCTAATTGAATCCCAAAAAAAAAAAAAAAAAAAATTTTAACAAAAATTCAAAAGGGTGCCCTGGTAGTCTGCTAGACTATTAGCGTAAGGGTCGTGGGTTCGATTCCCACCAGAGACTCTGGTCTGTAACACTACGCCGAGCATATGGTCAAGTTACTCCGCTCGTATATAATTTGTAATTGTATTGTAATTAATAAAAAAAATATGAGGAGTTTCCAATCGTTTTTTATTTTCAGAACCGCTAAAGTTTATCGGGTAAAAACTTGGCCAAGTGTTTTTGGGTGGTTGTTGTTCTGTTAACCAATTTTTATTTGGCTCAGTAAGTAAGAACGTACAACAATTAATAACATTAGCAAAGTCTGTCGATTCGCTCATTTTGAGCAGTTACAACAGCGTTTATTCTTCAGTGCTTGCCTATTTCCATTCAAAAGGTAAAGAAAAGCTTGCCAGATGTGCCTTTAAGCTTACCACTGTTCAGAATCTGCTCAACTAACCTCATTGACAATATAAGTACGGATTCAAACACAAGCAAAGAGGCACAGAACTGAAATCCACAGAGACCTAGAAGGAGTGGACAACGTCGAACATTAAATGCAGAAATGAAAAGCTGGATTCAAGTAAAGGTGATTGCAAGGGAAAGGGAAAACTAAAAAACGTTTGTGCAGTCTAGGTGGGATGCTAATGTATAAGAAATGTTAAATAAAACAAAGTTTACAATTCAATTTTAAATTAAACATGCAAAATTTATTCAAGATGAGAAGTGTTCTCAATGGAAACCTTAGGTATTTAAACGACTGGAGCATTACAACCCTTCAGTCAGGATTACGAACTAACTTCTCACATCATCTTTATTGTGTGTGTTAATTTTATACATGAGTGGCGGGACCTACAGTTTTTAAGTCGATTCCGAACGATAAAATTCCTGAGAAACTTTTCGTGACAATTTTATTTTCTCTCAGAAAGTTTCTGCCAGAAAGTTGCCGAAGAAATATTTTTTCATATTTCGCTTTGTTGGAGATGTCTGACCTGGGGTTTGAACCGTGGTCTCACATTTAATAAACCAACACACTACCTACTAGACCACGACGATTTCAATAGAGTAGGCTGCACAATATTTATTAAGGTTTCTGATATTAAACTTTCTTACAGGCTGGTCAGGCAGCTTGAGGATATTTCAAGGACGAGGTTATGGCCATTTTGAAAGCAATGTAATGCTTTTTGTCCCTAAAAATGTCTTGTTTTACTTACAGCCAGGCTATGATAAAATTCCTAAAGAAAGCCTCTTTGACGTCCCTCCTCGTCCAAAAATGACGAGAATATCTCACGGAAATTTCGAAACATCTAAAGTTAGCTCTTATAAGGGTTCCAGGACATATTTGCTCATTGCACAATTGCGATTCTAACTGGTCACTGTCTTATTAAAAGGCATACCGGTAGAGTCTGTCATCGGGATTGTGGGTCTGAGAAAAGGAGGACGAGACTATCTTTGGCTTCATGTGTGGGTGCCTGGCTCTTGTTATGAAGAGAAGGAGATTTTCAACCTTTTATTTTCTGTTGTTCTTAAGCGAACCCTCAATATAAAGATTTATGCGCACGTTGAAGTTACGTTCGTTATGGACTTAATTGGAGCCTATGCCGTAGGATTAGAAGTGGCATAATTATTACTTCGGATACACATATGTGACGTCATATCTCCTTACGTAAAGAACAGTGTGGTTTTCTTCTTCACAAGTCTGGCATTGATCACATCAACAGTCTGCACATAATTACGCAAAAAAAAGTAGCGTGGCGATCTTCATTATATCTAATATTCGTAGAGAATGAAAATGGTGTTTAACGACATTAAGTTTGATCCTCGGGGTGGATATTAATTGTGGGCCTTAACACTGACCTTGTGCTTAAATTACTATTTTTTTAAATATTGTTTTCTTTGGAATCTTGATTTTACACGATTCTTAAAATACTTTTATCATTTACAAGATAAAAATAAATGTTTAATTAAATTTTCTTAATTTTATTTATTTTTATTTTCTTTTTTCATTGGCTTCAACTCTCAATCTGAAATAAATTTGAAAATCTAATGGTATTATTCAAACAGGCTGCCAAAGGATCTCTTTTATATCGATTTTATTATATTATCTCAACTTCCCTTAAAGGCTCATAAATTTTCCTAAATTGTCACGAGGGAATCGATAGTGTGACAGTAGCAAAAACTGCACACACAACAAAACAAAAAAAAAAGAATGAAAAGAATTCCCAGGAATTTAACGAAATATCAAAAAAAGGAAAGAAAATGTATTACTTGTGACTGTTGTACGGTTGCAACAAGGAAGGCCAAATAAATAAAACGGTACTAAAACACCAAAATGACAAACAATGACATTCAAAAAGGCAAAAAGGCAATAGGAAAAGATAGACAGACAGACGGAACAGAACAAAAAGTGTAGTGTAGTTTATAAATGTGTCAAACGAACATTTTTACGGTATAAGACGACCGACAATGATGTAAAAAGAGTAGAAAAAAAGTAGAAAAAACTGAGTAAGTGAGTAAGTGAGTGTTTTATTTGTTGTCCCCGGCATTCTTGTAGCATAATAACACACAATAAAGGCCAGAGGCATAACGAAACCTAAACATTTACAAATTATCACACAAAAAATGTGTATTTAAATACACAGCAAATGACCAATGGACTATATCATACCACTCTACCATACCGCTTAAGTAAAACAGAAAATATCAATGACAGTAATAGCTACAGCTAAAACAGCAACAACAACAACAACAACAACAATAAAACAGTGAAACAAAAATCTGATATGACTTTAAAGATAGTTAAACACAGAAACAAACTTAAAAGCCGAGATAAACAAAACTGTCTTACTGTCTGCCATACTTACTTTGCAGCAGCAAAGTCAATAAGCTTCAGACAACAACTGCAAAAAATCTTTTGGAAATCTTTGACTAAAACATGCTCAGCAAAAAGAAGAAAAAAATACTTACAATTGCTTAGCATTTGTCAAGAAGCCAAAAGGAATTTAGAAGAGTCTTTGGCAAACCATTTACCTTTCTTTAGCCGGCAATATTAAACGACACTCAAAGAGCCTCAAAGGGCACATCGTACAACAACAATAATAAGACAATAAAATCAAACAAAATTGCAAGTAATAATATACCATAACCGTTGAAATACCATGAATGCTGCGTATATGTGTGTATGTGAGTATGGGTGAGAGAGTTTTGATGTATGCGGTAGAGGCCCATTACAAGGTTCTAAGTAAGGAAATTATTTCATGTGCAGCAAATCGTTATTGTTTTCAAATCTGTTTTTGCTTTTTTTCTTTTTTCGTTTTGCAGTTCATACTAGTTAGTGCTGTTTTGCTTTACAACAACAACAACAGCAACAGCAACAGCCATACATACTAATGTTTAGAAATTACTACAGAAGAGAGAATCGATAGGAAAAGAAGTCTGTTGTTGCAGTTGTTTAAACCAACACAGACCTCATGTTGTGCTTATTGGCAAACAAACCGTACACTATGCTGTTCTGCTGCAACATGTTTAATAATACCCAGCTTGTGTGTTGCCTATATAGCCTCTAGTGTAGCAAATCAAAAAAAAAATTCTTTTCTTTTCCTTGCTTTTGTTTTTTATTTCTTTTTGCTCTTTGATTCCCATTTTATATTTTGACTTTTCTTTTGTAGATTTTTTTTAACCGCAAAGAATCATTTGTTCATTGATCAGCTACTCATGCTACCTTCTGTTCAGTAATTTATTTTATTTTATTATTCTATTGTCTTCTCAAAACAACCAGAAGGATATTAAGAAAGCATTTAAGGGCAGAAAAAGAAACCAAAAGAAAGAGATTGAAAGAGAGTGAAAGAGAGAGAGAAAGAGAGAAAAGATACATTCTTAAGAATCTCAGCATATGCAAGACAATTTACTTCTAATAGTTTCCAAGTAAATGATCGTGATCAAGGTGAGTTTGATGGTGATGGTAATGATGTTAGTGGCAGTTGAAGAAGTTAAAAATTTAAAATCATTTACAACAACAATAACAAGCGCTTTATAATTTGTTGTATTGTTTGCAAACAATTTAAGCCACCTACAAAACAATGATTTGGCAAAAAAAATGTTTGCAAAACTAAGAAAAAGAAAACAAATTTGAATTCACAAATAATTTATTATCATTTGGAAAAACTATACATATAAACAAAGAGTTAAAAAGAATTGTAATTAAATAAAAAAAATTTTCGTTTTTTCTTTTATTGCTAATAAATTATTTTTTTTTTAAATTTTTATTGATAAATTCGAAATTTTACTAGAGTTTGTATGTGAATTAATCAAAAGACTTAAGACACATGCAGATTTGTTTACAAACATAAACGAAGACTTAAGAAACAAACTTAGTATAGGTTTTCGCTCGTACTCTTGTTCTTGCACTTGCTATATTGTATAAAGACTTAAGAATGAAACTTGATATGAATTTAAATTTGAAATAGTCCATACTTTAGTTCATGTTAATTTATATATAATTTGTTAGCGGATATTAGGAATGTGGAGAACTATGTTTAACCAAAGAAAATAAAGTATAAAGAATGTGCATTTTAACATATTTTGGAATATTTTTAAAAAATATTTCATGACGCGCGGGGAAAGATAGAAGGGAAGGATACAGAAACCAAGGGCGTAGCAATGCGTTGTTCTCATCGTGCGTTTTTGTTGTTTGACCACTTTTTTATTTATTTTTCTGGTGTTAAAAACAGACGTCGGCACCAATGTCCCTCAGGGGAAGAACATCTTCGGCTTTTTACACACATAGGACACGAACATCAAGAAAATTCGTTAAAAAGAGCGTAAAAATCTTGTCAGTTTTTAAAGAAGAAGGTTCATGTCGCTTTTTTCAGACTTCAATGATGCACCCAAAGAAATATCACAGTAGTATTCACTAATATCAATGAGAAATTATTTAGATTTTTGGAAGAATACTTTCCAAGTTAAATACGGTGTCTTAGTGTCTTAGTGGAGTACACTTTTTCTATATTTTCCGATCACATATACATATCATTGGGTTAATAAGTAGACTTGACATTATTACTAACAATTTTCCTTTAGGTTAACACATGCCTATGGTTATGGATTAGTGAGTGAGAGAGGGAAAATAAGTTGAGATAATTTATTTATTTACAGCCATATAAAAGTGTTAGTAATATACTCTATTTTTATTTTCATTTCATCAACATACATATGTAAAGCTGTCTATCTTTGGCTTAATAATTTTGGATAAATAAAAATAAAATAAAACATCGATTTTATTATTAAAAGAACATAAAGCTATCCATCTTTGGCTAAAAAATTAGGCAATGTTTTTTAGGTAAATAAAAATAAAAAGAATAAAAAACCATTTTTTATTAAAAGAAAAAAAAAAAACGAGCATTCCAAAGCATTTAAAAAAATTATACTATATTATACAGCTAATGACATAGAACATTTTTAACACAAAATATTCTTCGAGTGTTATTCTGAAATAAAATGATAAATCATCCGCAGCACATATATTCTTGTCGCAGTCTGATCGACAACTAAATCAAAAAACACATGAATACATACACATGTACATACGTACGATGAGAGCAACACATTGTTACGCTCTTTGTTTGTGTTCATTTTCCTTCTGTCTTCCTCTCCCCTCATCCAGAAATGATTTTTAAAAAGATTTTGGTGAGAGCGGGTCGTAATGTTACAACCCGCCATAAGAAATTTTACTTCTACATAATGCGTATTCTTTATATCCATATTCTTTGGTTGAACACAACTCAAGGTGTCTACGGATTACATAAATCCCCTAGGATTAGCTTAGAATTAGTTTAAGTAATGTGGCTGACTCCACATTGAAGGAAGAGAAGGACTAGCATTTATGCCCATTGTGATACCACAATCAATATCTAACCCGGGGATCAAACATTCCCTAAGGGAAATCTACACGAGTGTAAAATATATCTCGCTACGGCAGAAATCTTTTTATTTGAGCGCTTGATCAAGGAAGTCAGAAAATGATAGGTTAAAAAGCTTCATCTTTTCGTAACAAGAGCAGGGTACTGACACATGAGATGAAAGTCGCGTCTCCTCCTCACACTCACAATACCAGCAAAAGAAGTTTGTCGAAATGCCAAGTCTTTCAGCATGTCTATTAAAAGGACAATGGCGTAAGAGAATTACTATAGTGCGGTCGATAGCCATCCGATAGAAGGATAGAAGAGAGTCAGTTCTCTCTTTATCCAAATGTGTCCAGCAGAGTCAAACAATATTGCATGTAACCTCCTGCTGCCAACGAAATTAAGCCTCCCTGTAAAAAATGGAAAATATCAAGATTAATTGAGGCAATCGCAAAACATTTATATGCACTGTAGCATGTCGGCCCTGGCCGGTTCATTAGTATGTAATTTTAAATGATATACCTTACATAAGAGTTACCTTTGAATGATCTGAAATTTCTCTGAGGACAGACGTTCAGATCCCATTTGTTAGGGACTTAATCGCAGCCTGTGCCATAGGATTAGAGATGGCAGAATTATTATACCAGCTTTTAATACGGAAATATACGATGTCATATTCTCTCTCGCAATGAAGAATGTGGTTTTCTTCTTGGTAGGTCTGGCATTCCTCACATCAACAGTCGGCGCATAATTATGGAACAAGCAATGGGGCGGCGATCTTCAGTATACCTGATATTCGTCATATTTGAGAAGGTGTTCGTCATCATTAATGAAGTTGGCATATGAAATTCACTTTGCTGCAGGGGAATACCAGAGCGACTCTAGTCTATAATGTTATCCCGGATACCGTAAAGGATGCCCATTAAGAGCAAGTGATATTACCTACCATTTAAATTATAATCTCGATGATTTGGAGATTAATTAAACTCTTCCAGAGCAAGGCAGTAGTATGGATGGCCTCAGCCCAGTTGAGCATAGCAATTTTGCATATTCCCTCTTGCTGCCAACGGAGTTGAGTCGCTCTGTAAAACGTCCAACGGGCCTAGTCGTTGTGATATATCAGAGATTGCGAGTGTGAAAGAATGTATACTTTTTACTTCATTTTCGAATTATGTAAAGTTTGGAGTAAAGAGTGAAGTCGCCGTAGTCTAGGAGGTAGTGTGTTAGCTTATTAGACTTAAGGCCGCGGTTCAAAATACACAGCTCAGCAAAACACAGCAGAAGGAGACTTCAGATGCTCCAACAATCCAGACAACGAAAAATAAGCGAATCGCGTCTAGCCCAGTGGAAACTAATCCCGAGAAGAACACGAAGAAAAAAGCCAGCGATATTACAGCTGTTATAGGGGGTACAGAAACCAAGCCCGAATTAGTAGCAGGAAAAAAGAAAAGACAAAAGCCCAAAGGAGAAAACGTCTCAAGAGACCCCAGAACCGACCTGACGCTGGCGTCATAAAACGCAGAGATGGGCACAGCTACGGCGACGTGCTCAGTGCAATCCGTCCGAAAAACAAAGACAGGATCTTTGTTCTTAATAATGGGCAAAGGCGGGAGAAAAGAGGAGTTCCGCGAAGCCATCGTAGAAACGCTAAAGAGGAGGCCGTAGTGCAGAGTATGAAATCGAAAGCCACAATAGAAATACAGATTCTCGACTCCCTGACGACAGAAGAGGAAGTGATAAGGGCCATAAAAAAATGTGACCAAATCCGCAGACGAGGATATAGTGGTACGCCTGACTTTTGTGTCGCTAGTAGTAGCTGACGCAAACATATTACTCGAGAAACGACGAATATTAATCGAATGGACATACTGTTGTATACGGTACAAGGAGGAAAAAAACGCTGCTATCAACGTTTCGAATCGGGGAATAAGCAGTGGGACTGCAAAGGACCTGACCTGAAATTTTAAAAAAATATTTCTTTGGCGACTTTCTCTCAGCAGATTTCTGGCAAAAACTCTGAGAGTAAATGAAATTGCCATGAAAAGTTTCTCTGTCGTTCGGAATCGACTTTAAACTGTAGGTTCCACCACTCATGTATGAAATTAATGCACACAACATAGCTGGTGTGAGAAAATAGGTCCATAATCCTGATTGAAGGGTTGTAATGGCCAATTATGTAATATGTATGTATGTATGGAGTAAAGAGTATTCTAAAAACAATCAATTGATTCATGCTTATAATGCTACAAAACAAAAAAAAGAGAATGACTTTAAACTCCTTCTCTCCAAAGGCCATTCATTAATACATACATATGTACATATACTCCTCCTATTCCTGAGTATAGAGCGATGAGTTAAAAATTTATTTCTTAGAATTCTTAATTCATTTTATTTTTGTAACTTTTGTTTTTGGCAGCAAAAAACCCGAAATGTTTAACTATTTTCCTTATCATCATCATTTAATTGTTGATTGCCTTTCTTGAATTTTTTTTTTTCATTTTTTTTTAGAAAATGTTCAATAAACCAGAAACCGGAAATACTTACAAAAAAAAAAAAAGAAGAAAGAAACATGGTTTTAAAACAAGAATTTAAATTGAGAACAAAAGACTCTTGGCAGGTATTTCTTTGTATTCTTTGTAGGAAACCATCATCATTCTTCCATTTATGATTGGATGGATGTGGGAAATAAGTTTTTTTATTTTCATTTTTATGAACATTTTTATGGCCTAAACGCCAATGAGTAACAGATAAACGCCATTTGTTAAATGAATATTAAAAACGAAGAACGAAATAAAAAAATATTTTTGAAAGTGAATAAAGAACTTGACGAAACAAGGGCCTATAAAGTATTCATTTTAAAAATATGGATTTTAATGTGGAAATTCCAGCCTCATTTAGGTTCATTGTTATACGTTTATTGTATGCTCAAGATAAACTTCAATTGCAATGTTCGTTCATCTACATCTGAGGCCTATTAGACTTATTGTTTCCGCCTGTTCTATAATATATGTAGGAGGTCTACCACTTGAAAGTCTGTGACTGCCTCCCTTTATGCTTCCATGTAAACCTTTCAAGAACTCCACACTCGAATAACATACGCTGCGCTGTTTCTGGTAACTCTTTCTAGAACTCTAGAGTTGCCAATTTCACAATTTTTGTTTCTACTAAGAAAAGTAGCAAGCGGTGCTGTTTATTAAGACTTCGTAGGTAACTCAACCTTAAACCTTCGTCCACAATACACTCCTACAGTTTTAACATAAAGGACCACATTTGGACTACCGATCACCTTTTGGGGGATGCCTAAGCCCTTCAAGGCTTAATTGGACACTTTTTCAAATAGCTTGGCCATCGAACTTGTAATTACTCTCATCGCTTGAAGTGGTGTTTAACCAATCATGGACGCCAAGGCGGCTGGTAGGCATGTTCTCCTTGCCCAGTTACATCCAGTCAGTCCAATAGATGTTAGCTTTCATAGACTTTATCCACCTAGCTATTGCCTGCGTAATTAATAGCTCCTTGTCTTACCGTTGGAAAAGCGACTAGCTCAGAGGGCCCTTGCTGCCTTAGTATAGAGAGTGGTTATGTTTAACACAGGCTTTTTAGCAGAATCGTGGAGGTACCCAGAGCAGAGATACAGTCTCACTTATAGGTTGTATAAAAAATGTTTCCTTATTTTGTAAGAAGTTCCTGTTAACTTCAAAGGATAATAAGAATAGAATTCCCAGAGGTTCTCAGTTATAAGTCCGAGCTCAGATTTGCTTCAACTTGTGTAGTTTCGCTTTCATGTTGTCTGCAACTAATGCCAAAAATTATCCACTTTCAGAATTCACTTTGACACGCCTAAGGCCTAGATCTATCGCAGAGGATGTGTACACCACATCGAAATGTCCGAGAAAGTCAGATGAGTCTGAAGGAAGCAGTTTACCATCTTAAACTCGAGTGTAAAGTGTACATTTTTGTAGGAGATGTGAACTCTATTTGTCCATTAACTGCTGGCAAATAGGCTTTCTGGGAATATTCTGGCGAGAAAGGATATCCATCCAATAGTGCCATGGATAACCAAGCGATTTAATGGCAGAAGGCAGTCATTCACTTCTTATCCATATTATACCCCAGCAAGGCCTAGATGCACGTAAACTCCTGCTGGCAACGAAGTTAAGACTTCCTTTTAAACGACAGGATAATGCCCAATTTGAATGAGGCAATCGAAGGACCTTTATTCCTATGTTCTGAATTCAATTTAAGAGTTACAACGATCCGAATTTTCCCTGAGATATTTCCGACATTCATTGACAGTACAGCCACTGAGGTTATGCTCTTAAAGGACTTTATCACAGCTTGGCTATCCGAATAAATTTCACTACTGAAGTCGCCCTGGTCTAGTAGGTAGTGTGTTGGCTTATTAGACGTAAAGCCAGGGCTCGAGCCCCAGGCCAGATATCAAAACAAAATAAATAAAGCATTTCTTCGGCGGCTTCCTCTCAGCAGATTTCTGATAAAAATTCTGAGAGTAAATAAATAAAATTGCCATGAAAAGTTTCTCAAAAATCTGTCGTTCGGAGTCGACTTTAAAACTGTAGGTCCCGCCACTCATGTATAAAATTAACAAACACAACATAAGTGGTGTGAGAAACTAGGTAGTAATCCCGACTGAAGGGTTGTAATGACTAATTACGTAAAATTACGTACGTACTTAACAAACATTTCATGTCTTTCAGTATTGCCATGACTACCATCTGGAAAATACTGCTGTGGTCAAGCAGGCCGTACTATAGTTTCAGGTCATACCTCCTAATATGTATTCCACAGCCCACTGTGGACAGAGCATTCTGACAGAAGCATTCTGTATATATTTCAAAAGCACCACTGGAAAGCTTCGGATCACCAGGCCAGACATTCCTAATTGGCATTCTACAATCCTATTCAGGAAATTATGACCAGAACGACCTGTAACCCAAATCCAATGGAAGTACAAAAATAAAGGAAATAATGACTAGAAAATCTAAATTCCGTTCTGTTCTGTTCTTTGCAAAAATATTTCGTTGCACATAAAATGAAAAAATTAACGAAATTAACGCATCACAAATTGTCTATGTCACCCTCTCTCTCTCTCTCTCAGTATGTCAGTGTGTGTAAAAAAAGTTCATTTTCTTTTAGAAAATCGTTTTTTTTTTAAGAAAAAATGCATAAGAAATCCGAGGTAAATATTTCAAATATTTTGTAAAATCTCATACGCAACACAAACACACACATGAACATGGTATTGACTGAAGAATTTTAAGCGTACGTACGTACGATTGTAATGAATTCGTAATGAAAAAAAAAAACGCTAGCTGGCTGGATGGTTGTCTGTCTGTCTCTTTTTGTATAGAAAAGCAGAATCCAATATAAAATTTATGTTGCTGGCGTCAAAAGCTGACCATAGTACTCTCTAAGCGTATATCTGTCTGTCTGTCGTCTACTACAACTCGTAAAATCAAGTTAAAGCCAGATGATGATGAGCTTTTCTTTCTTCTTTTGTAGCGCGTTCGGTCGTCATTCATTCCATATATAATCGGCTGCCATTTATTTATGCTTTTATAGGATTTTTAAATTGTTCTTCTTCTTTTTGTTTTTGTTGTATTTATTGTTGTTGTTATCGTTGTTGTTGTTCGTTAAGTTCGGCATCCATGATGTGATTCTGTTCTGTTTTTCTTTTTTTCAAGTTTTATTATGGGAACTTGACTAAAAGCCATCATACTTGTGGCAGGAATTCCTTGTTCTTTCTTTCCTTTTTTTTTTTTGCCCTGAAATTGAATATTAAGTACGTTAGTTAAAGTACTTTAAGAGGCAGAGTCTTAAAAGAGTTTAAACATTGATTTCAATAAAATGCTGCCTGTATAGGTACACAGGAATTTTTAAAAATATTTTTACGAAAATGAAATATTCGTTCGCTCTTTGGGCCAATGCTCACCAATGAATTTTGTTAATCGATATCAAATAAATTTCATTCCACGAATTTCCATTCGCTATTAACTCGCTCTTAGTGTTGTTAGACTTCATGGTCTTTCTGTCTTCCAGGTTTTCTGGAGTCTTATGAATCATGGCCTGCATGCAGAAGATTTCCCGACTAGGCATGTTTCAAGTTTTAAAGCCATATAAAGGCACAGATTAGACGATACTTCCAAAAATTCTGGCCTGAAAGTGTGTTGAAATTATTGCTAACCTTCAAAAATTATTGAAAGTCCTGTACGCTTGTTTAGTCTTGCAAAGTTTTCCCCGTGTGTCTATACTATTGATATGGATTTGTAACCCAGCTTGACACTAAGCAAATACTTTAAAGTCCGTGCAAGAGAAGTGATGGGACAAAAAAGAAAACCCCATTAGCATAACTTGTTTTACTCAATATTTCTGAACCGCCAAAACCTGTTCAGTGATTTGAATTCTGCTAATACATTCACCAAATTTTAAGTTTATCTGAGTTTTACACGAATGTTTCTGGTATTTACGATATTTTTTGTCTCAATTGGCAATTGCGTAGCAGCTTCCTTTCTCATGCGACAAAATTAATACTCTGTCAGCCAGTGGTGTTGTCGAGCCGGAACACTCCGGAACGTTGTTCCGGTACTTCCTTTTTGGACAGGAACGCGTTCCGGAACTAAAGATGATTTCTGATAACGAGAATTGGCTGACGTTTTGAAAAAAAAAAATGAAAAAGAATTGCTGATTTTTGTTTTTCTAATTTTTGATGAATTTTTATATGTATTTTTATAAACAAGGGTTTGAACCGAACCCGAACCGGAACAAAAACCGGAACGAACCGGCTTGTTTTTCCAAACGGTGAACCGGAGTCCGGAACGCGTTCCGGTAAAAAAAATTAGCACAACACCACTGCTGTCAGCCGATCATTCCCCCGTTGAACGTTGTTCAGTGCATTAATATCTAACATATCTTTCGAAAGGCAGAGAATATTCCGGCAAGATGGGAGTTTGATGCCAGGATCAACAAAGGTCAGTGTAGAGAAAGACCAAGTTGAGAAAGCCTTGTCATCGATTGGTGTGATTAATGCCACTGGCGTTCGCCGTGTAGAGGCTCCTGTAAGGAAGTGCTATGACAGGCCAAAATCAGTCAAATAGATTGTGAAACCCAATTAAGTAAGCTTGTGATGTTTTTATTAACGTGACTGAAAATAATGGGATCCAATCTCACTGCAGACTAATAGACAGAGTGTCCAGACAGTCAACTGTCCTGTTCGTCAGTGCACTCTCTTCCAAACCAAACAAGCCAGTATTTGTAAAAAAACACAATAGCATTTCTTCTGATCATTTTTAAGCAGAAGGTGGTGCTGGCAGCACAACTCAATACTATTAACTCTTGGTTGCAATTCTGGCAGGTTAAGATCAGCCGATTAAGTTGTGATATAGCTTCAAACTTAATATTTTCTTTGCAAATAAGACAAATTGCAATTAAAATGGCTTAAAATCTTTAAAAAATTATGCCATTTACTATTGGGGATATATTTTATATTTTTTTTATAAAATTCATTACTTTAAGGCGCTGACCATAGCAATAGTAAACGCACACTGATTTACACGCACACATTTTTAAACTGCCTGCTTTGATATGATTCGGTTTGGTTCGTTAATACGAACAAAAACAAAGCAAAAACAAAACACACGCTCTCTGTATAAAGAAGATGAGTGCAGATGATGATGATTGTACTGTTGCTGCTTGTTTGTAGTCCATTGTATATTAAAACCAATACTAATGCATATACGTAAATATAACGATGGCTCTTTTTCTCTATTCCTTGGCTTAAATGCATACGTACATGCAATATAAGGGAAACCATGTGTTTTTATATTTTTCTGTTGGCAAGCATGTAGAGTGTAAAGAGATATGTTGTGTTGTGTGTGCATTCATTCACAAAAGTGTGCCTATGGGCAGCTCCGCCCCACATATTTATAAACACACACACTGGCACACACACATACGCATATGCCTTGGCAATGGCGTTTAATGAGACTCGTTTTAAGTGTAAGAGAACACTTATTGAAGTGGCGTCCACAACGGGCATTCATACAAAAACAAATTGTTATTGTAATAAAGATGATGATCATCAGCACATATGATTTACTAACATACACACACAAATGCTCATATATTTATAGTTTATTGTTGTTGTTTTTTTAATGTTAAACTTTATGGCTGATATTGATTTTTTTCGTTCGTTCACTATTCGTATGGTATTGCTCATCTCTTGCAAGTAATTTCTCATTATGAGTTAATGTTTGTTGCTATTTATTGTTTTTGTAAAGCTTTTGTTTTGTTTGCTTCGTATTTTGTTTTTTTTTTTTGTTATTGCCATTGTTCTCACACTTCGGTCATTATGGAAAAGTTCAAAATATTAATAATCGTTCATTTAACATACATACGCACAAGCGTATACGCAATACAAATTGAGAATTTATTTTGGTTTTTATTATTATTTATACTTTGAATGATGCTTAATACACT
This sequence comes from Sarcophaga subvicina, assembly GCA_936449025.2. Lineage (NCBI taxonomy): Eukaryota > Metazoa > Arthropoda > Insecta > Diptera > Sarcophagidae > Sarcophaga > Sarcophaga subvicina. The sequence continues at coordinate 88,051,519 of OW388081.2, read as the reverse complement.
GAGAAAAATCAACACAGCATTCGATTATATTATGAATTCTTGTATAAAAAAACGAATCATTTGTTCTAAACAAGAATTTCTCTCAAGGTATTGCACTGTATTGTAAACACAAACACTCTGACAAGCGCTTAAAATAACTGAGAATGTATTGAGAAAAAAAAACACACACACACACAGGTATTTAAATAAAATGTCTTTTACAATCACATTTACTTACTACACATCGTTCCCATATGGCTCTGCTCATGACATTACATTCCTCAGTTTAAGAATTTTTATCTTTTTTTTTTTGGTTTTTTTCTGGTTTTTCGGAATTAATTTAAATTTAAATAAAAATGCCAGTGAATGAAAGACTTACAGTGACAACGCAGGAATTAAAGAGATGCTTAAGGCTCTGGCAACCAACACCTGTTGTATGTGTGTCAAGTCAAGACGAGTCAAATCAACTTGTTGCAGCATGAATGAGTGAATGAAACGAAAGGCATTCGAAAAATCTTTTTAAATTTTTCTTTTCCCAAGAAAGTGTTAAGAATATACATATAAAATGGGTTATTGGGTAGAGTGGGAAGTTTTGGAAAGAAATTTATTGAAAATTTAAAGCTAATCTTTAAAAACAAATTGCTTAGAAACAATATTTTGATCAAAACTAATGAGTATGAAATCATTTTCGATAAATTTCGATAGCTAGGCAACAGAAAACAATTGTAATAAAAATTTTGTCGTCAAGGTTCCCCACTGAATATAAGAATATGAAGTTGATATCAATAATTTTCCTTTTAAATGATTTTCAAAAAAAATATTTTCGGAAGAACATTTTGAAAACAGTTTATTCAGCAGTTTTCCGTAATTTTTGAACGAAAATTTTCAGTAACGACTTAATTTATCATTCTAAGGCAATACAAAATATTCGATTGCTAAAACTGTAAAAAAAGTTATTTTCGATTACAAACATTTTCTTTAAGAGATGTTTTGAATTATAGAAATTATCGATTATAGAAATTTCCAATAAGAGACATTTTTGATAACATAGGTATAATGTTGGATAACGTAATTACATACATATTTGGTCATTACAATCCTTCAGTCAGGATTATGGACCTAGTTTCACACACCACTACTGTTGTGTGTGTTAATTTTATACATGAGTGGCGGGACGTACAGTTTAAAGTCGACCCCTGAACGACATATTATTTAAGAAAGTTTTCATGGCAATTTTATTTATTCTCAGAGGTTTTGCCAGAAATCTGCTGATCTGAAGTCATCGAAGAAATATTTTTTTTTATTATTTTTGATATCTGACCTGTAGCATAAAATAATTATCCATCGAAATTTCGAATGGCAGACACTTTCGATAACAGAAATTTTTTATTATCGATAAATTTTATTATCGAAAATTTATGTTATCAAAATTTTCGATAACAAAAAATTTCTAATAGCCTATGACTTTTTCGATTATACATACATACATACATATGTACATAATTGATCATTCCTATACTTTAGTCAGGATTACAACATTGGTTGTCACTCCACCCATATTGCGTGTGTGTTAATTTTATGCTTGAGTAGTGGGAGCTACAGTTTAACGTCGACTTCGAGCAGCAGATTTTCGAATAACTTTTCATGACATTTTATTTACTCTCAGATTTTTTGTCAGAAATTTGCTAAGATTAAGTTGCCGAAGCCATATTTTTTTCAAATTTCGTTTTGATCGATATGTCTAACCTGGGGTTTGAACCGAGGCCTCAGCTCTAATAAGTCAACACACTACCTACTAGACCACGGCTACGATTATAGAGTAGATATTTCACTTAGAAAGGTTTTCGTTGATCTCAAAGATACATTCGATAATTATTTAAGAATCGATAACAAAATTTCAAAAACTTTCTAATCTCTGCAAAAAAATTGTCGATAAGCAATAAATAAACCGTATATTCGCCATAGAAAGCTATTGATAAACAGTCAAATATTTGGTACAAAACAATTTTCGGGTACTGATAATTTTTCTATAAAATGCTACGAGAGTTACAAATGTAACAACATCAATGCAATAAATATTTGCTTAATACAGAGTAAATTCCCTTATTTAGAATCCTCATTTTATGTATATATCCTGTTCCTTTTAAGTACGAAGAACTTTTAATTTTAATTTTCCAATCAGAACAAATTATGCGTTAAATTTCCTTGAGTGTAATACAATGACACACGGAGAACAGATTGCATTTTATACAGTCAATCAAAATTACGAATGTGGATGACAAACAAAGAACAAACCGTTAATAATAACTGATTTAAAAATGTACACAACTATGGAAAGAAGAGCAAACAAACAAAAAAAAAAAAAACAATTAAAATTAATTTATAACTGATCACAAACAACAACAACAACAAACAAGAACAGTTAAATGAAAATTAAAAAACCAAAAAATCTAATAAAAAAGAAATCAAACACAACTACCGCTAACACACGCATACATACACCACTTAAGCAATTGGCAAAAATAATAATAACAACAACAGCAGAAACAGCAACAGCAATAAATAAAATGAAGAAGATAAAACACATGCACTAGAAATAAATTTTATTTATTACAAAACACACACACACACACAAAATATTGCTCTCAAAATTCAAGACAACAAGTACCATTGCATACTTATGCATCAACAGAGAATTGCTTTTTTCAATTAAGTAAGTATTGAGTGGATAATTATGTATGAGAGTATATGTGCAGTTATTTTTTCCAAACTGACCAATACAGCAGCATAAATAAAGTGAACAGCAACAATAAATACTTATGCACTCTTTCATAAAGGGGAGAGAGCGAGAGTGTTTTGTATACTTTGTACACACTGTTTTTTATTTGCACGAGCATTAGTGTTAGTATTCGTTTATAAGCATTGAGTCTTTCGTTGTACAATATATAGCGATCTCCTTCTTTCACTTGTGTTTGTTTTATAAAGAGAATTGTCTTTTACTCTTCGGTTACATATGGAAGAGTTCATTTGTGTATAGTGAGGGGTTCATTTGAAATTTCATCGATTGTAAATGAACTTTTAGGCAGTAAATGCGTATGCAAAGAGAGTGTATTTCAATGAGTTTTGTACAGTGGGACTGATTGCTAGAAAGTAAGATGAGAATGTGATTATTTAGCTGTTTAGTTTTATTTGTAATTTAATATGTTAATCGTAAAAAACGTCGCCATAGTCTAGTAGGTATTGTGTTAGCTTATTAGACGTTAGGTCTCGGTTCAAATCCCAGGTCAGACATCTTCGACTAAACGCAATATGAAAAATATTTCTTCGCAGACTCCCTCTCTGCAGATTTCTGGCAAAAACTCTGAGTAATTAGAAAAAAAATTGCCATGAAAATTTACTCAAAAATCTGTCGTTCGGAATCGACTTTAATCTGTAGGTCCCGCCACTCATGTATAAAAATTAACACACACAACATAAGTTTAAAACGCTTTTATTTTAAGTTCAATACCGCTATTATTTCTTTCAACACTGCGTATAAAAGTTCTTATAAATCGCAAGAGTAATATCAGACATTTTTACAATTTTATTTAACTCTCAGTACTACTGTAAAGTATTACGCATACAGGCATGATCATGATTGAATGAATCTTTGCAAAATCTGTTATCGCTGACTGAATGAACAAACGAACGAATGAATGAACGTGTAGTTTACTTTACAGAGAGTTCATTTGAGATTCAAATTTATTGAGTGGACTTTAGTTGCTGTTGGATGAGTGTGTGTGTGTTTGTGTGTTTGTGTGAGCCGATAACAGTAGAGCAATAGGATAAACAGCAGCAGCTACAAACGATTTTCGATTTTTTTCTTTCGTTTTCTGTTTTGAAAAACCCAAAAAAAAAATTCATTGCGTAGAGACAGGGTTCTTGAAGGCACCCTTGTCTCATAATGTCATTTGTCAATCAGTAGGCGAGCGCAACGGTCGTTTTTTAAGCGTTTTAGAGTTTGAAATTTATGTAAGAAAAATAACAGTAAATTTGAAATTTAAGAAAAAAAGAAGAAGAAGAATAGAAGCAATGAAACGTTTTTCCTATTAAGGGAATTAAAAAAAAAGATCGAAAGAAAACAAAAACGTTTCAAAAAACGGAATTTCAAATGTGGTTTAAAAATTAAAGAAAAAAATAAAAGAAATTATTAAAAAAAGAAATATTTTGTAATCGATTACTATAAGAGAAGGAATATTTAAAAAAATATCGAAGAAATAAATTTAAATAATAAAAAAATTTAAAAAATTAAGAAAAAAATATGCTCGGTTTTTAACGGAAAGAAAGTGTTAAAAAATTTAAACTTGAAAATAAAAAAAATAAGAAATAAAAACCAAAACCTTGAGAGAAAAGTTTTTCAATAATTTCAAAATTCAATTCAATTTTTCAAATTAAACTAAAATGGAATTCGATTTAAGAGTACCCTGCCTGGAAGGCCTTACAAATATGGCATGTGAAAACTGCCACATATGCGCCAATCGCTTCTCTACATACCCTCCTAAAAATCTCCATGAACAACAACAAAGCAAAAACTCAAACGCCACTAACTTATTAACCTTCAGCTCAGCGGTATCCACATCATCTGATTCACCTTTAAACCTTAAAACTTTGCGAATTTTAAGTTTAACACGGCTGTGCACAATCCTGCTTGTATTAAATCTGTTCACATTGGCGGCAGGCTGTGGTCCAGGACGAGGCATTGGTGGTCCACGGCCAAAACGTAAATTAACCCCCTTAGTATTTAAACAGCACGTACCAAATATGTCCGAACAGACATTGGGCGCTTCGGGTATTAGCGAGGGTGCCATCAATCGTGATTCGGCAAAATTTAAAAAATTAGAATTCAATAATAATCGTGACATCATTTTTAAGGATGAAGAAGGCACTGGCGCCGATCATGTTATGACCAGGGTAAGTGTATACAAAACAAAGTAAAAAAAAAGAAAAATATTAAAACCAGCACACCGAAACAATAAAAAACGAAATACCTACGTTGCAATTATTAATCGTTTTTCAAATGATTCATGGCTAATCGTACGCTATAATAGCCACCAAAGTTTGCTGTTCAATGTTGGTGCAATAAACTTTTAAACTATTTTGTAAACAATTGTTTACTTTTGCTTTTGCTAATAATCTATCGATAATGAATGTGTGTGTGTGATCGATCCAATTGCAAAATCTGATGTCTCTGTGACTCTTATTCTCTCAAATGTAAACAAAACATTTTTTGCTTTTCTTTTGCCTACAACTACATTGTCGAGGTACATATTTGTTTAATTTATTACTTGTTTACATTAATATGTACATACAACAACAACAACAACTACAACAAAATAATAATAATAATAATAAAAAACTTGCATAAAATGTAATGATTATTAAACATTTTTTCATTTTGTTTCATAAATTCAAAAACATAAAAAAAATTAATTATAAAAGAGGAAACAAAAAAAAAGAGAAAAAAAAATTAAATTGATTGATTACTTCTTAAATTGAATTCTAAAATTTAATTAACAAAAACTCTATTGTTGATAGGAGGCAAAAACCACAGAAAAGTCAATTAAATTAAAATAAAAATAAAATATATTTAAACTTTAGTTAAGCCCGGTTTAAACCTTAGTTAAGCCAAGAGTAAATGTCAATTTGAAAAGGTTTAACTTTAGAACAAGGCTTTAATCACACAATAATTAATTAAATTTATAAACAAATTAGAAGTCGCCGTAGTCTAGTAGGTAGTATGTTGGCTTATTAGACGTAAAGACGAACCCTGGCCCCAGGCCAGACATCAAAACAAAATACAAAAAGTATTTCTTCGGCGACTTCCTCTCAGCAGATTTCTGGCAAAACTCTGAGAGTAAATAAAAAATTGCCATGAAAAAGTTTCTCAAAAGTCTGTCGTTCGGAGTCGACTTTAAACTGTGGGTGTCACCACTCATGTATAAAATTAACACAACATATGTAAGTGGTGTGAGAAACTAGGACATTGTAGAATGGGTCAATTCGACCTCCGGGTACTGTACTTGTCTTAATTGACAAGTACACGTCCTCTAACCTAACCTAACCTAACCTATAAACAAATCAAAATTTAATTTAAGCCAAGATTAGGCTTAAGTTAGACCCGGTTTAAACCTGAGTTAAATCAAGTTTAAAGGCTAATTAAAAAGGTTGGCGCAAAACAACCTAACCCTTCAGTTAGGATTAAGACTTAGCTTCTCACCCCACTTATGTTGTGTGTGTTAATTTTATACATGACAGGCGGGACCTACAGTTTAAAGTCGACTCCGAACGACAGATTTTTTGAGAAACTTTTCATGGCAATTTTATATACTCTCAGAGTTTCTGCTGAGAGGAAGTCACCGAAGAAATATTTTTTCATATTTCGTTTTGCTGGAGATGTCTGACGTGGGGTTTGAACCGTGGTCTCACGTCTAATAGGCCAATACACTACCTACTAGACTATAAGCTTTAAACACACAAAAACTAATTAAATTTATAAGCAAGTTAATTCAAACCAAAATTAAACTTAAATTAAACCAGGTTCAAACCTGAGTTAAGCCAAATTTAAATGCTAATTAAAAAGGGAAACGCGAAATAATGAAATAAGAAATAAAATTAAACTGGTTTTAAACTTTTGTTAAACTCTCTTTCACATTTTAGTGATTGATTGATCAGACGGCCATTCCATTGCGAGTATTCAATTTATGTGAAAACACAAGTTTTCAGTTTTTCTACTTCCAAAATTGAACGACCAGACAGCCGAGCTTAGGTTCAGTGTCCTTTACAAGCTTGTTTTTTTGGATCATAAGTTTTGTTGGTTGTCGGTGATATTTTCCTTTGGCACAAACGACTTAAATTTCGTTTTCTGTTGTTACTACGCAGATGTAGCTTGGTAAACCATCGTTTGCTGACAAGACGTTATTTTCAAAGCAAAACCACAGAGAAACAAATTAATTTATAAAACACATTGAAATTTGATTTAAACTAACATTAAACTTTAATTAAACCAGGTTTGAACGTTGATTAAGCCGAGCTTAAATGTTAATTTTTTAATGTCTGACTTTAGAAATGGTCTAAAAACATTCAAAAAATTAATTTTTTTAAATCTTAAATTCAATTTAAACCAAGATTATTGTTTAATTATATAGGATTTAAACTTAACAACGATTTATAAATGGGTTTAATCAAGTTCACATACATATATGCAATACATTTATTTCAATAACTTAAGCCGGGCTTATTAAGTAGTCTAGTTGGTAGTGTTTTGGCTTATTAGACACGAGGCCCTGGTTCACACACCAGCTCAGATATTTATACTATGTACACTAAAAATTAACTAAAGTGATACTCTTGGTTTACTTGCTTAATTGGTCATTACAAATCTTTAGTCAGGATTACAGCCTAGCTTCTTACACCACTCACATTGTGTGTATTAATTTTATACATGAGTGGCATGACATATTGTTTAAGGTCGATTCCGAAGGACAGATTTGAGAAGCTTTTCCTGGCAATTTCCGTTTACTCTCAGAGTTTTTGCCAGAAATCTGCTGAGTGGCAGTTACCGAAAGAAAAGTTTAAAATTTTCTGCATTTTCTTTTTAATACAACATTTTATTTTATTGGCCTTAAACAACTAATCTTTCTAACAATCTGGGCTTAAACTGTGTGATTTTTTCAACTTTGTAATATTATATGAAATTCATTTAGTTTAACAAGCGTTAAAATCAAACTAAAGATTAAAAAGCAATAAATTGGTTATTACCACTATGGTTTCCCAACAAACAATTTAATAGAAAAATAAACATTAAACAAAATCCTATCTCTTCTTAAGCTATTTTTCATATGTATTTTTATAAACAAAACTAAAAAAAAAAATTCAATTTCATACACCTTGCTAACTAGGTGTGCTGGGTTAATAGTTTATTTGTAGAAAAATTTTTTTTGTTGTTGTTTAATATCAGTTTCGCTCGTAGATTATTATTTATAACCGGCTAGAAAGAGAATAAATGTCCAAACAAATATTGTTAGTTGACAGAAACACAATTTACAACTGTTTTCCTAGGGAATACTCATGTCCACAAAAAAAATAAAAATTAAAAAAACAGAAGAGGAAGAAAAAAAATTACCGTTTTAAAGCAAATATTACAGACGTTGCAAATGCAATTTTATTACCCGAGTATATTTTTTTATTTTTTTATTGTTTTTTTTATGAACTGCAAAAAACTATATAAAAATTAATAAAAAAAGAAAAACTTGGAATAAAAATAATTACAAACTAATGACACTACACTGAACGAAAAGGAAACAACAACAACAATAATGAACTGCAAAAGCACTCCAAGATATCTTAATCCCAAAGGAATTTGACAAGAGGCCACTTAAAGTTTGGAACGTAAAAATGCTTAAAATATGAGAGTATGAAAACATGTACATTGAAAAAAATTTGAAACGTGAAAATATTAGATATTCAGGTTCCATTTAAACGAATTATATAAGTTTTTAAACATGCTTCAAGAGTCCCTAAGTCTTTTTTCTAATTGATAATCCTTCAAATAAGATCATTGGCTTTATTGTTGGCCTATTTGATCACTTGAAGGGGTTAATCTGTGAACTACAAATTAAAACGTTTAGAAAACTTTACTTTCTTTTAAGAAACTTCATATATTTTTTACATTAATATCCGACTTATTTTTAAATTATTATAAAAAACCTTTAGTTAGGTTAGATTGCGGACACCCCTTGATATGTAAGTTCTCAGGCTAGAAGTTACTTCGAACAAGGAATCTATTATTCCCTATAGGAAACCATGCCAACTCCGAAACAAATCTTGCAATTGCAGTAACCTTTATTTTGGAGAGTTCAGCCAAGGATGAAAGAAAATGTAAAGCCAACACCATCCAGCTTTTCATAGCAAGAGCCGAACACTGATACATAAAGTGAAAGATAGTCTCTTCATCCTCCTTAGAGTCGCAGTTTCTTTAGCAGTTAGTCGGGGGAATGGACCTACAGGGTAAAGTCTGCCCTAGTAGACTATTTTTGTGAAACTTTTCAGGGCAATTTTTATTTACTCTCAAACCTTTTGCCAGAGGCTGCTGAGAGTGGAAGTCGCGGATGAAATATTTTTTCAGATTCCGTTTAATTTGAGGTGCATGGTTGGAGTGTGAACCACGGGCTCACGTCTAATAACCCAATACGCTACCCACTAAACAACGGCGACTTCAGTATTTGTAGTTTTGAGTGTTCCGATGATCTTAGGCTCGATTCCCACTCTTCCCTTCAATCAGGCTTACGAGCTTAGCTTCTCACTCCACACTTACGTTGTGTACGTTAATTTTGTGACAGATTTTTAGGAAAACTTTTCACACCAATTTTGTTTTCTCTCAGAAATCTGCTGAAAGGAAGTCGCCGAAGAAACATTTTTTCATATTTCGTTTTGTTGGAAATGTCTGACCTGGGATTTGAACCGTGGCCTCACGTCTAATAAGCCAACACACTGCCTACTAGACTACGATGACTTCATAGTTGACTTTTTACATGATTAAAGGCAATAAAAAAAGAAAGCGAGAATTATTACTAAAAACCAATTCTCTAAAAAAAGTGGTGAAGGTATATGACGAGCTTCATTAAAAAAAATTGTTGCACACTTCCTCCTCTCTCCTCTCTCCTTTCTTCTATAAACTATAATTTCTGTAGTCCAACACAGTGCACTTGAGTAGCAGTTCATCTCCTGAGTGTTGGTCTTAAGAAGAAAAAAAGGATATACAGTGTAGCAAATTTGTAACGCAGGTTCAACAGCAGTTAAATTTTTTTATTTTCTATTATTCCTGACTCCGATTTTTTTAGAGTGTATAAAAACAACAACAAAAGCTTTTAGAAAATTTATCTTATCAGCTTCATGTACAAAAAGAAAAAAAAAAATTAAAAAGAAACGAGGTAGGAAAGTTAATGTGCTAAATAAATAAACACAAACAATTAAATGACATTCAAAGGAAAAACAGCTTATAAGCCATAATAAGCAAATATATTGGATGAGTTGGTAATCTAGTCTGCTAGTGTTGGGATTGTTGGTTTGATAGCCACCAGAGACTTTGGTTAGTTACATTGCAGCGACTATATGGTCTTAGTTATTTGGAACTGGGAATGTAAGTGATAAGGGTATTGAAATTAACACCTTTAATATTTTCTTTGAAGAATACTTTTTCAAACAGTTATCTTAAGGCCTTTTTCATTTAAACTATTAATGCAATTGCTATGAACTTTAATGGAACAACTGTTTTAACGTTTAAAGTGATTTAACCACATAAATATTGTTAAGCTGCTATAAATTCATTTTCTTAGAAAATGATGATTTAAAAAATAATTAAAATTTATAATAATAAATATATACATATGTACATACATACATACATATTTATTAACAAATGGGAATTACTTACTACTGACTCAACCAAAGCAATAAAAATTTTGCTAAAAAAAGGATTTTTTTGAAACAGACGCGTGCCTTAAATGGCACCCTTAATATATAGAAATTGTCGTTTAAATATTTATGTGTGTATGTGTGTGTGCGTTAAAAAGGATGTCATACTGTATAAAACGGTAGTTTAGCTAAACAAGTTGTTTAAACCTTGAACCGTTACGTGCATGCATATGTACATATTATTTATAAAACAAACAGTATGTGTGTGTGAACTGCTTAACAGTATTTGAAACTTAAAGTAAATCGGATACGCCGTTAACAGAAAACAAGCATGTTAAGTCCAGTCAAGGCTAAAAATATGAAAACATTTCTTTAAACAATAAAAAGAAGAGGAAAATATTTAATTTTCATGGCTAAGATTTGTTAAAATTTCCAACAGCTTACAACCCAAGGCCATAAGTCAACCGGTGGAATAGAAAAACAAAATTTCGCTACTGGATACAGAATGTATAACAAATCATCGTGTTCAGTTACATTTCATTAAACAGTTTTAAGATTTACGAGGTCGCCAATGCTCAGGGTCATTGCATTGCAGGGAGAGTTCTGACATGTAATAACCTTTAATTGCAATAAAAAAAAACACGGCATGAATGATGTTCTATTATACAAGGCCATTCTCTCTTATACACATACACATATATGCATATATAATGCATATACACTTACTTACCAAGGATAACTGCTTACAAAACGTCAATTTACTGTCATGTTGATCAGATTTTCTTTTTTTTTCTTATTGCTGTTGTAAAGACATTCTTCATGTACTGAGACGACTACTACCGTATCGTTGTTTGCTCAGCTACTTTATGACATTGAAACTTGAAAAGGGACAAGTCAACCACAGCGCAACGAACTTAAATTTTATGCAAGAAAATACATTCGTTTTAGTTTTAGTTCTAGTCTCATGGAAATTATGATTTTATTTTTAAATTCAATAAAAAGTGTTATTTTTTCAAAATATCACGACCAAAATAAATCTTAAAAATTTTCTTCCAAAGGCTTAGAATGGAAAAATGTCCATGAAATTCAAAATATTTCGTCATTTATTTATGAAAAATTATACGTAATTATTACGAAATAAATAGCTTAGATCTTATTCTCGGTGTAGTGTAACACACCGAAGTCTCTGGTGGGAAACGAACCCACAACCCTCACGCTAATAGTCTAGCACACTACCCACTATCCAAAATAATTACAGAATTTTATAATATTTTACACAAATTTAATAAAAATTTGAATAAATTAAGGAGCATAGCTATTGCCTCAGTTACACTGGTTATACTTCGGCTACTTACTTACTCAATTGATCATTACAACTCTTTAGTTAGGATCACAACCTAGCTTCGCGCATCGCCCATGTTGTCTGCGTTAATTTTATTCATGAGTGGCTGGACCTGCAGTCGTTTCCGAACGACAGATTTTTAAGAAGCTTTTCATGGCAATTTTATTTACTCTGAGAGGAAGTTGCCGAAGAAATAAATTTTCATATTTCGTTTAGTTCGAGATGTCTGAACTGAGCTTTAAATCGCGGCCTCACGTTTAATAAGCCAACAAACTACCCACTGGCTTACAGCGACTTCTCCTTTGGTTGCATTACAGAAAATCTCAACTTCGTTGACAGCCTGAGTGTACGTGCAATGTTGCTTGACTCCTCTGGACTAATATCGATAAGAAGGGAACTGTTGTCTTCTTATTTCATGTCTTATGGCCATTCATCATACAATTACGTTTTTCACAGGCCGCTGTCCTATTTGAAGGTCTGACGATAGGCTTGGTATTCCCTTAAATGACTTCTATAGGAGCGGGAGGTCTGAGAAGAAGGAAGAGGCTATATTTCGGCTCTTGCTATAAAGAAACGGTGGTTTTGGCTCTTCATTTTCTGTAATCTTTGTCTGAACTTGCCAAACGAAGGAGAACTGCAACAGCAAGATTTTTTATCGAGTCGTGATAGATTCCTAGAGGGAATGTTTGATTCCCGAGCAGCGTAAACATGGCGATGAAATTCTTCACATCCTATCATCCATTTGAAGAAAGCTGGATACACAAAGATGTTCGATGTTCGGGTGTCAAATAAACACAACTGGGCGGTAGAAAGCGAATCTTGTACAACAATTATCTTCAGCAATGCCTTGCTGAATATGGGAAAGCTTCTAGCTTGGCACCTAAAAAGATAATTTTGTGTGCTTAGTGGCTTTGCGAGATTCAATAATCTCGACAAACGATTGATTCTCAGTTTCTATTGTCAGCAATTAATGAAACTGAAGCAAAAAATTCAATTAAAATCTTTAAAAAAGGTGTTCATATGGTCTGCATTTTTCCCATGCCAGCAAAAATTTAAAGAGCTCTGAAGGATACTTTTTAGCCGGGAACTTGCACCTGCATATTATCATTTGTTTCAATGATTTCGTTAAGACTTTTATGTCATGTATATTGCACAGAGAAAGATTTGCACTTCCTGTGATTTTTTTGGGGGCAAAAAGTGCAACATTTTTGCCCTTATTGAGGGCAACATTTTTGCCCTTATTTTTAAAAATGAACAAGAAACCCAAAAAAATGATTTTGCATGCAAAAAAGTTATAATTTTTCAACAGAAAGGGAAATGCCATTAGTGTTATCAGAAAAAGAAAAAGAGTTCCTTTAATTTGAGTGTAGATTTCAATTTCAATATGCCTTTTTTTTGCCTTTTTTTATGTGATGTGAGTTTTGTGAGCCTGTTATTTAATTAATTCTTTTGTTGATAATTAATCTCTTCTTTTTTTGAAAAGATCAAAGTAGAAGATCTCTGGCTAAATTGATATTTGTCATAACATTGTTACCCTTTTCTTTGGTTTTTTTTTCTCCTTTTGGTTAAGAGGATGTATGATGTGAATGATGAGCGGATGAATGAATGAAGTGAGAGAGTGGAGTGGAGTGGAGTGTGGTAGTGCTGCATAAATGTTTTAAAAAATATTCTCTATTTTTTTTATTTTATTTTGATTTTGTTGTTGTATAATTTTTGTTGTTCTGACATAAAGTCTTTTCAAGTTCTCAGGAATTTTATTTGTTTTGATTTAACAGATTAAAGTCCTCAAAACATAAGCAAACCATAGCCAAGCAATCACTATCAGCCTCTTTATACCCGGCTACCAATTGAAAAAATAAAATATAAAAAAATAAATGCTGGGGTTTCTATACAAATGTTGTATGCATTTAAGCCACGATCGTAACGATCTGTTTGGTGTTGTGTTGTTTGCTGGCATTATCTGCTTTAGATTGCATGTGTTGTCATTTTTCTTATACCAATGCCATGACGTTCTTTTTTTGCCTTTTTGCCTTTTTGTTTTTGCTTCTTCTTTTCAGGAGTACCAAGTATTTTAATCGTATTAAATTTATTTCATTTAAATTTTTCTCTGGTCTTCTCTGGTCATTTGAACATGATTTTTATTTGGGTTTTGTTCTGTTTGCTGCTTGCTGCCTGGTTATGATGTGAGAGGCTGCGGTGTTGATGGTGTTGGTGTTGTGTCGTGTTGACGGATGTTTTGAAGACCATCTATGGTTATTAAAAATCACACAATAACCATAAGATTTGTGTTTTATTTGGGGTTTTCTCTTGTTCTTTGCCTTTATGTTGTTGTGGATAATTTTTAATCTCCACTTTAATGATAACCACTTAGTCCATCACAAGGCTTCTGCTTTGGCCACTGCCAACAGACCACCACTATACCGCATCACACTGCATCACAACGAATCACATTTGTTGTTTTGTACACGATTTTATTAACGCTTGTTGTTGTTGTTGTGTTGTTGGCGCTTTTTAACCACGTTTCTTTTTATGACTGTTAAGATTCCCAAATTGTTATTAATTATGTTCCTCTGTTTATTGTTGTATTCCCCCATTCATATGTATTAAACCGCTTTTGACTGGCTTAAATGTTTAGACAGTTGATGGCACCTTTAATTTGTTTTTTGTAGCTTAAGCGGAATGCCATGCCATGTCAAGTCATTATTTCAATCCATAATTTAAATTCAATTTTCGAAAAAAAGAAAACCGCAACAAACAAACGTTAAAGAAATCAATTTCATTAACACTCCACTACTTTTATTAGTCATTATAGTGTATGTGTTCTCTCTCTATCCTCTCCAATTTGCCAGAAGGCGTCATTTTAATGACATTAATAAAGATCTATTAACTTGAACTTTTGTATGTTTGTATAATACATACATACATACATACACACATACATACATATACTCAAACCAGATAATTGTTTTGTGAGTTCCTTTTATTCGCATCGTATTATTGCTTTTTTTTATTAATTCTTCCTCTTTTGTCTTCTCTTTTTTTTCAAAGATTTTTTTATTGTCTTTCAAATGAAATTGAAACGATAAGCGCCATAATCCCTGATGTGTGATCAAAATTTTGTTTATTTTTCTTTTATTTTTTTTTTTTGCTTTAATTCGTTTAAGGCGCATTTGAAATTGCAAATTAAATTTGCTACAGTGATTCGCTGGTATGTAGAGTTTTATAGTGAAATTTAAACAAGGCAGACAGACAAACAATTGGCGAAATAACCCATAGAGAGCATATGAGAAATGCTTTATAACAACTAAACTAATTGAGAGCCCCTTACTTCACATTCCTGACGTAATATAGAACATTTCCCGATATAGCATAAAGAGAGTCTGAGTGACTTAGACTAGAAGCCTCTTTCTAATGGTACAAATCAGCGGATCTTTAATTAAATTAAATTTAAAAGCGTAACGAACTTGCCGTAGTGTTGGAAGTAGTATGTTGACTTATTAGATGTGACCCCACGGGTCAAACCCCAGCCTAGACATCTCCAACAAAAGGAAATATGAAAAAAATATTTCTTCGGCGACTTGCTCTTAGGAGGTTTGCTGGCAAAAACTCTGGAAGTAAAATTAAATTGCCATGAAAAGTTACTTAAAAATCTATCGTTCCTAGACGACTTTAAACTATAGGTTCCGTCACACATGGTTAAAATGAACACACACGACATGGGTGTCGTGAAAAGCTAGGTTGTAATCCTGACTAAAGCGTTGTAATGACCAATTCAGTGAGTAAGTGGTAACGTAATGGACTAAATAGATTGGTTTAAGTGTAGTAATGGCACCTTTCCTAATTGGCCATCGTTAGCTAAGACCTTTCTGGCAACATATGGATTACTCACTTACTTAATTGGCCATTAACAACCCGATTATTAAATTTCGGCCTGCTTTAGCACATCCTTCCACGCGCCTCTATTTCTTGTGTTTAGGTTACTGGACATAAATAATTTTTAATATTTTTAAATCTAAAAACAAATGAGGAAAGAAATATTCCGGAGAGACTAAGGCAAGATAGCTTTCAGTGTATGTAATGGATGAAGGGGAACTTCACAACCATTGTATGCTAAATAGATTTTTTCTGGATGTGAGTGATCACATTTTTCTTTCTTTTTAATTTCATACTGAACCCTTCTTGTCATATCAATCAGGATATGTAAGGATATGTGAATTTTCATTTGAGTACAACAATTTCCACAGTTTCATCTTTATTCATGCACTTAGAAAATCTTAGTGAAATCTTTGAAATGTTCAATAATGTTGAGTTAAGAACTAGGTTAGGTTTATTAATCCATATTTCAACATTTCGGATAAGTTTGTAGATCCAGCGAGGAGCCGACTAGAGTTGCATTTTTTTTATCATTTCTTTCCATAGTAAAATTGGGTTATTTAACTGGACTTTAAAAGCCTTTCACTCCACTTTGCCTTTACTTTTGCCTTCATTGTTTTGGGCTACTTCAGTTCTTCATTTTTAAATTTTGGAAAAATTTTCCTTCTTCTGCTTCCGATTTAGGTCCAACCAGAGTTTAATCATGACAGATGCCTCTTCCTAAATATTGAGGCAATCATGGCGTAATGACATCTGACTTATCACCGTTGTCGTACTAGTTATACAGGATCTTGTTGTAGAAATAATTTCACATTTCGACGAGTTAAATGTATTTTTGGTATTCAAAGTAATAAGTGCCCATTTTTTGTCTTTATTTTTATCTGAGGTTGCTTTTCTAGCCACATTTGTGACGAACTGAATTACATTTCGGAAGCACGAATTTCGGTGGCCTTTTCAATGCCTCTTAACAGTTTGATGTACAATATTGACACTCGCAAAACATATCATCTGCGGTTAATATTATAAAAAAATAAATATTTTTGATTAAAGCTGTTGGAACACTTAGTTGTCCAAATGATTGTGTGCTGTTTTAAAGGGTTAAAGAGTTTCCCATTTATGGAAATGTGATCTCCTTGTGTTTCAAGTTTATTATACACATTTTTTTTATGTGCCATTAGTAACTTATTAGCCACATAAAATTGACCATAAAAGTCCAAAACATTATTTAAGAACCGTGTTTGCCGGCTAGAAGTAAATCTCAACACACACAGAAAAAAAAGTATCAAATTTGTAATAAAAAGCAATGAAATGATATGATCGTCAGTCTATAGTGTTAGAAAATATTTCATATGACGGTTGCCAAAACACAGACGACAACTACGACGACAACGACGTCGACGGCTCTATGCAAATCTAAGCAATTTGTTTAGATATTTCAAGCTTTTTAATTTATGAGCCCCTTTTTGAAATAAATCGTTATTGATGGTTGATGGACTGGCCTGGCTATAAGACGATGATGATGATGATGATGATAAATTGTTTATTTTTTTTATTATTATTATTATTTATAAGCAGAAGGAAACAACAATGAAGGAATTTCACAAATGGTCAAAGCAAAGAATTTTATTGCTCTGATTCCCAGTGTTACTGTGACCAACACAAAGCACATCAAAATGTTTATATTGTGGCTGGTTTATAATGTTTATTTGTATAATAATACTATGAGCAGAGTCTTTCAGAACAGAATTAAAAAATTTTTATTTCATGAAATTCAAGCATGTTTAACTTAACAGAATTCCCACGTATGATGACAGTACACTGGTACACTGGTACACTGGTTTGTTTTACCAGCTTAAACGCTAATGATTTATTCAGGCCCCTCTCTTATAATTTGTTTAAAAACTGCCGTTGATGGTCTTATCTTTCCTTCTAAAAATATGTACGTCAAATCGTTTGTAGACAAATTAAAAGTGACATCATTCAACATTTAAGCTTATCAACACAATAAACATCTTTTCCCATCATAGTCCATCATTTAGTTATAGGACAACGTACATACATACATATATATGTATGTATGTGCTGCATTCTTAACTCGTAAGATTTGTTTATGGTGGAATGGAAAGGTCTGTTGTCTGCCTTCGTCACTACTTAATGAGAGCATCTTTTCATTTCATTTCATAATTCATAAAATTTGATTTTGATTTGAAATTCAGAAAAATTTGATTGAAAGAAACCCAAAAAAAAAAAAGAAAATGAAATGAAAACAGTTTAAATATCGTATTACAACATTAAACTACCATGTTCAGTGTAATGAAATGAAATTTAAGATTTTTATTTCGCCTTCACAAATACTCTCCCAAAAACCCAAATTTATTTTTGTGGTTTTCTTTTTATATTTGTTGAGTATTCCATTCCATTCATACAATTCATTCAACTTCAAGTATACATTTCTTACATTCTACATTCTACATACATGATACATGATTTATTATACAAATATTCATTAACAAATTGTTTGGGTTATAAATATTATTTACCTGCCTATCTGCCAGCCTGCATCTTCTTTTGGCTAAAAATTGCATTTAAACACCGGTTTACAGCAAAATACGCCTGATACGGCTTATAAGAAATGTTTTCGCTGTTTTAACTCGATATTTTTTTCAATTTTTTTATGGCCACCATCATAAATCGTTGTCATTATGGTGTTGATCATTATTTTATTGCCACATTTTCCTTGAACGAGTGAGTGAGTGTTTAAAGCATCGTTTATGCAAATATCGTAACATTTTTTTTAAAAACTGCAAATAAGAATTCCTTTTCACAACATAAAAACTGAACATCATTTATTATAAAATTGTTTGCATCTTTAGTTAACTAAATAAAATACAATTTGTCATTGTTTTAATGCCCCATAATTTATTAAAGTGTGGAAACAATCTCGATTTTTTTAAAGGATTTTTTCTTAAGAAATTTTTTTTCAGAAAGCCATTAAACTTTCAATTTTGCAAATAATTTAATGAATTTCATTTTATGAAATATGTAATATTTAAGCTTTCTAATAAAGTTTATTTCCGGTTTCTGGCTTTATTTAAATGCATTTTCTACTATTTTTTTTATAAAATTCAAAAAATTCTAAAATTGAAAAATTGCCTTGAAAGTAATGATTTTGAGAGAAAATTTAATGAACAAATTTTTAATGAAATTTAATAAATTTAATTTCATGATATATTTAATATTTCAACTTTTAAATAAACTTTATTTCAAGTCTCTAACTGAATTGAAACGTATTTGCTGCTGTTTTTAACAAAATGCTAAAATTGGAAAAAAAAATTCTTTAAAAACAAAAATGTTTAGAGAGTTATTAACAATCAAATATTTAATTAAATTGAATAAATTTAATTGTATAAATAATATAATATTTGGACTTCCAAATTCAATTTGTTTCAAGTTCCTAGCTTGATTGAAACTTATCTTCTACTAGTTTTAGTACAATCCTAAAATGAAATGTAAAAATCGAGGCAAACATTTTTTTCTATGAGAATGATTTTTAATTTGCAATATTTTTTAAATAAATTAAAAGATTCAAATGTTTTTTAACAAATTAAAAAAATTTAGTATACGAAATACATAAAATTCAAGCTTTTAAATAAAGTAGCGCGTGATTTCTGCAGTAATTTTTGAACAAGTACGGCCAAAAGACACCTCCAGAGTTTTTGCCAGAAAACTGCTGAGAGGAAGTCGCCGTAGAAATATTTTTTTCATATTTCGTATGAACCACGCACTAGCGTCTAAGAAGTCTAGACTGCAACGAGAGAGTAAAATCCTTTGTGCTAACAACAATGGTTTTCTTTTTACTACACTTTATATTTATTTTATTTTTTAAGATTTTTTCTAGTTTTTTTCTTTGTTGTTGTTTGTTTTAATTTTCGTAGTTAATTCTTTTTTTCGTTTCTTCAGTTTGCATAAAGAATTTCAATTTTAATAGTAAAAGAAAAAGTCATCAACCAAAAATGCTTTACGTGAAGTTTATGATTTCATATGGCTGGCTTTATTATTATGGTCATCATCATTAAGTGTTTGGCTTACAAAACGATGGAAAGAAAAAAAAGAGTTGAAACGTTAATTTAAATGTCAGTATTTAAACGTAAATGGTAAAAAGACTAAAACACAGAAAAACAATAAACGAAGAGTTGTTGTTGTTGTAGAGTTGTTGTTGCAGTGTAGTTAAATTAATATAATGTTTGTTTTAATAAAACGACAAACATTAAACACAAATGCATATATGAAGAGTTCAATTTGTGCTGCTTCTTCTAAAGAAACACCAGGAGAAAAAGAGAGAAAGAAAGAAAGAAAAGCCACTTCAATAATAATGTAAACCACTTGAGAAAAGTTATACAAAAATTACACACACACACACACACACACAGAGTCAGTGTAAACGGCTTAAATGTTTTTAATTTACAATTATACATCATACATAAGTGTGTGTATGTGTTTGAGTGTGTGTATAATATATAGAGACTCGAAGGAAATTTTTGTTTAACAATATACTGGGCACTTGTGTTGAAGCTATTAACACACGCCAAATAATAGTGTTGCATTGCATGGCATGGTGTTGTTTGTGTTGTAGCATTTAGTCGCTTAGTCGTAGATGGATATTGCATGCCACACACAGACCAAGCGGCATTTTTACAAAGCTATGGTGCTGAGTGATCGCTTAAAATCTAACAAATCGTTACACAAATCGTTGGAACACACATTAAAATCTAGAAACCAAAACAAAAACAAAAAAAATCGAAATCGAATTGGGAATGGAATACAGTGAAGAGAATACATAGCGTAGAATCGAATTGTTGGAATGGAATAGAAAATGAAACGAAGAATTTTAAGTGGTTTGGTTAACAAACAAAAACCATACAACCAACACAGCCAACACAACAGTCAGTCAGGTGAAGAAGAAGAAAAATTATATCCACCCATTAAATATACGCTTACGTAGCCATGTAACGACAGATACTTTTAGGGGAGTCACAAGTTATTTCGTTAATTTCATTTAAGTACGTGTAATCAAAGGCTTCGATGACACATTTACGTGTGCCTTGCCTTGCCCTGCATGGCCCTACATAGAATGTAAATAACCTGATAACCCGATCTATATCGGAAAGGGTAACAAAAAAAACATCCAAAAAAGACTTAAGAAATGATTGTGTTATCTTCACCCTTTCTTGCTTAAGTTTCGT
Organism: Sarcophaga subvicina; assembly: GCA_936449025.2. Classification (NCBI taxonomy): domain Eukaryota; kingdom Metazoa; phylum Arthropoda; class Insecta; order Diptera; family Sarcophagidae; genus Sarcophaga; species Sarcophaga subvicina. The sequence goes on along the minus strand of OW388081.2, from coordinate 88,030,630 downwards.
TTTAGGTGGTAAGGGGTGTATTAAATTGTTAATTTCCGTAATTGTAAGTTTTCGCTTCCGTTGCAACTCCTTTTTGTTATTTTTTGTTTTTTGTTTTAATGATTTTTATACTCTAAAAACAAAATAAAACAAAAGAAAAAATTGTCTAAAAGGATATCAAGTATCTGATTACTTAACACAGATTATGGAAGTCTTTGTTATTATCGTCTTCCAAAAACAAAAAAAACAAAAAACTCAGAAACTTGATTTGAAAATCAACCCCTTGCTACGCAAACGCATTACCAATCGTTTAAGCAGTGATTTACTTAAGCTTTGTGGTGGCAAATGCTAGAATTACTCACTCTCTTGGTGCCTTTTTTCTTGAATTGAATTGTAATTTTATACTCAGACTTTAACCATATTTTTTTTCATAAATTGTGTCAAAGAACTTGACAAAAAAAAAACAGAAAATAATGAAAATAAAATGAGTCATTTAAAGCTTTTTAAATTACAAAAAAAAAAAAAAAATTCATTTAAATTACTTCCTAAGAAAAAAAACTGTCTTTTAGGTCAAGTGTAAATAAACACATTGGAATAGAAAAGCAGATTTTTTTAAATTGATTTTTAAATAAACAATCATTTCCAAAGGCAAATATCCTCTGTTATGGATTGATTATGCATTTAATAATAAAATTGTTTATTTGTTTGCTTTTGATTTTCATTAGAATTTTCTTTAATTATTTGTTTACTTTTCAAGTTTTATGGTTTAATAGCAAAAGTTATAAACAAAAAATGCAAAATATCCGCCACATTTACGACACTTAAGCCAGTAAAAGCATCACACTTAAGTGGACTCATATGGAGCTGAACGGTGGAGACCATTATCCATAGTGTATATGAGTATATTATAAGAAACCTGTATCGTAAACATATGTATTTCCTTAATTTCTTTCAAACCATTTAGAAAAAATGTCAAAAAGCTGGGCGGCAGTGACATAGTAAGTGTTCTTACAGTTCGATGTCCTCTTTAAATGCTCTGCATTCTCCGTGAGTCGCAGTTAAAATGCTCATGTAAAGTTCAGTGCTTTATATGGTAGATCAAATTGGCAAACGTCTCAAAATCATAGCTTGTTTGGCTTCTATAAGATTTCGTTTTAATATCTTCCTTCTATAATTCCTGGCACAAATTTCTCAATCTAATAGTTTTATGATAGCTTTCTGAAGATGTCGATTCTATTCAAATCACCTTGGACTAGACAGGTTTTCCTAAAAAGTACTAGGTACCCTAGAATACCTAGTCTTTGATTTCCAAATGCCGGACAAAGGTGGAGAAGATATTCTTTCATAATTCCTTGCTTGAATTTATCAACTATCCCGATAGTTTTATAATTTTATGTGGATTCTATCGAAATCATCTTGGGGTCAAACACATTTTGACAATAAAATCCGAGACCCACGAATAACTCGTTATTACCTCTGATGCACCACCTCAATGTTGGCTGGTATTACGGCCACATCAAAATCATTGTTTGTGCAGATGAGTCTTCTATAACGTTGTACAATACCAGCATAAAGTCGCTCGTAGAAGTTGGCCCAGGAGCAAAACTCGTGACAATTCATCGCGATATTGTAACATAGAAGTCTAGTATGTACATAGTATGTTGGCTTACACATGACATGAAGCCTCGGTTCAAACCCCGGCTCAGACATCTCCAAGAAAACGGTTTAGTAGACATGAGGCTTCGGTTCAAACCTCGGCTCAAACGTCTTCAAGAAAACGGTTTACTAGACATGAGGCTTCGGTTCAAACCTCGGCTCAAACGTCTTCAAGAAAACGAAATATGCAAAAATACTTCTTCGGAAACTTCGTCACAACAGATTTCTGTTAAAAATTCTGAGAATAAAATAATTGCCATGAAAAGCTTCTTAAAAATCTGTCGTTCGAAATCGACTTTAGACTGTAGATCCCCACACTCATCTATAAAATTAACACACACAACATAAGTGGTGTGAAAAACTAGGTCCATAATCCTGATTGAAGGATTGTAATGACCAATTATGTTATGTATGTTATGTAATGTAACACAGAAGCCTGGGTCTGTTGTCCGATTTCTTACCATATTTCACTATCAAATAGCACGCTGAGCTATATAAATAGGATTGGTACTAGGATTTTAAAGGCTGGGTATGGGAATGATCAACTATCTCTTCTGCTGCAACATCTTCACAGTCAATCTGTCGGGCATGGTCTTCAACTGGCTACCACCCAGTAAACTCACCTTTCACTCTTGATATATTCGCTCTAAGAGGACCTAGAGCGTCCAATGTCAGCTTCAGACCAGAAACATTCGCTAGCTTCCACTAGAATTGATCGTCTACTACCTGTTATTTGCTGTTTTCACGTAATGGTATACGTTTTAGACAATTCCAATTCGGAAATTATTTGTTAGAGACTGTATGGATCGCGTGCAACCGGCACTAGCATCTATATCTGTATTTGAATAAATTCCTGTGTTTCCCAATCGTATATCTAGATTTTGGAAATTCTTCATATTTAAGTTTCCAAAGGAATCCTATTAGGTCCTGCACTGTACACTTCTAATATGCATTCTGAAGATAATATTCCAACCAGCACATTTGCTGTTGATGCTGTACGTCTTAGAATACATGGAAATCGTCGAGTTGCTTCTCGAAATCCTTTGAGCCATATAACAGAAGTATTTTAAAGAAATTCATTCTTTTTACATTCAACGGAAGGTTTTGTTTCATTCTATACATTGCAATCCACTATTGCCCATTGTAAATTGGAAAACCTGGGACTTGGGCGTGGCTGTTGGCTTACCATGATTCGATCACAAAGAACCAGGATTACTGCCTTCAAGTCATCAAATTTAATCGGTCTAGGCTTATCAGGGTGGTCTTTATGCTTAAAGTGCATGAAGCATTTGTTGAAATTAAGGCCACATACTTACGCTAAGCTTTGTTAAACAACCGTTGACTTCCGACAGATGGTTTGTTAACCAAAATTCAATAATTTCATAGCAAAACTAACATTGGGACGTTGAATCTGCTTCGTTTACGATTCCATAATGAATGCCATTTTTATTGCTAAAGACGCAAAGCATGCAACAAATCCTTGTTTGTTTTTGTCTTTGAAATTCATTAGGAAACAAACTTTAAAAGACTGGCAAACATTTTCGATTATAATTTTTCAATGTTTTCTAATTTTAACACAAACAATTTGAACTCAGTTTTCCTCTTCTTTTTTTTATTACTTTAGTTGGTCAAAGGTTTTTTCCGTTTTTAATTTGTTTCAAGCCAATACCAAAACGAAAACGAAAACGATAGACGGCCTGAAAGAGCCAAACCTGTTAAGAAAACAAAAATTTTTTTTTTGAAATGTTGATTCACCAAAAAGGAAGAAAAACTAAAGAAAACAAAACGGGTGGAAAGTAAAGAGAAAACTCTTTGAACCTGTTGCGCTTTTTGGTTTATTTAATCAGCAAATAAAACCTTTACAAAGCCAAACAATATTTTTTTATAAATCCTTTAGAAAAAGAAGAAGAAGAACAATTTTCCTTTCTTTCTATCACTACAACGGTGTGGCAGGCAGTTGGAAATCTAAATCTTGCCTAGTCAGTGAATAGTGAAGAGAGGGAAATGAAAATGTAAATATTTGATTTAAATTTTCTTGTTGTTGCTTTAAATAATATTTCTGGGAGGTTTTTTTATTGAAGAGAAGAAAAAAGGATATTTTTTCTTTTTTGAATACGATTTGTTTAAGCAATGAAATTGAAAATATTGTTGATGTTGTTTTTTAAGAATATTACCAGGAATTCTTTAACTAAAGTGTTGTTATGGTCAACAATTTAACCGCAGAAGCACAATTGCCAGCCACAAAATCAATTATTAACGGCCTTGGGTTTTCTATATTTTCTCTGTTTTCTCTCCTTTGACAAAAGGAATCCTTTAGCTTCAGTTTTGCTTACAAATTGTCTACAAACAAGCAGCCTATTCTCTCAGCTTAGTTAGTCAGCCATCCAGCCAGCCCGCCAGCCGTAAAATTGATTTTCTCTTTCCATAACAATAGTAGACCGTTTTGTGTATAGGAATTCCACAGGATACATGATGGTTTTATAGACGGCAATTTTCTTACATTAATTTGTCACACTTGCAATACATACAAACATACACACACTTACACACTTATATATATGAAACTAAATAGTTAAGCAAATCAATTGATAAATTTTTGAAAAGAGAAAAACACGAACAGAACCGAAAATATTCGCTTTAATAAGCGTTAATAATTTGATGGAATTTTTCTCTTCAAAAGAAATGCAGTTTGTTGCTTAAGTCTTTTGTTTATAAATATTTATCCATTTTCTTCCATATTCATTAAGGTTGTAAATAGTTTTTATCCATTTGTTTACAACAATAAACAAGTCTTAGTTGTTTACGAATTCATGAATTCCTCTTTTTCTCAAGACTTTTGTTTTCAGTTTTAAATTTGAATTTCTAAACCAAAACTTGTTGTTGTTTTTGTTATTGGTTTGATGTTAAAATGTTTTGTTCCATCAAGTTTGCTGTGAAGAGCAGCTATAGCTGTAGTTAACAATATCAAGCATTTGTCTGTGATTCTAAGGCTCGAAGGATTAAACAGCAAACTGTCAAAATTATCATAATTATTGTTGCTTACACTTTGCTAGTGCTATCCCATGTAATTACATATACATACATACATACATACATACATACATACATAATTGGTCATTGCAACCCTTCAGTCAGGATTATGGACCTAGTTTCTCACATCACTTATGTTGTGAAGTCGCCGAAGAAATATTTTTTTTCAGAAGTCGCTGTAGTCTAGTAGGTAGTATGTTGGCTTATTAGACGTAACGCCTGGTTTCGAGCCCCAGGCCAGACAAAATACAAAAAGTATTTCTTCGGCGACTTCCTCTCAGCAGATTTCTGGCAAAAACTGACAAAAAAATTACCATTAAAAAGTTTCTCAAAAATCTGTCGTTCGGAGTCGACTTTAAACTATAAGTCCCACCACTCATGTATAAAATTAACACACACAACATAAGTGGTGTGAGAAACTAGAACGTTGTACAATGGGTCAATTCGACCTCCGGGTACTGTACTTGACTTAATTGACAAGTACACGTCCTCTAACCTAACCTGACCTAATATTTTTTTAATATTTTCGTTTTGATGTCTGACCTCGGGTTTGAATCGTGGCCTTGCGTCTAATAAGCCAACGTACTACCTACTAGGCTACGGCGACTTAATGACATATGCAGCTCATTAACTCGCTGGAGTAGGCACATTGCTTCTGAATACTAATCTACCTACATTACCTTCTTTAGATGGTCCATTGCATTAAGAAAAAAATCTTGCTTTATTGATAGTCTAACGGAGTTCTCTTCTTACCGGATATCGGGTTGATCAATACATACATACATACATAATTGATCATTATAACCCTTCAATCAGGATTACGACCTGGTTTCTCACACCACTTATGTTGTGTGTTAATTTTATACATGAGTGGCGGGACTTATAGTTTAAAGTCGACTCTGAACGACAGATTTTTTGAGGAACTTTTAATGGCAATTTTATTTACCCTCAGAGTTTTTGCCAGAAATCTGCTGAGAGTAAGTCGCCGAAGAAATATTTGCTTTCATATTTTCGTTTTGATGTCTGGCATGGGACTGGAATCCTGGCATTTCGTCTAATAAGCCAACACACTACCTACTAGACCACGGCGACTTCGGATTGATCAATAGTTCTGCTAAAGTTTTAGATTGGTTTTTTAGTTTAATTTTAAGAAAGTTATGCTTTGATATCTTAGTGTGAGCACGTCCCTCTTTTCTGTTCCATATATGCTTACAGGAAAACCATGGCTTTCTTTTAAGGTTTCACGACCACATGAGTGATTGGTCGTACGGTCATACCATACATATGCCTTTGAAGACTGTTACGAAATACAGAATGATTGTTTTATATATGATCTCCTCACGGGGGATTTTGCTATTGATGAAAATTTGTGTAACGGAAGTAAGAAAATAGGGGTTGGAAATCGAGAGTTGAGTCTGTAAATATTTTTTAACTGATACTCAATCGTCATTGTTTAGTTGTATGTTTTTCTTTTCTAATTGTTTAATTGTTCATAAAATTAATAAAGTGTAACATCTACTACATGTTCTAGTAAGCAGTATGTTGTCTTACTATACAAGAGTTCATGATTTCAGCTCTGGCAACTCGAACTCGTCTGAAAGTAAATAAAACACTCGCAGATTACCGAGGCATTATATGTGGACTATTGACGTTATAAGTATATCGTAGTGAATTTCACATACTACAGCTAAGTGGATATTAACCACTATTGTTAGCAAAAATACATAATTGCTCATTACAACCCGTTAGTCAGGATTACAATCTAGTTTCTCACACCACTTATGTTGTGTGCGTTAATTTGTATATATGAGTAATGGGACCCCTATAGTTTAAAGTCGACTCCGAACGACAGATTTTTGAGAAAATTTTCATGGCAATTTTATTTTTACTCTCAGAGTGTTTGTCAGAAATCTGCTGAGAGGAAGTCGCCGAAGAAATATTTTTTCATATTTCGTGCAGTTGGAGACGTCTGACCTGGGGTTTGAACCGTGGCCCTGCGTCTAATAAGCTAACGCACTACCTACTAGACCACAGAGCGACTTCAAGAATAATATGAATAATAATATGAATCAATAGAGTTGAACATTCTACTGTAATTAGAGAGCCCTTTGGTACTTTCCAAAATCGTCGAGATGTGCCAAAATACACAATGCACTGGAATATTTTGCCTTGTGCGAGCTGAAACATGAAATAGATGAAACGAGGCAAAGTAACAGAGATTGTCATTCAAAAGGTCCCTAGGGTGGTATTCTCTGTATAGCTTGACTGATCTAGAATCTGAGTGCTCTAAGGGGTTATATCAGTGCCTCAAATTAGTTTGAAAGTGAGCAAGTTTTTGTTAAACCAAATTGCGTTCGAAGTTTTAAGAGATATCTATTAAAACTTACGCTCGTACAGTTCGAATTCTCTGTTTCTCTCCAGATTTCTTAAGGACTAGGGAGCCATTTCAGGGTACTAGTTGATTTAGTGAAGTCGCAGTAGTCTAGTAGGTGGTGTGTTGGCTTATTAGACGTAAAGCCAGGGTTCGAGCCCCAGGCCAGACATCAAAACAAAATAAAAAAGTATTTCTTCGGCGACTTCCTCTCAGCAGATTTCTGGCACAAACTTTGTGAGTAATTAAACCTGCCATGAAAAAGTTTCTCAAAAATCTGTCGTTCGGAGTCGACTTTTAAATGTAGGTCCCACCAATCATGTATGAAATTAACACACACAACATAAGTGGTGTGAGAAACTAGGTCGTTAACCTGACTGAAGGCTTGTAATGACCAATTATGTATGTTATGTAGTTGACTTAGTACTAGTTGAGCTAGTATCTCCCAATGCAAGACGCTTCAATATATTATTGATGTATAGTTGACAAAAACTCTAAAATTGTTTCAGGGTACTTCCTTCCCTTATTGGATTAGCATATACCTTTATTGGCGATTAATTTTGTCTCTCATTTATATCCCTTTGATGCCAATAAATCAAATTCTCTGCAACGATATAGAAGAGGGAGGATAGTTGTATTGCTTTTACCCGTTATTTAAAGCTAGTGAGGTGAGGTTTCTATATAGAACCACCACACTAAAACTAAAATTAATCGTAATTATTAATCTTAAACAAATTCCCTCCTTTTGGCATTTATTTGTTGGGCTTATTAAACTCTTTAAAAATATGTGTGAAATATAAACGAGTTCTGACAGTTATTTTTAATTTTTTATCACAGGTTTTTTTTTGTTATTTTGAAAAATTTCACACTTTCAAGTATCCCATGCATATGGTATATGTACATATGTATGTATGATTTAAGGGGCTATTTCTTACACTGACAACAAACAAAAAACACACTAAAGAAAACAGTACCCTAGTCACTCTGTAATAATTAATTGCTAAAACAAAAGAGTCATGAGAACAAAAAACAAAACGATTTTTTGTTTTGAAGTCTTTTTAAATACAAAACTTAATGCAATTGATATTTAATAATATTTACTTAAACAACAACAGCAACAACAACAATCATAATAATAATACATACCTAATGATGATGGCTATTTGTTAATGATTATTTATTTAAATCATATGTAATAATGATCATTAAAGTTTAGCTTCTTTGTTAAGAGGGGTTAAGCTTGAATGAGTTTTTATTTGTAAGAGACACAAACACATACAGGCATTTTAACATCTTTGGTGGTGGCTGCTGCTGGTGTGGACCTGATTATATTAAAAATTAAAAAAGAAAACTGAAAAGAAAACCTTACTCTATACTCGTTACCCTGTATGTATTATGATGTACTCCGCATACCATTTCAAAGGCTTTTATTTATTTTACGCACCCGTCGGCTTTTTTCTTTCTTTTTACTGGAGTTTTTCTTTAACCTGTTGATTTTGTAAGACAGAAAGACAGAAAAAAAGAAAGAAAGGAAAAACAACAACCAATTTAAATAATATTTAAACACGTTAATGTTAAAACAACATTGTTTTTTGTCTTCGTCTTTCTTCTGTTGCCTTTTTGTTTAAAGGCCTATCATCAATGGTTTACAACAAGAGAAAAAAAAGGGTCTCATTAGTCTCCTATAAGACAAGACAACACAACACATACGAGTACATATTAACATTGAATGAATGGCGAAAAAAAAGGTAAATTTTTTTATTAAATATTTATTTAACAATCATCAGCGTAAAGGAGTGTAGAGAGTGTGAGAGCCTAAGAGATGCCACTTAATGGCCATTCGTTCCTATTTGTCGTATGTGAAGAAAACAACGAAGACCATCGTGGCGGCTGACTCTGGGACAGGTGATGAAATAATCAATTTAAAGTGCATTCATTGCAGCTTTGTTTAGGCATTATTAGCTTTGCTTAAAGCATGACCATCTTCAACTTTAGGACCATCTTCTTCTTCCTAATGTTCTCTTAACAACATTTTAAAGTGTTTATTTATTTATATTCACAGCAAATACTTTAGCTTTTGAGCCTTTTAATAAAGTAAACTTACCACAACAACAACAACCATAATTACAACAAAATTTGTTCATAAAAATCAACAAAAACTGCCTGCAAGCGTTAATTGCTTGAAAATTAAAGAAAAAAACTTCAAAACACAACAAAAGACTTAAGAAACAAACTTGAATTATGCAAACAATAATTAAAAAGGACTTAAAAAGCGTATATCCTTCTAATAAAATAAACTTACAATAGAAAAATAATAACGAATTAACAAGAAAACTTGTCTTCAAGCATTCAATTCATGAGAAAATTTTTTTCAAATATTTGTGGACAAAAGACTTAAGAAACAAACTCAATTAAAAGACTTAAATTGTCAGAATTGGCCACAGGCATTAGGATGGGAGCCTTGGAAGCGCATAAGTGAAGTCGATGAAAGGGAAGATGGAGGTACTCTCGTCAAACCAAATCGGATTGAATCAATATAAGCTTCTGTTTGGCAATGAGAAGTGATGTGAATCACGCATCACTCTATCCAGAAGTAGCCCGACGCCTTCTAATGTAGGTTCTGTAATGAAGAGTATAAATCATCAGAGCATATTTCGCGATTTACGTCGCCATTCTGTGAAACCGATCGTGATGACATAAATCGAAGCAATACTGTACTTATGCTGCATTGCAGCATCTTAGTAGGAAACATTTGGGTTCATATCAAATATTAAATTATTGTTCGATGACTCTCTGCCTAGTATTTGATATGAACATCAAATGTGTTTCCTCCTAAGAGGCATTATGGCCTCACAGGTACCTTGGCCTCCTTGTCCTTGCCACAGCATATACACTTTGGACTTAATGCGATTCCTGTTCTGAATCATGACTTAAATCCCTGCCTATTGCAGTTGTCCTACAAAAGTTTAGACTCCCTGCCATTTAGTTTAAAGAGAGGCTATCTCTGCCTTTTCTTAAGATGAGTATCCAGCATCTCTTACCACTTCGTAGTAATGTTCTGATCACAACAGATTCATTTAACTCTTTTCCTTGCAAACTCATAAAGAGTTTCATTAAATTTGCCATCTGAACTATATCGTCTGAATAGCTTTGCCAGTAAATGTAACGCCTGAGAAAATCTCATTAAGACTTCATTTACAATCCAGCTCCGCATTAATAATTAGAGTACCACCACGACCTTGTAAGCAACTTCTCATTGCGCCGACTGTTATATAGTCTTCTACGTTAGTTTCCACAGATTATGTATGGCACAACAGTAATTTGCTACTATTTGCTAAAATTGGTACTTTTACAAAATAGTACTTTCTGAAAAATAGTGTTTTAACGCTTACAATGTTATTTTGTACATTTTTATGACAAATAAGATCCAAAAAGTACTTAATTGTTTTTGACACAGTTGGTACTTTTTGTTTAAAATAGTACTTTTTCAGAAATAGTTTTTTTCTTTAACAAAAAAACATTATTTTGAAATTTTTTAAAATAATAAAATCAAACAACTGTTTAATGGCAAAACCAGAAGTTGGTATTTATTTAATGGCACTGAAAACGGTACTTTTTGCTTAAAATGGTGCTTTTTGAAGTATATCACTTTTTATTTTGAAAATAAAGCATTAATTCGTAAATTTCCGTAACAAATAAGTACAAAAAATAACAAGACAGTTGATACTTTTTCTTAAATTGGTACTTTTTAAGAACATCACTTTTTTTTTCTAAATAAATTGTTATTATGTAGATTTCTCCAAAATATAAATATTAAAGTGTAACTTATTCATGCAAAAATGTTTTTAATTTTCTTTATGAAATTTGATTTTCCACATGATTTTGCTATTAAACAGTTTCTCATGGATTTTATCGCATGTAAATCACTGTTTAATTTTCTATTTCTCTCTTTCACTCTCTCTTTCTTTCCCTCGTGGGATTTTTTTCAATTAAAATTAATTTTCCCTTTTTTTACGGTAAATGAATGGTTGTTACGAATGAATCTTCATTCATTATTAAACGATTCCAATTGATTTTGTTTTTGTTTTTTTTTCTTTTTGCTTATTTTTTGTTGTTATTACCACGCCTATTGCAAACACAAAGAAAACAACACACACACACACATATTCATCAGATTAAACTTAACACAACAGAAGAGTGAGGGAGTTGAATATATAAAACATAACATATGGTTAATAAACAAAACAAAAGCAAAACAAAACACATACACAAGCAATAACAAAATAAAACATATTCTCTTATTTATAACAATAATAGGCCATGGAGTAAATCAAAAAAAGTAAGAATGAAAAAAAAACCAAATTCTCACACACTCAGGCATACAAATACAAAGTTTAATATGTGAGAAGAGTTAACAAAGCATCATCTTCATTTTTACCACACTATGTATTATTATTATTACTACTACTACAGCTGCATTTACCGTTTATAGAAACCTGAAATGCTCTTAAAACACTCATAATGCTCTCATATAAGAGTATAAATGAGACTTTTTTATTGTAGATTGTTTTGTAGGGCTGTTTATGGTGTATTGCAGTATGTATACAAACAACAAGAAACAGACACAAGAGATAACAGACCATCTTCTTTAATTTTAACTAACACTACTACTACTGCATTTACCATGTGTCGTATGATGTTAATAAATCTGTAATGCTCTCTGTTATATTAGATTCAATTATTTTTCAAAGGGCTTTTCTGTATTGTATGGCGGTGTATTGATGTACCAAATTTACTAAAAGAAGAGATAAATAACAGAGCATAGTCTTCATTTTTCATTACATATTACATACAGTTGCAATGTAATGGTCTCTTATAAGAGTATAAATAAGATTTTATTGCAGTTCTTAATAGTATATTAAGGTAGTTCCTAATCTGTTATTAAAATTAAGGGCGATCAAATCTTTTTTGAAATTTAACAAAAAAAAAATTAATTTTTTTTTCCATTTTTTTTTTACTTTCAGCGCTGCAAAGAAAAACTTAATACTTTAGCCATTTCGGTGATGAATCAATGGCCTGGTGTACGTTTGCGCGTAACCGAATCCTGGGATGAGGAGTACTTACATGATGTCAACTCATTACATTACGAGGGTCGTGCTGTGGATATAACCACATCAGATCGTGATCGTAGCAAATATGGCATGCTAGCCAGATTAGCGGTTGAAGCTGGTTTCGATTGGGTCTATTATGAAACCAGAGCTCATATACACTGTTCCGTTAAGTCAGGTAAGTGCAAAAAAAAAATAAAAGTTTTGTAAGCAAAAAAACAAAAAAAAAAGAAATTCAGAATTGAACAAAACTTGTGATTTTTCTTAGGAATTGACACTAACGACGTGAAATTTTTGCTTTTTTTCTTTTGGTTGTCATTTTTTGCATGTTTAACGTCAATTATTGATAGCATAGATGACAACGTCTAAATGTGTCTGTATATGCAATGCATATGTGTCAAGAGACTTGTGCAATTCTGAGTATTTTCTATCACATATTACCACAGTGAGTAGCCGTGTGACAAGCGTAGGAAATTTGATTTCAAACAAAAAAAAAACTTTCTTTCTTTATTTTACTGTGTGCATAACCAAAGGTGTTTGGGCAGTTCGTTGAGATATGTTTTCTAGGCGTAAATTAGATTTAATGGGTGTCTATTTCAAATTGAAAATGAGTGTGATTGTTAGTGTGTGTGCGTATTTGGTGTGTCTACCCAAATCAAATCGCATTAGAAATGGTCAAAATTAGTTTGAAACACGCATTACTACTGCTGCTGCTGCTGTTGTTATGGCTGTTGCTTGGTTAGCAACATAAACAAAAAAAAAAAGAAAAAAAGAGAAGAAAAACCCTCCAGTTAGACATTTAGGCCAGTTGTTGTTATTACAGACAATTACAACAGACAGATTGTAGTTTCTTTTAGAGCAGCAACAAGTTTGTCTGTCCAAATTGTCAGTCAGTCTGCTTTAAACAAGTTCGCTTGCTGGCCTGGCCGTCTGTCTGTTTCATCCATCCTGCTGTCTTTGCCATCATTTGTCTTATGTCAGCCAGTCCCGACCATTGCGTTCACGTTGAATTTTATTTCAACCACAATAAAAACAACAGCAACAACAATAAAGAAGAATTTCTGTTTTTTAGCCAATATGCATGCATCTCTTTAGGATTTATTTATGTTGTTGTAGTTGTTGTCATTGCCATTGCGGCTGCTGCTGCTGCTCCTGCTCCTGCTATTGCCGCTTCAGTTTCGACGTTGCAGTGTCTGTTTAAATGCAATATTTTGTGGGTATGTATACATGAGTGCCTGTATGCTGTTTTGACATGTTTAGGTTTGCGCCTGTCAAATTAAACGAATTGATGATACGACACCCAATGAGTTTCTCATGACTCTCAAAACGACAGCAAAAAAAAAAACATGAAGAAAAACCAGATTCATAACGTACTTATGGTTTGAAAAGAGAGAGAAAAAAAAAAACGAAGAAACATTTTTCAAGACTGGTTGTATTACACACATTAATAGTAATATGACAAGATCAAAGGAAATGAGGCAAATGAAATCGGTTTTAAAAAAGTTCGCATTTGATTAGCCAAGTCACGTCTACAGTTAATCCACTTATGATTCGGAAAATATTCAAATTAACTGAGGCAATCGGAATACCTATGCATTGTAACAACTCGGAAATTGAGAGCTCTGTACCACCCCTGGCCAGTTCATTAACAATTTAATACCGGATTATATCCCTATGTCCTGCAGCCCACATAAGAGTTGTCTTTGAATGATGCGAAATTTTCCCGAGAAATCTTCGGAAATAATGGATAAAGATGGACGTAGAAAATAAAGTTGTTAGGGACTTAATCGCAGACTGGCTGTCCTGGTAAAGAGAAACTACAGCCACCCAACTAGCACTGCGCCAATTTAAAAATGGACGATGACCTCCGCCTGAAAAGCGGTGCCGTTTAATATCAAAAACCTTAATAAATCTACTATAGCCCACTCTATTCAGGAGACCGATACTATCTAGAAGAGAGATTTAGTTTTCAAATGCAGAGCACGGTGGGTGATGTCTTAGATTTTTGATAAACTTTTCATGGCAATTTGATTTACTGTCAGAGTTTTTGCCAGAAGACTGCTGATTGGAAGTCGCCATATTTCGTTTTTTTCGATTATCTAAGTCAGAGGTGGAGCAACTAGAAGCCATCTAAACATCAAACACCGCAGAAAGATCAGACAGCACCTTCAACACTCCTCACTACTACCGTATTGTTTCTAAACAACGTCAGGCGGTAACTCCATCATTCTAGAACTTGTTACATATGACCTTAGCTGAAAAAAAAATTGATTAATAAAACAAAAACAAAGTAACGAAATATTACGTAGATGGTGGAGATGTTCTGTGATCCCTAGAGAAAAGAAAAGAAGTACAAAAATGCTTTAACGGGTTTATGCTAACTAGATTTTGGTATTTTTTTTAGCTTATGAATTTCGAAAAATAATTATATTTCACAGCTTTCATAGCTTATTTTCAAAGCGTAAAAAATGCTTGTAGAATAATCTGTTTAATAAACAATGCAAGAAAATGTACACTTAGCCCAAAACCATGAGAAAATAAGCCACTTTTGAAGCTGAAATTATTGAAAATTATTATTTATTGTGGTAGCAAATGGTAGTTAATGGTTTAATACTACAGAAACAGAAAATGATGAGAGAAGGAGTTTAAAAAAGACCAGAAAAAAAGAACATTTTCATGTACTACACGGTTCAATATAAGAAAAGGAAAACGAAATCACGTTTAAAGAAGAAAAAAAAATCTTATTTTAAGCCAAAAACATCTTTAAACCGTAGCAAATATGGCAAAAAAAAAACACAAATATTTTAGGTTTTCTTTTTTAATTTTCAAAAACTAAAAAACCGGAACCTTTAAACAAAAACAAAAAAAAAATACTTTTAATAGTCTCTACCATACCTCATAAAAATACCACCTTAACCACCATGTTTAAATATTTTTTGATTTTTTTTTTTTTGATTTTTTAACGAAAAGAGTTCATCATCCAAAAGAATCTGAATTCTGTTGCCTTTTTTTCAGTTTTTTTTTGTGTATTTTTGGTAACCCAACATGTTTCATTAAAAAAAAATGGTTTTTGTATAGGCATTTTGTTGTATTGTAGATATATAGTAAATTATATACAAAATCTTTATATACATTAAAAAAAACAAAAAAAAGAATACCTGTTTCTAGAAGATGACTACCACTACCACTACTACTACTACTGCTTCTGCTTCTGATAAACGATGCTGGCTGGCTGGTTGGTGCACAGCATCTTCTTTAAAGGGAATGGTGCCCTATCATGTTTTGAAAAATTTCAAATGTTTAGTATTGCAGGCTACAAATTTATTTTTCTCCATTGTTTTAATATTATGTTATCGAAAAATCTTCATTAGATTTCATAAAATGCATATATTGTGTAATATGATTGCAAATACTTGTCTATTATGATTATAAATTAGATGAATTTTCTTTAAATTTTATTTAAAATCTTATAAAAAAATTTTTTTTAAATTATTTTTTAATTTTTTTTTTATTATTTATTTCCCTCCGAAATGATTAATTAAAATCCCTACATGGGCTTACCTTCCCTTAAATGCGGCACTGTATTGTTTAGTTTTGTTTCTTTAACTTACGCTTTAAAACAGGAAGAATATAAAGAAAACAACAAAAAAAAACTACTACAACTACTGCTGCTTCTGCTGATTTACTCGCGTGGCTCCACCAACTAAAACACATTAAAAATTAATTTCAAAACAAGTATAATAACAACAACAACAACAGCAATAATAATAAACCCAACAAGAAAAGCCTGTTTTAAACAACACAACAAACACAAAAACTTAAACAAACAATAACAACAACGTTTTGTTTTTGTAAAACCCAAAGAAAAGCAAAAAAAAAAGAAGCCACCACCACCATTTGTAAAAAGAGCAGACAATAAAACAAAAACAAAAACAACAATAACAGATTTCTTAGGACTTTTGTTGCAGAAAGAAAGTTAGAGAGCCTAAAACAAAAGCAAGGAGAGAAAAAAGGACTTTTTGTTTATTTTTTTTCTGTCTCTCCAAAAGTTAAATTATTTGTAAACATTAACGAAAAATAACGAACTCGAACCAAATAAAGAAAGAATAAGCAAGAGAGAGTAGGAGAATTCGAGTAATGTAAACAATTGTAAAGAAATTTACGGTAAATATACTGTGTCTACAACTGTAGCACTGAAACAAAAAGCTTGGAGATTAATTAAAACGCATGTCTTCGATTAATACAGAAAAGGAACGAGAATTTATTTGTAAAAAAAATGTTTTTGTGTTAAAAGTTTAAAGTTTTTAAGCAAAATTCTAGAACTAATAAAAGTTTTTGAATAATCGAAGTACTTAACACCATGAATCATTTGATCAATTCTAATGTAAAAGCTGCAAATACTCATCGTCTCATGTTCGGTGTCCCAATTCAATAAATATTCGGCATCTGTAAAGTTTATTTTGATTTAGAAATTAAAATGATTAGCCATGTGTTAAGCCCCGGTTAGCCAAACGTCCACGGAACGTAACGAAACGTATGTTTGTTTTAGAACGCCATAAACAATGAGAGCGGTTACCAAACCGTAATTCAATTTCGGTAAGAATTTGCATTACTCCTCTATGATAAGAACGAACGTATGTTCCGTGGATGTTTGGCTAACCGAGGTTTTAGTTGTTTATAATGCCTTAATTTTTTTGTAATGTTTTGTAATCCTCAATGAATTACTTGCTTAATTAGTCATTACAACCCCTTAGTCAGGATAACATTATAATCCCTCAATTCAATTCCCCGTACAGTTAAACGCCGACTCCAAACGATAGTTAAAAAAAGTGCAATTTTACTTTACTCTCAGAGTTTTTGCCAGAAGAGAGGAAGTCGCCGAACAAATATTTTTTCAAATTTCGTTTTGTTTCAGATATCTCAGCTGTAGTTTGAACTGCAGGCTCGCGTCTCATAAGCCACTTCATTACTAGACTACGCCCACTAAGCAATATTTTTTTAATTGTTTAGGTCTTTTGCATCAATCTCCCGTTTAGAGTTTTGAAAAGATTTACCCACTTGAGAGGTGTACGTCAAACGATAAATTTTTAATTTTATTAACGGAGGGTCACTGTAGTGTTTGTGAATTATTTCCAAGGTTTTCGCATGTACTGCTACGTGTTGTACAGTTGCTAAACTCAACTTTTAAATTGTGGTTGGAAATTTTTCTCTATGAATTCAATAAGTTCATTACAAGAGAGTACGCAAGTCTACTTATCAGTTATTTAAGAAAAGATCGTAGCAATGAAAACTGTTCGTTAAATTTATATTCCACAGTAATTAAAAACTTTCATTTCTGTTCCATTAATTTCCAATGCAATTCAAGCTCTGTGGCTGACCCTAAACGAGGCGTTTTAGATATTAGGCGTGTCTTGTTTTTTATTTTTTTATTTATTGAAATGCATTTCCTGTAAACTACATGACTTAACTTCACCCTTTTCGTCAAACACCCATTTAATGAACGTTTTCTAAACGAAATTTGTCATTCCATCACCTCGTTACTGGCACTTTCCCCACAACGGGGTAGTAAAATGCTAATGATAGAACATTAAACGCCTAAACTTAATGGCCATTGGAGGGGCATAACGAACCAAAAAAAAAAAACATTCTTTAAGAATCTGTTACAAAATGATCAAAAAAAAAGATGACGAGAAATAGATTTCAAACTGTGAGTTTTATTATAATGAAAGTCATAAAGCCGAGCGAACCACAAAAGAAGAATCTGATAGAATGCTTGCTTAACAATAAAAATAAAAGGAAAAACTGCGTTTAAATTATATGTGGCCAACAACAGACTACCTTAACGTGATTTTTTTCTTCATTGTCTAATGACATGATAATGCTTTTTATATACCGCTATTGATGGAGATTTTATTTCAAAAGTCTTGTGGTGTTGTTTAAAAGAAAACACAAGACAACACAGAAGAATAAATTGATTTTGTTGTTGTTGTTGTTGTGGTAAATGTTATTGTTGTTGTTGTTATAATAATAAACCATAAACACATTCTGGTCTTATTGAAATGGTTAATAAACCATAATGATTAAAAGAAAAGAACAGAACAGAACAGAAACAAGGTGATTTGCAAGCTTATGTGCTTTAAAACAGGCTGTTAATTGAAATTGTGGGTAAAAAAGCGCTACATAAGCTTACAGAGAGAGCACCACACTCAAACATTACAGTGTCAAAAGTAAAAGAGAATATTACCAAACCCTCCCCCCCCCCACCAAAAAAACAATGTTTGCAAAAACCATGGATTTTTTTCTGCGCTGTGATTGAAGTTAAGCCGTTCATAAAGGCTTTAGTGTTTGAAGGAATTTTGCTTTACATTTAAAACTATTAACAAGCCAAAGTGTGTCTGTGTGTGCAAACATGTTGGTAAGACTTGAAGGGTCATAAATTAATAAACCATTAAAGTGGTTAAAAAATTATCGTTAATTTTATCTCGACGCTTTGACGCTGACGACTAAACTGATAAATTATTACAAAACAGAAGACAACCGAAAAACAACAACAACATGAACACAACATACAACATACAACAAAAGGCCAGAAACATGCGGCCAGCAACCGAATCTTAGCGAGATCAAGCGCACATGTATGTATTTAAGCATTTGACCATTGAGTTTAAGCCACACACACACACACGTAGTCTTACTTATGCATGTCGTACATGTGCGTGTGCTTGTGTATCATTGTTTTTTATGTAGGAAAGTGTGACTGGGATCAAAACACAAGTGAGTGAGTAAATGACATACTGATAAAAGGTTTGAATGACCAGAACAGAACAGAACCGAACAGAACCGAACCGAACAGAAGAAACAAGCGCACAAGAACTCATTGAACATGGCATTAATGTGTGGTAGCTTGACAAGTTTTCAATTCTTTTTTTTTTCTATTTTTTTTTCGTCTGAAAACCGTGAAAAAATTTTATATTCCGTGCTGGTAATTTGTTTTCAAGCATTCATTTAAGAAAAAAGGGTTTTTCTTTCTCTCTAAGACGAGAGATTTTGTCATTAATTGCTTGTCACTTAGCCCTTGTAAGAGCATTATCTCCTTTTATGTTTAACCAAGTAGGGAAATTACAAGATTGTCTGTCTATTCGCTGAGAAAATTAAATTCTTTTTCACTCTTTTTTTGTTCTTCTTATTATTCTCTGGAAATACATATTTGACTCATTTCACAGCACAGCACAGGATATTTATTATTTTTTCTTTGGCTTACCTTTAAAGATTTATTAAAGTATGCTCTTTAATTTATAGCGGATGTTTTCTTTTCAGAGATTTATTTCGTTTTTAATAAAAGAAACCGTTAACTTAATCCCATCTACGAAAAAGCAGTTGTAAATTACAACAGCAGAGCTGCCAAATTCAAGCTTTTAATTGTTTTTCAACGTTAGGTCTTCCAAGCCATTTACTTATGAGGTATTGGAAGTAGAAAAATACTTTACGGAAGTGAGAAATATTACATATATTGATTATCCTTAAAGATGTCTACAGGTGAACAGCACATTTCTAAGCAATCGTTTGGCAATTTGGCAAATTTGAATTATCCGAAACATTTTCTCTAACAGAAACGATATTTTCGGCAGTGCATGCATACGTTGCAACGATACACAAGCCTTTTAAAAGTGTGCAGCCACCTTTCATGGTTACTGAGTTTGTGTTTACATGGATAAAGATGTAAATCCAAAAGCCATATACCCTGAGATCGCCGTTGAATTGACAAAATCGGATTATCGGCCAGAGTTTCCCTAACAGATACGATATTTTCGACAGTGTACGCATTGCAATGATACACTGGCGTGATCAAACCTATAGCTTTTCCGGAATCTAAAAATTATTTAATATTCTTTCCAATTCTTTGTACAATATGTTGATTATGACGACCATAATTATAATGGCCGCATTTGAATCATCACTCTTACAGAAAATTTTTATATGTTCTTTAGTTGTTAAAAGATCGGAATTTGTAAATAATAAAGCTTTCCCCAAACAAATGACATTTCAGGTGAAAGATATTTTAAGAGCTGGTAGCCTTATCATACCGGATTTTTGAAATCACTAATTGTACATGTACTTTGCTTGCCATTGTTTATGTTCTAAAATCAACTAATGAGAGTTTCTATGAAAGACTTATAATGGAAAATGTTTAAAGTTTTCAAGTAACCAGGTTATCGATTGTTAGAAAATCGACTAAAAAGTCTTTGATTTTAATTTGTCGGCTATCATTTCCTAAATCGCATTTTGTATGTAATTTTTATTCGCATTCCTTTTAATCGATTCTTTTACTTCATGTTCATATTTGAATGATTTTTCTAATTTCTTGTAAATCTATTTAAATTCTAAAGTTGTCAATATATTTTCAATTCATTTTTCTTTTATATTTACGCGTTTTTACACCAACATTAAAAGGTATTTGGTTTTAGCGCTTTTATATTATAATGACTGTAGCCATACTGATACGAGATTATCTTTATAGCGTATAAAATAATGAAAACAATTTCAATTTTATTTTATTACAAGACAAAATATTTAAAAACCAAAATTGTTTTTTTTTATTTCGTCTTTAAATTATTTTTAAGAGTTATTGCTACAATTTTTGCTCCAATTTTAATCGCTTTTTATGTAAAAAAAACAACACAAAACAAAAACAAAATCAGATCTAATATCAGCGATTTTTAACGGTTTTCTAAAGCACAACAGAACACAACACAACAATAGCAAATCAAAACATGTTTTAATTTATAACACAAGACCACATACTGTTCCACATATCAAAACAAACTCTCAACGTACACACGTACACACACTCACATAAAATAATTTCATGTTCTCTATTTACCATCAATCATATAAAATAACAATAAAACAACAACAACAATTATAATGAGAAGAAAAAAATGAAAAAAAACTAGCTTAAGGGCCTTAACAAGAAAACAAAACACTGAGCCCAATACACAGCACACAGCGCACAGAACAGAACGGCATTAACAGGAGGCAGAAAGAGAAAGGAAGAGACATCTTTAAAAACGATAAAATAATAACGATAATAAGGCAAAGTCGGCTTTTTCTTACAAACATACACACAAACGCACAGAAGAAAAAAAAACGTTAAAAAGACGGTATTGTAAGCCAAGTTATAAATAATAGACAAATAATGCATGTTTACAGGATTTTCAATTAAATAATTGTGGCCTATAACACAGCAGGATCATTGATAAAATCAAACGAAATGAACAAAAAATATTCAGGACCACACATAGGCCATAATAAACCAAATAAATAAAGGAGCACCAACCAATAAAAAAAAAAAACAAAACAAAACGAAATGTCATGAATGCACCCAAAGTGGTTTGTAAGTTGTTATTGTTACCCTTGTTTCTTTCGTTTTGTTTTTGTTTTTAGGTTATAAGGCTGTTATTGTTGCTGTTGTTGTTGTTGTTTAAGGATCAATAATTTACAAATTGTCATTGTCATTCGGTCGGTCGGTGGTTTCTGATGTCACATTAAAGTCAAAATATTTGTTGATACATTCACTTTGTGTAACAGCATGTGTGCGTGTGTATGCTGTTGTATGTGTAAAATTTTTGCGGCTTTTGCTTTATGATGCTCTCATAGAAAGTGTTGTTGCTGGCATATTATAAACAAAGATGCCGCTATTTTTCCCCATTGTGTGTGTGTGTGTGTGTTTAACCCACTGAACTGAGCAATAAAAAAAAGTACGAAGAGAAGAAGACCTTGTAATATGATGCCTGGTTTAAATATTGAAAAAAAAATCTCCGTTTTAATTCTGCTTTCTCAGTGTGTGGAGAAGACTAACCATCAAACTCCACTCACTCGCTCACTTAAGGAATGTGTGAAATATGAACACTTTCTGTTCCCCGTTCTCTGTTTTGCTGTTTTACTTTTTCTCTTTCCCATGCATACCTTTTGTTGGGGTTATGTTTTTTTATCTTTGTTGGTTTTATTTTATTTCTTTAACGACAGACATTACAAGGAAATGTAAATAAACACTCATTGTGAGCGGCCCTGTGATTTACTGTGTTATTAAAAAAGTGTTGCTCTTATTTCAATTCCTTTCAAAAGCATACAAAGCGCAACGAAAGAAAAAAAATAAACGTTGATTCTAAGTTTATTAAAAGCAAAATTAAAACGGGTATAAATGCGTAATAAATATTCTAAAAAGTACATTAGTTTGTTAAATTTACAATAAAATTTTGAGTATTATTATCCTCTCTCTGTTTATTCCTTTTTTAAGTAAAAACCTTAACCTTTAGAATAGGTGTTGCCGTCTTTGCTTTTTTATTACTCATGCGTACATTGTGTAATTGATTTATGAACAAATGCTTAATTTGTAGACTCCGGAAGCGCTACAGATGTGATCAGATAATGTGAATCGTTGCAATGCATGCACTACCGAAAATATCGTATCTGTTAGAGAAATCGGATTTCGAGATCATTTGAATTTGTAACAGGCTTTTAATGTTGATTTTTCGAAAATATCGTTTCTATTAAAGAATGTATGTTGGATAATCCAAATTTGTTACTTTTACGGGGTATTTAGTATTTGGATTTACATGTCTAGCCATGTAAAGACAAACCCACGCAACCATGAAAGGTGACTGAGCACTTTCCATGCCGTAGATACACCGATTGGTTGGTAGAGAAACTGGCTTTCAATGCTGATTTTCGAACAAAATTTTCTTCAGTAATGAAACTTTTTTTTCAGTTGGTGTTTATGCCAACAAGTAAAATTTTCGCATATCGACTCAGAGAAACCAGAAGTGATTGTGGATAAATCATTGCGTCCGGAAAAGGTGACGAAACTATATACGCTGGTCATTAAAAAACGAAATTGTCGCACATTACCCCTCTTTCCTTTGAAGTACTCATCATATTCATACTTAACAACACATATGATGTTGTTGATTTCGACTCTCCATAACTCAACATATATACGAAGCACAGGCTTATGAATAAAACATATTTCGGATGGTATGAGTTTGATGTCAACGTTGTACGCATGCTTGTAAATCAACGTTGTTGTGAGTACGAATGAATCAGAGTACATGGTTAAATTTCAATATGGTTGACTCACTTATATTCACAATTTCATGAGTGCCTATGGGTAGTGAAAAAACGATTCATTGCTGATCTCTGAAATGTATCATAAGGCGTTTTTGAAGTCATATGGATGTTTTCCATTGGTCCAGAAATTAGTTCTTTTTCGTAGAACAGATTTAAGAAAATCTGTTAAAAACATTTGAGAAAATCTTTTTCAAAATATTTTGTAAAAATTCTGTAATAATGTTTGTAATTTGAACCGTTTAATGATGGTTTAAGCCCACCCTGACTGTGGGAATTTAATTTTTCTTTTTCTTAACGCTTTATTTGATTTTAATTGAAGCAAGGCAAGCAATTGATACCTTGTTTTCGCTTAGGAATTACATACAAATAAAAATTAACCGCCTATTTGTACTTGAGCAAATGAAAAATTATATGTTTTATTTCCTGACCTTATCACAACCATCTTCAGCTTTACTATTTTCTTCTACAGGATTTTGCCACGGCAGGTAGTTGGGAAAGTTGATTTTTAATTATCCTTTTCGTTTAATCCTGTTTGAAGTGTTGCAGAATAGAAGATGCCTTTTTTTCTGTTTACTTTAAAGGCATAAAAATTATCCTTTTTAATGCCTGCCTGCCTGTCTGTTTGGCTCGAGTCCATAAAAAGGTTTGGAATTGAATTGAATTCTGTTTCATGTTATTTAATATTCTGTAAGAAAAAAAAAGAACGGAATGAGATTAAAAATTTTATAATCTCTTGAAAAAACAAGATCAATTTTGTTTGCCAATAATCTGAAAAAAATCTCTTTTTGTTTGTGTTACTGATACTTATAGTTTGGCAGATGCCTGTTTGAGCCAAAGCAAAAAAAAAACACCCTAAGATCATTAGGAACACCTTTGTTTGACGGTATTATTAACGCCAAATTAGATTAGCTGGGGCAGGGAATTGAAATTCAAACTACAAAGGTATAAGATTTAAACAAAAAAAAACAGAAAGAAAAATTAATTTTACAAACATTTTTAACATTCTGCATAAGGGATTTAAAAAAAGGCTTAAAATTAAAAAAAAAAACAACAGAAGAACCGCTTACCAAGTGACTTGACTTGGCTTGGTTTGACTTTCTTGCTTTCATTTTTGCCTTGGCAGTGATTAAATTTTTTGTTTCCCATTTCTTTTTGTTATCCTTGCAGATTCTTCACATATCCCGCATGATAATGGCTGCTTTACCAAAGACAGTATGGTTCTCTTAAATACGGGCGATTATAAGGCCATGAGTGATTTGGTTATAGGCGATCAAGTCCTGAGCATGAATGCTCAAGGAGAGCCCATTTTCAGTGAAATCATTTTATTTATGGATCGCAATTTAGACTTGGCCCAAGAATTTGTGCAATTAACCACTGAATCCGGTGCTAAATTGATTGTAACGCCAGCCCACTTGGTAATGGTTTGGCGTAAAGAGCAACAATTGCACGATTATGTGTTTGCTGATCGTGTAGAAGAGGGAGATCAAGTTTTTGTTTACGATCAAACGGGCCACTTAAGGCCCCAGAAGGTGGTGGATTTGAAAGCGGTTTTAAGGAAAGGAGTAGTGGCTCCCCTTACCAAGGAAGGCACCATTGTAGTGAACTCTGTGGCTGCTTCCTGTTATGCTATCGTGAATAGCCAAACATTGGCTCACTGGAGCCTTATGCCCATGCGAGTTTGGACGGCTATCAAGGAACGGTTTACAAAAACAACAGCTTCGACCTCCGATTTACAAAATGGTGTGCACTGGTATGCCAAGACTCTGTATAAAGTTAAAAACTATTTGGTGCCCAAAAGCTGGCGGCACTAGTAGCATCTAAAAGAGTGTAAAACACAAACAAAACCATGACTTTTGTAAAGAATTCATAACCAATAAATAGTAAATTAAGTAGGCAATCTATTATAAAATTTTTTATTCAATTATTATAAACGAATATAAATTAAGGAAATAAAATTAAATTAAAAGTTTTTTTTGTTATGTATTGTGTTTAAAAATAAAATCAAAAATTAATATTAATTATATTTATATTGTAATTATTTATATGTAATTATTTTTAAAAAATTATCCAAATAATTAATAGTTTTCTTTACTTTAATTTTTTTAATTAAATTCAATGTAAATATTATTTTATAACTTTTAAAGGAACTGAATATTTTATTAATTATTAGTTATTGAATAAATTATTATAAATGAATATACGAGTATATTTAAATGTAAATAAAATTTAGTTAGGTTTTTTTATAATTAATAAATTAATAATAATAATGTACATAAATTAAATTAATTTATATTATTATGGCCTTATAATTAAAGAAATATTTTTTTTTTATAAAAAAAATTCTTTTGAAACCCTTTCACCATTCTGGCAGAGAAGGGGGTATTCTTGTAAAAATTATACCCATTATACCCATTGTGAATTGTGCCGACATATGACAAGCCTTTACGGATTTAATGGAACGGAAAGTTTAAATAATTTCCTCTGAGGCAAAGTAAGGTTGTATAGTAACTCCTACTCTGTTTCTGCTCTGTTAGACGTAGTGGTAACCAAAATGAACAGTGAAAGGCCGAGCGGAATATACGACTATTCAGATGGCATTTGCTTCATGACACACCGCTTCGATGATATCAACACGAAACTGTGAAAACTAGCCGTAAACACGAAGCATAGGCCTAAGAATAAATGTTACATGTGTACATACATATCTAATTGGTCATTACTACACTTCAGTCAGGATTACCACCTAGCTTCTCACACCACTGTGTTAATGTGTGTTAATTTAATACATGAGTGGTAGCAGGACCTACAGTCTTTAAAGGAGATTCCGAAAGAAAGATTTTGGCGAAACATTTCATGGCAATTTTATTTTTACGCTCTGAGTTTTTGACAAAAATTGGCTGAGAGGAAGTCGCCGTAGAAATATTTTTTCATATTTCCTCTTGCTGGAGATGTCTGACCTGGATTTTAAACCGAGGCTAACCCGCTACTTATTAGACCACGGCGACTTCAGAATAAACACAAAACGGCGACGATAAGAATAAACAATAGGAGGTTGAAATTAATGCTGCTAATTGGCATAAAGAGTGCCAATATCCAAGTATTCGTAAGCTAAGTATACTGCGCATCTATATGGAATCCATACAGCTAACGGAGTTCATCAGACAGGACCACAATGTCAAATATCAAATCAGGCCAATTTCATTTTTCATGCATCGGACAGGTTAAGTTTGGGCTATAAAAAAAGTTTCCTTTGAGAGCCGATTTCAGCAGCTTATATCGACGCCTCCATTCTATAACGTTCTAAGTGTACTTAGAACGTTTTTAATGTTCTTACATATTTAAATTCTACTTTCTCTAACTTAAATATTGTAAAAATTTGGATCCGTTCCGAAGTTATAGGGAAAAATCTTCTTAGATTACACATATAGTTGTATGTTGCGTGAAAACTTTTAGAGTTCATAACTTAAAACACACTTTTTCGACTTAGAATGTTATAGAACGGAGGTGTCGATATGGAATGGGTGAAACCCAAATATTCATGGGGTCGAATTTTCATTTGTAAATCATTTTCTAAATTGGATTATAAATATAAACTGGCGCAAACGATGACCGAGCATAAGGAAAATGTTCCTGTGTGTTAGGTAATATAGGCAGTTAAATTTTTCATTGTTGTACGTGTACATACATACATATATTTATGTATTCTCTATAAATAAAGCATCTGAAGTAATATAAAAAAATAAAACTTTAATCTAAGCTTTTTTCTATGAGGATAATGTCAACTCACACTCATCAATAGTAACTCGCCTGAACCTCCCTCCATTAGTGGTTGAGAGGAATTATGATTTCGTTTTATATACAGCAACTGGCACCAATTCGCCGTAGTCTAGTAGATAGTGTGCTGACTTATTAGACGTAAGGCCATGGTTCAAACCCCATGCTAGACATCAAAACGTAAATATGAAAAAGTATTTCTTCGGCAACTTCCTCTCTCACCAGATTTCTGGCAAAAACCCTGAGAGTAAATAAAAATTGCCATGAAAAGTTTCTCAAAAATCTGTTGTTCGGAGTCGACTTCAAACTGTAAGTTCCCGCCACTCATGTATAAAATTAATACACACAACATAAGTCGGTTGAGAAGCTAGGTCGTAATGTATGTAAACTACGAATTATAATTTATGCTTTAATAATATATGTATGTATGTATGTTAATAGAAAAACAAAAACAATAAATTTTTATATAAGGCAACCTAGTATTCAAAAAAGAATGTGAAAAATAATTGTTTTGTATAATTTTTTTATTTTATATACATACATACATAAGAAAATGTAAGTGTATTTAATTTAATTTTTTTATAATAAAATCATAATTTATTCTTCTTCTACTACTTGTTATGTAAGTGTATGTCTGTGTAAAAATATTTAATAAATTTTAATTTTTAGTTATGTATGTATGTATGTTTTATAGCAATTTAGTTAAACTCTTATTATTAATTTTAAAACATCATTATTATTATTATTAACTGTGTTTGTTTTTTTTATTACATATTAAAACGATGATACAAGCCATTATTATTATTATTATTTTATGATAATTATTTAAACAAAAAAACAAAGAATTAATGTTTTATAAAAAAATAATACTTATGAAAACAATAGAAACTGGAAGAAAAATCATCATTGAAAAGCAATAAAATTTTAAAAAATATTAAAATGTTGTTTTAATTCACAGAAAAATAGAAAACAAATTAAAAATCCAAGGCAATATAAATTTTTCAAGTTTTTATGCTCTAAACGCTTCACTTTAATGCTCTTGCGTTTCTCATAATTTTAGTGACACTAAATGTAGTTGACATCGCCGTGGTCTAGTAGGTAGGGTGTTGGCTTATTAGACGAAAAGCCAGGGTTCGAGTCCCAGGCCAGACATCAAAATAAAATACAAAAAGTATTTCTTCGGCGACTTCCTCTCAGCAGATTTCTGGCAAAAACTCTGACAGTAAATAAAATGGCCATGAAAAGTTTCTCAAAAATCTGTCGTTCGGCGTCGACTTTAAACTGTAGGTCCCGTCACTGATGTAAATAAAATAAATAAAACTCTTCATTTCTCAAAAAAATCTGTCGTTCGGAGTCGACTTAAACAGGCATCACATGGGTGGTGTGGGTTGTAATGACCAATTAAGTAGTATTTGAAAAACCTAAGACAAAAAAAAAACCTGTAATAATAATTCGAAAATGGTCGTGGCTCAAACCCAAATCAGTCTTCAATTGCCATAGAAACTCATAATAGTACCAACTCTGATTTCAACTCCCATTTTAATCTTCCCTGGTGAGCAAAAAAGAAAAATAATAACTTTATGTCGGACTTCCAAGCGAATGTACGGCAGGCAACAAATCAATGTCAATCCTTGTGTGGTGTATCGTTGAGCCCTTGGAAAAGTGTACTCTCCTATATATCGATCTTCTTGTCAAGTGGCTTTATAACGGTTTTTGTTGCCGTATTTACAATACATACACGCTTACGTGATAGACACGCTAGACGATTTTATCTATTGAATCCATTTAGCATTTGATTTGTTTATTTATTACCATCATCTTCCTTATTCATTTTCTTAATTTAATTGATGTTCCCGAATTTCACTTTCTCTCTCTACCCCACCTCCCACGGGCAATTTACATGAGTAATAAAAAAAATTGTACAAAATTAATCATCAATTAGTCAATTATCAGAGAGACGGTGTTAAAAGCGTGTGCCACTCGTGAAAATTTAATGAATTTTTTTTGTTATTATTTACGATGGACTGGATGGAATGGGAAGGAAAGGGGTGTGATGGCAATGAATGATATAAAATTTATTTCTTTTCGTTTTTTTTTTTTTTTGAAGTAAATAAAACATAAATAATAAATCAATTTAATGTGTGAAATAATAAATAATAAAAGAACATCAAATAAACGAAACAAACCAGTAGCTGTTGTTAATAAAAGTGTGAAAATGCACAGTGGCTGGCTAATGGCAATAAAACCACGAAAAAAAAGCAATCAAGTTATGACACTTTAAAAATTTAGTGGCCATATTATGTGATAGTCAATGTCTTTGATCAACTTGCTGCTTCAGGATGTTGTGATGCTTAAATAGGTAGTAAATTCGATTGACATATTCTATCTGGGTGCTGCCATGTGAAGGATGCTTTGGTGACAATTTTTCAAACGAACTTCGTTTATTATTATTGAGAGGTTGTTAGGAATTTTATAACATAGAAGACTTATATGCACTACTTACTTAATTAATCATTATAACTCTTTAGTCAGGTTTACGACCTAGTTTCTCAAGGCATTCATACATTGTGTGTGTTAATTTTATACATGACATTTATTTACTCTCAGAACTATAGCCATAAGACTGCCGAGATAAATTTGAAAAAAACAAATATGTAGACGTCAGAGCTGTGTTTTGAACCTACAACCTTCGTCAAGTAAGCCAACACACTACCTACTAGACCACGGCGACTTGAAATTTGTCTACTCATTAGTCATAATAGCATATTTAATAGCACAAAATCCTGACATTTTTATATTGAACTATCCCTTGAACGGACACCTCCCGTTAACGGTCAAATCTGCTGTGACGACCGGTGTCCGCCTACGGTCGTCTGTATAACTTGGTATTTTAGACGAATTTAAAGTCTGTATGTAATCAACTTCCCGTTTTGGTTTTAATTATCATTTTTATGGCATAATTAATTGTAATAAATGAGAAGTCGCCGTGGTGTAGTAGGTAGTGTGTTGGCCTACTATTCGTAAAGCCCGGGTTCGTATCCCAGGTCAGACATCAAAAATGAAATATGAAAAAAAAAATATTTCTTCGGCGACTTCCTCCCAGCAGATTTCTGGCAAAAACTCTGAGAGTAAAATAAACTGCCATGAAAAGTTTCTCAAAATTCTGTCGTTCGGAGTCGACGTTAAACTGTAGGTCCCGCCACTCACGTATAAAATTAACGCACACAACATGAGTGGTGTGAGAAGCTAGGCCGTAATCCTGACTGAAGGGTTGTAATGGCCAATTATGTATGTATGAATTGTAATAAATATACTTTGTTGGTAAGTATTGTTTTTTTTTTTTTTATTAAATGTTAAAATTTATTCCTCAAATCGAATACTGAAAATGATGTAATTTAACGACTTTATTAGCGTTCGTTCATATTAATTTTACAACCGCTTTAATTCTAAGAAATATAAAATAAACAATGCTGAACATGTAAAATTTAGAAATATTGTAAAATGTTTATTATTTTGCGAAAAGTTCATTAATATTTACTACGCAATTAGTATACAATAACATACATACGTATATGTACATATGTATATATATACATATATATCGATAACCATATCCAAAAACCACAACAAATATTTGGCCGTATAAACTCGTGTGGAATTCGCAGCGGATTAAGCTTAACATCTGTAGCTCTAATGTTAAGTCCGTACTACTTTATTGATGCGAAAATGAAACGCTGCCCCTTGGGACTTTCAGAATATGCAAGCTTTTGTAAGTCAATGTCTCCGAAAAATTTTGTCGACCTTCTCTCCAAGCCATAAAGAAGGAAACGAGAACTACGAAAAAAAGAGGGAAAAACTAAATTTTAAAGCATTGTTGTGATACCAAATTAGGGACACGATATGCTCCGGGACTAACTGACAAGTGGTGAGTTAAGGTTTTGCAATAAGTATGCCTTTGCAATCAAGTTCAGTATCAACCCGAAAATTTGGTAACATGTAACGATTGTTAGTTAGTTGTAACAAAGTCTACATCCAGATAGAGCTGGACATTGGCAGCAAATAAAATGGACGATACTCTCTTCTTTCTCAACTGATCAACAATTTCGGCAAATTCATTTGCGTGCATACCCATTACATATTAACCGTGACAAGGCCATATAATAGAGGAAATAGGTTGATCTATATTCATGTGTAGATTAGTTTGTATTCAATAGGCCCGTGCCTGCAATAGCGAATTCATCAGCTAACACAATTACCCGGGATGTCCATGCCACTAGAAACTAATATTGGATTCACACAACAAACCTACCATGAGAGTTAATTAGGGAAGTTGCGATGTATGCCAACCAGATTAGACTTGAATACCATAGTCTTGTTACTAATCAACCGCATTTCTTGGACGACATTGATTGATAACAGCCCTACATACATATGCATGTGGTTGGTTTCAAGTTCTACGTATAAACTAAATTAAAAGTCCAGGGATCGGTTGTATTTGTAGGCTGTCATTCCAGATTATTCAATTTTGATGGCGGTTTTTGTAGCACACTGTACTCGTAGCACGTTGTAAACATTATTTTAAAGTCCAATGTGTTATTTTGTATGTATGAGTTTTTTGGTGAGCAGCAGTCATTTATTAATACAACAATATCTGAAGTTAGAGATTTTTATCTCCGAAAACGTTTAATTTATAAGAATTTGTCAACATTGAAACTAACAAAGTAACCGCAAATAAGTATCACAGTCATCCAAATCACAATCATTTAAAATCCTCTAGCAGCATAAACATGAAAGAATATCAGGTTTTCAACACCCATTTGGTTGTTGAACGCACTAAGCGACGGTGGTGGATTTAAAATACCCTTGTGGATATGCAACACAATTTAATAGCTATTCAACCCATTCAACCGGAAATACAAGCAAATCAAGAAAAATTTATAAGCAAAGGAAAATAAGTTTTTGAAAAAAGTGTTGCATATTTCAAGGTGCCAAAATTAATTTGTCAAATAGATAGTCACGTGATACTATTTCTTACTGCATTTCAGAATTGCAAAATAAAATAACGATACCTGGCCCATTCCACTTCTCTATTGCAGTTTTCTAGAGTGGAACTATGTTCTGGCATCTATGCAGTATGAAAATTGTAACGCTCCGCTATTTTGTTCACATTTTCGCAACAGGCGTAGGCTGTCCTGGAGGTCGTTATGTTAGATCGTAATACCCTGAGTAGCGCCTAAGTATCAGGAAACATTGTAATATGTCTTCCAGAGATATTGTCACCCTTAATAAACATCACCGTAGGCCATATGGTCTACAATTCCGCTTGAAAGAAGCTGTAATAAGACAAGGACTTAATTGTATAGGGTATACCTACTTCTGAAGAAAATTCCGCCTCGAAAATATTTAAAACTGTCATACCTGATGATCGTGCGATCACCAACCGAACGAATTTTCTGAAAACCATGTAGTCTGTCGCTTGAGCGGTCATTTTCATGGTTATTAGTTTTATCTTGGTTGCGGGATTGACGTTACATTAACAGGATGCAGGAAACATCCTAGAACAGTATGAGCCGCTGAACAGATGAGCCAACTAATCAACCTCAGGGCGTCAGAATGCATTGCTTTGGCAGCAGTGACGGTATACAATCTCACATAAATAAGATATATATATATATATATATATATATATATATATATATATAAAGGGTGTTTTTTATAGAGGTATAGAACTTTAAGTTGCAATAAAACAACGATGGATTATTCGATTGACATGAATTTTATTTATCCGAAAGATAATCTTGTGGCATTACATTTTAAATATGATTTCTGGCATATGACCGCCACGGCTGGCGCGGATGTAGTCCAATCTGGACGTCCAATTTTCGATGACTTTTTCCAACATTTGTGACCGTATATCGGCAATAATACGGCGAATGTTGTCTTCCAAATGGTCAAGCGTTTGTGGCTTTACCGCATAGACCAATGACTTTACATAGCCCCACAGAAAGTAGTCTAGCGGTGTTAAATCACAAGATCTTGGAGGCCAATTCACAGGTCACCAAACGTGTCTTTCAATAAATTTATTGTGGCACGAGCTGTGTGACATGTTGCGTAAGTTAGTAATCATGGCTCTATACCGATCACCATTGACTGTAACGTGCTGGCCACCATCGTTTTTGAAAAAGTACGGACTAATGATTCCACCAGCCCATAAAGCGCACCAAACAGTCAGTTTTTCTGGATGTAACGGTGTTTCCACATACACTTGAGGATTACCTTCACTCCAAATGCGGCAGTTTTGTTTGTTGACGTAGCCATTCAACCAGAAGTGCGCTTCATCGCTAAACAAAATTCGCTTCTGAAAATCGGGAACAACCGTAATCTCGTTTTGGGCCCATTCGACAAATCTACGCCTTACTTGATGATCGTTTGGCTTCAAATCTTGCACGAGTTGGATTTTGTAAGCACGCAAACCAAGATCCTTCCGCAAAATCTTCCATAAAGTGGATGGACACAGATCCAATTCCTGTGCTCGATGGCGGATGGACTCATTCGGGTCTTCCTCAATGCTACGCTCTACAGCAGCAATAGCTTCTTCTGTACGCACCGTACAGCGTTTCTGGGGATGCGAGTTATCAATAAGAGTAAACGTGGTGCGAAAACGTTCCATGGTTAATCGAATTAACTGCTCTGATGGACGATTTTGTCGACGATAAAATGGACGTAGTGCGCGATACTTTTTCCGCACAGAACCATTATTTTCGAAATAAAATTGCACTATTTGCCAGCGTTGTTCAGGCGTGAGTCTATTCATGATAAATTGCCAAACCAAACTGAGAATAAATCACTTGACGGCTGTTAAATCGGTCGCCATCTTGAAAAGTAATGCTAACTTAAAGTTCTATACCTCTGTAAAAAACACCCTTTATAATGAGATCCGTTGTTCATTGTTCAATAACATTACGTCGACATTTTCCTGTAAAATTTGTTCGCGATAATAAACAACCCGAGGCAATAAAATGTTCTCTTCTTGCGTGCTTTAAGAGAACGTACTTTTAACGATCATTAAGTGTTGAAATATTAAAATAATTTGCACTTGTGACATACTTATGGAACGCCATAAAGAAGAAAAATATCTTCAGATAACAGTTTATATTGATTTAATGTTTTTTTTTTATCTATAATTCGTTACATTTTTCTTCATCATCATCATTATTACATAATACATAATATATATTATTGTTATTATTATTATTATTTGTATATAAAGATAAAACGTACATATACAATTTCTATTAAATACATCATAAAAATACACACATATATATAAATATTGTTGTTGTTGTTGTTTTGTTTTATAAAATAAAAAAAATTGTATATAAAGAAGAAGAAGAATGCTATTATTGATTAATTAATCATTTAATAAGGGACGAAATACTTCATTAATTATATAAATAGAAACAGAAATTAAATGTTCACATTATGGAATGTTTTGGGACAGTTCCAAAGCTTAATAAATAATGCTGCTAAGCTAATAGCTATGATTGTGGAATACAATTGGCAGATTCCTGGCTTATACTTGTTTACATTTTAAACTTAAAAAATAATATCAATTCATATTAATTAACACATATGTACATACATATGCATATGTATGCACTTATGTACGAGTATATAAAATAATAAAAAGTTTACAGTTACATTTAAATGGCTTAAAATTAAATCTCATTGAGCTTCTTATTATTTTAGTTGTTATTGTTGTTGTTGAAATGCACTTACTAAATATGAATACTTTTTTAAAAAAATATTCTTCCTTTCCATAATAGTTTACAGAAGAATATTTAGTCTTCTTAATTGAATTTTGTTTTTCTGGTCGAATACATTGTAACCTGGTAAGTTAACAACACAGTGTGTATGTATGTATGTTGTGAACCACAGCACAGTTTAAATAGGTATGGGAGGGGGGTGGTGGTTTTTTTTTTTAAAGTAATCAAAAAAATATAATTTTAAAAATCTTAAATTTTTTTTGTATTTTAACTAGTCAACTAGGCTAAAAACTATTTACAATTTCGCTTAACTATTTAACTAAATAAACTAACCGTTAAATACTATATCTACCTACACCTACACCTATCGTGGTAAATGTATTGCATCATTGATAATACTTTTACACGTGAGCAGACTAAACACAGCAAACGTTAATGGCAAATATAGATGGTGGCTACTCTGTATACCCATGGCTGAACAGTGTAAATGATCGCGTGGATATTTATTTATGGGTGGTGCTTCTTCCCTTAAGCGGCACTGTTCATCGCGGGCACCAAAGTATTCACCACACAGCTCATCGCAGGAGGGACAAATAAGAGCGCCTCGATGCAGCCAACCATTGGCTGATATACTAATGGAGAGTTTTTGCCCAGGGAAATAGCAAGTATAGGTATAATTGGCCACCTGTATATGCAAACGGCCATCACTGCAATTGTATTTGTAGCAGCCAGAACCCCAATGTTGCCATTCTCTGGTCTGGTGGCAGGTACGTTCCTCCCACATGGCATCACCATGATCGAAACATTTCGAACCCTGGCCATAACTTTCCAATGCGTAATTTTTTTCAGCTTCTAAAAAAGTTTCAAAAGATTCTGTATCAGTATCACACACAGTATATACTACGTAAAGAATCAAACTTACTTGGATTATTTTCCACAAAATGACAATGTGAACCTCTTATGATCACATTTTTATTGCGCCAAGTAAATTCTTGTATGTATGGACAATGGTCGGCCAATGAAACAGATCCACCATAGTAAACTTCATCACCATCTTTAATATTACTTATGCTATCGAAATTCTTGGGAAAAAATAGAGGAATTTTTAATTTCATAATTTAAAGGATTTCACATAATATGTTGAATATAGAGGATATAAAAATTACCTGATATTGTTCTGGTAGCTTATAATTGTGTCTGATTAAATTACATAAAGCCACTGAATTGCGATCGTCAGTACATTCAGTTTGAAGAGGATCCTGTTTCACTTTGGAACAGAATGGATGGATGGAGCGACCTCTGTAAAGAAATATGATTTCATTTTTAAATTAGCTAAACTGTATTTATTGTTCATTCCAAAAATAGTAGGAGATTAATTAAAAACAATAATCAAAAAGGCAACTGTATGAGGTTAATATTGAGTTAAAATATTGGCCATTAGACCAAGTTTACTTGTGTAACCCAAAAGCTTGACGTTGGAAAAGAAAATCATGCGTGTTTTTGGCATTCTTGCGATACATAATACATTTATCGTCTGCTATAAATATGTTTGATAAGTAAAGTGTTATAATAATATCAATTCAATAAAGATTTCCCGTCTTCGGTTTGCTCTATAGGAGTTCATCTTCTAATTTATTTACTTGGTTCACCATGTCTATTTTCTTTGCTTTAATTGCAAGACTAAAGATATCTATGCATAGTTTCAACCGTCCGTGTAATCGGTAGTCCCTAAAAGCATCTGCCTTTAAGACTGTATTATGTTGCGGGATTTTAAAACAGATTACGGTTTCGTTATACTCAGCAAAGTCATCGTTTTCGCAAAGTCGTCTAGTTTATATTTTCGTAAGACCTATACTCAGGAGACAACGCCTATTAATGCAGTGTATTGATTATGACCATTCAACGGCCTCTGTGACTTTTGTTCTATTGTGGTTAATCATATATAATGTCAGACAAACATTAACACCCAGAGCCGCTGGTGGTAATCGGAACCACGGTCTCGGCACTTGATGTTCAGTACACTACCAATTGGAAAATCGATTCGTCTTCAGTTAGGTTAGATGGTTAGGTTAGAGGACGTGTACTTGTCAATAAAGACAAGTACAGTACCCGGAGGTCGAATTGACCCATTGTCCCATTGATCGTCTTCAGTATCTGATGTAGAAAACGATTTAATTTTCTGGGTTTTAAAAAAGCGCACTTGCCGCAGTATAGTAGGCAGTATGTTGGCTTATCAGACGAGAGTCTGTGGTTCAAATACCAGCCCAGACTTCTGGAACAAAACAAAATACGAAAAAATATTTCTTCGGCGACTTCCTCTCAGCAGACATCTGGCAATAACTCTGAGAGTAAATAAAAGCGCCTTGAAAAGTTTCCCAAACATCTGTCATTTGGAGATTATTTTAAATTGTAGGTTCCGTGTGATGTGAGAAACTAGGTCGTAATCCTGACTGAAGCGTTGTAATTACCAATTAAGTTACAAAGTAAGGACTCGTAAAAACTTCAGCGATTGTTTGTGATATTCTCTAGGCCATAAAAGCTTGGAGGTCTTATAGGCAGCGATGGTCAACACTGGAAATAAGCAATATTTATTTAGCCATGTTCGAAAATCGCAAATAGTGGAATACAGATTTACTATTACAAGATACAGTATAATTCAGAGACGAACCACCTCTGGTACATTGTTATTTTATTACCAAAAAACGTAAATTGCCCTTTTCTGATTCCTTTATATGGTCTGAAGTTTCATAATCGGCGGGATGTTTTTCTAGCCACCTCACTATTTGTCTTTTATGTGTCTCACTGTCAAATAATCGCTAATAATAATCACTAGCCTGTAAATTTAACTCAGAATGGATAGAAGGACTTTATATCGGGCTTATCAATTCCATTAAGCAAGAATAGTTTTTACACGATTAAAAGACTCAAGAGTTCAATATTCTGAAACTAGAACAATAGCTCCATCAATCATTTGAAAACTCTAGGATGACGTCAATCATCGAACTACTGCCTCATTTACGCCCAATCTGTTATGGCCAAAGCCAATTTAAGATTTGCCGTTATATCTACTTTGTTAGATCACATGTTGTAATCAATGTTTACCATTTCCAAGCTTTTAAATAAGCCATCATATTCATAATTTTTATTGCTCAGTCTAAATAAGATTTTGTTTATTAGAGAGTTTAAATTCTGGCTAAATCTGTGGCCTGCTTTAGTGTCTATAGGTTCAATTATTTCAATGCTAGGTAGAATGTCTGTCACCCAGCATAAGCTCCCGTTTTTTAAAATATCTTCTATATGAGAAAGACTTCGTAACAAAGGCTTCTTTATAATCCCAGAGGAAGTAAATTGATTGAACATGTATTACCGTCCCAAAAATAGCTCTGTTTAACACCAAAGTTTATTGGAGACAAAATTGTATTGAACTTTTAAACCTACAAATCCCTTCAGTGTTTTAGTAAAATGATTTGCCTGTAGTCTCTTCCGTCTGGGGAGTAAATGTCTCTATCATGCTAGTTAAATATCATGGAGGTTACATTATACACTATACTGTGATACCAAAGAGAAAATTAAACTATTGAGTAAAGTAAACACTGAGTAAAGGAGTAAAGATTATATGAAAATGCTAAAAATATACCACTTCGACTTATCGGTCCTATGATCTAAACTTACTTGGCATTATTCAATTGTATCCAATCTTTACAACTGCGCATAGCAAAATTACAGCCCAAACCGCGACCCCAGGACAAGGGACTAGCCATACTATAGTTGGCACGATACCAGCCGGAATCTTCCATTAAAGCCAATGTAATACGTGAAAATACGGGTGATTGAGTATGAGTGCCAGTCATTGCTTCATTCTAAAAGCATGTAAAACATGAAGACACAAAATTAATTTCAATTTTTAAAGACTTTATTCATTTAAAAAAAAAAATACCTCTAAAATGCGTTTCTCCCAATGGGTAAGCGCGGTGCCTTCACCACCCTGATCTTCCAATTCGGCACCCTCTAATTGGTTACAATTAAAATGGCGGCGTACTTCTGCAACGACACGTGGTGTAACCATCATATCGATTTCTTTGCGTACATGGCCATTACGAACCGACCAATTGTCTCTAACAACTTTGCGTATGGTTTCGTTGCTCCATTGATGGATTTGTAGCCTACAATAAGAGATTTAGAAAGGGGTTTTCAATGAAAACTAAAGGATTTTCAATTTATAAATTTGAATTTACATTTCATTTAAGTGTGGTTTCCCTGTATCCGGTTTCCGCGGTGTCCGGGGATTGCCTTCGTCATCACGAAAGAAGGCAAATAAACTGACGGAGAAACCCAAAGCATGTAAGATTTCATGTTTAACTGTTGAGATAAAAGTCTGTAATTCCTGAGGTTTTGTGCTTATGCTATCGGGACATAAATTCGCATGACCCGCTATAGGACGATCTAGAGTAGCCTCTTGTTGACAATGGGCGGCATAGGCGACCGTTAAACCTTTGTGGCAACGTTCAGTTTGCCTAGCCGATACATAAAATACAAAGTCAGCATCCTCGATGCCATCACCAGCTTGGGTACCTTCCTGTACACGACAATTTTGACCAGCAGCATTGCAAACACGACACACCTTAAAACGAAAAATACGTAATCACAGAAATAGTTTAAGTTTGCATTTGTTTCACTAGAGTTTATTAAATATTTAAAACGTGAGACAATACTTACATCCAAATGCTCTTCGGGTACTTGTACTTCACCACACATTGTTATCGATTTGCAATTATCGATACAGTGTGTCAGGCCATTTTTAACAAAAACCTGTGTGCTGTTGCATTTCCTATTGAATAATTAAATACCGGTTAAAGACGGTAGGAAAGTAAGTCAATGAGTATGTATGTAAGTAAGCATATGGTTAAAATGGTGGTGGAGTATTTTATATGTACATACGTTTTATAAATCATACAACAGAAAACGATTCATGGGAATTCATGGGAGGAAAAAATTAAACGTAATACCTGTTAAGCCGTATTGGGCCTTTTGTTTGTCGTACCATCAGTGCTTGCTCCCAAAACTGTATTGCCTCCGGCAGTACCGTGTCCTTGATTAAGCACGCGGAGAAAGCAGAGAGAGATAAAGAGAGAAAATGAAAAAATTAAATATTGCAAGTGCTGTAAGATTAATTGGTTATTTCCCTAATAGGCAACAAATGTTACGTGGTCATGATTAAGTTTCATAAACAGAGGGAATGAAAACATACTTTCTTCTCGTTTTTTTTTTATTAAGTTTTTCATTTAATTTCTGTGATTGTGGAAGGTGTTTTGCAAAAAGCACCTGTTAATGTTGGTATTTGAATTCGATATTCGATTAGGAAAATTAATAAACTCAGCATTTGAGAATTGTTTGTAACCGTTCTTGGTTTCACTATTGGACTTTTACATCTCCAAGGCATTAATATGTTGAGCTATTCACCATATCACAATTACAATTAGTGACTCAACGTTTTTTACACACCATACTCTGAAAGGGATGATGTCATGGGGCTATTTGTGGTCATCTGTTAGCCCAGAGATTTGAAAACAAGAAGAAGTTTTTCACTGCCCATCTAATGCGATGTTCTGAGATCGTATGCATCTGTGTTTGAGATCTCGAGGACCGTGCATCTCGAAGAGTACATACAGAATGTATTTCCACTGGATTGATTACGTTTATGAATGTATGATAGTATGGGTGGTGGGACATGTGGATAAAATCTTTAAATGCCGATTTATGTCGAAACAACTTTCTCGATTACTGCAGAAATGCTTCCAGATTGGCCTTTTGCCTCAACAAATAAATTTTGTAACCTTCAGTAGGAGGATTGGTAGTCGTCGTAGTCTAGTAGGTAGTGTGTTCACTTATTACACGTAAACGTAAGGCTTCGATTCAAACTCCAGCTGAGACATCGAAATGAAAATATGAAAAAATATTTCTTCGGCGACTTCCTCTCAGCAGACTTCTAACAAAAACTCTGAGAGTAAATAACATTGCCATGAGAAGTTTCTTAAAAATCTGTCGTTCGGAGGCGACTTTAAACTATAGGTCCCGCCAATCATTTATAAAATTTACGCACACAACATAAGTGGTGTGAGAAACTAGGTCGTAATCCTGACTGAAGGGCTGTAATGACCAATTATGTATGTATGTATGTATAAGGACTTGTATATGGTCCATTGGGGAGGATCTAAAACTTGGAAAGTAGCTCTGTAGTGGAGTCTGAAAAGCTGGTAGTTCATAACCGATTACCTCAGCCTAAGTAGAACAACTATTCATTTTCCAATTTAGAAAATCGATTACCATAGTAAAGTAATCGCAGTAGTGTGATCTGGTGCATATCCTTAATAAATAGAATAGGAGGCAGTGGCAGCTTTCATAAGCCAAAGTTTACTTGAACAGCTATTGCGGCCCTTTGTAAAACCATATGAAACAGTGTTTAGAGCAAACTGACAGGCCCTGATCAACCGGTTTTTACAATTAGCATCAGGGCTTCGCATGATAACCTTAGAGTCTAACAGAAAAACAGTTTGAAAGTTAAATGAATTTAGTGTTAGAACCGATATTTATTAACGATAGCTATCTATCGTTGCTATCAAGAGTAGCAAAATAGATGAGAGAAATTAAGTCTGAGAACAAATCTCGTTTCTTTTTTAGCCGATGCTGACGATATTTGGAAGGTTCAAGTCAAAAGAGGATATTATATGTATATATATGTTAGAGGATGTATATGTCTCCATATCTGTCGTGAATAAGTACAGCAGTGATAAATATGTTTTCATTACACCCTTTAACAACTCTTAGGTTATAAAAGTGAATCACGATTTAGGCTGATGTCGGTCGGTACTACCTCAAAAAAATATGGGGAATTGGCATTCGTACATATTAAAGGAGAAATTATTTATTTATTTATTAATTACAATACAATTACAAATTATATTCTAATTATATACGAGCGGAGTAAGTCGGTGTAGTGTCACAGACCAGAGTCTCTGGTGGGAATCGAACACACGACCCTCACGCTAATAGTCTAGCACACTACCCACTAGACTACCAGAGCACCCTAAAGGAGAAATATTTCTACCGACTGCATGAGATATTGTCTTCCTGATCGTAAGATTCAAAGAATCGATTACTTGATTACATGCTTAACTACTAAGTTTCGTTTTTTCGAAGGCAATAGTACGGGTGCTTTTAAAAGTATTTTTGAAAATAATACAAGATATGGTCTTATCGACATACAGGGTTTATCGTAACCCCTGTTTAGTTTGCAAATTCTGTCTTTATGTTACAAATATTCTTGAACGCATATAAGTGTACCTTCGTGTCTAAAGCCAAATGCCGTCCCATCGTCTGTCGCTCCTATACTTTTAAAGAATTTACTCACAAGTTTTAAGGGCGATTAAGTTTGCTTGATGAGAGAGCAGACCATCGATAACAGCTGACGTTATTAAAGACTGTATCCGCTTTTTTACGAGAACAATTTCAAATCAAAAATAAACATTCCATCGCATTCCTATCATTCCCACTGTGTTGCCAATTTTCTAAGAAAAAAACAAAATAAAATAAAGAAACCCACGGTTACTTACATTTATGAGTATGAATTTGTCAGTGTCCAGACTGTAAAAGAAAAAAAAAATAAAAGAAAAGAAAAAAGAAAAAAAAGTGCCATTAATTATAAATTTAATACAAGTCACTTTGATAAAAAAAAAAGACTTAACGGTAAAGAGAGTAAAATTATTAATTAATTTCATTTTTATAATTATTATTAAACAGCAAAAACAAAAAAAAAACGAATACAAACTTAATACTCGATAATGAATTCAAATTATTATTGTTGTAGGAAGTCAGGTTTAGAAGTGATAATTATTTGCTGGTGCTGGTACTTTTGTTTTTTTTCTCGGATTTTTTTTTAATTTTTGATTAATACCAGTAAATAATATAATTGTTGCTTTTTTTATTATTATTAATGCAACTGTTTTAAGTTATAATACTCGCGGCTAATACTAGTTTTTATGCATTAATTAACTTTGATTTAACAATTGATACAATACGAGTACAATATATTTTTTATTTCGATTTTTATTTTTATTTCTAAATTTATTAATTTATTCCGTTTCTTTTTTGTTGCTTTTAAAGCCAGCATACAAGTGTTGTTAGAATATAAGTTATAAGATACACTCAAAGAAATTTAATTACAAGCAAATCATATTATTAGAGTCCGCTTTGTAAAGAAAGCATAGCACAAACGTTGTATTTTTTTATGAAGTTGAGGGTGGCCCAAACAACAATCAACCATAGACGCTACTTTAAGGGCCATTATAACAACTTGCCGTTAACTAAAGGGAGGATTTTAACGGGCAGATAAATTATTTTTTGCTATTATGAGTACCCAATAAGATAGAAGTGATCGTTAAGCTAAAGGGAGGATCACATACCTTTAACATTTAAAGGTCACTTTATGTTTGAAGTTGCCATATTATATATTATTTTCAATATGGCAACTTCAAATTTAAACAAAATGAGTATATACAACAAAAAAAAAAAAAAAACGAAGCCCGCGGTTGCCACTGCGTTAAAAAAAACTTGTATTATTGAGCAGTTTTATCGACATTGCTCCGGCACTGCCATATTTTTGAAAAATTTTATCTGTAAGTTGTAATAACGAAAATAAGTTAAAGGTAACTTTACAGATCCCTTTAGCTAAAGGTACCTTTAACTAAACCCCAGTTTGACGGCAAGTTGTAATAATGGCCCTAAAAGATAGAAAATAATTCGCGGAAACTGATTAAAATGCGTGTTTAATCAATTCACTTAAGTAGCTCATTGATTTTGGTAATCGAAATAGTATCAGCTTTGTTAAACCAAAACTCACTTGAGCATGCATAGTGGGCCGTCGTAATACTAACTTAATTTACCGGTCTTGACAATCATAATCAGGGCTTCGTATTACAAAAAACATGACACCATCTAGAACAAGCTGAAAATCAGCCTGTAAGTTGAATAAATTTAGTGATCAAACCGATATCTATTAAAGGCAGTTTCCTTAGAAAGGTAGAGAAATGTTGAGCCAAATGAAAGAAGTCTACCTCATCCCAGATGCATACATTGCCAAATACTGTTGAAAATATTTTTCTTCTCAACCGACCTCTCCGCAGTCGGCATAGCCCTGTGTTGGCTTATAAGACGTGAGGCCTCGGTTCAAACCCCAGGTCAGACATCTCCAACTAAATGAAATATGAAACGAAATATTTCTTCGCTGATTTCCTCTCAGCAGATTTTTGGCAAAAACTCTCAGAGAAAATTAAATTGCCATGAAAAGTTTCTCTGGTGTTCGGAGTTGATTTTAAACTGTAGGTCCCGGCACTCATGTATAAAAATAGCACACACAACATAAGTCGTGTGAGAAACTAGGTCGTAATCCTAACTGAAGAGTTGTAATGACCAATTATGTATGTTATGTGTCTCTCTGCGTTCCAACATATTAAGCAACGTACTGTGAGAGTAGACACAGTGAGGCAGAGGTCTGCACAATGCAATTTCAGCAGTTAAGCTTCCTATACGGGTAAGATGATGTGAGTCTAGCAATAAAGTATGATTTTTTCTTAGTCCATAATTATCACTTTTCACCGATATAATCCCATATGGGACCGATTGCATAGTTTTACGTTTGAAACAGTATCCTATTTAGGAGCCCAATTTATAATTCGTTTAAATACAATGCCCTGCCTTCAATTCAATTTCACTCAGTGTATTCGTTTTTTCTTTCATTTTTCTT
Source organism: Sarcophaga subvicina (assembly GCA_936449025.2). NCBI lineage: Eukaryota > Metazoa > Arthropoda > Insecta > Diptera > Sarcophagidae > Sarcophaga > Sarcophaga subvicina. Next base: position 87,986,020 of record OW388081.2, on the reverse strand, counting down.
ATTTTCAACGATGCTGTAACAATTGCGCGACTGTCGACAAAAACTTGTTGCATTTTGCTGAGATGACCTTGAAGACAAGTAGTCGTCAATGGCTCCAAAGATCATTCGGCAAATATTCATGCAATACCTACCACACATACGAGTATACATATGCAATCAATATTCGTTTTTATTTCTATTCTTTTAATGTTTCTTAATTCTGAATATATTTTTTTTAATTTTTAAATTTTATAGACAGTGGGCTAAAGTGGCTACTTTATTGCCCACCTTGTATACAAAGTCTTGCATTTGGTATTTTCAAAACTTACAGCCGGTGCAGAAGTTAATGCGTTTCATAGTAATTAAAAGCCGATCATAAATAATCAATTTAAACGGCTGTTAAACAATCATTTTTTGTTGTGAAAGACCGGCCTGTTCTATTGTATAAAATGTAGTAAAAAGAAATCCCCTTAATTTTTATAATAAATAGATGTGGTTTCAGTGTCACGAGTTGTATAAAAAAGGTTGGATGACTTAATTCGATGGCAATTTTCTAATTACTTGACTCTAAATTGTTTAAGGGAGCATTGGAAATGGAAACCAAGAAGGCGTACGTATACATCTTTTACAGTTTGTCTTCGGTGGACATGAGAATGCTAGCCAAAGGGCTGAAAATGTTAATAAAGTTTATGATTGTAAAACTGTAACAGTAAAATTGTGGAATGAAAAGTTTCTCAAATCTGTCGTTCGGAGTCGACTTTAAACTGTAGGTCCCGTCACTCATGTATAAAATTAACACACACAATATAAGTGGTGTGAGAAACTAGGTCGTAATCCTGACTGAAGGGTTTTAATGACCGATTATGTATGGTATGTATGTCAGGTTGTGTTTGACTGTCATTTGAAAATTTAAAAAAAAAAAAACGAATTTTGTGGGCTCAATAAGCACTATTTTATGCGGGACAAATTACAAATCAAGGCTAATATTGATTAATACTATGGAATCTATTAACAATTAAACTATTTCAGTGAGAAAAACAAGGATGGAAGGTGCCAGTTGGCGTTTCTACAGTCAAAACAATTGAAACAAATTCACGAAGATTGAAAGTGCGGGAGAATATCGAAGCCATAGGCAACTCACATTGGTAAGAGACAACCTTCGTAAAATGCGGAACACAATTGCACAAAATCGTGTGTTAATTTCATAGGAGTATATAGCAGTATGGACGAGTTTTTACGCTTTTAGTAAGGTTAGGTTAGGTTAGGTTAGAGGACGTGTACTTGTCAATTAAGACAAGTACAGTACCCGGAGGTCGAATTGACCCATTGTACAACGTCCTAGTTTCTCATACCACTTATGTTGTGTGTGTTAATTTTTATACATGAGTGGTGGGACCTACAGTTTAAAGTCGACTCCGAACGCTTTTTGTAACCTTGAACGATATGTGAATCCACCAAACATGCCTGCAGCCGAACAGCAATCAAAAAAATAGATTTCTCGGCACGAATTAATGCTTAAGAATGACAAGATGGGTTTATATCCAATAAAGTAATGACATGCGGTTATTGAACGCACTCGGTATAGTCCACATTGATTACCTTCAAAAGGGTAAAACAGTTGGTGATACTATGCCAATATATTGACTCGATTAATTGAGAATTTGAAAAGAAGTGAGCATTTAGCCAAGAAAAACATTATTTTGCATCAGAACAATGAAAGGATGTACACATGAGCAGTTTTTAAGGCAAAAATCCGCCCTATCCTCCAGAATCTTATCTATTTATACCAAATTTGAATCAATGACTTGAGTGATAAGATATTCGATGTGCTGCTAACAGATCTATTTTGATGATCTCGTCAAGTTTTAAGTTTCTCAAAAGAATTGGAGAACGTAGGATTATGATGAAGAAAAAAAACGGGTTTTTCATTGCTTCTTGTCATTATACATAGACTACCGTTATATATCATTAAACTACCGTTATATTTCGTCGTGAAGAAGCAATTTGAAAACGAGGCTGTCTGCACAAGACGCAGAGATTACCAGTTTACTTGCGCAAGCGAATGATGCTGTTTATGGTGCTTTCAGCAGAAAGCCATTTCGTGTGAATCATGAGCTGTGTAAGCTTACGCAGACATTAAGCCAGCCAAAACGCAAAACATTGAAGCCTCAGCAGTCAAAGGCCTTTGGCTTATGTAGCTGCGAAAAATCACAGAAGAAGAATCAATTTAAAGCTTAGTCTTTAAAACTAAAGAAGAAGTCGATACGATTATTTCAATTCTAAAACAGTCTAAAAACCATTGGGGGGTAATTTGGCAATTTAGCAAAGTAAGAAGAATTCCGACATTATTTTCAAAACTTAAGTTCTTATTATTTATTTTTATAATTTCTCTTATGTTCTACAAATAGCTTAGAATTCATTATCAATCATTAGCTACGCAAATATAATTTATAATGCGATTTAAATAATCAATGTCGGCTTAGTTTTTATAGAATTTGAACACGTAATTGCACGGTAAAAGGGGCTCTTAAAAATTGGAAAAGATTTTTGAATGCTGAGTTCAATTAAAAAGCTTGACGCAACAATAGTTTAACAATTAAAAGCAAAATAATGATTAATAATGAGGCCCAACAAGAAAAAATCATTATTTTCTTACATTTTTTGTAGACTTTTTCCATAATTTTTGTAATTAAAGTTTGCACAGTTCAAAGAGAAAAAGAAGCAAAAAATAATACAAATACGAGTAAATACAAAATTAATCGATTATAAACAAAATGATTCCGCGAAATTAATGATTATTTGTTAAATGAAATTTTATTGTATTTCCTCCACAAGGTTATTTACTTCTTCATTCAAAAAAAAAGAAGCAGAAACTCTTTTTCAATTTCCATTCATGTCTCTCTCTTTAATACTCACCCAATAACGGAATCATCGTAGACAAGTGAAATTCGTAACGGTCTGTCAACCGTGCTGCGTTTTTTCCGCCTTGAATGATGATGTTGCTCTGGATTACTATGCGTCAGTGTATTGACGTCATTATCGAGCTGCGCAGGCGCATTTTCAATTGAATTCGTTGTTGCCGTTGACTCTACAGTTTCAATACGTACACCGTGTATAACCTGGAAACAAAAACAAAAACAACATTAACAAAGAAATTTTATATTAAATTTAAATTAACATAAGAAGAAGAAGAAGAAAACAACATTAACAAGCCTCTAAATAAGACAGTTAAACAAGCGAGATTTTAATTTTCGCACACTTGAAAATTTAAATAATGACTGAATTTTGTTTAGAGTTGAGCGTTTTGTATTTGCATTACAGTTTTCAATTCAAGGGAGCTCTAGTTTAAATACAATACAACTTGAAATACCTACATCTCGTTTTTAAGAAATTCAAGTCCAGCTTAAATACGTTTGTAAATCAAATCAAAAAAAAAATAAACTTTGTTTATCCATGTTAATGAAAATATTTACTTTTAATAACTGGTTGATTGAAATCATTTAACCACAGTCTTTATTTGAAAGGAAATTAGAAAAACTAATGCAACCGCCAGCCACATTTTATTGAAACAGAAAATCTTTGTTTAAAAGGTTTTTAACTTGAACGAAAGTTAATAACGTTTACGATCGTAAAATGCTTGGATTGGTAACCTTAATGATGTTGAATTGCATTGAAACTTATTTTTGATAAACCATGCGTAACTCTCAATTGGTGTAGCGAGTAACGGTAAGTTCACAATTACTCCCATATATCATATAAGCAGCGAATGCAACAGAAAAGTAATGCAAACTCTAATATTCTATATACACACAGTTACTAAAGTATACATACGGTTAAAAAATTTCTGAAATTTTTTAACTAATCCGTTTTCGTTTAAAATCTGTATAGTTTCCTTGATGTTAAGACGGTCTTTTGCATTGGTTAACAAATTTCTGAAATTGAACTGAATTGTGGCCCTGCACAGGCCCACAAAGGTATGCATCCGATTTACAAATTTCACAAATTTCTGTACCAATGCAAAAGACCGTCTAAAATCGAAGAAAGTTGTCAGACAATTACAAAGATTTTCAACGAAAACGGATTGGTTAAAAAATTTCTGAAATTTGCTAACCGTATGTATACTTTTGTGGCTGAGTATATAGGGAGTATAAATCTCCCGGATTAAGGCATTAAAAATAAACACGTGCCAAGCCACTGCAAAAATAATTTTGGAATCGGTTAATACAATACGCAGACAGATCTCTCACACAATTCATCGAAACTTTAAAGCTTTTCGTGTTTGCCTTAGAGTACGTTAGTTTAAGCGCGTTATTGTATTGAAAAATCTGAGTAAGATAAATCTTAACATAAATCTTAAGAAGCCTCCTTCTAATGGTATAAATCAGCGGCTCTTTAATTAAATGAAATCTAAAAGCGTAGCGAACTTGCCGCAGTGTAGTAAGTAGTATGTTAGTTTATTAGACGTGAGATCACGGGTCAAACCCCCAGCCTACTAAACCAACTAAACGAAATATAAAAAAATATTTCTTAGGTGACTTCCTCTCAGCAGATTTCTAGCAAAAACTCTGAGAGTAAATATAATTGCCATGAAAAGTTTCGACATTAAACAGTAGGTCCCGCCACTCATGTATAAAATTAAAACACACAACTTGAGTGGTGTGAGAACTAGCTTCTCCAGACTAAAGGGTTGTAATGACCATTTAAGGGATACGATCTGTATCTGATCTCTAATTAATTCCCTTGAAAGCGTGATGTAAGGGGTATACAGTTTTCTCCAAATACTTCAAAATCGGGTGTAGTTATACCATAGTCTTCAAAACATGCAGATTCCTAAATGAATTAGACTTTCTGAGTGTAGTTTAGCCTTCCAGGGGCAAAATGCATTATAAATAGATTTCTGAATGAATCCTACCACCTAGCTTTAGTTCATTCTTCTGGGTGGGATAATAAAGGTTATAGAAGGTTATACAAATGGAGTGACTAGCTGGGTCTGTATTAAAAATAAAATGAATTTTAACACTTTAGTGTTTTATGGTTTGCTGAGAACAGATTGGCGTTGGATATGTCGATTTGCGTTAACTGACACAATGCACAGCATAAGTAGGGATCATCCCCTACGTACCTGTCTTATAAAAGGGCTTTATGAGCTCAAAATAATGCAACGGTTTGTGTTGTAACCAGTTTAATTAGGTTGCCTGGGAAATTGATTAACTTAGAGTTCGTTGATATGAAAAGGGCATGTTTCAATTGAGTTTCTATAGGGCATGGTTATGATGGAGGCCATCAAGTGTACTGAGCTGGGTAACTAATGATATTATTGCACTGTTTGATACAAGGTTTTAGAATCTACACTCTTTCTTGGGGACGTATATTTGAATTAAATAAAATTGAGAGTTCAATACCTATGTAGTACAAGCTTAGCTGCTTCATTGATCGTGTAACATACACTGAGCGCCATAGTGAGTCAACACTTTTGTTCTTAAGTATAAAACAGTTTTGTTCTTAAGTATAAAAAAAGTTCCTAGTCATGAATTGTTGTTTTTGTTTTAATATTTTATAAGTAATAAATAAACGTTTTTATTTTTGGAAATTTATTCGACTATTATTATTTACTTTTCTCGCTATCCTAAGAAAATGAATTATTTCAGTGGTGTTTACTCACTTTTGGCGCTCAGTATATATAGAGAACTAGGTTAGAGGTACATAACATTAAATGAGGAGAAAATAACAGCAGAAAACGAAGGATATATATTATTTTTTGAGGATATTCAGATACATATTGCGATCTTAGATTAGCAATAACAACTTGTAATTGGATTGTAACGTATAAGGGGGGAAGGTTTCATACACCATCATGCTTGAACTGTTTTTATTGCCCAAAAAAATTCAAAACAATTTTGATTACAATGAACTCTTTTTTCCGCCATAAATACTAATAAAATAATTAAATTTTATTGAATATCTTACAAAATAACTTTAAAAATAAAAATTGCATTTAAAAAAACCTTCATTACATGAGCAAAAAAATCAGCCACACATAGATAATATGGGTTAAAATAAATTAATTTATTAATTCAAGATTTGCTAACACAATATATTAAAATATTTATAAATAAACAATCAAAAAAAATAATAAAAAAATACAATATATTGTAGATGTTCATACATACAAATTAAGTATGTATTTATGAATGTAATATCACACAGAAAAACATGGTAAATAGTGTTTGTTGTTGTTGTGTATTTAGTTATGCTCTGCAGGCGTTAATAATTCATTTCATAATTCAAAAGATACGAAATGAAAGAAAAAAAAATACAGAAAAAAAATCAAAATTAAGAAATGAAATACAATTTGATTTTAATGTGAAATTGTTAAAATATTCACATTTTTTTATTTTATTTCATTTTATTTTGTTTTGTTATAATTTTATCAATGTGAGTCAAATGGCACAAAAAAACGTCACTTTCAAGCCTGTTTGCCATTTGTGTTCCGTTTTGCGTTTAAAAGAGCAGCCGGGTGCTAATTTCTTTAAATGTTTGGATTGTCAGTGAGTGTTGGAAACGAGGCGAAAAAAAACAACTTGAAATTGAAATTAAAATGTAGAAATTATAATTCAAAATGACATTTATAATGATTTTTATTTATTTTTTTTGTCTCCAACAATGTTTACGTCTTACAATTCATTTTTTTTTTCTGTTAAAGAGGAAAATAAAACACATGATAACGAATTAATTTGAAACTTTTTAAATTTACGGTGTATGTTTTTTATTTTTATTTTTTAATGCCTGTCATCTGATTGAAGATACAGTGAGCGTCAAAAGAAACTGTACATTAAAAAAATATATATTAAAAATTTACCGTTATTTTTAGTTTAAAATTGTTTCATTGGCAGTTTTTAAAAATTGAAAAAAAAAAAAATTTCAAAAATTTTCGAAAAATTGTGAAACTTTTTCGGCCACTCTTCTTAAGTGGGAAAATTTGAGTTTCGTGATTATTAGAATTTTATCCATAAAGTACATTTTCTTTTGATGCTCACTGTAAGTAAGCTCAATGGTTATTTTATGATTTGTTAAGATTTATCTTTCTATTACAGAAATAGTTGCTTAAAGAAGGCTTTTGAAGATTTTCCATAACATTTCCTTTTTGTTTCATTAGAATACATGAAACGATACATTTTTTTCTAATTTACATAATTGGTCATTACAACCCTTCCGCTAGGCTTACCACACCACTCTGTTGTGTGTGTTAAATTTTATACATGAGTGGTGGGACCTACAGTTTAAAGTCGACTCCGAACGACGGATTTTTGAGAAACTTTTCATGGTAACTTTTTTATTTACTCTCAGAGTTTTTGCCAGAAATCTGCTGAGAGGAAGTCGCCGAAGAAATACTTTTTGTATTTTATTTTGATGTCTGGCCTGGGGCTCGAACCCTAGCTTTTCGCCAACACACTACCTACTAGACCACGGCGACTATAAGTTTGAGTTTGGTATTTATTGAGTTTGGTGATTATTACAACCTTTCCGCTAGGATTACGACCTAGCTTCTCACACCACTTCTGTTGTGTGTGTTAATTTTATACATGAGTGGCGGGACCTACAGTTTAATGTCGATTCTTTTGAGAAGCTTTTCATGGTAATTTTTAATTACTCTCAGCCGAAGTCTGCTGAGAGGAAGTAGCCGCAGAAATATTTTTTCGTTTTGCTACAGATGTCTGACGTGGGGTTTGAACCGTGGCCTTACGTCTAATAAGCCAGTGCATATATTTCATTTCAATAATTTGAATACAAAAATTTATTTTATTTGCATTTAATTTTAAATAACTTATAACGGTAACAGAAAAGCACACCGGGCTTTAACTTGTAATACGTATGTACAAAAAAAAACCATTTATAATTACACCGTTTTAATTTTCATTTAACTGCACCTGATGATTATAAAACTGAAGAAAAAAAAATAATTTAAACTTGAAATCATTTAAAAAATCTTGCAAATTAAATTCGTAATTAAATATTTAATACACGGTGTTGTACGTTATTTTTTGTTTGCTTTTTAAACAAGGTCTTTAAACTATTTAAACTACTATGACTAATCATCATATTCTATTGTTTCATTTAAACGGATAAACGTGAGATAGAAATAGTTATTCTAGTAGAATAATTGAAAATAGCTCACAGTTAAAACATGTAAGAAAAGTATAGGCTATCAAGCTGATCCACTGATAAGCTACATCGTAAACTTGTATGATCAATTTTATCGCTCTGAATTCTAATGCATCACAAGCATTGAAGTCAAATGATAATCGAGGCACTTGCACGTTTCTTTTTTGCCTTTGAAATATTTAATGAGTTTAGTAAACTACACTTTGCATTGAATTCTTATGCCTAGTTTATCGATATTTTTATCGAATATTATGTTTTAGACACGTCGCCTTTAGTTATACGACCCTACTCGTCAATTGGTTATTGATCACGCGTGAATGTGTCAATCAATCTCTATACAGCTCATGTTATTTAACCAAACCAGGCAAAAAATGAATGAAAGACTACAGATGCCCACGGAATGCATACCTTAGCTCAATTGCAAATATTAACAAATCTCCTCTCTACTAGAGGTACAAATGGGTCCCTGGTAAGAGAAACATCCCGCATAATGGTGTGGTAGATAAACTTTCTAGACTAGGTACACTCCTACCGTATAATCGGTTTACCTTGATGAGGCTGTTCATCAGGCAAAGGTATTTATTTGACGCTGGCAAATCATGGTTAGGTTAGGTTAGGTTAGAGGACGTGTACTTGTCAATTAAGACAAGTACAGTACCCGGAGGTCGAATTGATTCATTGTACAACGTCCTAGTTTTTCGCACCACTTATGTTGTGTGTGTTAATTTTTTATACATGAGTGCTGGGACCTACAGTTTAAAGTCGACTCCGAACGACGGATTTTTGAGAAACTTTTTCATGGCAATTTTATTTACTCTCAGAGTTCTTGCCAGTAATCTGCTGAGAGGAAGTCGCCGAAGAAATACTTTTTGTATTTGGTCTTGATGTCTGGCCTGGGGCTCGAACCTTGGCTTTACGTCTAGTAAGCCAACACACTACCTACTAGACTACGGCGACTTCTGAGATGGGTTGAGAAGGAATCTTGAGTCATTCGTCAGCTTCATCTGGTCTAAATTGGATACAAACGCAGACCGCAGGGATCCATTTTCAATGGTAATTACGTAATGCATAGACATGCGAAGAGACTTTTCTTATTTGGTAATGATTTTTACAGAGGTTGTGTGTCTAACGCAGTGGAAATGGCTCTTAACAAATTCGCTCATTCCACTTACCCTTTCTTGATAGGAGTCCACTTTCATTGGCCATTGCGTAATTGGCAGAGATGCGAAGAGACTTCGCTTAATTGCTAATGGCTTTTGTAGAGTTTGCAGTGGAAGTGGCTCGAAGCAAACTTTCTCATTCCACTCAACCTTTTCATGATAGACTAACGCATTAATCGTTAATTGAAAACAGATCGATCGCTGAGTTTATAAAACTTTCAGGCTGGTTTTCAGCTGAATTCTAAGGAAGTTATGTTGTAATACGAAACCGCAATGTTGGCGGCCGGCAACGGTTAATCAGGACTCTGGGGGATATTGATTTATATGATGCTCAACTTAGCATCTCTCTCCTATCCTATACTAGTGTGACAGATTTCACAAGGTAGAGTGTAAATATTCAATTTGGTTTGCCTTATTTCCAATTATGGCAACAATTTATGGCCTATAACGGTATGTTATGTGGCCGACTAACTTGATTTGTATTTCTTCCAAATATTCAAACACTTACACATACTCTCTCTCCCATGTAAAAACGGTGCTTCCATGACACACAAAAATTGTTTGAGTTTTTTCAGTTAATGGAGATCACCTAATGAAGTTTAGCATTTGATTTTGGCGGGATGGGCAGTCATGCTCGTATTCGCAACGGATTGCGTATTTTTTTTTTTAGCAAACAAATGTTATCGTGTTCCAATTTGCAATAGAAGTCGTACAACCGAAACAAAAAGCTCAAAAAAAAAACCATGACTCTGTTATAAACGAGTGAGTGAGTGTAAGTGAGTCACACAGGCCGTTAGTCAGTCAGTCACTAAATTTTTTCTTTTAAAATATGTGTGTTAGGAAAAAAACAAGAAAAAAATAGAAATTTTATGAAACAAAAAATAACAAACAAAACAAATCATCAATAAAAATAAAAACACACAATAAATTATGAAAAAAGAAATGCTATTTCCATATGCATTGCATGTCTGCTATGATTGCGTTTTAATTTATTTTATTTTTTATTTATTTTTTCTGTGTGTGTTTGTTTTTGTTTCTATTTATTGTATAAATTTCCAGCTACAACTATAGTTTTGTTTTTACTGTCTTCGTTGGTTACCGTTATTTGTTTGCGAACAAAGAACGAAGAGTTGTCAGAGCTAACGAAATAAAAAAATGCATTGCACGAACGAGCATAACACGCTGAGTGGCTAATAACCAATAAAGCCGCACAGACAACTAGCAGATACTTAAAGGAATTGATTCTTAAAAACTGTTTTGCAGTAAAATAGAACTGATAACGAGTAGTAATCTCTTGTATGTGGGTAGCAAATTGAAGTAATCCAGTTAATAGGTACAAAGTGCTTTAGTAACCTCAAATGTAGCGTAAGCACAATAGTTTATGAACAATAGAATCTTCGGTTAAGGCTCGGAGTAGCAAGAGTATACAACATTTTTAAGAAAATAGATGCGGGATGATAATGCCATTTACAAAGAAGGTTGATGGTTTACAAATAGTGGATTAGAATGGGCAGAACTTCTACTATGAGTACATTTCTCAGGAAGTGGTAATAATTGCAGTAGCCAGCTAGAAATTGTGCTAGGTAAACTTAAGAATGGAAGCAGATCAGTTGCAGTTTATATCATTACCAAAGAGAAGTTAAACGGTTAGTGAGTACTTTTTACAAAATCATTGGAACATTGAAAGAATAGCGGAACTATTATCATACCTAATAAATATGTATGTACCACAGTGTAAATACAAACAGGTCAAGGCTAGCGTTAATTTCGTAGTCCTTTAGACTAATATTCAGACATTATTTTTGTTGAAAAAAAAAAAAAAAAACTCAAAAAAACCGAAAAAGGGATATTGGTCCTAGGCAACTGAGGAGATATTGTAGATTTGTGAAAGTCATTTTAGAGTCCTTGGACTTCATGGCGTTACCATTTTTGCTTTTCTTGGTTTAAGCATTGATAGTGAAATCGCCGTAGTCTAGTAGCTGTAGTCACTGTTCAAATCTGAGATCAGACATCTCCAACAAAATGAAATGTGAAAAAAATATTTTCTCATTGATTTTCTCTCAGTATATTTCTGGCAAAACCTCTGGAAGTAAATTAAATTGCCATTAATTTTCTACAAAATCTGTCGTTCAGAGTCGACTTTAAACTGTGTCCTACCACTCAGGTATAAAATTAACACACACAACACAAGTATGTAAGTAGTATGAGAAGATAGGTCGTAATCCTGACTGAAGGGTTGTAATTACCAATTATGTATATTATGTATGTATTAAACAGGTTAGAGGCCCTATAATAAACAGATAGAGGTCCAATACGATTTACCGATTTCAAACGGAGGATACATAATGATAAAGGTTTGGGATTCTATCACAATTAATGTGGAGCTTGGTTGTGGACGAACTCTTGATAGGATTGTTTGAGCCGCATGCCAAGGGTATGCAGACACCAAGAGGCAAATTTGCGAAGACTCTTTGTGACACCATTCAGAGTGGTGTTGAGATTGAATAGTAGTATCATTTATGATGGAGGAGAAAGCTTCCTAAATCAAAGAATATTCCACTGCTAGATAAATAAACTTATAATTCTTTATGGCTAGGAGCTAACTTTTCACACCAACCTCATGGTGATTGCGTTAATTTCACTCAAGCGAGGTGTAACCTACAATTTGACGTCGACTCCGGACGACAGATTTGAACAGCTTTTTCATGGCAATTGCTTACAATTACTTAGAACTTTCGCCAGAAGATCGCTGATTAGTAAACTTACTTATTAAAACAGTTAGAGATGTCTTTTTACTACACTGTACAATTTTGGTTAACTGAAGTATTCATTCTTTTAAATACTTGGTTAATAACAGAAAAAAAAAGCTATGAAAACAAAAAATTTTTTTAAACAAACAATGCTTTCACTTTCGTTTCGTTTTCATATGTTATCGATATTAATTTCGCATTTCAGACTTTAGCGGCAAGCAGCAGTAACAGCTGCTGCCAACTTTTGTTTCGCATTGTAAACCACATACAGCAGCAGCTAATTTTTTGTTTTTGTTATCTGCTACAGCTACAAACAACACATTCAAACTGAATGATAAAATAGTATAATCATGATTAGTGTGTAGAGAAACAGTACAAAAAAAAACGAAAGAAACGAAAAAAACTTGAAAAACCATCAGCTGTTATTAACAAATTTTTTTCCTAGGCATTCGAAGCACTTGCGTTATGGAAGATTGATATGTGCTGGCCCCGCATGGTTATTGGATTTTGGGTTGTAAGTCTTTATGTTTCGCTTTGATTACAATTTTATTATTTAAGCGCACAAGTTCAACAACGCTTCGGTTGTTTTTTTTTGTTGTGTTTTTTGTTTTTGTTTCTCAGATTGTTTTTTCTACATTTTATTTGTTGTTGTTTTTTTTTTTTCGTATGTTATTAAGCGGGTACTACTACTAGTCAGTGAGTGAGCTAGTCATTACTAGCGTTTTGTATTAATTTGGGCTTCGTCATTGTGCGGTAGTCAGTCAGTCGTCAATACAATTCGGTTCAGTTACAATTTAGTTGTTTTACAACGTTGTTGTATGTATGTATGTATGTATGTTGGTTGTTGTTGTCATACAAGTTAAACTTTCATTTATATGGGTTTGGGTTTACATTTCTGCTTTACTTTACAAAAAAAGAAGAAAAAAATTGCAAAAAAATATCTGGGCAGTGCCAATCACTGCAGAGCAACCGTATGTACATACATATGTATGAGGAGTATAGAGTACAAGAGTATTGACGACTGAATTGTTACCTCATTTTGCTCATTTCTAGTTTGTTTTTTTCTGTTGTTTTTCGACTGTTTGTTTGCTGTTAACGGTGGCTGTTATCGTTGCCGTTGGCTACATAATTTGGTTAGTGTTACTTCATAGTAACAATGACGACAACAACAACAACAACTACTACTACTACAGTAGGAACACCAAATATTGCCAATAACTGCATCATCCGCGTAAATAAAATTTTGTTTCTCTTTAACATTTAATGGCCATAAGCCGGAATGTTGTTTTGACTATTTAACTAACATACCGTTAGAGACAGAGATACAGTCACACAGATAATTATACGTACCCCCCTAAAAATCATTTTTTAAAAAGTAATGAACTTCTAATCTAAAATTTCTTTACATTAGCGTCTGTAACGACACATTTATTTAAATAAAGAAAAAAGATTTCAAAAATCTATGAATTTGTGACTGCAGTTTGCTTAAAACGAATATGGCACCACAGAAAATTATATGTACGACGTATATTTCGTATAAAATTACTCCAAGGGTAGCCCGGTATATAAAAGGTATTGTGATTAAAAATCCTAAGACTACAGCCGTAGAAATACGAAATACCGCGGAAAGTGATCACAATGTTATTGTGCATTCCGAAACAGTACGAAGTGTTTTGAGAAAGAACGGTTTCCGCAGTCGAGTGCCGAGAAAAAAGCCACGATTGGAATTTGCCCAATAATATATGGGCAAGTCAACTGATTTTTGGGCGAATGTAATATTTAGTGATGAGAACAAATATAATTTGTTCGGCTGTGACAAAAACAAAAAATTTGGCCCAAAAATCAGTTGGCTTGTACATATATTATCACTTTAAAAGAAATTATTTTTAGGGGGGTACGTATAATTATCTGTGTGACTGTACATATGTACATTTGTTTTGTATTTATGATGGACTAACAAAATTATTTATCAAAATTAATATTCGTTTGCTAGTTTAAGTTGTATCTTTGGCTTTAGTTTACATTCATTCAATCAATCATTCATTCATTCATTCATTCGTATAAAAATTTCAATTTAATTATCGCATTTGTTTAGTTAATTTATTTAATTTTCTTTATTTTGTTATTTTTTTCATATTAAAAATATTTACGTGCGTTTATTTATCCACAACAATAGCAGCCATGGTCATTTAAATAGTACGTAGTGTAGCCAAATCATAATAGAAATGGTCATCTGCCTGTGTGTGTAATAAGCAAATATTTATTTCATAAAGCCACTTAAAAGTAAATTGTTATGAGCTATGCCCCCAATTCGATGTGTGATGAAATTCGATTTACAAATGTTATCTGTAATCGAGTAGCAGCAGTCAATCATATTTATTTATTTAGTTTTGAATAAATGCAATCAAATTGCATTACAATATTAAACAAATGAAATGTGTAAGACTGGGAATGGATAGTGAACCCATAACGATCAATACAATACATACAGACATCACTGTATTTACTCATCTACCATGTAGAAGGTTGCATAGTTTTGAAGACTTTGATTGGAAAGTTTAAATATGCACAGTTTTGTTCGACAGTTTTTTTTTAAATTTAAAGATCTTTTCAATGTCTCTAACTCATAGACATAAAATTTGGATAACCATAGCTTGCACCGATGTTCCGTTTTATGATCATAACTTTACTTGACAGTGTCGCAACTGTCAACTCATTTCATTACCAATTTGTATCACAAACACAGAAAAAACTTAATTTCATTGTGATTTAACACACAGACACTGAGTTTATAAGGATTGATCTTAGAGATTCACATTACATACATACATACATATATAATTGGTCATAACAAACCTTCAGTCAGAATTACGACTCAGCTTCTCACACCACTGATGTTAATTTTATAAATGAATGGCGGGACATACAGTTTAAAGTCAATTCCTAACGACAGATTTTTGAGAAACTTTTCGTGGCAGCTTTATTTACTTTTTAGAGTTTTTGCCACTAATCTGCTGAGAGGAAGTTACAGAAGAAAGATTTTTTCATGTTACCGTTTTGATGCCTGACCTGGGGTTTGAACCGAGACCTCACGTGTCACTACACTACTACCTACTAGACGACGGCGACTTCAAGATTTAAATTAAATTGCGAAAATTGGCGATTCGAACATTAAGTAACAAAGGCCTATCACAAACCATAGCTTCATCTTCTTTTTGATATTTTTATTGACTTTTTCTGTTCTTTATGATTTCATCTGAATTCTCTACTGTAGCAGATGCTAGGATGTTATCTGTCGTTCCTTAGAAACAATTTCTTCTAACAAAATGTGTTGGGTGCAGTGGTGAGATAACAATCGTCTTATATGGCGTTCGATAAGCTTGCTATGATGTTCACTGCTGATATTATACTCTCTAAAGGAAGCATGGCTTAGGGGTTTTCCTGGCTAAGCGGGCTATCTGTTACCAGGTAAATAATTTGTATTTCTTCTTAAAATTTCTCTCGCAAATCTAAGAAATCAGTGAAACAACAATAAACTCTTTTGAAGCCAATGAATCTAAGAGAAGATGCTCTTATAGCTCATGCTCAAAGATTCTGAAACAGAATTTACTTGTTGTTGGTTGCCTCTTTACCTCTTCGACATCAGCCCACACTGCCCAAGCTTTCCAAAAGTGTTTTTATTACTAAGAATTTATAATGCATTACAAAATTGTTGACGACTTCAATTAAATTAAGAATAGTATGTATAGTTTATAACCACACGTGATATACTCGAGATAGTAGTCAGAATCCTAAGAGTGGAGGAACTGTCTGATATCAGTTTTCAAGATGTTTTCTTATAAATTGTTTACATTTCTCTCTTATACAATAAGACCTTTTGGTCTACTTCGATTTATTTGGAGAAATCTCTACTGTTTAGAGTGCTATTTAGTTCTTCGGCTATAATAGATTTCATAAGACCTTAGTAAACGATATTTGAATGGCAGTTGAAAACTTAAAAACAGAAGATCAATCTGTCTGGAAATTAGAGTTTCAAAATACGTAGAGTTGCTGTGTGATGGAAACATAAGCCGAAATGCAGTTCTGAAATTATTGGAAACGTACCCGCTTAAGATCTGCCTTGTAGCTTCCACCGTTTACGGATAAACTAATTTCATCGGCATCCCCAAAACCAAACATATTTTATGTCAGTGCATGGGTGTACAACTCTTGTATTTTATGTGGTATTTTTGGGCTGCATTGTTCATTACAATTTAAGATACGAAGTTATACTATTCTTCTATCAACAGAATGCGGAAATAAGTTCACATCATTAAACATTAGCAGGTAACGGCTTTAATGGACAAAGTGTGCATGCAGTGATTAGTCCAAAAGTTAATTATTAACACAACTGGTGTACGAAAACATAGCACGGTGACAAATCAATTGGGCAATTCAAACGACTTTGTATCGTGTATGTTGTATTGAATACATTTGTTTGTTTGTGAACGCTCAATGCTATGATGTATTGTGTACCTCGTGGCATTCAAACAATTTGAGAGCACAACCAATACAACTTTTTAAAAACATATGAAAACATATACACATTTATTTCATTCACACAATTTGATAGCACGAAACCAATACAACTTTTAAAAACATATGGAAAAAATGTGTATAAGTGTATCGGATTTTTATATGCAAAATATCAACAACAATCATACACTGTTGTATGTTCTTCCAACAATACAATGAATACAACGATACAACGGCTTGTATGAATTGACCATCTATTTCAAAACAACAGACCAGAAATCCATCTCTGGTGGTTTACAAAAACAGATGCCGAAATTCAATGACATTTGATTTCATACCAAATCTTATGGCACATGACAAAACATATGACGCTTAGTAATTTCAAAACAATAAATCTTTGCTGCGAATCTGAATTGCATCGATTGAATGAAAATTTTAATAGCTCTTCCAAAATATCATATAAAGTTTAATAAAAACTACAATAACTTCCAGAATATTGTATAAGTAAACAAAACCTTACTATTTAATTTGTCACCACTGTAATTGTATACAATTCTTCCTCTATCTTATACAATACAAAGTGGTGGTAATTAAACGATGTTCCACAGACGCATCTTCGTACAAGTCACATTGTCTCATAAATTTCGTTTCTGCAATCAAATACATGTGGGACAGAAAACGTTTTTGGAGAGGAGTAATTTGAGACACAATAATTATGAATTGAGGAAATGTTAAATGGAAGAGAAGAAATTAAAACACAGTTTCACTGTCTGTTTCACTGCGTTGTTATCGTAACGTAACACAGATTTTTTGAACACAATTTGTTGTCACATACAATTAAAATTGATATGAAATGTGAAATACTAATTTCAATAGAATTTATTCATTTAAATGAGTACAACGGTGGGGGGGGGGGTGTAATGAAACCAGACAAAAATCTTTTTTTTTTCAGATCAAAACTGTTTAGAGAGTGTAACATTTTCGAAGTCAATTTCATGAAAAAGAGGTCTTTCGCAGTTGATTTAGGCCAATAGAACTCATGTGTTTAAAGATAGAAGAGTAATTTTCGCTAAAAAAAATAAACAAGTTTGTTTTGAAAATATTAAAAAGGAAGTGTGGCAATAATTTAGATTTAAATATGACACCATTTGGATTCTTGTATTTAAGAGAAACTTTCAGGCAATTTTATTGTCTTTAATTATGGTATATGAGTTCGCTGCAAAACTGAGAGAATATTGATAACTTAAATAGCTAAGCAGTGCAAGATCGGCATTGGATTACCACTGCAGCCCCTGCAAAAGATGATTCCCAGTGAAACAAAATTGTACACCGATACCATCCTTCCGGCAGCACCATGTTCAAGAAGCAATTTCTCCATTCTACGTATGAGAAGCGGTAAATCTTGTGTATAATTCAATTGACACTGATTGAAAACTAGCAATCTGTCCGCTGTTTCTGTTAGATGAACGAAATTTTAAATGAAGAACACTCATTTATTAAAAAAAGTTATTTTCATACAAATTGAGGAAA
This sequence comes from Sarcophaga subvicina, assembly GCA_936449025.2. NCBI lineage: Eukaryota > Metazoa > Arthropoda > Insecta > Diptera > Sarcophagidae > Sarcophaga > Sarcophaga subvicina. Next base: position 87,967,923 of record OW388081.2, on the reverse strand, counting down.
GTCTTTAGACGTCCGTCTTACATACACAGGGGAATATGGTTCGAGAGAGTGCACAAAATATGCTCTGTGGTTTCAGCCTAATCTATTTCAGTAATCGTTAGGACTGTCACAGAATGTTGCTTTTGTCCAGTTAATGCCACAATAGGATACTCTATCAAAAAAGTGAGTTGTTCACTAACAATCTCATTGACAGCGATACCGCAACCTAGGTTAGGTTAGGTTAGAGGACGTGTACTTGTCAATTAAGACAAGTACAGTACCCGGAGGTCGAATTGACCCATTGTACAACGTCCTAGTTTCTCACACCACTTATATTGTGTGTGTTAATTTTATACATGAGTGATGGGACCTACAGTTTAAAGTCGACTCCGAACGATAGATTTTTATTTATTGAGAAACTTTTCATGGCATTTTTTTTTTTTTTTTAGAACTTTTGCCAGAAATCTGCTGAGAGGAAGTCGCCGAAGAAAATACTTTTTGTATTTTGTCTTGATGTCTGGCCTGGGGCACGAACCCTGATTTTACGTCTAATAAGCCAAACACACTACCTATTCGACTACGGCGACTACCAGAACCTAGCTGAGCACAACTTTGATTGGCGCACCAAATCGTTGAAACACTTCTCGACCAACCTGGATTTTATTGAAAACAAAGCCAGTAAGTGCTCACCTATGAAAAATCTTGGTAAGTTTATCCCAGTTCATACATATGTACTCCAAGTCTGACTTAGGATCTAAAGGCAAAGGATTTTTAAATTACTTCTTCCTGTAAAACCTATTTTAGGAGCAAATCAGTTCCTTTTTAAAAACTCTGATAGATTTTTATTTCCCAATATGTATACGAATTAAATTAATTTTTCTAAAAATATAAACAGCAGCCTACGCACAATTGCAATCTAACCTTTAAACTATGAATCATGTAAAGTAATAAAATACTTGTTTTAAAGGTCTAGTAAAAGGGAATTCCTTATTCGATATTATAAGATATTTAAATTTAATGTCATTTCCGTATTAAAAAAGAAAATATTTAATTGGATCAGTTGCTTGACATGGCAATAATCGTGTATGGAATTTTAAAGTCTGCTTTTGATTTGTTATTTTACAAACAATTAAACAACAACAACAATTTGAAGTGTTTACAGGCAATTTGTAAGATACACGGCACTCGTATGTATGTTTTTGCATTTGTTGCAGCAGCATTTGATTCAATTTAAATATTTTTATTGTGTCGTGAATACATATTAGTTTGTAACAAATAAATAAAAAGAAATAAGAAAATGTTTTATTAACTAAATATTGCTTGTACATGATGATGATGATGATGGTGATGCCTGCCAGTGTATATGACTTAAATGATCAGTCAAGTCAAGTCAGTCAGTTACCCTCAATTGAAAATGTTATTGCAGCCCACAATGTGTTCTTAAAGAACACGGACTAAATTGATGTACTAAACGTCTACAGACTCGTATATATGTATGTAAAACGAAAACGAATCTGCAGTTTTGCATAAACATCTATAATATCTGAGATACAAAAGAATAACAATTACTCTGAAGAATTTAAATAAATCCAAAGAAAAAAAAAACAAATTTCAGTTTCAATTTCAATTTCGTTAGCTTAATTCCATAGCAAGCGATACTTACTTTTGTTTGTTTTTTTTTTCTTTTTTTGTCACGCTTGTCTTCTGTTTTTGATGCATCTATCGTACGCTATAAATTTATCAGAAAAAAAACAAGATCTCGTGGTATAAAGTAATCGAAACCAAAATCTAGCAAGAAAATACAATACAAAATACAAATAATAATACAAGTAAGAAATTCGGTTCAGTTCGACTACATTGATGTTTTCAATGTTTTCTGCCTTTTGGAAGAATTAAGACTACCAAATCTTTTATCGTCATAAGGAGCAACAGATTGAATATCGAAGTTATATTGACGTTCAAAAGTTTCGATAAGCTTCTAATGTTTAATAATATCGATTAAATTTTATTGATGAAAAATAATTAAACAATCGTTTTTAATGAAATATGTATTGTAGAACAGTTTCAGCAAATAATTTAATAATCGATAAATTTTCTTTATATACCATTATCGAAAAATTTTCCATCGATCGTTAGTTATCGAAATTTTTCGAATGGAAGGAATACTAACGAAATTTTTCAGGTAGAAAATCGTGGAATAATTTGATTTAAATAGAAATTAAATCGAAAAAGTTTATCTCAACGGAGAACCATCAAAAAACTTTTTGTAAATAAAAAATCATCGATAAGTTCTTTTACAGGCATGGGTTTTTCGCACGTAGAATTATTGGAAAATTTTCTGAAATTAGAATGCAATTAAAAAGTTTCTTTATATAAAATATTATAAAAAAGAATTCCTTTACATTGAAAGTTATCGAAAATTAGATTTTAATCGATAATTTTTTTTTAGAGAAATCCAATTTTTTTCACAATTAGGTCTCAACAAATTTTAACTTTTGTTCCAAGATCTTAGGACAAAACTTCGGTTCTAACTCTTTTATTGGTCAGCTGGAGGACCATAGACAAGTAGGCTACCTTCCAAAATGTATCAATACAAAGTTTGTATGCAGTTCTACTACTGTATATAAACTATGTAGATATGCAAAGTAAACAAACAATGCATCAACTATAAATCCGATGCCTGATTGCTGTTTGACTGCGTTAAAAATACACATTGACGATATTTTGAAATAGAATACATTGTATATATTTTGTACAGCGGCATTATGAAACACGATACTTCCTTCAAACACAAAGCAACTAACATTTTGGAAGGCAGCCGTATTTTCGTATTTCTGTCTTGAATAATGCTTTAAAACAGCCCAGTTTTGTCATAAAAAGACGGCTGTATCTGCCCAAAAGGCTAGTCATAGATTCTGAATCCATTGGGAGCTTTAAATGAGCAATGGAATCTACATAACAGAATAGTCTGGAAACAATGTTTTATTACATGTCAGAACATGTTGATGCAAGGGAAGTGTCCTGCCAAAACGGTACTGAAACTCAGAGAAAAAGATCGATATTTGGACAATAATTCCAATCATTTGTTTAGACCGCGGGCTCTGGTAATATGGCAGCTCCACGTATTGAACAAATGCCTGTATCTACTCAGGAGATTGCTGACTTTAAGAGTGTAATCTACTACTGTGCAGCATTCTAGTTGGTAAACTACGTCTTAAAAAAGACGGTGGAATAAATATAAGTTCTTAGCTTGTACGCAATTTGAATAAGGTCACAGGGAAATTAATTTCATTAATAATAGAGACTAATGTGGTCTCTTAAACACTAAAATATTCATGAAAATTAAATGAGCAAAGAATCCTATTAATGTTAATCGTTTCTGAATGTCATGGAAATATAGACTGCTATTAAAGTCCTTAGTTCGAAGCTAGGCATGGATTACGAACATTGTAGGAAGAATCTCTTTTCTAGGCTTGTTTTACGATGACAAATTGTCGATTGGTTTATCATCTTATCAGAGTGTTTAGTACACACTCAAATCTGATTATGGTCAGAGAGATATCGTTGTTAATATTGTTATATTTAAGATATGCATACGGACATGATTTAATTTAATTTTTGTTTGGCCAAATACACTCTCAGAACTAAAGCCAATATCGTCCACATTAATCTCACCTTTGAATTCTTTACATTTAAAGTTATAAAATAAAATTGTTTTATTCTTCTAAGAGAGATAGGTCTGAGGACATCTTCCCCAAGATGTTACAAACATCATTCCGAACACAATATGCCCTCAATTATCAATTACGGTGTAGAGTATAACAATATAATACATGACATGATGATACAATTGTACACTCATATGTACGTAAATAAAACTTATGAATTAAAGATAAAGATATCAACTAATAAATCTACTAAATAGTATGACAAACAATCAACGACGAACGAATAAATTGTGAAACCACAGAAGATTATTATTGTTCGGATCTGGAAAGTACGTTCTTATTATAGAAGGATGGAATGGAATGGGAGGGCGGTGGCGTTTTGTATGATGGAATGCCATAATCATGGCATACAATAATACGAAATTAAACAAATTAAATGAAAAACAGTTTATTTTTCTCTCTCTTAAATTTGAAATTTATTCATTTATTAAAGTTAATCCGATAATAGAATTAAATGGCAGATGACAGTTGTGTAGTTACTTAATTTAAATCAATTCAATTCATTTCTACTCAAATGACAAACCAAAACTTAACAAAAGAAAAAATCATACAAATTTAAATGAAAATGGAAAAACTGTTTAACCGCAGAGTTGAAATAGAGAAAATCATATTTTCTTACTCAACTTTATTTTGTTTTTTTTTTGCTTACAAAATCACAAAAGCATTCTTCTGTACATTAAAAGAAGACAATTTCTGAATAATTTTCTTTCAAAATGGAAAAACAAAGAAAGGACAAAAAGTCTACAGGTGTTTTACATGGAATAGTGGAAGTGACAAGCAGTTGTCAGGATTACAATGAATGCTTTTATTGGCTATGTAAACCATTAACCAACACTGCTGGCACAGTAGTGCCTGTGATTTTGCAATGACTCTGGATTTAAAACCAAACTATTTGGTATTTAAAAGGGTACGTCATGTTTGAAGGAAAAAAAGAAATAATACAGGCAACAAGGGGGCTTCTGTGAATCAATGGTTACATTCGCCCAAAAGCAATACTGAGTAGAGTTGCCAATTGAAAAATTCATACATACACTGACAAGTTGTGAATAAATACAGTTAAACGATAGTCTGGATAGTATCGAGTTTTCAATAGCAGGATAGCATCTTGTTGCATGGATTCCCATTTTATGAAAACTCCCTGGTTAAGGGAAGTAGGAAATGATAGCAGCGAGCGAAAGATTTGTGAAATCAAAGATATCTTGTGTAATCACAGCGAGCCATTGTGATATTACATGAAATGATACAAGGATAGAGAGTATCCCTCTGTATCGAGCATTGGTATGCCATAGAGGAGAGTAGTTTGGTAAATAAAGTGGACCTCTTTAATCAGTCTTCAACCACTGAAGAAATAATTTCTAGGTATGCTAAGTCACTCCGTATGTCAATCCTTTACACAATTATAATTAGTGACAATAGATATAGTGACAGAGATAATCCTACGATCTAAATTAAGTACGTGATTGCACTATATCCTATCTAATTTAGGCCATTTGAGTCTGGCAATAAAGCAAAATTCTTCGACAGCCCAGGATTTATCAGCGATCTACACATCTAATGCGCCCAACAGACAGTCTAACATATTGTGCTTGCTCTAGCAAGTGCTCTGTGACCAGAAAATCATATTACACTGACACAAAGTGATCTAGCCTGGCCATCAAAGAAGATTGGAGATTCCTGACACAGTTTCGTCTCGACTTTTTTGGCTACTACTTCAGTAGTCAACGAGGCGGAGAGATATCCTAAGATTGAGGCCTTTGGAGAAAATACGATAGCCTGTTTTATACTTGAGTTTAGAACTGTCCGTGTAGACTACAGCAGGATCCCTAAAGCAGACCATGGCTTCCTTCCAAAATGTTTCAATACAAAGTTTGTATGCAGTTCTACTCCGGTATATAAATTTTGTAGATATGCAAAGTAACCAAACAATGCATCAACTATAAATCCGATGCCTGATTGCTTTTTGACTGCGTTAAAAATACATATTCACGACGTTTTGAAATATAATACATTGTATATATTTTGTACAGCGGCATTATGAAACACGATACTTTGTTCAAACACAAAGCAACTAACATTTTGGAAGGCAGTCCATCTTTTCTCGGCTTGGAATTGCAGTGTGATACATTCGTCTATTATTACCAATTGCACTCAGAGTCTAGGGATCGCCGGGTGGAATTAAAGAGTGATACCAAGAGGAAATAATTTGTCAACCTAAAAGAGTATTAAGTTCAAAGCAATACCCTGAAATCATGAGGATTCGTTATAAATTGGAGGATAATTGAAGTCGTAGTAGTCTAAAAGGTAGTGTGTTGGCTTATTAGACGTAAAGTCTGGGTTCGTATCCCAGGTCAGACATCAAAACGAAATATGAAAAATAATATTTCTTCGACGATTTCCTCTCAGCAGATTCCTGGCAAAAACTCTGAGAGTAAATATAATTGCCATGAAAAAGTTTCTCAAAAATCTGTTGTTCGGAATCGACTTTAAACTGTAGGTCCCGCCACTCACGTATAAAATTAACGCACATTAAAGGGCTTTGAACTGGTTAAGGCATTACTGAGTGTACAATGGAGATAATCGAACCATTATGATTCTATGACATTTACCCTGATCAAAAATGGAAACATTCTTAAATGAGATAACTTCTCACATACTTCGTATGGTTATAAGGTCACTTAAGGCAATCTAGCCAATTCCTTACACAGTAGATCTCTTATGGCGACCACAATCACTATGTAAAGTTAAAATCAACACATTTGATGCCTTATTTTAGTATTAAGTTACAACTATTTTTCATCCTTCTTCGAGTATATTCACTAAATAAATTAGTCTTCAGATGGTTGGAATACAGATGACAGCTTTGTCTGACTGACGTTTTTGGAACCCCCATAATTTAGGACCTAAAAGGTTAACTGAAGAGCCGTTGAAAATCAGTTGGCCTAGGTTTTCAGAATAAAAAATAATTTTCATTTACTTTTAATGTGACGCAATATTTACTGGATGTTTTTTTGTACGATTTTCACTGACCTTTATTGTATAGAAAAATCTATGAAACAATTTCAATTATTTGTTGCCTGTCACATTCGAAATCTTTTCTCGAAAAATTTCCCTTTGGCATAATAATCATAATAAATCGTATTTAAAAATTAAAGAAGAAAAAAAAATGATTTTGAGAGACATTTATTGAATATTAAAATGTTTATTTTAATAAAATTGCAACTACAATGAGTATGTGAAAAATCAAATTGAATTTTCAAAGAAAACTATTTATGGGGCATGCATTGTACAGACATATACATACATATGTACATTGTATGTTAATTATCGAATAATAATATTTTAATCTTATTAGAGGCAAAAACAACACAATCTGTCTGTGGTATTGCAGTTATTTTAAATTACGAATTAAAACAAAAACTATTCAAATGAATTACGATAAGGTATCACATATAAAACAAATCAACTCTTTATTTAGAAACATTCCATATGTGCAATAGAATTTAAATATAAAAATTATATTGGATTGACATAATCTCGTATATGATTCAAAAACAGATCAGATTTCCAATAAAATTCTACGCTCTCTTAATTAAAAAATTGGTATTTTTTCTATTTTATGCTTAAAAGCATGCAACATTTGTGGGAAATGTAAACAAATTCCGAGAAAACATTTATTCACTCACTATTCATGTTCAGGATTATATTTAAATGTAATCAGTAGTTTAGGCAGTATTTTATTGAAATATTTCCAAGGTTATGTGCTATTTTCAATAACATTTTCTCTTTAATTTCTAATTGTTCCTACTATTTTGCTGGTGGCAGCATAATTCCTTGAAACGTTCACGTAACTATTAAGAGGAACAACACTGGACCTCATTAAATAGTCTTCAAAGTGACTTGCTTTGGGCAATAAATTGTAATTTCCATTAACTTGCTTATGGTTGCTCTTTACAGTGGAATATTTTGTCTTGAAGTAGGTGCATGGTTAGCTTTACAAATTCTAATCGATGGCATTTGATACAAAGTCCAGTGTCACTTGCACTAGTCAATTGAGGCCAGCTTAATGGGCGAATCATCAGAATGGGCGATAAAGTATTGGAGACATCTTGATGTTCTGGATGTTCCAATGTGTTGACTTTTAGGACCAATACTACATTTTCCAGCTATCGAATATAAAAGACAACTCTCCTCTAGAACTTTATGATCCACTATAACAGAAAGTATAGTTACTTATCTGTCTCATAGAGAATATTCGCCCGTTCCACCTATACTTGGAACGCTGTTTCTACAAGTTTTCTGTCACTTGCAATATAAACAAATTAAAGTCTAACGTTCATACCATCGTTTTGCACTTTCCCCTATTATTACAGAAACTATTTTTCTGGTTCTAACACAAGGCATTGCATAAATAGAGGGAGTTGGTTGTATAAAAAGATTTCAGTAGGTTATATAGCTTTATAGTTTCATTCGAGCACCGGTGCTATCTGATTTATATTGGCCCTGTTTTAGCGATACAGTCGATACCGCTAATCTCATATTTTTACGAACTCCTCGATAGAGAATGTTCTTGCAATCGATTGGTCTGTGGAATCAAAGAGTTTTTTCTCACGATTACAATCTCAACTGATTTAAGTCTAACGTTTACTACTAATACGTTCCCATTTCCCACAATCTATTTGTATAGTTCCAACAACACAATTCATAAGTAGGGATTATAACGGGTGATTTTTTAGGTATTATGTTTTTGGCAACACTGGTTTAAACAGCTCACGCACGTTTCGTTTTTTATTTCACTGTCAAACATCTTCAGTTTGGTCTGTAATTTAACCATGAATCGTCTTACAAACGAACAACGCTTGCAAATCATTGAATTTTATTATCAAAATGCGTGCTCTGTTAAGAAAGCCGAAGATCCACTTCTTTATCGAAAAATTGTGTTCAGCGACGAAGCTCATTTTTGGCTCAATGGATACGTAAATAAGCACAACTGTCGATTTTGGAGTGAAGATCAGCCAGAAGCATTGCAAAAGCTACCAATGCATCCAGAAAAAGTCACAGTTTGGTGCGGTTTATGGGCTGGTGGCATCATTGGACCGTACTTCTTCAAAGATGCTGCGAATCGTAACGTAACTGTGAATGGTGAGCGCTACCGTGAGATGATATCCAACTTTTTTTTGCCCAAAATGCAAGAGCTTGACTTGCATGACATGTGGTTTCAACAAGATAGTGCCACATGCCACACAGCAAGCGTAACAATGAACTTATTGAGAGGCGAGTTCGGTGAACATTTTATTTCACGTTCGGCCGCCTAGATCGAGCGATTTAACGCCTTTAGACTATTTTTTGTGGAGCTATGTTAAAGCTTATGTCTACACAGACAAGCCCGCCTCAATTGGCGCATTGGAAGACAACATTGAAGCATTTATTCGTGAAATACCGGCCGAAATGTTGGAAAGAGTATGCCAAAATTGGACTAAGCGGATGGACCATTTGAGGCGCAGTCGCGGTCAACATTTGCATGAAATAATCTTCAAACATTAAATTATATGGACCGTACTATCGATTCAAATAAAGATTTCATGCATTTTTCTGAATTTTATGTGTTTTTTTTTGAAAAATGTTCCTATAGCTCTTAAAAATCACCCATTATAATCTCTTCTGAAGTCTTTAATATGCAATTATCCGTGGGAATAGATATGGCTTTATTATCTCATTTAAGTACATATTTGATTTGTATGCTTCCTACTCAATTTAAAGCGGTTGAATTTGGCAATAGAGCAACATTATTTCTTAGCCCAGGATTTGTCACAGGCCAATAAATACTCTTGCCTAATAGATAAACTAACATTGTAGGGAGGTATTCATCAGACATAGAATTAACCAGGATATCTCTGTGACTAAGAAGCCATATTAAACTGGCACAAAACTGATGCGGGAGTCAATTAAGATAGTCCCAGCATATGCCAGCCCATCTGCAGCCTGATTTATTACCATTGCCTTGACCTGAAACTCACTAATATAGTATGGTAGGCTGAGAGATATCCTAAGACGAAGCTCTTCGGGGAAAATTACAAAGCCTAGCTTATTCTCAAGTGTGAACTTTGGTCCTTTGCTAGAGGACGTGTCTTCTTTGCTTGGAATACTAATGTGAAATCCCTTATACTAACTGATTTCAGGTGAGAATAAAAGGCTTACATACTACTGATGTACATACATACATCTGCATATGTAAAGTTGAGACCGGAAGTTAGATGTAAAAAAACTTTGACGTTTTTAGCACACCTTATATTTAATTTTTAATTTTTTTTTTACAATAAAAAAGATAATCTTGTTAGTTTTGTGGTGAATTGATTTTCCAAGGAGATGCTGAATTTACCACAAAAAAAAAAATAAATTTTTTCAAAATAAAAATTAAAAATAAAAAATGAAAAATAAAATAAAGTTTTTGTTATGTCCGTTGAAACTGGTTTTTTTCTTGTTGTTTATTTTTGTTCATTCCATTCATTCATTCATTCATTCAATTATGATATGATAGTGATTTCGAAGAAATGAAACAACGACGAGGATATAAATAATCATGATCAGGTAATGAAAGTGCAAAATATAAATAAATACCACTGTTTTGCTTTTGCTTTTTTTGCTTTTATTTTTTTTCAATGTAAAACATTATTAAATAATAAAGGCATAGTTTTTTCTCTTTCTTTTGCAAATAAAATTGTATTTATTTTCTACTACAAAATTATAAGTTTTTTTTATTAATCTTAATGGCACTGCTGGCACTGGTGCTGTGTAAAGTTATAATTTCCAGCAGGAAATGGTCACAATACATAAAAACTTGCCGATCTATTGGTTGTCTTTCCTTTTTCAAATCCATTTCATCTGAATGCCATTACAGCGAAGGTCAGGTACATACATTTATTGTTGGCATGGGCATGGGCATGGGCATGGGCAATGTTTAAAGGTAATCGTTTAATTTTAACTTTAAAATTACCATGAAATTGTTTTAATTGTTCATCACAATTGTTCACTGAACTAATGGTTTTTCTTGTTTTCCTTAATTGGGGGCTTTTTTGTTTTCTTTTTTATTTTTTTTTATCGTTTTACAATATAATTTAAAAACAATTTCAGTTAAAAACTTTAAACTTCAATCTTAAACTTGTTGAAGTTTTTAAAGAGTTTTTTTTTTGCAATTATGCTTCTATAAATTCAAACTTTAATTCGAATTATTTTACACACTTAGTGGCGTATAGGTGTGTACATTTAACAACTCTGATCAAAGTACAGCTTCGTTATTTTTTATGTTCAGTTTTTACAAACAAACGTAGCTAAAACTGAAGTAAAATTTGTGCAGACATTAACATTGAATTTGCTTGGAAATGCTTTACGCATTGCACGAGTATATCCTGCTGATATTTGCTTCATTCACACCGTAGATCAGCTGTTAAAACGTAAAATTTTTCATATTTTTTGTAACAATCAGAATGTAAGACTCGACTGATTCTAAATATGCAAAATGTGTAATCATGAAGTGAAGTCCGCGTGCTTGAACATATCGAGTTGAAAAGTCTATTTCTTAATTTAATTGAAAAAGCATCGTTTAAAATCGTTGCAATAAATTGGAAATCTACCTATGATACATACATACATAATTGGTCATTACAACTCTTCAGTCAGGATTACAACCTAGCTTCTCACCCGACTTATGTTGTGTGCATTATTTTTATACATACAGTGGCGGGACCTACAGTTAAAAGTTGACTCGAATGACAGATTTTTGACAAATTTTTACATGGCAATGTTATTAACTGTCAGAGTTTTTACTAGAAATCTGCTGATAGGTAGACACCGAAGAAATATTTTTTCATATTTCGTTTTGTAAGACATGTTTGACCTGCGGTTTGAACCACTTACTAGGCTACGGAGACTTTGACCTGTGATAAGTATGTTTATTCTTTTAAATTTGAGCAGTTAAAAGAGTTGTAAAAAGGATGTATTAAAAACATTGGCCCAGAAGTAGTGTTTTTCGGCATTTTGGCATTCAAAACCCACGACAATATTTTCACATTGTAGAACAAAGAAAAACGTGTGAAATTTCCCGGACAGTTTAGAGTTTAACTAACTTTTCTAAGACTAGGTTAGGTTAGATTAGAGGACGTGTACTTGTCAATTAAGACAAGGAGGTCGAATTGACCCATTGTACAACGTCCTAGTTTCTCACTCTCAGAGTTTTTGCCAGAAATCTACTGAGAGGAAGTCGACGAAAAAATACTTTTTCTATTTTGTCTTTGATGCCTGGCCTGGGGCTCGAACCCAGGCTTTTGCGTCTAATAAGCCAACACACTACCTACTAGACTACGGCGACTTCACTTTCTAAGACTAGGTTTCACTCATTTCTCGCATAATCATTAACTCAGGGCAAGGGTAATATCTCGCTCCCGTATTATAATAGTAATAAAACCGTTGTCGTTTAAATGTTTTAGAATTGTTTCGCTTTCCTCACGGTGACGAATATCTCGATCATGGGATGAGGAAAGCCTTAGTCAGTTTTAAAAAAACCTGTAGATTGCAGAGGCTTTGGATTGGTAAGCATTGCATCCATCAGCTTGATACCAACCTTTTTGTACATTCAATTGCTAAAGAAACTCCCACCAATTCCTAATATGGAGTTATATCAAACAGTAAAGACTTCAATCTGATGCTTATCGCAATAGGAGCAGTATATATTACAGCTCAAGAATTTGTCGTTCAGAGTCGACTTTAAACTGTAGGTCCCACAACTTATGGATAAAACTAACACACACATCATGGGATGAATGTAATCCTGACAAAGGGATTTTAATGACCAGTTAAGCTATTGGGATGTGAGCTAGAGAATCTAAGTGGCTAGTAAAATAAATAAAGTATTATATTTGCTGTAGCTATTGGTAGTGAAAGTTCGCTGCAAACAACACATTGTAAAGGAGTTGCCAGAGGTATTCGAATACTTTAGTACCACTTATACCATAAATTACTTTAAAGGGACTCGACGTTTGAATCATTAGACCTCCCTCGCAATGTGGATTATATATGAACAACAGAATCAATTTTAAAGAAATATACTTGAGCAGTGATATTTCTTCTCGTAGAGTTTATTGCCGAATGGATCCTACAACACTTTGCAACAGGAGCACAATCATCCATTAGCCTCGTTACTCGTATATAAACTACACTGCCAGCAGAATTTTCTAAGCATCAGTAGGGCCATGTTTAGAGCATAAACTATTTCATAGAATGCAAATGTAAGCTTCATAGTTTTAAAACAGATGTATTCAGTTTTGCAAAATCGAAGTAAATTTTCAGTTCTGCTTCATGGAGAAAATAAAAAAATTTCTAATTGAAATCTATTCTAATCTGTTAAATCCCTTGTGTTTTTATATTTAATACCATTGATAAAAGATTTTATTATATGAGAATGATAAAGAGTTTATTAAAATTTGTTTTTAAATTTCGTAAATAATTTTTTAATACCTCAACAAATTTTTCAAAAAAAAAAAAAAAACTGTTTTTTGGTTGCCAGAAAACTTGTTTAAAAACAAAGATAAAAACATTCAAAAATTCTCGTTATCAATGACATTAAATAATACGATGTTACACCTTTACCTTTATGAATATTTAACAAATAAGAGAATACATTCAGAACCGCATTTTCAGAAATTATCTTAAACGGAAGTGTTTTTTTAAACAGAAACGAATTTATTTAAATTAGAATTCAGAATATTAAACATACTCGTACATTTGAATATACAATTTTAACAATATAAAATTAATTTCATAAATAAGCTTGTTTTTAAAAAATGCACAGGCAAAGGCCAACAAATGTATGTGGTCTCTGTTTTCAAAGACAGCGCAGTATTTCCCGGATTTCCGTGTTGATCAGGGTGGTCAAATTCTGTATTTATTTAGGCAGAAAACGAACTCTTTTTCCTGATATACGATCATATTGAAGAATTTCGTTTAATTATCCAACAGCTCTTACACAAATGCTTTGCTAGCTTATCTTCATTTCTTTTTCCACGGTACCTTAATATTAGATCAGTCAATTGATCAATTGAATGGAATACGCTGCCGTGGATTATTAATTGAGACTGATAATAATCTCTCTCTATAGGTAGCCTATTATTAGCAATTTCCACAATCATTTTGCAATTATTTTCTTCATATACAGACGGGTTCATTGCAAGACATTGCAATATTTTTCTTCTCTTGTTTTTTTTGGTCATTTAAACAATTTATTTTCTGATTGTTTTTATTTTTTCCATACATATGTACATACAGATGATGGTACATCCATATATGTATGTTTGAAGAAAGACCTTTAGAAGAGAATATAAAAGAAGTCGTATTGGAAATAAAAGCTCTATTATAGTCTATCAATGACTCTATTGAATACCAATTCTTTTTTTATTTATTAAACATTGAATTTTTTTTCTTTAAATTTTTGCATTGTTTTTCTGTTTTTATTTCTTTTCTTTTTTTCCAGTCTTGGAATCAAAGATTATTTGCTGCGGTTATTTATTGGCTCAAAGTACGGAAAAAAACAGAAAACCAAAATCGTATAAAATTATTTATTTCTTTTTCATTTTGTTTTTATTTTATTAAAAAAAAAAAATAAATAAATTTAATTACTTGTACTTAAATCATCGAATATACAATACAAGTATAAGTGTACCACGTATTCGTTGTCGCACTATACGAATAATATGAAGTTAGTTAGAAAATAGCATAAAACAACGATAAAATTAAACTGGTTTCTATTCTCCAAGTTGATCGGTTGGTTTAGTGTTGGATATGATGATTTACAGCCAGCCAACCAACCGCTATATGCAGTGTATAACAAAAATCTACATACAGTTGAAATCGAAACTTTAAAAAAAGCAAAGAATTTTATGAAATTTAATATTTGGTATGTTCGTAGAGAATATACACGATAACTTTTTATTGTTTACAATTTAAATTCACTGTATTTTTAATTTTCAAGTTTTGCGGCAGGAAAATGAGTTTCTTTACTGATCCTGAGTTAGAATATTTCGCATACATGTTTATTTTTTTTTTTTAGTTTATTAAGTGTCTAAATGGTCTGTTTATTTTCAAGAGCTTTCTGTGGAGGAGTCAATTCTCTAAAATTCTCGTACACTTAGATCTGTAGAGATATATATTGTTACGATACATATTAATGCGAACGAAAGTATAGTTTTCTAGTCGATATAGCCATTACACTATCATCACGTCAAATTTTGTTTAGGTGCATTCCTCTTTCGGCCCATAATGAGTATGGGGCACTGAAAATACCTCAAAATAACACGTTCTATTTCTAAATCCAATCTATGCTTTCAGGGAATTATTCGTTATTCACAAATTAATTGTTACTTGTAAGTCACATTGCGTCCTCGCCGTAGTCTAGTAGGCTTGACTTATTAGACATGAGGCCTCGGTTCAAACTCCATGTCAGATATCACCAACATAAAACAAAAAAATATTTTATTCGGCGACTTCCTCTCAGCAGATTTTCTAGCAAAAACTCTGAGAGTAAAATAAAATAGGCATGAAAAGTTTCTCAAAAATTTGTCGTTCGGAATCGACTTTAAACTGTAGATCGCGCCACTCATGTATAAAATTAACACACACAACTTAAGTAGTGTGCGAAGCTAGGTCGTAATCCTGCCTGAAGGGTTGTAATGACCAATTATGTACATATGTAAGACACATTGCGATTACAAAGGTTATTTTCGAAAATCGAATCCCTTGTTCATGTAGTTCTGAACGAATTCTGGGTAAAACTTTTGAATGTTTTTATTGATTTTTATAATTATATGTGAATGGACAGCTATACCTCTCGATTGTCTTCATCTTCTTCAAAAATAAAGCGTAATTGTTCATAAAAAATACTAAATATCTGAAGTTTTCAAAACTTCATAGAGCCAGTGAAATCGAGGTCATCAACGAAATGTTGTTGGATTAATAAGCAAAAGAACACTTAATCGTATCCGATTCAATTAGAAATAGTATTCGCTTTTTTTTAAGAAAAATGTTTTGAATGTATGTAGACTTCTTTCGGCCACTGTTCAATTAACTCCATATAACACTCCTTCACTTCCAGCTACAATACACTACAAACAACAATTGCAGAAAATGTGAATGCTAAGACAACGTAATAATAACAATAATACAATACAAAGAAGAAGAAGAATAAGAAAAAAAAAACGATTACCAAATAAGCACAGACTGATCTCAACCCTCCGCTGTCCACAACAACAAAACATTTTCTTGTTATCAGGGTAAAATTACCAAATAAAACGTAAACAGAAATTAAAAAAACAAAACCCCACGAAAAAAAAAACATTCTCAATTGAAGATAAAACCGCAAGATAATTAAGCAATAATGATACCTAATGACACTTTTATACTTTTATTGTGCCCGTATAAGCCATATATCAAGCAAGCATTGAACACACGGATCGGATTCTTAATAACGACGTTAATTTTGTTTAATATTGTACTTCTTCTACACGCCCAATAATAGTACTCCTTGACAACTTTTTGCTTTTCGTTTCGTTTGTTTCATTTGCCCTTATGTGTGCAATCAAAGTATTTTTTTAATTACCCTAGACGAGGATGTTAGCGTCTTCAATGGAAAAGCAAAGAAAGGAACAGCAGTTAAAAAAGTACACATAGATACATACATATATTCAAATAATTATTCCCTTTTTTTGTGGGCTGTTAAACTTTAAAACAATTAATTGAATTAATATGTCTTTCCCTTTTATGATTTGTATTATTATGCCACAACGACATTAAAAGCTCCGCTCTTCAGTATGTCAGTGTCTTTAAAGGGATAAGTATGGTGTGAAATCCACCCACAACATACATATTTTCACCACTTTTGTCTTTTCTTTAATCATCATTTGATGTTTTCACAATATCTGAAAAAGGCTTTTTAAATGTTTCAAAGTATTAGAAAAGATTAATTTGAAAATGAATATAATATAATAAGATAAATTGGGAGCTCATTATAATGCCTATTTGCTAGTATTATAATGATGATGACAATATAGACTCGTTCTCTTTCGTCTTTTAAATTTCTTTTTGGTATACAAAAGTGCTATGCGTTTTATATAAATAAAGATTTTATTTTATTATTTAAGATCTTTCTTTATCGTTTTAACATCAATTAAGATTAAAATTGATTGTAATTGTTTAGTTAAGCTTAATGGAAATTTATGCCTTAAACGCTTAAAATCCCTCTCATTATTTTTTTAAATCGTTTTATAAGAGAATTTTCGCCTTGCAGGTGCTTGCGTCACTTATTATTATTTTGCCCAACCCTATTTTACTTTATAAGTGTAATGTTTTTTTTCTTTTGCTAAAATACTAAAGAATGCCATGAAACATATTCAAAGATTAGCACATGACCTCGGAATACTTAGCAAAAATTTTGTAAAAACATACATGCAAACGACATTAGACGCTGAGTCGCCAAAATTGCATTTGTGAAGTTCAGAGGTCATGAATTAGAGTCAAAATATTGCAGCATCTGAATGGGTGTAACTCCTGAGGGAATATTATCGTCGACAAATATTAATAAATACTTTTCTTTCGGTCCCTCTCCGAGATAAAAAACTGTTTCATAATCTAACCACTACGCCTTATATTCTGTCTGTGTAAAGGTCAAATATTACTTGATATTTGCCCACTATCTGGAGATACTTAAAGGAACAATGACACCAGCCTTCTCCTCTAAAATTTAGTGTCTGCTTTTGCACCTCTTGGACATTTCGATATTCGTAACCCGTAAATATTAGGTGCGTCCTTCAACACTTTCATGCATTTTCCATTACATGCTACTTAAATCATTAGAAAAGTAAAAAACCAGAATAAGATCCTCAAGTATATATCTCTGGTTATCGTGGGGTATAACAAAGGAGATAACGGCACCTATAAAACAATTGATCGTTCTACCCTGAATTACACAACCCTGGTACGAGCTATGTTTCTAAGTGACACCAAATGCAAGGATCGCTATTGGCTTTTTCTGGCATTGATTATCTCCCACACAGTTTGATGACATTTCGTTGGTGAACTATCCTCCTACCATGAGAGGGTAGTATACCCGCTGTTCAGAATCGGTGCCCAACGTACCAACAAAGGCCCCACATTACGATACATGTTTTTCATTTAAGGCACCAAACTATAAACAAAACCTTTTACAATTTTAACGAAAAGGTGTATTAAGTGTTTTGCTATTCATCTCTTTAAATATATCAAAAATGTTCTAAGTTTCATTGCTGCTTATTAAATTTTATCATAACATGGAGGATTTTGCTATGAAACATATACAAAGATACAGACCACTGGGCATAGAGCATAAGTTCTCAGAGAGTATGTATGTATGTAAAGAAGAATTTCATCATTCACTTTCAAGACTAGCGAGTAAAATAAATCAAGCTAAACCTGAACTAATTTGAAGTGCTCATGCACCTAAGATGTCTTCTTATATATCAACTTACACTAGATAGGCCGGATTACTAGGAAAGATTCTTCCTAAAAACTACTGCTAAGGCAACTTTATTATTATGCAGAAGCTTCAGGCTACTTGCTATAAGGAGCTAGAAACACTAATTACACCAATTACCATGAGTAGATCGTTTCTATTTCTTGCTAGTGCCGAAGATCTTTCATGATGAGCAAGGACACCATATTGGTAAACCCTTTATTCTAAAAGTATAATCAACGTCCACTGTATGCGTGACAAAATGAACATCATTAAGGGTAGAGAAATCCAGTCTAATGCTCGTATTTACTAACCCTTTTGTAACCAGAAAGTAGTCTTTGGCATTGCAATTAACAGGCCGAAATCATATTTTTGTGGGATGTTGTAACAACATTTCACATTTCTGTTCACATTTTCGTTCGGCCTTTATATAAGTTAAGCTACCAGTGAGCTATATAAGTAAGTACAAAATCATATCATGCCATTTAACGTAATTCAATCTCACTTTCAATCTGGACTTTTATCAAAAATTTAGACCAAAAATGTTAAACAAAAATGTAATTTCTGCTTTAGCATGTTCATTTTCCATTCGACATATGCCAAACATTACACAAATATTGCCCCAAACGAATAATTGTATGCCCTTTTGCAATTTTATAACAAAATAACATACACCCTCAAGAATTTTTTCTAAACTTGATTGAGAGATTATTTTTCCGATTTCTATTGTGTATCTTTGTTATGAATTGATATGATAAACAGGGTAAACTTACCTCATGAGCTTTGGGATGTTGATGTTGACAATTATGCGGCTGGACAAAACGTATAGAATTTCCCAAAAACAATAAAACAACACAGCTTAACATAAACGATAAACCATAGGGAGGACGACGACGATGATGGGTAAAACGACCACGGCAACGAAGGACAGGTACAAACATGTTTCTATTCTCCAATATTAATGTGCGTAGGTGTTGGTTTTGGTGGTGGTGGTGGTGGTGGTGGTATGTCAGATGATACTGGTGTCCGTAATGGTACTGGTCACTATGCGAATAATTCTCTTGCAAAGATTTTTGTAACGCCTGTTCATCATAATGACGACGATGATGAATATTATGTTGCTGACAAGTATGGTCAGTTGATGGAACCTGTTTTAACTGGCTCTGAGGAGGCGGCGATGGTGGTGGTTTAGTAGAAGCTGATATCGTGTAATATTCTTGTTGCTGCTGCTTCTGCTTCTGTTCTTTTTCTTGTTGTATTTGAGGCAGGTAAAGCTGTTGGCACATTTTTGTTCTCTTTTCGTTTAATTTTCACTTTGAATTTGCAATTTGACCATCAAAAATTTTCTTTTTTAGATTAAAGCTAACACAGGTACCGAGCTATAATATTATGGCTGAGATTCGGCCAGGGTTTGTATTTTATTTTCATTCTAAATTGCACTATCAGAAGGAAGAACAGTTTTTATGACAACTTCAGTTGAGTCATTAAGGACAGCATCTCAGCTGTAACGATTGTTGTTGGCATTGTTCGACAATACAGCTGTGTTTGGGATTCCTTTACCGTTATATACTTGATAAGCAATAACAATGATGTTGACAATAATTGCTCCACAATAACACTTTACACTTAAACAACAACAATGAATTAAAACAAAACTACATTAACAAGAAATAATTATACAAACAATTACAAAAAAAAACAACTTAATTCTGCTCTTTTTCTTTTTCTATTTGTTGCTTTTATTTAAATTTTAAACTTTTATTGTTGTTGTTGTATTTGCTTGATTTATATTGTAAATGTCACATTCACATGAACTCCAACCACATTAAGAAAAAAAATTACAACTATAACTACACCCAGCATAAACAGTCAGCAGCTCTAGACAAGAGCAGCGATAGCAACTACAAAAGCGCTGCTCACAACGTTTGTGTTAAGTTTCAGCACGACGACGTTATACCCGGTGTATTCAATCGCTCCCAGAAAATCATCGAAATTTACATGAAAAAATACACAAAAAATTATTTTCTTTCCTCTCCAATAAGCCGCTTTTGTCAGTCAGCTGCGCTGGGTCGATTTGTTTATGCTTCAGTTTTTGCACTCACACTCACGCTCACTCTTTTTACTCGTTATAGTGGAATAAATAAATCCGATATAATTTACTTGTCGCGTTCTTTAAGAAATATTTTAATTAATTTCTTTACATGTACGTCCGTTTTCATTCACGATTGATAAACAAATGATGAAAAAACAAAAACCAGATAAAAATTTTATTTGTTTGCGAAAACTAAAAACAAACACAAAAACAACAAGGTTGCAATCAATAGCATTGAACTTATTTCCAATTGGTACAGAGTGTTCAAAATAAATATAATTAGTTTTTGAGCTGTGTTTAGTAAGCAAATATGGTGATTTTGCTGTTTTAACTCAATGGCTCGGCTAGTACAGGTGAAAATTATTTATTGTAGACAGGCACCGATTAAATCACCACTAACATTACAATGGTTTATGTTAAAACAGTACCAATTTCGATTAACGGCACTTTGGTGATTTCAATTTTATTCACCACATTCTGCAAAAACCTCACCACACCGAATGAGTTCACCACACTTTCTAAAAATGCACCACGTTTGAAATATCCACCACACACCACAATAAGAAGTAAACATATTTTTTTTTCCGTCCAAAAATTTCAACCTCCGCCATCACACACACAACGACAACACGTCAAAAACCAACCACAAACGGACACCAAAACAACAACCACCAGCGACACACAAATTCAACACAATCTCAGAAAACCTCCATCCACATCACACAAACAAACAACCCTAGACACACAATCAAACATGATCGAAGAAACAAACCCTAACCCCACACAATTAAGCACAATCGCAGAAACAAACCCTAACCAACACGCATAATAAACACACCCACGAACAAACACACACACCAACACGCACACCATATAATTCGTACAACAAACTCAAAAGGCTTAATTTTCTTATATATCAACCGGATACGGAAAAAGAACATGCGAATTAATTAAAATGTTGTTAGTTGTTAAACGAACAACAAACGAATTTTTCCAACAGCCAGTGTTGTGCAAAAGTATCCAGGTTGGCTTTCGAGTTAAGTTTGGGATCAAGGATGATGCCTAGATACTTAACCTCTATCTATCTAGTATCTTCTAGTGAAAAGAATTGTATCAGAGGTTGATCAACAACTCAGATTCCCTGCAAAAATTTAATACAATTAATTGCGAGTTTCCAGATGTATGTGGTGTATCTCCACAAATGATTATCTTCTGACAGTACATGTTCACAGAGGTGAGGTTACGATTCTCGCCTTGAGGAGGAGTTCAATAAACCTAACCACACTCTGTTTCAAGTTGAGAAAAATAAGAGCCTTTAATAGCCCTCAATGTCAAGGAAGACAGCCAGAGTGTATGTATTCTTTAACGTGCAGGGACTTTTCCACCTGTGAAATGAAAGAGAGTAAAGCTGTTTCCGCTGATTTGCCCCTCGTGTAGGCATTGGGATGAAAGAAGAAAGGAACAAAGCCTAAATGTTCTATCGTCCTTAATTTTAGTGTGTGATGGTTTCCCGGCTTTGTGAATTGAAATCACCTTAGATATCCTCCAGCTCCAACGAATAATATAAACGAGTCTAAGACTAGCATTATAAATGGCGAGCAGCCAAGGTAGAATAAGCTCTTCCACAATTCCAGACTATATTTCGTTATGAAATACTTTATATTATCATTGTTGCTGGTGGAATGAAAGAATGCTTAGAAGAAAATGTTGCATAGTCCGGTCACAATAGTTGTAGTCGTCAAAGTTTAGATCACGAGTGGTCATTAACTGGGTGATTTGAAATCGTCAATAGTTTTGTATTATTGTTGAGCTAAAAAGGCCTCTATTTGGCGACAAACGGCCAATAAAGCGATCAAATGAAATATTAGAATCCTTATGTGCTATAATATATACTCAAACCAAGTTCTTTGGCCTTGAGAATTTTGGAAATAAGTCCAGAATTCGAATGAAAACGTATTTTTTCATTGGTCCCACAAAATTATTATTTTTTTATTCACAAATAATTTTAGAAAAATTTAATTCATCATGAGTATCATCTATTCTGTGTGTGTATAAAATTCATCTTCAAAAAGAAAAATTTTATTCTAAGGCAGTTGTATTCCATTAGGCATCATAATACGTTGTTCCGTTTATTGTAGCGCTATACGACGGAAATGATTGTTTAAGGGACCCTCATCGGAATAGCCAGCAATTTCTTGAGGCACAATGCCGGATTCCTCAATAGAGGTGCAAGGACGGCACATGCATTCTAGAGGAGCTTTGGTTAAGACCTTCTTAAATTTACGTTCACCCTGTTTGGCTTTGGGACAAAATAAGGAAACAGCTGCCTCGCGTTCACCCGATTCCTGGCAGCACATGCAGGAACGTTCCATTTGCCAGATTTTACTGCCGGATACCTAGAGAAAGTAAGATATAAGGAATAGAGTTAAGTGACTGCGTTTGCAGATAAATAAATTAGAATAAGAGTAGGAATCTTACTTGTATATAACTGGCGCAGCGACCCACACAGGCAAATGAGGGTATTGGTTTGGGTACACAGCCCGGATATTGTAAAACATGTATAACCGGTGTGACTTGGCAATCATCGCCAATGTGAGAAATATCTGTGCAACGAGAAGGGGGGTTTAATTTTAATTAAAAATTAAAATGACAAAAAAAATACAACAACAACAACAAGCTTATATTGTAAATGATAGTAAAAACTAATTACCGTTATCTGTTGTCAATACAGCATTGTCTCCCGAGACTCTTATAAAATTATCCTGCATTAGCACCACAAGCATAAGAGCAGAACATACCACAGCAAAAAATCTTCCTTCTGTCTCTAAACCCAAAACTGTAAGCATTTTTGGTCTCTTCGATCTTTTTCTTTCTCTTGGTCTGTCGACTGAATTGGTTTTTAAGTTAAATGCTGTTATTTCGAACGGGTTTTTTTACTGTAGCAATTCTCTCCTTTAACAGCAATGGTCGCCAGTCAACAACTTGCTACTTGAACAGAAGCACAAAGAAAATTTGTTGACCATTTTAAGCCTTTTATAGTCAAAATGTGTTTAGGGATTATTGGGTCTTAATACATATGCTTATGGCACATACTTATACACATACACACAGACACACATGTACTCTAACATTCTGAAAACTAATGGACGACAACATGTTTTTTCTGTCAAAGGAAAACATAATATCACACACACTCCCTATTAGAGGGTTTTAGTGTTAAAGAGAGTGTTTGTTTTAAGGATGTCACAGATATTATTTGGTGGGAGGGCACAGTGGCCTGTCTGCCATAATTTTTGCATCAATTTAAACAAAATATTTATCTATTATTGGGTTATAGAGAAAGCCTTACAAATATTATTTTATTATTTATTTTAATTCATACGATAAAATAATTTATTTTTTTTGGCAAGTTTTAAAATCACTTGAAAACCACTGTTTTTATTATGGTGTTAAATGGGAGCAATTCTAAGGACTTTTTGCTTGTACAAATTTTTCCTTTTTGTCCCTCTTTTTTGCACGTTGCTTGCTTATGTGCAAAAAACTCTCTAATTACGTACAAGAAACCGACATTATTATGAAAAAGAGTAGAAAATGGACCTGCTGTGTGTATTTAAAGCAAATGTTTTACATTAACAGTAATATTTACATAGATACACACACACATGCACTTGCAAACAAATACATGCAAGAGTATAAGTAGTGTATGTATGTATATTGTAAAGCAGTTATTTATTTGATAGCAAATTTAGAAGGAACATATTAAAAAATCACACAAGCTTGCCAACAATATTGTGCAAGTCTAGTTTACAGAGTTTAAGTATTAAAAAATACAATCAATTGATCATCTGTAGGGCACATAACTGTAAAATAAAGTTAAACAATAGCGAATTAGGGTTTTTAGTATTTATTTCTTGTAAATCCTACATTACTTGCCATTACAAACAACCACCCTTTAGTTAAGATTACGGCCATGTTTTTCTTATCACCTATGAGTGATGGGTTCTGAAGTTTACCAGTAAAAACAGACAACAAATTCTAGAAGCTGTTTTTATGTTAATTAGTCATCCTCAACGTCTTTGTCAGAAAAATGTCGAGAGCTGTAAGATGTTAGTTAGGGAGCTCTCGTCTAGTAATTTACACTATCTACCTACTGGACAAGGGCGTCCACAACTTCACAACTTACATAGAAGTCATTCATTGTACAGAAGATCCATCATTCACACAAGAGTTCTTATTAAACAATGACGAAATAATTTAATCCAGTCACCATGAACAGGATTCTCACCCGATATTAAGGAGGTCCGAAGATGTGCGTATTTGTATGTTGCGTACATTAAATAAAGTTCAATGGTCGGTCTTGATTGCGCCTTTAAACTCCGCTTTAAACGTGGCAAATGGTTTGCTGGTCTAGTATCAACAGAAATTAATTTTTTTCTACTTTGCAAGTGATGTACACAAAAAAAAGTGGGTACAAAAGGAAGGGAAAGAGTTTGTTTTGGAAGCCTTGGACATCTTCGCTTAGATGTTTAGCCAACATGTGAATTTGGACTCCAGAATAGTTGCTAATAACGTGGTCTTTATAACTTCTAACTTCTAGAGCACTAAATAGATATCAATTGCTTGAAACTGTTTACCATTAATTTATGATATTGATAGCCGCTCCACTATGCGAATTATTGTGCATTAATTATTGGACCTCGTTTAATAAAATACGGTATGATATACAGTGCGTGTCAAAAGAAATTGTACACTATGGATAAAATTCTAATAATCACCAAAACTCAACTTTTACCACTTAAGGAGAGTGCCCGAACAAATTTGTCAATATTTCGAAATTGTAATTTTTTTGTTTCAATTTTAAAAACTGACAATGAAATAATTTTAAAATAAAAAAACGGTAATTTTTTAATGTATATTTTTTAATGTACAGTTTCTTTTGACGCTCACTGTATAACGTCAGAAGTGTACCTATTTAATCAAACATATGGGTAAAATGAAGTCGCCCTGGTCCAGTAGGTAGTGTGTTGACTTATTAGACGCAAGGCCCGAGTTCAAAATAGGAAAAAATATTTCTTCGGCGACTTCCTCTCAGTAGATTTATGGCAAAAACTCTGACAGTAAATAAAATTGCCATGAAAAGTTTCTCAAAAAATCTGTCGTTCGGAGTCGACTTTTAACTGTAGGTCCCGCCACTCATGTATAAAATTAACACACACAACATGAGTGGTGTGAGAAGCTAGGTCGTAATCCTGACTAAAGGATTGTGATGACCAAATTTTATGTAAGTATGGGTAAAAAGTTGATTAAATCTTTAAATTTTTCATGCGTCGAAATAAGCCATCGAATGAATCGTTGTTTTTTCCCCAACGAAAAGTGGAACACAATTCCGTTAGAGAGTGTGTGAGAGTGTGTGTGAGAGAGAGAGAGAGAGAGAGATCAAAAGTGCCCTTAAAAAAGAGAAGGCGGAGAATGAGGCATATTTTCACTATTTTATCTTAAATTTAGATTCATCTTACTCGTGGAGCCTAAAAAAGAATGCACGTGGAATGTTCTGTGTGACAAATGTACACCCAGTACATGGCATGAGTGAGTACAAAGCTCTGAATTTTGACAGTCTAAATAAAATTTATATAAATTCGTCTTTCTTTTATTTTTATACTTTTCATAACAGAAAATGTATTATAATACCCACAATAATACAAATTTTATTTATGTTGCCCTTATATGAAGGTGTTTCATTTGTTCCCTCCACTTCCTGGAATAGATCTTTCAAATGTATTCTGGACCATTCTAAATTATCTTCCACTGTTTCAACGGAATCATGTAAAATATCCACGGCGGATTCAAATACGTGGCATTTTGCATGAATAAACTTCTTAAAGGTAATCAATTGCTCTTTAGTGGTGAAATAATTGGCAATTTCGCTTATAACCTTAGCAGCGGTTGGCCAACTCTGTAATCTGGAAAGAAAGGTGTGGACATGATTTTTTGGAAAAAGTTTATCATCAAGACCATCGAACAAAACGAAATATTTCTTCAGCAATTTTCTCTCAGCAGTCTTCTGGCAAAACTTTGAGAGTAAAATTATACGTGAAAAGTTTCTGAAAAAAATCTGTCGTCAGGAGACTACTTTAAACTGTAGGTCCCTCCATTCATGGATAAATTTGACACATACAACATGGGTGGCATGAGAAGCTAGGTTGCAAACCTGACTAAATGGTTGTATTAGGTCCAAAAGTTTCGGGCGATTGATAGATAGTAGGGCTTTGAGGCAGGCGAGGTACAATCAAAATTAAAAGGAATAGGACCTCTTTTTCCCATTTTAATACTCACGATTTGGCTAATTCTTCCACATTTTCAATTATTAATTGAAATACGATGTCAATATTTTCAGGAGTTTCCGTAACTAAACTCGTTAAGGCAACCGCTTTGAAATCCGTGGCAACTTTACGCGACAATAAAAATTTGTAATGACTTTTGATGTGAGATCTAGTGCAACTCATGGCTTTTAAAATTTTCAACTTTTCGCTTTCCAGTTGCTGGCTTAAGAACATTTCCTTTAACTCCGCATAAATTTTCTTTTTACCAAGACGACAAGCGGCACAGTATAAAGTCTCACGAAAATCGGAGCCAATTTCGGTATGACTTCCGTTGTACTGTAGAAACATAAGTTGGACTCGATTATTACAGTCTTCATGTCTATATTTGCAAAGCCAAGAAATTATCAGATTACGTTTAAGGACGTTCAAAATGGTGTCATTGGAACTCTCAAATTGCAAGGTGGAGTAGACTTGTTCAAGCAATGGGTTTATCATATGAGCTAGTCTTTCTTGCTTTTTGGGGGTTAGCCTAGAGGCCACATTATGTAGAGCTTTTAAGGCAGCTTGCCAGGGTAAATAGTCCTTTTCATGTGCTAAGTATCCAATAAAATTAAAGGCTCGGTTATAGGTTATCAAACCTATATCGGCATACGTAAAGAGATCATTTATGATGCCGGCTCTTTGGATGCCTGGAATTCCCGAATGGTTTTTTTCCATAAAAGCTTCTTGTATGGCCTTCAATAGTTGCTTATCGTAGAACACCCGGTAATAGCCAGATTGTTGAATATTCAATATTAACCACTTATTGGCCGTTCTGTTGCCAAATGTCAGTTGCTTGAAGGTTTTATGGAAATAGAATTTCGGTGTTAAACTATCGAAATTCAATTCCTTATCGTGCGTATAGCTTATGGGTATGGTATAGTGGAGCTTAGATTCCTTCAATTGATGCTTGTCTATTAAGAAACGTTGTTGCTTTAGTACATACTTATTATTGGCGGTTGTAGTTAGGGTGACCAAAGGATAACCTTTCTGTTCAATCCAATCTTGAAAGAATTGATTTAAATTGACGTGTTGTTCTGTTGTGGGCCAATGTTTACGAAGATGTTTAAATAAATCCTCTGGAAGAGTATTTTTTTGGTGGCTAGGAAGAAAGAATTATGGAAAGTTTTAGTTAAAGTTGGGTTAGTCAAGACAAAAACTTACTTCTCCTGAAGATATTCCCTAACAGCCACATCAAAATTATCCTGACCCATTGCACTACAAAACATACGCAATACACTGGCACCCTTATCATAACTGATGGCATTTGTTATTGAATTCATATCCTCAGGCATTTTGATCTCCTCCTCTTTGCATGATATAGCTTGAGTAGCTGTTGTGGCATCAATCTCCAATACCGTGTGCATTTTCTTAGCAATAAACTCTTGTAGGAATTCATAGGAACTATAAAGCTGAAGAGAAAAATTATTATTAAAATCCTTTAAATCGTTTCAAATCTCTAACTTAGCTTACCTTTTGACCTATAACAACTTCATAGTAACGGCCAAAAGCTTCATTTAACCAAAAATTATTCCACCATTTAAAAGTCACGCTATTACCGAACCACATATGGACCAATTCATGGATTATGGTGCCAATTGTTTCCTTTTTGTAAAGCCAGCCATCTGTGTAGTTCGGTAGGTGATGTAAAATATGGTGGCTATGTGGTAGGGAAAGGGATTCAATGTTAAATCGTATAAATTACACTGTGCTACAGAAAGAGTAAATATAATAAAAATTTCAGGGAATATGGAAACACCCATATATTACCTCTTTTAATCAATTTTTTTTTTAGCAAAATCTGAATACTTCCAACCAAACTGGCTAAAAGTGCTTTGAACACAAAAGTCACACGGCTAAAGCTCTGATTAGCCAAACGTCCACGGAACGTAACAAAACGTATATACGTTCGCCTTTAGAATACAAAAAGCAACGGGGTGATTACTGAAACTTAATTTATTTTCGATAAACATTTACATTGCTCATCGTATTTTAAAAACTAACATACGTTCTGTGGACGTTTGGCTAACCGGGGCTTAAACGTTAAAAGTGGATGATGATTTGAAAACACTTGTAATATTAATAGAAGCATACAACGAGTCTTGTTGAAACTCACCGCAATATTATAAGACCCCAAGACTCCATGGCTGGCAGTTTATAATTCTGGGTGCTCGTAATTTGTATAACCGGTATGCCCAATTCTTGGGAGGGTTTTCTGAAATATTGCTCGCAAACTTTTAAAGCACTTACAGCTGTTTCATAAGCAAAATAACTGCTATTGATCTGTGTTCTAGGACTTATAATTTTTAAGTTACCATCACCATATGGCGTATACGTAGAGACCATAAAAGCCAATAAATATGTTGACATTAAGGGAGTCACTTCAAATGTATCCATTTCGTTGCCTTTACTGTAAAAAAAACCATTGACGTAATTAATTTTATGTCTTAATTTTCAGATTTAAATACCTCAACGGCGTTGTCTTTAATAGTTGGGTATTAAAAAGACTTTTATATTGTGGGGGCCGTATTATGCTCATACGAAACCTGGCTTTAAAGTGGGGCTCATCAAAGCACGGTAAGGCCAAGCGGGCATTGTTTGGATAAAATAAAGTTATTAGCTGCCAGCTATGGAAAGAAAATCGTTTATAAATCTTTTCATATGACAATTTCAAACCATAAGCCTCTTGCCTTTTTTCACTATCCTGTTGAAAGCGAAAAATCCCTTCCATGTCCTTAGATATCTCTCCAGAGTATTTCACATACAGTGTATAATTCGTGTCCAATTTTAAAGCCTTCAGTAGACTCAAAGACAATTTATTGGTTTCAGCTTCATAATTTTGTAATTCACTTTCTATTTTCTGTATTTGCACCCCGGCAGCATTGTAGAGCCTGATATCTGAAATTTTTAATTTCTTGGCGTGCAATTCTATTGCTTTGATGGCATGCTTTAAAGCTTGCAGTGTTATGAACACTTCACCATTGAAAGTGAATTGTTTGGAACCGTCTTTTGCTTCCAAAAACGGATGTATCGTCAGATTGTACTCATAAGGCTTGATGGCTTTGCTTAAACGATAATTTGGTGGCGGTTTTGGTAGTAAAACTTTTACGATTACAATGACAAACAAGACAATTAAAAATGAATAGAAAATTCGTAGAAACATTAAAAAAGAGGCAATTTTGATGTGTTCGATTATAAAAAAAAAACAGAAAAACAAACAAAAAAAAATTTTAAAATTTTCGAAATTCAAGCAAAGAGAATTTCAATAATTACTCTTTCCCTACTTTCGTACTCTGTTTTTATTTTAGGTAGGAAAAGATATGAGATTTTAACGGCAATAGAGTGCTAATACCTTTAGGACTCCGCATTTACATTTTTTCTATTTCTTACGACACTGAACACCGAAGAGATAATCTCTACTTTGTATGGTGTAGTGAAATTAGGAAAATAGGGTTGTGGGAATAAACACAGTGAGTAGTGTTTATAGACAAGATATTTGGATTATAAGAGATAGACAGGACTTCTTCAGGACATCAGCTTTAAATAAAAATATGCCACTTGCAGAAGACAGGCTTTCTGTAGTGTCTGCTTGAATCACTGGGTAGTCGATAATGAAATAATGTGCTCCACGAGAAAGATTTTTTTATAAAACAGAATAAATCTCTTTATTCGACTATTTACATACTTAATTGGCCATTATAACCCTTCAGTTAGGATTACGGCCTAGCTTCTCACATCGCTCATGTTGTGTGTGTTAATTTCATTCATGATTGATGGGGCATGATTGATAATTGATGGGACATGATTGATGATTGATGGGACATGATTGATAGGTTTAAAGTCGACTCCGAACGACAGATTTTTGAGATACTTTTTATGGCAATTTTATTTACTCTCAGAATTCTTGCCAGATATCTGCTGTGAGGAAGTCGCCGAAGAAATAACTTTTTGTATTTTATTTTGATGTCTGGCCTGGGGCTCGAAGCCTGGCTTTACGTCTAATAAGCCAACACACTACCTACTAGACTACGGCGACTTGAAACTACGACTATTTATTGGTTATTATATTACAACAGTACACTAACTAATCTACAGGAGTGGCTAAACTGCACCACTTTTCAATGAGCATCTCTAATATGCAGTCGAAAAAGGACTCTTACATGCTAGGATGGAATAGGAAGGAGTAGCAGCTTTGATAAAATCAAAGTTCATTTGAACACCTTATAATACTACG
Source organism: Sarcophaga subvicina (assembly GCA_936449025.2). Classification (NCBI taxonomy): domain Eukaryota; kingdom Metazoa; phylum Arthropoda; class Insecta; order Diptera; family Sarcophagidae; genus Sarcophaga; species Sarcophaga subvicina. The sequence goes on along the minus strand of OW388081.2, from coordinate 87,937,004 downwards.
TAAAACTCTGCCTAATTGTCAAGTCTACAACAAAGCTCAGAACAGTCAGAACGTAGAACCCTGCTTTGAGTCATAGTCGAACTCCGGCTTATACCCTTCTCCTCCTTGACTACCTCTACAGAAGTTATTAGCGCAGTCCATTCTCCCAATTTAAAAAAGATATTGTTACGTTTTCTATACAATCAAGGCCAGGTGAAGAATTTATCTGAGCACCAATATACAGATGTTTACACAGGACAGCTATACAAAGCTTTTCCCCAGCAGAAGAAGTTGTCTAAAAACAAGGAACGATGCTCCACAGCAGTTAAAGCAGATAGGCATTGTAAAACAATTTTACTGTTCGCTTGCCTTTTGAACATCATAATAAGAAAGTAATATTTGCATAGAATGGCATGAATGAACTGATGAAAAATATTCATTACGAAATTTCAGAAACAGAAAGTCCAATCAAACAGGTTAACCAATGCTTAAGTCTTATATCCATGCCATCCCATGTGATGGAGTCAGTATGCTGAATAGAAACCAATCCGATTGATTCGTTTGAAGAGAACATTGACGGAAAAACGCCTGGAAGCCTTACCATGGTAATTTAAATTGGCCGGCGCCTTAAAGACCATAGCTTACTTAGGTCCTACAAGATCCCGTTGTAATACAGATGGTATACAGGAATCTAAACTATAGCTTCTGTGCGACATTTCTCAATCATTCCGATGCTCTCTTATTAAAATTTGGATTCTATTGAAATCGTCTTTTTGTCAATACATTCTGTGTTTTCCAATAATTCTTGATCTCAGGCCCCAAGTGTCGAATAATAACAAAGAGAAACCGTTCTGTGATCTCCTCTAATTCCTCGGCATTACAGCTTTCTGCAGAAGTCGTTGTGAGGCATTTTAAACGTTTACTTGGGGCGTTGATACTGTAATGAGATTGCTGGTTAGGTTTCATACAAATTTTATTTTGCATATAGCCATGGCAGGTTAGATATGCGTGGTCTGTATACAAATTGATTCATTGTCACATATTTTCTTTGCAAAAGAGTAAAGTTTAGGAGAGATTAGTAGTTTGCCTCTTTGCGGAGCAATGTCATTCTCACATATGGGTTCTGTTGTTCCAGCTTTTGCGTCAGCTTTGTTGTTACCTTCAATGCTTCTGAGCCCAGCTATTCATAGGAGGGTAAGTGTCGAATTCTCATTTTCTCATTCGAAGACGCTTGGCGTTTTGGGACAGTCTTAGATGGGGAGTGTGGTGGTTATCAAGGGATCTAGTGACTGCTTTACTGCGGTTATGCGTATATTTCTTCTAAATGGGCTCTAATACTAAAGGTACTAAAGCAATAGAACGTAGTGAATGGTAAAATTTAAGATATAATACTATGTTCAGATATGCACTTTTATTGAATCAATATTCGGTTTATTGAGTACAATATTTTAAGTGTTCAAATATAATAATATACGCAGTTCAGCTGCTTATTCAATATACATTTGGCAGCTCGTAAACAAAACAGCTGGTTGTTTCAACAACAATGATTTATTTTTTTTTGTCATTGTTAACATTTGAGTTGTCAAATATCAGCAGAAAGTGTTCGGGTAATTATAATATGCGCACTGAACATACATACTTATGACAGTGTTGCATTTTAAGTTTGACTCAATATTATAACAATTTACGTAGTTATTGCGCAATAATTAATTGAAACTTTATATGAAATATTGAGCTCAATATTGGCGTTTATTGCGATTTACGCAATAAAGGTGCATACCTGAACACCATATAAGAATTCCTTAAGGATTTCACACCCGACTTTGTCGCGTAATCTGGATAGGGTTGAGAATACTACGATGATATTTTCTGGGAGGTGTAAGCCAATACCGCACCTTGTAAGATTTGTTAAAAACTATTCAAAGAATAATAATGGCTGAGAAGTTTATTTCCAGTCGCTTTATGTACATATGTACAGTACGCACCAAGATTCGATCTTGTCATATCTGATTCTTATTAGCTTTGAGTGGTACGGAATGCTCTCAAAGAGTAACTTGCCTCAAAAGACTAGCAGTTCTTACGATGGTGCACTTTATATTGTGTTATATACTCTTTATTATTTGAAAATACTTTTAATAAATTAAATAGGCCTTCATTAAAAAAAGGAAAACATATTTGGAAAATATTTTGTAAATTTTTTTTTAAGAAAATATTGTACAATACTATGCATATGGTACTATGGTACAATTTGTTATGGCACTTCGTTACAATACAGTTTAATGACAAGCTTTTAAGCTTACTTTTATGTTACACCAGCATGTGTAATACCAACATCAACATAGGAACTCCCACTAAAGCAGTATTTAAGGAAACTGCAGCATTACGTTGGCTAAGATATTTGAATAGTTTGCCCAAATGCTTATCGGCCCATTTCAAATTGTTGGCTGTCTTTTCAATGGACTTTTCCAAAACCATCACCGAAGAGCCAAATAAGTGGCCCTTATCATGGGTAAACTGTTGCAATTGTTGTAATTGTTGTGGTGTAGTCAAGTAATCGGCCAAGCCACTGATAACATTAGCTGTTGTAGACCAGCTTTGTAAACTGAAATATAATTTAAAAACATTTTTTTATTAACAAAAAAAAAAAAAACGGAATATTTTAACGTGAAATTGTGTACTTACGCTTCTGCCAATTGCTCAACATTATTGGTGGACAATTCAAACACTGTTTGAACATTTTCAGGCGTCTGGCTATAAAGGCTATTCAAACCAATGGCCTTGAGATCTTGCGGCACTTCTTGCGTCAAAATAAAGGCATATTGTTCTTCCACATTAAATTTGGTGCAGCCTAAGGCTTTTAAAATTTTTTCTTTTTCTGTAGAGAGCGTTTGATTTTTAAACATTTCCCTGAGCTTATAATAGGCCTTTTGGTCCAAACGTACAGCCGAACAATATAAAGTTTCCCGGAAATCCGGTAGGGGTTTGGTGTGACTTTCCACATGCCTATTGAATATGTTACGTGCCTGTATGTTACAATCAGCATGATGGTAACGGCAAAGCCAGCTTATAACTTTATTACGATTGTAGATATCCAAGACTGTCACATCCGATTTTTCAAAACCCAATTTTTTATATACCTTGTCCAGCAATTCATACAAAAAGGGTGCAAATGCTTTATGTTCCTCGAAAGTCAGACGTTGATACACCGTATTTATACCCTTAAAAGCAGCATACCATGGCAAGTACTCGGTTTCTTCTTTCAAATATTCCATAAATTCGAAAACCTCATCATAACCTCTAAGACCCAAAGAGCCATAAGTAAACAGATCATCAATAACACTGGACCTACTGCTTACATCTATCCCTGAATGATTGGTGGCCCTGAAAGCTGATTTTAATTGGTTCAGCAAAAAGTCATCATAGAAGACTCTATAATAGTTAGATTGCTGGGCATTAAGCAGCAACCATGTGTGATGGCTAGGGTTGCCAAATAATACTTCATCTTGGGTTTTATTGAAGTAGAATTTCGGTGTCAGATTATTAAAGTTTGTCATTTTGTCATTGTTAAAGGTAATGGGTATGGTGTATCTGAGTGATGTATTGCTGCCATCTTGCGGATTCAATAAGAAACGTTGCTGTTTTAAAGAATATCTGCCATTGGGAGTAGCAGATACCGTAACCATAGGATAGCCCTCTTGCTCAGTCCAATCCTTAAACAATTGACCCAAGTCCACCTTATGTTCTTGGGGCCAATATTTCTTTAAATATTTAAACAAATCCTCGGGTACTACGTTTCTTAAGTGGCTGAAATTGAAATAAACATAGTTTTTATTAAAAAAGTACTTTTTTTTGGTACTTCTTAATGTACTTATTTTTCGGCACTTTTGAATAATGACTTTTAAATGCTATTTGTCCGATCTTTTTTTACAAACTTTAATAATAATAATTTTCTGACATTTTTAAAAAGTACTTTTGGTACTTTTTCTTAAGGAAGCCCTATATATGGCATTTTATTTTAATAAATTCAAAATTTTTGTTTAAACGAATTTTTTTCAGAGCCTTTTACATACGTTAGCAACCGAATCTACTTGTTTTTTACATTTTTGTACCTTTTAGGTACTTTTTATTTATATAAAAGAGTTTAAAAGGGGGCAAAACTGTATTTTTAAATAAACGTAATGAAAGAAAAATTTTTTCATTTTTAAGTACTTTTTCCTGTGGTACTTTTTGTCAAACATCTTTCATCTGAAGTGTTATTTACAAATATTGATCGTTTAACAAGAGAAGTGCACAAGTGTTGATTCAAACTGGGCCCTTATTCGAGCATTCGTAATAGAACTACTGTGAAAGAAATTCGCAAGTTTGCAAAGAAAATTTAAGGGACTGGAAGCGTAATAGATATGATCAGGCCTGTGCATTGTCGCAATCTACGTAGGTAGCTTCTGTTAAAGAAATTGGGGCGGACAATTCGAATTTGTTGATTTCCCGGCTGACCATTTTCAACACTGTAGAGATGCTGATTGGATGTATGAACAGCAGGCTGTCATTGCTGATTTTTCGAATAAAATTTGTTAAGGAATGGAACTCATTTTACACTCGACGGTTGCGCCAACAAAGATTTTTGGTCTATGGGAGACGGAAAACCCTGGGTGATTGTGAAAAAACGACTGTTTCATGCGCATTATGACCTGAAGATATCATTGGGTCGTGATTATTTGAAAATGAACATGGGACAACTACACACATACATAGTTGGTAATTACAACCCTTTAGTCAGGATTACAACCTAGTTTCTTACAACACTTATGTTGTGTGTATTAATTTTATACATGAGTGGCAGGATCTACAGTCTAAAGTTGACCCAGATTTTTAAGAAACGTTTCATGGCGATTTTATTTCCTTTCAGAGTTTTTGCCAGAAATCTGCTGAGAGGTATTCGTAGAAGAAATATTTTTTTAAATTTTGTTTTGTTGGAGATGTCTGATCTAGGGTTTGAACCGAGGCCTCATGTCTAATAAGACAACACACTACTGTTGTCGTTAATTCCCCGCTATGCGGTGGTTTGATAATCAATTTTTTTTTTCTAAAGTTGAAGATTATAAACTGGACGGAAGATTTCAATAAGACGATGCCATGATGGTACTTTGTGCCTGATTTTTTAAATATATTATAACACAATATAACTCAAAAGTGTTCAATGGTACCTAGGTCTACCCGATTTTCATTCATTTGTGTTTAAAGTTTTCGTATATTACACGAATAAAACTCAGGTATTTTTCTAAACTTACTTGTCCTTTAGATATTCCCTTATGGCAGCATCGAAATTTTCTTTGCCCATTAAATTGGCAAACATGCGTACAATGGCAGCTCCCTTGGCATAAGTGATGCCACTAAATTTATAAGCAATTTCGGCGGGTGTGTTTATGATTTCCTCCGGACTTGTCAAGGGTTGAGTATTATTTGTGGCATCAGTACCCAATATCAATTGGACTTGATTAATAACAAATTGTTTATCCAATTCGTATTCGGGATAAAGCTGAAAATAATAAAAAAAACATAATTTTCTAGACCATTTTGATTTATACACTCAAACCTAGTTGTATTCGGCTTTTTGCATTATAACATCTTTCAAATGTATTTTGATAATGGCGATGAAATTAAAAATTACTTATTGGCATTATATTAATCGATTTAAGTCCATAATTTTGAATTAAATTTGTTTTTTAAATTTTCTTTTAAATTATTTTAAAGCTGCTTACAAACGGGTTTGAGTGTTTCTTTGATTATTTTACCTCATGTGCCAAGAAATACTGATAATAACGTGCAAAAGCTTCATTTAACCAGAAATAACTCCACCATTTAAATGTAACGCTATTGCCAAACCACATATGCGAGGTTTCATGTGTCAATATGGTTACCGTATACTGCTTATCGGACCAACCATCGGTATAATCGGGTTCTTGAGCTAACACCGAGTCACTGTGTTAAAACAATTTTTGTAGAAATTAAATTTTATACAAGTTTTTAATAAAAAAAAAAAACAACTTACTGGTATATAACCAAACCCCAATTCTCCATGCCATTATGGGGAAAACTTATGGAACCAGCTTTTTGCATAATCTCATTGCCCAAGCTTTTATAGGGTATTTGCGTATAAGTATCCAAACCATTTAAAATTTTTAGGCCAGCCATATAGGCAAAACTTGTTTTACCATTAAATTTCTTATGCATTATAACTCTAAAGTCCTTATAGCCAAAGGCATCAAAATCGCTTATCAGGAAAGCCACTAAATAGGTGGACATCAAGGGGGTTTCCTCGAAATAATCAATATAGCGTTCACTTCTAAATGGAAAAGGCGTTATTAATTCATTTCCAGCTTATTACTGTAAAATGTTTAAGGCATACTCATCACTAATTTCTAGTCGAGTTAGTCGAGTATTGAAGCGTGAGGTATATTCCTTGGGACGATTTATACGCATGCGAAACTTGGCTTTAAATTCGGGCTCATCGAAACAGGGAAAAGCGGTGCGAGCATCAATTCGTTGGAACTGAGTTATGCCGTACCAACTAAAAGTTGTAAAAAAATTCACAGAATTAAAAATTTCAAATTTACTTTTTGTACTATTAAGGTACCAATGAAGGTACTTTTTAAGTACCTTTTTTTCAAAACACTTTTTTATGTCCTTTTATGTAAAAAACTCTTTTAAAAAATATTTTTAGCTCTATTAAGGCACTGTTAAAGGTACTTTTTTAAGTACCTTTTTATTCAAAACACATTTTACGTACTTTTTGTAAATTTAATTTTGTTTCAATAACTATTCTGTTATGTTTTCATTTATATTTTGAAGTACTTTTTTGGGTACTTTTTGATATGTAATACATATACATTTACTTACTTGACATTATCATATGTGGCTCTGAAAACACCCGCCAAACCATTACGTATTTGACCTTGATATTTCAAATATAAAATATATTTCGTTTCCTTAGCCAGCGCATTCATTAAATACAAGGTTAGCTTGTCCGTGACCGTTTCGTACAGCCATGAACCGCTGTTAATATTCTCCACCATATTGCCTGTGGCATCATATAAAATAACCTGTGAAATATTGATGTAATCCTTGTGTAAAGTTATCTTTTGAATATTTTCCTTCACTGCCTTTAGCGTTATATTGACTTCTCCTTCGAAAGTAAATTGTTTAAGACCATCTTCTTGTTGAAGATAAGGCTTAAGGTAAATATCATAAAGTTCGGGCACGATATCTTTCTCTAAACGATATGTGATGTTATGATGGCGTTGTAGCAAATAATTCATCATGTTGTCCACATGAGTGGCGGACCATTTCAAATTCTTTTCCGTTGTTTGTATAGCATTTTCCAGCATTGTAATCGATGTACCAAATAAGTGACCTTTGACCTTGGTGAATTCTTTTAGCATAGATAGTTCCTCTTGGGTGGTTAAATAGTTGGCAATATCACTGATAACCTTAGCAGTAGTAGGCCAACTGTCCAAGCTATAAAGGAATCGATATTATTAGTATTTGAGTAGGATTTGAGCAGAGTTCGGAAAGTATTACTAAAGTAGTGTACCGTACGGTACAAGTTTTCCCTATAAGAAATGAAGCAAACGCTAGAAATACAAGTAAATATACGAGATATAACGTATGACAAATAAAGAAATCAAAATAGAATAGCAAATTGCCTTTTACGCTAGTTTTTATAACTCCAGGGTTCGGAAAACTAGCTCTCAAATGCTACATTCTTAATTTTTCTTTACAAGAAATCGTTCAAACACATAAAAACTTTGTAAAAATCAGACTTAAACCTTTTTTAGTAAACTTTAAGACTTGTATGGTTATACGTAACCTTTATCTAAATGAACAAAAATTCTCGACAAATGCGAAAACATATTTTACTGTAGAGAAAACATGTATAGATTACATTATTGTGTATGTATTCCAATACTACAAATGTTTTTAGCGTTCATAATGTTTTTACTTACCTTTCCGCCAATTGTTCGACATTTTCGATCATCAAATGGAATACTGGTACAATATTTTCTGCAGTCTGGCTATACAAGCTATTCAAGCCCATGACTTTCATTTCTTTAGGAACATTTTCGGAGAGCAAAAACTCGTAGTGATCCTTTACATGGTAACGCGAACAACCCATGGCTTTCAAGACCTTTTCCTTTTCACTTAACGGCTGCTGTTGAGTAAACATTTCTCTTAAATTCTCATAAACTTCAGACTTGTCATAACGATTTGCTGCACAATATAAAGTTTCCCGCAAATCGGGTGAAGGCTTTGTATTTGAGTTAAAATGGCTACGGAATAGAGTTTGGGCCTCTAAATTACAATCCTCATGATGATATTTACAAAGCCAAGCTATGACTTGATTGCGATTGTAAATGTCGAGTATGGTAACATTGGGATTTTCAAAACCTAGTTTTTCATACACCTTTGCCATTATGACGTAGAGATAGTTTTTGAATTTATCTTGTTGGGCCACAGTTAGGCGTTTAGAAATATAGTCTAGGCCCTTAAAGGCAGCCTGCCAAGGCGAGTATTCGGTCTCAGTGGCTAGATAATCCATAAAACTTAAAACTTCTTCATAATCTTTAAGGCCTATACGACCATAGGTAAACATATCGTCCACCAAGTTGACGCGATTGTTTACAGGTATGCCTGTGTGATTAAATTCCATTAAAACCTGACGTATTTCCATTAATAGTTCAGAATCATAGAACACTCTGTAATAATTGGATTGTTGGGCATTCACAAGCATCCATTTATGGTGACGGGCATTGCCAAATTCTCTTTCCTCTTGGTCTTTGGTTAAATAGAATTTCGGCTTAAGATCGTTAAAGTCATTCTTCATATCGTTGTTAAATGTAATGGGTATCGTGTATCTTAAAGAAGCCTCACTGCCATCGGTGGGATCCAACAGGAAACGTTTTTGTTTAACAGCAAATCGACCAGAGGGTGTAACTGAAAGCATAACCATAGGATAGCCAACTTGTTCGGTCCAATCTTTGAAAAATTCATCCAAATCGACATTGTGATCATCGGGCCAATATTTCTTAAAAAATTTGAATAAGTTTTCAGGCTCCACGGCTTTCAGATGGCTGTGAGGGGTAATGAATTAGAAAATAACTCTACTTTCGTTTCTTAATACAGCTTCTTCGGACTTACTTTTCCTTTAAATAGTCTGTGATGGCCAAATCAAAATTTTCCTTTCCCATTAAATTGGCAAACATGCGCACTATGGAGGCACCTTTGGCATAAGCAAAGTCACTAAATTGACTGCCAATTTCTTCGGGTGTGTTTATCGATGACTCTAAACTGGACATTGGTTGTGCCAAAGAGCTGGCATCAATATCGAACACTTTATGCATTTCCTTGATCAGAAATTGCTTATCAAACTCATACTCCGGGTACAACTAGAGAACATAACCATGAAATCTTATTAAAAATATATTCCGATATTTCCGATTTTAAGAAACTCACCTCCTGACCCAAAAAGTACTGATAATAATTGGGAAATGCTTCATTTAGCCAGAAATAGCTCCACCATTTGTGTGTAACACTATTGCCGAACCACATGTGGCCAATTTCATGCACCACCAAACTCACCGTAGTTTGCTTATTCGACCAACCATCGGTATAACCAGGCTCATGGGCCAAAGCTGAATCCCTTTAAAAATTGAGAAATCAAAGATCAAAATATTTCCGTTATTTTAAAGCCTTTAGACTCAGACTCTGACTCACTTGTATATAATCAAACCCCAGTTCTCCATGCCGCTATGGGGAAAATGATTTGAACCCACATGTTGCATTAGACTGTTGCCCATACTTTGATAGGGCATGCCTGTATAATTATCATAGGCTACCAAGGCTTTTAAGGCCACTTCAAAGGCATAATTGGTTTTATTTTTAAATTGCGAGTGCATAATAATTCTCAAATCCTCATTGCCATGGGATTCAAAGTCGCTAATAACAAAGGCCACCAAGTAGGTGGACATTAAAGGTGTTTCCTCGAAGTGATCGATAACGCGTTCAGCCCTGAGAACAAAGAAAATTTGTTAATTTTTGAGATTTTAAGCACTTTATTACCAGTTCCGAACTTACCCATCATCTGTGGTTTTAATTAGGCGTGTATTAAAGTAGGCCTTTTGTTGTTTGGGCCGACTGATATGCATTTGGAATTTTGCCTTAAATTCGGGTTCATCGAAACAGGGAAACGTTGTACGAGCATCTATTCGGTGAAGTTGAGTCATGCCATACCAACTGTAAATAGCAATAAAAAAAAAGAAATAAAAAATTATAAAAATAGGTACTCATTTAGTATTGCTAGGCAACGATAGAGGGCAGCACCATCACACTAAGCCGTGCGAAGTAAAGATAGCCTATTGCGGTAGAATGTACGAATTTTTAATGATGAACCAAGATTAGAAAAGTGAACATTGAGTGGCATCGAATAATTGTGAAAGGAAAAAATAAAAAGTACTCATCAATGAAAAAGGAAATGGTGCCCAAAGATTGAAACCCCTTTCCAATAATTTGAAAATAGCGAACTACAGTTCCTTATACAATTGGAATGCACGTTCGTGAAGTTAGTAAACAAGTAAATAAAATTCTGGCTTTGTTTTGCCTGAAAGAATATACATACATTGGCATCACTGGGCGATTACTCACGCAATCGGTGTGTTAGCATATGTGCGAAACAGAAGACAATGAAGCTCTGTTTGTCCAAAATGGTACAGGAGAATTGATTATGAGGTCTCATCACAAACGAAATGAAAACTAACATGATACTTACGATAACTCTGGAACAAAATAGGCAAGAACGCGTTAAAAGTTATAATTCGCGAGTAGTTACCACTAAATCTACTTATGGAAAGATTAGATGCAGACGACGCTTCTTCATCTCACCAAAAGCCATTCTATGAAGCAGCATGACGAACTGCTGGCAAAACAAATTAATAAAGTCAAGCAGTCAGTATCATCAAACAATGATGCAAAGACGGAAGAGGAAGATGGAAAATTAGCAGCTTCGTCGTAGAACACAAAGGAAAAAATATCATTCTTTCTTTGTAGAAGTCTTAGCTCTTTCCAGCGGTAGAATAAATTTACCAATGCTGGAGAAAAAGAAAACTGAAACTATCTCTCACGCCAAAGACTTGAATTTAAACAACGTAAACATAGGGGTCAACCAGTCGAATATGAAATTAGCTTCTGACGTTTAGTTAGTTTTCTGACAGTTAACTGTTAATCGTTTTGATGGATACAGTTAATTAAACTGGATATCCTCCGGTCGGAATATAAAGCTCAACCTGGTAGGCAATATTGCTACGATATGCATAAATAGTCTTAAGAAGAAGATCAATAATTCACATTTATTTCTTGAATCGCATTCTATCCATTGTTTTATTATTTTATTTTATTAGAATACATGTCGTTAGACATGGTACAACCTCGCAAGACCTCTACAGGACCTGTGAATCTTGGGAAAACGAGTGTAGTCTGCTTCATTTCATGTGTCAGTGTCCAGGTGGAGGTTGTTGGCCTCTCCTGTTCGTTTAAGTTTAATTAAACAAATCCCAAATAAGGATTACAAGCATACATTGGTCATTACAATCCTTCAGTCAGGACTACAACCGAGTTTCTCACACCACTTATGTTGTGTGTATTAATTGTGTACATGAGTCGACTCCGAACGACAGATTTTTGAGAAACTTTTCATGGCAATTTTATTTTCTCACACAGCTTTTGCCAGAAATCTGCTGAGAGGATGTCGCCGTCATTATGTTCGAGATGTCTGACCTGGGGTTTGAATAATGGCCTCACGTCTAATAAGCCAACACACTATCTACTAGACTACGGCGACTTCCCAAAATAAGGATTATCACAATAAAAAATTTGTTTTTATATTTTGCATTCGGGTTAGTTTCCCATAGGGGTGATTTGTTTCCTATGTAAGGTACTAACCTTCCTGGAGAATCCGCTCATTTACCTAACCTATCCTAAGTATAATTGTACTGTTATAGTGATAGATACCAGATATTTAATAATTGTTTTAAGAACACTCGTGAATATGTACATATGTAGTGGCTGTAGAGTATTAATAGCTTTAAAGCAAGTCTAATACATTTTAATAACACGGGGATTTTTTTGAAAAGCAATTCAAATTTAAATAAAAATTGATACAAATATAAACATATTAATTGACATATCGTTTTGTCTAATTAAAAGTGTATTGATCGCATAAAATTCTATTGTTTTATAAGAATAAAAAATACTGGCATTAAAGTAATAAAAGCAACAGTAGATAGCACTTAAGCTTCTACTACTCAAATGATTAACATTTTGAAATATATGGACGCACTTTAAAGTGTTATAAACAATTATTTATGATAACAAGACTTGTTGAGCGTGCGACTTACTTGTCATTATCATAAGTGCCTCTATAGAAGCCCGCCATACCATTACGTATCTCACCCTCGTATTTTAAATACAATATGTAGGCCGTAAATGCCTCCAAAGGTGATGATAAATGTAACGACAGCTTATCGGTTATGTTTTCATATTTCATAGATTCTTGTTTTATCACTTCGCGAGTATTGCCCTGTGCATTGTAGAGGCAGCGTTATAACTGATAAATTATTTAATGTCGCGTGCAATGTTATGTTTACTTGGCCTTCAAATGTGAACTGCTTCGGACCATCTTCCCGAAGCAGATAAGGTTTAATGTGTATGTCGTATTGTTGGGGTACGATATCTTTCGATAAACGATACTCTACGGCCAATGCACTTTGCGTTACGTGAGCAAGGAGCCAAGTAAACAAAATAAAAAAACTACCGCCTGACATTTTTCTGTGTGCGCGTTGACGTGAGAACCCCGTGTGTGTTCTCTACGCTAAAATAAAGTCAACTGAATTTGTATTCCAATATGAATTAACCAAGTAAACTTAGTAGAGCGGAGAGAAAAAAAACAATAAAAATTTTAAAATTAAATTTTAATTTTGTTTTTATTTTAATTTCTTTCCTTAATCAAACCGGCAGAGAGATTAGATTATTGAGTTAAAAAAAAAACAAACAAAAAATTGTGTTTTTTAGTTTTTGTTGATTTGCCAGAATGAGTGTGAAATATGAGTTTATTTTCATTATCGCAATACAATATCAAAAGAACAACAATAATAACTATGAATGAATGAATTTTTTTATTTCTATTTCTCAGCTTCAATTTGAGGGTAAAGTACCGCTCTATGCTAATTACATATGATTTCTGTTATTTAAACGTCTCTCTGCTGCCAAAGTCTGTTCCAAACTAAGCATTTCGGCAATGAGAAAGAAACAAATTCAATTTATTAGAGAACCATAATCCATAGAAAGCTTTATAAAAGCTATCCATCCTATGAAATTATTTTCAAAAGAATTCAGCGTCTGTATTACATACATACATACATACATAATTGTTCACTACAACCCTTTAGTCAGGATTACGACCTCACAGCTACTCACACCACTGATGTTGTGTGTGTGTTAATTTTATACACGAGTGGTGGGTCCTACCGTTTAAAGTCGATTCCGAACGACAGATTTCTTTGAGAAACTTTTCATGGCAATTTTATTTACTCTGAGAGTTTTTGTTAGAAATCTGCTGAGAGGAATCCCAAAGAAATTTTTTTCATTTTTTCGTTTTGATATCTGACTTGGGGTTTGAACCAAGGCCTCACATCTAGCCTCCACATCCAACACACTACCCACTAGACTAAAGTGTCTTTATTACAGAGATTAAATTATGGCGCATTGTCCATTGCGACCATGACCAGAAGGACTGGTTTTAATAAAATTAAAGCCAGGAAGCATTGCACCATAGCACTGTAAACAAAATCTGGCTCTAACTTAGCGGAATGGATGCATATCTTAGTGTTGTACGGAGTTTAATGCACGATTAGTTCTACTTCCCATAGAGGATTTCATCTTATATGTTCAACAAAACGTGCAATGTAATCTCAGCAGATTTCTGGCAAAAACTCTGAGAGTAAAATAAAATTGCCATGAAAAAGTTTCTCAAAACATCTGTCATTCGCAGTCGATTTTAAATTGTAGGTCCCATCACTCATTTATAAAACTAACACACACAACATCAGTGGTGTGAGAAGCTAGGTCGTAATCCTGACTGAAGGGTTGTAATGACCAATTATGTATGTATTCTTACCCAATGTACTGCATGAATAGGAGCCATTTATTGATGCTGGGATAGGTTAATAAAATTCCTTCCAATAACAACTTAAGAAAACTCGATATAATTCAACAGAAGTAACTAACAACAGCAAAAATAGAGAATTTTAAAAAGAACACGCCATGCAAATTAACACACACAACATGGGTGGTGTAAGAAGCTAGGTTGTTATCCTGGCTACAGGGTTGTAATGATCGATTAAGCTAAGTAAGTATGTGTACAAATACAAATACATATTTGCTGCGTGTTGGTGATATTCTTTAAAATTTGAAGGCTGATCGCAAATCCCACCTAGAGACAAAGAACCTCATGAGTTAGTGTAGAGTAATGTTTGCCAAGATCATTATCTCTCCCTTTAATCTATTTGCTTAAATGATTAATAAAAACTTTGATCAAATGAGACCAAAGTTTCTAACGAAAAACACTTGAAATGCAAAGTTAATAAGCAAAGTTCAAAATAAAACCCATTTAAGACGATTATTGAACACCCTTCAGCCTTTTTTAAAGATTAAAGAAATTATTTTTGTTAGAGGGAAATGCAATCTAAATTTTAATAGCCGACACAATTTAATTTTTCTTTGAAGCCATAAACCTCCATAATCAGTCTTGCATATCGAACACATGCCACCAAATTTAATTTATTTTTTATTTTTTTGAGGACATGAGTCCAATTTCTGCTATTTTTGTATTTTTAACACACAAGTCATGATCCGAAATTAAACAATTCCAAACGGACACACACAGCAATCGTTCGTTTTATGAAGGGGTGAGGTGGTGTGATTAGAGCCTCATGCTGTACAATATTATCGCTTAGACGACAGAATACACAATGTCGTCGTCTGTTATTTGGGGCCCAATGAATTGGTCTACTGCGAACGGGCTGTACGTTTTCGAAAAATTCGGAAAAAAAATATTGGGGCGTTAAGCAAAATTTTATGGTTGCAATAATCGATTAGAAAAGAACGTAACGTGTGCAATCAAGCAACAAGTTTTTATTGCTTTGGAACGTAGAAACAGTTGGTAAAAGTTACTGAAAAATTGCTAGGGTTAACAATTTCAGTTAATTAATAATCGAATAAAATTTAAAATAATTTATGAGTAGCTCGAGTAAGTGTTTAAAAAAAGTGGAATTGATTGGAAAATGTTGGAAGTGATTTCTCCTAGGAATCTGGATGATAATAAAAAATTATAATCGACTCATAGAGTAGGAGTAGAATCGTTAAAACCAAAGTGATGGTCAATAACGCTGGCATAGAGTGTTCCAACTGGGACTTTCGAGTTTTGACAACCTAGTTGTCTTTTATTCAGTCTGTCTTGCTAATTCACCATGGACGACCATGTATAACAAATTGTCTTCACAGGATGACCTCTGGTCACTGATCATTACCACCCTTTAGTTAGGATTACAACCTAGCTTCTCACACCACCAACGTTGTGTGTGAATTGTATCCATTTGTAGCGTGGTCTACGGTTTAACGCTGACATCGAACGATAGCTTTGATTTCTCAAAACTTTTGCCACATGACAGCTGAGAGGATATACAATACATATATGTAAACATAATTGGTCATTACAACCCTTTTGTCCAAGTTACAATCTAGCTTCTCACACCACTTATGCTGTGTGTGTTAATTTTATCATGAGTGGCGGGACCTACACTTTAAAGTCGACTCCGAACGCCAGATTTTTGACAAGCATTTGCTAACAATTTCATTTACTCTCAGAATTTTTGACAGAAATCTGCTGGGAGGAAATCGCCGGAGAAATATCTTTTCTTATATGTCTGACCTGGGGTTTGAACCGTGGCCACACGTCTAATAAGCCAACACACTACCTACTAGACTACGGCGACCTCAAAAGAGAGGAAATCTCTGGAATAAATTTTTAATATTTATTTTTTCGAGATGTCAGAGCTGAGTTTTGAACTCACGAGCTGTCTTCTGGTAAGCCAACATAGGTAGATAGGTTTTCATAATATAATACCCTCGAATTTTTTTACAATTTAAATTTTTCTTGTGGATAGGTTAGGTTAGGTTAGAGGACGTGTACTTGTCAATTAAGACAAGTACAGTACCCGGAGGTCGAATTGACCCATTGTACAACGTCCTAGTTTCTCACACCACTTATGTTGTGTGTGTTAATTTTATACATGAGTGGTGGGACCTACAGTTTAAAGTCGACTCCGAACGACAGAGTTTTATTTATTGAGAAACTTTTCATGGCAATTTTTATTTACTCTCAGAGTTTTTGCCAGAAATCTACTGAGAGGAAGTCGCCGAAAAAAATACTTTTTGTATTTTGTCTTTGATGCCTGGCCTGGGGCTCGAACCCAGGCTTTTGCGTCTAATAAGCCAACACACTACCTACTAGACTACGGCGACTTCATTTCTTGTGGAACTCTACATATTTTACGTGAATTCCATAAAATTAATTCACAACCAAAACTTTTGCCACACCCTTTAACATTCTTATCCGTTTAAACAAAAATTAAATTTTTCAATTTAATACAACAACAATAACATCTAAATAATCAATTATTAAATAAATTTCTACCAACTATTTATTGCATAGATTGAGGCGATGAATTTCATTTCCGCTGAGACATTAATTGTTTCAAAGAAACCTGAAGTTAATTAAGTTTCCATGGCATATGGAAGGGCTATGCTTGCAAGCAGATTGTGAAGGTTGAAAATGTTCTGTTCAGTCTGATGTTAACTACAGTGGCTTAGACTAGGCAAAGAGTTAAGGGATAACAAACTAACATGTCCTTCGAACTTACAACAATTATGGGAAAAAGCCAAGACAAGGCTATGGAGCAACAGTGTATCTGTATGGCAAGGTATCTGCTGCGGCCAATAGTCTCTTCTTTATCTGAGTAGTTCTAAACATAACACACGCTTGCGTTTAAATTATTGTAACTGAGGAAGTCAAAATCCCTCTACTCAGATAGGGAGATCTCACTGAATTCAGAAACTAAATGGATGTGGACTCGTCTTTGGGTGGAGGATGTCGACTACTTTATTATCTCTGGAGCATAATATTCAGGGCTGGCAGATCCGATGCAAAAAAAAGAACACCAAAAAAATTTGGCCGATGAAAACATGCATAGAACTCAACGTACATAACTTTGCAGCGAGCTAAGTTGAACGCCTGCAGCTACAATGTAAAGTCCAAACTTGTTTATGGTTGCGAAACATAGAACGTTACACCCTGGGACTTTCAGAAGGTGTATGTTTCTATAAATCAATATCTGTGAAGAATTCTGTCATGGGTTATTTATTTGGGGCAGATTGTGGGCGCAATCCAATGAGTAACACACAGTCAAAGACAAGAAAATGGCGACGGATTGAATATATTCGCAGAAGAGTTTAGGATGATATAACAAGAAATATAGAATGGAGTTCATTTTGGAGAATGGAATCCATGGGGAAGAATGCAATCCATAGGGCAGAATGGAATCCATGGAGAAGAATGCAATCCATAGGGCAAACTGGAATCCATGGGGAAGAATGCAATCCATAAGGCAGAATGAAATCCATGGGGCAGAATGCAATCCACAAGGCAGAATGGAATCAATGGGGCAGGATGGAATCCATAGAGCAGAATTGGATCCATGGGGTAGAATGGATTCCATGGGGCAAAATGCAATCAATAGGGAAGAATCCATGGGGCAGTCGAAGAAAGAGACGGCGATCACATACTTGGAAAAGATAGATTGAAGCGGAAATAAGAACTAAGATCGGCAAGTCCTGAAGTGAGGTGAAGACAATAACTCGGAGTAGGTTAACGTTCATATAAATTGTTGCGGATCTATATATACACCACCATGTGGGAAGGAACCCGTGCGAAAGTTAATATTGAATAGAATTTGATAGACTTGAATAGGATAGAATATATCTAAACAGGATTGGATTGGAAACAGATTAAAAAGGATCAAATAGAAAAGTATCACATGGATTCGCTAGCAGTCATCAGTTTGCAGGAACATTACGACTACATTGTCAAACCACGTTTTCAATGTTTTACGAAAACCGTTATGCAACAATCCAACCAATTTCACTAAAGAATTACTTGTCATTGGCAAACCGCCAGACGTTATCGACACGAAATATTTATAATCCGATAAGAGTTATAAGCGATTAGATTAAATTTTATCGCCTACCATCATGCAGTTATCGCGAAAAGAAACAAATTATTAAACGCGTCTAATCAGCAAATGAGCAAATGAATTGCGATTTGGCGGACAGGTTGTCCGTTCTGAGGTGTAATAAAAATCAGGTGCAATAAATAATAGAAAACTAACTATGTATTGCTCTTGTTGTTGTTGTTGTTATTATTATTATTATTTCACTACTAAATTTATTAATTTATTAACTACAGTTATAATAATACATTTGATAACAATACATTGACTACAGCCGTCAAAGCGGTAGACATGTGTGTGGTGTGTGTGTGTGTGTGTAATAATAAAACAGGGTGTGTAAACAAAAAGAATTTCTAGAAACCAAAAAATTCTCCGTTCTTAGCTCCGTGTTATAATAGAGCAGCGCCGCAGCTGTATATATGTACATAAGAGACACTATAATGATAAGTGTGGCAACTCTGTTAGAATTTTAGTGAAAGATGAAAGCGATTAAAGCTACGAAAACTAAAGAGAACACAGATACAGAGCTCATGGCAGCACTGTTGGTTCCGTATTTATGGAAGTAGGTCTTAAGGGGACCCATTTTTTGCTTAGACCATTCCAAATTGAATTCAGCAGTCTTTTCGGCACTCTGCAAAGTGGCATAGGAGCTGCCGAATTTCGATTTGTTCTTTTCATTGTATTCCTTCAATTTGTTGAGTTGAGCTTCAGTGGTGAAACGACCGGCAAGATTGGAAATAACAGAGGCCACATTACCATAATCGCCCATGCTGTAGTAAAAGCAAAAAAAAAAAAAAGAAAATAAAACAAGACAAAATTAGTTTCAGTTCGTTAAGATTGGAAGAAATTTACGTATAAAATACTTACGATTCTGCAAGTGCGTCAGTTTTTTCGATGACCAAATCGAAGACAACATCAACGTTTTCATTGTTTTCAGCAATCAAACTGGACATGGCGGCAGACTTGTCTTGGCGACGTACTTCATCGGAAATGATCATGTTGAAGTATCTGGTAACCAAAGACTTCTCTCTGACGCAACCCAAAGAGTTCAAGAGTAAAGTCTCTTCGGTGGCAACGGTTTCGGTCTTGTATTTGTTGTAGAGCTTGTTGAACTCTTGTTCTTTGCCTTCACGTACACCTGCACAGTAGACTACAGAGCGAACGTTAACGGGCACGGGATCGGCCTTCAAATTGGCATTGAAGTAGCTCTTGGCCTTGCTAATGCAATCAGTATTGCCGTATTTGCAAGACCAGGCCAAGACCTTGGCACGATTGTAGATATCCAAAGTGCTGTCGGTGGATTTTTCTTCGAAACCTAACATGTTGTAGGCCTTGCTGGTAATATGGCGTATGAAGAAGCCAAAGTCTTTTGTGTCGGTGCCCAAACGAATGGTCAAATAATTGAAACCATTAAAGGCAGCAGTCCAGGCCAAGTAGTTGGTTTCGGCAGATAAATATTCCAAAACATCGAATGCCAATTTGTAATCAATAACACCAGCACGAGCCAAATTAAGTAAATCATCAACGATTTGGGCACGATTCAATTCGTGTATGCCATCCCAGTTAGCAGACAAGAGTTTCGAGTGTATTTGATGCCATGTTTTCACATCATAATTGACACGATAGTAACCAATTTCACGGATGTTGGCAATAATCCAGGAGACATTCTTGTCTACAGTGAGTTTGTGGGTTTCCTGTTGAAGGAAGAATTTAGTATCGGTGTTGTTGAAGTTCTTTTCCATGCTGGTGGTGTAGGTAATGGGCACAGTGTATTGGAGTGTAGGATCGGCAGTTTCTTTATCCTTCAACAAGAAACGCACTTGGCTGACTTGGACGGTAGTCTCATCGGTACGATTGACAGTGACAACGGGGTAGCCAACTTGGGTAGTGAATGAGCTGAAGTAGAGATCGGCATATTGGGCATATTGGGCAGGCCAGTATTTTTTCCAAACGGTAAACAAGTCCGTGGGAACAGTGTTGGTGTACTTGCTATAAAAAAAAAATGAATAAAAAAATTATTAGAAGAGAGTGAGTATGTTAGTTGTGATCATGGTTTGAAAACGTACTGTTTGTTCAAATATTCGTTGAGGGATTTCTTAAAGTTTTCTTCACCCAAAATGTATTTGGTCATGCGAATAACGGTGGCACCCTTATTGTAGGAAATACTGTTGAACATGCGTTCTAAATCGGCGGTTGTTTTGGCATCTTCATCGGTCATTGGATTGGTAGCGTTGGTGGAATCCATACCCATGACACTTTGAATTTGATCAACAACAAACTGTGGATCCATTTGCATATCGCTTTCAACCTGGCGGGAGGAGAACAAAAAAAACGAAAAATTTAATTTACATTCTTAGTTCGTTTTGTGTAAACAAAATAATGCCTCGTCTCTAATTACAAAAATATTTCTTTTGAAAAAAAAAACTATCCCACGTCCATTTAGTCTAAAAAAAGCTAATTCAGTAGGCAAATATTGAAATATGTCACGCCCACAATTGTGGATTAGAAGAGTTTAAAATGAATTTAATGAGCAAATTCCAAACATACATATATAAAGTGGGCGTGGCAATTTCAATAACGCCTGTTTCATGGCAATGGAACTTCCCACGTGAGAAAGTGATAAAAAAAAAAAGAAGAAGAAGAAGAACAACAACAACAACAAAAGCAAACACTTACAATATCGGTGGCAAAGTATTGGAAGTAACGAGCGAAACCTTCATTCAACCAGGTGTAACTCCACCAGTCGCAAGTAACCAAATCACCAAACCACATATGGGCCTGTTCGTGAGCAATAACAGCGGCAATATATTGTTTTGAGCTTAAGGTACTGTGCTCAGGATCGTACAGTACGGCGCGTTCTCTGAAAGTCAAAAGACCCCAGTTTTCCATAGCACCAGCTGAGAAATCGGGTATGGCAGCCAAATGCATTTTGTCATCGCCCAACGAATAGTACGGTAAATCAAGATAATTGTCCAAGGCCGAAAGCAAATCCTTGCCAACATCGTATGCGTATTCGGTTTGAGCATAGTATTCGGGTCTGGCAATAACACCAAACTCACCATCATAACGATCATTGAATTCGGATACAATGAAGGCCAAAATGTAAGTGGACATCTTAGGGGTGACAGCATAAACATCGGTGACATATTCGCTTTAAGAATAAAAAAAAAAAAAAACAAATTAAGTTTCCTGATTAGTTATCGATAACTAAGGAATAAAATATTTTTTTTTTTTTATGAATAAGAAAACTTACCCCTTCGGAATGACTTGTAAAATACGAGTGGGGCCGTAAGATTTTAAGCTACGATGACGGGTCAAAGTCAAATCAAAAGTGGCCTTGAATTTGGGCTCATCGAAGGAGGGGAAGGCACGGCGGGCATGGTTTCTTTGGAACTGTGTGGAACCAAGCCATCTAAGGGGGACAGAGAGAGAGAGAGAGAGAGAGGGGAAATTGATTTTATAACTTGTTTTTCCCTCTATATTTCCGCTATTAAAACTTACTTGGTGACGTTTTGGGCGGTCTTGTAGGAACTGCGATAGAAACCATGCATATCATCGTCCATGCTGCCGGTATAGACGTAATGCAACACATATTTTACATTAGCCTGCAAGGCTTGATTCAAATTATACACAACAATATCGGTCATGCTATCGGGTGTAGCTGCAGGCAAAGACGTCTTCTGAGTGGGAGTATCCTTCCTGTAGTATTCACTCAGGCTGATTTTCAAATTCTTCATGTGCAATTGTATCTGATTGGTGGCTTGTTTAGCTTCAATTTCAATGAAACATTCACCATCAAAGGTAAAGGCTTTGGGATCGGATTCAATCAAATACGGTTTCAAAGACACATTGTAGTTAATGGGCATTACGGTCAAGGGCAAACGATAATTCAATTCATCTTTGGTTTCGGGTGCATCGACAACTTGATCCTCCAAAGGTGCAGCATAAGCCAAGCACAAGCAGGCTACCAATATGGTAGCTACTGTTATAGGCGACATTCTGTAAAATATTCCAATTTTTTTGTTGTTCTTTTAATTTTCTTGAAATTAAATTTTTTTTAATTAAAATTTTTTCAAATTTTATTTTAAATTTTTATAAAAAAAACTTTTTTTTTTTTAATTTTTTATTTAGTCACACACCTTAACACTTTTTTAATTTAGTAGCAGCGTTATAACAATGCTATTTAAGGTGGCCGAAATATGTGGGCCTACTGAAAGCTTTAACGCTGCAGAAGTTCTATTTATAATAACGCTGGCTCTTCTGGTGTGGTTTTATTATGTTTTTTTTAATCATAAAACACTACAAACGGAGCGCATTATCTAAAGAAATTAACAACGTTTAACGTTTAACGTTTAACGTTTTTTTTTTTTTTATTTCATTCAGATGCGATAACGCCTTTGGCTGATTTGCAGTGATATTAACTAACTACAACGCTAATATGTATTAGCATTTTAAACTTGTTAGTATTAGTTAGTACAAGTACTTTGATAAAAGAAACTCCTTAACGATAGATGTGTGGCTAATTGTTATGTGGTGTTGTTTGTATCGGTACATACCTCGTATATCTGCTCAAATACCCGACTATAAATGCCGTATTTTTATTTAGGGATTATAGGCATCGATTTTTTTTATTCGTAATCGTATTGGTGGTATTGGTATCATTATCCGTAGACATGTTGTTATTATTGTTAGTACAACAATAACAACTCAACAACAGTGGAGTGTAAATATAGAGTTCTGTGATTGACATTTGATTTGATAATGAACTTCAGATACCTGGCTACACAGTTAAAACAGATTGATTGACACAGAAGAGTACTTAAGACTGAGTCTCTCTCTCTCTCATTTCACACATTGCTTAGGTTAAGTAAGAATCTGATATTGAAGACTTAAATTTTCTCGCATGCGATCGTATAATCAAAAAAATCTCTAAATAATGTAGTCAACGTAGTCTGATAGGTAGTGTGTTGGCTTATTATAGTAGATGGTGAAGCCACGATATATGAAAAAATATTTCTTTGGCCACTGCCCCAGCATATTTCTGTATAATCTCGGTATGTGATCATGGTATGGCCTGAGACAGTTCCTCGTTATACATACATACATAATTAGTCATTACAACTCTTCAGTCGGGATTACGACTTACTAGCTTCTCACACCACTTATGTTGTGTGTGTTAAGTTTATACATGAGCGGTGGGGCCTACAGTTTAAAGTCGACTCTGAACGACAGATTTTGTTTGAGAAACTTTTCATGGCAATTTTATTTACTCTCCGAATTTTTGCCAGACATCTGCTGAGAGGAAGTCGCTGAAGAAATACTTTTTGTATTTTATTTTGATGTCTGGCCTGGGGCTCGAACCCTCGTTATAGTTCTTCGTTATATCGGGTGATTTTTTAGGCATTATCTTTTTGGCAACACTGGTTTAAACAGCTCACTCACGTTTTGTGTTTTGTTTCACTGTCAAACATCTTCAATTTGGTCTATAATTTAACCATGAATCGTCTTACAAACGAACAACGCTTGCAAATCATTGAATTTTATTATCAAACTGCGTGCTCTGTTAAGAAAGCCGAAGATCCACTTCTTTATCGAAAAATTGTGTTCAGCGACGAAGCTCATTTTTGGCTC
The DNA here is from genome assembly GCA_936449025.2 of Sarcophaga subvicina. NCBI lineage: Eukaryota > Metazoa > Arthropoda > Insecta > Diptera > Sarcophagidae > Sarcophaga > Sarcophaga subvicina. The sequence continues at coordinate 87,913,002 of OW388081.2, read as the reverse complement.
AATGGATACGTAAATAAGCAGAATTGTCGATTTTGGAGTGAAGATCAGCCAGAAGCATTGCCAATGCATCCAGAAAAAGTCACAGTTTGGTGCGGTTTATGGGCTGGTGGCATCATTGAAGAACATTGAAGCATTTGTTCGAGAGATACCGGCCGAAATGTTGGAAAGAGTATGCCAAAATTGGACTAAGCGGATGGACCATTTGAGGCGCAGTCGCGGTCAACATTTCCATGAAATAATCTTCAAACATTAAATTACATGGATCGTACTATCGATTCAAATAAAGATTTCATGCATTTTTCTGAATTTTATGTGTTTTTTTTTGAAAAATTTTCCCATAGCTCTTAAAAAATCGCTCATTTCCATTTTACGATAGGCATCGTCAGTGAGTTCTCATCTTCATTATCATCTCCTCGGCGATAGTAATTTTTATACTCTGCCGCTAAGCCTTGCACATGTGTTCTTATGAGACAATATCCGGTAATCAGAAACACAATTAAGGCGCATTAATTATCTTCGAAGAGCTCATGGGTGTTTTGTCGAGCTGAAGGCCTAATTGCATTTTTAATCAGCCATTTTATCGTATGTTTTCACGAGAACATGAGCACACTCAAAACTTTTAAATACGATGAAATGGATTGATAAAGCTCCAGGATACAGGTTTCAAGCTCGTTTCAAAACAGAGCTCTTTTCATTTTATCTACAGAAATATTATTTTTTAATTCCTCTTAAGTTCAACTATAACAAAAGCTTGGCGTACGTGCCCTTTAATACACGACGAAATTCCCAACTAAATGTTTAACGCGGCATGTACAGACTGTTTTATACGCTGATCGCCGCTCACGGAGGTCAAACTGAAATGTTCGTAGACAATTTGCAAATTTTACTGTTATTGTCGCGTTGCTATATTGTTTTCTATTTGGTTTTATCGATAACTGCCGTTAATTATAGACTTTTAAAGTTGTTATTGCTATTGTTGTTGTAATTTTGATGTCAAATTAAATTGTGGTGGAGTTTTTTACTTTTTTTTTTGTTTTAAATTCAAAACATGTTCGAACACACGTAACGTTTGATTTGGAACGTGAAAATATTTTTTAATTCAAAATTCCCACCGAAACTGCACTGCAAACTGTAATGCTTAAGCTAGAGGGCAAGGTTTATTAAAAAAACTGAAGAAGAAGAAGAATAAATAAATTTGAGTTTAATTTTTGGGGGAATATTTTGAGTGAAATTTGAATTTTGCAGTTATAAGTCGAATGCTTATTTAAAAAATTGCTTTAACTACCGGTGGTTTATGGTGTTCAATATAAAAGTTAATGAAAAAATTCTACAAACTATTGACTGACATGCTTCGAAATAACTGAACCTGGAGAGCTTACTTGCTTGTCAAACTATTGGTAAAATGCTGTTCAAGAATTCCGCTTCCTACGTTCGTAATCCATGACCTTATCTGTGATCCGTGAACCCCAGCCTGGTTTTCAGAGCAAACTGATTAAGCTGTTTAAGTCTCGTACGACAATTACGTAATAATATCCCAAGTACTTCTTGACAGAATAGCTGCAGACCCTGCTACGAGGAATTCCCATGAGCTTAAATACATGAGCGATATGGTTGATTTACTAGTGGTTGTATAGAATGTGTCTTAAAGTTCAGAAAGGCTAGGGCAGGGTATCACAATTTTAAGATTCATGAGATTCTCCAAGTCCACTCAAAATTTCTACTTGAAGGATCGATTACAATAAAACTGGTATCATTCCGCATTTACTAATATCCCGAACCGATCTGTGAATATATAATCGCTTTATGAGGTCCCTACTGTCTCATAAAAATTATCTCGTGTTCACAAAATCATCAAATTAATTTCCGCTTTTCATGCACTGTTTCTCTACTTAGCGTAGTTGTGGCAATTCTACACTGATTTAGGAATCTTCCTATCAGCAGAGGTAATATTAGCATTCATTCCGATCATTATGTTCCCGCCAGCCGTGCGTATTCATTCAATTCCGATGCAAGAAGGTAAGTTAATTGGGTAGAGAGACTTAACCCAAAATTATCGTTTTTCTTTAACTAACTTAGTTGTAGTGCGGGATACTCTTACGACATAGACATCTTTGAATATGAACGGATCCCATAATCATCTCATGAGTGCTTCATCGAAGGGTTTGCCAAAAATCTTAATGCATTACAGGTCATTCTCTGGGATAAAGTATACACGTGACGGTAACTGTGACTGACATACATAATTGGTCATTACATCACTTAAGTCAGGATTACGACCAAGATTCTAACACCACCCACGATGTGTGTGGCGGGATCTACAGTTAAAAGTCGATTCCGAACGACAGTTTTTTTTTACTCTCAGAGTTTTTGCAAGACATCTGCTGAGAGGAAATACTTTTTCATATTTCGTCATGTTCGAGATGTTCCTTTAGTGCTATAATTGTGCTCTCAACTGTTCTTGTTTTAAAGCACTAAAAAGTATCAAATCTGCTGAGAGAAAGTCGCCGAAGAAATATTTTTTCATATTTCGTTATGTTCGAGATGTTCCTTTAGTGCTATAATTGTGCTCTCAACTGTTTCTTGTAGTGAATAGCTTAATGACTGCCTCAAATCTTATTGATTATAAAGCCTGATATCGTCCAATAATGTGTGTCCAATTATACTCGAATTTTATTGTTTTTCTTTTTCTGTTTTGGCGACACGATTGATTTTGCTGTTTGCGTAAATAATCTGTGGTTAGAATTCTTGAAAAATAACTTCAAAATTCTTTAAAGCACCATATCAATTTCATAATGGCAATAAATTATTTGAAATTTTCAATTTCCCCGAAAAGAGTAACATTTTAAAGCAGAAAAAAGTACCCAAAAATTAAACAAATTAAGAATTTATTACCATGACTTGTGAAATATTTACTTTCGATGTTTGAAGAAATCTGTTTTACCATGACATGATCAAAAATCTGAAATTCTGCAGGGTTCTGCGCAATCTTTCCCCAGTTTACTAATGATAGCAGCATATCTACTTTAGCAGACATATAGTCTTTTAAGATACTAGAAGACCGTGTCTCATTTTCTCCAATCTTGTTTTCTCTCTCAGATTAATAAGTAGAGCGTAGCTGGCAAAAAAAACTGAAACTAAAATTTTTTTTAATTTAATTCAGCAAAGTTTTCTTAACAAACTGTTAAGCACTCGAATATCCAATGGATTAGTAGTGATAGGTTGTTGAATGCTTCATCAATGCTTCATCCACGGTGATACATTGGTCCTGTATGAGAATTTCCGTTAAAAAAGTTAAAAAAGTTTTAGCACTATTGGGCTTTCTAATTGATAGTATTTTGCTTAGGTTTGATCGTGGATTATTATCCCACATGAGTTAGATGATGAGGCTATTACCTAAGCTTACAAGCTGGATGATTCCTAATTTTTTATGTGATGAATTCCTTAGGATAGGTGCAGACATTGGATAATATTTAGATCAGGGATTACCAATATCATAGCACAACTGTGCAGAGAGAACTCACACGCATTCTTGTGCATTTTGATTTAGTTGTCGATCAAATTGATCAAAAAAAAATTTATTTTTATTTATTGAAAATTATTAAGCCAAAGATGGATAGCTTCATGTACATGTGTTGATGAAATGAAAATCAAAATAGCATATATTACTAACACTTTTCTATGGCTGTAAATAAATAAATTCTCTCGACTTATTTTCTCTCTCTTACTCACTATTACACAACCAAAAAGTTTTTGGTAACCCCTGATTGATTGATTAGGCGAATGGTTGACTTTCATATGTATTGTTTACATGGTATAGATTTAAAAATGGTGTCCAACTTAGCTCAGACATATCCAGCCAAACAAAGTATTAATAAAAATTTCTTTCGGCAACTGCCTCTTAGTAGATCTCAGGCAAAAACTCTTAGAGTAAATAAAATAGCCGTAAAAAAAGTTTCTCAAAATCTGTCTTTCGAAGTCGACTTTAAACTGTAGGTTTCGCTACTAACGGATAAAATTAATACCCACATCATGAGTGGTATGAAAAGCTAGGTTGTAATCTTGACTGAATTGTTGTAATGATCACAATTATATATGTTATGTATGTACATATATTCCACTTAGGTTATCTATATCCATTGATAGTTCACCGCTATTCATTTATGATTTACAACATATGGTCAATTCATACAAGCCGTTGTATCGTTGTATTCATTGTATTGTTGGAAGAACATACAACAGTGGATGATTGTTGTTGATATTTTTCATATAAAAATCCGATGCACTTATACACATTTTTTCCATTGGGCAATTCACACGACTTTGTATTGTGTATGTTGTATTGAATACATTTGTTTGTTTGTGAACGCTCAATGCTATGCTGTATTGTGTATCTCGTGGCATTCACACATTTTGATAGCACGAAACCAATACAAACAAACAAATGTATTCAATGCAACATACACGATACAAAGTCGTGTGAATTGCCCAATTATTTTATTCTTCAAGCTGTGAACCTTAGTTCACTTTTACGTTTACTTTTCTTAAAGTAAAGTATTACACACATGCATTATTGAACTTTGCTTCCTAGTGCCTATAATGTGTATGTTATTTTAACTCATAAGTGTAGCAAGATCGTTGAGAGAGAGTAGAGAATCGGATAAAACAACAATTTTTTTTCAAGATATCAAAGCTGAGATTTGAACTTAGCGCTCTTATCTGCTAACATTACAACATCGGAGCTAACATTACAATACAATATTACAATATTGAACTCAAATGATTTCAAAATTTTCCGACAGTTGGACGCCGTAGAGTTCATTTTGTTTTATTAGGAAATTAGGCTTTTGCACCATTTTGGGTTTAAGTGTCGAGTAAGGTTTGGCATTCTCTCCAATACCACTGATTCATCATGATTGAAGACGGCGTGGTCTGGTAGGTAGTGTGTTGGCTTATTAGACGAAAAGCGAGGGTTCGAGCCCCAGGCCAGACATCAAAACGAAATACAAAAAAAAGTATTTCTTCGGCGACTTCTTCTCAACAGATTTCTGCCAAAAACTCTGAGAGTAAAAAAAATTGCCATGAAAAGTTTCTTAAAAATCAGTCGTTCGGAGTCGACTTAAAACTGTAGGTCCCGCCACTCATGTATAAAATTAACACACACAACATAAGTGGTGTGAGAAACTAAGTCATAATCCTGACTGAAGGGTTGTAATGACCAATTATGTATGTATGTATGATTCATCATTACTTTCGTCACAGTTTTTGCTATTTATAAAAGACAATTCACCGAGCCACTTAGTTAGAAAAGAGTATAAAGAGCCAGAATGAAGGTTGAAATCGTGAGAAGTAGACTAATTTAGCAGGACACTATCAACAAAAGACAGAAGAATCTAATCCAGACCTTTAAAAGCTATTGCACTTCACAAAAACCTCTCAACTGTAAGATAAAAGAGGTGAAGAATAAGTGTCCCATATGACCATCACTGTCCATATCAAGCCTGCTTCATAATCATTGAATTCGCTAGAATCGAGCTAAGCAGGGGCATAATTTTTTTTATTATTTTGTGAAAGCTTAAGGAAAGATCTTCAAGTTTAAAAAGTTTGAAAATTCTAAAACTTAATTTTTAATTTTATATTTCGAAATTTTCTTTCTAGAAATAAATCTGAAAACATTTATCGATGACACATGCATTTTAATATGCATTATAGTCCACACTTTTATTTCTTCTTTTATTACATGGATTACGAGTCTTAACAAAGTTTTAAAGGCTTTAAAAACGCTTTAGCCATATGTAATAAATCGCCCCATAGTATGATTAATTTATTATTTTCGAATTTGATTAACATATAAATAGTCTGTAGTTATCTGCCATTAAAATTGTGAGTCATTTCGAATGAAATGAATCATCACTGCCGTTTACCATTTTTTTTTAAATATTTTCGTGTTTAAAAATAATTTTTTGGGGGATTTTCATATATGACCACCCGGCAGATGTACTTGAACAATAGGGCTATAAAAACCTAAACGTCAAAACATATTGGTTGACGACTACTCGGCCAGATAATACAAATATGTACGTACATACATACATAGTGTAACATAATGAACATGAAAATTAAACAGTGGTTAAAAAAAATTATGGATCATCCAGGATTTTATTCCGAATTCATTCGTTATAAAGAAGAAGATCTACTAAGCAGTTGTTAATAAGATCAACCAATACATTCAGGCAGCTAGTCGTCGTAGTCTAATAGGTAGTGTGTTGGACGTTAGACGTAAGGCCGCGGTTCAAACCCCAGGTCAGACATCAAAACAAAAATATGAAAAAATATTTCTGCGGCTACTTCCTCTCAGCAGATTTATGGCATAAACTCTGAGAATGAAAAAAATTGCCATGAAAAGTTTCTCAAAAATCTGTCGTTCGGAATGGACTTTAAACGATAGGTCCCGCCACTGTATGTATAAAATTAACACACACAACATAATTCTGGTGAGAGGCTAGGTCGTAATCTTGGCTGAATGGTTTTTCGTTTTTAATTAATTTATTCTACTTTTATTACCCACTGTATGATTAAAGAAAATTGTCCGTTTTTGATTTTTCTAAGTCGATAAGCATATCAAAACTTTTAACTCAAGTGGTCTATGCATTGCACTTTGTAACTATTTCAAGGGGACTTTTTTTTCCACGCCGCTAATATTGAAATACGCTTCACCTGGTGTATACACATATGTATGTACGAGCACGAGTGCACGTGTATTATTTGGTAGATTATACATCGGTTTTGATTGCTTTTATGACCAGATTTAAAGAAAACTAATCAATATTTAGTATTGGGTGCCACCACAATACAATTGCACTCGTCGTGTTTATCTTATCGTGTGTTTAGATTAAAAAAAAAAAAAATTAAATGAAATATAATCGAATATGAAAGGAATTATTCATTTTATAGCCTTCAGGAAATTATTACGTTTTAAAATGGTTCAAGAAAAACTCGTCTAAAAAAAAAAACAAAGTTTAAAATTCTACATTCATAGTCATAATTATGGATCTAAGGATCAGTATATCCTCGTCTTGTCCGTATTTAGTGAGATCAGAAGCATGACATCTGCTAAAAATTTTCTAAAAGGAATTCGGAAAATTTAAGCCAAAATCTTTGGCCCCGAAATTCGAGTATGCGGACATGGTCGTGTATTTAATTCAAAAGAAAAAAATAAATCTGAATTACATTAGACCCTAACATCAAATCTGAAACGATCTTAGCTTCTCATCTTCCTATAGGCTTTATTGGAACCATGTAGTCACAATACTAGTATACACCTTTGCTGGGTGGAGAAGGCGTATTGAGTACCTCAAAGCAACAGATTTATTCAATTGCCATTTGAGAAAGGTTTTTTTATACCAAATCGGAGCAGTCTATTCGTCTAAAGTTTTTATTGAAAAAATTCCGTGATTGGTGCGAGAAAAGTACCAAAAGTAAGCTTTAAATTAAAATCCTTTAGTCAGGATTACAACCTAGCTCCTCACACCACCCATGTTGCGTGTGTTAACATTATCCATGAGTGGCGTGAACGTTGCTTTAACGTCGGCTCCGAACAACAGATTTGAGAAGCTTTGGATGGCAATTTTATATATTCTCAGAGTTTTTACCAGAAGACTGTACATTATGTACGTACCTTGCAGGCGTCTTGGGTTTTTAGTGGTTAACGGTATTTTTTGACTGTGGTGCGAGGCATTTTATTTGGAAACTTTGCAACTAGACAGTGTACTTAAGGAAAACTTGTGTACTCCAGTTTCTTTCAATGTACCAGGAGTATGCTGTAATATAGGCAAAATTACTGAAACAATCTTGGGCGATCCATATAAGAGAATACCCTGACCTTTTTATGTCTGGCTATGAGCAGGATACCTATTAGCTGCATAAAGAACTTGACTATGTATATGAATTTGAGCCCTATGCATGCTTGAGTCGAATAACAGAAAATGTAGGGCATGTAAAGAGGACGTGGAAACGATGGAACATTTTTTATATCGTTGTTCAGTTATTGGATGCAAAAATCGATAAATTTTATGGATATTGTTGGAAGAATTGAACCAGTTCCATTGCAGTATCAAAAAGTCTTTTTCACCCAGCGTATATGCGTGCAGTAACATGAATGACCCAGTGGTACATAGTAGTTGATTAAGCGCTCCATTGATTTGTCTTCGTCATAGACGAATCTGAAAGCACTAGTGTTAACCATGTTGCTTCTATAAAAGTATCCCCAAAAAGGTTATCAAACTGTTTAAGTCTAGCTTCAGAGCAAAGTTCTGTATCCCAGGGGTTCTGACTCTGGAAAGAACAGGCTTTAGAAAGCGTAAGTCGAACATAGAATAGTGGTTTGATGTTCATGAAGTCGGATATGAAGTTTGATATTCATGAGGTCTGCGTTTAATGCAATCGTGTATTAATTTTAAATGTCTGGATGGACTCGTAAAACCTACTTTGTGGGCAGAAATAGTATTCAATATCTTTCGCTTGCATTAATGAACTATTTTGCTCTCTTCTGTACAAAGTTGAGAAGCTTTATGCAGAGCTTGTAGCAACGTCTAATCATTCTATTCACATACATACATAATTGATCATTACAACTTTTCAGTCAGGATTATACTATGTTCAGATATGCACTTTTATTAAGTCAATATTCGGTTTATTGAGTACAATATTTTAAGTGTTCAGACATAATAATATACGCAGTTCAGCTGCTTATTGAATATTCATTTGCAGCTGGTAAACAAAACAGCTGTTTTGTTGTCGTTGTTGACATTTGAATTGTCAAATATCGATGGATAATTGCAATATTTGTAATATTATATGCGCACTGCATACTTATGACAGTGCTGCATTTTAAGTTTTACTCAATATTATAACAATTTGCGTATTTATTGCGCAATAATTAATTGAAACTTTATATGAAATATTGAGCTCAATAATGGCGTTTCTTGCGATTTACGCAATAAAGGTGCATATCTGAACACCGTCCTAGTTTCTCACGCCACTTATATTGTGTGTGTAAATTTTATACATGAGTGGCGGGACATTCAGTTTAAAGTCGATTCCGAACGACAGATTTTTTTGAGAAACTTTCCATGGTAATTTTTTATTTATTCTCAGAATTTTTGCCGGAAATCTGCTGAGAGGAAGTCGCCGAAGAAATATTTTTTCATATTTTCGTTTTGATGTCTGACCTGGGTTTTGAACCGTGGTCTTACGTCTAACAAGCCAAAACACTACCTACCAGACTACGGCGACTCAGCCTTAGTTGGTGAAAGTAAATTGCTTGTAACATTCTATTGCTTCAATAGATAATAACTTGCTTTGCCGTCATTCTAATCATTCATGCTCTAACTGAAGCCAATTAATAGCGATTAGTTACACAGAAAATAGTTTATCGTACACTTGCGATAACATCATAAAAAATTGTTTTTCTTTTTCTAAAAACTTGAAAATCATTTCACTTTCAATTTTCTAAGAATTTTTATAACAGAAACACAATAGTGGGTAGATACATACATACATATGTATGTATGTATTGTGAGAACTGAAACTTGCATTATAATTATCGATAACATTTGTTTGTGTTATCATTAATACAGCGGCACATATTTCCTCCGATAAGAATTGTTTTAGCACGACTTTGAAGTGCGCTAAATATTTATCTTATCAGAGGAAATCAAAATGAAATACAGAATTGTTGCTTTACTGATGGCTAGATAAACTTCAATTCAAATCTTGGTTAGCATTTGAGTTTAGGAGCTAGATATGGCAGGTTGCCTATGCGGATAAATGCGGAAATTATTTAATAAGAACAGAAGATTTCTTTAATTAATTTAAAATGCAGTGACATAATTATTTTAGTGGACGTTTCTAAAGGGCGTTTTATTTTTTTTTTACACTGTGGAACAAAACTTTTTTTTAAATTTTAACAATTCAAAATATACTTCTGCCTGCGCCACATTAGTTTTGAAAGGACGGAGCATATGTTTTATTTAAATAAGCTGACTTCTTGTTCCTGTTATTGGGTTTCATCAGTTTCAGAAATTACTGGGTTTGCTGTCCAATAATGTCTCCATTTAAGCCTCGCTCGCTCATACCTATTTGTGTTTTGAGTAGTAAATGACGTCATATCTCCTGTTAGTTAGAGAACCCAGTTGAATGCGCCATTCGGTACGATTTTTGATTTCTAATCCTTAAAAAAACGTTCTACTCTGAACGAAACTCTTCAAAAAAAAAACTATTTTTGAAGTCCTTAAAAATCTTTTAAAAATTGAAAAAAAGATTTTTTAACCAAAGTTAAGAACCTCTTCGGTATGTACGCTTTCAGCAAATAAGAATCGAATTTTGTTCAGCCTCTATTTACCACCCCGTAAAAGTGTTATCGATAAATAAAGCTGTTATTGAATGATTTTAAACGAAAAGATAATTTGATTACGTCCAAGTATTTTTTGAATGAAATGTAATCGCTGCGGACTTTTAATCTACGAAATTAACAAAAAAAAAAAATTTAAAATTTTCAAGATTAACGATTATTAGACGATCGTTTATAAATGCGTTCGTTGCCTTCAAACTAGTTAAAGTCAGTTTGTTTTGGATATTTTTTGTGTATTTTTCCAAATTTTTTGATTTCATTTTACCAAGATTTGATAAGTCCGAGGGAGACTCGTTATTGAAGAGGCTGTTGTGAAGTGTTTGTTCTGTCGACTTTAATAGAAATTGTGACAAAAGGTGCGAGATAAGTTCTAAATCCTTAAGATTGTAAAGTTTGAACATAGAAGAAAATATGTGGGAAACCTTTAAAGTCGAAAAAAGTTCCATAAGTTAGGTTAGGTTAGGTTGGAGTGGTAGTCTTGATGCCAAAAGCAAACTTGAGCACGCATAGCGCCACAGATGAACGCAGTCTCTGTAGGTACCAAGTTCCTTCAAATCAGGGAAGAAGAAATTGATCAGCGCAAGGTCTGCACAAGGTCCATAAGTGCTCGGCTTGGAAAAAATTTTACGTAAAGAGCACCATGATAAAAATTCTAAATTATCTGATTCTCTTTGTGAAGTCCGATTGGGTAGTAATATATTTCCTTCGGAGTCTCAACATCAATTTAACTGAAACTCGCCTAATGTCTCATAGTGTCATTTGGAAATTTTTTTTCTCTGACCTGCAGCTTATCTTCGAATAGGGTAATGCGCTGAAGTCTCAATATTGTATCTCTCATTTGGCACTGTACAATTGACTGACACGATGGTTTACATGTATCTTAATAAGGCATTGGTGTGTCTATTTGAAGTCGCCGTAGTCTAGTAGGTAGTGTGTTGGCTTATTAGACGTAATGCCACGATTGAAATCCCAGGTCAGAAATCTCCAACAAAACGAAATATGAAAAAAATATTTCCTCGGCGACTTCCTATCCGCAAGATTTCTGGCAAAAACCTTTGAGAGTAATAAAATTGCCGTGAAAAGTCTCCAAAAATCTGTCGTTCGGAATCAACTTTAAACTGTAGTATAAAATATAAATGTATAAAATTAACACACACAATATCAGTGGTGTGAGAAGCTAGGTCGTAATCCTGAATAAAGGTTTGTAATAACCACTTACAGTGGTGGCCTTATAATTAGAAACGACTTAGCAACATGTATGTGTATGTTAATTTGTTTTACAGTTTTCACTGTGTACCTGGGATCAAAGGCTTTGTTTGGAGGACGTCTTACATACGTTTTCCCATCAGATTGGGCAAATTAAACTTAGATTCGTCACTCCAGACAACTCTGTTCCAGAAACATCGTTTCTAATTATAAGGCCACCACTGTATGTATCTTTTGAATGACGTTCCCTTACCTTCAACTTATCTACTTGTCTGCCTGCCTAGGGTTACTTACTATAATTATTTTTTTTATTAGCCCTTAATATAAGATCGCTATTATTTTGCGGACTTGTGATGTGCTAGTTAGTGGAAGGGGTGAGAAGGTCTTCATTTGCATTAAGAATTACGTCTTGTATATTGTACGTTACTGTTGTCCTAGTAGAACAGTAGGATTACCTCAAAATTTATTCGGTCAATTAAGTTGCTGAACCAACAAACGTTATCTCGACATCTGTTCTCATCCATGAGTGCAGCGTATTTCTTAGGGAAATTTCGGAACATTCAAGGGAAATTCTTATATGGGTTTTATGACAATGAGATATTGAAGAAAAGTACTTGCTAGAGAACTGCCTAGGGCTGGTACAGAGCTCACCGTCTCCGAACATGTTACAGGGCATACATAGGTGTGCCGATTGCTTCAGTTGAGTTGGGTATTCTACGTTCGTTTCACTGACATGCTCAACTTTGTTGGCAACACGAGGATACAATATTGGTAGGTTCTGTTGAACTGATGTGGACCTTAAAACAATCGAGCGTAGAGGACATTGTCAATGTTGTTTAATGATTCATAAGTGCACGATTATTCAGATGTCATCATTGTGATCTAAATCTCCATCACAATTTTCTTCACTTCTTTAAAGAAGAATGTTCAAAAACTAATTCAACCATTTCCTTTGCCTTGATCATATCGGTTTAGATTCGGCCTACCTAAGCTACTGTTTTAATATAAAAAATTTTGTTTGACTTCATTCGTTGGTTTGCTGGGATGTCAGCTTTTTAGCCTTTATGATTTTATGGTACTATTCGACCCTGTAAATGATACTTCTACAAAATATTTGCAAAATTTTGTATCGCAACAGAAAATCGGGGAGTACATCGAACAGAGTTATGGCATAGGTATGTATGTATATATAGATATATATGGCATGGTATATATTTTATTTACTTTAAATAGTAAACATTTATGGTCATGCACAATAGTTTGGACTTTTTTCTTGTCATTTATTTATAAAAATTAATAATCTTTACCCCCTAAGGTATGTTGCCATATTTAGTTATCATCGAAAGAAATATCGGACAGTACAGTACAGTCAACCGCAAAGTTCAAAAATTTTACCAACCGCAGACCGACCAAATACAAGCTTTTATGACTCGTGTAAGTATTTGGGTAAAAAATAAAAGAAAAAACAAAATCACGTGCTTTTATAATCAAGATTAGAAATAAAAAGTTGTAACACTTAAGTTATAAAGTTCTTCAGATAATCTGGACTTTTATGATTATAAAGGGTGTTTTTTATAGAGGTCTAGAACTTTAAGTGGGCATTACTTTTCAAGATGGCGACCGATTTAACAGCTGTCAAGTGATTTATTCTCAGTTTGGTTTGGCAATTCATCATGAATAGACTCACGCCTGAACAACGCTTGCAAATAGTGCAATTTTATTTCGAAAATAATGGTTCTGTGCGGAAAACGTATCGCGCACTACGTCCATTTTATCGTCGACAGAATCGTCCATCAGAGCAGTTAATTCGATTAACCATGGAACGTTTTCGCACCACGTTTACTCTTATTGATAACTCGCATCCCCAGAGACGCTGTACGGTGCGTACAGAAGAAGCTATTGCTGCTGTAGAGCGTAGCATTGATGAAGACCCGAATGAGTCCATCCGCCATCGAGCACAGGAATTGGATCTGTGTCCATCCACTTTATGGAAGATTTTGCGGAAGGATCTTGGTTTGCGTGCTTACAAAATCCAACTCGTGCAAGATTTGAAGCCAAACTATCATCAAGTAAGGCGTAGATTCGTCGAATGGGCCCAAAACGAGATTACCGTTGTTCCCGATTTTCATAAGCGAATTTTGTTTAGCAATGAAGCGCACTTCTGGTTGAATGGCTACGTCAACAAACAAAACTGCCGCATTTGGAGTGAAGGTAATCCTCAAGTGTATGTGGAAACACCGTTACATCCAGAAAAACTGACTGTTTGGTGTCATTGGTCCGTACTTTTTCAAAAACAATGTGGCCAGAACGTTACAGTCAATGGTGATCGGTATAGAGCAATGATTACAAACTTTTTCATTCCTGAATTGAATAACCATTATGTCCAGGAGATGTGGTTTCAACAAGACGGCGCAACATGTCACACAGCTCGTGCCACAATAGATTTATGGAAAGACACGTTTGGTGACCGCCTAATTTCACGTTTTGGACCTGTGACTACTAGACTACTTTCTGTGGGGCTATGTAAAGTCATTGGCCTATGCGGTAAAGCCACATACGCTTGACCATTTGGAAGACAACATTCGCCGTATTATTGCCGATATACGGCCACAAATGTTGGAAAAAGTCATCGAAAATTGGACGTCCAGATTGGACTACATCCGCGCCAGCCGTGGCGGTCATATGCCAGAAATCATATTTAAAATGTAATGCCACAAGATTATCTTTCGGATAAATAAAATTCATGTCAATCGAATAATCCATCGTTGTTTTATTGCAACTTAAAGTTCTATATCTCTATAAAAAACACCCTTTATTATGGCCACTTATTGCTCATTAATTAAGTAAAAGAAATGCATTTTAATGGACTTGGTAACAGTGAATTGATGCAGTACATAATAATGACGAGTTACTTGTGACGCGAATAAAAAAAAATCGCACGTCTAAATCATTCTAAATTCCAAATTAAATCGTTAAAAAACTATTTTCCTAAGTAAAGTTTTGATTCCAATCCCTTTAGATTGATTCCAATCGCAATGGAAACTTTTTATATTCCAGCATTCAATACGTAATTCTTGACATTTTAACTAGTCAAGATAAAGCCGGTAGCATTTCAAAATTCGAATACCGCGCAAGTACTGTTTTTTAATAGAATAATTGCTCTCATTTAAGTTTTTTTTTTTTTTGAAAATCAAATCATAACGATAATTATCGTTATCGCATCATAAATTCTGCACACGATTTTCAAGAAGAAGAAAAAAAAGACAAAAAATATTTCACTTTTGCGAAGTACACCAGAAGTAAAAATAAAAGCACATTTTATTGATTTATTAATGACCGATAAGCAGGGACCGTAGAACCTAAAATTCATTAAAGAAAAAGAATGCTTACCCAGTAAGCCAATATACATACATATCTTGATATACTACACAGCAACAGCGATTGACATTACAAGCATGACTCCGATGACATCAAATTGTAAACCTGTCTGAAATTTAAACGAATTTAGTGATCAAAAATCTCCATTAGATTATTGAGAATGGGTTAGTAAACGAAAGAAGTTTGATTCGAATTAGAGACAGTGGACAATACGCTATTCTTTATGAACCGGTCAACAATCTTATTTGCAAGCAAACGAAATGTATTACTTAATATCCCATTGGAAATGATACAGTAACAGATACCCCTGCAATCTAAGTTAAGCAGTTGATTGCAACGCTCGTTATTCAATTTAGCCAAGTAAGTCTGGCAAGAAGTCGCCGTAGTCTAGTAGGTAGTGTGTTACTTATTAGACGTGAAGCCGCTGTTCAAACCCCAGTTCAGACATCAAAACGAAAAAAATATTTCTTCGGCGACGTTCAGCAGACTTCTAGCACAAACTCTGAAAGTAAAATAAAATTGCCATGAAAATTTTCTCAAAAATCTGTCGTTCCTGCCACTCATGTATAAAATTAACACACCCACCATAAGTGGTGAGAGAACCTAGGTCGTAATCCTGAGGGGCTATCATGACCAATTACATATATATGTAAGTATGTATGTACATAAGTCTGGTAATAAAGGAAAATGCTTCATCAATCAAAATAAGCGCCATCAAATAGTTTTGCCTAATAAACAGCATAGCAGGAATAGCTTTGATTGATAGTTACAATTATCTGGGATATTCCTGTGATCAAAAACCCCTATTAGATTGATACAAAACGGCGAGAGCCGATCAAGAAAGTCGCAGCATACGGCTATCGGTTAAGACTTAAGGTGGTGCTTGCAAGAGAAGTGATTGATGTCTGATTGACAGAGAGGATTGATGAGTACCGCAGTACAGTATATGGCCATTACTTTGGGTTAAAAGACTATGATAATTAGGAATGTAGAAAGGAAACCTAAGTTTATGTCATTCGAAGAAAATTTCACCGTCAAACTTAATTTGAAGTTTAGAAACGATAAGTGATGCGTATTGTCTATGAAGCAGTCTGGATGGAAGGCTATTAGGCATGATGGAGATGGCCTTTGTAGAAGTCACATGTAAATCTTCCCCAAACTATCTCGCAACTCACTTTATCGAGGAGTTTTACAATGCAAATGTTGTTGAAGGCCGTAGTCTAGTAGGTAGTGTGTTGGCTTATTAGACGTAATGCCACGATTCAAACCCCAGATCAGACATCTCAAACAAAACCAAATATGACAAAAATATTTCTTCGGCGACTTCCTATCCTCAAGATTTCTGGCAAAAACTGTTAAGGGTGAATAAAATGAATATGAAAAGTTTCTCTAAAATCTGTCATTCGGAGTCGACTTTAAACTGTAGGTCCCGCCACTCCCATATGTTCAAAATTAGCACACTCAATATAAGTCTGGTGAGAGAAACTAGGTCCATAATCCTGACTGAAGAGTTGTAATGACCAAATATGTATGTATGTATGTATGTAATTATTGTTGAGGGCAATCCACCAGAATATTACTACATAAAGAAGACTAAAGGCGATAATAAACCGTTGTTATCGGTTATCGTTGTTGATGCAAACAAAACCTTCCCATATCAATTCATATTATGAAATTCGCATTTACAATCGGAAAGATAAAAAAGTTCTAAAATTCTGAAATTAAATGTTGAATGAATTATCGATTTTATATTCTATTGGTTTTTATATCGCTAATCAATGTTTTATCGTTTCAAAATTTATATGTTTTATTATCGATTAATTTATGGCCCATGGCAGCGACAATTTATCATTAAACGATCGTAGCTACTACTACTACTACCAGCATGTGGTCAGTTGCAACTCTAGCGTAGTATGGGTTATAAGAGCGATTAGTTTTTATTATCTTTTTAGGGGAAAGGGGCATACCCGAGTCTAATCTTTATAATTCTGGGAATTTCGTTAATGGCCCTTTATGGCTTCATATCAAATTTCAAGGTCAATACATACGTCTATTTCTTGCCGTAGAAGTTATGCAACGAATGCAATGAAAAATAAAAAAGAAAATTTTAAAATAAATTTAAATTTTTTTTGTTGTCCTTAAAAACAATACTACAGTTACAATTAATAAATAATTTCATTTGAAAATGTCAAATGTCTTTAAAGCCAAATTAAACTTAAAATAAACGTGCAATAGACACGTAAAGACTGGAAACAATCACAACAGTTGATATGGTAACACTGGCAGCACCATCACCACCATTGCCATGATAATTGATAATCCAGGTCATAAGGGGACTACGATTACGTTCCAACCAATCGAAATTATTTTTAATGGAATTCTGTACTGAAGTTTCCAAAGTGGTCGTAACATATTCGCTGCCCTTGACCAAGGCAACGAGAGCCAACAATTCTTCTTCTTGTTTCTTATTGACAACATAAGAAGCCATGCCACGTATATCATCATCCAAAGGATTGCTGCCACCAAAACCGCTCTTTAAAGTGGCATAAACTGCCCAATTTTCCTTCAAGAAATCAATACAGGCCATAAAACCGACTTCTCCTCGCGAATAGACAGGTCTCAGCAAAGTGTAACGTTCTTGGTCTCTCAATTGATTAGTTTGATCAATGGAACTTGCGATAAATCTCTTCAATTGGGGCTCCTGTTGGGAACAACCCAAAGCCGAAATAAGTGAAGTGCGGTAAGCTTGATCCGTGGACTCCATAAGAGTTTTGTATACAAAATCAAATTCTTTATCACCCGTTTGCCTAAGACCATTACAATAGATTTGTGAACGTAGATTGGGTTCAATGGGATCGCCATTCTCTACCCAGCCCTTAAGTTTGTTGTTGGCTTCTTCCAAACAGCTCGGAACGCCAGCCAAACAGGCAATATTGACAACTGAATTACGGGTATATTTCTGGTAGTGCTGCTCGCCGGGCTCATCATTGACACCCAATTTTTCATAAATATTGGCTACCAATTCGGCTACATATTTCTGGAAGTGTTTATAGTCGGCGTCACCACTCAAATAGCGATTGTAAGTGTTGATAATTTTCTCAGCTGTGGCCCAGGGTGCGTATTGATCTTCCTGTTTCAAGTAAACCATCATGTCCAACAAAATTGAGTGGCTCAAACGACCAGAGGCGGTAAAATAATAGGCATCGTTCATTAATTGGGCACGATTGCGGGGATGGATTTTATAGGGTCTAGTTTGTAGGCCATGAATTAAAAGCTTGTAATTTTGTTCATCGTAAATAATGCGATAATAGCCGGTGGATTGTTTGTTAAGCAATAACCAATCGTCTTTAGACACTTGAACATCGTCTACTTTCAGTTCAGCGACCTTCTTCAAGTAATGGGAGGCAACTGTGTTACGGAAGTCGGAATTCGAGGCCACGGCAAAGTTAATGGGGACATACCAGGTCTTTGTATCGTTAATGCTCTTATCCTCATGATAACCTGCCTGTTGGATGGTGAAAGAACTATTATCACTATAGTTACGGGTAACAGTTAACAAAGGAAAGCCGCCTTGACGAGTCCAAGTGCTCATCATTTCTTCTACAGTGGCTGGGATAACATGATTCAGCTCCTTGGCAGCTGTTTGTATGGCTTCAAATAATTTCTCCTCCTTGGCGGCCTTATATTGACTGAAAGTTTGTAATTTTTTTTTCTTCTTAAATGAGAATAAAATTCAAGTTTAGTTTCGAAAAGTTAAGCTTACTTGACAGTCAAATAGTTGTGTAATCCGCGACGGAAAACTTCATCGGTCAAAGCATTACTCCACATGTCCAAAACAGCACCAGCTTTACCATAAGAAACTGAATCATAAAGGCTGGAAATTTCACGGGGTTTTTGTACGTAATGGGTCATGGGACGGGGATTATTAATGCCATCACTAGCCAAGGCGCTTTGATAATCGCCAGCTTGGAATTGCTGCCAGACACCCCACTCAGGATAGGTCTTCAGAATTCAAAATTACGAAAGAAAATTTATTAAAAAATCATTCAAAATATTTTTTGTTTAACACCCCTGCTACTTACATGATCCAAAGTCTTGATGGAGAACAAACTGGCAAAGCCCTCTTTAAGCCACAAATAAGTCCACCATTCGATTGCTACCAAATCACCAAAGTACTGATGGCAAATTTCATGGGCTGATATGCTGGCAATGCTAGTCTGAGAGAAAGACGTGGAAGTTTTCTTATTGTACAACAAATACTCCTCACGATAGGTAGCCAAACCCCAGTTTTCCATACCGCCGGCAGAAAAATCGGGTATGGCCACTTGATCCATTTTGGGTAGCATAAATGGTACATCGTAATACTCGGCCAAACGTTCAGTGATCAACATGCCCGTTACTAAAGCGAATTCGTGTTCATCCTTAGTGCTGGCTCGTGAATACAGACGATGTCTCAAACCATTCAAAATGGCTTCACTGTAGGCAAAATCTGAGACGATAAAGGCCACTATATAGGTGGAGATGGGCTCTGTGGTCAAGAAGACTGTTTTGCCAGCGCTAGATAGTTTATCATCGACGGGCATATTTGAAATAGCACTGTAGGAGGCATCATGATTAATGGTGATGGTGAATTTGGCACGTTTACCAGGTTCATCGTAACAGGGGAAAGCGTGACGGGCATCGGTACTCTCGAACTGAGTGGTGGCCAAATAACTAAGGATTTTAAGAAAAGAAAAACAAGTTTTTTTATTAAAGGCGCTTCAATAAAAAGAGCTTTAAGTTGTGGTCCTACAATGCCCTAAAAACTAGGCATTACTAGTGTACCTTCAAGTCATACAATTAATCAGTGTCAGATGACGTTTTGTAATCCCGTCCGCAAAAAAATTATTTTTTAGAATTTCGTTTAACTTGACTTTAACACATTTGCCTTAGAGACACACAAAGATAAATTCTCCCTGATATTTTCTATCAAATTTTTGATTCAAAAACTCTTGGCTCATATTCAAAACATCACTGAAAAATTCTTTTTACAATTTCGCTTAACTTGACTTAAACACATTTGCCTTAGAGACACACAAAGCTAATTCACTTCCTTTCTAATACTTCCACTTGTATAATCTTCTGTCGTTCATTTAAACTAGTTTTTCAAAACACAAAACACTTACTGCTGCTTGCCTTCGGCATCAGTGTAGGTGGACATATAAAAACCACCGTTATCTTTACGCAATTCACCGCTATACTTAATGGTCAGCTTCCATTTAGAGTTGACCTCAAACGGCACACCACTGGTACGGGTCAAAGTTAAAAATTCTCTTTCATCTTCGTAGGAAGTTGTTAACTGTTCTGATACTCCGGTTGTTGGATTTGCAATGGTCACCACGTAGTCTGTGGTTTGACGTGCATGTAAAACGATTTGTGTGGTGGCTTCAGCAACCACAATATCGATAACAACTATGCCTGTAAATGGCCTTTGGCCGGTATGTACGGCTGTAGTCAATTCGATGGCATAGTGTTCAGGATATGTGCTATTGGGCAGACGATAATTAAGAACTTCGGCGACTTCAGCTCTACTGTTGGGATTCTCTAATCCTCTGCTGTCTAAAGGCGGAAAAGGCAAACCCCTTATAGCGGACTCAGCCGTTCCGGCATAAAAGACTAGGGCCAAAGCCAATATAGGAACCGTAAACTTAAGCATGTTGCTGATCGCCCGAAAAACAACTCGCGTATACTGTTAGCACTTCAGGCAACCGGCATTTATAGAGTAAAGCTTCGTGCGCTCCGCACAATAAACATTATTATTATTGGCATTATCTGATTGGTCTGGGCCAGTGATAATATATAATCTTCTTAACTGTTTAGACAAAATAAGATTGTAAATATTTTTTTATTTGTTTTTGTTTTTTTTCTATTTTAAAGAATTTCTAATCGAATTGCATTATTAATCAGTGTGAGGCAGTTATAGGGCCAGCGTTATACCATGTTACGAACGAAATGTATATGTTTATGGGGGGTTTTTTTTAATAGAAATTGGAAATCAAATCAAATAATATTATCTTAACAGCTGAACTTGTTAAGGGCATATGTTTTAGTGTGTTTCACTAGTTTCTTCATCTGATAGCTGCTGATAAAATGTTGTCTTTCTATAGATTTGCACTTGATAGTGCTACTAAAAATTGAACTGAAAATACAATCGAATCGTTGTAGTGCTATGGTTATGGTTTCGAAAGAAGCTACATTGTTTGTCCCGTCTATACTTCCGATTGTGTGAGTACATTTCAATTAAACTTCGAAAACTATTGATGGCATTGAGGTCCTATGTATTCTGATAGTATTTTTGATGAAAGTATTGCTCCGAAATAAGAATTTTTTGATATCAATACATGTTACAGGAAATATATTGTCAACCTCTCTTAAACTTTACTTTGCATTGGAATTGAAATCTCGCATACTGGTAAAAACCATAACATCGCTAGCTTCACACTGCAAGAAACAGCTATGCGAAGTAACCTGTAACCTGTAACCTTTCTCACACGGCGTATGCTACTTTATTGGTCTTGTTTGCTTAATGTTTCATTGACTACCCTAATAGACTTTCTAAAATGAGTTCCCGTTCTTTATGGACCGTACCATTGCCTACAGTTAAGATCCGACTCAATAACGATCACTATTTTCTATTCAATGTTTGAATATTTAAAGCCAATGAGTTGCGCAGTTTCGTGTACGGATATCCTGGGTGATATTGGATAATCCAGTTACAATGCTATCCATCTTTTTAAGATCAATAGTCAGACTTTCCATTACGTAAATCGTGAGCATAAAAGGTCAATACATAGTCGCATATTTTTATCGAATAATTTTTCAAAACCTTGTCACTCTTAACTTCTGCCTAAACTGCGGCATGAAGCACTCAACTGATGGTGCGGACTTCGTATGGTTACAGTGTAGTATTTATCAATGTTTCGTTAACTACTCTAATCGACTTTATAAACATGAGTTCCACTTATTTTTGGACAGTAGAATGGCATGGCCTACAGTCAAGGTATGACTGAATACCGGATAACTATTTTTTACTCCATGTTAGGACACTTAAAGGCAATGAGTGGCGCAGTTATGTGTCTAGTAATGCCTACTACAACACAATCCGTGTTTTAGTGGTCAACAGTTAGACTTTCCATTGTCGTAATCGCGCACAGATAGATAGTCTTCAAGAGCCTGTCACCTTCAACTTCTGCATCAAATCAACTCTTCACATAGATTCTTCGATGGCTTTGGCACATTCGTACTTTTATGGTCACTATTGAATTCAGAATTTCAATGACTATGATTACTTACCTAATTTACTTAATTGCCCATTACGACTCTTTAGACAGGATTACGGCCGAGTTTCTCACACCACCCATGTTGTGTGTTTTAATTTTTATACATGAGTGGCGGGACGTACAGTTTAAAGCCGACTCCGAACAATAGATGTTTGAGTAACTTTTAATGGCAATTTTTTTACACATTTTTTCAGCAATCTGCTGAGAGCAAGTAGCCTACGAAATATTTGTTTTACATTTCGTTTTATTCGAGATGTCTGAGCCTCACGTCTAATAAGCCGAGGCATTACCTACTAGAGAAACTAGGTCGTAATCCTGACTGAAGGGTTGTAATGACCAATTATGTATGTAGACTACGCCGACTTCATTGTAATGATTCCTAACCTTATACCAGAGTAAAAACCTATCGGAGTTAATCCCAAACTCTCCTATGAAGAGAGTAAAGAGAGCGAATATATCACATACTGGCTCCATCGAGCCATGGATGACCCAACTTCATTTTACGTTGCGAAGATGTGCAAATATCACCTCAAGGTGATCGGCGTCTTCCTCTCTGTTTATACACAGTTTGCATCCCTTTGAAATTCTATTGAAGCAGTAGGCTGAGCTAATAGCTGTAAGGCTTAAAATCTTTAAACCTTGGCCCAATCTAAGCTATGGTCATGCTGTAATTCTGGGAAGACATAGACACATCTGATCACAATACAAAAATAAAAGTGTTGAATTTATTTTGTAATTGCCTTCCTTTATATGAATATAACATAAGGTTTGATGCATTAATTATGCTATCACAATAGGCTATAGAATAGCCTTATTCTTCGAGAACGCTTCACCTTAACCCAAATTAATCTAACCTAGAAACTAATCTCTTAATATTATAGAAACACTAAATTATGGTTTTTCTTTAAGGGGATTTTTGCCTTGAATTCTCAAAGCTATTTAACTCAAGTAATTATGTTAAATTCTTTATCGGATTTATTAGAAAGAAAAAAAAAATACGATTTCTTTTGCGATAACATTTGTGAAACACTTTCAAAAGAGTGTTGTTCCACAGAGAGATATGAAACGATTGCATTTGAAGTCTCCTTGAAGTATTCTTATAGGATTTGTGATTGATTTGTGAACGAAAAAATATCTTTGAATTGTTTCTAATCAATTCAAACAAAAAACATTAAATTTTCATTAAACAAATCTAATCGAATGGACATATGTACTTATGTGATTAGGATCTTTACGTTGTATTTTTAGCTAAGCAATGTACTTAAACTCAATGAGAATTTTAAATAATAGAGCAGTGTTGAAAAATTCAATACTTTAGTACTTTTTTCAGTACTTATTCATTTCAAAAATACCTCAGTACCCCCGCGAAGCTTTCAGTACGTTTTTATTATTACATATTTCATGTCTTGCCCTTTTCAACTATTAATGCATTAGTAACGTGTTCAACGTAATGCTAAAGGTAGAATTAGGGTTTAGCCCTGATTAGCCAAACGTCCACGGAACGTACATTCGTTTTTAGAACACGAAAAGCAATGAAAACGCTTGCCGGACCATAATGTTATTTCGGTAATCATTTGCATTGCTCTTCATATGCCAAAAACGAACGTATGTTACATTACGTTCCATAGACGTTTGACTAAACGGGGCTTTTACGTTTTGTTACGTTCCGAATCAGCTGTCTTAGTCCGGCATGTGAGGAACAGGATTATGCCGTTAGTTCTGTTAGTTTTAGTGTTCCGTGCCGTTTAGTAAATAGTCTAGCAGGTAGCGTGAGGGCTTAATAGACGTGAGCACACGGTTCAAACCCCATGTTAGACATCTCCATAAAAACGAAATGTGAAGAAATATTTCTCCGGCGACTTTCTATTGGCAAAAACTCTGAGAGTAAATAAAATTGCCATGATAACACTTCTCAAAAATCTGTCGTTCGGAGTCGATTTTAAACAGTAGATCCCGCCACTCATGTATAAAATTAACACAAGCAAAATAAGTGGTGTGAGAAGTTAGGTCGTAATACTGATTGAAGGGTTATAATGACCAATATGTATGTACGCATTTTTTTTACAAAAGTACCATTTGATGCAAAAAAGTACTCTTTCAGTTATAATGCAGTACCATTTCAAAATTTCATTTTTGCAACACTGCAATAGAGGTCACAACGAACTATAGATGATAATTGCTTACTCTCTCTCTCTCTCTCTCTCTCCCTATCTCTATGGCAGTCATTTATGCAAATTATATTACTTTTAAGCGATTCTTTTTTCTACAATTCATATAAAAAATTTGATTACTTTTAAACACTTTATTTAATACATCATTAGTCCATAGCACATACATACATATGTACATACTACAAGCACTATCACTACCTAAGGAGATATGTTATCTTCAAATTTATATTTCATTTTCATTAGATACTAAATTTAATTTGTCACACTTGAGTGTTAAATTATTCGGACAATATACTGGGTATACATGCACAGATATTTCTCATTTATTTATGAATGGCCAGAAACCCGCTAAGCTTCGTAACCCAGAATTTGATGTAATATATGCAGGTGATCGAAATGTTACCAACTTCAACTGCTGTTCAGGATTAAATATGTTCACAAAATGTTATTCGCCTAAGGAGAGTAAATTTGTTAAAATGTTTGCAGATTAGTTAGTGTGCTCCGTGCTAACAGTCACTGTGGAACGTGATGTGGTGTAGTGGTTTTGTAATCCATAGTAGCCTTAAACCCTTGCCAGGGGTAGTCGTTTAAGTGCTTAACTATACACTCAAGTATCTCAGGTTCGAATAATAGAAGAAGAAAAACAATTTAATCCCTCAATTCACGTCTCAAAGTGGATAACATCAATAACGATCATCTTAACATGGTTTTTCACCACTGTAGCCAATACAACAACCCCAATATATTACCAACGTGTGTGGCAGAAATTTATAAGATTATAGTTATTAAGGAGGACAGGAGGAGTGGTCTAGTAGGTAGTGTGTTGGCTTATTAGACGTGAGGCCTCGGTTCAGACCGTCAGGCATCGGTCATCCAACTGAGCAAAATATGAAAAAATGTTTCTTCGGCGAGTTCCTCTCAGCAGATTTCTGGCAAAAACTCTGACAGGAAATAAAATTGCCATGAACAGTTTCTCAAAAATCTGTCTTTCGGAGTCAACTCTTGTATAAAATTATCGCACACAACATAAGTGGTGTGAGAAACTAGGTCGTAATCCTGTCTAAAGAGTTGTAATAACCAATTATGTATGTATGTAAGGAGGACATAATAGA
The DNA here is from genome assembly GCA_936449025.2 of Sarcophaga subvicina. NCBI lineage: Eukaryota > Metazoa > Arthropoda > Insecta > Diptera > Sarcophagidae > Sarcophaga > Sarcophaga subvicina. The sequence continues at coordinate 87,887,408 of OW388081.2, read as the reverse complement.
CAGGCGGCTATCAAGACTGGATTCTAAGTCTTCTGAAAGAGATGGTAGAGCGGAAAAATTACGTGAGTGTCGCGACATAATGGTATTGGGAGAAACTGCAGAGCGTATGAATTTTTCAAGTACGAATTTAGAAACACCATTGAAGCCCTGTAAGCTTTAGGTTGACAACGCACTACACAAAAGAGTGTAGCTAATTTGGCCAAGACTAAAAAAGGACACACAGAAAATGCTCAAACTAAAAACGAACACAATTAGAGGAGTTGTTGAAATCATTACTGCACCTTTCATTCTGCGTATTCACACGAGACGCATTGCTCTTTTCCAGTTGCTTGCTAGTTGCTTCTAAGATGCAGAGACGAAGAAGAGGAAACTCTTCTTCAATTATTAGGTACCTGTTCAGAGTTATATCGTAGGACTTCAACTATGCAGATGATTCCACTGAGCTGTCAAGGACAATAGACATTGGGAATCTGAAAGGCCAAACAATCTGAAAGATTGTGGCAATATAATGGCGTATACTTGGTTAAACTGTGCCTATCCGCTGGAGTTGACAGCCACGTCTATTAATATTCTTACGCACATACATTTTAACTAACCTAACCTAGCTATTATACTCTTCTGGATGTAGGACCATAATTATTTTCTCTGTTTTAATTCTAAATGTATCGGGGAATTTAACACCAATGATTCCCCTATAATGAATAATGTTACGATGTAAATAGTGAATGTTTATTCTGGACTGAAAGTTATTTCTGGAAGCATAAAGAATGAACAAGAAGACCAAACAATAACAATACAACAAAGAAACTGTGGGAATAAGGCCAAATTACAATAACAAAACTACTTAGAAAACCACAAAAGAAGATGCCAGATTGAATGTAAGTGAAGTATAAATAGAGTAAAAGGTTGCAGTTACAATTAAGCAGTTTGAGCTTTGTAGTAAACGATTCGTGTTATAAGACTGATAGGAGACTTATGTTAGGTTAGGTTAGAGGACGTGTACTTGTCAATTAAGACGAGTACAGTACCCGGATATCGAATTGACCCATTGTACAACGTCCTAGTTTCTCACACCACTTATGTTGTGTGTGTTAATTTCAGACATGAGAACGACAGATTTTTGAGAAACTTTTTCATGGCAATTTTATTTTTACACTCAGAGTTTTTGCCAGAAATCTGCTGAGAGGAAGTCGCCGAAGAAATACTTTTTGTATTTTGTCTTGATGTCTGGCCTGGGGCTCGAACCCTGGCTTTACGTCTAATAACCAACACACTACCTACTAGACTACGGCGAATTCTTAGTTCTTAATGTTAATTTAAATAAAATTAAACAATAAAGTAAAGAATTTAAATTGATTGCAATCTGTTGCGCAAACAAACCAACAGACAACGACAGTTATTTTAAACTGTTAAACGTTCAAGTATTTACTGGGTATTGTGACGCAAGCATAAATGTTTTTAAAACTTTAAATGGAATTCCCCACGATATCGTACTTTACGTTCGTTGAAAACACGAGCATACTAAATACTAAATTTCGATGATCAATTAAGAAACATTTCTTCAAAACATGGGCGTGCCAAGAAGCATTTGTACTGTTTCTTTGCAACTGTATTACGTCTATGTGCGCTCCAAAGATCAAAGAGACAGAATATCAAAGGCCTGGTCAAACTATAGAAATACGAAATAAAGTTTTGAATGACATTCAATAGACTGTTCCACGATTATTTTTAGATTATTTTCAAGGTCAATGTATGATTATGGCTGTCAAAAATTATCTTCTCTTGCCTTAGATTAAAAAATACTTAATAAAGTCCGCCTAATAATTGTAATTACAAGCACTTGAAATATATTTATTGCCGGGCAATAAAAACACCTGACATTACAAAATCAAATCGGCAGTTAGATATTCAGTCACTATAAGGCGTACGATTTATAGAAAATGTCTGGAGAACTAATGCACGAGAAACACTTGAAAACTAGTGGATTAAGATTAAAAGTTAAACTAATTTTATAAACAGTCAAGTTCAGCTATGATACACAATTCGTGAATACAATACTGAGTTACTGCTTACAGATTCAAAGTCATGACCTTTTTCTTTCCAAAAGCTGATTCTCTCTCAGTCATAGCATATCTCCGATCTTCCTTGGATGTATTCTGTTTTGCAAAAAGGTCCTTAATGATTCTGGACCAAGTGGCCTCATAACCATAAGAAATTAATGAACACAAAATCAATACGTATTACTCGCTTTGGAAAGACTACCCAATTAGCATTGAATGTAGTGCTATAAAGTGCACCAGCATCCGGAGTTTCAGCGGCAACATTCTACTTAAAACCATAAAGTTCCATTATGGCACTTAGTCGAGAGTCTGTAAGACCAACGCAGAAATAAGATTAACAACTCGTGTCATTCTTGATTGCTTGACTAATTCCTTACGTAACAAAAACTACTCTCTGAAGGCTTTAGGAAGTTGCTGGAACAGTCATTCAAATTCATAAGGGATTCTCATCATTAATGATTAAAAACTGCTGATTTATTAAGAATTTATTTTCGATTTATTTTATGTTTTCAAATCATGGACTAAATTATCGAAGTTCTTAAGACTACTGAACTAAAAATGTAACTTAATTTAGTCGATTAAAAGATACGGAAGACTGCTACAACTAAAGCAGAAGCCATCACTACAAACGAAATAGTAAGAGTGGCTGCACCATCACCTTTGCTGTGATATTTGCCAAGCCATGACATCAGAGGACCACGATTGGCTTCCAACCAATCAAAGTTGGCTTTGATGGATCTCTTGACATCATCTTCGAGTGAAGCTGTAACATGTTCACTTCCCCTGACATTGTCTACAAGAGCTAACAATTGTTCTTCTTGTTTCTTATTTACCACATAAGAAGCCATGCCACGTATATCATCATCCAAAGGATTGGTGCCACCAAAACCGCTCTTCAAGTTGGCATAAGTTTGCCAGTTGTCTTTCAGGAAATCAATGCAGGCCAGAAGACCCACTTCGCCACGCGAATAGGCAGGACTGAGTAGGGTATAACGCTCTTGGATGCGTAATTTATTCGTTTGATCAATAGAACCGGAAATGAATTTCTTTATATGGGCTTCCTTTTGTGAGCAACCCAAAGCCGAAATGAGAGAACGGCGGTAAGCTTGATCAGTGGACTCCATAAGTTCATTGTGAAGGAAATCAAATTCTTCATCGCCTGACTGCTTGAGGCCATTGCAGTAAATTTGTGAGCGTAGATTGGCTTCAATAGGTACGTTGTCTTTAACAAAAGCCTTCAGTTTATTGTTGGTTTCTTTCAAGCACTCTTCTATACCAGCCAGACAGGCAACATTTATCACAGTATTGCGTGTGTATTTCTGATAATGATGTTCACCGGGTTCATCATTGACACCCAGTTTTTCAAAAATGGGAGCCACCACATCCGAAACAAATTTCTGGAATTTATTGTACTCACTATCACTACCCAGATAACGGTTGTATGTTGTAATAATACTACTGGCAGTAGCCCAGGGAGCATACTGATCTTCCTGTGTCAAATACAGCATCATATCCAATAGAATAGAGTGACTCAAGCGTTTCGAGACACTAAAACGGTAGGCATCATGCATCAATTGGGCACGGTTACGTGGATGCATTTTATAGGGCCTATTTCTGAGTCCATTAATCAGAAGCTTCCAGTTCTCCTCATCATAATTGATGCGATAATATCCAGTAGATTGCTTATTAAGTAGCAACCATTCACTCTTGGAAACATTGGCACTCTCAACTTTCATTTCAGCAACATTCAATAGATAGTGACTAGCCGCGGTATTGCGGAAATCTGCTTTGGAGGCGGATACAAAATTGAAAGGCACAAACCAGGTCTTGTTATTTTTAAAGGTCTCATCGTTATAGAAGGCTTCTTGCCTAACAGTGAACGAACCATCGTTGTAGTCGCGTGTAACAGTTAGTAGAGGATAGCCACCTTGACGGGTCCAGCTGCTCATCATTTCTTTGATGGTGGCTGGTATAACATAATTCTCCTCCTTGGCAGCATTTTGTATGGCCGTAAAGAGATCATCCTCCTCAGCTGAGCTGTATTTGCTACGGGAGTAAATTAGAACAAGAATTAAAAATTCCCAGCCTTTTTAAAGGATTTTAAAATACTCAACTTACTTGACAGTCAAATAGTTGTGCAGACCACGCTGGAATACCTTATCGGTTAAAGCATGATTCCACATGTTCAAAACGGAACCAGCCTTAGCGTATGAGACCGTATCAAAGGTTAATGAAATTTCTGAAGGCTTTTGTACATAATGAGTCATTGGTCTGGGATTATTGCTGGCATCACTGGTTAAAGCACTCTGAAAATCGCTCACGTGGTATTCTTGCCAAACACCCCATTCAGGATAGGCCTAAGCGTATAAGTTAAAAGAACTTAAAGTTTTTTTCTCTGAAAATATGTTCACAGCAAGATAAACCTACCGCATCCATAGCCTTGTAGGCGAATAAGGAAGCAAAACCTTCTTTCAACCACAAGTAGGTCCACCATTTAATGGCTACGTAATCACCGAACCAATAATGGCAGAATTCATGAGCAATAGTACTGGCAACATTGGTTTGAGTATTCACGGTAGAGGTTTTCTTGTCGTAAAGAGCGTATTCCTCACGGTATGTAGCCAATCCCCAATTTTCCATAGCACCAGCAGCGAAATCTGGTATACCAGCCTGATCGGATTTCGGCAGCATATAATTAACGCCATAATACTCAGACAAACGCTCAGTAATCAACATGCCAGAAACCAAAGCCCATTCCTGTTCATGTTGCGTACCGGGACGAGAAAAGACACGTTGTGGTATACCATTCAGAGTGCCTTCACTATAAACAAAATCGGATACAATAAAGGCCACTATATAGGCGGGCATTTTATCGGAGGTCAAGAATACAGTTTTTCCTGGACTGTAAATAAAGAAAAAGTCGTATCACATTGTATTTTTTTTTTTTTGATTCAAAGTAAACTTACGTGGAAAGAGCTGCATTAGCAGGCATATTGGAAATGGCTGTATAGGTGGGACTGTGTGTAATGGTGATGGTAAAATTAGCACGCTTAGCAGGTTCATCATAACAAGGGAAACCATGGCGAGCATCAGTACTTTCGAACTGGGTTGTGGCCAAATAGCTAAAAAGTTTTAAAAATATATACGAACATGATAAACGAATTTAATTTGTTGAACATTTCATTGAAAAACGTTATCTTATCTTTGGGAAATTTTCCGGTCAATAAACACGTTTTTACTTACCGTGTTTCTCCTTTTTCATTGGTGTAGGTAGACAAATAGAAACCACCGTTATCGGTACGCAATTGACCGCTGTAGGTTATCACCACTTGCCATTTGCTGTCGGCAGCAAAAGAAGCGCCATTTAAACGGGTCAAGGTTAAAAATTCACGTTCCAACTCGTAATCGTATTTGAGTTCCTCTGATACACCAGGGATCGTGGGATTTACAAGAGTAGCTTTGAAGTCCTTCAATTGGCGAGCATGTATCACTATTTCCGTTGTAGTTTCCAGAACCACAATATCAATCGTCACTTTACCAGTAAAGGCTTTGTCACCCGTGTGCACATTTGTGGTCAATTCGACAGCATAATGCTCGGGATAGGTTTGATTAGGCAAACGATAATTCAGATTTTCATCCACACGTCCTACACGAGCATTAGGATTTTCGATAGTATTTAAACCTTCCCGTGACGGAGGTGAATAACGAGAAGCCGTTTGGCCTATGTGGGCCAAAACTAAGACGGCTAAACTTAAAGTTAAAAACAAAGAATTCCGCATGTTGTTATTCGCACGAAAAGCAACACGCTTCTGTAGACTATTTCTTACTGGGCCCCAGTCTTTTATAAATTTAAAATTCATTGACGATTATCTTGCTTTTTTTCTTCTTTATTAATTGATAAAAATTTCTTTAGAATAACTAGCGTTTAGTATATGTTTTAGTGGTATTTTTTGATAATAAAAAGTGTGCCGCTATAAATATTATATTGATTTGGTAGATTTGTATGATGTTGAGATAATTTGGGGTTCAATCACATACTCTAATCAATACGATAAAGAATTCCGGAGTTATTTTGCAATATCACTAAGAATGATAATTTTTTAATGGGTTTTTGATAATATTTTCGGACTGAGTAGAATACAAAAATGTATTTATTATGGTTCCTGTACGACCAGGTTTGATAAAGTAGTCAGTCAATGAATGAATGTATAAAATATCGAATACTGATGCTTAATTTAGGCCTCTAGCCATTCTATATGTCTTATTTAAAGTCATGTGAAAAAATTTGTCCTTTCCAAATCATCATTTCACATCTGGGATAAGAAGCTGTCGCCTGACCACAAATCTTAGACGTGTTCCTTAATAAGCTTTGGGATGGAGTAAATAAATCGTTTGATCATGCAAAAGTCATTGACTCTCACATCTTGTTTAAGACGCCCCATTCAAACAATACCTAATTTAGTGTATTCCGAATGTATAAAGTAGTCTAGTATTGTGTTGGCTTAGAAGACGAGAGTCCGCGGTTCAAACCCCAGGTCAGACATTTCCAACAAAACGAAATATTTCTGGCAAAAACTCTGAAAGTAAATAAAATTGCCAGGAAAAGTGTCTCAAAAATCTGTCGTTCGGAGTCGACTTTAGACTATAGGTCCCGTCACTCATGTATAAAAGTAGCACACAGAAACTAGGACGTAATCTTGACAAAGGGGTTGTAATGACCTCGTAGGTTAGGTTAGGTTAGGTTAGAGGACGTGTACTTGTCAATTAAGACAAGTACAATACCCGGAGGTCGAATTGACCCATTGTACAACGTCTTAGTTTCTCACAGCACTTATGTTGTGTGTGTTAATTTTATACATGAGTGGTGGGATCTACAGTTTAAAGTCGACTCCGAACGACAGATTTTTATTTATTGAGAAAGTTTTCATGGCAATTTTTATTTACTCTCAGAGTTTTTGCCAGAAATCTACTGAGAGGAAGTCGCCGAGAAAATACTTTTTGTATTTTGTTTTTGATGCCCGGCCTGAGGCTCGAACCCAGGCTATTGCGTATAATAAGCCAACACACTACCTACTAGACTACGGCGACTTCAATGACCTCTTGGACCACTTCTTTTCGAAATGTATGTTAAGGATTTGCCAAAACACTTTTTGTTTATATGTGTGCAGTTGCGGAAAATATTGTGCGCTCTCTGCTAAGCAGGTGATTGAAGTCGCCGTAATCTAATAGGTAGTGTTTCGGCTTATTAGACGTAAGGCCGCGGTTCAAACCCCAGGTCAGACATCTCCAACAAAAACGAAATATGAAAAAGTATTTTTTCGGCGACTTACTCTCAGCAGATTTCTGGCAAAAACTCTGAGAGTAAATAAAAATTGCCATGAAAAGTTTCTCAAAAATCTGTCGTTCGGAGTCGACTTTAAACTGTAGGTCCCTCCACTCATGTATAAAATTAACGCACACAACATAAATGGTGTGAGAAGCTAGATCGTAATCCTGACTGAAGTGTTGTAATGACCAATTATGTATGCATGTATGTAGGTGATTGGTATATTGTGTCAAGTTCTAGCTTGACAGGGTTGCCATCTTTCGTTGTCTAGAACCAACAAATTTTGTTAGAATTCTAGTTGTCAGTTATAATTGAAATTTTCTCCATGGGTACTTACTTATTTACTTAATTGGCCATTAACCACCCGTTTATCGGTCTGCTTTAACACATCCTGCCGAATCTGCTTCTTGTGCGCCTTCTGCAGTTTATCACAACAATCGATGACAGAACTTCCTTAATTTGGTCCTTCCAACGTAGACAAGATGGTCCGTTATGCAGATTTGCGCTAACCACCGTATCAAATAGCGCTACATCCGCTTCCATCCGAACGACGGGGACGAGCTAGCGCAGCCGTTGGAGGTAAAAATGCTGCATAACGTGCACTGCCGTTAAGGAGCTCTTACAGTTCAATATTAGATCTGTTGCGGAAATCATCGCTGATTGACATTGGACCGAAGGTCTTACGTAGGACTTTGCTTTCGAATTTTCTCAAGTCTGCTGTATAAGAGCTTAATAGTGTCCTTGCTTCTACGCCGTATAGCAACACGGGGAAGATGTGCGCCTACATACAAACAAGTTAAATTTTCTAATTGTGTGTCAACATGGCGACCACCAGAACGATTCTTGTCTTGCAGTATTCAAGTTGACATGAAGCCCCTTCGTGGCCCCGCCTGGATGGCATATTAACATCCGCTAGTTCTTAACTAATGCGTGCAGCGAGGCCTAACCCTAGAGCTTAAATTTGGGCTATGTGTAGGGCTTCGAAAACACCACATTAAAACACTATTCAATGAAAACCCAAGCCTACATGCGGGTACAGATGTCTTATATTTAAGTGTCCTAAACAAAATAGTCTTTCTCTACTCTGCAGTTTTAAATGGACTTTCCTTTTATGATAACCAGATAAAGTTCTTACAAAACTATCTGAGTCCTGAATATAAGTACAGTCATGTGACTGGAACTAGAGTTAAAACTGAACGATTTTTAAAGCGTTATTCGTGATCTGATTAGTCACGATGACTCCTCCTGAGAACATTTAAATAATAATAGCCTTGAATGTATTATTATTTTATTATAAGTAGACTCTACGGTAGTAACAATTTAACTTAATTTAAACGATTTAAAAAATACGAGTAGCAGCTACAAATACAGTAGAGGCCATCATTACAAACGAAATAGTAAGAGTGGCTGCACCATCACCTTTGCTTTGATAGTTGCCAAGCCATGACATAAGTGGGCCACGATGGGTTTCCAACCAATCAAAGTTGGCTTTGATGGATCTCTTGACATCATCTTCCAGTGAAGCTGTAACATGTTCACTTCCCCTGACCATAGCTACAAGAGCTAACAATTCTTCTTCTTGCTTCTTATTTACCACATAAGAAGCCATGCCACGTATATCATCATCCAAGGGATTGGTGCCACCAAAACCAGTCTTCAAGTTGCCATAAGCTTGCCAGTTATCTTTCAAGAAGTCAATGCAGGCGTAAAGACCCACTTCTCCACGGGAGTATGAGGGGCTGAGTAGTGTATAACGTTCTTGGGTGCGTAATTTATTCGTTTTATCAATGGAACTGGAAATGAATTTCTTAATGTGGGCTTCCTTTTGTGAGCAACCCAAAGCCGAAATAAGAGAACGACGATAAGCTTGATCTGTGGACTCCATAAGTTTATTGTAGAGAAAATCGAATTCTTCATCACCTGATTGCTTGAGGCCATTACAAAGGATTTGTGACTGTACATTTGGTTCAATAGGTACGTTGTCTTTAACAAAAGCCTTCAGTTTATTGTTGGTTTCTTTCAAGCACTCTTCTATACCAGCCAGACAGGCAACATTTATCACAGTATTGCGTGTGTATTTCTGAAAATGATGTTCACCAGGCTCATCATTGACACCCAATTTTTCGAAAATAGGAGCGACAATATCCGAAACAAATTTCTGGAATTTATTGTACTCACTATCACTACCCAGATAACGATTGTACGCTGTAATAATACCACTGGCAGTGGCCCAAGGAGCATACTGATCTTCCTGGGTCAAGTACAGCATCATGTCCAAAACAATAGAGTGACTCAAGCGTTTCGAGACACTAAAACGGTAGGCATCATGCATTAATTGGGCACGGTTACGTGGATGCATTTTGTAGGGCCTACTTCTGAGTCCATTAATCAGAAGCTTCCAGTTCTCCTCATCATAATTGATGCGATAATATCCAGTAGATTGCTTATTAAGCAACAACCATTCATCCTTGGGAACATTGGCTTCGTTTAGCTTGATTTCGGTGACATTCAACAAATAGTGGCTAGCCTCTGTGTCGCGGAAATCAGCTTTGGAGGCGAATACAAAATTGAAAGGTACAAACCAGGTCTTGTTCTTTTTAAAGGTTTCATCGTCATAGAAGGCTTCTTGTCTAACACTGAACGAACCATCGTTGTAGTTACGAGTAACAGTCAACAGGGGATAGCCACCTTGGCGTGACCAGCTGCTCATCATTTCTTTAATGATGGCTGGTATAACATAATTCTCCTCCTTGGCAGCATTTTGTATGGCCGTAAAGAGATCATCCTCCTCAGCTGAACTGTATTTCCTATGGGAATAAATTAGAAGAAGAATTAAAAATTTCCTGTCTTTTTAAAGCACTTTACGCAGCTTACTTGACAGTCAAATAGTTGTGCAGACCACGCTGGAATACCTTATCGGTTAAAGCATTATTCCACATGTAGAGCACGGAACCAGCCTTTGCGTATGATACCGTATCAAAGATTCGAGAAATTTCTGAAGGCTTTTGCACGTAATGAGTCATGGGTCGGGGATTATTGCTGGCATCAAGTGTTAGAGCACTTTGAAATTCACCCACTTGAAAATATTGCCAAACACCCCATTCAGGATAGGCTGCATCCATGCCTTTGTAGGCGAACAGAGTAGCAAAACCTTCTTTCAACCACGCATAAGTCCACCACTTAAGGGCTACATAATCACCGAACCAGAAATGGCAGAATTCATGAGCAATAAGTCTGGCAATATTGGTTTGAGAATTCACGGTAGAGGTTTCCCTATTGTAAAGAGTGTATTCCTCACGGAAGGTGGCCAAACCCCAATTCTCCATAGCGCCAGCAGCGAAATCAGGTATGGCTGCCTGATCGATTTTGGGCAGCATGTAGTTGACGCTGTAGTAATTAGACAAACGTTCGGTAACCAACATGCCTGTAACCAAAGCAAATTCCTGTTCATGCTTGCTATTTGGACGAGAATAGACACGTTGAGTTAAACCATTCAAAGTGCCTTCACTATAAACGTAATCGGAAATAATAAAGGCCACCAAATAGGCGGGCATTTTATCGGTGGTCAAGAATACGGTTTTTCCCGAACTGAAAATATAAAAAAAAAACGTTGAAGTTAAACGCCAATTTTTCTTTGTTTTGGAGAGTAAACTTACGAGGAATGAGCTGCATTAACAGGCATATTTGAAAGAGCTGTATAGGTGGGACTGTGTATAATGGTGATGGTAAAATTAGCACGCTTAGCAGGTTCATCATAACAAGGGAAGCCATGGCGAGCGTCAGTACTTTCGAACTGGGTTGTGGCCAAATAACTAAAAAACAAATTAAAAATATTAATAGACGGGGATAAGAGAACGAATTGAATTTACTTTACATTCCATTGCGATATGCGATATCTTATCTTATTTTATTGCATCAAAATGCTTTAACTTACCGTGTTTCCCCTTGTTCACTGGTATAGCTGGACAAATAGAAACCACCATTATCAGTACGCAATTGACCGCTGTAGGTTATCACCACTTGCCATTTGCTGTCGGCAGCAAAAGAAGCGCCATTCAGGCGGGTCAAAGTTAAAAATTCACGTTCCAACTCGTAATCGTATTTGAGTTCCTCTGAAACACCAGTCGAGGGATATACAAGGCTTGCTTTGAAGTCCTTTAATTGGCGAGCATGTATCACTATTTCCGTAGTAGTTTCCAGAACCACAATATCAATCGTCACTTTACCAGTAAAGGCTCTGTCACCCGTGTGCACATTTGTGGTCAATTCGACAGCATATTGCTCGGGGTAGGTTTGATTAGGCAAACGATAATTCAGATTTTCATCGATACGTTCCACACAAGCAGTTGGATTTTCAATACCAGTAAGTGTATCGCGAGAAGGAGGCGAAGCGGTTTGCCCTGTATGGGCCAAAACTAGGAGACTCAAAGTTAAAATTAAAAACGAGAAATTCTGCATGTTGTTAATTGCACGAAAAGCAACACGCGTCTACTGCCTATATTCTACTGGGGCCCTCTTTTATAAATTTAAAATTCATTGACGATTATCGATTGTTTTTCCTCTTTTTTTGCATTAATCGATAAAATTTCTTTAGAATAACTAGCGATTAGTCTGTGTTTTAGTGTTTTGATTAATAAAAGTGGGGCTCTATAAAAATTATATTGATTTGATTGGTTTGTGCGATATGAAGATAAAGAAGCGTTCCAACGCTAATCGCTATGATATTTGAAATACTTAAGGAATATTTGCTGATAACTTCACGTCTACATTTGCACTCGTGAACAAAAGCAAGCAGACGGATGTGTACAGATTGCTATTAAATCGGGCGGGTCTCTTTTTCTGTTTTCTGTTTAAAACGATCCTTAGATATATTTTGTATGGGAGGCTGGTCTTCAGTATTATAAAGTAAGTGAATAATCGTGGGGTCAGTCGCCTTAGTATAGTAGGTAGTGTGTTTGCTTATTAGATGTTAGGCCATGGTTCAAGACCCTAGGATAGACTACAACAAAACGAAATATGAAAAAATATTTCTTCGGCGACTTCCTCTCAGCAGATTTTTGGCAAAAGCTCTGAGAATAAATAAAAAAATTTCTCAAAAAAAACATCCGACGTTCGGAGTCGCCTTTAAACTGTAGGTCCCGGCATCGTGTATGATATTAACACACACAACATAAGTGGTGTGAGAAACTACGTTGTAATCTTGAGTGAATTACTTACGTATGAATGATAGTCGAAAACGAATGGATATATTGAGGTCGCCGTAGTCTAGTAGGTAGTGTGTTGGCTTATTAGACGTAAAGCCAGGGTTCGACCTCCGGGCCAGACATCAAAACAAAAATACAAAAAGTATTTCTTCGGCGACTTCCTCTCAGCAGATTTCTGGCAAAAACTCTGTGAGTAAATAAAATTGCCATGAAAAGTTTCTCAAAAATCTGTCGTTTGGAGTCGACTCTAAAACAGTAGGTCCCACCATTCATGTATAAAAATTAACACACACAACATACATGGTGTGAGAAGCTAGGTCGTAATCCTGACTGAAGGGTTGTAATGACCAATTATGTATGTAGTCTATAGCATCAGAACCCCGTACTATATTTTTAAGTATTTCAGGTAAAACCAAGCATTTAACGATTGACGATTTGCCATAGTAACTCTTCTGCTGGCTTTTCTGTTACGATTTTTCAGTCTCAGCCTGTAAAGTTGTGTGTAGAAGTCTCTTCAGTACTTTCTTCATGTGAACAATCTCAATTCAGAAGTTCTCTATGCAAGACGGTTCTTTTCCCTTTCCAACATATTTTAGTATCACTGCTGTGAAGTACAGTTTTGTATCGTTTAAGCAACTTCTATCGATGCCCAGAAGCAGTACTTAGGAGTACTGACTATAGCAGAGCAACTGAGCTCTCATTGAGCGTATAAAGAAATGACGTCTTCTCCAACAAAGTTAATAATCGATAACAACATTACGACAATATTACGTATGACCTGACGCATAAACTGAGGTACATTCATTATAAAATGTCACGATTTAAATACGTTTCACTTATCACTTGAGAAATTCACAAAGTTTCCTCCAATTTGAAATCTTATCGACTGGGAATGAAAATAAAACCTTTATTTGCCTTCAATTTAATTATTTGTTGTTGGGTTTTTATTTTAAACAGATTTGTTGATAAAAAATTATTAACCGGCGTGCTTAATTGTTTGTTTTTCTATGCAGAGTTTGTATCCACCATCGTCTGTAAAATAGTTGCTGTTTTATGACAATGACGATGACAGATTCAGAGTACATACGAGTACATATGTATGTACAGGTTTAATGGAATAATTTTTATGGTTTAATAGTCCGTCTATTTAAAAACTTTACTTAGCTCTCTCTAGACTACACTAGATTAAATTCTTATTTAATTTTGTTTGTTTATTTGTTTGGTTTTTTATGCTTTTTTTATTTTTTGTTCTCTTCGTAAAGCATTTTTTCAAGCACCATAAACAAGCGAAGAAATGTTTGCTTTTCGCATGGAAATAAAAGAAAAAATAAATAAATTCGCACCTCTTCGCAGTAGTAGAAAACAATTTTGTTTACTTTAGTAAATGGCTCTTAAGAAAACCGGTTAAACTGGTTTAAATGAAGCCAATAAATAATCTTTCAAACATTTTATTAAGGGGGCCCTATTAACCGCATATCTTATCGATCATAAATGCCGAGCAGCCAAGATATTTCGATCACTTTCTCTGATTTTGGAGAAGTACTTTTAACAACACCTGCATTTGAAAATATTCTCATCTCATCAACCATCTACGCACGATGCTGCTGTAATAAAATACAGTAAGGAGTGTGCGCTGAAAAATTTGTAGAAGAATAAAACGAAAATTGTTTTATTTTTCTTATGGTAGATCGACAATAAACGACTAAAGACCTCAACTAAATAATGTAATTAGCTGAATCAAGGAAGAAAATAACCGATAATGAATGACCATTTGATTTAATTTCGTTACAACTAAAAAGAAGAGTCAGGCAAAGCTTTATTCACATACGAGATGAATGACTAAAATTTAGAATTTTATTGGTCAATATGAGAACTAAATAATTGGAATCAATCCTTATCAATGCGGTGAAAAAGGGCATCAATAGATATCCTAACATAGATCGAGACTTTCCGAAGGGTCTGTTTTATTTAGAAATATTATTTTCGAATTTATTTTGTATAAAGGCGTGCTTGGTTTCACAGTTCCTGACAGTTTATGGAGGTTCCTTAGGTTATATTTATGTGTGTATATTGCAAAATGTATACTAAGATGGGTCTAGCAGTAAATGAGGGCAAAATGAAGTATTTGGTATCGACAAGTAGAGGTATGCAGAGTATCGGATCATATATTACGGAGGTTAGCTATACTTTCGATGTTGTCAGTGAATTTATATATCTTGGTTCCGTTTTTATCAACAAAAATGATTTCAGTCTGGGGATCAAGCGTATGGTCACTCTTACTAACATGTGCTATAATGGTCTCAATAGGAAATTGACTCTCAGAGACCTCTCCTCTCGTACGATGAAATTTTTACTCTACAAGTTGCTCAGCTCTCTGCTCTTTACGGCACAGAAACATGGACGCTATTAAGCACCGATGTAACAGCCTTGACAGTATTTGAGAGAAAATTGTACATAATATTTTCGGTCCAGTGCGAGTTGGCGATGATTTCCGCATCCGAGCTGTATGAGCTCCTCAACGACATGGACATTATTAACATCCAGCGGGTGCGTTAGCTCGGCCATGTCGTTCGAATGCAGGATGATGCTCCGGTGAGACGGGTATTTGATGCGGGGATCTGCGGTAATAGGCGAAGAGGCCTACCTTGTTTATGTTGAGAAAACCAGATCGAGGAAGCCCTGTAATCTATTGGTGTGACCAACTGGTATAGGCAGGCAACAAGTAGAGGCGCCTGGAAGAATGTGTTAAGGCAGGCCGAAATCAGTTAGTAGGGTTGTTAATGGCGAATTAGGTAAGTAAGTAAGTGTATATATCAATACTATCTTGCAGTTAAGCCGCCATCCGAGCACTCGGCTCCTCTGAAGTTAGCTAGAGGTTAGTATGAGACACTATCTTGTTGAACAGCATTACCTAAGCATTTTAGAATTCATAAGGAGTAAGCAAGCAGATGAGCTTACGAGAATGCGATCTTCAATGCCACTAACAGAACTAGAACCTCTTTTCGGGTAGGAAGAGAAATATGAAAAGATGTATTCGGCAGAAGGGAAATGGGTTTGAGACAATCTAAGCTTTAAAAATTATCGCTTTAAATCAAATATATGTAGTAGATTCTGTGGCGAGGAAAATGTATCACCAGAATACACACATACTTCGAAACAGTGTGTTTGTAGACTGGGAGTTAAACCCCTGAAGTTTGTCAGGACAACCGCATTATATGAAACATTATAGGAATATTCAATTTAGTTTGAGAGCAGCACAATTGATTTCGTATGGTCGCCGTACTCGAGCCTCTCTATACGACAATAATAATAAGAGTTATATCGTTAGAAGTCGACGTGGTCTAGTAGGTAGTGTATTGTCTTATTAGACGAAAAGGCAGCGTTCGAGCCCCAGGCCAGACATCAAAATAAAATACAAAAAGTATTTCTTCGGCGACTTCATCTCAGCAGATTTCTGGCAAAAACTCTGAGAGTAAAATAAAATTGCCATGAAAAGTTTCTCAAAAAATCTGTCGTTCGGAGTCGACTTTAAACTGTAGGTCCCGCCACTAAACGCACACAACATAAGCGGTGTGAGAAACTAGGTCGTAATCCTGATTGAAGGGTTGTAATGACCAATTATGTATGTATGGATGTTGTTTGAGGGAACGACATCTCACCAAACAGCTACCACTACCTCGTGAAATTCAGTAATACGGTTTAGAATTAAACGTAGCGCAGCAAATAGCAGAGGACGACTTAGAGAATCGACGGCTTTCCACTCCCTGTGAAAGGACGTCATGTATTATGTGTTGGATTTGTAAGTGGTTTTTAGTAAACAAGAGTGCGACATGCCCGAGAATATCTGGACAAGGTTTCCCCTTCAGTATGGTAAAAATTAAAATTGGCGGCATAAATCTGCCATTAGTTGACCGCCAAATTCAAACAAATTTTTGTCATTCGAAATGAAAATCTCTTTCAATATTTCATTTGCATCATGAAACTATGCTGTGATCATTTATTGTATATGGTATGTATGTATGTATGTAAATAAGTATGTATGTATATATGTGTGTGTGTATGTATGTATTAAATTACATAATATTTTAACTAAATTACAGGGGGCTTAGGTCCCCCCTAATTGTATAATCTACAATATTATATTGACCTAAAATTTTCAAAACGTTTGTGTTAATTAGTTGGTATTAAACTAGATTTTTAATTTGTTTTATTTGTTTTTGTTTTTTTATTTTAAATTTTAAAATATAAAACTGTATAGTTTTTTATAGAGATTACCCGCTAAACTTAATGCTCTACCAGTTCTTAAGGCGGCGCCATTATTCGTCATAGAGGCTGCATGCGTTGTACGTTTCACCGGATTGTGCATTAGCCATACGTTGATGTCGTTGCCATACTTTTCCAGAAAAGTTTCACACATTTTAACCTTTTTGCCAATTTTTGGCGAATCGATCGGAATAAGACCAGTGCTGTACTCTTCACCCATCGCTTTAAGGGCACGTAATATTTTACCATGTAATTCGTTGTACTAAAACCGGTGACAGTAGGGGGGAGTGGAATAAGATTAAAATTTTATTTTAAAAAATCTATTTTTAAAGTTCTTAACATACCCAACTTCTTTTGTCTGTCATTACATATTCCGAGATCCTATTGAAAATATCCACAAATGATACCGATTGCACTAGAGTCTCATAATTATCGTTAAGATATTGCCAAATAATTTCACGAGACTTCATATTCGTTCTGAACATATAGGCCACGTAAATTAAACTTTCACTTTCATTGGGTATATATTGGGTATTATTCGGTCCAAACACCATATCCAGATAAAGGCGTATCTGTTCAGGTATCTGAGTGCATCGTAGATTGTACATAATATCATCATATTGAGTGGCATTTTGATCGGTGGACGCTAGCATGCGTGCAATGTAATTGAAAATATTCGGTTCCATGTAGCGGAGACCCGAACATAGCACAATGTCTCTGGTAAGGAAATAATCACTGAAATCTGATTCGACGTAAACATTTTCGAATATGTAATCATAAGTCAGTTGCCTGGTATACTCTAAACACTCGGGCAGATCCACTAAGCAGGCCATTTGCAGTATGGGCGTGTGCAATTTATCCGTAATCATTTTTCCCGAACTATGCCTTTCTGTGATCAGCTTTTGGTAGATGGGCCCTATAATCTTCTGAAGAAATAGTTTAAATGGCTCATGGTACGCTGTACCATACAGGTTCATCTCCAACAGCTCTACCGTGGGCGTAACAAAGTTCCATACCAATAAATTATCCTCATTGGTCAGATATTTGAACAATTCGAGTATAACCTCTATGGAGAATTCATTGTGTTCAATTTGTGAGTGTAGATTTTGAAATAAATCGGCCCGATTGTATTCGTGTATGACCAAATGATCCTTTTGCAATGCCTTGGCGATGAGAAGTAAATTTTCAACATCGTATAGCACATGATAGAAGCCCGTCTGTTGCTTGTTCACCACTAACCAATCGTCTAACGTCAGCTCAATGCCATAGTCCGTGAGATTCAAAGTGACTTCTTGGCGTGGCGGCATAAAATAATCGACCACAGTTTTACTAAAATTATTCGTTGAGCTTGTGGCAAAATTCAATGGTATCCACCAATGTTCCTGGCAGTTGGGATTCTTGGAACGCTGTTTAATCGTAACGGTATTATCATTATAGTTGCGTATGATATTAACAATCGGTATCCAGTTGGTGTGAGTCCACGATATCATGATATCTTTCAATGATTTCACCCACACTTCATTGCGTAGCATGGGATCTTCTTCCAAAGCTTTCTGCATACACTCGGCCAATTGATACTCATTGGCCACCGAGTACTGACTTGACAGAGTAAAAACTTTTTTAAATTAATCGTTATACACCACCCTTTATAAACGAATTTCTATGTAAAAATATACTTACTATTGTTTTAGCAGCGCTTGTAGACCGCGCTTAAAAGTGTCCTGATTGAAGGCATGATGGAACATACGTATGACACAGGCAGCTGAAATTGAATGAAAATTCAGAGAGAGAGAGAGAGAAAAGGGCGTTAATTGCAGCTAACACAGGTATCAAGGGGTTGGAGGACTAGGATATAAAATTTCTGAGAAACCTAATGCTTTAATAGCGGCCAAAGCGGTTCATAATTTCGGACATCATTTTATGGTCTTAACTACACAATTTGACTTAAAAAAATAGAATTTGTTTTGTTTTATTGAAATCTGAACATCTTTGTCTACCAAATGGTGTTATGCGCTTCTATTTTTCTAAACAGTCTGCGGACTCGTTTCCGATATGACCTTTGTTTCCACATATTCAGGACAATTTATTTCTTCAGTTAAATGCTCGTTAAAGTGCTCGGATCTGCCTTACTCCCCGAATTCATACATAATTGGCCATTACAACCCTTCAGTCAGAATTACGGCCTAGCTTCTCACATCACTTATGTTGTGTGTGTTAATTTTATACATGAATGGTGGGACCTACAGTTTAAAGTCGATTCCAAACGACAGATTTTTGAGAAACTTTTTCATGGCAGTTTTATTTACTTTCAGAGATTTTGCCAGAAATCTGCTGAGAGGAAATCGCCGAAGAAATATTATTTCATATTTCGTTTTTAAGTCTGGGGGTTGAACCTTGAACACACTACCTACTAGACCACGGGGACTTCCCCGAATAGATACAAAAAAAAGAAAAACTTAGAAGGCTATGCAGCACCCATCAATTTCTACATAGGGTATTGTTTCTGTGAAGTCGCCGTGGTGTAGTAGGTAGTGTGTTGGCTTACTATTCGTAAAGCCCGGGTTCGTATCCCAGGTCAGACATCAAAAATGAAATATGAAAAAAATATTTCTTCGGCGACTTCCTCTCAGCAGATTTCTGGCAAAAACTCTGAGAGTAAAATAAACTGCCATGAAAAAGTTTCTCAAAATTCTGTCGTTCGGAGTCGACGTTAAACTGTAGGTCCCGCCACTCACGTATAAAATTAACGCACACAACATGAGTGGTGTGAGAAGCTAGGCCGTAATCCTGACTGAAGGGTTGTAATGGCCAATTATGTATGTATGTATTGTTTCTAGCGAGCACAGATGGCAACCCTGTTATTACAGAATCTTATATCTTCTTGATAAAATAACCAGAAGCCTCGTTAGGCTAGGCCTAGGCTTTTTTAGGAAACCTAAAAAATAATAATGCACTACCCATAAAGACAGTTTTAGTCTGAATGACCTTAGTAGGAGAACAGCATTTTACTGAAATCGCTGCCATAATTATGGTCAATACGTGACATTTCAATATCCTCATCAATAAGTGAAATTAAAGCATTACGGCCTTAAGCTAGAATTAGCCAAACATTTACAGAACTTAACGGAACGTACGTTCGTTCAACCATTACGTTACATTCCATTACGGTTCGATCATAGTCATTGTCTTCTACATGCTAGAAACGAACGTAGGTTCCGTTACGTTCGCTGAACGTTCGGCTAATTCTACCTTAAGTTCATAATGCTTTAGGGCAACGTAACCCCCTAATTTAAAATTCAAAATTATTGAATTGTTTCCATTACCTTTCGAATACGTTATGATATCGAATAATGAAACAATATCACGATCCGTTTCAACATAATGGGTCATGGGATGGGGATTCATATTGAATTCATTGTAGCTGTAAGCACGATCAGCAGTTTCAATTAAAAAATATTCCATGCTCTTGTACTCAGGATGAAGCTGAAAAGAAAACATTTTTAATCTCCTTTCTTTTACGCCATTTCTGCAATCACTTACCAAATCTATGAAAATGTGTGCAAAATATGTGGCAAAACCTTCATTTAGCCATGCATACGACCACCATTCCGGTGATACTAAATTGCCAAACCATTGATGTGATAACTCATGGACAATGGTCAATGTGTCCTTGACGCGTTGCAGTGTATAACTCTCACCGAAAAGTAAATAGTCTTCCTTGTATGTTATGAGACCCCAATTCTCCATTGCTGCACCATAGTTTTTATTCAAGGCAACATGATCCAATTTCCCCAAAGGATAATCGATACCCAGATAATCTTCGATTACGGCAAATGTTTTAACAGAGAATTCAAGTTGTTTTTGGCCTTTATTTTTACTGGTGGGTGGCGTAAATACCCGTTGCGTTATATTGCGATATTCTTGCGAGATGAAACCAAAATTTGACACCACAAATGCCACCAGATATGAAGACATTTGCGGCGTTGTGGCAAATGTTGTTGTGACCAAATCGCTCTCACTGCAATTGCAGTAAAGGGAGAGAGAAAAAACGTTTTTTTAACGGTTTTTTTCCTTAATTGCCTTTGTCACATACATACCTGTGTTCGATGACAGATACCTCGTTCATGTTAGAGATGGCATTGTAGATTTTCCCATGCGTTACTTTAATTGTGTAGTTGGCCTTAAAAGCCGGCTCATCGTAACAAGGTAATGCCATACGGGCACTAGTTGGCTCAAATTGGGTTGCTGCATGATAACTAATTGAGTTAAAAGAGAGAAACGGAAGAAAAAATTTAAAATGTTTAAATGCAGGAATTTTTTCTTATTTCTAACGTTAATCCAACAAAACTTTAATAGTGGGTAACAAAAGTAAAAAATTTATATATTTTTGTGCCGTTGCTTTATACACTTTGTACCAACAGCTGATAATCATGTTGTTTTATTGTTTTTTGTTTTACTGTAGAATTAAATTATAAACAAAAAAGAATTTTTGCTTAATAATCGTAACAATAATACACACATGATTTTAAAATTTGATTACGTACACATGTTCTCAAGTGAACGAAGTTCATACAATTAATTAAAGACTGTTCGATCGATATAAGCGTAGAGGAGTTTATACTTGTGCCGTAGAATTGTTTCAATAGACTTGAAATATTAACCCGGAGCTCCGTAGTATACATTTCGAAATAAAAAAGTAATTGGTAGTAGATTCTCAGAGCAAAAGTCTAATAAATCTCTCTGTACACACTGTAGCCAATAACAAGATGAAGATGTGAAAGAAAATGTAGAAACTAATGACGACGAAGTTTTTAGCATGAAACCGCATCGATCAGCATATTATTGCGCAGACATTTATTTTATTTTAAAAACTTGAAGAAAAAACAAACAAACAATTTCAAAACAACAACAAAAATTACGAGAATACACAGTAACAAACAAAGATCAAATTATTATAACAATACTACTTAGAAGGACCACGAACAGTAGAAAACAAAATAATAACAATAACAAATCAATCGTAAATTCTAGAAGTTGTCAGATCACAAAGAAATTAATTATGAAGCGAAGGGGAACGTTGGCGGTTATTAGAGGAAGGGCATCTTATACACACTATTGCATTATGCATTGCAGAAATTTGTTCTCTCTGGTGGAAGGACCATTTAATAAAATTGATGGCGTTTGTCATCAATTAAAATATATTATTGAACTCAAAAAAATTTTAAAAAATACAAATAGATGTAGTCTAGTAAATAGTGGCTTGATAAACGAGGACTCGAGAGTACAAACATCAGCTCAGATATTTAAAAAAAAAAATAATTTTTTTCAAGATTTCCGAAAGTAATAAATTGCCTCCACTAATGGATGGTGTGCTAGAAGTCGCCGTAGTCTGGTAGGCAGTGTGTTGGCTTTTTAGACGCAAAAGCCTGGGTTCGAGCCCCAGGCCAGGCATCAAAGACAAAATACAAAAAGTATTTTTTCGGCGACTTCCTCTCAGCAGATTTCTGGCAAAAACTCTGAGAGTAAATAAAAATTGCCATGAAAAGTTTCTCAAAAATCTGTCGTTCTCATGTATAAAATTAACACACACAACATAAGTGGTGTGAGAAACTATGACATTATACAATGGGTCAATTCGACCTCCGGGTACTGTACTCGTCTTAATTGACAAGTACACGTCCTCTAACCTAACCTAACCTAATGGATGGTGTGACAAGCCAAGCCGAGTTGTAGTGGCCAATAATATACATATGGTAGGTAGGTAGGTAGATAGGAACTTCAGCGTAGTGTTTGTTGTAGAGTCACTCCTGATAGGTATATATACATACATAGGTACATACATACATAATTGGTTATTACAACAATTTTGTGAGGATTACGACCTAGTTTCTCATGTTCCATGTTGTGTGTGTTAATTTTATACATGAGCGCCGGACCTACAGTTTAATGTCGATTCCGAACGCCTGATGTTTTGAGAAACTTTTCATGGCAATTTTATTTTAGTTTCAGAGTTTTTGCCAAAAATCTGCTGGGAGGAAGTCGCCGAAGAAATAATTTTTCATATTTCATTATGTTTGAGATGTCTGACCTGGGTCTTACGCCTAATAAGCCAACACACTGCCTACTAGACTACAACGACTTCTATGTAGGTATACATACGTAATGCCAAGACGTAACGATATCAATATAGAACATGAAATACGTCTAAGTAGATAAGATTAGAGAACAAACAGTTCCAGAAGATGCCAACACCGGCAATCAACTTCACATTGAAACTGTAAGGCAATAGACTATAAATGGTAGACTTCCGACGCTTTAGTTAGATTTTGTATCGTAATTTTTTCCTAATAATTTGATCATGAGACTAGAAATGTTTTCTTTAAAACTTTAAGCCTTAAAATAAAGGAAAACTGATGCTCAATCGTTCAAGTGGAAGATTAAAGAAAATTGTTTAAAAATTTTGAAAAAACGCAAAATTATTCGACTATTTTGGTTGCTTAAAAAGAGCGGCAGTTCACCTGAACTGCTAGAAGATGAACAAAAGAGTCATTTCAGAATAACCAGGAGTATAAAAATTTTCCCGCTTACACAAATGGTTATAAAGAAGGCCTTAATTTTACAATTGTTTGACACTTCTTTTTACAAACTCACACAGATCCTGTTTTTAAACTATTTCAGATATTAAATACTTATTTAAACGTTTTTTTAGTCCTTGAAGTACTTGCGATCTCTTCTTAGCAATGCAGACTTTATAAACTCATTCTCAATGCTTTCCTTAGTCTTTCTTTCTCTGTTAAAAAATCATGAAAAAAGCGCTGTGATGAAACAAATTAGCCACAATTAAAGTTTTATTTAATTTCAACGAATGTTTAATAATAAACAAGTTTTTGTTTTCAAACTTGTGGGATTTTTTTTTAAACAACTTCCGATTTCTTGTGAAAAAGATCAGGGATTCCCACAAAGAATAACAAACAAATTAAGAAACAAAAAATGATAAACAAAAATACGCAAATTACAACAATTTAAAACAAAAACAACAAACGAACTTTGTGTCTTAAAACATGAATGTTTACTTATTTATTCGTTCATTTGTTTTAAGTCAACAATTTTTATTTTAATTTTTTTTTTTTGTGTATTTAATCGATCATAAAAAAAAGTCAGAAAGTCCAGTGACTACCATTAATAATCGTGAAGTAATTGTTTCAAAATTAATTTCCTACGCAAATTCAATACAAGGCGATGATTTCTACCGTTTAACTGACCACAGTGGGAAGAGCAATAAATATTTAATTTTGTTTACTAAACGGTATATGTAGATCAGAGATCTGCAGTCGTTTTTTCGCTACTCATAAGCATTTCATAAGTTGAATAAAAGTGAGTCAACAATATTGAAATTTAACTATGTACTCTGATTCATTCGTACTCACTACACAACGTTGATTTATAAGTACAGGTTGCAATGAGTATGCTGACATCAAACTCATACCATTCGAAATATGTTTGATTCATAAGCCTCACTCATTTAGATTCATAACTTTAGAAAAATACTTATTCGAGTCACTCGAATTATTCATTAAAATTTACGGTCTTAGTTGTTGTTGCATTTACAAAAAAAGACAGAGCAACTAGCAGAACAAGCACATAAACTTCTAGTGAGTATTTTAGTGTTCGTAAGCGAATCATATTTATTTCGTGATTCGTGTATATGTTGAGCTATGGATAGACGAAATAAACAACAACATATGTACGTGTTGTTAAGTATAAATATGATGAGTACTTGAATCTTTGATATTAAAAGAAGTATAAATGCGTATGAAGTCGCCGTAGTCTAGTTGGTAGTGTGTTGGCTTATTAGACGTAAAGCCAGGGTTCAAATCCTAGGCCAGACATCAAACAAAATACAAAAAGTATTTCTTCGGCGACTTCCTCTCAGCAGATTTCTGGCAAAAACTCTGAGAGTAAATCAAAATTGCCTTGAAAAGTTTCTCAAAAATCTGTCGTTCGGAGGCGACTTTAAACTATAGGTCCCGCCACTCATGTATAAAATTAACACACACAACATAAGTGGTGTTAGAAACTATATAGTAATCCTGACTGAAGGGTTGTAATGACCAATTATGTATGTATATATGTATATAAATGCGTATAAGTATCAGAAATTATGAATACGATTCGATTCTATTCATCTGCATGTGTAAAAAAATGATTCAGATTTTTAATTTTTTGACGTTTGTTATATAATTTATAGACGATATAATATCAATCATTTTGCACGTACGTTTGTATTGTTGTGGCAAGACTTGATGTCTTTGTTATTGCCATAAATGTGAAATTTTTTACTAATGAGTTTAATAAAACCATGCAGGTGTGGGTATCAAATTGAGAGTGTACAAACCAACCTATTATTTGAAAATATTTGACCAGATGCCTCTCACGTTGATTTGTGAACTTAAAATTATTGTTTGTTGTGAACGATTTATGACTCATCATCAGAAACGACACCTCGAACCTATACGACGGCATTTAATGTACTTTAGAAACTAACACTTGGGTGCTAATCAAGTACAAGGTAAAGAGTTATACGTTCAGAAATTTATCCGAGCCCTGACTTGTCAGGGTAACAAAGTTGGGGAGATATTATAGGGAAGCACTATATAAGCTGAGGTGAGTACAATAAATCGCGCAATACAGCATATCGCTACATAACGACGATATCTATAAAGCAAATTTCTTGTGAAATATCTAGAGTCTAACGGTCTAAAGCAATATCCGTAGTGCTCACTAAATACTATTTCTCTTGGAATTACTTCAATAATCTGATGAGAGTTATTCTTCTCTACGACATATAATTGGATGAGCTTTTATTGAATACAGGTTAAACCGTTTTTAAGATTAGGATCAACAGACCCTTTTGACGATTGGAGACATATAACAGTATGGGTTTAAAATTGCTCTACAGTAGTGTTATTTTTGGACTCAAAGGCGCTGAATTAATGATGAGTTGCTTGTAGTTATAGGCTATCTTCGGCATGCTGGTTGATCTGAATACTTGGTGAAACCAACATTTTTTCGAAACTCAAATATGTAATCTTTCAATCTGCGCAGTGTGTGATAATTTTCTCCGAAAGCGGTGTGCCCAAAACCAACTTCGAACGAGAAATTAGTAAAGCATTTTCCTTGGCATTAAGTTGTAATCACAGCTTTTAGTTACAATAGTTGAATTTTTAAATGTTTGTTGGTTAAAGGTTATCGACAGAAAAGGATAGAAACACTAAGGCCTTAAACGGACAATAACGACAACACAGTTCTTCATTTTACCTAATACTGAAACTATTTGGATTTACTGATGAGGGAACATAGACTCCGAATGTCTATCCTCAAATGATTAAGAGGTTAAGAACACTTTCTTTCAGTCCCTCGTCTCTGAAGAAGTCATTTGCGGTGTATGTCCAAAACCAAAGCTTCTCACATAAGTTCTTATAATGCAATGTCTAGTAATCACTCGCAAGTTCTATGTGGTGTGCGTTCCTTTAGAATTTAGCAGTTTTTCCATGGACCGTTATCGGAAACCATCCACGTGGTGGTTACGGAATCTATTACTGCGTTATCAATCCTAAGCTATCTGGTTCTGTATGGGGTTTAAAATGTAGAAAGTTTGATGGTTTTGCCATATCTGGCCATTCTAGCTGCATTGCAGTTTCCCGAATTGGTACTATATCCCTGTACCCATGTACTGGGAGCATTGTATCGCTCTGCTACCCCAATGAGAGGCCTCGCCGTATTTCTAATCCTTCATAGGGTGCTCTCATAGTTGAAGCGGTATCTGAAAGTATGGCAATATGTATTCCAGTGATATTGTCCTTAATAATCCACTATTGGCAGAATGGCTGACATGGTATCAGCTATACCGACGGCGAAAATATGCTTCCACTTCAGTTTGCTTTGTAACCATCGCCGTAGTGAGTCGGCTTATTAGACGTGAGGCAGTTGTTCAAATTGCAGCCCAGACATCTCGGACAAAGGCGAAATTTAAAAAAAAATATTTCTTCGACAACTTTCTCTCAACAGATTTCCGACAAAAACTCTAAGATCAAATAAGAAATTGCTATGAAAAGTTTCAAAAACTGTAGGAAATTAATACACACAACATGGGTGGTATGGGCCGGGACCATGGATAAGAGGACCTATAGAGCGGGAATAGAAGCGGCCTACATGAGATCAGCTCTCAGGGTGATTTCTGCCTTCCGCACGGTGTCTACTAATGCAGCATTGGTGATTGCGAGGATGATGCCCCTGAGGCTAGTAGTGGATGTAGAGAGGAGGAAACATGACACAAGGAGGGGAATGGATCTTTCCAATCCTGTTCAGTTAGTGGATGACACTATGCATAGATGTCAGCATGGCTGGTCCAAAACAACCAAGGGAAGATGGACCCATAGACTCATAACGAGCATAGGCGAATGGACCAAAAGGGGACACGGTCAGGCGAACTTCTACCTGACACAGTTACTAACCGGCCATGGATTTTGTAGGGCATATCTCTATAAGTATGGTCATGACGATGCCAAGAATGCCGGGCAAATGGTTGAAAGTGTGACGAACTAGGTTGGGTTTAGTACGTATGCGTTTAGCAAGCCGAGAGTAAGTCTTGCGGCGAATCGTGCACATTTTTAGGACGGGCTAACCAATGTCTTTCGAAGATTCCCAACCTTTAGCTTGTAAAGCTATAAAAAAACATGGGTGGTATGTGAAGCTGCCTTGTAATCCTGACTGAAGGGTTGTAATGACCAATTAAGTAAGTAAGTAAGGTAACACTGTACACACTAAGCTACCGATAGTTGTCTTCATCTTACTGTGACCCGGCATTGGGATCATTTATTCGTAATATGTAATGAAAGCGGTAATTAACTTTTAATGTCTCTTATGCTGCCTATATTGGTGTAGAATCATCTGCTAATTTAATTCCCCTAAACAAATCAGAATTCAAAAAACCTTTGTTTCAATCATTATGAAACAAAACCCCAAATTCTATTCTAAAAAGAACATTCATGGGGATGACCCATGGCGAGTTTTTAAACTTTGCTTGTTTTTCTAATGAACTCATTCACGAAAATACTTTTTTAAGCTTCTCCAATAGCAAAACAATTGCGACAAGAGAATAATAGTTCACTGCCATCTATTCTACAGTATTAAGCGCAGATAAGAGAGAAGAAACATAACAAACAACAGGGAAAACGAAAAGTATTCGCATCATTAGCAAATAAATTGGCGGGAAATGCGTACTGCAGGCTATACGAGGGAAGACGGGGGCTTCACACGACAATTATCAATGCCAATAGACGCGTAAAACTAGAATAGATTCTAGACTACTTTTGCTTGTTGTCGATTTTTTTATTTTTTTTTCCTGTTTCCACAGTTCATTGATTGAGTAACAACAAGATTCACTGATAGTGCTGCGTAATGGTTAGTAGAGTGAGTGAATGAGTATGTACCGGGTATTATGAAAACTTAAAGGCAGGTAAGAGGAAGGGTTTCTCTGCTATCGTAGTGATTTACGAGTATTTGTTTATTTTTAATCGCTATGAAATAACAAGTTATCTCTACAAACGTCAAATAGTATACATAGCATACAAGACTACGAAAGTAATTGAAATATGATTAGAGAGAGACAATAACTAACCGCCAAAACCGATGAAAATAGATCACATTTAAACGGTTGTTGTTGTTTTGTAAGACGAGTGGTGGTGGTGTTGGTGGTGGTGGTGATGATGGATCTATCAATGACGACACTATCAGGGAAACTTTTTGACATTAACGTTCCGTTTCGCTTATCAGTTTGTAGTTTATTTTTGTTTTTTTCGTTTTTCGTTTTTTTTTATTTATTTTTTTTAATATTTCCATTCAGTAATTGTATTGTTTTTGCTCGTTTGTTATTAATTTCACTGAAAAGTTTTTATTTTTTTTTTATTTTTTTTATAACTTGAGTCACTCGTGGTAGACTTAAGCAATTGCGTTGCTTGTTTTCGCTTTTCAACTTACAAAGGAAACATTGACCACAAGTCACTTTTTCATTTCCTGCTTACTTACATTGTGTTATTCTCTTCATCCTCATAGGCCAGCCAATAGACGCCGGCATGTTTCTCATTTATGGTACCATCGTACAGTATTTCCAGACGATATTGTTTCGTTACCTCAAACACTTGATAGTATTCACGGGCATGTATGATCAGGAAATTATTATCATAGTCATGGCTATGTGTCAAATCCGTTAACTCCTGCATGGTCTCTAGATCGATGCAAGTTATACCGAAATTTCTTAAATCCTTGGCATGCAATACGATTTCATCGGTGGTCTCTTTAATTTCCAAATCGATGGTTACATTACCCTTAAAGGATAAGTCCCCGGTGTGTACAAGTGTCGTAACATGCCAGTGATAGTGTAACGGTATTGTGGCATTGGGTAAACGCAAAGGCCGTGGTTTATTTAAAACGCGTGCATCGTGGCATGTGGCTTGTTTTCGTAATACGGCCACGCTTAATAGCACTGTAACTAATGTCGCCAAATTTAAAGTCATTTTTTCTGTTTTTAAAGATTTATGTCGTCCGTTTAAACCGTACGCTTTCAGATTACAACCGCAACTGAATTTGAAACGAAATTTCCAAACGCCTGCTTAACTCTCCAGTGAAATGATTTCGAATTTTGTATGAAGATAAGATAAGGCATCGTATATACATATATTGAGACTTTTTTTATTAAAAATAATTTTTTTATTGTTTTTTTGTAGAGTTTAAGGTATAAGAGTCATATTGATTTACGCGTAAGGAGAAAAATATTTTTTAAATTAACGAAACAGTTGTTTTTACACAGGGTTCATTAACGGTAATAAAAATTAAAAATTAAAATTAATATTCAATTAAAAATTTACATAAAACAGCTTTTATTGGCCTTTTTCTGAAATTTTCAAAATTAAAACAAAAAATTTCAACACAATCTTACCTGAGAGAAAGATTTGCAATTAAATTTCACATTAAAAGTGAAAAAAAAAATTGACATAAGTAAGTTCATAAAGCTTTTACCATAAAGCAGGCTTCAATTTATAAGCCGTAGTTGCAATAAATGTCTGTCAAACTTATTTATTTCGCTTACAATGTTCCATTCAGTTTCGAAACTGCTTCCACTGTAAGTGTAAGCTACAATTAACCAATAATATGCCTGACCACCAACAGGCAATATGATTTCCTTAAAGTCCTTTATACTGGTGAACTGTTGGCAATACTTCCCATAAGATTGACGCAGTCCATCCAACGATTTTTGGCGAGAGTTAAGTTGTATCTCTAAATAGTAACAGAGTTTTTACACACATACAGAGAGCCTCAAAAGAAACCGTACATTAAAAAATATATACATTAATATATTACCGTTATTTTAATTTTAAAATTATTTCATTGCCAGTTTTTAAAATTGAAACAAGAAAAAAAATTACAAAAAATTTCGAAGTTTTGTCCAATTTTTTCAGGGAACTCTCCTTAAATAGTATAAGTTGAGTTTAATGATTGTTAGAATTTTATCCATACTGTACAGTTTCTTTTGACACTCACTGTACATACATACAACAATTTAGACAGAATTACGAACTAGCCTCTCACACCTCCCATGTTGGGTGCGTTAATTTTATCCATAAGTGAAGGGACCTACAGTTTAAAGTCGACTCCGAATGACAAATTTTTGAGAAGCTTTTCATGGCAATTTTATTTGCTCTCAGAGTTTTTTTGCCAAAAAAATCTGTTGGGGGGAGGAAGTCTACTTTCAAGTCAAGCTTTCTTTTAGGACAGCCACTTCTGAGCTACGACAGTTACTAACTGCCATCTTGTTCAAGTTACAGCAGTCAAGTCAGTTGTCAGTCTTTTTAACCAAATCAGCATTGACGGATATAATATTAAACAACATAATGCCATGTGTTCGCTTATTAGGACTGAAGCAGTTGGCAACGAAAATTAAGGCCAGTTACCCTATATTCAGTGATTAGGCCGATATCTGGATGAATAAGTACGTGAACAGATAAATTTAACGAATTTGAAACGGTAACAATCCACATGAGGACCACAAGAACAACCAATGTATTCCAAAAAAATCACTGTTTATGTGGATATTGCATTGGCATTGTCATCTTTCCATATTACCTTGAGAGCCGACCTTTGTCCCGACCACCTCTGTCAACGGCGAGCACAGTGATCTGGACACCAACGATATGTGTTTACAACAGGACAGCACTATGTGCTACACATTGTATATTCAGCATAAGCGATTTGAAAGAATGCTTATCTCTCGTAGAGTTTACGTGAGCTGACCAACGAGATCGTGCGATTTGATCCCAATTAGACTATTTCGCATGGGGTTTTCTTAAGTCACAGGGTGTTTGCGAATACGGCACAAGCCAAATTGATACTCACAGTTAGCATAACCCATGCCGTCGTTCAAATTCAGCCTCATTTATGTGCCGGATTAATGGAAAATTACACATTTCGGATGCGCTTCACCCAAAGGACCATACATCAAGGTTGTGTTCTGCCTCAAATCATCTCTCAATACCTTCACTACTCCAGATAATGTCAGAGATGGTTATGTTCCAAAAACTGACATAATTCCTTTTTAAGAAATCTATCGGGATCTTAATATGATAGCTAATGCCCATTCCGATCTACAAAGGTCAAGTCAAAATACCAACAAAACATTTAGAAACTAAATACCACAAAGGCCACAAAAGCTAAAACCAATGAAATTCACTCTTTGGGTGATCAAGAGAAATAGTTTCTATAACGCTGGAATACTTCAGCGAATTGTGTTCTGAAATGTGGCGTTAGAATCGTTCTAAAATCGCGAATATATCGAGAAAGTAGAGCAACTGTTCACTCGAAATTTTACTTAAAGTCTGTCGCAGTAATTGGAGGTACTTTACAGCAGTAAAGTATTTCGAGGCATATATGTATATTGATATGCAAAATATTCCCGGGGCTATTGTTGGAGTTGGTTTAAGTACACTTTTGTGCACAAAACTGAGTACAGAATCTAACATAAAAAATGATTGAAAACATGATGAAAAGAAATTAAAATTTTAATAATATTCTGCTACCATTCTTACATATTCAATGGAAATTAAAAAATTCATTGACATTTCGTTTAAAGCGTCCATAGAGGCCTTAGTGTTGTACTGTATGTTAAGCTGCATATGCGTTTACGTACTTACGCTGCCACTTAATTGAATTGCCAGTTGCGATGATTAATTTCTGTGTATTCTGTGTTTCATAAGCATATTTACCTGCCTTGTTAATTGGAAAAGGCGGCCTAAATAAGCTTTTAATTCTACAATCAATAGAGAATGACCCACTTTAGGTTCGCTTGTATGTACATATGTATGTATGTTGTGTTCTTCAATATCAACAACTGACGATAATTTCCAATGAAACCGAATGAAATTGTCGAAAATTTCATGAAAGCAAAAATTTTTGTTTTTTTTTTTTTTTATTCACAAAATTATTGAATCATACGAGATTTAAAATGTTTTAAAGCAAAACCGTCATAATAAGTCATCAGAGTGTATACATTAAGGTGGCAAATAAATATTACATGGACAGACTGACTGATTTCTGTTTAAAAACTTAACTAAATTTGACATTTAAATGATGAATTACCTGTGATAGTGATAAATTGCAAATCGATTTCAAAAATAATTTCTAATTACCGCCAAAGAAGTCTCTTGAATAAGTTTTCAATTCAATTTTTGTTTTGTTTTATCAGTCATTAGAACAGCTTAAATGGAATTAATTTAACACAGCATCAGCAGCAGCATCAGCAGATTGTTTATTTTCAATAACAATTCTTAACTGCTGTCTGGTCTGAAAATCTTATTTTGTTTTGATTTTATTTTTTTCGTTGACCAAAAACTGGCTTCAGATCTCATTCTACCAGTTCTTAACAGTTAACAGTGAAAACAAAAACCTCAAGTTCAATTTTAACAGCCATAGAGAGGGAGAAAAGAAAGATTGCTTGAGAGGTAGAGAGAGAAAGAGTTAAAATACGTAAACAAAAGAGCATAAAAAAATTGCATGAAATGCGAAACTACCATGCATGGGAGTTATGAATTGTTTCATTTCAAAGCAAATTTTTCTCGAAATTTCTTTTTAAATTTGTTTTATTTTTTTTTAAATATTTTTTTATATTAAAATAAGTTTTTCTTGTCATAAATAAATTTCAATTTCGTTAATTTAATTAAAATTTTATTTATAACCGTAAAATGGGTATAAAAATGACTTGCAACTAACTTCCGTTGCAATCTGGATACTTCGTGTCTAAACATTCCCCGTTGTCAACCATTCAAATATGTTTTTATAAGCCTTTGTTATTGGTTTTAATGCCTGTTTCTGTTTGATGTGCAGCTACTCTGAAGTGAAAAATAAGAAGGACACGAATGTGCACATATTCTCACCTTATTTATCAAAAAATAAGTTTCATTGCAGGTTTCTTTATTTCGAATTATTTGTATTTCAGATTTTTTTTATTAAATTAAACTTTAAATACAAATGCTTTCCTACTTAATTGATCATTACAACCCTTTGGTCACTATTACGACCTAGCTTCTCATACCATCTACGTTGTGCATGTAAATTTTATCCATAAGTATCGGTAACTACAGTTTAAATTTGACTCTGAACAAACGATTTTTAAGAAAAAGAGATTTTACACTTTAAACTTTAAACTGTAGCTTCCGTCGCTCATAAAGGGTGTTTTTTATAGAGGTATAGAACTTTAAGTTGGCATTACTTTTCAAGATGGCGACCGATTTAACAGCTGTCAAGTGATTTATTCTCAGTTTGGTTTGGCAATTCATCATGAATAGACTCACGCCTGAACAATGCTTGCAAATAGTGCAATTTTATTTCGAAAATAATGGTTCTGTGCGGAAAACGTATCGCGCACTACGTCCATTTTATCGTCGACAAAATCGTCCATCAGAGCAGTTAATTCGATTAACCATGGAACGTTTTCGCACCACGTTTACTCTTATTGATAACTCGCATCCCCAGAGACGCTGTACGCTGCGTACAGAAGAAGCTATTGCTGCTGTAGAGCGTAGCATTGAGGAAGACCCGAATGAGTCCATCCGCCATCGAGCACAGGAATTGGATCTGTGTCCATGCATTTTATGGAAGATTTTGCGGAAGGATCTTGGTTTGCGTGCTTACAAAATCCAATTCGTGCAAGATTTGAAGCCAAACGATCATCAAGTAAGGCGTAGATTAGTCGAATGGGCCCAAAACGAGATTACCGTTGTTCCCGATTTTCATAAGCGAATTTTGTTTAGCGATGAAGCGCACTTCTGGTTGAATGGCTACGTCAACAAACAAAACTGCCGCATTTGGAGTGAAGGTAATCCTCAAGTGTATGTGGAAACACCGTTACATCCAGAAAAACGGACTGTTTGGTGCGCTTTATGGGCTGGTGGAATCATTGGTCCGTACTTTTTCAAAAACGATGGTAGCCAGAACGTTACAGTCAATGGTGATCGGTATAGAGCCATGATTACTAACTTGTTCATTCCTGAATTGAGTAACCATGATGTCCAGGAGATGTGGTCTCAACAAGACGGCGCAACATGTCACACAGCTCGTGCCACAATAGATTTATTGAAAGACACGTTTGGTGACCGCCTAATTTCACGTTTTGGACCTGTGAATTGGCCTCCAAGATCTTGTGATTTAACACCGCTAGACTACTTTCTGTGGGGCTATGTAAAGTCATTGGTCTATGCGGTAAAGCCACAAACGCTTGACCATTTGGAAGACAACATTCGCCGTATTATTGCCGATATACGGCCACAAATGTTGGAAAAAGTCATCGAAAATTGAACGTCCAGATTCGACTACATCCGCGCCAGCCGTGGCGGTCATATGCCAGAAATCATATTTAAAATGTAATGCCACAAGATTATCTTTCGGATAAATAAAATTCATGTCAATCGAATAATCCATCGTTGTTTTATTGCAACTTAAAGTTCTGTACCTCTATAAAAAACACCCTTTAGATAAAATTAACACACAGGGCGTAATCCTGACTAAAGGGTTGTATAAGATCAATTAAGTAAGTAATTAAGTATGGCGTTCGAAATTGACGTTAAACTCTAGAATAAAGGGTGAGTGGCAAAAGTCGCTTCGGCGTAACACCGAATGGAGTGTTGTAATGATCAATAACTCATTTATGAAATTGCCTTCCGGTCATTGATGTTTTAACATATTAATCGCCATGTCAGTCATATGTGTCTGACGCTAAGAAGTTCTACATGAGCCATGTCAGAAATATATGTCTGACGCTAAGAAGTTCTATATGAGCCATGTCAGCCATATATGTGTGACATAAAAAATAGTGTTTTTCCGGGAATTTAGGCAAAAAAAATTTTTCTGTGATACACTAAGTTTTCTTGATACATTTTTAACAAAAATTATCTAATAAAGTTACTACGGCCCATGTGAAAATTTTTCTGAGATATTATCGTGGCGTTTAACGTGTCCAAAGTGTATGCAAACTAACGAAACTGGTTTACCTGTTTACAACGGAATTTTATGATGCGCCGAAATCTGCTGCTAGAACAATCATCGTTCCCAGCGTATTACTTTATAGACAGACTTTCAGCTTTGCAGAGTCTTTCTATTTCCGAACCTGGTCATTTTATATTCCAATAAAATTCAGTCAGTATTTGCTGCCCATGTGAAAACCCATTTTCCAATACCATCTGTTGCTTTCCATAAAGTGAATAAAGAATCGTTGAGTCAATGGGTTTAAAATATATGCTGTTGGTTTTTTTTTTTTCTTTAAATTTTAAGCAAAACTTTTTAAATAAAGAAACGCATTATAAGTTCCAAATTATCGAATTTGAAGATTTTCTACAGAAAAGTTTTTCAAAAAATTTCCCAAAATCTTCCTATAAAGCGGAGATCTTTTTCGGCGATTTTCATTCATAATTAATGGTTTCCAAATTAAACAGTATGAGGGGAAGTTTTTTCTTTTAATGAAAAACAAAAACAGAAAAACAATACAATTAATACAGAATTTATATCATAACATCCATCTCTGCATACTGAATATAAACAATGATTATCAACTGAGAGATACATTCATACATACATAGGCTCTCTTGCTCTCTTGGTTCTTAAGCTGATAATATACTCTGCATTTAATCAGAATAAAATTGTTTAAAAGTTTCAAAATACGCAACAACAACAACAACAAGAACAACAACAAGCAACCTATTTAAGTTAAGCTCATAAAGTCACGACGATCAGCTTTCACTTGAGACGATTGCTTGTCTTATTTGTTTGGTTTACTCTTCACTGGCGTGGAATACCATCTTCAGTTGATACTACAACTTGCAAACGGGAAGATGTTTACATTTCGCATCAAATCTTATCGCTTTTCGCAATACCTACTCATAGCCTTGATGGTTTTGATGTCAAGTGAGGTGATGGCTGGACAAACGCAGAAGAAATGTGCTGAATTCAATGAATATGTAAGTTTTTGTATGAGAATGGTCGAGAAGAAGGCTTAAATGTACAGATACATACGAATATATGGAATGTATTGGCACAATTTCAATTTTAAAGTATGATGATGAATAGTGTCTATTAACTTTTTTATTGCACTGTATTTGATTAATTATTATTATTTTTTTTTTTTTGTTGCTGCGTAAATTATTTTTGAAATTATTTCTGTTTTGTTTGTTTAATTCTTAATAATTTTGTTTGTTTTTTTTTTAATTTCCCAATAATGCATCACTTCAGTGTCTTAATCACTGGGATTGCTGTTCGAATAGCTGCATGAGTTATTTGTATCGTTGTACTCGCGGTCATAACGTTTATCCGTATCCATTTTTGGGTGTTTCTTACAAGCCCACAATATCATTGGAAGAAATTCTGCAACAAAATTTCGGTGATCCCATACCACAGCCATCTGTCAAACCCCAACCCTATTTTACCAGTCGTTTTGGTGCAATCGATAACAACGATCAGACGACAAGCTCTGCTGAAATAACAATTGTTTTGCAAAATTCCCCCGAAACTACGACTCTAAGAAATCAAGAACAGTTGACGGAAATTCCAGCGTTTGTGGAGAATCGTTTGGGTGAAGCCGCCACCAATGAAATTAAACAGAATGAATCGGAAGCAGCTAGTACAACAACAACCGCAACCATTGATGGAAATCGTAGCTGTTTAGAGATTGGCGCCAAGGTAAAGAAAATTTTTGAAAATAATTATAAACGGCAGAGGCCTAACTAGAGAACTTAGATAAGCATATACACCAGCCTTAATTAATTGTTAATTACTCTGTGTGTTACCCTGTAATATTTTCGTTCAATATTTTGAACGGAAATCTAAGCTAGCACCGACCATTTATTATTTCAAAAGCCTAGCTTTCTATTTTTGTATGACAAACTATCTCTGACAATCGCAACTTCATATGGAAAAACACTCCTTTACCCAAATATTTTTGAGTCATTTTGTAGGAAACAGCTTATCTTACACCGACAAACAAATTTTTATTGATAACACCGCTAGTGCTATCAATTTTATTACTCGACCCCTTTAAAATAAAGTTCAAACTACTCAGTGTACTAAAGAACAGTGTTTCAAAGGTGCACTGTTTTTATTTCTACCGGCAACATGACTTCCAAATCTGTCTATGTCGCGGGATCTATGATCGTTTCCTGCATATCTACCCTCCTTAGGCACCATTAGCCACGATCGTGTTAAAACTAGAATTTTGTATGTCCGTGCATTGAGTATCAGTGTCGTGTTTGTGTTTGCGTTTTTTAATCCAGTCTCTATGCTTTGGACAATGTTAGGAGTTTACGTAGGTTAGGTTAAGCTAGGTTAGAGAACGTGTACTTGTCAATTAAGACAAGTACAGTACCCGGAGGTCGAATTGACCCATTGTACAACGTCCTAGTTTCTCACACCACTTATGTTGTGTGTGTTAATTTTATACATGAGTGGTGGGACCTACAGTTTAAAGTCGACTCCGAGAACGACAGATTTTTATTTATTGAGAAACTTTTCATGGCAATTTTTATTTACTCTCAGAGTTTTTGCCAGAAATCTACTGAGAGGAAGTCGCCGAAAAAATACTTTTTGTATTTTGTCTTTGATGCCTGGCCTGGCGCTCGAACCCAGGCTTTTGCGTCTAATAAGCCAACACACTACCTACTAGACTACGGCGACTTCTAGGAGTTTTCGTAATTCCGACTTAATTGATCATTACAATCCTTTAGTCAGTATTGCAATCTAGCTTCTCACACCATTTATGTTGTGTGTTTTAATTTTATCCAGCAGTGGCAGGACCAACAGTATAAAGCCAACTCCAAATGACAGATTTTTGTGAAATTTTTTCATGGCAATTTTATTTACTTTGAGAGGAAGTTGCCGAACCACCCAAGTTACATGTGTCCGAATTTTGCCCATGAGTAGCGGGACCTACAGTTTAAAATCAACTCCGAGCAATTGATTTTTGAGAAGCTTTTCATGGCAAATTTTATTTTTACTCTCAGAGTTTTTGCCAGAAGAGTGCTACTGGGAGGAAGTTACGGAACTCAGTATTATGTTGGAGTGTCTAATAAAATATGTGGTGGAATACTTTTCAGACAAAATATTGTCATATAAAGCGGAATGATGGTAACATGTCCATTGGCATTAGGGCAAGCACTCCACAAGAATCAATCTTGGGCCCACTACTTTTTTAACATCAAGTATGATGGCATATTTCGGTTAAGAAAGGAAATGGTAGGCTTCGCAACAAGCATTAGTAACAAAAAAGTAATGGAGTAATGTGGAAACTACATACCCTTTTAAAGAGAGGTTAATTTGTGATATACAGATGAGTCGGAAAGGGATACTCAGATAAGTTCAGGAGTTTTTGGTTTCAGAATGAAATCTTCGAGACCCATGGGAAAACTTGCGGGTATTTTTCAAGCGGAAGTCTATGCCATTAAAACATGTGCAGAATTTAAATTGGGTAGGCGGTACAAAGGAAGGGTAGAGAGCGGTTTGGAGAAGGTGAAGGGATAAGTAAAGAATGGGTCAATTCGACCTCCGGGTACTGTACTTGTCTTAATTGACAAGTACACGTCCTCTAACCTAAGTAAAGAAAATCAAATTATCCTCTGCTGGATGAAGTAAGAACTTTCGGCAATAAGCATACACATTAGCTTGCGAGGAGGGTAGCTTCCATGCTGCTGATGGGTCTAGTACACTCAATTAACGGAACGATATGTTCAGACAAAAACTCTGTTCAAACCAAATGAGTTTCAATCAAACAAGAGTTTTTTTGGGGAATTGAAAAAAACCTGAAGAACAGACTCATGCAACAGACTATCCAGGAATAACTAGGGGTTGGCAATCGATCATTTATTTGGCCACTGTAAACTCAGAATACACTTCTGAAGAATGGTAATCATTTCGAATCCAACATGTAGATTCTATGATGATGAAAATTAATGATGAGAACAGAAGGAGACACCTGAATACATATCAGTTGCAGGGCAGGAAATTAACTTTGTTGGCACAGAGTAGCACTCTAAGGCTTGTCAGGACAATAGGCTTTTACGAGACACCGTAGCGATATGCTATAATGTTAGAAAGTTAGCACTGTA
Organism: Sarcophaga subvicina; assembly: GCA_936449025.2. Lineage (NCBI taxonomy): Eukaryota > Metazoa > Arthropoda > Insecta > Diptera > Sarcophagidae > Sarcophaga > Sarcophaga subvicina. The sequence continues at coordinate 87,847,861 of OW388081.2, read as the reverse complement.
GATCAGTGTGTATCAAAATATAGAAGACCATAGAGCTACACTGAGCGCCAAAAGTGAGTAAACACCACTGAAATAATTCATTTTCTTAGGATAGCGAGAAAAGTAAATGAGAATAGTCGAATAAATTTCCAAAAATAAAAACGTTTATTTATTACTTATAAAATGTTAAAACAAAAACAACAATTCATGATAAAGGAACTTTTTTTTATACTTAAGAACAAAAGTGTCAACTCACTTATGGCGCTCACTGTACATTTATAGGTTCAGATACGATGTAGACGATTCATTCAGTGTTTAGTCTGTTCAGAGCAGTTCAGATTTGTGTCTCAGATTTGAGAATGTGTCCATTAGATTAGAGAGTTAAAGACAGACAACGTTTATCAGGAGATAAAATTTTCTTATTTCTTGCGTAATTTTTAATGTTTTCTGTGTACGAATGATACTTGTTTCTCTCCCTTTCCAGTGTTATAGACACGAGGAGTGCTGTAGCAAACGTTGTCATGGATTTTTACATCAATGCGTCACATGAATACAGATGATGGAACCAACGAACGATTTAAATTCTTTTCTTTTGCATGGAAATTTAAAACCAATTTTAATAAGTGAAACTGAATTGTTTTTTTTTTCTAAATAAATATTTGAATACAATGTTCTAATAAACAATAACAACATTAATAAAACACATACAAAAATATATTTCTGGTTTCTTAATAAAAAAAATTAAAAGAAATAAAATTTCTTACTAAAGTAGCTAAAGTCACATGAAATTAAATTTTAAAAACCATAATAAAAATTCGTAACGTCATTGCTTTTAATTGCACTCCCCTACTAATATTGTATATGAATGAACGTGTTATAATGAGTCGTTATAGGCAAATATTATTGAAAACTTTTTGCATTGTTTTGTTTTTTTACTAAGAAATAATAACAAGAAATTATCTTTTGAAAGACAAAAAAGTTTTTAGAAAAATGGAAATTTTCTATTGTCAAGTCACGTACGTATTATTAACGCCAATCCAATCAAAATAGATGCTCTTTTATGAAATTCCATTCAAATTAATTGCTTTCATATGCAATAAAGCAAACAACCATAAAGAAAAGAGCATTAAAGTGATGAGTAAGTACTTAAGGACACTTACATATCTCCTTAGAAATCTTTTTAGGCCATCAATCATCATCTTGGCAATTTCTTTTTTCTTATTACTGCCTTATAATGTGCTTTTGTTGTTTTAATTTGGCTAACAAAGGATACAGGAGTTTCTTTTAATTTAGTTTTTTAAGTTTTTAATACAGTTTGGAGGACATAGTCGTCTCACGTCAGCACCTACATGGTAGTGACCAGTAATAACGGCATCTACTATCTTTTATTAATCAAGATGGATGCCACGTAAATAACATTAAAGACTAGTCGTAAGGAACCCAGTATTGATATTGAAGACCGTAGGTTGAAAGCATTGAATTGCCCATTCAACTGATATGGAAACCTCCCACCGATGCTCGATTCCGTTTCAGAACAGCCAGTGAAGAACTCAAAGCAATCGCTATGGAGAAACCAATGGGAAAAGACTGCTACAATGAATTTCCATGGCAAGAAAAGGACTAATAAGGCTGGAGTAAGGCAAATTAAATATTACGATCTTGGTTGATACCGACGCTTTTGATGCTTTTACTTACTAAATTGGTCATTACAACCCTTTAGTCAGGATTATAACCTTGCTTCTTACACCGCCCATGTTGTGTGTGTTAATTTTTATTCTTAAATAAAGGGACAGTTTAAATGTAGATTCCGATTGACAGACTTTATGGAAACTTTTCATGGTTAGGTTAGGTTTGAGGACGTGTACTTGTCATTGGGTATTGTACTTACCCAGAGGACAAAATTACACATTTTAAATTCATTCTAGAAGAGAGAGACAGAGCGAGAGAGAGAAAGAGATGATAGTGAAAGAGATAGAGAAATTGGAAAAGCAAAAGAGGTAGGACAGGTAGGATATAACAGACAGAGGAAAAAAGATGGACCGCAAACACACAAGAGAGCACGACTACTAACTGGATGGCCTAGCACTTTTGAACTAACTCAACCTATTTATGAATCTATCAAGAGCCCTAATGCCGGTTCTCGACAAAGAGTCCAAACCATCGCAGAATAAGGGCTAGGCACTTGCAGTGCAGGTGCTCGATAGTTTCCAACTCCTCCTCATCGCAACACACCCTACAACAGTCTGGCTAGAATCTGTACTTGACCCTTGTCAGCCATCTAATCTCTCAAAGCCCGGTAATGAAACCAATTGGGCAATTTTATTTTCCCTCTAATTTTTTGCCAGAGACTTCGTTGTGTTTTTTCCTCATATTTGCACTTGTACGAGATGTCTGAGCAGGGGTCCAATAAGCCAACAAAATACATAGTAAACAACGACGACATCTTGATGTTCTGGTTATGAAAATTCTTTCCTATGTTCAGTGGAAGCAACGTATCTTTCAAGAGCCAACAGTATTTTAAGAGGCTGTACTCCATAGATCTTTTTGTCATTTACGGCATTTGTGTGCGACCAAAAATGCAATACAACTCTCATGTATGGGCGCGTGTTTATTTAAAGGCTTCTCTACTACGTCCAAAGGTATTCATCTGTATTGATTACAATAGCACCGTCGCCATGTGTCTGGTCTTTTAGGGTTTTAGCGCTACTCTAACGTAGTATGCTCGAGGGAATTTGAAAATCGCACATATTTTAGGGAGTACTCATAAATTTTTCGTGCAGTCCCTTCGTTCGTAATCGATTGCTCAGCATATCGCACAATGCTTTACAGGAATACTTGATTTTTCAAGCGGAAGTCTATGCCATTAAAACATGTGCAGAATTTAAATTGGGTAGGCGGTACAAAGGAAGGGACGTAGTTGTATATGATAGCCTGACCGCTAGTAGAGAACGGTCTGGAGAAGCTGAAGCGCTAAGTAAAGAAAATCAAATTATCCTCTGCTTACACATTAGCTTGCGAGGAGGGTAGCTTCCATGTTGCTGATGGGTCTAGTACACTCAATTAACGGAACGATATGTTCAGACAAAAACTCTGTTCAAACCAAATGAGTTGCAATCAAACAAGAGTTTTGTTGGGGAATTGAAAAAAACTGAAGAACAGACTCATGCAACAGACTATCCAGGAATAACTAGGGGGTGGCAATCGAACATTTATTTGGCCACTGTAAACTCAGAGTACACTTCTGAAGAATGGTAATCATTTCGAATCCAACATGTAGATTCAATGATGATGAGAATTAATGATGAGAACACATTCTTGGAACTTATGAAGCGCTTATGTATTCCAGAAGGAGACACCTGAATACATACCAGTTGCAGGGCAGGAAATTAACTTTGTTGGCACAGAGCAGCACTCTAAGGTTTGTCAGGACGTTACGCTTGTAAGAGACACTATAGCGATATGCTATAAAGTTAGCACAGTATTTGATCTTTCACGGTTTTACCGCTAGTTTAAGGTAGTATGCTCGAGGGAATTCGAAAATCTCACATATTTTTTGGAGTCCTCCCTTCGTTCGTAATCGATTGCTTAGCATATCGCACAATGCTTTACAGGAATACTTGATTCTAAATGTGGATCCCTTATACCGTCTCTGATATTAATTCCCACTCCACAATCTCTATTTGCTTAGCTGCAACACAACAAACTGCATATATAGAGGACACATGAAGGCCTCTTCCTTTTTAATTGCCTCGTTTAAAAATAATTCATTAAGTGGTAGTCATATTTAAATACGTTAACGTAAATCAAAATTGTCACGTTTTATTCTTTCCAAATTATTATTTGACTAACGTGTAACCTTGACAGAGCATATGTACATATGTTACAGCAACAAATGCAAGAGATTTTAAATTTCTTTGATTCCAACAAAATCCCTCATGTTTCTTATTGTCCAGTTTAGTCCCGTCCCGTCCAAACCAGTTGTTGCCATTGACTTCACTTGGCTAATTGAATTGTCAGTGTATGTAACAATTTATTTTTATTTTTTTTTTAGTTTTTTTTTAATTCTATTTTCTTTAATTAATTTTAACTTTTCCCTTCGGTTTATTTTATTTTCCGCAAAAAAAAATAAATCTTTTTTAATAAGATTTCGTTTTAAAGTTTTCACTCTTTTTACTCTTTGCCTTTAACAAAAAACAACAACAACAAAAATAACACAAGAGTGTAAGCCTTACAATATCACATGCACAGACGAGATCTTCATACCCATACACGCTCGTTATTGATGCCATACATCCATCCATCAGCCATAAGCTGTTGTTGCTGTTGTTGCTCTCTTTACTCTTTCACTTCAACCGCAAACACCCGCCAACAACACTCTGTCGGTGATATTCTCCTGTTCTATTGCCGTTACACTGTGAGTGTATTCTATGTGCGTGTTCCGGTGCTTTTGTGCAAGTGTGTGTGTTCATGTGTAAATTTAATATTCCCGAGAGAACAGGCTCTTACATACACACGTGGCTGTTGCATTTGATGTTTTTTTTTTAATTTTGTTGCTCTTTTCACTTCTTTTCATTTTTCTTTTTGCAACAGTTACTGCCACAGGAAATAGACGATACGAATGTTGTTGCTTTTGTTGTTGTTGTTGTAGTTGTTAACACTGTTGACAAGATGTCGGAATATTGGCTGGAATATTTGTTTTTGACTTTTGTACTCAAAAAGAATCATTGAATGTATGTGTGAGTGTGTGCATGTATGTGTGCCTTGTTATGTTTGTAAATTGGTTTGAACAAATATAACGGTATTTATTATTAAATAAACACACACACTCATATGTACACACAGAATAACTTTGCAGTCAAAAACCCGCTGTGCTTCGCTAACACATTAGAGATTAATTGAAAACTTATTAATACGGGACTTTTGTTAAACTTTGATTGTTTCCTGGCCTTTTCCTAGCTTTCTGGCAATATATTGTTAGTATCTCAAAGGAACTCTTCTATTTTGAGATGAAAAACAAATCAAACAAATCTTGGATGCCCTGCTCTGACAATGAATAATACTCCAGTGAAAATGTTCTTCATGGATTCCTATTTTCTAAAAAAAAACATTGGTTTTGCAGAAGCGATTTCATGTTAGATGTTGCTGTTGTCTAGTAGATAGTGTGTTGGCGACCGTGGCTCAATCCCTTGGCTCAGACTTTTCGAACAAAAACGAAATACGGAAAAAATATTTCCTAAGGCGACTTCCTCTCACTTGGCTTCTGACAAAATCTTTAGGAGTAAATGAAATTGCTCCGAAAAGGTTTTTAAATCTGTTGCATACGTGTGACTGATTGAGATGTCATAGCCTTTAATTTCCTCTAGCACTGGAATCATTTGCAGTTTCTAGAGAATCCATTCGGGTATGAAACTACTACTGCAACTAGGTTAGTGTGACATAGTGAGGGAATGCTGAAAGCTACAGCATAAAGGTGGCTCTCATCAATTTTCAGAATAAGCTGCTGTAGTGGGCATTGCACAATGTCAATTGAAGCAACTAACTTCATTACATGTCCAGATAAGAGAACAGGAAACTGTCTCCATAAAAATGTCGACGAAGCGAGTAGGTACACCCACAAATTAATAACAACTGCTGAAAATTGATAAGTAGAAATTATGGAGAACATATATGGGATTCCAAAGGTTGCCTATATTGATAGCTTAGTGGACAACAAGTCACCAATATGGCTGACTTCCAAAGTGTTAGTTGCTATGTGTTTGAACAAAGTATAGTGTTTGATAAAGCCGCTGTACAAATTGTTTTCTATGTACACTATTTCAAAACGTCGTCAATGTGTATTTTTAACGCAGTCAAAAACTAATCAGGCATTGTATTTATAGTTGATGCATTGTTTGGTAACTTTGCATATCTACAAAATTTATATACCGGAGTAGAACTGCATACAAACTTTGTATTGATACATTTTGTAAGTCAGCCTTTAAATGAAACATTGGCACATGTTGTAGTCAAATGCCTGAGATTTATGGAACACTGAATAAAAGTTAAACGATTTTTATGGTGAACTATGAAGGTCATGTTGCTGTCCAAGATGAACTAGATGAGGCGCGCTGAAGTTTATTAATTCAATCAACGAGGCTATCACGGCCTCAATAAAAGCTGACTACAGTCCAAAGCAATACTGTATGGCATTTCCGTGGAGTGTGATGCTTCCTTATCTTACTCAAAACTATCCAATTGAACTGATTATAAGAGTATCGTCATAGTGTATCAGGTTTTTCACGGTTTTATTGCTACTTCAACGTAATATGCTCGAGGGAATTCGAAAGTCATATATTTTTTGTAATGTTTTTCGTTTTTGCGGAGACTGTGGTGCTTCTTTACCGTGCACAAGAGTTTCCAACTGTATTGATTACACAGCCCTGCAAATTTGGACTTTTTTGTGCAAATAAGATGGCTCCAGGTATTTCCGAAGGCATTTTGCGCGCAAATAGTGTTTTTGGCTATTTTTGAAACATTGTAGAAAGATTCGTGTTCAGCGTGCAAAATGCCTTCGGAAACACCTGGAGCCATCTTATTTGCAAAACCCATGCAGGGCTGGACGAAAATGGAAACTTAGTATCAGATCCGCAGGGAGTACTGAGGTTATGGAGGAAACACTTCTCTACTCTGCTACAAGGCGATGACGACACCAATACCGCCTTTAGAGATGATGTTCCGAACCCGATCGATGATGACGGCGTGGAGTTTCCGCCGCCTAGCCATGAAGAGGTCAAAGTCGGGATTACGCGACTTAAAAACAATAAAGCGGCAGGTCCTGATGGCCTCCCCGCTGAATTGTTTAAGACCGGATGTAATGAGTTGGTAGGGCGCATGCACCAGCTTATTTACAAAATATGGCTAGAGGAGAGTATGCCCAACGATTGGAACCTCAGTGTCCTCTGTCCTGTCCTGAAAAAGGGAGACCCTACTATATGCGCCAACTATAGGGGTATAAGCCTTCTCCCTATCGCATATAAGGTTCTTACAGGCGTATTGTGTGAACGACTGAAGCCACTCGTCAAAACACTGATTGGACCTTATCAGTGCGGCTTCAGACCTGGCAAGTCCACCATCGACCAGATCTTCACACTACGCCAAATCCCGGAAAAGACCCACGAGAAACAAGTCGACACACACCATCTTTTTGTCGACTATAAGGCTGCCTTCGATAGCCCCATAAGGGATCGTGTTTTTGCCGCAATGTCTGAGCTCGGTATACCTGCGAAGCTGATAAGGCTATGCAGAATGACGTTGAGCAATTTCTGCAGCTCCGTCAAGGTAGGAATGGACCTCTCCGAACCTTTTGATACCGTGCGAGGTTTTAGACAAGGCAATCCCTTATCATGCGACCTCTTCAACTTCGTCATGGAGAGTGTTCTGCGAAAGGCAGGAGTGCATCGCAGTGGCACTATTTTTCAAAAAAGTGTCCAGTTGCTTGCGTACGCTGACGACATTGACATCATAGGGCGTACGAAGCGAGATGTTACTGCTGCCTTTAGTGCTATTGAACTCGAGTCTACTAAGATGGGTTTGGCAGTAAATGAGGGCAAAACAAAGTATATGTTATCGACGAGTCGAGACGCGCGGCGTATTGATTCTCAGATTACGGCCGATAACTATACTTTTGATACGGTCAAGGAATTCATCTATCTTGGCTCCGCCGTTACCACCAGAAATGATGTCAGTCTGGAGATCAAGCGCAGGATCACTCTTGCCAACAGGTGCTACTATGGTCTCAATAGGCAATTGAGTAGCAGAGACCTCTCTCGTACGACAAAACTAACACTCTACAAGACACTCATCCTACCCGTGCTTCTTTATGGCGCAGAGGCATGGACCCTATTAAGTACAGATGCAGCGGCCTTGAGAGTGTTCGAGAGAAAAGTACTGCGCAAGATCTTCGGTCCAGTGCGAGTTGGCGATGATTTCCGTATCCGATACAACAGTGAGCTGTATGAGCTCCTCAACGACATAGACGTTGTACAGCGTATTAATATCCAGCGGCTGAGCTGGCTCGGCCATGTCGTTCGAATGGAGGAGGATGCGCCTGCAAGACGGGTATTTGATGCGGGAATCTGCGGAAGTCGGCGAATAGGACGACCTTGCATCCGTTGGAAGGACCAAATCGAGGAAGCCCTGTCATCGATTGGTGTGACCAACTGGCGTAGGCGCGCAAGAAGCAGAGGCGCCTGGAAGGATGTGTTGCGGCAGGCCGAAATCCGATAAACGTGTTGTTATGGCCAATTAAGCAAGCAAGCAAGCATTCAGGGCTGTGTTATAAATGACGCGTCGCAATCTGCCTGTCTTTCACGTTTTTATTGCTACTTTAACGTAATTTGCTCAAAGGAATATTTTTTTTTTTGTTGTACTCATGTGTTTTTCGTGTTTTGGAGCACATCCGTTTGTAGTTGATTGGCCAGTATATCGCACAATGCATTGCAGAAGTAATTGATTATTTAGCCATTCGATTCGTATGTGGATTGCCTATTCTGTAAAAATGTTTCCTGTCTTCCAATATATGTAGAAAACGAAGATGTCACGCCTATTGTTTTAATAATTTTAGTATTTTGTATGCACGTATGTGTCAATAAGACAAAACTTTTGTAGTTACTTCGTATTTAACAATCACTTTGTATGGGCACTGCTCCACCCAATTTCTTCCTAAAATGCTCTGAAAAGTTGGTGATAAAAAAACCCAAAATTATCCACTACGATGCAATTCTGGTCTCAAGATGGTGGCAAATGTTTCGCAAACTAATTTAGACATACACTGGCTGTATTACGTTGGCTACAAACAAACAAACAAACCTAACAAACAGGTATTCCCTATAAAGTGCACTTAAAATGCATGCATACATGCATAAATATGGCATATATAAATAATATTGTAAATATGTACACATTTGTGTGTTTCTGTATGCATATTGCATATTCATTATAAACTTACTTGTGCTCTTTAAAAACTGTTTTTGTTATTCATTAGAGTGTTAAGTAGAGTGAGTGCTCGCTCGCCTGTTTTGTTTTCAATCAGACTGTATATGGACTCCTACACATTCCCTGCCTATTTGTAGAGTTTCATGTACGAGTACGCGTATATGTTTGTGTGTGTGTTTTTATTTTCCAAATTTGTTGATACACATATTGAGTGCATTGCCAATTTACGTGTTAATTTAATAACACAGTATTCTTCTCTTACTACTCTCTCCCAAAGGAGAGCATATCATAAGAGCAAATGGGATTTATTATTTTAGCTGTTGTTGTTGCTGTATGCTATGCTTACGAAATTTTATTATTATTTTGATGTTGTACTGTGTGATGTTCTCTCCTTGTACGTACGCCTAATTCTCTATTTTAAGGGAATATGTGTGTGTGTGTGTGAGTGTAAGGGGGGCTTTCAATAGTGCTTGTAGTTTATAATCCTTTAGTGAATACGAATTTCTTGTTTGGAAACTAAAAACATTTTAAACAACAACAGCAATAATCACAAAAACATTCTATATTCTACCACAAAAACAAAAAGAAGAACAACAACAATAATACATACACCTACACACAGAGAAAAACATCATTGACAACCACAAACCTAATGTGATTATAAAAGTCTTTAGAGGGTTTCCTCTACTTTCGACAGGATAATGTTGTTGCCGTTGTTGCTTGATAATGACGACTGTGATAACGATGATGATGTCGATGATGATGATGTTGAAGAGATTCTAAACAAATACTCACATGCTGTTGTGGTAATAGAGATGATTGCACACATACATTCGCATATGTTTTTACAATTTATTTAAGTTGATAGAGAGACAGAGAGAGTCAGCACACATTGTAAATAAATGAATGAGAATGTGATGAGCGTGTGTGTGTGCGTGTGTAAGGTACCAATACATGTGTTTGTATTTAAATTACATGTGCTACAAACACATACACAACATTTGAAAGCAATGCATGTAAAACTATTAAAATCTTGTTGTTGAAAGTGTAATACATTCCCTCCCTAAAATATTTGTTTGTAAGTTTTTGCAGCTTTATGCCACTAATTGCGGTACAGGGTGTTGAAAATGTTTTGCAAATGTGTTTGTGCAATAAAAATTTTAATTGATTATTTTTTTATATTTATTTTGAATGACGGATGAATGTGATGGAATGTTAAGTACATATGGTGCCCCAAATTTTTTTTTTTGAAGATTGAAAGAAAAAAAAGTACACTTAACATCAACAGCATGTTTTAATGTAACGAATTGAAATTTCTCCTCATTGTTAAACTGAAGGAAAACCAAGGAGACAGTGTTTTGTAATGAATGAGGAGAGTAAGAATTATACGAAAAAATTTTTGCAGAATCTATTTTGAGGATTGACCTTTGACTCTAGTATTTTATATCCGCAAAAAAGTTACCTTAGAGCGCATAAAGTAGGTTTTTTATTTAATAAACGACTACAAAAAGTACTTTCAGCAGACGTCTGGCTATCATAAAATAATAACCGAAGATATTTTCATCTTCAGTAATCCTTACCAAAGCCATATTTCCGCCTAGAAGACATTGCAGAGACCCAGTAGTTTTATGAATTGAATTTATATACCCATCTACTTTGAAAAATTTCATCACCAAGTGATCCATTTCGAATCTTAACTGAAAATCTAAACGGAGTCGTGAACGATGTGCCAAATTTACAAATCTTTGTTTTGTGGAAGTCATAGTACAGTAGCATATAGTCAATGCATACGATAGTCCCAGAATGTTTCAAGATCTTCGAGCACCCAAAGTAACAGAGAGCTCGTGGCTCAAACCCCAGCTCAGACATATCGAAAATAACGAATTATAAACAAATATTTCTTCGGCGACTTCCTCTCAGCATAAACTCTGAAAATAAATAAAATTACCATGAAAAAGTTTCTCAAACATCTGTCATTCGCAAACGACTTTAGACTGTAGCTTACGCCATTCGTTCCTAAAAAGTTAACACACACAAACTTAAGTGGTGTGGCGAAACAAGAAAGAAAAATAATTCTTTCGGTATCCTCGCAGCAGTTTTCTGACAAAGGCTCTGACAGTGAATAAGATTGTCATGAAGAGCTTCTCAAAATTCTGTCTTTCGTAGTTGACGTTAAACTGTAGATCCCACAGGGGATAAAATCAGGGATAAAATTAACGCACACAACATGGGTGGTGTGCTAAACTAGGTTGTGGACCCGACTACAGCGTTGTAATGACCAATTAATTATGTAAGTGCGTAAGCTATTAAGAAAGAAGGATAAATGACAGACTTTTCGTCTTCAAGGTAACCACCGTAGTCGTATATTCTTTAGTTTTTGCACTCGTTATCTGTACTCCAGTAGAAATTATTCTCAATTCAAGCTAAGCGACTATGTTTTCTCAACCATGCGTAGTTTTTTCAGCTTGTCCATGAGATTGTGCGCAGCAGTCGTAATCTGCTCAATCTGAGACCACCAAAACCTTGTGAAAATCTCAACGATCGCTTCTACTACAACTGACTCTTGCCGTAACGCTGGTAAATAACAGGGGAAATAATAATATCGGCAAATAATGTATCGACATCGGAGTAAACACTATTGTTGCCATGTAAACAGCTTCATATGATAAGGTGTCAAAAGACTTCTCAAAGTCTTCTGGAAAAGTAATTAAGCGATGAACGTCCTTCAATAAATAGATCGACTCATGATCATACATACATACATACATAATTGAGCATTAAAACCTTTTAACCAGAGTTACGACCTAGCTTCTCACACCACTGATGTTGTGTGTGTTAATTTTATACATGAGTGGTGGGACCTACCGTTTAAAGTCGATTGCGAACGACAGATTTTTGAGAAACTTTTGATGGCAATTTTATTTTACACTCAGAGTTTTTGCCAGAAATCTATTGAGAAGACGTCGCCAGGGAAATATTTTTCACATTTTCGTTTTAATAACTGATCTGGGGTTTGAACCGAGGCCTCACGTCTAATAAGCGAACACACTACTTACTAGACCACGGCGACTAATGATCATGCGGATCGAAACGCTGCCTGTATTCGATTTAATTTAACCTTTAAGCATCCCATGAGTCTTTAAGGCATTTTCAATTACTTTGTGCACCCCAATCGGCAATGTTTTCACACATTCGTTGGGATTATGTTTCTCCGGGAATTTGTTGATAATATCGTCTTTGATGTCCTTCGCTAGTTGGCCCATATAGGCTCACCTATTAACAATTAATCAGTTTGTCAATGTCTTACTCTGCTGATTCAATATTTTCAAATTTAATTTCAAATTGAATTTCAAACTTAAATTATTTTTTAATTTATTTTCCGCCGTACAACATATTCTATTGATTTATCCATTCACCTGTTTTCCTGTTTTCTTTTCCTTCGTTTGCATAATAATGATGCAACAAGAACAACTAAGGTTATAATATAAATAAATTTGTGTCTACTTTTAGCCATTTAAAGAGAGAGAGAGAGAGAAACAAGCAACTGATTCCACTCTTAAGTGTGCAACTCAACAGGACTTGAAGGAGAAACAACAACAACAACATTCAACTATAAATGACAGTTTAGAACGCTTTATAAACGCTTATTGAAAACATATTTCTTGTTTTAATAGATGATACAACAAGCGAGAGAAGGAAAACGATGACATAAAACAGCTCACACAGCTACACTACCAAACACATGCAACGTAAAATAGACGGCTGATGCTGCTATTGCTGCTCCTGCTGATGTGGTTGATGATACTGATGATGATGGCGGTAAGTATGACTGTGTGCGTGTATGCGTGTAACTGGTGACGATGCTGATGATGATGAGCTTGCTGTGGATGAATGCTGATGACTGTGGGAGACGACGTCTATGAACTCATCGTAAACACAACAACGAACATATTTTGTTTGATAACACCAACACGAACAACAACAACAACAACAACAATAGCAAAGAAATTGTTAAGTAAAGAATGCTAAAACAACAACAAGAAAGAAACGAAGAAGAAGAAGCAGCAGAATATCATCATAAAATAAATGTTAAACGGAAAAGAACGTAAAAAATGTTTTACACTGTGTCGTGGCATCATGATCCATCGCAGCCATATTCATGCACAAGCAAAGCATTCTTACCCTCCACGACATACAATAACAACAACAGCAACACCAACAACATCAACAACAACATGACATGCAAAAAAGTGACTGTTAAAGAAAAGGAAACCAATGAATAACGAACAGAAGACGAAGATGTGGCCGAGGAAAGTGAAAAAAATAACGTAGAAAAAAATTGTGTAAGAAAATTAATGTGAAACCTTTTTCCTCCCTCTTCTCTGTCTCTCTTTCACTCACTCTCTCTCTCTCTCTGTTAGACATTATTACACATATTAGAAAAGGTATATGTGTGTATGTGTGTGTGTGAATTGGTAACAACAGTTATGCATAGGATGCTTCAAAAAGAAGCAACTTATCCGTACCCACTCATGATACATTCATGCACTCACGTACGTACTTACACAGCCGCACACAGAGAGTGTTGTTTACAAACAAACAAAGAAAGAAAAAACAGAAAAAAAGTCAGGAAAATAACGACAAAATGTTTACAAGAAATCCTAAATGCCAGGCATGATGGCAAAAGACGAATTGAGAACACCTTTAGCAATGACACAGAAGGGAATAAGGAATTGCACACAACCATTGTTATAACCAGGTTCGTATCCAGGTTCGAATACATACAACAGATAACAGAAATTAAAAAGAAAATAAAAAATGTATTTGTCACTGTAAATCCCATTAGCCCTCTAAGAGATGGCTTAGCAGTGATATTAGAGGAAAAGTACAGAGCAGATGAACAAGCCAGATGCTGGCATAAGCATACAGAAAGAGACATGCTTAGCATGTTTTTGGAGTCATTTCACGTAGATTTATGCAGAAACTGCAGAGACAAGGAGTAAGAGGAACATTTAAGCTAAGTGCCTAAGGTTATGTAGGAGGAGGAAGAACCAGCTAAGCTTCTATCTTGCAATTACGTTCATATACCTGTTAGACGCAGACGTTGAGAGCTTCAGCAGCCTTATCATGAACTCCGCTTAATTCATTCTGGTCATCACATCGCTTGATGGAGCTATCATCCATCGATGTCAAGGACATAGCTTCGTTTATTTTTATTAAACTTTTGGGCTGGTTTTCCACCATCGGGTAGTCATGCTTTTAGTGTTCAGACCAATTTCTTCCCTAGTTTGGTGGAACTCGGTCAGTACAGGGACTGCGTTTACCTGTGACGTCACAATAGGCTGATATGCGTGCTCAAGGGAACTTTTGGTATCAAACCTACCATTCTAACTTACCTACCTATCTACATATGTACGTTCGCTTATTATTTTCATTGTGATAGCCAAGATGACCTCGGTTTTAAGGCTTGATTTCACTGTAATTTTAGTGTTGTGGCACAATTGAGTCTCCTCCTTTTTTTCTTCGGCATGCTCTTTTTGCCACGACGCAGGTGTGTCATGCTTTGAAACTTTTCAGGACTGCGCGACTATGCAGACATCGTCGTCACCGTTCGTGAAAATGCAAGTGAACAAGCAAATGACTGCCGTGTTTATGTGGCAGCGTTCGTGGACCAATAAGTAACTGCCTTATTTGTACGACGTCCGCCATGAACATCCTACACATGACTCTGCGGCACTTATTGTTGAAATCAACAGTTTTTGAGTATTGTATACTTTGCTTTGTTTCATTGATCAATCAATCGATCAATTAATCATTCATATCAATCAATCCAATGAATCAATCAAATCAATCAATCAATCAATCGATCAATCAATCAATCAATCAATCATATCAATCAATCAATCAAATCAAATCAATCATTCAATCAAATCAATCAAATCAATCAAATCAATCAAATCAATCAAATCAATCAAATCAATCAAATCAATCAAATCAATCAAATCAATCAAATCAATCAAATCAATCAAATCAATCAAATCAATCAAATCAATCAAATCAATCAAATCAATCAAATCAATCAAATCAATCAAATCAATCAAATCAATCAAATCAATCAAATCAATCAAATCAATCAAATCAATCAAATCAATCAAATCAATCAAATCAATCAAATCAATCAAATCAATCAAATCAATCAAATCAATCAAATCAATCAAATCAATCAAATCAATCAAATCAATCAAATCAATCAAATCAATCAAATCAATCAAATCAATCAAATCAATCAAATCAATCAAATCAATCAAATCAATCAAATCAATCAAATCAATCAAATCAATCAAATCAATCAAATCAATCAAATCAATCAAATCAATCAAATCAATCAAATCAATCAAATCAATCAAATCAATCAAATCAATCAAATCAATCAAATCAATCAAATCAATCAAATCAATCAAATCAATCAAATCAATCAAATCAATCAAATCAATCAAATCAATCAAATCAATCAAATCAATCAAATCAATCAAATCAATCAAATCAATCAAATCAATCAAATCAATCAAATCAATCAAATCAATCAAATCAAATCACTAAAATGTTTTTCCGAAATTTCCAGATGTAAACGATGAATAAGCATATGACAGTGTAATTGAAATTCGGCCATCGAAGGCAGCAATTACCAGTCATCTAGCATGCTTTTTGTCGTCTAGACTCTTCCAATTGATCGTTGTGCCTATAATTCTGGGGTAATCGCTATTTCATTTGTGATCCATTTTTAGTGGAATTAGAATTCCATTGACTTATTTTCTTAAATCGCATGGTCATCTAGGCTGTTACTCTTGTTGAATGTTGACAAGCTTCAAATGACTTCGGCATGAGATTTGGAACTGAGGAGGAAGAAAAGATTATTTTTCATTTCATGTATCAGCGTGAAGCTTTTGCTAAGGAGAGTAGAAGATGCGTGGTTTGGCATTTCTGTCATATCTTAAACTGACGTGATATATTTTAAAGTCGGGATAGTTTCCTATGGGGAATGTTTGTACAATAATTTGTAGTATCACAACAAATCTAACCTCTTGCCTTAAAGGTAAAGAAGTTTCAAACTGTCATTCCTTGTTACAAATGCTTCAACAAACCAAGAGTATTCTTGTGTATAGCCATTGCAAATCGTTGATTGCATAGGCTTAAAGCCCCCAAATACAATATTACAAGCAGTACTTTAAGGATAAGGACTACAAGTACAAATATGGTTACAACACTATAAACGTTTGTAATTTTTTTTTCTACCTCTCTCGCTCTGGCTCTCTCTCTCTCTCTCTCTCTTGGTTTTTTGGCTTTATGTGTGATGATTATTTTTCATTCTTTTTTTGTCTGTTCTACTCGTCTTCTTATTCTTTTTTTTATAGTTTATCGCCCATTCGTGTATAGACTTTGGTGTGGATCATGCTTTTCAAAGGATGACGATGCTTATTGTCGTTGTTGCTCTTGTTGTTGGATGTTTTATGAAGGACAACAAGATACTTCAAATTTATCATAAAATATTAATCGCCTTAAAACAACTTTATGTTTCCAGGCCTTTTTTCCTCTTCTTCTTTTTCTATTTCATTTTTTGTTTTTTTTTTTGTTGTTTCCTTTTCTGTTTTCCTTTGAATTAAAGCTGCTTCGGATTTGGTTTTAACAAACATGTCTGAACTTTGTGGTTTAGATTTGGAAACTCTTTACAACGACGGGAGTATCTATTTGCCGAAAGAAAAAAAAAAAGTTTCTCAAGAAAATCTACAAGAAAAAAAATGTTGAAAACAAATTGACTACGACGACTGAATTTAAAATCAAAAAAATTTTGAATTTAAAGATTAACGGATTGCCATCGTTTTAATTATTCATATCTATTGATTTCGCAACATTTTTTTGGGTTTTTAAGGTAAGAAAAAAAATGCAGTTTCTGGTTTTTCTTTTTAATTTATTAAAGTGGAAAATGTTTGGAAAAATTACATGAGATATTCGAAGTTAAACGTCCAATATGTACTCCAAAGCATTTCGTCAAGTAAATAAGTATTTAGTAATATGATTTGGTGCACTTCGTGAACGTCGTCATCACAGATCAGCAATGAGAATTCAAAAAGATGAGGAGAACCGAATCATACTCATAATTTCTTACACTTATAAGTAGTCATACTTATTTTAATATCATGGAACCTCTACTCATATTCAAAGTTTGAAGTACTCATCATATTCATGCTTAACAACACGTATTATGTTGATGATGATTTCGATTCTCCATAACTCAACATATACACGAATCACAAAATAAGTATGGTTCGCGTACAAACACTAAAATACTCACTAGAAGGTTGTGTATTTGATCTGCTTGCTGCTCTGTCTTTTTTTGTAAATGCAACAACAACTAAGTCTCTAAATTTTGATGAATGATTCGAGTCACTCGAATCATTTGTAAGTATTGTAAGTATTTTTCAAAAGTTATGAATCTAAATGAGTGAGGCTTATGAATCAAACATATTTCGAATGGTATGAGTGTGATGTCAATGTTGTACGCATACTCACTACAACCTGTACTTATAAATCAACGTTGTAGTGAGTACGAATGCATCAGAGTACATAGTTAAATTTCAATATTGTTGACTCACTTATATTCACAATTTCATGAGTACTTATGAGTAGCAAAAAAACAATTCATTGCTGATCTCCGGTTGTCATACAACTATCATAGACAGTTCGATCACTAATAGCTGTGAATGGAGGCACATTTTCCTAATAGGCTGGTATGGGACATTCAATAACACTACGGGATGACAAAAATATCTTTCAGGCACAAGGTTCAGCCATACAGCCTGTGATGATGACTATTAAGGAATGACAATAGCTTTCGAAAAGATGTTATCATACTCTCTGAAAGCCTGGTATCTGGCAGAGGCAATCAAGAGAGGCTCTTAAGATGGTAAAGGTGTATCATATGGTTACCGGGGTATAATATTATTCTAGGAAGTTGCAAAGCAAATAAACTAGACAGATATGCTAAAATAATCGAAATTTTTCTAGAATTTTCTGTTTTGGGATTAACAAATGAGCAGTCTTTGTGTACATTCCTTAGTATTAGCCGCAAAGCCAAAAGAAATCTTTTCTTTATTCCCTTGGTACACGGAAGGAAGTCCCGGCCTTATACTATGCAGATATGCAGGTCTGCTGTGATACCGCTAAATAAATCCAACCCGGAGATCAAACAACAAAGTAAAGGTTTGCTATTGCGGTAACTTTTCTTATGGAGAACCTCTGCATCTTCACAGCAAAAGCAATTAATGGGACATGAGCTGAAAGGAGTCCAATTGGACTTTGTTCTTTGAAATTACCACAAGACGATGAATAACCAGGTGATACAAAGGCTGAAAGCAATCATATCAGCACGACAGCTTACAAAGTTGTTCCGCTCTGTAAAATCTATCGAGAATACCTAGTTTAACTGAGGTGTTCGGAATATGTATCTCCTGTAATACGTCGGAGCTAATGCCCTAGTCAGACTTTCCTACGATCTTCATATATTCTGAGACTCATATAGCACCTCATATAACCTTTGAATCAGAAATTTCCCTCAGAAATCTTCGGCATTAGCAGACAAAGATTCGTTAAAGCTTTGATCATGGACTGATTGTCCAAACAAATTTTAAGGGAATATCACAACAGTTACTGCTTATTAGCTAGGCAGCCAATACTAAATTCTAATAACAGTATTTCTTTGTGTAATTTATATTTACCGTACGACATGTGTATTTTGTTGTTCTCTGTTTATCTCGGTTGCTTATCTAACTCATTGAACCTTACTGTAACTAGATCAGAAGGGAGTGGAGGAAAATGAAATGCTGATGGGAACTGCTAACTGTCTGAGCAGTCGGCCTATCAATCTGCTAAAAAATTGATTCTTGCCTTCATCACGCACATACATACACACATACATAATTGGTCATTACAACCCTTCAGTCAGGATTACGACCTAGTTTCTCACACCACTTATGTTGTGTGTGTTAATTTTATACATGAGTGGTGGGATCTACAGTTTAAAGTCGACTCCGAACGACAGATTTTTGAGAAACTTTTTTCATGGCAATTTTATTTCACTCTCAGAGTTTTAGCCAGAAATCTGCTGAGAGGAAGTCGCCGAAGAAATACTTTTTGTATTTTATTTTGATGTCTGGTCTAGGGCTCGAACCCT
Source organism: Sarcophaga subvicina (assembly GCA_936449025.2). Classification (NCBI taxonomy): domain Eukaryota; kingdom Metazoa; phylum Arthropoda; class Insecta; order Diptera; family Sarcophagidae; genus Sarcophaga; species Sarcophaga subvicina. Next base: position 87,828,681 of record OW388081.2, on the reverse strand, counting down.
GGCTTTTCGTCTAATAAGCCAACACACTACCTACTAGACCACGGCGTATATATTAAGCCCAATTAATGTCATATAAGGGTGATTTTTATAGAGGTATAGAACTTTAAGTTGGCATTACTTTTCAAGATGGCGACCGATTTAACAGCTGTCAAGTGATTTATTCTCAGTTTGGTTTGGCAATTCATCATGAATAGACTCACGCCTGAATAACGCTTGCAAATAGTGCAATTTTATTTCGAAAATAATGGTTCTGTGCGGAAAACGTATCACGCGCTACGTCCATTTTATCGTCGACAAAATCGTCCATCAGAGCAGTTAATTCGATTAACCATGGAACGTTTTCGCACCACGTTTACTCTTATTGATAACTCGCATCCCTAGAGACGCTGTACGGTGCGTACAGAAGAAGCTATTGCTGCTGTAGAGCGTAGCATTGAGGAAGACCCAAATGAGTCCATCCGCCATCGAGCACAGGAATTCGGTCTGTGTCCATCCACTTTATGGAAGATTTTGCGGAAGGATCTTGGTTTGCGTGCTTACAAAATCCAACTCGTGCAAGATTTGAAGCCAAACGATCATCAAGTAAGGCGTAGATTTGTCGAATGGGCCCAAAACGAGATTACCGTTGTTCCCGATTTTCATAAGCGAATTTTGTTTAGCGATGAAGCGCACATCTGGTTGAATGGCTACGTCAACAAACAAAACTGCCGCATTTGGAGTGAAGGTAATCCTCAAGTGTATGTGGAAAGACCGTTCATCCAGAAAAACTGACTGTTTGGTGCGCTTTATGGGCTGGTGGAATCATTGGTCCGTACTTTTTCAAAAACGATGGTGGCCAGAACGTTACAGTCAATGGTGATCGGTATAGAGCCATGATTACTAACTTTTTCATTCCTGAATTGAATAACCATGATGTCCAGGAGATGTGGTTTCAACAAGACGGCGCAACATGTCACACAGCTCGTGCCACAATAGATTTATTGAAAGACACGTTTGGTGACCGCCTAATTTCACGTTTTGGACCTGTGAATTGGCCTCCAAGATCTTGTGATTTAATACCGCTAGACTACTTTCTGTGGGGCTATGTAAAGTCATTGGTCTATGCGGTAAAGCCACAAACGCTTGACCATTTGGAAGACAACATTCGCCGTATTATTGCCGATATACGGCCGCAAATGTTGGAAAAAGTCATCGAAAATTTGACGTCCAGATTGGACTACATCCGCGCCAACCGTGGCGGTCATATGCCAAAAATCATATTTAAAATGTAATGCCACAAGATTATCTTTCGGATAAATAAAATTCATGTCAATCGAATAATCCATCGTTGTTTTATTGCAACTTAAAGTTCTATACCTCTATAAAAAACACCCTTTACATACTTCAGCTAGCGTTCTGGCTATAAAACATTTTCTTCTTTTAAATCACTTGCTCAACTACTAAGCCTATCTTCAACTCTCCATCAAACAGTCTGCATTATAATAATGTGATTAAAAAAATTCCGTGGCTTGTTGTCAAACTTTCATATGTATGTAACCACAATATAAAAAGGTTGCTCTTTGAAGTAAGTAAGTGAACGAAGGAACGAACGGTTTTGCCTATTTTACACATTTTGGGATTCTAATCTTTGTTTTTAAGAGGGCCTTTACGATTTTCTATTATTTTTTGTGTTAGGTTTTGTGGGATCGTTTTTAAGCAGCATTTTGTGGCATGCGATTGCTTATCTCTGATTGAATTTGTTGGCACACATTCTTCTTCTTATAAATCCGGACTGCTGGTTGTCTTTATGATGGTCCTTCGTCCAGTACTAATAATAATGATGTTGGGGGGGGGGGATGTAGTGAGTTGTATTGCTTTGTTCGATTGCATGCATGGTCTACAGTATAAAAAAAGTCTATTTAAGGCGGTCATAGATATATGGTCACCCCTTTCCCTTTTTCTAGTCATCTATCTTTTATGTTTTATTTTAAACAAATTTTCAGAATCTTTTCTATTTTTTGTGCCCCCTTTTTTTCGTTTGTTTGTTTGTTTGTTAAACAATATTTATGCGTATAATTTTTTATTTAAAAAAAGAGAAAAGAAAAGATAGAATAGGAAAAACCTCAACATTTTGTTGAGAAAGAAAGGAATATAAATGGGAGAATAAACAGCTACCGGAAGAAGTGCTGATGAAGCATTTTTCTTAAGTTCTTTTTTCTTTTTTTATTTTAAACAAATTTTTATGACTTTATGGCACATGCTTTTCTTCAGGATTTTTTAAAATCCTTTTTCGTTTTTTTTTTTTTTGTTTATTTTTCCAAGTTAATCCGTTTTTAAGAAAATATGGCCAAAATCTCTTCGAGAATTATTTTGCTTTGTTTGACGCATATTAAACCCACATAAAATTTATTATGGCTCTTAAGGTATTTGTTTGTCCAACAACTTATCTTTGGAAATTCAATAAAAAAAACCCCACAGTAAATATAGTCTAAGTGAATAAAGAAATCGCACCTTTTTGTCGGATTTTTATTATTTTATTGCAATACTAGATAAAACCCGATATGCTTCGCTAAGCCCATTATGGCGTATATGTTCGCCTTTAATAGGCATGCATTCGCCTATTGCACTGCATCCTGTCTAGCTAGTATAGTGTGTTGCAGAACACGTATCACACCAAAAACCCCTCATGAGCATAGAAGACCTTTTTGCATTGATTAAATCGGAAAGTAGGGAAAATTCCAATTCTTGACTAAAGCTTCCTGGGCAGTGAAAGGTCTAGTTTGATCACTAGGTTAAGCTAACCGAATCTTAATTTAAATTAAAAATTAAAGAGAGACTGATTTTTTTATGCCACGACTTGACAGTTATTAAGTGAACTCTATTATCACGGAACAGTACCTAGTAGAGACACGAACCCGATGACTAGTTATTTCCTCGCATGACTTCTACAGAAATTGCTTTTCGAAAAAGGAAACTGTCTGTCACTTATTATGTCTATGCCCAGATTAGAAAATTCTCGCCATCTTTAAAAGAGATATGAATTCTAATAGAGGCCAGCTAGTTTTGAAAGCCTAGAGGTTACACAAAAGCTGTCTAGAATAGAAAACTTCAGTCATCTCTAAATGACTCTGAAAAATATATCATTTAGAACCTTAATTACTCCGTAAACTGGTGGATTGAAGGTAATCTAATCTAGTTGATGATACAGAAAAGTTTAATGCGAGATTACCCCTTTCACGTCTCGTAATCAGCTTTCCAATGTTCTCATTGTTGTGTTATGGGAGATATGACGTCATTATGTTTGATTACAAGAGGTCTTCTACAGTAACTAGCAAAGCCAGAGGCCACATGTGCATATTACTTAGTAGACATAGCCTTTCACTTTGTAACTTTTACAGAATGTAAGGTAGTGTAGCAGATCAGCAGATCATTCCCCTTTTCCTATGTTATTGTCCACAATATAAAGGGTGTCTTTTATAGAGGTATAGAACTTTAAGTTGCAAAAAAACAACGATGGATTATTCGATTGACATGAATTTTATTTATCCGAAAGATAATCTTGTGGCATTACATTTTAAATATGATTTCTGGCATATGACCGCCACGGCTGGCGCGGATGTAGTCCAATCTGGACGTCAAATTTTCGATGACTTTTTCCAACATTTGTGGCCGTATATCGGCAATAATACGGCGAATGTTGTCTTCCAAAATGGTCAAGCGTTTGTGGCTTTACCGCATAGACCAATGACTTTACATAGCCCCACAGAAAGTAGTCTAGCGATGTTAAATCACAAGATCTTGGAGGCCAATTCACAGGTCCAAAACGTGAAATTAGGCGGTCACCAAACGTGTCTTTCAATAAATCTATTGTGGCGCCGTCTTGTTGAAACCACATCTCCTGGACATCATGGTTATTCAATTCAGGAATGAAAAAGTTAGTAATCATGGCTCTATACCGATCACCATTGACTGTAACGTTCTGGCCACCATCGTTTTTGAAAAAGTACGGACCAATGATTCCACCAGCCCATAAAGCGCACCAAACAGTCAGTTTTTCTGGATGTAACGGTCTTTCCACATACACTTGGGGATTACCTTCACTCCAAATGCGGCAGTTTTGTTTGTTGACGTAGCCATTCAACCAGAAGTGCGCTTCATCGCTAAACAATAATGACGACGATAAAATGGACGTAGTGCGCGATACGTTTTCCGCACAGAACCATTATTTTCGAAATAAAATTGCACTATTTGCAAGCGTTGTTCAGGCGTGAGTCTATTCATGATGAATTGCCAAACCAAACTGAGAATAAATCACTTGACAGCTGTTAAATCGGTCGCCATCTTGAAAAGTAATGCCAACTTAAAGTTCTATACCTCTATAAAAAAAAACACCCTTTTGCATGAGACAATCCGTTTGGGTGATAATTTCCTCTCTTTTAATTGTGTACCTGGTACCTGGTACGTGAAATTTCCTCAACTAATTTACTGAATAATCCTCCAGAAGTTTTATATGCCTGTAGTGTAGTAAGCAGTGCGTTGGCTTAGTAGAAGAGAGCCCGTGGTTCAAAACCTGGCTCTGACATTTCGAACAAAACGAAAAATAAACAAAAAATATTTCGTTCGAGAACTTTCAGTCAGTAGGCTTCTGGCAAAAACTCTGAAAGTAAAATAAAATTGCCAAGAAAAGTCTCCTAAAAATCTGTCATTCGTAGTTGACGTTTAACTGTAGATCCCCGACACTCATGGATAAAATTAACGCACTCAACATGAGTGGTGTGATAAACTAGGTTGTAGTCTTGACTAAAGGCTTGCAATGACTTCATAAGACTTTATAGGTTAGGTTAGGTTAGGTTAGAGGACGTGTACTTGGCAATTAAGGCAAAGTACTGTACCCGGAGGTCGAATTGGCCCATTGTACAACGTCCTAGCTTCTCACACCACTTGTGTTGTGTGCGTTAATCTTATACATGAGTGGTGGACCTACAGTTTAAAGTCGACTCTGAACGACATATTTTTGAGAGACTTTTTCATGGCAATTTTATTTTTACTCTCAGAGTTATTGCCAGAAATCTGCTGAGAGGAAGTCGCCGAAGAAAATACTTTTTGTATTTTGTGTTGATGTTTGGCCTGGGGCTCGAACCCTGGCTTTTCGTCTAATAAGCCAACACACTACCTACTAGACTACGGCGACTTACTAGAATACGGCGACTTACTAGACTACGGCGACTTCTTAGACTTTATAGTTTCATCAGAACTTTTAAATGCTTTGAGTGCCTTTGGCAATTATCGAAAGAGTTGCTTACAAAATGCCTGTAAATATTATTTTATGTTGCTAAAGCTAAGGGGCCACTGTAGACTTCATTAGAACTTCTTTATGATTCAATTTGAACTGAATGTTGGACTGTGTAGAACAACTCCACACCAATCCTTAGCAATCATTAGATGGATTAAGCAAAGCTGACATTTCTCAATTGGCATGTAACTCTTTAAGCTAACTAGTATTGAAATTAAAACATTTACAAACTAAAGAGAGAGAGAGAAACAGAAAGACGTTAAAAATTTAAAAGAATATTTTATTTTTAATTTGAATTAATTCTTCTTTAATTAGTTTTTAATCAACATTTTTCATTGCAAAACATTTCTTGGATTGTGTTTTAAAAAGTTTATCAAGTTTTTTTTTTTTGTTTCTTCTCGTTGCCTTAAAAGTTGATTAAGTTTCATTCAATTCCTTCATTTACTTTCTATTTCTTTCAACAGGTTTTTCCTCCATCTTTTCTTCTTTCGTCCTTTCGTTCTTCTTCCTGGGGATGTTGTGTTGATGTTGCATTTCTAATAAAACATTTAATTGTTGTTGCTGTTGTTGTCCTGAAAATGTCATTAATTCCCTCACAGTCAGTCCGTTAGTTAGTCAGTGAGTCAGTTAGTTATTCCGGCAGTTGTTAAGTTTGTACGGCCAACAGGTAGACAGCCGAGTCAAAGTCTATAAAACTTTCATTCAATTGCTGTTTGTTTCTTGAGTAAGTTTTTCAAAAAAAAAAAACAACAAAAAAATTAACTTTTAATCAATCACAAGAAAAGAATAGCAAATCCTTTCCCTGCCATCTCTTGGCCAAGTTCCAGGCAGTCAGCATCAGCCAGCGTAGTTGTATTGGCTGGCCAAGAAGTTTTATTTCCGCCTGTGGATTCTTACAGTGTTGCCACTTATATTGTAAAGGTATGATGGTTGGTCGATGGGTAACTGCCACAAATACTTGTAGAAATTGTTTTTTTTTCCATTGTTGTTATTGCTGTTGTTTTAATTCAATGATGTTGACAGGTCAACAAATTAATGAGACCATCGCAGATTTTCTTGTTGCCAAACAGCTGCTGCCTGCCAAATAAGCAATTTGAACTTTTGCGCAAAAAAAACTAAGTGATTTTCCCTCGTAACATACAAGACACAAGATGCTGATGACGAAGTCGAATCATGTTGATGATTTTGCTTATTTTCATAACAGTATTCCGTAACAGTATCTGCTGTTTTCTGTTTCTTATTCTTTTTCGCTCTCAGCATACATAACTAATGACTGCTGTCCTGCCGGTCCACTTACCAATAATTTGCTTGGAAAACAGTTTTTCGAAAACATTTTCCTTCTAAAATAAGTTCTTGTCTGTGATGATTTGTGTTAAAAGATGTTGGCAAACAAGCGCAGAAAATTACTCAAATCACGGCAACAAAATGAAAATAACGAAAAGGCCAACGGAGTCCAATAAAGTAAGGAAAATTGTTAATAAAAGTCTAATTAAAGGCTTATTTACGTTGTTCTAAAGGTTGTTGTAATTAAAAGTTAACTTATAATACGACAAAGCTGGCATACATTTTGATTTAAAATAGCTACACAGTGGCATTCGACATCTAGGGGGACTCTTTTTGGAAGTAAAGGGTCCGCCAAATAACTTTTTTTTTTGAAAATGCTTTAAAAAAATACTGAATATTTTCTCAAATTTATTTTTTTATTTGAAAGTACAATCCTTCCGGTTAATAATGGAAAATAATTTCATTCAAATGGCTGCCTCGGCTGACCATGCAGTAGCCTACACCAGAAGATGCCCATTTTGGCAAAAAAAAAAATCATCTTTTCAAATGAAGCTCATTTTGATCTTGGCGGGTATGTAAACAAGCAAAATTGTCGCATTTGGGGCACAGAAAACCCGCACGCATACATTGAAAAGCCGACGCACCCAAAACGAGCCACTGTTTGGTGTGGATTTTGGTCCAGAGGCATAATTGGGTCATTTTTCTTCGAAAATGAACAAGGAGTGGCCGTTACAGTCAATGGCAATCGTTATCGGGGTATGTTAAATGAATTTTTGTTCACAAAAATTGAAGAGGAGGATATTGACAAAATTTGGTTTCAACAGGACGGCGCTACGTGCCACACAGCCGAAGCTACACTCGATATTTTGCGCCCTGTTTTTGAAGATCGCATTATCAGCCGCAGAACTGATGTCGTTTGGCCACCTCGGAGCTGCAATTCGACACCGTTGGACAATTATTTGTGAGGTGCCGTCAAAGATACGTGTTACGCCGACAAGCCAGAGACAATTGACGCTTTAAAGGACAATATTCGTGAAGCCATTGGTGAAATACAGCTACACACAATCGATAATGTGCTTAAAAATTGGACCGATCGTGTAGGCTACTGCATGGCCAGCCGAGGCAGCCATTTGAATGAAATTATTTTCCATTATTAACCGGAAGGATTGTACTTTCAAATCTAAAAAGAAATTTTGAGAAAATATTCAGTAGTTTTTTTAAAGCATTTTCAAAAAAAAAAGTTATTTGGCGGCCCCTTTACTTGCTGTCATAGCACAATGCTTTATCGCTCTTTAGTCGCACTATTTGCACGTGAATAATTGATCGTTACAACACTTTAGTCAGTCTTACGATCTAGCTTCTCATACCACTCATGTTGTGTGTGTTAATTTTACCCATGAGTAGCGGGACCTACAGTTTAAAGTTAATTCCGAACTACAGATTTTTGAGAAACTTTTCATGGCAATTTTATTTTTTACTCTTCAGAATTTTTGCCAGAAATCTGCTGAGAGGAAGTGGCCGAAGAAATATTTTCTTATATTTTCGTTTTGATATTTGATCTGGGGCCTCACGTCTAATAAGCCAACGCACTACCTACTAGACTACGGCGATCACAACTATACTATACGATAATTCGCATGTGATTTTTCTAAATACTTATTGAAATCTAATGTCCATAAACACTGTTTACTTCCTTCCTTAACTTATCCTCTGCGCTCCAATATAATGCTCTGCAAGAGTAGGTTCTGTCCCCTGAGTGTTGGTCGCAAACTGAAAAAAATCACAGTCTTGCTGGGTGAAAGATAATGGAGGGCAATTCCTACACCACACCATTGTACAATGGGTCAATTCGACCTCCGGCCACTGTGCTTGTCTTAATTGACAAGTTTACGTCCTCTAATCTAACATACTAGCCTGTCTTGCTATTGCCGAAGTCATAAGTTCCACCCATTAGGCGGCCAGTACACTGTTTACTTCCTTCCATAACCTATTCTTGTAGTTCCAAAACAATGCACTGCATGAGTAGGGTCTGTCCCCTAAGTGTAAGAGCAGTTCGCACCTCACACCATTCTAAACAAGGTGTAAAGACTATCCTGTTTTACTATTACCGAGGTCATGAGTTCCGCCCATTATGCCAGTACACTGGCCTTCTTCCTTCCATAACCTATTCTTGTAGTTCTAACACAATGCACTGCATGAGTAGGAGCTGTCCCCTGTCCCACCATTCTAAACAAGGTGTAAATACTATCCTGTTTTACTATTACCGAAGTCTTGAGTTCCAGATCATCAGATCTGTCTGGAGACAATGTTAGGACCACCCTCTTGGATATCTTTGTCAAACCTATCTCTGTCAAGCCTCTGGTCTCTGATTTCAAGAAGTCTGGGCTGTAGAGCATTTTCATATTGCTCACATCATTATCCCATGGAAAGTTGGTGGGCCGATCTGGCGGGTCAAATTGATTATGCTATAACTACTCGAATTATCAGTGGGACCTGTGGGATCGAAATGGGTTTTAAAACAATTTGCACTGTACTAACGGACCTTCGGAAGGACGTGAACTTGATCTCCACTGTTAGTTCGAAGACAAAAACATGTAAAGAGTTACGTTGATCATCATTTGAAGAACGTTTAGAGTCTTTTAGCGTTTTCAGTCAAAGGAAAGTTCAAAACCTCTTTGGGTTTTTCAGGAGATAGTTTAGTAGACATAGTTACTTAGCGTTGTATGTTTGCTATCAAGTACTAGGCAGACAGTTTTGCTAGCTCACACTGAACACTGTCGTGAAGTCTGCCAAAGTAACACGATTGGGGTAGAAATTATAGAGACATCCTATATAGATTGAGGGTAGTAGTTTAGAATCTATATACGACGATAATAATAATATTTGAACGTAAATCGGAACGTTTGGGTTGGCCATAGAATGGCTGTTTAAGGAGTGGTCAATAAGAGAGATCGCTGTAACAAAATCCTTGTGATGGAGCCGCTTTAGAGGAGCTTGGCATTAGGCCCCTTGTTGTATGCGTGCTCCACCCTCAGCACTCTTTCAAATATGTAAACCGACCAAATCTTATAAATTTTTTTTGAAAGTATTGGGGTTGACTCTAGCGAAGACTATGGTATGTGGGCTTCTCTTTCCGGTTTAAAGTTTTTCGCGCGAACACTGCAGTGATCCAATATCATCACTTGAAGAACTTAAAGATAGGCTGTAGAAAAAAGGGTTCGTACAGAGAGAAAGCCGCCGAAGAAATATTTTTTTTCATTTTGTTCAAGATGTCTAAACTGGGTTTTGAACCACGGCCTTACTTCTAATAAGCAAATGCGCCACGTATTAGAGCACGACGCCATCTAATCGTCAAGTAGTCCAAATCAATTCTGGAACACCCGAAAGCGTTAAAATCGTATCCATTTTTTTTCTGTTAACTCTTCATCTCCTCGCGAGATTGTAAGAGTTTTTTATCACCCACTTTGATTGAAAATAAATTAACAAAGTTAATAAAGTTATTCAAGAAAAAATTGTTTTTAAAAAAATAATTGAATTCATTGAATAAAGGGTTACCACATGCCCGCAAAACCACATGGTATTTAATGACATTTTAATCATGTGAAGCCAACTGTTCCATGTTGTGTTGGACATTCCTTTTCGGTTTTTTTTTTAATATTCTGCTGGATTTTTGCAGTTTCGTTACTTGTTGTTTTTACAACACAATGCCACAACAGAAATCAATTTGAGTGATAATGATACGTGTAGTGCTGACGTCTGATGATGTGACGTTCAGTTATTTTATATCAGGTGGCACAAATGTTATGTCATTACACATGTATGGCAACTAAAGGGTGTTTTTTGTAGAGGTATAGAACTTTAAGTTGGCATTACTTTTCAAGATGGCGACAGATTTAACAGCTGTCAAGTGATTTATTCTCAGTTTGGTTTGGCAATTAATCATGAATAGACTCACGCCTGAACAACGCTTGCAAATAGTGCAATTTTATTTCGAAAATAATGGTTCTGTGCGGAAAACCGTATCGCGCACTACGTCCATTTTATCGTCGACAAAATCGTCCATCAGAGCAGTTAATTCGATTAACCATGGAACGTGTTCGCACCACGTTTACTCTTATTGATAACTCGCATCCCCCAGAGACGCTGTACGGTGCGTACAGAAGAAGCTATTGCTGCTGTAGAGCGTAGCATTGAGGAAGACCCGAATGAGTCCATCCGCCATCGAGCACAGGAATTGGATCTGTGTCCATCCACTTTATGGAAGATTTTGCGGAAGGATCTTGGTTTGCGTGCTTACCAAATCCAACTCGTGCAAGAATTGAAGCCAAACGATCATCAAGTAATGCGTAGATTCGTCGAATGGGCCCAAAACGAGATTACCGTTGATCCCGATTTTCATAAGCGAATTTTGTTTAGCGATGAAGCGCACTTCTGGTTGAATGGCTACGTCAACAAACAAAACTGCCACATTTGGAGTGAAGGTAATCCTCAAGTGTATGTGGAAAGACCGTTACATCCAGAAAAACTGACTGTTTGGTGCGCTTTATGGGCTGGTGGAATCATTGGTCCGTACTTTTTCAAAAACGATGGTAGCCAGAACGTTACAGTCAATGGTGATCGGTATAGAGCCATGATTACTAACTTTTTCATTCCTGAATTGAATAACCATGATATCCAGGAGATGTGGTTTCAACAAGACGGCGCAACATGTCATACAGCTCGTGCCACAATAGATTTATTGAAAGACACGTTTGGTGACCGCCTAATTTCACGTTTTGGACCTGTGAATTGGCCTCCAAGATCTTGTGATTTAACACCGCTAGACTACTTTCTGTGGGGCTATGAAAAGTCATTGGTCTATGCGGTAAAGCCACAAACGCTTGACCATTTTGGAAGACAACATTCGCCGTATTATTGCCGATATACGGCCACAAATGTTGAAAAAAGTCATCGAAAATTGGACGTCCAGATTGGACTACAAGATTATCTTTTGGATAAATAAAATTCATGTCAATCGAATAATCCATCGTTGTTTTATTGCAACTTAAATTTCTATACCTCTAGAAAAAACACCCTTTACAATAAAACCTTAAAGTTGTTCCTTAAGAACTTCTATGCAGAAAAGAATCCTTACAGCAGAGAAATATTCCAAAGCAAAGCTTTGCGACGCCCTTTCATTCATTAGCTAACCTTTGTGGTATCTCATATCTTGCTAGTGCCGCTATTCATTCAAGTAAAATGCGAAGTTCTCTGGGGCCAACATATATGATTTCAATTGTTGAAAGTTGCAGTCCAGGAGTGAAAGTGCACAGAAGTCCTTAACTCCTTACAACTCCTGTTAATATCGTCGCACGAGAATGGTGTTGAGAACTGGAATGCGGCAATAACCTAATTCGTGCTTACAAGACATGAAAAAGTTGTTTTGGTTCATAAATGACTGAATATCCAAACTAGTATCGCGCCAGGTCTTCACCTTCGTTTCTATTATATGACGATCTAAACTTACATTGAAGAGATTTTCCTCACTTCGTAGGCTAACATTTATGGTCTGATTCTTCGGCTTGATCTTGACCAAACTTACAACATTCCCAGCCATAACAAACCCGTTTAAAGGATTTCGGCCTGCCACAACACATCAACAACACATGGCGCCTCTGCTTCTTGCACGCCTACGCCAGTTGGTTACACCAATCGATGACCGGGCTTCCTCGATTTGGTCCTTCTAACGGATACAAGGTCGTCCTCTTCGTCGACTTCCGCAGATTCCCGCAATTCCAAATACCCGTCTCGCCGGAGCATCCTCCTCCATTCGAACGACATGGCCGAGCCAGCGCAGCCGCTGGATTGTCAATGTCGTCAGCGTACGCCAGCAACTGGACACTTTTTTGAAAAATAGTGCCATTGCGATGCACTCCCGCCCTTCGCGGAACACTCTCCATGACGAAGTTGAAGAGGTCGCATGATAAGGGATCGCCTTGTCTGAAACCTCGCACGGTATCAAAAGGTTCGGAGAGGTCCATTCCTACCTTGACGGAGCTGCAGAAATTGCTCAACGTCATTCTGCATAGCCTTATCAGCTTCGCAGGTATACCGAGCTCAGACATTGCGGCAAAAACACGATCCCTTATGGGGCTATCGAAGGCAGCCTTATAGGCGACAAAAGGATGGTGTGTGTCGACTTGTTGTTCGTGGGTCTTTTCCAGGATTTGGCGTAGTGTGAAGATCTGGTCGATGGTGGACTTGCCAGGTCTGTAGCCGCACTGATAAGGTCCAATCAGTGTTTTGACGAGTGGCTTCAGTCACACAATACGCGTGCAAGAACTTATATGCGATAGGGAGAAGGCTTATACCCCTGTAGTTGGCGCATATCGCAGGGTCTCCTTTTTCAGGACAGGACAGAGGACACTGAGGTTCCAATCGTCTCCAATCGCTTTCCTCTAGCCATATTTTGTAAATAAGCTGGTGCATGCGCTCTACCAACTCATTACAGCCGGCCTTAAACAATTCAGCGGGGAGGCCATCAGGACTCGCCGCTTTATTGTTTTTAAGGCGCATTATTGCGACTTTGACCTCTTCATGGCTAGGCGGCGGAATCTCCACGCTGTCATCATTGATCGTGTTCGGAACATCATCTCTAAAGGCGGAATTAATGTCGTCATCGCCTTGTAGCAGAGTAGAGAAGTGCTTCCTCCATAACCTCAGCACCCCTTGCGGATCTGTTACCAAGTTTACGTTCTCATCTTTGCAGGAAGACGCTCTGGGCTTATAACCCTCGGTTAGACGCTTAACCTCTTGATAGAATTTTCGAGCATCATTCCTGCATCTGTACAACTCGATTTCCTCACGCCCATGCCTTTTCTGCTCCCTCTCCTTGTGTCTGAAAAGGCGTCTCTAATCCCTTCTTCCCTTTCTATAGTTCTCGACAATGGCTCGCGTAGCGGCAGACTCCAAAGTTTTTCGCTGCAAAAAAAAAAGAAAAAAAAAATAAAGGATTTTGGATGTTCCGAAAGTGCTAAAGTTAGTCTATCTGGGACCTATCCACCAATTCGTCTATCAAGTTCGTCGGCATAAGTAGATGACATATACATCCTCCTCTCCAGAGTAGCACAGTCGTTAGGAATGTAATTTCCTTGGCTGCTTCAATAACTTGGAATCCAATCAGTTCGTAAAGATGTCGTCCTAGCTGGATAAGAAATCGAATACAGCTCAAAAGGCACTTCGATCTGACTGTTCATACTGTTCACATTGACAGCGACAGCCAATGTCACGAATACCACTCTCAGACCTGTAAATGGTATTAACGTAATCAATCGGACAATCAAACAAAAACTGAATGTTCAAGTTCATCAAAATTTATAAACGAACGAACTTTTCGGTGACGATTCGTTATAGAAAGCTTGAGATCACGTCGGTCTCTGCAACGTATTACATTCTATAGGGTCTTACTAATGTAAGTACCAGCAGAGTAAGCATTAAATGATCTCCCAAGGACGTCTCACCCACTTTCCATAGAATGTTGGCGTGAGCTTGAGAGAGTGCTCAAACCCTCCCCCATGAGTTCTTGAGTCTCAGCACGAACTTAACAGTGACATAACTTTGACTAAAATATCCATGCCTAACACTATGAAGTTGCCGTAGTCTAGTAGGTAGTGTGTTGGCTTATTAGACGTAAGGCCACGTTTCAAACGCTAGGTCAGACATCAAAACGAAAATATGAAAAAATATTCTTTTGGCGACTTTGTCTCAACAGATTTCTGGCAAAAACTCTGAGAGTAAATAAAAAATTGCTATGAAAAGATTCTCAAAAATCTGTCGTTCGGAAATCGAGTTTAAACTGTAGGTCCCACCACTCATGTATAAAATTTACGCACACAACATAAGTGGTGTGAGAAGCTAGGTCATAACCCTAACTGTAGGGTTGTAATGACCGACAATTATGTATGTATGTAGTATGCCTAGCATGTCATCCTTTCCTTTAAAATGACCACACAATTTCATATTTCGATAATATTTTTAAGCCACCCTGTAAGAGTTTTCCGGTCAATTGTTTTTCGATTTTTTTCTTTTTGTTATAAAATCGGAAAAAAAAGAACCAACTGGCCAGCAGAGAGCAAAAAAACCGCTCATTTGCATATTCGGCTTCATTAAAACGCCTAGATTTCCTAAACACAGCTGCTGTTTATCTAACACAGAAGGCCGTGCCTCAAAAATATTGAAACGCGAGAGGCTGGAAAACAGGTGACAGAAGCCATACATTGCATAGGCTTTCGAATTTATTCAAGTTTGAGTGGCAATTTTATAAAAACTCTTTAAAAATTTGATTTTTTTTTGTCAATATTTTGTTCATCATGAAATTGAAATTAATTAAATAGGCTCCCTCCCCTCCTCTAAGCCACTCTCAGTACAAAATGCTAATGAATCGATTGGATTTCATTTTTAATCCTTTTTTTTTTGACAAACCATTTGAAGCATTTAATGCCGGCATAAATAAAGGTTTTTCTTTAATCCTGTCATGCATGATTTTTCTTCCTCTGTTTTTCCTTTTTTAATCATGATTTCTTTGGTTTTTTTTTTTTTTTTGATTTGTTAGCCAAGCATTGACTTTCTTTTTGTACTTCTGCTAGCGACAGATTTCATTAATTGAAAATCATTTTCTTTTTCTTCTTTTTTTTTCAAAATATTTTTGCTTCCCAAAATCTACTAAAAACCTCAATTTCGTTTGCCGATTGGTTGTCAATATTCTATTGCATTAGGAGGAGGAGGAGGAGGGGAAAAAGCAGTGAAAAACTAATTTAGCAGGGGATAGTTCAAGCTGCTCTTGACTCTTCTCTTAATAAAACTGCATAAGAATTGTAATGAAAAACTGTTGATGTCCGCTCAATGGTGAAAGGAGAAGTAAAAAGTTGTTGAGATTAATTGATAATCTTTTGGTAGGGCCAGTAAGTAAGTCATTAAGGAAACACACATGTGTGATGATTGTTGATTCACAAAGAAAATTGAAAATATTTCTCCTCCCTAAAGTCAATTAAGAAAACTTTTCAAAACAACTTTTGATTGCACAATACGATGTTAAGCAATGTTACGGGAACATAAAAGTTATGGTCATGAAAGGAAATCTTGATTGTTAATTAGACTTGCAAAGTGACATTCACTTAGAAAATGTGTTTCTCTTTCCTTCTCATCCAAACAACTCCTGCATTAGTCACAATATGGATAGCCCATATGGTTCCAGGACGTACAACCATAAATAGCCTCATTAAATTCCTTTCACGAGAGCTTTTGAAAGTGTCGTGAATGTCGTGAAAGTCGCAGAATCAGCCCTCTTGCATCCTGTTTTATCTCTTTCAACCTTAAATTGGAAAGTATGGTACAATCCATGCAGTCATCGCAAGTGCAACCTGTTGGCACTTAAATTGATTTTTAAGTGGCATATCCTTGAGATAATCCACATCGGGGAATATGCATAGATATGAAGTTGGCTTAGTTTAAGCTCAAGTAAAGTTAAGCAATCTCAAGGAAGAATATGTCGTACCGATTTTTCCTCTTCCTCCTTCTTGAAAGCTGCTACAACAGTCGCAATATGCCTAATGGTACGTCGGCCAGTAGTTGTGTCCCCTAGTAGCCTAATCGACTTCATGCCAAAGGTCAAGAGAATTACTGTTTGGTTATAAACATGACGATTTAGACGGAACGGAATTGCTATTGTGAACGCACTTCCATTAGGAATTAACCTGTTTACCGGTTATGACGAAATAATACGTCATACGCGTAGTACTTCAGCAATATGAATGACGACATTTTTCGTCATGGAAATGAATTTCTATGGATTTAAGCAAAAGTTTATTACCCAGTTAACATGTTAAAGTAGACAGCTCGGGGCATATTTTATACGGGGAAAGGATTAAAACATTGTGTACCTTTGAAGCATACAATACTTCGAAAACTATTATTAGCTGGTGGTTCAAAATCCAGCTCAAATATTGTATTTCAAAAAATATTTCTTCGCCGATTTCCTCTCAGCAGTCCTCTGGCAAAAACTCTGAGAGTAAATATAAAATTACCATGAAAAGTTTCTAAAAAAAATCTGTCACACGAAGTCAACTTTAAACTGTAGGTCGCGCCACTCGTGGATTAAATTAACACACACAACATAAGTGGTGTGAGAAGCTAGGTCGCAATCCTGACTGCAGAGTTGTAATGACGAATTATGTTATGTATGTACATGGGCGGTGTTAGAAGCTGGTTTGTAATGCTGACTGAAGGGTTGTAATGACCAATTACATAAGTAGAGAGGGAAACCAGATTATATACAAACAAAAAAAGCAAGTGTGGTGTTCATTGAGAAAGCAGGGAAAAACACAATACATCTAAACTCTTTGAATCCAGTCGCACATACGGCGTACTACAGCAGGCGCCATTGCATTCCACGAAATTTGCATACAGCACAAGCCGATGGAAAAAACTCCTCTCTTAGAAGCTATTCAGGAATCTTAGAACACATAGATGGTAATTTAAGATTTTCTGTAGGTAGAAGGATCATAGAATGGACATTAGATAGAAGATATGTGGACTATATGATACACAAATGGCCACGGAAGTTCTTAATATCAATCTACGAAGGCAAATGTAGAAGAAAAAAATATAATAAGTGCCAGGCAAACCTGACATTTCATACATGGAGGTGTTTGGCAGTGATGTTTGGTGATGAGTTTGATTGTTGACCTCTTAAAGAAATTTTCTGAGGCAGGCATTAAGTGCCGAGGTGTTGCTGGCAACATTTAAAACCAGCGGCTAGTTTGAAGAGAGCTTTTTAAATATTTTTTAAAAATTGTACGAAATATTCAATTGCTGGTGTAAGTTAGTGAAGTCGCCGTGGTCTAGTAGGTAGTGTGTTGGCTTATTAGACGAAAAGCCAGGGTTCGAGCCTCAGGCCAGACAACAAGACAAAATGCAAAAAGTATTTCTTTGGCGACTTCCTATCAGCATATTTCTGGCAAAAACTCTGAGAGTAAAAATAAAATTGCAATGAAAAGTTTCTCAAAAATCTGTCGTTCGGATCATAAAAATCATAATAATTATTAAGCTCCTTAAAAAATCCTTCTAAAAATATTTGATTCTAATTAAAATCCTTTAAATGAATGCAGGTTTTATGATTTTAATTTAAATTACATTATTATGCTACACAAAATTAGCAATTCATTTCAATATAAATTCTGCACACCAACCCGCCCCTCCCCCACATTGAAATATAAAATTTGCATTTCTTTTTCACTTTTCATTACGCACGTACTGAATTGTCAGTGCCATCGAAAAGAAAAAAAAACTTTTTTGTTATTTAAATAGACAACAGACAACAACAACACCGTCAAAACAAACAATAAGAACGAGAGAACAAGAATAAAAACGTTGAGCAGCATTTAGGCAATTGCCTCAAAAACCATTTTGACAATTTAATGAATTTCTATTCATTCACACACACACACAGATTATCATCAACAAGTTAGCCCCCCCAAAGAACTCCGCAACAGCAACAGCAACAGCAACAGCAGCATCATTGAAATGCAGAAAAACAAATCGTGGTGTAATCAACAGTTTAACGCTGTTTTCCTTTACGTATTCTTTTATTCATCATTTACACAACCAAATACCACACAATGTTCTCTCTCCCACGCTCTCTTCCTGCCTCTCTAGTTCACCAAGCTCTGTCGATAACGATGAATTATAAAATCATTCATCTAGAGATACTGCTAAGGTGTGTGTGTATTGCTGGCTGTTGCATACACAGCGAGTGAACGTCTATTATTTCTTCAATGATTCCTTCCTTTTTGTCATTAACGGTATAAAAAGACCCGCCATTTTTATACAACATTCACACACACACACACACACACACACACTCAATCACCGTGTGGTAGCGGATTAGAATACTACCATAGTGGTTCCCTGCTTGTCGTAAAAGGCGACTAAATGGGAGGGCAAAGGTAGAGGGTGCGGATGAAAAGTCTGGCATATACCCAATGACACTGATGCTTTAAAGCGAAACAATGCCGCTCAAAGTATTGAACTACCGTGGTATCACGATAGCACCGTGGGAATCACATACCAGCATGCGTGCAAGCACGCACCCAACGGATGTGGACGATCGGAGCCTAGTCGTATAGGCATCAGAATTGATTCCAGTAAGATTCTGATTATGGTATACTGGACTACACTACTATTTGGATTTGATGACATGGGCTGGCGGATGGGGTATTCTGTTACCAATATGTGCTGGAGTGAAATCTGGTACAGACGGCTTTCAGGCTAATACACCATCTGTCTCCGTCCCGTTAAAACCTGGCAAGCCTTGGAGTACGATCTTGGACTCGTCCCGTTGAGTTGGGGTGTAGGGGCAGTTAAGAATTTCTTCTGTTTAGCTCCCGGTCTGGCTCTGAACACAAGCTCTCATGAGGACTTGTGTCAACCCTCGCATGGCCTCCCTGCATTGCAAAGATAACCATGGGACCACAATAAGGGTAACTACACAACGAATCCAAGATAACGGCTCCAAGTTGGGACCCAATAAAATGGAATTTAATACAAGCAACAATCAATATAACTTTACAGGCGCTACTTCTCCAGCCGGCACCGAGGGTGCAAAGGAGACCCAGCAGGACAGCCCTTTCCTGAATCCTTTCCGGAGGGCTTCGAGGTTACTCCACTCACCACCGCTGAAGCAGAACGGCGAGAGATCTCGCTCGTCACCACCGGAGTTACAGAGGAGCAAAGCTCCTGAAAAGGAGGTGGATGATTTCACCAAGCTAGGCGACAGAATCTCGGAACTCGTCGAGATGATGGGCGGAGGAAGGAGGTCCATCCACCAAGCGATGCGCGATTTATTAGCTTCTATATCGTCACTATACCAGCAAGCCGCTAAGGATAAAGTTGCGGAACAGGAGGTAAAGGTCAGAACCAACGACAGAAGCACACAGACGATCATGCAACAAGGGACACCTTGTGGTTCCAAAAGGCAGAGGGATGAATTGGAAAAACCAAGGAGAACACCTCCAAAGAAGACCAGGACAACCCGTCCTCGTGGACTAGTCAAGCCTGCCGCTGAGGTTAGGAACAGTGACTCGCCTGGGCGACCAGCAACTGCTACGAACCAGACTGTGGTAGTGCCCGCAGCAACAGAGGAAAACACCCAGGAGCACAATGATTGGATCGTGAAAACTAGGAAGCGCAGAAAACCTCCAAGACCAGACGCAGTGATAATAAAGCCAACCGAGAAACTATCGTTTGCGGACATTCTAAGGAAGGTAAGGAATGCCCCGGAGCTTAAATCAGTTGGCGAGGATGTCCAGCTTGTGAAGAAGACACAAAGGGGCGAAATCCTTCTGGAGTTTAGAAGATCGGCAGAGGTGGCTACGGAGATGCACCGTTCTAAGCTAAGGAGCTTATTGGCCGAAGAGATAGAGGTCAGAACAATAACTGAGGAGGCTACATTCGAACTCAGATACCTGGATGAAGTAACAACTGAGGAGGAAATAATCGCCGCATGGAGGGACCAAATCGGGGAAATACAACCGTCGGCTCTCAAGACGATCAGGAACGTTCCAGGAGGTACTAGGACGGCGGTAATCGCAATCCCTATGAAGCTGGCAGGCAGGGCAGAGGAAGTTGGTAAACTGCGTGTAGGGTGGACAGTTTGCCGCTTACTGAGAAAGGTAACCCCAAGGAGATGTTACAAATGCTTGCAGTTCGGGCATGTAGCAGGAAAGTGTATCAGTAATAGTGACTGGTCCAAACACTGCTTCAAATGCGGAGGGCAAGGTCACATTGCCAAGGCTTGCGACCGTGACCCTCACTGCCTTCTTTGTAGAGGCGATCCGGACGCGGACGCGAAGCATATCACGGGAGGACATAAGTGCGCACACTATCTAGCGGCACGACGGAAGTTGACATACTCAGGTAAATGAGAGTCCTGCAGTTGAACTTGAACCATTGCGAAGCGGCGCAGGAGCTACTTAAACAGACGGTGCGGGAGCAGAGGATAGACTTGGCAGTACTGAGCGAGCACTACAGAGCACCTGAAAACCAACGTTGGATAGCCAGCAAATGCAATAGGGCTTCGATGTGGTCCTGTGGTAAATTCCCAATGGGAAATGTCGACGACAGGTGGGAGAGCTTTGTGAAATGCACCGTTAATGGGGTACATTTCTTCAGCTGTTATCTTCCCCCTAGCCTATCAATAGAAGACTATAGACGCAGATTAGATGACATCGTTAAGGAAGCAAGGCACGTGAGACCTGTGGTAATTGCCGGGGATTTCAATGCTTGGGCTGTTGAATGGGGCTCGGCATTCACTAATCCAAGAGGAGAAATCCTACTCGACGCACTTGCAACATTGGATGTTGTTTTACTTAATAGTGGTGATAGGGATACATTCTCGAGAAATGGACGCTGCTCTAAAATTGACCTGACATTCGTCAGCGACTCACTGGCGACCTCATCTACCTGGTTGGTGTCTGACATCTACACACATAGCGATCATCAGGCTATCATTTTTGAGATCCGGGAACGCTCTACCGGACACAACGTTCCTGCCGCACCGCCGAACCCTCTTTGGAAGGACTCCACCTTTGACAGGGAAACCTTTGTCCTTGCATTGGAGGATATTCGGTTATTCGGGAACGCGAATGACAAGGCGATGGAACTTATGCGCTCCATAACGGAGGCTTGCAACGTTTCTATGGCAAGGAGGCGTAATATGTCTGGGAAGAAACACGTCTACTGGTGGAACGCGGATATAGCGGATCTGAGGCGTAAATGCAAGCGCGCACGGCGGCTATTCCAAAGGGCCAGAGGCCGGGATGAATTTGCAGAACTGCGTGAAAGATATAGAAGGTGTAGGACCAGCCTTAATGGGGCCATTGCGCTCAGCAAGAGAAGATGCTACAGGGAAATGTGCGCCGATGTGGACGAGAATCCCTGGGGAACTGGATATAAGGTGGTGATGAGAAAGCTGAACTGCTTCCGACCACCAGCAACGTCATGTGCAGCTAAGCTGCAATCTATCGTTGCGGACCTCTTTCCGCACAAAGCCGAAATTACATACTGCGTGCGGGATATGCGGTCACCGGAGGAAATCCCAGAAGTCAGCAGGCAGGAATTGGAATCAGTCTGTGGGGAAATGAAACTTAACAAAGCACCGGGGATCGACGGGATCCCAAACATTGCGCTTAAGGCGGCCATTGAAAGTAATACTGAGCTGTTTAGACAAGTTTTTAATGCTTGTATTCAGGAGAGGACGTTCCCTAGGATATGGAAGAGACAGAGACTGGTTCTAATTCCGAAGGGTAACAACGCGCAGGATGCATCGGGCTACCGCCCGCTCTGTATGATCGACACAGCTGGAAAACTTTTGGAGAGAATAATTTGTAGGAGACTGGAAGCATTCCTGGGGGCAGAAGGCTTGTCGGATCGCCAATTTGGTTTCCGAAAAGCCCGCTCCACAATAGATGCAATAGAGATGGTTATGACAATAGCAAAGGATGCTATCAGTGGTGAGCGCTGGCTGGAGGGCGATAAGGAGTACTGCGCTATCATCACCCTGGACGTCAAGAACGCATTCAATTCTGCGGATTGGGATGCCACTTTAACAGCCCTAGATGGAAAGGATGTACCGAACTACTTGATGGAACTTATTAAGGACTACTTTAAGGATAGAGTGCTCTTATATGACACAGATGATGGCAGGAAGACATATGCGGTATCGGCGGGGGTCCCGCAAGGTTCCGTGCTGGGCCCAATACTATGGAATGTCATGTATGATGGTGTACTGGGGCTTAGATTCCCTAGAGGTACACAGATCATTGGTTTTGCGGACGATATTGCCCTGGTGATAAGGGGAAAACATTTAGATGAGTTAGTGAGAACATGTAACACTGCGGTTGGTATTGTCAGGAACTGGATCACGGGAATAGGTCTCAAACTTGCTGATCACAAGACGGATGTACTACTTGTAAGCAGTAGGAAGAAGATAGAATTTATTACAATAACAGTAGGCGACCAGCGCATAACATCAAAGCAGGCGATTAAATATCTGGGAGTAATGATTGATAACAGGCTCACGTTTAGGGAACACCTGACGTACGTCGGTGGAAAGTGTGCGGCGACATCATGTGCACTTGCCCGATTAATGCCTAACCTTGGAGGTCCAAAACAGGAGAGGAGGCGGTTACTGATGAAAGTAGTGACTTCGATCGCTATATATGCGGCCCCTATATGGGCCGGGGCCATGGATAAGAAGACCTATAGAGCAGGTATAGAAACGGCCTACAGAAGATCAGCTCTCAGGGTGATTTCTGCCTTCCGCACGGTGTCTACTGATGCAGCATTGGTGATTGCGGGGATGATGCCCCTGAGGCTAGTAGTGGATGTAGAGCGGAGAAAACATGACACAAGGAGGGGA
Source organism: Sarcophaga subvicina (assembly GCA_936449025.2). Taxonomy (NCBI): domain Eukaryota; kingdom Metazoa; phylum Arthropoda; class Insecta; order Diptera; family Sarcophagidae; genus Sarcophaga; species Sarcophaga subvicina. Next base: position 87,805,672 of record OW388081.2, on the reverse strand, counting down.
ATGGATCTCCCCAGTCCTGTTCAGTTAGTGGATGACGCTATGCATAGATGGCAGCATGACTGGGTCAATTCAACCAAGGGAAGGTGGACCCACAGACTCATACCGAGCATAGGCGAATGGACCAAAAGGAGACACGGTCAGGTGAACTTTTACCTGACACAGTTACTAACCGGCCATGGATGTTATAGAGCATATCTCTATAAGTATGGTCATGATGTAGACGAGGCATGCCCAGAATGCCCCAATGAAAGAGAGACGGCGGAGCACGTTTTCTTCACTTGCCCGCGATATGTTGTTCAACGAAATTGCCTGGAGAGGACAGTAGGATTGCAGGTAACGCCCGATAACATAGTTAATCTGATGTTAACCTCAAGTGACAATTGGAACGCAGTATGTGTTTTCGCAAGGAAGGTGTTGACGCAACAAAGATTGGCTGAGAGAGCAAGGTCAGCAGAATTTGAAGGCAGCACTCGCTGAATCTCCACCCCCCCGAAGTAATACTTTATTGTGGTCCCGGGGGGGCAAATGGTTGAAAGTGTGACGAACTAGGTTGGGTTTAGTACGTATGCGTTTAGCAAGCCGAGAGTAAGTCTTGCGGCGAATCGTGCACATTGGTAGGCCGGGCTACCAATGTCTTTCGAAGATTCCCAACCTTTAGCTCGTAACGCTATAAAAAAAAAAAAAAAAAAATAGATTCGCAAAATAGACAAGCTGGAGGAGCATTATGAGAAACACATTTTAACGGAAACTACACACACGCACACAGAATAACAGGCGAGCAATATTTAAATCCCAGAAGGTCATACCATAAAATAATACTGCAAAGGATTGAATTCACGTGTTAGGAAAGGCTGCATGGCATTAACTTAACTTTGCCGTTATTTTTCTTACCTTTACGATATTGGCATGGCATATGTACAGTTAAAAAATTTACTCTCCCTCTGTAGTACTCTCTTAAATGTTCTTAAAATTCTCTTGATTTATTTGCTGAGGAAGGAAGGATAGTGTTGTCAATGCTGAAAGCGTTAAAAAACGCTTAAGAGTTTTTCTACTGCAAAGCTTTTACCGAAAAGCATGGCAAAGATTAACCTTAAGCAGCTGGCTTATAGAAATGAAACCGGTTTTGTTGGTAAAGTTGATTTTTTATGACATTTTCAGTTAATGTTAGCGAAAGTCAAGCGATGGCAAGGTTTATATATATATATATAAGTTCCTGTTGTTTCTATAAGGAGCATAGGGCCTCAACGATTTTGTTCCATTTATATTTAACTTCTGCTACGATCTTCAGCTCGTTCCACGTTTTATTGACTTTAGCTGCTTCGATATCTAATTGTCGACGCCAGGTGTGACTCGGCCGACCTTTTCCTGCCTTGTGGATTCCAGTCTATTGCATTTCTGGTGGTGTCGGTTTGAGGTCTTCGCAAGGCATGCCCAATCCACTTCCATTTCCGTTTCCGGATTTCTACTTCAACTCGTGTTTGTCCGCACTCGGCCCATAAGCGTTCGTTTGTGATGGTGTTTGACCAGAAAATGTTTAGTATGCGACGTAAACAACGGTTGATGAATACTTGTATGGCATTAATATCGCATTGGTTTGAGTTCCAGGATTCGCATCCGTAAAGCGCGACTGATTTTACGCAACTGTTGAAGATGTTGATTTTTGTGCGCTTTGAGATATGGGGGGACTTCCATATGTGTTTTAATTGACCGTAAGCTTGCCTGGCCTTGTTAATGCGATTTCAAACGTCTTCTCTAGAGCCTCCGCTTGTTGTTATTATGCTGCCTAGGTAACAGAATGATTGGACCTCTTCGATCAATTGTTGTTGTAGCATGAATTGACGGGTATTTGTTGTGTTGATTCTCATGGTTTTTGTTTTTGGGATATTAATTTTGAGACCACAAGTTGCTGATTCGGCTTCGATATTATTAAGCTTTGATTGCATATCGTCGAATCTGATTGCATATCTAAATCTTCGAGGCGGCCGTTTAGTCGCCAGGTGATGCCTCTTGGTGTTACTGTGACCTTTTTCATGATGCTGTCGATTACTACATTGAAGAGCAGGGGAGATAGTGGGCATCCTTGTCGTGCACCTACTTTGACGTCTATTGGACAGCTGATTGTGTCCTCGTGTAGGATGCGGCACTTAGCATTTTCGTACAGTGCTTTAATTAATGTAATAAGCTTTTCTGGTATTCCTTTACAACGAAGTGCGTTCCATATTGCAGATTGGTGAATCGAGTCGTATGCCATCTCAAAGTCAATGAATGTTAGGTACAACGGGGAGCGCCATTCGACTGATTGTTCCGTTATTATTCTAAGGCTATTAATATGGTCGATACCAGACTTGCTTGCGCGGAAACCTGCTTGATCACTCCGAATATCGTTGGACAGTGCGGTTGACAGACGTTTGTTTATTATATTGGCAATGATCTTGTTTACCATGCTCAGAAGAGTAATGCCTCTCCAGTTCTTGCATTCTGTCAGGTCTCCTTTCTTTGGGATCTTTATTATCATACCCTCTTTTAAGTCGTCACTTAAGTGGTTGGTGTCCCAGAATTTGTCTATTATGGGTAGTATGAGTTTAGCACTTATAGCAGGATATGCCTTTAATAGTTCTGGCGATATGTTGTCGATTCCTGGTGCTTTGTTGTTTTTAAGTGCTTTAATTGCAGTCTCAATTTCACTTGTATTGGGTTTATTTATCGATATGTCATGTCTTTCCGTGTGTTGGGGGCAAAGACATGTTGGCTGAATAGTCAGCTGAGTAGTGTTTAGCATTTTCTCATAATGTTCCACCCATATATCAATTTGACCAGTTTTCGATGTGATTATCTCTCCTTGACTGTTTTTTAGTGGTTTGTTGGAGTTGAAGCTCTTGCGTCCTAATTGCTTTGTTATTCTATACAAATCGCGGCTCCTATGAGACTTGGAAGCTGCTTGGGCTTCTCTGGCGAGGTCATCCACCCAGCTGCGTTTGTCTCGTCGAGCGCTTTTCTTAACCTCTTTATCGGTTTTTGTGTATACATCTTGCAATCATCTCTTTTCGTTCCTAGTCTTGGCATTATTGAGATTCGCTTTACATGTTCTGCTCTTTGATATTAAGTTCCAGGTTGCATCTGAAATCCACTCTTTTCGTTCCGAGATTCTGTTACAATGTTTTCTTTTGCGGCATTTGTAACACAGTTTTTTATGGTTGGCCAGTCATCGCGGTTTTGTACTTCATCCAGAAATGACCGAATGTTATTTACGTAGGCTGCATGGTGTGTGGGATTGTGCAGTTTTCGGATGTCGAATCTCTTTTGCACCACGTTTTTTCTTTATTGCAGCGACTTTCAATCTTATTGTGCCAATAATTAAATGATGGTAGTCCGCTCCCCACATATTCCGGACGTCTAGGAGACAGTTGCGCCAGGTTTTTCTGATGGCGATGTGGTCGATTTGATTTTGAGTAGTCTGGTCAGGCGAAACCCACGTAACTTTGTGATTACAACCTAGTTTCTCACACCAGTAATGAGTGGTCGACTCCTAACGACAGATTTTTGAGAAACTTTTCATGGCAATTTTATTTTTACTCTCAGAGTTGTCACCAGGAGACTGTTGAGAGGAAGTCGGCCAAGGAATTTCTGTTCCATTCTTCGTTTTGATGTCTGACCCGGGGTTTGAACGGAGACCTCACTTCTAATAAGCCAACACATTATTTACTAGACTACGGCGGCAGTTGTAAAATAAAGTAACTTCGAGATCAACATGTAGACAAAAATCAAATTACAATAACAAAACTACACATGATAGAAATAAAAAGAATCAAAGTTACTTCTAGAAGTTGCCAGACAAGCATAAATGACGTATAATTGAGTAAAACATCCAGAAGAATATTAAGAAAACATAGATCACTGTGAAGATTTAAATTAATGAAGTTTGAATGGTGAAGTGAAAGAATCGCGTACGGTTCAGTGAAATATTCAGAAAGTTTTCCCATGAATACTGTCGAGTACACACCAAGCGAAAGATATGCCCAATTTAACTCTTGAACAAGCTTGACATGGGACGATACATATCAATTCCATTTGGCAGTCACGCCACCATTCGAGCACTAAGCTCTTATGGGCTTAACTCGAAAATACTATGGTACTGTCGGGCCAAGTTTTATCAATTAGACAGGGTGAATAGAGTTACCCCCTCTGCTGTATTCAAGATTAGAATTCATGGCAATGAGCAGGCAATGATGACCTTATGAAAGGGCAGCTCCTACGACACTCATAACGCCACAAACTGTGGAGTGGGAAGATATGATTGGAAGGATATACTCGTTGGAATAGTGGAAGGACCATATTCTCAAGACAAATAGGTTTAAGAAAGACAGAAACCTGAACTCTAAACAGGAAATGCTGGTCAACGAAATACATATTTGGAACTTGTTTTGTGTTTATGTATATCAGAGGGAAACAAATGAAGGCTTTAAGCACGGCGGTAGTTATTCACCCGTAGCTCTGCTGTGGTCAAATTTTGAATTCTGACTTTTATTTTGAACAATGAAGACCTGGTAAAAAAATCGCCTCCAAGCGGGCAGCTTAAAACAATAGCAAAAATTGTATTTCAACGGTACACACTGAACTTACAACTTTGTTGTCAGTAACAGGATATCTCCATGGTAGTCTAGTATGTAGTGTGTTGACTTATTAGACGTGAGGTACCGGTTCAAACTCCAGGTCAGACATCTCCAGCAAAACGAAATATGAAAAAAATATTTCTTCAGCGAATTCCTCTCAGTAGATTTCTGGTAAAAACCATGAAAAAGTTTCTCAAAAATCTGTCGTTCATAAGTCCCGCCCCTCATTTATAAAATTAACGCACTCAACGTAAGTGGTGTAAGAAACTAGATCGTAATCCTGACAAAAGGGTTAAAATGTATGTATGTATGTATCAGGAGTGACTCTATAACAAACAATACCCTGAAGTTTTGGAGATACTCCATGTAAATCGAGGCCAGCATAATAAATCGTATTAACGCAAGATTCTTCTAATAATTGCCGAAGCTCCTTTAGATCATTTTGTTCTGTTTTAAATTATCGCTAAAACAAGAGCGAATTTAATGCATTGGCATCACTGTTAACCGTATGGCTTTGAATGTGCCCTAAATACGATATAAAAACATAAAATATTTTGCAGTGAAGCATACTTACGATATTAAACACACACACACAGACATACATTAAGCACTCAGCAAACAACATTCCAACAGTTGTTTTATAACAACTACAACCACACTGCTTGATTGCTGGTGGATATATGTGTGGTGTGTGAACATCATAATCATGATGTCCTTGCAGACGTGTAACCAGCGTATATTTTTTGTGTTTTTTGTGTTTTTCATTTGAATTCACATTCAAAACAAAAACACGGTTAAGCAACAGTCAGTCGTTATTTGTCTGTCAAACGGTTTAAACGTGTGCTTTGGATCAAAAAGAAAGAAAACCAGAAAATAGAAAACATTTCCAACAACAACAAAAAATGGCATTCTTAACAAACAATTCTTTTTTATTGTTAATGTAGTGCAGCACCACCACCAGTAGTAGTAATTTAAGGCAGTAAATTTAAACAGAAAAAATTTAAAAAGAAAAAATTAAATTTTTTTTTAAAAAATATTTCAAAAGACGAGCTTATATTAGAAAATTTATTCGCAGTTAATTTTCTTTATTTTCTGGGGTTTTTTTTTTGTGAAACGCTTATTATTGCCACCTTAGCTGTCGTTGTTACGTGTTGTCGTTGACGGAAATTGTGCCTGATTTGTTAAACGGAAACGGAAATCGAAACATTTTTCTTCAATTATTTTTTTTTTATTTGAAATAATTTCTTTTTTGTTACAAAAGGAAACCAAAAACAATTTAATTTTGAACGCTTTCAAATGTCAAAATGATGACGCTTAATGTCATCTACGTTAACATTTACTTACACAAACGATGACAATAAATTTTAGAGAAAAAATTATAAAAAAAATATAAAAAAAATACAAATAAAAATTTAAATTTAAATTCATTTTTTAATGCCCTACAAACAAAAAATCGATAAAAAAAATTAAAACAAAAAAAATAATGTGACACAAAACTAAGATATGCACCTCGGGTTCCTTACTTTTGCTAAACAAAGTTTAATAAATTATTTAAAAAGTTAATAAAGAACAAGAAAAAGAAAAAGAAAAAGAAAAAGAAAAAACAAAAGCAGTAGCAGTAGCAGTAGCTGGCAGAAAAAAAAGTGCATTTTATCGATTATCGAACAAAGTTTTTTTTTTACCACACTCTACAACAACAACAGGTATATATACTTATATTTGTATGCATATTTAATACAATAACATAGAATACCGTTATAATGTATTCCATATTTGCAAATTACAAACACCTGTTCTCCATATATCGTGCTCTCATTCATTCATTCATTCATTCATTCGTTCCAAAGATTCCCCCGCAGTCATCTACTCCTTCAATTAAGCCATTAATTGATCAATGCGTGTCCTGTACTTGCATTTGTAGTACAGTGTACTTCAACCATTAATAATAGGGAAAGACAAACAACAATAGCAACAGCAGCAGCAGAAAAAAAAGAACATGAACAGGAACATTAGCAACAACAACACGTCTGAATAGTTTTCATGGCTAAAACTAAATAAACAAGGGGCACTACAAACACTGATTGACTGATACCAGCGATTTCACATAATAAAATACCAGGAATTATCCTTTTTAATGGATTTTATGATAACAACAGCTTATGATTTGTATTGTAGTTTTTTTTTTCTATTTTTTTTATAAAAATTTTCAATTGTAAAAGCGGTAGTAAAAAGGAAATCCTTTATATTTAAATATGAAATGAAAGGCTTTTATTGGAGTGCACAATTGATCAAATAACAACATTGTTTCGAAAGTAATTCCATTATGCTCTCCTAAGAATCCTCTCCCTATTAACAAAAAAATGCAACAAATGAGCTCAGCACTCAAATTCATGTGCTTCCCTGAAAATCTTCAAAAATTTCCTCAAGGAGCCAGACTGTGATCAAATCCCCTGGCGAACGTAACCATGACGTCCATCCTTGTATATAAATGCCGGAAATTTCTCATTGAAAGTTTGAATCATCCCAAGGAAATACACACATATGGTATCCAGAACGTAAAGATATCATCGGAAATTATATTGCTAATGGACAAACCCGCGTTTAAAGGACATTAAAGAACTGGTGTTCCGTTTACTTCATTTAAACTTAATGCTCTACGGTCGTTTTACAGAAAGGCTCTTCCTTCTTTTTTATCAGCAGGAAAGTACTTACTTAATTGGTCATTACAACCTTTTAGTCAGGATTACGATCTAGTATCTCACACCACTAGAGAGTCGCCGCGGTCTAGTAGGTAGTGTGTTGGCTTATTAGACGTGAGCCCTCGGTTCAAACTCCTGGTCAGGCATCTCCAACTGAACGAAATATAAAAAAAATATTTCTTCGGCGACTTCCTCTCAGCAGATTTCTGGCAAAAACTCTGAGAGTGAAATAAAATTGCCATGAAAAGTTCTTCAAAAATCTGTCGTTCGGAGTCGACTTTAAACTGTAGATCCTGCCACTCATGGATAAAAATTAGCACACACAACATAAGTGATATGAGAAACTAGGCCGTAATCCTGACTAAAGGGTTGTAATGACGAATTATGTATGTATGTATGTATCTTACACCACCCATGTTACTTACTTACTTACTTAATTGACCATCATTAATTAACAACCCGATTTACGGATTTATCTTTATTCTCCATCCTTTTGGATTTGCTACGCCAGTTGGTCACACAAATCAATGACAGAACTTTGCTCGATTTGGTCCTTCCAACGCAAACAAGATCGTCCTCTTCGCCGACTTCCGCAGATGCGGAGCATCAAATACCCCTCTCGTCGAAGCATCCTCCTCCATTCGAACGACATGGCCGAGCCAGCGCAGCCGCTGGATATTAATAATAAACGCACAACGTCCACTGCCGTTGAGGAGCCCATACAGTTCGTTATTAAATCATTTAAGGAAGACATCGCCAACTCACATTGGATTGAAGATCCTAAGTATGACTTCTCCCTCGAATAATCTCAAAGCTGCTGCACCAGTGCTTAATACGGTCCATGCCTCTGAACCATAAAGAAGGACGGGGAGGATTAGCGTCTTGTAGAGTATTGTGCGTGTTAATGTCCATAAGTGCCGCGATCGGCAGTTTAAATTCGACTCCGAAGGACAGATTTTTTGAGAAACGTTTCATGGCCATTTTTATTTTACTCTCACAGTTTTTGCCAGAAGACTGCTAAGGGGAAGTCGATGAAAGAAATATTTTTTCAATTTTCGCTTTTCTTCAAGACGTCTGAGCAGGGGTTTGAACCACATGCTCATACCTAGACTACGGCGACTTCAAAAATTCTTATACGTATACCGGACGTAATTGGAGACTTAACTTATTTTATAAACATTTTCAATATCTAACCTTCCAGAGAATAAAATTGCTTGCCATTCTCCATTACAGTATCAGCCGCACAAAAGCACTTTTAACATTTCCAGCCACCTAAAATTTATCAAAGTTTTGGACCTTGTTCCATCCCATCTTTTTAACAACATACGAGTACCGAACCAAAGCAAATGCACATTCTTGTGAGACCAAGAACCAATCAACTTGTCTCGTATGGACAGTTCTGAAGTGAAAACCTTTTTTATCGATTGAACATAACAATATATGGAGTAAAAGATAGGTGAAGCAATACTATTTTCTAAAGTTTCTTAGAAATTATTTGAAATTCAATAGAAATTTTCCCGCTTTAAAATTTAAAGCTCAAGTCCTACCTAAGGAAGATTGTATCGATTTACATATGAAACTAAGTTCTTGAAAAGTTATTCAAAATTTCTTTGTCATTATTTGCAAAATTATGGCCTATTTTAAGGCACTCTCTCTCCCTCGCTCCCCCTCTCTCTTAGTATTTCCCCCACATTGTTTCAATTAAATTTTTAAAAGATTTCCTTCTGTTTTTTTTTCTCAATTTTCCAAAGAAGTAAGGAAAACATAGAAAACAAACACAATTATTTTCTTTGCTTGTTTATGACAATTATTTACGTCTCATTAAATTATGTGATGATGCCTAAAAACATGCTAAATAATGACAAAATAAATATCACAACATACTTTTAGGCTAGTAACATGTATTTTTTCTCTCTTTCCTTTCTACTCTCTCTCTCTCTCTTACTGTCTTGTTGTCTGTTTTTAGTAAAAGATTAAAAGCATATTTTGCACAATTAAACCATTAAAGTCCATTAATAAGCCGTCATTATTTTATGAAATTGCGCTTAAAGTGGCAGGAGAATAAACGGAATGAAAGAAAAATTCCAACAAATTGAGTTTTATGGACAGGCTGATGGGAAAATTAGGGTAGCGAGTGGAATAGAGAAACAAAATTTTGTTTGAAGCAAAAAGTTGTGATAAAAATAATGACGATGATGATGAAAATGCTTTAATATTGAGCTAGGATTTGTTTAACGATTTAAAAATTCGAATACAAGGATTTGACACAGTGAAAATAATAAACACTCATCTTAATCGCCATAATTACTGCTCTTGGACTGGAAAAACTGTTTCGGTTGTAAACGATTTGATAACACAGAACAGTTAAAGACCAAGGCTGTTCAAGGTAATAAGAAGTTGAACAGTTTATACTATAAACAGGTACAAAAGCTGTATAATATATTTAGGAAAAGAGCATGTTGAGCCATTTAGGGAAACAAAGAAAACTTTTCCCATTTCAAAAACACTTTGATGGCAACTCTGTTCTTTATTGCAAAAACCAAACACTAGGGCTAGTAGGTGTGGCAACTTTATAATAAAATCCATTCTATTCTACAGCGACGAGATTTGATGAAGTATGAAAGCCAAGGTCAGGGCAAAATCTTGTCTGTTGATCTAAATTTCCGTATAGAAACCCCGATACGGTAGGTAGCTTTCACTCAGGGTTTACACCTCCTCCTAGAGATCACTCAACTAAGGAGAATACAAAATCTCTTCATTACAGTGGAACCTTAGATTGTCTTCTACTTTAACCGATTAGCTTACTATGGGGCTTGATATAATATCTATAAATACTATCGCTTGGCGATCCTATACCACAGTATATTTCGTGGAAATATATGCATCCCTACCGCGAATAAAGTTGACATTAAATCCCAAGAGAGTATCTACAGCACATCAAAGTAAGCGTAAGAATGCCTAGAATTTTCGAAAACAGAACGATTGTTATGAATGTCTAACATGTGTACGGAATGAAAAGCAATCCTGTTTTCCAAAGTATTTAAAGGGTCCGCCAAATAACTTTTTTTTGAAACGGCTTTAAAAAAAACTACTGACTATTTTCACAAATTTCTTTTTTATTGAAAGTACAATCCTTCCGGTTAATAATGGAAAATAATTTCATTCAAATGGCATCGGCTGGCCATGCAGTTGCCTACACCAGAAGATGCCGATTTTGGCAAAAAAATCATCTTTTCAGATGAAGCTCATTTTGATTTTGGCGGGTATGTAAACAAGCAAAATGGTCGCATTTGGGACACAGAAAACCCGCACGCATCATCAACTGCCATGAAAAATTTCTCAAAAATCAGTCGTTCAGAGTCGACTTTAAACTGTATGTCCCAACACTCATGTATAAAATTAACACACACAACATAACGGGTGTAAGAAGCTAGGTTGTAATCCTTACTCACTGAACCAATCATAAACAGTGAGCGTCAAACGTAACTGTACGCCAAATTCAACTTTTACCACTGAAGGAGAGTGCCTGAAAAAGTTTGACGATATTTCGAAATTTTTTGGAATTTTTTTTTTTGTTCCAATTTTAAAAACTGGCAATGAAACAAGTTTAAAATAAAAATAACGGTAATTTTTTAATGCATTAAAGGCATTATAAGAAAAAAGTATGCTAAGGACAACGAATGTGAACATTGCAATGCCAACAGCGAAAGCTTTCATTCTGTTCTCTGTGCCTAGAATTTATTGATAGACGATGTCTAGCCAAGAGAGATTAGAACCAGATATAAGCAGTGAGTATTCAAAAAGATGAGTAAAAACGAATCATACTCATAATTTCCGATACCTATCATAATTTCATACTTATTTTAATGTCATGGAACCTCTACTCATATTCAAAGTTTGAAGTACTCATCAGATTCATACTTAACAACAGGTATGATGTTGTTGATTTCGACTCTCCATAACTCAACACTTAACAAGAATCACAAAATAAGTATGAATAGCGTACGAACACTAAAATACTTCGTAGAAGGTTGTGTGTTTGCTCTGCTTGCTGTTCTGTCTTTTTTGCTTACATGTTTTTTTTTCTTTTGTTGTAAATGCAACAACAACTAAGACTGTAAACTTTGATGAATGATTCGTGTCACTCGAAACATTTATGAGTATTTTTCTAAAGTTGTGAATCTAAATGAGTGAGGCTTATGAATCAAACATATTTCGAATGGTATGAGTTTGATGTCAACGTTGTACTCATACTCATTGCAACCTGTACTTATAAATCAGCATTGTAGTGAGTACGAATGAATCAGAGTACATAGTTAAATTTCAATATTGTTGACTCACTTATATTTAAAATGTCATGAGTGCTTATGAGTAGCGAAAAAACGATTTATTTCTGATCTCTGATAGGTACTGTCGGTACTACAAAGGGAACTTACGAGATGCAAATTAACAATGAGTTCCAATAACCAAACTTATTACATTTTCTTTGTCAGTTTGACAACGTACCCAATTAAAAAAATTTGCTTTTGATTAAATATATCAACCGCAATCCTATCCAGGTAATGCCTGCAAATTTTTTTTACATTTTCATTTTGAAAAACCAAAAAATAAAACAAAATGAAACCTCGAAACGAAAATTACAAAAGTATGCCTGGAATATTAAAATATTCAGAAAATTGTTGTCACCTTTCCTTCTTTGTTTCTAGTTTCACTTTTAATTCAAAATTTAACCTTGTGTCTCTGTTTCTATTTCTCTACTTTTCTGTTGATTGCTTAGGGGATTTAGAGAGGCCTTCGCCTGAAAAGAAATACGAAAAGCCAAGTGAAATATTCCCAAAGGGTCAAACACTCAGTTTTGTGTGTGTGTGTGTGTGTGTGTATGTGTGTGAAAGAAAGTGTCATACTTTTGCTAATTTTTAATTTTAATACCTATTCAGGTGACACCTTCTTCTGTTACCAAAACAAAAAAAGAGGTATTCAAACACAACACACCAGAGTTTATTACTTCTGTAGGCTCTTAAGGAAGGAAGAAATTCCGTTTTTTCCTTTTATGGTTTATAAAATATGCACAAGCGTTAGAAATATGAATTTCACACTGATTGTGTGGAATATTTTAAAAGGACTATAACAACAACAACAACAAGATCTTATATCAGCTTTACAATATAAGAAGACATGACACCACAGTCAATCATTGAAAATTCATAACCATGTCTTCTGCTGTGATGTCATGGCAGTCAAATAAGTTTTTTTTTTACAAATTTCTTACGTTTTCATATGGAAATTATTAGGGGTTTCGTAACACACACATATACATATGTATATCCACTATTTCATATATTAACACTAATAATAATGCAAACATTATCAGAAAGCCATAACAATTCATAACATTCTCGCTCATTGGCTATATGGCCCCTAAAACTATACTTCTAAACTGTTCATAACCACGTATGCATGTGTAGGAGTATCTTTCTTTTCAAACAATCATCATATTAGTTGCTCTCTCTCTCTCCCTATCTCTGGATCTCTTTTTTTTTCAAAATCTAATTATTGATTAAACGAACGAAATTTATTTAAATTTTTATGAAAAACGCCAAACCTAACGTCACCAATTTTTCGGTATTAGAAATAGAAGATGAGCCATATCTGGCAAATAGAGAGAGAGAGAGAGAGAAAATAGAATATTCAACCAAAAACGCACAAAGCCATACCATGCCATGATGCCTGTCGTGACGTGTTATGCTCCTAAAAGTGTGCAGCCAAAAAAATCATTGGAGTGTGCTTTAAAATAAATCGCTTTAAATTAATGGAAAAACCGCCCTTGAAATTAGGTTTTCCTTTAATGAGGATGTTTTTTCTATTCATCATCGTTTTATCGCTTTAATGTTAAGCGTTGTTGTTGTGATATAAATGGTGTATCCTGGTAACATATTGGATAACCAAAAAGATATTCTGAATGAAAGGGATTTTAAAAAACCCTACACTAGGCATTGTAGATAAGCAACGAACATCCACGAATGATTTTATTACAAGAGTTTCTTTAAAAAATAAAAGAAACTTTAGAGAAAAAGTATACTGAACTCAAAGGATACTTGATAGGATTTCTGATTCTTTTCATGGGATGTCCCAATAAGACTCATCGATACAATCAACCTGTAAATAATGTCCAATATTCTCTCAAACTTCAACGTATTGTTTCGTCAGCCATTTCTTTCAGAGATCTCACACCAATGTGGATTATTTTTAGTTTGCCCTGGGAACTATATTCTCCTGAACGTTTTGTTACTAAATGTCAGTAAGATAGCTACATCGGGCAGCACTATACCTTGCTTGAAAGGCAACGTTTTAAATTTCACTTCTCCTGTGAAGAGTTTTCTTCATTTAAAAATCCTTGTAAGTGCTGAACATTAACTCTCACATTGCTATTTTATTTTATTAGAAAAAAGGCAAGAATCTGTTGAAAGTTGCCGTAGTCTAGTAGGTAGTGTGATGGCTTATTAAGTTTGAGGTTACGGTTAAGGCCCCAGGTCAGACATCAAAACGAAAACGTGAAACAATATTTTTTTGGCGACTTCCTCTCAAGAAATTTCTGGCATAAGCTCGAGAATAAATAAAAAAATTTATCACAAAAAAACATCAGACGTTCGGAGTCGCCTTTAAACTGTAGGTCCCGCCACTCATAACATAACATAATTGGTCATTACAACCCTTCAGTCAGGATTACGACCTAGTTTCTCACACCACTTATGTTGTGTGTGTTAATTTTATACATGAGTGGTGGGACCTACAGTTTTAAGTCGACTCCGAACGACAGATTTTTTGATAAACTTTTCATGGCAATTTTTATTTACTCCCAGAGTTTTTGCCAGAAATCTGCTGAGAGGAAGTCGCCGAAGAAATACTTTTTGTATTTTATTTTGATGCCTGGCCTGGGGCTTGAACCCAGGCTTTTCGTCTAATAAGCCAACACACTACCTACTAGACCACGGCGATTTTAGGTCCCGCCCCTCTTTTATAAAAATTAAAACACACAATATATGCGGTGTGAGAAGCTTGGTCGTAATCCTGACTAAACGGTTGTAATGAATAACTATGTAGATACGTATGTATCTGTTGCCAAAACAAAAATTTTGAACAAAATTTATGAAGTTTAAGTAGAGAAATGGCTTCGTTTCAAGCTGATAATTTCGATGTTAAAAATCCGCATTGCTCTGGTCAACCAATTACTGAAAGAGACGATGAAATCTTGGAAAAAAATTTATGATAAACCGGCACTTAAGCATCGTGAATATTGCTAGGAATCTAGACATTCATCAGCAAACAGTTAGAAACCGTTTAAAGCTAAACACACAAGGCAGTCACCATGGTCTAGTAGGTAGTGTTTTGGCATATTCAACGAGAGTCCATAGTTCAACTCTTGGCTCAGAAATTTCCATCGAAACGAAATATGAAAAAAATATATTTCTTTCGGCGAGAAAGTCCCAGTATTATTGCAAAAACTGCCAAAAATTCTGTCATTCGGAGACGACTTTAAATTGTAGGTCCTGCCACAGTTAATATGCACAACATAAGTAGTGTGAGAAGCTAGATTGTAATCCTGACTAAAGGGTTGTAATGACGAATTCATTTACAATGAACAACCGGATGGTTTTGCTGCAAAAAAATATTTTCTCAAAAGGATGTTATTTTTTCCATTCGAATGGAAATTGAAAACAATTTCCTTAAATTAAAGGGTGTTTTTTATAGAGGTATAGAACTTTAAGTTGGCATTACTTTTCAAGATGGCGACCGATTTAACAGCTGTCAAGTGATTTATTCTCAGTTTGGTTTGGCAATTCATCATGAATAGACTCACGCCTGAACAACGCTTGCAAATAGTGCAATTTTATTTCGAAAATAATGGTTCTGTGCGGAAAACGTATCGCGCACTACGTCCATTTTATCGTCGACAAAATCGTCCATCAGAGCAGTTAATTCGATTAACCATGGAACGTTTTCGCACCACGTTTACTCTTATTGATAACTCGCATCCCCAGAGGCGCTGTACGGTACGTACAGAAGAAGCTATTGGCGCTGTAGAGCGTAGCATTGAGGAAGACCCGAATGAGTCCATCCGTCATCGAGCACAGGAATTGGATTTTGCGGAAGGATCTTGGTTTGCGTGCTTACAAAATCCAACTCGTGCAAGAATTGAAGCCAAACGATCATCAAGAAAGGCGTAGATTCGTCGAATGGGCCCAAAACGAGATTACCGTTGTTCCCGATTTTCATAAGCACTTCTGGTTGAATGGCTACGTCAACAAACAAAACTGCCGCATTTGGAGTGAAGGTAATGCTCAAGTGTATGTGGAAACACCGTTCCATCCAGAAAAACTGACTGTTTGGTGCGCTTTATGGGCTGGTGGAATCATTGGTCCGTACTTTTTCAAAAACGATGGTGGCCAGAACGTTACAGTCAATGGTGATCGGTATAGAGCCATGATTACTAACTTTTTCATTCCTGAATTGAATAACCATGATGTCCAGGAGATGTGGTTTCAACAAGACGGCGCAACATGTCATAACAGCTCGTGCCACAATAGATTTATTGAAAGACACGTTTGGTGACCGCCTAATTTCACGTTTTGGACCTGTGAATTGGCCTCCAAGATCTTGTGATTTAAGACCGCTAGACTACTTTCTGTGGGGCTATGTAAAGTCATTGGTCTATGCGGTAAAGCCACAAACGCTTGACCATTTGGAAGACAACATTCGCCGTATTATTGCCGATATACGGCCACAAATGTTGGAAAAAGTCATCGAAAATTTGACGTCCAGATTGGACTACATCCGCGCCAGCCGTGGCGGTCATATGCCAGAAATCCTATTTAAAATGTAATGCCACAAGATTATCTTTCGGATAAATAAAATTCATGTCAATCGAATAATCCATCGTTGTTTTATTGCAACTTAAAGTTCTATACCTCTATAAAAAACACCCTTTACTTTCGAATTGAAATGTTTCTTTTTTCATCCAAATATTGTATTTATTGCCAGAAGTTTACATTGATAGTAGATCAAGAGTGCCAAGCATTTCAAATAAGGTGGCAACACTCTAACAGGGTAGCCAATACCAATAATTAACATTTGTGGATATCATAAGTAATTAATCTCACCACACACTGTTGGCCACACTGTGTGTATACCACAGTGTTAATCCCCCTTCCATTTAATTTCAAATGCTGCTGGCAATTGCAATTTTTTTTTAATTTCAAAAATAATTTT
This sequence comes from Sarcophaga subvicina, assembly GCA_936449025.2. Classification (NCBI taxonomy): domain Eukaryota; kingdom Metazoa; phylum Arthropoda; class Insecta; order Diptera; family Sarcophagidae; genus Sarcophaga; species Sarcophaga subvicina. Next base: position 87,789,096 of record OW388081.2, on the reverse strand, counting down.
AAGGATGACTACCAGAGTAATTAGAAAATTTCACGGTTTCGAATAACACTTAGTATCGCAGTAATCAAATGCTTTTGCTTTTAGTTACGGTCGCTAAGCTTACAGAAAGAAGTGCGGGTGGTGCTGCTGCTGTTATTTTTAATATTCAAATGAAATTTAGACGATAAAGAATAAAACAGCACTTTATACTGTTTTTCATTCATTCCTTCATTCATTCATTTTCAATCAATCATTTGTCACACAGCAAAAAAGAAAAAAAAACCATTCAAAATGTCATTACTTAGCAAAACGCTTGAACATGACTTTTTCTAAGCTCTCTGCAATGAAATAGAGAGGCGGAAATAATTTTGAAAATAAAAATTGATTTGCATTGTAAACTTACTTCACTTAATTGGTCAATTACAATCCTTTAGTCAGGACTGCAACTTAGGTCGCCGAAGTCTAATAGGTAGTGTGTTGGCTGATTAGACGTAAAGCCCGATTTCATATCCCAGGTCAGGCATCAAAAAAAATATCTCTTCGGCGATTTCCTCTCAACAGCAGTCTTCTGGCAAAAACTCTGAGAGTAAATAAACCTGCCATGAAAAAGTTTCTCAAAAATATGTCGTTCGGAGTCGACGTTAAACTGTAGGTCCCGACACTCACGTATAAAATTAACGCACACAACAACAGTGGTGTGAGAAGCTAGGACGTAAACCTAACTGAAGGGTTGTAATGGCCAATTATGTATGTTTGTATGCAACCTAGGTTCTCACTGCACCCTGTGGTGTGTGTGTAATTTTTTATACAGGACTGGCGGGATATACAGTTTAAAGTGGATACCGAACAACAGTTCTTTTGAGAAACTTTTCATGGCAATTTTATTTTTGCTGTCGGATTTTCTTGCCAGAAGACTGCTGCTAAGAGGAAGCCAGCGAAGAAATATTTTCTTTCATTTTGTTTAATATGCCTGAGCCAGGGATTGAACCACAGCCTTATGTCTATTGAGCCAACACACAAGTAACGCCCACATTATTCAAACACAGCCTAGTACACTCCAAAGATCAGCAATGAGTATTCAAAAAGATAAGTAGAATCGAATCATACTCATAATTTCTAAAACTTATTTTAATATCATTGAACCTCTACTCATATTCAAAGTTTCAAGTACTCATCATATTCATACTTAACAACACATATGATGTTGTTGATTTCGACTTTCCACAACTCAACATATACACGAATAACAAAATAAGTATGATTCGTGTACGAACACTAAAATACTCACTAGAACGATGTGTGTTTGCTCTGCTTGCTGCTCTGTCTTTTTTGCTTATGTGTCTTTTGTATTTTTTTGTAAATGCAACAACAACTAAGACTGTAAGTTTTAATGAATAATTCGAGTGACTCGAATAAGTATTTTTCTGAATGAGTGAGGCTTATGAATCAAACATATTTCGAATGGTATGAGTTTGATGTCAACTTTGTATGGATACTCATTGCAACCTGTACTTATAAATCAACGTTGCAGTGAGTACGAATGAATCAGAGTACAAAGTTAAATTTCAATATTGTTGACTCACTTATATTCAAAATTTCATAAGTGCTTATGGGTAGCAAAAAAACGATTCATTGCTGATCTCTAATACACTCCATGGTATTGCTTGGTTTTGTTAACTCATCTACCTTCTCTCACCAGAGTATTTTTTAAGCAAAGCGTACATATCTCCTTACAATCTCTAAGGCTTTCTAATTTCCCTACAATTGAAACGAGTTCTTTTTTTCCCAGGTTGCCTTAGCATAAGTGATTGGGTTTTTGATTGAAGAACATATCGTATCTTCCTTTACGAAAACTATGATGATGACTGTCCTTAATTTTAAATTAAAGGTTTTTTTTTCACTTACAATGATTAGAAAAATTTTTTTCTTTACTCTACACAGGTTACAGGTTACGAAAATATTTCATCAAAAATGATAAAAAAAAAAATAGAAAGGACGCAAAGAAATGTTTCATCACTCACTATTATTAATGAAAACTGTTGTACATAAAGCGTATTTTGAACTTTTATTTTTATATGTTTTCCCAGCAAAAAATATTTAAAAAGAAATATAGGCAGCAGCAGCAGTAGTAAAAGAAAAGCGGTTGTCATTTCCTTCTTTTAATAACATTTCACATTAAAATGAAAGAGAAAAACAAAAAAATATAATTCAAGGACATGGCCACCAAACAACTGTATGAGGCAACGAGAACAACAGGAACAACAACACAAATATGCTAAAGGGTTCCTCATTTGTTGGATTTCAGTGACCTTAAGCCTTGCCACTATTCAGTATATTGAATAACAGTCTCTGTGGTAGATTGGTTGAAGTCACCGCAGTTTAATAAGTAATGTGTTAGCTTATTAGAGCTCGTGGTTCAAACCCAAGCTCAGACATGTCGAGCATACATACATGCGTAATTGTTCATTACAGCCCTTCAATTAGGATTACGACCTAGTTTCTACCACCACTTATGTTGTGAGTGTTAACTTTTATACATGAGTGGCGGGACTTACAGTTTAAAGTCGACTCCGAACGACAGATTTTTGAGAAACTTTTCATGGCAATTTTATTTCCTGTCAGAGTTTTTGCCAGAAGTCTGCGGAGAGGAAGTCACCGAAAGAATATTTTTTCAAATTTTCGTTTTGATGTCTGAACTTGGGTTCGAACTAATTTACATCTAATAAGTCAACACGCTACTTACTAGACTACGGCGACTTTATCATCTTCGACATCTCAGACAAGAAACGAAATTTGAAAAAAATATTTCTTTCGGCAAGCCAGTCTTCTGCGAAGAACTCTGGGAGTAAAAAAAGTTGCCATAAAAAGTTTCTCAAAATTCCGTCATTCAGGTTCGTCTTTAAACTCCAGATCCCCTATACTCATGGATATCTTGTGTATAACCTGACGAATTTTACTTTTCATATGCTCGCCGTGGTCTAGTAGGTAGTGTGTTGGCTTATTAGACGAAAAGCCAGGGTTCGAGCCCCAGGCCAGACATCAAAACGAAATATAAAAAATATTTCTTCGGCGACTTCCTCTCAGCAGATTTCTGGCAAAAACTCTGAGAGTAAATAAAAATTGCCATGAAAAGTTTCTCAAAAATCTGTCGTTCGGAGTCGACTTTAAACTGTAGGTCCCATCACTCATGCATAAAATTAACACACACAACATAAGTGGTGTGAGAAACTAGGTCGTAATCCTAACTGAAGGGTTGTAATCACGAATTATGTATGTATGTATGCTCCAACATTAACAGTCTATCTGCATAGAATCAGCCCTTCAATGAAAGTCTAATGGAATCAAATCGAATGATTCTGATCGTCAATTTATGTCCAAAAAAAGGCAGAACTTTAAGAAGCTTATCAAGCAATAATGTTGCAACTGGAGCTTACAGGACCCAAGTAAACTATGTTTATTAAACCTATTGGCACCATCTTATTCAAGCCACATACCATCTAGTGCATAGTCTTGAATTGCCATCCAAATACTGTTGTTTATCACACAGCCAAAGGCCTTAAATTGGTGCCAATGGATCTTGCACCTACATTATCGAACAATATGGCCCAGTGGCACTTCCAGACCATAACTGCGAATCAGGCAATCACATTTTTCGGGTACAATGGCTTGTTTACAACTGCTTCCATGTTCTCAGAAGCCCATATGCAATAATTTTGATTGTAAACGTAGCTATAGAGCGAGATATCAGCCAAACTGCAGAAAGCAAAATTTAAAACCTCATGTTTTACCTTCCTATCAGCATATCTACAACATTGTAAATGGTTAGCGGACTTTAATTGTTGCGCCTACACTTAATTGTAAACTCAGCTACAGTGAGCCGTAAGCCGACTACAATTGCTGAAACCACTTGGCAATCGATAAATTCGAATTATACGTCACATCTCCTCTAATAGGAGCAATGATTTTGGCAGTTGCGCGCATTAAAACGATGCTTAGAACTGACCTGATCTGTAATGCTAGCAGTTTCTTTAAATTTATTTATTATTCTGGCAATTCCTTGCACAATGGGTCGATTATGATGGTGATATATATATGTTCCTCTTACTCCTCTAGGTAGTATAGGGAGCATGGTGATAACAGCCATTTAATGCTCACAAAAGGGGGCAAATTTGAATCGCCATTGTTGTGGTCAGGTTTTTAAAAAAATTTATATACGTTCTATGGTTGTTTTAACACTCCCTATTTGTAAATCGTAAAACTTTCATTATTTCATGACAGTTGATAGCCTTGCCAGATAGCGGTTTTGTGACCACTAAACGGATAACCCGTTGTATGTGATAGAACAAGAAGAAGCGAAAAAAATTGTTTATAACGCAAGAAATTATAGTGACATCGTAATTTATTAAAAAGCGAAATGAAATGTTTGCAAAACTTGTTGGTGTTGTTGTTGTTGTTGCTGCTGTTTTTGTAGGCAGCCTTAATTTATTTTCATCGTCTTGTTCTTATTCTACAAGAGTCGAGTACTATTGCAGAGAAAAATGTTTTCTAAACATATTTTCCACTGGACTGGCCAATTCTATTACTTTTAAATAACAAAGATTTCCTTCACCCTTAACCAAGGGAAACTGAGAAAAGATCTTCCACTTCCACTACCATTTAAAATCAACTGAGATGCTACTGCCATATCTACTAACAATAAAAAGAAAAGGACTGAAAATGTAGAAGAAACCGCAAAATGACTTGGAAACACATTCTTTTAATCTTATTTATGGCAATGGTAGTACAACAACAACAACTACCAACAGAATAATGTTAAAGATTTATTTTACAAAGAGAGAGAGAGAGAACAAATTTGTTGTTGTTATTGTTGCTGTTGGTTTGTTGTTTTAAATCTCAAAAGGATTTCAACAAAAAAGTTTCTTTCAAAATGAAACGATTTCATAAGAGAGGATCATGCACACACACACACACATACACACACAAACAATAACTGTAATGTTTATGCTGCTACCATACATCATACCGACCTCACTCACCTTCATACATCAGGGAGGTCGTTTTCTCTGAACCCGAATTAAAAAAAAAACAAAAAAACCTGAGTGCAAGAGAGGCATTATGTTCTCTTCTTCTTTATATAAGATTCACAAAAGCCTTGTCATACAAATATTTTATGAAGAAAACACAACAACAAGACAAACACAACAAAACAAGAAACAACTACAAATAAAACAAGTACAGCAAGTACCAAATTGTATGTGATTGTTTTAAAGAGCGGGGGAGAGAGAGTGAGAGAGATATTTAAAACAACAGTAGCAAAACATGTAAAACAACAACAAAGAAACAAGAAGAAAAAAAAGGGAAAAAACAAACAAAAATAAAACGCAATATGATGCAGTGGATTTATAATTAAAAAATAAAAACTGGCGTTCTCTTTTTGTTGTTGCTTAAAAAAATAGGCTGCCGCCTCTTGTTGTTAATATTGTTCAACGCAGTCTTTTAATTTTTAATGAAACTTTTAAACTATGTATGCGTGTGTGTCTCTCACTTGTTCTCTTTATGTGTGCCTGTGTGTGTATGTCTCTCTCTTTCTCTTGCAAACAAATTAAATGATAACGAACAACTTTTTAACTACCGTTCTGCGTGTTTTATTTTTTCGTTGAGATTTAAATCCTTACTTTCGGTTTCTCTCTCTCTCTCTCCCTATCACGCATTCATTATTAACAAATTTAAACACTCTTTAAGATTCTGTTTGAGATGAGATGAGTTCCACGTATTTTAGCATGTAAAAGAGCAGATTAATGGAGGTAATTTAAGAGTTTAATTAAAAGCATATAAAAAAATCAAGTTTTTATTTAAGTTAAGCAGGCATCACATTTTATAGACGTTAATTAAACTTAAAAAAAAACAAAAATAAGCGTTAAATTATGCTGAGTTTATGCCACGTTTACAGCCATAATTATGATTTAAAATTTAAAATAAGACACTCAACTTAAGATTTAATAACACACACAAAAAGGTACCATTTTATAATACAAAAAAGTACCATATTTTGATTTTGTGCTTAATTGCCCCTCTTGGGAGCATCCTGTATGATTTCGCAGTTGTTTTTGCGTCCTATCCGAGTCCCAACACGTATTTGTTGGTCGGATATTGTTTTTTATGCTTAAGGATTCCATTGTAACGCCATTTCCCCTCCTGATACACACTCAATTTTTACGTTTTTTTTTTTTTTTTGCTTAAGTCTTGTGGTTTGACTTCCAGTGAATCTGAGCCTCTGGCGTTTATTGAGGAATACTTGTAAAGGGAGGTATAGAACTTTAAATTGCAATAAAACAACGATGGATTATTCGATTGACATGAATTTTATTTATCCGAAAGATAATCTTGTGGCATTACATTTTAAATATGATTTCTGGCATATGACCGCCACGGCTGAGGCGGATGTAGTCCAATCTGGACGTCCAATTTTCGATGACTTTTTCCAACATTTGTGGCCGTATATCGGCAATAATACGGCGAATGTTGTCTTCCAAATGGTCAAGCGTTTGTGGCTTTACCGCATAGACCAATGACTTTACATAGCCCCACAGACAGTAGTCTAGCGGTGTTAAATCACAAGATCTTGGAGGCCAATTCACAGGTCCAAAACGTAAAATTAGGCGGTCACCAAACGTGTCTTTCAATAAATCTATTGTGGCACGAGCTGTGTGACATGTTGCGCCGTCTTGTTGAAACCACATCTCCTGGACATCATGGTTATTCAATTCAGGAATGAAAAAGTTAGTAATCATGGCTCTATACCGATCCAAATTGACTGTAACGTTCTGGCCACCATCGTTTTTGAAAAAGTACGGACCAATGATTCCACCAGCCCATAAAGCGCACCAAACAGTCAGTTTTTCTGGATGTAACGATGTTTCCACATACACTTGAGGATTACCTTCACTCCAAATGCGGCAGTTTTGTTTGTTGACGTAGCCATTCAACCAGAAGTGCGCTTCATCGCTAAACAAAATTCGCTTATGAAAATCGGGAACAACGGTAATCTCGTTTTGGGCCCATTCGACAAATCTACGCCTTACTTGATGATCGTTTGGCTTCAAATCTTGCACGAGTTGGATTTGGTAAGCACGCAAACCAAGATCCTTCCGCAAAATCTTCCATAAAGTGGATGGACACAGATCCAATTCCTGTGCTCGATGGCGGATGGAGCTTCTTCTGTACGCACCGTACAGCGTCTCTGGGGAGGCGAGTTATCAATAAGAGTAAACGTGGTGCGAAAACGTTCCATGGTTAATCGAATTAACTGCTCTGATGGACGATTTTGTCGACGATAAAATGGACGTAGTGCGCGATACGTTTTCCGCACAGAACCATGATTTTCGAAATAAAATTGCACTATTTGCAAGCGTTGTTCAGGCGTGAGTCTATTCATGATGAATTGTCAAACCAAACTGAGAATAAATCACTTGACAGCTGTTAAATCGGTCGCCATCTTCAAAAGTAATGCCAACTTAAAGTTCTATACCTCTATAAAAAACACCCTTTAGTTAAGAGATTCCGGGACAGGCTACAGACACGTGAAACGCGTCTCTTACCGAAGAGAGCAAGCTCTCTGTGCCAAAATCTCGGAGAGTAAATAAAATTGCCATGAAAAGATTCTCAAAAGCCTGTTATTCGGAACTGACTTTAAACCGAAGGTTACGCTACTCATGTATGAAATTAACACACACAACATAGGTGATGTCAGATACTAGTTTGTAATCCTGACTAAAGGTTTATAGTCACCAATTAAGCAAGTTAAGTAAGTAAGTAAGCAAGTCTGTTTCTGTTAAAAGGCATTTATCAACTGCAGCATATAACCTGCTGTAATTTTCGGTCCCAATTCAATGAATGTAGTCTACTGCGCTTGTTTGAGCAGAAAAGACGAAAATAAAGTAAAGTGAGTGTAATAAGATCAAATTGTAAAGATGTTAGAATGACAAGCAAAAGGGCCAAGCGTGCCAGCTACAGTTTCAAATTTAGAGTTTTTCAGAAACAACGAATTTTTGTAGGTATACAAGAAACATCTTATTTACGGAGAGCGATCGCAATGAAAAAGTGTCCAGGTGCTTGGCAACGCCAACAAATTATATCAACCTGATGGAAATACCAAGCGAAATCGAACCACTGCTTTCAGTGCTATAAAACAGGTGCCTACCCGTAAATTAGGAGACACAACGAAGAGTATGTGCAGCATAGCGGATCCAAAGTTACGGCCAACAACTCTTTGTTAATGCTGCCTCCGCTCCTGGCAACGGAAATGATGGTAAACTGAAGATCAAACTTACACAAGGTACGCATTATTCGCTAATCATCCCAGTACTTGTGATATTTTGATATTCTTGCAAGATCTTCCGTCCTGTGCGAGATAACGATGGTTTCCGCACCCGAAACAATGAAGGGGCATATAAAATCGCAATTCTGGTTGGGCCCTATCATTCGGATGACGAGAATATTCCTGTGAGAGGGCTAATGACGCAAAAATCGGCAGACGCCTCGATTAAGAGCGATGTTGTAATCGTTAGAAAAATCTATCTAAGGCTGTCCTATCTTCGGTTGATATTGCCAAACTTCCCCATCACTAAACCGAGTACTTTTAGCAGAAACCGTTGTTTTCGGACAACGAAAGATGGCAGGTCTATAGTCCTGCTACTGTAGACCTTGATTTATGACTGTGATAACCCAACGGTAGAATTAGAATATTAACATTTAAACGAACATTAGCATGCACCTCCAAGCCGTGGTGGTGCTGGGCATTAAAAGTAGCAAAACCATCTGCTTTAATTATGGAAAGAAGTGAGAACAAGACTACACATTCAGGCAAATACTTGTTCCTTAATAATGCACATTTTCCCCTGCAGTAAACATTTGCATATCAACTGATTAATATTGTGGATATTTGTTTGTGTGATTGTGTGTGTGTATTCGAATACATACATACATACACACATACTTTCTCCTTCTCTATCCCTGCAAAGACGAACGTGTCTAATCTCAGAAAAATTTCCAGCTGAAAGCATAAAAATGCCACACAAAAAAACAAGAAAAAAATTCAACAAAAAATGCATGGAAAATCAAACAATGACCAACACAATGATAAACTAAACCGTGGGGGTAAAATAAATTCGAGGGAAAAAGGAGTGAATTTTTCTTCTTTATTTGCAGCGTTAAATGCCACACAATTACCAGCGACTTGATTATTTCTCTTTTCTCCCCCCCCCCTTTACATGATGTTCTTTATTAAAGTTTAACGCTTAAGGAAATGATTTTCATTTTCATTTTCATTTTCATTACATTTTCATCTTCATTTTTCGTTCTTTATTTGTATTAAAAACTATTGCCAGGCCCCTCCCTGTTTAGCATCCCCATTTAAACAACTACTCAGCACTCTATCGTTAAGTAAAATATAATAATTGTTGGCAGAGCAACAAAATGAGAGAGAGTGAAAGAGAGAGAGCGAGAAACAAGAGAAGAAAAAAAAAAGAGTGTTAAGATGTGTTACATGAAAATAAAACGACGGTTACAATTTTATTTGACGATCCCAATGGCGATATCGTATCGTATTGTAATCCTTGAAACGACTGGCCTGCGGTTGATAGCAAACGCAGAAGAAGAACAAGCACAACAGTAAGCTTAATGCCTGCCACGTTTATGCCACCCTCCAATACATACACATATAACCAACACCATACTCTGGTGTTGTTCCCTCTTTATTCCCTTGGCTAAAAGAAAAAAGAAAAAGAAAAAAACAGAGAGAAAATAATGTTGTCAGTCAGTCATGTCTTCTATTTAAATCATACGAAATGTTTAAAAGTACTTTTGTTAGTACCAGCAAATAATACAAAAACAACAAAAACAACAACAAAAATCAAAAGAGAAAAAAGAAAAACATTCCATAGCACTTTAAGTGCGGTTGGTGACTTTGATATTGACTTGATTTTTTACTGTTATTTTCTCTCTCACTCCCTCTCCTTTGATATTTTACTGCTCGTAGAGAATATAAAAAATGTAAATAATGTTGTGTTGATAAAAATCTTGTGCATTAATGTTAAGAAAAATTCCTGTTTTTTTTTGCATTTTCTCTCTCTCTCCCTCTCTATTTGTAGCATTTATTGTTGTTGTTTCTATTCATATTTTGTTCATGGTTTTTTTCTTTTTTCTCTTATTTCTGCTTTTAGGAGAAATCATATTCGTAATGTTTTGAAATCCAGAGTAACGTTTAACGAAATCATAGAAGACAAAATGAAATGGATTTTGTTATGTCGATGAATAGAATTGCAAAAGAATGAATTCTTCAAGTTCTATGGTAAGTTGTTATATGCATATGTTAACTTTACATTAGTAATTTTAATAATCAAAAAAAAGTACCATGCAATAGGAAAGAGTACTATTTTAAATATTTTTAATTTTAAATTAAATGTACTCACAGCTTTAAAATGTATAATAAGAAAAAACCCATTTTCAAAAAAAGTATTTTAATAAAAGATACTTTTATTAATGAGAAGTACTATTTCGACAAGCAGAAGCATTTAAAAAAGTTCAATTCAAATCAAAAACTACCATTTTAAAAATAAGTACTTTGAAAAAGTACCATTTTCCTGAAAAGTACTGTTTCAATATTTGAAATAGTTCTAAATTCTAAAAGTTTAACCAAAAGTACCATTCAAAATAAAAAGTACCATTTTAATGGAAGGTACAAATTTACATTTTCAAAAAAAGTACCTTAATAAAAGTACTTTTATTAATGAGAAGTACTTTTTCAAAAAGCAAACCATTTAAAAAAGTTAAAACAAAATCCAAAAAAGTTGAATTTTCATAGAAAAGCATTTTAAAAAAGGTAACATTTTACTAAAAAAAAAGTACCGTTTCAACAAGCATAACCATTTAAAAACTTAAATTTTAATCAAATGCAGCAACTTAACCAAAAATATATTTTTAACAAAAGGTACCATTTTAAAAACTACCATTTTGATGGAAGGTACAATTTTAAAACAAGTTATAATTTTAACAAAAAGCACCAATTAATAATAGCCCTTCTGGCCAAAAGTATCATTTTAATAAAGGGCAGAACTTTAACAAAAAAGTACCATTTGAACATGTATGTAGAACCATTTGAACAATAAGCACCATTTCAGAAACTTCAGGTTTAATATATTTTAACGGATATACTTGATATTTTTATATATATTCCAGAAAAATTCGATGCACCCTACCCAAACGTTGACATAGTATTGCCTGGCGATATTAATCTACGAGAAACCGGTCTAGGCAATGTCCCAGTAATAAAGCAAATTTTTAATACAAAAAAAGGACATTTTAATCTAAAAGGATCAATACATTAACATAATACTTTAAAATAGTATTTTTTAAATTTAAAAAAGTACCAGAAAAATTTTAAAAAGTACTTTTTTTGGAATTCCAAGAGTTTGACAGAAATTTTAAAGCAAAGAGAAATATATGAAACTGAAATTGGTGCTAAAAATGTACCTTTTCTTCAGGTAAAAGTTCCAATATTTTTAACTAGAATTTTTGGAACCTTAAAAAGGGCCATATTAGGGACCTATTAATAAAAAGTAACAAAGAAATATTATTTCAAAGACTTTATCAAATTTTAACACAGTATGAGATTAATTTAAATCAAAATTTATGAGACAAAAAAAGTACCTTCTCAACTAAAAGTACCAAGATTATGTTCCCCTCTCAAATCCCTTAATTTGGTATTTATTGAGGCAGCAGCAAGCTATTTTTGTGTGCAATCAATTACTTTCTTTCAGCTTCATTTCTTGAAAGAATGCATTCCTTATCACTACTGCCTAAAATATTTTTCCATATTTCGGAATTACGAAGGAAAACGAAAAAAAAATGTTAGAATTTCAACTTGAAATACGCAACGTATACATTTTTAACAAGAAAATTAAATTGAGAAATAGAAATTCGGAAAAATTGTTGAAAAAATAACGAAAAAACGACGAAAAAAACCAGAGGAAAACGAAATTCCTAGAAAAACGTTGCCAAAGAATGCAAAACAAAACGACAAAAAAAAAGCACAGGAAGAGGAAGAAGAAGAAGATATTGTTGACAGTGTTAAAAAATGAAAATTAATGTTGAAAAGTTTTTCACACACACACAGACACACGTACGCACACACAATGGTGTGACAATTTGAACAGGCAGGCATTTCAGACGAAACTCTTGTCCAGTACCAGCTTCCACCATTGCCACCATAGCCACCATAATGGTCATGAAGTTAATTTGACTTCTTGTCCTGTCTTCGTTTTAGTTTTTTTTTTGGGGGCGTTTGTCACTCCCTGTTTTATTTCTTAATTTTGTTTGAAATATTTCTTAATAAGCAAATACCACCACCACCACCATTAGCCACCAGATGATAGCCAAACGACTGACTAACCAACCAACCAACCACTTAATAAATAATAATAAAAACCAGCAACAACAACAACAACAACACGAATAACAACAAAATTGTTTAAATTATTGTGTAATAAACGCCAGGGGTTACGCAAAATATTATCTGGAATAGCTATGCCAGTGGCAGCTAGGGGGTAAATATTCGATTGTATTCTTTCATGAGAATTTCCATTCAAATGGCCAATAATTGTACGCAAATAATTGAAAGATGTTGCCCTGTTACCTTTTGCAGGAGAATGATGATGATTATAAATGGAAGACTGTTCATTGATAATGGCCAAGACTGTTTATTAAAAGAAATTTATGCTGCTGCTGCTTAAATACGAAATAAATTGTTAAATAAAGGGACAGTGGTTAGACAATCTATGCCCTACTTTTATGAGAGGAGGCCTTAAAACAGGAAATAAGTTAAGTGAGGTTAGGTTGTATTGGAAACCCCTTTGTGATACCACTGTACTATCGTACCACGTTGTCTTCAGTTTCTGGACACTGGATTGACAATTTATGCTCTACTTTTAATCAAGGTTTCCTTAAAAGAGAAAATAAATTAAGTGAGGTTAGGTTGTATTGAAATCCCCTTTTATGCTATCGTACCACACAGTCTTGAGTTTCTGGCAATCATTGCTGATCAATAGTCCTGCCACTATCCAAGTTTTGCCGATACTTACTGGTAGCGCAAGAAACAGTGGCTTTAAGTCTAAATGTTATGAACAATGACAGAACAAATGTTTAGTACACCTCCCCTCTTGCTCACGCTTTACAACTTCAGTAATTACGTATGCAATGATCACACAATGGAAGCCCACTTCTCTGAAGAATTTTTATAAACAAATCCGTTTTAATTTTATCGACAAGCTCCATATTAAAGCAAGACAACTTACTGACTTAATTGGCCATTACAATGCTTTAGTCAAGACTACAACCTAGCTTCTCACACCACCAATGTTGTATGTGTTAGTTTTATGCATAAGTGGCAGGACCTATAATTAAAATGTCCACTCTGAATGACAAATTCAAGCAACTTTACATGGCAGTATGTTTATCTGCAAATCATGATGGCATGATTTGATCAGGACCAGGAGACTTGAAAGCATGGAAGCTTTTTACTGGCCATCTGAATGCGATGTTGTGGGATCAGTATACTCGATATATCCTCTGAGTTTGATAGGTTGGAGTGCTGGCTTTGACACCAACTGCTCACTGGAGCACGCATATCAGCCCATTGTGACGCCACAGGTAAACGCAGTCCCTGTACTGAATGAGTTCCACCAAACTAGGGAAGAAGTTGGTCAGCGCAAGGTTTGCACATTAAAAGCACGATTACCCTAAGCTGGAAAACCAACCCAAAAGTTTGATAAACGAGTCTATATCCTTGACATCAATCGATGATGACGTCAAGCTGAGCTAGGTAACCTATATCTGCAACTCGGAAAGCATGGGCATTGACAAAGGAAGTGGATAACAGTATTCTCTTCCTGATCTGATCCTGATCTTCCGGATCTGCACCCACGGCAGAAGTCGTTCTCTGAGTTAAGTCCTTCTAAAACCGTGAGGAGATTTCTAGATAACCAAGAAAGTGTGTCTCTGGCCATCTGAATGCGATGTTGTGAGATCAGTACGTACCGTGAGTAGATTTCTAGACATCCAAGAAAGTACGTCTCGAAGACTTTATCAGGAGCGTGTTCACTATTAGTTTTCCAGGCTTCATTAGATTTCTGAAGTCAAGTTTGCTGCTCAAACGTTACAAAAATTAGAGAAAAGTAAAGAAAATTTGTTTTCTGCAGCATTTTTTCCATATTTTTTAAAGCATTTTTCATGAACATGAAAGAATTTTTGAAAATATTTTTTTTTTTTGGGTCACGATTTGTTTGATTTCTATGCAGCATATAGCAAACGAACGTACGCCGCACTATGTGGCATTTTGCCTGAAAACATGGCCAAAATTAATAGAAGTGTTTTATGAGTTAATGGCTGGAATTTTTTGATAGTGTTAGTGATAATTAGGCCCAAGGATGAACCCAACTAATTTTGGTTCAAATCGGTCCGTGATTTCGCCTAGCCCCAATACAAATTCCCCTCGAAATTGCACTTATTTACACATAATTATGGTAATTATGCAACAATCATGATAAAATTTAGCATGGATCAGTTCTGTGTACCAAGAAATCATGGTGTAAAGTTTGGTGAAAATCGGATCACATTTGACCCTAGTCCCCATATAAAGTCCCCTTTAGAAATTCACGTGTGCGCTTATAAATGGCTTAAAAACATCGGTATCGCGATGAAATTCGGTATGAACGTATATTTTGTAAATCTAAATCATATTACCAAATTTTGTTATGGTCGGTCAATAATTGCCCCTTGGTCCAAAATAGGGCCCCTTAAGAAAATATGTTTAGCAATTATAATATATTATAATATATAATAGTATTAAAATATAAATTATAATACCTCGATGAAGTTCGACATGAACATATTTAATATGAATGTGAATCATTTATGATCACATTTTATTATGATCGGATCATAAGTGCCCCTAGGTAGCACATACGGTCCATTAAGAAAACCAAACATACATCTCATATTGTTATAATAGTCGATATACATACATATGTAATTAAGTTTTTAAACTTCTATGATAATTAATATTTATTTATAATATTTATTTTACATTATTTAATACTTAAAAGTGAAACTAACTACAATCGTTGAAATCGTTATCATTTTCATCATCAATGTCAGGAAGGAGTAATTTAATACTATATGATGAAAATGCTTTTCTATTTCTTCGCGATTTTTGTGTACTGCAGCTTATAAAAGGGTCACTGCATAAAAGTAACCTATTCAGGACATCTCGATTGGTATCGCTTCTACTGAATTTCCTAGCATAATTCGTACGCCATATGGCTTTATTGCACTGCGTCTAAAATTTTAAATTTTTCAAAAAAAAGTCAAATTTTCAAAAAATCGCCAAAAATAATTGCGCAAATTTGCGCAAAATTTTTTTTTGTTCCGGAATATAGAGAGTTCATATTTTCTTGTGGTATATAACATTAAACTACTAAAAACTATTTTCACCTTTAAGATCCTTATCTTTTTTTTAGGAAGGGTAAAAAATTTGAAATTTTTATTATTTTTAAATTTTGAACGAATAATTTTAACATTAATATATGAGATATATGTATATAAAAAAAACTGAAAGTAGCAGTTGCTCATACCTTTCAAATAAAGAAAAAATCAATATAAAACCTCTATTTGTTTAGCCACAAAAAAATATCTTATAAACCTATTACAATTTCAAAAAAACACCAAAAACGCATTTAATTTTCTTCACTTTCCTGATTTTGACAGCGTCTCAAATCTACAAATCTCAACCTAAAGTCGTGAAAATTCACTATATAATGCAGAATTTTGTTGTCTATCGAATTGCATAGTCAGTTTCTTAAATTTCTTTAAATTCATTTTTGCCTTTTTGGCCAGCTTTTCGGGGTAAATGCCACATAGTGCGCCGTATAAATTTTAAAAAAAGTATTCTCTTTTCGGGATAAAGTTTCTCATCAAGCATAACAAAAGCAAATTAAACTACAGTCAGAGAGAAAAGTATGTCACAGAAGGTTTTTCTTCTTCTTCTTCTTCATTTTTTGAAACTTTAAGGTCAAGCAAAAAAAAAAAGCAAGCCAAGGAAATGGCCAACAAAACAAAACAAAACAACCGTAACACATTTATGGGTTTTACCAGCCTCCCAAAAAAAAAAACTTGCCTTCATAAACATTTTTTTTTCTCTGAGCCTTTAAGCATTCAAACGAGATGCGAGATGCGAGCTGCTATGACGGAGTCTGAGATTGAGATTGAGTAGGGGGCTGTAACGTAATAAAACTTTCTATCGGCAGCATAAAGACATTTTTATTTCCAATTCTTTTATTTTTTTCTTTTCTTTTTGTTTATGGCCTGGTATTCTTGTTTGTTTGTTTTTTTCTAACACATATACGAAGACAGCAGCTGTGGCCGTAATAAAGTTGCAAGTACAACTGTTTCGAATAATATACAGGCCATGTGGCATAACAGAGGCTTACAAAGCCAAACGTATCGCAATGTATTCTTGCTATTGTCTTCTTGCTGCTCTGTGTGTGATGATGACTTTATTTTTCGTTGGCCAAAAAAGCACACAAAACTGGCCATTTAAACCATGAAAAAAAACTCATGTTTTTTGGCTTGTTTCTAGGGATTCTTGTAACATTTTATTTCGCTTTTATGAGTGGTAGGGGGACCCTAGGCACTCCACAAGGAACAAACAAAACTTATAACAAAATTCATGCTGCTATTTATAGGGGGGGTAAGACCGCCCGCACCACCCCATTCTCCAGCTTGCTCCGGCTTGCTTGTATCGATTACTACACATTTGCAATTTTTATTTTCTGTTTCTGTTAAAGTTTTCCTTTTTTTTGTTCCACAAATCTTCTTTGAATTCTGTTGTGTTGTCTTAGCTTGTGTGTCTTGCCTTGCCTTAGCTTTGCTATTTTCCTAACCGACACACACATGGCTTGCCTGCATGTGGCATAACTCCCATAGTCCGTCCATCCGCCTGTCCTCATATGCTTCGCTGCTTCTTGATTTCGTTAATATATCCTTGGAGATTTGAATTTTTTTTCTCAACGATTTTGGATTTCTTTTTTGCTCCCTCCCTCCCGCTTCCTACGTGGACTCACACAAATGATTTATTTTTTTTAGGAAAGAATTTCGCTTTTTATTGAATAAAAATTGCAAACTAACGTTGTTTTATTGTTGTTGCAAAATTCTAGAGCCCCTAGCTGCCTAGCTGCCTAGCTGCCACTGAGCATTTGTGTATGTGTGTGCCGCTGTCTGCCATGTAACGAAGATGATTTAAGGTTGCTGGCACATACCCATACAAAGAAAAAAAAAACATTTTTAAAGGCAATCAGCCAGCCAGCATGCCAGCCAGTCAGTCAAATAAATGTTTACGTCTCGAGAAGTTAATCTGAAATTATGTTTCATTTTTAAAAATAAATTTAAATCATTCCACCTCCACCCACCTCTCTCTCTCTCTCTCTCTATTTCCCTTTCTCAATTTCATTATTTGACAAGGGACATGACATTTGGAAGTCATTGGTCATATGCTTAGATTTGTTGAGGGTTCAAGACACCACACCAACCAGCAACAACAACATTAAAAAGGTTAAATATACGTAAGGATGCCCACCTTCTTCCCTTTTATTTTTTCTTGAATAATGATGTTGAAATATAATGTCGTACCTCTGGCATGTAAGAATAATGTCTGGGAAACGTGAGTATGTTTTTCTTGTATAAGGGGCAGATAGGCAAAGCTTGGTTTAAATGGAGAAACTGAAATGCATTTCAAAACTTTTCCTCAGTATACCAGAATTGGTCTTGGTGAATCTGTATTTTTCTTTTGTGGTCTTTTAAACTAAACTCCTTGCTTAATTGACTGGTTATTGCAATGAGAGTGATGAGAAGGGGGATCTTTCATCTTTATCTGACCGATCTGTAAAAGTTGGACAAGAAGAATTTAAAGTTGATCGATATTTGTCCCAGGATAAGTAATTCCAGCGGTTTAATCGTTGCAATTTAGCTTAAATTGAAGTCACCTTTGTCTAATTAGTAGTGGTTTGGCTTACTTGACGAGAGTCTGTGGTTCAAACCCTGACTTATACATCTCTTTTATCCTTTGGCCTATCTACTGGCAAAAGCTCTGTGAATAAATAAAATTGCCATGAAAAGTTTCTCAAAAATCTGTTGTTCAGAATCCTGCTTCATTGCTAGACTTACTTGGACCTCGATGGATAGAAGGCACACCAACCAGTTGCTCGGACTTGATCGTAACGTCATCTCAATCACAGTGTCCATGCTTGCAGGTCATTGTGTTATGTGTTGCGTATGTTTAACGACTTCTGTCGTGGCTGCAGAACCGCTGAGGAAGAGGAGACTGTTATCCACTTTCTTTATCACCGCCCATCTCTTGCAAGGTGCAGACTTAGGTTATTTGACTCTCCAATCCTTGTCAGCTTGACGAAGCTATCATCCATTGATGTTAGGGATATAGCTTCGTTTATCAAACTCTCGGGCTGGTTTTCCACCGTAGGGTCACAACTTGCCGCTATGCGAGCTGAAGTAAGCTTTTGATATCAAAGCTACCATTACAACCCTAACCTAACCTAACCTGTTCTTCGGTCTCGCCTTTCATGAATAAAATTAACACACACAACATGGGTGGCGTGAAATGCCAGGCTATGATCCTGGTTAAGGGGTTGGAATGACCAATTAAGTAAATGAGTGAGTCCGCCCTCATTGCTAGCGAAGGTAATTAGGTAATGACTGAACAGATAGTGCTATCACCGTATTTTTTCGATAGTGAGAAGAAGACATAATCTGACTCCATATGGTGGAGGGTGTTTTTTATAGAGGTATAGAACTTTAAGTTGCAATAAAACAACGATGGATTATTCGATTGACATGAATTTTATTTATCCGAAAGATAATCTTGTGGCATTACATTTTAAATATGATTTCTGGCATATGACCGCCACGGCTGGCGCGGATGTAGTCCAATCTGGACGTCCAATTTTCGATGACTTTTTCCAACATTTGTGGCCGTATATCGGCAATAATACGGCGAATGTTGTCTTCCAAATGGTCAAGCGTTTGTGGCTTTACCGCATAGACCAATGACTTTACATAGCCGCACAGAAAGTAGTCTAGCGGTGTTAAATCACAAGATCTTGGAGGCCAATTCACAGGTCCAAAACGTGGAATTAGGCGGTCACCAAACGTGTCTTTCAATAAATCTATTGTGGCGCCGTCTTGTTGAAACCACATCTCCTGGACATCATGGTTATTCAATTCAGGAATGAAGAAGTTAGTAATCATGGCTCTATACCGATCACCATTGACTGTAACGTTCTGGCCACCATCGTTTTTGAAAAAGTACGGACCAATGATTCCACCAGCCCATAAAGCGCACCAAACAGTCAGTTTTTCTGGATGTAACGGTGTTTCCACATACACTTGAGGATTACCTTCACTCCAAATGCGGCAGTTTTGTTTGTTGACGTAGCCATTCAACCAGAAGTGTGCTTCATCGCTAAACAAAATTCGCTTATGAAAATCGGGAACAACGGTAATCTCGTTTTGGGGCCATTCGACGAATCTACGCCTTACTTGATGATCGTTTGGCTTCAAATCTTGCACGAGTTGGATTTTGTAAGCACGCAAACCAAGATCCTTCCGCAAAATCCAATTCCTGTGCTCGATGGCGGATGGACTCATTCGGGTCTTCCTCAATGCTACGCTCTACAGCAGCAATAGCTTCTTCTGTACGCACCGTACAGCGTTCTCTGGGGATGCGAGTTATCAATAAGAGTAAACGTGGTGCGAAAACGTTCCATGGTTAATCGAATTAACTGCTCTGATGGACGATTTTGTCGACGATAAAATGGACGTAGTGCGCGATACGTTTTCCGCACAGAACCACTATTTTCGAAATAAAATTGCACTATTTGCAAGCGTTGTTCAGGCGTGAGTCTATTCATGATGAATTGCCAAACCAAACTGAGAATAAATCACTTGACAGCTGTTAAATCGATCGCCATCTTGAAAAGTAATGCCAACTTAAAGTTCTATACCTCTATAAAAAACACCCTTTACATATCATTTGCCGAGCAAAACCAGCAATCTTGTTAAGAGGCTCCTCCATTGTTATCCTCAAGCAAGTTAGGATTTAGCTTTGTGCGTGAATGCACTGATGCAGCAGCCTTGAGAGTGTTCGAGACAAAAGTCCTACGTAGGATCTTTGGTCCAGTGCAAGTTGCCGATATTTCCGCATACGATCAAACAATGAACTGTTTGAACTCCTCAACGAGAAGGGCGTTGTGCAGCGTATTAACATCCTGCGGCTGCGCTGGCTCGGACTTGTCGTTCGAATGGAGGAGGGGACTTGCGGAAGACGGCGAAGAGGAAGACCTTGTTTGCGTTGGGAGGACCAAATCGAGGAAGCCCTGTCATCGATTGGTGTGACCAACTGGCGAAGGCGCGCAAAAAGCAGAGGCGCCTGGAAGGATGTGTCAATGCAGGTCGAAATCGTTTAATCGGGTTGTTAATGGCAAATTAAGTAAGTAAGTAAAAGTGCAATGAAGGGTATTGCCTTGTCCAAGAGCTTGTCCAGGGGCTTATTCCACGTCGTTGTTAGCTTGTTTACATGAGTTCGAGAAGGACAATCATACCAAGAAAGTCATCTAACGGAGTCATCTACCCTTCTCTCGATATGAAGGTCCTATTACACTGGGTCACAGAGTAGTGGCAGTGGAAGTGGACTTGAGCCACCACATCCCTATAATATTTTAAGCAAAGTGGGGAAATCTCATGAACAAAATCAACGAAATCCGAGAGCTTCAAGTGCGAATTGACTAATCTCTCTAAGGCTCTTTAGAGTTACGAGTCTTAGGCTTTTGAAATCCTCAAATGGAATTCTGTTGGCAATGAGGTAACATAAGCCTTTGTTGAGTTCCGTAGATTTCTAGGAAAACCTTAAGTTTCCTAGAATTTGATTTCAATTCCAAAGTTATTCTCATTTAAACTTTTTTTGCGTAAATTCAATTCAATTTAAAATTTTGTTCACCACATTTCTGCTTTAAAATAAACAAAAAAAAAAAAACGAGGAGTATATTTTTCTAAATTTTAAAGTAAATCAACAATGAAAATGGAAAATGAAACATGAAACATGACTTGTGCTCTTAAAATATTAAATTGTAAACAAATTATTCATAAGAACGAAGACAAACAGAATATACCCGCGTCTCAAATTTCCAATTTGGCTCAAATAGACAGCAAATTCAACAACAAGAACAACAGCGGGCCTGACAAACGTAGCAGCAGCAACAACAATTTATTCAACTACCCTAGCCTACCGTAGGCTACCCTACCCTACTCTATCTGTGCCATGTTATAGTAGGGCATGAAATGATTTCCATGGAACGGCTGGCGTTGTAGTTGAATGTGTCACAAATTCTTTGCAATACCTTTTGCTGACTTTCTCTCTCTCTCTCTCCTTCCCTTTTATTGGTTCTTTTAGTCCTTTTGTATCGTTTATATTGGGCTGTAAAAGAACCATGTGGTTTCCATATAAAAAGAAAAGGAAAAAAACAGAGAAGAAGAAGAAGAAGAAGAATAAAAATGAAAAACAAATGAACGAGTGTACCTTAAACCTTTAATGCCACAAATAAAGCCCAACAGCCAACCAACCAACCAACCAGCCAGCCAAACCAGGGAACCATGGAGAAGGATGGTTGAATTGAATATTTCGTTTAATTTGCCTGTGCCTGCTGCCTGAGTAAGAGCCTTTGCCCATTTGTATAATTTTTTTTACTTATAAAAGAATCCTTTGTAAACATATTTACATATTGCTGTTGCTGTTTTTGTTGTTGTTGTAGTTATATACCCATCCATACGTATGTGTGTATATGCAGGCAAGGATATGGGTTATGAACTGTTGGATGAGCTTGGCTTACTACCTTCCACAGGATTTGTTTTGTATGTTTGTTTGCCTCCATGTTGCCAAAGCCAACGCCACCGCCAACGCCACAGCCACTGTCAGTCGTTATAGTGGATGTTGCATGATAATCTTGTCATCGCCATCCTCATCATCATCATCATCATCATACCGTACAGTGTGTGTCATCGCTGTCGTCTATTATACTGCTTCAGTGAAAGGAAATATTTGTGTCAGTGTGTAGCAGCAGTAAAACAACAACAACACCAACAAATACAATCACATTGGCATCATTATTATCATTATGAATGTAACAGTGATTAGAAAGACAAAGAAGAAATAGAAGAAGAAGAAGAAGAACATAAAAAGCGTATCAACAACGACAACAACACAAACAAAGTGTAACAAACAAGAAACCGGGGTCATGTTAAATATTTGTGGCACAATTTGTTTTTTTTTTTGTGTTAAATAAGGCAGGCAATGGTTGGAAAAGCGGCGAAGAAAATA
This sequence comes from Sarcophaga subvicina, assembly GCA_936449025.2. NCBI lineage: Eukaryota > Metazoa > Arthropoda > Insecta > Diptera > Sarcophagidae > Sarcophaga > Sarcophaga subvicina. Next base: position 87,766,622 of record OW388081.2, on the reverse strand, counting down.
GGCCTAGAAATCGCCGTAATCTAGTAGGTAGTTTGTTAGCTTATTAGACATGAGGCCATGGTTGAAATCTCAGGTCAGACATCAAAACGAAAATATGAAAAAAATATTTCTTCGGCGACTTCCTCTCAGCAGATTACTGGCAATAACTCTGAGAATGAAAAATAAAAATTGCTATGAAAAAGTTTTTAAAAAATCTGTCGTTCGATGTCGGCTTTAAACTGTTAGTCCCACCACTCATGTATAAAAATTAACGCACACAACATAAGTGATATCAGAAGCTGGGTGGTAATCCTGACTGTGGGGTTGTAATCAACAATTACATACGTATGTAGGACACTCTTATATCCATAGCATACTACCATCGTCAGCTCATAAGTTGAAAGTCCATACACGATACCAATATTTCGACCAAAGATCCTCAGAAGCAAGAATTGTAGTTTAGACTAGGTTAGGTTTAGAAGGTAGGTTAAGAGACTTGGAGACCATTGTAAAGGGTGTTTTTTATATAGGTATAGAACTTTAAGTTGGCATTACTTTTTAAGATGGCGACCGATTTAACAGCTGTCAAGTGATTTATTCTCAGTTTGGTTTGGCAATTCACCATGAATAGACTCACCCCTGAACAACGCTTGCAAATAGTGCAATTTTATTTCGAAAATAATGGTTCTGTGCGGAAAACGTATCGCGCACTACGTCCATTTTATCGTCGAGAAAATCGTCCATCAGAGCAGTTAATTCGATTAACCATGGAACGTTTTCGCACCACGTTTACTCTTATTGATAACTCGCATCCCCAGAGATGCTGTACGGTGCGTACAGAAGAAGCTATTGCTGCTGTAGAGCGTGGCATTGAGGAAGACCCGAATGAGTCCATCCGCCATCGAGCAAAGGAATTGGATTTTGCGGAAGGATCCTGGTTTGCGTGCTTACCAAATCCAACTCGTGCAAGATTTGAAGCCAAACGATCATCAAGTAAGGCGTAGATTCGTCGAATGGGCCCAAAACGAGATTACCGTTGTTACCCATTTTCATAAGCGAATTTTGTTTAGCGATGAAGCGCACTTCTGCTTGAATGGCTACGTCAACAAACAAAACTGCAGCATTTGGAGTGAAGGTAATCCCCAAGTGTATGTGGAAAGACCGTTACATCCAGAAAAACTGACTGTTTGGTGCGCTTTATGGGCTGGTGGAATCATTGGTCCGTACTTTTTCAAAAACGATGGTGGCCAGAACGTTACAGTCAATGATGATCGGTATAGAGCCATGATTACTAACTTTTTCATTCCTGAATTGAATAACCATGATGTCCAGGAGATGTGGTTTCAACAAGACGGCGCAACATGTCACACAGCTCGTGCCACAATAGATTTATTGAAAGACACGTTTGGTGACCGCCTAATTTCACTTTTTGGACCTGTGAATTGGCCTCCAAGATCTTGTGATATAACACCGCTAGACTACTTTCTGTGGGGCTATGTAAAGTCATTGGTCTATGCGGTAAAGCCACAAACGCTTGACCATTTAGAAGACAACATTCGCCGTATTAAAGTCGCCTTCGAACAACGGATTTTTTGAGAAAGTTTTCATGGCAATTTTATTTCCTGTCAGAGTTTTTGCGCGAAGACGGCTGAGAGGAAGTTGCCGAAAGTATTTTTTTTTTTCATTTTCCCTTTTATTCGAAATATCTGAGCAAGGGTTGGAACCATAAGCTCTAGCCTAATGAGGCAACATACTTCCTACTAGACTAAGGCGATTTCATTGTAAACACTCTAGCCTGGGAATACTTACTTTATTGGCCATTACAATCCTTCAGTCAGGACTACGACCTAGCTTCACACACAACTTATGTTGCGCGTTTTAAATTTATATATGAGTGCAAAAACCAACAGACTAAAGTCGCCTCCGAATGACAGATTTTTGAAAAAGTTTTCATGGCGATTTTATTCTTACTCTTAGAGTTTTTGCCAGAAATCTGCTGAGAGGAAGTCGCCGAGATTTGTACGAGATGTTTGACCTGAGAACCAATACACTACCTATTATACTACCACGGCTTCAAGCCTAGCTATACATTGCTCTCATCAGCCTCTTGCTATCACAAAAGAAAAAAGTATTGAAGATATTGAGCAAAAACTCCTAAGGTAACGTTTTTGAAAATATTCTGAGGTACTTGCAACCAATTCCCTTTTTCAACAACCTTGAGACAAGGTTTTCATCAACAAAATAAATTACTTTTCATAGGAACAGCGTGCTAATCAGTTGGTAGCAAAATAGGTGCCATCAATGAGTAGGCAGCACAAGTATTCTCTCATTGCCGCCACCTGACTGCTAGACGGCGATTGCCTCTCATAGGCAATCCGCATCTTCATCGGCTCATATAGGCTATTTTGTGAATTTTATTTCATCAACCTTGTGTTACAAAAAGAAAAAAAATTAGAAAAAATGTGTCTAAAAGGCACACTTTATACTCACAAATATTACTCTCCTATTTAGTATCCTTGATACGGCTTTGTTTCACAAGCATTCCTATTTGTTGTTATGCTCTCTCTCTCTCTCTCTGAGATTCAAACTCTTTAAAACACACAAATTTATTGCATTGTCCAAAAAAAAACAAAAAGGCCACAAGCCGTATGAATAGGTATGTATGTGTACTCCTTATACTTGCAATGTGAACAAGTAATCGTAAAAAGAAAGTCAGAGAGAAAGAGAGAGAGAGAGAGAGAACAGCAACAGCAGAGTGGAGAGCATAGAAATTCTCTGTGGTACCACAAAAATGTTAATTAACAGTTAAAATGAAAAATTAATTTTCGGCTGACTGTTGCAATATTTTGAAATATTAACACAAAAACAACACAAACAACAACAACAACAACCAAAGGAATAGACAAGAAAAAAGGATAAGCAAGAAAGAAAAACATGGCCCCACACAACAAAGCAGCAAGCAAAAGTAATAAAATTAAAACAACAATAATTAAGAACACAACACACACATACATGATAATTTACTTTGTAAACAGTAGATAGAATTCAGAGATAGCAACAACAACAACAACAGCAAAGATAATAACTAAAACAACAACAACAACTACAACGGCAGATACTAATAATTTAGTAAAGAGCAGAGCTTAACAACACACAAAAATAAAATGTAACACAGGGACACAGGGAGAACAAATAAATTAAACGGTAAATACGAGTACAATAGCCGAATGGAGGCGGGTGGGGGAGAAGCCATAGAATATTTAATAAACCAAATTAAACATACTCACAGACGTACTCACACATACATACGTTTAAGGTGGCCTCAGTGATTAATACAATTATGGGAGAGAAATTAAATTTTCTAAACAATACAGAAGTAGTAGTGTAAACACGTCTCCTCTCACCCGCACTCTGTTTTTAAATGAGTTTAAGAGTGAATGCTTAAGATTTAAATTCTTTGGAGTTAAACACACACACATACTTACCACCACCGTATACATAGTTTATAATTATAGTGGGAATATCGTAAGTGTAAAACGTGTTTGTGCTTGTGCTCGTGCTGTTATTTTGTTTAGATTTCGTTCAACAATAAATAGGATTTTTAATTGCATTAGAATATGCAAACATTGCTGACTGGCAATTGTGTTACATGCTATAAACACAATAGACGCAGCACAGCAAACGCAGCAGTCGCTCAGAAATAAAACACATGGCTGTATGTGGAAATGATTAGTTTATAGGCAACGCGACAACAAGCGACGATGCTGCTGCTATAAACACAATTGACCCAGCACAGCAATCTCTCAAACATAGAATACATGGCTGTATATGGAAATGATTATTTTTAAAGGCAACTCGACAGTAAGCGACAATACTGCTGCTGCAAACACAATAGACGCAGCACAGTAAGTACAGCAATCTCTCAAACATAGAATATATCGCTGTATATGGAAATGAATTTTTCAAAGGCAACGCAACAACAAGCGACAATACTGTACAGTAAGTACAGCAATCTCTCAAACATACATGGCTGCATATGGAAATGATTATTTTAAAGGCAATGCGACAATAAGCGCCAATGCTACTGTTACGTATTTACTCTAATTTATATTTTCAATCGCGGCAATGAGAAAGTTCGTGCTGACGAAGAAAGTATTTGTGCTGTCAATACAATTCTAACTAATGGACATGCAGTTTACCTGATTTCGCAATAGGAAAATTATTATGCTTGCTGTGTTGCGTCTATTCTGTGTATCGTAAGGTTATATCCGCATGAAATATTAAAATTATTTCAGTTAAAATCAGTGATGCGTAACACAACAAACATGTCATTTTAATCAGTTTTAATTATCATTTGTTGTCTTTTAATCATTCCATTAATACATCCATTTATTCATCCTATCTTTCACTCATTTACAAATTCATATGCAGGTATAGATAGGTACGATGCAACAGTATAGACTTTTATGTTCAATTATTTACTTTTTAAATGAATTTGTTTTCAAATTGAATTAATTTGATTAATTTTATAATCCATATAACAGGCAAGACACTGAAGAAAACCAGCAGAAAGTAATTGCAAATGATTAACTGAAGGCTAAAGCAGTAGCTGTAGCTTAAGCGCAAGTAAATTAAGTTGATTAAGGGCAAGAACAGTGTCTCTCATTGTATGAAAGGCTGTTGAAAATGGATGGATGGATAAATAAAATGAATATTCATTCATTTTCAAATTGCCACTAAAACAAGGCCCACTTACTTTACTTAATACGCCATTGCAATCATTCGGCTAGGATTAGAACCTTGCTTTACACACCATCCATGTTGTGTATGTTAATTTTTCTCCATGTATGGCAAGACCTACAGTTTAATGTCGATTGCCAATGACAGATTTTTGAGGAACTTTTTATCAGGTTCACACCACTTTTCCATACACCTCTGCCCGAAATGGACATTCTAGACTTCCTCGATAAGTCAGAGAGTGACATCATGTTCCAGAAAATTCACATCCCCGTCACGATTATTATGTGGCTGATATTCGATGCGTGTAATTGTCCAATCCTCCATAGATGCTGACTAGTATTAACTGATAAGCCCTTACAGCAGAGGCTAAATTGAACTCATTGCGATGCAACAAGCCAAGATCTAAGCCGGAGATCAAACAGCCCCTATAGAAAACCATGCCAACACCCAAATAAATCGCGCACTTGCATTAATCCTCGCATTGGAGAGTTCAGCAAAAGAATTATATGAAACGAGAAGCCAAGAACCTTCGCTACTTCATGTCAAGAGCTGAACATTGACACATGAGGTAAAAGAGAGTTTCCTTCTGCTCGGATTCACAGCTCCAGCAGAAGTCAGGCGAAGGAATGCTTAGCTTATTAGCATTCTCACCCATTGGGCAATAACTTGCAAGAACCGTGATTGAACGGTAGATAACCAGTCGATTCAAGGAAGGTAGACAATTAATTCACTTCATACTCAAAACGTAGCAATACTACAACAGGCCTCATACTGCTAATGAAACTGAGCGTGTTTAGAGAAGAATATCCAGTTTATTTGAAACAAACGTTAAACCCAAGCCGATAACGATTCGAAATCGGGCTCTGAAGCCGCCATAGTCTAGCAGAATGAATGGATTGGCTTATTAAATGAGAGCTCATGGTTCAATCCCTGATAATGGGTCAAATCGACCTCCGGTTACTGTACTTGTCTTAATTGACTAGTACACGTCCTCTAACCTAACCTAATCCCTGGTAGAGATGTCTCCAACAATAACAAAATATGAAAAAACATGTTTGGCAAATTTCTTTCAGAAGCCTCAAGGGGCAGATAATCAGGGCAGACCATCCAGGCAGCTTTATTGCTTTTAGGTCGTTAAATTGCAGTCATTAGCTCATCATGGATTGGTAAAAATAACTAAATTTTATTAGAATATTGCAATGAAATCTTTATTAATAAACTTATCACGCACCCTTCGTATAAAAACCAAACAATGAGGAGCAACAATAATAGTCATACTCAAACTTAAAACAACAACAGAAGCAATAGAGAAATCCTTGCCAAAAAAAACGGATTTCCCTGTTTAAGACCACAAAGCTAAACCGACTCGTAAAGCCGCACATCATTTACAGGCACCCAACGATAACAAAATCTCTTCGTCACACACCGTTACACTGCCAAGCTCTCTTCCCTGCTCTCTCTCTGTCTCTGCTACTCTATACACACTGTACAGTGTACACACAGTGTGAATTATTAAAGCACATAAGAGAATGAGAGCAAGAGAGAGAGAGAGAGTTAGACACAGAGTACGAGAGAAGAGAAGATATTCTCATATTAATTTAAATGAATATGAATTTAAATGAATCTCAATCTGTGAATGGAAGAATCTGTGTGTAGAAGAATAATAACAACAAAATTAATTATAAATACATAGGCATTGGCTTATAGGGACACACAAACAGACGTTGACAAAAACAGACACAGATAGACAGACAGACAAACGGACGACAGTATTGTGAACAAACTCAAGAAGAAGAATGAATGGAATGTCGTTTAAGAATAAAGAAAATTTCTGATTTACCGTTACAATGAATATGAGATAGTATTTGTGTGTGTGTGTGTCGTAAATGCAAAAAGGTGACTTCCTGTTTATAAACACGTCTAATACCGTTATTAAAACAAATGTGTGGAGATAATATCACATCACATCACATCACATGTGTGTTTCAGTGTTTATTATAGCCTTACTACTGCATACTATCGATAATAGGGGGTTCTACTATGTTCAAGGCCATAATTGTGACGCATTTTCAGAAGTATTTTTAGGCTTTTTAGGTAAACTAATGCACGGCAGCCCTATGCTCCCTATAGGAGTAAGGGGAACATATATATATAAAGGGTGTTTTTTATAGAGGTATACAACTTTAAGTTGGCATTACTTTTCAAGATGGCGACCAATTTAACAGCTGTCAAGTGATTTATTCTCAGTTTGGTTTGGCAATTCATCATGAATAGACTCACGCCTGAACAACGCTTGCAAATAGTGCAATTTTATTTCGAAAATAATGGTTCTGTGCGGAAAACGTATCGCGCACTACGTCCATTTTATCGTCGAGAAAATCGTCCATCACAGCAGTTAATTCGATTAACCATGGAATGTTTTCGCACCACGTTTACTCTTACTGATAACTTGCATCCCCAGAGACGCTGTACGGTGCGTACAGAAGAAGCTATTGCTGCTGTAGAGCGTAGCATTGAGGAAGACCCGAATGAGTCCATCCGCCATCGAGCACAGGAATTGGATCTGTGTCCATCCACTTTATGGAAGATTTTGCGGAAGAATCTTGGTTTGCGTGCTTACAAAATCCAACTCGGGCAAGATTTGAAGCCAAACGATCATCAAGTAAGGCGTAGATTTGTCGAATGGGCCCAAAACGAGATTACCGTTGTTCCCGATTTTCATAAGCGAATTTTGTTTAGCGATGAAGCGCACTTCTGGTTGAATGGCTACGTCAACAAACAAAACTGCCGCATTTGGAGTGAAGGTAATCCTCAAGCGTATGTGGAAACACCGTTACATCCAGAAAAACTGACTGTTTGGTCCGTACTTTTTCAAAAACGATAGTGGCCAGAACGTTACAGTCAATGGTGATCGGTATAGGGCCATGATTACTAACTTTTTCATTCCTGAATTGAATAACCATGATGTCCAGGAGATGTGGTTTCAACAAGACGGCGCCACAATAGATTTATTGAAAGACACGTTTGGTGACCGCCTAATTTCACGTTTTGGACCTGTGAATTGCCCTCCAAGATCTTGTGATTTAACACCGCTAGACTACTTTCTGTGGGGCTATGTAAAGTCATTGGTCTATGCGGTAAAGCCACAAACGCTTGACCATTTGGAAGACAACATTCGCCGTATGATTGCCGATATACGGCCACAAATGTTGGAAAAAGTCATCGAAAATTTGACGTCCAGATTGGACTACATCCGCGCCAGCCGTGGCGGTCATATGCCAGAAATCATATTTAAAATGTAATGCCACAAGATTATCTTTCGGATAAATAAAATTCATGTCAATCGAATAATTCATCGTTGTTTTATTGCAACTTAAAGTTCTATACCTCTATAAAAAACACCCCTTACAATGCACGAAGAATTTCAAGAACAAATATTTAAGACAGTGTGTGAGTGTGAATAAGAACAACACAAAAATCAAAATAGAAGAACAACTTCACATGGTGAAATCTCGAAATTGTTGCTTATAAAATAAGGGAATATAAACAGACAAAGAACAGACAATTCGAAGGTGGATCATGAGTTGTACTCAAATAAAATCCTTATCATCAATATTATGGTCTTACTTTTGAAAGTAGAAAATGTATAACTTTTTATTTGACACTAGGATTCTATAACCAAACCGTACAAATCTATCACTCTGAAAATGGTAAAAGAGCTTTACAGTCAGATATTTTTAAACTCCACTATGATGCCTTATTCTGGCTGCATTCTGTCGAATTAAAAGCATTTCCAATCAGCAAAATATTGTAACTTCTAGAAACAAGTTTGCTTGGTAACGGACTGAATTCCATCAGCCGTCGACTTTGTCTTTCAGAAGCCGTCCTCAATTCGATCCACTCTTTCTATCAGCAGTCTTGTTTACTTTTCTCTCTTATAGAACTCCCACTTGAAAACGAGTAGGCAAATAAACCTTTCCAACTGAAGTAATCCATGTGTTTTATTCAGCTAGAGTATCCCCTACAACTTACCATATTCTTCTTTAAATACTGTCTCTTGAAGAAGTTTTATTGGAGATGACATCCAGTGTCACGGCATGGTTATCTGCAACTCGATGTTGCAATCGAATGATCTCTCTTTACTTGACTTAATTGGTCAGTACAAACCTTAAGTCAGGACTACAATCTAGCTTCTCACACCACTTACATATGTTGTGTGTGTTAATTTTTATACATGATTTGCAAGACCTACAGTTTAATGTCGATCCAGAACGACAGATTTTTTGTGAAACTTTTCATGGCAATTTTTTTACTCTCAGAGTTCTTGCCAGAAGAGAGCTGAGAGAGGAAGTCACCGAATATGCCATAAAGTGGCAACATGTAATCTGTTTTCTGGAAAATTCTTTTCCACGTTGTGATTCCTTATCTAATCTCCCATAGATGCTGACTAGCCTTAACCGCTAAGCCCCTACAGCTGAGATCCAGCGCAAGTTGAACTCATTCTGATATCAAAAGCCAAGCTGGAAGCTAAGCTGGAAATCAATTAGCCACTGTAGGAAACCATGTCAACAACCAAAAAAAATCGCGCACTTACATTAATCTTCGCTTTGCAGAGTTCAGTCAAATACATACATACATAAATAATTGGTCATTACAACCCTTCAGTCAGGATTACGACCTAGTTTCTCACACCACTTATGTTGTGTGTGTTAATTTTATACATGAGTGGTGGGATCTACAGTTTAAAGTCGACTCCGAACGACAGATTTTTGAGAAACTTTTCATGAAAATTTTATTTCCTGTCAGAGTTTTTGCCAGAAATCTGCTGAGAAGAAGTCGCCGAAGAAATACTTTTTGTATTTTGTTTTGATGTCTGACCTAGCGTTTGAACATGGCAAGAGCTGGACATTGACACATAAAGTGAAAGAGAGTTTCCTTCTGCTCGGATTCACAGCGAAGGAATGCTGAGCTTATTAGCATTCTCATCCATTGCGCAATGACTTGCAAGAACCGTGATTGCACGGTAAATAACCAGTCGATGTAAGGAAGCTACGCAATTAATTCTCTTCATACTCAAAACGTAGCAATACTGCAACAGGCCTCATACTGCTAACGAAATTGAGCATGTTTAGAGAAGAATATCCAGTTTACCTGAGACAAACGTTAAACCTATGCCGATAACAATTTGAAATCGAGCTCTCAAGTCGCCATAGTCTAGCAGAATGAATGGATTGGCTTATTAAATGAGAGCTCATGGTTCAATCGCTGATAATGGATCAAATCGACCTCCGGTTACTGTACTTGTCTTAATTGACAAGTACACGTCCTCTAACCTAACCTAATCCCTGGTAGAGATGCCTCCAACAATAACAAAATATGAAAAACAAATTTGTTGGCAAATTTCTTTCAGAAGCCTCAAGGGGCAGATCATCAGGGCAGACCATCCAGGCAGCTTTATTGCTTTTAGGACGTTGAATTGCAGTCATTATGTCATCACGAATTGGTAAAAATAATTCAATTTTATGAGAATATTGGCGATGAAATCTTTAATAATAAACTTATTGCGCTGGGATTAACAGCTGAGCTTATTATCATTTTCATGTAGGGTACCTACCATATACAACCATACTTCACCATGTGTTGTAACCTTCTCATTGAAATTCTTGTTTAATATTCCTTGCAAAACCTGTCATAAACTCTTCTTAAAATAACAATAAAGAGCGTAGAGAAATAGGCCTGAAATAGAGAGAGAAAGAGAAAGACAGAGAGAGAGAGAGAGAGAGAGAGAGAGTGAGGAAGGCTTAAGTAACCATAAATAATTGATAATTTCTTAAACACACTCACACACACACACAGTAAATTTTAATAAATAAATAAATAAATTGTTGTTGTTGCTGTAAAGTAGTATGTGGGTGTGGATGTTGGAGTGTGTGTGTTTAAATGTAAACAAGGTTAGCTGCTGCTGATGCTCATTTCGTATTTATAAAATAATTAACAAGCAATTCTAATGATAACAGCGTTTAATAATTATGAAGATGATGATGGTGATGCTGATTATGATTATAAAATAAAGTCAAGTCAAGTAGCAGATGAATGAATGTCTTTAACATTGGGATTATGACACCTTGAGAACATAAACAAACATAACCATGGTATGAACAGATATACAAACACTAGGAATACATACATACACAAAGCGAAAGAAAGAGAGCAAGACAGAGAGAGAGAGAGAGAGAGAGAGTGAGACACATAACAATGTTGTTATACTCATACTGCTATGCTATGTAAGGTAATATATGTGTATGTAAGAGAAATAATTGTAAGGAATGTAAACGAGTACAACGAGTACAAGTATGTGAATTTAAGTCGAATGGAAATCTTATTAACCTAAACGAAACACCAATAACTCTAGTGTGATTAGCTATGCATGTATGAGAATGTGTACCAAGGATAAGAATAATTAAAGATGGCAACAAGAAAATGAAGAGTGAAAAAGGAGAAATTGAATTATTAAGCATGTGAGAATTAAACTAAAATTGCATTATTTTCATATGCTAGGTTAGGTTAGGTTAGTTTAGAGGACGTGTACTTGTCAATTAAGACAATTACAGTACCCGGAGGTCGAATTGACCCATTGTACAATGTCCTAGTTTCTCAGACCACTTATGTCGTGTGTGTTAATTTTATACATGAGTGGTGGGACCTACAGTTTAAAGTCGGCTCCGAACGACAGATTTTTGAGAAACGTTTTCATGCCAATTTTATTTACTCTCAGAGTTTTTGCCAGAAATCTGGTGAGAGGAAGTCGCCGAAGAAATATTTTTTTATATTTCGTTTAGTTGGAGATACCTGACCAGGTGTTTGAACCGCGGGCTCACGTCTAATAAGCCAACACACTACCTACTAGACCGCGGCGACTCTCTGGTGGTGTTAGATACTAGATCGTAATCCTGACTAAAGGGTTGTAATGGCCAATTAAGTAAGTTACTTTCCAATTTTATTTACTTTCAGAGTTTTTATCAGAAATCTGCTGAGAGGAAGTCGCCGAAGAAATATTTTTCATATTTCGTTTGAACCGAGGCCTTACGTCTAATAAGCCAACACACTACCTACTATACTGCGGGGACTTCATTTTCATATGCTACGAGTATAAATTACGGAAATCGTAATTACCTAGCAAAAGTTTAGATCGTCTCAAAAACCATGACAAGAATATTCCCTTTAAACATCTCTTTGGCTGCCCATTGCTTTGAATTCCCACATAAGCTAGGATACAGCAAACGGTGGCCGCATTTCCCCTGCCAAGTTAATTCTGCTAGAATTTGCCGTAGTCTAGTAGGTAGAGTGTTGGCGTATTAGGTCAGACATCAAAACGAAATAAAAAAAATATTTCTTCAGCGACTTCCTCTCAGCAGGAGATTTCTGGCAAAAATTGTGAGAATAAATAAAAATTGCCATGAAAACTTTCTCAAAAAATCTGTCGCTCGGAGTCGACTTTAAACTGTAGGTCCCGCCACTCATGTATAAAATTAACGCACACAACATAAGTGGTGTGAGAAGCTAGGTCGTAATCCAGGCTGAAGGGTTACAATGACCAATTGTGTATGTTGCTATGAATTCCCCCATAAGCTAAGGTCCAGCAGACTGTGACTGTATTTCCCCGGCCTGGTTAATTTTGCTTGTTTAGACAGGTTATCTCGAGTTAACCTCATAGAAGTTAATTGATCGAATGGCGGACTGGCTATCAAACTGCAAAGTCTCGTCTTTTGTATTTCCTGTGCGAATTCTGTTGAATACAAATACGTTTCGTTAGTAGGATTTTCACTTGGAAGGAATCGAACACCCCCACTCCCATCCCTCTGTCTGCCCTCGACCGTATACTACGCAATGATCGTCCCTCTCTTAAAAGATGCCTTACCGACATACTTTAATAAAACAAAAAACGAGGAAGCACTTCGATTAGGAAATTAAATTCGCCGATCTATTACGGTAATGCAGACCATATGAGAACTAATGGAAGTAAAACCAGGAAACTGACTACACGTAAATATATGTATATAACAGCTTATGATAGTTCCACAGAGTGTAAACATACATAATTGGTCATTATCAGCCTTCAGTCAAGATTACAATCTACCTTCTCAAACCATGGCAATTTTTATTTACTCTCAGAGCTTATGCCAGAAATATTTTTCATATTTCGTTTTGTTGAAGTTGTGTGAGCTGCGGTTTGAACCGTGGCCTTACGTCTAATAAGCCAATATACTACCAACTAGACTACGAGGTCTTAGACTATAGAGACTATAGAGTGCAATCGGCTCCTATAAAAAATTATGGAATTACCAAACGGTTGCCCCCATTCAGTTAAGCTGCAGGAATCCCTAAAGGCTTCTCTAAATTTATTAATGAAGCTCTTCTCACAAATATTTTTTGATGCAAATTGTAAAATAAAATAAAAATTCCCTTCAAAATGTTGTTAAAACTACGAACATACTCTAGTTTTTTTTCCCCCCTCCCGTCTAGTTTGAAACTTTCTATCAACTATTTGCCCTCAAAATGGTTGACCTTTTTTTATAAAGTGATATCGTTAGTTAATGTTGTTCTTGTTGTAGTTGTTGTTGTCATTAGAAAATAGTTTTTCCAGTTTGAAAAAATATTTTTACGTGGAAATATTTTTCCGTTTCGTTTAAATCGTCGTTAAAGTTCTTAAAAAAATTTTTTTCAATTTTACACGAAAAAAAACACGTTAAAATAAGTAAAACAGAACGAAAGAAAAAGAAACAGAATGAAAAAATAAAAGAAAAATTGTGGAAAAACTGAAATGAAAATGGAAACAAAAAAAAAATTTTGTGAGAAAAAAAAGGAATCATTTCCACAAAACTTTAATCACAAGCATAGGGGGTCGTTGTCATCGGCTTAGTTGTGGAGTGTGTTTGTTGATCCGTATATGAAATAACGAACTTAAAAACAGCAGACTCTTAAAGGAATGCATTCATAATTTAAAGGTTATGATCTCATACGTTATTTAATTTGCAATTCCAACCAACAAATTAAGAGCTGCGGTCGATTATGCAATGCCATCACTTAAGTTTTTGTACGGCGTTGTCGCAAGTAACCCACTTTACGTGAGCCATTAACACCCTTTAGGGAAATTTGCTGATTTTCTTTCTTCTTACTGAGTTACTTACTTCACTGGCCATTACAACCATTAAAGTTTTGGTTACAGACTTGTTTTTCACACCAGTCGTGTTGTGAGTATTCTTTTCCATCCATGTGTTGTGGAACCCTACAGTTTAAAGTCGACTCCGAACAACAGACAGATTTTTGAGAATCCTTTCATGGTAATTGTATTTCACTCATTCGGAGTCAATCCCGTCACTTATGAATAAAATTTACACACACACAATACTGGCGCTGTGAGAAACTATGTTGTTATCCTTACTAAAGGGTGTTACAAGCCAATTAAGTTGAGTAAGTATTTCAGCAAAAGATAACATTCCTTTAAGTGCCTGCATGGCTCTATCAAAATCACATTATTTTGTCCACGTTCATCACACAGGAACAGTTTTAAAAAATTATCGACTGCCTTAAGGTATATCCATAACCGAACGCTTAAACGCTACGCTGACTATCCATCTGTCCATTCACTGCTTCAGTCACTCATACTTGCATTCATTTGCTCACACCCACTTCTACGCTCTCATACTCGCACTTAACAACAAGCAATGCGTGTAAGATAGTAATGGCTGTGCTATGGCTGTGTATGGGTGTGAGTGTTTAACAAAAACAACGAAAAAGTAGTCGTTTTGCAATCGATTTCGAGGTCATTTTAAAAATACAAACAAAAGAAAAAAAGAAACAACGACTAAACGACCGTTAGTTCGATGTCCGACTTTGTTGTGTTGCTGTTGTTGTTGATTTATATTGCTCATATGGTTGCTATTGCCGTTACAGTTGTCGTGAATATTTCCAACACCAACACCAACACTAACCATAACAACACATAATCAGAATTTCCACGTACATATGCCCTCGATTCTATCACATGTGTTGGCTTAAGAAGAGACTGAAAGACAGATACACAGAGAGAGAGAGAGAGAGACAGAGAGCAACAGAGCATTAGTTAAAGCCATTTTATTTTCAAACTCAAATATAACGATGATTGTATCCTCTTCCATACATATTCACATATTTTTCTACATTTTTTTTCAATTCTTTTTTGTACATAAGTTTTGTTTAAAAAAAAAAAGTGGAAAAAATCTGAAAATGAATTGTGCCTTGAACACTCCCATAACGACCTGCTACACGAAATCCAATATTAACGTCATCATCAATGATTTAAATCATCAATATAGGGAGAGCCGGTGTCGGACGGGGTTTGGGGGGGGGGGGTAAATCACATATTGAACAAATTGCTGTGCGTTATGCAGGTGCTTTAGATTAGAAAAGTTTTTTTTGTTTTTGTAACAATTTTTCTTGCTTAAGGAAATTACCAACAGGGGTATTCACAAATCAAAACAATTTAGAGGAGATTTGTCTCAAATCACTTGGCAGGGGAAGGGCTAAAAAAGATTCTTGGCACTCCTTTTCCGAGTGTAAGAAATGCTTTAGCAATTCTAAAATTCTTTTTAAAGACCTTGAGTTTTCAAATTCGAATTCTTGTTACCCGTTTAAAAAAATAGTAGGCATACGAGACATGGTCTTGACAATAACGAGACCAATCGCCATTTTCTAAAAAAATTGTATCTGATCTTGCAACATAAGATCGAGCGTTGTCATGATGGAATATTCGAACGTCATGTCTGGGCGCATATTCCCAGCGTTTCTCGTTCGATGCTCGCTTCAAACTAAACAATTACTGCAGATCCCCTGGGATCATCTGGACCAATTTCAGCAGTTTTTAATTAAAAGGATCGTATTGATTCCACCAAATACAAAGCAATACCTCTTCTCCCCATTACTTATGATTTCCACGAAGCATGGCAATCTTACACCTACAATCTTACACGCTGAAACTGTTCAAAATCCTAGGGTACCATACAGCTTCAAATGCTCTATGATTGACTACATCTTCTTAAGCCTTAAAGCCTCTTCAGAGCCTTGTTTGTGTTATTATTAGGCTTTATCCTGATGCTGATGATGATGACCTCAATATCCTACATATGTAGAGTGCCTCGGACAAGAGCTTCTACTTCCTTGAGTTATACCGGAGTAAGGAGAGTTGCCCTACCTAATTTCGCTTGATTTATATGGCAAGCAATATGCGGGGCATTTAAAAACTGATTTTCCGCTCGTTAGGTTCCAAAAATGCGTGCTGCAAATGCTTAATGCCAGGCTTCTCTTACAACAGAGTAGCCGTTACACATGCGTTGAATATTCTAAACTTCCGTCGTTTGGATATTTGTGAACTTCTTCACACTAACTGCAGTCGTTTGAAAGTCGCTCTCGCTCTATTGAGTCTGTAGCTTGCGTGCGTTGTCACTATAATGCGGAACCTGTTCGACTGATAAGCTTGATGTTCTCCGTACTCATTTTGTTTATCCTCATAACTAATCTTTCAAGATCTTCCACTTTTGCTTGTAAAGGGTGTTTTTTATAGAGGTATAGAACTTTAAGTTGCAATAAAACAACGATGGATTATTCGATTGACATGAATTTTATTTATCCGAAAGATAATCTTGTGGCATTACATTTTAAATAGGATTTCTGGCATATGACCGCCACGGCTGGCGCGGATGTAGTCCAATCTGGACGTCCAATTTTCGATGACTTTTTCCCAACATTTGTGGCCGTATATCGGCAATAAGACGGCGAATGTTGTCTTCCAAATGGTCAAGCGTTTGTGGCTTTACCGCATAGACCAATGACTTTACATAGCCCCACAGAAAGTAGTCTAGCGGTGTTAAATCACAAGATCTTGGAGGCCAATTCACAGTTCCAAAACGTGAAATTAGGCGGTCACCAAACGTGTCTTTCAATAAATCTATTGTGGCACGAGCTGTGTGACATGTTGCGCCGTCTTGTTGAAACCACATCTCCTGGACATCATGGTTATTCAATTCAGGAATGAAAAAGTTAGTAATCATGGCTCTATACCGATCCAAATTGACTGTAACGTTCTGGCCACCATCGTTTTTGAAAAAGTACGGACCAATGATTCCACCAGCCCATAAAGCGCACCAAACAGTCAGTTTTTCTGGATGTAACGGTGTTTCCACATACACTTGAGGATTACCTTCACTCCAAATGCGGCAGTTTTGTTTGTTGACGTAGCCATTCAACCAGAAGTGCGCTTCATCGCTAAACAAAATTCGCTTATGAAAATCGGGAACAACGGTAATCTCGTTTTGGGCCCATTCGACGAATCTACGCCTTACTTGATGATCGTTTGGCTTCAAATCTTGCACGAGTTGGATTTTGTAAGCACGCAAACCAAGATCCTTCCGCAAAATCTTCCATAAAGTGGATGGACACAGATCCAATTCCTGTGCTCGATGGCGGATGGACTCATTTGGGTCTTCCTCAATGCTACGCTCTACAGCAGCAATAACTTCTTCTGTACGCACCGTACAGCGTCTCTGGGGATGCGAGTTATCAATAAGAGTAAACGTGGTGCGAAAACGTTCCATGGTTAATCGAATTAACTGCTCTGATGGACGATTTTGTCGACGATAAAATGGACGTATTGCGCGATACGTTTTTCGCACAGAACCATTATTTTCGAAATAAATTTGCACTATTTGCAAGCGTTGTTCAGGCGTGAGTCTATTCATGATGAATTGCCAAACCAAACTGAGAATAAATCACTTGACAGCTGTTAAATCGGTCGCCATCTTGAAAAGTAATGCCAACTTAAAGTTCTATACCTCTATAAAAAACACCCTTTATGTTGAAGACCTTGTGCAGCAGTTGACAAATATTGTATGTAGACTGCAAATCCTTGAGTTAACCTAGAAGACTCCATGAATATTCTCCTCCATCCACTACGATGTTGGTTAGAGGAGATGATAGAGGCCATATGAGCTGGGTAGTGCCACTATTACTACTACACAATGAATCAAAATGAATCATATGCTGTGAATACCCCTACTATTACCGTTAGTTTACAAAATAAACCAATTTTCTCGTAACACAGCAACAAAAACTATGACGAAAATTTGATTATTAAACAATTTTTTAACAGGAATTTTTCTATTTTTCTTTCTATTCTCTATTATAAATTAAAAAACACACACATATACATATATGTAAATACATACACACACTTACACTAGAGAAAAAATAAATGCAGAGCAACTTTTCCATGGAAAGTCAAAATTTTATTGACTCAACTTTGTTTATTGTTTTGTTATGCAAACAGAGAGCAGAACATACAGTCTGGGTATGGCACTTGAACATGAACAGGGGATGGAGCAGAGTAGTAGAGAATAGTGGCTAAGTTTTTCGGCCATTCGAATTGAATTTTATTTTGACGAACATAATTATGTTTTATTGCCAATATATTAGTATGTAACACTAGATTTATGTTTTCAACAAAAACCACAAGTGGTACCACTAAACTGTGGTCTCCCATCTCCATGCCATTAAGTTCTCTTAAAACATAACAATTTTATTGTCCGCACCCTTTTTATGATGCAATGATTAGCGACCATAAATACAAAATGCAAAGTAAACTGCAGGACGTTATTTTTTAATTTCAATAAAATGATAATGATGATGATGACAACAACTACAACTACAATAAAAAGGGTTGCTCTCCCTCTCTCTCTCAGTAGAATAGAACAGTTAAGTTTTAATTAGAAAATATTAAAATTTTGTTTCTCCCCCCCGACCACACAAACTCATCATTATAAGGAATTTTTTTAACATTTTAATAATGCTTGAAGAGTAGAATGTTTCTATGTAACGCAGTGGGTATATATGTATGTGTGTGTGTGGCAGTATTAGTGGGAAAATATTTTCACTATAAAAATTTCTTACTTTTATTATTTCGCTCTCTCCCTCCTTCACATTGGTTTTATTTGTGTTCTTTAATTCTGTTTTTATTTCTCATTATAACTGCTAAAATAAAAAGCATTGTTTGATCCTCTCTCTCCCTCTATCGCACTATCTCTATCAATAGAGTAGGAGTGGGTTGTTTGTCATTGAATCAAGGATAATTGTTGTGCTACGTCAAATGCCAGCACACAAACACACACCTACACACACAGAAACGCATTTATACAAAAACTTCAAAAACAATGAAAGAATGAACTTCGTTCGTTGTGTTCGTTTCAACTGCACTAATTTAAAGCAGAAAAATCAATGGCTTTCGTACAGTAAGTAATAAGAGAGTGGTGAGTGATGGTGGGATTGGGGGATTTTCTCTTTAAATTTTTTACACAATGTTGTGCATTCGTGTACGACAGTCGTTCTTTGTGTTTGTTGTTGTTTATCACAAACACCGCATGTTTAGCATTAAAAAGATTTCTTTTTATACCAAGCTTTACCGTTATCTTTTTATTTATTTGCTGTTATTCTCTTCAGTTTTTTTTTCTTGTTCTTGCATATTATATTTCTCTTTAACATTTATAATGTTAAGCTTTTTTATTGTAATTGTTGTTTTTGTTTTTGTTTTCTAGTCTATAATTTCATTTGCTTTGTTTGTTGTGTTGAGCTGTGCTGTGTTGAACACACAAATCCACAAACTGGCATAATGAACAAACAAATATTGTTTAAAAAAAAAAGAGAGAGAGTGGCAGAAGAGAACGCAAAATAAAATTATAGAGTAAAATGTAAAAATGTTGTTGCCTCTACAATTACCAGCCTCCAAAGCATATAATTTCATCAGAATTTTAAAAGAAATCAAAGGAAATTAAAATTGTCGTTCGCTGTTACCTTACCAGCATATTCTTTGCGACGTTGTAAGTGAAAGTAAAGGGAAGTCTTCTTCTTACTTTACATGCAACAACATGGATGGTGTGAGAAGTTAGGTAGAAAAATTTTTCAGTAGAAACAAAACTTATACAAAACTTGAGATACATAAGTATGTATTGTATTTACCGTAGTTTAGTAGGTAATGAGTTGGCTTATTAGACGTGAGGACAGGTATCAAACCCCAGGTCAGATATCTCTAACAAAACGAAATATAAAAAACTATTCTTTAGGTGACTTCCCCTCAACAGATTTCTGGCAAAAATTCCGAGAGTTAATAAAATTACCATTAAAAAAGATTCTCAAAAAATTTGTTGTTCGGAATCGAATTTAAAAACTGTAGGTCCCGCCACTCATAAATAAAATTAACGCACGCAACATAAGTGGTGTGAGAAGCCAAATCGTAATCCTGACTGAAGGGTTGTAATGACCAATTATGTATGTATGTTTGTATATGTGTAAGTATGTCACACTTGAAAATAACTAAGCAATGTAGACAACGGTGAAGAAAGTTGGTTCTGATCCTTTATATGTATGTTTTCCATAAGAATTTGAATCATAATGTTGTTACGTTTTTACCTTTTCCAAAACGTTTAAATATGAGTTCGTTAATTGCAAACAAAGTAAAAACAAATATGTGTTTAATTTCAGTTGAACTCTCTTTATTATTTACACTACTTTTATGTGCCACCGTATACAACTTAACGGTACAACAATAATAATCTGTTTTATTCACTAGTTCACACAAATATTCGCTAGATCTTTACAACCACGACTTATTTTGTTCACACGCAACTTCACACAAGGCTGAATGAATTCTTACTGACTGCTGCCTGCTTTGTCCAGCCCTTTTATAGTCCGACACAACCAGTCTAACGAACATTCTTGAAGTGGAAGGTTCGTGATCTCGTCTTCTCGAGAGTTCTATTTCTAATACATTGTTGTTTGTGTATTTTGTTTATGTTGTCTATCCCTTTTTATCACATACATGTTGTTG
Source organism: Sarcophaga subvicina (assembly GCA_936449025.2). Taxonomy (NCBI): domain Eukaryota; kingdom Metazoa; phylum Arthropoda; class Insecta; order Diptera; family Sarcophagidae; genus Sarcophaga; species Sarcophaga subvicina. Next base: position 87,745,993 of record OW388081.2, on the reverse strand, counting down.
TTGGTACCAGCCGCAACCAGGTTCGTCGTACATTAGTGTGTATTTGTATCGTGTGGCTTTTGTTTTTAAACGATATTAGGTTGTTTCGATTTGCGTAACAATATGTTCAAATACAAGGTAAGTTCTGATTCTCTATCGTGACTGACCATAGGATTCTGAGCATACAATAGAGACTGCAGCTTGTAAATGCTGTTATACGAGTCGTTTACTGACTATGATTTCAATGCTTTAATATCACAGTCATACGAATTTCATGTTTCTGACAACAATCTTAACTGCAGTGTGAATTGAAACTCCACCATCAGCAAAAAAATCGTCCATAATGAGTTGCCTTTAGGGGCGGTTACCTGGCCCTTTTCCAACCATACAATACATTCAGTGTGTTATTCTTCCTGTTTTTCAAACTTAAATGTTTTCATTCCTTTCAATATCTGCTTGGAACCATTTGCCTAAACAAGACACTCGGTTGCCATTATTGTCGTCTGACGTGTCGTTGTCATAAAATCTTTAATTCTTTAATTTTAAAACTTTTTTCTTTTTTTTCTGTCAGATTTTTTATTTCATTCCTGTTTTACTTTTTTAAAGAAGTTGCTGAGCAAGCGTTTGTGACTGAGGGCCAGACAGGCCCTCTAATTAAATTGGTTAAGATTCTCTTATATTGACGGGGAGCTTTAAGTGGAGCATTTTTAAACAAAACATTACACACATCTTAGGCTAAAAATAGTCTGTGGGAATCGGTTTTCTTTTGTATTCTTTATTCCCTTAAATCTTACGAATAAATCTAGGGATTCATGGCCCAACTATGAATGGAGATATTTTTCTACCATTTTTACACGGCGTCACGTAAATGATGTCTTCTAGATTTATAACAGGAGTCCATCCGAATGATGTGGCTTTTGATCACTATTTTGCACATTTCAGGCGAAATCTCGGTAGAGATTTGATGAAAATATCCAACCGTTAGGGGATTATCAGCATAGACACAGTCGTTGACCATGCCCCAAAAACCCCATGATATTGGTGACCAATTAACGTCGTCAAAACGTGGCATTACTTCTCATGCAATATAGTCAAAATCGACCGTGTTGTGGTATTTACGGAACCGTATGTAGCACTAAGTTTCAACATCTCGACATTCACAAGGCCACATGGATGTCCACTGATCGATCAACATCCAACCAGATCGATCATATTATGATAGACGGAAGGCACGTATCCAGTGTACTATATGTGCGCACATTCAGAGGTCCAAACATCGACTCGGACCACTACCTTGTCGCAGCCAAGTTTCGATTGCGCATTAGCGCTTCGAGGTCTGCGCACTCTAGTGCATTGCGAAAGCTGGACGTTAAGAAGCTGCGATCACAAAGGACAGCTGAGGCGTTCTCCGCTCAACTCTCGGATAAGCTCCGTCGTTCCCCATCTAATCTCAACGACATTGGCGGACTGTGGGCCAACATCTCCCACTCCTTGCGAATTACTGCGGAAACAGTCCTTGGTTTCGAACGCCCACCCCAACGAAATCAATGGTACGATGAGGAGTGTCGCGAGGCAACTGCAGCGAAAAACGTCGCATACAAGAAAACGTTGCAGTCAGCCGCTACGCGAGCCATTGTCGATAACTATAGAGAGAAGAGAAGGGATGAGAGACGCCTTTTCAGGCGCAAGAAGAGGGAGCAGAAAAGGCATGGGCGTGAGGAAATCGAGTTGTACAGATGCAGGAATGACGCTCGAAAATTCTATCAAAAGGTTAAGCGTCTAACCGAGGGTTATAAACCCGGAGCGTCTTCCTGCAAGGACGAAAATGGAAACTTAGTAACAGATCCGCAGGGAGTACTGAGATTATGGAGGAAACACTTCTCTACTCTGCTACAAGGCGATGACGACACCAACACCGCCTTTAGAGATGATGTTCCGAACCCGATCGATGATGACGGCGTGGAGATTCCGCCGCCTAGCCATGAAGAGGTCAAAGTCGCGATTACGCGACTTAAAAACAATAAAGCGGCAGGTCCTGATGGCCTACCCGCTGAATTGTTTAAGACCGGATGTAATGAGTTGGTAGGGCGCATGCACCAGCATATTTACAAAATATGGCTAGAGGAAAGCGATTGGAGACGATTGGAATCTCAGTGTCCTCTGTCCTGTCCTGAAAAAGGGAGACCCTACGATATGCGCCAACTACAGGGGTATAAGCCTTCTCCCTATCGCATATAAGGTTCTTACACGCGTATTGTGTGACTGAAGCCACTCGTCAAAGCACTGATTGGACCTTATCAGTGCGGCTTCAGACCTGGCAAGTCCACCATCGACCAAGTCGACACACACCATCTTTTTGTCGACTATAAGGCTGCCTTCGATAGCCCCATAAGGGATCGTGTTTTTGCCGCAATGTCTGAGCTCGGTATACCTGCGAAGCTGATAAGGATTTGCCGAATGACGTTGAGCAATTCCTGTAGCTCCGTCAAGGTAGGAATGGACCTCTCCGAGCCTTTTAATACCGTGCGAGGTTTCAGACAAGGCGACCCCTTATCATGCGACCTCTTCAACTTCGTCATGGAGAGTGTTCTGCGAAAGGCAGGAGTGCATCGCAGTGCCACTATTTTTCAAAAAAGTGTCCAGTTTCTTGCGTACGCTGACGACATTGACATCATAGGGCGTACCAAGCGAGATGTTACTGCTGCCTTTAGTGCTATTGAACGCGAGTCTACTAAGATGGGTTTGGCAGTAAATGAGGGCAAAACAAAGTATATGTTATCGACGAGTCGAGACATGCGACGTATTGGGTCTCAGATTATGTCCGATAACTATATTTTTGATACAGTCAAGGAATTTATTTATGTATCTTGGCTCCGCCGTTACCACCACAAATGATGTCAGTCTGGAGATCAAGCGCAGGATCACTCTTGCCAACTGGTGCTGCTATGGTCTCAATAGGCAATTGAGTAGCAGATACCTCTCTCGCGCGACAAAATTAAGACTTTACAAGACACTCATCCTACCCATGCTTCTTTATGGCGCAGAGGCATGGACCCTATTAAGTACAGATGCAGCGGCCTTGAGAGTTTTCGAGAGAAAAGTACTGCGCAAGATCTTCGGTCCAGTGCGAGTTGGCGATGATTTCCGTATCCGATACAACAGTGAGCTGTATGAGCTCCTCAACGACATGGACGTTGTACAGCGTATTAATATCCAGCGGCTGTGCTGGCTCGGCCATGTCGTGCGAATGGAGGAGGATGCTCCAGCGAGACGGGTATTTGATGCGGGGATCTGCGGAAGTCGGCGAAGAGGACGACCTTGTATCCGTTGGAAGGACCAAATCGAGGGAGCCCTGTCATCGATTGGTGTGACCAACTGGCGTAGGCGCGCACGAAGCAGAGGCGCCTGGAAGGATGTGTTGCGGCAGGCCGAAATCCGTTAATCGGGTTGTTATGGCCAATTAAGTAAGTAAGTAAATAAAGCTACAGATGAAAGATATGTATTTAACTTCCACTTTCACTTTAGCTGGGTATTCCTCAGACACCTCTCGTTCTTTTTTCCGTTTATTCTCATTTCATTTTGTATGCAAATGTGTACGAAAAAGATGTTGACGAGCCAGATAACAATTTAAAGACATCCTGTTGTATGTTGTCGCTGTTGTTGCCGTCATTATTACTGCATGTTCTCCTTTTCTTTCTCTCCACAGCAAAAAAAAAATATGAGGGAACAAATATGACAATGATGTTGGCCTCTTTTAGGGTATACGCTGTACGTGAAATGAAATTCACTTTCGTACAGTGGTGGTATCGTGAATTTTAATAAAAAAAAAAAAAAAACTTTCTTTTCATTTTCAGTTTTTTTTCCTTTATTTTTATGTTCGTATTGGTAGTACCAGCACCAAGTGCTGGTGTTGCATGGCAAATTATTGTGTGAAGAATAAACAGCAACAGCAACAAAGCGACAACAATAACATCTGCAATAACAACTTTAACAAACAAACAAACAAACAACATTTTTAATAATATTACAGTGTCGTAATATACGTGTGTGTGTGTGTTAGTGTGTGGGTGAAGAGAGCACGTCTCTAACATCCTTAGTAACTTCAAAAGCAAATTTAATAACCAGCATCTGCAGCCTTAACATGGAAGTTTAACATGAAAACTCTCTCGCTCTCCCTCGCTCTTTGTATTATGAAGAGCATAAATGCCTAGTTACCGTTAGTTGTTGTTATTGTTTTTGTTAATGTTGTTAAACTCTCGTATTTGCTCCTCTCCTTTTTTTGCTGTTTAAATGCATCATAATTTGATCTCAAAACTTGGAAAACAAAATCAATTTTTTTTTAATTATTTTCGTATTAGAAAAAAGCGGAAATTGAATTTTTCCTCTTCTTCATTTTGTCAACAGAAAACACGTGTTTTCTGCAGTAGTGCTAAAGTTTAGCAGGAAAAAAGTGGGCCGACGATTAACTTTTTTGCAATGAAATGGAAAGAAAAGGAAAGAAACAAAAGAAGGTCTGGCAAGCCTGTCAGCCATTAAATATTCTTCATCTGAAGTGTCATTTAATTAGTGAAAGGTTTGATATTTACGAAGAACAAGTAAAAATAGTGAAAAAACTTACTACAAATGTATTGATTCCAACGTGTAAACTTGTCGAGTAAAATGAGTATATTTTGGTAGACCTAATTGTCAAGTCGCCTAATTGAAGTTGCTGTAGTGTGTTGGCTTATTAGACGTGAGGCCACGGTTCAAACCCCAGGTCAGATATCAAAACGAAAACATGAAAAAATATTTCTTCGGCGACTCCTTCTCAGAAGACTTCTGGCAAAAGCTCAAAAAGTGAATAAAATTTCCATGAATAGTTTCTCAAAAATCTGTCACCACTCATGGATAAAATTAACACACACATGGGTGGTGAGATGAACAAGGTTGTAATCCTGACTGGAGGTAATCCCATGAAACAATCTTTAAAAAGAAAATTCCAGGCATTCATTTATTAATTTTCTTTCACTTTTGCAAATTTTCTGTGTTCATTTTTTAATTTTCAAAGCCTGTACATTTAAAAACACGATATTTCAACTTTTTTTTCTATAAACTGCGCCTAAAGGATATGCAACATTTAAAATACAACAGCAAACAGGACATTCAAATCAATTCCGCTTTAAATTTAAATTCAAATATCATCAGTAATGCTGTCGTTGCTGTCTTGTTTTATTTTTTTTTTCTTTCTTTCTAAATTAACTCCTTCAGGCTTGGGGTCAAAGTATTAACGCATGAAACACAAATCCATTGTAGGCATAGACACAAGTTTATTAGTATGTGTACGAGACAAAGACAGAGAGAGAGAGAGAGCGAGCAATTACATATTCACATGTATGGGATGTACACACATATAAGCAAACGAAACAGAGATTGTTTTCCCATAGAAATTGGCTGTGGGCTCTTTGTATAAAATGTTTATTTAATGCTCTTTGCAATGAATGACTGAATAAAGCAACACAAAAAAAAAAGAATGAATTGAAACAAGTAAATGAATAAAAGAATGTATGTATGTGTGAATGTACATATAAATGAATGAAAGAAAATATAAATGACTGACTGACTATGGCTGGCTGGCTGGTTAGTAGCATAATAGTACCATGAGAGACAAAAAACGAACACGAGAGTATAAAACAGTAGCAACATATTGTTTAAATATAATGACAGCAGCCATTAACATCCGTTATATTAGATAGTAAAACAGGCTACCTCTCTTGCTTATAGTATTTTATAATAATTTATTTTTGCTTTCTTACTCTCTATCTCTCTCCTTTGATTTTGTTTTCCTGATTCACATGCATGCTGTGTTGTCTTCGTTTTATTACTCTCTGTATGGCAATTATTGTTGTTGTATTACTTTACTTTACTTTGTTTATTTGCAAGGTGATAACACAAACACAAACAATCAAAACAACAGCAATTGAAAAAACAATAACAAAAAAACAAAACTCGTTACAAAAAAGAGGCAAAACATTATTGCGGTTTTGTTAGGCAAACAAAAAACACACACACACATACACCTACACGAGGAGTAATAACTATGAGAGAGCAAGTGAGTGTAGTTTAAAAAGAAGAAAAACAATAAACAAAAACAGCCGTTAAATGTTACAGGCAAAGGCACACAGGCATACAGACACAACGATATATTAAACCCCCCTTTGTTACTTTGTAATTTATATGAGCTCTCCTTCATATATGATCTCTCCACCATACGTACGGACATGAGTAATATTGTGGTATTGCTTACGTATGAGAAGCATTATCAGACAGAGAAGAGAAGTTTTATTATTGTTACTGTGTAAAGAGCGTATATACATACTTGCTGGTGTAATATTAACTACCTTTTGTTATGCGTAACCATTATTGGTACGTATTACATGCACACAGTATTACAATTTATTTGAAAAGCAGCACACATACATACATCCTCATACACACGCCATCAGTCTCTTTAATACAATAAAGCAATTTCCCCCCACCCGCACAAAGTCTTCCCAAGTGTTCATGAGTAATATGTATGTGTACATAAATACATATGGGTCAGTTCACTTACAAGCAGGCGTTTTAGTTAAAAAAAATTTATTTTTCTTATTTTTCTTATTTTTCACTCGAAATTGAAATGCAATTTCGCCAGCCACGAATTCTAATAAATATGTATCTCCCAGTGCTGGCAAGTGTTTGCGGCCTTCCATTATCTTGAGAGCTTTATTAAATTGTCCTTTAATCCTGGTTTAATCCTGTGCAGTTTTAGTCCTATTTTTGCGGATTTATTTTCGTATGGATGGCCAGAATATTTTAAATATTTTTAGAAAATAGCGCCTTGCAGTAAGTGTATATCATTCGAAACATGCTTTCAATGTGCTTAGGCGTAAAGAAACGAAAATTTTACATTGGATGTGAAGAACTACAGCTTATTTGTATTTAAAGTGATTTGCATACCGTCTTTAAAGCTTCAAATGCCTTGCTTTCCTTTTTTATGAGGACATGGTGCTCTCTACATATCAAAGAAACCGTATATCTTCGACTTCAACATTGTTGACTATAGGCTTACAACGATTGCCGTAGTATACGCCGTAGTCTAGTAGGTAGTGCATTGGCTCATTAAACGTGAGGCCACGGCTCAAACTCCAGGTCAGACATCTCTAGCAAAACGAAATATGAAAAAATATTTCTTCGGCGACTTCTTCTCTGCAGGCTTCTGCCAAAAGCTCTGAAAATCAAATAAAATTACCATGAGAATTTTCTCAAAAATCTGTCGTTCGGAGTCGGCTTTAAACTGTAGGTACCGCCACTCATGTATGAAATTAACGCACACAACATAAGTGGTTTTGAGAAATTAGGTCGTAATCCTGACTCAAGGCTTGTTTGATAAAATTTGGGGTACATATCGAAAAATTTTATGGGCGTGCCACCAAAATGTAAAATCATTGTCACACTCAAGGGCTTACCTCAAAAAGTAAGCGGTCTGTAAACGATAAGGCAGGGCTCGATGGCTCATTAATTCATCCGTAACTCCCAAACAATTGTGTGCATTCCAGTTCTAAAGAGAACGAGTAGTATAGCCAGCTTTACACAGTTCTGGATTAATATTATCCATCTCTGATGCCTTCGATCTATTTAGTGTTCGATTATTAGATAATTTTCTGAAGTCTTTATGAATTGCCATGCGATACAGATCCCTATTCCTCTATTCATTCTGTTTTTCAGGCGATATACATCGGTACACCACGTCAGCTTTAAGCAATTTCGATTTAATATTGTCCTTCGGTTTAATAGGATGAATAAGGACGCCAACAGACTGTTGCAGGTTGCTGAATTAATAAAATGTTGGCATTATATATGAATCGTATTACCGCTCTACAGAAGAGACATTTCCTTCTTCAAAAAATGTTAGTGCGTATGTCATTATATGTCGTCCATGATTTTGTTTGTAATGCGGTACATATCTCTACACCCATGGCTATACAGCAGTAACCGGAGTTGTAGACGCCGCCATTCTGTTTGATCAAAAAATCTATGTTGGTGTACTGAGCTAGCTTCATTAGTACGGCCTCTTTCTTCGATAAGTTACGTTCTGGATACTGTTTGCAAACGGTATTTTACTAAATCACATTGTGTCCTTCACCTTTTACTGTACCGTAGACCTTTACATCGAGTACTTAAAAACTCAACGCGAATTTTGAGCATATGTTCAGCCATATATTCTTGGAAAATATTGGTGCATGATGATCTAAAGCTCATTCGCCATCTATTTTGTGAATTCCAAGCTCATTCCTGTTTATTGCAATGTTATCGTATTTACATTGGAATTTTTGAAGTGTTAATAGTCGATATTAGCAGAAAATGCCATTAGAAACTCCGTATTACCGCTTATGTGGTGAAGTTCGTGGCATCCCATATCAATTTATAGAAATACAACAGGAAATCCATTGTAAAAAAAAAAGAAATTAATTTTCATTTAAAAAATCTTATGATAATTCAAAGTAAAACGACCCACATGTAATGTATTAATGCGTACTCAGTCACTAATACATGGCCATCATGTTGGCATATGTAAGGATGGTGTTAATAATGTAACCCCCATGTGAATGATGGAAAGTAACACAAAAGCACATATCCAATCACAAACACATACACACACACACATCTAAATAAACATAAAAAAGGCAAGTTTTTAAACGAAATTTGTTTGTTGTTGTTGCTGTTGTTGTTGCTGTTGTTGTTGTTTTTGTTGCTTTTTTTTCATTTCATCTCATTTCAATATTGATTGTGTTTACAGAAGAAAACAAGAAGAAGACATTGAGGGGGGATGGGGGAGAGAGAAAAACTGTTTATTAAAATCAGCTCAGGTATATATTGCCTTTAAAAAGCATTTTTCTTCTCTCTCTCTCGCTCTCTCTCTCTCTTTAATTCATGCATTTGAGATACGTATGCATGTGTAAGTGTGTTTGGTTTTGTTTGTGTGTTCTCTTTTGTTTGTTTAATGGTTTGATGAGTTGTTTGGATGAGTTTATTTGGTTATTATCTATGCTCTCCCACTCTCTCTCTCTCTCTCTTTCTCCACTCCTTTTCATGATTTCACTATTCTACACTCTCATTTCTTGTAGGAACAGTTATGAATAATTTGAACAGTGTGTGCTTACACACACAGCCTCACACACACATTCACATATCATTACTGGTTTTGCAAACAATTGTGCATAGAATTGCTCCGTGTATTGTGTGCTTGCATGATGAGATGAATATCATCATTCCAATACAGAGTTGGAAACGTTGTTATGTTACGTGAAAGGACTTAAGACAAATTATTGTGAAATGCCGGCTGCTATCTGTGGGGTTTTTTAAGCGATTTCGTGTTTAGTTTTTTAATTATTTTACTTTATTACCATCTGTACCAAAATACTTTAACGCCTTGCATGTAAGATTTAAAAAGACTTGTCATAAATAATGCTAGTAGAACTGGAATGACATCGAAAGATAGATTTGTGAGAAACTTTTCAGGGCAGAGTTTTTGCCAGTTTCTGGCCATATTCTCTGATTATCAAGACTTACAGGATTGGGAACTTTTTTTCAAAAAATCCCGCAATAACAGATAATATGAACCGAAATTATAAAATCATCAATGACGACTGCTTATTACGACTTATTTCAAAAAGCTTTAGGCTGGGGCACGATTGACTCAATATTTAAAGGGTGTTTTTTATAGAGATATAGAACTTTAAGTTGCAATAAAACAACGATGGATCATTCGATTGACATGAATTTTATTTATCCGAAAGATAATCTTGTGGCATTACATTTTAAATATGATTTCTGGCATATGACCGCCACGGCTGGCGCGGATGTAGTCCAATCTGGACGTCCAATTTTCGATGACTTTTTCCAACATTTGTGGCCGTATATCGGCAATAATACGGCGAATGTTGTCTTCCAAATGGTCAAGCGTTTGTGGCTTTACAGCATAGACCAATGACTTTACATAGCCCCACAGAAAGTAGTCTAGCGGTGTTAAACCACAAGATCTTGGAGGGCAATTCACAGGTCCAAAACGTGAAATTAGGCGGTCACCAAACGTGTCTTTCAATAAATCTATTGTGGCACGAGCTGTGTGACATGTTGCGCCGTCTTTGTTGAAACCACATCTCCTGGACATCATGGTTATTCAATTCAGAAAAAGTTTGTAATCATGGCTCTATACCGATCACCATTGACTGTAACGTTCTGGCCACCATCGTTTTTGAAAAAGTACGGACCAATGATTCCACCAGCCCATAAAGCGCACCAAACAGTCAGTTTTTCTGGATGTAACAGTGTTTCCACATACACTTGAGGATTACCTTCACTCCAAATGCGGCAGTTTTGTTTGTTGACGTAGCCATTCAACCAGAAGTGCGCTTCATCGCTAAACAAAATTCGCTTATGAAAATCGGGAACAACGGTAATCTCGTTTTGGGCCCATTCGACGAATCTACGCCTTACTTGATCATCGTTTGGCTTCAAATCTTGCACGAGTTGGATTTTGTAAGCACGCAAACCAAGATCCTTCCGCAAAATCTTCCATAAAGTGGATGGACACAGATCCAATTCCTGTGCTCGATGGCGGATGGACTCATTCGGGTCTTCCTCAATGCTACGCTCTACAGCAGCAATAGCTTCTTCTTCTGTACGCACCGTACAGCGTCTCTGGGGATGCGAGTTATCAATAAGAGTAAACGTGGTGCGAAAACGTTCCATGGTTAATCGAATTAACTGCTCTGATGGACGATTTTGTCGACGATAAAATGGACGTAGTACGCGATACGTTTTCCGCACAGAACCATTATTTTCGAAATAAAATTGCACTATTTGCAAGCGTTGTTCAGGCGTGAGTCTATTCATGATGAATTGCCAAAGCAAACTGAGAATAAATCACTTGACAGCTGTTAAATCGGTCGCCATCTTGAAAAGTAATGCCAACTTAAAGTTCTATACCTCTATAAAAAAAACACCCTTTATAAAGCCAGACAGTTTGAAAGCCTTAGAAAGTGATAGTTAATCTAGAAATCATGGAAGGCTAGGCTTTGTTCATCCAGGAAACGTTGTAATCAACATTTACATTGGCTTAGTTAGAGGACAGCTTTTGGAAGCTGGCATGAAATCATCTGCTTTGACAAACTGTTTAAAGCTATCATCTACACAAAGTCGTCATGCTGTTTACCAATCATTATGTAATAATGATTCAGGAATTTTCCGGAAGATGCAATGACGTAGCAAAGAAGCTGGCAACTTCTAGAACTGTCTTTAGGGCAGTAATAGGGACAAATTTCTTGGTATAATCCTTCCTGATGATCTAAGGATTTGGCGTTCCTTGGTATAAAAAGGCTTTATGGGCTTATGAGCACTATGGTTGAGGGGCAGGCAACTTACGTTGATTAACTCAATATTTGTTAGTGTTTAGTGGTTACTGAGAATTTAAATTCCACCTGGTAACTCACATGATTTCTTGAGCCCAAGTGCAACAGCTCTCTACCTGTTAATTGTACATAACTTAGATCAGCAGTACAATCATGCCTTAGCCACTACGTATATTCTACGAGTGTTTTGCAAAGTTGTTCCAATCCAATGGTACTCTTTCCAATCTTCGAATCTTTTAAATACACCGACTAAAAGGAAGAGTGAGCAGAAGTGTAGAAAATAAATTTGTACCTTTAAATGTGTTGCCTTGTAAATCTTAAATTTAAATTACAATTCAAATCAGATTATAATGTCAAAACAAACAAAAATTTTAAATAACATTTAAGCCAACTCAATCACTCAACTTAACAATCCATCCATCGCAAAAAAGCAGCCATCAATCAATCAACTAAAGCGTCTCAAAAACAAATATTTAAACATTTCCACGTATTCCCTTTGGAGTATTTATATTTCTGCCACAAAATGTGGCACACAGAGCATATTAAATTGTTAAATAATTTATAATATGAAACAGAATAACACACAGGTAATAAAGGTATAAAATAAAATGATTTATCGATAACAGTTTTGTATTTTGTTAACGCTTGAGTAAGAGTCTTAAAAGAAAAAGGGGCCTTAGAGTAGGCAATATATGTAATGACATTATTATCGTTTCTGTAAGATTTTTCTCTTGCAAAATGTACAAAAATTTTACTCTCTCACTTTCAGTCGAGCATTATGATTAACTGCAGGATCGTAATAGAATGTCGCCGCTGTCTCTACCTTCTTTCCGAACGCTTCAGTGTCTCACTTGTCTGGGTTCCTGGGCTTAGTTACATTCTGGAAAACTTCGGAGCTGACGAGCTCGCTAAAGCTGGAGCATTCCATCCCGAGTCCTCGTCAATCGACTTGGGTATGCTACTTAACTCAGTTAAATTGGCCATTGTGCAGAAATTGTTTCGGGATGCCAACATATCCTGGGCCAATGAAGAGTCCTGCTTCACTACTATACTCACTTGGCCCTCGATGGATAGAAACCGCACCAACTAGTTGCTCGGACTTGATCGTAACGTCATCTCGATCACCGTGGCCATGCTTAAAGGTCATTGTGTTATGGGAGGATACACAGAAAGAATGCAGCTACCATTTAACGACGTCTGCCTTTGCAGATTTGCTGAGGAAGAGGAGACTGTAATCCACTTTCTTTGTCAATGCCCATCTTTTGCGAGGTGCAGTTACAGGTTAATTGGCTCTCCATTTCTTGTCAGCTTGACGGAGCTATCATCCATTGATGTCAAGGATATATGTAGCTTCCAGTGGTGTTGTCGAGCCGGAACGCTCCCGAACGTCGTTCCAGTACTTCCTTTTTGGACAGGAACACGTTCCGGAACTAAAGATGATTTCTGACAACGAGAATTGGCCTAATTTTTGACGAATTTTTATATGTATTTTTATAAACAAGGGTCTGAACCGAACCCGAACCGGAACAAAAACCGGAACGAACCGGCTTGTTTTTCCGAACCGTAAACCGGAGTCCGGAACGCGTTCCGGTAAAAAAAAATTAGCACAACACCACTGGTAGCTTCGTTTATTAAACTTTCGGGCTGGTTTTCCAAAGTAGGGTAATCGTGATTTTAATGTGCAGCCCTTGCGTTGACCAACTTCTTCTCTAGTTTGGTAAAACTCGTTCAGTGCAGGGACTGGGTTTAACTGTGGCGTTACAACGGGCCCCTATGCGTGCACAAGTGAACTTAAGGTATCAAACCTTCCACTACAACCTACTTTCTCACTCTCGATCTCTCTCTATCTGTTTCTCTCTATCTCTCTCTGTCTCTTCCCCTCTCTGTCACTATATCTCGCTCTCCCTCCTTCTCTCTTGCTCTCGCTCATATTTTTTTCCCAATGAATAAAACGCTACAATATATTGTAAAGGGTGTTTTTTTTATAGAGGTATAGAACTTTAAGTTGGCATTACTTTTCAAGATGGCGACAGATTTAACAGCTGTCAAGTGATTTATTCTCAGTTTGGTTTGGCAATTCATCATGAATAGACTCACGCCTGAACAACGCTTGCAAATAGTGCAATTTTATTTCGAAAATAATGGTTCTGTGCGGAAAACGTATCGCGCACTACGTTCATTTTATCGTCGACAAAATCGTCCATCAGAGCAGTTAATTCGATTAATCACGTTTACTCTTATTGATAACTCGCATCCCCAGCGACGCTGTGCGGTGCGTACAGAAGAAGCTCCATCCGCCATCGAGCACAGGAATTGGATCTGTGTCCATCCACTTTATGGAAGATTTTGCGGAAGGATCTTGGTTTGCGTGCTTACAAAATCCAAATCGTGCAAGATTTGAAGCCAAACGATCATCAAGTAAGGCGTAGATTCGTCGAATGGGCCGAAAACGAGATTGCCGTTGTTCCCGATTTTCATAAGCGAATTTTGTTTAGCGATGAAGCGCACTTCTGGTTGAATGGCTACGTCAACAAACAAAACTGCCGCATTTGGATTGAAGGTAATCCTCAAGTGTATGTGGAAACACGGTTACATCCAGAAAAACTGACTGTTTGGTGCGCTTTATGGACTGGTGGAATCATTGGTCCGTACTTTTTCAAAAACGATGGTGGCCAGAACGTTACAATCAATGGTGATCGGTATAGAGCCATGATTACAAACTTTTTCATTCCTGAATTGAGTAACCATGATGTCCAGGAGATGTGGTTTCAACAAGACGGCGCAACATGTCATACAGTTCGCGCCAATAGATTTATTGAAAGACACGTTTGGTGACCGCCTAATTTCGCGTTTTGGACCTGTGAATTGGCCTCCAAGATCTTGTGATTTAACACCGCTAGACTACTTTCTGTGGGGCTATGTAAAGTCATTGGTCTATGCGGTAAAGCCACAAACGCTTGACCATTTGGAAGACAACATTCGCCGTATTATTGCCGATATACGGCCACAAATGTTGGGAAAAAGTCATCGAAAATTGGACGTCCAGATTGGACTACAGCCGCGCCAGCCGTGGCGGTCATATGCCAGAAATCATATCCAAAATGTAATGCCACAAGATTATCTTTCGGATAAATAAAATTCATGTCAATCGAATAATCCATCGTTGTTTTATTGCAACTTAAAGTTCTATACCTCTATAAAAAAACACCCTTTATGAGGCCTCTGCAGAGGTTCTTAATTATTTTGTATTTAATTAAGCTGAGTTGAAATTAATACCATCCCTTTAAGTTTTCTGGAGTATGCTTTAAACATAGAATTTGTGGTTTCTACAGAACCTTTTAATTTTCTTCATTAAATATTTCCACAGATAAGAGCCATTCATAACGGTACAATCACAGTCATGTTGAAAATTCATTCGTTTTATTTTTGTTACTCTTTTGCCATTTTTTTTTTTTTCATTTAAGCTTTTAATCTTGCTTAACAATGTTATCATTTTAATATTTTGTTTTTTTGTTATGCTTCCATTTAATTATATTCCTTCCACATGTTACCGTTAGATAATAACGCACACTTTTTCTCATTTTACGTTCATCACCAACATCATGAAAAACTCTTTCAATTGCTGAAAAATACTTTACTAAGCCAAGGTATTCAAAAAAAAAAATTCGAAATTAAAAAATAAAAGTGGAAAAAAGAAAGGAAGAAAAAAATAATAATTTCAAACATTTAATAACTCTCTGTATGGGAAAACAGTTGTAATTAGGGCAACAATAACAATAATCACAGCCGCAATACCATTTCATTTCAGCTCAGCTCATTACGAGTTTATCCAAGCATCCAACCATCCAACCATCCATCCATCCACACATACATACAATGTATGAAGGCACTTCAATACTTTTATTATTAAAAATACGGGGAAAAAATAACTTTGAATAGCAGTCCAGGGCTAAGGGCCAATTGTTTATGGAGATAAAAAATTAACACAGAGAAAGCAAAAAAAAGAAACAACAAAAAAAGAATTTCTGTAAACCCCAGCCTGGTGCAAAAGTTTTTTTTATTTTTCGTGTATTTGTACTGTACACACATACATATGCACTTACACCGACTCTTATTATATTTTTTTTACACTCAAATACTCTCACATGTGAATTCACTAAATTAAACACACTGGTGCTCTGTTATTTCTTTCTTTCTTTTCTTTTTTCTTTTCTTCTCATTTCTTTTCATTTTTCTTTTCTTCTCAAACATTTGTCAGTACTTGTGTTGTTTTGTTGCATGAATGAATGAATGAATGAATAAATGACTGAATCACTGAAATGAATATATGAATACATGAAAGCATGCATAAGTATGTGTGTGTGTGCGTATAAGTGTATGAATGAATAGAAACACGAACTTGTAGCATTTCAAAAAACATTATTTGTGCTCGTTTTCATGTTAATGTTCAAAGAGCGAGCACAGCAGCAGTTGAGAAAGTAGAGTGATAGTAAGTGAGAGAGAGAGAGAGAGAAAGAATTACATTCTAATGAGTCTTCAGTGTTGTTGTTGTTTGTGTTCGTTTGCATTTGAAAAGTTATAAACAAAGAGCATGGCAAGGAGCGACAGAGAAAGCGAGAGAGAAATTAATTCTTTCCATTTTAATGCATTTTGTCTACCCTTAAATTATGAATAACCACACATACTGCAGGAAAAATGTTTTTTTTTCTCATGCGATCAGAATCCAGCATGATGTACAAGTACTTTCACCGTTGATGCGGGGTTTTTTGGGCGAATTGGTCATTAAGCTCATAGAAAACGGCTATAAAGTGGTCATTTGTGCTGGTAATGGTAAGCTTAGGTAAAATTGGTTAAAAGTTTAACTTACTTGGGTCCTATTGCAATACCATAAGTACCTTTTCGCCATCATTCGTCTATACCACCTGGCTTTCATTCTAGATGACCAAGAATCCTTGGTCTCAGGTTCCCAAGTATCGAATAGTAAAAGAGAAAATTTTGTATGGTCTTCTCATTTTCCACCTTAATTTCCAAAAATCCCTATGAGAACAACCATCACAATCTCTTCCAGAGACTCCCGACAGTATTGGACAATCTCAGATGTGGTGCTCACACACTCTGCGGATCTAATGGCCACTTTTCTGTCAGTAAATACGCACTTGGAAGTAAAAGATCCCTAGTAGCAGCCTCCCAGATTGAGGAAAATTCAACAGAGTTTTTCCTCCATGGTCCACGCGTCTGCAAGTTATTCTCAAATAAGAACTTTTATGGAGATTATCCTTGCAAGAGTATCCTTGAAAGGATTCTTTACTGTAAGCAGGCCATTGCCGCTTAATTGTATGCAAATGCCTTTCAACTGGCCTTTCCCTGGGGCAACAGGCAAGTCTTTCAATAATCAGTGTGAACTTTACAAACTACTGACATAATCAGCTCTTTGGACTAGAGAAGTTTTTAGGGAGTTTTAGTCAACTACCATCAAGATTTTGATATAATCATGGTTTCTGTGCTCCTATGCCTATGCGGCTCTGAGACTTTTATCGCCTTCTCATTCATTTGTTTCGTCAATATGATTGGGTGTAGCCAGTTAAGAGTAGAAATTCTAAGAACTCTTGCTATGTTGGTAACCACCAACTACATTCGGCTGAAAGCATTCTAATGCCAAAAAAATACACACCAATTATGCTTTACAAAGCAAAAACCTCTTTAAAAGCAAGCGTCTTATAATCAAATCAGATTATTTCCTTAATACCAACAGACAACATCATTTAACACCAGGTGTAATGGTGATTCGAAGGACCATTTCAATTAACAGGCAATAAACTGTCCAAACTGGACACAAATGGGAACAAATTCATGAGGCACTTCATTAAATGACAACAACAATAACAACAGCTTGTATATATTTCGATGTCATAAATAAAACACTTAAGACATCGTTATAGAGGCCTGTGTTCAGAAAACAATCAAAACCCCCACAACAAACAGGGCCAAACAAAGCAAATATTTTAACAAATACGGGTCACTTCCGTTTAACAAATGTGTACATACTGAACACACGCATACACACACTCGTACATCGGCCATGTTTTATTCAGTTACCATACAAAGGGAAAATACTAGGCGTATGATTAATATCATAACGAAAGAAAATATTGTATACACAACAACACAAACACATACATATTTCGTAGGCATACTACAAAGAGTACATATAAGTGTTAAGGGGAGATTCAATACAGAAACAATAACAAAAAATACAATAAGAAGCGCTTAAAATGATCGGAATTGAAACGAAATGAACAAAAACAATTCCTCTCACAGAGAAAAACAAAAAAAAAAAACTATTGAAACACGAATGCTAATTGCTCTCATATGATGTCAATGTAAACAATTCGGCAGCATCAAAAAAAAAAATAACAATGGCAACAACAACAACATGCACAAACGAAACAATAGGCGAATGCTAATCGTTATTTTTCCTAGAAAACAATCGTGTTTATTAAATGCAAAAAGTTTCCATTAAAAACACGTTTTCATTGAAGCTTACTCTGTGTATTGCTCTCACTCTGCTTTATTAATCTCACTGTTTTGCTTCTGCTTTTTTTCCATTAATTTTGTTTGTTATTAAACCACGATTTAAACAACAATAAAAAGGAAGACCCTCTAAAATAAACAACAGTTACTCGCACAATAACAATGGAAAACAATTTCTGGGAATTGTTTTTTTTGTTGTTGTTTTTCTTTCAACTACAACAGCACTACGTGAATGTGAGTAAATAATTGGCCATGCAAGAAGAAAGAGATGGAGAGGTAGAGTGAGAGTCCAATATGTGCTGACCACAAGTCGTATGCAAACAAAAGCCTTTTTTTGGTAATTTTTGTGGTGTATCGTTGCTTACGAAGCCATAAAGCCTCGCACAAACTAAACAACAACTAACCAAGTCAATGTGTCAATGAGATTTTAAGCACTTTTTAAAGTGAAACCGTTACATACTTTTTATTTCAACTTGGCTGCACTATCTTTACACAATAGCACCAGCACAATAGTTGTATTGTAACTCGTCTATTCATGCTCTGTTCTACAGTCTTTTATTGTTTTCTTTTCTTTTTTTGTTTATGTTGCATTATTATTGTTGCCATTAATGTTGTTGTTATTGTTGTTGTTGTTGTGTTTAGCATTTTATTGTTTTTCTGTTTCTGATGCTGTCGTGTACGTGTTTCTTTGGATTCTTTTTTCTGCACGCTGCTTACAAAGAGAGAGAGAGTGTTTAGGTAAGACACAGAGAGGGAGACTGTGTCAGTTCGCTTGATAAATATTTTTGTATGGCATTCACAAACATAAATTACAACTACATTAACATTTATGTACACAAAAATAAACACGTACACTACCATTTAAATACTCTTATGAACTATAATATCATGGGAATATAACGGATTGCTACAGTGCGATTAAAAATTTAAGGATATCAAAAGCAATGTAAGGATATGGTATTGCTTGTTAACATTCTGATATCAAAACTAATAGTTTTTATGTGCAAATCCATCTCCCACTCCTTTAAATCGATGGATCATATATGTTTTAAGCTGAGCTTCTTTGGCTGTTTTGAAAAAGTAAATCAAGACTGCCTGCACTAATTTAACGCGTCTCACTCTTGTTTTTCTTTTACAAACTTTGGTGGATGCAGTGACTTCTCATGATTTATAACAAAATTACTTCAATGTCGCCCGGGTACTGGTTGTTGGAGCTGAGATTACATCAGATTTGTTCATGCTGAATTCAGGGGTACCGCATGCCTCTGTTTGAAGAGATTCTTTGTAACATTGAAGGAGTCGTATAGCCGGGGCAATGGTAATCTGTCTCAAAGCGACGCTGGAGGCTCTATTGGTAGTGAGTAGCTATTGAAACTATGGCTAGGATAATAGCAGGCAAGTTTTACACGATATTTATAAGCGGGCATTATGATCTGACAAATCGAATGGCTGACCGTGGAGAGAACCAATAATCGATTTGAAACTGCTTTGCAATGAAACTAAGTAATAAAAGTGAAAGGATCAAGACATCTCCAACAAAACGAAATATAAATGGAATATTTCTTCTGCTACTTCTTCTCAGCAGATTTCTAACAAAAACTAAATAAACTTGACATGAAAAGTTTCTTAAAAATCTGTCGTTCGCAGTCGACTTTAAACTGTAGGTCCCGACACTCATGTATAAAATTAACACACACAAAACATAAGTGGTGTGAGAAGCTAGGCCGTAATCCTGACTGAAGGATTGTAACGACCATTTATGTATGGAGCAATACGGAGGGGAATTATTTTGTGGTATACAGACGATGGTCGATGACTGATACCCCTCTCAGATACAGCAAGAGCGGGAAGATTCAGTCCCAGATTGAAATATTCATAAGGGATGAGAAAACTCGCGGTTATCTCTCAAGCAGAAGATGGGCTCAATTCGCCTTAAAAAGGGAGTACAAAGGATGGCACATAGCTAGACTATCTGACAATCTCAAAAATTCTAGCCGCGCAAACTGAATTCAGTTGGTCAGGAGAAATAGTGTCACTCTCTGCTAGAATCCAGGCGCAGGCAGATGAGTTTGTAAAGGGTGCTTTTTATAGAGGTATAGAACTTTAAGTTGCAATAAAACAACGATGGATTATTCGATTGACATGAATTTTATTTATCCGAAAGATAATCTTGTGGCATTACATTTTAAATATGATTTCTGGTATATGACCGCCACGGCTGGCGCGGATGTAATCCAATCTGGACGTCCAATTTTCGATGACTTTTTCCAACATTTGTGGCCGTATATCAGTAATAATACGGCGAATGTTGTCTTCCAAATGGTCAAGCGTTTGTGGCTTTACCGCATAGACCAATGACTTTACATAGCCCCACAGAAAGTAGTCTAGCGGTGTTAAATCACAAGATCTTGGAGGCCAATTCACAGGTCCAAAACGTGAAATTAGGCGGTCACCAAACGTGTCTTTCAATAAATCTATTGTGGCGCCGTCTTGTTGAAACCACATCTCCTGGACATCATGGTTATTCACTTCAGGAATGAAAAAGTTAGTAATCATGGCTCTATGGACCGATCACCATTGACTGTAACGTTCTGGCCACCATCGTTTTTGAAAAAGTACGGACCAATGATTCCACCAGCCCATTAAGCGCACCAAACAGTCAGTTTTTCTGGATGTAACGGTGTTTCCACATACACTTGAGGATTACCTTCACTCCAAATGCGGCAGTTTTGTTTGTTGACGTAGCCATTCAACCAGAAGTGCGCTTCATCGCTAAACAAAATTCGCTTATGAAAATCAGGATCAACGGTAATCTCGTTTTGGGCCCATTCGACGAATCAACGCCTTACTTACTGCACGAGTTGGATTTTGTAAGCACGCAAACCAAGATCCTTCCGCAAAATCTTCCATAAAGTGGATGGACACAGACACCAATTCCTGTGCTCGATGGCGGATGGACTCATTCGGGTCTTCCTCAATGCTACGCTCTACAGCAGCAATAGCTTCTTCTGTACGCACCGTACAGCGTCTCTGGGAATGCGAGTTATCAATAAGAGTAAACGTGGTACGAAAACGTTCCATGGTTAATCGAATTAACTGCTCTGATGGACGATTTTGTCGACGATAAAATGGACGTAGTGCGCGATACGTTTTCCGCACAGAACCATTATTTTCGAAATAAAATTGCAATATTTGCAAGCGTTGTTCAGGCGTGAGTCTATTCATGATGAATTGCCAAACCAAACTGAGAATAAATCACTTGACAGCTGATAAATCGGTCGCCATCTTGAAAAGTAATGCCAACTTAAAGTTCTATACCTCTATAAAAAACACTCTTTATAGAGGGACAGAGATAGATCCAGAACCTTCCTAAGGAGTGGCAAGAGAAGATTGGATGGATATACTCGATGGAAAAAGGTGGAGAGAGAGACAAGGAGTCTTCTTAAACCAAATTAATGTGAGGCATTCTGAATATTGGTTGGATAATTGCAATGACAAGAGGTTTGAGTCATGCACTAGACTATCCAGAAGTAGACTAGATATAGTAAACGGCTTTTCCACATGAAACTGTAGACTCACAGGGCAATTGTTTGGAATGGAGATCACCGGAAGCTTAATTGTAAACTGATGTGATGTAGAAAACGAACCACACAGTTTTGGAAAGTGTAAGGCAATAATGCATATCAAAGATAGCACCTGGGTGCTTATCAAATAGGAGGAAAAGACTGCCCTGCTGATACCGAACAACATCCTGAAAAAAACTTAACAAAGAAATGTTCGATAACGCAAGGTGTTGGATAAATATTACAACACACTGTTTTAATATTGTAAATATCGACATGACATTAAGTAAAGCTACAGAAGAATGAGTGTATAAGTGTATGAGTCTGTGTGTGTGTTGACGTGTGAAAAGTATCTTTTATTCTATTATTGCAACTCGTTTAGATGGTTGCGGTAAGAATGTCTAATGAAATGTGGCAAAAATATATCAAAAAAGAATAACACATACAACAACAATAAAAAGCAAAAACAACAATAAAAACAAAGAAACCGAAAACAATAGAATGTTAAAGACAAAGAGATTTCAAATATCCATGGAATACTCTCGTATGTGTAGAAATCGTAACGCAACGAAACGTTATCAGTTGGCATGTGGTGAACTAGCAACGGCTGTGGGGGAATGTACAGACAGACAGACAGGCAAACAAATCTACGGTTTAATAGATATGTTCACACGTTTAAATGTGATTTAAAAACAAAACAGAAAACAAAAATTGAAAATAATAAAGAAAAAATAATCAAAAAGAGAAAGAATGAAAGGAAAGGAAAGGAAACTTTGTTATCCTTTTAGGAAATATTGATAAACATACATACTCTCTTCATATTCCTCTCGCTGTATTCTTACAGTTGTAAGGATTCCACCTTTGTCTTGTTTATTCACCAACAACATCCTCAGCCCCATATACCATCATGACATGAGAAGCACTTCGTTTTGGAAGTTTTATACGGGGGAGTAGAGAGCACATATTGACAAATTATGATTTTGAGATTTTCCTTTAAATCCTTAAGGAATGCTTTTTAGTGTAGCTCTGCAAGGGTGCAATAACTTTCAAAGAATGTGCTCTGCCAGGGGAAATGATTAAATTGTGGAAATTAATGTTTCATGCTTCAGTATTTGTTAAAGAAGAAATGAAAATTGTTAGGATTTCAAAGCATTTGTATTTAAATTATAAGACTCTGCACGAGTACTTTAAGAAAGTGTTAATGCAACAAAGAATTTTGTTGTGTGTGTAAATTAAAAAAACAGAATCCAACTAATAGGTACGAGGAAGGTAGTCTAGTCGTGCTAAAAAGCATAATCATGGCGGCCAAAAAATGACAAAATTTGTCACCAAACTCGCCTCACCATAGGCCCGTGGTATAGCATGCCGTCTGTCATGCGGCGCTATCTTGTTAAAACCCCATGTGAACCAAGTGAAGTTCCTCAATTTTAGGGAAAAAAAAGTAGTGCCCTTATCCTGCCCATTAAGGTCGCCGAAGTGTATTAGGGAGTATGTTGCCTTATTAAACTCAATCCCGGGGTATAACTCCTGCCATCTTAAACAAAATGTAACATTAATAAATATTACGTCCACAACTTCATTTCGGCAGCCTTCTGGCAAAAACTCTGAGTGTAAATAAAATTTGCCCTGAAAAGTTTCCCAAAAATGTATCCTTCGGAATCTGTTTGAATCTCTAGGTCCCGCCACCCTTTGATAAAATTAAAATACATATCATGGGTGATGGGAGAAGCTAGGTTGTAATCCTGACTAAAGGGTTGTAATGACAAATTAGGTATGTAAATAAGTAAAGGGTGTTTTTTATAGAGGTATAGAACTTTAAGTTGGCATTACTTTTTAAGATGGCGACCGATTTAACAGCTGTCAAGTGATTTATTCTCAGTTTGGTTTGGCAATTCATCATGAATAGACTCACGCCTGAACAACGCTTGCAAATAGTGCAATTTTATTTCGGAAATAAAGGTTCTGTGCGGAAAACGTATCGCGCACTAAGTCCATTTTATCGTCGACAAAATCGTCCATCAGAGCAGTTAATTCGATTAACCATGGAACGTTTTCGCACCACGTTTACTCTTATTGATAACTCGCATCCCCAGAGACGCTGTACGGTGCGTACAGAAGAAGCTATTGCTGCTGTAGAGCGTAGCATTGAGGAAGACCCGAATGAGTCCATTCGCCATCGATCACAGGAATTGGATCTGTGTCCATCCACTTTATGGAAGATTTTGCGGAAGGATCTTGGTTTGCGTGCTTACAAAATAAAACTCGTGCAAGATTTGAAGCCAAACGATCATCAAGTAAAGCGTAGATTCGTCGAATGGGCCCAAAACGAGATTACCGTTGTTCCCGATTTTCATAAGCGAATTTTGTTTAGCGATGAAGCGCACTTCTGGTTGAATGGCTACGTCAACAAACAAAACTGCCGCATTTGGAGTGAAGGTAATCCTCAAGTGTATGTGGAAACACCGTTACATCCAGAAAAACTGACTGTTTGGTGCGCTTTATGGGCTGGTGGAATCATTGGTCCGTACTTTTTCAAAAACGATGGTGGCCAGAACGTTACAGTCAATGGTGATCGGTATAGAGCCATGATTACTAAATTTTTCATTCCTGAATTGAATAGCCATGATGTCCAGGAGATGTGGTTTCAACAAGACGGCGCAACATGTCACACAGCTCGTGCCACAATAGATTTATTGAAAGACACGTTTGGTGACCGCCTAATTTCACGTTTTGGACCTGTGAATTGGCCTCCAAGATCTTGTGATTTAACACCGCTAGACTACTTTCTGTGGGGCTATGTAAAGTCATTGGTCTATGCGGTAAAGCCACAAACGCTTGACCATTTGGAAGACAACATTCACCGTATTATTGCCGATATACGGCCACAAATGTTGGAAAAAGTCATCGAAAATTGGACGTCCAGATTGGACTACATCCGCGCCAGGCGTGGCGGTCATATGCCAGAAATCATATTTAAAATGTAATGCCACAAGATTATCTTTCGGATAAATAAAATTCATGTCAATCGAATAATCCATCGTTGTTTTATTGCAACTTAAAGTTCTATATCTCTATAAAAAACACCCAATACAAATCATCTTTGGCTAGACACGTTTTGTAACAGGATGCCCAAGAATTGTTCTTCGTAGGTTTCAAAGCGGCGTTCAATAATAGAGATATTCTGTGGTCTCCTCTTTTTCTTCAACGTTGCAGCTTCTTTATGAGATATTCCCAGTCTCCTGTTGTGAACAGACAGAGCGCAGTGTCTTGCTATCGCTGGAATCTTGATAAGTTTAATGCAAATTCCGTTCTACATACATATGTATATAGCATATCGTGCCATACAGATCGGTCTGGTGTCTCTACAACAGGGTTCATTAAGCCATCTTACCTTTGCCTTTCCGTAGAGCGGCACCAATCTCATTTCAATTCAATCGAGTCTTTCGTGGTGCATGCTTTAGCATGTACGTCCGGCTTGTTGTTACCTTCGATTCAGGTCACCATGTCCAGAAACCCAAATAAGGGTAACTGTTGAATGTCGCCCTACTTCCTCCAGAGGCGACCGAAATTCTGGGATAATCTCTAGCGATCTAATGGCCGCTTTACTGGCGGTAAATATGCGTATATCACCATGCGATATACTCTGATACCGAATTCGCATAACTTCACTTTTAACAGCCTTTATTTCAGTCTGAAAAGTTTTACAAGGAACGATTTATTCGGTTATGGTGAAAAGATTCCACATCCGGCTTTGTTGCAGAATATCAGTGGAAACCTGAATGACGGGAGGTTTATACCAGTATCGTAGACAGATCTATTCGGTGTCTGCGTTATAAAACCAGGATTGAAAGCTGGTTTAGGTATCGTGTGATCGATAGGCACATTCAGATCAACCATACATACATACATGCATGAGGTTTTATCATGACCATTGCCTCGGTGCTACCATGATCTTATGGCGCTCAGTCTTACTGTCGTGTTCGCAGAAACTTATTTCGCCAATATGCCTGGAGATAGCCAGTTATTGTCGACTACTCGATTTGTTTGGAATATTTGTCCTGACAAACTATAGGATTATGTTTAGTAACACTTCCTGCTCAGTGTTTGATAAGCGACGAAGAAAAAATTTTGATTTCTTTTACTAGAAAATCTAAGACAGATGTTAGGCACCGGAGGACGAGATCTCCACTAGGTTCTAATGTTAATGATCCTGTTCTATGACACGTAGTACTAGACAAACAGTCAAAAAAGTGTATTACAGTGTCAAAGGCAATGGTCAATAGTGGCATTAGTAGTATTCAATGATTCCCTTTGAAAGTCCTGTCTCATCCAAGGTGCTAACGCAGGTTCATTATGGAATACTATTGAATGCCATAAACATTACACCATTACCTTCAGTTATCAATGCCAATGGATTAGCTAATATCAGGGTAATTCTCGTTCAAGCCTGAGCAAGTGCTAATTAATTCGTAAGGTCGACTTTGCTTAGATCACTCCTCGTGACAACTCCCTAAATGCAGAATATCACAAGCATTTGGCAATACGTATTATTATTCTGACGTCACTTCCCCTACCACTACAAATTTCTATTCAAAACTCTTTTCCCGTCAGTTGTTCTGTTAGCAGAAATTCCATCTTCCTCTTGTCTATGCATGAAAAACTTAAATCCGTAAAGAATTTAAATTTAAGATGCTTAAGAAATCATTTATAAAAAAAAGAATAAAATGTGCCAGAAGAATACAATAAAAACAAGACAGGACTATAAAAAAGATATTCATCCTTAAGCCTAAACGGTAAATACAATAGCCACAGTATTCATTGAGGGGTAGACAGACGAAAAAACAGTTTTTTTTATGGGTCTGTGCCACTGTCTATCATTCAATTTTGCTGTACGTACAATAGCAAGACGAAAAAATCATACAACAATAGCATGAACTCTGACAAAACAACAACAACAACAACAGAAATATTAGAAGAAAAAAAATCGATTTAAACTTTATGACTGACAGACTGACTGACTGAGCAATGGACTACAATTGAATGCTTATATGACTTGAATGACTGCTTAGTTTAGGTATACACATGTAGATGGCTAATGCGGGTGTATGTGTATGTGTGTATGTGTATGTGTGTAAATGTTCAATAAAATTTCTTTTTCTTCTCCTTCTTTTTTTTTCTGTCTTTCGTTTTTACTGTTATTATTGTCTGATTGAACTAGACAAACCATGCATGCGTATACATTTAAACACTTGTTCTGCTTTGAAGTTAAATTGAGAAGAAGACATGATACACATACGAATGCATATACACATCCATACATATATAGAATATTGATTGTGTGTGTTTTACTGCCAATAGTTTGTTGGTTGATTGGTTTCTTTCTTATTCAATTGTTGTTGCCCCTTCCCCACCTATGAAAACCTTATTGTTGGGCCAGTCAGTCAATCAAAATTATTTTTCAATTGTAACGCATATGGCTGGTCGCATTGGTTTCGTTAGGAAACGAAACAAAATTAAATTGGGCTCCCTTAAAGGACAAAGAAGGCCTTCTTTGCCTTCTGGTCGCTTAATTAAAACATGACAATTGTGCCAAATTGTTGTGCCATTTGGACAGAAGAATATTGTGTTTACATGGGGCCCAACTAATAAAATGTAAACAAACAGCAAAAAGAAAAATATAAGCAAAGTAAACAATACAGGTGTACAATGGTACAAACTATTGACCCTTTTTTTCTATTTCTTCTTCTTTAATAACATTTCCTTTCATTATTCATTCATAATGACAACATTATGGGTCAGCGTCATCATCACCACAATCATCATCACGATACTCATCATCATTATTTGATTGTCTAAACATTGTATAGCCATTGTAAGGGGTTTATTTTGTCAGCTGGCATGAGCTATGGCCACCTGGGTTTTGTGGTTTTGCTTTTTAATTATAATTTGACATGAATTTGCATGTTCGCCAAGAACGAAAGCAAGAAAGAAAGAAAACAACACCTTAGAGTCTCTAGAAAATAAGATTTATGCCCAATGGGGGTTGTCGATGTCTTTTTGACAGAAAACTTTCATAATCTTTTCATTACGACAACAAAAATAATTAAAACTAACACACAAACTTACATAAAAAAGAAAAGAAGTTGTTGTCTTATCATTTTTCGTAAGCGAATGGGTTAAGACTGGCCAAAAGGAAGTATGACTTAATAAA
The DNA here is from genome assembly GCA_936449025.2 of Sarcophaga subvicina. Taxonomy (NCBI): domain Eukaryota; kingdom Metazoa; phylum Arthropoda; class Insecta; order Diptera; family Sarcophagidae; genus Sarcophaga; species Sarcophaga subvicina. Next base: position 87,718,280 of record OW388081.2, on the reverse strand, counting down.
GTTATTAAAAGCAACCACCTCACCCAATTTATTAGGGGCAGAATGATTAATTACACTATGAAGGCATTGACTCAACCATCACTGCCCTTCATAAGTCATTTGTTTGTGGTTTGGTTTGAGAATTCCAGTGAAATTTCAACATCTCCTTGGATGGCGTATAAGAAAAACAATTTCAAATGACAATGACTGTTACTTAGAGGAGAGGAAGAGAGGGTATTTATTGTCCAACATCTTTTCAGACACTAAACCCCCATCATTCAATTCATTCATGCTAGTAATTGATGTTTTTCCTTTGAACATTCAAATGTTTCATTTGGCAAAAATGTTTTCTTTGATCACCAATTTCACAAGTGACTCTTAACAGAAATACATTTTTCTCTCTTCGCCTCTCTATCTGTCTCTCTCCGGCCTTCAATTCAATCTTTGACCACACATCAAGCAACCAGAGATCAGCAATAAGTATTCAAGCAGATGAGTAGAATCGAATAATACTCATAATTTCTGATACTTATACGCATTCATACTCCTTTTAATATCATGGAACCTCTACTCACATTCAAAGTTTGAAGTACTCATCACATTCATACTTAACAACACTTATAATGTTGTTCCATAACTCAACATATACACGAAGCACAAAATAAGTATGAATAGCGTACGAACACTAAAATACTCACTAGAAGGTTGTGTGTTTGCTTTGCTTCTGCTCTGTCTTTTTTGCTGACGTGTCTTTTACTTTTTTTTTGTAAATGCAACAACAACTAAGACTGTAAGTTTTAATGAATAATTCGAGTGACTCGAATAAGTATTTTTCTAAAGTTATGAATCTAAATGAGTGAGGCTTATGAATCAAACATATTTCGAATGGTATGAGTTTGATGTCAACGTTGTACTCACCTCTGTACTTATAAATAAACGTTGCGTAGTGAGTATGAATGCATCAGAGTACATAGTTAAATTTCAATATTGTTGACTCACTTTTATTCAAAATTTTATATGAGTGCTTAAGAGTAGCGAAAAAAGGATTCATTGCTGATCTCTGGATCATACACAGTGCGAGTACGAGTTGGTTAGGACACGATCATGTAATCAGTTATACGACATTATAGCAGGAGTTATGCAAGCAAGCTGAGTTTGGTTTTAAAACTTTAAAAGTCGCATTAATTGTGGCACTCGTTGATGATAACGCAATGAGTACCTAAGCAAGTCACTTGGAAGATGTGCAATTGCTTAAATGATTAAGAATCTCTGGATAGAGTAGCTTAACTTGTTAGAGAGTGCACATAGTTCCATTTTGATGTCGTAAAAACTTATCAAAACAACTGGTTTTTTATACATCCAAGGCAATTTAATACTTTCAAAAAGGCAACACTGTAGTCTAGTAGGTAGTGTGTGAGGCCACGGTTCAAGCCCCAGGTCAGACATCAAACCGAAAATATAAAAAATATTTCTTCGGCGACTTTCTCTTACCCGAATTCTGCAAAAATTCTGTGAGTAAAATAAAATTACAATGAAAAGTTTCTCAAAAATCTGTCGTTCGGAGTCAACTTGAAACTGTAGGTACCGCCATTCATGTATAAAATTAACACACACAACATAAGTGGTGTGAGAAGCTAGGTTGTAATCCTGTAAAAGGCAACACCACATGGTGAAGTCCTCCTGCAGTCTGATAACACCGTTTCCAAGTACAACATACATGAAGAAATCTACTGAACATTGCCAAAACTGACGGTAAATTAGGTTAGTTTAGTTGGCTAGGTAATCGAAAACAGGCTGATCGAACCCATGTCAAGACTACAGGTTAAGAATTCTTGAATTGAAAAAGAAGACTGTTTATAAAGTGGAGAAAATGTTGATAATCAAGGCTTGTATATATAAAGGTATCTCTTGAACCATATGAAATGAATCTCTCTAATCGCGGAAGTGTACCTTTGGTTGTATTGCGATTATCCAATGACCCAAGCAAGGGGTTATAACTTTGGAAACGTATTAGTGTTCTGCTCTAGTCATACACAGAGACCAGAAGCCATTTGAAATGTCAAGCAGAAACCAAAGAAAACTCAAACATTACTGTTTGAATAACAGTCGTTTGAAATCAGCAATTATTTTCTGTAAAGAGCAGATTTATTCCCGATTTGTTTTTTTATAGAGGTATAGAACTTTAAGTTGCAATAAAACAACGATGGATTATTCGATTGACATGAATTTTATTTATCCGAAAGATAATCTTGTGGCATTACATTTTAAATATGATTTCTGGCATATGACCGCCACGGCTGGCGCGGATGTAGTCCAATCTGGACGTCCAATTTTCGATGACTTTTTCCAACATTTGTGGCCGTATATCGGCAATAATACGGCGAATGTTGTCTTCCAAATGGTCAAGCGTTTGTGGCCAATTCACAGGTCCAAAACGTGAAATTAGGCGGTCACCAAACGTGTCTTTCAATAAATCTATTGTGGCACGAGCTGTGTGACATGTAGCGCCGTCTTGTTGAAACCACATCTCCTGGACATCATGGTTATTCAATTCAGGAAGGAAAAAGTTTGTAATCGTGGCACCATACCGATCACCATTGACTGTAACGTTCTGGCCACCATCGTTTTTGAAAAAGTACGGACCAATGATTCCACCAGCCCATAAAGCGCACCAAACAGTCAGTTTTTCTGGATGTAACGGTGTTTCCACATACACTTGAGGCAATTTTGTTTGTTGACGTAGCCATTCAACCAGAAGTGCGCTTCATCGCTAAACAAAATTCGCTTATGAAAATCGGGAACAACGGTAATCTCGTTTTGGGCCCATTCGACGAATCTACGCCTTACTTGATGATCGTTTGGCTTCAAATCTTGCACGAGTTGGATTTTGTAAGCACGCAAACCAAGATCCTTCCGCAAAATCTTCCATAAAGTGGATGGACACAGATCCAATTCCTGTGCTCGATGGCGGATGGACTCATTCGGGTCTTCCTCAATGCTACGCTCTACAGCAGCAATAGCTTCTTCTGTACGTACCGTACAGCGTCTCTGGGGATGCGAGTTATCAATAAGAGTAAACGTGGTGCGAAAACGTTCCATGGTTAATCGAATTAACTGCTCTGATGGACGATTTTGTCGACGATAAAATGGACGTAGTGCGCGATACGTTTTCCGCACAGAACCATTATTTTCGAAATAAAATTGCACTATTTACAAGCGTTGTTCAGGCGTGAGTCTATTCATGATGAATTGCCAAACCAAACTGAGAATAAATCACTTGACAGCTGTTAAATCGGTCGCCATCTTGAAAAGTAATGCCAACTTAAAGTTCTATACCTCTATAAAAAACACCCTTTATAAAGTCCACACCATCATAAGGCTGTCGGAATACTTGAGATAGAGATACCAACCAGGAGATATGGGTAATGTTGGCAGAATGGGTAATATAGATATTATAACGGGAGCTTATAGGACCCAAATAAGCTGCCTTCTAACTCAACCTTAGCAAATGTAATGAATGCAGCAAGTTTTTGAGAAAATTTTAAAATTTAAATCTTTAATTGCCGGCATATTTATTTCGATTTTACTTTCCAACCTCTTTTTTAAATATTTTTCTTGAGTCCTTCATTTATTCCTGCCTGTTTTCCGTAACCCATAAAATTGCTGAATGATTCTGCTTAAGTACATACATAATTTCCTTCTTTTGATGTTTTCAATTAAGTGGGGCTAAATGGCATTTAATTTATAATTTAAACAAGAATATTCCCTTGAAGTTCTATTTTTTTTTTAATTCCAATAAAATTTCTTGACTTTTTAAACTCATTTGCTAAGAAAACCATGTGCAGCTACCATTCAAAGGGTGAAAGTAGGGAATGAATGAATGATTTGAATGAAATTCTGTGGCATTTAAGTGAATCCAATTATGATTTGATTCCACTGGAATTGAGTTACATTAATTTAAATTTGTTTTCTTCCATCACTGGATATTTTAATAAGTAAATTACATACAGTAGAAGCAATAGAAAGAAAGTAAAAATCAAAATAAAAATAAAATAATTGAAGAAGAAAATAAATAAGAAAGAAAAGCAATGTTTGACATACTATCTTATGTTGGAAAGTTAATTTATTTTACGACAGGTAATGAAGAGTTCCATGTTCTACTCCTTCTATCTGCATATCCTAGGGAAGCTCTCGCAATGTTGCAATCGTTGCTGCTAAGATGTACATAACACTCTAGAGCGTTGTTACATACCATAATTGGTCATTACAACCCTTCAGTCAGGATTACAACCTAGTTTCTTACACCACTTATGTTGTGTTTATTAAATTTATACACGAGTGGCGGAACCTACAGCTTAAAATGGACTTCGAATGAGAAATTTTTGTATTTTTGCCAGAAGACTGCTAAGAGATCAGACATATTGACCTGGGGTTTGAACCTAGGCCTCACGTCTAATAAGCCAACACGCTACCTACTAGACTACGACGACTCTAGAGCGTTGTTAGCTGTGTTAATTCATCTTTTCCGTTTGCTGACACATGCAGCATCTTGTAAAGACAGATAACTAATAATGCTCTCTCTCTCCTTCCAAGCTTCCCTAAAGCCCTTGATTGAATACGTCTACATTTTCTTGCCAATCAGCTTTTTTATGCATTTTTTAACAAAAATCATCTGATAACAGACAGCCTTCTGATCAAACACTGCTTTCCGTTAAATGTAAGACAAGTTCCATAACTAACCCCTCAGCTGTGTGTATAGAGCTTAAGAAAGCTGGGATTAAAGCACAGTAAAAAATTCACAGAAGCCTGAGATAAGCCGAAAACTCTACTGATAGCCGAAGCAAGTCGCAATGATTTACAAAAGGTTTGTAGAAAAATCTTGAAGTCAAACCCAAACATTTCAGGGCAATTTTTACTTAAGCGTCCATTGTATGGACAAGAACTCAGGTGGTCTGAGATACAAAAATTTCATACGGCAGAAGGCTTTCTTAAATTTTTGTGCTTGTGACCCAATGAAGTGAAGACTAGCGTTATAAACGATGTTCTCTGTCCAGAACAGAAACTACTGAGGACAGGGCATAGTAATAATATCTGATTGCCAGACTGCAATCCCAGCTTTAAAGATCCTATGAGGATTGCTAGGCAAACTGCTGGATTTCAAATCCACCATGAAAGGTCAGATAAGTTCCTCACTGCTGTTGCAGCCGGAAACTCTCTCTCTAAAATGGTAGGAGAAGTCTGAAAGAGCAAAAAGATAAATAGAGAGTAAAAATGTACAGTAGAAACGTACACAATTCCTAGTTAATCCTCTTCACTGTGCAGCAATCTGACTTTTTCAATTGCCAAAATTGCTCGGCCAACTTTCTAGCTGTCACCACGAATCGCAAGAGCAGTTCTGTAGTTGTGTATATACTCTTGTAACGGGTGATTTTTTTTAGGCATTATCTTTTTGGCAACACTGGTTTAAACAGCTCACGCACGTTTCGTGTTTTGTTTCACTGTCAAACATCTTCAGTTTGTTCTATAATTTAACCATGAATCGTCTTACAAATGAACAACGCTTGCAAATCATTGAATTTTATTATCAAAATGCGTGCTTTGTTAAGAAAGTTCATCGCGCGCTTCTTCCATTTTATGGTCAGTTTAATCGTCCCACTGAAGCGGCTATTCGGGCTATTGTGATTAAATTACGCACCAAATTTGCATTGTTGGACATTAAACCACCAACACGCTTACGTAGAGTGCGAACTGAAGAAAATATCGCGGCTGTATCGGCCAGTGCTAATGATGACCATCAGTTATCGATTCGTCGCCGTTCGCAGGAATTGGGCCTCTGTTACTCAACAACGTGGAAAATTTTGCGGAAGGATTTAGGTGTAAAGCCTTTCAAAATACAGCTGGTGAAAGAATAGAAGCCGAACGACCATCGCAATGCAGAATTTTTAGTGAATGGCCTCTTGGAAAGTTGGCCGAAGATCCACTTCTATATCGAAAAATTGTGTTCAGCGACTAAGCTCATTTTTGGCTCAATGAATACGTAAATAAACAGAATTGTCGATTTTGGAGTGAAGATCAGCCAGAGGCATTGCAAAAGCTACCAATGCATCTAGAAAAAGTCACAGTTTGGTGCGCTTTATGGGCTGGTGGCATCATTGGACCGTACTTCTTCAAAGATGCTGCGAATCGTAACGTAACTGTGAACGGTGAGCGCTACCGTGTGATGATATCCAACTTTTTTTTTGCCCAAAATGCAATAGCTTGACTTGCATGACATGTGGTTTCAACAAGACGGTGGCACATGCCACACAGCACGCGTAACAATGGACTTATTGAGAGGCGAGTGCGGTAAACATTTTATTTCACGTTCGGGACCGGTCAATTGGCCGCCTAGATCGTGCGATTTAACGCCTTTAGACTATTTTTTGTGGGGCTATATTAACGTCATATCTATACAGACAAGCCTTCTTCAATTGACGCATTGGAAGACAACATTGAAGCATTTATTCGTGAGGTACCGACCGAAATGTTGGAAAGAGTATGCCAAAATTGGACTAAGCGGATGGACCATTTGAGGCGCAGTCGCGGTCGACGTTTGCATGAAATAATCTTCAAACATTAAATTATATGGACCGTACTATCGATTCAAATAAAGATTTCATGCATTTTCTGAATTTTATGTGTTTTTTCTTTGAAAAATTTTCCTATAGCTCTTAAAAAAATCACCCATTATATACTCTGTATGTCGTCTTGCTATCTCTGGCAGAGATTCAAATTCCACCAAAAAGCTCCTAAATCAATTACGTTTAGCCCTTCATTTTTCCTTATTGTATTCTGTAAGCTTCCCCTTATATTCCTGACTGTGCACATTAAGTTTTGTTCTATCGCAGGGCCTACGAAGTTCAGTATTAAATACTGAAAGATGGCTAATAAACCTGGCTGTTTTTCACTTTGCCACCAAGCTTTATTCCACAATCTTCGAGTTCATATTGTTGCCGTATGGTTTTGCTAATTAAGATTCAACCGACAGGGGAGTGTAATAGATCGTTTGGCCGCATCACTGTTCGACAATGACAACTACAATGGGTAGCGATAACGCCACTCATACGCTACTATACCGATTATCAGGAGTAGAAGGTATATTTATTTATTTATTTATTTATTACAATACAATTACAAATTATATCCTAATTATATACGAGCGAAGTAACTTGACTATGTGCTCGGTGTAGTGTCACAGACCAGAGTCTCTCTAATAGTCTAGCACACTACCCACTAGACTACCAGGGCACCCAGTGTAGAAGATATTTCTCACGGATATATAGACAGCTAAAGTCAACTACGGCACATAAAACAGTCTTCTGAACTTTAAACTCAAATACTGTTGAGAGGCCAGCAACTATTCTGGTTAAAACGCTATGATTTCACCCAACAGAGACCACAAATGGTCCCCTATTTTTCAAAATCATGTTTAAACACGTACAAATCTACCTTTGGTTGCTAACGTATTCGAAAAAAGTTGCCCTTCTGTTGACCAGTGTAAAGTGTAATAATAATGAAATTAGGCCAGGTAAAGTAGAAATAAAAAAAAAATAATCAACAAATATTTTGATGTTGTTGTTGTTGTTGTTGTTGTTGCTGGCCTAATTCTAAACTAAAACTTAGTTTAACTATAATTTAATCAAGAGTCTATTTCCTGTCCTTTTGCTTTTTCCTCCCAATAATTTTTTCACAGTATTCGATGTTGTTGTTGTTCTTTGTGCCACAAGTGGTCTTTTAAATCGTATTACAATAACAACAAAAACGAAAAAAAAAGCATTGCAATGACAGCAACAATCATTCACTCTTCCATTCATGCAATAACCAAGTCAACCAGCCAGCCAACCAGCCAACCAGCCAGTCCACCAACCAACCGACCAGGCAACCAATTGATTCAACCTTTGGCAACAACAACAAAGTTATTGTGTTGCTGCTGTTGAGTGCAGTAGTTGGCTTCTTTACGATTTTCATTTCATTAAAGAAAAAAGCAAAAAAAAAAAGAAAAAACAACAACAAGACAGTAAAACTTTTTAAACTTTTTCTTTTTTAGCACGTATCTCTGCTTGCCCTCTCTTGCTCCACTCTCCTAATTTAGTTCTCTTTTACTTCCTGTTTACACTACATTACCAAGGAATTACAGTTACACTTGATGTTGCATAAGTGGTAGTAAGTAGTGCCTGGGAATAATACCAAGTAGGCAACTTTAAGATGTGTGCCTGTGCGGGTGGGTGTGTGTGCAGGTGTGTGAGTATGCCGATGTACTTACTCCGGCATTGTTGTGAAAAACCAAACATGCACGTTTTGTGAGAGGGTTGATAAAAAATTTTGGGAAATTTAAAAATATAAAGAGGAACGATGCCGAGGCTTAGAGGTAAACAATCAGTTTGAATACATGGATCGATGAGGACAGAACTTGACATGCTCACTGATTGTATATGATAAACTAGATTACGGTAAAAATTTTACATAAAATTTTGTTATCGACAAATTTTTTACATAATATTTTGTTATCGAAAAATTTCTATAGAAACAATTTTGTTATCGAAAAATTTTCTATATAAAACTTTGTTATCGAAAAATTTTTTATATAAAACTTTGTTATCGAAAAATTTTTTATATAAAACTTTGTTATCGAAAAATTTTCTATATAAAAAATTTTGTTATCGAAAAACTTTCTATATAAAATATTTTATAGAAACATTTTCTATAGAAAAAATTTGTTATTGAAAAATTTTCTGTAGAAAAAAATTTGTTATTGAAAAATTTTCTGTAGAAAAAAATTTGTTATTGAAAAATTTTCTGTAGAAAAAAATTTGTTATCGAAAAATTTTCTATATAAAAAATGTTGTTATCGAAAAATTTTCTGTATAAAAAATGTTGTTATCGAAAAATTTTCTATAAAAAAAATTTTGTTATCGAAAAATTTTCTATATAAAAAATTTTGTTATCGAAAAATTTTCTATATAAAAAATTTTGTTATCGAAAAATTTTCTATATAAAAAATTTTGTTATCGAAAAATTTTCTATATAAAAAATTTTGTTATCGAAAAATTTTCTATATAAAAAATTTTGTTATCGAAAAATTTTCTATATAAAAAATTTTGTTATCCAAAAATTTTTTATCCAAAAATTTTTTATATAAAAAATTTTGTTATTGAAAAATTTTTTATATAAAAAATGTTGTTATTGAAAAATTTTCTATATAAAAAATGTTATCGAAAAATTTTCTATATAAAAAATGTTGTTATCGAAAAATTTTCTGTATAAAAAATTTTGTTATCCAAAAATTTTTTATAAAAAAAATTTTGTTATCGAAAAATTTTCTATAGAAAAAATTTTGTTATCGAAAAATTTTCTATATAAAAATTTTGTTTTGTGTGTTCTATATAAAAAATGTTGTTATCGAAAAACTTTCTATATAAAATATTTTATAGAAACATTTTCTGTAGAAAAAAATTTGTTATTGAAAAATTTTCTATATAAAAATTTTGTTTTGTGTGTTCTATATAAAAAATGTTGTTATCGAAAAACTTTCTATATAAAAAATGTTATCGAAAAATTTTCTATATAAAAAATGTTGTTATCGAAAAATTTTCTGTATAAAAAATTTTGTTATCCAAAAATTTTTTATAAAAAAAATTTTGTTATCGAAAAATTTTCTATAGAAAAAATTTTGTTATCGAAAAATTTTCTATATAAAAATTTTGTTTTGTGTGTTCTATATAAAAAATGTTGTTATCGAAAAACTTTCTATATAAAATATTTTATAGAAACATTTTCTGTAGAAAAAAATTTGTTATTGAAAAATTTTCTATATAAAAAATTTTGTTATCGAAAAACATTCTATATAAAAAATTTTGTTATCGAAAAATTTTCTATATAAAAAATTTTGTTATAGAAAAATTGTCTATATAAAAAATTTTGTTATCGAAAAATTTTCTATAGAAAAAATTTTGTTATCGAAAAATTTTCTATAGAAAAAATTTTGTTATCGAAAAATTTTCTATAGAAAAAATTTTGTTATCGAAAAATTTTCTATAGAAAAAATTTTGTTATCGAAAAATTTTCTATAGAAAAAATTTTGTTATCGAAAAATTTTCTATAGAAAAAATTTTGTTATCGAAAAATTTTCTATAGAAAAAATTTTGTTATCAAAAACTTTTCTGTAGTAAAAATTTTGTTTTGTGTGTTCTATATAAAAAACTTTGTTATCCAAAAAATTCTGTTATCGAAAAAATTTTTATATAAAATTTTGTTATCGAAAAATTTTCTGTAACCAATTACGGTATAGAAAATATTATTGTAGTAAAATTTTATAGAAAATTTCACCACCACCCTCGTATTTAGCCACAACTATACACCAACCAACCACGTAGATGCATAACCAGCACGAACATAAGCATAAGTCGCATCACCTGCATCAAAAAGTTAAAAAAACTGTTGCATTTCCTTTGTGTTTATTAAGTTTTATACCCTTTCTCCTTCTCTCTCTCTCTCTCTGGTGGCGTGTTGCCCATTGAGTTCTGGTGTAACTTGTTTAGTTCACACAGAATAGTTACGGATGACGACAAATAAAGTTTTCATATTGAAAATTTCATTAAACTTTAAAATGCTGTTTTTGAATATCAAAGAGAATGGTAGCAAGAAAATAAAAGTAGAATGACGTTATTTGAATAAAACAAGGAATGTAGCAGAGAAAAGTGCAAAAAAGAGTGTGAGAGAGAGCGAGGGAGGGGGAGGAGGGTTAAAGATAAAATGAATTGAGTATTTTGGCTAACGGTAAATAAGCCAACAAGTCATTGGGTTACCCAGTTGCAATAGTCCGACCGACAGTCTCTCCTGTGACGGCAACTCGTATCAAGTGTTTTAGCCATATGGCCTTGCCGTTGTTTCTAGGCAGCCATCTGTGGAGTTGTTGTGGTTTGTTCGTCCATAACGGAATGGACGAACGTAATGCCAAGAGGTAGTGAGTGTTTGCTGTTGTATGGTAGGCAAGCAGTCGTCAGTCAATTGTTTATCTTTAAAAGAGAGTACAACTGTAGCTGTATCTGTAACTGTAACGCTATTTATTATCCTGGTACTTGTTTCTATTTCTGTTTGTATTTCCCCTGTAGAAATGGGGGGAGACTGTTGTTGATTTATTTCATTTGCTTTGAGGTTTCACAGTGATTTCGAAAAAAAAAACAAAAAAAAAACAAAAAAAAGAGTAACACAGGAAAATTTTTATTCCGTGGTTTATGGTTGATTGAAAAGTGACAGGAATTTTATGGTTTCACAATAAATTCTGTCGTTTTTATTTTGTATTTTTCTCTTTGGTTTTTTATTTTCATTTTTATGTAAGACTTCCTACGTTTACAGGCACTTAAAAGTGACTTGTAATGTTTTTTATTACTCTAGAGGAGCTGGCGGGCTGGCTGGTTATGGTGTGTTGTTGGATAACAAGAAAAGGCATTGAAAAGTAATTCTTTTGAAATAAGGAAACAAATTTTATTTCTTTCTGATAAATTGAATTGAATTTGTGAATCAAGGAATATTTTTCAACAGAAAAATAAAATCATCTGCCATAGATTAATAAAAGGAAAGGAAAGGAAAGGAAAGTAAAGGAAAAATGATTTATTGTGTGCTAAAATCGAAATGCTAATGCAAAAGGACATGATTAGAATAAAAGAAAGGAAATGGATCAAATCGAAAATGCAAATGTATGGGGACATTGCAAATTGTAAGTTATTTTCTATAAGAAATAGGCAGAAGTATTGATAAGATGTTACAGGTTATGGAAACCTAGATATTTGTGAAATACCATACGATGTTGGTATATTGTTTACTCATTGATTTCTTATAATTATTAACATGATGATTCTGATGAGCAGAATTGTGATAAAAGGCCCTAACGTTCTCACTTGGGTCCAAATAGACATTACACTGTTATGCATTGAGACGCTCGATTGGTACCGTACGACTTTGGTTTATTGTTTGCTCTTTGATTTCTTTGAATTATTGACATGATGATCCTGATGAACAGGATTATGATAAAAAAAATTGCAACCTTCTCACTTGGGTCCAAAAAGAGACACCACTGTTATGCATTGAGACGCTAGAGTCTAGTAAATAAGTGTGTTGGTTTACTAGACGAGCATTTAAACCTCACCTATAAAGTCTTGAAGAAAAAGAATGATAAAACAACCTCCATTTCAGCAGTCTTCTGGCAAAAGCTGAGCCCTATATATGGGCTTGAGCCTATACTTGGAAGTAGGAAGGCAGTAATCGAGAAATGCTTGTACGTCCCAAAGTGGGGCTGACTACACGCTGCAAGCTTTACCTATTCTTCTTACACATCAGCTTAAAATTAATAGGAAAGGTGTTGTTAGTGTTGTCTGGGATAAATACAGCGACAAAGTTTTTCAAGGTTCTGCGATTAACATTCTTTCCGTATTACAGTCAACAAATGAACGCTCAATGCACGAGCATAGGTTGAAACATCATGCCGAAGAGCCTCTGAGATAAAACCAAGGCCTAAGTCCCTTAGTTTACATAGCGCTGTGGGCCTAAAACATATTTCTTTAGATATTAGCATCACGTGTTAATGAGAAGTGTCCATTTCTTTTAGTCCACCTGAAAATCAGAAATTAACAGCCCCCATATAACTTGAATTGAACTCACATAGACGACAAAGGGTACAAAGGCCTCTGGCGTATGGGCTAGGAACACAATCTATTAGGCTGGGAGTATGATCACTTAGTGATCTAAAAGACGTGATAGGAGTTCCCAACGTCATGACTAGGTTATGATGCAATGCTAAAATGATTAGGAAGTATCTTTTCAGTTCATAGGCCTACCGGGCCTTAAATCTTTTATGCAGGGTTGCATTAACCATTCTTTGTAAAACATCTGACAAGTTCTTCTCCATTTTTCTCTTTCATTTCAGTATAAAATGTTGAAACCGAATTTACCGAAAATATTCTTAAAATTAAGCAGATAAATACGAGGGCCTGACAAAAGCGACAGACAAAATGATGAATAGTTTAACGAATGCCGAACATGAACATGAAGTTGTCGATGATTTTGAGGTGGTGGAATCAACAGAGCTTAACAATCGTACCGATCCGATTTACTCAATTAAACCGGATTTTATAACGCAATGGTAAGCAAGTCCTACAATTTCTATTTCTCTTCCAGTAAATATTGTAAGCCTGCTTCCTTCTTTCTCTCTTCTTTTCTTTTAGGCGCTTGAAAAAGGAACGAGAAAATCTATGCCGATCGATTTATAATCGTTTTGTGGAACACAATGAATGCAAACGCCTGCTGCAGGCCTTTATCGGTGATAACGATGAACTGGAGCTGTGGTCTCAGGATGACATTAAACAGTTGGCGGCCTTTATTAATGAGAGTACGAATGGCACTGTCAATGAAGGCAATATGTCGTATGAGGTGGAGGGTCCAGCTTTAGTATTGCCACCCTTTGAACTGTGGCAGACGATAGCCATAGCCGTCTGTCTGGCCATTTGTATTATATTAACTGTGGGTGGCAATATTTTAGTTTTACTGGCCTTTATTGTGGATCGCAATATACGACAGCCAAGCAATTATTTTATAGCTTCACTGGCGGCCACAGATATGCTAATAGGTGAGTCATCCACACGATACGTTATGCAATTGGGGTGTCATTTTATTTGATTTGTTTTCCGGTTTCAATTCTGTTTTTTTCTAGGAACCGTTTCCATGCCTTTTTACACAGTGTATGTTCTAATGGGCTATTGGGATTTGGGGCCTTTGTTATGTGACCTTTGGCTTTCGGTGGATTATACCGTGTGCTTAGTGTCCCAGTATACAGTGCTGCTGATAACCATCGATCGTTATTGTTCGGTTAAGATAGCGGCCAAGTATCGCAGTTGGCGCACCAAGCGTAGAGTAATTTATATGGTGACAATAACTTGGATTATACCAGCCTTACTGTTTTTTATCTCTATATTTGGTTGGGAGCATTTCACCGGCAAACGTGACTTGCTGCCGGGACAATGTGCTGTGCAGTTTCTCAAGGATCCCGTATTCAATACGGCCCTGATTATAGGCTACTACTGGACCACCTTAATCGTATTGTTTGTGTTATACGGTGGCATTTACAAAACAGCCTATGAAATGCAAAAACGCAGCGAAGCTAAGCAAAGAAAAATGCAATCCATGGTGGCTTTAAGTGCGGGAGCCATGTCCGGCATGGCGGGTCACGCGGCCGGCATTGGGGTTATAGAAGAGAAAATATTGAAAACCCAAGTCGATGTAACGCAACATCAAAATAAAAACGAAAGCACGGAAATGGTTAAGCGTTATAGCGGCTCGGGTCAAAGTAATCCTTTGGCCCAAGCAGCCGAAATAATCAATGGTGCTTTGGTAGAGGCTGTGAACGAACAACGACGTATATCGGATGCCAAGCAGGCAAGCCACAAAGATACTAAAACCGATCTGACTGAGGTGGAGAAAAGTGAACGTTCCAGTAGTCCGGCTTTTGATTCGGATGAAGAGTCGTCGGTGAATCAAGTGCAACAACTGATGAACCAACCAAAGTTGGCCAATTTACGTAAACGTTCTTCCATTGGTCTGGTGTTTGGTGCCCAGGCAGCTTTAATAGCAACACGCAGCAAAGGTTTGTGCACACCCAACTCCAAATCCACAGAAGCCATGCCCCAAACTTCTACTAATACTTCGCCCCACCAGCTATTTAATCCTTTGGCGAAAGCCTTAAGTAAAGAGGAGGTTAAGCGAACCTCGTATACCACTCTGTCACAAATAGTGGAGACTGAAGGCCACAACAAACGTAAATCCAGTGTACCACCTGCAGACACTACTCCTTTGTCGCCGGTGGACCTGGCTCCCCTTGAAGTACCCCGTGAACAAGTGCAACACAGTCTGGTCCAAGCCATACTACCACCACCCGAACAATTCCAATGTAATTCCTTGTTTTCCGACTGCTCCGATAATCCTTTGGGCGGCGAGAGAAGTAGCAACAGTGACTTGCAAATGACCTATGACCTGATGACCAACAATTCCGATTTACGATACATGGATGAAAGTTCTATGGCTTTACCTTCACCCGAAACGAGTCAAAGCAACTCATATCAGTTGCCTGTTAAACAATTCAAGACAAATAAACTCACAAGTGCCGGCTCTCCTCAGCGTGCCAATCAAACAGTCAGCAGTCCTACGGTATTGGCTCAGGCTTTACACAAAGCTCAACAGCAACAGCAAGAACAACGTAAAACTGCAACTGCAGCTGCAGCTAAAGTTTTTCCCCAACAAATACACCCGAGTTCCCATAATAACAATAATAATACAACACAAGGTGATACCCTTAACCCCCCAATAACCACCACCGAAATCTATTTTGCTCCCAGTTTTGATAATCCCCTTCAGCAAGATGTGGAAATTGAAAACAAATTACTTGTCTCCTATACAGGTTTGGAAGGCTTTGACAAGATCAGAAGAGAAAGCTGCATCGATTTGATGCTGATACCGCAAACGGCTCGGCTAATAGAACAGGAGAGTACACAACGGCGCAGCTCTAGTCCGCCCACGGCGGGTACGGTGACTACCAATGGTTCGACTAAGGCAAAACCTATTGCAACGGCAACAAACACAACAACAACAACAACAACTGCCATTATTACAACAACAGGCACTACAACTACTACCACCACCACCACAGTGAACACAAATAACACAGCAAGCACAGCGACTACAGTAACGCAACGCAAAAGTCTAGATAAGATAGAGGAGAGGGAATCTTCGGATACCACCAATAAAATCGCCTCTACTTCCGTAACCACCAGTTCGGCTTCAACGGGAGCAGCGGCTGCAACAGCCACGGCTACAAGCGAGGAAAAACAAAGTAAAAAAACGGGTTCAGTCAAGTCCCAGAAAAAAGCGACAAGTTCTACAATAAACAATCGCAGTTCCAGCAAACGAGCTTTTATACATTCGATAGGCAAACATTTTAAAAGTAAAAAAGCCACCATACCGCTGGTTATAGGTGTGGGTAGGCAAAAATCGAAATCGGAGAATAGAGCACGTAAGGCTTTTCGTACGATTTCCTTTATTTTAGGCTGTTTTGTGGCCTGCTGGACACCGTACCATGTATTGGCATTGGTAGAGGGTTTCTGTCGTAATCCACCCTGTACCAATGAGCATTTGTACATGTTCTCCTATTTCCTGTGCTATGCCAACAGTCCCATGAATCCCTTCTGTTATGCTTTGGCCAATCAACAGTTTAAGAAAACTTTTACGCGCATCTTAAAAGGCGACTGGCATATGACTTAAATTGTTAGAAAAAACAAAAATAAGAAACTTAATTTAATTTAAAAAGCAAAAAAATAATAATAATTTAAGGAAAAAGAAACACAATATTAAACTAAGTTAATAATGCATACATTTAGGAGCTTAGGAAAAATAATTATATGCATTGCATACTGTTAGGCATTAAAACCGTACACACACACATACACAAGCAAACATACATACACAAACACATATCATAATACGAACAAAATGTAAATAAAAATTAAAATAAAAATAAAGAAAATAAGAAAATTTAGTAAAAATTCAAATAAATTTGAAATAAAATTTCATTTGAAAAAGAGAAATTTAATTATAAAAACTCTACTTAAACAGGAGGATATGGATGACCGTTTTTACCCTAGTATTTTAATATCATCTTAACTTTTTTATTTAATTTGTATTATTTTTTTTCTTATCATGAAAAAAACGTTTGGAAACGTTTGAAAAAAGCACAATTTCTAATGAGCCCCTAGAAATGTGCTACAGAAAACAAAAACGTTTTTAGAAATATATTTATTACTACAGGAAAACAGAAAATACTCGGCTAAAAACGGTCAAGTGATGAAATAAAAATAAAAAATTTAAAAAAAAAAACACTCCCTTCTTACTCAGTTATCTAAACTAACCTTTACTTTCGCATTCCTACTATCCCTACCCCCCCCCCTCCCTTTTTATATTATATTATACACCATATTATGCTGTATAGTATTTTTTTATAAACAACAACACTGTGAAACAGGTCAATTCAATCTAAACGTAGGAGAAAATGTATAAAAAAAATTTAAATGTCTGCCTATCAGTTAAATTTCCGTTACTTTCTCCTTCTCCTTTTCCTCTTTACTGTCTATCTCTGGTGCATTCATTAAAACTAAAATTATAAAATGCAAACAGTAGTGTAAGAAAATATAGCAGTGTTATTTTGTAAGTAGAAAAAATAAAGAAACATTTTTTTAAAATACAGTGTTGTTGAAATATATAGCACTGTTTTATTTTTGTTTTTTTTTTAATAAAAATAGAAATAAAATTTCCTTTCAGAGACATTAATTACTTCCTCCTCGACTACCTCAAGTTCTTACAAATGTGACATTGGTCTACCATTGGTCTACTACCTGCATGTGATGCTATGGTACTGGCAACATCCTTACGGAGATTTATAAAGCTGATCCACATACATATCTACACCACAATACTTTACTTTAGTTTACTTACTTACTTAATTGTCCAGATCAATTTGTCCGATTTCTTTGGAACTTCTTTCCAAGACTTACTTTCAAGTGCCTCCGATCAGCGCCCAGCTTATGTACTTCATTACACCAATAGATGACAAAACTTGATCCTTGCATTAAGCGCCAATTTGTTCTGCCCGAAAGACATGGTGACCTTAGCTGCCTAATGCCTAAGTCTATGTTGTTGAAGTGCCTATACCATTGCTAGTTTTAATTAGGTAATCGTCGTAAAGTCGCACTGGACTAAAGATATTGCGTAGAACTTTTTGTTGAGAAATCAAATTGTGACAATTGGCGAGAATACTTCATACCAGACTAACTTAGGTGGGCGTCATATAGTAGAACTTGGGAGTCAAACTATAAGATTAGAAGCTGCTAACAAAGAATCAGAATTTTTTAAATGAGATATTCCAAAAATATGTGCATAATTCCTATCCTATTTATTAAAGCTAGCAGCACATCAAAGCTTTATCAAGAGACAACTGTCAAATAAAGGAACAATAGAAGGCTACTAAAAGTGCTTGAGTACAATACCGAGCATTAGAAGTCGCCGTAGCCTAGTAGGTAGAGTGTTGGCTTATTAAACGCAAAAGCCAGGGTTCGAGCCACAGGCCAGACATCAAAATAAAATACAAAAAGTATTTCTTCGGCGACTTCCTCTCAGCAGATTTCTGGCAAAAACTCGGAGAGTAAAATAAAATTGCCATCAAAAGTTTCTCAAACAACCTGTCGTTCAGAGTCGACTTTAAACTGTAGGTCCCGCCACTCATGTATAAAAAAATTAACACACGCAACATAAGTGGTGTGAGAAACTAGGTCGTAATCCTAACTGAAGGGTTGTAATGACCAATTATGTATGTATGTATGTAAACTGGACTAAAGATATTGCGTAGAACTTTTTGTTGAGAAATGAAATTGTATCTACCAGGACTAAACTACAACTTAGATTGGCATCATGTAGTAGACCTTGAGAGTCAAACTATAAGATTAGAAGCTGCTAACAATGAATCAGAATTTTTTAAATGAGATATTCCAAATATGTGCATAATTCCTATCCTATTTATTAAAGCTAGCAGAACTTCAAAGCTTTATCAAGCGACAACTGTCAAATAAAGGAACCATAGAAAGCTACTAAAAGTGCTTGAGTACAATACCGAGCAATTCAAGTTCAAACCCCGGGGAACATGAAAAAATTTACCCTACCTCAGAGAGGTTAAGATCTTACCTGTAAAAAAAAAGAATATGCCCATAGAAGCCGCCAACATCTGAAGCAAAGATTCTCCTCTTTCTCATCTCTGCAGCTCCTGGAAAAATCATGGACGGCATGGCCAAGACCAATAGTACACAGAATGCAATTTCCGTTAAGAATGATACTCAACTCCTTTGAAGTTTAATCGAACTTTCTGCGACAGATTTGTTGCGCCAATTTGCTCGTATTGGAAGCTATCAACAGAATCTGATACAACTTGCAAGCAAGACGTTCCCAATGTAGGAAATACAATCGAAAGTTCAATAGTTATACCGTAGCTGACTAATTCATGCAATTCAGCAGTTTTTGGGAATGCCACGGTTCTCCTTTGACAATTTCTGGCCTTTTAAGGTACAAACACTGAACATAGGTTCTCTGTATATTTTCTTTTTAATCGCTTAAAAGTTAACTCTTAAATAATGGATCGTTTTAAAACATGTGCTATTATTTCTTACACAATTGTCTTGCTATCAAAAATCACTGTAGAATTTCAAAAAAAAATTTTTTTTTACTTTAAAAAGGACATCATGGTCTTGATTTATGCTTTTTTTATATGAAAAAATAAATTAAAAAATAAAATTAAGAAATAAAATTAAAATAATAATAAGAAATGGAAACACCAACATATAAATCAAATAAAAAAATATAAACAAATTAAAATATTTATACATTTACAAACAAATTATTAAAAAAAAAAATTATAGAAATAGAAAAAGAAATTTAAAAAAATAAATTAAAATAGAAGACAAAATAAAAATAATTTTTTTTCCTATAAATACGGTAATTGTAACAGTTTTAAAAACAAAAATTCAATTGAAATTGTTGCTTTAATTAATAATAATAATAATAAAACAAAACATTATTATAAAATTGTTGAAAAAATTAAAAAAAAACAATTGAATTGAATTGAATTGTGATTAGTAAACACACAGGATTATAATTCTATTCAATTGCAAAGAAAAGTAATGCCAAGGTTTGTTTGGTTCGTTGGTTAAACGGTTCGTTTATACTTGAAGTATGTATGTATTGTTCAAAGAAAAAGAAAAGAAAGTAAAAACAAAAGATAGGAAATAATTGTGTAGCATTTAAGTTTTTCTATTCTTTTCTTTTTTATTTTTGTAATTATTTTTTTTAACAGATAATAAAAGAAAAAAATCAAATTTTAGACAATAACTAATGCATACAGACAGAATACAAAATAAAAATTTAAAAAATTTAAAAATCAATTCATATTTATAGTCTAATCTATACATATTGTATGTAGCAAATATATACATATAAATATACTATATAATATAATAATAATAAAAAAATAAAAATAAAACATTTAAAAACGAGCATATGAAAATAAAGATAAAAAAATTTAAAAATTAAAAAAAAAGAAAATTAAGTTTATTATTATTAAAAAAAAAGAAAAAAAAAAGAAGCAGAAGAAATTGATATCAATTATAACTCTTTATATGCAATTATTAAATATACAACAACAACAATGCTTATGTATTTTATATGCAAATATATGCCAGCATAAAATTTACAAAATGATACACTCACCACCCTTACTTATACACCACACATCTGTAACTGCAAACCCCTTTTTGTAAAAATCATTTTAAAAAATGAAAATAATGTCTGACTTTTTTTTATCAAATTAATATCACTTCAAATAATTACCCACAATCGAGGTCGGTTATACGATACCCTACACCACTATACTACACTTTGTATGACAATCACAAACAATTTTATAACCGTTAGGTTAGGTGAGTTAAGTTGACACACCTTGCTTGAAGGCTAAGGTCCCATTTAGGCCGGAGGTAAGATCTATTGTGATACTACAAGTCAAAATTACTCTGGGGTTCAAACAGACCCCATCAACTATTCTCTCTTCAAATTAAATCTCTTTGTTTTGCAAAGTTTTCTTCAACCAATACTTAGGGGATAGCGCCTATGCATGCAGCGTATTATGTTCGAACTAGGAAAACGGGGAACTATTAGTTGGAATAGCGAAAGAGAAGAAGAAGCAACATTGCCTCATTGTTTCAATGGATCAATAGGCTTTGATAACCTAATGGCATTAAGAAGCATCTACGCGTTCGAGAAGCTTCAAAATACACTTCGTGACATTGACCCTTACGCGAGAGAGAGAGAGAGAGAGAGCTATAGTCGTTTTACGGGCGGATATAAGTATTTAAATACTTATTTTCAACCCAGGACCAAATACGGTTATTGCAGCGAACATCGCATTGAGTTTTCTTAACCAGAACATTAAGAGCTTCTGACTACCAAATATTTAAGCCATTTAAAGGGCTTCATAGCTTCTGCAGATCAACCGATAGAGTTGTCGTTTCTATCGGTATTCCTACAACAATGACAAAGGAGAAGTTGCCGCAGTCTAGTAGGTAGAGTGTTGGCTTATTAGACGTAAAGCCAGGGTTCGAGCCCCAGGCCAGACATCAAGACAAAATACAAAAAGTATTTCTTCGGCCACTTCCTCTCAGCAGATTTCTGGCAAGAACTCTGAAAGTAAATAAAAAATTGTCATGAAACAGTTTCCCAAAAATCTGTCCTTCGGAATCAACTTTAAACTGTAGGTCCCGCCACTCATGTATGAAATTAACGCACACAACTTAAGTGATGTGAGAAGCTAGGGTTGTAATGACTAATTACGTTATGTATGTATGACAAAGAACCGCAAGTGGCGTGCGACTGTACGAGTAAATCAGAAGATTAGACTAGAATGGCGCCCTCCTCGGTCTGATAAGATCCCGTTGTAATACCAATAGTAGCTATTCCGACATTCCTCAGCCATCCTGATTGTTTTGTGATGATGTTTGGTTAGTCACATTCTGTCAATAAGTTATGTGTGGCCAAGTGTGCCTCCTCTCAGCTGAATATGTACGGTAGATTCCTTTTTGCTTGTCATTACAGTTTCTGCGGAAGTGGTTGCACCGTATTCCCAGCGCATACACCCAGCCGCCTCTGATCCGTTATGAATAAATCAGAAAATTTTTAGAGAAAATTCTATCACTTAACAAGCATTGCATAGCTTTAAGAGAGAAACTCATTCTCTAAAAGGAGGAATTTGACAATTTTGAATACATTTTGTCCTGATACTTTAACCCTCAATCATCAATTCCGTTCTGATAATTTTGAAACTGGGACACCAAATGCGTTACATAACCAAGCTTATAATCAATACATGGACTTGCATGTCACAAGCCTAAGGAAAAGTACACTACATTAGTTTTGCTAGCGTAGGGTATCAACATAATTGGGAAAAAATTGAATTTAAATTCACAAAACTGAAGTCATCAATTAATGTCAGCATGAATCTCAATGAACCCGAACGAACTGATAATAAAAGGGACAACAATTATTGGGGATGGTTGGGTGAATGCATTCAAATTGGCAAAAATGCCTAGCAATGCCATGAAATATTGAATTGGAATGCAAGTCTCTCGATGAATACTGCTTTATTTGAATTTATCAATATTTTGTACAAAAGAAAAACAAAATAAAACGAAAAATGATGTTCGTTTCATTGGAGTTGCTTCTTTCGATAAAGCTATGACAACAAGCAGCCTGAAAAATCTGTGGCAAAAATGAGAGGCTGTAGGAGGAGTCGTTCGTTACGAATATTGTTGTGGCCGCTACTGCATACTAAATGGAAGCTTTTGTAGGAATCGTTTATGAATGAGTTTATAGGAGACAAAATAAAGAATTTCGTTGTGACAACATGAATGCGCTGGTATCTCTCCATTCTAGACATTCTCTACCGATAACTGACATTAAATTCCCCAAAGATAAGCAAAATGTTTTAATTTTTAGAATTGAAACAACCTACTGAAATTTAGTACAAATTGGGGGAACTGCGAATTTGTCTTCAAACCAGATTTGTTGTTATGAATCCCACATATCTCGGACAAAATTTCACTTGAGCTCAACTTGGTCATTGTCTTCAAAAGAAAATTAAACGAAAATGTGGCTTTGCACACTATATGATGGTGTTTTCAACTCGCTTAGGATCGATAAATAACTGAAACAAAATTTACAGTTACAGACTAAGATTGTCTGCAAAATTTCTAGGTGAAATGTGACCTTTCACGAAGTCTAACAATGACACAATTGCTGGAATGTTGCAGTGTGTTGCTGAAATGTAATGCCCTTCAAAATGTGATGTTCTTTCACAAGTCACTCCTTTTTCAAGGCCTATGTTACTGTAATGGCTTTATGGATTTCGTCTGTTCTTCACAGTGCTTTGAGTGCTTTAATGAACCTCTTCACCTCATGCCAGCTCTATCCGAACAGTAGTTTCCCCTCCTTTTCATTGTCTAGAGTTAGGTTCTAGACTATAGCAGTTTATATTTTCATTCAATATGCGCCAAATATCCGGCATTTGAATACAATATGTTCAGCAGTTTTGTTTTCATTTCGTCTTTGCGAACATTTTGTTGAGATGTAGTGCCCTAAGGGCTATAGGTAACTTGTGTAGCTTCCGTGTCCTATCAGAAACAGGATTAGATTAAAGTTGACGTCTCCTTAGATGGGATTATTTTAATACAGCTCTTCCCTTATTATTGCCATCTTCGACAACAGTTTTATGATCGTTGTCTTTACGATGTTCACTGTCTCTTCGGTGTTCTTGGGTAAAACCAAAAACCTTAATGCTTCTGCTATGAAACGATCTGTAGGGATCGGTTAATCTATTGCAGAATCTAACTTTCCGTTTGAAATTCCAAGAAACTGTGTTTAGACAGGAGTTAAGTTTGGCTCTCATAATTTCAAACCCATTTTTATCATTGTAAAGAAATAGGTGATGATCGGCCTATATATTGAACAGCGTCTGCCGTCGAGTGAAATTATAGCCGCAGGCGGCAATGTACTGATCACCTCTTGAACACTTAGATGAGTGGTTTGTGAAGTGATATTCTGTGCTATAGGGTAACAAATAAGTGTGCTTGACTAATACAAAATTTTTTTACACGCTTAATATTGCCTTTAAAGAATTTTTTAAATTTTTTAAATTTTTTATTTATTTTTTTCAATTCCATTTTACAACACATTACAACCAACACACGCTTACCGACACTGAGTGTTTGGAATTTATTTTGGCATAGATTTGCATTAAAATTGAATTTAAAATGCAAAAGAAAAAAAATAAAAACTATTTAATAAACAATAAATAATAAAAAGTAAATATTTATTATTAACTTATTATTGTATTTTCATACTCATATGATTGAGTAAAAAATGAAACAAAGAAAAAAATTAGAAATATTAAAAAAAATATTTATTAGAATTTAATTTTAATAGAACAAGAAATAATTTAAATTATTACAACAATAAATACAATAATAATAATAATAAATTAAAATGGAAATACAATATATTACAATTACAATAATAATAATATAATAAATAAATAAAACAAAAGCAAAAACAATTTAAATTATTGAAAGAGAAGACAGAATAAAAATCGATGGTTTTATGTACAATATATATACGATAAAAAAAACAACAATAATAACAATAATAATAAGAAGAAAAACAAAAAAATACCAAAACAAAACATCATGACAAATACAACAATAATAATAATAATAAAATAAATAAATAAATTTAATTTAAAAAACACACACAGTGTTCTGTTTTGAATCTCTTTGTTATTTGCTACGAATATTTGCAGCTCTGATGCCTGGTTTGGGCTCAAAAACTTTCAGTCAAATTATTCAATTTTTTCCAACATTTTTTTTAATTAAACAACTCAAATGCTCATGGCTATCATGCATGTGGCTATTCACCTATCCTGGGTCAATGAGGAGTCCTGGTCCACTGCTAGACTCACTTGGCCCTCTATAGATAGAAGGCGCATCAACCAGTTACTTGGACTTCGTCCTAGCGTCATCTCGATTACAATGGCCCTGCTTACAGTTTATTGTGTTATGGGAAGACACGCGGAAAGAATGCAGCTCCCATCTAACGACTTCTGCCGTGGGTGCAGATCCGCTAAGGAAGAGGAGACTGTTATCCACTTTCTTTGTCAATGCCCACCTCCTTCGAGGGGCAGATATAGGTTATTTGGCTCTCCAATCTTTGTCAGCTTGACGGAGCCATCATTCATTGATGTCAAGGATATAGCTTCGCTTATTAAACTTTAAGGCTGGTTTTTCAGTCGTGGAAAAGTCATGCTTTTAAAGTGCAGCCCTTGCCCTGACCTGGTTTGGTGGAACTTGGTCAGTACAGGGACTGCATTCACCTGTGGCGTCACAATGGGCCGCTATGTGCGATCAAGTAAGCTTTTGGTATCAAAGCTACCACTCCAACCTACCTACCTACCTACCTACCTACCTATGTATATCTTGTGCATACTTTCTTAACCTCTTCCTGTCCACAGCTCTGAGGCGAGTTACATACGGCTGGTTTAGTATCATTCCCAAAATAATAGAGTCTCGAATTAACGAAAGCTAGGCAATGACATGAAAACTATTCCGTGGCCTGTATTCATCATTTATCATCACACTAATACGAAGAATTAACAGCTAAACGTTCACTAAACGTGACAGTATGTACCTTCGTTTTTAGAATCTGAAAAATTTGCTCTTATTTTTATAAGAGGCCCCTGTATTTCAAATAGAAATTCAATTTTTTTTTTCAAATTCATTACCACCGAAGAGCAAGGGTTAAAAGGTATTGTAACCAAGTGGATTTTCCCCTTTGCCTTTGCCAATCATAAAACATTGCGAGAATTGTTAATTAAAATTTATTTATTGATTATTATTTAAATAATAATTATTTGTTATTATTGTTCAGTTATTTATTTTGTTATTATTTACATGGCCCCCCTCTCAATGGAATAGAAGCTGCGATTTGACAAAGCAAAACAAAACAAAAAATCGTTCGTTTCGTTTGTTTTGAAACTACCGCAGCAGCGATTGAATTGCAAACATGACAGCGTTTAAGTGGTTTTCCACAAAACATGCGATCTTCGTAAACAATTTAATCCGCTGTTAGCATGTGTGGCAAATGTGGAATTGTTACAATCACGAAAAAATACGCCGTAATTGTTGAAAACACTTCAAAACTGAAGTTGCGTGGTCATTAATAGAGTATTGCGGTCTATTATGAACCAATTTGCTTTGAAATCAACAAAGTGATGGAAAATATAGTACTCAACATGTACTTCTGCTTTATTTTTAAAGTTAGGTTAGAGCATCATTAGCGACTTCTCGCTCGACAGTCATCAGGGCCAATGCATTATATTATTGGCCATAACAGACCATGATTACAGGCTAAAGCTGGAGACATTGTACAATGTACAATAGGTCAATCCGACCTCCGGATACTGTACTTGTCTTGACTGACAGGTACACGTCCTCTAACCTAGACACATTACCCATGTAAAGTTTAACATCTTACATCACATTATCATAGGGACAGACAATGTGTATCCCGTTTATGACCACAGATAGGGGTGGCGTATTGCAGTTGTTAAATTTCTTGACAACATACCCGAGCAGTCGAGGTTCAAAATAAAAATCAAGAAATGTTATTCGTTCTACCCAGAAGTTCACTGGACTCCATCAATGAAAAGAACATCAACAACGAACATCATAGGAAGGTCAGTCTGCTTTATTTCTTTAGACAGAAACGAGCAATCTTTCTCTCCCAACCCAACAGTTCAAAACAACATTCAATTTATAGTTGTTTCTCAGCAGTGCGGATTTTAGACCTAGTGCGCAGTATCGAGGATTCCAAAACAGCTTACTTTACGGTCGGGTGTTACTCGGGACCAGAGATATACCCGACGAAGCTAATTGTTTTCCTCGAATGATTAGTAAAAAGAGCTCTATATAAAAAGTGCATGTTATCGATAAAAAAGATGCATCGGCAAAAAATTCAACTCAACGAACAAAAACTTCAGATCAATCACCAAAAAAATTCAACTTATCGATCAAAAAGTACAAGTCGTCGACCAAATCAAATGCATGTCATCGATCAAAGAGATGCAAGTCATCGGCAAAAAACGCAAGTCACCGCCTAAAAATTTCAAATCATCGACCAAAAAGATGTAAACCCTCTATCAATAAAAATGCATGTCATCGACCAGAAAAATGTAAGTCATCGACCAAAAAAATGCAAGTAATCGACCAAAAAAGCAAGTTATCGACCAAAAAAAGCAAGTCATCGACCAAAAAAATTCTAGTGCTCTAGCAAGTTTATCAGCCACCTATCAGCAATAACTCGAAAGATGTCAAAGGATGCCTCAAATCAAAAGCTCCTAATTTGGCTTCGGTTTCGCATACAAGAAAACAGGAGACAATAGAGTTAATATTGTTTACAATTCTGCCAGATGCTAAGACTAAAGCATTTCAGATTCCTAACCGTATTAGAAACGTTCCTTTGGTAAACCTAAACGATGCTTATTAGTTGCATATGAAGTGAAGTGAGTAGAAGAGTTTAGATGTGAATTCTGGGCTTTTCGCTTAATTAAATCTAAGCCGATACTAAGTAGCGCCAGTGCTCGATTTGATTCCATTAGCTTAAGTGAAGCTAGAACCTGAACTACTTTCCAAAGATCATTTGCACCTTCTCACTATATTCCTTAGTGCTGTGGTTAACCAAATTAAAAAAAAAAAAACTGTGTTGCAAATGTAAACTTTAACGACAAGAACAAAAAAGTTCATTAATTTTCAAATGCAAATGTTAATTAAAAAATAACTACAGTTTCATATATTATAAAGGAATAAAACAAAGAAAATTAACATATGTTTTCTAAAGAAGCAATTAAATTGAGGAAACAGTTCGTCATCGATTTAAAACTGGCTTAACTGAGCAGCCCAATCGATAAATTCTCCGTTAATTATTGTTTTTAATTGCATAACAGGTTTAAAAGAAACATGAGACAAATGACGTCATATTGCACTTAATTGATACAATTTATTGAATACGAAGACAATAATTATTGATTAAAAACATTAACTGAGTACTCTATTAGCTGAGTAATTACTTTTGTTATAAATAATGCAGAGATTTTTTTTAAATACGGAAAATAATGAACCATACTTTGTAATTTGACCGACCACTGTAGCATACTTCTATTCCTTTTTCAGTTTCATATCAATGTCATCTGATTCCATTAAAAAAAATTGAAATTGATAGAGAGGGGCCAACATCCAAGTCATATTTACCTCATTATTAAACTGATTATTTGGATTAGTCGCCCTACAACAGAGTGTTTGAATTGGAAGCTCAACAGTGTTTAGTTAATAACTTTGTAACACAATTTAAGTTTACAGGGATGGATATTGGGAATCAGTTTGCCATAAACTATTTTATCAGAACTTTTTGCAGTTAATTTTTACGTCAGCGAAGCTTTGCCGAAAAGAAATAATTGCCCTTTTAACTACGGAATTACATTTTTGAGCTCAGGAGTTATATTTAAAAAATTTATCTTTTTAAGCTACGTGTGGTATATTTCACACAGGCGTTTTAATTTTAAGTTCACAAGTTTTTATTAACTCATGACTTTTAATTTTTTCTTGAGAGCTTATCTTCTTATCTCCTGTTTTTTTTTAATTTTAGTGTTTTAGCTATAACTGGCGAGTTTACTTTTCTAATTCAAGAGTGCTACTATTTCCACAGGACTTTTATTTTTATATATGCTGGAAAGTTGTGTTAATACAACATACATCTTATGTAGAGGATGAGATATAAATACATTTATATAGAACAGCCTGCGATATAAACACATGTATAGCATAACATGAGATATAAACACTTTTATAAAGAATAGCATGAGATATCAATACTTTTATATAGAATAGCATGAGATATAAACACTTTTATATAGAATAGCATGAGATATAAACACTTTTTTATAGAATAACATGAGATATAAACACTTGTTTATAGAATAGCATGAGATATCAATACGTTTATATAGAATAGCATGAGATATAAACACTTTTATATAGAATAGCATGAGATATAAACACTTTTTTATAGAATAACATGAGATATAAACACTTTTATATAGAATAGCATGACACATAAACACGTGTATAGCATAACACGAGATATAAACACGTATACATAAAACAGCATGAGATATAAACACGTTTATATAGAATAGCATGAGATATAAACACGTTTATATAAAATAGCATAAGATATAAACACGTTTATATAGAATAGCATGAGATATAAACACATTTATATAGAATAGCATGAGATATAAACACATTTATATAGAATAGCATGAGATATAAACACTTTTATACAGAATAGCATGAGATATCAATACGTTTATATAGAATAGCATGAGATATAAACACTTTTATATAGAATAGCATGAGATATAAACACTTTTTTATAGAATAACATGAGATATAAACACTTTTATATAGAATAGCATGACACATAAACACGTGTATAGCATAACACGAGATATAAACACGTATACATAAAACAGCATGAGATATAAACACGTTTATATAGAATAGCATGAGATATAAACACGTTTATATAAAATAGCATAAGATATAAACACGTTTATATAAAATAGCATAAGATATAAACACGTTTATATAGAATAGCATGAGATATAAACACATTTATATAGAATAGCATGAGATATAAACACATTTATATAGAATAGCATGAGATATAAACACGTTTATATAGAATAGCATGAGATATAAACACGTTTATATAGAATAGCATGAGATATAAACACGTTTATATAGAATAGCATGAGATATAAACACGTTTATATAGAATAGCATGAGATATAAACACGTTTATATAAAATAGCATGTGATATAAACACGTTTATATAAAATAGCATGTGATATAAACACGTTTATATAAAATAGCATGTGATATAAACACGTTTATATAAAATAGCATGTGATATAAACACGTTTATATAAAATAGCATGTGATATAAACACGTTTATATAAAATAGCATGTGATATAAACACGTTTATATAAAATAGCATGTGATATAAACACGTTTATATAAAATAGCATGTGATATAAACACGTTTATATAAAATAGCATGTGATATAAACACGTTTATATAAAATAGCATGTGATATAAACACGTTTATATAAAATAGCATGTGATATCAAAACGTTTATATAAAATAGCATGTGATATAAACACCTTTATATAAAATAGCATGAGATATAAACACTTTTGTATAGAATAGCATGAGATATAAATACTTTTACATAGAATGGCATCAGATATAAATAGTTATATATAGAATAGCGTAAGATATAAACACTTTTATATAGCCTAGAGCAATGTTTTTAAGTCAGGAGTTTTATTTTCATATTAAAAGTTTCCTAATTCCGTAAAACACTAGGTATACCTCGATTTTTAATAATTAACTTTGTTAAGCTATTTTCAATGAAGGAGTTTTGTTTTTGAGTTTACAATTATTACTCTTTAACTCAGGAGTTTTATTTTCAACATGGCGGGTTCTGTTTCTAACTCTAGAGTTTGATTTCTTAACTCGCTGATATTGTTTTTAACTCTGGAGTTTTATTTTTAAGCTGTCAGATGTTGCTTTTGACTCTGGAGTTTTATTTTATAGCTCTCAGATGTTGTTTCTGAGTCTAGAGTTTTATTTTTAAACTCACAGTTATTGTGTTTAACTCTAGAGTTTTATTATTTTAGCAGTGTATGTTGAAATTTAAGTGAAATTTTATATTTAAACTCACACCAATTGTTTCCAACTCTGGAGTTGAGCTTTTATATTCACGGATATTGTTTTTAATTTTGGAGTTTTATTTTTAAACTCGTGGATATTGTTTTTAACTCATGAGTTTTATTTTTAAGACTGCGGACATTGCTTTTTATTTTTTTCTTCGCAAACGTTGTTTTTAACTCTAAATTTTCATTTTTATCTTTAACTCGTGTTTTTTAACTAAAAGGTGGTATTTATAATAAGCTTGCGAGTCTAATTTTCTCGACTTAGATTTTTAGTAGATTTTATAAAAAAAAATAATATTTTCGATGGGATTTGAGAAAAAAAGTAACCAAATTTTAGATGCCCTTAAAAATCAATGCAAATTGGCAGGCAGGGTTCGGATAAAAGCTTTTACAATCTGGTTCACTTGCACAAATTTAATGAACCACATTTTATATGAGTAGGGTATTTGAAATTCGTATACATCTTTGCAATTTAAATCGCATCTCTAACTAAACCGCATAAGTACAACAACAGCAACAACTTTAAGAATGATTTTGAAAAATCACAACAAAAACGTTTCAGTCTGTTTTAGAACGTCTGGTACTGATAATGAGAGAAAAACAATTTCGCGCAAACACAGCCACTCACAGTCAGTCACATACACATCCATTACTATACCGAATTTTCATATACGAAACGCCAGCCAGCCAGTTAGCCACAGCCGGCAATTCCCGCAAATTCAAGTACTCAAACGCAATCGCATCACGGCAGTCAAGTAACGACGAACACACATTAAACGGCAAATAGGTGCGCGCTTTTAATGTAAAAAAAAGAAGAGAATAAAAATTAAATTATAATCCAATTTAGTTGCTGATTTAAATTTGTGCACTGCACATCGCTACAGAGAGGAACCGGTAGTGGAACTTAACAGTTAAAAACGAGAAAAAAAATTCGAAATAAAATTTAAAGTGCAAAAAAAAGAGCGAAAATGAGTTTAATTTTAAGAGTGGTGGCCTTCTTTTTAAATATCATTGCCATGGTAATTAATACTGTGGTCAATTTGTTGGTGCCACGCCGCAAGCCTGACTACGCACGCATTAGAAATCCTATATTGAAAAAACCAGTCATCGAATTACGCGAGTTAATGAGGCAGAAAAAGGTACATTTTTTGGCTTTTGAATTTGGCAGCAAATTTTAAAAATCTTTTCCTCGTTTCCTAAATACTACAGTTAACCTCGCAAGAACTGGTAAAAGCCTATATTGAACGCATCAGAGAAGTCAATGCCAGCCTCAATTGTGTAGTGGAAGATCGTTTTGAGGAGGCTCTTAAAGACGCCGAACATGCCGATGCATTGATAAGCAAAGCTGATAACGATGTCAAGCTATTGCTGCTGTTTCAACGTTATCCCCTCTTGGGAATACCGTTTAGTGTTAAGGAAGCCTGTGGTCTCAAAGGTCAGTATTTGTTTAATCAGTGCGAATTTGTTTACTTGAGAGTGGAAAGACAGCTGTACAGACAGACAGAGAGCTGCCGGTTGATAAAACGTCCAATTAGAATTATTTTCTTATTCTATTCTATTCACTTCTTTTGTTGTTTTTGTTTTAAATGCCTTTTGATTTGATGTCAATTCAAATTAAATGTGTCTGTTACTGTCGCTGTTGTTGCTTCAATTCAAAAGTAAATTTAGCAAGAGGTGACAAAAGTTGATTTCTTTATTTAATTTAAACCACTAAAATGAAAATGAATAAGTTAAGGTCCGTTTATATACACACTCTCTCGTAATATATACGCTAAAAACACCATGCGAGTTGAAAAGTCTTGGCTCTTAACGCTCTTTGGAATTTATTTTTAGGAACCGAATTTATTTTTTGTTTTTTTTTTCATCATAAGATAGAGTTTTATTTTTTGAACTTCCTATTTTACTTTTCCATCTAAGAGTTTCGCTTTTAAATCGAGAGTTTTACTTTTAAACCGAGAGTTCTGTTTTAAACTCATGAGTTTTATATTTTAAACACGCGAGTTTTATTTCTAATTTCGAGAATTGTATTCCTTTAATTGACGAGTCTTATTTTTTAAACAAGTAACTATCGAGAGATTTATTTCTTATTTAACAATTTTATTTTTAAAATAGCCATTTGGAGAGTTTTATTTATAACTTGAAGTTTTTTTTTGGGACTCGTAAGATTTCTTTTGTAACTAGTGAGTTTTATTAGAGTTTTATTTTTTGAAATGCTGACTTTCTATTTTATCTGAAAGCTTTGTTGTAAAACTCGGGAGTTTTATTTTCAATTCGAGAGTTTTATTTTTTAAACTCGCAACACTAAAGAGTTTTATTTTTTGTTTAACAATTTTACATTTTAAAATACAACTTTAATGCTTTTACTACACAATTTTGTTTTTTTAATAGAGAGTTTTATTAACAACACGGGAGTTTTATTTTATAAAGAGAGAGTTTAATTATAACTCGAAAAACTTATTTTAAACTCACAAAACTCTAGTTTTTTTTCTTTGATCCGAAATTTTATTTTTCAGAACGTCTGCGTCTCGAAAGTCTATATCTTAACACAAGTGTTTAATTTTAAATTTTTTAAATCGCTGGTTTTATTTTTTGCACTTCCAACACTAGATTTTATTTTTTAAAGAGTTTTATTTTTTATTTTATATTTTATTTTTTACAAAATGGAGAGTTTTAAAACTATTTGATTTATTCCACTTAAGAGTTTTATAATTAAGCTTAGGAGTTTTAATTTCCATTACCAGAAATAAATTTTTTACTCCAGAGTTTTGATTTTAACAAGCGAGTTTTATTTTTTATTGGGGAGTTTTATTATAGAAACTCGAGAGTTTTATTATCCATACGGCAGATTTTTTTACCGCTTGCGTTTAATTTTTTATCTGAAGAGTATTTATTTTTTTATAATAACTCTGAAATTTAAATTTGATGCTGGTACTTAATTATAATTTACATTTCGTTTAATCCTTAGGACTTTCCTTTTCGGTGGGCAGCTTCAAACGTCAAAACTTAGTATGTGGCGAGGATGGTGCGGTGGTAGAACTACTCAAAGCAGCCGGTGGCATACCCCTATTGGTATCAGCCAATCCGGAATTTTGTCTTTCGTTTGTAGCCGATACCCATGTTAATGGCAAATGCTTAAATCCCTACGATTTAAGACGATCATCAGGCGGCTCATCAAGTGGCGAAGTACACAGTGGCAAAACTTTTTAAATTTTTTATTAATCTCCTCCTGTTTTTCAAACAGGGCTCCTTGAATGGCGCTGGTGCTACGCCATTTGGCGTTGCTTCCGATATTAGTGGCTCCATACGTTTGCCCGCTTTGTATTGTGGTGTTTTTGGTCATAAGCCTACCGGCCGTCTGATATCGGTGGAAGGTCACTTTCCCTACAGCACTAAAGATGCGGAATTCGCTCATTTTATGCAAATGGGACCCATAACCAGATTTGCTCAGGATATGCCTTTACTACTGCAAATAATGGCTGGTAAAAATGCAGAAAAACTACGCTTTGAAGAGGGCGTCAGTTTGGATGATATAAAGGTGAGCAAGCCCTAAGTAACATAAGCTTAAAGGAAAGCTATTTATGCCTCTTGGGCCCTTTGTTCTAGATTTTTTATACCTTTTCAATGGGCAATCTGTTGCATATACCGGTGGACTATGAAATTAAATGGGCAATTGAAAGAGCAGTCAAGTGCTTTGACAAGGGTGGACTGCACACAGAGCAGGTAACATTACAAATGAGGCCATAACTTGATCTTCCAAATAACCTTTAAAATTTTTTTAATTTTTAGGTGAATATTAAAGGATTTCAAAGTGCCATTGAAATGACGTTGTCATACCTCGTTGGCCTGAAGGGTGTACCCAGTGTCTTAACACACTCGGCCGATGAGAGACCCACACGTACGGAATTAATGAAGGAAATCGTGAAAAGTGTTAGCGGCCAATCGAAAATAACTACAATGCCTTTGCTGGTAGAGTTTATGACGGAAATGAATGCCTTCATTACACACGAACGCAATGAGGGGATAAAAACGGAATATAAAGAACTCAGAGAACATTTAATAGTGAGTAGGCCTTGGCCTAGACCTTTGCAAAATTCATTTTTCATACTCAAATTTTCTTTTCCAGAATCTCTTGGGCTCCAATGGCGTTCTCTTTATACCCACTTTCCACAAGTCGGCTGGTTTCTTTAATGGTTGTTCGGTGCTGAATATCAGCGGTGTGATATTTATGCTGATGTTTAATATTTTGGGTTTTCCTGCCACCCATGTACCCATGGGCTTAGATCGTAATGGCATACCCATTGGTTTTCAAGTGGTAGCTGCTCCGTATATGGATAAATTGTGCCTTCAAATTGCTGCTGAATTGGAGGGCGCCTTTGGTGGTTGGGTTGAACCTCATTAGTTGAATATTCTGTGGCATGGCAACACTGATTCCTTAATCACCACTTTTTGTTTTTAGTTAAGGTTGTTAAACAGACTAAGTTATTTATTATTTTAATTTTTGTGTTAATGGCAATACTGTAAATATATACATATGTACAGTAGACAATAAATCGTGTAAATAAAATAACTGAACATCATTACCACATTTCATAACATCAAAAATTTAATTACAAAATAATTGAAATATTTTTTTTATTAATGCACTCACAATATTTTTTTAATTTTAAAAATTTTAGCATTTTATTCAGTGTTTCACTAATCGAGATTAATTATCCTTAATCCAAACACAGACCACACAGTTGGGAAAAGAATTAAGTGCAAAATGGTAGTAGAGTAACGAAATGTCGGTTAATCAATGGCGCCGCTAATGGAGGTTAAAATTACTTATTCTGGACATAAACCTGTTATCTCACCACTGACGGTACAGTGATTTATGGTAATGCTGTATCTATTTCGAATAACGGCACTTTTGTGAATTTCCATTTTATTCACCACACCGGACATATTCACCACACATTACAAAAACTCATCACCCTGTAAACTCACCAATCCGAATAAATTCACCACACTTCTGAAAAATTCAACAAACAACACCACACTAAAAAGTAAGTAATTTTTGGGGTGTCGGTCGTTCTGCCTACCCCCCCGTCCGTACATCAGATTCGACCAAACTCCACCATACACAACCACATTGAATCAGACCCCTTGGCCGTACTTCAGATTCGACCAAACTCCATCCACAACACACACAATCACAATCAATCAGAATGCCAGCCTTCCAAAAGGTATCAATACAAAGTTTGTATGCAGTTGTACTGCTGTATATAAACTATGTAGATATGCAAAGTAACCAAACAATGCATCAACTATAAATACGATGCCTGATTGCTTTTTGACTGCGTTAAAAACACACGTTTTGACGACGTTTTGAAATGGAGTACATTGTATATATTTTGTACAGCGGCATTATAAAACACGATACTTTGTTCAAAGACAAAGCAACTAACTTTAGTTTCTTATACTATGTTCAGACATGCACTTATATTGAGTAAATCGCAATAAACGACATAATTGATCTCAATATTTCATGCAAAATGTCAATTAATTATTGCTCAATAAATACATAAATTGTTATAATATTGATTAAAACTTGAAATACAGCACTGTCAAAAGTACGTCCAATAGGCATATTACAATTTTCCGAACACTTTCTATTTATATTTGACAACTCAAATATCAACAACAACAAACAAAAAAAAAACAACGAACAGAAGAAAAACAATGTTCTTGAAACAACCAGTTGTTTTGTTTACCAGCCATCAAATGAATACTAAATAAACAGCTGAACTGCGTACATTGTTATGTCTAAACACTTAAAATATTGTAATCAATAAACCGAATATTGACTCAATAAAACTGTATGTCTGAACATAGTATTATATACAAATCTCAATCGAAAAAAAAATGGGCGAATCACAAATGTTTGTTTTTTAACGAACAGTGGTGCGGCCAGGAAGGAAAAAAATAAACAGTTTTTGGTTAAAAACGACAAAAAAAATGGCAACTCTGCAGATCTACCTCTCTCTCTCTGTTACAGTTAATCACTTTACTAACATTATTTACTCACCTAATGTAGGAAAAATCCTCCTTTGACGATTGTCAATGTAAAACAGGTTGATTGATTTATTTGTTTACACTTTTGGGGCAGCATTCACACGTAAGACTGGGGCTTGTAAATTAAACACAGTGATTGTTTTGTTAATGCTTTCTTTTCATTTACTTCGTTTGGATTTATTTTACTTGTCACCTTTTTTTAGTATTTTTTTAACAAATTACGTAAGAAGCAACGATTCCCGCACTTTTGGATTACATTCACTCACGTCACTACCACTTACACTTTTACTAACTTGCAGTTTTTACTTGCTCTCTTGCTACTTTCTTTAACATTGATTTTACTCTCCTCTATCTTTTCTACTGTGTTATCGGTTGTATGTTATAATGTTGTTTTGCGTCATTTTGTTAACATTTTTTCATTTGGCAATGTGAGAAAAATTTTGAAGTTTTTTATGCTGCCTAAAATTAAGTAGTTTATGTTGTTGTTATTGTGCTGATAACACTACCATTGCTTATTGTGTTTATTAACATTCCTCAACCTTAAACTGTTATCATTTTAACAGGTTGTATTTGCTGCGCTGTATTATTATGTTAGTAGTGTTTACATTTAAAATTAATCTGTTATAAAATTATACAGTGGCGTTGTGAAACTTCAATTTTTAACAGCTATTTTTTATCTCTCTGTTAGCAGCTGTATTTATTTACTCTCATACATCTATCTCTTTTTAAGATCGTTTGCAGAGAGCTCTATCACAGTGTTGAAAAATTCAGTACTTTGGTACTTTTTTCAGTACTTTTTCATTTCAAAAATACCGCAGTACCCCCTTGGCGTTTTCAGTACTTTTTTATTATTACATATTTTATGTCTTGCGCTTTTCAACTATTAATGCATTAGCAACATGTTCAACGCAATGCTAAAGGTAGAATCAGCCTTTAGCCCCGGTTTGTCAAACTTTCACGGAACATACCTTCGTTTTTAGAATACGAAACGCAATTAAAACGCTTGCAGAACCGTATTGTTATATCGGTAAGCATTTGCATTGCTCTTCATATGCTAAAAACGAACCTTCCATCGACGTTTGATTAAACGGGGCTTTTACGTTTTCTTACGTTCCGAATCAGATGTTTTTGTCTTCTATGTGAGGAGCACGAATAAGTCGTTAGTTTTTCTGTTCCGTGTCGTATGTGTATTAAATGTAAATAAATAAACAGTCTAGTAGGTAGTGCGCTGGCTTACTAGACATGAACCCACGGTGAATCATCTATTAGAGACTTAATGCGATACATTCATTCTTTTAATTTGCCTTTCTTCACCTTCTAGCAACAACTCTGAGAGTGAATAAAATCTGTCGTTCATAATCGACGTTAAATTGTTAAGCTACTCTTGCATAAACTTTATAGTCCTGATTAAAAGTTTGTAATGATTAGACATCTCGGCGACTTCCTCTCAAAAGTCTTCGTGAAAAAACCCTGAGAGTAAATAAGATTGTCAAGGAAAATTTCTCAAAAAAATCTGTCGTTTGAAGTCAACTTTAAACTGTAGTTTCCACCACTTATGGATAAAAATTGACGCACACAACGTTGGTGGTATGAGAAGCTTGATCGTAATACAGGCTAAAGAAGCACGTTCAACGTCTTTGTTGAAGGCATTATTATACACTGTGTTCTGTATAAGGGAGCGCGCAAAGGCCAATCCTCATGGATCAAATACAGCAGCGTACAAACAACTAACACACAACATAAGTGAAGGTAGAAGATAGGGCGTAATCCTAACTGAAAGGTTGTAATGACCTATTATGTATGTATGTATGTAGAACCAATCTATTTGTCATGAGTTTCACACTTTTCAATTTTAAGAAATAAAAGAGTTAAGTGGCTTACTCCACAGAAAACTTTCGATCTTCAACAAAGAACATCATCAGAAGATTTAGCAGCGCCAATAAGTAAATTCACCACAGTCTAGTAGGTAGAGTGTTGGCTTATTATACGTTTCCAACAAAACGAAAATATTTCTTCGGCGTCTTCCTCTCAGCGGATTTATGGCAAAAACTCTGAGGGTAATTAAAATTGCCATGAAAAGTTTTTCAAAAATCTTTCGTTCGCAGTCGACCTTAAACAGTAGGTTCCGAACTTCATATATAAAATTAACACACACAAAATAAGTGGCGTGAGAATTTAGGTCATAATCCTGATTAAAGAGTTATAATGACCTATTATGTATGTATCTATGTATTTTTTTACAAAAGTACCATTTGATGCAAAAAAGTACTCTTTCACTTATAGTTCAGTACCATTTCAAAATTCCAATTTTGCAACACTGCTCTATCATCTCTCTCTACTGTTACGTTTTGTTTTGTTTACATTCAAATTGGAATTCATTTTAATTTTCTTATTAAAACTAAGCGGTTGCTTTTGCCGCTGTAGTTTGTTTACAAAATAAAAAATTCTGCCTTCATTTTGGCTTGGGCCGGTTGTTGGTTCCCTTTTAATGTAATTAATTCTTTGTGTTTGTTTTTATTTTATATTTTATTATTATTAATTGTAAAAAAGTAAACAAATTAAAATGGAAATTATTCTACGAACATGTCAATTTATAATGAAAATACTGTATATAATGGTGTACCCTGTGCTAAAATGTTTGCTTCCAAGGCGAAGGAAACAACATTTGCCACCAATTACGGATGAAATATTAGCACTCCCGTTAACAGAAGTAATACAACGAATGCGTCAGGGACGGGTAAGCAAATGAAATGACAATTTTTAATAAATATGATAAAATATTTTATTTTTAATTTTTAAGGGTGGCCTTATCAAGTTTCTTTTTTTTTGATATTTTAAAGTCAAAATTATTGATAAAAAAACAGGTTTATTTAAACTGTTGGTTTGAAAAAAGCGGTAAAATTAAATGTCTTATAAAAGCGTTATAAAATTAGCTTGTTTTGTTGCTAGAATAAACACTGCCGCCTATTCACTTAATTAATTAATTTATACCTACTTAATACCTTTATATATAATCCACACTGATTATTACATTACATACATACATACAAATTATTTATTATTGTAAGTAAATTAACAGTTTAGAAGAGAAACAGTTAAATTTATTTACAGTGGGCACAAAGTGGAAAAAAGTTAACAATGCAGTATGCTTTAAGTCAAGCTTCCAAATACGCGATGTATGGCGGCCATTAGGTTGTGTTTACATGCGAAAATCGATCGTGTAATTGGCACTTATGGCTGACAACAGGGGATAATAAAAAGTGAAGACGTTGAAAAAAATTAAAAATTTAAGTCGCCCTAGTCTAGTAGGTAGTGTGATGGCCGAAATATGAAAAAAAATATATCTTCGACGATTTTCTCTCAGCAGATTCCTGGCAAAAACGGTGAGAGTAAAATAAAATTGCCATGAACAGTTTCTCAAAAAATCTATCGTTCAGAATCGACTTGAAACCAAAGGTTCCTTCACTCATGTATAAAATTAACACACATTACATGAGTGGTGTAAGGAGCTAGGTTGTAATCCTGACTGAAGGGTTGTAGGTATGTTATGTTTGTGAAAAAATTATAACTTTTATCATTACAAAATGGCCGCCATCCATCTCGTATTTGCAAGCTTGACCTGATGATTATTAAAAATTTGGTTGCATGGTGTTGTAAAAGCTAAACACCTGCTCTCTCTCTCCCTCATCAGGTAAAGAATACTTACAGCAGTCATATATTCGGGTTAAAGATTATTTTTTAAAACGTAAAACGTTATACATTTAAAATTGAATATGTATCCTCCGGAATGTCTCTCGGGAAGCTTTTCCAAATGTTGTCCACGCAGTCTAATGAGCAAAATGTTCCTTTAATAAACCAAGGCTCCAGAGTTCACAGTTCAGCCGTGACATCGTCAAAACAGCAATTTTAAAAAGAAATCTCTTTCGGCATTGTCCTCTCAATAATCTTCTAGCAAAAGCCCTGAGAGTAACTAGTTGCCCTGAAGAAGCTTCGTACATATGCCGTTTGGAACCCGACGTTAAGCTGTATATCCCGCCACTCGTGCATATAATTAATACCCTCCAAAAAGGTAATGTATGAAGTCAGGTTGTAATGCTTCCTGCTGAAAAAATCAATTCAACAACGAACTTAAAAGAAATTAAGCGTAGGTTAGGTTAGGTTAGGTTAGAGGATGTGTACTTGTCAATTAAGATAAGTACAGTACCCGGAGGTCGAATTGACCCATTGTACAACGTCCTAGTTTCTCACACCTTTTATGTTGGGTGTGTTAATTTGTATACATGAGTGGTGGGACCTATAGTTTAAAGTCGACTCCGAACGACAGATTTATGAGACACTTTTCATGGCAATTTTATTTCACTCTCGGAGTTTTTGCCAGAAATCTGCTGAGAAGAAATGGCCGAAGAAATACTTTTTGTATTTTTGTTTTGATGCCTGGCCTGGGGCTCGAACCCTGGCTTTTACGTCTAATAAGCCAACACACTACCTAACTAGACTACGGCGACTACAATTCAGCGTATCTACTATCAAAGAAAATAAAGTATAAAGAATGTGCATTTTAACATATTTTGGAATATTTTTCAAAAATATTTCATGACGCGGGGGGAAAGATAGAAGGGAAGGTTACAGAAACCAAGAGCGTAACAATGCGTTGTTCTCATCATGCGTTGTTCTCATCGTGCGTTTTTGTTGTTTGACCACTTTTTTATTTATTTTTCTGGTGTTAAAAACAGACGTCGGCACCAATGTCCCTCAGGGGAAGAACATCTTCGGCTTTTTACACACATAGGACACGAACATCAAGAATGTTCGTTAAAAAGAGCGTAAAAATCTTGTCAATTTTTAAAGAAGAAGGTTAATGTCGCTTTTTTCAGACTTCAATGATACACCCAAAGAAATATCACAGTAGTATTCACTAATATCAATGAGAAATGAATGAAGAATACTTGCCAAGTTGAATACGGTGTCTTAGTGTCTTAGTGCAGTACAATTTTTCTATATTTTCCGATCACCATTACATATCATTGGGTTAATAAGTAGACTTGAAATTATTACTAACAATTTTCCTCTAGGTTAACACATGCCTTTGGTTATGGATTAGTGAGTGAGAGAGAGAAAATAAGTTGAGAGAATTTATTTATTTACAGCCATGTGAAAGTGTTAGTAATATACGATATTTTTATTTTCATTTCATCAACATACATATGTAAGGCTGTCAATCTTTCGCTTAATAATTTTGGATAAATAAAAACAAAGTAAAAATTCGATTTTATTATTAAAAGAACATCTTTGGCTTAAAAACTAGGCCATGTTTTTGAGATAAATAAAAATAAAAAGAATAAAAAAACATTTTTTATTAAAAGAAAAAAAACGAGCATTCCAAAGCATTTAAAAAAAATATATACAATGAGACAAAATAAAAAATGAAATACGCCCAGCTAATGACATAGAACATTTTTAACACAAAATATTCTTCGAGTGTTATTCTGAAATAAAATGATAAAGCATCCGCAGCACATGTATTCTTGTCGCAGTCTGATCGACAACTAAATCAAAAAACACAAGAATACATACACATGTGCATACGTACGATGAGAGCAACACATTGTTACGCTCTTTGTTTGTGTTCATTTTCCTTCTGTCTTCCTCTCCCCTCATCCAGAAATGATTTTTAAAAAAAATTGGTGAGAGCGGGTCGTGATATTACGACCCGCCATAAGAAATTTTACTTCTACATGATGCGCATTCTTTATATCCATATTCTTTGCTACAATTCAACATTTCGATTCGATTACAAAATCGTTCGAATTAAAAACGTCAGACCTTCAAATAAATACTTACAATAATTGGCTTCGTAATGGTTTTCATAACGTTTCGTTCGTTTTACTGAATGAATTAACACAGTGCAACAATATTGTATAAACCGCAGCAAAGTGGTCTCAGAATTAAAATTAAAAATACATTCTATTCACTCGAACGAAAGATTCTATTCTGAATGGCCTATAATAATAGGACAATTCTTTATTTAATCACTTGGAAATTTAAAACCACTGAACCTTATGATGACTTTCTTTCGAACAATGATTGAAACATCCATTCATGACATTCTTGTGCTATTTCTAGTGAAACGAATTCACTTTTAGAAACCGATGAGATAAAGTGCGTGAAAAATAAATTCAAAATAAGCATGTTGACAACGAACTGTTAGGTTTTTTCTTACGACACATGTCATGTTAGTCATTAAGGGGAAAGAATTACAAAAGTTACTTGGAAATTTCAACTGGGACTTTCTATTTCACTTGGAAAGCATTTAATAATCCATTACGAATTACACGAGAATAATATATTCAAAGAACATGAGCAATGGGGTTTTTCTTCATTTGCAACCAATTTTATCTCATTAACAAGGAGTCACATTTTCTCTTCAATAAGTTAGGTTAGGTGGAGAAACCTCATCAGAGTTTAGGCCAATGGGGCTGAATAAAAAACCACTACGACTTAATAAATGTAGCACAGTTCACCCTGTCCAGCATTTTACAGTCATAGGTGTCAAGAGTTCCATTGGGAAACTACGCATTCTCTGACCATAAGTCCTTATTAAATCCAAAGCTGATTGCCGCAATCTCCAAAAGCAAATTTAATTAAAAGCTAGATTTTTAAAACGTTTAGAAAACGAGTAAATGTCCTAGGATTCATGTATTTGAAGCCCTGTTATGTGGCTGCTACACTGAGATCTTTGCTTTCCTCATCATTCCTTTGTCACTCTCAGCATTACAGAACTAACTTTGCATTTCGTTGAAATGTTAAGGATACGCACGGATTAAGATGTTCTAGAAAATGTTTGTGGAAACATACGAGTATTTTAAATTTATATAAAGCCTTAGAACACTGCTTTGCTTAGTTAAGTTGAAGCTTAGCTAGGCAACACTGCATTACCAAGAAATCTAT
The DNA here is from genome assembly GCA_936449025.2 of Sarcophaga subvicina. Lineage (NCBI taxonomy): Eukaryota > Metazoa > Arthropoda > Insecta > Diptera > Sarcophagidae > Sarcophaga > Sarcophaga subvicina. Next base: position 87,674,738 of record OW388081.2, on the reverse strand, counting down.
GAATACTTTAGCTCTTCATCGAAATGACTTGAAGTCTGAGAGCTTTCACAGAACTACCGAAGGCTTCCTTTGTTGGACAGCTGGCAGCATTTCTTCTTTCTTTAATCGTTTTTTCACTTTTTTTTTTTTAACTTCAAGGTTACTTCAAAGTTCTTGGTCCAGACTTATATTGATCGCATAAAAGAAGTGAATCCGTATATAAATGCTGTCGTAGAAGAACGTTTCGAAGAGGCGCTAAAAGATGCTGAAGATTGTGATGAAAAGAGAAATGCAATGCCTCTCATCCACATTCCGCATTTATTTAATCGTTATCCTTTACATGGCATACCATTTACAGTTAAGGAATCTTGTGGCGTTCAAAGTAGACCAAACACATCAGAAATGACCGCCCCCAATAGATTTAAACAAGTTTTCTTTACAGGCATGTCTCATGTTGTGGGCAGTTTAAAGCGTGTCGGTATGAAGGCTGAGTATCATTGCCATCCTGTGATAAATTTATTAGATGCTGGCGCTATTCTGTTATTGGTGTCTGCTACTCCGGAATATTGTTTTAGCATTGAGACGAATACTTTTACACAAGGACGTTGCCTTAATCCTTATGATTATAGACGAAGTTGTGGGGGTTCTTCGGGTGGTGAGGTAAAGTCTATTGTGGGTTTTCGAAGGAGTTTTTAATGATTTATTTAAAACGTTTCTATATTTCAGGGTGCCTTACAGGGCAGTGGCGCATCTTTGTTTGGCATAGGCTCAGACATAGCTGGTTCTATACGCATTCCATGCTTATTTAATGGCATTTTTGGCCACAAACCCACTGGCGGCTTACTTTTCAATTGTGGTCACTTTCCCGATTCACATGACCGGAAATGTGATGTGTACTTGCAAATGGGACCCATGACACGTTTTGCTGGTGATTTGGCTGTATTGATACAAATTTTGGTTGGCAAAAATGTCGAAAAATTGAAATTTGAAATGCCGCTCGACACAATGAAGCTTAAGGTGGGTTTTAATGAGCGTCTCTCTTTAGATTAACTTTGTTTTCCTTTGTTCACTTTGTAGATCTTTTACTCATTTGGTTTTGACGGCTTAAATGGGTTTCTGCATCATAGCGTGACTTCCGATATAAAAAATTCCATTTCAAAAGCTGTGCAGTATTTTGAAAGCAATGGAATCTACACGCAACGTGCCAACATCAAACATTTTCGTAATTCAACCGAAATAGCCATGAGTGGTCTGGTGCGTTTACGGCGTTTTCCCTTTTTGATGACCGACGACCGTGAGCCACCGGCCACGGTTAAACAGAATCTAAAAGAACTATGGGCCAGTCTTTGTGGTCGCTCGACATATACGAAAGAAGGTTTAATTTTTGAGCTGATGAGAACAAGCAATGCTTTTATGTCCAAAAAAAATTTAAAGAAATATAAAGCCGAAGCCAAGAAATTGAAAAAGGAAATCATTGTTAGTATTTATCTAACAATCTATGGGAAAACTTAATACATTTTTGAATTTTTATTCATTCATTTTAGGATCTTTTGGGTAACAATGGTGTGCTATTCTTTCCGACTTTTTGTGTTCCCGCTATACATCACAACAGTTCCGTTTTTCCATTATGGGCTATTGATTACTGTCTGTTATTCAATATTTTGGGTTTACCTTGCACTCATGTACCCATGGGCTTGAATGCCAACGGCATACCTACAGGCTTTCAAGTAATTGCTGCTCCTTACCAAGACAGATTGTGTCTACGCATGGCTGAACAGATTGAAAATGCCTTTGGCGGTTGGGTACCACCAATCGCTTATAATTCGGGATGATAATTAGTTATTGATTGATATACGCCACTATTTTTAATAAATTTAATATCATTAGACGTTAAACGTTAGACGTTAGACGTTGGGTAGCTAACGCGACCCATAAAAGTTGAATTAATATTTTTAGAAATTATTGTATATGAAGAGCTGAACATAATTGTTGCTCGCCATAATTAAATTGTAATTAAAAATTGTATTTAAAATAATCAATCAATCATTTGTAATAAATCAAAACTTTAGCATTTAAAACTAAATTTTTTTAATTTGATTGAAGAACGAACACCTATTGGGGGTATTCCCAGATGGTATGAAGAAAGCTTATGATCTCTTTACGATAGTCCAGGTCAACAGTTTTCGGTATTTGCAAACAACGATCCTACAAAACTGAATGGTAACTTGAATACATTGCAGGGTTTGATTGGGTTAAGAAGGTTGGTGAAACACCTCCACCAAGAGACAACAAACGATAATTTGTAGCCACCTTCAGAAAATTGGGTTATTATTATTATTATTATTATTATTATTATTATTATTATGGCCGCAAAGAAGTGCTTTAGTGCGGTAACTATACGGTCTATTGTATTTCCCTCGTATTTTATAGGGTATTCTTATACATAATTTGTAATCCAAACCTATTGCTCTGACAAACTTTAGGATGCTACTCGGTAACAAAAAGAACAATTCTCTCTCCTACGCCTTTGCAGATGCCAAGAATGTGTTCCGACGATTCACTTACACCGCCACGGAATCTACTTGTGTAGCCCAAGATACTTTCGTTGAGCGTATCTTTCCAAACATCTGCTTCCACCCTTTTTCGTTTCGCTTTTGAAAAATTAAGTTTACATACATATTTTCTAGGTTATTATATAAAATCAATGATTTACTGTGATTTAAAATCATTTTTTCATATTGTAAACAATTTTAAATTAAATTTTAAACCTCAACGTCTAATTACCAGAGTCCGCACATGCATGTTAAATGTCACACTGTTATGCATAAAAATACTAAACAATGTTAAATAAGCATAAGTATGCTAAACAATAATAAAAGATATGTTGGGAACAACTTAAGCAAAACATTTGCATAAAAACATAACAGAAGCTGTTATGTTGATAAGAGGGCCTATAGTAGAAACCAGACAAATAATTTGCTATGTGAATAGCAGTGAATAGACAAAAGCACATACCACAGGCTGTGTTCTCTGAAAATGTTAACAAAAGTAAAGGAGAAAAATATAAACAAAACAACAACAACAATATAACGTAACAATAGCGATAATATAACATAACTTGATTTTAAATAAAACTGAGAGCGCAAAATGGGAACTTTTTAATAAAAAAAATACCCTTTAAACACTCCCACAAACACAAATGCAGACACATATACATGATATAAAAAAATTAACAAAGTTGCCAGGAAATAAAAAATTTTGTATCCCACTTCTGAAAAAGAAAACACCAAAGAAGGAAAAAATACCCCAATTTATTTAATTCATAGTTTTTTTTTATTTATTTATCCTGCTGTTAAATTTAGATCTGACATACGTTCTGAACTAAGCACAATAAAATTTTAAATATTTCGACAAAGAACTTCCGATTTGTAGCTTATTTTCCAACCATTTTGAATAAAATATAAAAGAAAGTAATTATTCAATTTTTTAGATTTTTAAATAGAATGACACAATCGCAACACAACCTTACTCGTTCGTTGAGTGTACCTACTTGCTTTTATTCAGTGTTTCACTAATCGGGATTAATTATCCACAATCCAAACACAAACCACACCGTTGGTAATGCAGTGCATAATGAAAACCAGACATGTCGGTGAATGTCTCCGCTAACAGAGGTGATAATTACTTATTCTACATTGGTATGTGGTAATACAGTATCATATCGAATAACGGTACTTTGGTGAGTTTCGATTTATTCACCACACCGGATAAATTCACCACATTTTGTAAAAACTCACCACACTGTAAACTCACCACATTTCCAAAAATATATATATGGACCAAAACTCGAACAACAACGAACAGCGGGTGCAGCAGCAACATAACCACAACTACAACAACAATTAAACCTCCACCTCCTTTCCCCTTTTGATCATTTCTCTTTTCATCCTCTATCACACTACTTCTAACTCCTACTCACACCCGCATACCAAACCAGCAGCAACAACAAATGCCCAAAAAGAACAAACTATCCATTCATCCATATACATAAAACAGAAGCTCAATTTTTACCGATATGAACCGGAAATGGAAAAAGAATGTGCGAATTAGTAAGAACGTTTATTTTTTTCTGAACGAACAAAAACGAATTTGTCCAACCAACCAGTGTTGCCAGAAAGAAAAAAATTTCGTACTCACTGAATTGCATCAGTGTTGCCCCGAAAGGAAAATATCTGTAATCAACTTCTTGAAAAAGAAAAATCACCAAAATAATAACCAATTTTGTTAGAAATAACAGAACTAGGCAACACTGCTCATGATTATCTTGGTGCGAATTCAACTTGAGTACTCGCTGTCATTTATAAATTGCTCGTCGTCGAATGTGGAACGTTAAAACGGCTGAAACAACAAACAACACAACTTAAAAAGAAAATAACACACAAGAAAAAAATAAAAGTTATTACATATTAAATTAAAAAAATATATATATATAACAAGTGTACAATACAATACAACAAGAAAAGAAAAAGAATTGATAAAAACAGAAATATTTTCTACTGGACTTTACAGATTTTTTATTAAAACAACAACAGTAAACTACAAGACAATTCAGTGCCTTTTTTAACACAACAATAAGAGTGACAAAATAAATATTCAATTAAAGGTTTCATAAAAAAAATTAAAATTTTAATAAAACTAAGCCACGCATTATAAAATAAATTCAATAAAAATCAAAAAACAACAACAACAACATTAAAAAAAGCTCCCTTTTTTTAATATTACCTCGACGGGCTGCTCTCATCAAATTTATAAAAAAATCGTTTTTTTTTTTTCTTTAAATAAATGATTATTAGTGACGATCATTGATTGTAATAAAGAAACGAAATTAATGCTGCTTTTTTAAGCATATTCATGTTGATTGATAATAATCAAAAGCCTGAAGCAAAATAGTTGTTGTGTAAAGAAAGTTAAATTTTATTTTAGCTTATTAAACCACAGTGAAAGAAAAACAAGCAACAACAAGTGTTTTAATTTTTTTGTTTGCTGCTGTAATTCTTGTAAAACTACAAACCAAAAAAAACATAAAAAACGCCAAACTTGCTATAAAAGCTACAAAAAAACGCTTATTTACAGCATAAACGCAGCAAAACAACAAGACAAAAAGAAAAACAAAAACAAAATATTTTTATGGTTGATTAACTCAAGTGATTTTCTCAGCTAAACTTACGTAGTACGTACTTATTTACCTACATTTATACACATCCATACAAGCAGGCAAAAAAAAAGTAAAAAGAAGAATAACAAAAACAAACGTACAAATTAAAAAAACTCAATAATAAAATATACACAGCGTGTGTGTGAACAATTTCGTGTGTGATTCAACAACGCAACAACAAAAATTTATACAACCAGCCAGCCAGCCAAGTAAGCAAAGCAAATAAAAAAACAAAACACACAGCCAGCCCATACAACGCACACACAAACATCGCACTCTCTTACTCATAGGAAGACCATACTCATTTATATAAATATATACACACACACACGAAGGCACAGACCTTAACACCACTACGCTAAACAGAGAACGCGCGCTGTGGTGGCATTAAAAAAATAAGCAAAACGGTAAACATTATTTATCAATGAGCCAGAGTAAGACAGTGCTAGCGTGAGTCATAATATCAACATATATAAAGTGAAATGAAAATGCGGATAAAGAGAGAATCACCGTGTCTATTGCTAAGATTTATGCCAATCACCAAAGTCGGTAAGTATTTTTATAAATTAAAAAAAAAGAACAAAAAAAAAATATTTAAATAATAACGCATTTATTAAATTTCCTTGTTCCTTGTTTGATAATTAACATAACATAAGCTGTTGTATGTTACACAATTAGATCTTGTTTAATTATCACTACTCTTACTCATTCATTCACTCTCTCTATCTCTCTCTCTCTCTCTATTATACTCTCTTGGTTCATATTATTTCCCCCCAAGAATTGACAACAACAAAATTGAAAGCATAATTTATTTAGGTTGTGTACGTGAAATGTACTCTGTCTGATGTTAACATCCATCAGCAGCATATTATTTTGTTGTGTGTACGTGAAAAGTAAACTACGTTTTGAATGAAACTCACTCAATCACTGAATTGCTTAGAATCCAATAAGAATTTTTAGTTGAAACAATACAAAACAAGACATATGTGTGTGTATAAATATTCTCAATAAATCGTGTAAGAAAATAAAACTATTGCCATCACAGCTAAAAGACGGGCATTGTTACTAAGAAATTAAAGTTTTTATTATCGATTATATACCGATTTTTGAGAAAATTTTAGAAATTGGTTTTAAGTCTCTCAATATTGAGTAAAAGGCAAGCTATCTTACAGGATTTAAGCTAAAAAAAAATTATCAAAAATTTATTTTAATCCCTTGTTAACTACAGTTATCGGAATACTCTAACAGATCCCATTAACGAAAAGGATTTAAAAAACCCCGTGATTTATGCAAATATTTACACACATTTTTATTCCACAAAAATTTTAAGTTGACGTTACAATTTTTTCTGTACAAATTTGAAATTTTCTGTAGAAATTCGACGCTTTTGCCTTATATTTACAATTAATTGCTGAAATTCTAGGCTTAAATACCTCTATAGAATCAAACGTGAAAATCTACTTTTGACTCCAATTAAAAAACAACAGCAAAACCATCGTAACATCGCGCGAAATGATTAAACAAACGAAGGTGCATTCCGAACAAGGAAAATTTGTTGAAAAAAAACTATTTTTTTTTTGAAAAATTTACCTGAAATATGTTTTAAACAGCTGGAGAAAATAGTATTTGGTGTCCCCAAAATTTTTCGAAACTGAACAAACGAACGTTTGGTTGCTTTATAAACTAGATGGCATTCTATGGTTTCATAGGGCCACAGCAGATGTCATATCCTTTACACATGGTTTGTCTAAGACAGTAAACATCTGCCACTTCGTTTATCTTTCATTGAACGAAGTGTTGTAATCGATCAGGCTGGGATACGCATCCTTTCAGATCAAAATAACTTAAATTCAATTTCAATTCTTTTTTGCAATTTCAATTTTCTGGACGCAGAATTCATATTTTGACAGAAAGATAGAAAATGTTGCACAATAAAGGCCCTAAATTCTTTAGAAAATTCCTTAGATTTCATCCAGATGTATTTTCCTAACGATCTTATACGAAGCACAGAGAGTCTCGAGGCTTCATTAATCAAATCCGTCGTACTCTGATCAGATATCTCAGCCATCTACTAAAATTAATCTAAGAACAGCAGATACTGCATTTACATACCTCTCACAACACAAGTTGAGGCCTAACGGATGTCAAAAACTTTATTTATCGGTCACCACAGGGAGGATTGTTAGACAGCCTAAAGTATAATAGATTGGGATCATCCTGGATTCTGATCAGCTAATACACTCAACAAATTTAAACAGAATCTTAAATTTACTTACTACCTACATCTGTTGAAAACAATATATTTTTACCGTTAGTTATGTATCTATAATAGGTGGGAAAACAGGAGGAGGGATAGTATGCTGAAGGCTGAAGGCTGAAAACACTTAAATTCGTCGAGTTAAAGTTAATGGGAGGCTTGAAATTCTTATTTTTAACAAATAAATTAAATAGTATTCCTAGTTTTTCTATTTTCTTTTACGTAAACATGGAAACTATGAAAATAAACAATGAAAAGAAGCTACTTTATGGTGTATACCTACATATGTAGACAAGCTTACATACAATTTTTGTGTACAAACTATGCACGTAAAACGAGTATGACAACGAAGTACAACTCCTAGCATAGTATGTGTAGTATGTTGGTTACTTGATTTGTTGTTATGGTTCTCTATCTCTCTCTCTCTCTCTCTCACTCACTCTAACTATGTCTGCTTGTTCTCTGGCTATGTATGTATGCCAGATCAAAACTACCAGTTACAAAGTATATACACAGTAAATATAACGACACAACAATAACAAACATTAAATCAAAAGAAACAAACACAACAAAAAAACAAACGAAAAAAAACTCGAACTCGTACTCGAAAGGTCGTTTCAAAGCAGTGTTGTCTACTTGTTTAGAAAGAAGTAGAAGAAGAAGAAAGAAAAAAACTAAAAATGAAACTCACTATGCTTAAGCCAAGCAAAAAGCAAAGAAATAAAAATATGGAGAGAGAGAAAAACGTGTGTAGACATGAAAAATAATTTTAAGCAGTGGTTTAATGCTGTGCTGATTTTTTTTTTTTTTTTTTTTTTGTAAATCGTGCTGCTTTTTATGTTTTCTGTTTTAGACAGCAGCAGCAGCAGCGTCAAAACGTGCAACAGACAATAAAACATAAACAACAACAAAAAGAAAGAAAACGAAAGAAATATTTTTTTTTACTCATTCAATAGCACATCTTGTGGGGATGACTCATGAAATGTTTACAAAATTTCTTTTAAAGCTTCAAGTCGGTTTTATTTTTAATTTTTGGAATTTGATTTTAATGAATAAACAAAAGAAGAGAAATAACTAAACAAAAAAATACACAAAAAAATGAAGAGTGTTGGTTTGATGGTATGATAAATAAATAATAATTCTTTAATAGTTTAAACAAAACACAACAAAAAGAAAGAAAAAAAAAGAAATCCGCGAAACATTTTTTATAGCTTGTGAGTAATCTCTGGTTGTGTTTTTTACTTTTACTAGTTCCAGTTTTGTTGTTAAGAAAAGAAAAAATAAAAGCCTTAATTAACACACTCAGGTAGCAGCTTTGAACCTGACTAAAACATTATTAATCACAGCTTTTTCTGTTTATTATTCTTAGGAAAAGCAAAAAAAGAAAAAACAAAAACAATTGGAATTAAAATGTAATTTTATTCTACACGATTCACGTCTCGATGACACAAGCAAGTAAACATCAACGTCATCAGCAATAAAAATGTTAAAATTCTTTAAAAAACAACAACATTTTGATACACTCATTTTAAATTTTATTACAAACAGAGAGACAGACAGGCATTTCATTTACACAGTTTTTTTTTAATAACAGTGAGTAATCATAGCGGAATGTATTTAAGAAAATGCGTAAGATATTGATGATCATGATGATGATGATGATGCACTTACTCATTTCTTTATTTTACTTACTTAAACGTTGTGTACACTCATCATAATAAAGGCAATTGTTAATTAAAGAACGACAGAAAAAAAAAACAGCAACAGCCCCTATAATTATCATTTAGAGACCCTTTTACAATATCTCACCACCACCATAATCCCCGTCATCATCATCAACATTACATCGCTAAATGTCGACATTTTAATTAGAGCAGCCCCCCTATGGATTTTTTTTAATTATCTCGTATGGTGTTTAAGCATAAGTGCCTGTGTGTGTGTGTGTTGTGTTTCTGTTACATTCCTATTTCAATCATATTGAGAACATACTCTCACTCTCCACTATCGTAGTCTGTTTTGTTTACATTTATACACACATTATGTCTTCTATTTATTTACAAAATAACCGTACTAATAAGTTTTGTTATTGTTAGGCTCCCTTGTTTACTTTGTCTACGTATGCACTCTTCTATTGCTGTTCCTTGCAATTTGCAAACCAAGTTTAATTTTTGAATTGTTGCTTTCTATAAAGAAAACAATAACAATTTGAGTTGATTGCAATTGTGTGTTGCGTTTATAATATCCTGTTTGTGGTTTTCTCTCTCGCTCTCTTAAATTTTCTGAAATAAGATGAAATCCAGTGTTGCCGTTTTAGGATTAATTTGAGTTTTACTTTTTTACGTTACATATACTCTTTTTTTTAATTCTTGAAAAACAAAAAAAGATTTTTTTTAATTCAAAAGTAGAACAGGTTATCATCAATTTAAAAGTTTTTGTTAAATATTTTTTATCTGAAATGTCTTTTATTTAATGAATAGTTTACCAATTACGAATATGGATTGTTTAACACAAGAAAACTGCATAAAATTAGTAAAAAGGTGACCATTTTTCGAACATTACCTACTGCTAAGAAGTTTAAAGAGACTGTAAGCGTTGCAATATGCACAGGCGGCCTGTAATACAGGCACTGCCAAAAGTATAGCTTCTGATAATCAGAGTTTGTTGATTTTATCTGTATCTTTAACACAACATTTTATAAATTTGTTTTAACGCCTTGCAATAAGCGAGAGCCTTGCCTAGAATTTAAGAATTTGATGCTAAAAAAACGTGGAGTTAAAAGTTGCTCATGATGGTTTTTAACATTTTATCAACACTTAAACACGACATTAGTTTTACTCTCTCAAAACTATTAAGTTCTCTACAGAGATAAAGGTTTATTTTTTAGGAAGACAAGGATATATTCTCTTTGAAATGTTTTAAATTATTGAAAGAATTTTCTTTTGTTGTAAGAATTTATCGGCATATGCTTCATTATCACTAAGCAGCTGTTGATTTGTTTACATTTTTAAGTCTGTTTTTTTAAGGAAGAACGCGATGAGTAATGAGAACAACATATTAAGCAAGGGAGAGTAAAAGAACTAACTGCAAAGGCTTTAATTTATTTATTTATTTACCTTGCCAGATGTTTATTTTTCTTTCTTCTAAGTATAGTGTATAGTGATTCATATTTGGTTTCTAAAGCCTTTTAAAATTAGGAATTTTAACTTTTTTTATTCTGTTTTTTTTTTATAGAATACAACAACAGAAGATCCAAAGATAACCTGGATACCCCTTGTGAAGAAGAAGAAACCAACTCCTCGTCTACACGGGCTCCCCTGACGAGGAGTTGTAGTAGTCCCGCTGTTTATGGTAAGTTTTTGTTTTTTTTTTTATTAAACTCTTCTTATAATTGAATTTATTACATTTAACTCATTGGCTAGAAAGAAAAAAGCGCCGCGTAATGTTTACATTACGCCATTTTACATTTACAAACGTAAACAACAAACGTCAAGTATTTGTTTAAGAGTGGAAAATTTTATTTTTTTGACATCAACAACAACAAAAAAAAATAAAATTGAAAGTACAATTTAAATATTTCATTAGTGTGTGCATCTGTGTAAATGTTATTTTTAAACAATTACATGGCACTGCACACTAAATTTTTCTACGTCATTACAATAGAATATCATTGTAAATTTTTATTATTTTCTTGTTTATTTACATTCATTTTACTATTAAATTAGCAAAAGTAATAAAATGCCCGAGAAATTTTATTATAAATTATTGCTAACAAAAAAAATTGTTGATTTTTTTCTTTTTGTTTAAAAACACGTGCTTTTTTTTCTTAATACAACATCTACAATGTTTTGAATATCTGCACGTCATTAGTTTGCATACAAAATGAGCAAAATCTAGGGATTTTTTAAACGTAATAAATAAACAATTAATTATTTAAGGTTAATTTGTTAATAATGATTATGATGTTTATTAATTGTTTTTAAAAATCTAATTTAATAATGGAAATTTTTTTTTTTTTTGTTTAAATTTCTGTTGAGAATATTTTCAATGGTTTTCAGCTGTTCAAAGTGTTAAAACTAAAGTTTTCTTTTAACACGTTTATTGCATTTGCAAAACAGAAAAAGAAACGAAAATTGATGATAGTTCTGTATTTAAAACGTGTGTTTATGAAGAAATGATTATTGCCTTGTAATATAAACAATTTTTTTTTTTCAAACATGGCAACAAGAATTTATTCTCATTATACAGCTATGACGAGTTACATACTGTATGTATGTATGTATCTCCTCAGCAGAGTTATCGGCTTTATGGCTTAAATATAGTCATTCAGTTAACCCTTGCGATTTATTTATATTACATGTGGTTTAAAACAATTATTATAATTTATTGTTTTAAAAATAATCGCGTGATTTTGAAGTTAACAATAGAAACATTATCTGTCTCTTGTGTGTGATATTACCAAGAAATTGTTGATCTCATACCGATGTATACTTTCATTTTTTATTATTAAAAGAATTATTACTTCAGGCTTCTTAATTTTATAAAAAAAAAGCATAAGTTATATCCCTTTCCGCCTACTGTTCTAGGAAAATCTTTAATAATTTAAAATAAAAAAAATTAAAATAATGATTCATCTTAAAGGTACGTGTCCAGTCCTCTATTTAAATGCATTGCTTTCCTTAAATACCCATGAGTCATAGATTTAAAAGCCTTTGTTCTTAACTTTATATGTATTCTTTATTATAAAATGTAATTATCAAGTTAATCTCAAGGACAATTCTACAAACAAAAAAATCATTGTTTATCAAAATTCTTTTTTAAAGCCTTTAAATATTTACTTTAGGTATTTAAGTGACTCATCTGGAATTTAAAATATTTTCAGGTACAAATTTTGAAATTTAATTAAATTTCTTTTTTTTTTTTTATTTTATTTCACATACAAAATTTTGTAATTCAAATTTGAAATTGAATTCTTTATAAACAATGAGTCATTGAAGCTATTTTCAAAGGTTGTTCAACCGTATTTTTATTTTTTTAATTTAATTTGCAAGACTTTTTATCAATTTTTCGTTTATAAAAATAAAATATAAATAAAACACACAGAAAGCAATGATTTCGAAGTAATCTTTCCTTTTCTTTATAATGCTTAGACATTGTCCTTATAAATGAATCCTTAATAGTTGGGAGCTAGTCTTCCAAAAATTCTGTATTGATGGCAACAATATTCCCAGCATTATTTCTCAAAAAATTAGCATCCAGCGACATCTACAATCACATTTTCCGTCTGCAATACCTATTACACAATCACTTATGGATTCTCTAGGTCCTATATGTGGCAATTTTGCTTGTTAACATAAGCACCGCGTAATTTGTTTAGATCTGACAACACTTTATGCGTTGTATTCTGCTTTCAAATTTAACACAATTTCATGCCACATCGAACAGTTACCTTTACATTAGATTTGAAAAAAAAAGTAAAAATCTTCAAAAAAATATTTTTTACATTTAATTTCTTAATCATTCTCATAATATGGCCTTACTTGTGTCTACATTGATGGATTTTCTTGGCCTTATTACCATATACAATATTTTTTTTTTCGTCTAAACTCGTGGCACATTGAAATAATGTCACTAGGCGTGAAATGAATCACAATTTTTCTTCTTAAAGTTCTGAAAATAACACAGGCATGTTCTTTATAAAAACAACAACAACAAAAAATTGTGAATATTAAAAACGCACTAAGAAAATGCCGCATAAAGATGTTTTTAGACAAAGAGTAAACTCTAGGAAATATATTATGATGCGAAGGACCATTAATGAATTGCTAACGAGCAGAAAAAAAACGGCAAGTTTCAACTTCTGAACACATTTTTGTGTCTTTTTTTAGTGGGAAGATATTGAATTTCCTTCCTTAAAGAGTATCTTGCGCGAAGGACCAATAATAAAGTATTATTTTGCGGCATAAAAGTCGAATTTTTAAACTTTTACATTAAATGCCTTTTTAAGGCATGTGTTTTAATATTTATAGTTGAAGGACCATTAATAAATTACTTCTTGGAGCATTAAAACGTTAGGTTCTTAAGCAGTCTTCAATGTTTTGTAAAGGATACGAGTTTGAAGGACCTTTAAGCAGTTTTTGTATTACCAACTTCATTACACAGGGTGTCTTTACCGGAAAGTGTTTGATCGTGGTTTTTGAAATTTCCAAATGATTTTATTTTATTTAATTGTTACTACACCCATTTTTTGCGATACGAAAATAAAATACAAAATAAATTTCCCTTATTTCTACAATATTTTTATTACTTTTGCACACCTTTTTCGATATCGATTTAGTTTTATAAAAAAAAAATAAAAAAAAATTACGTTTTATGCTAAAAATAGTCTCATTTTTTTCTGTTTCATCATAATATTGAAAACAAAAAAAATAATAATAACATATTGAGTTTTTTGTTGAGACTGTTTCTATTTCTATTTTTTTTTTTTATTTATTTTCTGTGGTAAATGGCGGGGATGAATGAATTTCGGGACAGACATTATTATACTAGATAGAGATGGTTGGTTGAGTTGGTTTTGGTTTGGTGGTGTGTATGCGGCTGTGCGTATAATTTTTTTTTTTCTACTTGGGTAATTATGCTTTTTTTTTATAGAATGATTTCAAAAGATATTCTTTTTCGTCGTTATATTGTGTAGAATATACCAACCAGTATGAGTCATATTAAAAACTAGACAAAAAAAAACATCACTATGCATATGTAAATACATAAAGCGTTTTTTTTTTTCTTCTTCTTCTATTACTCCTCTAATAAGTAGAGTCTTGGAAAATACATTCTAAAGTAAATTACTTTAACAATCGATAAATAATTTATAACAGAATAGAATCTCTGCTTAGAAATAAATATTTTCCTTACGATCTAGTAATATACATATGTATGTATGTATTGCACTCTTTAGCATTAACAAGTACTCGTCGCTAGCAGCGTAGTGGTGTTAGTCATGGTGTTTAAAGTTTGTTTACAAAAATCGTTTTTTTTTTTATTCTCACACACAGGATGAAGTAAACACAACATAAAAACCAAACACTAACAACAACAACAACAACAATAATATGAAAACAATGCTTAAGAATAATAACAGTAATACAAAATAGTTCAACTTAACCTCATTTGTTTCTGTATTTTTTCCTGTGTTTTTTTTCTGCTTCAATTTTGTGGAGTGTAGTCAACTGTAGTAAAACATTGTTGATGACTGCGACGTCGCTGTTCGTCGTCGCACACAATAACAATGATTTTAATTTGTTTTGAAACTGTTATTATGACTCATTTTATAGTTAAAGAACTTTCATAATCAACGTAACGTACTCTTGTACTTGTACATTATTTATTGTGTACTTTTTCGTTGTTGTTGTTGTTGTTGTTTCTTGTTTACAAATGAAGTACCATGCCTTACTTGCCATCCATCACCTTCCTGCTGTAACACAGTAGTAGTAGTACGCTAACGTCTTTATCAAAAAAACCTCATTTAATTTAATACCACCGGGTAGAATTAAAATATAATCACAATAAGCTTTTAATTCAAAAAAAAAACAATTTTTTTCGTTGTAGAATTTTCCCAAAAATGACTCACTCTTAAATAAACCAAAAACAAAAAAAGAAGAGAAAAAAATACATACGTGTGTTGTAATATCAACAAAGTCAAGGACCCTCCATTAAATGTGGTTAGATAAAGTTAATCAGTTGAAAAGTTCTAGAAGCATAACACACGTCTACGTTCAAGCAAACAAAAAATGTAAGCTTCTATATTTATGCGGGTGTTTTTCCATAGGCAAGCAACTCGTAATACCCCTCACTTGTATTAATCGTGTTTGTTCAAGCCATAAAAGTTTTTACCATAGAAAAGTAGACCATACAAGCCATTGTAAGTCATTAGAGCGTTTTTCCATAGAAAATCAGCTCATAATAGTCTTATGACAACCTTTTTCTCTCGGCGATATTGTAGCCATTCAGAAACGTTGAATAAATGAAAATTCATATGTGGGACACCTATTTCTATCTTATTTATAACCAGCCATTGGTTAAAATGTTTTCAAATGGTTTTATTCAATATTTATTTCCTGAACAATAAAAATATTGCTCACGGGGGACATACATACATTGTTGTAAGATTTTTCGCCATTTACTGGCATTTTTTGGTATTGAAATTCTAAAACTTGATGCTCCATTATCACTTACATTAACAAAATCAAAATTTTGTTAATCGGATCTGTGTTTATTAATTTTCTGGCAACACTATCAATCACATCTTGTGATCGAACATCCTTTTTTAAAAACTGTCAGTGTTATCACTCTCTATTACAAAAAGCCCGTTTTAATGAAATTTCTAAAAGTTTTATAAACGAATATCTGAAAATTTACTTTTATTATGTAAATTATTATGTCTTGTTTAATGGAAATGAAAATAAAATAGCTGTTTATTTATAGCTGTTAATAGTTTTATTTTATTTTCCACATACAATATTTTCTTTAAACAAATTTATATGTTCACTTATCTCACGCTTATATTGTATTTTGAATTTTTCTAAAAATAAATTTTTTTAAATTAAATTTTTTGTGTCTTAAATATTTAACACATGAGTTAAGCGTTCAAAAATAATTCTTTTTTTATTCAAAAATTTAAATTCTTTTGTTTTTAATAATTAAAAATAATTCTCTTTTTTTTTTTGTTTGTTTTGTAATTTATTTTTAGATATCGAAACACATCCCGCCTCACCAGTTTTCCCACATTTATTATTGGGCAATGGCCGCGATGCGGATGATCCTAGTAGTGTGGGAGCAAATTGTGTTTTAAATGTTACCTGCCAAGCACCCAGCACCAATCAAATGCCGGGCCTTAAATATATGCAAATACCTGCCAGTGATACACCACATCAAAATATTAAACAATATTTTCAGGAAGCCTACGATTTTATAGGTAAGTTTTGTTCCATTCCTTGCCTCCCCTCTTACATTTCTTTTAATTTTCTTAAAATTAAAAGCGAAGACCCTTCTAACGGTATTTAATAATTTATAAACATAATGTCCCAGTTTTTTTTTAAAGGTTTATACTATATAATAATATATATACATATATAATTTTACTATCAAATCTTTACTTTACACTTTTTCCGTTAAGACTCCATTATGTGAGAGAGTCTCTATGAGACGGCATGGCGGCATTTTTACCCCATACTCACAACATAAAAAGAACACCAACACACCATCACATTCAGCAACAACAGCAATGAACTATAAAAACACATTAAACGATATAGCAGCGACAACAGCAACAGTAAAAACAAAGATATTACAACGAAACCAAAACAAAAAACACACCACAAACTTCCTTCCTTTTTTTTTTCGAAAACAAAAGAAAAACAAATAATCCACCACATGAATACTATGGGGATATCAGCAATAACAATGTCGACGTTCTTATACAAACGAAAAACAATGTGTATTTTTTTTATAGTAATGTCAAACGGTAAATTTCAGACATGTAAACAAAAGAAAACAAAACAATACACATCTTTTTGCCGTACTAAATTACCACCCCATGAATGTAAGAATGTCCTCTTAACGAATACTATGTGCATATTTGCATATGTATGCGTAAGAATAGAATATTTTTGTTTTTCTCTTTCTCTTTCATCCGCTCTTTTTTCAATTGAACTTTCTTTATTACATACTATGCTGCTTTTTAAATAGCATTTAAAATTCGAATAGAAAATACACACACCCCCAAACCGTCTTTACATAAACCTTTGGTTGTATGTGCATATGTATTGTATTACTTACGTCACGTGCACTTTCGACCTCGTTCCGAAAATGAGACATGCTAAAATATAATAATAATAACAACAACAACTATAACAATAAACCGTTTTGTTGTAAGCAGTAGTGCTTATAGACCATGTAAATGTAGGAAAGCATTTTACTTCGGTGTTGTTCGTTTGTTTATAAATGTTTTCGTTAATGCTCTTCTGTTATGGCTGCTAATAAAGATGATGATGATGATGATGTTAATGGTAATAATGATGACGTTGTTTTGGCTGCCATTCAACGATGACTCATCGTAGCTTTTCTACCAAACACACACTCTTGAAAATGAAAACAAAAACATTCCTTCCGTGAATCTTTCCAGTGTCTGTTACTATAATCCTTACGTCTCTTACTTCTCTTTATGCTAATGCAGTAACTTCTTGTTTTCTTTATTTCTTTTACTGTTTACGCTCTCAACCCCCCCAGTCTAGTTGAAGTACATACATAGAAGTATACGTGTTGTAAAAGTATTTTTATAGTATATGAGCGTAACTGTATTAGAGCCTATGTTATTAAATTTTCTGCTGTTTACATACAACACTTTTTTTTTTTTTGTTTTCTTTCATTGGCAACATGTGGTGGGCTCTCTAATTTGTTGTGAGTAAGTGAACGACCAGTCGTCTGCTTGTGTTTATACCCCACAAAATATGTTTTTTTTTGTGTTTTATTGATTTTCACTATTTTTAGTATTTAAAATGAAGGAAACAGTAGTAACACTCACACAATACCAACAGTAACAATTTAATAATGCAAAAAGAAAATCGTTTTTCTTTTTTGTTTAGTTTTAAAGTAAAAGCGTAATTTACTCACATACATATGTACATGCATACATACATATGAACATGTTTACACTGTACAAAACAGGATTGTTGTAAATCAATGAAAGCATTTTTAATTTATAATTCATTTATAAAACAAAAAAATGATTATTTATGCATATTTACATATTTTAAATATGTACACACGTATTTTGTGTTTCGTATACAGTAGCGGTGATATTATTAGCTACAGAGTTGTCCTTAACTATGAAGAATGCAAAAAAAAACAACAACAAATAAAAATGTATGTATTATTTATGGCCGTACTGAATAAGTTTTGAATCTAAATTTTAAATTAGAAAAAAAATAAAAAAAGCATTCGTATAGGAGATGATTCTCATTACCTTTACTGTTCATTGATTTTCTGATTTCATACACTTTAAGTTCCTTATTTTTCTTATTAGCACCCTCTTATTTTTCCTCTCTCTCTCTCTCTCTCACTCTGACCGATCTTTTAAAGGCTTTAGTAACAACAGGCAATTTTATGAAAGTCATCATTTATGCCTGCTTACATGACTTGTTTTTTTCTTTTTTGCCTTGTGCCTGTGTTTGTATGAACAATTTTTTAAGTAGCAATTCGCACACGGCACGAATATTGTTCTAATAATCATTTTTACTCGACAATTCAGGCTAGAACACAATACACATTCGTCAATAAGACAAATGTAGAAAAAAACCTCCTCCCCAACATGTACAACTGAACCTCTCTGATATTCTTATTGAACAAAATTAATATTGCCAGACTGATAAAGTGGTAAGACAATTTTAGTGATCAGTATTGCGTTTAAACATATTTGCATCAGTTTCTGATATTGTTTTTTCTTATCCTTTTTTCTTTTATTTGGGAATTTAGAGTTACAACAAAATTCCATTCTCTTCTATCATTAGAGTGAAGTTTAAACCGTTTTAAAGCGTTCTTCGGTTATTGAAGTAATATGTATATATTATTACTTTATTTTTTACTTAAAAACTGTTAAAACATTATATTATTAATTTTTATTATTTAATTAATAAAAATCCCTAGTGTGCTAAAAAATGTCCTGAAATATATTCTATTCAAAATTAAATATTGTGTTTTAATCTCTTTCCTATCTGGCATCCCTGTATTGAAATGATCACAATATAAACAAAAATGAAAAAAAAGTATTCAAATATTGTGTACTCTCTTCTAATATTTATATTGTATAAACAGTTACAACTACATTAGCACACACATACAGCTATGTATGTGTATATTAAGCAACAATAATTTCTATACGTATGTATGTATTTCAACTCACCCCACTGCATATGACAACTCCCCTTTTTCATTCACAAAACAATATCTCAACCAAATAATGAGAAAATTAAACGCAAAATAACAAGCACGAGAGTATAACAGCTGGCTGAAGAGTGTGTGTATGGGTGTATTGGTGTTATAAGAACATCAACAATACAAAATAATACACTGTATATGTTTTGATTGTATGAGTGAGTGAGTGAATTGAATGATGATGATTCATAATTTTTCAATTTTTTTTTTATTTTTGTATTCTTTAGCTGCTGCACACTACATTTTGTTTTAACGTTGTGCTATTTAAAGGTGCGCATGTTAATAATTATAGAAATACATACAATAATAATAGAAAAATATTACAAAAAATAAAAAAAACACGAAATCATATTCGAATACGAAGTAATTCTTTTAATGGTAAACGAATGTAAAAGGATTTATTTTCGAATAGTCAGCCAGTTGTCCATCTGTGACGATTAGCACAGCACAGAGCAATTCGGTACAAGAATTAATATTGGAAAGAATCAATTTGTCAGGGGATCCCTAGATCTGTTGGATGCCAAGTCATGTGGAAATTAATGGCAATGTGCAGGCGGATTAAGATCTGTCAATACATACTGTAATATGCACTGTTTGCTGCATACTTTTTCCAGAACAATGGATATCGCAATATTACACGATACCGTAAAGCGAATTCCGATTTTATGTTTACTATTTATTTTTAGCAAGATCGTATCTCGTACCTCTATTAGGAGAAAAACTTAGAGCGCATTTAGTCACCCGTTTTTTGGAGCAGTAAATTGTTCGACACGATCATGCGATTTGTCCCTACCACACTATCTTAAGATAGATAATATCTCTCTAGTGCAGAGGCTAGTAAGCCAGATCTCCAGCTATGAAAAATAACTTTACTATTGTCGAAATTCCAGCTGAAATTCTGGAAATGCGTAGTCATAGACAACATTTACAAGAAAAAAATAATTTAAACTAAATGGCAGGCTTTCATTTATTGCCACAAATAAATATTTCATTTAATTTTCTTGATTTACAAAATCCACGCCCTTAAAAAATCACCCTTTATAACAAATCGATTTAATTTTCGAAAAAATTTTGAATTATTGGCAACCCTGCTCATAAAGCATAACTATAAAATTAAAATTCTTTGAAAGTACATACAAATTTAAAAAAATAAAATTTTTGCAAAAAATGCAAACGTTTTTTCGTTGGTTATTTGTATGTCTAGAATGTTTAAACAATTTGGTTTAAATATTAGCATTTAAAAAATTAAAATTCTTGGTTTAAATTGTAAGATTTATACAAAATATTATATAGCAGTTGACGATTTAAATTTAATAGTTTCTCTAATTTAATTCAATTAATAGTTTTTCGTCGTTATTTATTAAATTTTATTTACTTTAAATAGTTTTGTTTGACCATTAATAACGTCACAACTATTGACTGGCTACACTAACACGAACGCTACTTTGATGTGGAGCAGAAGAAGAAAAAAAAATCGAAAAAATAAACGCGTTTTATTATTCACAAGTTGAAGGTCGTTAATATAATTTTTTTGCGCATATTTCTTGGTTTTGTTCACCTCCCTCCCTCTCCCTGTGTCATTTATTTTATTATTTACTGTTTTTTTTTCTTCTTTTTGTGAACTGTGTTATGCCTCTAGATTTACGTAAAACACCAGTCAGCCACAAAAAAATAAAATCCCAAAACAATCGCTTGCTATACTTATTTCATTTCGTTTTTTTTTTTCTTTTTTGTTTGTTATTGTTTTCATTAATGTTTTGTTTTGTTTTATTTTGTATTGTTATTGTGTTGTATGAGTCATATTTTGTGAACAAAAACAATATTTTCTGTACTCTCATCATCATTACCAACATCATCATCATCATCATCATCCTGTGACCAATACTTACAATCAAACACAGGGGCAGGCAGTCTATTTTTAAACCATAAAGACATGAACGAAAAAATGTGTGGTGAGTGGTGTGAAATGATGTCTGCTTTGGCGGTTTTTTGTTTATTCATTTCCCCATAAGTGTTCGTTCGACTGGCAGGCTGCTGTTCTCTTTTTATGTCGTCATCACCAACCATCACCATTCTTTTTAAAATAATAATTTTGGCACCTGCTCTTTCATTTGCTTGCTTTTTCTTCCTCTTTTTATTTTTGTTTTCTTCTGGCATTCATATTCCGCATTCAATATGCAGTTTTACAGGCATATTGTAAAAGTATGCATTGTCGTTTATTTTATTTATTTAGGATTCTTACAACAACAACCACAACAAGACAAAACTTTTTACATCAGATATTAGTAATCACGTCTTGGCGCTTAAATTGCTTTTATCGTTTCTACCTCTCTCTCTCTCACCCACTCTCTTTACTCACATTTTACGATTTGTTTTGTTTTTTGTTTTTTTTTTTTTTACTGTGACTACCAACCATATTTGTTTACAAAATTATGTGTGTAACCTAAAAGCGCCACCATTGTGACTCATGAAAAGTAATAAACAGTTAAAAAAAAAACACAACAAGTAAAATACAAATGAAACATTAAAAATACAATATTTTATTAATATATTGTTTTTAATTTGATTGTAACGAAGTTATTGTTATTGCTTTATTTAACGGTAGTAATATCTCTGCTACATTTATTACTCGCAGTGTGGAATATCCTTTTCTTGAATTTAAAGTTGTTTTCGTATTATTATACTCACCTCACTGTCTCATGAGTATGCTACTAAATGGTGAAAATGTTTGAAAGTGATTGAGGGATACCAAATCTATACAAATGTACCGTAATAACCGTTTGGTTTTTGAAAATTGAGAAAACACAGAAAATTTGCAAAACGGCATAATTTAAATTCAGTAGAGACTTAAAACGCAAATGGATCAGTTTTTGTCTCAGGAACCCCAAAAAGTTCTATACATACTATTTGGCATTATGGCCGAAAATAACAAAAAAAAAATTTGATTTAATAAAGCTCATATCAAATATAAGAAAAATATAGTCTATTTTGAAGTCAATTATTTACGGAGAGTAATCTTACAATTCCTTGTCTGATAAAGAAAATAACACCTGCATACATATGGATATTTATAAACCCAAGGATATATCACGCCCTGATGCAATCGACCACTTGTGTTAGACATGAAATTTATGATTTTTTTCCTTGTATTTTAAAAATTATCAAAACGGCTTATTGAACTGAAACATTAAAAATATTAATTAACTTAAGCTTTGTAAGATATGTATGTATGTTTTCACATGTATGTAATTCACGTTCGTTACTTTCGAAATTATTTGAAATTAATCAATGGAATTATTTAAATGAATTTTTATTGATTCAATTAATCATTGCAATTAAATTGATAACGTAATACAAAACATTAATTGTTTTTAAAAGTTAAATCATCATTAGTAGTGTAGTGTCGTTACTCATTTTTAAAGTATTTTCAAATTACAAAGTTCAATGAGCATGAGTAACGATTAATGTGAATTGCCGATCGTTCGAATGGTCACTTTACTTTGGTGGAGTTCCTTAAAAACCACCTACATACATATGAATGTATAAATCAATATACTTACATATATTATAATAAGTATTGCTCATTACATTTTTATTATTGTCATCTTTTATAAAAATTTTATTTTTGTCGTCTCATTGGAAAGGTTATTACTCGTAAACGGCTGTGCTAAAAATATCCATACATACTTATAATTTAAATTAGTCATTTATATGCGAAATTAAATCGATACACGCACAGATGTGAAATGATTGATTTCACCACTTGCATTGCATTGTGCTCTTCTTTCTCCACCCACAAAATATTTGGAAAATATTTTTTCCGGGTAATACATGATTCCTTGTGGATTAATCATGGTTTTTGAAAACGTGTTGGGTATTAGAAATTTGCATAATTTGTTGTTGTTGTTATTATTTGAGTATAATTATTAATAAAATTATAAGGAATTCTTTAATTGTTATAACGTGGTTTTTTATTTAAGTTTTTAATTAAAACTTTTTTTAAATTGTAAACAAAAAATAATCAAAGTAAAATTGTTGTTGCTGTGAATATTACTTCTTAAATTGTAACCGCAAAATGTTACTATAATTATCGCGGTTTTAAATAATTGCGATTTAAAGCTGTTTTTCAAAAAAAAAATTATTCTAAAATTATTTATAGTTATCACTAAAGGAATTTGCTGGAACAAATACATATTTTAGCAAAAATTTAATTATTTTGAACGCAATATAAAAATTATTTTTAGAAAATGAGCTCAAAGTCATAAAATACAAAAAAAAATGAAATTATGTTCCCATAAAGTTAAGCTTGAATCTGTAAAGAAACTCATTGAAAGCATAGCATTTTTTTAATTTGATCTTTGACCTTTTTTCTAAAATAACTTATTTAGACATGAATTGAGAGAAAATACTTTAAAGTTAATGTTGTTACAACAAAACAAATCTAAATTATTGACTTTGTTTTATTGGATTTCGTAACTACAAGCTATAATTAGGTTATATTTGTAGCCACCTCTAGTAATAATCGTAATTATTATTGTTTTATTACTATTTTTGTTTTTCCTAAGGGTGTGCGTTTATTATACTATGTATGTATGTATGTATGTATGTACATCCATTATATGTATGTTTCATGTTCGATTATCATCCATATTTGTTAAGTTGTCGAGTGAGTACAGAGGCTAAAAAATATGGCCTTTTTTCAGTGCTCTTAACTGATAAGATTACTGACAAATTTAATGAATGACAACATTCTTATCAAACTATATAATTTTGCTCATTTTTTTTCCACATACTTCTCCATACATCTATAAAGCATTAACAAAACACAGTAGAAGAAAAAAAAACCCAATTACTCACAATCATACATAAAAAATAAAATAAAGGCACACAGACACATATTAACAATAATATCTTGGCAATAATAATACTTCTACAAATAATTGTAAATCAAAATCTCACTTTATTTTTTGTATAATGATGATTTGGCAAAATAATCATTAAAGTTATTGTATTATTTAAACAATTATGAAAAAAAAAGCGTATAAGTAAAGGCTTTTTTTCTGTTGTTATTGTTTCAAGTGGTGTGAGAATGAAGTCGATAAATTAAACCTTCATCAGTAATAATTATTTTGAAGTGTTTTTCTGTACAGGAAATTAAGGTACAATTAAAAATAAAGTACAATGGTATCACTGTTATGTAATCAAGAGGTGGAAATAAACCCCACCATAGTTGTCTGCACTTAACTGTTATAATGTTATGCATCCGTACACATACACGTATACGATGATGAGTGCCACTGTTATATTAGCAAAAGGTGAAAAGGAATAACTCACCTCACACCTCGTAAAATCAGTTGTTTTGTAAACAATACGAAACTCACCATTGTTTCATTGTGTTACAATAATGTTGCATATGCAGCATGAATTTTGCTTATAAGGGGATACCCTCACAACAGATAAAAACTCACTATCATTGTGATCATCATAACGGACACAAGAGATGTTATAACACATGAGGGGAAAATAAATCAAACTGTTCTTACAATCATTATCATTCATTGTAATATGTTTCCTTATGTTATAAAATGGTTAAAGAAAAATCCAATATCAGCAATATTCTGTTACATAACCAGGCAGAGGTGAACATCAACTCTGTACTCGCTGCTTATAATATCTGTTTAGAAAAAGAAACAATAAGAGAATCACCACCACTGTGATATCATTAACTGAAATAACGTTATCTCTTCTACCATTATTTCACTTGCAAATAATGCATACATATGCATACATAGGTACATACATATGATAGTTTGTTGTCGTTGTTTGATAAGTTCTCTAATTTGAACAGTTTTTTGACATTTCACCTTGACTTTTTGTTTACGTCAGCTGCAATTTTAATTTTGTTTTTTGTTTTGATTTGCCTAATTTGTAAACAATTTGCCTTTTTTCTTGTATTTGTATTGACTAATACAACCATCTGGCAACATTTCAAAAATTAATCATTTGTATTGTTTTTAATAAGGCTTTATTTATTTACCTTATTGATTATACATTAAGGGCCGTTTTTTGAATGCAAGTTTAAACTCGAGATTAAGTTTTCACTTAATCTTGAGTTTAACCTTACGGTTAAGTAGTTAATCTCGAGTTTAAACCAGCAACGTTGGTGGTTTAAACTCGAGATTAACTATGAAAAGTAGTTGACAAATTTTTTTTAAAAAAAGCTTTTAAGTGAGGGGAAGCCGAATAAGACAAATATTTAAGTAACTATGAATTTTATAAAACAAATTGACAATAGACAGTCTTAATTTATTTATTATTTTAAGAAAATAATTTTTTTACATAAAGATCAATAGTATTCAGCTTTTGTTTGTTTGTTTTTGTTATATACAAAAGCTAATTGTTGTGAAATAATTTGCAAAAAGTAGTAAAAACAACAATATAAACGAAGAAAATGTTGCCACTTTTGCTTATAAGTACGGCATCTCTACAAAGTTAATCTCCAGTTAAATTCCCATTCAAAAAATGAAAACTGAGTTAACTGGAGATTAACTTTAACTGGAGATTAACTTAATCTCGAGTTTAAACTTGCATTCAAAAAACGGCCCTAAATGTTGTTTTTTGAAGTGATTGGTTTCATAAGTACTTGAGTTATTTCAAATAAGTTATGATAAATAGCTCATAAAGAGCAAAACTTTTTAGGCTCTTTTCCTTTACATATTTTCATTTACTATGTCTTTTTTATATACAAATCTAAGCTTGAATTTAATATTAATTTTGTTTCGTTTTTTCTTTTCTTTACAGAGGATGCCCGTAAAACCGGTTCTCGGGTATTACTCCATTGTCATGCGGGCATATCCCGCAGTGCCACCATTGCCATTGCCTATGTTATGCGCTACAAATCTCTAACGCTGCTTGAAGCCTATAAACTAGTTAAAATGGCACGACCCATAATATCACCAAATCTTAACTTTATGGGTCAATTACTGGAATTAGAACAGAGTCTACGTATGAGCGGTGTCTTAGAGCCCTTATCGCCCGCCTCTGTTCCCACACCTACGTTGAATACAAAATCTAGTCAAAACGATGATAATGAAATGGCAGCCGACAGCACCACCAATAATAGTAATAATAACAACAGCTCGCCCACATTAGCACAAAACATTGAAATGGATGAATGCGATAGTGGTCATAGCAGTGGTGCGAGTAGTAATTGTTCGTCGCGTTTAACCTCACCGCCGGTAACACCCGAAGATGAAATACCCTGCTCTTCAAATAATATCACCACCTCCAGCTCTTCCTCGTGTTTGTCACCAGCCTCAGCTTCATCAATGTCGTTAATGAATAATCTAAGACCAGCACGATTTAAACGTAATTCACCAGCTAAACTAAGGCTTAATTTACAATCGACCTACTCACCCATACCCAAATCCTTAAGCTGTCTAACAATACAAAATGCCGGCATTAGTCCTCTAAGCAAAGAGCCACCTGCAACACCGAACTGTGATTTGGCCATGAGCACAAGTACAAGTGATTAATTCAACAACTCTAAAGGCATAGATTTTATAGAATTTATGTTAATTTGTATAAAATTTTTTAGGCTTGAAAAGAAAGTTGGAAAGCGCAAATAATTTTTATTGACTAAAAATTATGTTGATTTTCTAAATAAAAAAAAAAATAAAATAAAAGAGAGTAAAAGGTGCGGCCCCTTTTTCTTTTCAATAAATTCAATTGTAACAAATGCTTTAGTTTTATTTAATAATTATTGTTAAGAAATTAACAAACTTGTGCAACTTTACGGCAACACCAAAACTTCCCGCCCGCCCTAATAAAAAAAAAAAGATTATCTATCAAGTGTTTTCTGTTGAAAAGGCTCATCATTTCCTTTCACCAAAAAATACTTGTCTGACCCTCCCAAACCCTGTAACTTTTTTTTATGTGAACAAAACTGTTTTAAGTTTTAATTTATTGAATGATTTATTTTTTTGCCCCCGAAACAAACTTTAAAAAAGAAACAACCAAACATTACATCACCGTTAAAAGTAAAATAGTTTAAACAAACATGATTTTCAAAACATTTTTAATGAAAAAAAAAAGAATGAAAAGAAATTGAATTACATTTTTAAACGATGATAATAAAATAACATCCTCCATAATTATCATTAATATTTTTATTTATTTAAAAAAAATTCTTAGTTTTTAATTTAACTTTAATTTAATTAGGCTTTTAAGTATTTATAAAAATAAATCTAACGAGATAAAAAAAAACATAAAATGCAAATAAAAATTAATTAAAAACCATTTAGAAAACTATAAAAAAAAATAAATATTAAATATTAATTTATTGAAAACGTTTGTTTCGGTTAAAGAAATTAAAAAAAAAAATGAAATTGAGTTTATTTTAAAATAATTAAAAAAAATGTACAAAAATTAAAACAAAACCTATTTATTTAAAAAAATAATAATAATTAAACATAAAAACAAACACACTTAATTGAACTCGCAAACAATTTAATATTAAAAAAGAAATTTATAAAAAAAAATAATTTCTAAATAAAAATAATAAAATTCATCATAAAAATTGTATAAAAGAAAGAAAAGAAAACTCTGAAAATGAAAATGTTTTCTTGAAAATTTGTATTTAAAAAAAGAATATATTCGTTTAGCGTTTATTTATTATTATACAATAAATTATACCTATACATACATACATATATATATATTTAGTAAATAGAAATGAAATCTATATACATATATATATATATATATATATATATTATATACAATACCATAAATACATACATATTTAGAATTTTAAAATAATTTTTAGTTTTTAAGTCAATGAATGTTACATATTAAAACAAAAACATACAAACAACAACAACAAAAAGAAACAACAACTACTATAAACAAAATGAAATGAATTGAAATATACTATATATATATATATACTATATAACACATGCAACAACAACAAAAAAAAATGGTCTATTTTTTTAATAAATTGTCTACATACATGCACATGTGTATTGTATATACACTCGTGTTCAAAACTAAAGAAAACCAATTTAGTACAGTGTTGTAATGCAGTAAAGGGTTCTCCATTTTTAAGTTTCAAAAGTAAATAAGATACACAAAAAGGGTGTAGTTTCAATGACACTTGAACCTGAACATTATGGACAAAAAATACGATGTTATTTAAGCAATGGCCTCTAGATTGGTTGCTGTAGCCAATCCCTTTGAGTTAGTTTTCAATAACTTTTTCGCATGTTTCAAGCGATATGTCGCCAATAAATTTTCGCAATTTGATATTCATATGCTCCAACCTTTGCAAGGTCTTTGATATTGCTCCACAACAAGTCTAACAGCATCAAGTCGCATTATTTTAATTGCAAATTGAAGCCACTAGAAGGAGAAACAACTGTTTCTGGAAACTTCTCATGCAATAAAGTCAAAATAGATCGTATTTTGTTTGTTTATGTCGTACATTGTCTTCAATTTCAAGCCAAAAAGCGTTGATTAGCATACGGCCAACGCAATCTGAAATAATAGTAACGGTCCTTCGAAGATCATTTTAAGAAAAAAATATAGCCCAGGGAGTATTTCGATACGGAAGAAGAATTTTTGAATTTAAAAACCTTTACAACGTAATATTCGAATGAGTTTTCTTTCCACGGTTGTAATGGCTTTTCCATTTCCATGGTTCTACAAACCCCATATGCAATAATTTTGCTTGTAAAGATAACCACCTTGTGAGCTTCATCGCTAAAAAAAAAAGTCTGTTCAAAAATTAGAAATCCATGCCTGTTGCTCTATTACGCAATCAGCATAACTATAATGTTGTGAGACTTTATATGGATGGCGGAGCAAATACAATTGGCAAATATGACAAAATGGTCCGCAAAACAGGCCCAAGTGCTGAGAAAGTCTTGGAGTAGATAACTGCGATGTATCCGGAATTATTTAGCACACAAAAACAAAGCTATCGGTAGTATATATACAAATTTGAATACAGCTGTAAAGCTTGTAGCTTTATAAACTTACCAATTACTTGCACATAAGGTCCATTGTGACGTCAATAATTAAACCGCACTCTTTTATTACTAAACGATCCGTATTCGTAATTGGAAAATTTTTCACAAAATAAATTACATTTCAGATGATGGACAGCTGTTTTGCAACCGCTAAATGAATACCCCTATATAGTACACTTAAAATTTTAATTTAAATTAAACCAGATGATTGTGTAGACCCCTTAAGTACATTTATTCACACACGCAGACTACCCTTGAGGTGTGCTTTGTGTTGCAATCGAATCGAGACACCCAACTAACTGGAGCATTATCATCGGCATAAAAAATGAAGAAGCTGCTCCATATGATAACTGACAGTCCTCTATGTTTTATTAGGTCTGTGCAATACTTATGTTTAAAATTAGTGTCCATTGAACGTCTAACAGCAAAGTTTTATTACATCCGAGCACCTGTTATCGATTTAGACTCATTGCCATTAGTTTTGATCACAAGTGTACAAGTTTTTTTTGTTTTTGTATTTTTAGATTTTAACAAAATTCGATAAAATATTTGTTTCTTTCTTTTTTTCTATTAAGGTTTGAAGTGATTTTCAATTTTTATGGCTTTTTAAATGATCAGAGTAGGTAATTGAAAAAAAATTTTTTTTGAAATAATTCTACACAGTATACCATATGCACACATATAGATAAAAGTCGTCATCATATCGTTCATACGGTGACCTCTATAATGTTAAAAGAGTTCCTAACTGCCCTTCTTCTTTATCATCACTTTTGCAGAGATATTTTCAACCATTGTATACCCAGTGTTCAGCGTTCCGTTATGACTTTTTCGAAGTTCTTAAAATGGACTCTGTGTAGATTTAACACAAATCTAATTCGACGTATATATAAGTTAGATTTGCTCGATATTTGTGCAAGTAGGTTCATTTTTTGTGGATAAATAAAGTCGGTGAGTGATAGATTTTTCTTCTTTGCAACGTACTCGTCCAGCAACACACCAGTTTCTTAAACTCCTTTTGAGACGAAACGATCAATGATACTGATCAATGATATATTGAGCTTTTCTAAAAAGGCAACCCACACCCAGTACTTGACAAGACCACAGGCGATTTTTACTATAATGCACTACCGTCATTCACCCTCCTCGCCACAGAAGCGATTTCTATTCTGCGCAAAAAAACTATACAAGCTATAGCCTACAGAGAGAGCAATTTATACATTCGTACTTCTACGAAACTCCTCTTAGCAGGGTAGTAGTGCAAATGCCTTAGTTTGCATATATATAGTATGTCATGCGATTGTTTACGAGACATCATGTATTAGTTATTTACAAATAAAAATTAAATTCCTTAAAATATTTGAAAGAATTTTTCAATCCATTTCCAGATTGTCTTTCAATTACCGTGTAACAATCAAATGTACGTTCACGAGTAAACATATTTAAAATGAATGTGATAGAAATATATTTAAACTAAATAGGACATATTAGTATCAAGTTATTTCTAATTTATATTGCACTATTAATTTAATTGTATGTATTTTATAAAATACCAAGTTAAAGTAAAAAAACTAATTTATCTAATATATGTGATGAAATTGTAGTAGCTTTTTAGTAGTATTTTAGCTTTTTAAAAGTATTTTTTAATACTAATAAAATAATAATAATAATAATAATAATAATAATAATACGTATATAAAATATATGAATATAAAAAATTCTTAATATGAGTATCTACAACTTAAAACAGTCTTTAGTAATTATCACAGTCTTTGGTAATTAACACGACGCTCCCTCACGCCATTGTGTCTAGCTGTCTCCGCTCTTCTCCTTTCTTTCCACTTTGCAAAACCTCTAGCCATATCGAAAAGCTTCTCTGGAATCTCCTGTTTAGTCTCCTTCAATACATTTATAAGTGCAGTACTCTGGGCCCAATCGTCAGGGGTTAGGTAGGTAATACATGTTCCCGAGCGTCGAGCGCGTCCAACACGTTGGATATACTCTTCAATATTGTGAGGAAAATCGTAATTTATGACATGTCTTTAATATAAAAATAGAAAATTTTGAATTTTCGCATACTTAATATAGAATTAAACTTACGTGACATCAGCAATGTGAAGGCCTTGCAATGCAATATCTGTGGCTATCAATATTCTCACATCGCCTGAAGTAAAATCCACAATTGCTTGTCCACGAGCAACCTGGAATGTATAATGCAGGCTCCATTAAAACAGTCGTTCACTTATTCCTTTTTTTTTTTTTTTATATAAATACCTTATCTCGAGAGCTTTGAATACAGAGAGTCTCACATCGCAAGTCAATATGGAGCTCTGTAGATAAATCACAAGCCCTTGCTTTATTGCTGCAAAATATTGCAGCCTTATCGTCTGGTCTCAAATAGTTGATGACGTCTTTAATCTGAAATTTAACAAAAAAATAATCCAATAAAACATCAATTATCTTAAGAAAACCGAAAACCCAATCACTTACCATGCTGTACTTGTTCTCTTCGGCAACTATTTCGATAATTTGTCTTACGGTGCTTATGTCCTTAGAGCCTCCACCACGTCCATTAACTTCATTCATCATTTTTCCTTAAATGTATCTCTCACTGCAGTTTCTGATAAATAAATGAATGCAATCCAAGTTGTAAATAAACAAACTCTCACTCTCCAAGTCCTATTTATTTTTAGTTATTGCTCTCTTCCAAACAAGAAAACTCTTGGTATATGATTGCTTGGTGCTGCCAAGTTGCAAAAATCGCTGTGGATGTTTTCTTGGGGGTTTAAAGTTACTGAATATATTGGTTACATGAGTACCCATTACGAATATGTGTAAAATAAATTACAACAAGAGACAGAAATATATAAAACTCAGCTATTGATAAATAAATAAGTAAGCTATTAATAAAATAAGTAAAGAGTCTTTTAAGTTTGGGCAAAATTCACAGTAGAAGGGAATATCTGGGGAATTTTTTTGAAGAAATTCGCTCTTACAAAAGGTTAGTAGGTGTAACTCGAACTACCGTCAGCTAGCGGAAAGTTTTTTCCGTACGTACTATGTATACAATCTTCTCCTTATAAACTGAACTAATAACAGTGTTCAAATCTTTTTTAAGTATTAATTTAGTTGCAAAGAGTTTAAGTATAACTATACAAAAGAATGGAAAAAATTACAAAAACCTATATAATGCAGAAAATATTATGATAAAATAAGAATTCGTAAACAAACACTCTCTATTTGTTTCGCTGAGCTGAATTTCTAACTGCTAGTATTTGTTTACATTCAAAATAACTGATTTAGGTTTAATTTCCTTCTTCTTATCCTTCATTAGATGCTATCCTACTAAAATAACAACAAAATCCGTTTTCGGAACTTGGCAGCACCAAGCATAATTACTGTTTAAGATGAAGATTGGCTTCTTTGCTTGCAATTTGGATTGTATTTACTTATTTTTCGTACGTTGTGGTGAACGGTAATTGTGGAAAAACATTTTTTTTAACAAAAGACTAAAATTAAAGAAAAAATAATTTTAAAAATTAAATTTAAATACACGTCATTGTTAATATGTCCGACTGGGGTGATGATGACCACAGCCATTCTGCACAAGTAAATGAACGCAGAAGCCCGCCATCTTCTCGTTCGTATAATAACTATAGGGATGATGGTAATCGAAACCAACGTGGTCGAAATGAAGGTGAACGAAGAGGTTTTGGACGATCAAATTATGCTTTCAAGGATACCATCGATATTCGCTCAGACTGTATTGGTTTAATAATTGGGAAAGGTGGCTCAAATATACAACGATTACAGTCCGATTTCTCCGTGCGAGTTGAACTGGACAAGACCGATTTTACTGTTACTGTTTCGGGCAATAGTCAAACAGATGTTGAGAGTGCTTTGGACAAAATAAAAGATCAAATGAGGAATGCAGATGGTGGACGAGGCGGTCGTAGCGATCGGAATAGTGGAAATTCATACCAATAAAACATCAATTATCTTAAGAAAACCGAAACCCCAATCACCATGCTGTACTTGTTCTCTTCGGCAACTATTTCGATAATTTGTCTTACGGTGCTTATGTCTTTAGAGCCTCCACCACGTCCATTAACTTCATTCATTATTTTTCCTTAAATGTATACGCAGTTTCTGATAAATAAATGAATCAGTGTTGCCAACTTGTGTGTAATTACACATATGGTGTGTAATTTTTGATTGTGTGTGTAGCACGTGTGTAGTTTCACTTTTTGTTCTACGTTTTTCTTTAATCGCGAATTTTTAATAATATTAATATTACATATTACATTCATACATACTATATCTAAAGGGTCCGCCAAATAATTCTTTTTAAAAGGTTTAAAAAAAAGTTATTTGACGGACCCTTTATATAATATTAGTTAAAACTAAAATTTGTGATTTTTTTTTAATGGAAAAATTTTTCGTTTTGTTTGTGTTTTAAGTAAAAGATGGAAATGTTATATGTATGTCAGTGTTGCAAAACTGAAATTTTATAATGGTACTGAAATATAACTAAAGAGTAATTTTTTGCATCAAATGGTACTTTTGTAAAAAAAAAACACATAATTGGTCATTATAACCCTTAAATCAGGATTATGGTAAACAGATTTTTTGGGAAACTTTATCATGTCAATTTTATTAACCCACAGTTTTTGCCAGAAGGAATTCGCCGGAGAAATATTTTTTCATATTTCGTTTTCATGGAAATGTCTGACATGGAGTTTGAACCGTTGGCTTACGTCTAGTTAGCCAACGCGCTACCTATTAGACTATTTATTTATTTATATTTAATACACATGAGGCACGGAACAGAAAAACTAACGACTTATTCGTGTTTCTTACATACAAGACAAAAACAGCTCATTCGGAATGTAGGAACAAGTAAAAGTCCCGTTTAGTTTGAAATTACATTACGGTTCGGCAAGCGTTTTCATTGCTTTTCGTATTCTACAAACAAACGTACGTTCCGTGGACGTTTGGCTAACCGGGGCTAAAGCCTAATTCTACCTTTAGTATTACGTTGAACATGTTGGTAAAGCATTAATAGTTGAAAAGCGCAAGACATAAAATATGTAATAATAAAAACATACTGAGCGCTGCGGGGCTACTGCGGTATTTTTGAAATGAAAAAGTACTGAATTTTTCTACCCTGATGTATGTTAAGTATTTTAAGTATGGATATGAATTGGCCAATTCACACAAGCCGTTGTATCATTGTATTGTTGGAAGAACATACAACAGTGTATGATTTTTGTCGATAATTTTCATATAAAAATCCGATACACTTATGCACATTTTTTCCATATGTTTTTTTTATAGTTGTATTGGTTTCGTGTTATCAAATTGTGTGAATGCCACGAGATACACAATACAGCAAAGACGCCTTTTGCACGTTGAAATTTGTTTCGTATCAAATTTCAACACTTGAGTTTGTCGGAGAGAGGGGAAAAACGAGCGGGGGTGATTTCACAATTTCATGTACTCGCAAAACTTGGTTTGTTCTTTATTCGTATATACACAGAGTTGTATTTGATTTCACATTTTCTTTTATTTTTTGTTTCGCATAGTGAAGTTAACCTGCTGACTGCCGCGGAAATATTCAAAAAACTGGCCAAAAATGACAATTTGATTTTTGTACATTATATTACTTAAAAAACTCTATTTTTAGGTCGTAGTTATCATCAAAAATAAAAATTATGTTTTTTTTAGGCGAAAAAGAGGTTTAATGGGTACCACATAACTCGTAGATTGCGTTCCGGGAGCCAACTATGAATTATCTCGTAGTGGACAGTCAACGTGTTAATATAAATTTGTATTATTTAAAATAACACTACTTTTTGTTTATTTTGTGTTTGAAATCAAAACATTTGCAAAAGAAAATTTTTAGTACCAAACAATTAATTATAAAAATGAAAAATAAAAATCAAAAAGAATACAATTTAATTTTTTAATTTATAAAAATCAATAAATAAGGTAAATATATTAAAAAATAATAATACATACATAAATATATGTATAATATATTATAATATTATAAAAAAAATATAATGTTCATATAATGTTCATTTTTAAAGAATTGTCTGGTGTTGTTTGAACCTAAATCACAATGCCAAATAAAGTTATAACTGTCAAAAACAGCAGAATGACGCGATAAAAGAAAACAAAATTTGTGAAATTAATTTTTACGTGCAAAAGCGAAAGAAATTTTAAAAGAAAATGCAAAAAAAAATTTGAAATTTGTTTCGAAACTAATTTCAAAGTGCAAAAGGCGTCAAAGCATTGAGCGTTCACAAACAAACAAATGTATTCAGTACAACATACACGATACAAAGTCGTGTGAATTGCCCAAATATATAATTTCAATGTTTACATAATATATGTATGCAATATTTGTAAAAACAAAATTTTGTGTGTAATTTTTTTCCATATGTGTAATTTCGATGCCAATTGTGTGTAAGTCATAAAACTGTTAGTGGCAACACTGAAATGAATGCAATCCAACAAGGCGAATTCATAATAGGTGGTGTTATTAGCCCAGCTGATTGCTTTTTTCAGTTCACATAAATGTCACATATTTTGTTTGCGTACAGTGAGCAAAACAAAAACTTACACTTACTACCTCGAAATGACTTATGAACAAAAAATTATCCATAAAAAGAAATTTATTGTCCTTAAGACCGAAAAACTATATTCTAAGGCTAAAAAAGCTTAAAAACTATATTCTGATTATAAACATTTCTCTATTGGTTACATATAAAGAAAATAATTGTCGAAACTAAGAAATTTACACATTTTTGGGCAAAAAAGTGATGATTTTTTAACTATGGCTAACGGATTTTCTAGAAAGTCATCTTAAACTTAAATCCTGTGGAATAATTTATTTAATAATTTTTTACAATAAGTGTACACATTTTTTTGCTCACTGTATATACATTCTTTTGTTTATTTATTTTTTATTTCCTTTTACATTTCTATTCTACACAATTTATAATTTATTTAAATATTCTGGATGTTTGGGCACAACTTTTCTTGCAGAATCCACTTTTATGCTTCCCAATATTCCTCTGAAGATCGTCATACCTTAGTGGTAGCGCAAATCAGCTCGTATTTAAAAAAAATTATTTTTCAAAATTTGTTTTTAAAATTTTTTTTTTTAACAAAAAGAAACAAAAGAGAAATAATGACATAAAATAACAACTTTATGTCATTATATGGATTCGCCTTTGTCATTTCTGGCTAAAGGCGAATTTCATTTGACAATTATCGTCACCCAAAAACAACAGAAAATACATGTTGTTTTTGTTAAAAAACACTGCGAATTGAGTTGTTGTACTATTGCCATCACCTAATTGAGTTCGCCCTGCAATCCAAGTTGTAAATAAACAAACTCTCACTCTCCAAGTCCTATTTATTTTTAGTTATTGCGCTCTTCCAAGGCGAATTCATTATAAGGTGAGAGTATTATTACAATAAGTACAACAATACAAAAACAACAGGGATTTTTTGTTGTTGAGAAATAGTAATGTTGTCAAAAACAGCTGACTTAAGAATGACGATGGGAAGAAAAATGTTAACAAATTTTATAAAAATTGTTAAAGAATGACGATGGGAAGAAAAATATTGATTAAAGAATGACGATGGGAAGAAAAATGTTAAAAAATTTTATAAAAATTGTTAAAGAATGACGATGGGAAGAAAAATGTTAAAAGAAAAAGAAGAAAAATATACAAACTTCTGACACAATAAGAAAAAACGAAATTGATTATCAAAACAAAATACACAAAAACCAAAATTTTTTTGACATTGTTACTGGCTATCAGCTGGTCTTTCGCTCTCACCTTGTAATGAATTCGCCTTGCTCTTTTCCAAACAAGAAAACTCTTGGTATATGATTGCTTGGTGCTGCCAAGTTGCAAAAATCGCTGTGGATGTTTTCTTGGGGGTTTAAAGTTACTGAATATATTGGTTACATGAGTACCCATTACGAATATGTGTAAAATAAATTACAACAAGAGACAGAAATATATAAAACTCAGCTATTGATAAATAAATAAGTAAGCTATTAATAAAATAAGTAAAGAGTCTTTTAAGTTTGGGCAAAATTCACAGTAGAAGGGAATATCTGGGGAATTTTTTGAAGAAATTCGCTCTTACAAAAGGTTAGTAGGTGTAACTCGAACTACCGTCAGCTAGCGGAAAGTTTTTTCCGTACGTACTATGTATACAATCTTCTCCTTATAAACTGCACTAATAACAGTGTTCAAATCTTTTTTAAGTATTAATTTAGTTGCAAAGAGTTTAAGTATAACTATACAAAAGAATGGAAAAAATTACAAAAACCTATATAATGCAGAAAATATTATGATAAAATAAGAATTCGTAAACAAACACTCTCTATTTGTTTCGCTGAGCTGAATTTCTGCTAGTATTTGTTTACATTCAAAATATCTGATTTAGGTTTAATTTCCTTCTTCTTCTCCTTCATTAGATGCTATCCTACTAAAATAACAACACAATCCGTTTTCGGAACTTGGCAGCACCAAGCATAATTATTGTTTAAGATGAAGATTGGCTTATTTGCTTGCATGCAAACTGCAGTTTGGATTGTATTTACTTATTTTTCGTACGTTGCGGTGAACGGTAATTGGGGAAAAACATTTTTTTAACAAAAGACTAAAATTAAAGAAAAAATAATTTTAAAAATTAAATTTAAATACACGTCATTGTTAATATGTCCGACTGGGGTGATGATGACCACAGCCATTCTGCACAAGTAAATGAACGCAGAAGCCCGCCATCTTCTCGTTCGTATAATAACTATAGGGATGATGGTAATCGAAACCAACGTGGTCGAAATGCAGGTGAACGAAGAGGTATTGGACGATCAAATTATGCTTTCAAGGATACCATCGATATGCGCTCAGACTGTATTGGTTTAATAATTGGGAAAGGTGGCTCAAATATACAACGATTACAGTCCGATTTCTCCGTGCGAGTTGAACTGGATAAGACCGATTCTACTGTTACTGTTTCGGGCAATAGTAAAACAGATGTAGAGAGTGCTTTAGACAAAATAAAAGATCAAATGAGGAATGCAGATGGTGGACGAGGCGGTCGTAGCGATCGGAATAGTGGAAATTCACGCTATAATAATGAAAATGACTTCTGCAGTGGAACATCTAAAGAGAACAATGATTTCTATAGTAGAAGCTCAGACAATGGTGATTGCAACAGTATTACCAATAATGATAATAGTGAAGAGACAGGTGGTTTAATTGATTGGGCCGCCTTATATAAAAAATCAGATGAAGTACGCAAAGCCAAGTGGGCCAAGTGTCCTCCTCTAACTAAGAATTTTTACAAAGAATCTGCAGAAGTTGCAAAATTAACACCAGAACAAGTAACGCGTATGCGTCTAGAAAATAATAATATTAGCGTTTCAAGAGTTTTTGCATCAGAGAATGGTGCACCAGACGAAATACCAAATCCTATATGGAAATTTGAGCAGTGCTTTGCCGATTATCCAGATCTTCTCGAGGAGATACATCAACAAGGTTTTGAAAAACCTTCGCCCATACAGGCTCAAGGTTGGCCAATATTATTGAAAGGCGAAGATATGATTGGTATTGCTCAAACAGGTACAGGCAAGACGTTGGCTTTCCTGTTGCCAGCCATGATTCATACAGAGGGCCAAAGTACTCCACGTTCGCAGAGGGGTGGACCCAACGTGCTTATACTAGCGCCCACTCGAGAATTGGCTCTGCAGATTGAAAAAGAAGTCAAAAAGTACAAATTTAGAGGCATGAAAGCGTAAGTAGAAAATAAAAGATTTTAAATATGTAAAGGAATTTAAAATCATTATATTCTATATAAACCAATGCAAGGTACTGAATAGATTATTTTATATTTTATCCTTCTAGAGTTTGTGTATATGGAGGAGGTAATCGCAAGGAACAAATTGGCTGTGTCGAAAGAGGAGTTGAAATAATAATTTGCACACCTGGCCGTTTAAATGATCTGGTTCTAGCAAAAGTTATTAATCTCAGTTCTATTACTTACTTAGTATTGGATGAAGCTGATCGTATGCTTGATATGGGTTTCGAACCACAAATTAGAAAGGTTTTATTAGACATACGCCCAGATCGTCAAACAGTAATGACTAGCGCCACTTGGCCGGCTGGCGTTAGACGTTTGGCACAAAGTTATATGAGCAATCCCATACAAGTGTGTGTGGGCTCATTGGATTTGGCAGCCACCCACACTGTAAAACAAATCGTGGAGATAATGGAAGAAGACGACAAATATTATAGAGTAATTTCGTATATTTCTTTATAGTTTAATTGAAATGTTAGTAATTTAATTTTAAATTTCAGATAAGAGATTTTGTTGCTCACATGAAACCAGACGACAAGATCATAATATTTTGCAGCAGGAAAGTAAGGGCAGATGATTTGTCAACAGAGTTGCATATAGATCTACGTATTGAGACTCAATGTATACACGGTAATCGGGAGCAGGTATTACAAAAGGAATTTAAAAGAAATGTGTGAACAACTTTAATTGTATTTGTTGATATTTTTAATACATTCAAGGCTGATCGTGAGCAAGCAATAGCAGATATTACTTCAGGCGAAGTAAGAATCCTTATTGCGACTGATGTTGCATCGCGAGGTTTGGATATCGAGGATATTACGTAAGTTTAACTGCAATATATTGTATCATTGTTATTTTTCTTTAATTTATTTTCTTTATTCTAAAGCCATGTTATAAATTATGATTTTCCTCGAAACATAGAAGAGTATGTTCATCGTGTTGGACGTACAGGACGCGCTGGTCGCGCCGGCACCTCAATCAGCTATATAACTCGCGATGATTGGGCTGTAGCATCCGAATTAATAAATATTCTTGAGGAGGCTAATCAAGAAATTCCCAACGAGCTGCGTGATATGGCTGAACGTTTTGCAAAAAATAAAGAAAGGAGAAAGGCGGAGCCAGGTAGAAACAGTGGCATGAGAGGTCAACGTTCTGGCGGAGAGAGAAAATGGTGGTAGTATTCGAAAATTAATCGAATCGGCGGCGGTTGATAGGAGCCGAAGATTATCATCGTAATAATCTATGTAAATGTATTTAAATGATGATTTTAAAAATCAAATGAATTAATTTTTTTAAGCTTTCTTGTATTTTATAAAATGAATTAATTAATAATACATAGTACGGATTGGAATACTAATACATCTTAGATGGTTCAAATATACTTTGTATATTTAAAAGCGTTTGGCCGTATTATTAATGGAAAAATGGTACATTGCTGCACCAAACGATCTGAAGTTTATAAAATTCTTTTAAATGTTAAAACAATTCCAATACGTATATCGTTACGAATAGATTCATAGAAACACAAGACATGTCTAATCACAAAATTCTAAAATACAATTTGTTTTTAAACCCCATATAATTCTGTGGAATTTAGTTAAAAGCGCTAAAGACCAAGGGTAATGAAAGTAATTCCTTACAATTTTGAAACAATTCATAAGAACCTAAATAATGCGGGTATATGATAAAAACTACTAATAAACTTATAATGAAATAAATTCAGTGACATGATGGACATTGATCGAGGTAAAATTTAAAGCTTTTGCATTTTAATAGGAATTGTCCCTTTTGATGGTTTCAATTTTACCAACTAATCTTTGTTGCGGCGGAAACCACAAAAGACATTTCATTAATATCTCAGTTTTACATTTTGTCCAAAATGTATTT
This sequence comes from Sarcophaga subvicina, assembly GCA_936449025.2. NCBI lineage: Eukaryota > Metazoa > Arthropoda > Insecta > Diptera > Sarcophagidae > Sarcophaga > Sarcophaga subvicina. Next base: position 87,633,496 of record OW388081.2, on the reverse strand, counting down.
CAAACTATTAATCTAAATTACTTATTCTCATTCGGTTTACGTTATCAAACTAAGTAAAATTTTTAAATGGTTTTAGAAACTTGGCAGCACCTAACAATTAATGAATTTTTCGCTGGGCGCATCGATGAGCAATTGTAAAAGAAAATTGTTTAATAAATAAAACTTAAATCAAGGCTAAATTATAAATTTAAAGGGTATACCTACCAACAAGGGGACTTGAAAGCCTGTAATTTTCTTGTTCGTATAATAATCGAAAGGATGATTACAAAAGCCATCGAAGCAATCGCAATGTAGACAGACAGTCTTGGTTTAATAATTGGCAAAGGTGGCTCAAATATATAACGATTACAGTCAGAATTTTCGGTACAAGTCGATGTGGATAAGGTCGTTGGTAATGTCACAGTTTGGGGCAATAGTAAAAGCGATGTTCAGAGGGCTTTGTAGAATATAAAGGCAAAAGTCGCAATATTGAAAACTTACGGTGTAGTCAAGACAATGATTTCTTCACTGTAGCGCCAAAAGACAGCAATGATTTCAGGACCAGAAGCTTTATGAGTGTAGACGGCAACGCAAAAAGAAATTTATTTATAAAGAAATTTACTCCATAAGCAAGAACAGCTCCAAGGACGATCTGATTAGTTTGCTGGAGGATTCGTTTATTGTAACAGGAGCCAAAGATATATTGCATGGTTCTAAAGAAGAGCAGAAGGCAACTGTGATCTTAGTTCCAAATCGAGTGGATCTAACATTTCTTCTGTGAATCCTAGACAAAATTCTCTGACGCAAGATTTAATGGTGCCAGGTGAAAGCAAACAAAGCTGACCGATGGAGGAGAGAGCGAGGAATGGCACGAAGGCCTTCCAGGCAATCTTGTAGAAGACAACTCAAAAGGATCCTTCGTTATATTCGAAAGAATTTACGGGCCCACCAGTGTTCTGGGAAAATCGGCTACCGACATACCACCATTGTCTGCCGACTCTACAACGGATACTAGTCGTCAGAGTAAAGTTAAAGCATCAGCAGGGAATTGTGGGCCTAACTCTGTTACAAGCAATTGAGCTTAACTAACGGGATCGAAATTAGCGCCATCTAACTCTTATTGCTGACAAAAAACTTACTACTATCACGTCAGCGAATTCTAAGAACTTTCACAAGAATATTGTTAAAAGAAGCAGGACTGAGGATGATGTACCGTCTATGTCGAAGAATGCGAACCATATTAATTTTTAAAAACAAATTGTATTTAAAAATTTTGTAATGTACGCCTAGTAGTTATGCAGGAAAATAATTTTCTTAGGAGTCTCGTTTTAGTTTGAATCTATTCGTAGATTTAAGGATTTAAAAGAATTTGAAAATGCCAAATTTAGATCACAAGGTATCATACTGTACCGTAAATATTTTTTTAATAAAATAGACAAGGCATTTTAAAATGAGTGTGATATACAACCTATGTATATTTCATCTAGGTAGCATTACATAATAGTAAGTAAATAATGATTTGCAATATGTATGTATTCAAGTATTAATTTAATTAATTTTATAAAAAAAAACTTAATGTTAATTCATTTCATTTTTAAAATCATCATTTAAACTATAGTATTTACAAGATTATTAAGATAACCTTCGACTCCTATCAACCGCCTCAGACGCGATTAACTTTCGAATACTACTACCACTTTCTCTCTCCGCCAGATCGTTGACCTCTCATGCCACTATATCGACCTGCTTCAGATTTCCTCCTTTCCTTATTTTTTGCAAAACGTTCAGCCATATCACGCAGCTTGTTGGGGATTTCTTGATTAGCCTCCTCAAGAATATTTATTAATTCGGATGCTACAGCCCAATCACCCCGAGTTATATAGCTAATTGAAGTGCCGGCGCGACCAGCGCGCCCTGTACGTCCAACACGATGAACATACTCTTCTATGTTTCGAGGAAAATCATAATTTATAACATGGCTTTAGAATAAAGAAAATAAATTAAAGAAAAATAACAATGATACAATATATTGCAGTTAAACTTACGTAATATCCTCGATATCCAAACCTCGCGATGCAACATCAGTCGCAATAAGGATTCTTACTTCGCCTGAAGTAATATCTGCTATTGCTTGCTCACGATCAGCCTTGAATGTATTAAAAATATCAACAAATACAATTAAAGTTGTTCACACATTTCTTTTAAATTCCTTTTGTAATACCTGATCCCGATTACCGTGTATACATTGAGTCTCAATACGTAGATCTATATGCAACTCTGTTGACAAATCATCTGCCCTTACTTTCCTGCTGCAAAATATTATGATCTTGTCGTCTGGTTTCATGTGAGCAACAAAATCTCTTATCTGAAATTTAAAATTAAATTACTAACATTTCAATTAAACTATAAAGAAGTATACGAAATTACTCTATAATATTTGTCGTCTTCTTCCATTATCTCCACGATTTGTTTTACAGTGTGGGTGGCTGCCAAATCCAATGAGCCCACACACACTTGTATGGGATTGTTCATATAACTTTGAGCCAAGCGTCTAACGCCAGCCGGCCAAGTGGCGCTAGTCATTACTGTTTGACGATCTGGGCGTATGTCTAATAAAACCTTTCTAATTTGTGGTTCGAAACCCATATCAAGCATACGATCAGCTTCATCCAATACTAAGTAAGTAATAGAACTGAGATTAATAACTTTTGCTAGAACCAGATCATTTAAACGGCCAGGTGTGCAAATTATTATTTCAACTCCTCTTTCGACACAGCCAATTTGTTCCTTGCGATTACCTCCTCCATATACACAAACTCTAGAAGGATAAAATATAAAATAATCTATTCAGTACCTTGCATTGGTTTATATAGAATATAATGATTTTAAATTCCTTTACATATTTAAAATCTTTTATTTTCTACTTACGCTTTCATGCCTCTAAATTTGTACTTTTTGACTTCTTTTTCAATCTGCAGAGCCAATTCTCGAGTAGGAGCTAGTATAAGCACGTTGGGTCCACCCCTCTGCGAACGTGGAGTACTTTGACCCTCTGTATGAATCATGGCTGGCAACAGGAAAGCCAACGTCTTGCCTGTACCTGTTTGAGCAATACCAATCATATCTTCGCCTTTCAATAATATTGGCCAACCTTGAGCCTGTATGGGCGAAGGTTTTTCAAAGCCTTGTTGATGTATCTCCTCGAGAAGATCTGGATAATCGGCAAAGCACTGTTCAAATTTCCATATAGGATTTGGTATTTCATCGGGTGCACCATCCTCCGGTACAAAAACTCTTGAAACGCTAATATTATTATTTTCTAGTCGCATATGCGTTATTTGTTGGGGTGTTAGTTTAGCAACTTCTGCAGATTCTTTGTAAAAATTCTTAGTTAGAGGAGGACACTTAGCCCACTTGGCTTTGCTTACTTCGTCTGATTTTTTATATAAGGCGGCCCAATCAATTAAACCACCTGTCTCTTCACTATTGTCATTATTGGTAATGCTGTTGCAATCACCATTGTCTTCAGAGGTTCCACTATAGAAATCGTTGTTGTCTTTAGAGGTTCCACTGTAGAAATCATTGTCATTATTATAGCGTGAACTTCCGCTATTCCGATCGCTACGACCACTGCGACCACCATCTGCATTTATCATTTGATCTCTTATTTTGTCAAAAGCCTTCTCAATATCTCTTTTACTATTGCCCCAAACAGTAACATTACCACCGACCTTATCCAAGTCAACTCGCACGGAGAATTCAGACTGTAATCGTTGTATATTTGAGCCTCCTTTGCCAATTATTAAACCAATACAGTCTGAACGTATATCGAGGGTATCCTTGAAAGCATATTTTGGTCTCCCATTACCTCTTCGTTCACCTGCATTTCGATCACGTTGATGACGATTACCATCACCCCTGCGATTATTATACGAACGAGAAGATGGCGGGCTTCTGCGTTCATTTGTTGGTGCAGAATGGCTGTAGTCATCATTATCATCCCAGTCGGACATAGTGCCAATGATGCGTCTTTGAATTTAGATTTTAATACTACTTGTCTTTAATTTTGGTTTTTTGTTAAGAAATGATCTTTCCCAATTTCCATTCACGACAGTTTAAAAAAATCAAGTTAATACAATCCGGATTGCGAGTAGAGAAACAAATTCCATCCTCTCCAACAAAATTCTTTATTTACAATTGCGTAGTGATGCCAATTTACGAAAAAGATTGCAAATTGTACTTTGAATGATAACATAAAGTAGCAGAAGAAGAAGCATATAAAATTGAAATTCGAACAGTTATTTTGAACATCAACCGGTACAAGCCGTTGAGCAGGATTATGTCAGTTTTTGTAAATTTTTTCCCTCCTTTTCCATAAATACAGTACTGAATAGGAATGGAATATAGTTTCTTAACTCTTTGCAACTAAATTAATATATATAAAATAGGAGATTCTATATAGAAAGACGTTCAATAAATCAACCTTTCTATATCTGGTGGTGTTTTGAAGTGCATCAACTGATCTGTATTAAAGTGATTTGGTATTGTGGTATATGTTTTAACTTACGGTCACCTTGTTTAAGTTTCTTGCTTTATTATTTAATAAAATTAAACGTCAGTTGATGCACCCTGTTAAATTTATCCCGTGGGGTTAATACCTTTTTCTTTATTCGTTAGCGATTACTCATAGTAATCAGTAGTCAGTATTTGCAAGGAAAACTGGTAGTGATTTTGTGTGTCTGGTTCGTACAAACTATTTTAGTCTCTGAATTTTTGTTACTTTAAGAAGAGATTGTGCAATTGTGAGAAAAATTGAAACTTTTAAGCAAATTAAACATTAAAAAACGTGAATTTTAGATAAATGAATATCATTTTCAAGTGTAAGTTTAAAGGAAAATAAATTCAAATTACGGCATAAAAAGGAAGAGAGAAATGATTTTTTTCTTTCATGTGCACAAAAAAGAAAAGAAAGACACAAAGTAAAGCAACTAAAAGTAAAACCATCAAAACGAGTTAAAGAGATGGAGGAACAAACAATGGAATCTGAAATGACAAAAAAAAAAATTAATATAAAAATCTCGGGATTAAAAAGTGAAGAAAAAACAACAAGAAAATTAAACAATAACGTTATTAAAAGTAACATTTGCATCATATATCGAAGACAACCAAAGCAATTAAATGTCAATATCAATACATATCTTTAAAACGCCCTCTAAAGTGTGTAAAAATTTGTGTTTTAAACTAATGTTTGTCGTTTTTCAAAGTTTGTTATCATATATTAACTGTTAATTCTATTATCTACCAACAAAAGGAAAACAATAAAAAATAAATATATTAACCGTTGGACAAATCAGTTATTTGTTTAATCCTGTTAAATATGGTAACCCTGTCTTATGTTAAAAAAACGAAGAATTAGGATAAATTGTTAAAAAAGAACAAGAAGAGGATAGCAGTCAGGGTTACCAACTTTTTATCGTTAATATTTTCTACGGGTTTTTAATTATAAGTTTCATATGATTGGATTACTTAAATTTGAAATATGAGCAATATAACTTATATTTGGTATTTATTTACCAACGGGAAATTTAAAACTGTTAAAAATTTAATGTGACATTGATAAAACTGAAATTATATAAATTTGTAGGAATTTGTTAGGGATATTTTAATTTTGCTAAGAGGTACATCCATGGCATATTTATATCAGGTAGGAGTAAGTCAACAGCTGACGAGTCTTAAAATGTCAAAATTTTGTTGTTTTTTTAGTGTTTTGTAACCATTTTTATAAATTTTTTTAACATTTCTCTTTCTATTGTTATTCGTCAGTCAGTTATGAAGCTGTTTTTGACATTCCGTGTACTCTTAAACAAAAACAAAATGCCTGTTGTTTTTGCATTGTTGTACTTGTTGTATTCTTGCGGTTACCTGATATAAATATGCCTTGGGTACAGCTAAATTCAATAATTGTAATTTCCTTGGCTCCGTTGGATTCAAATGACATTAAGGAGGCAATATTCTACTCTCTTTCACTTAAATCGGCTAAGAGACCCTATTGTGAAAGGGATATTTTTTAGCTTCGTTATTTTCAAAAGATACGAAGAAGTTAATATTATTCTCTTCTCTTGCGTATAAGGAAACATCCTATTCTGATGTTGATATGTAAATTTAACTTGGAATCTGTTTAATATAAAAATATGTTAACGTATTCAGAAAAAAGTGAAAAAAAAATTTAAATGTGATTTCGTTTTCAAAACTACTTCCTGTCATAGCATATGCACTAATAATATGAAATATAGGAGTCTTAACATGTTCATAATTATAATACTAATAACAGGAGTTTATAATAATAAATAAATTTTCTCTGAGTCCCATTTCAAAATAAATACAATATTTGTGTTGTTTACTTATCTGAAACAAACACCTTACAAAAGAGACCACATTTATTCTCTTTTATTTTCTTACTTTAAATATCCCCGTAAAATTGGTAATCCCTTTATAAGTGGTAGCTCGGTTATCATCGACGGCAAAATGAAAATGGCGTTCCTTTTGTTATCCATGCAGCAGCTGGGAAATTTGTTTAAAAAATGCATTAAAAATTAAAATATGTGTGTAAAAAATTGTATAAATAGAAACAAAATAATTCTGTATTAAATAAGAATTAATTAGAGTGATAATTATTTCAGATATTTTGGTTAACTTTGCGGCGAACACGAATAGAGTGCGACTTTTTCATCATGAATAAATAATTCAGCATAAAAATTGTGAACAAAAAAAATTTGTTCGTCATTCCGTGTGTGCTGTGCTGCAGCAGCAATAGAGAGTGTGTGAGAGAGACAGATTAGAAGAAGAAGGGTTGAATATCACCGCGAATGGTTGATTGAATTTGTGTATAAGTGCAAATTTTTATTGAAAACCAAAAGGAAACAAGTAAAGGCACAAGCACACACATCCAATTGAAATTTACGCCTGCGAAGACTGTCGCGGAGACGACGGAGACGGTGTTGGCGGGCACACAAATTTCTGCATACAAATTTTTAGCAAATACATAAGACAGAAGACAGCACACAATAACAACAACGGAGGCAACAAAAAATAAAAACAGACGCATAAAACTACATTCAACTTGGGCAAAATGCCTAGTGCCTCTTTTACATCATCGCGCTCCTACGTGCGACGTTCCAGACGAAAGGGTGCCAATCGTATTGCATTACCAAATCGTCCAACGGGTAAGCACTGACTGATGGACTATAGAATATTAATCTTGAAAGGTTTTGGAGATTAAAAAAATATATTTTTCCATTTGCATTTTAGGAAACATTATGGATCCCATGCTTCAGAATTCGACGTCTTCAACGTCAGCATCACAATTAAATGCAAATTTAATACAAAATCACACAGTTATGTCGTCAAATACAGCAACAACATCATCAGCAATATCTTCCGGTTCAGCAGTTGCGACCGCTACAAACACGAATGCACAATCCACATCAGTATCGGGTACATCGTCATCATCGAATTCATCGTGTACAGGAGGCAGTGTTGGCGTTTTATTGTCCCTTAAACAGTCTTTGACATCGTCTTCTTCAGCTGATATGTATGATGCAACGGGGCCATCATGTTCAAAATCGCAGTCAGGTGCTTCTTGTTCTCATGCCTCTCCGGCATCCTCATCTTCAAATACTGCAATGGCCCAATTGGGTTCGAGTTCATTAAACGGCTCAACGTGTAATCAAATGCCATCTTTTAATACCTCCTCGTCACCAGAATATATAGCGATGCACATCAATGACAATGAAGCAGGACCTTCAAGTAGTGGTAAGTAAAGGATTTGAAATAATTCAAAATTAACAATAAAATTACATCTAGTAAAACTTCTATATATTCTTCCGTTTTAGCGTTTTCTTCTTCTGCACTACTGGGCAACAATGGAAATCAAATTGCTTCAACATCCCCATCAAATTCATCACATTCGTCTTGTGTTCATCAACCACCGTACGATTTACGAAGCAAATTGCCGCCTGCCAGCAATAACCACGATCAATGGTCGTCTTCAGTATTGTCAACAAATCCATCTTCCTCCGCATCCTCTTCTTCTATCGCTTCGGCCAACAATAACGCCACCTGTTCGATGAGTATTTCAACTGGTGTTATTGTTGGACCCTCTTCAGGCTCAAATTTAAATAATAATATGCCATCAGGTTCATCGTCGGCGTTGTCGGCCGCGGCGTCAACCTCCACAAACAATCAAGCATCAGCTGTTATTCACGCACCCTGTACTAATGCATCGTTTCCGGTGAATAATGCTCATACTACTGGTGCTCCGCTAACACACCCGCCAACAGTACACAGTTCCATACCACAACAGCATTGCAGTGCTCTCCCCATAGGTGGTTCTGATACCAATAGTTTCATGCTGCCAGCTCGTAAACGGTCTAGGCGATTGTATGCCATTAGTGTAGATACTCCCCTTATGTCACCACCTAGCATATCAAATCCTTATAATGGCCCAACAGCAGCTCAATATTTGCAATATGAATTACCCGATGAGGTCTTATTGGTCATATTCTCCTATTTATTGGAACAAGATTTATGTCGTTTGGCCCAGGTGTGCAAACGTTTTAATACAATAGCTAATGATACCGAACTTTGGCGGCATGTATATCAGTCGGTATTTGAATACGATTTACCACTTTTCAATCCGGAGATAACGAAATTTGTGTTTGAGAAACCTGAAGATTCTGAATATGCCAATTCCTGGAAAGAGAGTTTTCGCCAGTTGTATCGTGGAGTACACGTAAGGCCGGGCTATCAAAACAAAAAGTCTCCGGAACGCTCCATTGTATTCTTTGACACGATACAGGCCGCGTTAGACTATCCGGAAGAGAGGGCAGCTTCGGTAGCAGCAGCATCTACCACAAGTGCTGTGATCAATGCTGGTCTTTCCAATCCATCGGCCAGCGGAGCTAGTGTTAATGCTTTGTCTAACATGTACGAAGACACTGTACCGCCGCTCGAACATCCGGGTCCCTTAATTTTTTTACATGCCGGCCATTACAAAGGAGAATATCTTTTCATTGACTCGGATGTGGCGCTCATTGGTGCAGCTCCTGGTAATGTAGCCGAAGCAGTGGTACTTGAACGTGAAGCTGGCTCTACTGTTATGTTTGTTGAAGGTGCCAAATACGCTTATGTAGGCTACTTAACGCTCAAATTTTCTCCCGATGTTACCTCAACAGTATCACATCACAAACACTATTGCCTAGACATTGGTGAAAATTGTTCGCCGACTGTTGATAACTGTATTATACGCAGTTCGTCAGTGGTGGGTGCTGCTGTATGTGTTGGGGGCGTCAACGCAAATCCTATCATAAGAAATTGCGATATTAGCGACTGTGAAAATGTGGGCCTGTATGTGACCGATTATGCCCAAGGTACTTACGAACACAATGAAATTAGTCGCAATGCATTGGCTGGTATATGGGTAAAAAACTTTGCTAGTCCTATAATGCGTGAAAATCATATACATCATGGACGTGATGTCGGCATATTTACTTTTGAAAATGGAATGGTAAATGGGAAAATCTTATCGAAAATACAAAGAAATATTGTTAGTAAATAATTTATTTTTTCTTTAGGGTTACTTTGAAAAGAACGATATACACAATAACCGCATTGCCGGTTTCGAAGTGAAGGCTGGCGCTAATCCTACAGTTGTAAAGTGTGAAATACATCATGGCCAAACAGGTGGCATTTACGTGCATGAGAATGGTTTGGGCCAATTTATCGAAAACCGCATACATTCAAATAATTTTGCTGGTAATTGCAAAATGATTTCTTTTCTGATTTTGTTACGGAAGTTAATTGTTTTTTTTTTTCTTTTTGTTCATTTATGTATTTCGTAGGCGTTTGGATAACATCAAACAGTAATCCGACTATACGTAAAAATGAAATTTATAACGGTCATCAGGGTGGTGTTTATATATTCGGTGAAGGACGTGGTCTTATTGAGCACAATAACATTTATGGCAACGCTTTAGCAGGCATACAAATACGCACAAATAGTGATCCTATAGTTCGGCACAATAAAATCCATCATGGTCAGCATGGCGGCATATATGTACATGAAAAAGGTCAGGGTTTAATAGAGGAGAACGAAGTGTACTCGAATACTTTAGCTGGAGTATGGATAACGACTGGTAGTACGCCTGTATTAAGGCGAAATCGTATACATTCCGGCAAACAAGTAAGACATCGAGTGAAATATGCATAAAAGAATATTCGGAAAAATTTGAATTTAAAATTTCATTTTAGGTGGGAGTTTATTTCTATGACAATGGCCATGGAAAATTGGAGGATAATGATATTTTTAACCACTTGTATTCAGGCGTTCAAATACGTACCGGCAGTAATCCAGTTATACGCGGCAACAAAATATGGGGTGGCCAAAATGGCGGGGTACTCGTATATAATGGTGGATTGGGTTTATTGGAACAAAACGAAATATTCGATAATGCCATGGCCGGCGTTTGGATAAAGACTGATTCAAATCCCACTTTGAAGCGCAATAAAATATATGATGGACGTGATGGTGGCATTTGCATATTTAACGGCGGAAAGGGCGTTTTGGAAGAAAACGATATATTTCGCAATACTCAAGCTGGTGTTCTAATATCAACACAATCTCATCCTGTATTAAGACGCAACCGTATTTACGATGGTCAAGCAGCCGGTGTTGAGATAACAAATAATGCCACCGCCACATTGGAGTTTAATCAAATATTTAAAAATAAATTTGGCGGCCTATGCTTAGCCAGCGGTGTTCAGCCAATAACGCGAGGCAATCAAATATTCAACAACGAAGACGAGGTAGAGAAAGCCGTATCCGGCGGTCAATGCCTCTATAAAATAAGTAGCTACACATCGTTTCCCATGCACGATTTCTATCGTTGTCAAACCTGTAACACAACCGATCGTAATGCGATCTGTGTCAATTGTATTAAAAATTGTCATGCAGGCCATGATGTAGAATTTATAAGACATGACCGGTAAGTGAAGTATTTGTTTATTTAACAAATTAGATTAAGTATTTTTTCTTTAGAGTTTCCATTTTAAATGGAACTTATATAACGCCACAGCACAATTTAGAATGTAATTTTATAAAAGTTTAATAATGTACACACACCAGGGACTGTAACTTTAAACAACAGCAGTAACACGAAGGGAAAAATATACGATAGTATTGATTTTGCCTTTTAACGGATGTCGCGTTTTAACAATTTTGTAATCGATTAAATGTTAGTGTTTGTATGTCTTTCATCTATTAAAATATCATCGAAATTCAGCAAGCGTAATAAGATCGAACGATATCTTATTATATTACTTTTATGTTCTTTAATATAATCTCGAGCTAACCACATAGGAGCTGCATACTCCGACGGCGGCCTAACTATCAGATACTACTGCTATGTCCCGTCCTCTGTACTTCCTGTTCAAGTATATTGAGCATATCTTTAGATGAAGTAAACTTTTAGTTGAAAGCAACTCAAGTGAGCTCTGAATATTTCGCGCCTGAGCTGAATACCCTTGATTCTATTCCCTTATATGTCCTTGACCTATTTGTATGCCCCAGAGTAGTTACTCTCATAAAAGAGTATGTAGGAAGCAAATTATTCGTTTTACCTTTATTTCTCATTTTCGTTGCGAAGCATTTCCCAAAAACCATAGAGCCTACTTGCAATATCTACGGGACAATTAAGACAGAAGACATGTAATGTCTACGGTCACCCTTGCAATTTGTCAGCTCACGATTCTCGTGTTGGATTTAGCCGTAATATCAATGGTTCTCATTCTCAATACCATATTCAACGGACTTAAATTCAAATAGAGTCTGCAGCGTCATTGCTGGATAGGCTCTTATTGCCATGGTTAGACCAATACAAGCCTGTCCCTTATTCAACTTCAACTGAGTTGTTTTTAATGTATTTACAGAACGTTTTACTATATTTATGAGTCGATTATTTATGGCATATTGTGTTCGTTTTGTGTTGGTTGTTAAATTATTGGTATTAAGGTTTTAACTGCGATGTATTGAATAAAGAGCATCGATGTTGTAGCGATGTTGATCGATTAAAAAAACACCGAATTCTTTTGATGTATCGAAAAGTTACATCGAATATTTTTAAAACAACTTATTGCCAGTTGGATTTACGGTAATTAAAACAGAAAACAACAAGCTTAACCTTGACAGAATGTCGTGCGTTTGGCTACTTACCGTTTTCTTTTTTTTTAACACGCAGTAAACTTTTATCGTATGCCAAGATTTAAGTGTTTCGTAGCTTTGGAGCAATTTAACCATTTTTTTTTTATAAAATTTGATGAAAATTTTTTGTTCCATTCTTTCGACAGCATAAGTGCACCGGGCTCAGCAAACACTTATTATCTTATTACCTGTACTACCTGTAAGAAACAAACAATTAATGGAATAGTTTCGGGACGACTGTAGATATCACACGAAATCTAAAAAGGCTTTCACCCACACACACACACACATTACTTTTTTAACACAATTCGTATGTTATATGCATTATAAAACTACTTAATATTTTTGTTCTCTTTTTCGTTTTTTTTTTTCTTTTTGTGTTTTTTGTTTTTAGCTTTTTCTGTGATTGTGGTGCAGGCACCTTATCAAATCAGTGTCAACTACAAGGTGAACCAACTCAAGATACTGATACACTATATGATTCAGCAGCTCCTATGGAATCTCATACACTTATGGTAAATTAACTAGAACTTTAACTGTAAGTACTCTTAAAAATACGAAAACAAAAAAAGAAATGAAAAGAAAATGATTTTATTTGCTATGCTAAAAAAATAAATAAACAAACTGAAAATCTAAAAAAATAAATCTAAAACATTTCGAAATACTAAATGCAATTGATTTTAATAATAAACGAAGAAATAATATTTAAATAATATAAATACAGATTCATATATAACAAATATTTCTATACATTCAATATTACAAATATATAAATAAGTTCTAGAAGTATATAAAATATATTATAACTTCAATACAATACATGTAAAATTATTATATACTATCTCTCTTTCCCTCTATATATGACATGCAATTACAAATTAAAAAGCAAAGAAAATAAAAATGAAAATTAATTTCTCTTATAAACTATCAATAACATTAATGGACGTAATATAATAACTTTTTAAGTTAAAACTTGATTATCCTCCACACTCTCTCTATTTAAATACAATATATATATATAGCAAGTATTTCTAATTTGTATTTTAAATTAAATTAATTTAAAAAAATTTCTGCCCAACAATAACTGAATTTATAAGAAGAAATTTAGTTTCTAATCCTTAAATCAGTATTTTAATACGATGTGAATGCTTAGTAGATATGAAAGATAATTAATTAATTAATTAATTCAAAAAGTTTTTGTTTTTCTTTTTTAATAACTTAGACTGTCGGTATTGTGCTATCATTTCATTCATAAGCATTACATTTTAAATTGGTTGTTTTTCTTTCAAAGATGTGTGTTTAACTTTTTTCTACGGGTTTTTATTTAACTTTTACCATAATTATTTGCTTTTGAATATTGACACATATTTTGTTTAGTTATTTTTTAAGTATTGAGACCTTATTTTATATACAATATTTTAGTATTTTATTCTGAATGAGGTATAACTAAAGACTAATTTCGCTTTTCATGAAGTAAAATAAAGAAAAAAAAACTTTTTGTAAAGTCTTTAAGAATCATTAACAGAAATGTCGTCGAAATATGACTAGTTGAATACGATAAGCTCAACAAGACTGTTGTATTCGTTCTAAATCTGTACTCAGTATTGATATTCGATTAAATAATATTTCTATTCGAAATTTAGTGACAATCATTCTTTAAGATTTGTTATAGAAAATATGCATTCAGTCTTGTTATGGCGAGAAAGCGTAAAACATTTACAAAATTGTCTAAATTCGTCCGGATTTGACAACCACATTGTAAAACATTATTTTAATTTTATTTATAAAAAAAAAATTAAAGCCACTCTTTATATTTGTAAGTGCACTGTTCATTACACACATTCAAGTGTATTCGATGGACTTTATTTATTTATTTAATCTTTTTAATTTTTTCATTTTATCAACTTTCACTCGTTCGATATGATTTTATTGGTTTTTTAATTTTATCAAAATTTTTTGGATCACAAAAAATTCTTGCGTTAACATTCCATGCTCAGCTTAAATATAATTTAATTTATTTCTAATAACAAGAATTGAAATGTTTTCTGTTGTGAATTTTAAAATGAAAAAGTCCATCTAATTTTTTAAAAAAGTTTGATATACTGAATTAAAAAATGGAATTTTTACTTCTGAGTCTGCGTATAATACCACAGGATTTGTTTCTATTAAATAAGTAATTTTAGGGTCAATAGTAATAACCTCGACCTAGCTTCTCACACACACAACATGGGTGGGTAGTCCTGACTGAAGGGTTGTAATGACCAATTATGGATGGATGGGGTAATAACCTCACTGTTTATTACTTGTGATAAAGTCAAAAGAGTTACTTTCCTTTAGTTTTTTCATCGCTTAAAGATATTTGTTGAATATTTTATAAAAATCGAATGCCCGGGTAATTTAGAAAAATGTGAATAGTGTCTGTGTGAAGGTTGTGAGTTCGATTTCTTCTAGAGACTCTGGTCTTTTACAGTTTATTTAAAAAATGATGACGAAAATACAATTTATCGCACAACTACAACCTCTTTTCTTCCTCTTATAACTTAACTTTTCAGTATTCCAACACAATGCACATATCCTCTGAGTTCGCGTTTCAGTGAAGAAAAATTAAAAGAAGTTGTCTTATACTTGGTTTTATTAATTTTTAATATACTCTCAATAAATATTATTCAAACAGAGTCAAAAAACTTGTACATTTTTATTCTCTTTTGTTTATTGTTTTCCTTTGTTATCTACTACTGGTTTAGAAGATGATTTGATTTTTGAAAAAACTTATTTAAGCACATTATCATTATTTATGAATAAAATTCCAATTTGATTTACTCTATTTATTTCTAAAATAATTTCCCAAATGCACTTGCACAATCTCTTCCAAATATTTAAAAAAGAATTTTTCTTTCAGAAACCTTTTAAAATTTTTTATATCAATGAATTTCCTTAGTACAACGAATAATAAATTGAATCAAAAAATTTTATACGGAATTGTTTTTATAGTATGTAAAACAACTTGATAAACAAACAAAAAAAAAAAATTATATCTCGTATAATAGCGTATATTAGCGTTAAAAGTGTGTCAAAATAAAAGGTTGTTATTTTTTTTTGTTAATTTTTTTTAATAATTTATATTAAACATTGTTTTTTTTTAATCGTTTCAATTATTTATTAAGAATTTAAATTTTATTCTTTCGTTATTCTAATTAATAATTTTATGTTTTACATTATAATTTCAAATCTAGAATTCTGAATACATTTTAATTTTATGTATTATCAAAATGTGCCAATTAATCTTTTAATAAAATTAAACCTGAGTATAGAAGTTTCTTTTTCTTTTTTGAATTGAAAAATAATAATTTGAAAGTATAATTACTTGTTAATTAAAAATAAACACACTTCGTATAGAAAACAACCAATTATGTTTGTAAAAAAAACGTGTATATATTAAAATATAAAAATAAAAACAAAAAAAAAATTATAAAAATTTTGGATAACCCGCTCTATTATAACTTTCTATGTGCAATTAAGATTTTCACTTTAATGTTTTTTTGTATAGTTCTTTAATACTTAAAGCTTACAATTAAAATAAATAAGAACGAATATGCATACATACATATTTATATAGTACAGATTGTCTAAAATTTAAATAACTTTACATTTGTAAGAAGTAATTATAAACTAGACACCAAAATCCCAGTGAAATGTATTTTTAATTTAAGTTTTCTATACAAAATTATATATTTAATAATGTAACACTAGTAACAATAAAGAAAAAAAAGAAAAGAAACAAAAATATATAAGCAATAAATAATATTAAAAATACACCTTAAAATATAAATTAATTATTAATGTGTTTATTTTTTTTTTAATATTTATAAATATAATTTGTAAGTTAAATAAAAAATGTAAAACAGATTGGAAATCTTTTAATTTTAATTAAATATTTGATAAGTTTTTTGTTTGCCTTTTTGTTTGTAGTGTTTTTTACCCACAAAAGATTTTTTATTATTACAAAAAATATTAATAATAATTTTTTTATACGTATTTCTAAAATTAATAATAATGATAAGTGTTGTCACAGTCATTAAAATTTAGTTTTTAGTAGTTTCATTAGTATATAAAATAAAAAAACAAAAAAAAACAGTTTTAATAAAAAGATAAGAATATGAATATTTTATATGTTTAATAACATAAAACACAAAAATTTGTATAAAAAATTCTCTTCAATGAAATAAATGAAATTAAATAATAAAAACATATGAAACAATATTCCCCCACACCCCTCAATCCCATACACGTATAATTTTGGTTTACAAAAAAATTTTTTTGCATTTGTTTTATTATATAGCAGCTATAAAAATAATAGTAATTAAACATAAATTTAAAATCAAATGATCTTAAAAATGATATTCAAATTAAATTGAAAAAAAAAATAAACGAATATATAAAAACAAAAGATAAACCCAAAACAGTTGCATAAGTTGAAAAGAAACAGAGTAAACAAACTATTCAAATTATAGTTGAAAAATAATACTAGTAGTAACAACAACAACAAACAAGAAAAATTGTGTCATTTTAGTTATTTAAGAGCTCACATTTAATAACAAGAACAACAACAACAGAAAGAAACTACTATTACTAATTAATTATAAAAGTAAATAAGAATTATAATATTAAAAATAAAGAAGGAAAAAAATCTATAAAATAAGACCATGTAATTTCGATTCTTTTATTTTGGAAATAAAGTGCGTAAGAACCTTTCAATCGATGACGTTTTATCATACTCCACCATTGCATTCTATTGCAATTTTAGTGGTTCTAAATAAACAAATCCAACAGAGATACAAAATATACAAAATCGAAGTTGACCAGGATGTATTGTACGTATTCGTATTATTGCGGTTGTCGAATTAGAAGATTTTGTAATGAATTAAAGAAAAGAAGAGGTGTCATAGCACTGCGGTCATGCGACCTATAGTACTGTCCTCAAACATTATAGGTATGTATCCAGCTGTTTCCTTTTGGGAAGTATTAGCGGCATGGAAGCCCGCCACATCTCATACTCTCTTGTATATCCGCGATATCGACTTGACAGTATTGCTAAGTCCAGTCCTTAGTGCCTCCTATTTAAGTTGAAGGGAGCTTAGAAGAAACTCAAAGGTTCTCCATGGGGTAAGAATATTTCATTGTGGGACTAAAAAATGGCAGCTCCTGTCCCAAGATCCGTTCTTTACTCATCAGCATTTCACATAGTCATAGAGTCTACTGGTTCTGTCCAGGGGACAATTAATGCAGAAATACCCTAACGTATTATAATTCTAATATATGATACAGATTTGTCTCCCATTATCCTAATCATAGCCTCCAAGCTCTGGCTATCACTACCATTTACAGCGGTCTTAAAACCAGCAGACCAGCGAGCATTTAAAAATGGTTATAAATTGATTATTTTCAAATTGGGAGCTATTTTTTTTTTTGAATAATTACAGTGTTGTATAGTGTTTTTATAATTGAAAACAAATACTTTTTATTTACCATGATAATGGCAACTCTTGTGGCATTTACTACTGCAGCCAACATCAGTTAGTGAAAAACAAAATACAAAGAGTGTGTGAGAAAGAAGAAGTGAAAAAAGAGAAAAATTAGCAAGTAAATCTTTTTTATTGGGCGTCAAGAAAGAAAATAATCGCAATTGTGTAAAATATTCTTATTAAACATTTAATTTATAATTTAATACGTTAGACAACAAATAAAGGAAAAAAAGAGAAAAAATGCTCGCCTTAATTAACAGAATATTGGATTGGTTCAAGAGTATCTTTTGGAAAGAAGAAATGGAATTGACGCTGGTTGGCCTGCAGTATTCGGGAAAGACGACATTTGTTAACGTTATAGCAGTGAGTAAAATTAATAGGCCTTTTTTTTCTTTCACATCATCGTCATACACAATACTCTGTGGTACACATATGATGTACAAGATGTACGAACCGACGAACATACGTATTAAAATTAATCAGACTTTGCTTTCTACTATACACTCATCATCAAACAAACAATCGAAAAAAAAAGAAAAGGAAAATAGTGAAAATTTAAGCAACCATTTAGAGTTAAAACAAGCTATAAACACCTAAACAATAGATACCATCAAGTCACTTCCACTTCCTCCCTCCACTCTATCTTAATTCATACTATTAAGAAGTGTAAACGACAGACAAAACCGACTGTCCAAACGACCAACAAACAGCATACGTTGCTTATTGTATGGTATACCGTCTCGTGATGGTTGGGGTCTTGAGGGTGGTTTTCTGTTCTGTTTTCTTTGTGGAATACTTACCCTAACCAACAACATGTGATGATGATAAATACTGCACAGGCAAGGGAAACAAAGCAAGAAAAATACAATTAATTCTACAAAAGGATTCTCGTTTTATGTGTTTTTCCTTTTGAAAAATTTCGGCATAAAGAAACGACCACCTTGTTTTGAGAAGTTTTAACTAAGATCTAGAGGGTTTTGTTAAGTTTAAAAGCCGATGACTTTAAACATTTGACTAATGACATATTCGCTATACTTGAAAGCATGTAGGTGGTGGGTACAAGGAAGGAAAGAAAGAAAAAAAAATCAAATATTAAATAAAAATATTAATAATTATTTAGAATACAAACAACAATAACATGCAAACATTGTTCATTTCTTTTGTAATAGTGAGTTCTTTGTTCAAGTCTATTCAATTTCATTTAATAATAATAAAATATTTGCATATGTATTTGAAGTCAGTTTAATTAGACCGTAGAGGAGATAAGAAAGAAGATTCTTAAGCCAGCTTTTATTCGTTTGTATAGTTTTTAATCGTATATCCTACATTATATACAAATGCTTGTCATTAGCTTCATTGTATTGATGTGTTAATCTTAAAATACACCATTTCCTAAGAACACCAACGTTACTACTATATTTAAATTTTATTTTACATATTAAAACACAACTTGGTTGACCACTTAAGGCAAAATTTCTTACTGAATCATAATTTTTGCATTTAAAGAGATTTTAATCAACTAAGAAAACATATTTTTTAGGTTTCTATATTACAAGCGAATTTAGAACATAGTAAAGATCCATATAAAGTTAAATGAATGCATATAAACAGAATCATACAATTGATGTAAAAAAAATATATATATTTAAGGATTTTACAATTAATTCTAATTTTCTGGAAAATTGCCAATTAATTTTTACAATATCGATCAATTTTGTCAGTTTTTCTCTAAATATCAATAATTGCGATTGAGTTCTTTGACTTATAATACAAAAATACAAAAAATTTTGCAATGACTTGCAAAATCGTGGCGGAAACAATATAATAATAACTGTACATAACTGAAGGATTAGGTTGGATGAAGCTAGATAGAATTCAATGAATGTTATAATATTATTCCTCAGATATAATCGCGTAAAATTAAACATCATAACATAATTGGTCATTACAACCCTTCAGTCAGGATTACGACGTAGTTCCTCACACCACTTATGTTGTGTGTGTTAATAGTATACATGAGTGGCGGGACCTACAGTTTTAAAGTCGACTCCGAATTCATGGCAATTTTATTTACTCTCAGAGTTTTTGCCAGAAATCTGCTGAGAGGAGGTCGCCGAAGAAATACTTTTTGTACTTTGTTTTGATATCTGGCCTGGGGTTCGAACCCTGGCCTTACGTCTAATATGCCAACACACTACCTACTAGACTACGGCGAAAATTAAACATCAGTAGAGATAATTAGCAGTCCATAGAATAATTGGCTGAATCAGTCAATTGAGTATATCCAGGAAATTTTTTTTAGCCCTGTACAAAAGCCTAGACGGTTTTCAACCCCTCTACTTCCTCTACAGCATTACATCTTTTACAAAAGTTGTAAAAAAGTCAAACTAAATTGATTCCCATTAGTGCCACTTGATTATTTGTAAGAATTGAAAACAAAATCTAATAAGATAGTTACGTTGGCTTAGATCAACCACTCAAAGTTGTTTCTAATCAGAAAATTTTGCTTAGTTTTATTAGACATCGCAGAGTATATGCAGAAAGTGTGAAATTCCTCCAAATTGTTCTATCCTCTACGGAAATCCTGCGGTAGACTTTGTTACTTCAATACAGAACGTTTCATCATAAATATAAGAGGCATATCTTAAGCAAATAGATTATATAGCTGGCTGACTATCACAAAGAATTCGAAATATTAATCCGTTTAGGATTCAATCCAATCCATGCCATTGTAAAGTCAGACAGTGAATTTCAATTTCAAATGGAATCAGAAGCTAGAAATCCACTAATCACTGAATTTACTGTGATTGCTATCTACGTTAGCTTAAATTGATATTTTCTCGTTCTGATGCGTTGACAGTAAACCATAGTGAGTGTAGTGCGTACTGTGAGGTTTTACGGTCTCATATTCTCAATATCAAGGTAACATAGGGCCAACCTTATAGACTTTTTAATTGAAGGCCCATTATGAATCAAAAACGTGATACATTTTCGTAAATGGCCTGATACACCCTTGATATAAAGTTATAAATCGATTATAAGGAGTCTTTGTACATGCAGTGCGCGCTGTGAAGTTTCGCGATCTTATGCTCTCAGCGTCGAAGTAACTCTAAGGTCGACTTTGTCATCCTATGACTAAAAAACGCTACTGTGAATCCATAAATCCCTTAGTCCTAAACACCATTCTTGTGAGGACAGAACTTTAAATTTTTAATGACAATTATCTGTTAACCACTGCTTTTGACGTTTTAAAACCTTCTCCGAAACCATTTTTCCAAAATAAACAGAATAAATTAGCGTTTAACATTAAAAACTTTGAAAAACACAACGAATAAGAGAAAATAAGATTCTTATTGGAAACGAAATATTCAGTTATTATAAATCAATCACATATGTTTAGAATAATTATCAGAAATGTTTTAAAATCAATCCTCACACTTGATTAATAAAACTTTATTTGTCAATTTCAAACATTTTTGTAGTCTGGCCAATTTACCGAGGATATGATACCAACAGTCGGTTTCAATATGCGTCGCATAACAAAAGGTAACGTTACAATTAAAGTCTGGGATATTGGTGGTCAACCTCGATTCAGATCAATGTGGGAACGATATTGTCGTGGCGTCAATGCAATTGTGTAAGTTTTTCTTTTTGAATTATTCACAAATAGAAAGAACTGCAAAATCATTTTCCTTTTAAACTTCTTTTTTCTTTTACAGTTATATGGTAGATGCAGCCGATAAAGATAAAATGGAAGCATCACGCAATGAATTACATTCGTTATTAGATAAACCACAATTGGCTGGTATACCTGTTTTAGTATTGGGTAATAAACGTGATCTTCCAGGTGCTTTAGATGAAACCGGCCTCATCGAAAGAATGTAAGTAGTTTTTGTGACAATTTTTTGTCTCCTATTAAATAATGCTGACAAGTTGATTTCATTATCGTTTAATGACTGATTTTAATTTCCTGCGCGTCAACAGCAGTTAATGATTCCCACTTTTTTTTTTATCAATTATTTCGGTTTATTGATATTTCTTTTACTAGGAATGGCCAAAAAAGTCTTACAAATTCTATTTATGGCCTATTAGTCAGCAATGAGTCACCATTGATTGATTAGTTAAGGCCATACATTTTTAAATACAAACAAATATATGTATCTATCTGTTTGCGTTTAACTTATCATTTATTGGTAAACTAGGAAACTTTTTTATTGTTTGTCGTTTTCGTAGTTAATACAGGTTTGAAGTGTAAATAAATTTTCATAGGATCAACAATTATTTGTTGATGGTACTCTAATCTGTAATTTTATAGTTCTCCTCTCCGAAATTTTAGAAAAACAAATGTTAGTCTAAAAGGAGTAATGTTGTACACCACTTTGTTCACCACGTTGTACACCATTATAATTTTTGCAATTGTGCAATAATTAAGGAACTCTTTTTGCTTCTACATCCTCCTTTTATCATACGTCTCATTTGGATTTCATTAAGATTTTTTATGACGTACCTACGTCAACATCGTTTCATTCTGATTTTTAAATTCTGCAATTCATTTGTAGTATAAGCAGTCATTTTTTATTTATTTCCAGAAGCAAAATGTACGGCTGTTAACATACAAAGGCTTTTTAAAATTTCCTCTTAATCCCATTCGCTTTATTCTGTTAATTAATGTTATTGGTTTCTACACTTTGATTGCCTGTATTCGACAGGAACAGAGTTCTAAGTTGTGTTCGGTTCGGTTCGGTTTGTGATTGCCAAAGTTTTAGAACTTTATTCTGAAGTAAAAACTGTTTCCTTTTTATGCAGTTTGTCTTATCCTAACCACAGCGAAATAATTTCGTTGTAATATACTATATAGACCCCAATTGATCTGGAAATACTTTAAACAAGTAAAGTATCATGGTATAGTGTTCAAATTTCTCTTCACAATCCCTTTGGTATTCAACAACATTCAACTGTTGGTTTGTTTGTCGATAGCTGCGATTAGAAGACCCAATACATTTATAAACACGATTTAGGAATTTAGCCGTTTGAAATAGTTCACCAAACACATAGTAATTACAATTATTTGTATGCTTTTCATCAGTACTCACCATCCGCTTAAAAACGGGTCGATTTTGTTGGGATTAGCAGGGGAAATTTGGTTCGTCGCAGTCATCATCCGTAGCAAATTGTGTTGCAATTCGCAGCTAGAAGTATGGTTAATGAGGTGCTTTTACTCTAACTCTGGTCTATTGGGGTATAACATGTAGTGAAAGCATTGGTTTGTCACAAACTCACTGATTTAATCATGAGTTTCTGGATTAGGAGAATGGATTCATTGTTGTGCTAATGTAATCCCTAAAGCTAATCTCTTTTCACAAAATTATATTAAAATCGAATCTTTTAGAGGAGAACAGAAAGAGAAGGGAACGTTTAATTGTTGGAATATATAAATTGAGAGGACAGGACTAGTGTTTTGAAACTGTTTATTATATTTATTTTTTCTTTTTGTTTTTCAGGAATTTATCTAGTATACAGGACCGAGAAATATGCTGTTATAGTATCTCATGTAAAGAAAAAGACAACATCGACATAACCCTACAATGGCTGATTGCACATTCGAAAAGTCAAAGCCGTTAGAATACCCCGCCCCTTTTCGAAAGTACTCATAAGGAAACAGTTGAGTCGTCATTGTATTTTGTGTGTGTGCGTGTGCGTGTCTTCTACTATGAACACAATGTGAGTGATAAAGAGTGTGTATTAAACAAAATAGAAACAAAACAAAAAGAAAAAAGAAACAAATAATAATAAAGAAAAGTACAGTAATTAACAAAATCAATGAGACTCAATGGATTTTTTTCTTGTATGTACTAAGCTTTGTGATGGATTGATGTGATGCTTCTAATGTTTAAAAGATGTTTATGATGATAATGATAAAACGAACGAACAGTGGAATTAATGTAGGATAGTCACTATTTAATTTATTCTCTTTAATTTCTTTATAAATTTACTATCGATGCCTTTAAGTCGAATAATGTGTATGTACGCATAAGGTTAGTAGCCTCTAACTTTTATTATTAAAAAGAACAAAACAAAATGAAATGAAATTGATAAACTTAAAGCTTTAGAACACTTTAAAGAAACGAACGATAGACAAGCAAATACATTAATTACTAAATATTGTATTAAAAAAAGCTATAAATTTACTTAATTTTTGTTTTCAAAAAATGCTAGGTTTTATTTCTTCAAAGGTTTTATTAATGGGGAGTAGAAGAGAATATTCATTTGGCATTAAAAAGTTTTCAATATTTTCTTTTTTAAATAAAAATTTAAGAAATACAAACTCGCAAAACAACATATTCAAAATTAAAAAAAAAAATAAAAATAAAAATGCCAAGCTTGATATAATTATAAATAATTAGTAAGATGATAAATAATATGGGGATAAGAATATAGATTTGTTTGTTTGGTTTTTCTATTCATGTTCTTAAAGCTGGCCTTAAAAGTTTATAAATTTCTTATTTCGCTATGGCTGTTTGTATTGAAGTGAGTGCAATAACAGATACTCATGTATGTATATGAACATAATGCGTATATTTATGAGAAGCTATTTTAGCTTATTTTAGTTAATTATGTGAGTCTAACTAAGTTATTTTTTTGTTTGCTTAGCATTTAATAAATTTTTTAAAAATTTCTTTCCACCAACCTTGCCTAGTTGCCTACAATTCCTCTTTTTACGTTACAATCATTTATCTTTGCATCTATTGGTTGTCGCCTTTCCATCCATAACTTTCAATTCTGTATAGTTTTAAGTTCAGTTTTCCTTTTATGAAATTGTATATTTTAATTTGTTATTTTTTTTTTGTTCTTTATTTTTATTTGAAACATTTTAAGCACGCTTTAAAGTTTATCTGTATATTTTTTTTTTGGAATTTGTTTAAGCAAATCTTTTAATTCCTTTGCTTTATATTTTAAATACACTTTAAGTCTCTTCTATAATTTGTTCGATGTTGGGTTAATTGCACCAATTAATATAAAATTAATTAATTGTTTAATTAGATATTTATTATTATTATTATTATGATGTATGTCTAGTGTTAAAATGTAAATTTAAAATTACCACAATAAAACAATTCACAAAACCAAAACCTAAATCCAAACTTAAATCCAAACCATTAAACAAAAGCAAGTAAAAAAGAAATAGAAAAATAAATCCTTTATTAAGTAAACGAATTCGTATTGTTTCCTCTTTTAGTATTTTATAATACAAAAAATAAAAAAACGAACCTAAAATAAATTAAAATTTAAATTTAAATTGTAATAGAATTATATTTACCTAAAAAAACAGAAGTTCAATTTGTTGAAAAGAAAAAAAGAAGTGAAAAGGAATGAAATCTAAATACAATATAATTAATAATTATAAAATGCATCTCAAACTGTAATCAATTCTATAAAATAGTTTTTAAACAAATTTAAATCTAATTAAAATCAGAAAAAAAGAAAAAAAAAACAAAATAAAACCAAAAATGCTTTTTAATATGATTTTTATTTTATTATTATTATTATGACATAATTATTATTATTACTATTACTCCGTAATTTATTTAAATATTAATAAATACCATAATGACATCCATTTACAAACATTTAAATACAATAAGAATAACAAGAACGACATTAACAACACATAACATTAAATAAAAAAATAACAGAAAAAAGAAAAATATTAACAAACAAAAAACAAATAAAACAAAATAACAGATACAATAATAAATTAATTTAGTATTTATAAACACAAAAAAAACGTATATTGATTATTAAATACTCTACGTACACATATAAAACACACTGTCATACCACCCATACCATACATTTTCATATAACCAAAGAAAACATACATACACTCATACATATGTAAATCAATAATTCTTATTTAATTCAGGTACTATAATCAATTAATTTTATTATAAAACCATCGTAATGGCATTATTATTGTTATTATTATTATTGATTTCCTATAATTAATCTATCACATGTAATGGGATCGCTAGATTATGGTGTGGTACTTAAAACACATGCGCACATTTTAGAAATTTATAATAAGGCTTACCAAGTACACTACACTCTAGCAGTGGGTTTTAAATGGTGCGGATTCTGATTTTGTCACTGATTCTTAATTTTCTCCTGATATTGTGTATTCGTGAAAAATTTTTCGCTTTCTACTTGGCCGAGTTAATGTTCTCCGTATCGTTCCAGAACCAATTGATCTGGGTAGCCTTATTATTCATTCCGCATATATTCTATTGTATAATTTTTTTTTCGTATATTATTTATTGAATCTTTCCTTTCGGAATTTACAATAAGTATTCAAATCTTAACCTTAAATAATACAATAATAAAAGTTGTTATTGCCACTGCAATGTACAACTAAAAGTGCTCATCAAAAGTAAATTTATCTGATCAGATCATTTGTTTGAACCCTTTTGAGACGTCTGTGACCCTCGAATACAAGTAAGTCTCTTACAAGACGGTTGGGATGTTCTGTAATCCTAGAGATGTAATTGACACTTGCTATTTTTATTTCCTCTCGAACTAAGGGCACCTTCAGATCTTTGTGGATGTTACTGTTTCTCATATACCAAGGAGCACCTGTTATTATTCTAAGAAGTCTAGATTGCCGCCTTTGAAGCTTCTCTACATTGGATGGTGAGGCTGTTCCCCACAGTTGGATACCATAAAGCCAAATAGGTTTCAATACTGACTTATACAAAAGCAGTTTTAGTTCTAAATCAAGGGTTGACTTAGGTCCAATAAGCCAGTAAAGCTGTGCTGTTCTGAGTTTGATCTGGGCAATTTTGGCAGCTATATGGTGAGCCCAGGTAAGGCGACGGTTGAGATGGATACCCAGATATTTTACACTACTATGTTCTGGTACTGTCACACCATTAATCTTGATGGGCGGACAATTTCCCCTTCTCAGTGTAAACGTGATGTGCATGCATTTAGAAACATTGACTTTTATCTTCCATTTCAGCATCCAATTTTCCAAATCACTAACATGAGATTGAAGTCTTTGTGACGCAACTGTAGAATCTCTATGAATACTTAAAAACGCCGTATCATCCGCAAAAGTAGACGTGTGAGTTACTAAACTTGTAGGCATATCTGCAGTGAACAATAAGTAAAGGAACGGCCCTAGAATAGTTCCTTGTGGTACGCCAGCAGATATCTTTCTGCGGGAAGAGGTGACATCTTTTGATTTTATTTGGAAATATTTGGAAATTGTATAAATTTTAACATGGCATCTTTTCAAAATAATTATTCGAATTTTCTGTTCTATCCTTTGCAAGTGTGTCAGCTTTTTTGTTACCCATTTGTATAGAGTCCAGACGTGGATATGTGCAGAACAAAATTTGCGTTAAACCTAACCAGAGTCCATCTTAAGAACCTTTTACTCTAATAATTTACAAAGGTAAAGTGTTTAGATGATATTTTGAATCCTAGGCTTTGCTGAAGGGAGAACGTAATTAGCTCTATCTGGCCGTTCAGGAGTCTACTTTCCATTACGATGCTTCTACATACCATATCTGTGTTAATATGTATAGGCTAATAGATAAGATGTGCCTTGTATTGAACATCAGTGCATGCTGCTTTGTTCCAAGTAAGACCTTATTTACATACACATACATATAAATATAATTGGCCATTACAACCCTTCAGTCAGGATTACGACCTAGTTTCTCACACCACTCATGTTGTGTGCGTTAATTTTATACGTGAGTGCCGGGACCTACAGTTTAACGTCGACTCCGAACGTCAGATTTTTGAGAAACTTTTTCATGGCAATTTTATTAACTCTTAGAGTTTTTGCCAGAAATCTGCTGAGAGGAAGTCGCCGAAGACATATTTTTTTTCATATTTCGTTTTGATGCCTGACCTGGGATACGAACCCGGGCTTTACGTCTAATAGGCCAACACACTACCTATTGAACTACGGCGACTTCACTCATTTTATTGCCTGCTCTCCGAACTTCAATTAGGGTGGAGCTGGTGCAGTTCTGTAAAGTCATAGACATATGTAGTTGGTTGTAATTCTAGAGCTCTTTATCAACAGTTGCAGTGTACTTTAGGCTGATATAGTAAAAGCCGTGCAATGCTTGTTGGGTGGTAGGATTTTAACTAAAATTAATCTGATTTACTCGGACAGTCAGTCTGCAATCAAGCTCTCGGCGTCTGTCCTTTCAGGGAAGTTTCGGATATTTCGAAAATGAGTGGCAGGTTATTGCGCTGCTGATGAATTGGCCATTACAGATCACGCAATTTCCGAAATGTTACTGCTTCCGTTAAGCTGTATATGCGTCAGTAGGTGTGTAAGGAGACAACTTTGTTGGTAATTTAGGAAATATTTCTTACACGTTATTGCAAGTAATCAGCAGCCAATCATAGAGAATTGACGAAAGAATTTGAGTTGGCAAAAGAGTTTATCTTATCCACTTTAGTTTCCTCTTTATGGCGTCTATATTTATGGAGGATTAGTGTATTAGGTGAAGAAGTTCCACCATACGGCTGGCATTTGGCTACAGGCATCTGATGTTTGTACTTGAAATTTATTTTAGTCACAACCCCATGCCAATAAAGGCATCTGATGTTTCTAGTTGAAAGGCATTTTAGTGCCAGCCGCATGCCTAGCAGCAACTTCGCACACTGCTAACATAATAGAGGAGATTTGTCTAAGTTCCCGTAGAGTGGGGCTGTTGCAAAGTACGTGTTTTATCAATTCCTTCTCTTCCATATTCTGACAACTTCTACTTCAATATCCATAGTATGGGTGCCTTCACGTTCTATTGCGCTTCTAATCGTACAGTTCCCGTTAGAAGCCTAATTCACAAGAGAGTTTTTGTTTTTTGCATTGGCGGAAGAGTTTAATCTTCCTTAACACTCAGTCATCTATAAAATATAACAGCGCAACTAAAGTAAGAGCAATACGAGGTACACGCTCTCACCATAAATGCAAAATCATCCCAGGTTTTTAAGTTTATCTATGGAAACATAAATAAAGTACTGAGTAACGAGTACATCACTTTTTTTTCTTTTTGCATAATCAATCCATTTCAAATCGCTGCGATGAAATATTCAGCAGGAAGGTGGGTTTTTAGGATTAGAATCTATAGAATGTATTTTTTTTTATTGAAATAATCAAAATCCACTTTCTTATTGTGGGTATGAAACATTGTATAGGTTTTGTTAATATAATCTGTAATATTTTGTAGAAATAAAAACCCTTTTCTTCCAAATAGGAAGTTCGAATAAAGCTTAAAAATCTATGATGCGATGCCATCGTACTGTATATTTGTATATACGGACATGCATTATTTATATGGTCAGTTTGTTGTTGTTGTTGTTGTGATAACGATCAATGAATTATTGTTTAAATTCTATTTATCATTCATGACATTAGAAATGATAGACAAATTCAATACCCGACCTCCCAGTTAAAAATGCACAAACAGGCACGCATTGTATCCGCCTCTGCTGGTGGAACAAGTGTCAAACGATTTACAAGACTGCCATAGAAATGATTACGACCAAAACAAGCCAAAGGCAAACTGAATTGAATCGAATCGCATCGAATCGACTGAATGCAATGGCAATTCATTAACATTTTCAATTACAATTATTTTACATTCCGTAGGTTTCAAGTGATTCCAACATTCTTTTGTTGTGTCTCTGTTGTGGCTTTTTGATTTATGGTATTGAAATGAATTTTCCTACACACACAATTTATTCAGGCGATTACATGGAGTGTAATGTAATGCTTCTGAGACAATATTTTACCATTAAAGAAGCAGAAATAGAAACAGAAGAGAAGAAACAAAAAAAAAAATCAGAAGTAACACTGGTAGTTGACTAGCTATTGATTTAAGGCAGCAATTTTGAAAATATTTTCGAAAACACCGTCAGAATTTTAAAAAATTTTATTCAAATATTAACACTTACACACGCTCATCACCACTCACGCATTTCAATTCAATTAAAAAGCCTTAACTGAACCTGTTGAATGAAAATGAAATAAATTTTCCTTGAAGGACATGAGAATTACAAAAAATCAAATAGAAATGGAGAGAGAGACAGAGAGAGCTAGAGAATAAAAAAAATACAATCAAATGTTAAAAATTTTGTTCTGTTGGAGAATCCTACCTACCACCCATATTGTCCAGTGGCCACTATAAATTTTATTGTAACTTGTCATTTGACATGAAATGGTAGGAAAATTCATCATCATCAGCACCATCGCCACCATCAATTCCATAATCTGAACAACACTCGGAACACAATCAGCAACAATATTTTACGACGACTGAAAAACTGGCACTAACATGATGTCAAAATAGCCAGCCAGAGATGAGCAATAATGAATTGATGACGAACGGCCTAAACGAAAATAGTGGAATTGGTGGCAAAGCTTTTCTTTTTGGAAATTATTGTGACATGAAGAATAGTGCGCGACTTTTGGGACGAGGTATTTTAGAAGTTCATTCGGAAATCAACTTGACTTTCACTTGAATTGTAAGTAATGTCTACATTGTTATATTAGAATGATTATACGGTGGTATGTGTAACTCAAAATAGGGATATAATAAAAGTTTGGACAGGATTCTTTATTCCTCATTGACTTTATTGGTGCTTTATTATTCTAATGTATTAAGAAATCACCGTTGTATAGTAGGTGGTATGTTGGCTAATTAGACGGTAGGCATCGGTTCAAACGCCAGCTCAAGGCATCTCCAACAATATGAAATATGCAAAAATATTGCTTCGACCATTTCCTTTTAGCAAATTTCTGGCAAAAACTCTGAGAGTAAAAATAAAATTGCCATGAAAATTTTTTCAAAAATCTGTCGTTTGGAGTCGACTTTAAACTGTCCATCCCGCCACTCATGTATAAAATTAATACACACTGCCTGAGTGGTGTGAGAAGCTAGGTCGTACTCCTGACTCACTACCTTATAGTGATACTATTTGCCTAAAATTTGCCTCAGCGCCTATAAGCCTGAAGATATACTTCGGAAGGATATGATACGAAAAGTTATTGTTCGGAGTACAGATACGTGCAATATACTTCAAGGATTACGTTTACTTCCTTAATGGGTTCAAATAAAATAATCGATCTTGTATGAAAAAGATTGTCATTCCTATGTGAGTTGAGGGACTGTAGCATGGTATTGATTTCCAAGTGGAGACGGGGATCATACGCTAATACACAAGATTATTTTTCACCTGTTATCTCAGATCGTTCAACTTGCTATTAGTAATGGCTTTTGAGCCGATATGCGTTGTCACTTTACTACCTGGATAACCTCGACTAGTGAGTCTTGTACCCTGATGCTCTCCATGTCAACCAAATACCCTGGTTGGTGTTATTCTTTTTTTTTCTCTGATATTACTCCAGTGTACAGTTCTAAAATTCTAATTATTTCCTGGGACACTCCTCTTTCAGCTAAGATATTATTCATTATCTGATAATGGTTTCCTTCAGATATGTCCTTGCAAACACGCCCCTAGTGGCTGTTTTTTGGGTTCTCGATTTAGTTTTGTTAACTTATGTGTAACTCTTTTCTGTTTGTACTTGAAATATCCCTTCTTCGGTTCCAGGAAAAAGAAAAGGCGGCTTATAATTATAAAACGATTGAATTCCTAAAAATCTCTGTTTAACACACGCAGCCAATGTTGTTGAGGAGGAGTTAGGAAATCATATCATTGAGACACCATTAGACTGCTAATTAGTTGCTATTTCTACTTGAACAAGTCATTTATGAAGACTCATATTCGAATCGACTACTACGGTGAGTACGGTGAGTAGTTGTACACAAGTAGTTGTGTTCGTTTGTTGGTTCGTTCGTTCCTACATGGAATGTGTATTGATTTTCCAAGAACACAGGTTGTTTTCAAAACTCTCTTTCATGTTGTTCTTGTCGCATTACATTTCATTTGTACGCAGTGATTCATCGATCCAAACATATCGGTGGTAAGCGAGTGCTTGTGCTTGTGCATGTATGTACGTGTACAAGTACGTTTGTAAACGTGCAACATTCACTACAACTCACTTGTATACCCTTAAAAAGCGTGAGTGAATGAGTATAGTGATCCGCTGCTGTATTGTGTTGTAGAGAACTCATAAATATTTCTTTATGGATTTATAAAAAAAAACAGAAAAAACAGAAAAAAAGGTTCTTGGTCATCCTCATCATGTTGCAATTAAAGAAGTGGTTTTTCGGTATAAACGAATGTGTTTCCTTTTTTAGTTCTTTTCGTCTTTTTTTTTTTTTAGGAAATATTAGAAATATTAACATTTATTTAAAATTTATTGTTTCGTATGAGAGTCACATTAATTTTCATGTACGTTTTATGAATTTAAATCTGCTTGTGTTTCTTTTTAATTAATTTTTATTCATCTGAACTGTCTCTTTTAAAAAGGATTGTTTAAGAAATTGTCCTCGAAGGAAGGTCAGTTTTTGTAACTCGTTAAAGTATGGGTGGTCGTCTAAACGAATTGATTAATTAATCATAATTGGTCAGGATTAGATTTCAGGACAGTATCAGCGTATAGTAATAAAAAATCCATTCAGTTACCTGGAATTTGTATTGTACACATTTCGTTGTGACATTTTTTTGATTTTAAGACTGAGTATTGCAGTGCTAGTTAAGAATGCAAAAAAAACAAGCAGAAAACAAAAAAGGGACACATTGCTCGACGAAATCCAAGCCAGCAGTTTGAATAGGTGAACAAGTCTAATGGTTTATGCTGTTACATACATACATAATTGGTCATTGCAACCCTTCAGTCAGGATGATGACCTAGCTTCTCACACAACTTTATCATGGGTGGCGGTACCTACAGTTTACAACAGATTTTTGAGCAGCTTTTCATGACAATTTTATTTACTCTCAGAGTTTTTGCCAGATATCTGCTGAGAGGAAGTCGCCGAAGAAGTATTTTTTCATATTTCGTTTTGATGGAGATGTCAGACCTGGAGTTTGAACCGTGGCCTCACGTCTAATAAGCCAACACACTGCCTAATAGACTAAGGCCACCTCAATATGCTATTAACCACCTTTATTAATGCACTTTACGCAGTATATGAGAAAATCTACAGTATGCAGCAGGTAATAGATAGATATTCATCGAGGCTCTGCGTTAAGAGTTTAGAAGTATTCGATGGAACAATTACTGGAATATCCGAGAAGATGCCGATAGATGTTAGTCAGCTTCATAACACCACTGTCGCAACAACGCTAATCAGAGGAGCGTTTACAGTCTATTAGAGAATGGTAGCGAGTGGGGAAGACGCATCACAATGGTAGATGGACATACGCTCTTTTATATCGTGTTACAATGTGGTTGTGCATGGGTTTAACCTGCTATATAGTTCTAGGTTTCCGAACTGCCCGGGAAAGCCCGTAGCAGAATACATAATTTTCGAGTGCGACAGATTTCCAGAAGAACGTTGAGCGTTAGGGACATGCGAATAACTATACTTTCGATGTCAGAGAATTTATTTTTACTTTGGCTCCGCTGTTACCAGCAAAAATGTCTGGAGATCAAGCGCAGGATCACTCTTGCTAACAGGTGCTATTATGGTCCAATGGGCAATTAAGTAGCAGAGACCTCGTTTTTACGACGAAACTTTTACTCTACATATCGCTCATCCCCCCGTTTTTCTTTAAGGCGCAGAAGCATGGGCACTATTAATGACCGATGCAACAGCCTTGTGAGTATTCGAAAGAAAAGTGTGAGTTAGCGATGAGCTGTATAAACTTCTCAGTGACATGGATGTTGCGCAATGTATTAACATCTAGCGGATGAAAGATTATGTTCTGGCGAGACTGTTTTTGATGCGGTGATTAGTGAAAGTTGGTGTAGAGGACGAGCTTGACTGCGTCGGAAGGACCATAATGGGAAAGCCCAGTCATCGAGTACAGTACCCAGCAGACGAAGGCACGTAAGAAGCAGAGACGAATGAAAAGATATATTAAAGCTAATGGTTAATGGTCAATTAGGTAAGTAAGTAAGTTGTGCGTTAGAATTGGTTTTAGGCAGCAGATCAACGGTGGATAATCGAATAACCAAGCTGTGGCAATCGAGTAGCAAAGAAAATGCTGGTCTACTGTTTGCCATACGAATTTTATACAGACTTAGCATAATCGAGAAAGGCAATAGAGCACTGCAACAACTGGAGCTACAACAACAGGCTGCTCA
The DNA here is from genome assembly GCA_936449025.2 of Sarcophaga subvicina. NCBI lineage: Eukaryota > Metazoa > Arthropoda > Insecta > Diptera > Sarcophagidae > Sarcophaga > Sarcophaga subvicina. The sequence goes on along the minus strand of OW388081.2, from coordinate 87,599,499 downwards.
GGCGGACGTTTGAGGAAGGTTCTGGTTCTGGGGCTAAAGATTGTGTTTACTGCCATAGCTTTTTTAAGATTTCTATTTACACATGTTTTGTTGTATTTTATTATTTTTAATTTAAAGTTTAAATAAAAAAAAAACATTCAAATCCAAAGTCCAGCCATAATCTATATATCAAGTTGACAGATTTTTATATCAACATTAGAAAACTCTCCTGTAGATTTCGATCTGTTAATGTAAAATTCTTTTAAAGTTTTTTGTTTTTGTTTTTTTTTTTATTAACACTCATCACTTGCCTAAAAACCATAAATTAGCCAAGTTTGTCCATTTGTCTGTTAAAATGTTTATTTTATTTGTTTTAGTTGGTTGTCTCAAACAAATTTATGTTACAAGTACTGGCATGCTTGCTTGCTTGTATTATTTGTAGTACAACAACTGTTGATGCCGTGTAAAATATGCTGAAACTTGTATTTGCGGCAATTAAAGTGTGCTTTGCGCGTGCACATCAAACTATAAAAGTTTTGTTTAACTTTGGTTAACTTTTCTTTCTTAATTTTATTTTTTAATTTATTTAATTCCACTTCTTTTCTCTCTCTCTCACTCACTCTCTCTTCATTACATTTATTTATTGTATTTCTGTTTCTGTTTTTGCTTTGGCGGTAAACATTAAAAAAGCTACAGAAAAATTTCGGTTGTGATACGCGTATCACATGCGTATGTATGTACATATATGGTGACTTTGGTTTTTTAAAAGAAACATCATATTCCTGGTTATGTACATGATACGAGGGTTGGGTATTGGGGTTAATACCATTAATATACCGTGCTAGGTTTCAGACAAGGCGATTCCTTATCATGCGATCTCTTCAACTTCGTCATGGAGAGTGTCTGTAGAAGGGAAGGCGGTTGTGTATCGCAATTGCACTATTTTCCAAAAAAGTGTCCAGTTGTTTGCGTACGCTGACGACATCGACATCATAGGGCGTACCAAGCAAGATCTTACTGCTGCCGTTAGTGCTATTAAACGGGAGTCTATTAAGATGGGTCTGGCAGTAAATGAGGACAAAATGAAGCATATATTTTGACAAGTAGGGACATGCAGCGTAAGGCAAAGTAATGTCGAACTTCAGTCCTTTAACGCAGTTTCTTTTGAAAGAAAGCCGAAGAATATACACTTTCGTGGCAGCTCAATCCCATTAAAAACCTCATTGGCGTTCAACGAAGTGTTTATATTTTCAAATGTACTCTCTCTTTCTAGGGTATTGAATCTTCTTCATCAAAGAGCCGGACAGTTACAAAGGAGAGATTTATAGTCTTTACATACATATCCTGTACAAATCGTGTTGAGATCTGTCTCAGATCCCAATCAGCTACGAGAGCTAGTCACCAGTCGGTGGTTCAGTTCTACCACCATCGATAGATCGCTAAGAGATCTAAGCTACGTGGCATTAAGATCTGTCCTTCCAGCGCATCTGTTCTTTTTCCTTACTCATCTCCTATGGGTAGCGATTGGAGGATTAAGACTAACAACCATATTTGTAACAACATCCTTCAATGGATCTAAAAAAGTATTCATAAAGGTGTTCTCAGGTGTCTGGATACTAATCGAAATAGCAAGGCGATTCCAAGTCAGCTGGAAAAAAGTTTACATAGAATTATTGAAACCGCAATAATTTTTAGCATCATGGGCGAATGATGGGTGTGTTAAGTTATAGAAAATCTTCTGTCAATAGCAAGTCAAACGATTTTTTTCTACAAACCGGTTTGATTAACCACCTATACATACATACATACATATATAATTGGCCATTATAACCCTTCAGTCAGGATTACGGCCTAGCTTATCACACCACTCATGTTGTGTGCGTTAATTTTATACGTGATTGGCGGGACCTACAGTTTAACGTCGACTCCGAACGACAGGTTTTTGAGAAACTTTTTAATGGCAGGTTTGTTTACTCTCAGACTTTTTGCCAGAAATCTGCTGAAAGAGAGTCGCCGAAGAAATTTTTTTTTTCATTTTTCGTTTTGATGTCTGACCTGGGATACGAACCCGGGCTTTACGTCTAATAAGCCAACACACTACCTACTAGACTACGGCTACACAATTAATAACCACCTATATCGTGCATAATCCGCTGCTACTATTTTCTGTTTTTCATCTTGATCAGTTTTAGTGAAACCCAGGTGGACTGGACGGTTTCCTTTCTATTTGGGACTGTCAGATATCTGTTGACTTGAAGTAAACGAGAAGATTTTATTTCGTAGAAAAACGAACATCTATTGGTGTAGTAAAAAGAAACACGTATTGTGTAGGTCCAACTGGTGCACGCTAGGCGGTGTTAGAAAGATAAAATTCGAACAATTTTTTAGGCGCTCTCAGAGCCTTACCCAGAAGACTGCTGGCAGGGAGTAAGCAAAAGAAATATTATTTCTTTCCCCATATTTATTTGCTTCAAGATGTCAAGATGTGGATGAACCCTTAAGCTTTATTTGGGAAACCTTAATGGTGCTATTGCGAGAGCTGCTGTAGAGTGAGATCAATAGGGAAGTCGGAGAATTCTTTGACGAGCTCACATTAAAGAAGAAAGAGATAGAGAGACAAGCTTATTTTTCGGGATAAACTAAAGCAGTATAACAATATCGGCCTGTGACAGACATAATGGGCAATTTGTTACGGGCCTATAGACCACTGTGATTCGTCACAGCGAAAACTAAATAGAATTTAAAAAATTTAAGCTTCTTCATCAACCCTCGTTTTCCTACTTACCTCTTAAATATTCATGCAGTTGTGAATTTCAAAAAGAATACCCTCAAATACATGAAAAATAAAAAGAAAAATGTTATGCTAAATATTTATTATTATATACAACAAAAAAAAAAGAAGAATTATTCTCTGAGGTGTCTTACATTCATTCTTAAATATTTTTATACGCAATTCTTATACGCTCGTATGCTTCTTATCGGCAAACCTAAGCGAAAAAAAAAATTCCAAATAACTTTGGCCAACAAAACACCACCAAGTTGGCTAGTTGGTGGTGGTGGGGTTGGTTGGTTGGTCTTCTTAAAATTAAAAAAAAATTTTATTTTTTTAAATTAATTTTTTTTATTGTTTGTGGTTGTTGTTGCAGCCTTTTATATTTCTTTGATAAATTAGCGACATTTTACCACAACACAACTAATAAAGTATGAGTCCGTTTGTATCTTCTTTGTTTTTATTATTATTTCAACTCTCGTATGCCTTAATAGTCGTTAACATGTGCCTGTTTGTCTGACGTTTTGTACTCTTGTGGTATGACTCTACAAGAAATATTATTAAAGATACTCGTGTTATTTTCTTTTTTTTTCAAAAAAAGTTGATGTCATATTGTTTTTGTAATTGTTGTTGTTGTTATTGTTGTTGTTGCTGTAACTACAATGAATTTTATTCATTTTTACTTTTAATTGATTTGCATATAAATCCATAAGATACTTACTTACTTGTAGTGTACGAGTACATTTACATAATACGCATGAATGTAATTAAAAGCAGAGGATACTTAAATAGCACTGCTATGCTTTGTTATTTGAAACGTTGCGAAAATTTCAAATTTTTTTAGAATCTCTAATTCGAAATTCCATCATTCAATAATTACTGCCTTCAACAGCTTTAGAAAGGAAGAACATTATTCGACTATAAAAGGAAAGAAACCGTAGAAATCGTGTAGAAGTACAAAAGACCTGTGACCATGCGATTTATATGTTGCCCCTAATGCAGATGGCCTGACAAACTTCAATATTTTGTTCTGCGTTAGCATAAGTGCACTCCGCTTAGTGCTTAATATGCACTCAGGTGTTTCCTTCTAAAAAGCGTATGTTTTCTAATGATTCCATTCCACCCGTTACAGCAAAACACTGGTTATTATCCTCAAATTACGCTTGAATAGTCTGTTACATGTCTCAAATTCTAAATTTAGTTTACCTAAAACTCGTTTGGCTGGAGAAGAGTCTCTGCTCTTCTCCCGATATTCCCTTTCCCGAGTACTATTTTTCAAACATCTGTTCCCACAGAACTGTTCAGGCCCTTCCCTCGTCGAATGGTCATGAATTTCCACATATGTTGAGCGTCTTAGTGATTCAAATATTCTGTTTCTATTTTCCTCGATATGACCTCACTTTGAGCGATCTTCCACTTAGCAAGACTGGGACTAGTGAGGTCGTGCCTAGATATAACCTCAGCATCATTAACATGCACTGCCAACTTAAAATCTGAAGACCTTTTAGAATGATGTCGCAAAAAGTCTCTTTAAACTTGCCTTTTGCCATCAGAGCACGCTTTCGGTGCTCTGTCATCTGCATGCTCTCTACTGTTAGTGCCTGCCCTAGACAATTTTATTAAAAGCTCCACATAATAACCTCTGCTTGCCGACTCTTATAATTTCGTACCCTGTGGTTGCTTCCGTAGACCATGTGCATAGACCATGATATCCTGAGGGAATACGATGGTACCAATTCTATTCTATAGCCTGTTTATGACCTCGAGAAGAGCATTGTCAAATGGGTCCTCTGTTATCAAGAAAGGCGCAAATACTCACCTCTTTATCTTCCAGGGACACCTGAATGAGTCTCACTAAATGTAAAACAGCTGTTTCTGTAGACCTGGCGGAAGCTAATTAATCTAAAGGATTTTGGGTGTGTATTTTTCTTCCCTTTGGAATGAACGGCCCTGTGCCAGGCTATTGTGATATATTTAAGAGCTAGGCTAAGAGTCCAGAGGACTAGGGTCCTATCCATATAGAAGATAAACTCCATACATTAAATTTACTCTAGGTACCGTGAGGGCTACCTAATATCCTGTTTATACTTTAATATGACCATCCGTTGGATATGTGTTTACGAATGTAATGACCTTTGCCTGGTGCCTATGCTACTTTAGTAATTAATGCTGCATATACCATGCATATGTTGATACTTGAAGGCTTTTTTACTGCTCGTGTAAAATACAGTGAGTAGAGACAGTAAGTCCACCACTTAATAACTGAATAACTGTGGATAAAAACAAACAATTCTTTCTTTTTTTATATTGTTATTGTTGCTGTTTTATTAGCTTGTAAGTTGCATGTATTTTGTATGTTAAATACTCTTGTCCATGTACATACATACCATATGACCGCCGATACGTCTGTATATTTGCCTGTGCTCATGATCATCATCATCATGACCATCACCATTGTCATCATCATCGTCGTCAACATCTATTGTATCTGGGCAAGATTCATTGGTATAGATTACGGACACACACTTTTTATGGCGTTAATTAGACGCATAAACTTATCGCCTTTTTATGTTAAAACATTAATCAAATCTTTAGTTTTTTTTATTGTTGTTGTTATTTGAATGTTTTTAAATGTTTTAAACAAATATTTAGGTTTTCTTTTTTAAGTTTTTTTTTGTTGTTTGCTTCCAACTTTTTATTTAATTTCGAATTTAATTTAGAATTTGTTTTTTTTGTTTTTTTTTGATTCTTAAATTAAATTCAATTCAGAATTCTTGGTAATCGGCTCATTAACATGTTAAATAGTTGGTGAAAAGTCATTATTTTCTTGTCTTTCATTTAAATTTAAGGCCGCAGAGCTAACTAAGTCTGGTCTTACCAAATTAATTAATTAATTAAACAACAAAAAAACCAAAAAAAAAAACAAAAAATACTACAAGAATCTTTTTAAATGGAATCCAAGCCAGAAGTAACTGTAAAAAATTTAAAGACTCAATCAATCAAATTGTCAGATTAAAAATAAATTTGTTAACCAGTCAAACACTGTTTAACGGGCTTAACCGTGGCTAAAATATTCATTCTAACTCGAGCAGTTAAAAAAAATTCCATCGGTGTTTAGCGTAAATAACATGAATACATAACAGTACTGTTCCCCAAAGCAAGAACTCTTTTATTGGTTGACATTTGCAGCTCCTCAGATCATGTTTTGGTTCTGCTTTTGGGTTGTAAGATTTATAAAGTGATGCCAATCACTAGAAAATTTGAAGCTAATAATCTAAGGTTATGGAGAATATTCTTCGTATTCTGTGGGAATAATTTTCCCTGAGCTATTCCATCTTCTCATTTGTAAAGGTAAGTTAAGATAATAAACTTATTCGTGTAGAGATCAGACAAATTCAGCCCTCAATGGATTTGTATTGCAACTAACTTCATACCAATTACAACGGGATACTGGCATCTGGGAGCACACGCCTGGAGACTAGGAATGCCACACTTATGCAGAAGCTTTAATGACTAGGAAGAGAAGATAACGAAACATCTTCTCTGTCATTGTCCGATGCTAAGGAACCTGAGATGAAGGAAGGATTTGCTAATTTAAGTGGAAGTGGCTGCTAATTTAACTTTGCTTGTGTCTGTAGTCGCCATAGGTAATGTGTTGGCCTCGCGTCTATCCTCGGATCCAAATCCAGGTCAGACATCACGAATATAAGGAAAAATGAAAAAATATTTCTTAGGCATCTCCCTATCAGCAGATTTCTGTCAAAAACTCTGAGAATAACTAAAATTGTAATGAAAAGTTTCTCAAAAATCTTTCGTTCGGAGTTGATTTTGAACTTTAGGTCCCGCCACTCATGTATAAAATTAACACACACAGCATAAGTGCTGTGAGAAGCCAAGTCGTAATCCTGACTTATGTGTTGTAATGAACAATTATGTATGTAGGTATGTAGTGTTGAAAGATAGGTATCTCCTAGCCCAAATTGTGTTCCCGTAATGTTCAGGGTCGATTTATCTGTAAAATATTCATCTGAGTATCCGTGTATCTTAACTAGACTTATATAAACTTATGGAGTTAGACGCTGTAGGATAGAATAAAGTTATTTGTCGACCATATTTTTATGATGATGGACTCTAAATACTGTAAAAATATGTACCAAGATATCAATCCTTATTCCGATGTAAGATTTGTTGTAGAAAAGATAAGGCACTTTCCCTAAATTTCCGCTTGGCAAACAAAGCTGCTGGTGGTCAACCTATTCGACCTCGAAATATGTTATCTTCAGGTCATTACAGTAGATACCACTACAGCTTTTCCCTGATGACAAAGTCAGGAATCCAGACATCTCTGAAAGAAGTATACAAACATAAAAGAAGGGAAAGTGTGGGCACTTTGATACGCCGTTTATTTTAGTTTCCATCAATAAGATACTTGATGCTGCAAAAACTCATCTGTTCCTGTAAGACGTTCACTCATCAATTTCTCTCCACGAGTGTTGGGTTTTTATGAGTGAAAGGGAAAATAGTTGCCATTCTTATTAATTACAAATTAAATTTTAATAATCAGCAAAAATAAATACTACATCGATCCACTGTGCACTGTGCACTGTGTGTGTATGTGTACATCCTTGTTCATCCATGTTAATTTTGTTTCAATTTTCATTATTTCATGTTTGCCATTCATTTTCGCTGGTCTTGTGATGGTGTATGTTTGTTCGTTCGTTCGTTCGTTCGTTAATAGAGTTTTCAGGTGTGAACATCGTATTTCTTGCCTTTAATTGATGACATTGTTGAGGAATTCCAAGCAGTTCTGTTCTTTTTTTCTTGTCGTTGTTCTTCTTCTTGTTGTTGTTTTTATTCCGAGTGCCAAGTTAAAGTTAAAACTTAAGATGTTCACTTCGATTAACGATAAAGGGTTTTGTTCTGTTCTGTTCTGTTCTGTTCTCTCTTTTTTTTATTTCTCTTAAACAATATTGTTGTTGGTGTTTTTTGTGAGTTGTTGGCTTTTCGATTGAAGATAAACGATTTGTTTTTTTCTTCTTGTTCCTCATGTTCCAGTGAAATTTTTGTCATTTTTGAAGGTTTTTTATTTTCTTTAAACTGCGTTTGGCATTAATGAAGAAATTTACTGGGGATTTCTAATGGCTAATGCTATGCAGTACATTGTTATCCTGGGATTATGCTTGAAATATGGGAATTTTAACAGGTACAGATGAAAGTTAGTTTATCATTTTAATAAAATATTAAAGGATTAGAGTAATATACTTGGCTTTTATTAATGAGTACTCCACCACATGTATTTTATTTCTAGAAAAATAAAACGTTTAAGTACGTATGTGTTTTAATTCTTCCACGATATTGTTATAAACGGTAACTAACATTATCGATAACCATAAATATGTATATAATTGGCCATTACAACCCATAAGTCAAGATTACGACTTGGCTTCTCACACCTCTCAAGTTGTGTGCCTTAATTTTATACTTGAGTGGCGGGACCTACAGTTTAACGACAGTTTTTTGAGAAACTTTTTCATGACAGGTTTATTTACTCTCAGAGTTTTTGCCAGAAATCTGCTGGGCTCGAACCCGGGCTTTTACTTCTAATAAACGAACACACTACCTACTAGACTACAGCGACTACAAAATAGGATTTTATTCCTAAATTTTCAAAACTTATTACAATAATTTTCCTTTGAGGGGGAATTTTCTTGTTGTCTTCAAAAAATCTAAAGGAAACAATTCTAGAGCGATCAGATCTGGTGACTATTGCTAAACGAAATATGAAAATTCGGTCTGAAAGTGTTCTGCAACAGCAGCATGTAAGTATGTTCTAATAATTAATTTTCCTCTTTATCGGCTGTATGAAAGGGACACTTGCAGTCTATAGAGAATGGATATTCAATAAAATTTTGCATCGATATATTCACATTAAAATCACATGGGTGCCCTGGAAGTCTAGTGGGTAGTGTGCTAGACTATTAGCGTGAGACTCCGGTCTGTGACGTATCTAATTAGAATATAATTTGTAATTGTATTGTAATAAATAAATAAATAAATAAATAAATAAATAAAATCACATTTTTTTGAATTCTAGGAAAGTACCTTTAACCTCGTCATTACCGTAATGGTCTAGTAAGGAGAAATCTAGAAAGATAAGATTTTATACCAAAAATCGTCTTCGATCATATTGAGATTATACGATTTAGTATTGTCAAAGGGTGCATTAAGAATGGACATTAACACACAAGACTTTACAATATTTCTTAGCTAACGGCGAAACATAATCCAGGCGGCTTAAATGTGTACAGCGTTCGTACTCCTGATACTGTAATAGTCTATCAACGCTAATGGCATTGTTATGAACAGATACACAACACGGTCTGAAAAGCGAATGCCAAAAATTTCAATCAAATAAAGTAAGTCGTCTAGCCAAGCCTCCATGTAAGCACGGCTACTATTGTTCAAAATAAAAACGTTGAACAAAAGGTCATTTGGGGCTACATGAACAAGACGGATTATAAACAAAAGTTTGCTACATGGCTCCAACACGTGAGTTAAAAGCAAAACCATTATGATGCATCAAAACCTATCCATTTTTGGAGGGGGATATGACTGTAAATAAAAAGTGAGCCACTTAGAATAACATCAAACAAAAATGCTCATTGCAAGAACTCAGTTGTCCAATATGAAAGAAGCTGGTTAAGAGAAGAGGCATTATATTCTATCTAGAGAACGCCAGGTCACTTATGACTAAAGCTGGTGAATTTTGGGTATGAAGTTCTAAATTTTCAACTTTTAAAAGACAAACGGGATAGTATACAGCTGTTTTGAATTCTTACTATGCTTCCAAAAGCCTTCAGTTTTATAGAAAAAATAATAAATTATGGTTACTGGATTAAAACCATACATCAACAGATAAGCCAATGTTTAAGTCTGTAGAGGTGGCGTGAAGTCGCCGTAATGTAGTATGTAGGGTGTTAACTTATTAGACACAAGTTCGTGGTTCAACCTCCAGCTCAGACATCTCAAACAAAACAAAATATGAAGAAATATTTCTTTCGGCGGCATCTTTCTTTCGGAGTCAACATTAAACTGTAGGTCCTATCACTCCTGGATATAATTAGCACACACAACATACATAGGTGGTGTGAGAAAGGAGGTCGTAGTCCTGACTAAAGGGTTTGTAATGACCAATTAAGCAAGTAAGCAAGAGTCGGCGTAATTAGCCTAAGCATACCAGTTTCGCATACAGCAGACAATAAACGATTTTTCATCAATGTTGTTACGAATTTAAAAAATATTAAGTTTTCATTGGCTCTTCAAATCTATTAACCATTTGGAGCGGATACGATTAATAAAGGAAAGGAAAAGAGTAGGTCTCACTGAGCTATGTCCCTAACTCAACGCAGGAACCCAATACATATTAAAAAGAAAACTATAGATGGTAACACTGATATCCCTGAATCTACTAAAGCAGAGCAGTTACTTGCTTGATTAGTGATATCGAATAAGAAGGACGGATATCCTTTGAGGCTGACTTATGCTTGTAAAAAACGAAGTAGAACAGCAATTTAGTGCGTTTATTTAACACCAGAGGCTTTTCAATAGAGTTGAGCTTAAAGCTTAATAGAAGAGATGTAATTGAAGTATTTATTCCCTAAACCTTCCACGCTTTCCTCAATATTTTTCTAAAATAATTAAATCAGGAATCTTTCACAAATCACTGTAAGAGTATAATTCATCCTTCCTTCATCCTGGAAATTTTAAAAGCTGCTATAATTCATAGAGTTTGAGTTGAGTTTTTGATTTGAGATTAAAGAATTTTAAATTTTTTATTGAAAAATATTTTTATTTCTAATTCAAGTGCCTGTTGCAATTAAAACGAATCGTATTTAAAACTTTAAAATACATGGGCTTTGAATGCTGATTTCTAGGAACTGTTTAAAGGCGCACGAATCCTCTGCCAGGTCTCTAACCTTTGCTTAAGTATGAAATAAATTTCGTATTTGAAATAAATGTGCGTTAGAGGACGACTTGGCTAATGATACAGACTTAAACTACAAAAAAAAAGAAAAAAAAATTGAAAAGAGTTGGGAAACTGATATTGAAATTGTCATTTGCTGGTGGTCTAAACAATTGATTTTTATATTGAGAATTGAACTCGTTTGCATACGTTAAATTTTGCAATTCATTTGTATTGTTTGTTGGCATTGTTTACTATTGTTGTTGTTGTTTTTATTGTTTCGCATAATATTGTACGTCGTCGTCGTCGTCGTCGTAGTCATCGTCTATATTGTATTCTTTTACCGATTTTATATGCAAGACGATGGAGAAAAAAAACCAACAAGGATGTGTGGCGTGTATATCGGTATGGGATACAATTATTTATTTGCAGTTGCCGTTTTTCTTTAGCTGTTATTGTTATTGTTGTTGGTGTTGTTGTACTACTTCAGGGATACAATTATCAAAAACAGCCTCTTGAGAATAGCGCGCATATCAAGAGTGTTTGGACCATTGTTTTCCAGAAAACCTTCTTTACCTTTATGCCTCATCGTCTCATTTTTATTAAATACAATCCACAAAAAACAAAAAAAAAAAACAAAAACAAATGTCAGCGTAGGAAAAGAACGAAACTGAGATCAGAAAAAAATTTCGTATTTTTTTGTTTCGCTTTTTTTCGTTTTCGGGTAGAAACTTATAAGACACCAGAAACAGAAACGGAAAAATATACAAAACGTTCCATAATAAATTTCCAAATTCAAAATAACAATTCAAAATACAATTCATAGCCATCGTAAAACAAGGCAAGGTGCAGGACATACACATGTAAAACATGTTATTTTCAGTTTCATCATCATCGTCATCATCATCATTGTGAGTACATCTGTGGTAGCACTGAGAGAAATTTGAAAGTTAGGTTAACGATGTCAGCATTCCTTAAAATATCCTTAAATTGTATATGCAAGGCAATGCTTCAATCGAGTAGGCAATTTCGACAGACAATGTCAAATCGGCTGTCTGGCATTTTCAATTTTTGCAGTACATCATTGACGTTTTCTTGAATTCCAATCCATTGGTAAACGAACTTAATGCCTTGTTCATCTCGAGACTACCAACAGAAATTTGAATCGTGATATTTCTTTTGCAGAATGATTAGAGAAAACAAATGTTAATTTCTTTACAATTTTGCAAGGAGAACTGGTTGACTCAACTCCGAATTCGTACAATTAATTTTCCGAAAGGGTGCCCTGGTAGTCTAGTGGGTAGTGTGCTAGACTATTAGCGTGAGGGTCGTGGGTTCGATTCCCACCAGAGACTCTGGTCTGTGACACTACACCGAGCACATAGTCAAGTTCCTTCGCTCGTATATAATTAGGATATAATTTGTAATTGTATTGTAATTAATAAATAAATAAATAATTTTCCGAAATTCGCAATTTTTTCTGAGTGTATAGTAACTGAAAATGTATGGTGGTGTATTGGTGGCGTCGGAAAGTGCTATTGTGTAAAAATTAAGAAAATATTTAGTGAAATAAGACTTAAAAAGACCCTATCAAACGGGAGCACCAAGAGTGCTGTGTTGGACTTCTGAAAAATAAATAATAATTGGTCTCAGGGAAGTACAAAGTTATGCAATTATTTCCATTTTGAACTGTCTTGGTTTCAGAATGACATGATAATGTTATCGTATAATGCTGCCCTATATTAAATCAGAATGTGGAGTGGCATGCCTTCTAGAAATAATATCTGCCACAACTATGACACTAAAATGGTGTCTCAATATCGGCCTTGTAAACGGTCTCTACAGGAGGATAACAAGAGATATTTTTTTCCAAACGTCTTACTAATTCAAGTGTACGATATCATCTAGTTGCATCTCCTCCTAAGTCTAAGCTTTACAAAGTTTGAGCAGAGCGTGTAGTAGCAAACTGTCGTTGAAGGTAGTTTTTTATGGTATTATATCTTGATTTAACGAGGAAAACACGTGTAATACACCGAATCTAAACACAACTTGATCGTGGAAACTGAATTCTACCAAGCAGTTCTAAACGATTATAGATTACCTTGTCCATAATCAGCTACTGTTAGATCGTATATTTGTGATACCTCTGATGTGCCGGCCGATTGTGATACCACAAGTTCATATTCAATCCAGAGATCAAACATAACCCAAAGGAAACTAACCTGGATCCAGAATAAATCTTGCTATTTCATCAGTCCTTATAATATAGAGCTTAGTCAAGGATTTTAGAAAATGAGAGGTCGAGAACCTCTTTATGGGATCAACTCGTAATCAGGAAAACAAAGGAAAAGAAAATTCCGAGAATAACATAATAACAACTGTATACAGTCTCTGTACGTCATGGTCACAGCTTTACGCAAAGTTATTGAGGAATGGAATCAGAAATTTTGTTGATTATTTCCACATTATCATGACCAAAATAGATTCACAACAGTTTATAGATCGCATGTTTGATGGGACCTGGGAGAGGAATATGCCAATAAATGTTCTGAGCCTATTAATATAGACAACAGGTTAGCTAAGCTATCTGGAGAGTACCTATGCCCGCAACTTTATCACTTACAGGAAACACTGAATGATCACCGAGGCAGTGGCAGATAGCCTCATTCATTTCCAGATCATTGCATTGACCTCAATAGTCATGAAGTGAAAGATCTATTCCCCAATCAAATCGAATAAGCTCGTATGATCACAGGGTGGCCAGATTTGACGCATTATAATGCAGACATTATCCCTATTCCATCTAGCCTAATTTTAAGTGAGAGGAAAGGGACAACAAGTGTGTGGTCAATGTCCTTCATTGGTAGTTGAGAGCCCTCTTTAGCTAAGATATAAGCGAGCTGCATTGTCTAGTTATTGCTTTAAGAAATGCTTTTTAGCGTCCAAGGCTACGAAGAGCTATACCGTGTACTCAATAATAAATTGCGCGTACGTCTGGGGCTTTTACAATGGCAGTTAAGCTTTATTGATCAGAAAAATGCGAGAGTTTGAGGGAAGGCATGCGGATATGTTTGGAATATTAAGCGTATTTGATAATGGCCGATTACATCCTTACAGTAGAAGTATATGTGAATTATGAACATAGGAAAAAGTCTGCCCTAATAAGCCTATCAAATCTAACCTTTTTAATCCTGAACGAATTTTTTTTGAACTCCTGTTTCAACATATCAAAATTAGATCGCATTAAGGCAAGTTTTAATTTTAGTACCTGCTTTTGATTTTGATTACCAAACCGTTCTTTGAACTAATATTGCAGGTTGGCAAGCAAGTAAGTGGTGGTGGTGCATTATTTTTGATACACATTTTTTTCCTGAAGCTTTTTCTTTTTTTGTTCGCCAGAGAAATTTTATTGTGGCTGCAAGTGTCTTCCTTTTTTTTTGGGTCATTATTGTTATTGATTGCCTTTTTTGTGGATTAAAAGAATAATGCTCCTGGGAATGCTTTACTCTATCTGCATATATCAATCGTGTTGCTCTTATTGTAGCTGTTCACTGCATTCACTGCTGCTAACATTGCCGCCACCGCCACCGTCATCCCTACCGCGGCCACAACGTCGCCTTCATCTTCCTGGCCAAGACAATTTGGTCACAAACTTTTTGAAATGATGTGAAGTGAAGTGCAGATCCCTGCAACTGTAATACAGATCTACAGCATTGTATTAACAGTGTGAGTGTGTGCGTGTGTATGTGTTGTTTTAAAACTTTTTACGGGAAATTATCCAATTTTCTGTTGCGTATTCAATTTAAGTTTGAATTCGCTGTCAATTTATATAAATTCACTACGATCAAATAATTCACAAAGTGCCAACAAACATCATGTATAGCAGCGGCCACAATAACTTCCATGTCCATTTCCAACCATTTTATGCAGATTCCCAAAGGCTGGCTGGCTGGTTGGCCATTTGGTTTCAAACTGCATGCATGTATGCATGACTCTTTGCATACATAGTTTGAGAAGAATTGAGTTTCTTCAAGCTGTCAAAGTGATCGATTTGTTTTCTTTTGTTCGTCGTCTTTTTTTTTTGGTATTTTTTTTGTTGGTAAGTTAGCGTGTGTGGGACTATTTTATTGCAGTAGTTGGGTGGTAGTTGATGGCCAAGGCAATGCTTGAGAGTGATCTGTATTGATGACTTTGGAGCAGGTAATTAAAATTAATTTGATTCATAAACTCCTCGCCTGTTTATAAGACAATTATCAGAACATAATTTAAGTTTCTTGAAGGGGCCTATGTTACATACACAAAAAAGCCTGGCTAATCGTTTAAATAAATTAGTCATCTTGCCAGGTTTATTGCCAATAAAAGGGCTTAACTTTACTCAAATAAAATTCCTGCTGCATTTAGCGCTTCACTAGATTGGTTATGTTTTGTTTGTTTTTTTCGCTGTTTTGTGTGTCATAAAATTGCCACAACTATTGATTGTTACCCCCATCATATCCATGTTGATTATATTGCTTCCGGAGATTCAAATCTCGATATCAATCCCTAAAACGAAAGCAATGAAGTTTCTGTTACGCTCGTCTTCATCGTCATCGCCATCGTTGTTTTGTGCTGTTGCTAAATGCTGTTAAAAGCATTCGGCGGCAGCAGCAGCAGCAGCAGCAATAATTATTAAGTGCATCAAGATCATCTGTTTGATTAGCCCTCAACATTATTACGACCATCTTGTAACGATACAGCCAAAAAAAAAAAAACGACAAACAAAAACAACCAAAAAACCATATTGCAACATATACTAAAAATCCATGTATAGTTGCCACATTGTGTTGCATGATATTTTATTATTTTCCATTCTTTTTTTTTTTTGGTTACTGGTATGGTGTAATAACGACTAATAAGGCATATTCGCTACTACAACAACATCGTATCATACCAACACTCTTTTATACTCTTACATACGGAATATTTAATCGAAGGAGGCCTATTTAAACATTTTTATTCTTTATTTTTATGATAATAATTCGTTAAAGAAATAAAAAAACAGAAAATTAAAAAGGAAAAACGAGTGTAAGAACGAACGTTTGACTAAATTGTTCTCATTTGACTTTAGGGATATTGCGTTGGCACAGTGGGCAATTACGTAATATTTGAAGGTAAAATTTTCGAGTAACCCCAAGGGATTTTATTTCGATTTAACTTGTTACAGTAAACATTTCTGTGATTTTTCACCTATTTTAAATTATTCCACTATAGTGTTACCACTTTTTCTTGATTCTTCTCAATCCAAAATTGATGTTATCTTGACTAATTCGAAATTTATTGCCTCATATGATGATGGGCCCATCCGTAAAGATATTAGAATTTGTCTTTCATGCGTTGTCATTGAGTCAGTTAATTTATTCCGTATTTCCCAATAACATTGTGTTCTGAAAGAAGAAAGGATATTTCGATTTCTAAATTCTTTGAAAACTTTCTCAGCTCAATAGGTTAGGTTAGGCTTAAGGCCGTGTATAGCCCTAGTGGCAAATAAAAAATACTTGAGTTCATGGAACTCATTGTGTTCGACCTAGAAAGGGGAACCAGTCGAAATAAAACAAACGGAATAGAGACAGTGGGAGTGCGGAAAATAAAGCACGGGGATCAACTAAGCAAGGGTGCTTAGATAGCTCAATCAAACTGTGAACCAATATAAATCTAAGAAAGGCCGGAATATGGGTGTAAATCCTCAATAAAACCCTCCTTCATGGTATTAAATACTTTTACACAAAGAGACAAACATTTAGTGTCATTAGAGCCATAATTCCTATTTCCAACAGAGCATTTAAGCCCTCAAAGGAGCTTGTAGAAGCCAGATGGTCACAGAGAAGTTGCTTTATTGTCTCCAACTTCTGTTGGATACTTTGCAGAAATTCGACCTGTCGTCTCTTTCACTAAAGGGTCCGCGAAATAGTTATTTCGCGGAGCCCTTATTTTTCCGGTTAGCTTACTGTACCCAAAAATATTTGGAAGCAAAAAAGAGTGAACTTTCTCGCAACCATTGAACTTCGGCATACTGAAGGGGTCACGTCAGTACTTACAACCAAAAAAAAAATCGAAAAAGTTAAGCAAGGGTCTTTGGTATAAATTTTCTGTTTCAGAAATAGATCCTGCCTACCAAGAGATTTTGAATGCTTCAAGTAGTGCAACTAAGAGCGGTTGCTGGAATCTTGCACTGTTGATTTGAAAACACAATTTATTGTGGGTCAACGATTATGTTCTTTGCTGAACTGTTCTGCCCAATAATAAGGTCTAAATTAGGGTCTTTGCCATCACGGATAATGCGGTTTCTGTGTTCATGGAAAAGCTTTAAGATCGAAATGAGTCAATGAAACTATTTGGCTATTTTTGTGCATTCCAGCATAAATAGAGTTGTTAACCCTAACAGGCATTGAATCCAATGTTTTTAATTAGCTTAGCAGCCACTAAGGCTTTAGTTGCTACCATTAATTACTTAAATAGTGTGCCCTGAAAAATTAAGAGACACAAAATTTATTTAATCTGCAGGCACTGGGTCTAATGATGCTTCTGTTGTAGCTAGAGAGGGTTCGTTTGAGCTGTTAGTTCTTCTTAGCAATTCAAATTATAAGAATTTTTTTTGTTACAAGAAATTGCATTTCGGCCCACTGTTCGATAGTTAAAAAGATAAACCCTTCACACTCATCTTGATCATCGTACGTAGCGTAGTGTAGTCGTCATCATTTGCCAATGAAAAGTAAACGAAGTTTAACAACGGCTGGATTGGGAGTAAAGTTTTTGGGTTTTAGAGTCAGCTTGTGAAGGCAGTCAGTTGAGCTGAGCTGAGTTGAGTTGTGGCAGTGAGAGTCGTCAGTTCAATAACCAGGCAATTTGTTAATGAGTAAATATTTCATTATTAATGCCTGCCAATGAGTACAGCGTTACAGAGTTAAACTGACTGACTTGACTGTATTGGCAGTGTGGTATGAAATTAATGTTGATGTACGAGTATTGTTTTGTGGCAACAAACAACAACAGAAATTGCAACATAAACCAGCTAAAGTATATAAGAATAATAATAATAATAGATTAGTATCTTTACAATGGGCTGTTCAACTCGAAAAAAAAATGAGCAAAAAGAATGCAGTGAATGCAATTATTTTGGAAAACATTTAACGGCTGATCGCTCATAATTTTAATCAATCTGCCTTAAAACTTTAACATTTTTTTCTTCTTCTTCTGCCCTTTTTTTCCGTTTAGCTGTTCGTATTTTGTAAGATCAATGGACTTTCTTTTCATTCTTTTCATTCATTTTCTGAAATGATTGACCATCATTTGGTTTCACTCGTAACTCAGCAATATTAAGCCTTCAATTCTGTTACAGCTTAACAAATACGTTTCAAAACCATGTTTCTTTTTTAAACTGTTTTCGACATTTTTAAACCAAAAATCGGGATAAGATTTGAAGAGTCGTAAAAATGCTTTTTCTGTTCATAATTATGTTGATATTTTAAGATGTGTTATCGACGCCCCATTCTCTGCAAATTATCAAATTAAATTTTAACTTAAATGTTGTTATATGTAGTTGTTGTTGGTTTTTGGTTTCTTTTGGCTAATAGTTATACCAACTATTTGTGTTTTATGGCCGGGTATTTTGCGCTTTTCGCTTTTAAAAACATCTCCACCTCTTCTCATACTCACATCTGTATCACCTGATTGGTTAAAAGGCGGAGCATCTTGCAACCCAGCATCAGCATCAGCAATACAGTATCAACCAGCAACAAACTGTTGCCGGCATGTGGTATAAATTATGATTTTAAAACTTGCAACGATGCTCGATGTCGTTGGAGATTTTATTGGCTTAAATGAAACTCTGAAAGAGGTAAAGAAAACTGGGAAAAAAATGTATACACTCCACTCCAAACCACATTGAGGTGTACAACAACAACAACAACAAAACGGCTATTAAAAATACCAACAACAACAAAAACAACAAAAGACAGCAACGTTAACATACATATAAGAAACATTTTAAGAAATTAAATGAAACTATTAAGTGGGAAGTGTCTCTTTCTCTCTCTTTTTCGCTATCTCTCTCTGTGTGTGTGTGTGTGTGTGTTAAATGGTAGGGTTTTAGTTGCCTTAAGTAATCGAATGATTTTTAATGAATATTCAAGCATGGGAATCTATAAGCTGGGTTTTTGGAAAATATGTTTTAAAAGTGATATTAAAATATTATTTTTTTTTTAATTTCGATATGACTTTAAATATTCGAAATAAAATTAAAGCTTTAGGCGCCCTGAGTGGTCTATAAAACTAATACCCCAAGAAGTATTCCACCCATTTAATTCAACTAAACACAACACCGACCGCCTAGTGAATTTTATTTAATCTCATAGGTTTTGCCAGAAATCATTTTTTGCGAGAAGACTGCTGAGAGTGTAGACGCGGAAGAAATATTTTATCATATTTCGTTTTGTTCGAGATGTCTGGGAAAGGGTTTGAACCACGGCCTCACGCCTAATAAGCCAATACAATACTAACTAGACTATGGCAACTTTTTCTGCACTACACATACATATATACATAATTGGCCATTAAAAAACATACCTTAGCGAAGGTAAATACATACATACATACATACATAATTGACCATTACAACCCGTCAGGATTACGGCCTAGCTTCTCAACACCATTCATGTTGTGTGTGTTAATTTTTATACATGAGTGGCGCGACTCCGAACGACAAATGTTTTGAGAATCTTTTCATGGCAATTTTATTTCTACGCTCAGAGATTTTGCCAGAAATCTGCTGAGAGGAAGTCGCCGAAGAAATATTTTTTCATATTTCGTTTTGATGTCTGACCGGAGATTTGAACCGTGGCTTCGCGTCTAATAAGCCAACACACTACCTACTAGACAACGACGACTACAATGCTAAAACTCACCTCATTTTTACTGAGAGTCTAATTTCTAGACAGTTACAGATTACTTAACATCTTATAGGTATCGAGGCATTATGGTATTCCAAGCAATTGCAGGCCTGAAGAATTAGTCAGATATTGCACAACCATCCAAATCTCTTGTAAGTTCTCCTGATATTGGTTTTGGATACGGGAAAGAGAAAGCACCTTAACTTCTACTGCGCTAGAGGTCTTAATAATCTGTTGGAACCTTTGAATAATTCAAGGACTAGAGGAAAAGTGCGAGAATGGTATCACAATGAGTCATATGTAGCCTTGACAAGTTCATCGCATCAAGCAAAGGAAAGGACTCCCCTAGATCAAAATATAGCTTAAGATTCATAGTGGAGGAAAAGATTTTAATTTTTACACATACGCTTCTAAAACGCTAGGAGCGTAGGAATATTCTTAATACAGCTTACACTCAGCACAAGTCGTCAAAAGCAAGAAGTCGTCAAAATCATTTCAGAGTTTATCAGGAGGAAATCTTCATTGTCAATGAAACTGTATAATGTCCATTCTGCTGTTGAAGTATTAAACTTTTCACTTGTCCGTTAATGAGATAGCTGAACAATTTAATATGGGTCGTAAGGTATAGTAACCTACTGTAAAGTGAAAGGGTTATTATTTAATAGTGAATCGGGGTTATTTTTAAAACAGGCCGGTGTGTTTCATTGCAGCTGGTGCATTTTATGTTTACTAGAATTGGATAGGGGATTTAGGGTCCAAAGAAGTGTTGTTATTTTAAAGGTTTTTTAAGAAAGCTATCACATTATATATTATACATCGTATATTATGGACGATGTTGAGGCTGCAATCAGGTCTCTTACTAACGTCTCGTACTGATCTTTTTAAACGTGGGGCCACAAATGACGGTTTGACATACCGCTGGACATAGGATGCGATATCCGAATACAGGATTGAAGGCTGTTTGCTGCAGGTGACAACCAAACAGTTGCTAAAACAGTGTGCTTACTTTTTCGCTATGCCAGGTCTATGTCAGTGGAACACTTTAGTGGCCACTGGGGAAGTAAGGCCAGTAAAACAGACGTCAACGGGGATACCACCAAATAAAAGAATCGCAGTTTAGAAGCTAGTCATTGGCATGGAAAAAAGTGGGCTAATTGAGCCATCGTCTAAATCTTGAAGCTCGCTCAAAGAGCTGTAATAAAAAGCAAGAGGTGCAATCCTCGAATCCAGGATTGCAGGTCTATTGCTATTTCATTATAAAATAATGGGAGTATCAATGCTTTAGCCCAAAGTTCAAGGGCTTTTATGTATTTCTCCCGGAAAAAAATTTAGAGGCATAAGCTCTATTGGGAAGTTGATGAACAGTTGAAGTTGTCGTGTTATGTGACTTTTATTTAACATTCTGTCTCTTCTAAACTACTTATCCATACACTGGATCCATGGTGGACATCATTTATTCTCGATTGACAGCGGCTTGATAATCTTCGCTTTATAGAGCAAAATATGTCCGTTAATTACAAACCAATTTTTAAATTAAAAAATCGTTTGGAATTCTAATTTCTGATCAATTTCTGATCAATTTTTCATTAATTTTCTATTTCTAAATTAAATAAGAACTTAAAATCAGACTTATTTTTATTTTATTTACCAAATCACGCCCACAAAAAACTTCCGAGCCGATGAAGATCTTTATAGAAAAAAATCGTTGTGTTAAATCTGACAAAAAACCAAAATCGGTTCGTTTTAATTCCCCAAAACAAAAACTGTTACTTCTGCTATTCTGCGCTTATGCTACTCAGTTCCGGGAACCCTGGCCACCAAAAATATGTTGCTTAATATACAATACAATTCGTGTAATTTTATCTTTGTTTTCTTGTTGTTTTTGTAACAAATAAATCTTGTTTAATTCGAACATTTTTAGTTACATTCACAGTCATGTAGACTGTAGTCGTGTAGTGATCCACCCCAAAAATGGTGATTACGATAGTGTGTGACCAGAGAGGATAGGCGAATACCAAAAACAACACAATGCAAACAAGTTTTAATTCGTATAATTGTCAAAATAAGTGGAAAAACAGCAACAACAACAACAACAACAACAACCATTGACAATAAAGTACAACAATAAGAAAATCAACAAATTTTTTATGCAACACAACCATAAAATTTGCGCAGCATCAAAATGTCGTTCCTGGTTGCAACATGACACAAATGCTTCATCAACCATCAATGCAAATTTATTTCGGTTTGTTTTAATAATAAAATGAACAAACAACAACAACAACAACAACAAGAACAACAGCAACAAGAACAACAAAAGAAAAGATTATTTTCTTTAGCAAGTTATTATTGCTTTTGTAAATTGGCTGACTCGCTAACAGGCTAACTGGCGGCCGTTTGGTTGGCTAGTTTGACAAGCGTATTGTATTAATAAAACTAAGCACTAAGCATAGCTACTTTTATTGTTGATTGATCTCTACTTACTGTTGCTGCTGTTGTTGATTGGCTTCTAAAGAATTGCAGTAGAAAATTGCCAGTCCAGTCAACAACAGTAATTGTTGTCGTTGAAGCAGCCAACTTAGATCAGTGTAACCGACAAGTTTTGAGCGAACACATCTGTCGTCATCGTGGTTGTCATCGTTGTCTGTTTGTCTGTCGTTGTAGTCGTCGTCGTCAATGTGACATGTTTATTACTTTCCATACATTTTTATTCAATTGAATTCGATTCGTTTCATTGCAATTCGATGCGATTCGATTTGATTCGTTGTTGCATGCAAATTTGTAAATTATTGTGACGGCAAAAATAAAATCTCTGCTGCCAAAAGCAACAAAAAAAAACCAAAGCTACCATAGCACTTTAAACAGCTAAGTAGCTTAAGCGTATTAAAACGAAAAAAAAATATCGAACCCCGATTCAATTAAACGTGACATTTTGTCTTGGAAAACAATAAATAAATTCGAAAATGTTTTCTTTGATTTGTTTTCGTTTAGAAAATCGAAAAAATTTAGTTGTGCTGGCATACAATTGATAATGATGTAAAATAATGACAATTTGTTGTCATTGTTGTAAATCGTTTAAATTGCTTAAGAAAATAATTGTCAAAATACAAATTTATTTATATTTCTATGTATGCATTTCTGTTTCTATTGTAATTGACCACACAATTGTTAACAATAATTAAAATGAGTTTCTTGTCTTGGTCATCAAAGATAAATTCATTTTGTTGGGGGAAAAACGGTCAAGGAGTTCAGTGATATACATAAGTATTCTTGAGGACCGCCCAGTCGTTCTTATAGTGACACCCATTCAATGATGCTATCTGGCATAACTTTTTGACTACTCTACGTTCTTATTTCCGTTGTTTTCTTTAGCCACCTCCTATATTTACAGTTTGGTGTTCGCCTACAGTTAAGGGCTGCATCAATTTGAGCAAAATTGCCTTTATTTCTCAACATAAAACTTTTTTAGTTTCCTACTTACCTAAGATCAGCAATGAGTATTCAAAAAAATGAGTAGAGTGGAATCATACTCACAATTTCTGATAAAGGGTCCGCCAAATAACTTTTTTTTTTTGAAAATGCTTTAAAAAAAAACTACTGAATATTTTCTCAAATTTCTTTTTTTATTTGAAAGTACAATCCTTCCGGTTAATAATGGAAAATAATTTCATTCAAATGGCTGCCTCGGCTGGCCATGCAGTAGCCTACACGATTAGTCCAATTTTTAAGCACATTATTGATTGTGTGCAGCTGTATTTCACCAATGGCTTCACGAATATTGTCCTTTAAAGCGTAAATTGTCTCTGGCTTGTCGGCGTAACACTTACCTTTGACGGCACCCTACAAATAATAGTCCAACGGTGTCAAATCGCAGCTCCGAGGTGGCCAAACGATATCAGCTCTGAGGCTGATAATGCGATCTTCAAAAACAGGGCGCAAAACATCGAGTGTATCTTCGGCTGTGTGTCACGTAGCGCCATCCTGTTGAAACCAAATGTTGCCAATATCCTCCTCTTAAATTTTTGTGAATAAAAATTCGTTCAACATGCCATTGACTGTAACGGCCACTCCTTGCTAATTTTCGAAGAAAAATGACCCAATTATGCCTCTGGACCAAAATCCGCACCAAACAGTGACTCGTTTTAGGTGAGTCGGCTTTTCAATGTATGCGTGCGGGTTTTCTGTGCCCCAAATGCGACAGTTTTGCTTGTTTACATACCCGCCAAGATCAAAATGAGCTTCATCTGAAAAGATGATTTTTTTTTGCCAAAATCGTCATCTTCTGGTGTAGGCTACTGCATGGCCAGCCGAGGCAGCCATTTGAATGAAATTATTTTCCATTATTAACCGGAAGGATTGTACTTTCAAATAAAAAAAGAAATTTGAGAAAATATTCAGTAGTTTTTTTTTAAAGCATTTTCAAAAAAAAAGTTATTTGGCGGACCCTTTACTTACACGCATTATTATCACGGAACCTCCTCTACTCTTATTCAAAGTTTGAAGTACTCATCAGATTCATACTTGACAACACGTATGATGTTGCTGGTTTCAACTCTCCCCAACATATACAACATATACACGAAATCACAAAATAAGTATGATTCGCGTACGGAGACTAAAATACCTGCTAGAAGGTTGCGTGTTTGATCTGCTTGCTGCTCTGTCTTTTTTGCTTATGTGTCTTTTATAATTTTTTGTAAATGCAACAACAACTAAGACTGCAAATTTTGATGAATGATTCGAGTCACTTGAGTCACTCGAATCATTTATAAGTGTTGTAAGCATTTTTCTAAAGTTATGAATCTAAATGTGTAGGCTTATGAATCAAACATATTTCGAATGGTATGAGTTTGATGTGAACATTGTACGCATACTCATTGCAACCTGTACTTATAAATCAACGTTGTAGTGAGTATGAATGAATCAGAGCACAAAGTTAAATTTCAATATTGTTGACTCACTTATATTAAAATTTTTATGAGTGCTTATGAGCAGCGAAAAAACGATTCATTGCTGATCTCTGCTACTTACTAACTTAATTGATCATTCTAATACTTTAGTATGGGCTACAACCTAGCTTCTCACATTACCCATGTTGTGTGTGTTAATTTTATGCATGAGTGGCGGGACTTACAGTTTAAAGTTGACTCCGAACAACAGATTTTTGAGAAACTCCTTCACTCGTTTTCATTTCACTTAGCGTGTTTCTAGTAAGAACTAAAAGAACTTATACTTTACATTCTTGGAATATGTCTACTACTGTACCTTTTTTTCGAGCTTGCGAATATTAAGTTGCCGTAGTCAAGGAAGTAGTGTGTTGGCTTATTAGACGTGAGATACATATATTCGATTTCATCCCATCTGACCACCTTACTATTTACATCAATTGTATGTCCGAAACTGGACGCATCATCGTTATGTGGCTTATGATCTGCTGTTTTATCTCTACTCTAACGATAAGTACTCGAGTGAAATATGGAGACTTGTTCTCGAAAATCGCACGTACACGACTATCGAGTTGAGTACATTTGTTCGTGATGACTTGGCAAGAAATTCCACAATTCATTACAGAGAGTATTCGTGTTTTAACCACACTATCGGTATGTGGAATTCTCTTCTTGGAGAAGTTACGAATAATTTTAACAGGTTGAAATTCAGTGCTAAAAAAATAAATTTTTCCCCAACAATATTCTAAAAATCTCGTTCAAATTGTTATTGAAACAAATAAAAAGAAATTGTCTTCAAGTCTAAAGTAATTTTACACCAGATTACACTTACCAATCTTGCTTTGGTTCAATGAATTCTTCAAGTTAATTTGTCACCAGTGTCCACCCAGTGATAAATACAAGAGAATCAAATGGAAATAAAAGAGCACTCTTAACGCTTTAGCTAAGAAAGT
Source organism: Sarcophaga subvicina (assembly GCA_936449025.2). Taxonomy (NCBI): domain Eukaryota; kingdom Metazoa; phylum Arthropoda; class Insecta; order Diptera; family Sarcophagidae; genus Sarcophaga; species Sarcophaga subvicina. The sequence continues at coordinate 87,573,964 of OW388081.2, read as the reverse complement.
GTGATAAAATAAACACAATACATACAATGGTGGATGAAAAAATAGCAATTATCATTTAAAGGCCCATTGTATAGTATAAACGGAATTATTGAATGTGAAATTCAATGATTTTTATTTAGTTTAATAACTCCATTAATCCAAATATTAATAAAATTGAAATAGACAGTTCGAAACAATTTTCCTATATAACTGTAAACTATTACAAGGTCATAGGTTATAATATATTAAGCACAATATGAGATTCCAAACTGCAGAGCGCAAGTTGTCTTACTATTTTTCTATTTCACTTTATTTTGCGATACTTTTAATTTCTCTATCACTATAATTTTTGCCACCGCTGTGTGTATCTTAGAAAATGGTCATCTTAAGTTAAGACAGGGATTTGCAATAAATTTATGTGGCGCATTAAATTGTGAAATCAATTATAAAAAAGAAAGGAATTCAAAGACATAAAATAGTTTGTAACGCAAACGTGCAGATGGGGAAAATGGGAACACAAATGAGTTTTCAAATGAAAGGAAAAAATCAAACGATATGAGAGTACATACATAACATAATTGCCCATTACAACCCTTCAGTCGGGATTACGGCCTAGCTTCTCACACCACTCACGTTGTGTGTGCTAATTTTATACATGAGTGTCGACTCCGAACGACAGATTTTTGAGAAACTTTTCATGGCAATTTTATTTACTCTCAGAGTTTTTGCCAGAAATCTGCCGAGAGGAAGTCGGCGAATAAATATTTTTTTCATATTTCGTTTTGATGTATGGCCTGTGGTTTGAACCGCGACTTTACGTCTAATAAGATAACACACTACCTACTAGACTATGGCGACTTCGACGGCAACGATAAATATGGGCGTTATTTTTCCTTTTTCCGGCCAACTTTTTGTGAGTAAAAAACCAGTAAGTTTAGTTGCCGAACTGCTGCCTACTGGTAGACAGACGTCGTGACAGAGAAATGGGATAAAAAGAAGGATAGTGTTGAAACATAGATGCTTCTATGGACGCGGCAAAGAGCTTAAGAACGGAACCTTCTTTCTGTGCATTAATATGACTTTGAATCATGGCTTCTACCGACATCGTCTACCATTTGAAAAATCTATGGGTCCATCTTAGTGACCATAGAGGGTAAAATATAATAAATTAAGTGAGTATGAGTTGTAACCTGATATAAATTTAATAGAACGCAAGGCAGCGACTGTGGAAGCTCATCCAGGAAAAACCGAAACTTTACTCGAAGCCATTGGTATTAAAATCTAGTGGCAGCATGCATGAAATCGAAGTGCTTGATGATTGTAATCATTTATAAGGAAGACCAAAAACGACACTAGATTGTAGTAGGGTTACCTCAAAATGTCTAGAGAACGAAAAGGAGGATTAAAAACCTTTCATATACATTTTTCAGGATAAAACTTCAGAGTGCTCTTCTGAATTCAATATGTTGCCATACTTGACCTCTGGAGCCATGATGGCAAAAAAAGTTATGAAGTCCGCGAAAGTGAACGTTGAGAAACTAGGTCGTAATCCTGACTGAAGGGTTGTAATGACCAATTATGTATGTATGTAGTGAACACCCATTTAGCTCCTGTTTGATAACTAGTATTAAAAGTGTTTCAGAGCTGTTGGAAAAAGAAAATTAAGAAATTTGTCTACGAATTCGCTGTAGTCTAGTAGGTAGTGTGTTGGCTTATTAGACGTGAGGCCTAGGTTCAAACCCTAGTTCAGAGATTTCTACCAAAACGAAATATGAAAAAATATTTATTCGGCAACTTCTCTCAACAAATTTCTGGCAAAAACTCTGAGAATAAAAATAAAATTGCCATGAAAAGTTTCTTCAAAAAATCTGTCTTTCGAAATCGACTTTAAACTGTAGGTCCCACCACTCATGTATAAAATTAACACACACAACATAAGTGGTGTGAGAAGCTTGGTTGTAATCCTGACTGAAGGGTTGTAATGACCAATTATGTCATGTGACTACGAATTGCTCCCAAACCTTAGGATTTAACTCCATATGACTATTTCTCCACTGCGGTCAAACCTGAGCAAAATTAATTTGATGACTTCAATAGGAATTATTTTTTTTGGAAGTGATAAAAAATTAGACAAAGTGTAGAAAACTCAAAGATGAATAATTATGTTGGAAAACAAAATGTTTTTAGTAAAAAAACCCACTTTAAATTGAAGTCACGGACTTATTGGTCCACTTTCGTAGCAACCCACACCAACAATAATTTCGCTATTCAAATAACTTTCAAAGCAAGAGAGCTTTCTTTTCCTATTTTCAAATAATTTTAATACCTGATCATTTCATCCCATTTTCCCCAATTGGTCATGAAGTTTTTTTTATGTTTTCTATTGAGTACAACAGAGATGGCCATTCAATAAATATTTGTTTCCATAATCCATACTCTGCTTATTTATTTATTTATTTGTACCTTCCATTTTATCAATCTACACTGTGACTGCATTAAGATTCTTTTTCTTCTTCTACGTCCTATTTCCTATGTTTTGTATGTATTTCTTGGACTTGAATCCTTTCTTGTTTTGTGAAACTCTTGCAGCTTAAATTTGATCTGAGAAGAAAACAAATTTTGACCAAAAAAAAAGGAAAAAAAAACCATGAAATAATTGAAGAGTCGTTCCTGTGTATCGTTTTAAGAGACAATAAACTTGATATGTATTCCATTCACTGTTTCACTGTTTGTTGTCGAGTGTTTAGAGAAGATAACTTTTTTTTTACTCCTTTTTATAGAGCTTTTCATTTACGATTGACCCTTTGGCAGTGTAACCGTATATGGGAAATGCAGAAAAGGGTTGATATTTTCTACAGAAAAAGAATGAAAAAAATTAAACGAGAAAAATGGTAAGAAATATTTTGTATTTGATTTGATTGTCTTTCCTTGGCAGGGGGATAAATAATTTTATGGCAAATTGAATTGAAATTTATTCACTCAGATTATAGGACACATGCAATAGTTAAGGGATTAAAGGATTGATGGTCAATAATTTTCAAATCAAATTCGTTTTTTAAAAGCATTCTTTTATTCATTTATTAAGGATTATTGTTATTAACAGTGCTAAAAAATTTATTCGTAAAGTTGTCCATTCACTTGTTCTTAATATTGCAGATATTATGCTTTGCTAGCTCATGAGGACTTGGGTTTCAAAAGTACAGTTCAGTGATTGATTAAAATAAAATTTTTCATTGCTAGGACTTAGCCTTGGACACTATGTAAGCATTACAGTGCCATTTAAATGTGTAGCTCTGGATTGGTTGCAACGGGTTTTTCAAACGTTTCAAGCGTTATCTCAGCAATATCGCAACAAATGTTGGTTTTAAAATACTTTAACGTTGGCGTAAACAATAAAGAAGTTAGATGGCGTCAAATCATATGATTCTGATGGACAATTAACTTCGCTAATATGCTTGTTACACCGCCCAATTCATAATCTTGAATTGCAGGACAAAAGAAATCGGTCGTTGTTCTGAATTGACGATGATGGTTCTTCTAAGGTCATTTTTGAAAACCCACGATCCAACGGCACCGCCAGAGCTCAATGTGTACTAAATAATCACACTTTCTGAGATTTCCGCAATTATTTCTGGCTTCTCCAAACCTCATAAACTGCAATTTTGCTTGATGACGTACTATCTCCAGGGCAAAAAAAGAGTTTCAGTTGCTGAAGGATATTTTGTTGGAAAAATCAAGTCTGAATCAATCAAGATATCTACGGCGTTGTGAAAGCTGAATCGTATTTAATTTTTGCTTGAGTCGGTGGTCCAGTAGGTAGTGTGTTGGCTTATTAGACGGTTCAAACCCCAGGTCAGACATCTCCAACTTAACGAAATAAGAAAAAATGTTTCTTCGGCGACTTCCTCTCAGTAGATTTCTGGTAACAACTCTGAGAATAAATAAAATTGCCATGAAAAGTTTATCAAAAATCTGTCCAGTCGACTTTAAACTGTAGGTCTTGCCACTCATGTACAAAAATTAACGCACACAACATCAGTGGCGTGAGAAACTAGATCGTAAGCCTGACTAAAGGATTGTAATGACCAATTATGTATGTATGTATGTGAGCCTGAGTGGTGTGAGAAACTAGGTCGTAAACCTGACTAAAGGATTGTAATGACCATTTATGTATGTGTGTATGTGAGTCGGATTTTATACGCATGTAATTATAAATTAAAATGCAAAATACGCCATAATTAGCCGTTTAATAGGTCTCTAGGTAGAGTCATCACACTTTTATTAACAGCGATGCGTACATTGTGATGAAGCACAGGACCGACCATTTCTAGGCGTTCTTCAATTCTTAAAGGATTCATATTCGTAAGTGACAAACCTTTCACGAAATTAATGACACTCCTGAAGAGTGATGTTTAACATTTGACAGCCTTACGAGACAATAGTTTTGAAGATACAAAATGGATAAGTTTCAGTAGCAAATTCTTTTTCATATAAAATATAAGGTAAGACCGTATCTAGAAAGGCTTTATTTATCTTGTCCTGTGCCCAGTCTATCTTGAAAGTATAGAGAAAGTACATCCACCTAAGATCTCTTGAAGTAGAATTATGTTGGCGATAGTAAACCCACCATTCAAGTGGTGTGTCTAAATCCTTTATGAGACACATTAAGGTTAAGAAGTCAAGCAAAACTCAAGCTTTTGTTAACTATGGATTGTATAATGAAATCTCGGACATGAAACTAAAATTACAATTAAAAATTTAAAATTACTTTCTTCAATGAAATCCAACAGTTTTAGTTTAAATGCGCTCACTCACTGTTTATCCTGTATACAAAGTCATATAATCTGTATACCTGATGAAATAGATTTCAAATAACAAAATCAAATACCACATCATTCCTTGGATTCTTGTGTCCCGTTTACGAAGAAAAGGCGCTTAAATCGTGTTGATTTACAATTTCAGTATTTCAGCGACAGATGAGCAATAAAATACACACATGAAATGCCATCACAAATTCATTTTCAATTGCCAGTTGCCAATTGCCAATTGCTCAATTGCACTCACTCAACACACATTTCGATTGTTTATTAAACACTCAATCGCAGACGCAGATCAATTACTGATCTGACTGGCATTGATTTAGAAAAACAAAACAAGAAGAAGAAGAGGAAAAAAATTGAGTTTCAAAAATTTTGTCATGTGTAAGTAATCGTAGGCAAGCATCTTAAATGCAATCGCATTAAGCCGCATTAACAGAGGCCCACAAATAAACAATCCGCATCAATTGCGAACGCATTTTACATTCCATGCATCTCAGGCCGTTTTGATGGCCGTTTAATAAAATATCGAAACCACAGACATACAGACAGACAGACGAAAAGCGGAAAAATATGCGAATTATACGCATGAGTGGAGAGGCTGGAAATGGAGTGGAGTTTCTCGTTTTTGTAATTGATCCGCTTTTAAGCTGATTTGTGGTTTTGCAATTGCCAACATATATCATAAAAAAATTAAACAAATAGTATTTGAAAATAGGGATTTATTTAAGGATACATTTAGAGATTCGCTGCTTTATTTGTTAAGGATTTTGAAAATAAAATTGAGATAAAGGTTTTGAAAATTGATACAGAAAATCAAACGAACAAATTCAATTGTTTAAGGAACGTGATGAAGAGATTAACTACTAAAGTAATTAATTTATTTGATTTGAATGAATCTATAAAAAGTTGAAACCATTCTATGGTTCCTACCTGAAGCTCAAGCGTTTTATTATATGTATTTAAGCTTCTTCTCTGCGAAGTGAAAAAATTGATTTTCAGGATAATAATTAAAATGAGTTCTTAATAAAAATAAATCCTTAAATTTTGAATATCCCTTGTAAAAATTGTGCTGAAATTACAACCTTGGATCTGATAGATAATTAACCACAAGTTATAACATCATGTTATGGTAAGTCTTCAGGTTTATCAGCGTCTGGACAGCCTAGTCTACAGTGCAATATTTAAAAAACTAAGTATTACAATCTCATTATGATCAGTCATTTGAATTTTCTGCACCTGTGGGGCAAATGACGTCACAGTACATGTGGTCTCTTTATCCTCATCGAAATCGCAACTTCAGTAGAAATTACGTTAGCATACTTAGCAACTTTGAATGTGGATAGAGACCACATAATAAATATTAAGTTAGAAGCGAAATTAGAGTTGAGTATCTGCCCTTTCAACATAATAGGGAAGCATTAGATATGGAATCATTAGCTAATGAAGCATTCGCTAAGGTTTGGAATTTTCTTTTAATTTCCATTTAAATTGTGGCAAATGGGGGGTCTATACTCGGATCATACATACATATGTACATAATTGGTCATTACAAGCCTTCAGTCAGGAAATACGTCCTAGTTTCTCACACCACTTATGTTGTGTGTGTTAATTTTATACATGAGTGGCGGGACCTACAGTTTAAAGTCGACTCCGAACGACAGATTTTTGATAAACTTTTCATGGCAATTTTATTTACTCTCAGAAGTTTTGTTAGAAATCTGCTGAGAGGAAGTCGCAGAAAAAATACTTTTGTATTTTGTTTTAATGGCTGGACTGTTATTTGAACCCGGGCTTTTCGTCTAATAAGCCAACACACTACCTACTAAACTACGGCGACTTCATATACTCGGATCATACTTAGGTTTAATTTCCCATCCTGGGCAGTTGTCTAAATAAAAAATCTTAGAATAACACGCTATTATCCGGAGAAATCGGTGACATTGAAGGTTAAGCTTGGGCTTTGATATGATCGCGAGGATTTTTATTATTGCCAGGCTTTTCAGTATATTTTCGGAGAATAATCCGCTACTGGGCAGCCATTTAATCACCATTTTTATGACTGCTGCCGAGAAGACCCTGCAGTTATCTGGAAGTCTATATAAGTTACTGATAAATGTGAACACTCTGAAATAGATAACAGTTAGATAATCTTACGCTAATTGGTGTTTTTAACAGCAGCGGTTGCTTTGGCTAGGACATGTTGTCATGTGGACGAGAGAAGATATTCCAGAAAGAAAAGATGAATGTGGGAAATAATGAAAATATGATGACAGATCAAGCCGAGGAGAACCACACATTGCAAGAAGTTGGAAAAAGATGTACACAAGATCGTAGAGCAAGTACATTATGCTTGGCCTCGGACCATGACAAATGGCCATCGAGGTAAATATGTAAGTATTGTTCCAATTTTGGCCAGAGCAGCGAATACGTATTTTAATTTCATGTTTTCCTCATTGCAAGCCAGACAAAAGTCTATGCGTTTCCAATTTGAAAACTGTAGACATTTCAATTTGGCATACAAACCTATTTTGTTAAAATCGTATTTAAATGTTCAAATATTACCGGCTAAAATAAAAATAATTGCCTTAAAACTAAAATATCGCCCACATATCCGTATCAAATATCGTTTTACAAACAAATTCATTTCGAATAAATTATTATAAAATTAGTGGGACAACAACAACAACAGCAACAACAAACAAAACAGCTATTAAACAGTGAACAAAAATAAAACAAAAATATGAGACAATTTTGTTCTCTTGCTTTACAAAAAAAAAAAAAAAAATGGAGAAAAAAATTCAAAATTATACTGCAAGACATGCGAGTATCGCAATTGCGATATTTGTGAGTATCTGACTGAGTCCACGATAATTATACATGAGCGTTTTGTGTCTCTGATGAGTATATGAAGAGGGATTTTTTTATTTTTTTTTCATTCATTTTAATTGTCCGTATATTTCATATTTATGTTGTGTATTTAGTATACGTATGTATATCACATACTAATGTATGCTATATTTAGATTCTTATATATATTTTATAGTATAATAATCAACAACAACAACACCAACAACACCAACAAAGTACAAAAAAGAAAAAAACCAAATTGTTGAAAAAAAGTAAAAATAAGGCGCTTATCTAAATCTTTACACATGGTTAAGTTCGGCCTTTTAATTGCTGTAATATACTGTGTATATACATACATATATAAGAGTACAACAACAACAATAACTATTATAACGACAAAGCCAAGGTACTATTTGAGCACAGTTCAACTATTTTGCGACGGTGTACCTCGTCAACATTGTACCGATGTAATGGCAATTGCAACTGCAACAAACGTCAACAAATGAAAACAACTAAGAAAGTAAAATAGTTAGTCATGTACGACTATGTAATGCCCTATATGGTTATATATAGGCATGGAGTTGAAACTAAGAAAATAGATTGTGGTGGAAAGAGTGCAAAGAGAGTAGAATTTGTTCACATTTGAAGCTGTAAGAGGCTGCTCAAAATACGAATTCGGTTACTGAGGGCTTGAGAGGTCCGTTATCCGATCAAACAAGAACATGCTTTATGAGAAACTTTACATACATACATAATTGGTCATTACAACTCTTTCGTCAGGATTAAGACCTAGTGGTGTGAGAAACCGCTTACGTTACGTGCCTTAATTTTTATACATGAGTGGCGAAACCTACAGTTTAAAGTCGTCACGAACGAACGACAGGTTTTTGAGAAAGTTTTCATGGCAATTTTATTTACTCTTCAGAATTTTGGCCAGAAATCTGCTGAGAGGAAGTTGCCGAAGATACATAAATTTTTTTTCATATTTTTGTTTTGATGTCTGACCGTGTGCTCACGTCTAATAAGCCAACACACTACCTACTAGACCACGGTGACTTCTTATGAGAGACTTTAGTACTCTAAAATTGGAAATGATGAGAACAAGTTCTTTATTAAATGGATTTCGTTGAAGGATCTGCAAACAGCGAAAGACTACAATAGACTTCAATTCCGTATTGCCTTTATTTTCTGTACATGGTTAAGGATCATAAAAGTAGTCATGGACACAATAATACACGCTTACCGAATACCAACCCTGGCACGAATGTAAGATAAGATGAATAGCAAAGGTGGACAGTTGCGGGCTGAGGAAGAATCTTGTCAGACTTAGTTGGACTATATTCGATAGGAAGCATAGAAACATCTCTGTCACTGTATCTATGCCCCTGGGTCATCTAGTAATGTGTAGATGTATGCGGAAAGATTTAACTTGCCTGGAAATGACTTTTGTAGTGGTTGTAGATCAGTTAAGAATGAAGAGGGTACCTCTATCATTAGTTTTATTCTTTCTCAATAATAGTTTAAAGAAACGATCGTTGCTAAATATCGGATCGATTATTGAATTTATAAAACTTTCAGTCTAGTTTTCAGCTTGATTCTTAGGGAGCCAAGCTATGAATGCAAAGCATGGATATTTAGGATTGTCAGTTAGGTCTGTGGTTTCACCATTTGCCGCTATGTGCGCAAAGGTAAGCTTTGATAAAGCTGCCACTCGTTCTTATCCTTCACTACATCAAATACGAATGAAATCAGATCTGGTTCTTCTGTTTGTTTTAATTACGATCTGTTATGTGTTAAAAAGATTACAGAACTTTCCGAACCGATTGGTTATTTTAATCCGATTGTGGCGCATACATCTCTACAAATCCAATATACCCTGTCTGGGTGTAGTTTATAAATAATCGCAGTGCAACAATAAATATACAAAATATGCAATTGCAGCTACTGCCACCTTCAACGCCGTTGTATTTTCTTTAGTGAGACAAATGAACACACAGACAGACATTCAAAGTAATATAATATATGGTACATTAAATATTTAGTTACGTACTCTGTTAGTATGTATGTATGCACAGTAAAGTACTTTTTTTCCCCAAATTTTTGGTCAATTATTGTTTATGTCGGCTCTCTGTTTTTTTTTTTTTTTGAAAAGGTTTTTTGGATTCATTGTTGCAACACTAACTCAAGATGCCTACGGGGTTATCAAAAACCATATAAAAACCAAAAAACAAAAAAAGTCCTTTTTTTTTATTAACAAACGTACCGTATAACTCCCCCTCGTAACCAAATTTTGGTTTTTTCTACAAAAAATTACCGCCTTTTTTCTTATTGTAAAGGCTGATGGACAAAATAAGAGTGAATATTTCGTTGTACACGTTTCGTTTACTGGCTGGGCTTGTTGACTGGCTGATGTTGCAACATCAGCTTGTGTTGTGCTAAGCTGTGCTGTGTTGTGTTGTGTTGTGTGTTGTGTTGCATTGTATTTGTCATCAATTACGTATTTGTGGCCAGAGAGTGCAACTAAAACGTGTAATTATGTTGATTCGTGTCACATTGTGTAAAGAAATGCACCACGACCTGATGACGACAACAACAACAACTGCAACTACAACTACAATATTAAACAAAAAAAAAATAAATTTAAAATTACAAAATGTTTTTTTTTGCATCCGGAATGCATTCGGATTATGATTAATGATGATTTGTTAAGAAATATATTTTTTTTAATATTACTTTGTTGTTGTTGTTGTTGTTGTTGTTGTATTAAAAGGTGTTTTCTTTCTTTAACACCAAAGACTGCAGGCTATAAAAATGAAAATTTTGGTTTTCCTTTTGCCATAGCTTAGCGTATCAAATGAACAATTTTTCAATTGGAAAAAGTTTTTGTACAATTTGTTCCATTCATTCATTCGGCATTTGCCAGCAGGTTTGTCTCTGGCATTCATTTGTCAAATGGTTTGAGAAAGTGGGTCAATATTTTGAAATTCATTAGAAAAATTAATTGAAAAATGAAAATATAAATCGAAAATAGCAAAATAAAATTTAATAAATACCACACACTCTTAAAATAATCAAAAGTTTCATAAGTAATGATATCTGTGACAAATTTGTTGCGTTTTCCCAATCATAATAGGGCTTCAGAATATAAATTCATTATTTAATTGAAGTCGCCATAGTCTAATAGGTAGTGTGTTGTGTTGTTAGACGTGAGGCCGTGGTTCAAAGCCCAGGTCAGACATCTCCAACAAAACGAAATATGAAAAAAAATATTACTTCGATAACTTCCTTTCATCAGATTTCGAGCAAAAACTCTAAGAGCGAAATAAAATTGCCATGAAAAATTTCCAAAAATCTGTTGTTCAGAGTCGACTTTAAACTGTAGGTCCCGTCACTCATGTGTAAAATTAACACATCTGTTAACAATGGTGTGAGAAACCAGGTCGTAATCCTGACTGAAGGGTTGTAATGATCAAATATGTACGTATGTAATTAATTTAAACCCTACTTTCTTCTGTGATTTATTTATAACTTTGGTTTCAACCTAACCATACATTCATGATTCGTTGGGAGCAGTGACCGTTTTGAAAACATTAGAATTATTTCTTTAATACTCCAGAGAATGTCATTCAGATCCCGAGACAAAGTTTCTTGACCATTAGATATGTATGGAGCTTGTACGTGGCAGCGGACAGTCATATGGAGACATTAGGTAACAAAAAAGTCAACTCACTTGTACAGTTCAATTTAGTAACTTCAGAGCAGTTATAACTAGACACTGGCCTCTGGGTAACAGCATCCGGATGTTGGAAATACTTCAAAGCTATAGGGTGGGTGATTTAAAAGTTTAAATTTAAAAATACAATGAAACAAAAACGATTTGAAATTTTGCCAAATTTATTTTTTGATGTGTTATTTCATTTATATGCCTGTAGCGGCTGCCTTCACAGTACCTCATTCGATCAGGCCAATTTTCGTGCACTTTTTCGAGTGTATGGGGTCGAATCTCGGCAATGGCAGCAATAATGTTGGCCTTCAAATGCTCAAGTGTCTATGATTTGTCGGCATAACACGGTGCCCTACAGGAAATAGTCCAACTCGCAGCTTTTTGGCGGCCAAATGACATTACCATTTTGGCTAATTAAACGGCCACGCAAATAATCGATTGTGGTATGAGATGTGTGGCAAGTTGCACCATCCTGCTGAAACCAAACATCGTTTATGTCAATACCATGATGAGCGGTTACAAAAAAAATCGGTGCCAAATCATGGTGCCATATATTAATAATAATAATAAAAATAATAAATAAATAATAATAATAATAATAATATTTGCGCCGTCTACATTTTCACTAGCCACACCTAACAGTCATTCGTAATGGGTGCATTGGCTGCTATAAGAATACGTTTGGGTTTTCTGAGCCCCAAATACGGCTTGATCCGAAAAAATGATTTTTTTTTCTGGCAAAATCGACATCATAGTGAAGTTTCTCGTTGGCCCAATAAATCCCAACGTTGCTTAAGTGTAAATCGAGGCAATACGTTCAGTGGAGATAATATAGTGAATTTTGTGACAGAATAGAATGATCAGATCCGAAATATCCTATGATTAAAATTTAGACCGATGTATGGTCCACCCTTTATAATGACAATGAAGAAGGGAAGACCACAGAACATCTCTGCTATTGGTATCTTCATAAAACTGTTAGGATGGTTGGAAAATGCCAGCCAGGAATTTTAGTTGAACCAGTTAATGCATGCTATCGGTATATTCTAAAGGAACCCAAGTAAGAACTAGAACCGAACCTACGTTTAAGCCATATAGTACACTCCTTTGCTGTTAATTGACCGCTGGATTTCACATGTTATTAGAAATAAAGCTGACACTTCTGTCTTACACTCCGTATGTGTAACACGCAGACGTTTTTCTCTGTCTCTTGCAATGTGAATAAACTCAGATATAATGTCGAACTGATTCGCGCTTTTGCCCTCCAAAAACCTATTGTTCTACGTCCAAATAATGCACACGCCAGTAAACACACTTTCCAGCGAAAATGTACTCCTCCTGCTATCAAGTTCATAAGCATTGTACAACATACATTTGACATCCGTATGTTGGCTAAAATGATTGTCTCGAATATGACTACTAAAGTTTAGTTTCAAAGTTTAAAACATCAGCATCAAATCGTCATAATGTATCCATATTTTCAATAATGATGCTGCTGTTTTAAAGTCACAAAATTTTTAAAGCGTTTAGTGACCAAATCAAAGCAATCGATTTGACTGAAAAATTTCTTTCGATAACTTTTACTTCCTAAATGCGAAAAATTCATTTACTTTGTAAACTATTGGCAGTTATTTTCTGCCTCAATTTATTTCTATAGAGAGCGAGTTGAACTTGTCAAAAATATTTGAAAAATTTCTCAACTAAATAAACAGACTGGTTGGCTGGCTGGCTGGTTGGCAGTGGAAAAATGTGAACAATTGACATGCAATAAATGCGTTAACACGACGCTTATAAAACAATGGAACTCCTTCAACTCTAAAATTACTCTGGTGCTGCTGCTGCTGCTGCTGTTGTTGCCATTGGACAGGCTGAAAATATTTGGAATTTCACACGAAGTCCCCACAGGTATCAACGAACGAACGACCGAATACAACAGAGTGAAGGGACAAAATAAAAATGACAAGAAGAAGAAGAAGAAGTAAAAAAAACCTCTAGTCAGGATCAAACTTAACCTGTTAACCTGAACAGAAAGGCAAACAAAATTCCAAAAAAAAACAGGAAAAAAATTATGAATCATACGAGGGTAGTTAACAAAGATTCAAGCAGAAAAATGTCAATGTGAGTTTATATTACAAAAATGTGAAGAGTTGCTGCTGTTGTTGATAGTGTTGATATGCATTCATGTTGGTTGTCTTTTTAGAATGTCTGCAACATTTGTTGCCACAGTGGGGTGGCTCTGCTACAACGTTAACAACCTATACAATCATTGCAGCAGCATCAATCGATTGATCAGTCTCCGGGGGTGTGTGTGTGTGTCGACTTCGATTACTTTTTTCAGTAAAAATGAGTGAGCATTTGTAAAGGCCATCTCTTCTTTTGGTATTTGCTATTGGGTTGTTGGGCTGTTGGTTGCTGATGTTTGTTTGCTGGTTATTTATTAAAGACTCCAACAACAACAACAACAGAAATATACAGAAACGTAAGAAAAAGAAAACAGTAGAGTTTTATTTTTTGATTTAATAGTATTACCCGGGTAACATTTCTTTATTTGAAGCCAGTGTAGACTGCTTGGGGTCTGTTCGATTGTCTACTGCTGTCTGACTCTTTGTCTGTCGCTAACGAATTGTGTTGTTGCTATCGTCTCTTCTACTTCTACTTCTTCTTCTGTTGTTTTGTTTTTCTTCTTTTTGTCCTTTCTTTAAAATTGTTGTTATTGTTGGTGTTGTTGTTGTTGCTGTGTTGCATTATTGTAGTTGCAACGATAGTTATATTATTAATGTTGTTGCTGTTGTCCGTAACCGTGCCCAATTTTTGCTAAAAATAAGAAATCGTTATGATTGCAACTACCACCACCACCACCAACCACAGTATCAGCGTATAAAAAAAGAAATCCCAAGTCAAGTTAAGAAAAAAACGAAGAAAAAAAAGAAAAGAAGAGAAAAACGTAATAGAAGATGAAGATGGCCAGGATATATAATACAAGTTAAACTACAACACGATTTTGTTGGAATTCTTTTTCACATTCTGTATGTGTGCTTGAGTGTTTGTTGTTATTTGTTGTCTAATCTAATTCATTGTATATGATATTCCTTCCACTATTCCCAAATAATAACAAGAAAAAATTCCTATTTTTTTAGGTAAAAAGGGAACAGAGTTGCCAAGAATTATGCTTCCTGACAATTAGCATCAGGAATTGGCATTTAAACACTAACCTCTTAGAACTTAGCTAAAAACTAGCCTACCTTTTAAAGGAACTTGGTAACCGATCCCTATCCAGTAACAATACCTCCGTTGGATTATCGAGGAAAGGCGAATCAAATGATAGAGTCGAACCAAATATGCACATTGGCAAATACAGAGTACGATATTCTGTTAATCCTAAATCGATGAATAATCTCTGCAGATGTCATTCGCGAGTAAGTGAAGATTCTCCGTTTACCGGCTAATTGCCTAATGATCCATGAGAATTGTAGCCTTTAGATGTAGTGCCAGTGATCTCCCTACAATGTAATTTCAGTAGTTGAATGGTGCGCTTGTTAGTCAATTTAGGTCGGGCGAGTCAGCCGCCTAACGGAGGTAAGAGGTATACTTGGATATACTTCATGTGTGGATTGGAATTCGGTAGGGGCAAGTCCATACGCTACAAACTTAATAGGAATTTATTCCTTAAATTAGAGACTCATGTTGGACTGAAGCAAAAGTGATGCGATAGTCGATTAAGGGAACCGCGATATATAGGAACCAGTTCAGATCTGATCGTTGCAAGCGGAAAAGGTCTGAGGGGTTATTATGTATTTCGATTCGAAAGAAGTATTTTCTAAACAGAAAACGTACCTATTTATTGGACGTTACAACACTTCAGTCGGTATTACGACCCATCACCCAATTTGTGTGTGTTAATTTTATACGTGAGTGGTGGACCTACAGTTTAAAGTGGATTCCGAACGACAGATTTATATTTAGTGTTAAAGTTTTTGCCAGAAATCTGCTGAAAGGAAGTCGCTGAAGAAATATTTGTTCATATTTCGCTTTGCTGGAGATGGCTGACCTGTGGTTTGAACAGAGGCTGCATGACTAATAAGCCAACACACTACCTACTAGACAACGGCGACTTCATCTTAACAGGAATATGTCCATTAAACCAGAGAATCGTATTAGGCTGACACAAAACTTTAGTAGATTAAGGGAATCGCAGTATATAGGAACCAATTCAGATCTGATGTCTGCAGGCGGAAGAGATCTGTGGGGTTATCAAGTATTTTGATTCGAAAGAAACATTTTCTAAACAGAATACTTTACACCGTGAGATTCTAATGAATTTTCTTTTGAATCGAAATACATATACTCTAGCTATGTTAGCATGCTTGATGTGGGATATCTCTTACTGTCCATTACTTCGGCTTGAAACAGACTTTAGTATTTGGTTTGGCGGAGAGACATTCAAGATATCTCGACATTTATTATCAACTGCTTCGATATTTTTTTTATAAAAAACGGTGAATATTTTTATATGAATACCCTGTTCAATGTTAGTTTTCTTGGTTAAAATAATTGGTTTTCAAAAAAAACAATTTCTAAGTAAAAATCCAAAAAATCATAACAATTGTTAACCCTGATCTTCAATGGATTCAAATGCCTACAAAACTAACAGCGACAGCAACAACAACAGCTGGTAGAACAGCAATTGCAGCAGCAGCAATAGTAGTAGTAGTAGTAGTAGTTGTAGTAGTAATAAGAAGACAGATACGTTAACGACAACAACAACCATAACATCAATATAATCACATCTGGCATTATTCTTAACGTGGACTGCATCTTTATCGTTTTTCACTAGTTTGTCTTTCGGTGTCTGTCTGTTGGTACTGGGTTCTGTGTTTCTTTTTTTTGCGATTTTTTTTCTTGATTTTCCTTGCAACTTTAAGTCTTCTTCACTCTTGTTGCATGTTTATCATGCTGCAAATTCGCAGAATTCCAAATTCAAACGAATGCAATGCAGTTTATGTTTGTTGTAGTTGTTCTCGTTGCTGTTAATATTGCTGGTGTGGTGTGGTGTGGTGTGGTATGGTGTGCTTAGCTATCATATCTGCTGTGTGTGTGTGCTATAATGTTGCACAAGTACTGGATAATATGAGCGGTTTTGCTTATAGCTGCTGCTGCTGCTGTTGTTGTCGTTGTTGTTGGTGGTGGTGGATATTAAATTAAAAACTTTCGTAGCGTATTTCTTTTATTTTTTTTCTAAAGTAATTCTGCATATTGCCATAAGTCATGACTATGGCTCGTTGTTTTTTTTTCTAAAAAAATATTTTTTTTTTAAATTTAAAAAAAATATTATTTTTGTTGGCTGCCGTATAAACAAAATTATAATAAACAAAACAACAACAACGTTATTAAACTAAATAGCAATTGCAATAACAGCAGCAGCAATAAGAAAACAACAACCACAACAACAACAAAATAATAATAATAAACCTGCAACAGAAAAGAAGAAGAAAGAAAAATGAAAAAAAAAACAATTTTTTTTTGGAAAAAAATCTATTGAAAGGGTTTTCATTGTTGGCAGTTGTAAACAATTTATAAGATCAACATGCTTGATTATGTTTTACAATCGTTGTTGTATATTCAACTCAACTCGTATCTCTAAATTCACTATATTTGTTGCAACAACAACAGCAACAACAACAATCAACAACGTAAAATAATATTCAAAAAACAAGTAAAAAAAAATGCAACAAAAAAAAAACGCAAATAAGCAGAAGTCGGTAGTAGTTGCAGTTTGCAGTTGAACAGAGTTGTGTAGTTGTTCTCAGTTTTGTTTGTAGATAATTTGTTGAAATGAAATTACAATATTCGTATTCCATATTATTTGTATTTTTATTTCTTATTCTTATTATAATAATTCGTATTATTCTTCATCTTCATCTCCTTCAACTTATTGCTGCTGCTGTGGCTGCTGCAATTGCTGTATCTTTTGTTTGTAGGTTGTGGCACATTTAGCTTCAATGGCAAGCATTTTTTGCCATTTTATACCTCCTTTTGAATTTGGAATTTTATTTTTGGTAGTAAACCGTAAAAGTTCTTTGTAAACGATTAAATTGGAATTCAATAACAATTTTCCATGCACATACATATTGTAATTTTATGGAAATCTTAACCATTTGTAAAGTAATTGTAGTCTATGGGAAGCAACTATTTGGTGTCCTACAACATCATCTTTTACAAAGTTAAACTTCTCAGTCGTTTTCAATTTAAAAATCGTTCCTAATTTTTTCACAGAAACTTAATTAATTTGATAATCTACACCCCAAACATACATAACATACATAATTGGTCATTATGATCCTTCAGTCAGGATTACGACCTAGTTTCTTACACCACTTAAGTAGTGTGTGTTAATTTTATACATGAGTGGCGGGACCTGCAGTTTAAAGTCGACTCCGAACGACAGATTTTTGGGAAACTTTTCATGACAATTTTTTATTTACTGTCAGAGTTTTTGCCAGAAATCTGCTGAGAGGAAGTCGCTGAAGAAATACTTTTTAAGTTTTGTTTTGGTGTCTGGACTGGAGCTCGAACCCTACCTTTACGTCTAATAAGTCAACACACTACCTACTGGACTACGGCGACTAACACCCCAAATATAGTTAAGGTATTAAAGGATTTTAGGCCTTCACTAGGCTTCTCATTAAGTCTTAGTAACTCTACTCTACTGTACAGACATTGAGTGCCGAGAAATGTGTCCTCTATAAATGAAAACTCACGTCGATAGCATGCTTATACTCACCTCAAGAATTGAATTCTAATGACTGTTTACTGTAATCGTTTATTATTTTATGTAAGGGATCTCCAACCATTGACACTTTTATCCTTTCTTACATGCATGTATGTCGCCGTAGGTAGTTTGTAGGTTTATTAGACATGAGACCCCAGGTTCAAACTCCAGGTCAGGCATTTCCAATAAAACGAAATATGAAAAATATATCTTCGGTGCCTCTCAGCAGATTTCTGACAAAAACTCTGAGAAGTAAATGAAATTGCCAGGAGAAGTTTCTCAAAAGTTTGTGGTTCGGAGTTGACTTCAAACTGTAGGTCCAGCCATTCATGTATCAAATTAACACACACTGCATAAGTGGTGTGAGAAGCTAGGTCGTAATCCTGATTGAAGGATTGTAATGATCAATTATGTATGTATGTATGTGATCTCCAACTGTTGGCACTTTTATCTTCTTTTACATCCAGGCAATCGGATCTGATGTGTCAGGCACACATGTGTTGCAATTCACAGGGGTAAATGCTGTAATTATGTAACTGACAGACCTGCAAGAGCAGTCACACTCCTATATGATACCAATCAACACAGAAATGTAGGTTTACCTCCTTCTAAAAGTCGCCATAGTCTAGTAGGTTGTGTGTTGGCTTATTAGACATAAGGCCTTGGTTCAAACCTCAAGTCAGACAATAAAACGAAATATGAACAAATATTTCTACGGTGACTTCCTCTCAGCAGATTTCGGGCAAAGACTGTGAGAGTAAAATAAAATTGCCATGAAAAGTTTCTCAAACATCTGTCGTTCGGAGTCGACTTTAAACTGTAGGTCTCGCCACTCATGTATAAAATTAAGTGGTGTACATAAGAAGCTATGTCGTAATCCTGACTGAAAGGATGGAATAACCAATTATGTGTATGTCTACCTCTTATGTGTATGTCCTCCTCCTTCCGGTTGTCTATTAGGCAGATGTATTTATTGGCCGCTGACAAATCCAGGGCTGAGGCGAAATATTGATCTATTGCCTGACTCACTTGACCTAAACTGAATAATTTAAATGGGATCTCTGTCGCTTTAACTATTCACATGAAACATTGCAAAATGGATAGGCATGCGAAGAGACTTTGTTTAACTGTCTTCTGTAAGGATTATAGGACAATAGGGGACTAAGAGAGCATAAATCACTTTATTTGCCAATGTTCATCTCTGGACTTCTCTCTTTGATTTCTCTCATTTGGCTTACCCTTTAAACTTTAAAGTGTGATTCATGGGGTTGCATGGGGTTAAACAGTTTTGAAAGCAATACAGGGGACTGAACCATAAGTTTATTAAGTGGAAATGACCTCTAGCTGATCTTTCTTAAAAGCGAGCGATTGTATTATATGCCAAGCTAACCTATTTTTAGATTTTGCAATAAAATTTTTTATTATTTTGAAAAGAAAAGAAAAGAAAAGAACTGAAATTCTCTCACCTGTTTGATATAAATTTTTAAAAAGAATTTTCGACAATCTAAACACACGTATTCCGTTCTATTCTCAATGCATTAATTTAAATACATATACAGTTAAAGCTTTGTATGTCGTGTATGTGTGCATACACCAAGTAGCTGTATCTGCTATATCACCATATATTGTATTCTATGGGTATGAGTAAGTATTTGTGCATCAGTATGTTGTGTATTTATTATTCCAATTGCAATTTGTTTGGTGACAACAACTACAATAATAATGGCACTAGAAATAACAGCAGCAGCAACAACAACAACAGCAACATTTTGGCTTTTACCGATGGTTTAAGGCCGATAAGAACAAATGAAATGAGACAACAAAAACAACAAAACAAAACAAAACAAAATGAAATGAAATGAAACTCATCGTTATAATTAGAATTTATTTTTAATGAAATTAAATTGCCAATTGTTTTAAACTAATTGTATGTATGTATGTATGTATGCATGTGTGTATTTAAATTAGGCAACATACAGCATTTGTATACGAGTGAGAGTGTGTGTATAGATGTTTTCAAGTTTATTAATTAATTTAATTACAAATTGTTGAATTTATTTATAATTGCTTTTTGTGTGTTAAACAGTATGTATGTGTGTATGTTGCATACTTACATTAATGCATAGTGTTATTAAGTAAGTGTGTATGTGTGTGTGTGTGTATTATTGGTTTTAATGAATTCATATTGTATATAGAAATTAATGAATTCATATTAAATTAATATATTCAGATTGTATTGTACAAACAAGTATGTATTTATGCATTTACTAATATTTGTTGTTTTTATTGTTGTTGTTGTTGTTAAGTAATAAACAATAACAACAATATGCTGGCCAGCAAACGCTAATCAATTTTCAATTTTATTTAATTGAATTAAACAAACATTAGCAAACAAAACAAAAAACAGAAACAAAATGTAGATAAAAATTAAACAATTTATGATAAAATTAGTATTACAGAAAAAAAAAATGGGGAAAAAATTAGAACAAATTGAATTTTAATTATTTTATCAAACAACCAAACATATGTAGGTATTAGAAATAAAAAAAAAATTGATAAAATTTCCATTGCGTTCATAGAAAAATTAATGAAATTCATCAGGGGAAAAAATAGGGTATATATTGGGAGTTACTTGATAAGCAAATTCTGCTATTGAATCGACTTTTTAAAGCGACCAAAATTTAAAAATAAAAATAAAAGCGTTGAATAGGCTGCTTACTTGTCGTTTCTTCGATTATTTTTAAAAGAACATCTTAGAACAATGAATAGATCATGTATTCCACATTAGTGTTCTAATGTTGCAGAGTACCGAGCTGTTCAAAACCCAAAGTCAATTTTTATGTTACAGTAATCCTTCGATTTACGTCGCCTCGATTAACGTTGTTTCGATTTACGTCGTCAAATATTTTGTTCCCTCTAACTTCAATTTGCGTCGTCATTCGATTTACGTCGCCTTTTTTTGGAACCAACTGCGACGTAAATCGAGGGATTACTGTAACTTTTTATGTTCCTTGTTAAAAACATACTACTTTGTGGTATGAGCAATATGAAATTCGATTTACGTCGCCTATTTTTGGAACCAACTGCGACGTAAATCGAGGGATTACTGTACTTACCAGTAAGTACTGTTGAATTTGAATCAAGTATTAAACTCTGTTCTAAAATAGATCAAGAATTGCAAATTCTAGCCTAATAAAACCCAATTTGCTTCCTTATTTAGTCAGAAAACTTATCACTGAAACGTTGCGTTGAAGTCGTTGTTGTCTAGTAGACAGTGTGTTGGTTTATTAAACGAAAGTTCATTCAAAAATGGTTCAACCCTTGGATCATATATCTTGAACGAAATGAAATGTGAAAAATAAATATTTCTTTTGACAACTCTCAGAGTGAAAAAAAATTTCCATGCAAAGTTTTTCAAATCTGCCTTTCGGAGTCGACATTAAACTATAGGTCCCGCCACTCATGGATAAAATTAACACACACAACATGAGTGGTGCCAAAAGCAGGCTTGTAATCCTGATTAAAGAGTTGGTCGCCGTGGTCTACTAGGTAGTATGTTGGCTTATTAGACGAAAAGCCAGGGTTCGAGCCCCAGGCCAGACATCAAAATAAAATACAAAAAGCTTTTTTGGCAAAAGAGATCAGAATCAGACGTTTGATCAGGTTATAGAAGCTCATAATGAAAAATTCATTACAATCCCATCAGGATCATATCATTACCTTTCTAGTTGTCAATCCTGGCTTCACATTGCCTCGGTCATAATCTTTTATTCGTACTTTACTGTTGTAGATGATGAAGTTTTTATTGCCCGTAAATATCATCGCCGTTTAGGAAGTAAATAAAAATACTGAGAAGGATTTAAAGCCGTTCGAAGTCGCCGTAGTCTAGTAGGTAGTGTATTGGACGTGAGGCCTCGGTTCAAACCACAGATCAGACATCTCCATCAAAACAAAATATGCAAAAATATTTCTTCGGCGACTTCCTCTTAATATTGTGCGATCACATACGTTTTTAGTATCGAGGCAATCTATTGGAACTAAGTGATAATTACTCGCTAAGCTTCTGCTTCCAGACTCTTCACTTGAAAGAGTGTAGTGATTTTATTAGCATCTGAAGTTATCAGTATCCCGTCAAATAGATATTAGCCATCCTTCTGAACAGTGTTGGGCACAGGAAAAGAGCCTGCCAACGTGTTAGTAGATGTAGAAGAAATGTCATGGCAACAACGATTAAGCAGATCTTGTATACAGATATTGGAAAACAAGTGCTGTTAAAAGTATCCGCCAAAATATGAGTGCCAATGCTGCTCGCGATTTGAGTCTTCAGAATTTCCACTGCTCTATGCCATATTAATCAATGTACAGCATCTTCGAATTGCCAAACAAGTGTTTTAATTTCGTGTTATCTCTGTAAGCCCGTCTTATAGTTTTCTTTTTTATTGGTTCTGACATTCGATTGTATCGAATTCCACAAGTAATTGCTAAAAAAATCATTAAAGTGTAGAAAGTTGACGTTTGATTTCCATGAATAATTGCCACAACAGTTGCAAATTTAATTGCAGTTTTTCGAAAAGTCCCTCAATTGAAATAAGCAACAAAATGACAAAAATATAAAAATTGCAATAAAAACAATTCATTATTCCCACTTATAATGGAAGACATGCAGATCATTAAGGTTTTCCATTTCCAATACATCAAATTATGACATGCAATGAACAATATTTTGTCAAATAATTTGAAAAAAAACAAAAAAGAATTAAAAAATCACTGAACAGAAAAAACAAAAACAAAAACAATTGATTATTAAAAAAAATTGAAGTGCATAACAATTGTATTGAAAGGTTATTGTCAGTTAAATTCGACTTTATGTTGAGCTACACTAATGTGAGAGCGAATGTATGTGCATAAGTTTGAAGGTAACTTGATTTGAACCACAACAGCTGGAGGGCTTATGGGGCGATATATAGCTTTTTCAAGTACCATGTCTAAAAATGTAGTCGCCGTGGTCTAGTAGGTAGTGTGTTGGCTTATTAGACGAAAAGCCAGGGTTCGAGCCCCAGGCCAGACATCAAAATAAAATACAAAAAGTATTTCTTCGGCGACTTCCTCTCAGCAGATTTCTGGCAAAAACTCTGAGAGTAAAAATAAAATTGTCATGAAAAGTTTCTCAAAAAAAATCTGTCGTTCGGAGTCGACTTTAAACTGTAGGTCCCGCCACTCATGAATAAAAGTAATACACACAGCATAAATGGTGTTGAGAAGCTAGGTCGTAATCCTGACTGAAGGGTTGTAATGACCAATTATGTATGTATGTATGTCTAAAAATGTATCAAATAGCAGCAGTGTATGGCTCCAATACACGCATACATACATAATTGGTAATTACCGACACTTCATTCAGGATTACGACCTAGCTTCTCAACACCATTTATGCTGTGTGTATTACTTTTATACATGAGGGACGGGGCATACAAATAAAGTCGACTCCGAACGACAGATGTTTTGAGAAACTTTTCATGGCAATTTTATTTTTACGCTAAGAGTTTTTGACAGAAATCTGCTGAGAGAAAGTCGTAGAAATATTTTTTCATATTTCGTTTTATTGGAGATGTCTGACCTAAGACTTCAACCAAGGCTTCACGTCCATTTGGCCAGCACACTGCCTACTAGACTACGGCAACTATGGCCACAATTTCCACTTCTATTCACCGACTTAGCAGCTTGCCAAGTCTAATTCTGCATTATGATGAGACGGATTCTCCTGTATATCAATATTCTGTATAGCACAGCATGCTTCAGTTTGTCATAGACTCTCTGCAAGCCTACAAAGCATAGATGCAGTGGTGAGTATCATTCTACAGATTGTTTCATAATGACACGATGGCTTTTCATATGATGCTTAGTACACTTTTGGGTAGTGAAACCCACACTCACTCGATCCGAGAGTTTTTTGGAAATAATCTAAGCAATAACCGTGTCAATCAAACACAGAAGAGTAATATTGCTACTGATATAGGTTCTTTAATCGTTACAAACATTATTTCAAATCGAATATACTCCCTCTGCCATAAGGTAGCATGGATTACAATACTGTTTGAAATGTTTCAATGACAATCGACAATTGTGTCGTAAACAATTCAAATATCGTGCAAATAATTATTAAAAAAATTCATTGCATCTGTTCTAAGCACTAACTATAGTCACAAAACAATATTAGACCCTCTATTATACTCGCAATTTATTAATTGTGATTGTTTTTTTTTGTTATTATTTTTTTTATTAATATTTGTACTCGCAATTTATTGAAGCATTTGTGTTAAACAAAAATTTAAGGGACTTTTTTGCGAAACTGGGAACTATTTATTGGCTTTCATTTTGAATAGGATTTAATGAAAGATATAATTGAAACGAAATTATAAATTTTAATTAAAAAATTCTTATAAATCAGTATCTATTTTAATTTAATTTTCTTTCTTTCTTGTAACTTTAGAAAATTAAATAAATTATTAACGCATTTTTTAAACAACTCCCAGCTCTGTTAACTTTTAACACGCTCCCGCATGTATTACATGTTTTGTTGTTTTTTTCTTTTTTTTGCAACAATTTAAAGAAGCATCAATTGCAACGGAAACGGAAATGAGTTCCATATTTATAATGATACTTTGGCGCATTGTATTTTCAATTCAAAATAGGCAACCATTTATTAATTGCACAACATGAAAAACGAAGTCATTAATTACTAAAAAATAAAGCAATTACAGTGCATTGTCGAACGCTTTATTTTAATTCACATTTCGTGAATCTATTGCAGATGGATTCAATGTTTCAAATTAATCGCCTAGAAGTGGGTTAAAGATTTTATTTCTTTTTTTATTCGGGTTGATTTTAATCAAAATTTAAAAGCTTTCCAAGACTATATAGAGACAAAGGAAAACTAGAAAAATCGCAAATACATTATTTGGATTGTGTATGTATAGATTGTATACATATTGTATAATAATAGGTGATTTTTTAAGATGTCATGCAAGTCAAGCTCTTGCATTTTGGGCAAAAAAAAGGATATCATCTCACGGTAGCGCTCACCATTCACAGTTACGTTACGATTCGCAGCATCTTTGAAGAAATACGGTCCAATGATGCCACCAGCCCATAAACCGCACCAAACTGTGACTTTTTCTGGATGCATTGGTAGCTTTTGCAATGCTTCTGGCTGATCTTCACTCCAAAATCGACAATTCTGCTTATTTACGTATCCATTGAGCCAAAAATGAGCTACGTCGCTGAACACAATTTTTCGATAAAGAAGTGGATCTTCGGCCAACTTTGCAAGAGCCCATTTACCAAAAATTCTGCGTTGCGGTAGGTCGTTCGGCTTCAATTCTTGCACCAGCTGTATTTTGAAAGGCTTCACACCTAAATCCTTCCGCAAAATTTTCCACGTTGTTGAGTAACAGAGGCCCAATTGCTACGAACGGCGACGAATCGATAATTGATGGTCATCATTAACACTGGCCGATACAGCTGCGATATTTTCTTCAGTTCGCACTCTACGTAAGCGTGTTGGTGGTTTAATGTCCAACAATGTAAATTTGGTGGGAACTTTAGTCACAATAGCCCGAATAGCCGCTTCAGTGGGTCGATTAAACTGACCATAAAATGGAAGAAGCGCGCGATGAACTTTCTAAACAGAGTACGCATTTTGATAATAAAATTCAATAATTTGCAAGCGTTGTTCGTTTGTAAGACGATTCATGGTTAAATTATAGACCAAATTGAAGATTTTTGACAGTGAAACAAAACACGAAACGTGCGTGAGCTGTTTAAACCAGTGTTTCCAAAAAGATAATAGCTAAACCGTTATAACAATACATCAGGAAAAGTAAGACGTGATCCTGATGGTATAATCATGAAATATTTGATTATGGGCTTCTATAACCCTAAACTGCATCCCAATTGCGCATTACAGCTCTTTAGTCAGAATTACAACGTAGCTTTTCAAACCACCCATGTTTTGTTTATTAATTTTACTTAAAAGTGGTGGGACCTACAGTTTAAAATCGATTCAGAACAACAGATTTGAAAAACTTTTCTTGGCAATTTTATTTCTTCTCAGAGTTTTTGTCAGAAGCCTGCTGAGCCCAAAGAAATATTTTTTCCTATTTTTTTTCAAGATGTCTAGGCTGGGATTTGAACTACGGCCTCACTTCTTATAAGCCAATAAACTTTCTACTAGACTCAAGCAATGGCGAGAACTCAGACAATAAGTTGAAAACCTACCGCTAACAATGAGGTAAGGTGAAGTTATGCAGACGATGTCAAAGCCAGAATTGACATTTTGAAAGGTAACGACGAGTTTCCGATGGGATTTGAAGAATATTTTTCATTATGAGCTCCTACAAAATGATCAAATGATTGATTTTGGTCTCTGCTATCAAAAATCAATGAAACCTAAGCAAGCATTTCAATTAAAACGGCCGAAATCAAGGGTGTTCTATTGCATTATGACAAAGCCAGCTAAAGACCGCAAAAACAATGCTGACAACCTGTGAATTGTTAGCCCGCTACTCGGATAGTCGGAATAACGAAGACACACGAAGGGACAATGTTGGAGCTCCGACTATATGTATGTCTAAACACTTTTGTTTAAATGAAGTTTAGAGGAGAGCCAAATAAACATTTTGTTTATATGACAGATTGAAGGACCTTAGCTGGAAGTTTTAATCAATTCAACATAAAGCCCGGACCCTATAGTTTCAGATAAGCATTAGTTTCGATTTTACAGAAAGGTCTTAATGGTGGAAATACTATAGGTTTTTGCTGGGTCCACCTAGAACTACAACGCTGATTGAATAATGGCTCTACACCAGAAAGGCCTAAATGTTATCGATTAAAACGTTTCAAATATAAAGAAATGGTGCTTAATTTATGATCAATTTTGAACTTTTTCGAACACTAAACATTTGAAATACATTATATCCTAAGGATTAATCCCTGATGCAGATAAACACTCGGATAATATTCGAGAAAGCATACTATGAAGGTCGTCATTATATCATTGTATTGTAACATCTAAATGACCTCTTCCCAGCAAATGCAATTGGTTGTAGACGTTGAAAATATTCAAAGTAAATACGAAATTATTTCATATTTTCTTTTGAAAAAGAAAACGAAAAAAAAGAAATACAAACAAATAAATTATTTACACTCTATTTACATAATTAGTTGATCATAAACAAATACCGAATACTGAACACAGAGGACCCCTCGTATAGCTAATTAATTAATTAAAAATTAATGCACAATTGATCTGTTTGAAGTGGACTATCGAAACAAAAAATCTTAATGCAGCACAACAACAGACATCAATTCGAATTACTTGCAAAGCGTGTAAGTCAACTATAGACACACATCTAAGCGAAAACACACATCTAAACTTTCCTAGTGAAATATCGATAACATTCGATTCATACAATACATTGTCGCTGACTTTCATCATGAGCCATACATAGAGTCATAGAGGAGAAAAAACCATTTGAAATCGAATCGAATTGATTAGTGGCAGTAATACACGCGGGATAAAATATTTACTATTGGCGGCAAGAAGTGAAGGAAACGGTGTATATTTCATTTACATGCAGGTGTATTTGTGAGTATTAATGGGTGAGTGTTTGACCAAATGCTTGTAAAAGTTGTTGTAATTATTGTAATTGCCTAATTTTCTAATTGCAGTTAATTTATTACAAAACACCAGAGCATTCGGTTTGATTTCTATCAGAATCATGTTGAATATTCAAAATCTAAATGGAATTGAATTCAATTCAATAGAATAGAACAGAACAGAACAGAATAGAATCCACTCAGAAAGAGATTTCGTTTGGTAGATTAGAAATTAAATACAACACGAAATAAATGGAGTTTAAATGGTAAAGAGAGATAATTTTCAAATAATAATTAGCATTGTACACCCAATAAGTGTAACCATATTGTGTGTCAAAGTTAATAATAAATTATTAAATTTTATTTTGTTATTATTTATTCCTTTATATGTATGTATGTGTATTACAATCTTTATATCAAGGTTAAATATTTTAACCCAAATTCTTGCATATGAATTACCCATGTCGGAGTTTTTTTCGGAACTCTGGGTAGTCTTTGTTCTTTTCTTAAATTTAAAACGAGCTTTATTCAACGAAAAATGTGCTATGATAGGTTTTCCTTTAGGGAAATCTGATCCAATTGCGTTTTACAGGCCTCTAGAGAATTTAAATTTACACAATTAAACGAGCAAAATAATAATCTAAAGAAGAATTCTTACGTACTTAATTGATCATTACAACCCTTCAGTCAGGATAACTAACTAACTAACCTCACACCACTGAAGTCGATTTCGAACGGCAGATTTTTAAAAAGTTTTTACGCTAATTTTATTCAGTCTCAGAATGTTTGTCAGAAATCTTCTGAGAGTAAGTCGCCCAAAATATTTTTTCATATTTCAATGCGTTTGAGATGTCTATCCTGGGGTGTAAGCCGTGTCATGACGTCTAATAAGCCAACACACTACTAGACTACGGTGATCATCATCTGAAGATGAAAGGTTCGGTGTATTTGGTGAATGAGAATCAAAACTTTATTCAGCCTTCAAGATATGAGAACACAAGAAAAAGGATTTATTGCAGTTGTTATCAAACAGATTTTCTTAATGCAATCGCTTCGAAACTTAAAGCTGATGTTCTCATTAATGGCCTGACTTCGCGGTAACTATAGTTTGCCACTACAATCTCAGAAATATTAACAGTAAACGAAAGTCTTAATATACTTGTACAACACATGTGGTACCTCAAATGATGTACTTTTGACGGTTGGTTTCAGGTCCAAATTCTGCGTGGTCTGCTCTGACGACGGCTGCCCTGGGCATTCCAGTCGAGAGCTACTCTACAAGTATGTTCGGGATTTTTGCATAGTTTTAACCGATCAGTCTCTATTTTCTTCTGCAAATTTGCTTTCGAAAAGGTGCCTATCCATGATGATGTTTTCGCACATTATTGTTGTTGGTGATCGACTTTTCATCGACCGTATTCACCGCCTGAGAAGTTGTCGTAGCCTTGTAGGTAGTGTTTTGGCTTATTAGACGAGAGCCCGTATTCACCGCCTGAAAAGTTGTCCTAGTATAGTAGGTTGTTTTTTTGGTTTATTAGACGAGAGCCTGTGATTAAAACACCAGCTTAGACATCACGAACAAAACGAAATACGAAAAAATATTTCTACAGGGACTTCCTGTCAGCAGTTTTCTGGCTAAAGTTTCTTAAATCCGACGTTCGGAATCGACTTTAAACTGTAAATGCTTCCATTCATGGATAAAAATTAACTTACACAACATGGGTGGTGCGAGAAACTAGATTATAATATAGACTAAAGGGTTGTAATGACCAATTAGGTATGATGGATGTGATGGATAACCCACAAACATTTACTGAGGAATACTTGCAACATTTGACTCAAGTCGATATTTGTTAGAGAAGTCGCCGTAGTCTAGTAGGTGGTGGGCTGGCTTATTAAAAGAAG
Source organism: Sarcophaga subvicina (assembly GCA_936449025.2). Lineage (NCBI taxonomy): Eukaryota > Metazoa > Arthropoda > Insecta > Diptera > Sarcophagidae > Sarcophaga > Sarcophaga subvicina. The sequence continues at coordinate 87,544,263 of OW388081.2, read as the reverse complement.
CCACGGTTCAAAGCAAAACGAAATATGAAAAAAAATATTTCTCCTTCCTCTCAGCAGGTTTCTAGGAAAAACCCAGAGAGTAAATAAAATTGTCTGGAAAAGTGTCTCTCAAATCTGTTTTCGGAGTCGAATTTAGACTCTAGGTTCCGCCAGTCATGTATAAAATTAACACATACAATTTAAGTGGTGTGAAAAGCTAGGTCGTAATCCTGGTTTGAATGTTGTAATGACCAATTATGTATAAATGTTAAGTATGGTATTTGTTAACCATGTTTCACTACTTCTTTACAGGAGTGTTTATTTTACGCAGACATCGAAAATTCTAATTTTTGTATTACTTGGTAGACTTGTATTTTTGCAAACGGCATTTAGGCGTCCAAAAGTAGTTCCAGCCTTGTGTTGTCTGTTGTTCCAATCTGCAATCTTTTATTTTTTGGCTTACAGCTGCTGAATGGTGAATAAAATTTTATTCTCTTTCGATGTTCAAATTTATGCTGTAAGATTTCTGATAAATTTTAGGCTTCTGCCTTAACTGAAACGTATAACAATGATTACATTTATTTAAATGTCTGTCATTTACATACAATATATCTTACAATAATACCGTTAACTAATTAGTGTAAAATAATCAAAGATTATAACTTATCTGATGTTATATACACTTCACTTACATTTATTCAATACATACATTAAAATATTACACACACACTCAGACGCACACACACCCCCACAAACTCCCTTTTTCATATTTCCTTACAAAGAAAGTTTCCACACACACACATGCATACATTTAAACCTGTATGTTTTTGAGTATCTGTGTGTGGTTTTAACTGTTGATAGGATCATGTTGCATGACTACAACTGAAAAAAAAATATGATTCTATGCCTGCCAGTATCTCGGTGTATATGCATGGCCCCTATACATTCCTCCCTCAATTATTCAATCTGAATCCCTTCACCATCCATCCATTCATTTTGTCCATCCATGCATTGGTTGGCCATAAATGCATATTTAATTTATGAAATCTTTTCCATTGAAATTTTCATATTTTTGTTCATAAATATTGTACGACAACTAATCTAGCAGTAAGAAAAATTTCGTATATGTATGTACAATGTGTGTATGTGTATGTGTGCATATATATGTATGTGAATGTATAGATTTTAATCACAATTCAAATTTGAATACATTTATAGAAAAATAGTCATAATGGTCAGATGTATACAGATGGACAGACGACATACAGTCTTACGAACCTAAAGTTTTATTTGCCTAAGTGCCGTCGAGTCCTAAGACTGGTGGCATTGTCAGCATGAATTCCATTAAATTTTAAGGTATGTAGTCTTTATTTAACAAAAGTGGACATGGTCAAAGTGTAGCCTTTCACACAAAGTCGATTTATTTCTTTGGAATTTAGAGCCTACCAGTCACTCTAATTAAAAATTTCTTCCGAATGCTTATGCAGCCTGCATTTAGAAGAATTTCTTTATGGACGTCTTGTAAGAGCATGAATCCTACTAAGGCTACTCCTACTAAAGCAGAGCTAGTTTGAGATTATTTGAAGGGGCTCCTGCCAGCATAAGGAAGTTCGGTCATATTAGGTTTTTGGGATCGATTTGGACAAACATGTTCTAAAATCAAGTTTAACCGATCATTTGAAGGAATTATGTACAGTGAGCATACGTTTTCGATATACAGTGATCGTCAAAAGAAACTGTACACTGATTTTAATGTAGAGTTTCAACCTCAAGCTGTTTAGTTTTATACAGAATACATTACACCTTTTAGGATGCCTTTTTGATAGCTTTACACCCTAAAGTAAACTCCCGCACAAGCGTCAGCATACGTTTTCGATATACAGTGAGCGTCAAAAGAAACTGTACACTGATTTTAATTTATCCAAAGGCATCCCAAAGGTTGTAATGTATTTTAAGCCTTGTTATTTGCGATAACTAAACTGCCTTAAAAACACTGACTTGGCATTATGTCAGCTTGAGATTGATTACTATAGGGAGGTCGCCATAAGGCTCTTGGAAAGGTGTAGTGGGAAACAGCGTTGGGTTCCGGCGGATTATAACGTATGGTTCAACGAGATTGCAAATGAACTAGCAATAGATGGTGCAGACAGTTGAACTACTTCCTGAGGCTGATCGAACATATTATGAAATGGGAAGTGGAAACTTTATGGCGTTATAGCAGAGATTATGGCTTCTCCCGGTTATTATGGACCAGGCTTAAGCGCATTAAATTGAACTGAGTGCGCAGAGGCTAAGACTTAAGATTCTAGAGCATACATACATACATAATTGGCCATTACAACCCTTCAGTCAGGATTACGGCCTAGCTTCTCACACCACTCATGTTGTGTGCGTTAATTTTATACGTGAGTGGCGGAACCTACAGTTTAACGTCGACTCCGAACGACAGAATTTTGAGAAACTTTTTCATGGCAGTTTATTTTACTCTCAGAGTTTTTGCCAGAAATCTGCTGAGAGGAAGTCGCCGAAGAAATATTTTTTTTCATATTTCATTTTTTTTTTTTATGTCTGACCTGGGATACGAACCCGGGCTTTACGAATAGTAAGCCAACACACTACCTACTACACCACGACGACTTCTAGAGCAGGTTGTCTTTATTTGGCTTTGAAAGTTTAGCTTCTGTGAAAATTTCTGTTGTGAGAGTTTCATCTCTGGCATGAGTTGGAGTTTGTCAGATGACTTTCGCTCTTATTTTTCTTCTCTGTTCCCTTTTTCTTTCTCTCTCTTGATCTTCTTTTCTAATACAGTTTTGTTCTCTCTGTGTTATTTCCTCTCTTTTGTTTTGTTTTTAATTTTTCTTTCCTGATTTGAAGGTTCTCACAAGACTCTTTCTGACCTCTGTGTGGAGGTATGCTCTACAAAATCTGCCTTAACCTAATCTTAAATCCCGTAGAACTAGCATTTCTCTTTCAGTAAATGATCAAAAACTTTTGTTTTCATGAAGAAAAGGAAGAAGTTTAATAGGAAAGTTTTAATTGAAAAGAGTCTTTGCACGGAGATAGTCCTGTGGCATAGGAAATTCACAACTTCTAGAATATTTAACTTAACTGTTACCAAGTGAGGTCAGATATTTCCAATAAAATGAAATATGAGAAAATATTTCTACGACGACTACCTCTCAACAGATTTCTGACAAAAACTCTGAGAGGAAATTGACTTTAAACTGTAGATTCCGCCACTCTTGTGTAAAATTAACACACACAACATGAGCGGTGTGAGAAGCTAGGCCGTAATCCTGACTGAAGGGTTGTAATGGGCAATTATGTATGTATGTTACGAAGGTAATGTTTGTAGAATTTCAAAGTTTTTTCGGTTTCACGGATAAAAAGCCTGATCAAACTTAGGCCTTACAACAATTCAACCATTGGGACTAACCTATATTGAATGAAGAAATTTTGGAACTGTTTTCCTAACGAATACATTACTTTACATTACTGACTGTGTTATCCATTAGATATCTAGTTGAACCAATTATATTTTGTTATTTTCAATAAATAAATAAATATATGCATGGCTACATATGCGTTTATACATATGTACATACATATGTGTTTGCATATGTATGTATGTATATCTATAATATAACATGGTTTTCATGTTTTTACATACACGTACATACCATGCATACGTATACTATGTATGCACGTCAGTTTTACATTTCTTTTGTTGTTTTTGACTTCATTTGTTTTTTTTTTCCTTTTTTTTGGTTGTACGTTTGTAAGTCAAGTTTTATTCACTCTTCTATTGTTTTTTAATGTTATTTTTATGGCTTTTCAATAATTTATTTGTGGTTGGCATGAGTGCGTGTTGGCGTGTTTTTCATTTCATACCATTTCTTTCGTTTTTTTTCTCTTCATGGATCTCTTCTTTTTTCCCTGCTCTAATACTAGAGTTTTGTTTAATTTTTCGTGTGTTCTTTTGTTTAATTTTATGGTATTATTAGGGTTGGTTAGTTGGTAGGTTGATACGTTGCTTGTTTTCAATATTTCAAGAGAAACCATTAAAATTTTTAATACAATATTGACAACCAATACCAAACACAAAAAGGTATAAAGGTAACTGATCGATCGAAATAATACTCATAAATGGTGGCAGTTTGAAATTTGAATACATATTTAAAAATCTAAACGACCAATAGCTTGGCAATACACAACGTTTAATAGGTATTTAGGAAAACGAAAAAAGACAAGAAATAATAAAAAATGGCTTAAAACAACGAAAAAAAATCCCATTAAAGGCCACACACGTACCCAATGGATTTATTAGAGAAGCGAAAACTATTTTCTTTCAATATACTTCCTAAATGATTTATTTTTTTCTTCTTTTTCTCTTTTTCTCTTTTCCGGTGAGTTATTATTAGAAATTCATTAATAAGCTAAGGATAGTGATTAGATTGCATGATGATGGCATTCAGGGCATTCGAAATTGATTTCCTTTTTTTATTGACTTGACGAAATTGAAAACTAGAGACTGTAGATTATGGTAGGGGGTATATAGTGTGTATATTAACCTACATATAAGAAGAGATACATACCTACGTACATAATTGGTCATTACAAGTCTTCAGTCAGGACTACGACCTAGCTTCTCACACCACTTTTGTTGTGTGTGTTAATTTTATACATGAGTGGCGGAACCTACAGTTTAAAGTAACTTTTCATGGCAATCTTATTAAATCTCAGAGTTTTTGCCAGAAATCTGCTGAGAGGAAATCGCCCAAGAAATATTTGTTTTCATATTTCGTTTTGCTGGAGCTGTCTGACCTGGGGTTTGAACCGTGGCCTCACGTCTAACAAGTCAACACACTAATTAGTAGGCTACGGCGACTTTCTCGTCGAGATAACTATAATACTGCGGCCTTACTATCTCTTGTACACCCTCCAACTCGATAGAATATCTCTATAGTATCTGCTGTAAGCCTATTGCCCTGACAAACTTTAAAATGCTGTTCGGTGGCATAACATACATACTTAACCCTTTGACGGACACCAAAATTTTCGGAGGCCTTCCCGTGGGACACTTGCTGTATCTCCGTTATTTGGCAAGGAAACAATTTATGACGTGTATACACGTCATGTCCCACCAGAAACCCTTGTTATGACGTCTATAGACGTCAGTGTCCGTCAAAGGGTTAATTGGCCACTACAACTCTTTAAACAGGGTATCAAACTAACTTTTTACACCATAAATGTTGTGTGTGTTAACTTTATACTTGAGTGGTGGGATCTACAGTTTAAAGTCGATTCCGAACGACAGATTTTAGTAAAACTTTTCATGGCAATTTTATCTTTTTTTTTTAAAGTTTTTGCCAGAAATCTGCTGATTTTTTTGAAGCATGGCCTCACGTCTAATAAGCCAACGCACTACCTACTAAACTACTACGGCGACTACTTTGAAGTACGCTTGTTATTATTATTGCCGTGAAGAGATGCCTTATCATTGAACTGCGACTTTGCGATCTATTGTACTCCTCTCCAACTTGATAGGACATGCCTATAATGTCTGCTTCAAGCCTATTGCCCTGACAAACTTTAGAATGCTTTTCGGCGTCAACAAACTCAATTCTCTGCCTAGCAATTGATATGCATTCCCGAGTGTTTCTTTCTGGAATGCATTTCAACCTACGGATTCTAAAAATGTATTCCGAAATTTCATTCTCATTGTCATAGAATCTACATGTTGGGCTCTAGGTAATCTTAATTCGGTATAGATGTGTCTAGAGTCCATAGTGCCCTTTCTAAAGATCGATTACCAACATCAGGTTATTTCTGCATAGTCTGATGCATATCGATAATATGATTTCATTATGTTTGGATAAAATATTAATAATTCGAAGAATAACTACAAAATTTTTGTTGCCACCATAACAACAGTTACAACAATATCGAAGGAAGATTTATCTGCAATTCATACCATTTCAGCAATAACACAATAATCCAGAAGTAAGTTTTTTCCTGTTGTTGTAGATGCATTTGGTTGTTGTTGTTATATTTGTAGTTGCTGTTATTTGCATTTGTAGTTCTTGGCCAATATTTTTTTCTTTGCATTTGGAATCTGAAACTTAATACGCCACAAAGTCTCATGATTGTCCAATAACAACGTTTTGCAATTGTACACGCAAATAATTTTCGTTTCTTTTTTTCTTTTGACTTCTTTTTTCAGCGTTAAAGGCCTGATTACTGAACAAAATTATTCGTATTTTTACTAAGGATGTGTCTTGTTGTTGTTATCGTTTTTGTTTGTTTGTTCGAAGGCATAAAACTCCATATATTCGATATACAATTAGGGACTCTGCTTAAGAGTCTCTTGTTTTTATTTGGCAAATTATACACTGTGAATAAAAAAAGGTTTTAAATTTTTGTTTAAGAACCACTTTAGTTAGGATTACGATCTAGCTTCTCACACCAATCATGTTAGGTGTGTGTTAATTTTTATCCATTAGTGGTTCGACCAGTCCTCAGCAGACTAAGTTGATTGCAGTCAAGGAATGTGATCTACCTGCCTACCGGTAGACGTCAAGGCTACCGGATTTGATTGTCGCCGAAGTCTAGTTGGTAGTGTATTGGCTTAGTAGACGTACGGCCACAGTTCAAAACCCAGGTCAGACATCAAAATGAAAATATAAACAAATATTTCTTCAACGATTTCCTCTCATCAGATTTCTGGCAAAAACTCTGAGAGTAAATAAAAAATTGCCATGAAAATTGCATTGCTGTTGATCCCGCCACTGATGTATAAAAATTAACACACACCACATAAGTGGTGTGAGAAGCTACAATACAATCAACCGATTAAAACTGGAATAAAATTCCTCAACAATTCCTCAGCGCATTAAACTTCACGTCTTTAACTCCAAAATAAACTTTATTCTACTTCATGGATACGAAACACATAATGCGGTCCCTTCGGAAATCAATGTCATCCAGAAATCAGTAGCTTTTCTGGCCAAGGTTTATTTCCAATGGCATATTGTGGCAGCAATCCAATCAGCAACATTTAATCACAGAGATTTTGAAACGAAAATGACACTGGATTGTTAACAGATCACGATGACATCACAAGATCGTATAATGAAATACACAGTGTAGTAGAAAAAGGGGACGAGCCCAAATATGTTTGGAAAAGGCAAATTGAAGTGAATGTAAGAACAGCAAGTCCTGTGCTGAAATAAAGACAATGGCACAGTACAGGATAATGTTTACAAATTTTGTTGAGATCCTATGTTCCTTATATCAACGAGAACTGAAGCCAGGGAAGTTGAGTAGCTTATTTGTTGAGATCTTACTTGAAATCTCTACATTCTTAGAAAACAGAGCCTTGTAAAGTTTTAAGTTTAGAAGCTCTACTGGTCAAGACAGGGGCATGTTAAAAGTCTACAATATTTTTCCAAAATTTCAAGTTGAGATAAAACACATCAAACCCTTAACGCATAAGTTATTATGAGTGGGAACTGCTCATAAGAAAGCTCACACAATTTTCTATAAGGTCGATAACAAGCGTTGGTTGAGTACAGTACAAAACCACTAGGATAGGAACACAGGAAAATACTTGCAGTCCTCTGTAGGAAGCCCACAATGTATTTTATCATCAATTAGTCGATTTGCTCAGGCCAAAACCCCATTATTGTTCATTTTCTAATGTTAGCAAAAGCAGCACACTCCCCGAGCTTTAATGGATGATATTCCTAGTACCAATGGTTTGTTAAGAAATCAATAAATTATCTTATAATTGCTTTTGTCCATGTGACGCAGTTGTCTTCTGCAGATAGAAGGTTTAATCAATCGTTTTGCTTTTTTTACACCAGGTTACTGTTGCTCAATACAATTTTGCCCTGCCTGTTTGTTATGGACACTTGGACAGGAAGAGTTCTGTAGTTTCGTTATTATTTGAGTGTTGGTAACATCTTAATCAGCTCTCATGCATTACTTGATGGAGGAATACTGCGGGAGTTATATGAGTTTCTTCGTCTGCTATTCCTTAGGGCTGTTTTCCCATCCCATTTTCTATTTTTAAATTAAATTGGAAATTCTGAAAAGAGCCTTACAGGTAGTTAGTTGCAATAGTTGAACAACTGGACTAACATTAGAAAACTGAATGCTTTTAGAAGACACTACAAACTTGTAATTCTAGCTAGTCTGAACCTATAAAAACGTTCATGATCATTCTATCAAATCACACAGCAGATGCTTATTGCAATTATCACTGCGATTTATCTGAAGGCTATCCCGGAGCTGCTAGACATTATTTAAAGGTTTGAAATACCTTTTAAAAACGTTTAAAATATAAGCTCGTAGATTGCAAATAAAATAAAAATAAATTTGTATTTAATTTTAATTAAAATTCTTTATTATTCATACCATTCTATGTGCCACTGTTCACAACTTTATGTAAACAACAACAATTGGTTTGTTTTTTATTCCTTTGTTTACAAATAACAATAACAATTACTAGACAATTATTCAAGAGATCTTTATAACGGAGATCTTCAAACCGCGACTACTCTCTTCAAACGCACCGCACCGCACACAAGACTGGCTGAACTTCACTAACTGAGTCGCCTGCGTTGCCTTGCCTTTTATATGACAACGTAAACAGTCTGATGAATGTTCTTGAAGGCGAATGTTCATGACTTCGCCTTCTCGAAATCTCTATAACTGTAAACATTGTTGTTTACATTTATTTATGCTGGTGTTTGTTGTTGTATTTTTGTTTACTTGTTTACCATTTTTTTCATGCTGGTATTTGTTGTTATATGAAGCAGTACGATAATTTGTAAACAGGTTTGTTTACAGATTTGTTTAATGTTAAGCGATGTAAACGCAAAACACCGGTATCTAGATTTTTTAATTTTCGTAATAATATCTTTGCTGAGCTGGTTTCAAAATCTATTTTTCTTTATTCGAACTGAATTTTTTATGAAAACTTACTTTCAAATGATTTCTCTCTGTATTCTTCTTTCGAAATATGTTGACATTTTTGTCTCTACGAATATTTACTGTGGTACTCTGGTAGTTGTTGTTGTTGTTGTTCATTTTTTTTTCAATCTTTTGCATACAAGTTGACTACATAGACTCTGGACTCCTTATGAATGTCTTCTGTTTTTGGGGTGAATTGCAAACCAAAAACGAAAGAGAGAGGCAAAAAAGGCAAGAAATGGCCAAAGATAAGTTTAACAAACAAGTGGCAGTTAAAATATGTATATGATGTCACGCATGTTTAGGATAATTTTATGTTGTTGCTGTTGTTAATGTTTTTTCTTTTTTTTATTTAAAAATGTTTTTTCTTTGGTTCCCAGTTGCATTTTCGACAGTAACAAATACAATACAGAGACATTTAATAACCATAGATGGGCCAATAATGACGATGCTTATGACCATTTATTTAAAAAAAAATTTTTTTCTTATTTTTTGTTTGTTTTTTTATAATTTTTCTTTTTCTTGTAAATATTACAAGATGATTTACATATGGAATGCTAGTTAGTTGGCAAAGGAAGTAGCTTTTGGTCGTTCGTTCGTAGTTACAGTCGTAGGCCAAGGCAGTTAGTTTTACACAGAGACAGAGAAATAAATTAAATTTGACTACTGCCTTCAAGAGATTTTATTTTGAAAGTCAGTTTTCAAAAGAATTACAGAAAAAAATAAAAGGAATATAAAATAAAATAAAAGAAAAATAAAATTAAACTAAAGATGAAGAAATATTATGAGAAAATTATAAAATGATGATGAAGAGTTTTAAAAGATAGATTTCCGTTGTAATTTAATATCACATCTTTAGAGTAGGAGTTGCTTACATACAGTAAATAGTTTTTGGGAAAGATAACTGCTGTAGTTTAGTAAAACAGGACTTTTAAATACTGTAAGTACTTGAAATGAAAAGAATTTAAAAATTATGTTTAAATTGAATAGAATTCTCAGAGTAATGGTTTTTAAAATGCTACTATAATTGACATTAAATTGAAAGAAATTCGATTAAATGACATCAATGGTGTTATTTACACAAAGTTTAAACCGAACCTGATATTCTGCAAGGACAGCAAGATATAATGGAAGTTCGATGGAAGATATAACGAATTCCCTAAGGTACATCAAAATAATTCTTCTGTGATAATTACAAACGTCATGTAAATGGAAGTCAACTGCATTTGTGAAGGATTTAATTTGTAACGAAAGAGGTTGATCAACAGTTAGGATCCGCTCTGTCAAGCTATCTCTTTAGTTAGCAAATTACTAGATATGCTTCAGACAAGCAAAATCACTGACTCACTCTGCTCTGAATATGATAAGGTAGTCGAGACAAAATCTATTTGGTTATTATTAAGCCAGAAATAAAAAATACTTTTAAGTTTGGATAATCGAGTTACATTACATGGTTATTGTAGTAGTATACATACATACATAATTGGCCATTACAACCCTTCAGTCAGGATTACGACCTAGCTTCTCACACCAATTATGTTGTGTGTGTTAATATTATACATGAGTGGCGGGACCTACAGTTTAAAGTCGACTCCGAATGACAGATGTTTTGAGAAACTTTTCATGGCAATTTTATTTTTACGCTCAGAGTTTTTGCCAGAAATCTGCTGAGAGGAAGTCGCCGAAGAAATATTTTTTCATATTTCATTTTGTTGGAAATGTCTGAGCTGGGGCCGTTTAATAAGAGAACACACTACGTACTAGACTACGGCGTCTTCTTATTATTGTGGTATATTATGTACATTACTCATCCGAGTTGTTAGGGACTACTTTTCAAGCAGAATCATGTATTACGAACACACATAATAACCTTAGGAGCACCCCCAGTGTTCTGTTCGAGGGTCACAATTGCAATTGCTTTCAGTAAACCGAAAAAAGCAAATATTCCTGGATTTGCTAATGATATGACGTTAGTTAGATGAAGTCGAAGAAGACTGAAATCAAGGGATTTATTATGTTCAGTCAGTAAGAAGCCGACATACTCAACAACATCAGAAACCTACATATGCAAGGATTTTACATCTAAGAAAAGAAAAAATTTTAAAAAATCTTCTAAGATATACAAGAATTGTTCGCTGTAGATCATAATTTCATTTTCATTCCATGGATATAGAAACTGGTAAGAACACTTCAAACTACGTACAGCTCATTGACTTATTTTTCCATTCAAACTGTTTATAAATTGATAAATTAATTCTGCAAATGACTTTCGATGCTCTCTCGTCCATTAAAGAAAATTTATGTATTCTCTGGAGCTTTGTGCTTCCAATCTTCTTGTGTTTGGTGTCTGATCAATTTTAAAATCCAAACGTCTAGACGTCATCGCTATATATTGGTAGTCTAAATAATAACAGTGAGAACAGTGTAGAAACGAAAGAAGCATTAAAAATCTCTGGTAGCAAGAAGCATTATTCCTCACTTGACATTTTGCAATTCTTGCCGCATATACTTCACCGAATATAAGACTTGACTCAGTAATAAGTCAGTGAATCAGTAATAAGTTGAAGTCGCCGTAGTCTAGTGGGTAGTGTGTTGTCGTATTAGACGTGAGGCTACGGTTCGAGCCCCAGGTCTGACATCGCCAACAAAACGAAATATGAAAAAATACTTCTTCGGCGACTTTCTCTCAGCAAAAACTCTTGACAGTAAATAAAATTTCCATCAAAAATCTCTCAAAACACTGTCGTTTGAGACCGAATTTTAACTGGAAGTCATTCCACTCATGGATCAAATTAACACACTCAACATGAGTGGTGTGACAAGCCAGGCTGTAATCCTGACTAAAGGGTTGTAATGACCTATCAAGTAAGTAATTATACTTGGCCGAATAAACTATCTTTATCAGTGTCTCCCTCGAGTTCATAAAGGGCCCGCCAAATAACTTTTTTTTTTTGAAAATGCTTTAAAAAAAAACTACTGAATATTTTCTCAAATTTCTTTTTTTATTTGAAAGTACAATCCTTCCGGTTAATAATGGAAAATAATTTCATTCAAATGGCTGCCTCGGCTGGCCATACAGTAGCCTTTTCAGGTGAAGCTCATTTTGATTTTGGCGGGTGTGTAAACAAGCAAAATTGTCGCATTTGGGGCACAGAAAACTCGCACGCATACATTGAAAAGCCGACGCACCCAAAACGAGTCACTGTTTGGTGCAGATTTTGGTCCAAAGGCATAATTGGGCCATTTTTCTTCGAAAATGAGCAAGGAGTGGCCGTTACAGTTACTACAAAAGACATTAAAAACTTTAAAGTTTTAAAATTAGACGAAGTTCAACTGAACTTGTTAAATAGCCATTGGTTTTTATCATTTGAAGAAGTTTTTCTAAATTGATAGATCTTACTTCAAATAAGCCATCTTGTACTAGTATTCAAGAACAATCTGGAACCAGTAAGTTTCCCTTGGGGAAGTAGTCGGCTTGCAAATAACACCATAGGGCATCTTAATTTGTAGCTTTAATTCCGACCGCTAATGCAGATACAAAGGCGTGATAATCAGGTTGAAAAACTAAAGTAATATGATCCAAATCATAGCAGTTCCACAGAAAAAAACTCCTGAACTTTTTAGCATCAGTTTGTACAAATAAAGAAAAACCAAAATCAATGATTTAAAACAAACTTAGACTAAATTAAGCATTTATTTCAGACATGTAAAGTATAATGTATAATAAAAATATTCTCTTTTTATTGCAAAATAATGTCAGAATATGTGAAATAATAGAAATATTACTTCACAACATAATTATACTTTAAATAATCGTTAATAAACAATTACTGTCGCATGGCCTGCATGATTTCTTACTTTTTTAAATGAAATTTCATAATTTAATCACAAGTGCAGTTTCATGTTTTTTATTATAAAATTGCAATTGCAATATTTAATAAGACAAACAAACAAAAAGCTGGCTTTTAAAACCGACCCGTGGTATACATAGAAAATAAAGCAAAGCAAAGAAAAGAAAAAAACTCAAATAATTGTGACAAAATGCACTTATTTCTCCGTGTATGTGCTGTATGATTACAAAAGAAAATGTCTAAATTAGTTTACACCTTAATTCTATTGTGTGTTAAGAGTGCAAGAAAAATAGCAAAAATTTATTTAAAAAAAAAAAAACAAAAACAAAATAAAACAAGAAACTAAAACAAAAGACTTAAGCAACAAGCACGATAGAAAACAATCACGGCTTACTTTAGAAAACAAAAGACTTAAGAAACGAACTTGGCTTCAATTTCAATGTTGTTGGATTTTTCTTTTTTTTTCTTTTTTTCATGATTACAACTTATTTAACCTCAAAATGCAGAAAAACATACTCACATATATATGTACCATACATACCTACATACATATGGATACCAATAGATGAATGACTGGATGTTTGCAATAAAATTTGGTCTGGTCTGGCCTGGCCTGGCCTTTCTATTGAAAGTGTAAATTATGCTGTTCAAAATATTGTACTTGTAATACCATTATCTTGTATTTATTTGGTTTTCTTTTCATTTCGTTTGTTGTTGTTGTTGTAGTCAGTTTGATATTGAAATTAACCAATTTGTAATCCGTAAATGTAATCTTTGTTTCTATTCTTTGATTTTAAAGTTCTGAGTCATTGTAATACAAAACAAATACAAAATAAATGTAATAAAAAAAAATGTTTATTTGTTTGTTGTTGTTGTTATTGCTATTGTTGTTCAATTGTTTCATTACATCATTTCATTGTTATTTAATTGAAGTCGTTAATGTTGAAAATTTCTTAAGTTTCCTAAGGTCAATTATGTTGTTCTTCTTCTCCATTGAATTTTTGTTTCTTATTTTCGTACAATTTATTACTGTTTGTAGGCAATAATGTTTCGTTCCCTGCATAAACAGTGAAAACTTATGAAAATGGAAGAAAGAAATCCTAGTGAATATAATAAATATGATCTCACTTACTTAAATTAATCATTACAGCACTTTAGTTATGATTTACACCTAGTTTCTCACATCAACCATGCTGAAAGTGTGTTAGCTTTATCCACGAGTAGCCTATAGCACAGTACTCTTACAGTACAATACTACAGCATAGTCTCATACACTTCGTTAAATTGCAGATTTATAAAAGAAATAATGATGACGAAGGTATAACAGATCATAAAACATCAATTTCTTTACACTTTACTCCCTCTTTAACTACCATATGAATTTTAACTCAATAATCTGTGTGAGTACAGTCATGCCTCAAACTATGGTACAAACATTGGATGCGAACAGACGATTTATTTCATGTACTGCCCTTAACCTATGTATATATGGTGTCCCTGCAATGATTTCTCCAATCCAGTTGTAATAACGAACTTCAGAATGCTGTCAGAGACTATTATGGATAATTCCCTGCCTATGACTTGAAAATACCCACATGTTTTCTTCTGAGATATATGAACACCGCTCGGTTCCAAGTATGTGTACGGGTCATTCGTTCTGTTCATCACAGAGTCCGCACACAGCAATACATATTGTCTGAGTCTACAATGCACGGTTAGTAGCGTGAGGCTACTTCTAAAACTCGTTCAGAAGGGCATTAATCTTTATTTATGTCGAGTATACTCTTTCAAACCATTCTTTCTGATCGACACAAAAATTCTAGCCTAATAAGCGGCAAATTTCCTTTAGTTAGGATTATGATCTAGCTTCTCCACACCAAACATATTATGTTATGTGTGTGTTAATTTTTATCCATTAGTGGTTAGACCAGCCCTCATCAAACAAAGTTGATTGCAGTCAAGGAATGTGAACTACCTGCCTACCGGTAGACGCCAAGGCTACCGGACTTGATAGTCGCCGAAGTCTAGTTGGTAGTGTATTGGCTTAGTAGACGTAAGGCCACAGTTCAAACCCCAGGTCAGACATCAAAACGAAAATATGAACAAATATTTCTTCAACGACTTCCTCTCATCAGATTTCTGGCAAAAACTCTGAGAGTAAATAAAAAATTTGCCATGAAAAGTTTCTCAAAAAAAATCTGTCATTCGGAGTCGACTTTAAACTGTTAATCCCGCCACCCTATTAAAACTGGAATAAAATTCCTCAACAATTCCTCAGCGCATTAAACTTGACGTCTTTAACTCCGAAGTAAACTTTATTCTACTTCATGGATACGAAACATGTAACGCGGTCCCTTCGGAAATCAATGTCTTCCAGAAATCAGTAGCTCTTCTGGCCAAGCTTTATAGCATATTGTGGCAGCAATCCAATCAGCAACCCATAATCACAGAGATCAGGAAAAGAAGATGAAACTGGATTGTTAACAGATCACTTTGACATCACAAGATCGTATAATGAAATACACGGTGTAGTAGAAAAAGGGGACGGGCCCAAATATATTTGGAAAAGGCAAATTGAAGTGAATGTAAGAACAGCAAGTCCTGTGCTGAAATAAAGGCAATGGCGCAGTACAGGATAATGTTTACAAGCTTTGTTGAGGTCCTATGTTCCTTATATCAACGAAAACTGAAGACAGGGAAGTTGAGTAGCTTATGTGTTGAGATCTTACTTGCATGACCTGGGGCCTATCAGATGGTAGTCTGAGTGTCGGATGATATTGATATGTGCGGTTCATTGTACATATAATTCAGGTTGAATTGAGTACCACTTTGATTAATGTAAACCTTCGTTTGGAAAAAACTTGCGAGTTTCCCCATGGACTCTGAATATTTCACTCTGTTTCACTATAAGTTCTTGACCCATCTGCATATGTAGCAACCAAATTGTTATTTTCACTTTTATTACTCATTCTTGTTGCGGAGCATTTCATAAAATCGCCATTGGGCAGTTAAGGAGAAAGCTGTAAGCCATTCGGCTTGTTAGGACACAATTTTACCTGATGAATTTCACGCTGCATTTGTTTCCGATTGTTCTAGCCATACTATCTCTGAAAGTTGTACAATGGACAGTACATTCTGCCAGCAGGGATAAGAGCAGGCCTTAAAAGTAAATGCTGAACTACAACATTAAAAGCTCTAAACAATGGCTTCAACGAAGGAGATGGAAGTATTGTGTGGAAGATGACTTACAATTAATGAGTATACAAAACTGTCAACAGAAAGCCGTAAACAGAGAGTAATTGAGAAGAATAGTTCAGCTTACGCTGATTTGAAACACTATATAACACTCATAATATTTTTATTGAGTAATTAAAAAACGTAAATAATTTTGACCACAACTGTAATACCTCTTCTTGCAGCAAAGATTTTCTTTAATTTTATAGAAGTAAGTAATCATTGCCCATAATTACTGCTCTATCATTGTGGGCTAATCAATCATGGAATCGTTTAAATAAAAACATCTTGTAAATATAAATATTTTTTTTTGTTTGTATATATTTTATTATTTTTATTTTTTTTTTCTTCATTTCTTTATGAATACTTTTCAACTTAAATAATTTTTTTCTTTTTATTTTTTTTAAACATTTTTTTTTAATTTTTTTTCTTGTGATTGCCTTTTTTTATTATTATTATTTTTATTATTAAATACATACAATTGTTTATTAATATATTATTTAGAATGTTTTTTTTGTAATTTTTTATAATTTTTTTTATAATTGTTGTTGTATACTGAACTATAAATATGGCAAATTACATTTAAAAATACTAAAAATTAAATTTTTTTATTTTTAGTTTTTCTTATTTTTTTTAAATATAATTAACAATTATAAATTATTATTATAAATTACAGTTATTTGTTTAGTTTAGTTTTTGTATGCTTTTGTTTTTTACATATAAAATTAAATTAAATTATGTTTTAAGTTATAAATTCTTAGACAGAGTTAAAGTTAAAATTTTAATTCTTTTTTGTTGTAAATTTAAGGGGGGATTATTATTTAATTTTTGTATTTACAAGTGTTTTGGTGGGAAAGGAGGGTTGGGATAGTGGGGTTTAAATTAAATGGAAATTCATTTTATAATTAAACAACAATTTGGGGCATTTTTTTATACATTTTTTTTCTTTCGTTAAATAAAACAAAACATTTTGGTTATGTATACATAATTTAATAATGTGAAGTTTTTTTCTTCTTTTTTAAAACTTAAAATTTAAAAACAAAATTTATAATAATTTTAGTTTAAATATTTACAGTTGGGGGGGATTAATAATATTAAAATTTATCACCTTGCTTAAGACATACATACTCTATACATATGTATGTATATACAGAAATTTATTTCTTTTATTTTATTTTTGTTTTTCAATTTAAACTATTTTTTCTTTAAACATTTTGGCAATTTCAAATTGCGTTCATTTTACAATTTATTTGGACGTGTTTTTCATTCTTTTTTTTGTGTTTTCTGTTTTACTAAAAATTTGTTTTTCTTTTGTTTTTTATTTATTAAATAATAATACATTTAATTTAGTTTAATTTATTTAATACATACATATGTTAATAAGCCTTTAAATTATTTGTGAAAAAAAAACATAAACCTTTAGGCTTTTAAACGTAAACAGGTAAATATTACCTGCAAGATTTAATAAATCCCTTAGGTTTACATTTTTTATAATTTATTAAGCCTGTATTTATATTTTTTCTTTTTCAATTTTTTTTTGTTTGTTAAAAATAATTTATTTACAAAATTTATTTATACCTTGGGGGTGTGTTTTGCTTTTGTTTTATTTTTTTTTTTTTTGCTTAAAATGACTCATGATTTTTTCTTTTATTTTTGTTTTTTAATTTATTTTAGCGCCGTTTATTTTTTATAAATGTTTTAACAATTATTTATGGCTTTTAACATATTAATTTATTTACACTCTATTGTTTAAAATTATCATAAAAACTATTAAACATTTTTTTACAACATTTTGTTTAAAATTAAAATTAAAAAAATAAAGAAAAAAAAATTAAAATTCAAATAAAATTAAAATTAAAAAAAGTGAATAAATTAATAAATTGCACGCAATGTTAACATAACATAACTTATTTTTAAAACTTAAAATAATACACATAAAATTTATTTATTTAAAGAAAAGAAAAAACATAAAAAATACAATGAAAAAATAAAATAAAAATTATTAGGAATTTGGTTGTTGGCCTTAAGAGAAAAAGAAAAATAAAATAAAAGTCCACCTAAAACCAAAAAAAGGTTTTTAAAAATACTTTACCACAATTTAAAATTTATAACAAGGCTTTCAAGACGCCTATTCAGTATCAAGGCTCTGCTTCTTTAACAAATAAAACCGTAGCTAACGTGTTGTTATTGGTGGTAATACTGGTACTTTTTGCAAAACACATTAGTAAAGACGCCTTGTTGTAAGGATATGAATTTTATCCTCTTTTTTATTTACATTTTCGAAATTCGTTTTGCATTTTCAGTTTTTTCTCATGCTTTTTGCATTTTTATTTGGTAGGAACTTTTAACAGCAAACAACATCTTTACCTTTGATTTCAATTAAATAAATTATTATTTAAGTTATTACCGCTCCATCACGTATAGTCAGTACGCCAGGTGCCCTAAAATTATAAAAATTAAGAGAAACAAAATTATTAATAAAAATAAAAATGAGAGAGAGACGGGTAATGTGCTAAACCAAGAGCATTTAATTTACGTAAATGTGATGCAAAAGTTGCCAGATTACAGTAACAAAAAAAATATGGATTGGCTTACATGCCTCGAAACTGAAGAGTGATGGGGCCAAGGTCTACACAACCCACATGTCCTATAATATGGAACCAGACTGTTTCAAATCTATTCCACCTCAGGCGGAACTAATAAGCCGCGAATACTACCGAAGGGGTTTAGAGAATAAGGTGTTGGTTATCAAAGAAAAAGTGTTGCATATCCTAAATTGCATTCGTGCAGAGGAATGTTCTATGCCTCATATGTTCGAACGAATGTAAATTATGTGCCTGACAGGAGTTTTTCAAAGGACATGGACAGGAAATTATTGCACTTAAGCCTGGTAAGTAGCCAGAATAGTCCTCTTGCAAGCCATTGCATATGCTTGACGCATGTGATAAAGTGTGCGAGCATTTGACACGCAATGCTTCGAAAGTTGAAATTGTTCTTTTGATAAGATAATTTGGGTTCCGAAAAATCATATCTACAATCGAAGTTATCAAAATGATGACAGTCTTAGCGTGGGGTGCATGCAGTGTGATAGTCAAATGAGGAAAAAACATACATAACATACATAATTGGTCATTACAACCCTTCAGTCAGGATTACGACCTAGCTTCTCACACCACTTATGTTGTGTGTGTTAATTTTATACATGAGTGGCGGAATCTACAGTTTAAAGTCGACTCCGAACTACAGATTTTTTTTGAGAAACTTTCCAAGGCAATTTTATTTTTTCTCAGAGTTTTTATCAGAAATCTGCTGAGAGGAAGTCGCCGAAGAAATACCTTTTGTATTTTCTTTTGATGTCTGGCCTGGGGCTCGAACCCTGGCTTTACGTCTAATAAGCCGACATACTGCCTACTAGACTACGGCGACTTAATGAGGAAAAAAGCAATAATTAAATCGAATGTTAAAAATGTTTTTAATTCGATGAATTGGAACAACGTACTGACGCCGCTGAATGGTTTTTAGAGCACCTATGTACTTGCCATGGTTAGTAAGGAGTTATTTCTTGCGCAGTATTTATTTCTTTCGAATTACAGTACGAAACGAAGTCAGTGGTCAGAGAATGCACGGTCACCGGACCGATACAAATCTTTTGGAAGTGAATATACGAGTCTTACACTACCCGACGGTGAGGCGCTTTGACTGATGTAGACACATGTCTTGAAATTTTGGAGGCGAAGAGCAAATACGCTGCACCTAGTTTAAACAGAAAGCTGGATAATCCAGGCTTCAAATTACCTGCACAGAAAACGTAAGCGGAATTGGCAAGTGCATACAGATGAAGGCGGCAAATGAATGTAAGTACTGGTGGCCATGTAATCATTTCATCAATACCTGAGCTGACCTTTAAATAGCACTGGTTTAGAGTTGATGGTAGTTAAGGTTGAAAATATAACTTTACCCCCAGAGCAATTGAAACAGTATATACATGACATTAGCGGCATTTTCGTTACTTGCCCTTTAAGAATATTGCTTGCAATTGCCAATATTTAATGTGTCAGAACTAGTTTCAAAACTTTGGCTTGCATCTTCATCGTCACTGAAAATAACTCTAAGCTATGGCGCATTTTCTGTTTGTTTTTTTTTTAATGAAATCTTGCCTTTCTAATGACAAAACTATGCTAAACATTTGATCGGTTGATTATTCAAATGTTCTGGTTTCTCTTTCTTAATAATTATAATACCTCCTACAAGGTTTTCTTGAAAACACACATTGCCTTTTACTACACCTTCGACAAAATATTATTGGGAGAGTGGCAATATTATTCAAGTCGTCGCAGTCTAGTATGTAGTGAATTGGCTTATTAGACGCAAGGCCACGGTTCAAACCCCAGGTCAGACGTCAAAACGAAAATATGAAAGCAAATATTTCTTCGGCGACTTAATCTCAGCAGATTTCTGGCAAAAACTCTGAGAGTAAATAAAATTGCCATGAAAAGTTTCCCAAAACTCTGTCGTTCGGAGTCGACTATAAACTGTAGGTTCAGTCACTCATGTTTAAAATTAACACACACAACATGAGTGGTATGAGAAGATAGGCCGTAATCCTGACTGAAGGGTTGTAATGGCCAAGGATTGAAATGTGCCCAATTTTTTTTACTTTTTTTTCAAGATGTCACAGCTGAGGTTTAAAATCAATGCGAGACTTCTTTCCACAAATCAAAACTGAGTTTGAAGACTCTATTGTTTTTAAAAATTAGTCAGGATTCATTGTGTTCAATCTCAATGTCTTATTAAAAAAGCAAAACTCCAGAGAGAGTGTGATCATTATTAATATTCTACTAGAGGTTAATGTCCAATTTTTATTTTTGTATTTAAAATGTTTTTAAATTAAAAAAAAAATGCTTTCTAAAGCCTTAAACTACTGGCATCACTATTTTTCTTCATTTTAAGAGTTTGTTAAACAAAGATTCTCTTAATTTTCTTGAATGGATTACATAAGAGAAGCATAACAACTTACCATAGAACCCAAACCCAAATGATAAGGCTGAGAATGAGGTACAACACCGCCACTTAATGAACCGGCAGTTGAAAAGCCACCCTGTAAACCACTGGAAGCACCCAAAGCTCCCATGCCGCCCGTATACCAGCCACCATGCATATGCGCATGAGCTGGATGTAAACCACTGGAAAGATGGCCATGTTGAGCTACAAAAAAAAAAAAAACAGAAAAAAAAGCAAAAAAATTAATAATGAATTGAATAAAAAAAATATAGAAAACAACAACAACAATACATTATACAAAAGAGATAATTACATAAACTATGATAAAAAGATAAAAAAAAATTCATTCAATTTTTTATTGTAAAACTTACCCATTGAAGCAGAAAAACCGCCACCAAAACCCTTGGAAGGATCCAAGGGCTTAAAGTCACCCATGCCTAAATGGCCGCCAATGGGTAGACAACCGCCGCCTAAACCTTTTTTCTTTTTCGATTTCGATGATAATTTACGATTACGCGTCTGTATGCCTTCTTTTTTCATTGTAAGAGGTCGGTTAACCTAGAAAATAAAAAAAAATAAAAAGAATAAAAAATTATTAAAATTGGCAAAAAAAAGAAGGAAAAAATAGAAAAGAAATTAAAAATTTAAATATTTCTGAACAAAAAAACACGCTGCTTATGACCTTTAGCTTTAAATTATAAACTTTAGGCCACTGAAAATGCAAAATGAAAATGTAAAGGATGTGAAGCAGCCAAACAGGAAACGTATACGAGTTAACACTACCACCACCATATAATTTAAAAATCATACTCACTACTCATGTACAAGTATTATAGGAATTGCAATTATACATACATGTACTCATATATATACATACACATACACACACACACACACAAATTAATCGTTGAACATTTAAACGTTTTAAAGAACATGTAAATCGCCATCGTCTATACTACACTGTGGCAGGCAGAAGAAATGAGCCTAGTTTTCCTTAACCTAACTCTACACTACATGCAAGGAGAGTGAAACAAAAACAAAAAGAATGAAACCAAACCATTGGCAAAAGGAGAACCGGAAAAAGCTTGCAACGTTACATTATAACGCAGTACAATTTTTTTTCTGCTTTTTTCTGTTTTTTCCGTTTTTTTTTTGTACGTTTCTCTTTACATGATCAGATAAGAGATTTAAATGTTTAGACGTATAAGTGTGTGTGTGTGTATTAGACCAACAACAACAAAATCCAATAACTTCAATGTAAAATTAAAAAAGAAACTCCACACATTCATACAAGTACGAGTACATAGGGTACGTAGAGTGTAGTTGATGATTTTAATGCGTTGATAATAATGGTTTTGGTACACCAAAAACAAAAAAAAACCGAACCGAACAGAACCGAACAAAAAATTATAACTACAGCTGGTTGGTTGGGTTAATTTATAAATTTTTTCACACAAACACACACATGTAGAAATGCGAACACATATACATACGTATGCAGACTAAACTTATTATTACAAAAAAAATTGTCCCTGCCTTATATGTGAATATCTCTGTAATGATAATGATAAATGTGTAGGTTTATGTATGTATGATGAAAAAAAAAAATAAAATAGGCGTACACATACATACGTATACGACTACATACTGTCTACACTCAACGAAAAATTGTAGTAATTGTTTTTTACAATATTTTCGATAAAAATTTCAATGTTTCGCGTCTAAGCCTTGCTGCTCTATAACGAGAGCAGGTTTTTTAATACCAAAAATGACTTGATTAAGGCATAAGAATATGTTAGCTTACTTAATCACATATAATGTAATGCTAACTGACAATGAGCATCCTAATTAGGACCAAGGGCTCGGTGAAATACCTGGGAATAAGGCTGGATCCCAGACTAACATTTTCACATCAGATCCAGTACTCGGCTAACAAGGCCCAGAGGATCATTGGACAGCTCAGTAGATTAATGGCGAACATTGGAGGCCCGCTACCGGCGAGACGGAGACTCCTGATGGAGGTTGGAAACAGCATTATGCTTTATGGGAGCGAAATTTGGGCCGAACCACTGAATGTTAAGAAGCGGACAAACGCACTGGTAGCGGTATAGAGAACGGCTGCATTGCGTATCGCGTCGGCATATCGTACGGTATCCGCTCCAGCCGTAGTGGTGATAGCGTGTATTATCCCTGTGGATCTGCTGGCAGCGGAGCGGATGGCGAAATCGGCTGGAAGTCACATAACCGCTCATTTCATGGAAAACACCATTTCAAAATGGCAACAACGATGGAACGAAGAAGATAGAGGAAGATGGACGGCGAGACTTATTCCAGACATAAGGCCATGGATTGGTCGGAAATTTGGAGAGGTAAATAACTACGTTAAACAGATGCTATCGGGTGACTGATATTTTAGGAAATATCTGCACAGAATGGGCAAGACCGCCCCACCTTACTGTCTTTACGAGGAAGGCGAGATAATTGATGAGGCAGAGCACACCGTTTTCGAGTGTTCACGCTGGCAGAGCTATCAGCTGGGACGATCACGCCCGGTAACATTGTCGGAGTTATGACCGCGAGTAGGGAAAATTGGACCTCAGTGGCGAATTACGTGGAGAGGATTCTAAAACCGAAGAAGAGGGATCTTGAGGCTGCAGAACTTGGGGGCACGCCGGAATAGATGAAACTGGCACACGTGTCAAGCGAAATTCGAAGCAAAAATCTGGAGGAAAGGAATAGTGGAGACACTTAGATGTCTCTTCAACTTTCGACACGCAATCCGGACGCGGATATGAACATGCAGGGCCAAAGAGCAAAAGGGACTCCACTCCGAAGTAATACCACCGTAGTTCCGGAGTGGGCACAACAAGTCCACGAGACGAGGGAGGGATTTAGTGGGTGAGGGTCCCACACACGGGGGACGTAACGACTTCCTCTATGGTGCGGTTAGGTACATTTACCCCTCCTCGGCGTGAAAAAAAAACTGACAATGAGCATTAGAGCTTTGCATTTGCAGCACGATTTCCTCAAAATCAAGCTGAAAACCACCCTGAAAGTTTAATGCATTTAGAGGTTAATCGGATATCTAGCAACGACAGTTTTGATGGATTATCTTTAAAGGGTGAGCCAAATGAGTGAAGTCTGCGACGAGCCAGAGAGAGACATTTGTAATAACAATGCCAATACTCTCTTCCTTCTGCTTAAAATATACGAAAAAAAATGGTTTTTAAGGATGAAAATAAAAAATACACAAAATTTGCTAAAATGAAAGAAATGCTAATCTGAAAAGATAAAAAGATAGAAATTATTTTTTAAAATTTAAAGTTGCCCGCAACTGCAATATAAGAAGTCTATTTGAGAATTTTGTCATACTTTTTTTTAGGTATTTCTGTCGGTATCCCACCAAAGGCACCTGCTGTATTGTCCTCTAAGAATGGAATCGTATATTCTCACAAAAAGCAGTCTAGTGAGCCTACCGACTGCTACATTAATTGCTTATTAAACTCGCAATGAGGCAATGGTACAGCGTACCGTGTAGCATGAAAAACAGCCTCAACCAATATCCAAATTTATGTTCTGATAAGAGATTTCATTAACCTCATTATAGAATCTACATATTGGGCTCGAGGTTATCAGTCTTTTAAAAAAGGTTTCTTCGAGTCTATTTCTGAATGCTTGACGTGAAGTATTCAAATATGTCTTCCCACTCTACAGAAAGATTCTGGTCCTTTCAGTAACGTAAAAAATTCCCTCCTCGTAAACTCATTTACCTACTAATTGTCGTAAATTCTCATTTGACCTGGGATCCAGCAGAAAGTAACCATATTTACGCCATCTATGTAGCTGCACCAGACAGTGCAATACTATCCTCGAGTTAACCCCATATGAGATGAGTGCCTGACCTGACTGTCAGATAGCAATGGAATGACGCGTCCTATGAACTTTCTGAATTGGCCACATATTTCGATGGCGTATACTTAGGTTTAAAATATAACCTTGAGTTTTCCCATGAGGTCGGAATACTTCACCTTGGAGCTGATCAGTTATTTTCCAGTACCACCGTGTGTATTCGATGCATCGGTAAACCAAATAATAGTAGCCTCCAAACTGATTAATTCACACTTAATTCTTGCGAAGTATTTTAAAAAATCATAGAGTTTACTACTAGCAGGATACCATGCTTCATTGCCTGCAACGTTGCAATTTTTATCATTCTTCAAAAAGTGCAGTGATAATGCTGGTCCAAAAACCAGCGCAAAATAGTGCATCCTTTAGGATGCCTTGCTGAACTGTATCCGATTGCTATCGCTATTAAATTCTGCAAATTTTGTTTGTTGACGTACCCATTGAGACAAACTGTAATCTTCGTCACAGATGATAATCTTTTGATACAGACGAATTGTAAAATTCAAAGATTTTGCCAGTGTTGTTCGTTGTTAGCGTACTTATGGTAAAATGGTAAAACTTACTGAGCATTTTTCGCACTGGCACATATCACGAATCTCTTTTATACTGAAAGTCTTACTAAAAACTACCTTTACATTTTTGTATTTATTGCCGGCTTGTGATATTCTTGAAGCAAAAAAAGTGTTTTTCTGTAACGATTGAAAAGTACTTTTTTATAAGCATTCAAAAGTACTTTTTTTAAATGTCTTAAAAGTACTTTTATTGATTTTTTCCTCTTATATTTTAAAAAATCTTTTAAAGATTTAACATTTTCTAGAATTGTTTTATTTAACGATAACGTACTTTTTATTACCGTTAATTTTCTTTGAGTGTAATAACAATTGCTGTCTATTACAATTCATTGTCGTTATTGTTGCTATTTGTAAAATTACTTGGGATGTGTGTAGTAGACCCATAAGTAAAGTATACAATTTCTATAAAAATGCAACAAAAACAAAAAAGGAAAAAAAGTAACAAAATAACAAAAAAAAAAGTACTTGTACTCATACTTAATGGCTGGTGTGGTACGTTACGTTACGTATTGGCTGAATACAAACATATTTTTGCGCTCTGTCTGCCACTGTCTCTGTCTCTATCGTTCTCTTTCTGTGCTTTTTTCATTTTCTATGAAAAAAGGGTAGCTTATCATTTATGGAAAATCTTTTGCTATATTTTTCTATAAATTTTTTTCTTGTTGTTTACGCTGTTGTTAGAATTGCGCGCTTCATTGTGCCACAATTACAATATTAAGTTACCCCCGATGTTGAGTTGAGACTAAATGTCTGCTGCTGCCTGCCTAAAGTTCCATATTTGAAATGGAAAAATAAAAAAAAAAAATAAAAGCACTGGTTGTAGTTGTTGTAATTGTTATTATAGTTCTTGTGGTTGTTGTTGTTCCTAAGGAACTATGTACATACATACCACAGGGCTGTTGTTCCTACCTGGGCACACGGAACGAAACATTTACAATCCAAAAAATTTCTTTTCTTCTTCAATGTTTTTGCCTTACTTTTCGCTTTCATTTGGTTTGATATTGAATGCAATAATAACAACAATAACAGTAACTAAAACAAAAATTACAACAACAACAACAACAACAACAGCAATAGAAAGAAAAGTGTTTAAGTGCAAACAAAATGACTGTTTAGAGTTTGTTGACTGAATGACTGACTGCCTGCCTAGTTGGATGCATGGATTGCATGAATTGCGTTTGAGCGCCGGGATTTATTGTTGGGCACTTAAGTACTTAAGTACCAAAAGAATGAAACACAACAACAACAACAACAACAACAATAACTGTGCAACAATAACTCTTGTGAAGGAGATTTGCCGAAGCCAATTGTAAAGCATAATTTGCAACCCGTATACAAAGAAAACAAGAAAAACTAGCGTTTTTAAAAGGTTGCACAGGAAACAAACAAAAAAAAAAAACTCACGAAAAAAAGGTACCACAAACCAGGACCCTCTTTTAAGCATTTAAAAAATAAACATAATAATATGGGAACAGAAATGGGAAAAGCAGGAGGGTTGTTGCATAAGTTGCATGCAACTATTGTATCACAATTCTTATGATTGCGTTTATTGTTCAAAGCATTGTTGCAAAAGGACATCTCAAGCCTCTGAAATCAAACATCACATCAAGGTTTTAGTGTCGGCTTTTTCTTCTCTCTCTATCTACCTCTCTCTTTCTCTCTTTCTATCTTTATTTCATTTATTTTGTTACAGTTCTATTGGCAACACAGTATCATTTACACAAACATTGTTTTCACACTGTGTGATTCCCTGTATAGTAGTAGTTTTGTTTCCTTTTTAAGCGCTCTCCATCTGTATGCCAGCCCCGGTTAGAGAGATGTTGAAAAGCCCTATAATTGATTCGGTAATTGATACTTTTGTTTGTAGGAAATGACAAACAATCTAACAACACAATACCGCCGACCGATATACAATATCAACCCAAAAAAAAAATACATTTTTTTGCAACAAAAACAAACAAAAAAGAAAAAAGTATACGAGATTTTATTAGATCGTTGAAATGAGATTAAATATGAGAGTATGGAACCCACTGAGCATTTAAAATATTCTCATTCTCCTTTCTTGTTGTATTCTTTCATTCATTTCATTGTTGTTGCTGTTGTTCTTTGTATAGCAATAATGTGATAATTTGTTAAAAAAAAAAAGATTCAAGACAGGGAGGATGGCAAATTAGTTTGAGACAAGCATGCAACAACTATTGCCAGGTTAAGCATATGGATTGAATGATTTCATACTCATACATCATAATAATAATATTAGGGACGATCATAATTAAACGATATTTTAATAATTAGAAAATAAAAATGATTTCTTATATAATTTTTTAATCCATAGGGAGTAGATGAACAGGGCTAGGTTAGGTTAGGTTAGGTTAGAGGACGTGTACTTGTCAATTAGGACAAGTACAGTACCCGGAGGTCGAATTGACCCATTGTACAACGTCCTAGTTTCTCACACCACTTATGTTGTGTGTGTTAATTTTATACATGAGTGGTGGGACCTACAGTTTAAAGGCGACTCCGAACGACAGATTTTTATTTATTGAGAAACTTTTCATGGCAATTTTTATTTACTCTCAGAGTTTTTGCCAGAAATCTACTGAGAGGAAGTCACCGAAGAAATACTTTTTGTATTTTGTCTTTGATGCCTGGCCTGGGGCTCGAACCCAGGCTTTTGCGTCTAATAAGCCAACACACTACCTACTAGACTACGGCGACTTGAACAGGGCTTTGCATACATAACATACATAATTTGTCATCCTTCAGTCAGAATACGCCCTAACTTCTTACACCACTTATGTTGCGTGTGTTAATTTTTATACGTGAGTGGGCAGAACCTACAGTTTAAAGTCGACTCCGAACGACAGATTTTTTCCTGAAAAAATTTCCATGGCAATTTCATTTTACTCTCAGGGTTTTAGCCAGAAATCTGCTGAGTAGTAGTTGCCGAAGATGTCTGAACTAGGGTTTGAACTGTGGCCTCATTTCTAATAAGCCAACACACTACCTACTAGACCACGACGACTACACATTTGTATTTATTATAACGTCTAAATCATTTGGAACAATGTCCGAGCACTACATGTTGTCTGTTACAATTCAATTGTACGTTAAATTTTTATCTCAGGACGGGTCTTATAGCAAAAGTAATAAGACCAACTAATTGCCAAAAGAAAGCTTTTTAAATCTGTCGTTTGGCTACGATGTTAAACTGTAGGTCCGTCCCTCCGCTCATGTATAAAATTGACGCACACAACTTAGCTGATGTGAGTAGCTAGGCTGTAATAGCCAATAATGTGTACAATGTCGAAGTCGCCGTGGTCTAGTAGGTAGTGTGTTGGCTTATTAGACGAAAAGGGTTCGAGCCCCAGGCCAGACATCAAAATAAAATACAATAAGCATTTTTTCGGCGAATTCCTCTCAGCAGATTTCTGGCAAAAACTCTGAGGGTAAATAAAATTGACATGAAAATGTTTTCAAACATCTGATGTTCGGAGTCGACTTTAAACTGTAGGTCCCGCCACTCACGTATAAAATTAACACACACAACATAAGTGGTGTGAGAAACTAGGTCGTAACCCTGACTGAAGGGTTGTAATGACCAATTATGTATGTATGTATGTGTACAATGTAGATCAGATTTGTGGTTTACTTTTCGGCCTTCAAGTCTAAATCTGAGCTGAATTTATGGGGTCTCTGTGTTTTATTACGGTTTCATTAATCCGTATATGTACTATAGCAGGTCCTGACATGATAGAATATCATGCCTTTGTTGTTGTTTAGAAACAAATATTTCTGTGAACATACATATTTGTGTGTAGTGGTGAGTGGATGTTCGTTGCTGACGTTTTCAGCACTCAGGAGGGTTTGGATGGTTTTTTAGAGAGAATTTTAGCCTGTAAATTTGATAAATTTTAAATCCATGATGACAATTTGTACATTTTCTCCGGGGTTTGTGTCTAGCATTACGTCAAACTACAAGAGATCAAACTCCATACAAGCGATCAAACTCCATAAATATTCAAATTCCAGGCAATTTGTACGCCTTTCGCGGGGTTTGTGTCTAGCATTACGCCAAAGAGATCAAACCCTATAAAATATTTCTCGATGTTAATGCAAGAACTTCAACTACAACGCTTCCATTCAACTGTAACTCCTTGCAGGCATTTCTTAACCATCCTTGGCTAGACGTTTTCTGCCAATATATTCGACAGCGCTGTGACTGACAGATGAGGTTTCCTTCTCTGCATCGTCATTACAGCTTTTGGCAAGTGAGTTGTGGCATTTCCAGGGGTCGGTTATAACTGCCATAAGGTTGCTCAAATGAACTCTGACTAGATTTAATGTACATTTGCCACGTCTCTCTCTATACAAGTGGGTTTAATATTCCATCTTGCCTTTGCAAATGAATGGAATTTCGGGTTTGTATGTCCTTCTGCAGAGGAATGTCAATCTCAAACATAAATTCGTTTAAATTCTTTATTGTATTAGTCTTTGGTAGGGCGTCAGTTTTGATACCTTTCAAGTCCGTGAGTCTAGGACTCCAGACATTATCTCCAAAGACACTCGGCATTCTTGAACAATATTAGAGGTGCTGCACACACACTCTCTATTGATCTAACGACCGCTTTAACATCAGCGAATTTGTAGGCTGATGTTGTGTGTGTGTTAATTTTATACATGAGTGGCGAGTTGTACAGTTTAAAGTCGATTTCGAACGACAGATTTTTGAGAAACTTTTCATGCCAATAGTATTTTACACTCAGAGTTTTTACCAAAAATGTGAGAGGAAGTCGCTGAAGAAATATTTTTTCTATTTTCGTTTTGATGTCTGCCCTAGGTTTTAAACCTCACGTCTAGTAAGCCAACACACTATGTAGGCTGATAATGTCAGTTTTTTTTAGCCAGTGATCGGGTTGCACACCAAACTTTGTAGTGTGATTTGTATTCGTCAGTGAATAGTTGGAAGGATACGATATTACAAGAAATTTTATATGATATCAGCTTATAAAACCTGAATCTAGTATTTGATGTTATCCTTTTTATACTTCCATCCTCTTTTGACGCTGAGGCTCATTATCGCGTACGCTGTTAAAACACGACTTAATCAATCCTATTCAGAAGCGGTTTATGATTAGGGACAGAAAGTGGTTCACTTACGATAACATCAAGCTAAAACAGAGTAGGAGCAAAGGGTGATCAATCCAGGTTTGACGTCCAAGAAGATTTTGTGGCATAAAAATAAGGCAACGAGCTCTCAAACAATACATGCATATTTGCTGTCAATGAATGTGAATGCTTTCTTCAGTCTTACTTCTTCTTACTACAGCTCATATGGAAATGTTAGTTCCGTTTGTTTTTACAAAATATTCAGGGAATACCCTGAATAACATTGAATAGCATGCCACAGTTTGTTTTCTGTTTTTTTTCATTCGTTTCTTTTTTTTTGTGTATGGAATTCATGCATAAATTTTTGAAATGTTTTACTCATTAATATAAAAAAGCATTAAATTAATGTGTGCATAACACAAGAAGATGAAAAAGAAGCAGAAGAGAAAGAAAAGAAGAAGAATTAAAGCAAAAAGTTATGAATGAATACAATTCATATATCATATGTGAGGGGATATATTGACACAACACAGCAACAGTAGCAGGCAGCAGGCAGTAGGCAGTTGGCAGTTGGCAGCAGCAAGCAAATAATAAGAAGTGGCAAGAACACAGAGCCGTCAAAAAGATGTATGCGCATGCATAACTTAAATCGAGCGCATCCTTAAAACATGCTGCATTAATATGTAATAATGTATACGGAATGCCTCACATGGCTGAATGGCTGTCTGTCTGTCTGTCTGTTTTAGCATAGCAAGGTTTGTAAATGGCTTTTGCCATTTGCCCCAACTGTTTGTACAGAAAACAAAAAAAAAAAACAAAAAAAAACAAAACTGCCTGCTGTCAAGTTAATTTTTGATAAGCAAACACGCGACTCTCACTTGCTTGCTATTGCAGGCAGCAAACAGCAGCAGCTTAACGTTAACTTTATCAAACACTAAATGAGGCTGGGGCTGTCAGTGTATTGTAATAAAAATTGCTACTGATTCGTGTAGAATTTTCGATTTAAAAATTATGCCTTTGCCACCAACAACAACAACAACAGCAGAAAACACTCTTTAAATTGAATCTTAATTCACGGTAATATTATGACACTGGGTGGCATAAATTTATGCCAAGCCAATGATAAGTTCATGCAACCAACCAAGGCATGAAGAGAAAGAGGAAGAGGAAGCTAAAGAAAGAAAGATGAATCAGAAGCATAACAAACATGTTAATTGTTGATTACAAATTAGACATGATATGTGGAGCATTATTAAAGGCTGTCTTAATACACCAAAAACAGTGCCTCACTCTTAGCACAAAGCATTTCATAAAAGAAAGAAAGAAAAATTTGAGTGTGTTACCCTGTCTTTTTTTTGCTTTTTATTTATAAAATTACAGGTAATTTTATATACAACTTGTTGTTGTTATTGTTGTTGTTTTTTTAAAACTATTTTGATTAGTAATTCTGTTAATTCTTTATCCTGGTATGTATCTTATCAATATTGCATGTCACAGTGACGCCACTTACATACTTGCTGCTTCTTATTGTCTGATTGTCTCCGCTATCCAGCTGTGTTGCAAGGTGTTTCAAGGCATGTTTCACTTTTTTGTTTTGTTTTTCAATATTTTTTCGAATTACATTTGATTGTCTGTCTCTTTAGTTTCACGAGACAGTGTTAGAGAAGACAATTTTTAAACAGGTAAACAAAAAAACGGCCATTAATTTATGATGGCCCTCGTAAAATCGTTAAAAAAATATAAAAAACAAAATGATGTAATAAAAAATCCTGTTGTAAATATGATATCCTCAACAGTTTTATTCCTATTTTTTCCTTTTTGCAATAATTCTCTTAACAAAAAAAAAAAAAATTCATTTACACATGAAATCAAAAATAATTCGAACTTTTTTCTTTCGTCAAAAGACCTACTTAGAGAATCTGATAAAAAGAAACGGTCTTCGACTGTATTTTGATCAAATCGCCACAGTCTAGTGGGTGCGTTAGCTTATAAGGCGCATACCCGTGGTTCAAACCCCTGCTCAAAGATCTAAAACAGAAACAAAATATGAATAAAAAAATATTTCTTTCGGCGACTTCCACTTAAAAGTCTTCTGGCAAACTAACTGAGAGTAAAATACGTTCTGGCTGTTTAAGATTTTTTCGTCACCGCTTCCAATGTAACTGTCAGACAATGCCAGAGCAGATGTTACATTCTCTTCATCGTCATTACAGCTTCAACGAAGTTGTTGTGAAGCATTTTCAGGGATTGGCGTTCCCTTATAGCTGCCATGAGGTTGCTAAGCTGTACTCTCTGACTAGATTTAATGAACACAGGCCAGATCTCTATCACAAGTGGTTTTAATATTCCATCTTCCATTTGGGTTTGATTGTCCTTCTGTCGGAGGATATCAATCTCAGATATAAATTCATTTGAATTATTTACTGTACTAGCCTTTGGAAATGCGTTAGCCTTGATACCTTTCACGTCCCTGAGTCCAGAACTCCATATCTCGTCTCCTGAGGCACTCAGCATCATTTAACAATATTAGAGGTGCTGCATACACTGCCTATTGATCTAATGAGAGCGAATTTGTAGGCTGATCTTTAATTGGTCATTACAATCCTTCAGTTGGCTTAGCTTCTCGCACCACTGATGTTGTGTGTGTGTGTTAATTTTATACATGAGCGGCGGCAACTACAGTTTAAAAGTAAAATTTCCATGAAAAGTTTCCTTTTCAGAGTAGACTTGAAACTGTAGATCCCGTTCCTCATGGAACGTGATGTGAGAAGCTAGGTTATAATCCTGACTAAAGTGTAATAATGACCAATCAATACCACACCAAAACACGACTAACCTTTTTATCTGTCAAAAACAAACTGAAAATCCAAAATGGCTGATATTGTCAACATAAACAGTGGTGGCCACGAATTTAAGACACGACATATGACTGACTTATTTGTAATAATTTTTACAACCCTGTAATATCAAATTAGATATACTTTATTTTTCTATGTACCCTGTAATGTTAAGAAAAAGTACCGTTATTTTCTTTTGTTTCTTTTTACATTTTGTTGCTTTTTGATCATATTATTGTAAAAACGTTTATTTGAAATTGGCCACGAATTTAAGACATTTCAGAAATATCGGGTTTTTAAGTGATTTTTGGTGTTTTATGAAGCTAAACGTTGAGCAACGAATGTTTTATTTTATTTTATGTTGGAATACATAGAAATATTTAATTATAAATGGCCAGAGGTACTTGGAAATCCGAAGCCGAGCGAAAACTGATCCAACAACTAAAATTTGATGGAAAAATAATAATGGACATATCCAAACTGCTTAAATGTTTTAAATGCAAGATTTATAACGCGCTGGAACACATCAAGCAACATGGTACCACCAAAAATGTCAAACAGCAACCTAGAGCCCGAAAAACTACACCCTAAAGGGGAGCTGCTAATAATCCTTTCACGAGCTCAAGTAAAATAAAAAATAAAATTGCATTGGATTTTGGTATCGATATTTCGTCTAGGGCAATAAGAAGATGTCTAAATGAGAAAAACTTGCGTGGGTCTATTGCACAACGTAAACCACTTGTGTCAAAAAAAATATCAAATCCCGACTAGCATTTTGTCTTGATCTATATAATGTGTAAATAAAAATTCTTAACTAAATATAGGTAGCAAAATATTATTAATTTTTCTTCCTAATATTACCAATATATTAAGAAAAATATCATGGACCTAAAATTTTTTTGATAAGATGCAAAAATTATCTCAAATATATAAGTAAAATGTCGTGTCTTAAATTCGTGGCCACCACTGTATGTATAACAGACATGTGTACCAACATAACAGAAAAAAAATATGAAATTCGAACATATGTACGTAACTTACGAAATTTGTAAGTAACGGTTATTTTTTGATCACACTTCGTACACCTTTAAGTTGTCCATTCATATCTCATACCAGGTCCCATCTGATACTGATATCATCAATATTTGTGGAGAGTGGCCTTAAGAAACTAACTTTTCGCTTAAATATGAAATCATTGAAAATCATATTTGTATGGTATTAAAACATGAACTAATTCTGCAAGCAAAGTCGGCTTTTTTTAACTTACATTCCCCATTAAGTCTGGTTTTAAAAAAATGCAACAAACATTTTTCAATTAAAATTTCATGTAACGTTTGCTAAGCAGGCGTGGTTTCCTTTTAGTTAAGTTTAGAAAACATTGTTGGACGCTTGTAAATTTGCCAAATAAATTCAACTTAGTTGCTCTATATTTTCTATTGAAAAACAAAAAGAAAGAAAAAAAGAAATTTTTTTTGTTGTAAAAAATAAAAAAAATTCGATTTAATTGACTGTTAAAAAGGCAATAAAACATAAAACAAAGCGAAAACAATTGCCATTGATTCCAAACCAACATTTATTGAGTCCGTCCAACATCGGCGTTTATCTGCGATGAACTGCAGTCGTTAGAGAAAAATTTAAATTTCATATGCAGCTACCGGCACTTTGGGTGGTTTAATTAAAAACTATTCCCCACTTTCCAACAAAAACGCATATTAAAACAACAGCAACAACACTAATAATCAAAAAAAAACCAAGCGAATCAAAGCCATATGGAATACATACATAGATGGAATGGAATGGAATGGCATAGAGACACAGTGGATTTGCAAAAATATTTTTGCACTCGCGCCAATATTTATTTATTTGGTTTTCGATTTTTTTATGTTAAATTTTGCCAGATTGCATGTCAACACTAGAAAAAATATGTTTTTTTTTTCTTTTTTTTTCGATTGCTTTTCATATTCATAAAATGTTTGTATGTGGCAATGTAAGTTCATTTGATTGCAAATGTACACCATGAGCGCGTCGTCTCTCTTTTCTAATAGTTTTTCATTCGGTATTGGATAGTTTCCCATCTTGATAAGATGCCAATCAGAAAGCGAGCATTTCAGTTAGGCAGGCAGGCAGGCAGTCAGGCTGGCAGGCAGTCAGTCACTCATTTAGTTCGTTCGCCGCTGTATGTTGTTTTGTTTATGGGAGACTGAAATGCCGCCGTGCAATCGGGGGTATGCAAATTTATGTTGCAAGACAAAAAAAAACAAAAAATTCACAAATTATCGCTTCATTTTAATCACTTTTTTCAAAATGCAACAGAAAAGAAAATAGAAATTAAATTTTCGAAAAACAAAATATTTTTAATTGCTTTAAGGAAGCGATAAAGGGAAATTGATAAGAAAAATCAAAAAAATATTTTTAGATTTTTGCAACAATTTATAGAAAAAAATTGTTAAAGATTATAAGATAAATCGAAAAACAAATTAATTGACCTTAAATAATCTTTAATAATTATTATTGGAAAAATTTAATTTTCCTTTTAACTTTATTTAACAAAAATAATTCCACGCCACCAGGGGCTGTGATCTGTTGCACTGCAGCTGGCAAAGTTCGTATTTGCTTAGCACATAATAATTAATAAATAAATGAATGAATATTTATTCCAATCTTATAAAAATTATTAATTTTTTAATGATTTCTTTAAGTTATTCCCACAATACAGTCAAACTGTCAAAATAATCCACGTAGAAAATAGAAAGTTGAAGTCGCCATTGTCTGATAGATAGTGTGTTCTCTTACTAGACGTGATAAGATGCCAATCAGAAAGCGAGCATTTCAGTTAGGCAGGCAGGCAGTCAGGTTCACACCCCAGGTCAGACATCTCCAACAAAACAAAAATATGATAAAATATTTCTCCTGCAACTTCTCTCAGCAGATTTCTGGCAAAAACTCTGAGAGTAAAATAAAAATTACAATGAAAAATTTCTCAGAAATCTGTCGTTCGGAGTCGACTTAAACTGTATGTCTCGCCACTCATGTATAAAATTAACACACCCAACATAATTGGTGTGAGAAGCTAGGTTGTAAGTCTGACTGAAGGATTGTTATGACCAATTATGTACAGTAAGTGTCAAAAGAATCTGCACATTAAACAAATATACATTAATAAATTACCGTTATTTTTATTTTAACATTGTTTCATGGCCAGTTTTTAAAATTGAAACAAAAAAATAAAATTAAAAAAAATGTCGAAATATTTTCAATTTTTTTCGGGCACTGTCCTTAAGTGGTAAAAGTTGAGTTTGGTGATTGTTAGAATTTTATCCATGGTGTACAGTTTCTTTTGACGCTCACTGTATGTATGTATGTATGTATAGAAAGTAGAAACTGTAGAGCTATCACACTGATGATTATGATTAATAAGGTGTGAGAACTTCTTTTTGGCGCGCAACAAATCGAAATGAGGAACTCGGAATAGGACCTGATAGAGCAGGCGCTTGCCTGCAATCGCTGTTTTATCTCGACTTCGCAAGTGGACAGCAGAATCCCAAAGCTGCTTAAAATCAAAGTAACCCTTAGCTCTGCATAAATCACAAGGAGAAACGCATAATAAAACTGTTTAACAAGGAAGATTTTATTCTGAAAGCCGAGATTGTAAACATATTGCACTGATAAAGCAGGACGGACTAATAAGCCGAAAAAAGTATTTATTCCATAGATAACTATAGCGTCCATCCACATCAGTTCTACGAAACGAACAAACTACACTTAACTCCCACCGTTGCTTAAACCACATGAGCAGTTAAGCAACAGTCTACATAGCTTAGTAGAATTAAGGCAGCTTAATGCCAATCTACTTTCTATCTGGTCTTTATTGACTTCATCAATGCATTTGACAAATTGCGAAGGCTTTGCAGATGAAATAGTCAAAGGACTTTTTTTAGTTTTTTTTTAATGTTTCGTTTTGTTGGAGATCTTTGGGCTGGCATTTGAACCACGGCCTCACGTCTAACAAGCCTACACACTAGCTTTAGAAAAGTACCAGCTGTCGAGTGTGTCACAAATTAATTTCTTCCAGGCTTCATTACACATTTTCTGGATCTTATTTTGTGAGAAAGAATCTAATTTTTTTTATTACGAATATATAGAGGCGGGCAATATCAGCCCTGAACGTTACCGCTCTTAGGATGGGAATAATCAAACTCTTATTTGATGACTTCTGGAAATCTCAGGAAGTTATAATAAAACTGTCCAACAAGAAAGATCAATTGCTGGAAAAGTATCACACTGCTGAGTACCATCAATAAGTTATTATCAGATGAACTCGATTTGAAAGAAAACTAATGGCATGAGCTATCAAGCAATTGAGTTGACAGAAAGGCCATTATGTGTGCTATTATTCACATGTTGGTACTGGGATAGCGTTATGGATGTGCAAAGATATGTAAATTATTCTTTCTGTTAAAGGAAGTGTGGTTTATAATTCGAATTTTTTTGATTACACGACACTATCTGCTATTGCAGCTCCATCCATATAAATTTCGATTCACGCAGCCATACATACATACATACATAATTGGTCATTACATCCCTTCAGTCAGGATTACGGCCTAGCTTCTCAGTACTCATGTTGTGTGTGTTAATTTTTATACATGAGTGGCGGGACTTACAGTTTAAAATCGACTCCGAACAACAGATTTTTTGAGAAACTTTTTCATGGCAATTTTTATTTTTACTCTCAGAGTTTTTGTCAGAAATCTGCTGAAAGAAAGTCACCGAAGAAATATTTGCTTCATATTTCGTTCAGCTGGAGATGCCTAACCTGTGGTTTGAACCGAGGCCTCATGTCGAATAAGCCAACACACTAACTACTAAACCACAGCGAATTCACGCAGCCATTACAGGTAATTGACCATTCAAATTGTTGTTGCAGATACGATGATTGGATACTACAGCAACAGGCTTTCAATGATGAATTTGTGAAGAAATTTTTCTTCATCAATGAAGCTCATTTCTCACTCGTTGGTTACGTCAGCAAACAAATTTGCAAATAGGGATTCTGAGCACCCCATAAGGATTGTGGTCTGTAGCCAACATTCGGAGAATTTTTTCGACAAGACGGTTATTGATTTTACATGACATAATTGGCCATTACGACCCTTCAGTTAGGATTACGACCTATCTTCTCACACCACTTATGTTGTGTGCGTTAATTTTATACATGAGTGGTGGGATATTTTCGTTTTTATGTCTGATCTGGGATTTGAACCATGGCCTTACGTCTAATAAGCCGATTAACTACATACTTGACTATGGCGACTACTAAATTGATAAGTTTCCAGAAAACGAAAATTTTTCTACATTTATGGACCCAGATAGACACGTTTGGGCTTTTGAGTTGATCAGTTAATCAGTTGGAGTGTTATTTACTGTTTTATATACGATAGAGATGCTTCCCAAATTATTTGTTTCCGCATAAAGTTCTCTTCTCTCTTAAAACTCTTGCTTGATTTTAGAATTTTTTAAATTTCATTTAAAAATGTTAGAAAAAAAAAAGATCGAAAGAAAACACATTTTTTCCGCCTGTAATTTCCACTTTTGACAAAAAATTTATTCGAATAGTTGAAAAACTTTGTTTTACCTTACCCCCCTCCCTCCTCTATTAAGAAAAAGCGCATAAAAACTCAGTGACATGTAAATTGCCTGCATATTTTACCACTTAGTTTCAAAACGAGAAGAAAAAAAAAACAGGCACAAGAAAACTTGCGTAAAACTTTTCAAGGAAAGAGATTCTTTTTAAAAAAAGTTTTTCCAGATTTTTTTTGTTTTTGGTTCAAGATAATTAACATTAGGCGAAGGAGGAAAAAAATTATTTTTTTTATTATTTTTAATGTAAACAACGACATTTTTATTGCAATTCTTTAAAAAAAAAATTGAAAAATAGAGAAAAAATGGGGGAAAAAGTAAGCGAATTAATGAATATTTAATGGGATTTTCTTTCGTTTTTTTTCTAGTGGGAAAAGGAAACAAAAGAACAGGAGTGAAAATGTAAGGGAAGGACGTACTTCTTTTCAAAGTTGTTGCTGGGTGGGCAATTGTTAAACTGGCTTAAAGGCATTTTACTCTTTGCAGGTCATAATTATGAGAAGTTAGGAAAAAACAAACTTAAAAACAAAAAAAGTCTTTTATTTGGCTTCCAAACTAGATGCTTAATAAAGAGCCGTTTAAAGAAAAGCTTGATGTTCTTTCAATATGTTTAGCAACTCTACCGCTTTCCTAATGAACGCTTGGAAATGTGAAATCTGAATGGTAAAACCTCACCCATGGAGATGCTGTCTCTCCTATGCGCTTCCAGTTTAATCTATCAAGAACTTCGTTCCCTATTTTGTAACACTTACAGGAGTAATTTGCAAAAATATACTTCATTTACAACCATCCTCCCTTTAGGACGTTGTACAATGGGTCAATCCGACCTCCGGGTACTGTACTTGTCTTGACTGAGAGGTACACGTCCTCTAACCTAACCTAACCTACAGCCATCCTCTATGAATGGGGTCTTATCTCCACAATGACCAAGGAGAAAATCCGTTAGAAGTTTGAATTCCATTCAACTTGTTGTATTTAAGAACATTCAAACTTGGATTAGAGTTAAGCGGCGCTACATAGTAGGTCTCTGGCCCTATGTAAGTGTCGCATCTAATACATCTGCAGCTTCATTGGCCCGTACACAAAGTAAGTGAAATTTGTTAGTTTTGCAACATTTCATAGCAACATTTGAAAAGTTTAGAAGTCATACGATGAACACAAAGTGCCTTTATACCAGAATTTAACTATCAGAGTCAACTGTCCAGATTGATTGCAGCACATCTGGACAAATGCCATGTTCTCAGTGTGAAACACTTATTAATTCTCATCAAGTTTACTATCAAACCGAAAATTTGGCTCGTCATTCGTTACTTAACTTGCATATTCACTAAATTATGCGCAATATTCCACGTAATTCAGGTTTTCAAAGCGGTTATGAAAAAATTCCTCTACTAGACTGAATCCTTCTTGCAATGACACTGTCAAGAAGGATCTTAATCAAGAGAGGCAATCCTGTCTACCTCTCTTAAACTTAAGGCTCTATAAAAGCCATCTTATCTTCTCCTGAACTCCTGATATACAGTGAGCATCAAAAGAAACTGTACACTATGGATAAAATTCTAACAATCACCAAACTCAACTTTTACCACTTAAGGAGAGTACCGGAAATAATTTGAAAATATTTCGAAATTTTTTGGAATTTTTTTGTTTCAATTTTAAAAACTGGCAATGAAACAATTTTAAAATAAAAATAACGGTAATTTATTAATGTATATTTTTTTTTAATGTACAGTTTCTTTTGATGCTCACTGTAGATCTGTGCTATCGACAAACCTTTGATCTGATAGGCTGGCAAAGGCGTTTACAAAGCCCGATAAGACAATTGTTCATCGTATGAGGATAAACTGAGTATTGCATACAGTGTGTTCCCTCTCCAGTTTTCGCATTTGGTTCGGCTGTCTTTATTCGGTACTTTTTGCATAATACCGCCTTGATATCTGTTGGTATATGGCCATCGAGAGCTAATGTTAATATTTTCAACACTCGGATAATGAAACTGTATGATTTTCGATTTATAATCGCTTATTTCGCAGTGAAACTCACAATGTACAACAGCTGGACCTAGGTTAGGTTAGAGGACGTAAACTTGTCAATTAAGACAAGTACAATACCAGTAGGTCGAATTGACCCATTGTACAACGTCCTAGTTTCACACGCCACTTATGTTGTGTGTGTTAATTTTATACATGCGTGGTGGGACCTACAGTTCAAAGTCGACTCCGAATGACAGATTTTTAGAGAAACTTTTCATGGCAATTTTATTCACTCTCAGAGTTTTTGCCAGAAATCTACTGAGAGGAAGTCGCCGAAAAAATACTTTTTGTATTTTGTCTTGATGTCTGGCTTGGGGCTCGAACCCTGGCTTTACTACTAGACTGCACCTAGCTTTTGTAAAATAATTTTTCTAAAATTTATATTCGATTGCAATTCAATGTTCCTTCTCAATCTTTACCCCCCCAGCAACCTATATTCTTTGCTCCCATATAATGCAATAAAGGGAGAGAGGCTGCTGTTACCGAAAAATAATTTTTTTTTCCAAAAACCCTTTATAAACTGCCTTCAAGGTCATAATAACATCTCGTCATTCCCCTTCTTCTCTGTTATTTTGGCGAAAACCTTAAATTCCCTTAAAAAAATTTAAACACTTTCACAGTGACAGTATCAGTGTTGTAAAGCTGCAGCATCGCATAGAAATCGTTATCTTGCCTCAGCAGCCAAATCGCTTTAGCGACAACAATGAGGGTGATGTGGTATATCATTTAGAAAGCTTATCTCTCAAGTACCACACGCACAATCTCCAGTCAACCATACACAACTCACACAATCCTGCCTGCATTCATTTGAAACATTTATTCTATTTAAGCACCAGTCGTACGCATACATACACCCCCGTGCATACACATTCAGTGAGTTCAGTAGTAGAAGTTACGCAGCTAAATTTTTTCTGTCCCTTTAAATAATAATCAACAATCCATCATCAGTTGCCACAGAAAAAAAAACAGAAAAAAACCAAAAATTCACAGACTGCAGGGGTGGGAGTTATTTTGGTATTTATAAGCTGAAATACGCCCTGCCCTATTTAATGAAGACTCCCCCCTTTTGGAATAGAAGGAAAAAATCAAATTTATCATGATGTTTATCATGCAGGAGTTTTTTTTGTTGTTTTTTTTTTCTAAGGGGGGAAGGGGCAATAAATGATGCCAATGTTAGAAATCAGATTTAAACTGATTAACCAGCTTCATTTATGTATGCCAGAGTCAGGGGGGATTTTACTTTATAAATAAGACCGCGTGCAAGCATTTGATTTCCTATTTCCTTTATTTTTCACACACTTTTACTTCTCTTTTTTTTGTTTTTGTTTTATTGCTTCAAAACTGATTTGATTTCTTAACCTTTAAACGTGGTGGATGATACACACACAATACAAAAACATTTAAGAGACG
This sequence comes from Sarcophaga subvicina, assembly GCA_936449025.2. NCBI lineage: Eukaryota > Metazoa > Arthropoda > Insecta > Diptera > Sarcophagidae > Sarcophaga > Sarcophaga subvicina. The sequence goes on along the minus strand of OW388081.2, from coordinate 87,501,715 downwards.
ACTGTTATAACCGTTATAAGCGGGTCGAAACTCAATTGCTCTCTTTAAGGGTGCAATTTCACTCATTCAAAAGCAAATTTCTGGCTTTACACTTATGTTCGTTGTATTGTTTTATTTTATTTGAAACAAAACAAAAAATAAATCAAGGATAACTAACACACACAAACCAATGCTAACAAAATAAGAAAGTGTATGTGAGAGAGTATGTTTAAGGGAAATCTCTTTGAGAATATATGGATAACAATGTTTGTAGCAACAACACAGCAAGCAAGCAAGCAGCACGTGGTAAATGGTGTGTAAAATCGTTTAAGCACTTAACCAAGTATTGATACTGCAATCTTGCTCTCCTCTCTCTTTCACGCTCTCTGCTCCAATACATTTAATATTAAATGGGATTTAAATGATAAAATAGTGAGTTGTGCGTATTATTATCATTAAACTATCATCAATAACGGTTATTTTTTGATTCTCTCATGTGATTTTTTGTTTTTATTTATTTTTAAACAGTATTAGCAGTGGTGGTGTGTGTTTGGCTTGGCTGGCAATAAATAAATTTAAGCTGTTCGACAAACTTATGCATGTAAAGGAGATTAATTTATAAGCCCGTTAATGTTTCCTGCCTGTAGTTACAAGGAAATTATTAACCTTAAAACGTGTAGTTGGTTATTTTTTCTCTCTTATTTTTTATATAATTTTTGCAAAAAAAAATACTATTTAAGCAGTGGTTTTTTTTATGAGTTTTATAATAAAAAAAAAAAAAAACAACAAAGAAAATAATTGATACAGTTGTACTTACATTATGCAGTTTATAGTAGAGACCACAGGCATTACATACTGGTTCACCGCTGGCATTACGTCGCCAAAGGGTTGTAGTTGTGGTTTTGCAATTGGCACACGAGGTCCCCGCTCTTTTGGCGGCACTTTGTAGCGACTGCAGAGTCTGTAAAGAAATCCAACCAGAAAATAAAAGGAAATTAATAAGAATTGCAAGGAAAGTAAACAAAAATAACAATAAAATGGTTTGAAAAGTATAAAACACTAAGGAAAGAGGCTTTTAAATGCCTAAAAAGTACATATTATTAGGTGTAGTGAAACGAATTCCAACATCGTCTACAGCTCATATATAGACATGTCACAGAGGTATTGTTTTTCTATATTCTACAACTGACGTTCATGCCACAAACGGAACTAAATATTAATTTTAATGAGTTAATTAGTAATTACTAGTAATTATGGGCGCAAGAGACGGATCATGAACTCCCTTTCTTTAGTTGGAAATGTCAAATGCTGGAACTCATTAACCAGACCATACTTGGCAGTCACCAAAGTCTACATCTTATCTTTGAAAGTAAATAAGTTAGGTTTGAAGACGTAAATAATCATTGTGGAAAATATAGAAATCATCATAGAAAAGGTAGCGAAGTGAGTAAACGAGAAGAAGTCGCCGTAGTCTGATAGGTAGTGTGTCAGCTTATTAGACATGAAGCCACGGTTCAAACTCCGGGTCAGACATCTATTACATAACAAAATATGTTTCTGATTTCTGGCAATAAACTGTGAGAGTAAAATAAAAATTGCCATGAAAAAGATGCTCAAAAATCTGTCGTTCGGAGTCGACTTTAAAATGTAGGTCGCGCCACTCATGCATAAAATTTAACACACACACAATATAAATGGTGTGGGAAGCTAGGTCGCAATCCTGACTGAAGGGTTGTAATGACCAATTATGTAACGAGATATAGAGAAAGGGTTGAAAACAAAGCAGAGCGATTAGTAAAGTAGGAAAAAAGCACACCCTTCAGCTGGCTTAAATCATTATAAACCACATGAGAGCCTGAATATTGGCTCTCGACAGAAAATTTAAATTTTCAGACATCATTTCCCAGGCTGTTCAACCTTCTTTTAAAAAGAGCTGAACAGTTTCAGAGTTACTATTGTCTACAACTCCTCCTCATCTCCACAGTACATGCAGAAATCTGACTTAGTTTCTCGTGTCTCGTAATGATCTGAATCACCAATCTCACGTAGATCACGTTGCTCCATCTTCTGTTGAGTCCATAAGGGTAGCAGTTTTCTTTACAAAAATACGGGCAGATGGTCTATCGTCAACAACTTCTGCTGATCTCCACATATCATGCAGAAATCCGGCTTAGTTGATCACCCAAATGAGATTAAATTGTCTAGTAAGGAGCTAAGTCATCAATTTCACGTAGGGTTCGTTCGTTGTTTATTCCGTAAGAGTAGCAGTTTAGATAACATTACGTCAACAATCTACCGAAACCCCAGGACTCGTAAGGGCGTCAACTCTATTGTTTCAAGCGACACCAATATGACCAGGAATTTTGTTGTTGTAGATAGGTTAGTGGATCATACGTTTTAATTATTTAACACTTTGACTGTTAAATCAATACATTGCTGTGTTTACGTTCGATTCTTTTTTTTTTTGGTTTATTTTGTTTCTTTTTCTTTCCAAAATTTATTTGGGAATTCAGTTTATTATGGTCTTTCTTATGTTTTTTTTTTCTTTTTTTTTTTTGGTCATGAGAATGTGGCAAGTAGTACTCGTAGTCACAGTCGTATTCATACAACCATTGGCAGTTTTGTTGAATTGTCATGTTAACAACTTAATTTATTTACGTTAGGCATGTTGTCATGTTTTTCCAAAAAAAAAAAACAGAAAACAAAAAAAAACTACGATCTTGGCTCTTAAGTCCAGCCTGAAAACAGATTCAGTTTTAAATTAAGCAAAACGTTTCAAAAGTTGTTATGGACCATTTTTTCCCCGCCTTGGTTTTCTCTACGTTTCAGTTTAGTTTTGCTGGGCTCTTAGACTGATTCAATCTGGGAATGTTGGGAAATGTTTTTTTTTGTGGTTTTTTTTTGCATTTTAAAACTTAACGAGGTCGTCTGATAATTATAAAATCGAAAACAGTGGATGCTAAACATAAAGGACTACCAACTATACAATGAGATTTCAAAAGTAGTGGGCGTTGAAACATTTTGAAGCCAAAAAAACACAATTTTTTGTCAATGCAGAGTTTGGATTTTATTAATATCTTTACAACATCGTTAACACCTTAAAAAATATCAGCAGAATAGTGTTGCCTTTGGTTTTAAATTATAAAATGCTGGAGTTCTCCTCAATTTTTTGATTATAAAAGTGTTTCAATAAAAACTTTTTTCAAAAACTTTAAACAGGTGACTGCGATTGCATATAGAGATGTTGGCTTATTTGGTATGTTTTAAGCAACAACGCAACAAACACAACAACACAACTAAACATCAATTAAAAATCAACGTAAAACATGATCAACGCCAAAGCAAACCCAAAAAAAGTACAAAAACACAAGCTAAGCTAAGGAACACAACATGATCATAAGATCAGTTTGTTAACAACAACAACTGCAACAACAACTGCAACAACAACAATCAGAAAACCCTTAATAAATCGATACTTGAGTTTGAGACCAAGTGTTAAGACCGTATTTAGGCTGACTGCAATACGTTGCAGCTTAGACAGGTTGCTGCTTAACTGCTTGTGAACGGACGTTCTTCTGTTTCTGTTTTAACTTCGTGTGTTAAGAAGTTTTTGTCTTTTAGTTTTGCTTTATTAAGCCAGGCTCATCAGGCCTTAATGCGTGAAATATATTCAAGCCTTTTTTGCTTTAACAAAACCAAACCAAACCAAAAAAGAAGGAAAAAGGTTCCAACTAAAGGTAGGAAAACGTTTGTAAAAATTCGTGGAAACAGACTGAAAAAAATCTAAAAAAATAAAGAAAGAGTTCAGCTTGTTATACTTAAAGGCCTGACAATATTTTTTTGTTTCTTTTTTCTTGGTTTTCGAGGTTTAAGAAATTGTCATTTTAATGAATTGATTGTTGTGTTAAACAAAACTGTCTACTACTACTGCCATTTACACTAAAAAGTTTTGTCTAAAAAAAAATATTTTTTTAAGAAGAAATTTTATTTCCATATGAAATGAACAAATTCTTGGAAAAACTTTTAACTTTTTTAACCCCTTTTTCGTAATGAAAAATCCAATCTAAAGCAATCCATAAAAAGAAATATGAATTAATTAAATTATAACAACAAAAAACAACAACACCACAAAACGAAATTAACATAAAAAAAATCAAAAAATGTTAATTCTGAAATGAATTATTTTTACAACATAAACAATAAAATTTATGAACTCGCCACTCTCAACAAAAAAAACCCCCCCTAGAAACCCTATAACACTGCCTAACAAAACCCTTTCAAAACAATCCTTTTTATAGCAGCACGGATGAATGACTGAATGACTGCAAGAATGAATGCTCAACCCTAAGCATTGTGGTAGTGGTAGTAGTAGTAGTAGTGGTCGTAGAAGAGAATTTTTATTATAATTTCACACCCAAACAGACAATAAAGCGAAAATTAATAGAAACACTAACTCAACAACAACAACACTTCACCTTCAGAACATAACTCCACCACATTGGGCCTACATTTACACACAACGTAAGCGTACAACCAAATAAATATGAGCGTGTTTCGTTGACATTTATTTTACATTGTGAAACACCAGCTACAATGTTTATAAACAATAAACCAAAGTTGTTCTTGCTTGTTCTTGTTCTTGTTGTTGGCATTTTCTTCCATTCCCTTATGCTTAACATTTCATTTCAATGACCAACTTAACTTAAAAACAAATGGACAATGAAAATGAAAATTCCCCACACCTCCCCTCCCCACACTCACCAACATATACCACACACACACACATGCATTTCGAATATTTAGTGACAAATATTAATAGCGATTTTCATGCCTTTTATACCTCCTCTTCCCTTTACTCGTATTTTCCCTTGCAAGTCTATAACTATGTATGTATCTGGCTGGTCTAACGTCTCCTTTTAATAGTAGACGACCACTCACTGCCTATGGACAGCAAGTTGCATGTTGTATGGTTTTTAATTTTAAAGGTTTTTTGTTTTTGCTTTCTGTCGTTGTAATACATGTTGTCGCCTTCAATTTTGTCAATGAATGTGTCATTTGTTGCAAACATTAACTCCACTCCAATTCTCTTCACTCCACTTCGTTTCACTTGCTGTTAACTTTGAAAATAAACTTGAAATTCAGCAGTTAAAGTTACCCTTTCAGACCATAAAACCCAAAATTATTGATTTTCAACAATCAGTCCACAAAAACAGTTAATAAAACTTAAATACAAAAAAAAAAAAAAAGAAAATATTTCTTCTTCTACTTTTTTTTATTGAATTTTTAATGAAGTTATTAAGAATATTGGATTTAAAAAAAATGTTACAAATTTCTTGATACTAAATTAGCAATTTAACCACAAAATTAAGTGCTTCTTACCCTTGTGTTTTGTTCGATCATTTGCTATCTTTTGGAACTTTCATAGAAATCTCCGTCCCTATGAGGGAAATGCTTCGGAAACCCTTTTTCTTTATCTTTTGTTGTTACTGAACCGGCCTCTATCCTTTTTCTACTTCTGTGCTCCTTTCTTCCCCCTTTTGTCTAGCTCTTTTCTTATCTATTTTTTAGGACGAATATAATAGGTCGGTACTACGGCCGGTTATTTGTACCGGACTTGATGACAAGTAAACGCCCTCAAACCTACTGAATCTAAACGAAAAGACTCATGCTCTGCCGTGGGAATGTTTAAATCAATATTATTTACAGGTCATATGATTGGAGACCAGATCGGGAAAATAGTGCAGAACGTATATAAAATGCGCAGCAGAGCATAGGATATTATGTTACGGAGATCTACAAGTACAGAACGGTCATACATACACACGTACATATGTAATTGGTCACTACAAACTTCCAGTCAGGGTTACAACCTTGCTTTTCACACCACTGATGTTGTGTGCGTTAATTTTATACATGAGTGGCAAGACCTACAGTTTAAAGTCAACTCCGAATGACAGATTTTTGAGAAACTTTTCATTTCAATTTTATTTTTACTCTCACAGTTATTGTCAGAAATTCTGCTGAGGGGAAGTCGCCTAAGAAATATTTTTTCTTATTTTCGTTTTGATGTCTGACCTGGGGCTTGAGCCTCACGTCTAAAAAGCTAACACACTACCTACTAGACAGTGGCGACTACATATCCCCTAGAATGAGAGCTCTGCATGTTTTTAAGCGAGGAAAAAACCGTAACGTAAAACAGAAAAACCGATATTGTATGAAATCTACGAAATCAATTGCTAACAACAATAAAACAGAGCAAAAGCTGTTCTTTCGCAAAATATGCCACCAGGCTAATTAGTATAAGAATAATATCGGGCTGGCATCCAAAAACTATTGACACTCAATCGTCGCTGGGTCAACCCTACACGGTTGTAAGTGCGATGCCCAATTCTATACCTAAAGTTGTAAGAGAGGAACTTTTTGCATGCTCCTAAATCAGACACAGAAGAAGCTCAGGCTAGGGATGGTATCCCCAATAGCAGACTTAATTGGATTGTAAATATTCCTCATTTTGAGAGGGGAATAGTTCCTTTTCTTGGAAAATTATATTTATGACTTTTTCTCTCATAGTTTAGGTTAGGTTTAAGAACGTGTACATTTCACTGCGACAAGTACAATGTCCAGAGGTCGGAATGGCGTATTGTAAATAAGTCCTAAAATAAAGGCAGCGAGAAGAGAGGAAAAAATATGGACCACAAACACACAAGAAAGCGCGACTATAACCTTAATACCCTAGCACTTCTCAATCAGCTTAATCTAATTGTGAATCTTTGGAGCGCCTTAATGTCGGTCCTCGACAGAGAGTCCAAGCCTTAAAAAAGCGCCTGCACAGGGTAGAGGTTGACTCTACCTACTAAGAGCTGGACAGTTGCAGAGGAGGTGTTCGATAGCCTCCAACTTCTCCACATCGCCACATACCCTACAATAGTTTGGCTGGGATCTTTTCTAGATCCTTGTCAGCTATCTAATATCACAGTGCCCGTAATAAAACCAATAGCCAACCTCAGGCTGACCTTTTCTAAGCCCAGCAGCAAACATGTTCTTACACTGTCTATAGCAGACATACCATCTTGATCCCTTTCTTCAACGTCTCTGACTTCCTATCTGACCCATCCATTGATGAGGCTGTAGAAGAGGCAGATTGGAGGATCAGGACCAACTATCAAGACGCCCCTAGGAAGTGAATCTTATCTAACTGTCGATGGTAGTCTTTTATATAAGCAGGATGAGCAGCATTTGGGACTTATCTCAAAATCTGGTTAAACATAATGTGAACCATCGTGGTTCCGTCCCATTTGCATAGTTGATCCGATGGCATGGCGTGCTATGGTGGAATAAAAACTCTCTGTACGCAATAAAAAGGCTGTCATGAAAAGTAGTGAGATCAAATGTAGAAAAGTAACTGTTGGAGGCATCACGATAGAATCAAAAAGGTCTGTAAAATATTTTGGAGCAATGATCCGCAACAGGCACTTTCAATAAATACATAGAATTCGTCAAAGAAAAGACACCCGTGATTCAAGGACCACTATCGAGGATAAAGCTAATTATTTGAGGGCCAATGCCTATGTGGAGAAGAATAAAATCGATGATTATAACCATAGTGTTATACAGTTGTCCAGTGACGTAGGAAGCTATCTTCGTGAAGAATACAAAAAGGAAACTAAATCGAATAACTTTTTAAGTTTTAAATTATAAACAAGGTTTACCCAGTATGTAGTATCATTTATTTATAAAAATATTTATACGATATGACACTAAAATCTGCATGAGAATATTTGTATTTGAATAAAGAAATCCTTTACTAACGTATTTCAACGAAAATAGAGAATTAAAAAGAAAATCAAAATGCCGACGGCAGAATAAGGCACAAAAATTATAAGAAAATATTGAAACTTTTTCGCAAAACAGGAAAATTAAAGTCAAATATTGAAATCTACACACACACACACACACATACACAATCTCGGAGAAAATAAGCCAATAACCTTTTAAATCTAAGATAGTGCGCAGTTACATACACACACACTTACACAAACATATAGAAAATAAAGAATAAAAATGAATATCATTGTAGATGTGTTTGTAACCAACTGTACACAGATAGAAAGATGCAAAGAGATAGAGAAACATAATATATTGAGGGAAAGCAAGCAAGCAAGCAAGAGAAGAATGAGAAGAAAAAAAGAAAAAACAAACAAACCCCAACAACAGTTTTTATCTGTAGAAAGGAATCTTTGCTCCATGATTTTTGTACGTGCTCGTCTAAATAATAATAAAATGAGAGAATAAATGTTGTTCTATGTGTGTGTGTGTGTGTTTGTGTGTTAAAATAAACACAGACTCTGAGCCAACAACCCCATTGTAGTGGAGGAAAATAAAGAATGAAAGAAAGAAACCCCCAAAGCTTCTATTCTACACACACATACATACAGTTACAGTGCAAAATAAAAAAATGGAGAGAAAAAAATCCCTGCAATAAAAAGGAAACCAAATTAGAAATAAATGTGCTTCTGCCTGTGTGTATGTGTGTAAGAGAGTTTTTTTTTTTCCTTTCTAAGATGAAATGGTTTTATTTCGTTTCCTTATCTTCCTATTCAACAATTTTTTTACAGATATTAGCGACAGTTTTTTTTTGTTTTTGCTTCTTTATTTTTTATTTTCATCGTTTCTTTTGCTATCATTTTAGATGTAAAAGACATTTTGAAAGATAAAAATTATTCCACTTTTTTCGCCTCTACTCTCTACTGGTTCTGTATATTACACTGTATGTATGTATGTATGTGTGTACACATAATGAAATGTAATGTTTTGTGTGCAGAAGAAAGTACAGAGAGAAGAAGATGCTTTTGTTTGGCTGCCTGCTGCAAAGTTTAAGTAGCCAAAAAAAAAAAACGGAAAACAGAAAACACAGATACACACATAATTTAAAAGCTCAGACATTTACTCACACACCCTGCTAGCTGTCCGTGTCTGCCTCTGCCCCATCCAATCTGCTTGCTTTATATATTAGGCAGCCGATAAATTTATTTCCCTTTCGTAAAAGTGATTGAGTGCTTGTTGCCGAAGCCCATAAACCACCCTTTGCGTTGATAATGTTTTATGTGTGAAAATGAGACAAATCTAGTGCAAGAATATCATTTTGGTAGAGCAGGGGAGCAGCTCCACTTTTCTTGGAAATCAAATGAAATTTATGGCTTGTTTCTCTCATATACCCCCCTTCCCCTTAAGTAAACATGTCTCTTTATTTGTTTGAATCGTTTTTTTTTTTGGTTTTATTGTTTAGATTGTAAAGATGAGATTTTGTCTTGCCAGTTTGTTTTTCGTTACACACAAGTTAAATATTTATTTTATGGCTCATTTAAATAAAAGAATTTCATTCCTTTTTTCTTTTTTTGCCTCAAAATATTAAACAGAAAAAAAAAACATTTTTGTTGTATATAAAGAGAATATAAGATGATAGAGATACACAAAGTAAATGAAATATATTTTTCTGGTTTTTGTTTTAGAAAATTATAAAAAAATATTGGAATTTAAAAATAAAAATTTAATTTAAAGGACCTTTCAAGCATGAGTTATTTCTTGTGTGAAATTAGGATGCCTTTTTGGAATTAATTTCAGCGCTAGTGGGTCTACGAAACCTTAATGATAATTAATACCGGAAGTCGACGTACTCTAGTTGAGAGTGTTTTAGCTTATTAGACATGAGGCCAGGTGAAACATCTTGAACAAAACGACAAACGAAACATCTTGAAAACATATTTCTACGACAACTTCCTCTCAGTAGATTTCTGGCAAAAACTCTGAGAGTGAAATAAAATTGCCATGAAAAGTTTCTTAAAATCTGTCGTTCAGAGGCGACTTTAAACTGTAGGTCCCGCCACTCACGTATAAAATTAACATACACAACATAAGTGGTATGTAAAGATAGGTCGTAATCCTGACTCAAGGGTTGTCCAAATATGTACGTATGTATTTCAAATTTTCTTTGGTGAAATGTTCACTACTTATTCGTTGGAATCTTTAATTGTTTCATGAAACACTCCATCTTTTAACAAGCCTCCCGCAAGCGCTCTATGGGCCTTAAATTTAAATTATATTTTAATGTCTCATGAAATTCTTCATTTCTGGAGACTATAGCTGACTACAACTGGCAAAAAAAAAAAAAAAATAAAATAAACAGATATTCTCAACATATTTCGATGTCATGAAACACTGCCTGCAAGCTTGATTCACGAGCATTTTCAAGAATTGAATTTCTTCTAAAAATTGAAATTTTTAGCAAAAACTATCCAGTTTTCTTGGTTGTTTTAACATCAATTATTACACCAACTGAACCCTGGAATGTTTAAAAATGGAATTCTTATGCCTTGTAATGGCTAACTCTTTTTATTTATTATTCATTCTTTACCCATTTTCACTTTTTTCTGCTATCGTCTTGGTGCATGTTCCCATATAAGATTTCATTGTCTTGGTTATTGCAGCTCTAGCCTTCTCGAGCTTTAAGGATTTGACTTCAATATAAATTCCAGAGATTCGTATTGTACAGTGCTTTTGTTAATGAATGCCTGTAACCTATGGATGATGATGTTCTTTATTAGGCCAAGTTTCACTTTTCCACATAAGAACTGTGATTAGTCTGGATATTTGTGAATTTCTTCATATTGATTATTACTGTCTGCGTGTCGCTCTCACTTTATTCAGTCTGTTGTTTACATATTTCTCTATAGTAGGAGATATTTTCAATTCGACAATTGGAACGTACATATATGCGGTGTTCTATGTCTTGAACCAAGCTGAAAGCGTAGCAGAAAATATGAATTTGTCGTTTCCACGGTGTACTCAGCAATCTAGTCTATCTCACGCAACAACTAAGATCAGGCTTCCAATGCTGATTTTGCGAACAAAATTTTGTTCAACTGTGACGTCAGCAAACAAAATTGAAGCTTATGGGACTCGGATAATCCAAAAGTACAACTAAAGTTTTTGAACTAGAGGGTATTTTGGTATTCAGGACATTTACACAAGCCATGCAACGCGATCATTTATGGCTTAGGTTAGGTTAGGTTAGGTTAGAGGACGTGTACTTGTCAATTAGGACAAGTACAGTACCCAGAGGTCGAATTGACCCATTGTACAACGTCCTAGTTTCTCACACCACTTATGTTGTGTGTGTTAATTTTATACATGAGTGGTGGGACCTACAGTTTAAAGTCGACTCCGAACGACAGATTTTTTGAGAAACTTTTCATGGCAATTTTTATTTACTCTCAGAGTTTTTGCCAGAAATCTACTGAGAGGAAGTCGCCGAAGAAATACTTTTTGTGTTTTTTGTCTTTGATGCCTGGCCTGGGGCTCAAACCCAGGCTTTTGCGTCTAATAAGCCAACACACTACCTACTAGACTACGGCGACTTCAAAATACATATACACTCAAACCTCGTTTTAGCTTATGGCTTTAATACGTAAAAATTTTTCAGAAATTAAAAGATTTCCTCAAAAGGACTGCTGTAACCAATATAGAAGCGATCATTTAAATAACACTGTGCTTCGTACAGAATCGCCAAGACAAGATCCATGTAATTTATAATACTCATATAATAATTTAAAAACGCCATTTTCTAAGCATTTAAGTTTTCAACACACTTCAAAGTAAAGTTACTCACAAAAACCCTGATATTTTTAAAAAATTTACTGTCTTATACCCTTGTTACAAAAATCTCCATTGATTAGCTTTATTTACAATTAAGTCTACAATTGCACACATAAACATATAAAAAAATACAACACACTTTACAGAGAATTTTTTTAAGGCATTTTTGTTGCTTAAAACCTAAGCAAATCTCCCTATTTGTTCCCTTGATGTACAAGGTAGAACAAAATTTTAAGGAGTTCTGAAATTACTCATGTACTCTTGCTAAAAAATCCCGATTTATTTCCTTCCTATTTATCTATTTGTAAAGGAAACAATGACACACTTATGTGTGTTTATATATACATGCAAGCAATCCAATACAAATGCTTTAAGGAACAATTGCCTAAAAAGCGGAGATAATTTCCCCCATTTGCTCGCTCTTGTTTTTTTGGTTGTAAAATTTACACCCACTCTATAAAGTAAACAACTAATACGAGTGTGTTCTGTGTATGTGTAAGTGGATGTGTGCTTTTAAACATATTAAAGAGTATATTGTTTATGACCTTTTGTAATGCTAAATTACTCATACGTTTAAGTGGTCAAGGTGAGTATGTCGGTATAAATTTAATACAACAACTGATGATGATTTGTTTCTGTTTGCTTATGTTGGAAGTTGTTTTTTTGTTGTTTATTTTTCTGTGATTGTGTGTGTGTTTTGTTATTTTTTTTGGAATATTTTTGTTTTGTTTTTCTTTCTTTAAGGCCCAAGTATTTGTTTTATGTTTTCCTTTATTTTGGGATTTTTTTAGTGAATCTGTGTGTAAGTGTGTGTGATTTTTAAATATTTTTTCGTTTAGCAGAGCAGGCAAGATGTTAAGAGCATAAGTTTATGGCAGCTGTCAGCGCATAAATAAATCTTTTGAGGTGTGAATTTATATTTCAAGTTATTAAGCGCTAAAGGTTCTCTTACATAAATTAAATAAAAATTTATTCACTGGTTTTTTTCTTCTTTTTTTTAAAGCAAAATTTCATAATAATTTATTTAAAATACTACATACAATATAATATTTGTTTCATTTTTATCTTTAAACGCCATCTTGTAAGCAAAAAAAGGAAAATAAGAGAGGGAGAGAGAGAAGAAAAAAAAACATTATTTGTCTGCCGTTTTTGGATTTGTGTGTTTGCATTTCAATTAATCTCCTGTCAATATTTGACATTTTGTCATTTTTATACTACGGTGACAGTGATATATCGCCATGGCATCACGTTTATAATTTATTTGTTTTACTATCACTTCATTTCATTTCATTTTACTTCATTTGATTTGATTTTATTTTATTTTAATTTGTAATAAAATTAAATAAAAATTTCTTCGTTTCTTTTTTTTTCTCTTCTGTCTGTTCTTGGTTTAAAATTATAAACTTCAGCAAATTCATTAGTAGCATGACACGCCTTTGTGTTGAGTAAATTTTATGAAAAATGCCCATATGTTGAGATTTACTCCACGCTACTCTACTCCACTTTACTTTACTCTTTTTTAAGCTTTTTTTTCCTTCAAAATTCCTCTTTTGTTTATACTTTTAAAAACTCTTTTTTTCTTTATGTTTTTTGCTTCTTTCATTATTACTTGATATCGTTAAATTTTAATTGATCTTTTGTTAGTGTTTTTATATTGTTTGCAGGTTCGTTAAAACGAAAAAAAAAATGAAAAACACAACTTAAGGCTGTAAGTAGTGAAAAAAAAAACAAAATTGTTAAGTTATGCCATGACCTAAGGATGATTATATTGTTTAAGCTAAAAAGCATTTTTAATCATAATGTTTTATTATAAAAAAAATGGGAATTTTTTTAAGGCTTTTGACGAACTGTTGTCTTAACAAGATCTAGGCTGTTTGTTGTCTTCTTGTTTTAACCAAAAGGCAAAAATGTTGTTTTTCTTTTTGTTTTCAAAAATCTGGCGCAAAAACGCCCCATAAAATTTTGTTCGCCAGTGAATTTTTAAAATGCTGATCATCCGTTCATTGAACCTGCCACATGAAAAATTTTTGGTTTTTTTTTATTATTTAAAGAAAACGTTATGCATTATTTGATTTGCTATTGATTTTATAATTTTTTCGTTGCTTTTTTTTATATTAAAAATAAACTTTTTTTAAGTTCTTTTGTTTCTACAAGAAAAAAACACAACTTGACTGCTGGCTAAAGTAGCGAATTTATTTCTTTAATTTTTTTTGTATAAAAAAATGTTTATGCTCTCATTTAAAAGGTTGCTGCTGTTGTTCCTTTATTGTTGTTTTTTTTTGTTGCTTTGATATTGTTAAAATGATTTATAGGCTTTTTATTAAACTGGGTGGGGAAACCCTTTTTTTGCTTTAAATTTCTTTAAAAGATGATTCAAGTTTTGTTTCTTATTTTTTTAAAATTTTTTTTGATAAAGCTGGTGCTTTTAATTTTTGGCGTTACAGCCCCCAAACTTGTTGCTGTTTTGCTGCACTGTTCTGGCGAAACATATAAAATAACGATGAACATGATCATCATCATAATGATGATGATGATGATGTACTGTCGATAACAAATTTTAAATACAATTTACGAGACAAATTTTTTAAATTTCCACACAGAATTTGTGAATATTGACGCGTTTCATAAGCATTTTAAAAAACTCTTTAAACAAAAATTTTTTTCCCACGCTTTAATAGCTCTTAAGCAAGACAAAAAAAAAAAAAGAAAAAAACTGAATTCAAAAAAGATTTATTTTAGTTTTAATTTAAAACAAGCTTTTCAACTAACAGTCTACTAAACATATGTTAAATTTATTAAAAGAAAAGAAAAAAACCAAAAAGAAACTTTAAAAAGCATAACAAGTCTAACCTGTGCATTGAATTGAATACAATATGTATGTATGTATTGTTTCTGATACTGTAACTAATTGTCTGAACTAAACTAGAAACGTTTAAATACAAATAAAAACAAATCAAACAAATAAACAGTAACAACAACAAAACACATTTCAACGGTATTTATTTGATAGTGTAGCCGCACAGACAGACCATATAGCACGACGGGCTGGGCCAAGCCATTAACGAGTGTGTAAATTTATTATTATGATCGTATTATGACTTAAAAGCTTAATTTGCATAAATTTTCATATTCTCGTCAAAGCGTCAAGCGTTTGTTATTGTTGCTGTTGTTGTTGTTGTTGTTGCCGTTAAATAATAATAATAATAATAACCGTCTATAATAAGTCACGATTTTAATTGATGTTAATGACAAATTAACAGCGGAAAATGATGGAAAACCTTAAAAAAAGAACATGATTTTTTGCTCAGAGAAAAAAAAAACTTCAGAAAATTTTTCAATTTTTAAAACAGATTTTCAAAACTTTTGTGTTATTCGTAGTGAGAGTTTTATTGTTTCCGTTTTTTTTAGCTTTAAACTGTAAACAAGGTTTTAGTTTGTTTGGTTGCTAACTTCTGCTCTTCGGTTGGTTGAGTTTATTAAGGAAATCTTAAAAAAAAAAAAAATATTTTAAAACTGTTCGTAAATCTGTACACTTTGGGTGCTCCACACTAGAGATTAGCAATGAGTATTCAAAAAGATGAGTAGAAGCGCATCATACTCATAATTTCTGACACTTATAAGCATTCATACTTATTTTAATATCATGGAACCTCCTCTACTCATATTCAAAGTTTGAAGTACTCATCATACTCATACTTAACAACACGTATGATGTTTTCGATTTCGACTCTTCATAACTCAGCATACACAGAAATCACGAAGCAAGTTCGAATCGCGTTCGAACACTAAAATACCCGCTAGAATGTTGTGTGTTTGCTCTGCTTGCCGCTCTGTCTTTTTTGCTTATGTGTCTTTTTTCTTTTGTTGTAAATGCAACAACAACTAAGACCATATTATTATTTATAAGTATTATAAGTATTTTTTCTAAAGTTATGAATCTAAATGTGTAGGCTTATGAATCAAACATATTTCGAATGGTATGAGTTTGATGTCGATGTTGTACTCATTGCTCATTACAACCTATACTTGTAAATCAACGTTTCGTAAGGAGTACGAATGAATTAGAGTATGTAAAGGGTGTTTTTTATAGAGGTATATAACTTTAAGTTGGCATTACTTTTCAAGATGGCGACAGATTTAACAGCTGTCAAGTGATTTATTCTCAGTTTGGTTTGGCAATTCATCATGAATAGACTCACGCCTGAACAACGCTTGCAAATAGTGCAATTTTATTTCGAAAATAATGGTTCTGTGCGGAAAACGTATCGCGCACTACGTCCATTTTATCGTCGACAAAATCGTCCATCAGAGCAGTTAATTCGATTAACCATGGAACGTTTTCGCACCACGTTTACTCTTATTGATAACTCGCATCCCCAGAGACGCTGTACGGTGCGTACAGAAGAAGCTATTGCTGCTGTAGAGCGTAGCATTGAGGAAGACCCGAATGAGTCCATCCACCATCGAGCACAGGAATTGGATCTGTGTCCATCCACTCTATGGAAGATTTTGCGGAAGGATCTTGGTTTGCGTGCTTACAAAATCCAACTCGTGCAAGATTTGAAGCCAAACGATCATCAAGTAAGGCGTAGATTCGTCGAATGGGCCCAAAACGAGATTACCGTTGTTCCCGATTTTCATAAGCGAATTTTGTTTAGCGATGAAGCGCACTTCTGGTTGAATGGCTAAGTCAACAAACAAAACTGCCGCATTTGGAGTGAAGGTAATCCTCAAGTGTATGTGGAAACACCGTTACATCCAGAAAAACTGACTGTTTGGTGCGCTTTGTGGGCTGGTGTAATCATTGGTCCGTACTTCTTCAAAAACGATGGTGGCCAGAACGTTACAGTCAATGGTGATCGGTATAGAGCCATGATTACTAACTTTTTCATTCCTGAATTGAGTAACCATGATGTCCAAGAGATGTGGTTTCAACAAGACGGCGCAACATGTCACACAGCTCGTGCCACAATAGATTTATTGAAAGACACGTTTGGTAACCGCCTAATTTCACAGTTTGGACCTGTGAATTGGCCTCCAAGATCTTGTGATTTAACACCGCTAGACTACTTTCTGTGGGGCTATGTAAAGTCATTGGTCTATGCGGTAAAGCCACAAACGCTTGACCATTTGGAAGCCAACATTCGCCGTATTATTGCCGATATACGGCCACAAATGTTGGAAAAAGTCATCGAAAATTGGTCGTCCAGATTGGACTACATCCGCGCCATCCGTGGCGGTCATATGCCAGAAATCATATTTAAAATGTAATGCCACAAGATTATCTTTCGGATAAATAAAATTCATGTCAATCGAATAATCCATCGTTGTTTTATTGCAACTTAAAGTTCTATACTTCTATAAAAAACACCCTTTAGTTAAATTTCAATATTTTTGACTCTCTTACATTAAAAATTTCATATGAGTGCTTATGAGTAGCAAAAAAACGATTCTTTGCTGATCTCTGATAGGAATGCCTCGTATGGGTTTCTAGGAAGGTTCTTTCTACCAAAAAACGTTGTTTAGCTTCAGAAAATTTGACAATGATGAAAATTTTCATATTTTGTCGAAAAATGTTTCTTAATTTTCTTAGATTCCAAATGAAAAAATCTTTTTTTTGTTCAATTTTAATGTTTTCTTTATGTTTTTGTTGTTGATTATCATTTGAAACATAAAGTTTTGATTTTGATTGATAAATTTACAGTTTTTGCGCCATAACGCGAGAACATATTCCTTGACTACAATGTAATGTAAGTCAAGGTAAAGTTTTTGAACTTAAAATCGTTTTAATTTCTGTGTTTTGTTTTTTGTTGCTGTTGTTGTACAAAATCAATTGTTTATGGATTTATTTCCAGTCAAAACAACAAAACAGAATAACAAATTTTTTTTATTTGTTTTTTCCTCTTACCCTAGCCGGACGTTTGTAACAAATTTTGTTCTGGGTTTTCAACAATTTTTTTCTTTACTCCACTCTAGTGTTTTACAGCGTTACGAGACAACAACACAGTACAGCGTTTGTAAAAATAGCGATTTTTTTTCTGTTAATTTTTGTTGTTTTTTTTCATTATTTTTTAAGTTTATAATTAAACGCAATTATTGAACAGCCAGCAGCAGCTGCATTAAAACAGACAAAAACAAAAAAACGAAAAAAAAAAACGAAAAAACAGTCAGAAAAAGAGCGACTTGGCATTCAAATTAACAACTGTAAGGGATATGGAAAGAAAAAAATTTAAATGCAAAAAACAGCAACAAAAACAAAATGTTGAATTAAACAATGAAAACATTTTCAGAATTTATGTGTTTTAGCCTTAAAACTTAAAAATGAGAAAAAAAAACGGCAACAACTTAAAAAAAAAAAATGAAAAAAAATAACAAAACATTAAAGAAAACAATACTTCATCATTATCATTTCAAGACAGTGTTAAAAAAATCAAGAGGAAAATGAGAAAAAAAATACTGGATTTTAAAATAGGGAGGGGGAGTGAGATTAATATTCATACTGAATTTTTATTGTTTTTATTTTCAATTTTTTAAAGGAAATTTTTTAAACAAAATGATGGCCTTCATTACATTGGTCAATACAAAACTTCAGTCAGGATTACAACCTAGCATCTCACACCATCCATGTTGGGTGTGTAAATTTGATCCATGAGTGGCTTAATGTACAGTCGACTCCGAACGACAGATGTTTTGAGAAACTTTTTCATGGCAATTTCAATTACTTTCAGGATTTTTGCCTGACATCTGCTGAGAAGAAATATTTTCTATCATATTTCGTTTTTCTAGAGATGGCTGACCTGGGTCTTGAACCGAGGCCTCAGGTCTAATAAGCCAACATACTGCCTACTACACTACAGCTACTTCATTATGAAATTTAAATATGAACACATCAGCTGGTATTAATCTTAAGAACTTAAGGGTGGAAGTGGAATCGATTACATACTACATCTCTCAGGAAGAACAAGATAATCTTTACGACCAGAGAAAAGTGGGACGGGCCTCCATCCTGTGGGACCACAGAGTCCGTAGATTGTTGATATTAAGTCACAATCTTTCACATGGAACTCTATGTCATACTGGGAACATTGTAAATTCTATCTTAAATAGATCCTGGTCGAATGGGAACAAATATCAAAATATTCACTGACAATCATGCTATCCCTCAAGGGTCTTAGGAATTATACATTTTCGTTCAAGACATTACTGGACTGTTACACGACAGTCAATAATCTGGACAATCAGAATCAAATTATTTTTATTGGAAGACTAGGAGATGGCGATCATATTGAAAAGGTGGACTTTTATGCCTTTGTATAGATTTTGAAGAGACTTTCCCTGGACTTGATCAATTTCTTGGTGTCTCAATGTGATCGAATACTGGCACCTTTTGGCTTTGACTAATCATTCCTTAAAATATTTTTACATCAACGAAGAGGTGAAGTGAAGAGCGAACTTTGCTATGAACTTGTGCAAAACAAACTCGAGAAGACTTTCTCTATGCTTGCCTTGCAATAAGTAACTATACATACATAATTGGTCATTATAACCCTTTAGCCAGGATTACAAGCTACTTTCACACACCACTTATGTTGTGTGTGTGTTAATTTTATACATGAGTGGCGGGTCCTACAGTTTAAAGTCGCCTCCGAATGACAGATTTTTTGAAAAACTTTTTCATGACAATTTTATTTTTACTCTCAGAGCTTTTGCCAGAAAACTGCTGCAGGAAATTCGCCAAAGAAATAGACGAAGAAATAGATGTCTAACCTGGTGTTGGAAACGTGGCCTTATATCTACTAAGCCAACACACTACCCACCAGTCTACGGCGACTACGAGTAAGTATACAAGGCAGGCATATGAGACGTGCAGTGTGTTTTGTAAGGAAGGGCAGTCAATGAAGGAATTGGTCACCAAATTTGAGGCATTTAGGGCATAGGAAATATACGCTACAAAACGTGTATACGTCGGGTAAACAAAACTTGCTGATGCTCCCTTTGAAAAAGCTGTTTTGGCTCTTTGACGTACTAATGAGATTCTGATGATTGAGAGGAGGAAATACAATAGATCAGGAGTGGTCGCAGTTCATAACGTCGTCTTATTACCATTAAGAATGGGCCATAAATCATTTACGAGACTTTTGACATCCCATGGACAAAGAAAAATGAATTTTACGGTTCTAACTTAGGTTTCTCAGTTAAAACTTAAGTTAGATTAAGTTTGAAGGCGTGTACTTGTCATTAAGATAAGTACAATACGCAGAGATGAAAATGACCCATTGTAATTGCGTTCTAGAAGGGAGAAAGAGAGAGGATTGTGAAGGAGATTGGGAAATTGGAAAAGGGCAGTTAAAACTTAAGTTATAATTAAAATTTCCAAAATTCTTACGATGTTCTACACGGGGTTTAAATAAAAATTATTCAATTCCTTGTAGGCCTTTGACCACCCTGAAGAATATCTTAGAGAAAGAAGGGAAAATATTTTTTCTTTCAATGAAAGCCAAGTCATTCATGAATCAATCTTTTTGCTTCTTCTGTTGCCTGTTGCTGCTGCCTGCTGCTGTTGGTTCTTTTGTTGGTTTTGAAACAGAAAAGCCTGCTCAATTGTATTTAAATTTTCAAAAAAAAAAATAAAAGTTGATGCTTAATATACTGGATATATTTGAAAACACCAGGGACTGACTGTTTGACTGACTATATGGTCTTTAGTGCTTACGGATGGCAACAACAATGGCTTGGCTTGGCTAGCTTGGCTTATGGAAATTGTTTGGGTGTCAATAAAAAAATATTTTTTTCTCGTTTATTTTTTTTTTTGCATTCAAACAGCGGAGTAGAAGAGAGGAATCATTTCAATTTTAATTTGTTGCATATTTTGTCAATAACACCAACAAAAATTTCAACAGCAACAGCAACGTGTGTTTTGTTATAACCTCCCTCAGGCTATACTGTGCAATAAGACAGACACGCTTATTCGTTCGTTTGTTTGTTTTGTTGTCTTCTATACAGTGATATTAAATTTCTCGTTTAACAGAAAGAAAATAAAAATTTAAATTCGTAAAGAGACGAGAGACGAGAGACAGGAGGAGACGAGAGGAGAAAAAATAAAAAAAAAATATTTTTTGACTTCAACATAAAAATTGTCAACAAACTTTCAATGTCCAGCTGTGAATTTCTTGGGAATTCCCTCATAAAAGACATGGAAGGTTTAAGTAACAAAATATCAACAACAACAACAACAATAACAATGATGCCATAAAAGCAGACACACAGTGAGTGGAACGAAGTCAGTGACTGAGTGAGTGAGTGAATGAGGGAAAATAAATGTGAATGCAAGATCGATGGAGGGATCGTTTTGTATGGCATGGCTGGCCGGCCATGCACTGCTCTGTTGTGAGCTGAACTGAGCTGAGCTGAGCTGAGCTTGATTGTAAGACTGAATGGCTATGAAATCTAAGAAATCACAAGTTTAACTGGCTTGCTTGCTTGCTTACGGAGTTGAAGGTGGCAAAGCAAAGCAAACCAACTGAAATAATTTAAACTCCTATTAAAGATCATCATCATGGTGATGGTGATCATGATCATGAAAATAAAATTTTAAAATTTTTTTCTTGATTTTTCTTTCTGTATTGTTTTTGGTTTGTTTTTGTTTTTGTAAAAAATTAACCATAAAGAAATCTTAACTACTTTTATTTGATTGTTTTCTACTGATTAAACTTCAGAATCCAAGAAAAAAAAGAGGCAGAAATAGGTGGAGAAAAAAAAACTTGTAAATTTGTGTGTAAATTGTACAAGAACTAGAAGCTGCTGTTATCAGTGTAAAACAACAACAACAATAGAAATAAAAAATACAAGAAAAAATCTCTTCAAACTGATGATTTGTAAAAGAGATAATCATCATCGAATTTGAATGTGTTTAAAGGCGCCACCAATTATATTCCCACACACACACACACACTAGAAAATTTCAATTTAATTTTCATTTTTTTTATTTTTCTTTTTTCTCTCGTTTTTGTTTGTTTTTATTCAATAAATTAATAATAAATTGAAAATTTTTATAATTTCTCAGAAATATTATGACATTTTATATGAAATCATGTGGTGATCTTTTTTTAGGAAACCAAAAATATGTTCTGTTTTCTTTGTGTGCTTTATTTTTATTTGCTTTAATTGTTTATAATTTATGTTTTAATTTCTATCTACGTACACTTACCAGTCTTCGTTTTGGCTTAATTAGTGGTCGATTTTGTCCATTCATTTTGTAATATAAACCACAGGCATTGCATAAATAGTGTCCAGTTCCATCACGTCGCCATAAAGGCGTTGAAGTGGCACCACAATTTACACACTCACGGCCTTCTGTAAATACAGCAAATAAAACAGAAAAAAATTGTTATAAAAAAACAAAATAAAAAAAATCTGAAACTAAATTTAAGGTAAATTAGGAATTTAAACAAATTTTTTGCGACCAAAAAATTTAAAAAAAATTTTTGTTTAGAAAATGTTGTTCAGAAAATTTAGAAAATTAAAGCTTTCAAACAGATCAACGTAATCGGGATCAATTTGTTTACGTAGAGAACACGATACACAATTTATACCTAAAAACCATCTTAAGAACCTTACAGCGGTCTTGCAGGACACTGACCGCGAAGCATGCCTACTTAAAGCCTTGAAATACTTACTTACTTTGCAAACATTTAGTCAGGATTACAACCTAGCTCCTCACACCACCCATGTTGTGTGTGTTAATTTTATCCATGAGTGGTAGGACCTACAGTTTAAAGTCAACTCCGAACGACAGATGTTTTGAGAAACTTTTCATGGAAGTTTTTATTTTACTGCCAGAGGTTATGGCAGAAGACTGCTGAGAGGACGTCATCGAAAGAAATATTGTTTTCTTCGATTTGTCTGTGCTAGGGTTTGAAACATGGCCTCACGTCTACGTCTCACAACACACTACGGCGACTACAGTCTTACACACTATTTCTGCAAAAAACTGTAATGACAAGGAAGAAGTGGAGTCCATCGAACATCTTCTCTATTACTGTCTGGAGAAAATGAGACGAAAGATTTTTGGGCACATAGAGAATATCTAACGTGCTTGACGAGCGACCAATGATTTTGGTGACGACACATCTTTGTAAATTTATCGCAATGGTTGGGTAATGATGCTAATCAGAAATTAGAGCAATAGGTCTAATGGAACATATTATAATGATATTTGACATGATTCAAGTGAGTACTAAAGGCGAGGTGTTACTAATAAACAAATGGGTCCGCCATCTAACGTTTTTTTTTTTCAACTAGTGCTTATTTCGTGAATGGTACCACTTAGCTCATGTCTGATTTGACAGATAATTAGTTTTATCCTTCCGCTGAACGAATATGGTTGTGTATATGCTTGAACAACGCTGGGAAATATTGTGACATTACTTTGAAAACGGATTTTGGAAGAAGAGAAGCACCGTCAGCTCCGTATGTTCGTTATCTTGTGAAAAAAGTGAAAGAAACTGGCATCCTCATCGATAAACCAAAGCGTGAAAAGCCAAAAACAGTGTGTACACCCGAGAATATTGCTGCTGTGGCAGAATGTGTGCGTGAAGCGCCATCAACATCAATTCACCGTCGTTCTCAACAATTGAACACTTCGGAAACATCATAGAGGCGAATTTTGCATAAAGACCTTGGTTTGACGCCATACAAAGTCCAATGGGTTCAGGAGTTGAAGCCAATTGACCATCCCACGCGTTTTCGCTTCGCTAAGTGGGCCTGCGATCGACTTACAGAAGATGCCGGTTTTGGAAAAAAAAATCATCTTTTCAGATGAAGCTCATTTTGATCTTGGCGGGTATGTAAACAAGCAAAATTGTCGCATTTGGGGCACAGAAAACCCGCACGCATACATTGAAAAGCCGACGCAACCAAAACGAGTCACTGTTTGGTGCGGATTTTGGTCCAGAGGCATAATTGGGCCATTTTTCTTCCAAAATGAGCAAGGAGTGGCCGTTACAGTCAATGGCGATCGTTATCGAGCCATGTTGAACGAATTTTTGTTCACAAAAATTGAAGAGGAGGATATTGGCAACATTTGATTTCAACAGGACGGTGCTACGTGCCACACAGCCGAAGCTACACTCGATGTTTTGCGCCCTGTTTTTAAAGATCGCATTATCAGCCGCAGAGCTGATGTCGTTTGGCCACCTCGGTGCTGCGATTTGACACCGTTGGACTATTATTTGTGGGGTGCCGTCAAAGATAAGTGACAATTGACGCTTTAAAGGACAATATTCGTGAAGCCATTGGTGAAATACAGCTGCACGCACACACTCGATAATGTGCTTAAAAATTGGACCGATCGTGTAGGCTACTGCATGGCCAGCCGAGGCACCAATTGAATGAAATTATTTTCTATTATTAACCGGAAGGATTGTACTTTCAAATAAAAAAAAAATTTGAGAAAATATTCAGTAGTTTTTTTTTTAAAGCATTTTCAAAAAAAAAAGTTATTTGGCGGACCCGTTACTAATTTATGTCAATTGAATTCAAATAGCTCTGCGATGTCTAACCTTAAGGATAAGAAATTGTTTGGAGGGAATTAATATCAAAAAACTGACCAAGCTGATCATCAGTATATTCATACAACGGCTTCTGTAGGTGATAATATGCTAAGTGAAGATAAGATTCCAGTCTTATATTATTTTCTACAAATATATGGGATAAGAAACAGAGATTGTACTGGGAGGAACCATCATAAACTTAATAACAGAAGATGTGTCCATTGATTTCTAGTGGATCAATGACACATGATATGAAACTACGAAACTTATAATGTGTGATTGAGCTGTATTCGCTGAGGTAGCCTGAGGCCTCCCAGATGGCTTTTTGGAGGGAAATGAAATGTTTTGATTGTAGTGAAGAACTTTAATTACTTTACCAAGCTAACATAGAGTTCGTTTTATATGTATATGGATTCACAGTGTTTCTGAATCCATAGTTCGTAATAAAGCTGTGGGTGTTGAGACGAATGTCCCTAAAGGGGCTAATAATACATGACTTGTTTATTGTTATTGAATGCAAAACCTTAACAAATATGTACATACTCGTATGTATGAATGTATGTATGTACGTCTGTCTTATTAATTTTTCTTTTTTTATTTTATTAACCATAACAAGACTTACTTAATTATTCATTTTTTTGTTTTTTTATTTTTACGAACGAATAAAATTCTTTTGGCATAAATTTTCCATTTCAATCTCATTTACATACAAAGTGTGTACGAAACAAATGTTTCTGCAGTTAAATGCAGCAGGTTTTAATGAAAAACTTTTTTTTCAAGATTTTTTTTCTTCTTTCGCTTGTTTTGCTCTTTTGAGAAATGAGAAATGTCTGGCATTTTTTAAGGAAATGCAACAGAAAAATTAACAAAAAAAAAAGCACAAAAAGGAAAAGAAAAGAAAAGGGGAAATAAAGAAATGCAACATTTTTTATAAAAAAAATGCGAACATTTTAATGGCAAAAACCCAGAGAGAGAGAGAGAAAAGAATTTGAACCTGTTCTATAAAAACGAAAGAAATGTTACTTTTAGGCCAAATGTATTCCACAACAAACAACACACGAATTTATTATTATAAACCAGGTTAAAATATTAAAATGGCTTAAAAATAAAAAACTAAACTTGAACAAATAAAAGGTGCTTAATGTTAGCAACTCTCCCTCTCTCTAATATTAAAGGTTTATGCAGCTCTTGACCAACAAAAAAAAAAGAATGAAAAAATTTTTCCAAAACCCAGGCAAGCGGAAATGATGTACGACAACGACTGTTCTAAACAGGCAGCCAGGCCTTCATGTTCTGCTGCTGCTGCATTTTAGCCATGTTGTTTGTGGTTATTTGTTCTTACTGTTGTTTGGTAGTCAAACTGTTAATGTCTCTTTTCTTTTCGTCTTTTTTGTACATTTTAATTAAACATCAGGCCTAAAAAAACCACAATTATTTCAATAGTTTTCTTACTCTTCTCTCCGTTCTTTTTTAAAATTTTTTTTTAATTTTTTTTAAATAATTTTCAAATGGTTTTTGGTTTGGGTTTCTTAAACTGTTTCTAATTTGTATCGTGTTTTGTTTTCTTGATATTATTGTTGTTGTTGTTGATGGCCATAATTACAGAATAATAATGAAAATGTTTAAAATTATGACAACAAAATGTTTGTGGAGTTTATTTTTCATTTTTTCAGTTTCTAATTGTTTTTTTATTTCTATTCGAGAGGGAGAGATTTTATTTCAATTTTCTTTTAACAATTTTTACGCCACGTTAACTATGAAATCAAGGTCTTTTAAAGAAAATATTAAAAAAAAACAATCCAGTAACATTATGCAACACATTAATTACATGTTTTATTCTATCAAAAGAATTCAAATGAATTAATTAAGGGCGTTGAAAAGTTTATAAATTTTTAAACTTTATCTTCGAATATGTTTTCATAATTTAGTACAATTAAAGCCTTTTTTCCTAAAGGCCTTTGCATCAATTCTTGTTTTCTTTCTTTTTTAAATAAATTGTTTCCCGTAATAGCTGTAAACATTCTAGGTCCGAAATTTGTTCTCATCATTGCTCTTCATTTCTTTTAGCTTTATTGCACTATAATTACAGCTTGAAATCGTTATTTCATATTCATATTCACAAAACGTTTCGGGCTTCTTTCTGATCCTCTCTTCTCCTGTAGTTTGCATATCCAGTTCAGATCTCCATAATCTCTGCCTCAATTAGCACTTGTTGGTTGATGATCATTGTTTTCAATTCTTTCGTAGGATCTAACGAAGACAGTTTATCACAAAAAATTGAAGTCTTTACGTGAAAGCATCCTAAGACGTTTCTTTATATGTTTTCTTACTACTCACTTACATAATTGGTCATTACAACCCTTCAGTCAGGATTACGACATAGCTTCTAACACCACTTATGTTGTGTGTGTGAATTTTAAACATGAGTGGCGGGATCTACAGTTTAAAGTCGACTCCGAACGACAGATTTTTTTTGAGAAACTAACTCACGTTATGTGTTCATTTCGGGCGAATTATTTGATAAGTTTTTTATTGAAATTTTATTTACACAAAGACTCCGTAGGGGTAGTTGCCGAAAGAAATATTTTTTCCTCATGTTTCTTCTTTTCAAGATGTCAGAACTAATGTATAAACAGTCGGATCTTGTCTTTTAAATCAGCACACTACCTACTGGACTACAGCGACCAGTAGTCGACAGTAGGGACTGAAATAGGCATGACAAAATGGTAACATAAGCTCCGTATAATATGCCAAATGCCCGTCTTATCCAGTCTAGTCCTAGAGCCACTGGTCGCTACATTTTCTAACGTTTAGTGTTGAAGAAAGAATACTCGTAACTTGGGTGTGTTGATACACACTATGTTCAGTCGTTCTTTTCCAAATATTGCTCCGATCAGCCTCAGCATATACTCTATATTCGATTATCTGTGTGCCAGGAAACAGATATTCGATTCCTTCCAAAAATCTGTGCGGTCGCCAGTTGATGTCCTGTTGTCGGGTGTAGCTTTAAGCGTAATGTTTTTATTACAAACACGCTTAATGTGAAAGCGTTAACAAGATAAATATCCAAACTCCATTCCACAAATTGTTTGACGATTATCCACGTTCAAGGCAGGAGTTCCCATCGGGAAAAGCCGCTTGTTTGCGTTGTTCCAGCATTAATCTTAGAAAACTAGTTCAGCACGGATAATTTGGACAATTCGTAGTACTGACTGGAGACTTATGTTGGGTAAAAGTTTCAGTCATTGGAGTAAAATATTATCATTCCTTGTGGTCTTATTACATTTGAAAGAATCGGGATGTTACTTAGAAAGTCTCTTGTCGCACATTATTGCTTGAAAGCGAATACTCAAAGCTAGTCAAATGATGAAAGATGAGATTGTTGTATCTAGAATCAGGTAGTCAAGTTATTATATGCTAAGTTCCACGGCACTGTAATATTGATGGGAATGATACTATTCGAACAGACAGATTCAGAGATCATTATTAGACATTATGACACGCTATAAAGTCAAATGAATTTGCAGCTGCTGGACAAAAATAAGGCTGAAGACCTTATAAATCAATTTAGGAAAAGTATTTCAGAAGCTGTGGCAGTTTGTATTGAGCAGTGGACTTTGATTAAAACACCAATTGGCCATAATCAGCAGTAAATCTTCTTTTAGAAATTGTGTTGGGGACAGCAAGGGGAAATAGGTGACGAGCTTTAGCTAGTAAGAGGCTAACTTTTTCAGCTCATCATACTTCCATGCATTAAAGAATATGAAAACGAAGGAAATCATTATCCATGTAAACGCAACAGGTTGGCTTTAGTTTCGGACCCAAGTAACATTATAAGTTAAGCCGAGTTTTGTGTGTCGCCAACATGATATAAGTATTAATTGCACCCCCAAATAGGGCAGACATCTAAGCCGTTTAGTCAAAAAAGTAAATTTGATTTGAAGTGAAAGAAAAGATACGGTGATACGGAGAAAGAAGACTGTTTGTGGTCTTTTTGAATTCAACCTGAACTAGTCTGAAGAGATCTCACCTATAATACCTTGTATGCAGCACTTTCTAAGAGAGCTCAGAGTAAAGTTTACTTTGCTGCTAATGCTATCCTTTGCTATAATTTTATACATGACTGTGTCCTTTATTAATAATTTTTATGGAGAGAAATATTTTCTTTTTTTTATAATTTTTTTTTATGGCCAGAATTGTAAATATTTTTATGTTTTGTCACAAAACACACACACGCATACAAACACATACATACACCATGTACGCATAATATCGTTGCTTAAGTAGGAATACATATCTATGCATGCGTGTATGTTTGTATGTTTTGGCGATTTTTTTCTCTCTACAGTTTTTAACGACTTGTGTATTTACTTGGCTGACTAATGACCATTAAAACAGTGGTTTTCACATTTTATTTGAATTTTTATGACAACAAAACCACACCACACCACACCAGCAACAACAACAAACAACAACAGTGACTGACAATATTAACAATCACGCTGAAAACAATCAAATCAAAGTTATAATAAAAACAAACCACAAACAAACCATCAGGGTAAGGGAGGGAGGGGTTGTAGGATAGGATGTCATTAAAAACGAGAGTTAAAGAAGATAGTTTTGCTTACATTTTCACCTACAGTGGTAAGTGTGTGTGTGGTGTGTGTGGTGGGGTTTACACTTAAAATTTAATTTCTTTCGTTGTTGTTTTATGACATTTTGACAAGTAGAAATACAAACGTTGTTATAGTTGTTGTTACTCAAATGCCAATTGCTTAGAGGTGTGTTGTGTGTGAAGGAGGCAGGCGGCGTAAAGAGCTTTCAACAAAATTAATACGAATATTTTCAAAAATTTCGAGACAAAAAGTGCGTGTTTTTTTTTCTTGGCTTACAAACAGGGTGGCAGGCAGGCAGGCAGGCTGGCGTTTTAATTTTTTTTTTTTCCATTTAAGTGAGGGGGTTGGATATTTGGTCGTGGTTTGGTGAAATTATGGTTATTAACCGAAAGAAAATTATTAATGCTGCTCATTTGTGTTGTTTATTTTAACGATTTTAACCATTTTTAACCATGTGTTGATGTTCTCTTGATTAATTTTGGGTTGTAAACAAGGCAGAGACTGAAACAGAAATAAAAAAACTGCGCGAGAAAATAAATTTAAATTCCATTTTAACGGTGGCGCTGCTAAACATTTTTTGGCTACAAATTAAGCAATTTCATGTGTATGTGTGTGTTTGATTGTGTGTTGTTTTAAGGCATAAAACAATGCCTATAAAGTCAACAGCATTTGTTTTATAAGTTGTTAACATCCCAGGCACAATAAAAATCAGCCACTAAAAATATTTTTTAAAACAAATTCCAAAAGAAACAAAATTAAAGGGTGTGGCCTTCAAATTAGAAATGTTGTTTAATTTAATCTAATAAACACACTTCTTGGTCTAGTCGTTGTAAACAAAAAATTGGATTTCTTTTTTAATTTCAATTTTTTTTATTGCTTCTCTCAGAAACCTTGTTTTTTTGTCATATAAACCTTAAGCTGACCACCCCCTTTTTTTTATAGAAAAGACAAAAAAAACCAAAGAGAGTAAGTGGCAAGATGTACAATTTCTGTCTTTTGGCCATAAAATCACGAGTTTATATTTCTTTTTTTTTATTGTTTTCTTTTTATTTTTTGTATTTGAGGTTTTCTTAGTATGAAATGATACTCGGCTAATAAATCAGTGCGTTAATGATGTTTATACTGAAATGTTGCAGTTGTTGTCGTTGTTGTTTTTTTTAGTTTTAGACCCTATTTTTGTATTTTTTCTGGGCCTGGTAGTGTCTCCTGTAACATTTATTTTATTTTTCTTTTTGGTTTTCTTTTGATTTCATTTTTTTTTTTTTAGTTTTTGTTCCCAAAAATTGTACGTGAGTCTAGTGTTGTGGTTGTGGCTTGTCTCGCTTGATTATGTGTAGGAATGTGTACCCTTTTGATGAGGCTGTTGATATTGCTGTTGCCGTGGCTGCTGATGATGATGCTCAATGATCCACAAGAATTTGTGTGTGTATAATTTTTGTGCAGGCTTGTTTAAATGAAAACATTTGACCTTTTCATGGTACTAGTAACGTAACAACTGTATAAATTTAGCCAGAGACTTAAAAGAATGAAATGAATCTCTAAAGTAAAAATAGTTATTTGCATTGGTATGCAGAGGCAGCTTGCAAAAGTTTGTAGAGAATAATAAAATTAGAAACTCTTTCCAAAATATATCTCCACACTTATCGTAGATATCTCAGTGATTCTTTTGATTATAGTTCGACAGAAAAATTGTTCTAAAATGTTCGAATTTTGAAACAGCAGATTTTAATAAACATTCGAATTCCTAGACTTACGTATTTAACTGGCCATTACAACTCTCTTCAGTGAGAATTTCAACCTAGTTTCTCACACTACCCATATAATGTGAGTGTTAATTTTATCAATGAGTGGCTGGACCTACAGTTTTACAATTTTGTTTTACTTTCTGAGTTTTTGCCAGAAAACTGCTGACAAAAAGTTGCCAAAGAAATATTTTTTCTCATATTTTGTATTTTTCAAGATGTCTAAGCTGGGGTTTAAACCACGTACTCTCGTCTAATAAGTCAACACAAAATCTACTAAACTAAGGTGATTTCATTTTCTGTAATTCTGTGTACCGTTTGATGTGTGTATTTTGTTGTTGTCCATTTGAGTTGCTTACTTATTTTCAACTCCCCGATTACTTTTCTCCGCGTAATAAGGCTGATGGGCTTCATTGTTATGTAGGCAGGATCGCTAATGTTGTGCTCTCTAGATCCAAAAGAACTGTTATAACTACTCGAGCTCAGCTCATTTTAATTGCTATCAATATTGTGATTGAAATAATAGAGTTTACAAGTGAATTGCCTTTAAAATTCCTTGAGTCCAGCTTAACAAATTTTTTCGTATATAAAAGAATACATTTTAGAGCTAATGCGGCCTAAGTGAGTCCATCCGAAAATTTTTCTTGGATGGGCAGCCACCTCCAATTCCAGACAACGTAAATGAGGAAGATTTGAGTTACCGCGAGGTACAAGGACCTTCATTTCCTACGTTTTATTGCATGAAGTGTGGAAAAGTTAGAGAATTTTATTGTGATGATCTTAAGCATACGCAATAATTGTTTGTTTAATGAGAAATATTGGAAGGCTGTCATGCATGGCTTGTGACTCGTCATGTTGGTGTCAAACCTTTTCGAGATTTTTCAAAAGATTGTCGCAAAGAATCTCCGACGTTTTCTTTTTCAGTTTCGTTAAGCAAATGTTTTCAACTAAGCAGGTATTAGGATAACATCAAGCGCTTCTGTCGTTGTCTAGAAACAACTTCCTACGTGAACATGTAAGCAGATTAAGTTGTGCTTTATCTGAAGCGGCAGTCGTTGTTGACATACATATGTTGTTATTCTCTTTGAGGGACAAAGAGTCAGAGACATTCCTGAATGGATTATTTGAAGGAAATTGTACTCCTGTAACTTTTATATACAAAAACAATGATAAACATATCGAACCCAGTAGCCTTTGAATATCCCAGTATTTTTAAAGTTTAGTCATAAAATGATTTCATTCTCTTACATTCTGCCTTTGTGTTAGACATCCTTTTCTTAATTACAATCAAATGCTTCTTTTCTTTTGCTTTTCTGTACAATTTCATGATCATTAAAGGCTGGGAGGATGTTGTGATTTCAATTTGTTTGGGAACAATTTTTACGTTTTTTTTTATTCGTTGTTGTTGCTCCTTTTCAAATCCTTAATAATTGCATTAAGGCCTGCTTGTTTTATATGAAAATCTTTGCTGTTGTTGTTGTTTAAGGCCATGTATCATATATTTTGTTTAGATGGTGACAGTTCTCAACTTGTGGGTTTATTGTTTCTGTTTGCTGTTGCTGTTTATTTGTTTTTCGTTTTGTGTTTCGGTTGGGTTTTCGTTTTTGCCTCCTTTTTTTCATGATTATTATGGTTAAGAAACTAACTGGCTGTCGTAACTGTCGTATTTGTCTGTCGTTCTGGCTATGTGAGTGCATTAATCTTGTTTGTGTGAGTGTGTGTGTGTTGTTAATAGTGGCTGCAGTTGCTCTCAGTCTCTCTGGTTGTCTGTCTGTTTGTTTGTCTATTTGAAGTTAGTGTAGCAGGTTTTCTTGAGAGAGAGAGAGTGTGTATGTCAGATGTTTATGATTTAGTGTTTAGTAACTAACTGTAGTTTTTTTTTTGTTTGTTTGCCAGATTGTTTGTTAAAGGTTCAGCTTTGAGTAACCAAAATAATAGTATGTGGCTTAAACACACAAACACAGTTAATATCATGAGTTGTAATGCTACAAATGCTAAGGAAATATAAGGTCTGGCTAAGGTTAGTTTTTTTCTCTGGGATTTTATTGGTTTTTTTTTGTTGATTTCTAGGAATTTTATGCACATTTTTTTCTAGTTGCTGTTGTTATGGTTGTTGTTGTTGTTGGTGGTGATTTAAAAGTATTTTATTTTATTTTTATTTTTTTATATAAAAAAAAAACACAAACATTTTGAGGATGCTGCGTGTGTCTAGTCTTTAGTAATAATGATGATGATGATGATGGCGTTGGTGACGATGACAATGATGTTGCTGGCCTAGTCTTAAACGCTGTATGACATTGGGTTTTAAGAATTACAACAACAGCAACCATAATTTTTTTTATATTTTATTTTATAAAATGCTAGCCATTTAAGGCGTCTTTAGGTACCAGAATAAAATCAAAAAAAGTTTTTTATAAAATATTTCCAAACATGTGACATATTCCATGTAATTTTTGGTAATAAAAAAAAATATGTTCAAAAAACAAATTCCAAACTCTAGAAATTTTCAAAATAATTTCTCAAATTAAAGGAAATCGTTTCATTTAAAGAATCTAAGATTACATAAAGACGTTTATAATTTTAGTTAAAAAGGCATTGTGTTTGTGTGTAAGTGTGTGTTAAAAGCTATTTAAAAAGTGTAGGTGTTTATATGGTTTACATAGAAAAAGTGTGTGAAATTAGCAAGTGCTTTAAATAGTGTAAAACATACATATTACAATTACAATATTACATTAATACAGACGATAGATAGTAAATGTTAATTAAATGAGGTTCTTTTTTGCTTTTAATTTTTGTTTTTTTTCGTTAAATATTATTTTATACACGGTTTTCATTTAGTAGTAGTAGTAGTAGTAGTAGTTATTATAGCTGGTGAACAAGACAAAACAACAGACACATTGATGTGAGTGAGTAAATATTAGAAACAAAAAAAAAACGGATTTGTTATAGAAAATTTTCATATGAAAAACTAAAAGAAAAACCATGCTTAAGAAACCCAAAAAAAAAAAACAAAACAAAACAAAAAAGTGTATAAAAATAAAGCATTATTATTAAATAATAATAATCAAGAAAATCATTTAAACCAACATCATACCTTTTAAATAACAAAAAACACATAAAAAACCATAAGAAAAGATTTTAAAATTCTTGTAAAATTGCAAGCGCCTGCTTTTTTATGCACAAAAAAGGCAGCAGTTTTTAACTGTCAAACCACCAGGGTTTAAAGATTGTTTTTGTTGTTTTCTTTTTTTGCTGTTTAAGTCCTTTAGTTTAACAGTGGCATAAAATTTATATTTTAAACAATGGTTAACAGATTCTTCGTCCTTCTCTCTCTCTCGCTCTCTTGTCTTGTTGCCAAAAACATATAAAGAGCCTCGCTCACCCATATCAATTACTTAAACTCCATTCATGACAGCTTTTAAAAAAGTTTTTCTTTCTTTTTTTTTGCCAAGCTTGAAACGTATGAAACAAATAAGAACAGAAGAAAAAAAGAAGCAACAAAGTAAAGCTTAAGTTACATTAACTGAATGGCTGTTTATTGGGTTTATAAGCTTATAAAGGTATTTATACTGTGATATGTCGTCTTATTGTTAAAGTTTTTCTTCCTCTTTTTGTTTTTTTGCTTAAAAAAAAGGATTTCGTTGCTTTTTATTCGTTCGTTTTTATTTTCTTCATCACCTGACACAGAAAGAAACGCTCACACAAGACTGTTGCCAGAAATAAGTTTAGGAAGGCCGTAAAAATGTTTTCTAACTGAAAGTGAAGCGTAAAAAACAGGCCAATCAATTAAAAAAAAAACTCAAAAGCAACCAAAAGAAAATCTTATTGTTTGATTTGCAGCAAAAAAGTTTTAAAAAACCTTCTTAAAAAAACCACTTTGCAATTGTGCTTGCTTGTGCTGCTTAAGCAGCAAACAAAACAAACATAAAAAAGAAGCATTTTTAAACAACAAGTCACATGTGTTTTTTTTTATAACAAACAACCTACAGAATTAAAAAAAAATCCAAAAAAGAGAAGCTTGTGACACACAACAACAAACATATGTTCTTACGCCCTCAAAACAAAATTTCAAAAAAAAAAGAATTAAAAACAAAAATAAATATAAATAATCATCATCAATTGTGCTTTAAAATACATGTGGTGGTACACAGCAGTTATTAAATAAAACATAAATGAAAATAAAAAAAAAATTCAAAAATAAAATAAAAAAGATACGGGTGCTGTAATAACACATTAATTGTGCAAAAATCAAATCAAAAATTCTTGTGTTTCTAAAGGAAGAAATTTCTTTTGTTTATTTCACATAAAAGACTTAAGACACATACACACAGTAATTGTTTACATTCTTTTCTATTTAGAAAGGCAAACCACACAAAAGACTTAAGACACATACACGTCAATAAAACACTACAGAAAATGTAAACAAAACATTGTTACTTTAGCAATGGTGAGAGCGAGTGAGAGAGAGAGTGAGAGAGAGCGAGAGAGTAAGCAAGAGAAAGGTTAGGAAGAGAAAGTACTGAAGTTGTAAAGAAGAAATTTAAAATTATTTATTAATTACAAAACAACTATAAATTATATTCTAATTATATACGAGCGGAGTATATAACTTTGACCATATACTCGGTGTAGTATCACAGACCAGAGTCTCTGGTGGGAATCGAACCCACGACCCTCACGCTAATAGTCTAGCACACTACCCATTAGACTATCAGGGCACCCAATTTAAAATTAAAAAAGGGATTTCTATTTAAAATAAATTATTGAGCAGGTTGCCAATAATTAAAAAAAAAATTATAAAAAAATATTGCAATTGCATTGGCTCGACTGATACTGTATGTCAACAATGTACTGAATATAATTGGGGTAGAGAGTAATGCTTAGGTCATCAATGGTAAATTTTGTATAAATTCACTTTGAGAGGTATAGTCTAAGCAAGAATTTTTAACACCAAAACCCATATCGAACTTACAAATCTCTTTCCTTTTTTACTGAGCCCAACAATCGGAGTATGCAGGTTACTTATGAAGTGGTTTGTGGTGGAATTCGAAAAGCGGAAGGAGTGAGTAGTAAGATACAGAACTATAGATCGTTTCGAAAAACTTACATACATGCTTAATTGGTCATTACAACACTTCAGTCAGGATGACGACCTAGCTTCTCATACCACTTATGTTGTGTGCGTTAATTTTATACATGAGTGGCGGGACTTACAGTTTAAAGTCGACTCCAAACGATAGATTGTTGAGAAGCTTTTTCATGGCAATTTTTTTTCACTCTCAGAGTTTTTGCCAGAAATCTGCTGAGAGGCAATCGCCGAAGAAATATTTGTTTCTTATTTCATTTTGTTTGAGATGTCTCACCTGGGGTTTGAGCCGTGGCCTTACGTCTAATAAGTCAACGCACTACCTACTAGACTACGGCGACTTAGTTTTCTGTAATTCTGTGAACCGTTCGATGTGTGTGTTTTGTTGTTGTCGCTTTGTCTTGTTTACTTATTGTCAATCCAATTGTTTTTCTCAGCGTAAAAGGACTGATGGGTTTCATCGGTATTTAACTTAAACTCCAAAAACGTACTACTATTTAATCAAATAATATTTCCAAACCACTTAATCTATTCGATATTCACACCAAAGAGCAGAGAATTTCTGGTGAGTAAATATTTAATAGACTGAGATATACATGGCGTTTAGGAAAAGATCAGATCGGTATGCTGCAATAAACTTTACGCAGAAGTCTAAGACGATCAAAGGACAAATGATGGAACATAGCAACACTATCTAACAGTCAGACGTCATTCAAACACTTGACCTTTATGAGGTTCACTCGAAAATAATATGGGACTAAATGGAGAAGCAGCAAAGAAAGGCTGTAACTTTACGAAATTAGATATCTAATCGTCCAACGTTCATAACATTGATTGTAAAACAAAATCCTTAACTATATATAAATGCATACGGAATTGGTCATTACATCCCTTTTGTAAGTGTTACAACCTAGCTTCTTAGACTACTTACATATGTCCATAAATGGCGGGACCTACATTATCAAGTCGACTCCGAATAATAGATTTTTTTTTGAGAAATTTTGCATGACGATACAGAGGAAATAGAGACACACTTTGCAGCATCCCAAATCATGCGGGAATATATGGCAATTAGCAAGCAGATGAGTTTATTTTCAGGAGGATCTGAATTGGTAGAACCGTGTTGTAATATGAAAGATAAGACGAAGATTTGGGAACATTTCTTAAACAACATGAATTTAAGGCAATCTAAACTTTTGTTGGTTAATAACAATAGAAGAAGATTTGATGCATGCTTCAGGAGCAACCAGAACTTTTAACAGATCATTGTGGATTTAAAGAACACTTTCAGAGTTGGCATCACCAAATATGAAGATTATGAGATAATGAACATGCATCATCAGAACACATATTTGACACTTGGAAACTTCCTACAGGAAAAACCTGGGTCCATATCGAGTGCTGTGCAGCGATTTGTTCTTGCTGACAAAGAAGAGTTTGTCAGGACAGTAGGATATACATTAAAGCCCACTTCTTTATAAAGGGTGTTTTTATAGAGGTATAGAACTTTAAGTTGGCATTACTTTTCAAGATGGCGACCGATTTAACAGCTGTCAAGTGATTTGTTCTCAGTTTGGTTTGGCAATTCATCATGAATAGACTCACGCCTGAACAACGCTTGCAAATAGTGCAATTTTATTTCGAAAATAATGGTTCTGTGCGGAAAACGTATCGCGCACTACGTCCATTTTATCGTCGACAAAATCGTCCATCAGAGCAGTTAATTCCATTAACCATGGAACATTTTCGCACCACGTTTACTCATATTGATAACTCGCATCCCCAGAGACGCTGTACGGTGCGTACAGAAGAAGCTATTGCTGCTGTAGAGCGTAGCATTGAGGAAGACCCGAATGAGTCCATCCGCCATCGAGCACAGGAATTGGATCTGTGTCCATCCACTTTATGGAAGATTTTGCGGAAGGATCTTGGTTTGCGTGCTTACAAAATCCAACTCGGGCAAGATTTGAAGCCAAACGATCATCAAGTAAGGCGTAGATTCGTCGAATGGGTCCAAAACGAGATTACCGTTGTTCCCGATTTTCATAAGCGAATTTCGTTTAGCGATGAAGCGCACTTCTGGTTGAATGGCTACGTCAACAAACAAAACTGCCACATTTGGAGTGAAGGTAATCCTCAAGTGTATGTGGAAACACCGTTACATCCAGAAAAACTGACTGTTTGGTGCGCTTTATGGGCTGGTGGAATCATTGGTCCGTACTTTTTCAAAAACGATGGTGGCCAGAACGTTACAGTCAATGGTGATCGGTATAGAGCCATGATTACTAACTTTTTCATTCCTGAATTGAATAACCATGATGTCCAGGAGATGTGGTTTCAACAAGACAGCGCAACATGTCACACAGCTCGTGCCACAATAGATTTATTGAAAGGCACGTTTCGTGACCGCCTAATTTCACGTTTTGGACCTGTGAATTGGCCTCCAAGATCTTGTGATTTAACACCGCTAGACTACTTTCTGTGGGGCTATGTAAAGTCATTGGTCTATGCGGTAAAGCCACAAACGCTTGACCATTTGGAAGACAACATTCGCCGTATTATTGCCGATATACGGCCACAAATGTTGGAAAAAGTCATCGAAAATTGGACGTCCAGATTGGACTACATCCGCGCCAGCCGTGGCGGTCATATGCCAGAAATCATATTTAAAATGTAATGCCACAAGATTATCTTTCGGATAAATAAAATTCATGTCAATCGAATAATCCATCGTTGTTTTATTGCAACTTAAAGTTCTATACCTCTATAAAAAACACCCTTTAGATGGTGCCTGTATACGATAGTAATAATATGACAATTAGAGTTCGATATGATCAGCTAAATAGAAATAATTGATAACATGACTAAGAATAAGCACACAGAGCAAAACTAGTGCACATTTATAACGCGAACCTTGAATATTTGACAAAAAGAACTGAAATCTCGAAATCCCCATGATTGAACGAATCTAGGTAATTGGATATATTCGTACCTTAACAGTGTAGCTGACTATCATGTGTGATTACATACATAACATACCTAAATGGTTATTGCAACCATAAAGTCAGGATTACGATTCAGCTTCTCACAGTACTTATATTGTGTTAATTTTATACGTGAGCGGCGGGACCTATAGTTTAAAGTCGTTTCCTAACGACAGATTTTTGAAAATTTCTTTTGGAAAATGCAATACAAAAACATAAAATACCTGGAATTTGAATAATTTCTTCTTTACGAATATGTAATTTCTTTTTATACTTAATTAAGTATTTCTGCGTATTTTTTCAACTGCAATTCTTATGAGAATATCTCAGTGTTAACATTTCTAGAGCTCCTCCACAAAAAATCAAAAAAAAAGGTTTTTTAAAAAAAAAGTTGAACCAAGAAATAGAATTTTTAAAACCGGCTTGTAGCAGGTGTTATAACTTTAGCCATACAGTCGCTACACAGCCACAGTTACAATACAATTTCAAACAAGCAACGACAAAATAAACTGCACAAGGCACTTCCGCGCATTTTTCATCTGACTTTCAGATGTTTGCCCCTCTTTTTTTTCACAAAAAAAAAAAAAAAATTAAAAAAAAAATTGAAAACCCAAATGAGGAACTTGCAACTTCACTTGTAACAATCATGTTGCAAATGTTGCAAAGCAATTCACAAACCAACAAACAAACAAGCAGCAAAAGAAAGAAAAAATATTTTATTACCACAACCAAGGCATACAAAGTACGTGAAAGAATATTTAAGTTTAGGGGGTAAGTGACTTTATGAGATTGACGGACAGACGGACAGACAGACATACATAAACAAGTGCTTTGTATAAGTAAGTACTTATGTACGTATAATATTATCATTCATTCGCATTGTGTCACATTTTATAATGAAAATGTAATTAACAAACGCAACCATGTAAAGATGATGATGATGATGATGACAATAGTGAAACAGAAAACGTTACTCATATGAATGTACTCATGTATGGTTAAAGTTAAAACACAGACAGACGGACAGACGGACGGACGGACGGACAGATGCATGGACGGACAGTGTTGTAAGTATATGCCACAAACCCACAATTATGAGAATTTTTTTTCTTGTTTGCTTGCTGGCTTCCAAAGTTAGTATACAAGTTGATGCTCTTTTTTTTAATTTTTATTTTTTTGGTTTTAAAAAGAAAAAGGGTTTCAAGGAGTAACGGAATGCAAATGCTTTTTTATTGTTGTTATTATTGCCGTTGTTGTTTTTGTTGTTGTGTATTGTCACTGCGTATTTTTACATTGTTTTTGTGAAGGCATTTCGCGCTGTTACTCAGGTCTACCAAGTTCACACGCCAACAACGTATAATCACTTGCTAAACAATAGCTGGCGTATGTATGTATTTTTGTATTTTGCCATGCCATAAATTTTATACAAAATAAAAAAAAAAAACAAACAAAAAAAGCAAGTGAAACAGAAACAGTAAGAAAAAAAATATTGAAATTATTTTTGCCTTTTTGAACATGTTCAAGTACTTTTTAGACTGATTTTTGCTTACACTTCTCTACATACGAGTATTTCAAGTACTGCTTGAATATTGTACTTGAAGTACTTTAAAGAAAATCAAACAAAAATAAAACAAAACCAAAAGAGAGACACAGTTCAAGTTGTAGTTGAGAACAGCTTGCGTATTAAAAAATAATAAGGGCATCTAGTTAAACTAAGAATAAAACAAAATACATTTACGACAATATAAAACAGAAAGAAAATAAAAGTTCACACAGTAGGTTTTCTAAACTTAAAAATTTAAAAGAAAAATAAATATTTTGTTGAAAGCAAAAAATTTTTGTATATAAAAAAAAATATTTTTTAAAAATATTATTTAAAAAGAAACAATAAATTTGTATAAAACAGAAAATTCTTAAATTTATAAATTAATTCATTTTTTATATTATTATTCACCCACACCATTTATTTAATTTTTTTTTTAATTTTAATTTTTTTTTTTTACAAAAAAAGTGTGTGTGTTTTAACCTTAAACGTACCAAATTTTTTTCAAGGTTTTATTTTGGAAACAGCTGTTTAATACCCTAAGGTATATATATACCTTATACTATTTAATACCCTAAGATATTTGAATAAAATAAAAAAATAAATAAAAAATAATTAAAATAAAGTAAAAAATGTTGAAAAATATATTTTTTAATTCAAATAAAATAAATATAAAATTTTAATTACAAAAAAAAAATATTTTTTCGCTTTTTTAATAAAAAAAATCCTAAACATTTTTGAGTGCCAATAGAACAAGCTTGGTTCACGTAACGGTCGTAAATTAATTTTCATTTCATTTCGAATCCGATGTCGTTATTAATTTTACTTTTTTGGAAGATTCTAAAAGCCAGGGTAACTTAAATTGGAGGGTACTTTAACAGACTAGTGGGTAGTGTACTAGTCTTTTAGTGAGAGGGTTTTGGGTTCGATTTCTACCAGATACTCTGCTCTGTTACACTACACGGAGTATAAGGTTTAATTTGCTCAGGGCGTATAATTATAATATAATTTTTTGTGGAAGCATAGTTGCAGGTCTTAAATAATTCAATACTATTTAGACCGTGCCCATGATTGGATAGTAAAAAAAGTTTGTTAAAATGTTAACAAGGCTCTGGTGTTGACTAGTAGCAGTTCGATCTTAGTTCTCCAATGTAAGGAGGATAGGTAATGTGTGCAGCATTTTCTTAATAGGTTGAATATGAATGAGCTTTGAGGTCCACGACGGATGGGAAATCTGTCATTTTCTACTCAGACATTTACTAAGGTATGACTTTTGTCAAAATAGGAACTTTGCTGCTTACATAACAGGTGGACTTCCAGCTATTCCTGTGCTAGTTCAATGACACTCTTTCGCACTATGACAAGAGAAGAGGACTGAAATTTCTATGGATTCCCGCCACTTTAATTCAAATCAATTGTGGTGTCTATCCAGGGTCAAACAAATAAATGCAGAAAAATTTCGATTCTTTTGATGCTTAGCGTAGGATCCTCCTTTGGATGTTCACAATTTCACAAACAGTTAGTTCAGTACACAGGGTGAGCCTGGTCACTTATCCTTCTAGAAGACGACTTGGGAGTTGAAACCTCATCTTGAAAAAAAATATGAAAAACAAAATGTTTTGATGAAGAGGAAAAGCTGTGAGAATAAGCTAATTGTCATGGAAAACTTCTCAAAACTGTTGTTCTGTAGTTCCTGCCACGCATAGTTAAAACAAACGCACACAACATATCTGGTGTGAGATGTTAATGGGTTGTAATGGCCAATAATGTACGTATGTATTTACGGAAATATCACTCAGACAGCATGTTTGATAAGCATTATGACGACGATTTAAACGCTGGTGCTATAGAAAAGGAATACACGGTATTGACAGTGCGATAATGATTACTCATAGCTGTCTGTGATAATAATCACTGATTTGGTCTCATGAGGCATTTTTTTTTTTCAAAGATCAAAACTGAAGGTTTACAATGATTAACGACACAAAGGTTGCATCGCTGCTAGAGTTCAAGGTCAACGCAACAGAAAAGTGTTCGGAAGTGGTTCAAGACTTGGAAAAACAGTTGTTGGGTATTCTGTTTTTTTTTTTTTGATGAGACCCTGATGCTGTTAATCAAACCTATTGGATTATGTTCACATTTTCCATAAAATCAAATCGAATAAATGAGTAAAAAAAAAATAAATATTAAAAGCCTTTTGCCTATTTGGTACGTTTAGGGTTAATATACGAATTTTTTCTTTTTCTTTTAAATTTTTCTGTTATTTTTTATTTTATTTTTTGCTTGTTGTTGTTGTTATGAAAGTTTTGTCTTGCTTACCAGCACTGGTCCGAGGTTTAGTACGCGCCGGCTTAACATCAATATTGGAGCCGTTATTACTGCCATTACCACTTAAACTGTTTGACATCAGATGACTGCCGCCACCAGATAGACTGCTACTACCGCCAGCACCAATACTACTCGACATACCGCCAGTCCCTGAACCCACACCCGAAGCGGACATGCCATGATGCCCATGATGATGATGATGGTGGTGATGATGATGGCGAGCAGCAGCCGCCGCTGCCATTGATGGTGTTTGAAACATACCAGCGGCTGCTGCCGCATGATGATGAGCCGCATATGAGGCATAGGAGCCATCGTAACTATTGGCACCCGAATTGCCGAGACCGCTGCCATTCGAAAGCCCTAAACTTGCGGAACTCTGGGCCAAATTACTGTAGTGCGTTTGAGCCGTACCGTCGAATAGGCCCGCAGATCCACTGTTTGAGTTAAGCAGGTTATTATTGTTGTTGTTGTTGTTGTGGTGGGCGGTATGATTATTTTGGTTGGCGGCAGAGGGATTATTATTATTATTGTGGTTATTGGATGTGTTTGACGTTCTTGATGCACCACCACTGGATGTGGTTTGTTGGTGGCTGTTGTTGTTGTTGTTGTTATTGTGTGTTTGATTATGTTGATTATTTGTATTGTTATTATTTGTTGTTGTACTATTATTGTTATTGTTATTATTTGTTGTTGGATTAGTACCTTCTCTTTGTTTGGGCACTGACGACTGGCCACTGCCGCTTAGTGAGGAGGAGGTAGTGCCATTCTGTATGGTGGGCTTAATATCAAGAGCACAGCTAGTATCGGGCAGGGAGGTGGAACCTGAAGCTTGAGCCTGATGCATAAAAGCATTTACCACAGCCTGAAAAGCGCAAAACAGAAAGAAGAAGAAGAAGAAAAGAAAAATGCCAAAGTTTTACAAAAGAAATGAAGAAAGAAAATCGTTTTCATTTTTAAAAATCCTTTTTTTACCTGATATTCCGAGGGACCGGTTTGTACTGAATCGGGCGTTGAATCCTTTGGCGGTGTGGGCGGGAATGGAAATGAATGCTGGCCGGTTGTTGTTGTCTGATGCGTTTGACCCACCACCTGACTCAATTTATGATCGACTTGTGGTTCTTGGGGACACGCAAAAGGACTGCCCCAAGGGCTGGCGGGTGCAAATGATTTATGATCGCTGGTAAGCCATGAACTCAGGGGCGTATGAAAGTGAGGCCGACACATTTGCGGTGATGTATGTGAAGATGGCATACGGGAGGCTAAAAAATATGCAAAAAAAAAAGAACGAAAAAAACAATGAAAAGATAAGAAAGAAATCATAAGTAAATAAATCTCTTAAAAGGTGCGATCTAAAACGGCATTAAATCAATTACAAAAACAACAACAAAAAACTACCAACGACAACCAACAACAGTACAAACAGCAACAATACTAACAATAACATCAATAGCAACAAGTCTTTACACAAAAAGATTTCTTAACTTCTCGATATTTATACGATTGAGACCAGAAGCGATAACGATTTATAATAAATGATGGCAGCATAAAAGGAGTTATTGTTACTGTTGCTGTTGCTGTTGCTATTGCCACAACAACAACAATTGTTGTATGCATGTATGTATGTACATATGTATGTATATTATATTATATTGATCATAAAACAGAAAATACAGAGTGTGAAATTAAAATTTATAGCGAAACTTTGAAAATTCATAACGTACTACGTACAATCAACC
Organism: Sarcophaga subvicina; assembly: GCA_936449025.2. Classification (NCBI taxonomy): domain Eukaryota; kingdom Metazoa; phylum Arthropoda; class Insecta; order Diptera; family Sarcophagidae; genus Sarcophaga; species Sarcophaga subvicina. Next base: position 87,457,498 of record OW388081.2, on the reverse strand, counting down.
AAACGCAACCTCAAACAGAATGAATGGACGAACGCACTTATGTATGCTTGCTTCAGTCAGAGTCAGAGTCAGAGAAACAGTTGAAAAAAAAAATTGAATTACTGCCACACAGATTAAACACAACCGTTTAACGCTTAAAGCGTTACGTTTACGTTTCTCTCTCTCTCTCTCTGTTGTTGATGTTGTTGTATTGTTAAGCGGTAGTGCTTTGTTTTATTTTTTTTCCTTGCCAAGCGAATATTATTACATAAGATTTTTCATTTCTTTAAGACTGTGTTTCTTGTCGTCATAAATTGTTTAATTTGTATCATAAACAATCGAGTGTTTTTGAATCAAAAAAAATGAAAAAAAACAGAAGAAAAATTCACAAAAACCTGCAAGACAAAAAAGATCGATCATCATACAGCAGTCAAGCTATCGATCGATCGATGATCATATAAAAAATCACAACACATTGATCATAAGACCGCTAAAAGTGCTCTGTTCTCTACTATACTGTGTTGTACAGTGTAAGAAGAACGGCATAATCTCAAAAGGTAGTGGTGGGTACTTAAACTCCTTATCTCTTTGAGGCTTTAGTGTCCTTGTGTGGCGTTCCATTTTTTTTTTTGTTTTCTTTTTGAGATTATTTTGGCCTTACTTTGCGCCTGGCAAAATGTATGTATGTTTGTGATGTGTGTAATACAAAGTGTAAAAGCTAATGTTTTGAAAACTATAATTTGGCGGACACCAAGTGAGATTTATGTGCATTTAAATCTTTGCTGCCTTAATACAAAAAAAACAACACAAAAAATAAGGAATACTGCTTAGAGCATCAACAACAATTTTATTATTATTTAAATCCACCAAGTCCACCAACGACAACGACAACAACAACAACAACAATAACAGCAATAGCAACAACAGCAGCATAAATTGCTACACAAATAATGCATCGAGTGAGTAAGTGCAGCAATTGACTGAATTAAACTGAGCAGCTGTTCTAAAAAACAACAACAAAAACATAAAGATTTGCATGATCAACATGCATTGTTTAAATATGTTGCATTAATGTTGTTGCTATGGATTAATGCCAATAACAACAACAACAACAGCAACAAAACCAACAACAAAACTAAAACGAAAGAAAAATCGCTTTTTTTTCGAAGTTTCAACCTCCCTTCTATAGAAGTTGGGAGTAGAAAAATTAAACAAAAAACAGGGGGAGGACATCATAAAGGAAATGCAAAAATTCAAAAAAAAAACATCTTAAAGGAAATGCAAAAATTCAATAAAATTTTAATGAATAAATACGCCTAAAAATTGCCTGAAACATCTACAAATTATTTGAAAAATGTTTATAAACATGTAACAAAAATAATCCAGCAACATGTTGCCAAAGTAAATTAAAAACGTGTTTAAAATGTAGAAAAGCCATTTCAGTAGAAAAAAGCGATTATCTTGTGTACATTATAGTATGGAGGGTGTTATGGGACCATATTTTCAAGAGAATGACCCTGGAAGAACCGTTAGCGTAAATTCTTATATCTATGAACGTAATCCAACCAATTTGTTTGCCTGAATGTGGAAATAATGAGCTAAACGGTATGTCGTTTCAAGAAGATTATGCCGTGAGCGATAAAAATTAACCCACAAACCGTGGGTGGTGTGAGAAAGAAAGGCTTGTAATGACCAATTAAGTAAGTAATATTAAAAAGAATGGAGATAAAGGAATACCCTTCTTATGTTGCTGCAATTGAATTTTCTCAGATTACGGCCGAGATACCGCATAAAATTTTCAGAAAAAGTAACCGAAAAAGTAACGAACAGCAATTGGAACTTCTCAGATTAGGGCCGGGATAACGCATCAAATGTTGCGAAAAAGTGGTTGAACATCACATCAAAAAAATCAACTGTGCAACCAGTACATCACAAGGATCAAGCATTATAATCTAGTAGTTGCATGTTGCTGGTTTATTCTGTATTAAAAATATTACTTCTATTTTCTCATTTCTCTCTTTCAATTTTCAAAAAGAAACGGTTAAGATTGGAAAAGAAAATTAAACAGCAACATGTTGCTAAACATATTAAAAAAAGGATTTTTAAAATACATTTTTTTTTTGTGAAGTGAAAGGAAAAAGTAAGTTAACTTATTAGCCACCAATGTGCTGCTTAACTGTGTTAAACATTAGCAACATGTTGCTGGATAATTGAGACTTTTTATTTTGCATTAAAAATTGGGCTTTTAATTCCTTACTTGTTTTTTTTTTTTTTTTTTATATCGAACGTCCCCGGCCTCACACTAACCCACCCTCACCCGACCGCGGAGGGCTCGTCCCCATTACGTAGGGACACGTACACACTACAGTCCGGACTATAGCGGGTAAGGGAAAACTAATGGCAACGAGAACATAAAACAGCTACAAATTAAGAAAAATATGGTCAAAAATGGGGAAGAAATTACCCAGCAACATGTTGCTAAACATTATAAGAAATATTTTTAATAAGCGTTTTTTGTGAAAATGTTCAGTTAGAAATAGGGAAACTTATTAGGCACAAATGTGTTGCTGAGCTAGTTAATATATATTAGCAAGATGTTGCTGCTTAATTCAGTCTTTTTATTTTGCATTAAAAATTTGATTTTTGAAAAAAGAAATGATTACAAAGGGAAACAATATGTTTGTACAACATGTTGACAACATTGGGACTTGTCCTCATTTATTATGTCCTATTTTAGGTGGCCACCACTTGTTTTATTACTGTGAATGGGTGCAGTTTTATTGATTATTTTTTTATTTTTCTGTTCCAACATTTTGCTTCTTGTTGCTGCTCTAATAATATTTTTGATTTTCATAAATGCTGCCATATTTTATGATTATTTTCATGATTTCGAAATAACAAAATAATTAAAAAAAAATTTCTAAAATACAAAAACGAACCTTTTTTATGTAAAAAAGAAAGAAAAATGGCCTCAAGTTAACAATAAAATAGAGAAACCGAAAGCAAAGGAATGAAACGAAACGAAAAAAGAACCACAAAGATGGATTACTTAAGATTATGACACATGTTAAGCCACCATATAAACTGAAGTCAAGAACTGAACTGCTGCTGCTGTTCAACAGTTTTCCTTAAGAAACAGTGGCTTTTTCTTTTGTGCTGTAGCATATCTTTATGGGTATCAGAAGTACAACGAACAGCATTAAATTATGGTTTCTGGAGAAGGTGGGGAGGGGTGGGTAGGCTGGAAAACAGGAAAAAAGGACATTTGCTTTTGAAGTTAAAACCTTTTATTAAATATTAAGCTAAAATCAACTGACTGAAATGGCTGACTGACTGGCAGCTACTACTACTTCTACTACTACTGCTGCTGCTGTTGCTGCTGCTGGTGGTGCTAGTAACACTTGGTAGGAGCAATGAAAAAAATGCAATTCTTTTTTCACCATGATTTTTGAGTTGTTGAAGCCGACCACAAGACGAACAACCACAAGAACACAACACCACAGCACATCATACCACACTGCACTATAGCACACAGCAATAAGTAACAAGTTCGATCTGCCTGTAAAGATAATTCCCATTTGATTATACTAATAACAGTGGTTTAGACAATATTATATGTACGTGTTGCTGATTATAGATATTATTATTATTACCATCATCATCATCGTCATCGTCATCATCATGATTGTGATGAAAACGATGGATGATGTAGCAGCCATCTATCTACAGTGCCTGGTTGATTGCCTGCCTGCCTGCCTGCCTGATCAAATGATATTCAATGGCAGGGAATCTACAACCATTGAATATCAAGTGTGTGGTGTTATGACAAACGACTACACTACGGCTGCAGGTGATAATAATGACCATCATCATCATCATCATCATCATTATTATCATCATCGTTTTTGACCAAATGGAGTAAAAATTTTGCACAAAAAATTATCACAAAAAAAATTTGAAATTCTAAAAAAGAAAATTATTACGGATGATTGTTTAGAGCCCAAGCAGAGTATGGCTTGGAAAAAAGGCCAATAACAGTAAATTATTAATAAAAAGAGAAAATAAAGGAAAACAAAAATCAAAAGTTCAGAGCCAGTAGGTTCGGTTTCTGTTCGTTTTGGGGTTCCATGTGAATTGCTGCCACACAACAATTGTCAGTAGTTCAGATGATTATGGGTTTTGTTTATAACAAATTGCTGTTGGAAAACAGCATAAAATCTTTAAGATATCTCCCTGCAACACATATAATTTCAACTCAAACAACAACAAATAACAAAAACAAATCTTCGGCAAAGTGCGTGGTGGTGCTGGTGGCAATATACTGGCACGTCTATAGAGTGTTGAAAGTCTTAATTAAAGACACAAAACCCACGTACAATACAATTTCATTCACATTTTGCCAACCACAAACCAATAATTTGCCATGGGAATTAATTTATTTTAGTTTTTTTTTTCTTAGTCGGTAATTAAATTTCTATAACAAGATTTGCATTTAAAATGCAAAAAAAAATCTTAAAGAAACTGAAAGAAAAAAATCTTTAAAGTCTTTCCCCTTACGAAACAAAGCCAAAAAAAGAGATAAACTAAGTACACTAACAACAACAACGCAGAAGAAAAACAATCAAAGTTTACTTGTCGGTTTTTGGTTGACTGTTCAATGACAGTTCAAAGCTGAAAAGCCGCCGTTAAATTGTAAGCTCGGCAATTAAGGAGGGTAATTCTACTCTATTTTGTTTATATGGCCAGCCAGCTAACCAGCCAGCCAGTCAGTCAGTCAATGAACCAAAAGAATGTAACGTTTTAAGCCGGCATTTCTGGTCATAAATTCGTTTTTGTTGTTGTTTCTTTGTTTTGTTTTAAAACAAAAGGCTCTGTCACTACTCTCTCCATCTCTCTCTCTCTCTTTCTTATGCAAGTTTGTTTTAAAAAACATTGGAAGCTTTTTTTTGTATTTATTTCCTGGCGTTTTAAAAGCGTTTGACAGCGACAATCAACAGTCATGTGTATAGAAGACCGCCCTTCACTCTCTTTTATTCTTTTTTTTTTTTTTGTGTTGCTGTACAGCTAACAGCTAATCCCGGCTTAGCTTATACAAATGTTTCAAGACTTACTTGGCGGTGTTTTACTATTCAAAACTGACAACGTCATTTAGCCAGCCAAGTAAGATTCACAATTGTAATGGCCCAAGTAAATTAAACGAAAAACAATATAAAAAAAATAAACGAAACAAAGAAGAAACCCAATAAACCAAAAATAAAAAGAATTTAATAAACAAAAAAAAATTGTTTTTCTTAGCAAGATGTCATTGGAGTATTAAGCAAGCAACATGTTGCTGCAACTAGACTTATTAACGAAAAAACATTCCATTTATTTTCAGTGGAATTATAGAAATTATTTGAAACTCCTCTTAATAAATTTTTATGCCTGCAACATTTCTTTTTTTTTATTATTTAGAAATTGAAACGTTTTAACAAAGTTGGAAAACTTATTTTCAATTCCTGTTAATAAATTTGGTTTATGTTGTTAAAAAAAAATGTTGCCAGCAACATGTTTGTTGTGCTTGAATAAATCTTGAATATTGTCTATGACCAGAATTTCCTTAAAATCTACCGCAGAGGCTTCATTTTCACTATCACCGAGTTCTGTGACTCGGAGCCATGCTTAAGTATACTCTCTACACATGAACTATGGATGTGTATTCTCAGAGAGTGTTGGTTTATTAGACGAGAACCCGTGGTTTAACCTCTAGCTCAGACATATCGAATAAAACGAAATTTGAAAAAATATTTCTTTCGGTGACTTTTTCTCAGAAGTTTTTTGGCGAAAACTTTGAGAGTACATTAGACTGCAGGTCCGGCCATTCATGGATAAAATTAACACACACACAATATAGGTAGTGTTAGAAGGTAGGTTGTAATGACCAATTAAGTAAGTTAAGTAAGATTGCGTTCATGTCAGTCTGGTAATCAAGCGCAGGATAACTCTTGGCAACAGGTGCTACTATGGTCTCAATAGGCAATTGAGTAGAAGAGACCTCTCTCGTACGACAAAACTAATACTCTACAAGACGCTCATCCTACCCGTGCTTCTTTATGGCGCACAGGCATGGACCCTATTAAGCACTTTGAGCGTGTTCGAGAGAAAAGTCCTACGTAAGATCTTCGGTCCAGTGCGAGTTGGCGATGATTTCCGTATTCGATTCAACAGTGAGCTGTATGAGCTCCTCAACGACATAGACGTTGTGCAGCATATTAATATCCAGCAGCTGCGCTGGCTTGGCCATGTCGTTCAAATGGAGGAGGATGCTCCGACTAGGAAAGTATTTGACGCGGGGATCTGCGGGACGGACCAAATCGATGAAGTTCTGTCATCGATTGGTGTGAGCAATTGGCGTAGGCGCGCAAGAAGCAGAGGCGCCTGGAAGGATGTTTTGCGGCAGGCCGAAATCCTTTAATCGGGTTGTTAATGGCCAGTTAAGTAAGTAAATAAGATTGCGTTTGCGATATAATAGCGAAACGACAAGAAAAATGTGACCGCAAGGATACTGTCGAGATAGCATATGGATGTAACATCTTACATGTGAATAATTTTATTTACTTTTTATTTTTAGAGAATTCAAAAATAAAGAAGTGATAGTGTTGCAGCCCTGGCAACATGTTGCTTTAAATTACTACAATTATCACAATTATTTTTGAGATTTCATTTGATGTTAAAATATTTTCATTACGCATGTTACTTTGCGTATGAAGTTGCCGAAGTCTAGTAGGTAGTGTGTAGGCAGACATCAAAACGAAAATGTGAAAATATGAAAAATATTTCTTCATCGACTTCTCTCAGCATAAATGCGACAAAAACTCTGAAAGCAACATAAAATAGCTATGAATTTTTTTTTTCAAAAAATCTGTGATTCGGAGTCGGCTTTAAATGGTAGATTCCGCTGCTCATGTTTAAAATTAACACACACAACATGAGTGGTGTGAGAAGCTAGGTCGTAATCCTGGCTGAAGGGTTGTAATGACTAATTATTCATGTATATATAATCCTAGCAACATGTTGCTTGAAAATACTTTAATTTTAAATTTTATTTTTGAGATTTCGTTTAATGTCACACTATTTTCTTTGTGTATGTTCCTGGCCACATGTTGCTGGCAACATAAAAATTTTTTAAATAAATTTTTTTGTGGAGTTTTTCTTATTAATTTAGTTAAAAAAATTGTTTATTGGGTTGCTAAATTCAAGCGCCTTTTAATTGCCGCTTAAATTTTATAAGCTTTGTTTCATTTTCTTTGGTCTTTTGGTTTTCAATAAGAAAACACTTCTATTTCAATGACACCAACAGTCCGTCACTCGTATTTGGTTTAGAAAATTTTAAATTAAAAGGCAATTAATTTAGGATTTGAAATTGAATAGAAATTGTTATTCAACAGAATTAAAATTACAATTACAATGTAACACAGACACACAGAGAGAGAGAGAAAGCATTAAACAAATTGTGGGAAATGTGAAGAATTTTTGTTTTTTTTTTTTTGGTTAAAGAGAGTGTGTGTGATAATTATCATGTGAATAGGAGTATAACACCTGCTTTTTTATATACAAAACCAAATATAAAAACAGAGAAAGAGAGAGATAGAGAGGGAAACATAATGGTGAATACAATTTACTAATGATGCCATTAGTGAAATGATGAAAATGTTTTTATTGAAAGGCAGATGCTAAAGCTAATGTTATCGCTAAGGCTACATCTCGAAACAGGGTGTTGGGAAACAAAAAAAAATTCTTTTCTTTTTCAGATTTGGTTTTTGGTAAGGATTTTTCATTATCATTTACAAAAAATCTATTTCACATAACACTCTCTCTGCTTCTATTTGAATTGTAACAAAAAAGGAGGAAAAAAACCGAAATTGTAACAAAATAAAGCAGTCAGAGAGACAGAATGAAACCCAGAGATGTGATGAGAAAGATTGACACAAATTGCAACCAAAAAGCGAGAAAAATCTTGATAAAAATTCTTGACACAAAAGCAAATGGCAAGAGTTAAGAACAGAACACACAGTGGTGGTGGTACGTTCACATGCATACAACAAACAACAAACACTCACTGTGTGATTTGTATTTTTTTTTTTTTTTTTTTTTTGAAAGGGTGATGATTGGTGATGAATTGTGAGTGTTGAAATGGAAGGCTTTTTGGAAAATTAAATTTTTTTCTCACTTCTTGCTCTTGCCGTTGCTCCTGCTGTGTGCGAGAGAGAGAGAGAGAGAGCAGAGTGACAAAAACTAATCGCAACTAGAAAATCAAATTCTTTTCATTTTCTCCATACAACTTGGTATCAAAAATTAAAAGGAAAAAGGATTAAACAACCAGAATTAAGACAACATAAGCCTTTAGTTTAATGAAATCAGATACTTATCTCTTCTAGCCTTGCTTTTACAGATTATTAATGAAATCATTTGAAATTATTTTGCAATTCAATTCAATTCTTAATGAATGAAAATTGAAAAATTCTGTTAGGAAACGGATGCAGCTGTAAAGCATAAAATATTGAACAAATTTTGTAATGTTTTATAGGAAATCAATCAATCTTCCTTGTGTATTCCTTCGCATTCAATATTATTTTTACTTGAAAATTTTTCTTGACTTTCCTTTATAAAGTAGCACAGGAGGACAAATAAACAAAAGAACGCACCTTTTATAAGGCTCATTAGATACACAGGACACACTTTGAAATACCCCAACGGTATTATGACTTTAAAGAGAGCAAGACAAGTGCATTTAAGACCATTTCTGTACAACATTGTTGAATGGCATTGCAGTACCTTAAAAGAGTAGCTCAATATGCAAGGTAATGTTAAGCGCCAATACTTGTTACACCTGCCAACGTAACGTTGCTTCCACAACAATTGTAGGTGATCCCTACTACCTTGATCCTGTGTCTTCCTGCATTTGCTCTCTTTCCTTATTTTGCTGTGGCTGTCTTATTGTCTTTTAAAGATATTTAAAGGAAAAACGGTCGTGTTATTTTATATTTTTATTAAAAGGCATAATTTTTTTCCTCTTTTTTTTAATAGAGAGAGGGTTTGTTATTAAAATAAAGACCACTAGCGAGAGCCCTACAAGCTGCAAAACATTCACTTGACTTTCGGTTTTTTTTTTTTCTTTACAGGACTCCTGTTTTCATTTAGCCACGTGCTTTGTTGATTTTATGATCAGTTCTGAATAAAATAAAAAAAACACCGCCGTTGACCACTGTTTTAAGCCAATATTTTTTATTTTCTTGTTTTAAACACAGCCAGAGCTGTTTTAATCCCCCCGTTAATGACACCTGCTCCAAATACAATACAAAACACCACACAACACAATACAATACAAAAATACGTAATACGAACGAACGGCAGGGCAGCAGTATATATTTTTGTAGCTTAGCCTGTCACAATTCAAAATTTTTTTTTTTGAAATTTTGTATAACAAAACCAACGCGCCGCCACATACTCGTACATACATAACGGCTTTGACATGCAACCAATTCTTTAAAAATTGTATGGAAAACGAAACGTAACGAAACGAACCAAAAGAACGGCAATATTAGGGGGCAACAACACTCATTCATGTAAAAACAGGCTTAGGGTAATGGTCTCAGAATAGAGACAACTGAGTGCGAGTATGAGTGTCAGCACGAGTATGAGTACGAAATTTGCGTGTTAAATAAATTTCGTTTTTTTTTTTTAAATACAAAGTGGGTGTTTAAGGTCAAAGGTCATTTAATTATTTAAGAAAACAAAAAAGAAAAAGAGAATTTTAATTAAAAATAAAACCCATTTCTTGCGGCTTATTAAGGATTTAAACTTCTATTTATTTTTATTTCCATGAAATCTGTTCATAAATCTTCTGCTTGCAGAACTAAAGCCCTTATTCTATACGATAGTCGTATTTGTCTTATGAATGTTTCCGCTGTAAGTTTAGGAATACATTCCTTCCAACATGGTTTCATAGAGAAACTTGAAAGCCTGTGTTGTGTCTATGTTAGTTTGATTCTACAGCAATGAGGTCTGGTCTGGTCTCCCTGCATAAGCTAGCAGCCTAATATCCTAACAATGATGATAAAAAATGTGGCCATAACAATTGATTTGAATTAAGCGCGTATAATACCAAGTTATGACTGAAAATTCTTTGTTACAACATCGATGATAGCATGTTATGCTTGAGTTTTGAAAAGTTGTCGAGTACGTGGATTGTAGAAAGAATGCCATGGTTTTTTTCAACCGATGCAAGAAATACTTTGCTTAACATGTTTACTACAGAAGTTAGAAATCGGAATATTTTCAACTTCACGCTGCTGAAGCAATCTTACTTAATTGAGCATTACAATCCTTTAGTCATGATGTAGCGTCGCACACTACTTATCTTATGTGTGTTAAATTTAGCCATGTCGACTTCAAGTCAATTTTACTTTATCCGAGAGTTTTTGCCACCAGACTGCTGAGAACAAATCACCACAGAAATAATTTTTCAAATCTTATTTGGTTGTAGATGTCTGCGCTGGGGTTTGATCTCCCTAGCTAATGTCCATTAAAGAAAAGCAGGTAACGGTGAGTGTGCTAAGTGCTCTTTAGTGATATTTTTCAATTTCCCCACCATTCGTTAGATTGAGTGTTGTGCACACGAGGCTGCTTAGAAGGGCTTCGGAGATTTAAAGCATGTCAGGGAATCTTTTCCTAACCAATGCTATACCAAAAGCTGGACTTTATTATCAAACCGTAGGACTCTAGAAAAACTGGAAATGAAATCAACGACTCTTATAACAATCCAAAATTTAGACTCACTCTTTCCAAACATTTAATATGGTCTCATACTGGCCTTAAATAGATTTTAATCAAATTACTAATTAAGTATGTACGTACGTAATTGGTCATTACAACCCTTCAGTCAGGATTACGACCTAGTTTCTCACACCACTTATGTTGTGTGTGTTAATTTTATACATGAGTGGCGGGACCTACAGTTTAAAGTCGACTCCGAACGACAGATTTTTGAGAAACTTTTCATGGCAATTTTATTCCTACGATCAGAGTTTTTGCCAGAAATCTGCTGAGAGGAAGTCGCCGAAGAAATACTTTTTGTATTTTATTTTGATGTCTGGCCAGGGGCTCGAACCCTGGCTTTTCGTCTAATAAGCCAACACACTACCTACTAGACCATGGCAACTTCTACTAATTAGGTACGTAACCTTAATTGATCGTTACAACCCTTTAGTGAGGTTTATAACCCAGCATCCCACACCATCCATATTGTGGGTGTGTGTTAAGTTTATCCATGAATTCGGCGGGAATTCGAGTATGAACGACAGTTTTGGGTTTATGCCAGAAGATTGCTTGACAAAAAGTGGCCTAATGAAACATATGTTTCATATTTCATTTTGCTCGAGATGTCTGAGTTCAGATTTGAACCATGAACTCTCGTCTAATAAGTCAACACGCTACCTATGAGACTAAGGCGACTTTATCAAATTATCTGATTTTATTCTGACTTTAATTATATCCCTGTGATTACGGAAGAAAATCGACTGTCAAAATCGTTTTTATTAATAGAGACAAAGGGTTTTAAAGCCCTTAAGAGCGGGAGATATAATTAAATGAAAGAAATACAACAAATTAGCATAGAAAACTTGGTATTCCTTGATTAGAAGGATGGTTTTTATAACTAAAGGGTCCGCCAAATAACTTTTTTTTAAATGCTTTAAAAAAAACTACTGAATATTTTCTCAAATTTCTTTTTTTAGTTGAAAGTACAATCCTTCCGGTTAATAATAGAAAATAATTTCATTCAAATGGCTACCTCGGCTGGTGCATGGCCAGCCTACACGATCGGTCCAATTTTTAAGCACATTATCGATTGGGTGCAGCTGTATTTCACCAATGGCTTCACGAATATTGTCCTTTAAAGCGTCAATTTTCTCTGGCTTGTTGGTGTAACACTTATCCTTGACGGCACCTCACAGACAATAGTCCAACGGTGTCAAATCCCAGCTCCGAGGCTGATAATGCGATCTTCAAAAACAAGGCGCAAAACATCGAGTGTAGCTTCGGCTGTGTGGCACGTAGCGCCGTCCTGTTGAAACCAAATGTTGCCAATATCCTTCTCTTCAATTTTTGTGAACAAAAATTCGTTCAACATGGCCCGATAACGATCACCATTGACTGTAACGGCCACTCCTTGCTCATTTTCGAAGATTAATGGCCCAATTATGCCTCTGGACCAAAATCCACCCCAAACAGTGACACGTTTTGGGCGCGTCGGCTTTTCAATGTATGCGTGCGGGTTTTCTGTGCCCCCAAATGCGACAATTTTGCTTGTTTACATACCCGCCAAGATCAAAATGAGCTTCATCTGAAAAGATGATTTTTTTTTGCCAAAATCGGCATCTTCTGGTGTAGGCTACTACATGGCCAGCCGAGGCAGCCATTTGAATGAAATTATTTTCTATTATTAACCGGAAGAATTGTACTTTCAAATAAAAAAAGAAATTTGAGAAAATATTCAGTAGTTTTATTTTTAAAGCATTTTCAAAAAAAAAGTTATTTGGCGGACCCTTTACATATACTAACTTAGACTTTCAATTTCATGTAGAAATAATGGATATCTTTTTACTACACCTTAAACTGTTTTATCAACATTTAAAACTGCTAATAATAGTTGTTAGTATTTAATGGAATTGTGTTCTATTTTTGATACAATTATTTTAGATTTCAAATGGCAGTTCAACTTTGAACATTTATGTTGAAAAAAATGTGTTTAAATTATTAAGGGCCATTATTACAACTTGCCGTTAACTAGAGGGCAGGATTTTAATGGGCAAATAACTTGGTTTTCATTATTATAAGTACCCAATACGATAGAAGTGAGCGTTAAGCTAAAGGGAAGATCATCCCGCCTGTAGCTTTTATAGTTACGATTATGTTTGAACTTGCCATATTATACTCGTATATTATTTTCAATATGTCAACTTCAAATTTAAACAAAATGGGCATATACAACAAAAAAAAAAAAACGAAGCCTGTCGTTGCCACTGCGTTAAAAAAACTTGTTTAATTGAGCAGTTTTGTCGACATTGCTGTGGCACTGCCATATTTATGAAAACAGTTAACTTTATTTTATCTGTAAGTTATTATAACGAAAATAAGTTAAAGATAACTTTACAGTTCTCTTTAGCTAAAGTTAACTTTAACTAAACCCAAGTTTAACGACAAGCTGTAATAATGGCCCTAAGTGTTGTAAACTTCTAATATATTTTTAATTTCTTTCAAAATTAATTTTTAATTTTCAATTTTTTTATGAGGGGTTTTAAAAGCTTGGTAAAAAAATCTGTTTTTTTTTAGGAAATATTTTGCATTGCATGTGTGCATTTAAAGCCTCTTTGTTGGCAGTTGGCATGGCGTGATGTGTCAAATAAGTTTAAAATTTTAAAATTTTAAACACTTACTAAACAAATTTACATAAATTGACAATTAAAAGCAACAAAGAATACAACAATAATAATTGAGTCATAAAAGTTTTTAATTAATGCCCCAATAAAAAACAATCACAATTTTTTATTACCAGAAGAAAAAAATTATAAACTTCTATGGGGAAACTGTAATAAAAAATTGAATAAGAAAAGTAAGTTGTTGTTTATGTTTTGCTGGCAACTACAAAATTAAGTTTTTCAAAATTTTGTAAAACAATTGCTAGTTTTATGTCATTTTCAAAGCAACAACATTTCTATTTTGAGTTTAAACAAAAGATTTCTATGCTGAAAGCAGGTACCAAATCAATAATTCTCTTAAAAAAGCCAGCCAGTGAAACGATGAAATAAAAAAACAAAAAATATTAAAACAATGATAACTTGTTGATAGTGATGCTAATGATGTTGCAAATATATTTTATTGAACATTATCTAAATCTAGAACGTAAAAACCCTATAAATTTTTTATTTCTTATTCAGGTTTTTTTTTTTGGTTTCTTTTTTGTTAACTAAAGCCAGCCAGAAGTTCTTGTCTAAACCAAGCCATTTAAATGCAAGACATAGTAGTAGGACGTTCATACATACATACGTCGTACCTTATACTCGTTATATGCATGTTGCTTAGGGTATAAGGCAGGCAACATATCTTAAAATGGTGTGAATTACAAACATGGCAACATTTTTAAAAGAAACTACAGCATCTGGTCTATGATAAAAGGTAAGAAAAACAAAGTCATGGAGTTGTTGTTGGTTGTTGCTTGCTTTTACGTGGTTGGATTTCTTTTTTCTGTAAAGTTTTTTTTTATTTTTCTTGGTTAAAAGTGTTAAACACAGGTACGTTAAGGTAAAATTGTACATGCAACGTTAAAATGTCAACAACATTTGCTTTGCAACTTTTCTTAGTTATTTTTTTCTCTTTTTTTTACGCCAATATGTGGGCTTTACGCTGAATTTTAGCAGCAGTACTTGAGTTTTAACGTAAAACAAAAAAAAAATATAAAGAAAACGTATACATGGCCGTGCAGCAACATATTCCAAGGAAAATAAAATAAAATTTTATTTTATTTTTTTAACTTAAACTTCTCATGAAATACGCCATTTTGTTTAAAAAAATTTTTTTTCTGTATTTTTTTTTTTGCAATTTTTGTTTTCCGTGTATCTGCTGCCATACATTGTAGGTTTTCTGTATTAATTTTTATTATAATATTGGCCGGCCATCTAAAAATAAATTTATAAAGAAATAAAATAAAATCATATGTACTCGTCGTACGTCTGTCTGTCTGCATAGCCAAGTGCCTGTCCGTCCGTCCGTCCGTCCGTCCGTCCGTCTTTTCGCATATGTATATACGTATGTATGTATGTTATCATTATCCATGATCATCATCCATTATATGATCATTATTAAAATAATAAAACTGATGTACTCTTTGCATACAAAATAAAATGTTTAACTGGTCTGTGTCGTCTTCACAGTGATGGTGAGAAAGTGTTAACAAAAATTAAAATAAAAATCAGTCTGGCCTGAAAACTAAGCAAAAAAAAAACAGAAAAAAAGACGTGAAAAAATAAAATGCAGCAACACGTCTGGCATACTATGTGTTGGACATTTAACACTTAACAAATACGAGTATGAGCCGAGAGTATATGACAATTATGACAAATGGAATTGTGGCAATAGCCATACCACAACAACATACAGCAACAGCAACAACAACATACAACATTAGCAACAACAGTCATTGCATTTTAACATGTTTTTTTAATTGTAATCAATAAACGAATAAATGTTGTTGATTTTTATTCATGTCTGTCTTTCTCTGTCTGTCTCATACATAATTATTTAATTAAATGATCATTAAATAAATACACACTAGTTTTTAGCTAGACAAACAAGACTATGTAATACCCTATAGAAGGGTAATATGCTTGCAGAGCTTCTTAAGTGATCATGAAGTTATGTTGCATCTAAATTCACTGATAACTTATTTTATTTCAATGCGAAAAGGGTCTTACTTAACTGGTCATTGCAACCTTATAGGCAGGATTGCGACTTAGCTGCTCACACCACCTATATTGGTTAAGATAATTTTATTCATGAGTGGCGGCACCTACAGTTTAAAACGTCGACTCTGAACACTTGAGAAACTTTTTCATGGCAATTTTATTTACTCTCAGAGTTTTTGTCAGAAGAATGTTGAGAGGGGAAGCCAAAAGGATAAACATTCACAATGCTCGAGCCTTTGCTGTCAATGGAAAGACCAAAACTGTCTTGACCTTTGAAAAAATAATCGATTAGGCTTCTAACGGGCATATTTACAGGATACTGCATGGCGAGGCGAGATATCACCGTAGTCTAGTAGGTAGTGTGTTGGCTTATTAGACGAAAAGCCAGGGTTCGAGCCCCAGGCCAGACATCAAAACAAAATACAACAAGTATTTCTTCGGCGACTTCCTCTCAGCAGATTTCTGGCAAAAACTCTGAGAGTAAATAAAATTGCCATGAAAAGTTTCTCAAAAATCTGTCGTTCGGAGTCGAATTTAAACTGTAGGTCCCACCACTCATGTATAAAATTAACACGCACAACATAAGTGGTGCGAGAAACTAGGACGTTGTACAATGGGTCAATTCGACCTCCGGGTACTGTACTTATCTTAATTGACAAGTACACGTCCTCTAACCTAACCTAACCTAACCTTCTCTCAACAGATTTCTGGCAACAAGTCTGACAGTAAATGAATTGCTATGAAAAAGTTTTTCAAAAAATCAGTCGTTCGGAATCGATATTAAACTGTAGATCCCACTGCTCATGTATAAATTTAGCACTCACAACTTAAGTGATGTGAGAAACTAGGTCGTAATCCTGACTTAAGTGTTTTAATGACCAAATATGTATGTATGAATCGATACAAAACAGTTTTTCTGATTGCCTTGCTCTACGGGAGCACAGATTTAAGCTCCTTGTTGCAAGTTTCTGTCATGTTCTAAATGGTCCTAAGGTTTATGTCTCTGACGCGCTCCCGCGGACTACCGGGGTAACACATTCTAGCTTGGAAAGTGCTTTTTTACGCCGAAAGAATTCATGTCAACTTATAAGTGTTTCACGATATCGTTAGTCAAAGGCGAATCCAAGAGTATATTCACTGATGGTAGTCGATCCATGAGGACGGGACCAACAGTTTAACCTCGTTTTCGAACAATCGATTTAAGAAATTTTTTCATGGCAATTAGTTTACGTTGAAGAGGCTGCTTCTGGGAGGTTTGAACTGTTGAGTACTTGTCTAGTAAGCAAACACACTACAACTAGACTATGATAGCCCTTTTATTGCAAAATTTACATTTAGCCGGATGCCTTTTCAAAAATATTTTCTAAATGGAACGGCTTAATCGTGTTAACACTCCGTTCTAGTTCTACAATACTTTTATGTTTTGTTAACATTACAAATATCACATCACATCAGCATCAAAGATTCGGTACATAATTATGTAGGGTATTGAAATGTGTTTGTAAAGAGAAATTTAAAAAAAAAAACTTGGCTTTAAACAACCCGGAATAAAAGTAAAGCTTACTACCGGGTAGGTTTGGCAAATATCATATCCATAATTGATATGAGGCGAAAATAACACACTTTTGATTTGTTTTAATAACAAAAATCATAAATGTCAACAAATTTTGCATTTTTATTACAAATATTTTGAAAAAATAATTTTTTATATATATTTTGAAAAATAAATTGGTAGCGACGCCAAAACGTGAATGTACTCGTTCGAGAAACTTTTCAAGCCATACAGCCTGGATTTACTGTGTTGTGGTTCTAGTGACATTGTCTAGTTAAAACCGTATACCATCCAGTTCCTTTCTTATTAATTGCACAAAAAAATGACGGCCAAACCCCGTTCTTTCAGAGTTATTTTCGAAAAATACGACTTAATTACATCCCCAAATCAAACATTCAATTTTTTCGGCGTGTAATGGCATTTCCAAAAACACTTCTGGGTTTTCCGAGTCTCATATGCGACAGTTTTGTTAGTTAGTTAATATAACCGCCTAGCCACTCATGTGGATAAAAAACATAAGTAGTGTGAGAAGCTAGCTTGTGGTTTAGGCTAAAGGGTTGTAATGCCCAATTAAGTAAACACTGAGTGTGAAATGAATTTCATCAGTAAGTAAAATTATTTAAAAAATCGGCATTGACAGTCTGTTGCTGTATGTAGCTTTCAATCAGCATATCTACGGAGTAGCGACTGGTTAGCCGGCTTTATTTGTTGCTTAAGCTGGACTTTGGAGATGTAAATTGTAATGGAAAATATGCCATAATAAGTCGCACGATACACACATACATACAGAATTGGTGATTACAACCCTTCAGTCAGGATTACGACCTAGTTTCTCACACCACTTATGTTGTGTGCGTTAATTTTTATACATGAGTGCCAGCAACTACAATTTAAAGCCGACTTCGAACGAAAGGTTATGAAAAGTTTCTCTTTTCATGGCAATTTTATTTCTACGCTCAGAGTTTTTGCCAGAAATCTGCTGAGAGGAAGTCACCGAAGAAATACTTTTTGTATTTTATTTTGATGTCTGGCCTGGGGCTCGAACCCTGGCTTTTCGTCTAATAAGCCAACATACTACCTACTAGACCAATTCGCAAGATAAGCCAAGGCAAATTCAAATTTTTTGCCACACTTTCTCTAAACGAAGCACTATTTTCAGCAGTGAGAACATTGCTTGGGCATGACCAAATCTCTAATGCTTACATACATACACAATTGGTCATTACAATCCTTCAGTTAGGATTACGACCTAGTTCCGCACACCACATATGTTGTGTGTGTTCATTTTTCCCTTAAGTGTAGGGACCTGTAGTTTAAAGTCGACTCCGAACGACAGTTTTTTTTTGAGGAGCTTTTCATAGCAATTTTTATTTACTCTCAGAGTTTTTGCCAGGGGTTTGAACCATGGCATGACGTCTAATAAGCCAACACACTACCTACTAGACTACGACGACAGTTTCTTTAAATTTCATCCGTAGTAGGTCGATTACGATGACCGTAATTCTCGAAAACTGGCCACATTTGAATCACCACTTTTTTTAATGAGTTTTTAATCAATTTTACGCGTTTTTCGTTTAGTAAACAATCGATATTCGTAAATGGCAAAAGTTTTACTAAATAAATAACACTCGAGAAGGAAGATATTTCAAAGCTGGTATTCTTTCCAGAAGCCACTAAGTCGATAACCCAAAATTTTCTATTTCTTTCAGGCTCTTTAACTAAAATTATAAATTTTCCCTCATTTTAAATGAAACTGCGCGTCACAAACAATTAAATTTTCGCATTGAATTTCAAAAGAAAATTCTTATAATTTTTAAACTGTTTTTGGTTGTAGAGTGTTGGATGAAATATTTCATATTTTTGACATCATTTTACCTTTATATGGCGAGTGTGGTGTGTTGTGGTACATTTTAATAAATTTTTGGAAAAGAATTCTTATTATTAAACGGCCAAGCAGGCAAAAAAAGCTAAGGAAAGCAAACAAAAAAAAAAAGGCTAAGTGAAGTAAAGTAACAGTAAGAGAGTTAAGCGAGAGACACAGCAAAATGTAAGCGAGTGAGTAAGCACACGCTTTAATTTAAACTATTTTATCGTTGTTGGGCAATCAGTACAATTTTTCATGGCGTTAAATATGCCACTTTGATAAAAGTGTTGAAACATAAAACCCAGAAACCACCATTTACAGACAAACATAAATTTAAGGAATTCGAACTGCTCCTGGCTAATGCTACTGCTACCGGTTAAAAAATTCTGTTTTTTTCTCTGTTTTTTTAATTTAAAAATCATTGTCAATACACGACCGGCAAGTAGTAATAATTGCTTTAAAAAGAATTGATGAACTGTTGACAAGTTTAGATGAGGCGAAGACAATTGTGGTTTGTGGCGCAAAAGTAAACGCCTGCCTGCCTGCCTGCCTGTATGCCTGCAACATGACTAAATTTGGTCAAGACCAGCAACGAGGCCGCAACAAACAAAACAAAAAAAAAACGTATCGTTTTTGACAAACTCTGACGCCTACGTGAAGATTTTTCTTAAAAAAAAAAAAACACAAAAAATCTTTTCAAAAAAAACATAAGCTTGGCGAATAAGGACCACATGCCCGGTTGGTTGCTGTTGTATGGTTTGGCTTGGTCTGGTTGGTGGCATCATTTGTATGGATATCACATGTCATAAAATAAATAAGCAATGCTGTGACATTTATCACAATCGATAAAACAGCCAAAAATCTTACACATTCGCTGGCAACAACGATCATAAACTGTTAAAATCAAACAAACAAACAAACTAACAGGCAGACAGACAAACAGACAGACAGACACACGCTTAAAGACAAACAGCCTCAACTCGGTTGCTGCTTATAAAACGAAGAAGTGATCAAAAATATGCGCCAATAAAAACAAAAAACACAAAAACAAACAGAAGAGACCCCTTAAGGGCCTCTCTCTAAACTATGCTGTTGGCAATTGGCAATTTGTGTGATCAACATGTGTGTTGTGTTGTGTTGTGTTTTGTTAAACAGTTTTTGTGTCTGCAACATGTTATGCATAATTTTGTTTTTTTTGTTTTTGGTGGGACAACAATATGTTGTTGCCTGTTAAACAAACAACGTGCTGCCTGCAAAAGATGAGTTGTTTGTTTTATATTATCATTGTTGTTGTTGTTGTTGTTGTTGCTTTTTGTCAATATTAAATAGTTTTTCAAAAATTTATCATTTGATTTGGGAGGCCATTGTTTTAGAAGGTTCGATGGACAGACAACAAAAATTCCCAAAAAAAAATTATGCTAAAAAGCTGCTGTTTTGTTACAAAAAAAAGTCATATTTTTATGGACAACAACAACAACAACAACAAAAAAGCGAAAACGAAATCCTTATTGTATTTTGTTTCCTTTGGCAGAAGCATGTATAATTCTTTTTGTTGAAATGCAACATGTTGGGGGTCCTTAACATTTAAAAAAAACGTTGAAATAAAAAATTTTTTTGATAAAATTATGATTGTGTTATAAGCGGCGGCTTCTGCGACACACTAAATGTATATGACGTTAACAAACTGGCATATATTGTTGAAAACATGCTACAAAACTTGCCAAACATATGCACGCATCATATAATCATAATCATGATCATCTGTTTCCTTAACATCATCTTCTCAGCGATAATGATCATTAAAACAAAGCCAACCAGATCAGGCATGAGTAAATGAAATCCTGTTTGCAGCGGCAGCAACAGCCTGAGCTTTTCATGCTGCAGCAGCAACAACAGCATCAGCATCAGCATCAGCTGCAGTAATTTTTTGTTTCTTTTTTATTTTCATTTTTATTTCCATTAAACAATTGCCATTGGTTGGCCTGTGTAAAAAGGCTGAATGTTAGGTAGAGGATATGTTATGCTCTGTAGTATGGTAGTGGTTGGTTGCATGCATGTATTGCAAGTTGCTGGCATAGACATTCAGTCTGCCACACATCTACTAGGTTACAATTGATGATGACTACTGTTGCTGGTGTTTTTACCACGAAAATGCACCCAAAAAAAAAACCGAGAGAAAAAAATTCATTTCAAGCAATAAAATATCCCCACAAAACAACAAACAAAAAAAAAATTAAAAAAAAGAAGAAGATTTCCAATGCTGCTTGCTGCTCTTCTGAGAATCTGTATCTGAAAACACTACACATTCTTACAATTTCCAGTTGCCTGTGTTGTTGTCTCGTCCATGTTGCCTGGTTGGCTGTTTTGTTGTGGTTTTTCTTCTTAGGAATTCAATAACTAGTTAAATTTCGTAGAAATAGTTAGGAGTATAACCAACAACAACAACAACAACAACAGCACTGTGATAGGGATAAACAGCCAGCCTCTTTGTGCTTTCAACAATTGATAAACATCAGCACAGCACAGCATAGCCCGGCCATGCAATGCAATGCAATGCAATGCAATGCAGTTCAGTTCAGCTAAACAAAATACCACCAGACTTTTTAATTTGAAAGAAATTTTTTCCTTCCACATCCTAATTTATTTGACCACAATTTTTCCTCTTCTGTTTTTTTTTTTCAAAATAAAATTTTAAAATAAAAAAAGCAAAAATCACAGACACACACATTATATTTGTCATTGACATTTAACCATCATGTGTATTGATTTCCAGTTAACCATGCGCTGCTTCGTGGGCCCTGGCCAGTGGCCACTACACCTATTAATCATTTTGAAATTAAAAAGCTGTCAAAAAGTTCAGAATTCGTTTTCGTGAAATGTGTCTCAATGTTCACATCACTGCAGCAGTTTTGTATCTGGGGAAAACAAAAAGCAAGCAAAGGATTTGAGAAAAACAAAACAAGTGTAGCAAATTTATGAAAACACACACGAAAAACACAATGAAAGCGTTAGGGCGTTATAATAAATTAGGAGTACAAGTTCATGTCAAATTTCTAAACAAACTGTCTGCTTACATACATATCTACATACGTACATAATTGGTCATTACAACCTAGTTTTTCACGCCACTTATACTGTGTGTGTGAATTTTTATACATGAGTGGCGACAGTTCAATACATATTCTAGTCAGGATGGTATCTTCAATACTTGCTCTTAATAGTTAAGCTTTTTCACTGCTTCATCTGCAGGCATTATTTTTCTTTCGTGATGGAATGCTTTAGAATCCAACGCCAATCCTTAGAAGGTTTAAGAAGAGCAACTTCATACTTCAGAGCTGTCGCTAAATAGCAATCCATTTCACGTTTTCCAATGGAAATGCAAAGTCATTATTTAAATATTGCATGAGTTAATGAGCATAGTCTCCGCAATGCTTACTTTTCTGATGCTTTCGTTATAGGTTTTGGCATCAGTAGTTCATTCTTTTTATTGATATGGAGCCTTCTAAGGGATCTACAGCAGATAACACGTCCTCCAGCACTTGAATTCCATAGTTTAGTTCAGAGGTGCTACAACTGTCAGTTATACATACACTGAGCGCCACTGAAATAATTAATTTTCTTGGGATAGCGAGAAAAGTAATTGAGAATAGTGGAATAAATTTTCAAAAATAAAAGCGTCTATTATTACTTATAAAATGTTAAAACAAAAACAACAATTCATGATAAAGGAACTTTTTTATACTTAAGAACAAAAGTGTTGACTCGTTTATGGCGCTCACTGTATATCCAACTCTTACATACTGAAGTCGCCGCAGTCTAGCAGATAGTGTTTTGGCTTATTAGACATGAGGCCTCGGTTCAAACCCCAGGTCAGAAATCACCAACAAAACGAAATATGAAAAAAAATATTTCTTCGGCGGCTTCTTCTCAGCAGATTTCTGGCAAAAACTCTGAGAGTAAATAAAAATTGCCATGAAAAGTTCTTCAAAAATCTGTCGTTCGGAATCGACTTTAATCTGTACGTCCTGCGCACTCATGTATAAAATTAACACACACAACATAAGTGGTGTGAGAAGCTAGGTCGTAATCCTGACTGAAGGTTTGTAATGACAAATTATGTATGTACATATGTTATGTATGTATGTATATTAAAATAGATAGGTTAGGTTAGAGGACTTGTCAATTAAGACAAGTACAGTACCCGGAGGTCGAATTGACCCATTGTACAACGTCCTAGTTTCTCACACCACTTATGTTGTGTGTGTTAATTGTATACATGAGTGGTGGGACCTACAGTTTAAAGTCGACTCCGAACGACAGATTTTTGAGAAACTTTTTCATGGCAATTTTATTTACTTTCAGAGTTTTTGCCCGAAATCTGCTGAGAGGAAGTCGCCGAAGGAATACTTTTTGTATTTTGTTTTGATGTCTGGCCTGGGGCTCGAAACCTGGCTAGACGTAAGCCAACACACTACCTACTACACTACGGCGACTTCATATAAAAATAGATGCGACGGCTTTACTTTTCTGTTAAGTATTTGAATGAAAGATTTTTCTTTAACCCTAAAAGACACTGAAGGGCTAAAGTGGATACACTTTTGATATTTTTTTTTATAAATTCCTATCAGTTCTCCATTCGTTTGAGATACAAGAGAATTTTTCCTGTTGATTAATAAAATTTTCTTTGAAATTTTCATTTTGTTTTTCTCCCTTTCTTTCGTTTTTTTTATCATCTGTTTGTTGAAAAGCAAAACTTTTTCATTGAAAAATCGTTTGAGTTTTTTTTTATTTTTTTTTAATCCTCACTTTGGCATTTAAAAAAAACGAAAAATAAAACTAAAAAATTAATGCAAGTAATTAGAATTCAAAAACTGTACAATTATATAGAAACGCAATGAGTATTTTTATGTGATTTTTTTATTTTTTATTTCTTTTTTTTAGACGAATTAAACAAAAAAAACAACAGCGGATTTTGAAAAAAAAATCGCTCGCAGTTTTTGTTTTTGTTTTTGGCGGCAAAACTTAAAAAGATGACAAAGACACCTTTCGGTATAATAAAGTTTCGTTACGTTTTTATTTTTATTTTTATTTTTTTTTATTTTTTCTACGTTTTTTTTTAACGACAATTCCCGTATAAAACATTTGTAAAAAAAGTTTAAGTTGTTTTATTTCATTTCGCAGAGAATGCAAAATAGTTGGTTGGTAAGTAAGTAAGTAAGTAAGTAAGTACGTATGTATGTATGTATGCATGGATAAATGGATGGATGGATGGATGGATCATCGTCATCATTAGCAACAAATGTAAAGGTAGATATCACGTACACTTTTAAGCATATAAAAATGCTTCTTCTTCGCTTCTTTTTCTTTCTACAATTGCAAATAAGTGACAGTAAAACGTAGGGGCGAAAGAGAAACAACATTTAGAAGTAGCAGCAGAAGTAGTAGAAGAAGAAGAAAAATTGTTTCAAGTCTTTTAATTACACGAAATGTCAAACAACATGAAATCACGTGTTTGCCAAGCTAAGCCAAGTTAAGCCAAACGACACAAACAAAACAAAACAAAAAAAAAAAACTAAACAACGTAACAGATACACAAACTAACCATTCAGTTCAGTCAGTCAGTCAGTCCGTCAGCCAGCCAGTCCACTAGCCGGCCACAGTCAAAGAACAACACTACCCATGTGTCAGTCGTCTCTAAGGCAACAATGGCCTTTTACTGTAGAGAAGAGAATTTTTACCGATTTTAGCTTTTAATTTACAAACATGTCGCTTGGAACGCTTGAAATTGAAATAATTATGTCATTTAATTACGCAGACAGCTCTTAGCATATATGTACATGTATGTATACCCACAACAACAACAACAATAACAACTACTACGTTAACTACAAGGGGCCATTATGTTAGGAACACAGTCCAGCTTGGCAATTCATGAAGTTTTCTTGTGGCAGCAGTAAAGCTGTCAACGCCGCTCGTTAAACTTGCATATGTGGACACATATGGTCGCTAGAATAGACAGACAGACAGACAGACAGTTATTATAGAGTGAGTGATATAAAGTTTAGAATAGCCATTGCCATGGCATAGCATAACATATGGAATTATGGTATCCGCACATACAAGTTATTGTTGCCGCCAACAGTAATTTTCTTAATTTTTCTTTCATTTTTCTACACTTTTTTTTTGCACAACATTACAGTGGAATATGTGTGTATGTCCATCCATATATGAAGGAGCATTAGACGTACAAGAAAAAGATTAAAAAGTTCCGCCACTTGTTGTCTTCTTGTAGTTTTTTTTTCTTTTTTTGTTGTGTGGAACTGCACAACAAATGTTTAACCCAACTAATTAAAATATCGCACTCATATATTTTGAAAGCAGAGCAGAGCAGAGCAGGCAAAGAGAGTGCCAGTCAAGCATCCAAATACAAAATACGTTGCAATATGGGGGGTTTTTGCAGCATCAATGCAACGCAAGACAACACAACACAGATGTTTCAATATTTTAAGGCCACCAGCATACTCATACTCAACAAAGCTTAATAAACTCATAAACAAACGGAAGGCACAAGCCAGTGGAATATACAGGGTCTTTCAACATCCAGTTTCTTTTTAGAAAGTGTTTTATATGCTTTAAAGTTATTTTTCTTTTGGCACATTCCAATGCAGAATTCAAAATCAAACATACATCATAGGAAAAAGGAAGTATCCTTAAAGAAAGTACCAAAAATAACTTTTTTTTCAAATTAGAACAAAATTCTCTTGATAAGAAAATAAGAAAAATCTTAAATATGTAACATATGTATACAAAAAAAAACCCCACTAAAAAGTACCATAAAGTACCGGCTCAAAAAAAAGTACAAAAAAGACCAAAAAAGTAGATTTTTCACAAAACAGTACAAAAAACTCTTGATAAGAAAAATATTAAAAATGTAACAAAGGTACCAAAAATAAACCTTAGTAAAGAAGTACCAAAAAGTACTGAATAAAGTAGCAAAAAAAAATAACTTTTTTCTGCAAAACAATACAAAATTCTTTTGATAAGAAAAATCTTAAAAAAGTAACAAAAGTACAAAAAAGAAATCCTACTAAAAATCCTACAAAAATAGCCTTTTTCTGTAAAACAATACAAAATTCTTTTGATAAGAAGAATCTTAAAAAAGCAACAAAAGTACTTTACTAAAAAAGTACCTAAAAAGTACCAAAACAGTAAACCGTAATAACTTGATAAAGAAATAAGAGAAATGTTAAAAAGTAACAAAAGTACGATAAAAGAAACTTCTCTAAAAAAGTTCCAACAAGGGCTTTACAAGTACCAAGAAGCAATACAAAATTCTCTTGATAAAGAAATGAGAAAAAAACAACAAAGTACCAGAACTCTTGCTTTGTAAAAAAATGTTGAAAACGTAGTTTTTTTTATAAGTCACTATTCTTTGTAAGAAACTCTATAAAATAGTTCTACGAGTACAAAAAAATCTTTTACGACCAACACTCAGGGAATGACTTCTAATTATGCAGATCATTATGTCGGAATACAGGAGAGATAGTTTATAAAATAAAGGAAAGAGAGGTAAAGTGAGACAAAAAGTACATAATCTACCTTTTTAATAAGAGTACGAAAATAACTTAAAAACGTAGCAGAAATAGTAAACAAAAATAGTAATAATGCTACAAATTCCAAAAAAAAAAGTACCATAACCCCTTATCTATGATGAATAAATAATACTTGGCACGCATGAATATGAATTGTTTCTCAGAAAAAAGTACCTTAAATACGAATACTTCACAAATATCTCCATAAATTGTAGAAATAGGAGAAAAAGCATCTTTTTCTTCCAAAAAGTACCAAAAACCTTAGTTTAGGAAGATTTTCAAAATGTTCCGTTTTTAATAAAAGAACAGGAAGTCGGAGTAGTTTAAGGGAATCTAAACTTTTGATTGGTATTTAGACTAAACAGATTACACTACCTAAAAATATTACTGGGCATTAGAGACACAAAGAACATTGTGCGCAATAAAAGTCAGTTCAAACCCAATATATAAATTCTGTGATGAGAAGCACGAATTACCAGAAAACATACCTGAAACCTGTGCTGCGATAATGGGAAATCTGGATACATTTTATATACTAGGTATTCTTACTGGCGCTGATCAGCATTCTGACGTTTGTCAGAGAGCAGGATTGAAAGAGACGTTGTAGGAATACCCAATGCAGGTTCAGGGTGGTGCAATATATGGTCAGATTTTAGAGCTATAGTTCCTCCACGTAACAGTATGTCCATTTCAATATAATTTCAGTTCCATATAACACAAGATGATATTTTTCCTTCTCTATTCGAAAGAATAGATTTTTGCTTCCCATAAGATAATGTTTTCTCATCTCCGCTGTTCTATAAATGCTTAGCACTTATACTTGATTCAGAATTAATATTGGATCCGCATATGCAAGCGATGAAATCCATGGCTTCTAGTGCTATCAACCCCTACAGAAAAGCAATCGTTTTGAGGTGGATTCCTTGCAGATTTTGATATACTCTGAGGTACGTTATCATTACATTATTATTATTATTAATAAGAGTTTTTTTTGTACATTTTTATGGAGAAATTGTGTGGGTGATTTTATCGTGAAATACCGCAAAGCGTACTATCACCAGTTACGTCGACAAATTTATAATTTACATGGTAGATTAGCGTATGGTTTTGGTAAAAAAAAATGATTTTCTTCAGTTACCTCACGCATCGTGCACAGGAATGAATCAGTATTTAAGTCCGTGTTAGGACAATTGAGAACCTATACCAATGTGTAGTGAAACTTTAGCATTCTTCTTGTGCTAATAGTTTGGCCAGGTGGCATAGTTGGGTCACATATATATGTACATAATTGGTCATTACAACCCTTCAGCATTTTTCGATTGATAAACAATCCAAATTCGATTAAAAGTAAACGAAAAATAAGTGTACAACACAAACAGATAATAACAAAATATACACATCGTACGGTACACACATACATAATTGGTCATTACAACCCTTTAGTCTGGATTACGACCTAGCTACTCACACCCGTGATTTTGTGTGTGTTAATTTTTATACATGAGTGGCAGCAACTACAATTTGAAGCCGACTTCGAACGACAGGTTATTGAGAAACTTTTCATGGCAATTTTAATTCTACGCTCAGAGTTTTTGCCAGAAATCTGCTGAAAGGAAGTCGCCGAAGAAAATTTTTTTTATATTTTCGTTTTAGTGTCTGACCTGGGGTTCGAACCTGGGGCCTTACGTCTAATAAGCTAACACACTACTACTACTAGACTACGGCGACTTTCTGATAAGTTAGGAACCTCTGTTGGTCTATTGTTGATGAAAATATGGTGTTGTTTGTAGTTCAACAAAATTGCACAACATGCTGCACCGTTCATAAAATAATGCTGCAGTAATGTAAGAGAAACCATCATAATTAAAGTCTAGAGAATATTATTTTTTGAGTGGCCAGGGTAAAGTTTATTCCAATTCAAACAGAAACAATTGGAATGTTGATAGACAACACTAAAGTTCAAATTTCTAAGAGCAACGACTCTATCAAGATTATAACGAAAGAAACTTCTAACATTTTGAAGAAGTGATCATCAAGCGTAGGCCTTAATGCGAGTTACATTTGCAACATATTAGTTATCATTCGTAAATTCGTAGACCCTGTAGGAATTTCTTGAATAAACATGCTACATTTTCACATTGTATACGTATGCAAATGTTCAATTTGCATTCTGAACACTTTACAGACTTGAAAGACCCTGTAAGACAAATGCAGTGGCGTTGCATTTAAAAAAGAGTTTTAAAAATACAAAAACAAATGACCGCTTCTATGCAAAGGAAAATAAATGAATATTTACAAGTCATCAGCAGGCAGATATTGCTATTGTTGGCATATTTGTCAATTATGCGCGAGAGATGCAAAAAACCAAAAATTAAACACAAGACAAGCCCACTTTTTACAAATTAAGAACGATTTTGCATTTCACTCTTCTAACCCCTGCTCGAAGTTATAAAATAAAAATTCTTTTTTTCTTTTCTCTGTTTTAAATGACAAGAGTATGTTGATAGTTGTCGTGGCAGGCAGAGATCGTATGATTTCTTATTTTTCTTAACTTGCAGTTGTAGCTGTGGATGTGGCGGCAGTGAATGTGGCGGCAGGGCAGTGAGTGAGTGAGTGTAGAAGTGTAGCTCATTCTCATTTGTAGTTTTTCTAAGAATTTGGGTCATAATTAATGTTGCATGATTTCAAGACATTTTAATCAAAAGTAGGAATACCAACAAACACACATTCGACAACACAACAAAAAATCTCCCCCTTTTTTTATATAAAAAATTTAATTTTTTTTAGTTTTATTTTTAAGCAAAAAAAAAGTGTTAAAACAATGAATTCTTTATGATAATGAAAATGATTAATTAATTCATTATTTGTTTTTGCAAAAAAAAAAACGAAAAAACGAAAAAACGAAAAAAAACGCATAAATTGTAATGAAAACCTCTCATCAAAGCAACTGAAGCGCCGTAACCATACAATCAAGAAACAAACAAAAAAAAAACAGAAAAAAGGATTAAGTATTGTTAACACCATACAACAGCAAGTAGCAGCAGCAGCAGCAGCAAATAAAAATTATAATTTTTTTTTATTGAAACATTTCCATAAAAAATCTTGAATCTAAATAACCCTTTAAGTTGTGACTGAAAGTAATTTAAAGCTCACTTCTTAACAACTAATGGCTGCTTAACACAATACAGCAATAAATATTGTGCACTGTGTAGCTTGTTTTGTCGCCAAGTTATCAAAGTCATAACAAAATAAATTTACAAAAATTTTCCTTTCAAACTCGAATCAAAGACAGGGGAAAAGACGTCTTATTGCAAAAGTATTGAATTCAGTTGAATTGGCTGGCGTCTCAAAAAAGCTTAGTTTATGTGGGTCCTTTAGAGTGTTGGCTTATTAGACGTAAAGCCAGGGTTCGAGCCCCAGGCCAGACATCAAAACAAAAATACAAAAAATATTTCTTTGGCAACTTCCTCTCAGCAGATTTCTGGCAAAAACTCTGAGAGTATAAATAAAATTGCCATGAAAAGTTTCTCAAAAATCTGTCGTTCGGAGTCGACTTTAAACTGTAAGTCCCGCCACTCATGTATACAATTAACACACACAACATAAGTGATGTGAGAAACTAGGTCGTAATCCTGACTGAAGGGTTGTAATGACCAGTTATGTATGTATGTACAGTACCGACGTATCACCATTATAGTCATTCAGCTTTATATCCAGGCTAGCATTTCTCAACCGTCTTGATAACCCAATGATGGTGTGAATTTGATTCAAATTACCGAGAGCTACAAGCGTTTCTGCATTCACAAGAGTTCTTCCTCTTAGTTTCCCAAGTGTTGAGTAATGAGGGAGATGTTCCGCGATTTCCTCTTCTCCCTCGTCACTACAATTTTTACAGAAGTCGGTTTGAAGTATTCCCAGCCTTTGGGAGTGTGTACCTAGGGCCAGTGTGCCATCAAGCTTATCGGTTCAGATTTGTCTGGCCTTATAAATTCATCTTGTCATCACCTTTGTCAGTGTATCTAGTTTCACGAATCATTGTATAATGGAAAGGCAAAAGCACAGGCTTTGCAGACTCCCAAATAATTTCTGTAAAGTTTGTAGATCGGTGGAAGAGGAAAACAGCAATGCCCACTTTATTTGCAAATGTTCGTTTTTGGCCGGCTTCATTGATTGGCTCACCCCTTTCTCGACAGTCTAACGTAACTATCGTTACTCGTTATCGGTTTAATCACTGAATTTTTTCAATGTTCAGGCTTCTTTACAGCTTGATTTTACGGGAATCATGTTTTAAATGGGGTTTTCAGTTAACTCTGGGTTATCGCTTCATGTCATTTCATGACATGTTTTATTTAATTTTTATAAAACTGTCACTCTCCCCAATTCCTTGTTCTAATGTAATGAAGATGTTAAAAGTTCTTGTTATGTTGGGAGTATTATCGCGGAAGCACAAAAGAAAGTCGTCTCCGTATGGCTAAGCAAGCCAAGATCACAAATTATTTCATGTCATGCGAAGGTCAGAATTTTTAACAACAAAGATTATTTGATTGTTTAATGTGTCTGTAATAGATGGAATCCATGTAGTTGGTAGGTCAAATCCATGCAAAAATCAAGATTTGTGGAAAGAAATCGAAGAGAATTTAGAGCCTCGTGAAAGATTGTTTCCACATGTATATTGAAAAACAACACTCATCCAGTTATCGTCGAGAAATCGAAGCGAATTTTGTGGGTTTAATGGGGCCACGTGAATTATCGTCTCCACACGTATATTGAAAATCAACATTTGTTAAGTTATCGTCGACATATCGCTTGCAATGTGTGAAAAGAATCGATTGCTGCAACCAATACAGTATTTAAGGGACATATTATTTCGTAACATTTTCCCTTTTTTTTTTTGTAGTTTGTCGCTGTAATTGCAACTGCTTGTAAAGGATGTTTTTTTATAGAGGTATAGAACTTTAAGTTGGCATTACTTTTCAAGATGGCGACCGATTTAACAGCTGTCAAGTGATTTATTCTCAGTTTGGTTTGGCAATTCATCATGAATAGACTCACGCCTGAACAACGCTTGCAAATAGTGCAATTTTATTTCGAAAATAATGGTTCTGTGCGGAAAACGTATCGCGCACTACGTCCATTTTATCGTCGACAAAATCGTCCATCAGAGCAGTTAATTCGATTAACCATGGAACGTTTTCGCACCACGTTTACTCTTATTGATAACTCGCATCCCCAGAAACGCTGTACGGTGCGTACAGAAGAAGCTATTGCTGCTGTAGAGCGTAGCATTAACTTACTCATTCCTGAATTGAATAACCATGATGTCCAGGAGATGTGGTTTCAACAAGACGGCGCAACATGTCACACAGCTCGTGCCACAATAGATTTATTGAATGACACGTTTGGTGACTGTCTAATTTCACGTTTTGGACCTGTGAATTGGCCTCCAAGATCTTGTGATTTAACACCGCTAGACTACTTTCTGTGGGGCTATGTAAAGTCATTGATCTATGCGGTAAAGGCACAAACGCTTGACCATTTGGAAGACAACATTCGCCGTATTATTGCCGATATACGGCCACAAATGTTGGATAAAGTCATCGAAAATTGGACGTCCAGATTGGACTACATACGCTCCAGCAGTGGCGGTCATATGCCACAAATCATATTTAAAATGTAATGCCACAAGATTATCTTTCGGATAAATAAAATTCATGTCAATCGAATAATCCATCGTTGTTTTATTGCAACTTAAAGTTCTATACCTCTATAAAAAAAACACCCTTTATAAGAACTTGAGAATATTTTTTTTCAAAATTTTCAATTTAATTTAAGTGCGCCATACAAAACAGTTGTAGCAGTTGTCGCTCTAACGCTATTATTGTAACTGGTTCCGTTCGTTTGTGATAATTTTTCATTTCAATTTTAATTTTTTTTTCGTTATTTTTTTTACTGAGAATTGCCTGATAAAATTAATTTTGAAAATCAAATTTCTTAAAAGATTCCATCAATAATTTTGTAATTTTTTTTTTGTTTTTTTTTATAACAAAACAATGACACAGTTTGCTGCTGCTGTTGCTGCTGGAATGAATTTATTTTCGCCAGATACGTTACTGATTTCGATATAAATGACGAAACAAATTGTCTGCTGTTGGTTTCAACTGAATGTTGGTTAAATCAATGCCAAAAACATAAACAAACAGGCAATACAACAACAAGAACAACAACACAATAATACAAACAAATAAATAAAAATGAAAATATTGTTGCAACAATAATAAAATATACAACAACAACAACAACAACAACAACAACAATTGATATTGCTGCTCATTTGTATTAATGTCTAGATAGTAGAGGAGTATCTGTTTAAGAATTGTTCATCTAACCATACCGTCTGTCCCGGCCGTCTGGCTGTACGTATTGTATTGTTTCTCTTGATACATGCATACGTACATGGGAGCATAACAGACAAACAAACGGACAATCTAACGCAGCAAGTGGCCCAGGATGACAATGAATGCAAATGTGACACTCTTCATTAATTTCATACCAAAAAACAGTGACATTGTTTGGAGGCCAATACATTCATACGAGTACACAACATATGAGAATCACCACAAGCAACAGCAGCAGCAGCAGCAGCACAAGCAGAAGTACAAGCAGCAACCCGTATAGAACAAATAAATGTGTGGCTTAAACTGCAACAGACTACAGGCTACATACTACCAAATGTCACAGCAGCAGTCAAAAGAAATGCTTTTTGGTTTACACACACAATAAAACACATTTTTTTCCCATATTTTTTTCTTCATTTTTGCTGGAATTGATGTTTCTTCCACCGAATCTGTGTTTGTTGGCTGGTAAATAACACCCGCGATTTGTTATACACGCAGAAGAACGCAGCAACTCTTCCTGTTGGACACACACAAACTCACTTATGAGTGTGGGTATGGTATGGGTGTTGTGTGTTATGGTTTGATGATAAATTATGGGTGATTATGGACCATATGTAAACATAGCCGGGCCTATTTGGTGGTTCTACTGTTTTGGTAACTATTTTTCCTCAATGCCTCATCCATAGTTATGCACAAGAGAGAGAGAAAGAGACAGAGAGCAAGAGGTAAAGCGAAGTAACTGAAGCGTATGTTAAATGTAGTTGCACGGGTAAAGCAGCAGCCAAAAGATCATAATGGTGTGGCAACTACAAATTACTTTAATTGCCTGCAATGACACTGGCAATATGCGTAAGCAATACACACAAAATAAATTGACATTAAACGAAAAAGAAGAAGAAGAAGAAATGGTCGTAATAAAGTTTCGAAATCAATTGGAAAAAAGTTAGAAATATTGGAACAATTTTTCAAATTTTTAATTATACTAGGTAGAGCTGAACTAAACTTAATTTAAAATAGCGAAACTAAATTGCTAAGCTTGCTTAAAATCATGTCTGTTGGTATAACCTAGTATTTGTAGTAAAGTAAAGCCAGCATGTTGTCGGTAAGACAACAATTGCTGATAAACATACTATTTTAATCCACAAGATGGTGGTTAAAGACACTTTGGATGATAGTCTTCAGAGTATTACCAAAAAAAGGCTTTCACACCAACGTGAAAGTAATCCTCCCCGTGGACTCTCACATGATCTGGCAACCCTATTAAACTGACAAGCTAATTTAGTTTTCCACACGGTCTTATATTATACACGAGTTAATCTCATAAGAGCTGAGTGCTCGGATAGCAGAGTGATTGTGTGATAGCTTGGCTATGTCTTTTCCAATTTAGCTTCTCGTCCAGTTTGAAGGAAGCTAGTTTTTGGCGTAATTACCTGCAGTCTTTTGCCTTAGCTTAGCAGACGTTAGCCTAACTTTCCGACACACAATGAGGAGCTGAAAAGTTTAGCTTATCGACCGTCAGTTGGTGAAGAGCACAGCATGAATAATGGATGGAGAACGTGGTAGAAAAATGCTCCATATTTTCCTATTTAAGCGATGAATATTACCACAGTTAAGGGACCTTGAATGAACTAAATCCGTTATAGACTGAATAAAAAGGCCACGATAATAATCATGTATGCTTTATGGGCGACGTTATACTCCTTTGCAAAAACCAAAAATCTATCAAGGTTAGGAGCATTTAATGTATCGAAAACAGAACTGGTGATGTGTACAAGGAAAACAGGATGGAAACAGGATCTCTTGCAGGATCAACAATCCTAAATGGCTAAGATAGGATTATTAGGATTAAGCGAACTCTGAGGCTTCAAATTCCGATAAGCGGAATATCGTTTTACGTGCCTATTCGTCAACGAACGTATGTATGTTTGAATGCAAACTTAGGAATTGACAGCAGTCCGTCTGTACGTATCGGATTACACAGAGATAGAAATAGTTAGGAAATCATTTATTTGAAGATCTGTAATGCATTGGGAAAGTACTCTTGAGGGTTGTTTTAAAAATACTGGCTTAGTACACGTAAAACTAATCTTTGATCAAAAAATGCTTACAATTTCTGGTAGATTTGTGGACCCTATAGCGGACAGAATGCAACATGCTTTGAGGAAGATTTGGAAATTAGCAAATGGTCGGGGCTTGGAGATGGTGGTTTTCACCAGAAGCTACAAGTCACTAACAATTTTTCACCGATTGAGTGTGTCTGAGGCAAATCGTGGACTCAGGGATGAGCTACACTTCTTGGAACTTACATTGGTGGCCTTATAATTAGAAACGACTTAGCAACATGTATGTTTGTTAATTTGTTTTACAGTTTGCACTGTGTACCTGGGATCAAAGGCTTTGTTTGGAGGACGTCTTAGATACGTTTTTCCATCAGATTGGGATAAATTAAACTTAGATTCGTCACTCCAGAACTCTGTTTCAGAAACATCGTTTCTAATTATAAGGCCACCACTGTATATTCTAATAGCAGTATTGGAAGCCACATTTACTGAGAAGAAAGGAAAAAGAGCTGAATACTTTCTATGTTTGTAATAAAGTTTTGAAGAGGAAATGGAAACTAGAAATTCGGAACTAGAATGACAAATTGGACTCAGACAACAGACTCAACTTGGGTTACAGATGCCTAATGCAGCGTAAATTTCTTGAAGAGACAAGTAAAGTACATCTTACTAAGTAAGATTGCATTGTGTACCACACTTACGTTGGCATTGAATATAATTTTGCGGTCCTTCCAGCTAGGCCTCTACCGCAAGGGCTCAACAGCAAATACTAGACATAGTCTTTGGTAGACTGAGCCATGCCAGGGATTGAATATCGGTCACTTAATATCGTGACGACATTGGACATTACATGAACAAATAGATGACAGAGGGGAACATGAGAATACTTATTCCAAATCAAATGGAATAGAAAAAATGATAAGATTCTTAGAAAATCAAATTTTTACAATAACTTTTATGGTCTTGATTTGGACGTTATTGCTGAAAATGATTTAAAAAATCAAACAAGTGTTATTGTTATCGTTTTTTTTAAACATATTTTAACTAAATGACAGCTTCCTTAGCATTTTATTTTTAACACAAAAATTTTTATTTTTTTTTTTGCTTCATTATTGACATGTGCAAGCATGTATGTAGTCAAGCTCATATGCTGAAACTGAAGTTGAGTTCTCTTACAATCATTGTGAGATTCTGTTCGTGAGTATGTATGTATATGAGAATGATGATGATGATTAAAGATTTTGTTTGCATTTTGTATGGATTCGTTATAAAATTTTGTATTTGAATTTGAATTTTTGACATTTGTTAAGCTTTCAATCAAGCTCACAGTCATCAAATGACATTTGCAGACTAATGAATTTTAAAATCTTAATTTGCTTAACTGCAAACGGCCAAAACAGCCAACAACAGACAACAACAGTTAACAGAAGACTAGACTTTATGACTGACTAACTGAATGGCTGACAGACAGACAGACAGACAGAGAGTACATGTACAATGTTTCCTTATGAATTTGAATGATCGTTTTATAATATGACAAACAAACTAACCAGTCATCGCCATAAACTTTAGGTAAAAGCCGTGGTTATTGATTTATTTTCGTTTTTTTTTCTTGCTTTTCAAAGAAAATGCTGCTGCTTCTGCTAACAGCACAGCACGCATGAATGACTGACTGAATGAATGAGTTGGAATTGGAATTGGGATTGTATTGTATTGTATTGTATTGTGTGTATGAGAGGCAATGAATTACAATAAATGGTTTAAAATTCAATTTTTGCTTTCTTTTCATATTCTGTTGAAGTTTTTTTCTGCTGCTTTATTTGGTTTATTTGGACAGGTCCAATGAAATTGGCAGCGGTTCTCCCCTTTTTACTTGGCATATATGAATTAAACATCATATTCTTCTTCGCTTTTTTCTTTTCTTTTTAAGTGAATGGAAATCATACACATATTTGATCAATCACACCAAAATACTCAGGCATTTATACATTCATTCATTCATTCAACCAAATCATACCCAAGCAGCATATCATATCACATTACACATCCATCCCTGCATTCATACGTACATACATACATTGAACATGGAATACGAAATCCATAACAAAAACGATCAGAAAAGAGAAGAAAATTGATTTTTGCTTTTGGAAATTCACAAAAATTTATGCATTTTTACCGGTGATGCATAAATTGTGGGTATTGCGCGCTCGGCTCAAAGTGAATTCAAGAAGACCCACTCAGTGTTGGTAACAAAAAAAAAAAAAAACAAACTCAAATGATTGTTAAATTTGACACTCCGCTACCATGATTGTTCATGCAAAAAGCTTTAAAAAGAATCACCCAAAAATAAAGGTGATTTAAACAAAAAGAAGACAAAAGAAAAAAAACACAAAAACAGAAACAATTTTAAACGCACCATTTTAGTGTCAATGGGGAGTTTAACTGTCGAAAATGACAGTTAAAAATAATTTCAGAAATGAAAACGGGCTTTTAGCATTTATTTAACGGATTTAAAAAAAGAACAAAACAATCGTCAGTTTTTTTTATATTAGTTTTGTTTGTTTCATTTCCCAGCAGCGTGGGAGAAAAGGTTTTTTATTGTTTAAAAAAACATGTTAGGTTTAGCAACAATGTTTAGCAACATTTACACTAAAAGATCACTTATGTTTCTTACTTTTTTTTTTAGCTGTGTGAAAAACATTTTTTAAAAGTCAAAAAGTAATTTTATGTTTAGCAACAATGTGTAGCAACAATGTATAGCAACATTGTAGTTATTTTTTTTCACGATCTAAAAATCTATTAAACTACCGTCAAATAATAGCATTTGTTAGCACTTTTTTGTTGAGTACTTTTTTGCGCAGAAAACTACACGTGAAAGTCATTATTTCGTTGAGTGATTGACGCGTTGCAATGCTTTTCATATAATAAAAATGAACATACGTTCCTTTACGTTCCGTTAACGATCGGGTACCACTTCACCAACGAACATATGTTCGAATGCAACTGAGGAATTGACAGCAGTTGTACGGCTGTACGGCTCTGATCTTTCCTTTCCTTTATTAGGACTTATTTCAATAATATTGTCTGATTAGAAGTAAAATTAATCTTTGACCTTGTAATTCTTACAATTTCGAGTAGATTTGTGGA
This sequence comes from Sarcophaga subvicina, assembly GCA_936449025.2. Taxonomy (NCBI): domain Eukaryota; kingdom Metazoa; phylum Arthropoda; class Insecta; order Diptera; family Sarcophagidae; genus Sarcophaga; species Sarcophaga subvicina. Next base: position 87,419,409 of record OW388081.2, on the reverse strand, counting down.
TCCTATAACGGTTAGAATGCAACTTGCTTTAAGGAAAATTAGAAAATGGGCCGCGCCTTTCACCGGAAAGTAGACTCCATACATACACACATATGTAGGTCATTACAACCCTTCAGACAGGATTACAACCTTGTTTCTCACACAACTTATGGTGTGTGTGTTAATTTTATACATTAGTGGCGGGACCTATAGCTTAATATCGACTCCGAACGACGGTTTTTTTTTTTGAGAAACTTTACATGGCAATTTTTAGAGTTTTTGCCTGAAATCTGCTGAGAGGAAGTCGCCGAACCTTGGGTTTGAAGCTTGGCCTCACGTCTAAAAAGCGAACACACTACCTACTAGACTACGGTAACTTTCAACATGCTTTGGGGAAAATTACCAAATGAGTCGCGGCCTAGAGGTGAAGGTTTTCAGCGGAAGATACTATCGACCACCACTTTTTCGACTATTGAAGTTGTATGGGAAACCAGTAATGAAGCTCACTTCTTGGGACGTATATATATTGGAATAGGAAAGAGTTCTTGAACCCGCTTTCTATGTTTGTAACACAATTTTGGGAAGGAAATGGGATTTCGGTGTTAGGAAACTGACTCATTGAAACCTATCTCGAGCTGCAGAAGTCTGGTATAGCGAGAATTCCTAGATGGGGCAACTAAATTCAATTTGATAAGGTGGATACAAAGTGCGCCATGCAATATTATTACTGGAGCACTGGGTACCACACTTACATTGGCGTTGGAGATACTATTGTAGATCTTGTCGCCAGGTCGCTGTTGTAAGGGCTCAACAGTAAATTATAGACAATGTGTGTGCGAATGATTTGGTTAACTTAGTTTAAAATATATACATATGTAACGGTATTATTAGTCTAGAAGTTGCCAAAAAAAATAAAAATTCGTTTTAAGGTTAAAAGCTAATCTGTTCGTTAATCAGTAAAATTTAAGAGGATTAAACAGGATTTGAATGTAAGGCCACGGTTCAAACTCCAGGTCAGATATCAAAACGAAAATACAAAAAAAAAATATTTCCGCGGTGACTTCCTCTCAGCAGATTTCTGGCAAAAAAAAAACTCTGAAAGTAAATGAAATTGCTATGAAAAGTTTCCCAGAAAATAAAACAAAATCTGTAGTTCGGAGTCGACTTTAAACTGTGGGTACCGCCACACATGTATAAAATTACAGTAATCCCTCGATTTACGTCGCAGTTGGTTCCAAAAGAATGCGACGTAAATCGAAACGACGTAAATCGAATTTCATATTACTCATACTACAAAGTAGTATGTTTTTAACAAGGAACTTAAAAAAGTTCCAGTAGTCCCTCGATTTACGTCGCAGTTGGTTCCAAAAAAAGGCGACGTAAATCGAATGACGACGCTAATTGAAGTTAGAGGGAACAAAAAATTTGACGACGTAAATCGAAACAACGTTAATCAAGGCGACGTAAATCGAAGGATTACTGTAACACACAAGTGGTGTGAGAAACTTGGTCCATAATCCTGACTGAAAGGTTGTAATGACCAATTATGTATGTATGTATGTAAGTATCTGTAGAAATGCTTGGAAAAACATATGACCTGCATAAACAAGGCCCATATAGTAGAGGCCTGGTATAGATTATTGATTGTTGATTATTTTAATTTGGATAAGGAAGAACACAGTAAATGTGAATTTTCAGTTCAATTACTTGCTTTCTGAAAAAAAAAATAATTAAAAAAAATTCCATTTAATTGAAGTAAGAATTCCTATTATTTCGCTTTAAACTTGCAAACATTTTGCAGAAAATTCTATTTAAAGCAACAAAACTATGTTGTAATATCTGTACAACAACAACAATGAATAGGTATTCAATTTTTGTTTTTTTTTAATTTTTTTGTTTGCTAGTCTAGCATTAGAATTATAATGAATGAATGATTATTATTATTATTATTACGAGGGTGGTTTAAGTTTGTTTTTTCTCTTTGCTTTTCGGTTTTAACAATTTCATTAAACGTTAACGATGTTGTAGTTTTTTTGTTTGGCTTGGTAGTATTATTGTGTTGTATTGTTTAGGATTCGTATTGGTTTTTTTTTTCTTATTGTTGTTTTTGTTGTTTTTATTATTATTATTCATTTATTTCTTACGTTTCATAAACACAGACGCCCCGTCAATCACTCACGCACCATTTTGACAATTGAATGAATAGTAAAAATACATACATACGTACATAAAGGGAAACAACAACAACAACAATAAAACACCTAAAGAGACACAAAGCTAGAGAGAAGAAAAATAGCAACAAAACACAAATATCGACAATGTCATGTTAAACATAACCTCAAACATATTGTAGATAAAAAGAGAAAAAAAAAATAGAAAATAAAGAATGAAAAAATGAAAGAGAAATTAAAGGAAAAAATATTTTCTTAAGGCAGACTTACTGTGTTGATGATAGCTGGGATAGTATCGACGATGATGGCCATTGCTTTCCAATGCATAAAAGGCGCCCATATCGCTGGTGTCTAAACCTAAACCGGAACCAGAGGCACCACCACCACCGCCTAGGCCAGCAGAGCCACTGGCCGTTGAGCCAAGGCCACCGCCTAAACTGTGATGACCCAGACCAGCGGCAGAGGCACCCAAGCCGTTGGTTTGTGGTGAGCCTAAACGCGGATTATCATACCAGCTGCGAGCAGCCGCTTCCGCCGTTGAAGTCATATCCATGTCGAGTATAATTTTGAAGTTTTTTTTTATTAAACTCCCCGGTTTAAAATAAAAAAAATTATTTTTTTTTCACAAATTGAGCAACACACTCTCTCTCTCTCTAGTCAAGGTTGAATTTTTCTTTTTCCAACAAAAAAAAAACTTCACTTTTCTTAAATTAATTTTTTTTATAAAAATTTAAGAACAATATCTCTGATAAACGGAGTACATTTTTTTAACTAAAAAAAAAACAAAAAAAGGATTTTTTTGTAGAAAAGTAATTATATTTTTATAAAGAATTTTTTTTTTTAAGGAAATCAACTTAAATTGCTAAGCAAATCATGTCCATACATGTGTCCTGTTTAAATTCTTTACAAACATTAACTTTCGTTTGAGTAAGATTTTAACATGTTTAAAGCTTACTCTTGAGCAAACGGGGGATTCTTAAAGTTCACATATGTACATACCTAATTGGTCAATTAGTCAGGATTACAACCTAGCTTCTCACACCACACACATGTGTTAATTTTATTCATGGGTGCCAGAACCTACAGTTTAAAGCTGATTTCGAACGACAGATTTTCGAAAAACTTTTCATAACAGTTTTATTTTTACTCTCATAGTTTTTGTCAGAAGATTGCTGAGAGAGATATTTAATATTTTATTTACTTCGAGATGTCTTAGCTGCGGTTTGAACCTCACATCTAATAAGACATCACACTACCAACTAAACAACATAAAAATGGAAAATGAATTCCAACATTTATTGAAAACTCATTTCAGAAACCAGAAGGAATTCCAAACCCTGCATACAATAATGAGGATTAAAAATTGTAGAAATTAAATTCATTACAACTTTGGGGCTTTGGGCCTTGGTTTTTAAATAAAAAACTTGAGGATTAATTTTAGACAGTAAACATCTCGACGAGATAGCGGAACGATATGACATCCATATCGTATGGGTACCGGGACACAGTGGTATTCCGGGCAACTGTAGAGCTGATGAACTTGCCAGCCGGGGCACGACCATCGAGCTCACCGCTGAGTTCTCGAATCTGGGCATACCAATGAGGACCTGCAAGCTCATAATTGATAATGCTATCGTCGATTCCGTCAACGACAGGTGGGCGGCCTCGGACACGGGTAGAACGGCTCGTAAAATCTGGCCAAGGCTGGATGAGGGGCGCACAATGAGTCTACTTAAACTCCAAAGAGGCGCGCTCAGTGTAGTTGTCGGTGTCATTACGGGGCATTGCATTATGGGTACGCATGCGAGGCGCATTGGACTTGCTAACGACTTCTGTAGATGCTGCAGAGATGAGGAAGAAGAGGAGACTGTCCCTCACCTGCTGGGTACATGCCCGGCTCTATGCCAAAGGAGAAGGAAGTACTTGGGTACTTACTACATGGATGATCTGGAGGAACTGTCAGAGATTGACATTGGCAGCTTAAATCGCTTCATCAGGAGCTCCGAATGGTTTCGAGACTAGGGGACAACGGATGACTGTGGTAGCACAATGGGCCCAATGCGGTCTAAGAGTGTCCATCACCAAGAAAAAAAATTTTTTTTCTTGGATGGGCAGCCACCTCTACCTACCTACCTAAACATATGTACATTGATTTGTAAATTGGTTTAGTAAGACATTCGTTTGACCGCGTTTGCAAAAAGTTTTTTAAATTGTGCCAAACGAACTTCAAACAAGTGTTTTGCTAACTTATTTCCGTTAAAGTTGGACATTTTTTATAAAAAATTAACAAATTTGTGAGAAATTAAAGAAAACCCGTAAAGCGGCGTTTATTCGATAATCTAAAACGAAAAGGAATGTTCTAATAGAAAAGTTGCTGTAATAATAATGCATTCTGAAAGAGTCCACCTAAATGGAAATGAATTCCAAAAGAAAATAATTCAACAAGATGGACTGTTATCACATACAATCTCCAAGTAACATTTATCGTATCGATAAATAAAGAAAAAACTTAATCCTTCAAGTGCTAAAAGATCTATCGCCCGTATTTTAAATGCCACCCCGTCTACTAAATGGGAGAAAATGAAGACTCAGCTTTAACACGTGCGAGTCGTCATCGCTTCCGAAATTACACGGTGTATCGAGAGTAGGATTGCCAGATTCCGATTCGCAAAAAGCTGGGCATTGGATTTTAAAAAGCTGGACAAAACAAAAAAAAGCTGGACATACAAAATACTGAGAAAATGTTAATTTTGGTTTTGTGTAAATAATTTTTATCAAAATATCAATTTCAACTAGTGCTTATTTCGTGAATGGTAACACTTAGCTCATGTCTGATTTGAGAGATAATTAGTGTTATCCTTCCGCTGAACGAATATGGACCATCTAATGCGTTTTCGCTTCGCTAAGTGGGATGCGATCGACTTACAGAAGATGCCGATTTTGGCAAAAAAAATCATCCTTCAGATGAAGCTCATTTTGATCTTGGCGGGTATGTAAACAAGCAAAATTGTCGCATTTGGGGCACAGAAAACCCGCACGCATACATTGAAAAGCCAACGCACCCAAAACGAGTCACTGTTTGGTGCGGATTTTGGTTCAGAGGAATAATTGGGCCATTATTCTTCGAAAATGAGCGAGGAGTGGCCGTTACAGTCAATGGCGTTCGTTATCGGGCCATGTTGAACGAATTTTTGTTCACAAAAATTGAAGAGAAGGATATTGGCAACATTTGGTTTCAACAGGACGGCGCTACGTGCCACACAGCCGAAGCTACACTCGATGTTTTGCGCCCTGTTTTTGAAGATCGCCGCAGAGCTGATGTCGTTTGGCTACCTCGGAGCTGCGATTTGACACCGTTGAACTATTTTTTGTGCGGTGCCGTCAAAGATAAGTGTTACGCCGACAAGCCAGAGACAATTGACGCTTTAAAGGACAATATTCGTGAAAATTGGACCGATCGTGTAGGCTAGGACCCTTTACTAGTTTGTACTTTGGTAAAAAATAAAAAGTTTGTAATAAGTTAATGATTTGACAAAGATAACATGAAAATTATTGCCCAAGTTATTGCAGTGTACTAAAAAATTTCTATTTAGCTGGACAAATTAAATTTTAGCTTGAAACTGGACAAGCATCAAAAAAGCTGGACAATCCAGCCAAGTCCAGCCAGGCTGGCAACCCTAATCGAGAGGTTTGCGTTCTTCCAAAATGATGATTTTAACAACAAAGACAAATAGCGTCCAGGACAGTTTGGAGAAAGTTTGAAAATCATAAATTGGAAACATTACAGGACAAGGATTTGTGTCTGACACAACAGAACAGTTTGCACAACCATTTGGAGCAACTCAAGCAGATATTCCAAATCATTTAAAAGCTGCAGGATTTATTCCGAAGCAAAGATACTGAGTGCCTTAATAACTGAAGCCGAGAGTCATTAAAAAGTGATTTTGCATATCTAAAAAGCTGTTTAATTGCTTTAAAAAGAAATCAAGTTTGCTTCAAATCATCATGGGCGATGGAAAATGGATTTATTACCACAATTTCAGGCGCAAGAAATCATATGTAGCGGAGGCGACGAGCTGAATCTATGGCCAAGCAGAATGTCCATTGTGCCAAGGTAATGCTCTGTATTTGGTTATTTAAGACGGGTGTGATCAATTATGAGCTGCTAAAACCGAGCCAAGCTATTACAGGGAACCAGTACAGACAACAATTAATTCACTTGAAGCGAGCATTGGCTGGGAAAACGCTCTAATTGTGCAACCAGACACAAGGCCGCAATTTTCCATTATGACAACACTTGGGCACATCAAAAATCGGAGCCGATCAAAAACTATTTGGAAAACAGTATTTGAATAGGAAGTTTCATCAGCCCCTATTAACTAAGATAGACAGACAGTCACAGACGTTTTAGATTTGCAAAAAACCACATTTCTTGGGCCGATGAATAGATGAATTACTTTTTCTAACAAATAAAGCCCAAATATCATACAGTTGTTATCGGCATAATATGAACTAAACAAGCTTTGCACAATCCAAACAAAATTTTGGTAGAAGAGGCATTAAGGGGGAACATAATCCTATTATCAGAATCAATTCGGCAATATATTTGGAATTTCAGGAAGAAAATTCTAAAAATCGCAACATTTTTCAACAAGAGAACAGTGCTGTACCTGTTATGTATACAGTCTCGCTTAGAATCCAATCGATAATGAGAAAAATCAAGCAAAATCAACTGGTTAAGTGTTGAAATTCAATCCCTTCGAAGTCTCATAAACTCCATGCCAAATAGAATATTTTTGGTTATTAACAAAGGGTTGCCGCAACAAATAGAAGCTTTCAAGATTTAAATTATTTTCTTCTTTTTTTTTTAATTTCAATTACAACTGCGTTCAAACGAAAGATTTAATATCAATTTGTAGACACTTCTTGGACAAGAGCCTGTGGTTTAAATCCTAGGTCACACATCTCGAACAAATCGAAATATGAAGTAAATATGAAATATTCTTCAGCGACTATATCTCAGCAGAGCAGAACAGTTTCTCAAAAATCTGTCATTCAAAGTCGATAAAATTAACACAATTGCGTCAATTGTGAGAAGCTAGGACGTAGTCCTGACTGAAGAGTTGTAATGATCAATGCAGTTTTAAAAATTTTAAAAATACTCCTGTAAACCTTTAAGAAACCGTTTAAAAAAATGTAATTCCTTAATGCAGACCAGAAAATCGCATTAAAAGTGTGTAATAAAGTATTTCCAACAAACTTTTAAACTGCATGTTCAGACGTTGAAATTAAAATTGACTTTAACTCGAGTTTAGTTGAACCCGAATTAATCGAGTTTAACAAGAGATTGATAATGACTGATGCGTCTCTCTATTAAGTATCGTTTTTAATTGAATTTTATGGGATTTAATTGTTTTTAAAGATTTTATGGGAAATTAAAATCCAAACTCTATTATTTTTTGTTTTTATTTTTTAATTAAATTTAAAACTTGTTACAAAGTGGTTGTTATTGATCTTTTTTAGATAAAAGAAAAATAAAAACAAAAATAAAAAATGTTGTTAAAATTTCTTATCAAATTTCAATGTTTGTTGTTGTTGCTGTCTTTTATATATTTTTTTTTTAATTAAAAATCATTTTTTATGTTTTTATTGTGCTTTTTTAAACGGGAGCACAAAGTATGGCCAACATTTCATATTTAATTTTTTTAATTTTCAATTTCCAAACCGTAAATATTTTTTTATGGTCTCTTGATTTATAAACAACAACAACAACAAAATTGTCGTGGGGTTTTTTTTATGATTTCATTTCATAGAGGAGAACTTCGAACTGTTTAGGTTCGATTAGAAAATCAACACAAACAATCGAACATTCATACGCGGTGGTTTGAGTGCGTGGGAACTGCTTAAAAACAAACAAAAATTTGTGGATTTGAATGACAATTTTTGCGGTTATTTTTTGTTTTGTATGAAAATCACAAGATTAATGGATTCTCTGACAACAACAATCGGCTACAACTTGGGTGATACTCCAACAGCAACAACAACAACATAAAGCAGACTTAACAATATATTGTCAAAACTATTAAATGCGCACATAAACACACGCAAGCACAGTATGTGTCATGTCTTAGAAAATTAAGAAGAAGAGAAAAACTGCAATTATTTTGTGTGTAAGTATGTGTGTGTGTTGCAATCGAACTTATGTTTCGTTTTGTTTGTTCGTTTTATTTTGATTTCAAATAAATTTTTAAACAAAAGATTGTTGTTTTCATGGTTTTTTTTTGTACTCTCTTCTGTTGTTTTATTATTTTATACAACCAACATAACGACCGACTTTCTTTTTGTGAAAGAAAACTGGCGCTAAGGGTTTTTCTTGTAAAACAAAAACAAAAGAAAACTCTCAACATTAAAAACCACAAAACTAACTGTTGAGGTTTCTTTTCTTAACATTAAGTAGGCGTTTGCCAGTAAGTAAGACATTTAAAGTATGCCATAGCGCCGGCTTAAATCAAAAATTAAACAAAACGTAGGTTTTTATTTATTTTAACCCACTGTAAACTTGATTAACTTGTTAAACAACACTAATGTTTTTATGGACATTGATTTTAATTTTTAAGAAAAAATGAAAAATTCGCTTAAACTCAAGTTTAATGAAACTCGGCTTGTAAAGTTTAATTGTTTAAAGTGTTACTCACTTACTTACTTAATTGATCATTACAATCTTAAAGATAGAATAACAAACTAGCTTCTCAAACCACCCATGCTGCAAGTGTTAATTTTGTCCATGAGTGGCGGGGCCTGCTGTTTAACATCGACTCGACAGATTTTTAAAAACTTTTCTAGACAATTTCATTTACTTTCCGAAATTCTGGCAAAAACTGCTTTTGACTGCCTAGAGGACTTTCTCTGAAAGGAAAACTTTTGTTTCAAATTTTGATTGATTCGAGATATCAGAGCTGGACGGACCACAACTACTTCAAAGTGCTCTCATATGAAAATATGGTGCATAAAGTATCCGAAACCGTTTAACGTCTGACCTGGGGTTTGAACCGAAGCCTCATGTCTAATAAGCCATTACAATGACTACTAGACTACGGCGATTTCAGCACTCACCAAGTTTTTAGTGTCAACTAGACTCGATTATATTGGAACCGAGTGCTTAAAAGCATATTTATAACAGAGGAGGAAAAACCAAAGATTTCAAAATATAAACTTATGCAATTGCTAGGTGAATATGTTCCAGAAGATATTCAAATTAAACACTAAGGGATAGGTTATGAAAGGCTTCGAAAACTGAACTGCTTATCATTTAGGGATTTAACAAAAAAAAAAAGCTTGAATTACTGCCAAATTACTGAATGATTGCTTCAAGATGTTTTAAAACAAATAATTGCCGCTTAAAGAACTGTTTTTGAGAAATGCTGCGAGCCACATCAATAACTTTAACAACATGGGCGATAATTTGTAAACGTAATAAAATAGCTTTTATTCAGGACCTAGCCGCTATTGTTGCTTTAGAAAAATAGATTATTTACGACAAAGTAAATAATATTTAAAGCAATTGACAAAAGAATATAATAAAAATGAAAAAAATAATAAGGAACAGGGGGCTAATTCACAAAATTGATCTCTTGTGAGTACATAACTCATTAACGAGTATTTCATGTTTTGATAAAATCGAATTTATTTCGATTAAGAACCTCGTAATTTTATTGGAGGCATCTGTAGAAGTGAAGTGTGAAGTCACCGTAGTCTAGTAGACAGTGTGTTGGCTTATTGGACACGAGGCCACGTTTCAAACCCCCGGTCATGCATCTCCAATAGAACGTAACATGAGAAAATATTTCTTTGGCGACGTCCACTCAGCTGTCTTTTGGCAAAAACTCTGAGAGTAAAAGAAAAAATTGCTCTGAAGAAGTTTCTTTAAAATCTGTTGTTCGGAATCGACTTTAAATTGTAGACGCTGCCACTCATGTATAAAATTAACGCACACAACATAAGTGGTGTAAGAAGCTAGGTTGTAATCCTGACTGAAGGATTGTAATGGCCAATTATGTATGTACTATGTATACATTAATAAACCACCGTTATTTTAAAATTCTTTCATTGCCAGTTTTTAAAATTAAAACAAACAAAAAAACTCCAAAAAAATTTCGAAAGATTGTGAAATTTTTTCGGGCACACTCCTTAAGTGGTAAAAGTTGAGTATGGTGATTGTTAGAATTTTATCCATAGTGTACAGTTTCTTTTGACGCTCAGTGTATGTATAAAGAATTTTTGAGGAGTTATCTGTAGAAATGCTGGGAAAATCTTATGGCCTGAATGCACAACTAAAGTATTGAAAGTGTCGACAATTTTAGCGCTATAAACAAGGCCTACAAGTAGTGGCATTGCCTGGTACAGAAGATTCTGAAATTGCCATTTGGCAGGTTTCAGTATTTTTAGTTTTCCTATACAACATATTTAGCAGACGTTTGAAAAAAATTTCAATTTTTTTTTTGCTAGAAATTGAAATTGTGATGAAATATTTTAAACGTGTTTTTTTTTGTTTTTCTTTAAATATTGTCTTCTATTTGCTTTTGCTTTAAGGTTATCAAACATGACAGGTAGCAATTTCAATATAGCAGCACCAGATAATTTAACAATTTTTTTCTATTTCAGTTTCTGTTTTTTTTTTTTATTATTTTTAAATATTGACAACGAAATTTTGAATGTTTTTTTTCGTGTATTTTTTTGGGGGGAAATTCTAGGTGCTGATAACTTGTACGGCACGGCACAGAGTATAGATAAAGATCAATAAGAAAACAAAAACAAGATAAATGTTATCTTTTGCTATGTTAATGCTTATCAATCACCAAGAAAACAACATTTTTTTCTGTTTTTCTTGTATAAAATTTTTCATTAAAAAATGATAAGAGTTTGTTGGTTTGGTTTTTGAAGAAAAGCCAAAACAATGATAAAAAAAATACGATGAAATTGAAAGAAAACAAAATTATTTTTTAATGTTAAAGCCGTCGCTTAATTGCTGTTGCAAGTAAAAGTATATTCCTGGTATGGGTTTTTCAAGCGGTTTAAGTTGATTTCCTTGTTTGGTGTTTAAAAATTTAATTTTCTTACACTTGATTTGTTTTATTTTATGGTTTTAAAAATATTTTTTTCTTTTTTTCTCACTGTTTCACTTTGTTTTAAATTTTTAGTAAAAAAAATCGCAAACGATTTTTTATTTATTCTTTTAAATTTTTCTTGTATTTGTAATGAATTGTTGTTTTTTTTAATTTTATAGGATTAAGATTAATTTGTTGTTGTTTGATTTTCTTGACTTTTATTATCAAAAATCTAAGATTTCGATCTTTTTTTTTGTTGATTTTGATTTTCAATTGATTTTATTTTCCACGCATTATTTTCGTTTCATTTTTACATTAGATTGGCTGTCACAATTAAACGGAAGAAATTTTCTTGCTTTTTTTTGTATTGAAACGTTTATTTAACGCTTTAGAATGGCAGTAGCCACCAGCAGATAAACGCAAATAAAAACACAAACGCAAAAACCTACACTCACGCAAGTAAACACGTCAACGGTCGCAGACCAACTAAATTCATAACGATTGATAACATGAAAACACCTTGTATGAGTATAAAAAACAACAAACAACTACAACAACAATTGACAACAAAATAAACACACACAAACACTTATTACTTTATGAACCCAAACACAAGCCAACAGCAAAACAAAACAAAACAACAGCGAAGAGAAAGAGATAACCTGATACCACTCTGACTAAAAATAAACACACAATCTCGCCATGAAATCTCAAAACAACAATATCAGGTTATCTGTTAAGCATAAAATAAAAACACACAAACACACACAACAAAGCTACAACAGAAAAAGCAACAACAAAAGCATTATTATTAAACGAACAAAAAGGGGTTGTATTGGGTTGTTGTAGAATTGAAAACAGAAAAATGGTAGACTCTTGCCAGCAACAAAAGAGGAAAAGAAAGAGTGCGTTTCTTGCAAATAAACTCAGGCATCTCTTTTACTCACACAAAAATCTCTTTTACAGACATAAAGGGCGTATTTTATTACTTCCCGAAGAAATTTCTAGCTGGCAATGCTGTTAGAGAAACAACAAAAAATGCAGGCTCTCTTTGCTTTCATATCTGCTGTACAACCATCTCTTTCTTATCTCTGTCCACAGCTATCTACTGACACGTTATTTTAATAGAATCGTATAAAAAAACAAAACAAAAAAAAATAGAAGAACCCTCTTGTAAAACACAACTCAACGAATGTATATGGCAAGGCAAATGCATTTCAATATTAATGCACGCCTGCATAAATATTACGCTCTTGTTCAAACAAAAATAAAGTAAAGTTACTCTCTTTTACAAATATTTTCGTATGCTTTTGATCTCTCTCTGTCTTACTCATACTCTCCCTCTATGTGGATAAACAAGTTTTACGGCTTTTAATATGTACCAAACATTTTTATTGTTATTGTGTGTGTTTGTGTTATTTGTTGTTTCAATGTCTGCTCTTGTCTGTCGTGTGTAACAGTGTTGTTGTTTGGCCACTCGTACGTTGGCTGTCAAAAAGTGACAACAATCATCGATCGTTCCGTTTGTGATTATGCGGTTTATTTATGGTTTTAACAATTGCAAGATTTGTCTTGATTTTTTTCTTTCTTTTTTTTTCGTTTTTTTTTGTTTTTGCCTTTCGCTCTCTTGCATGCACACACACACACACACATGCAACACAATTTTTCAAACTGTGTTTTGAAAAACAAAAGAGAGTGAAGGAGAGCGCCATATAGTTGCCCCACCATAAATAATGTTTTGTTTTGTTTTGTATTGATTTCTTATTCATATAAGAGAAGCTTTAAAAAGCAAAAGAATACAAAAGCAACAAAAGCATAAAAACAAATGAAATTAAAAACAACAACAGCAACATTTTGTAAATGCGGAAGCAAATAACACCAGCAAACTGCTGCTGCTGTTCCTTTTGTTAGAATATGTTCATGTTTTTAACCATGAAAACTGAAAATGAAAATCTTTTTAAATTTCCTTCTTTTTTTTAATTTAAACAAAAATTACAACAACAACACTTAGAAAACAACAGCCATTGCGTGTTTTACCGTTTCAGTGTCTCCTTCGATTTTCATTGCCTTTAAAAGAAATGCCAAAAAACAAAATAGAAGCCCACAGCAAAAAAAACGAGTGGATTCTAACGGAAATGGTCAAAAAAAGAAGAAGAAGAAAAAAGAAAGAAATTCAGCAGCATTTTGTTGGACGCCATTATATTTGAATGGGTTTTTATGGTTGTTTTATGAAACTGTAGGTGTGTAGAGTTGCAAATAATATTTGCAATTGATAGGAGGCTCGCTGTGAAAGTTTAACAAATAAATTAAAAGAAAAGTGAAATGCTTTTGAATTTAATTTAACATAAATTGGTTTTTTAACGCGATTTAAAAAAAAAAAAACCAATTAAAATTATTTAAAAGCTTTCTTCACCTTTTTTATGTGAAAATTTGTAAGACAACTATTTTTTATTTTGCTTTCAATCACTGTAGAGCTCAGTTAGTTCTCTACTATTGAAGTTTAACAAGCAATCCATACCAAGCAAGCGAGTTTATGAAAATACGATCAAAAAAACTTATAAAGAATCGAATGTCGAATTGTTACAAAAGTGGTATTGAGACCCTATCCTATTACCGCACTGCAGGCTCTATTGAATTTATGGAGATCAGAGCCACACAGACTTAGTTTAGATTTATGGGAGACAAGTCTAACGCCAAGTTTATCAACGAGATCGTGCATAACCTAACAAATCGAATAACTAACGGTTTATTCTTTAATTGCACCTGAGATAGTACCAATAAACAATTGTAGGTAAAGCTTCGTAACGATAATAAGTATTAAGAGTAAGTGGAGCCATGTGGAGACTACGTACTGTTTAAAGAAAGGAGATATTCTATGATATACGGATGAATTAAACACATAAAATGGGACTGTAGCGGAAATAATCGAAGCCACAGTATAATATACCGAACCCAAGGAGAAATTCGCTTCAAAGCAAAAGTTACGGCCATCGAAAGATGTGCTCAGTTCAACTTAAACAGTAAGTACAAAGGATGGGACACAGCAATACTGTCTGCTAGTCAGTAATTGATCAGAGCATTAACCTCCTATGACAGTGACTCAAAATTCGAATAGAAAGATGAATGAACTGGTTAAGTCACTTGGAACATTGTGAATGCAGAGATACAGCTTGCAAGGAGCATAGCTTCCAAAGGAAATGTGAGGAAAGGCGGACACTGTTCTCAGATTAAAATTGTTTGAGACAATCTATACTTTTATTTGATAATTGTAATGAGAAGTGATTGGAGTTATGCAACAGATTATTGACAGAGAGTAGCCTGAGGCCTGGTAGGTTAAAAAACTGCTGTTTAAGAATAGTGATCCATTAATGGCCAATATTCAGACTTCGCGTTGAGGCGAACTAATTACCAGAACACATACATACTTAAACTACATTTTTGCAACATTTTTTTATTAATTTGCAAGACCCTGTTAATACCATTATGTGTGGAATGGTATGGCTGAATATGGCGGGTTTCATGGGTTGCATTGGCCATAAGGTCTGCAGTAGTTTGTGGCTTATTCGCATACACCTACGACTTAAGAGAACCCCACAAGAGAAAATATAATGGAGTCGTGGGACTTCGTTGGTCAGTTTGCATCACCTCCACGTGAGATGACTATGCCATGAAATCGCTCGTACGGAATATTCAATGTGGCACAAACTGTTTAGCACGTATCACCATCCTCTTGGTATCACGTGTTGTTGATGTGAAGATCATCCAATTCAGGGCTAAAAAACGTTGATAATCATCGACCCATAGTGCTCACCGTTCACAATGTTGGCCTCGCCAACATAATTTTCAAACAAAAATATGAGCTAAGTGTCGCCACCAGCCCGAAAAACATGTCTCGTGTGCATTCGTATCGTCTCTAATTCTTTAATTTTGCTTGTTCACGTACCTATTGATGCAGAAAAGATTGAAACTTTAGGTCAGTTTAAAACTTTTTTAGAACAAAAATAAAAACGAAAAAAAAGAGACACAAAACTTCTAAGGCAACCCTCGTTAACTTAACATAGAAAAAAAATGTCCTACACACACTGTGGCTATCGATTCTATTTGTTTTTGCGCATCCTTGTTGAACACAGTTAAACTAACAATAACAACAACGACAACAACAACAACAAAACTTTTTAGTGCCATTTTTTGTTTTGCAATATTTCACTCTACCTACCCCCTTGTGAGTGTATGTGTGAATATTCAAAGCTGTTTTGGATGTGTGAAACATTTCTTCCTTCCTTCCGTCCGTTTGTTCGTTCGTCCGTCCGTTCTTTCATTCATTCCTTCGTCGTCCTTCCGTTCGTTTATTCGGTTCTTTGCAATTCTTCCGTTAAATTCGGTTCACTTTTTTGTTTTTTGTTGTTGCTTGTGCTTCTTTTATTTTGGCGAAACATTCTGTTCTCTTTTTTTGTTTTGTTTTTGTTTTTCGTTGCTGCTGCAAATATGCCAGCGCGACCATTTGTTAAATTTTTAGTCTTTTCGTGTTGGTGTCAGTGTTGCTGCCGCTGTTGTTGTTGCTGTTGCTGTTATTGCATGCTTTGTGTCCTTTTTCCTTTTTGATTGTGTTTTTGTTGTTTCTGTTGTTGTTGTCGTGTTGACACTTTTATTCTCTTATTAATCCCGGATTTTTCTGCGCTGCTCTTCTCATATTTTCGGGTTTTTTTTTCAGTGTGATTATGAATTGCAATTCTTTGTTGCTGTTGTTGTTGTTTTTAATCTCTTTATTATTATTATTGTTTTTATTGTTGTTGTTGTTGTTACTGTGGACATCTTGTAGAAACCAAGACCTTTTTGCTGAGTACCGAAACAAAACGAAACGAAACAAACATGGTTTCTGCCCTCCATTCACAATTCACATCTCCAATGACAAACGTTTTTGCAAAATCCAAAGTGATTGTTGTGGCTTGACTGTGGTTTTGTTTTTTGTTTTTTTATTCTGAATTTCTGAATTTATCAGATGGTTAATGTGTTAAAGGACCTCGTATTACAATTGATTGATATTTTCGATTAAATTATTGGAAAAAGATTAAAGAGAAGCAGAAAAAGCAGAAAAAGAGCAAAAGAAACAAACAATTGATGTGCCTTAAGCCAGCCATCAAAATACAAACACAAACGCAAACTAAAAATGGTCAAAATAGAGGAGGTACAACTGTCATGCTCATGTATCACAATTACAGTGGCGATAAAAATAATCCAAGTGTTCAAAAGGAAAACAACTGCAAATTTTTGTACTCGATGAGGTGTTGAGGTCCCTTTTTAAAGGACCAAGAAATCTCGTTTAAAAGCGAGCGTGACAGCTGATAATTTTTGGAAAACTATTTCTTTAGATCATCGCTTGTGTAACAGGCTACACTGATTTCATTATCAGTCGAATATATAAAGAATTATGCCTGTTTTTTTTCTGGGAGAGGAGAGAAAACCCAAAACCTTGTAAAGAAAATGGCAAGAATGATAAGACTGTACCCCAGTAAAGGTTTACAATATTTTATGCCCAAAAATTTCGATGTTACATAAAGAGTAGACGCGGCACTGTAAAGGAGGATGAAATTTTGCAATTACTGAGATAAAATCGACACGTTGAGACATCGAGGGTTTGAAACTGCAAAAGTTACACAGGAAACTTGTGTACAACTTTATTTACTTGTTTTTCCTAAAACCCCGATTGCAGCGACTTCAAAATGACTCCATGAAATTAAAAAAAGTTTTAAGCGAAATACAGTTTTTCAGAAATTTTCCAAATGAAATGAAATACTGTTCAACAAACAGATGAATTTGGATATAAACTTTGTAGGAATCGAATCTTTTAATAGTACCCTGGAAGCTTATAAAGGTTTCCCCTTTTTTATGTCTTATATACCACCACTCTGAAACAGTTCAATGTCACAAGAAAAGAAATCATAAACCAAGTGTTACGAAAAACAGTTTCACAATTTAGATTGTGGCCAACATAGGCTATGTTTACTGTTTGGTGTTATTAGATTACCTGTTATGAGCTGCTATAACATGGTATTCTTGTTGCTGCAGTTTACGACTTGACCGTTTCGGCAGCTGGGTTCTATTTCATCAAATATTGACTTGATTGAAGTGGCCGTAGTCTTGTAGGGAGTTTGTTGGCTTATTAGACGTAAAGCCAGGGTTTAAACTCCATGTCAGACAACTTGACCAACACAAAATATGAAACAAATATTTTTTCCGCGACTTGCTCTCAGAGGATTTCTGACAAAAACTCTGAAAGTAAATAAAAAATTACCATGAAAAGTTTCTCAAAAATTTGTCGTTCGGTGTCGATGTTAAACTGTAGGTCCTACCACTCATTTATAAAATTAACACACGCAATATAAGTGGTGCGAGAAGCTAGGTCGTAATCCTGACTGAAGAGTTGTAATAACCAATTACGTATGTACATAAATATGTATGTAAAGTTTCCCGAGACGACCACATAGACACTCGCGTTTGCATTTCTTCTCTAAGTTATATGTTCTCTAAAGTGTCCAAACTCATTGATTGACAGTGTTTTTAAGGCATACAAAAGAGATTTTCATGGTTTTTCATATTTTTCTGTAAAATTCTTTCAGTTTTCTCAGTGTTAGGATGAAATGCAAAGAAATTTTTTTCAAAAAAATTCAGATAAAATCGTAAAATTAAAAAAAAAACGTTTTTTGTGATAAAAATGTGTGCAAAATTATTTTTTGTAGCACAGTGTAGAGCTTTATAGCAGCTGAAATAATTTCAATATTTTTTAATTTTTAATTTTATTGAAAACAAAAAAAAAATTATTTTAAGAATGCAATTCATCGTCTTGACCTTGTTTGGCTTTGTTTTGATTTCCTTTATTTGCCAATAAACGTGTTACAATTTGCATACTTCCCGACCATAAGCCATAGGCAGATATGTATGCCCTGTAGAAAAAAACGTTACAAAAAATAAACCGAAAAGACTGAAAATCCAATTGGAAAATATTCACAAAAAGAAGAAGATGCTGCTGCTGCTGTTGTTTGTGTTGCTAAATCAGTGTGTCAATAGAAACAATAACAACAACAAGGAAAAAATGTGACAAAATCAACATCAAATATGAATCATGACACTCGTGACAAATTTTTACCAAAAAAAAAAACGAAAAAACGAATAAACTTCGCATAAAATATTCCCAAAAAAAAGAAGGAAACATTTGCTTGTCGGCTAAACTGCATATTCAATGATGATATACGAACAGAGGAGAAGTAGAGAGAGAGAGAGAGAGAGAGAGAAAAGGTTTTTAAAAAAAATTAAAAAAAAAATGTTGACAAAAGCAGATGTTCAACTATTTTAAAAGGATGAATACAAAAATCACACACTTTCACACACATATATGCATACCTAAGCACATTAACACTCTTTGTTATTTAAAAACAAAAACAGTATTTTACATACCCTCTCACTCTATCTCTCTCTCTCACTCTCTCATATTTATAAATGAAAACAAAAAGTGAAAAAAAATATTCACATCAATCGCTAAAATCAAGATTTTAATCATTATCACAGAAAAAAAAGAAAGAAAAAAGAAAAGAGATGAGCATAACAGAAAAGAGAAGTGCTCTTATACCTACACAAGCACACACGCTTACTACCATACACTTATGAGTAGATTTTAAATCATGATTAGTGAAGAGATGGTTGGGTTGGTTGCCTTAAAACAGCAACAGAATTTAAATATGAGAGCATAATTGCGTGCGTGTGCGTGTGTGTTTGTGTAAATACGAATGAGGGATTGAGGATGCGTTGTAGTCATCGTGTAACCGTGTTCGTGACATTTTTAGAGAGAAAAAAACCTTTAAATGTTTATCTCAATCGCTGTGATCAATATTGTTTAAATAAGTGTGAGTGAGTGCGTAAATCGGTAAGTGCGTATGTGTGTGTAAGTGTTAAAACAAATGTTTAGAAAAAATGAATTTTTCTTTTGTTTGAAGAGAACGTTTCCATAACCGTTAAACTAACGACAGAAATGCTCGAATGGTTACAACAGATCACTGGCATGTTTTTTAACAGTCTACCGCACATAACCACTTTAAATGATCTTTAGCACAAAGATGTTACGAATGAAGCAGAAGTTAAATGGGATTATATATCCGACATTAGGACTCCTCTTGGGAGCACATGTTTACCTTTATTTCTTTTGCTTTCCTTAAAAAAAATGCATTGTATATGCATTGTATATGCAAATGTATATCCTTCCAATACTCAACAAGATGCTCATCCTCTCCGTACTTCTTTATGGTGCAGAGGCATAAACACTATTAAGCACTGATGCAGCAGACTTGAGAGTATTCGAGAGAAAAGTCCTACGTAAGGACTTCGGTGCAGCGCGAGTTGGCGATGATATCCGCATCCGATGCGAACAGTGAGCTGTATGAGCTTCTCAACGACATGCGACGTTGTGCGTATTGTGCAGCTTATAACAGCAGCTGACTCGGCCTTGTCGTTCGAATGAAGGAGGATGCCCCGGCGAGCCAGGTATTTCATGCGGGAATTTGAGGAAGTCGGCGCAGAGGGCGACTTTGTTTGCGTTGGTAGGACCAAATCGAGGAAGCCTTGACATCGATTGATGTGACCAACTAGCGAAAACGCGCAAGAAGCAGAGGTGCCTGGAAGGAAGGATGTGTTAAGGCAGGCCGAAATCTGTTAATCAGGTTGTTAATGGTCAATTAAGTAAGTAAGTACTGTGAAACTAAAATAAAATTGCAATGTAAAGTTAAAAAATCTGCCTCTAGGTCCCACGACTCTTGTATTAAAACATAAGTGAACTGAGAACTATTTTGACTAAAGGGTTGTTAATGCCCAATAAAGTAAGTAAGTTAGTACTCATATACTTCATAAGTAAATGTCCATGCACAGATTAAAAAAAATTTATTTCCTATAAACGTTTTCATTTCGTTTTTTTTAATTGTTTTATTGAAATTGTTTAAAATGTTCTATGTTTTCTATTTTAATTTTTATTTTTATTTCTTATGTGTGTATGTGTGTGTGTGCATGTGTATGTTTAGAATCAAATTAAAATAACATCTCAATTATATGGTGGATTATTTAAATAATTACCACTCTCCATTCACAACAACTGCTGCTGCTATTATTAACAATTAGAGAAAACAATTACAACTACAACAACAACAACAATAATAATAAAAAGTTCTTCTCAAAGTATTATTATTTATTCATAATAGAAACAATTTAAAATAAAAAAATAAAACCACCAGCAAGCAACAACAACAACAATTAGAATAAATAAATAAATACGAATATTTATCTCACTCGCATATATATGTACATAAAAATGGTATTTATTACCGTAAACATGTCAGTAGTACGAGCAAGTAGTTTATCTGTCTATCTATCTACATACATACTTGTATACATACGTTTATAAACGTAGAAATGTCATGTTTTCTTTCAAGTGTATGCAAGAGTGTGTGTGCGTTAAAAGGCCCCAGTGATTCTGATTAAATTGGAAATAAAAACAACAATAACAGCATTAAACAAGCCATTATAACAAACACTCTTAATGGCTCACGGGTTAATTGTTTTACAACCAACTTACCCGTGCTGTGGCCCGCTCCACTTCACTCCGTTTACTGTTAATCGTTTATAATTTGAGTTTTCCTTCTATTTCTTATGGTTTCCCCTGTAAAAAAAAAATTGAAAGAAAAATTAAAAAATTTGAAACCAGCATTAAACGAGAGCTATCTGAGACCAATAACTACGTATTCGAAAACGATTTTTATTATGATTTTAAAAGGAAAATTCCTTCAATTTCTGTTCAATAAGTCAACTGGCGAAGGTGGAATGATCAGCAGCTGAAATTCTCCGAGGATTCATGCTGATATTGGGACCACAGTTGAACTGTTACAGCCTGGGAAAGAGAAAGGTGGGAGCTTAAAAAAAATAAAACCGATTGTAACAACTGTCGTGTTAAAATTAATATTGGCTTGGAAATGAAGATTCATGTGAATTTCATACAGGAGAGGCCAATAAAGCTTGCCTACGCGTTAGGCCATGAATAATTCCAGCGTTGGGAGTATACGGCTCTGTTGTTTTTTGTAGTATCAGGTGGAGTTATATGCCACGCGAATCGAAAAAGATCTTTAAAGCTGTATGTAATAGCACCATAAAGTCGAATGTTGTTGCTTGATTATGCGGATGATGTATGTCAAGATTTTCACAGATTCGGGAAAAATGCAGCCTTAGGTGACATATTTTTTAAAATCAAGTGCATCTTGTAGATTCTATAGACAATTCCAATACATATATGGTTAGCGTTAATGCAGAAAGCGTTGCAACTGCAAAAGAAGGCGGTATAATCAAACCCTCCATTTATCCTCATATGGATCACTGGAAACGGGGACACTGACGACAATAACAAAGCTGATATTCTTGCAAATGCTGGTACAAAGTAGGTTTAAATTTAGGTTAGAGGACGTGTACTTGCCAATTGAGACCAGTACAGTACCCAGAGGTATTGTTGACCATTTTGTACAACTTGCTAAAGGGGACAGGGTAATAGAGGAGATAGGGAAAAGAGCGAGGAAGACTATCAAAACACACAAGAAGCGCACCTATACTATTGAAGCCCTCGCACTTCTCAACCAGCTCAAACTAATAATGAACCTATGGAGAGACTTTATCTTGGCTCTCGACCCAGAATTCAAACCCTCAAAGAAACCCTTGCCAAGGGTCTTCAACCTCAACCTACTAAGGGCTGGACAGTTACAGAGGAGGTATTCGATAGTCTCCAATTCCTTCTCCTCGCAATATACCCTGCAATAGTCCGTCTGGGATCTGTTCCAGATCCTTGTCAGCGATCTAATGTCGCAGTGCGTCGTAATAAACCCCATAACTAACCTTAAGCCAACCTGTTCTTACACTGTCTATAGCAGGCCATAGACACCTAGAAACATAACAACCATTCCCCCAACGCCTCTGCTCTTACCCCCTGACTCATCCATTGATGAGGTCGTAGAGTTGGCAGATTGAGGGATCAGGACCAACTGTCACATCACCCTCAGAAAGTGAGCGAAAGCATCCGCCATCTCATTGCCGAGTACTCCGCTATGATCCGGAACCCAGCATAGGTCTGGTCCAAAAGTCCTTAACGTCTCCTTGCAATCGCGTATGAGCAGTGATTTATACCAGGCCGACGCAATGGCCCTTAGGGCAGCCTGTCTTTCAACGAAGATCATATAAGATTCCGAATTCAAAGTATGCCTACCAGCTATGGCCTCAATAGCCTGCAAGATTGCGAAATGCTCTGCCTCAAACACGCTACAGTCATCCTTTAACCTGAAGTAAAGTTCAAGACCGAGTTTCCTACAGAAAACACCAGCACCTGTACCTCCATCTATGTAACTTCGACTCATCTGTGAAGATGGGTACCCTGGAGTACCCTACCATTTCATAGTGCCCTATCTCGTATAAGTATCATCAAACCAGGCGGGAACATAGCCTCAGGCACAATATAGTTGGTGGCTTGTTCCGAAAGCTCGTACCTCCCCTCAGGAAAGACGACGTGGAACACTGTTTCCAGCAGCCCGATTCCCTCAGACGTATGGCACTACGCGCCAAATGTCTTCACACAAGCTGTACTCGTTTGCAGACGAAGGATGAGATAATGAACCCACTATTATGCAGAATAAAAGTAAAGTCCATCTCAACAAGCTCCCAACAATTATAAGGGGAATCAGGTCTCTGGTTCCAGATGCCCGGAGGCAATGAAATGCCTCACAACGATTTCTGCAAAAATCGCGTGACGAGGACATTGACATTCTCCGACATTAGGGATGAAGGATCTTTGGATACCCAGAATTTATTGATAGAATGTGTTTAATTAAAGGCAATAGGGATAGAATCCCAACCTTTATAAAAATATCAGCTTTGCAGTTAATTTACAAGCATCGTATGCGATAAAGCCTTCCTAAGCTTTCGCTTTTTATTCCTCAAATAATTCAGCATTTAAACCCGATTTCTTTCCCACACCCGTTATTTAATTAAAAAAAAAAACAACAAAATCTGTAACAACTTGATGAGCTCAACTAAACAAATCCGAACAAATCTGATCAAGAAGTGAAAGATTGAAAAAAAAACGAAGAAAAGAAGAACAAGAGCAAGAGCATTAATTTCTCTCTCACACACACACACACACACATACAGAAATGGAATGGCCTAATAATAAATTGTTTTGATTTTAATATGTAACGGTATTTTTCCATGATAAATAAATACCGTTTTTTTTGTTTTTGTTTTTTTTTTCTAACCAAGTACTTTTTTTTGTCATAAAACGCATGTTGCGTGTAATTTCTGCGTTTTTCGATGATAAAAATCTTTTGAAAATAATTTTTAAGAGGCATTTAAACAAAAACAACAAAAATTTTTATAAAATGTGTTCATGTATGCGTATGTGTGTGTGTGTAATGTTTTTTTTATTTAAATTTGTTTAAATTTTTTGTTAAACAAAAAAACCAAGCATGACTTACAACAACAACAACAACCATTTAAATATTTTAATAAAACAAAACAATGTACTACAGAACAACATATCATGCACTTGTTAAACTAAAAAAAAAAACACAAAGGAAAATACATACAGAATCATGGAATGAAAAAACCAATTTTAAATAAAGGCTTCTGTATTGGACGGTCTCAAATATCAAGTGTGAATAAAACACGCATTAAGCTAAGATTTTAATGGAACTTTTCTTTCATTATAATGCACTGGACTTTGGCATTATGTGTGACATATGACGTCACTGCCTTGATCGCCTCAGACTTGGTTGCATCTTTTTAAGATAGTTATCGATCACTTTTTCGCACATTTAGTGCATGTATCTTGGTGATAACTTGACGAACGTTTTATTTCTTTTGGGACTGCCTCTCAGCAGACTCCTGGCAAAAACTCTGAGAGTAAAATAATTTCAATGCACAAGTTTCTCAAAGAATTTGTCATTCGGAGGCGACTTTAAACTGTAGGACCAGTCACTCAGGAATAAAATTAACACACACAACATAAGTGGCATGAGAAGCTTGGTCGTAATCCTGACTGAAGGGTTGTAATCACCAATTATGTATGCAGGTATGTAAACGTCCAAAGTTGTAATGCAAGAAAGTCTAAATCCATGGAAATATTTGGCTCTTGGCGGCGACTTGAAAGAGTTAGACAGTGAGAGCCTGGTATACTGGCGCAAAAGGGACTTATCCACAGTGTTTTTAATAAAGAGCGAGCCTTGATTGTCGTGTGAGATGCAAATCCAAATGCAAAATACGCCATTAAGATCCGTAAGATAGAATAGCTTGCTAAGGACGCTTTAGAAGCGATAATTTCAATTTATTCGCAACACATTCTCTATTAGAAGTGCTATTTTAAGCAGGGCAAAGGCCTGACCATATCTGTAACGATTTCAATCTCTTCGAATTTATTTAAAAATCTTGCTAATTCCTTGCATAGCAAGTCAAGTATAATCACAATAATTAACTCGTAATGCCACGTTTGAATCACTATTGTTGTAGTATCAGTTTCAACTATTTTTACGCGTTCTTCGGTTTGTAAACGATTAATATTCGTGAATTTATATGGAAATTTCAGTTCAAAGATAATTTAACGGTTGACAGCCTTGCCAGAGTAGTGGTTTTGAAACCACCTAATGGATAATGCCATATAATGAAAGATACCACGCACATACACACACACATATACATGAACGCACTGGCATTCATTAATTTACAACAACAAAATAAATTCTAATTCTAAACTGTGTGTTTAACTTGTAAAATAATGTTGAGTTGAGTGTACTTACAAGTTTTTTTACTTGCGCTTGCTTTCTGGTTGACATTATTGTCGTGAATGCTTAGTTCATTCTCGTACAAGAGGTCATATTTGATAGTGTGTGCGTACGTAATCATATGTGTCGAATAGTCTTCGTTTATTTTTTATTTTTGTTTGTTGTTATTTTACGATTCTCTAACTCACTCACTCGCTCATTAAACTATGATTTTATTTTTGTAAAGAGATATGTACATACATATGCAGTGTAACAAAAACAATAATAAACATTTTGTTGTTTTATTAATAATGTTGTAGACAATTGTTGTTGTTTTTGTTTTTGTTATAATTGTTATTGTAATGAAAAGTATTTTTACAGCATTTAAGCAAGCAGAGTCTAATTAACATGCGTAGTTAACATAAATAAATGTTTGCATGTGTGTTTTTAATTTTTATTTTAATTTCTCTCAACAACAATTTATTTAAAATGGAGCAAAAATGGTGATGGGTGGGTGGGGAAGGTATGCCAACTGTAATATAATATTAATTGCACTTAGAAATTTAATCAAAAGTGAAGTACGTTCTTTACATTTGAAACGAGCTTTATTAATCCCAATACGTGCCATTGTTGAGGCAACGCCATTATACGATCAATAAAGAACTTCTGGATTTATAGAGTTAAAAATGATTTAATTGCAATTTACGGGCCCCTTAAGGACTTAAACATACATACATACATACATAATTGGTCATTACAACCCTTCAGTCAGGATTACGACCCAGTTTCTCACACCACTTACGTTGTGTGTGTTAATTTTATGCATGAGTGGTGGGACCTACAGTTTAAAGTCGACTCCGAACGACAGATTTTGAGAAACTTTTCATGGCAATTTTATTTACTCTCAGAGTTTTTGCCAGAAATCTGCTGAGAGGAAGTCGCCGAATAAATACTTTTTGTATTTTGTTTTGATGTCTCGCCTGGGGCTAGAACCCTGGCTTTACGTCTAATAAGCCAACACACTACCTACTAGACTACGGCGACTAAGGACTTAAAACATTAAGAAAATTCTACAGGTGCAAAATGCGGGCATACGGTGGCAGCATTGAAACAATCAAGCTCTTGCAGCTTCTGTATGATCGTCAAAGATGTGCATGGTCTAGCATTGTCTTAATGGAGCACAACACATTTTCTGTTGATCAATTGTCTACGTTTTAAATAAATTGATTGCTTCAGTCATGCATTTGGCCAGACTCTATAACCAATTCCATTCGAATTCTACCTGATACATTCCCAATATTTGACTTTCGTTTATCAGCTTTTTTTAGTAATTGGTCAATTACTGCGACGTGGATTTTTAACATCAAAATCATCAGATCGCTTGAGGCCATCATCATTCTTTAAATCTATAATACCCGGTCAGAAGATCGGGTACTATTCTCAGGCTATTTCTGGATAGTCTAATGCTTGCCTGAAATTTTTTCCTTCTGTACTTACGAAGGCAATATGATTGAAAGAAATTTTATAAGGATATCCTAAATAATAGAAAGGAGTACAATGATGTTGCTACACTCAAACCACTCTTGGGAAAAGTCTTCTTCTTTATTACCATTCGCACTCAGTATATCCTTTTAAACTCTTTTTCTTGTTCCCGAAGAAGATTCTGGCCTAATTAATGGAATGGAAGCTTGTCTGATAGCAAGTTTTACTGACTACTCTTCCCACTATACCTGGAAACTAGCAGAGGGTGACATTGTTTCCAGTAACCCATTTATTCGGCTTCTATAGTTTTCCAAGGTAAGCTCACGTCCAGAAGTCGCCGTAGTCTAGTAGGTAGTGTGTTGGCTTATTAGACGCAAAAGCCTGGGTTCGAGCCCCAGGACAGGCATCAAAGACAAAATACAAAAAGCATTTTTTCGGCGACTTCCTCTCAGCAGATTTCTGGCAAAAACTCTGAGAGTAAATAAAAATTGCCACGAAAAGTTTCTCATTAAATAAAAATCTGTCGTTCGGAGTCGACTTTAAACTGTAGATCTCACCACTCATGTATAAAATTAACACACACAACATGTGTGAGAAACTAGGACGTTGTACAATGGGTCAATTCGACCTCCGGGTTCTGTACATGTCCTAATTGACATCAACACGTCCTCTAACCTAACCTAACCTAACCTCACATCCACCTCATAGGAGCTAAAGGCATAAATTACGGCCTGACTTTCAAAAAGTAGTGCCTAGTGTCGCCATCTATACCTCCTCCGGAATGATGAGAATTTTTATTTTTGCCTTTTCGGGGTTTTGAACCCGAATTTCTAAAATTGGACCTAATACACATTCTCTACCGATGGTTAAGACACTGTCCATAAAACTGTCGTGGAATCGATGTTTTTTTTTCAATAATCCCGCATAATACTTCCAAAATCATCAAAATTTTTTCCAAATTATAAAATTTTTCATTTGCTTTCTTACAAAAACAGTCAAGTTGTTGTTTAGTTTTAAAAACTTAAACTTCCCATCTCTGGCTTCTATACCGCAAAACATCAACTCACGAACGTAACAATTCTAAAGGAAAAAAGGATACAAAAAATTTCCCTCCCAAAAACATAACAATTTCCCAATAACCATTTGCCATTTGGCAGCCATTATTATTACTTTTGATAACTTTTTAATTTAATAACTTGAATTACAATAACAACAACAACAATATAAAAAAACAATACAACAATACAGCAATAAATGCTCGTGATCAGACATATTCATTCAGTTTTTTTTTTCACATGGATTTACACAGCCTACAGCATTTATGTACTCATAATACACACGCTCGCACACACACATACACTTGCAAACTTTTGTTATTACACGAGTGTTTAATAAAATATAGTCTCAGTCGTCTCCTGTTTTTAGTTTTAAACACAATAATAAAACACAACAACAAAATACATATATGTGCAATAACAACAACAACAACTATGCCTATAATATTTTAAATCAATCACACATACCTGCACGGATACGTTACATGTACGATGTGATCCAGTGCAATGAGAAAAAAAAAACAAAACTAGAGGGCAACAAAACTAGAGAACGGACACTGTAAGACAGAGGCTTAAAGGAATGTTTTCTTTTATTAATTCATGACATCGGATACATATAGCGATTTTTATAATTAAAGGAAGTCAAGCGGCAATACAGATGACTAGAGTTTTGAATTTGGAAGGGTTGTTCGTACTTTTTTTTTGAAGGATTGTTGGAGACTTCTACCTAAATTATAAGAAATAAAAATATATCTAATATACCCGCTAACCACAAAAACAAAAGAGATTAATATCCTTGAACTATTACCACAGTGACAACTATAATGTACCAAAGACAGATCGCACCGGGGAATTATACAGGCAGGAGCTGCCTTGACAAAGAAGAGGATCTTTCCAAATGTTAATAGGCCTGTCAATAATGGCACTCTTTGTTCTTTTCAAGAATTTAACAAATGAAAATATTTTTTCAATTGACATTCATAATAATTTTTTGTTTTAATTATTCATCGAATTGCATCGATGATCCGCTATCGGGCGCCCTAGGAAATAAAAATTTGGGTACAGCTCAAGCTACAGACTTTCAGAGAAACAGTCAATTTCATTTATTGGAGCTCGTTTTTTTTTTGGCAAGCATATTAAATTTTATTGAATACTACGTTCACTTATTACAAGAATTTTATGATCAAATTAACGAAAAAAGCTACACTTGTCGAATAAAAAAGTCTTATTTCATTTAGACCATACATTGCTGCACTTATCCTAAATAACAATGGCCGAAATCAATAAATTAAAATTCAAATTGCTTTATTACGCACCTCATTTTACGGATTTAGCTCTTTCGAATTACTTTCTATTTCCAAATTAGAAAAAAGACGCCACAGTAGTGACAAATTTAACGTCGATGGAGTGAAGTCCTCATTTGATGGCTATTTCAAGATAGACAGACACTTCTTTACTATCAGCACGGTATTTAAGGTTTTAAATACTGCCAAGCGATATAACTTTTCCACAAAAATCCTACGTTTTCTTTGTTAGAATGGCTAGTTTTGGAAACGATTATTTTTGTCAAGTTTTACAAAATTTTATACTTTTGGGTTGAAATCCTATTTTTTTTAATTGAAATATTTTAAACAACAGTAGGGCTGTTTTTGAGTTTTAGAACATTCATAATTATTCCACAATACTTTTAGAATGTCTTTTATTCTTTTTTTTGTCTTAAAAATAATTTCAATTGCTTTAAAAAACTACTTTTTTAAAATTCTTAACATTGCATTCCTTTAAAACTCTCCTGTAAGTCAACAACGGTCGTGCCATTTTTGATAATCAAACAATTCAACACTTAATAACTGCATTGCACGGACTTTAAGCGCAATTGTAAATTGTATTCACAATACTCACTCACTCACTCACTCTCTCTAAAAAACATTAAACAACACAACATACGCTCACCCATACCCACACACAAAAGCAGCACTAAAGGGTTTTTTTCTGTTTTGGATTTGGCTTTGTAGGCAATTGCAAGCAATGCTCACATGTACACACACACAATAACAATACGACCTTTGCTTTATAAACTGTGCAAAATTTCAAAACACTATGGTGAATATGTTGGGCACGATACTAAGGTGGGTAGAGAAAGAGAGAGAGTATAACGTATTAAGGAGCACTAAAATAATCATACTTGTATTGTATTGTATGTGTTCTACCATAAGTATCCAGGCATAGAGTATATTTTGCAGTTATTATTGTGTATGTGTGTATGAAAGCAATAAAAAAGAAACGTTTGATTTTCATGTTCGCACATGTAATGGAAATTGTATTTTAACTAAAATGTTGTTGTAATGGCCTGTTAATGTTGTTGCTTTTGGCCATTACTATTATATTTACATTGTTGTTGTTGTGGTTGTTATTGTATTTGTATTGCAGTTTTGTTTTCTTGCAATAAAATAACAACAATCACAACGACAACAACAACAACAACAATGGTTATGAGTAAAACTTAAAAGTTTAACATGGCAATTGTGTTTCGTGGCGTCATAAATAAATGGACTCGTAAAATGCAAAAACCAATAACAACAACAGCAATAACAGTATGCATGTATAGTACATGTGAGTGTGTGTGTGTGTGTGCTTTAATGTATAACCGAGTTAGTGTATGTTTACGCTCTAATTCCATAATAAACTCAACTCCATACAGAAAACATTTACACATGCACACATGCATATAAGCACATAAGCAGAAGCATATGATTTTATTTAAAGGGACGTCAGGGAATTTAAATTGTAGAGGGGCCCTTTAAAATACTAGACTTGTAGTGGATTAATAAAAGTTTTTACAATTTTCGCCGTAGTCTAGTAGGCAGTGTGTTGGCTTATTAGACGTAAAGCCAGGGTTCGAGCCCCAGGCCAGACATCAAGGCAAAATATAAAAAGTATTTCTTTGTCGACTTCCTCTCAGCAGATTTCTGTGAAAAACTCAGAGTGTAAATAAAATTGCCATGAAAGAGTTTCTCAAAAAATCTGTCGTTCGGACTTTAAACTGTAGGTCCCACCACGCATGTATAAATTTAACACACATAACATAAGTGGTGTGAGAAACTAGGACGTTGTACAATGGGTCAATTCGACCTCCGGGTACTGTACTTGTCTTCATTGACAAGTACACGTCCTCTAACCTAACCTAAACTAGTCGTTTAGTTTATGTTTTTTGGCTTTATTAAGGAAAAATTTAATCATGTTTGCTGGTTACAATTCATTCTTTTGACATAGCTCTCTACAACTAATAAAAGGCCTTTTAAAAGGCCTCTATATCCTTGGTCTACCATCAATATTAGTTGCATGTGTTTCGTCATATTTTCACGTAACACCCAGCCTTTGTATGTCCATCCATATCCATCCAATAGACCGACCATTGGCGGACCGTATAAATTTCTAAAGGCTCGCTAAAGTCCTTTTACTTAGGCATGGGTGTGTGTATGCTTAACAGTTTACATATAATCACATGGGCAAGTGTAAGTTTAAAACATATGCTAACGTCGCCATTCGCTCGTTCGTTCGTTCATATTCCTGCATAAATTTCAGTTTCATGTGGCCCTGTTTTGGATTTCAAATTGATATTTGAAGCGCAGTTTTAGGGCAGACAATTTGTAGAAGTCAGTCAAAATGCTTTGCGATGAGAGAAAATCAAATCAAATGCATGTGGAGTCCCATAACTGCCAACAAATTGGAGGTTTATGGTTAGAATGGCTTACTCACAGACACACAAACAGTGCATTGTCTAGCCAAGTATGGACGATGTATGTATGTAATCATGGCAAAAGTTATTATAATAACAGGCAAATACGTATAAAAAGAAAAAGAATAATGGACTTTAGAATGAATTGAGGCATATTAAGAACACTAGAAATATTAGAAGGGGTTCGTAAAGACATTTACTCAGAGATGTGTAAAAGTAAACACAACGTAATGCTAATAAGGTCTTGATTGTCATTTAAAACAATTCTAAAGCAGCTTCTAATATAGTCTGGAAATGCTTAGAATGATGATTTAATTCATTTGCCTTTCCATGAAACATTTGGTGTTTACAACTGGGACGTGGAGCAGACAATGGTTTTGAAAGAAAGTTCGAAAAAACTATTCACGATCAGAGTGAAAAGGTAGGGCAGATGGTATAATGCACTTGTTAAATTACTCTGAAGACATTTTTGCGAACGGCTAGGACCGAAATTGAGATGCAGGTGAAGGTATCCTGTAGGAATCGCCGAGTATAGCTGTTTTTAGGCCATTGCAGTGGCCAAGCGATAGTATTGGCCTAAGGGTTGCTGTAATGATCATCATCAGAAAAGACTACAGACGACTGTTAAGGATCACGGAGGACGTATGGTTTTAGACTGCTGCAGATCTTTTAACAAGATGGCTGAATAATATTCAAATCATAGGGGGAACGAGTCACAGTCGTATTCCATGAAACTGAAGAGCACAACCACTGAACTAACAGATGATTTTGCTACATTGCGATGCAGGCTTTTCGTAAGCGTCGCATGAGTTGCTTTGCATACGATTAGGAAAGCGTGGCAAGGTTGGCTTAAGCACGCGAAAAGTCGGATTAAAATTCAAAAGAGCTTACTCAGCGTAGTTATTGCAGTCATTACTGGACACTTATGCGAGTGGAACAGTACACTCAGCCACAAAAGTATACATACGGTTAACAAATTTCAGAAATTTTTTAACTAATGCAAAAGACCTTCTTAAAATCGATGAAAATTGTCAGAGAATTATAAAGATTTTCACGAAAACGGATTGGTTAAAAAATTTCTGAAATTTGTTAACCGTATGTATACTTTTGCGGCCCTGTGTATGTGGTCATCTAGTCAATCAACAGAAGTTTCAAAGACGGACAAAAAGAGAAAACGACTATTCACCTACTGAGTACATACACAGTGAGAAAGAGACACATGAGCTTGGGCAAGGGCATGCAGTTGAATTCACTAATCTGTTGGCGACTAACGTTAGCAAGGGGCTAAGACTCATTATGGTAATGCAATGAAATAAAAGGCTACACTAACCTAACCGCGAGCAGTCACTTATTTCTTAAGATTTTATAGAATATCTCTCCTCTCGTTTTATAGGGAGAGACTCAGCTTCGGTTGCCGCAGGACAGTGCCTGATTCTGCTTAACTTCTATGGATTGTTAGTCATCTGTTCTGTTCACTTAATATCAGATTGGATATTAAGAGTAATATTAAAATGTGGGCTTTTGTCCTTCAATACGAAGCGGCCTAAAACAGCCTGATGAATGTTCTTGAGGGCGAAAGTTCATGACTTCGCCTTCTCGAAATGTCTATAATCGTTGTTTACGTTTATTATTGTAGTGTTGTTGGTATATTTTTGTTTACTTGTTTAACATTTTTTATGCTGGTGTTTGTTGCTGTATTTTTGTTTACTTGTTTACCATTTTTTTATGCTGGTCTTTGTTGTTATATCAAGAAGTTCTAGAATTAGTAAACAGGTTTGTTTATTGCATTGTTTTGTTTTTGTAGCTTTTGTTTATAATTTTAATCTTAAACGATGTAAAAGCAAAACACCAGTATCTAGATTTTTTCATTTTCTTAACAATGAAAAGAAAGTCTACTTCCGCACCCTACCAGGATACTTTGGTGGGTATTCAGTTATGCGAGTGTTCTGTGGCACACGCTTTTTAATATACGGACGCTGGTGTAAAGTCTACTTTGTTGCACAGAAAAAACTGCAGGTATTCCTGAACCACTGCTTCAGAGTCATATGTTGTAGAACTATATCAGCAAGGAAGGAACCCTTGTAGAGAGAACAACATTGCAAGGATGATTATACAGCAGAATAATACAGCGGAAGGCTCAGGAAGTCAAGCCCAGACCCAAACAACACCAGAAAACCCACAACTGCTTTATTAGACTTCAGCTTTTCTGCAATTGAAAATGAAAGGAGTTATCCGTGAGGTTTGGGACAACGAAAAACATTAGAAGAGAAAGATAATGCCATTAAATGTAAATTTTTCTGATCTCTGAAATAAATCTTTATAAATAAATTGATTGCTTCAGCCACGCATTTGACAACATTCTACAGCCTCATTATAAACAATTTTATTCCAGCTCCACCGATACTTTCTCAATTTTTGAAGTTAGTTTATCGGCTTTTTTTAGTAATTGGTCAATTACTGCGACGTGGATTTTTAACGTCAAAATCATCAGATCGCTTGAGGCCATCATCACTCTGAATAAGTGTTCTTTGAGACTATAATACCCGATCAGAAGATCGGGTACTATTCTCAGGCTATTTCTGAATAGTGTAATGCTTGCCTCAAATTTTTTCTTTCCGTAATTAAGAAGGCAATGCGATTGACAGAGATTTTATAAGGATGCCCTAAATAATAGAAAGCAGTACAATGATGTCGCTACACTCAATCCACTCTTGAGAAAAGTCTTCTTCTTTATTAACATTTTCACTCAGTATATCCTTTTAAACTCTTCTTCTTGTTCCCGAAGAAGATTCTGGCCTCATTAATGGAATGGAAGCTTGTCAAGTTTTCAAGTTTTACTGTCTGATCTGTCGGTTTTATACCTAGATCCCACTATACCTGATCTTAACCTATTTATTCGGCGTCTATAGTTTTCCCAAGGTAACCTCACGTCTGAATAACGTTGTAAAACGATTTCTCTGAAATCATTTTGTAAGTCCTTCATCTTTTTTTTGAGCTTCACACCTCATAGAAGGTTTTTATTACCTGGGCCTTTAATTAATATTGTCGTAATCCATTAATAATCCATTACCTGAGGATTAATAAATCGTTAGGAAGTATGCAACAATACGAGTGTAAATTATTATTAATTTTCCTTGTAAAATAGCAAAAAAGGTGTTGAAAATGCAAAACAAAAAAAAAGGACGACCAATCGATCAAATGATTTTTATGACACTCGTAAATAAAATTCCTTCATTTTTATGATGTCATACTCGTGTATTAAAGAGACAATAAAGAAAAGTTTCATTTCACAATGATAAGTTCAACAGCACAACATATGCTTGTCGAATTCCTGTGAATAAACTCGTAAAGCCACCATAAAAGTGGCAGAACATAATGAAAATCCTTAGAAATAGTGACGAACGGTTATCCGGCAATTGGCCACAAATAAAGTGTCTTTCCACTTCATTAATGGAAATTGTTTTATTGTTGACAGTGGCTTTAGACTTTTTGGGAATGCAATTTCGTTTATTATGTTGCTGTTGTTATAGTTGCCACTGCCAATGAATTCTTAATTCAAACAAATTTGAATCAAAAGGCATTCAAGGGATAAGCATAGAAAATTTGATTTAGAAATTGTAGATAATAAACGGAAATAATATGTGTGTGGGAAAATACATCGATTAACTGAGGTTAACTAGATTCAGTTAGCATTACTAGCGTCTGGTAATGATGATATCGAATGAATAATTCAAATAATTCCTGGCTATCATTGAATGCCTATAAAGTGTTGACTCAGAGGAGTCTACAAACGTGTTTAAGAATATTTTGGAAGATCAAATGGAAAACTAGGGTGATAACTAAAAACAGTTCTAAAAATCAGGTAAACTTATCAACAATTTTCTCGCTTTTAACAACATCTCCTACACATTTAAATATTTTGAAGGACAGAGTTATTCAAACTTGTCTAGCAGTATGATTTTTTTTATAAAGGTAAAGGGTCCGCCAAATAACTTCTTTTTTTTTTGAAAATGCTTTCAGAAAAAAACTACTGAATATTTTCTTAAATTTCTTTTTTTATTTGAAAGTACAATCCTTCCGGTTAATAATGGAGAATAATTTCATTCAAATGTCTGCCTCGGCTGGCCATGCAGTAGCCTACACCAGAAGATGCCGATTTTGGCCAAAAAAAAAATCATCTTTTCAGATGAAGCTCATTTTGATGTTGGCGGGTATGTAGGTTAGGTTAGGTTAGAGGACGTGTACTTGTCAATTAGGACAAGTACAGTACCCGGAGGTCGAATTGACCCATTGTACAACGTCCTAGTTTCTCACACCACTTATGTTGTGTGTGTTAATTTTATACATGAGTGGTGGGACCTGGTGAGGACCTGGGACCTAAAGTCGACTCCGAACGACAGATTTTTATTTATTGAGAAACTTTTCATGGCAAATTTTTATTTACTCTCAGAATTTTTGCCAGACATCTTCTGAGAGGAAGTCGCTGAAAAAATACTTTTTTTATATTTTGTCTTTGATGCCTGACCTGAGGCACGAACCCAGGCTTTTGCGTCTAATAAACCAACACTACTAGACTACGGCGACTTCCTGGCGGGTATGTAAACAAGCAAAATTGTCGCATTTGGGGCACTGAAAACCCGCACGCATACATTGAAAAGCCGACGCACCCAAAACGAGTCACTGTTTGGTGCGGATTTTGGTCCACAGGCATAATTGGGCCATTTTTCTTCGAAAATGAGCAAGGAGTGGCCGTTACAGTCAATGGCGATCGTTATCGGGCCATGTTGAACGAATTTTTGTTCAGAAAAATTGAAGAGGAGGATATTGGCAACATTTGGTTTCAACAGGACGGCGCTACGTGCCACACAGCCGAAGCTACACTCGATGTTTTGCGCCCTGTTTTTGAAGATCGCATTATCAGCCTCAGAGCTGATGTCGTTTGGCCACCTCGGAGCTGAGATTTGACACCGTTGGACTATTATTTGTGGGGTGCCGTCAAACATAAGTGTTACGCCGACAAGCCAGAGACAATTGAAGCTTTAAAGGACAATATTCGTGAAGCCATTGGTGAAATACAGCTGCACACAATCGATAATGTGCTTAAAAATTGGACCGATCGTGTAGGCTACTGCATGGCCAGCCGAGGCAGCCATTTGAATAAAATTATTTTCCATTATTAACCGGAAGGATTGTACTTTCAAATAAAAAAAGAAATTTGAGAAAATATTCAGTAGTTTTTTTCTGAAAGCATTTTCAAAAAAAAAGAAGTTATTTGGCGGACCCTTTATATTGAAAAGAAAAGCTATTTACGTATCCATTCCAAGATATTTTAACGGGTATGCATTTGTGCGGACGTTACAATTTCACAGAAATCTCTCCAGCTGTAGGTATCGCCCGCAGCTATATATTCTAATCAACCGCATTCGCTTTATCACACACTTGATCAAATGGTGTACGGTGGTATATTGGAATTGTAGACTGGATTTTATGTTTGAAAAGGGTTTCAATCAAGAGCTTACTCAATTACTTTTTTATTTATCCAAGATTTTGTACAGTGATCTCTTGCAACATCTGTTTGATACACTTTCGTACCGTAAACAGAATTAGCGACTCAATGTAGCACCTCTTGCATGCAGTCTGCTGTCTTCCACTAGTGGTGCCTTCTTGCAGGCGTCGAGAACGGAATTAAAATTGCAGAGAATGATTGTAGGGATATTAATATGGCAGTTTGTTCTTCCCAACTCTCTAAAGAAACCAGGATCCGACTTTTCTATAGCAGTGCTAGGTACATTACTACTTTATGGAAGTGAGATATCTCAACTGTTGCCTTAGCGTAATATTGGAACATTTTTGACCTGCGACTATTAGCAGCTAGAAACTTTGCACACTTAACTGTCGTTAGTTAGAATCCACCTTAAGAAAACAATCAGGAAATTGCTTGGCACTCACTTATATTTCCTCAAATCTAGGTAGATAAGAAGATCGCCTGAATAAATATATGATATCTAGGAGATGTCCTCTAACAATCACTTGCCCAAGATCTTTTTGTCCTGTTGTTTATCTCTCCAAGAAATATTGCAAAATTTCAGTTTTAATCAAACCTAGAGCGCTAAAGCCCCTGGATTCGCAAAACGTTCTTAAAAACAGATTCTGCACTAATTAACTCCTCCATCCGTTTATTTCTATACAGAAAACCAAACGGCATCATCCAAGAGAAAAGACGGAGGGTATTCAGTATATTCAGTCACTCTTCTACCAATCGAAAAGCGGTAACATGCGAATGAAGGTCGAAGAATAAGCAGCCACCTGGCTGTTAATAGAAATACAGATGTGCCTTCACATTAAAACTTGAGATAGTACAGAGGTCTTCGCTTGAAATACACTCCATACTGAAGTCAATAATAGAAATACAGCCATAATATTGCGAACGTGACAGGATTTTTCCCCACAATCTCTAATCATTCGAATATAAGTTCGGGAGTATAGTGATTACATACATAAAGGGTGTTTTTTTTATAGAGGTATAGAACTTCAAGTTGGCATTACTTTTCAAGATGGCGACCGATTTAATAGCTGTCAAGTGATTTATTCTCAGTTTGGTTTGGCAATTCATCATGAATAGACTCACGCCTGAACAACGCTTGCAAATAGTGCAATTTTATTTCGAAAATAATGGTTCTGTGCGGAAAACGTATCGCGCACTACGTCCATTTTATCGTCGACAAAATCGTCCATCAGAGCAGTTAATTCGATTAACCATGGAACGTTTTCGCACCACGTTTACTCTTATTGATAACTCGCATCCCCAGAGACGCTGTACGGTGCGTACAGAAGAAGCTATTGCTGCTGTAGAGCGTAGCATTGAGGAAGACCCGAATGAGTCCATCCGCCATCGAGCACAGGAATTGGATCTGTGTCCATCAACTTTATGGAAGATTTTGCGGAAGAATCTTGGTTTGCGTGCTTACAAAATCCAACTCGTGCAAGATTTGAAGCCAAACGATCATCAAGTAAGGCGTAGATTCGTCGAATGGGCCCAAAACGAGATTACCGTTGTTCCCGATTTTCATAAGCGAATTTTGTTTAGCGATGAAGCGCACTTCTGGTTGAATGGCTACGTCAACAAACAAAACTGCCCCATTTGGAGTGAAGGTAATCCTCAAGTGTATGTGGAAACACCGTTACATCCAGAAAAACTGACTGTTTGGTGCGCTTTATGGACTGGTGGAATCATTGGTCCGTACTTTTCCAAAAACGATGGTGGCCAGAACGTTACAGTCAATGGTGATCGGTATAGAGCCATGATTACTAACTTTTTCATTCCTGAATTGAATAACCATGATGTCCAGGAGATGTGGTTTCAACAAGACGGCGCAACATGTCACACAGCTCGTGCCACAATAGATTTATTGAACGACACGTTTGGTGACCGCCTAATTTCACGTTTTGGACCTGTGAATTGGCCTCCAAAATCTTGTGATTTAACACCGCTAGACTACTTTCTGTGGGGCTATGTAAAGTCATTGGCCTATGCGGTAAAGGCACAAACGCTTGACCATTTGGAAGACAACATTCGCCGTATTATTGCCGATATACGGCCACAAATGTTGGAAAAAGTCATCGAAAATTGGACGTCCAGATTGGACTACATACGCGCCAGCCGTGGCGGTCATATGCCAGAAATCATATTTAAAATGTAATGCCACAAGATTATCTTTCGGATAAATAAAATTCATGTCAATCGACTAAGCCATCGTTGTTTTATTGCAACTTAAAGTTCTATACCTCTATAAAAAAAACACCCTTTACATACATAATTGGTCATTACAACCCTTCAGTCAGGATTATGGACGTAGTTTCTCACATCACTTATGTTGTGTGTGTTAATTTTATACATGAGTGGCGGGACCTACAGTTTAAAGTCGACTCCGAATTTTGAGAAACTTTTCATGGCAATTTTATTTACTCTCAGAGTTTTTGCTAGAAATCTGCTGAGAGGAAGTCGCCGAAGAAATACTTTTTGTATTTTATTTTGATGCCTGGGGCTCGAACCCTGGCTTTTCTTCTAATAAGCCAACACACTACCTACTAGACTACGGCGGCTTAGTGATTACTCATAAAAAATAGTCTGGGTCTGGTCCAACCTAGCGATCCCAAGAATTCTGATGTTCGTAGCTCTCTTCACCGCCGACCATCACAATATCGCATCGTAAGTATGTACAATATATCGTGTATACTATGGCCTTAGTCTTCAACAACAACACAACATTTTTTGAAAATATGTTCAGCCACTTTATGTACTTCATGTACTGTATTCCACTTCTAGGCCAGTTCCGAACCCAGAATCTTTGCTTTGTAGCAATTAACACACACCCTGTAATCCAAATCTAGTCTTATCTTTATCTTATCTACCACGGACGAAAACATATCTGGGATGAAAAGAACCACATCGCCTACATTAATCCAACTCCTTAGTACTAGTTTCGTCAAGTTTCGTCTGAATTTAATCGATAACAAGAAACTAGAGAAATGGAAATAATTTCTCCCCCCCTCACCAATTTTTTGTGACTTCATGGAGTAGCCTATGGAGGAAGCGATCGTTCTAAACTATACATTAAAAGTCTTCTACTCCAAGATCGATGGTGGTATTGTCAGGCTGTGAAAACTGACTTATTGCCAAGGAATAAGGTGTATGGCTTGTACTCCGGGGATATTAAAAAAAAACTGCTCTAGATTGGAAACCGATCGATGAATTGTTGGAAGGAAGCTGGAAATCATGACTGTACTTAGCATCATTGTAATGAAGATAGCTGGGGAGGGAGGTTAATCTAACATGA
Source organism: Sarcophaga subvicina (assembly GCA_936449025.2). Taxonomy (NCBI): domain Eukaryota; kingdom Metazoa; phylum Arthropoda; class Insecta; order Diptera; family Sarcophagidae; genus Sarcophaga; species Sarcophaga subvicina. Next base: position 87,379,222 of record OW388081.2, on the reverse strand, counting down.
CTTACTAAGCCGTGTCGAAGTCTAGTGAATGGTTATTGGGGTTAAATCGAATGGAAAGAAAAAATGTCGACTATAAATATGCCATGAAATAAAAAAAAGTCATCTTGAAACATATCCCGTGGACAAATATGCCAATTTTGTTTACATCAGTTTTCTTCTTTAAAGGTTTAAGAGTGTTCTTTGCACTCACTTTTGTTAAATTGTTGACGGCTTTTAAACACTTGCAATTGGCTTTTAAGGGGTTAATTATTCGATTAATTTTAGGTCACTCCGCTTTACGCACTTTCCTTAGAAAGTCAATCAAATTTTGAAAGTTGCAGGCGTACATATGTACGTAGCACTGTAATCGCTGACTATTTTAAAGGCTTTTAGCGGTTGTTGTTGTAGAGATTTCGGCGATAATCGATGTGTTTTATGGTGGGTATGGTTGCAGGCATGAAAAACGTTGGTCATTTCGAATGAATGAGAGAGAGAGAGAGAGAGCGATTATTTGGTGTGGAGATTTCTTTATGTTTGGTAAGCTTTGGAGGAGGAGGAGGAGGAGGAGGAGGAGGAGAAGATGGTTACTCTAGATAGTGTTTTCATGTAAAATCGTGTGGTTAATGTTGTTGTTGTAGTTTTAGTGGTTGTTTTTTTTTTATTTTGTAGTTAAGAAATTATAAATATTTTAGGCTGTCAAGCACGCGTTCACATTAAAGATGACGATTGCGACGGACGGACACTGAAAGCGATGACGATGATGACAATGACAATGACAACAGCAATAGCAACAACAATAACCACAATAAAGATGCCAAATAGATTGTTGTCATTTTAACAACAACAGCAACAACAACAATTTGTGATAGTGATTACGTGGTAAATGGTAAGTGAATACGGAACACAAACAGATTTTTGGTTTCAAACATTTATGACCGACCGACCACTGACTGACTATAGAGGAGCCGGGGAATAAAAATTTCGTTTTTTTGTTTTTTTTTTGGTTTTTATTTTAAAGAGCCCCGTAATTGCGGCAAAATTACTTTGTATTTCTGCTCGTGTTTTTTTTTAATGGAATTAAGTTTTTACGACTTGTACTCTCTGACTTTAATGATTATTTTTTCGTTTTTTTTTTGTGGATTTTTTTTAAGTTGTTTTCTGTTACCGTTTTTATACGTTGTGCATACAAATTACAGACAATTTCGGTTTGATTTGATTTTCAATACGAAATTCAGTTTTTAAAGCGTCAAGTTGAGTTCATTTGTTGGAGGAAGAAAAAAAATTTTTTTTTTGTTTTTTTTTTTTTTGTAACTCGAAACGTTTGTTTTGATTAAATTTTTTTAAATTTAAATTCTTAGTAATTTATAAAGAAAGGCACAATGAAGCAGAGTTTGTCTCTCTTCATTAAAATCAAAGTCAAATATTTTTTGAAAAGAAAAAAAAAGAAAAAATTAAGTTTTTAAAATCGTTTATTGAAGATCTTCAGATTACAACACTCATCACTTGCGGCTTAAAATGCTTGTTTAAGTTTTTAGTTTCAGTTTCAGTTTCAGTTTTTAATTTTTTTTTAATGTTTTAATTGTCATTTTTCTTATTCTTCTTCTTTGTCTACTTTTGGGGCCTCATCAGCCCCAATTTAAATTTGTTTTTTAATGGTTTTTTCCTAGAATGTTTTATTTAACCTTACTTTACTACCGATACTCGTTACTGTCTTCTTCTTTTTCTGGCCATCCATTTGAAATCAATTCATCGTTTTTTTCTTCTTCGTTTCTTTTTATTGCTTTAATGATGCACAATTAAATGCGTGTTTTAATCGAATTTTTATTATTTTTATTACGATTTTAAAATCAAACAAAAAAAAATCAAAAAAAAGAGTTTTTTAAACTTTTCATATGACCGAGTTTAATGGCTATCAAAGCAATACGACGACGATGAACGAAATAAATTTGTTGAGTTGCCACTTTAAATTGAAATTGAAATCGTTAAAAAAAATTTAAACAAAATCTTGTCAAATAAATCATGTTGTCTACAACAACAACAACAATAACAACAATTAAAAGAATTTTTATTTTTACATTGAAATTCAATATTGTAACACGAGTTAATCATCTTAAAATTTTTTTTGGGAATTTTTATACGAAATCAAACTCTTAAGATACTCATCTCGAACAGCTTCTGAAGAAAGTTTTTGAAAGAATATTTCCAAGAATTCCAAACTACTGGAAATACACTCTTCATACGTAAAGACATATGTACATATGTATACGGAGCCTTTCAAGGAATCTCTTACAAAAACTGGGAACTTGGCAGTGCCAGTACTTTTTTCCTCCATTTACTGTATTGCCCTCAACTCTTTTGCTCAGTCTTTCTAGGAATCGTCTGTATTGGTAATCGAAAAGGAGATAGACAAAGTAAAGATGAGTCACAGATAGGTTCCTGAGGTTCTAAGCAAGTGCCTCAAATGAGATATGTTGTGACTATGATTGCTAGAGTCTAACCATTCCAGGTTTAACCACATCAGAAGACAAATAATTTTTTATTATGGATGTTTTAAATTTTAAAAAATTATAATGCAGAAGTCGCCGTAGTCTAATAGGCAGTGCGTTGGCTTATTAGACTTGAGGCCACGGTTCAAACTCCAGATCAGACATCTCGAACAAAATAAAATATGAAAACAAATATGTCTTCGTCAACTTCATCTCACAGCAAATTTTTGGCAAAAAATTTAAAACTCTTGAGAGTAAAATAAAATTGCCATGAAAAGTTTCTCAAAAAATCTGTCGTTCGGAGGCGACTTTAAACTATAAGCCCCGCCACTCATGTATAAAATTAACACACACAACATAAGTGGTGTGAGAAGCTAGGTCGTAATCCTGAATGAATGGTTGTAATGACCAATTATGTATGTAAGTATGATGCAGAAGTTCCATGACTCGCCAGACTGGATAACATCTTACTGATCCTTTAGTCAGGATTACAACCTAGTTTCTCACATTATGCATGTTGTGTGCGTTATCCATGATCTACAGTTTAATGAATGGCAATGAACGAAGACTTTTTATGGCAAGAAAGCATAAATCCAATAAATTTTAAGAGAGGAAATCAATCACAGTCCGGTGTTCATTTATGAAACGCAATAAAATAGCCATGAATTGGTGTTTAGAACACTGGTTTTGTATCAATGCAATTTTGCTGACCCCCTGATGCCATAAAAAAACCTTCTGATGACCTACAAAGTGGTCGTAGTCTAGTATATTGTATGATGGGTTGTTAGACGAGAGCCTGTGGTTCAATTCCCAGCTCAGACATCTTGAACAAGACGTAATTGAAAAAATATCTTTTCGGCAGCCTACTCTCAGCTCTCTAATGGTAATAACATTGAGAATAAAAATAAAAATTGTCATGAAAAGTTTTTTGAATCTATCGTTTGGAGTTGACTTCAAACTGATGCTTAAAATTAACACATACAACATGGATAGTGTTAGAAGCTAGGTTGTAAGCCTAACTAAGGAGTTGAATTGACCAACTGAGGAAGTAAGTACATGAACCTCAACATTCAAGCAAAACAAGAAGAAAACAAACTACATTAGCACAAAAGTTTATACGCAGATGGCTTTTTCGTTCTAAGCAATATAGTGACAACGTCTATGGCGTCTAAGAAATACAGTGCATGCGCGCTAATGTGAACACCGCATTATATGAACACCGCTTGCTTAATGTGAACATGTTTTCTGCTTCATTGACTACTCTAAAAGATGAACAAATGTAAAAAGCCCTATAATTTGAACAGATTTTTTTTGAATTTGAACGTTAAAATTCTGTGTTTATTAGTTGCGGGAATCCCCGCTTTAGGTGTACGTATATACAGTCACACAGATAATTATACGTACCCCACTAAAATCATTTTTTTAAAAATGATTATATATGGACAAGTCAACTGATTTTTGCCCAAATTTTTGCTTTCCGTCACAGCCGAACAAATTATATTTGTTCTCATCACTAAATATTACATTCGCCCAAAAATCAGTTGACTTGTCCATATATTATTGGGCAAATTTCAATCGTGGCTTTTTTCTCGGCACTCGGCTGCGGAAACCGTTCTTTCTCAAAACACTTCGAACTGTTTCGGAATGCACATTAACACTGTGATCACTTTCCGCGGTATTTCGTATTTCTACGGCTGTAGTCCTAGGATTTTTATCCACAATACCTTTTATATACCGGGCGGCTACCCTTGGAGAAATTTTATACGAAATATACGTCGTACGTATAATTTTCTGTGGTGCCATATTGATTTTAAGCAAACTGCAGTCACAAATTCACAGATTTTGGGAATCTTTTGTCTTTATTTAAGTAAATGTGTCGTTACAGACGCTAATGTAAATAAATTTGAGATTAGGTCATTACTTTTTAAAAAAATTGATTTTTAGGGGGGTGGGGGTACGTATAACTGTCTGTGTGATCGTATATGTATGCGTTAGTACATCTGCTATTTAATTACTGTGAAGAAAGTTTGTAAAGATTAAATTATAAAATGTGTTCTAAAAAAATTCTAAAAAAAGTAAAAAAAATAATTTTTGTTTAAAAGATGGTATAATTCTGTTTTAAAATTTTCGGTATTCGGAAATGTGAACTATTCGCAAAAGTGAACAACGCCAGTTGTAATTAGTTCACATTAGCGAGCGTGCACTGTACGAACAAACGTTATGAAATTATGACGCTTGAAATCAACACAAGAAGTTGTCTACTATCCAAACAATCTCAATTTGGAATATCTAAAGCAAGTGGAAAGCCTACATAGTTGCATGGAAGTGAAATCTGCTTGATATCGAAGAAGAAATTGCGAGATTCATCAATAGAAACCAGAGATCAGCAATGAGTATTCTAAGAGATGAGTAGAATCGAATCATACTCGTAATTTCTGACACTTATACGCATTCATACTTATTTTAATACCATGGAACGTCAACTCATATTCAAAGTTTGAAGTATTCATCATATTCATAGTTAACAACACGTATGATGTTGCTGATTTCGACTCTTCATAACTTAACATATATACACGAATCACGAAATAGACTACTCACTAGAAGGTTGTGTGTTTGCTCTGCTTGCTGCTCTGTCTTTTGCGCTTATGTGTCTTTTTTCGTTTCTTGAAAAATAAATTTTTTGACTATAAATTTAAATATTTTGCTAAAGTTATGAATCTAAATGAGTAGGCTTATGAATCAAACATATTTCGAATGGTATGAGTTTGATGTCAACGTTGGACTCATACTCATTGCAACCTGTACTTATAAATCAACATTGTGTAGTGAGTACGAATGAATCAGAGTACATAGTTAAATTTTAATATTGTTGACTCATTTATATTCAAAATTTCATATGAGTGTTTATGAGTAGTGAAATAACGATTCATTGCTGACCTCTGAAAGGGACATCACAGGGTCATAAGGAATTTATCCTCGTTTAACATCATCGGCAATACGGTCCCTTCTTACCGTTATCGTTTGCAGTAAAAAAAGCAAAAGTTTTTATACAAGAGAAGTATGTGCATAAATTATTTAGTGCGCACTCCTTATTTACGTAAATAAATCCAAATATACAACGATTTTCATAGGCTTTTAAGATTGATTCGACATACCGACATCAATAAGCAAACAGTCTTTCAAAAAATACCTCTGATACCCCTCATTATTTATGATAAGAAAACATGAGAACATAAAACAATTGTTAATGAAAAGTGAACAACAACAACTAAAATAAACGGAAAATACAAAACTATTGCACAATAGTTTCACAATTAGACGACATTAAGTCTTCGTCAACGCCTACGATATGAAAGTAAGAAAAAAAGGAATTCCTTTGAAGAAATCCTTTTTAAAAGAAATTGTGTTGGAAACGATGGAAATAAAATAGAAAATGTAGGAAGAAACTGGTGCTGCTGCTGCTGCTACTGTCATCTCTAAAATAGGCAAGAAATTATCAGATTAGATAAGATACAGCAGCACAAGCAGAACAACAACAATAATTTTCCCATTTTCCCATTTGAATGGCCAAAGCAAAAGGAGTCTTAAAATCTTATGGCAAAGTAAGCGAAAAGGAAGAGAAAAAATCGACAGAAATTCTTAAATCCAGATGACACAACAAATTAGTACTAAAACAACATCATAACAACAACAACAACTTCAGGTAATTTTAGCTGGCAACAGTGTTGTCCGTCGTTTACTTACAACAAATCATCACAAAAACAAATTGTCGCTTAACTGAGACAGAGAAACACACGCACACACACTCAGTGTTTACTTCAAATGCAGAGAGAGAGAGAGAAGTGCTGCAATGTGATGTGATGCTAATGATGATGCTGATGCTGATACTGATACTGGATATGATACTGAGATGCTTATGATGATGATGACAATGAAGGGCAGTTTTTAGTTTTTTTTTTTTTTGTTATTTTGAGCCTGAAATTATTTCATTGATGACACAAATATGCCGCTAGGCTTTCCAGCAATACCATAAAAAACAACAACAATAATAACAACAAGAACAATAAAACTGCAGCAGTAGCGTAAATTATAATTGTCATTAAAGAAGGAAGTTGTTGTTGTTATTGCTGCTATTGTTTGTAGTACAGATTCAATATACTCACCAGAGATCAGCAATGAATCGTTTTTTTCGCTACTCATAAGCACTCATATGAAATTTTGAATATACAGTCACACAGATAATTATACGTACCCCCCCTAAAAATCATTTTTTTTTTAAAGTAATGAACTTCTAATCTAAAATTTCTTTACATTAGCGTCTGTAACGACACATTTACTTAAATAAAGAAAAAAGATTCCCAAAATCTATGAATTTGTGACTGCAGTTTGTTTAAAACCGATATGGCACCACAGAAAATTATACGTACGACGTATACACCCAAACCTTTTTTTACACGGTAGATACGTTCCAGTGGATACCGTGTAAAAAAAAAAAACGCGTAAAAAAAGACAAATATTATGTATGTATGTAAGTGTATAAACAAACTGAAAAGATATGCATAGGATTGATGCTGCAGCCTACATATGCCTATAAAATTGAATAAATTTATAAAGACGCACAGATTTAGTTCAATAGTATACACCGAGTTTTTATTTTATTTCATTTTATGATTATAAAAAAATAAAATTAGTTATCAAACTCTTAAGACAATTAGGAATGGAATTATTTTCAATAAAAATTTTTTATTCGGAGTCAGTTTCTAATAGCAAGCGCATTCTCTTTTGCTGGGGTGGCTCAATATCAGTCTCGTCAGCTGGTTTATTTCAGCAAATTCTGTTATAATGCGTTGTGATCCAACTTTGGAAAGCTCTTTATAGAGCTCTCTGTATCTAGCCATATATGTTTGTAGGTTTGGTTGAAATTTCACAGCTCTTTCAATTATGTTATCACATGTCAAAAAAACTGGGAGTTAAACGGGATTAAACAATTTTATCCGTATAAAAAGGAGCGAAAAAAATGGTAAATTTGTCAAAAAAACCGTGTTATTTCAAATTCGCGTAAAAAAAACCGTGTAAAAACAGGTTTGGGTGTATTTCGTATAAAATTTCTCCAAGGGTAGCCCTGTATATAAAAGGTATTGTGGATAAAAATCCAAGGACTACAGCCGTAGAAATACGAAATAGCTCGGAAAGTGATCACAATGTTATTGTGCATTCCGAAACAGTTCGAAGTGTTTTGAGAAAGAACTCGGCTGCGGAAAGAGTGCCGAGAAAAAAGCCACGATTGGAATTCGCCCAATAATATATGGACTGGCTGTGACGGAAAACAAAAAAGTTGGCGCAAAAATCAGTTGACTTGTCCATATATTATCATTTTAAAAAAATGATTTTTAGGGGGTGGGGTGCGGTGTACGTATAATTATCTGTGTGACTGTAAGTGAGTCAACAGTATTGAAATTTAACTATGTACTCTGATTCATTTGTACTCACTACACAAAACGTTGAGTCATAAGTACAGGTTGCAATGGATATGCGTACAACGTTGACATCAAACTCATACCATTGGAAATATTTTTGATTCATATGTAAGCCTACTCATTTAGATTCATAACTTTAGAAAAATACTTATCATACTTATAAATGATTCGAGTGACTCGAATTATTCATTAAAATCTACAATCGTAGTTATTGTTGCATTTACAACAAAAGAAAAAACGACACATACTATAAGTGAAAAAGACAGAGCAGCAAGCAGATCAAACACACAACCTTCTAGTGCGTATTTTAGTGTTCGAACGCGATTCATACTTATTTTGTGCTTCGTGTATAAATGTTGAGTTATGGAGAGTCGAAATCAATAAAATCATACGTGTTGTTTGTTAAGCATGAATATGATGAGAACTTCAAACTTTGAATATGAGTAGAGGCTCCATGATGTTAAAATAAGTATGAATGCGAATGAATGAATGAAGTCGCCGTGGTCTAGAAGGTAGTGTGTTGGCTTATTAGACGTAAAGCCAGGGTTCGAGCCCCAGGCCAGACATCAAAACAAAATACAACGAGTATTTCTTCGGCGATTTTCTCTCAACAGATTTCTGACAAAAACTCTGAGCGTAAAAATAAAATTGCCATGAAAAGTTTCTCAAAAATCTGTCGTTCGGAGTTGACTTTAAACTGTAGGTCCCACCACTCATGTATAAAATTAACACACACAAGTAAGTTAAGTATCAGAAATTATGAGTATGATTCGATTCTACTCATCTTTTTGAATACTCATTGCTGATCTCTGGCTCATACATTGTTTCTTCAACTGATTGAACAATTTCTTTTAAATAATGCCTTTTGGGGGTTACAATGCTTCGAAGGGGGTTAATAAAAGCAAAACTAAGAATAATTCTTGCTTGCTGTTTAACCCACTTGTTACGAAATCGCACGTAGCACTATGTCACCAGGCTATAATTTATTAAAAATGCCTTCAAAAGTAATTTAACTGGCGGCGATTTGTTTAAAAAAGTTGTTCAACAAAACATTCAGTCAAGTCAGTTAGTCAGCAGCAGCATCGGCATCAGTCTCATCTTATTTGTTATCGTTTTATCGTGTTATCGCTTTGAAAAGCATCGCAAAGAAAACAAAATTTTTTTTTGTGTTGTTGTAAGAATTTTGAATATTGAAATCATAAGCCAGCCAGGTTAAGTTTCCTTTTCTTCAGTGTTTTGGGAAGAAATTTTTCAAATTTTTGCCAGCACAGACATTATGACTGACGTAATGACTAACTGACTGACAAACTGACGACTGTGGTTGTATAATATTTTTGCGGTTGAAAATATCAAAATATTGTTCGACTTTTTTTGTCCATTTGTTTAATAAGTATTTCGCTCTGTGAGTATTACTATGTATCTGCGAATGTGTGCGCGTGTGTGTGTATTTTTGTTTCATTTTATCTCGCTTGTAACATCTCCTCTTAATTTCACAGTTTTTTTCTTCTGTTTCTTCTTCATTTTGATTCATCTTTGTCTTGAGCTTCTCTTTTTTGTTCATTTTTTTTTGCTTTTCTTGGCTTGGCTTGGCTTTAATCTTTTGATGCCTTTTTTCGTTTTGTTGTTGTTGTTTTTGTTGTTCAAGTTGTAGATTTTTGCTGATTTTGCGATTTTTTTTCTGTTTCGTTCTCTCTTTCTTCAGTGTATATGTGTGTGTTTTATGAAATTTTTTTGATTTTTTTTTGTTTATCGCGGGTATTTTTCGTATCATTTTTTGTATCTTTTGGATTAAATTGTGTTGTTTTGTGTACTGTCGGTGTAAGTGTGTGATTTTCTTGTATTTCTATGATTAATTAGAAGATATTTTGACATTCCCTTTCAAAAAAGAAAAAGAAGAAAAGTGTTGTTTACGTTGCATTTGCCGCCGCCGTCTGTTGTCTTGTTGTTGCTTTTTACAAGTCAAACTTTTCTTATGAAACTTTTTTTTTATAAAAGCCATTCCATATTTAAGCTCAACTAAGGAGTTTTGTTTCATTTTCTAAAACAATTTAATGATTCATACGCCAAGGAGTTACTGGCCATTCAATCACAAGTGATTGCCAATTGGATTGTTTAAGTTCTTTAAACCATCGGCTCCAAATTCAATATAAATTAGGTTAGTAAGTTAGTACGATTAAATACGACTGGTAGGAGAGACGAAGATGAGCTACCGACTTGGTTAAGATGATTATGATAACCATTGCGTTGGGATAGGCAGGTTAAGATAGGAAGAAGAAGAGATTCTCAATCCCTAACTCTGTTCAATGCTCTTGAGGTCTGTGCATAATAGCAATGAAATTGAATTAAAAAAAAAAACCTCAAGACCGCAGTTTAGTAGTTAGTGTGTTGGCTTATTAGACTTGAAGCTTCGGTTCAAACCTTAGGTCAGACATCTCGGAAAAAAAAAACAAATTTTGAAAAAAAAATATTTCTTCGGCGACTTCCTCTTAATAGATTTCTGCCAAAAGCTTTGAGAGTAAAAATAAAATTGTCATGAAAAGCTTCTCAAAAATCTGCCGTTCAGAGTGATTTTTAAACTGTAGGTTCCGCAACTTATGTATAAAATTAACACAAACAACATGGGTGATGTGAGAAGCTAGGTTGTAATCCTGACTGAAGGGTTGTAATGGCCAATTAAGTAAGTTAAGTTGGGCAGCGAGCAACATTTCATTTACTTTTCCACACATTTTTTTTTGTTTTTTAAACCCAAATGATTAAATTGTCGCTTAACAGCCTCGATGTCAGAGGTAACCTAAATATTGCTTTTGAAGCTCTTAGAAAACCGATATTTGTATGCCCTTTTTATCAATATCTTTCGGAATTTATATTCAAATGTCTCTATCGAGACACTTATAAAGGGTGTTTTTTATAGAGGTATAGAACTTTAAGTTGCAATAAAACAACGATGGATTATTCAATTGACATGAATTTTATTTATCCGAAAGATAATCTTGTGGCATTACATTTTAAATATGATTTCTAGCATATGACCGCCACGGCTGGCGCGGATGTAGTCCAATCTGGACGTCCAATTTTCGATGTGACTTTTTCCAACATTTGTGGCCGTATATCGGCAATAATACGGCGAATGTTGTCTTCCAAATGGTCAAGCGTTTGTGGCTTTACCGCATAGACCAATGACTTTACATAGCCCCACAGAAAGTAGTCTAGCGGTGTTAAATCACAAGATCTTGGAGGCCGATTCACAGGTCCAAAACGTGAAATTAGGCGGTAACCACACGTGTCTTTCAATAAATCTATTGTGGCACGAGCATGTTGCACCGTCTTGTTAAAACCACATCTCCTGGACATCATGGTTATTCAGTTCAGGAGTGAAAAAGTTTGTAATCATGGCTCCATACCGATCACCATTGACTGTAACCAGAAGGCCACCATCGTTTTTTGAAAAAGTACGGACCAATGATTCCACCAGCCCATAAAGCGCACCAAACAGTCAGTTTTTCTGGATGTAACGGTGTTTCCACATACACTTGAGGATTACCTTCACTCCAAATGCGGCAGTTTTGTTTGTTGACGTAGCCATTCAACCAGAAGTGCGCTTCATCGCTAAACAAAATTCGCTTATGAAAATCGGGAACAACGGTAATCTCATTTTGGGCCCATTCGACGAATCTACGCCCTTACTTGATGATCGTTTGGCTTCAAATCTTGCACGAGTTGGATTTTGTAAGCACGCAAACCAAGATTCTTCCGCAAAATCTTCCATAAAGTGGATGGACACAGATCCAATTCCTGTGCTCGATGGCGGATGGACTCATTCGGGTCTTCCTTAATGCTACGCTCTACAGCAGCAATAGCTTCTTCTGTACGCACCGTACAGCGTCTCTGGGGATGCGAGTTATCAATAAGAGTAAACGTGGTGCGAAAACGTTCCATGGTTAATCGAATTAACTGCTCTGATGGACGATTTTGTCGACGATAAAATGGACGTAGTGCGCGATACGTTTTCCGCACAGAACCATTATTTTCGAAATAAAATTGCACTATTTGCAAGCGTTGTTCAGGCATGAGTCTATTCATGATGAATTGCCAAACCAAACTGAGAATAAATCACTTGACAGCTGTTAAATCGGTCGCCATCTTGAAAAGTAATGCCAACTTAAAGTTCTATACCTCTATAAAAAACACCCTTTATGTGTATCTCGTATGCCTCTGAAAGTGTTCTGCAGAGAATTCAAAACTTTGCAAGTACAAGCACTATGGCCTCGCTACGTGATTCGATGGAGAATGATTGTAAAACGTATGTAATTTGAAAATTTATCATCTCAACCTTGCGTAGCAACTTTGCCTAGCAGGCAACTGTTTATTGGCTTTTAATACACACGTAAAGCTTTCCATTTGAACCTTCTGTTGCTTAATTAGCAAATAGTCACAGTACATATGACATTCGATTAAAAATGCCTTCAAAGAAATGCTAAATAATTGCCGATAACGATGATGTTGAAATCGTAACATTTTCCCACCAATAGTAGGCCATTCCGTAGTCAAATTAGAAACGTAATAAAGAAGAAGAAGAAAAATTTCAAAACATGGCTCATGGTATCATCGTTACTAAGTATTTAATTGCCAAATCAACAATAAAACAACAATAGAAACACACATCAATTTCAATTTCAATGACAATTTTTTTTCCTCGTTTAATTAAATATGTTTGTTTGGTTGGCTGGCGCATTGTTGTTATAGTAGGCCGTGAAACAATTTTGAAATTTCAATCGGTGGCGCTCATCAAAATCAATTTGAAGTTGTCAGCACATAAATTAAAATGGACACGGACACAGTTTAAGTTTCTAGTTTTCTCTCAATGCACAGTGATTGAGTGATTGACCACCATATGGAATACACTTTAAACTGAAGTGTGAAATGACAATGAAAGAGTAAATTCCCACATAATTGATGAGGTTTAAAAAATGAATGAATGAAGTTGGCGGCACTTTATTTAGCACAGTTAGAATGATGGATTTCTGATGAAATATGACCTTCTTTGGTTGATCATTTGTTTTGATTCTACAGTCCAATATTCATTATTCCGAATTCCCACTTGGAAAATACATGAAGTTTAAAAACGTGTTTTTTTAGAAGTTTTTATGGAAAAAATTATAAGCCGGAGTTGTGAATAGACAGACAATAATCACAAAGTTTGGACGACAAGATGAATTTATTATAACCTTCCGACCAGGCATCCAGAACTTTAGATCAGAAATTTAACAAATTTAACCGCTTGTTTCCTTCAGAAGATACAAATGTTGAGATAATATGTACCTCTGAATACAGATTTTAAGTGTAGAAAAAAAGCTCACATTACATAGTTCCAGTTGGAAAACATATGAGCCCAATGAACCTATTTCGGTTGCGATTATTGTAGCATCATCAGCCAACATCGTCGTTTCAATCACGCATCATTACGTACATGGATAGGTTAGGTTAGGTTAGAGGACGTGTACTTGTCATTTAAGACAAGTACAGTACCCGGAGGTCGAATTGACCCATTGTACAACGACCTAGTTTCTCACACCACTTATGTTGTGTGTGTTAATTTTAATGCGTGAGTGGCTGTAGGTCCCAGTTTAAAGTCGACTCCGAACGACAGATTTTTGAGAAACTTTTTCACGGCAATTTCATTTACTCTCAGAGTTTTTGCCTGAAATCTGCTGCGAGGAAGTCGCCGAAGAAATATTTTTTGTTTTTGTCTTGATGTCTGGCCTGGGGCTCGAACCCTGGCTTTACATCTAATAAGCCAACACACTACCTACTAGACTACGGCGACTTCAAAACATGGAAATTCTATCATATTCTTGTCTTTAGTTAGCAACGATTTAATTCTTTGATTTCGAAGTACACGTTTGGGACACGTTTAAATTGTAGGTAATCGAAAAAGTGCTTACATTACGATAGAATCGATAATTTTATCGATATTTTTGTTAACAAGACTTAGTGTGGACATGAAAATTACTGGAAAGACATCAGCGTAAACAAAATTATGAGTGCTTGGATGTGACAGTATTAGGACTGTAAAAACTATTCACAATGCCAGCAGCCAGCCTTGCTATTTCACCGCGATACTCCCTAATAACGAGTTTCAGATTTCAAAAAAACTTTGTGGGTTCCGGGTTTCTTTCACTTAGATTTGTTCAATGCCAGTGTCTTCACATGCACATGTCTATCTTTGGGTTCCAATTTTGGCGTGGAGTTTTCAGCATTTATCAATGGCAGCCGTAATTTTGTCTTGTAGGACTGGAATTGTGGCTGATTTATCTACGTATTCAGGATCACAACCCTGCTCTGAACGCAATTTTGAATTCCTTTTCATTCCTATTACCTACAGTCACCTCTTGAGCATTGAACCCGGGCAGGGATTGAGAATCTTTTCTTCTTTAAACATCAATGTCGACTTAACCCTGACATTTGACCTGCAAACAAATTACTTTCGAATGTTATATCGAAGTCTTTGCATGCTCATGAAAGTCCTCTATTTCTCCGGTAAATTCCAACGCAATGGTTGTCCTAAGCATTCTGCAATGGAGAATCTCATATCCCCTCTCCTAATCAAACGTACATAACAGATCTAACCTAACCTACTTAGAAATAAATTTAAATCCGGTGGTTTAAAGAGCTTAAACAACCCAAAAATTGACAATCGCTTGTGATTCAAATACTAAAAGCTTGTTGGAGTATGGATCCTAGTATCCTTGAGGACAACTTGGAGTACTACGACGTTTATCTTCAAAAGGTTTTTGACCATAAAAGATCACAGAGATTACATGACTTTCATAAGAGGAAGTTATTACTCACCACACTCGACTTTCTACAGGTTAATGATACTATTGAAACCACTTGTAAACCAAAAACCATTCTGGGCACTATAAAGTCAATAATCATTGCACTGTGTCTTGTTGCATTGACTGTAATGTTGCGATTTTTATCGTAACTTGAAGAAATACAGTTAATGATCCTACCGGCCGCTAAATCACATCAAACTGTAAATTTTTCAGAGTAAATTACTAGTTTTAGCTGCTCTTCACACCAGATTCGGCAATTCTGCTTGTTGCCATACCAATAAAATAAAAAATAAGATTCGTAACTGAAAAATATTTTTTAGTATGATTTCTGACGATAACATTCCATGTGTTGAGCAGTCCTTCCGCTTGTTAGTTTATTCAAGAGAATTTTTGATCTTGACATATGCCACGAATGTCTTTTTTTATACCGAAAACATTTAAGCAAATATTAACAACAAATTATTTTATCTGATCCTACACAATATTTCTCAGTGTATATGCATTCGAAATGACAACAAACTGAAGTTACTTTTAAGAGCAGCTGTAATTAAAAACAAAATCCGTTATAAACTCGGTCACCATCTTTGTAAAAATCATTTTCAAGAGGCACAAAATCATATGAAATTTAATGAAAATTCATATTCAACTTCAGAATTCATGCAAGTATTGATTCGAAATTCTTTTTTTAAAAATCATTCACAATTGAAGTGGCATTTTTGCACACACACACGATCAGTGAAAATCATAACAAAGGCTTTGTAATGGTATTAGTGATGCATGCCTTTATGACTTAACTTATGAACTCTCAACTCTTTTCTTAACATTTTTTTTCTCTCTCTCTCTTTGAAGTGGTAATCCAGTGAATTGGAAAGAAGAGTGAACAGCAAAAAAAAATAAACAAAAGGATGAGCCCGCATATTTGTTTTTTGTTTAAAGGAAAATTATGCAAATGCTTACAATACTTATGATAAATAAATACTCTTCTCATGTACACACATATAAAGATAAGTTTTGTTTACAAAATGTGTAAGCAAAGGTAAGAAACTAAAATGTGAGTGTAAGCATGTATGTGTACTTTTTTTAGAACAGAAAAAAAATGCACCAAACAAGGACAGAGAGAGAGAGAGAAAGAATGTTTATAAAGATTTTCAAAAATCTATTTTTACCTACGACTCATTTGTTTACGGCTCTCTTTAATTTTTAAAAGTAGTCCAGTTATTATATACACTAACACACACACACACTCCCATTATAGATTTGTTCGTTAAGTATTTATTATTATGTATGGCTGTTGTTGTTGTTGTCGTTTACAATTATTAAGAGGGTATTGGTATTGATGTGATGATTATTGTAATGATGATAGAGTGAGATTACAACAACTACATATTATTATTGAAGAGCCACCATCATACTATATTCACACATATTTGCATACAAATTCAGTGTTGCCGCTGAGCGATTTCAGTTTTAGGTAAGTAAAGCTGGACGACTTTTGAAGAGAAATTAAAAAAAGAAGTAAAAACTTAAATTTTTTTTACGATAAAATACTACATTAAACGTGAATTTATTTATTAGATTCGTAGGATATTTTTCAAGTCAAAATATTAAAAAATTCTTGTAATTTTTTAAACGAAAAAAATTTCAATGGTTTCTCTTACAAATTGTATGAGACTGTAGGCCTACTTGTCTAATTGAAAGGGGTTTGGTTAAAACTTGAACGCTTAAATATGGGTTCTCTAGAAAGTTGGGTTACAATTGGTCGATGAATGATTCTGAAATGTAATAAATGAATGAAAATAAAATAAAAATATCTTCTGATAATATTAATTGCATCCAGGCGACACGCACATAAATTGATGAAGTTTAAAAATGAATGCATGAAATTGACTGCACTTCATTGGCACTTCTACCTACTTTATCTGCGTTTTCGGGATCATAACACTTCTTTAAATCCAATTTTTTTTACAACCTTTTTATTTTTATTAAGCGCAGTGACTTTATGAATTGAATTATGATTGAACCCAGTTGGGGATTGAGATTCGTTTCTTCTTTCTTCCTGAACACCAACTTAACCTCTCTATTTCAACACAATCTTTATCATGATCGTTTTGCCCAAGTGGAAACTGGAAATCTGAACTTCTTCTCTCTTTCCAAACGTACGCAACAAACCTAAATTAACCTACTAAATATAGACCCGGTATTTAAAAACCCCAATATTTTAAATTCACTTTTGATTAGAGTAGCTAGATTGGTTTGCCTGTTTTCTGTTTAATAATTTGAATATTTAAAATGCACCACGCTCTGGTCGCTTAAAAAGTAAAAAATTCAGTGAAATCATGGCAGAAATTAAAAAAATACTGGCACATAAGAAGTGTTTACGTTGCTAGAGGGCTAGATATTCATAGCCAATGGGTTGAAAACCATTCTCAGGAAGCTAGATATACAAAGAAGCTCGATATGTAAAAGCCAAATGTTTATTTGCGATTTATGGTTAAAATGCAACGAAATCGAATCATTTCTGAAGTGAATGATTGCGGGCAATGAGGAGTATAGCACATACAAATATAATGTGCGAAAAAGATCATATGCGAAGCAGAACTAAAGCCGAAAGTCCATACCATCCTTTTCATGCGCCTTGCGAATCTTGCTTTCTATGCCGATTTTATTGCAAGTTACACACAATGCGTTTATGCGACTGGTTTTTTGTTTTGATCAGCTGTTGTGGTAAACAACAAACAAGCGAACAAGAACATTTTTGGAAAAAATAGAAAATCAAATTGTAATTTTAAAAGAATTATTATAGAATGACATTAATTTCAAATTTATGAGTTTACATTTGAAAAACGCTCATAACATAAAAGGACAGGTCAATTTAGAGGGAGAAAAAAATGTTATAAGTTTTGCGAGGCAAATGTGTTAGAAGCAACAGATATACAGAGTGAAAACTGGCAGATAAAGTAAAAAAATTAAATGTAAACAAACATTTATTTTGTGTTAAAAAGGGGAAAATTTGGAATATTTTTTAATTTCTTCAATGAAAAGTTTAAAGATTCTTAAATATTTAAATATTAATCGAAATGGTGGTGAATTTCGGTCACAATGAGTATAGTTTCTTGAGCAAGAGTTAATTAAGAAGCTAAATATAATAAGATCAAAATAAGACGTACTGCTCATAAAAAATTTTTCCTGCTGAAAGTTGCCAAAATTTTTTAATTTCTTGGAAGGAAAAATTAAAAATTGTTATTAGTTGTTTTTATTATTAATAGTTTTACACAAAAATTACATTGTATTGTGCTGTTAAGGCCTACGAAAATCCTCAAAAGAACACAAGACGAGTGTTTTCAGTAAATTTATCCTCCATTTTTCTTGTTTACAAATTAATAAATTCAAAATAGATGACACTCAGTACATAAAAACAATCATATACATACATATGTATAAACAATCATCATATACATATTTTGTTCATGAAAGAAATTTGTTAAAAAATGTATTTTAATGTATTTTCCTCTTAAATTAGTAATAAACTTTATTATGAAATATGTGTTTATTAATATTTTTATAATACAAATAAAGAAAAATGCGAAAATAGTAATGCACTATTTAAACATATTTATAGAAACCATTCACAATAGTATATAATTTGGCATGCCAAGTTTAAAAACTGCTGACATTTTCCAACACTGCATTATTCGCATAGAAAAGTAGAAAGTAATCCTACTTTGTATGCGTCTATGCATATTATGCTTTTTCTTCTGTAACTTGTCACAATCAAATACACTGATTCTACTTTTTCGGTATACGCATGTTATGCAAAACGCATGGTATGGACTTTCGGCTTAAGGAAGCTATGCCGCATGTTTAATGAAATTGAAAGGGAATAATTCATTATGTGATTCAGCAAACTGCTGAATTAGTTGACAATATTCTCTACTGTCAATAATTAATGAGACTGAAGCAAGAAATTCGTTTAAAGCGAACTGAAAAGTTGTTGTAAGCCATTATGATAATGCCAGAGAATGCACACGTCCTAGGTGCCACAGCAGAATCTGAGAGACTGGGTTAATCCATAAGAATTATTGCGTGGACCATGAAATATTACAAAATTAAAGTGTTAAATACGATCCACTTAAAGAATAATGCAGAAAATGGAGGGTTAAAAGTGTGAAACAACAATTGCTGCAGATGTGAACTACGTGCTCTTTGCTTAAGGCATTCAATAAAAAAACTTGTTAAAGCTGATGTTATGAGTCGTAGGTCCCCTGCAAAAAAATGTACGCAATAGATTGACGGCTTCCAAGCAACACCTGAGTTGTAATAACTGGATACAACTGGCGATATCGAGATGAAAAATCATGCATAAATCAAGCACGGCATAGGAATGAGAAGACATTTTATGTAAGAAATTTCATTAAAATTTACGTTCTTGAATAACATTTTCTTAAAATTTCTTAAAATTTAAAAAAACAAATTTTTTTCCAAAATCCTTACTGCCCCACTGTACTTTAATGAAATTTAAAAATAACTTTGTGTTCTGAAATATATTTTCACATGTGTTATGTTGTATTCTATTGACGTTCAGTGAACTTTTAAAACAAAAATTTTAAAATAACTTATTCACGATGACGTTTATTTACAAAGCAAAGCAACCCAGCAAACCAATTTACAAGATTCTACAGTCATTGGGACAATTGTGTTGGGAAGAAAAAAGAGAGTAAAACATTAAAAACAACAACATCAACAAAGAAAAGCATTACAGAGAAATTATACAGTTTTAAAGAGATAATCTTGTATTTTTAGTACAGGATTTTTGATTTTCTTTGAAAAAAAAAAGATCCAGGCAGACAGCTGAGCTGAAACTTTTACAAGTTTATGTTGGAACAAAAAAAAAAAAAAAAAAAAAAACAGCAACAACCAGCATTTACAACAAACAATGCCAAGCAGCCATGAAGGACATGTTACACACACTCGCTACAGAAACGGCTCAACAAAAAACAAGAGAAACACACACACATAAACAAAAACAAATATATGTACAAAAGAGCAGGGAAAAGAAGAGCAAGAAATAACACACAATGATACCCTGTGATACCCAAAAAAAAAAATAAATAAAAATGCCACTGTGCATGCACCACCTAACACACACTCTCTCTAGGCACGCACTTGCCCATACATACTCACTTATACACACGATACTTGAACAAGGAGTGAGTGAGTATGACTTTGTTATGCTTTTTCAGTTAAATGCTCCATTTTTTCCTTTTTTGCTTGTTTCTCTTGTTTCGTTTTTTTTTTTTTTGTAAGGAGAGAGAGATGTAATACGCTGATGATGATGACGATGCTCTGTTTTAAATAAAAGCAGGAACATATGCTTGTGTTCAATCATAAACAACAACAACAACAACAGCTTTCTATGAAATATGTAAGCATAGCGCATGCTTAGTAAACCAATCAGAGAGCGCAAGCAAAAGAGAGAGAGAGTTTAACTTGAACTGAAACTCCACCTTTAAAAAATGGCGAATGTTTGAATATTTGAAAACCTGAATTCGCCTTCAATAACAACAGCTACACAGTACTTCATAAAACATAACAGCATTTGTCTCTTTTGCTCTTACGGCGTGAAAGGCAATGCATAAACCGAACAAAAACCTACAACGCGCTAAGCAAGAGAGTAAATTTTATTTCCAAGAGAGTAGACAGTATTGTTTTGTTTTTGGTTTTGCTTTTGTTTTGTGTTTTTGCAAATACAAACAAATACGCATAGCAAACAGAAGAGAAAAAACAAAAACAAATTACATACAAAAAAACTAGACACAGAATTGCAGTTAAAAAATGAATTTTTATCTTCAAAAAGATGGAAAAAATGATTTCGTTTTGCATGATTTTTTGTTGCTTTCAAAAGAAATCTAGGCTTTGATGTTGTAAAACAGAAAAGCAAAAACAACAAATACAAGAAAAAAAAGAAGAATTAAAAAAAAATAGAATTGAATGCCTGGCCTGTCTTTAACAGTGAATAACCGTTATAATTAAGTTATTCTACTTACTTCCACAATATGACAAAATGATGTTGAGGACTGTAAACACTCATACTAATGGTAGTTTGAGTAAGAGTGTGGCTTTTTTGAAATAAAAATATTGAAACACACAAAACAACACAGTGTAGGGCAATAATGTTGGGGACAATGCGTTGTTAAGCTGTTATTTATGGAAAAAATTTAAATATTAAATAAAAAATAGGGTCTTCCATATGGGAATATCAAATAATAAAAAAATAATTTAATAAAACGAAATCGCAGAAAAGATTAATTGGATGCACCTATAAAATGACTAAAATCATAGACAATAAATCTATATACAGTGGTGGCCTTATAATTAGAAACGACTTAGCAACATGTATGTTTGTTAATTCGTTTTACAGTTTTCACTGTGTACCTGAGATCAAAGGCTTTGTTTGGAGGACGTCTTACATACGTTTTTCCATCGGATTGGGACAAATTAAACTTAGATTCGTCACTCCAGAGAACTCTGTTCCAGAAACATCGTTTCTAATTATAAGGCTACCACTGTATGTACTTAGGAAGCACATTGAAAACGGCCTAAAGTGATAGGATATGCCGATGATCTATGCATAGCTATCGTAGGCAAGTACCTCGGAATGCTCTTGGAACGGCTCCACATACATGCATACATAATTGGTCATTACAATCCTTTAGTCAGGTTTACAACCTACCTTCTCACACCACTTATGTTGCGTGTTAATTTTTATACATGATTGGCGGGACCTTCAGTTTAAAGTCGATTCCGAACGACAGATTTTTTGAGGAACTTTTTCATGGCAATTTATTTTTACTCTCAGCATTTCTGCCAGAAATCTGCCGAAGAAATATTTTTAACGATCTTTTGGTGGTGGCTCTATTTGCCTATAAACAAACCATTAGTTAAAGACATGGATCTAGGTTGCTACAGAACCTCTGTCGAACATCATATTGATATCCAAATTTGCCCAAGAATGCCGACTATTTCTCTGTGAAATGGCAGATTATTCGATAAGTCTCTCTTATTTGGGTCAGAAAGTATACAATACATATGCGAACGTAATGTTTTGTGTGTTATCCGCGCATGGAGACCCTTGGCCACGATTATGCATGAAATTTTGAATAAATTCCACTCCTGATCTAACGCTTTCTGGGTAGAAGAGATTAAGCTGAAGTAGAGTCGGGCGATTTTAACTCATGTAGGAGGAAAAAGCTCATTATGGTGTATGTATGTATCTCCACACTAAACATTGAATAATAGGAGGGGTATGCTTGTCGGATTATTTCTGCAGTATCCGAATAACAAGTAATGATAGCTGCGTTTAGGCTATCGAGAAAGGATCAAGCAAATGAAAGAAATCTCCGTTGAGCCAGTGACGGACGGACAATAGCAAATAAAGTGTTCTTAATTGATCTACAACTTCTGCAGAAATCATTTGAAGTCTCCCCCCAGTTTGCAAGGATCCGTTAGAATAGATACAGTGACAGAGACGATCCAATGCTAATACAGATTGGTACAGTCTTCATCCAATTTAACCAAGGCGAGTCTGACAATAAAGCGATTTCGTCGAAAGGAAGGTGATTTAAATTGAGCGACTAAATTACAGATTTAAGCCGTTCAGACTTGCCTTAATACAGAATATCCGTAAGATGTGGTGACAACTTTTACACAACTTTGTGTAGGTTTGAATATTTTTGTGGAAATTGTTTGCAAGCTTAACCTTGTAGGGCTACAACCTTGTTTGGATTGTATACCGTTCGGACCTAACATGTTAAATACAACATTTCCATACGATGCTCTTCAAAATTTCGGCCACTAGACTAAATCATGTTCAAATCCAGGAGGTCAAGAAAACATCCACAGCGTACATCATAGCAGCACTACCTGTTGAAAAATCAGCAAAAGTTTGTCGCCACTAACCCGATACCTGCTCTCGAAGAACGAGTATTGTTTACTGGTAACGATAAGTGGACCTACAGCAACAGCTTAGCTCGTTATGATACTGAAACAAACAGAAATAATAAGAAGTGATTCCCTAAAGAAAGGACATCTTGGTAGTAATGTCCGGAGCCATTGTGACTTTTAAGAAAAGGATGTGAATTTATACTGAAGCCCTTATAAGTTCAATTACATACATCGCCTGTCACAGAGATCAGCAATGAATCGTTTGTTCGCTACTCATAAGCACTCATGAAATTTTGAATATAAGTGAGTCAACAATATTGTAATTTAACTATGTATCGTACTCTGATTCATTCATACTCACTACACAACGTTGATTTATAAGTACAGGTTGCAATGAGTATGAGTACAATGTTGACATCAAACTCATACCATTCGAAATATGTTTGATTCATAAGCCTACTCATTTAGATTCATAATTTTAGAAAAATATTTATAATACTTATAAATGACGGCAAACACACAACCATTTAGTGAGTATTTTAGAGTTCGTACGCGATTCATACTTATTTTATGATTCGTGTATATCCTATGTTGAGTTATGGGAGTCGAAATCAACAACATCATATGTGCTGTTGGGTATGAATATGATGAGTATTTTAAACTTTGAATATGAGTAGAGGAGGTTCCATGATATTAAAATAAGTATGAAGTATGATTCGATTCTTATCATCTTTCAATTACATACTTCACCTGTCAATATCGTTTTTGTTTTCACAGAATCGTGTTGTATTTAAATTGAACGTATATTTTTTGTGTCCTTTCTTTGTCGGCATATACAACATGTGTACGTTCGGGATAATTTTTAACAAGTGCTTCGCTTGACCGTATTATCTAGCATTTCTTTCCATACTCATGAAGAATACAGTAATCTCCGAAAGGGAAAGTCTTTACTTGGGCTCTTCTAGATTTGTTTTCATTATAGAAAGGTAAGATTTATAGGAGTAGCACTCAATGAGCAAAGTTCCTTACCACAATACCTTTAAGGAGTATACTTTGTTAGTTGGAACCAACAACTGTCAGAAAGACTTTCAGAGCTTCCTTATATATTCCCCTTCTATTCATTGAGATGAGAAGTAAAAATCTGAATATTCTAGACATTCTTGCAGAGCATTTAAAATGGCTTTAACTGTCTCGAACTTGACAAGCAAAAAACCTTTCATTGCAATTAAAGCATACTTCCCTGACATTCACACATTTTGTGGACACCCTGTATGTTTTTTTACAATTATTATTTGTTTATTGTATTTGTTATTGCCGTTGTTGTTGTTGTTATTGTTATTGTTGTTATAATAATTATTATTGAAAATGTCATTGTTTTTATTGGGAAATTTTTATGTTTCATGGCGATAATTGGATTTTGGTTTGATTTTTTTACAATTTCAAACAACAATATTGCAGCATTGGTAACAACAACAACAACAACAATATTAAAGGATAATAAAAACAGCAACAACAACAATAGTAGACAACAACAATAAGAATAAAACAATCATTGAAACATTAAGCAGCAATTCCTATGTGATTGAATTCAAGTCCCCAACTCTGTCTGTCTGTGCATGAATCTTTTTTATCAAACCGAACACCAACAGGCCAGACCAGATCATCCAAAAAGAAATGGAATTGCCCGCTTGTTATTAATCAGTGAAGCGGGGAAGTGTCCTGTTTTTTTTGTTGTTATGCAGAGCTGCGCTGTACTGCTGTTCCACGGGATTATAAATGAAACACACAGTGAATGTGTGTTTGAAGGCGGCAATCTATGCAGGAGGCAATCATTCATTCAATCATCCATCATTCATTCAATTTTACATTCATTTTGGTTACAATTCTTGCAATTTTTTTTCTGTTTTTTTTTCGGAGAACAATTGCCGCCGCAGTTTATCATTATTTAGCGATAGTCGCTTGGGATGCCAAGCTTTTCCCGGAGATTATAACTGCAAATGAGAGTGAGTGGGGGTGGGAGTGTTGGTTACTACTTTACCGGCCACTTTCATAAATTATTTACCGGTTTTGTAGCAAAAAAAAAAAAAAAAAAAACAACAAAAAGGAAAAACTTAAACCATGTTTTCCACAATTTTCATTCGTTTTTTCTTTCCGTGGCATGACATTTTTATTCATGCCACACCACCATCACCACCACTTGTAGCATGTTGGCTGAAACAAAACGAATCAAATCAAATCAAATCATAGCAACATGATGATGATGATGATGATGATGAAAATCCCAACAACTTCCATTCATGACAGCCATTAAACGTAGCATCCATCCATCCATTCATCCATCTGTGTGGCTGTAGCTGTTGCCAATACTAACGTGTAGTTAGGCAGTCATAGAGGAGACAAACCCACTTCTTCTGGCAGCCTAAACAAGACAAAACTATGGCTCTAGTAGACTGAGTGTGTGTAGAAAAGTTTTGTTGATGATGTGCTGACATCCACTAACGATTTAGTTGACATGCAATGCAGCAGCAACACATTCGAGTTGCAGCATTTCAATTTCAATAATTTCTGTTGTTTTTTTCTTTTTAGATTTTAATGAGCAATCAATTTACTTGTGATTGCTTTTGTAGTAGTTGTTGTTGTTTATGATCAGCAGCTAATAAATCTTTGTAGTGGCTGTGTAATAAATTTAATTTTCTCTAATGGTCTCACGTTTCCCAGGTAAAAACAGAAAAAAACAATAAAAAATCGATTAATTACACACAAGTTATGTTTGTTATCGATTATAGTACTCGTAATGCAATAGACAAACAAGTTGGGTTTTACAACGATGGCCTATTTAGTACCATCAAGAAAGAAAGTTGCGAGGTTTGTTCGAAAATTAATCATCAGTACACATGTTCATTCCATGATGATAATGTGGAACTGATATGGTATCTTAAACTCGCCATAGTTTAGTAGGCAGTGTGTTGATTTATTAGACTTGAGGCCGTTCAGCCCAGATATCTCGAACTATATGAAATTTGAAAAAATATTTCTGCTGCTACTACCTCTAAGCAATCTTCAGGCAAAAAAAAAAAATTAACTCAGAGTAATGCCGTTAAAAGTTTCTTAAATAAATTAATCGTTCGGAGTCGACTTTAAACTGCAGGTCTCGCCACTCATGGATAAAATTAAACGAACAGCATGGTTGGTGGGAGAAGCTAGGTTGTAATCCTGACTAAAGGGTTGTAATAGCGAATTAAGTAATGCTCTCTGAATGAATGACATTGCTAACACGTACGTACTAAAGGGTGTTTTTTATAGAGGTATAGAACTTTAAGTTGTCATTACTTTTCAAGATGGCGACCGATTTAACAGCTGTCAAGTGATTTGTTCTCAGTTTGGTTTGGCAATTCATCATAAAGAGACTCACGCCTGAACAACGCTTGCAAATAGTGCAATTTTATTTCGAAAACAATGGTTCTGTGCGGAAAACGTATCGTGCACTACGTCCATTTTATCGTCGACAAAATCGTCCATCAGAGCAGTTAATTCGATTAACCATGGAACGTTTTCGCACCACGTTTACTCTTTTTGATAACTCGCATCCCCAGAGACGCTGTACGGTGCGTACAGAAGAAGCTATTGCTGCTGTAGAGCGTAGCATTGAGGAAGTCCCGAATGAGTCCATCCGCCATCGAGCACAGTAATTGGATCTGTGTCCATCCACTTTATGGAAGATTTTGCGGAAGGATCTTGGTTTGCGTGCTTACGAAATCCGACTCGTGCAATATTTGAAGCCAAACGATCATGAAGTAAGGCGTAGATTCGTCGAATGGGCCCAAAACGAGATTACCGTTGTTCCCGATTTTCATAAGCGAATTTTGTTTAGCGATGAAACGCACTTCTGGTTGAATGGCTACGTCAACAAACAAAACTGCCGCATTTGGAGTGAAGGTAATCCTCAAGTGTATGTGGAAACACCGTTACATCCAGAAAAACTGACTGTTTGGTGCGCTTTATGGGCTGGTGGAATCATTGGTCCGTACTTTTTCAAAAACGATGGTGGCCAGAACGTTACAGTCAATGGTGATCGGTATAGAGCCATAATTATTAACTTTTTCATTCCTGAATTGAATAACCATGATGTCCAGGAGATGTGGTTTCAACAAGACGGCGCAACATGTCACACAGCTCGTGCCACAATAGATTTATTGAAAGACACGTTTGGTGACCGCCTAATTTCACGTTTTGGACCTGTGAATTGGCCTCCAAGATCTTGTGATTTAACACCGCTAGACTACTTTCTGTGGGGCTATGTAAAGTCATTGGTCTATGCGGTAAAGCCACAAACGCTTGACCATTTGGAAGACAATATTCGCCGTATTATTGCCGATATACGGCCACAAATGTTGGAAAAAGTCATCGAAAATTGGACGTCCAGATAGGACTACATCCGCGCCAGCCGTGGCGGTCATATGTCAGAAATCATATTTAAAATGTAATGCCACAAGATTATCTTTCGGATAAATAAAATTCATGTCAATCGAATAATCCATTGTTGTTTTATTGCAACTTAAAGTTCTATATCTCTATAAAAAAACACCCTTTACTAAGAGGTTAAGCTTTGATGTGATTTTAAACACAAAATTGCAAGAGTATAGTATATTTTCTCTTTACAGATTCCATTCTGGGGATTAGATGCGTGCACAGATTCTATTTGAAAATCGTTGAAGCTTTACAATAGCAGGTTCAGACAGGTAAAGACTCCATCCAAGAGAAACGACTTGCCTTAGATGTAATCTAATATTTTTAAGGATAATTATTGTACTCTTTTATAAGGGTACGACTGTTAAAAGTCCTTTACTTTAGATGGAAAGTTCATTAGGCATAGGTTGGTAATCTGATAGTAGAGGGAATATTAGATGCGTTCGGAGATCTATCGGGTCCGCCATTTAACGTTTTTTTTCAACTAGTACTTATTTCGTGAATGGTAACACTTAGCTCATGTCTGATTTGACAGATAATTAGTTTTATCCTTCCTCTGAACGAATATTGACCATTCAATGCGTTCTCGCTTCGCTAAGTGGGTCTGCGATCGACTTACAGAAGATGCCGATTTTGGCAAAAAAAATCATCTTTTCAAATGAAGCTCATTTTGATCTTGGCGGGTATGTAAACAAGCAAAATTGTCTCATTTGGGGGCACAGAAAACCCGCACGTATACATTGAAGAGCCGACGCACCCAAAACGAGTCACTGTTTGGTGCGGATTTTGGTCCAGAGGCATAATTGGGCCATTTTTCTTCGAAAATGAGCAAGGAGTGGCCGTTGCAGTCAATGGCGATCGTTATCGGGCCATGTTGAACGAATTTTTGTTCACAAAAATTGAAAAGGAGGATATTGGCAACATTTGATTTCAACAGGACTGCGCTACGTGCCACACAGCCAAAGCTACACTCAATGTTTTGCGCCCTGTTTTTGAAGATCGCATTATCAGCCGTAGAGCTGATGTCGTTTAGCCACCTCGGAGCTGCGATTTGACACCGTTGGACTATTATTTGTGGGGTGCCGTCAAAGATAAGTGTTACGCCGACAAGCCAGAGACAATTAACGCTTTAAAGGACAATATTCGTGAAGACATTGGTGAAATACAGCTGCACACAATCGACAATGTGCTTAAAAATTGGACCGATCGTATGAGCTACTGCATGGCCAGCCGAGGCAGCCATTTGAATGAAATTATGTTCCATTATTAACCGGAAGGATTGTACTTTCGAATAAAAAAAGAAATTTGAGAAAATATTCAGTAGTTTTTTTCTGAAAACATTTAAAAAAAAAAGTTATTTGGCGGACCCTTTACAATAGCAAATTTCCTTACCACCACACCCAATACAACAAATTAGATCTTGAGAATCTAGAGAAAGGCAGAATTTGGTACTAATCTTGTATGAAGAACGAAATATTGCGAAGAGCAGTAATTGCACGTATTATGATGGTACAGACAGAGTGTGGGGAATTGATGATCACTTGACCAGAGGTCTGCAATTATAATCATTTTTTCGCTACTCATAAGCACTCATGAAATTTTGAATATAAGTGAGTCAACAATATTGAAATGATTCTCTGATTCATTTGTACTCAGTACACAATGTTGATTTATAAGTACAGGTTGCAATGAGTATGAGTACAATGTTGACATCAAACTCATACCCTTCGAACTATGTTTGATTCATAAGCCTACTCATTGAGATTCATAACATTAGGAAAATACTTATAAATGATTTGAGTGATTGAGCGAACACACAACCATTTAGTGAGTATTTTAGTGTTCGTACGCAATTCA
The DNA here is from genome assembly GCA_936449025.2 of Sarcophaga subvicina. Taxonomy (NCBI): domain Eukaryota; kingdom Metazoa; phylum Arthropoda; class Insecta; order Diptera; family Sarcophagidae; genus Sarcophaga; species Sarcophaga subvicina. Next base: position 87,350,176 of record OW388081.2, on the reverse strand, counting down.
TAATTATTTTGTGCTTCGTGTATATGTTGAGTTATGGAGAGAGAAATCAACAACATCATACGTGTTGTTAAGTATGAATATGATGAGTACTTCAAACTTTGAATATGAGTAGAAGGTTCCATGATATTAAAATAAGTATGAATGCCTATAAGTATTAGAAATTATGAGTATGACTCGATTCTACTCATCTTTTTGAATACACATTGCTGACCTCTGCACTTAACATTGCTATTGTCTTGCACGAAACGACTTTTCAGGCACTAACAACTTCAAATATGGAAATTTTCCTTTGCAGAACTTTCACTAATGAATTGATTCACACTGATTTGGCATATATGGACGTTTGCAAGATCTATGGGTTCCTTAGTGTCTTAAAATTGATTGAACCTAACTGAGGCCACTTCTGCTTACTCTGGTATGTTTTTCTCTGGAAGAAAACAGCTCATCCTTTGGTATCCTTTGATATTATGAAACATTCCAATAAAGGCTGTCATTGACTGAAATTGATTCTTGGGAAAATTTACTGTGGAGTGTGGAGAGTTTGAGTATGTCGATAGTCAATTACCTTCCAAGTTAACAGGAAGCTTTTCTGCATATTGCGTGGGAAGTGCATTACATTACTTTCATGCAGTTCATTAGGCCCTTTCGCTGTATGCGGGGGACTATAAGGAGTCTTCCTAGAGCACAAATTGCAGACAATAAGGAAAGAAATTCAGAAGAAAACCTGATACCGTAACTTACACTTGATCCTGTTGCTTTACTTGTCACTTTAACCTTTAAACACTACGAATGAGCGCAGAAAATATTTTGTGATGCCTTTCGGTGACAGTATTATTGTGAACAACTATAGGAAAACAACAACAAAACATCAAAAGAAACAACGCAAATAAACTGATTAGAATGACAGAAAGAAAGAAAGAAAATAATCATGACACTTGAAACTTTTTGGCCCAATTTCGCTAAGAAAGTGTGTTTTTCTGTCCTTTTTGTAAGGCAGACAGGCAGGCACTTCTTAAAGGATCAACAATATTATGATGACGATGATGATGACAAAATGTGTGTGAAATGAAAAGCAAGATATTGTGTAACACGAAACACTTGTTTTGCCAACAAAAGAAGAAGAAAAACGCACTTGAAGCAGCATCAGCATCAGAAAAAAATTCATTAAAACCGTGAACCGAGTTTTTCATCACAAGGAAAAACACAAAAGGAAAATCCAAGAAAACAAGCAGAAAAAACATCAAAGAGACACGCTGCTTTGATTTGAAAGAATAAAGGAAAGCGAAAAGGAAGATGTTCTACAGAAAGGGTGTGTGTTGCATGCATGCAAGACTATGAAAGGAATTGAATGAATGAATGACCGAATGACTGACGAGTGAATGAATAGGTGCTTGGTTATGATGGATGTCCCCCGCCTCGAAAGATGACAAGATGATGTGACAGTTTTTATTCGTCTTATTTCAGTTCATAAAGCAGCTTTTCTTGTTTAATAAGGAAATTTTTTTTTCCAATATTGGGTAGGGGTGATAGTAATTTCGTATATGTAAGTAGGGAAGATGAAGATATTTTTGCAGGTTCAAACCTAGCTAAACTGTAGGAAAATCATATAATTCTCTTGAAAACCAATCCGTACTCTTAACAAATCCTATCGCAATCTGATACAGTGACACATTTCCGGGACTGAACCGTTTTTATTGGTTGCTAGGATATTTAACTGACTCTTTAAATTTAATCCCACAATCTGCTAGGCTCTGATGGACGGATATGGATAAGAGTAGACCATCAGTCGTTCACAATCGACTTTGAATCGTAGGTCCAGTCACTCATGAATAAAATCGACACACAAAACATAAGTGGTATGAGAAGCTAGGTCGTGATTGAAGGGTTGCAATGATCAATTTAGTAATCCAACGCATTATTGAGGTCCTTACAGATCTCTACCATATTGAAAGGCAATGCCCATAGACTTGGCATTCCCTGGAATGACTTCTGCAGAAGTTGTGGATGTAAGGACTGGGAATTATTCAGCTTTTCTATGAACTGGCGGAGGTTCTTGATTTCTTATTTGTTGTTTGACTTTGACTGAACTCTCCAAAATGGAGATTACTGTAGAGGCAAGAATTATTTTTTTATTTATTTATTTTATTTATTTATTTATTATAATTAACATAACACAACAAGATTTTAATCTTATAAGTTATAGTGCTATGCTTAGGATCAATAAGATATAATACATAAAAAAATAATAAAAATTATGAAATATAAGAAATTAAGTAAGACTAACAAATTAATATAAAAAACAAATTAATTAATTTATTAAAATATTAAAATTGAGTAGAAATATAATTTAATTGATTTAATTATTTTAGGAAAACTAACAATACTACAGAAATAAAAAGAAAATAAAAAAGTTAAAAAAGATAAAGAATTCTAAAGATATAAAAAAGAAATATTTACAAAAATTGGTATAGAAAAGTAAGGATAAATATTTGACCGATATAATAAACATGCTAAGAACGTAACAAACTTTTCATTAAGAGAACAATTTAAATAACTCCTTTTTGAACGCGTTTGCATTGCCTAACTTTTGGATGTAGTTTGGTAGGGAATTCCAGAGACTAGTGGTGTGTATAAAGAACTGTCGCTGTGACAGAAGAGTCCTGTAACGTTGTTGAATAATCTTCATGCCTCGGCATGACCTAGCAAACTTAATACGGTCTACTAAATATTCCGGCTGTCCCGTATTAATAGTTTTATGGAATAGAATGAGGCATTTAATTTTCAGAAGATTATCAAATTTCACACTAAATATCTGATACGCTAAATGAGAAATATGATCCCGGCGACCTTTAAGAAATACGTATCTTGCTATATTGTTGTATGCCAAGTTTAATTTCCGGTTGTCATTACTATCGCAGTTTGCAAAAATTTCGCACCCATACAATAGCACAGGAATCAAATAAGTTTTAGCAAGTTGCATACGAATTGCAAAAGGAGTTGAATCAATGACCGCCCATAAATTCCGTAGCATGCTGTAAATTCTGCCAACAACGACACTTATATGGCCAGACCACGATAATCTGTCATTAAATACAATACCCAGATTAGTAGCAGACTTGACATAGTCAATTTTATTTCCCCTGATACTCAATCCAGGTATGGCAAACGAAACATTGGTCTTCGAAAGCATTAAACATTTGGACTTTGAGGGATTAATACACAGTCCATTCGCCGAAGCCCAACGGTCAATCCTATCCAAATCACGGTTAACAGAATGTAAACAAGAATCAATATTCTCCTTACGAGTACTGGCATAAATCTGCACATCATCAACATACATATGAACACGGCAGTCAACCAAAACATCCGGTAGATCATTAATATACATACAGAACAACAGTGGCCCCAGTATTGATCCCTGGGGAACACCTCTACAAATATTAAGCGAATCAGAAATCTTCCCATTTAAGTGAACCCTCTGACATCTGTCTAACAAATAAGAAAAAATTAGACTAGCGGCAGAATTAGAAAAATTAAACAGCTTCCGGAGCTTATTCAATAAAATTTTATGATTGACTGTATCGAAAGCCTTTGTGTGATCGAGAAGAACTAAAAACGCTACATTATTTACATCCAGCTCCAATCTGAGATCCTCAACTACATTTAATAGAGCGGTAGTACAACTCCTACCTTTCATGAAACCTGACTGACTGATTTTTAAATAATTATGACCTTCCAGATAACCATTGATCTGTCTGGCTATAATGTTTTCCATTACCTTCGACAAAAAAGGAAGAATGGCAATTGGCCTAAACTCATTGTTTGACTTGGGAATGGGAAGGATCTTGGCAAGTTTCCATTCATTAGGAAAAGTAGACTTAGTCAGCACTGTATTAAATAAGTGGGTATAATATGGCAAAAGTCTAGGTGTCAAAACTTTCAAAAACACAGGATCTATATCATCGGAACCAATTTTTTCGATTTTACCGCTGAAATACATTCCAAAACTTCGAACTGATCCACGCAACGAAAACTAAAGGAGTATTGTGGAGGGACACGACAAAGGTCATCATACATATCACCAATTGCCGTTGGAACACTTGAATGTACAAACTGGTCATTAAGTTTATTCACATCTACATCAAAATCAGTTCTAGGACATTTTCCACCAATTCCTATTTCACGAATCACATTCCATTTGGATTTATTGTCCATCGCATTACAAAACCTTCTACCATAATACAACGTTTTCGCAATTCTTATTTGCCTAGTAACCTCTGACCGTGCGGATTTATGAAGAGCTTTCAAGTCAATTATTCTGGTGTCGAAATTATGTCACTTGAAATCATCATAGTCTAGTAGGCAGTGCTATTAAGGCGAAGGTATTTGGTTCAACTCATGGTTAAGGCATATCGAACAAAACGAAATACGAAAGAAAATATTTCTTTCGGCACCTCGGTCTCTCAGCAGTTCTCTGGCAAGTCGAAATGATGTCCTAAAGGATATGTTGGATTGCCGCTAGGCTGGATAATGATTTGTAATTTCGCATAAGACCTAACCCATTGGCATTTAACGTTCAGAAAGTTAGAAATCTAAACTAGTTATCCTGTATTACAAAGTAATTACTAGGGTGGCAAATGTGTGAATTGACATACAATCCATTCTCGTTGGTTTAATTGCATTGAAGAAATAATTTTTGCCCTCACCCTCTAAAATTAATATTCATCACACATATTTTCCATAATCTTTGAAAAATGACAACAAAGTGCTCCTTTAGAATCCTTTTGATATTTTCTTTTTTAATAACAACAATAACAACAACAGAATCTCTAATCTTTTGTAATTTAAAATTTATTAACGATCCCCTCTATGAAATATTTTCAATTTTCCCACACTTTGAACTTCAAAATTCTAGCCGATGTAATTAAAAACCGATTTTTGCATTAATTTATGGCAAATAGGCCTCCATGCACAGGCAGTCCAGGCAGTCCAGGCAGTCAATCATAAAAATTGCAATAAAAATTAAAAAATTTTATGCTCAATTTTTGCATAACAACATAACAACTACTGCTGATGCTCTCTACTGCTGATGCAAGTCAACAAATTTAGCGTAAAGCAATTAAAAGTGCCAGTGCCAGTGGCATGTAAAAGGTTGAAACCTGCATTCGTCTTCCCACCATTAAAACTGTCACAACAAATCAAAACAAAACAAGATGCGCTCATTAGTTAAACGAAGGACTTTATTTTGTGCTAAACGCCTAACCAAACCAAATACATGAGCAATTAAATAAAACAACAACAGCAAGACTCATAAATAAATTTTTTTAACTCACGTGCCACATTCAATGTGGCAAGTACTACGTAATACAAGTCCAAACAAACGTTTCTGAATGTTGTAATGAAATCACAATCAAAAATCGATTTGTTACACCCGATGAAAAAAAAAAACAAGAGAATTAAAACAATGTTACCCTGTTTCGCTCTAAAGCCCTGACAAGCATGTACCAGACCTTTAAAAACCACCACCACACCATCACTATTGCCACTGATGCTGCTGCTGATGCTAACAATTGGGTTTTGGCACCCGTTATTTATAAGTGCAGCGCATAATTGCTGTTGAGCCTGCCTTTTCAATATTAAACCGTGAAAATATTTTCAAAAACGTCTCTCATTTCTTCAGAATTTTTGTTTCTGAAGGTTTTTGATGGCTGGTAACAACAACAACAGTAACAGCATTGGCAGCAGCATTTGCAACAGAATTTGAAATTGAATTTCTGACTGACTGAAGTAACACGTTGAAGAACCTGTCTTATCATCATCATCTCGAAATATTTCTGGCCTTATCAGTGTAAAATTTCTTCTTATTTTTTATTAACAGGGAATACTACAATAATAATAACAACAACAACAACAAGAAATTGTAATTGTTTGATACGTAATTATTAATATTACTTGCCGTACAATGTTTCAAAAGGGCGTTCTATACGTTTTACATGCTTTTAACGAGGGACCTTTAGACAATTTACGCGTGAGTAATGACATTAAGAGAAGCTGTTTAATGTCTTAACAGAAACCTTAACAAACCAAAGAGTTAGATTGTAGCATCGATGTTACGATAGACTACACTCAGGCCTATTTCATCGCTTATCTAAATTTCGGTAACCACTACCATGGACGTTCATAATTTCCACATTTCAAGAGTTTCCATATGGCTTTGTTTGTGTATTAGACGAGAATGTAAAAAGAGATCACCAAGCCCCATATGGATCCCACATGATCCCATTGTGTCCCCCTGTATGAGTAGCAGTGAAAGAACTTGCCGTCAGAAGAGTGGTATTGGACCTCAGCAGTTTTGATCATGTCTCACATTGATGCAATCATGCTCAAGCCTTTAGGTTGGCAAGATCTTCCGCCATTAATGACACTAGATTAGCCAATGTTAACCTCACCAAGACCTATTTCTAGGAACTCATGAACCATTTTAATAAAAGAAGTTAAGTTGAGAAGAGAAAAATAAAAAAGAACTGCCAGAGAATTAGTTTCAGTCACGTTTGAACCATTTTTAGATGCTAACGAACCCATGAAGTCTGAGCCGCGCTGCCTAGAGTGTTCGTAACCAGAAAACTTCCTCTCTTTATTGAAAAAATCTGGACAACGACAGCGGATAAAGCGATACTGTTGCTCTACGCCATGAAATTATAGTCGGGATGCAGACCCACTAGGGCAGTAACCAATAATCAACTCAAACACTCTGCAAGCCTGTGTATAGGTACTGAATAGGATAGTTTTTTAACTTTGTTCGGAAAAGAAAATTGAATAATTCTGTGCATCGTAGTAGTTGCCGTATTCTAATAGGTAGTGTGTTGGCTTATTAGACGTGAGGCCTCGGTTCAAACCACAGATCTGACATCACCAATAAATCGAAAATACGAAAGAAATATATCTTCGGCGACTTTCTCTCAGCAGATTTCTGGCAAAAATCTGAGAGAAAATAAAATTGCCATGGAAAGTTTTTCAAAAAATCTGTCATATCGGAATCGACTTTAAACTGTAGGTCCCACCACTCATGTATAAAATTAACACACACAACATCACAGGCGTAAGTAGTTAGGTCGTAATCCTGGGTTGTAATTATCAATTATGTATGTGTTTACCGTACGATGTGTATATTTTGTTATTGTCTGTTTGTTTTGTTTACTAATTTTTCGTTTATTTTTAATTGATTATGGATTGTTTAACAATTGAAAAACGAGTAAAAATAGTAAAAACCGTACTAAAAAGGTGGAACATATTTTCCTAGCTATACGAGGTGATGATAATTGCCAAGAAATTGACAAAATTATAAAGAAATTTGAAGAGACTGAAAGAATTACAGATGTGTTCATATCTATGTATTTAATTTTATTTTTTAAACCGAAAAATGGAGAACCCCTCCTCCCTTTAAAAAACACAGACAAACATTAACAAGAAGAAAGAGGGGCCAACCGTAAACAACAATGAAATTTTCTTTCGATTCCTCAATTATTCTTTAACAATTGCAGCAGTTTTATTAAACTTTTCTTCACGTCTTCTTGCCCTTTTTTTTAATAAACAATTAAAGACACAAGAGAAGAAGAAAGAAAAGAAAAGAAAAAAAAAACGAAAATCATTTGAGTTGTTGAGAAAAACAAATCAAAACAATAAAAGAAACAAAAACAAAAGCAGAAACACACATAAATAAACAACAACAAAAGTGAAATGTAAACAAAAATAAACTAAATAAAGTTGTTGTTGTTATTGTTGTTTGTTTGTAGTGATTTTGATTTCGATAATTTTGTTTTCAAAGATGTTTATCGATAAAGAAGAACAAAAAAAAAACCAAAGATTTATAAGACACAGAAAGTGAGAAAGAGTGTGAGTTAGATTGCGTTGTTTAGATGAAGTGATGCATGATGCATCCGAAATAAAGTAATTGCTGCATCAAAAACAATTATGCGAGTGTTTTAAACGTTTCTTGAACATGTTTTTTTTTAAAATAATTTCGTTTATTTTTTTTTAAAGATGCAAGAGATTTACTTGTGTACGGATCATTAAATTTTAAATTGTTTTTCCTTTCTTTTCTTTTTTTTAATCTAAACTATCCATCTTGTTTCTCTATTTTATTTTTATGAATTTAATCACTCAATAATTATTGTAGAGTTTAACGCAATTTAACCTTTTGGAAGCAATTAATCGAAATGAATGAATTGAAATGATGTCTCAATTAATTAAACCAAGTCAATCAATTCAAGTTAATCTAAACGAGCACTTCAAAGATGAGGAAATGCGACAATAAAGAGTGTGCGGACTACGATTTTAATCATGAAAATTGGTTTTGTTTTAGGAGCATATAGGCGCTATAGAAAACAAAGATTTTCTTTTCCAATTACATCGCACAAATCATGGAGAACTATAATCGTTTTCTTACATCCTCTCCTTTTTAATCCCTCTATTATCCTTCCCTCTGTAAGGACGTTGTACAATGGGTCAATTCGATCTCCGGGTACTGTACTTGTCTTTATTGACAAGTACACGTCCTCTAACCTAACCTAACCATAATCGTTTTCTTGTCAACCCAATATTGTTTTCACAAGCAATGGAGTTTGCCTCACATTTTCAAATCAGAGTATGGTTCGATACTCAGTGCACTCAGCTAGTCACTCTGTAACGAGAGACTAAAATACATACATACATACACACATAATTGGTCATTACAAAACCCTTTAGTCAGGATTACGACCTAGTTCCCCAAACCACTTATGTTGTGTGCGTTAGGATAGGGGTTCTCCACTTTACGGCTTAAAAAATCAAATTAAATAGATATGACCACATCTGTAATTCTTATAGTCTCTTTAAATTTCTTTATAATCCTAAAAATTCACCCTTTTGGCCGGCACCACTTTGTTAGTAAGTTGTTTTAACTATTTTTACGCGTTTTTTGGTTGTTAAACAATCTATAATAAGACAAACAGACAATAACAAAATACACACACCGTACGGTACACACATACATAATTGGTTATTACAACACTTATGTAGGATTATGAACTTGCTACTCACGCCTATGATGTTGTGTGTGTTAATTTTATACACGTGTGGTGGGACCTTTAAAGTCGAATCCGAATGACAGTTTTTTTGAGAAACTTTTCATGGTAATTTTTATTTACTCTCAGAGTTTTTGCCAGAAATCTACTTAGTGGAAGTCACCGAAGAAATATTTTCTAATATTTCGTTTTGTTGGTGATTTCTGACCTGTGGTTTGAACTGAGGCCTCACGTCCAATAAGCCAACACACTACCTACTAGACCACGGCGACTTCTTAACGAGAGACTAGAATAGAAAGTAAAACTGCAATACACCCTTGAGAGTTACCGGGTAATATTCTTACACGAAATCCATACGCAGCATTGAATGCAAATTTGCCACTCACTTGGGAAAACATTGCGCCTTGTTAGTATACCATATGAAGCGCTGCCTCAAGCTTAACTCCCAAATTCTGATTAACTGGTCTAAACAATCGGCATCAGATCTTTGCATTTAAAGCATGTCTCCCCTTACAATCGAACTGAAAATCAGTTTGAAACGAATTTTATCTTTCTAGCGTGGTGGAAATTTTTCAGAGAACAATTTTACGTTGCCGTGATGCAGATTGTTAACAAAATTTGATTTGACGCTGCACAGTTCTATGGGCCATGGGTGTGGCCAGTTTTGATGAAACTTGACCGTATTCAATATCCAATAAAGCCAACTCCATTTGACTAACGGGAAAGGGTGAGTCCAATAATAAAAGTCTATATTGATTGGGCATTACTTTCTTCCTTCTCAACCGGTATACAAAGTCTGCGGAAAACATTTAAAGATATGTGAAGTAAGTAGTTGCCATGAAATGTTTCTCAAAAATCTGTCGTTCGGAGTCGACTTTAAACTGTAGGTCCTGTAGGTGTGAGAGGCTAGGCCGTAATCCTGACTGAAGGGCTGTAATGGCCAATTATGTATGCATGAAGTAAGTAAGATCGGGATCAACTGTATCCCAGACTTTGTCATGACCATCGACGAAGTGTTAACGTAAAATAAGATAGTTCTGGGGATAAGTATACAACATAACCTATAATATCGATGATATTATATTGCAGTCGCCGTAGTCTAGTAAGAAATGTGTTGGCTTATTAGACGTAAGGCCAAGGGTCAAACCATAGGTCAGACATTAAAACAAAAATATGAAAAAATATTTCTTCGGCGACTTTCTCTCAGCAGATTTCTGGCAAAAACTCTGAACTCATGCATAAAATTAACACACTCAACATAAGTGGTGTGAAAAGCTATGTCGTAATCCTGACTGAAGGGTTGTAATGACGAAATTATTCATGTATCAAAGATCTAGGCAAGGTTTAACACTTTTGTATCAAGAAACCCTAGTTAGGTTAGGTTAGGTCGGAGGCACGACTACCCCACGCTGGAAAACTAGCCAGTAAGTTTGCTGAACGAAGCTATATCCTTGATGTCAATAGATGATAGCTCCGTCAAGCTGACAAGAAACGGAGAGCCAAATAATCTGTTCCTGCACCTAGCAAGTGACGGGCACTGACAGAAGAAGGGGATCACGGTCTCTTCTTCCTCAGCAGATCTGCACCCGCGGCAGAAGTCGTTGAATGGGAGCCGCATCCTTTCCGCGTGTCTGCCCATAACGCAATGGCCCGTAAGCATGGCCACTGTGGTCGAGATGATGTTACGACCAAGTCCAAGCAACTGGTTCGTACGCCTACTATCCATCAAGGGCCAGGTGAGTCTAGCGATGGAGCAGGACTCCTCATTGACCCAGGATATGTTGGCGTATCGAAAAAATTTCCGCACAATAGCCAACTTGAACGAGGCAAGTGGCATACCCAACTCAATCGAAGACGATTCCGGAAGGAGTGCACCAGCTCTGGCGAGCTCGTCGGCCCTATAGTTCCCCAGAAAATTACTGTGCCCGGGGATCCAGACCAGCGAGACGTTGAAGCACTACGAAAGAAGGTCGAGACAGCGGCGACATTCCCTAACGATCCTGGAGTTATTCACAAAATCCGATCTTATGGCGGCCTGACTGTCGGACAAGACCGAGACGCGGGTAAGAGGAGCACCGTTAACGAGGATCAATTGAGCGGCCCGGTAAATGGCCATCACCTCCGCCTGAAACACGCTACAGTAGTTCGGCAGCCGGAGAGAAATGTTCAGGTCCAGTTTCCCAGAGTAGATTCCGCATCCAACACCGTTGTCAAGCTTTGAGCCGTCGGTGTACATATAAAGGCGTTCCGGGTGCACGACCATATTAGAATCCCAGTCCTCCCTGCGCGGAATCAGAAAGTGGAAGCCCCTATCCAGACAATACTCCGCAGGAAGATAATCCAAGTTCACAGGGGTAGCGGGATCAACCGCCAAAATAGTGGAGTGACCAGAAGGTACAATGCGTCAGCGAGACAGGGCATTAAGTCTAGTCGCAGCAAACTTGGCTACCGGTTATGTGGTTTTAGGGGATGTTTAAAATCAAAACTTTTACTATTTTTTTCAGCACATCTGTGTTTATGCTTTGCTCTTAAATGGTAAAACCATGTTTACATACATATGCATGTATGTTTATGCTTTCATACATTTAAGTATGTATGTATGTACGTGTATTCATGTGTGCTCGTAAAAGTTAAATTTTGTCTAAATATCCAAAAGATTAGATTGTCTCTCCTTCATTTCATTTCATTTTATTTTTATTTTATTTTCCATGTCGTTGTTGTTATTGTTGATTAGATTTGATGCTTCTTTTGCTTCTTCTACTTCTACTGTTTCTTTTGCTTCTGTTCACCATTTCCAAGTTGAATTTCTATTTTTTCTTCCTTTTTAAAAGCTTATGCTTGCTCCTTGCAAATCTAATTTTTTTTTAACAATTTCTCGTTTCTTCTTCGTTTTTGTTTCTGCACAGTTGAATTTATAAGTAAACACAAGTAAGAGTGTGAGTGTAAGTATAAGTATGAGTGTGTGTATGTGTGTGTTATTTCATCTCTCATATCTCTGTTCTTCAATCTTATCTCAATTGTTTAGTTAAACTTTTCATTTCGTGTATATGCCAGAGCAGATTATAGTCCTGACAACACAAAATACAACTTTGGCAACAAACTTGTGTTTTGACCTCCTCTCCCCTCCTCGCCCCATCCCGTTACACTTTTCACTCAACCAACAAGCAAAGAGAACTGTTATCTTGTCATTTACGCACATGTAGTTATACACATCCACACAAACACAGTTTCTTCTCTTCCACATATTTTATGTTGTGTTTGTGCTCTTCTCGTTTGCTCCTTTTGGTGCGTATATGTATTACACACGCTCGACATTATTTTACGATTTTATTGTTTGGTGTAGTAATTCTATTCTGCTGCCCCCCGCCTCTGTTGTCTATCCTTTTCTCGTCTCCCCTCCGGTACAAATGATGAGAATTCCTCTCTAATTTAATAGAAACGTTGTCAGACGTCAAAAAGCCAAAAATAAAATCTCAGCAGCAGCACCAGCAGTGCCACTGACAGTGGTAATGGTGGCATTAAATTGTAGTATAACAACAACAACAATAGCAAGATCATGAATGTACGTGTATGGATGTCTATTTGTACAAGCGTATGCAATACAACCCCCACTTTAATTCTTGGGATTTGTTAAAATCCAAGGGTGTCTTAAGCTGCAGGGTTGTATTGAATTTGTATTTGATTTTTAGCCATCACACAAGCTTACACATGCATTCACCCATACATACATACATATGCACATGTAGACGAAGAAAGATTTCAAATGCAGGGCTGGAAATGAATACAACCCATTTGGGAAAAGGAAACGCGAAAAGGCAGGTCTCATGTGTTTTAGCATCCATAGGTGAAGTTTTTTTCTGATCTCTTTGTAGATCGCTTTTGTTAGTTGGTGTGATGCATTCTTTGGTTAGGCTGCCCTAAAAAGCATAACTTACTAAGATGTAATACATCCATAAGTGGCCTTTACAACCCTTTAGTTAGCATTACGACTTAGCTTTTCAGAACCACTGATGTTGTGTCAATTCCGAACGACAGATTTTAGAGAAACTTTAAATTACTTTCAGAGTTTTTGCCAGAAATCTGCTGAGAGAAAGTCGCCAAAGAAATATTTTTTCAGATATGTTTCGTTGGAGAAGTCTAGCCTGGGGTTTGAACGGAGGCCTCACGTCTTATAAGCCAGCATACTACCTACTAGACTACGGCCACTAGGTTATACGCTCAATAAATTAATTCTCTTATAGTTCTGGTACATAAATTCAAAAATTTAAAACACTGACTCCCCCTTTTTTCGTAAAGTGTTGTTGCCCCCTGCGAAGCCAACTGGTGGTAAAAATCTGTGTTAATTTTCATAATTTAAAAATGATTTAAAACTTCCACTTCTCCGGCTAACTGCACACACAAAAGGGAAACTTTATCAAGATGAGATTTAAAAGCCACAGAAAGAGAGTGAGAGAGAAAGAGAGAGAGAGAGAGAGAGAGAGGACCAAAAATTCCCCCCGAAATCTAATAGAATAACTAAGTCAAATCGAATTACAAACGGTTGATGAAAATGATAAACAGGGGTTTAAACGTATCAGAAACCACAAATTCAAATACTAATTAAGGTTTTAAAAGAAACACACAGAAAATTTGTTAAATTAATAAATAAAAACTCACCAATTATTTCGTTTTCTTTCTCTTTCACATTCTTGTTTTTAAATTTTGATTTAAAGCCAGCGACTGTAAAAATGTTCTGCTCATCCTTTGGTTAAACAACTGCAAATAAGGACGACAAGAAAAGAAAAAAAATGAAAATAAAATCTGAATTATAATAATGGAATGGAAATAAAATAAAAATAAAATACAATAAAAAGAAAGGAAAATAATAAAAATAGAAAATAAAACATAACAAACATGAGCTCTTGAGCATGAGAATGAGCATGAAAAATAAAGAAAATGTTTCGTTTATAAAATTTTATCGCAAAGATTTACGACCCGACTTTTGCGCATCCCTTGTTTTATGATAATAAACGAGCTTTTCTCCGTTGAAAAATACCTTCACACACACACACACAGACTCACATACATACATTCACATACTGTTACATTCAACAGACAGACACAACCAACGCCAGATACAGTGTGTGTATAGTATTTATAAATATGTATTGCCAGGATAACATTGCTCTCTGAACGGATGTTGTACGAGGAGGGGGCCGCTTTGCAAAAATAGAGAAGAAAAATAAAGAAAAAAAATGGCGCAATTTACAGTTACCATAAAGTGTACAGTGGTATGAAAAACACGTTTGCCATGATAATATTGTTATGAAAATGAAAAAATCTAGATGGTGGTGTTTTGCTTTTACATCGTTTAACATTAACACGTAGACTGCCGACTACGAGATAACTCGTAGATTGCGTTCTCTTCTAGGGCGTCAAACTACGAGTTATCTCGTACTCACTAATGTGAAAAAATCAAATCGAAGATTGCAGCGGCAGTCAACGTGTTAAAATTATAAACAAAAGCTACAAAAACAAAACAATTCAGTAAACAAAGCTGTTTACAAATTATAGAACTTCTTGATATAACAACAAACACCAGCATAAAAATATGGTAAACAAGTAAACAAAAATACAACAACAAACACTACAAGAACAAATGTAAACAAAGTACATAAACAACAATAATGAAACAACGATGTTTACATTTATAGAGATCTCGAGAAGGCGAAGCCACGAACATTTGCCTTCAAGAACATTCATCAGACTGTTTACTTTGCCAAATAAAAGGCAATGCAAAGCAGACGACGGAGTTAATAAAAGTTAAGTTAGGCTTGTGTGAAGACTTGGTGTGTTTGAAGAGAGTAATCGTGGTTTGAAGATCTCCGTTACAAAGATCTGCAGAACAATTGTCTAGTAATTGTTATTGTTTATGCAAAGGGTGTAAACAGAGGAATAACAAACAAAGCAATTGTTGTTGTTTACATCAAGTTGTGAACAGTGGCACACAGAAATGTGCGAATAATAAAGAATTTTAATTAAAATTAAACACAAATTAATTTTTATTTTATTTGCTAACTACGAGCTCATATTTTAAACGTCTTTAAACGTGACCAAAACTCCCAATTTTACTACGAGTTGACCTGACCGAAAGGCGAATAAATAAAGAAAGAAATTTTATTTCAGCTTAATGTTGTATTAGTGGTGACATAAATTACAAACTTTTAAGAAATAAGTGGGCTTCTAGTACTCACTGTCTAATTTGCAAATAATTACAGTCACTAATTATGTTTTATTCGAGTAGGCTAGGAACGCTGGGTAATACAAGTGACTGCCAACCCAATAGAATAGAATAGACAGACTCAATCAATGCATGACCCATTGTGAAGTCTAGCCTTTCATTTTCCCTAATCATGGAAAAATCCGGCGCTTTTGATGAAATCATTTGGACTTCTAATACCCATCCTCGATAGATCAATAAGATCATTTGCATTGCAGAAATCCAGGTGTTTTCTTCTTCTCTGGCATTAGTCTGGGCATGTACCCTAGCTAAGAAGAATAGTTTTCTCCTCTTCCTTGTCTTTGCAGGTTATGCATAAGGCACGAGAAGCAATGCTTCTCGCATGAGTACCCCGAAGAATGCATTGATCAGTAATGACTCCCAGTGAGCTTCAACAAAGTTTGAGCCGACTTTCGCTGCGTTGTTCACTTGAATAGATTGGCTGTGCCATATTATCCGTATGCGAAATCACCCACTCGGGCTCAAATGTGGAAAATAATCCGAATTTCTTGATTCCACGGCGTTCTGAGCAATTAATCATTTCTTACGCCCTATTATGGCGTATTTGGCCTTAGAATTTGCAGCTTCATCCATATAAAGTCCAACTCACGCAACAATTAAAGCTGACTGACCATTCTCAATGCCTTAGATATGCTGCTATGGTGCTATAGAAACAGGTTTCCAATGCATAGGTTCCGAATAAAATATGTTTCAGCAATGGTGCGGTGGTTGCAAACAAAAATTTGTCACATAGGTAGCTTGGGAATCCAAAAACCTCCGAAACCATCCGGAAAAATTGACTCTTTGGCATGCATTATAATTCTAAGAGGTTATTGGCTTTTTTTAATGACCCTGGAACAACTTTGTTACAATTGACTTTAAGCGGTGATAAACGATTTCTTTGGCCATACAATTGAAGACGATGAACTGGAGAAGTTTTTCTATAGGTTCGGTTATAAAGGTTGAACGAAACCCATTTTTTGTGCACAGGAACTGCTAAAGGTTTAGGAATTGTGTAGCCATAGACACCAGAGGGCCCTTAAAATATTATTAGAAGATATAGTACTCCATTTGCTTTGTGCCCTCCGAAGGGAAACATTTCCTTGACAACGGTTGTAATACAACAGATATCCGACAAGAAGGTGACAGATTCCATATACATCTACTCCCGCTGAAAAAGTTTGCGTTTTTTGTTTTCAACGATGTTTTTATGTCCTGAGGATAGTACACATTAACTGCGAAACTTTATATTGTTACGTTTTTACCTTTTAAAACCCTTTAAAATACGAGCTTGTAAATTGCAAATAAAATCAAAATAAATTTCTGTTTAGTTTTAATTACATTCCTTTATTATTCGCACAATTCTACACTGTTCACAACTTGATATAACAACAACAATTGCTTTGTTTATTATTTCTTTGTATACATTCTTTGCATAAACAATAACAATCACTAAACAATTGTTCGACAGATCTTTGTAACGGAGATCTTCAAACCACGATTATTCTCTTTTCACACAAGACTGACTGAACTTTACTCACTCATTCGCCTGCTTTGCCTTGCCTTTTATATGACAGGGTAAACAGTCTGATGAATGTTCTTGAAGGCGAATGTTTGTGGCTTCGCCTTCTCGAGATCTCTATAAATGTAAACATAGTTGTTTCATTATTGTTGTTTGTGTATTTTGTTTACATTTATTCTTGTAAAGTTTGTTGTTGTATTTTTGTTTACTTGTTTACCGTTTTTTATGCTGGTGTTTGTTGTTGTATTTTTGTTTACTCGTTTACCATTTTTTTTGTTAAGCTATGTAAAAGCAAAACACCAGTATCTAGATTCTTCATTTTCGTAACAATATATTTTATACATCAGAGAATTAAGGTCGTAGCAGACGATATCAGGGGCTGACTATCAAAGAAAATTTTAATTCTACCTAGAGAATACCGATCCTTCACTATTTTACAGAACGATTTTCATACTTTTTAAAATTCATATGTTAAGGGGATATGCCGTAAGCCGACTAAAAACAAGTCACCAATGCACATACAATAAACATTCGAATGGATGAATAGGATTCTAGGGCGATTCTAGTTAGAACTTTACTTGGATCAGCTAGTCAAGTTATTCGGGCTCATTGTTTAAATTGAAAAAAAAAGGATCACATGATAGAATATTTTGTTTGTATTGTGTTGCTCCGTAACACTGTGCATTACTTTTTTATTTGTTCGGTTGGTTGATTTCATTTTCTTACCCATAACCATCCATTTTGATTTTGTTTTTATTTTTAGAAAATTTTATTTTTTTTTATATTTTTCTCCACTTGCGAAGGAGAGCAAACAACCGAGGGGGAGGAAGGGCTGACTAAACAAAATACAAGAATTTTCACAAATTTTTTCCTCAAAACTTTCACATGAAAGCCACACAACACGCTCGACATACTTACTTACGTACACACACACTCAAACAAATGAAATAAAATGGAAACATAATCACATATACGAGGAGCACAGAGATGGGAATTTAGTTGATGGCCCCCATGCAAGACTTTGCAACATAAAGATGCCACAAATAAAGTTTTCAAAACAACAACTAAAACAACTACAAGACGATTAGTTGAGAAAAAAAAAAATAAGGCAACGATTGTGGGATCTTAAGGAGTGCAGGAGTAGGGGCGGAGGAGTAGGGTTAAAATGAAACCCCATAAAATAAATCAAGGAAAAGAAAGAAGATTCTTCTTCATCTTGTTGCTGTTTATAGCGGCATTAACTACTTATGCAGTTGAAAGACCGGGGCGTACTGGTAGTGTATCCCTGCAACAAATTGTTGTTCAAAAGCCGCCATTCTGGTAAACAACTTTCATAGTTTTTAAGTTTTTTTTATGTTAGAGAAACAAAAATCCTTTTTGGCTGACTGCTTCATCCATGTAAAGATGCCTGGTTTATCAAAGAGAAACTACTTTGCCTCTCTTTCCTTACCATATTTCATCTGGTCACAGCCCCAACCATCATGCTTTGGAGAGAAACTTAACAAAGACGTCTAAACTCTAAACAAATTTCAAAGTAAAGTTTCATTTTCCGTTTTTTTGTTTTGTTTTGATTTCGTCTTTGGAAAACTCTTATAAATTTTGGAAAATTTGTCATGTCCTCTGTCTTCTCTCTCTATTCAACGCTGTTTGTTTCGTCCGTCCAACGTCCATTTGTTTTGCTTCGAGTATGTGAGAATTTTTCCATTCAGCCATTAATTTGCAAATTTTTTTTATTTATTTATTCCCTATACCCCCTCCACGCTCCTCGTTTATTCATCGTTCATTTTTCTTTTATTTTTCGGGATACAATTTACGGATGGTATATCGCATCGCATATTTTTGCGATTGCATTTTCCGACGTACACACATAATTTATGAGTCTCTCACGCTCTCTCTCTTTCTCTCTTTCGGCCTCTTATTTTTCGTATTTCATTTACATTTTTGCGATTCTCTTTCTCGATTATTTTCGCAGCAAGGGAGAATGATGAATAGTTTGGCCCAGGGTTGGGGGTTATGATTTACTGCGCTGTTGTGTTGTGTTTGATGCTGATGGTGTTGGTGTTCATATGGAAAATGTTACAGAATATGCTGCCAAAGGTCATATGTTAGAGCTCACAATTTGGTTGCAACTTAACAATTGTGTATACGAGGGACGGCTATTTCCATTTGTACAACTAAAAAAAAAATTCTCACAAATTTTGTTATTACGAGCGTTCTGTAAATTTTAACAAACAAAATTTTTAAACAAAATCCTAAAAGCTTTCACGTTTGATAATAAAACTCCACTCGTATTGCTAGATTCACTATGTTTTGAGAACGCTACTGCATCAGCATAGAGTTCATGTACTACGATCTGCACAATTTCGAAAAAAAAACTCTTAGTTTTGACTTAAATTATAGAAAATTTAATCCTCTGAAGAAATAATTCTTAAACATTGACAATGGAACAGGAAATGAAATCAATTGGGAAAGAGCCAGGGCCTATGCAATGCTACTAACTTGCTTGATTATTCCGAAGCTATTGTACCTGGTGATGTAGGAGGCAATAAAGGATGCAATAGTTAGGCTACGGCTTCACAAATGGAATAGTTAATGATCTATTTTTATACGGCTGTTAAGTATTTAACAAGGTCGAAGTCCAAAATGCAATTTGATAGGAATATTGCCTAGAATATTGCATAGAATGTTGCTGTACTGTTTTTGAACAGTATATTCAGAGAGATAGAAAGGAAATGAGAAGGCCTTTTCCCAAACAAGGACTAGAGTTACACATTTAGAACGTCAGGCTACGGTTGAGCTACGCCTTAATATCCACTGCTCCAAAAGAGACACAAAGCAATTATTCTCCTAGTGATCAGTAGATATAAGAAAGGAACAGTGGTCGCCATAGTGTAGTGAGTAGTATGCTGGCTAACATACCGACATACATAATTCTCACAGCACTTATGTTGTGTGTGTTAATTCTATACATGAGTGGCGGAACGTACAGATAAAAGTCTACTTTAACCGACAGATTTTTTCGAGAAACTCTTCATTGCAATTTTTTTGAACTCTCAGAGTTTTTTTCCGAAATCTGCTGAGATGAAGTCGGCAAAGAAATATTTACTTTCATATTTTGTATTGTTGAAGATGTCTGACCTGACAAGACCACGGCGACTTTAGTATGCTGGCTTAGGTTAGGTTTGGTTAGAGGACGTGTACTTGTCAATTAAGACAAGTACAGTACCCGGAGGTCGAATTGACCCATTGTACAACGTCCTAGTTTCTCATTCCACTTATGTTGTGTGCGTTAATTTCTATACATGAGTGGCGAGACCTACAGTTTAAAGTCGACTCCGAACGACAGATTTTTATTTATTGAGAAACTTTTCATGGCAATTTTTATTTACTCTTAGAGTTTTTGCCAGAAATCTACTGAGAGGAAGTCGCCGAAAAAATACTTTTTCTATTTTGTTTTGATGCCTGGCCTGGAGCTCGAACCCAGGCTTTTGCGTCTAATAAGCCAACACACTACCTACTAGACTACGGCGACTTCTAAAAGTATGCTGGCTTACTCAGCACAAAATTTTTTCTGTTGACACCGCTTTTCAGCAGTTTTCTGGAAGAAAAGCTTCACAAATCTGTCGTTCAGATTCGATGTTAAACTAAAGCTCCTGCCACTCATGAATAACTTCAATGCATACAATATGCGTGGTGTCAGAAGTTAGGTTGTAATCCTAACTAAAGACTTATGATGGCCAATAATGCATGTATGTAGGAACGGAACTGTATGTGATGTTTTCATGCAAAAAATTAAAATGAAAAGAAAAATTAAATTCTAGCGTTGAAATTACAAGACTCGAATTAAAGAAAACTAGACTAGGAGGCCTTCCAATAAAACTCTGATAGTGATGCCGACACTTTGAATCACTTTTATTAGGCAAGCAAAAAAAAAAATGAGAATTTCAAACTTCCTCATCTAGGCTGGTGCCAAGTGAAGGCTGATCTAGACATAGTAAAAGTTTAACAATTTCAGTGTTACTGTATCGGTTGTCAGTATGGAAAGGAACTTCCAAATTGTTGAGATAAGGGTTTTCGCCTAAGCTATAGAAGCTGAAGAACTATCTGAGCTAATCTACACCATATGGTAGAGCTAAACCCAAACAGTCCAATAACGAAAACACCGAGCTTATGAGAAAGGCTGGACCCCTTGTTCAGTTGGGTGATTTAGCAATTCAAAGGAATTCATATACAGTCACAGAAAAAATTCAAGTTTTTATATTTTTGGTTTTTTTTCTAATAATTTCCAGGTTATATTTTTTCATGTTCGTTTTTGACTTCAAAAATTATTAATTGCAACTGCCTTCAACAATGCTACAACACTTTTTTCAGTTTGATATGAAATCAGCGGTGTAAGAAGACTTTTTTCTTTGACTGTATATCACATGGGTAAGCTATGACTTTGCAAATTTTTATATTTTCAGCAAATAGTCATCATAACGTCTATCCAAAAACGGTATAAATTTAATAAAGTCTTGGATAAAACAAAACAGATTTCGTGGCATTCCTAAAGATTCACAATGAACATATACATACATAACATAATTGGTCATTACAACCCTTCCGTCAGGATTACGACCTAGTTTCTCACACCACTTATGTTGTGCGCATTAATTTTATAAATGAGTGGCGGGACCTACAGTTTAAAGTCGATTCCGAACGACAGATTTTTTTGAGAAACTTTTTATGGCAATTTTATTTTTACACTCAGAGTTTTTGCCAGAAATCTGCTGAAAGGAAGTTGCCGAGGAAAAATTTGTTTTTATATTTTGTTTTGTTGAAGATGTCTGACCTGGGGGTTTGAGTCCACACTCACATCTAATAAGCCAACACACTACCTACTAGACAACGGCGACTTCTAATTTAAATTTAATAAATTCGTGCCAGTATTCTTGGCATTCCTTAAGGTTCATTGTGGCCTACAAGGTTAGAAAATCTCGTTTACTTTAAAGCAGTTGATTGCGGCATTGTTTTCTTTTTAATTCGGTAATAAAAGGATTGGATTTTCTGATCATGCGTTGTTGGCTGATGGCTAGAAATGTATACAACTTTAAACTACGCCAGCGACTTTATATGGAGAAACAAAGTTAATGTGGAGTTTGAATTTCATATTCAAAATCATGAATTTTAGTTTTATAAATTGGAGTTTGAATGAATTCTATCAGGAGCTTCCTTTTAGTTTTCTTAATCAATATTTCAACAATTATGTTGAGCCAAAGTTCATGAACTTTTAAAAATAATTTGTGGATTTTTTTATTTTTTAAACAAATCATTTCCAATTAAAGGGTGTTCCTCCTTTTGAAAGAACAAAATTATTTGTTTTATTTTGAATTTATGAAAGCAAAGGATTGCATTCAACAATTCTTTTCAAAAATTGATTGAATTTGAAATTTTAAACGAAAAATCATCTGAAATCGTCATTGTCAGTGTCAAAATGTTGAAAAAAAAACCCACAAATTTTGTTTGCTTTTTAATTTTTGATTTATGAATCTGCACAATTGAATGTGACATTCGTAATTATTCTTGTGTCATTTGTCGCTTGTTTTTTTTTTATTTTTTTGTTAAAATTCTTAAAGAAAAATGAAGAAAAAAAAGAACAACTTGAAGAAGAACTCATAAAGGAATGCAAGGCAGGCTGCTAAAACCTTGTTGTTTTGTTCTACAATCATAATCAATGATCAATCGATCAAAAAACACCTTTTTTGTGGCACAAACTTCTGATGACAAAAACAAAAAACAGAGCAAAAAAAAAATGCCCATAATGATGATGATGATGAGGATGATAATGAATGACGATAATGTTTATTATTATTATTGTTGTTATAGAAGTGTGCTTTGATAGATTTATCTGTACTTCCATGTAGAAATTTATGAATTTATTTAAGCGGTATCCCACGGGAGCTAACTGCCACCACCACCATCACTACCAAACAACCAACCAACCATCATTATTATTATTATCATAATCATTATCATCATCTACATTACTACAACAACAGAAGATGACAATTTTAAAGGGTTTCTTTCCTTCGTCTTTTTTCTGTCTTCTTCTTTTGGTTCATCATCCATCGTCGTGGTTTACTGATTATGCAGACACAACACAACGCTAACATAACAACAACACATGCTGTTGGCTCTTGATTCAACGGAATGTATTTAATTAGTTTGATTGTGTGGTGGTGCCACAGTTTACCCGCTGCCACTGCCACTGCCACTGCTTCAGCATCAGCTTTGACTTCAGTTTCAGCATTAATTTCCAGCCGCATCTTGATGAATGATGGTGGTGGTTTCCTATTGAGCATAAATCATCGCTCTGTGTGGCGCGGTGTGAACGACGAAGACATTCAAATCAAATTCTGATGGAAATTCAATAAAAAAATTCAGCGTTTTTTTCTTTGCTTTTCTTAATTAATTTAATTTAAATATTTTCAATAAATTGCAGTTTAATTAATTAATTGATTAAGTTGTTACAGCATTTTTATGGAAATTAAGATGTCCTTTGAAGAAAGAGGCTCTTGATGTAAAATAAAGAACTCAAGGCAATTATTGTTTAGGAGACGAAATAAATGAAGTAATTGATTCAATTAAAATCGTAACTGAGGCATTGAAATGAGTAATTAAAGAAATTTGATAATTAATTAATTATTTGATAATAAAAGTACGATTGTATTGTGATTGACACAGAAGAAGAAAGAAAAGAAAGAAAAAATTTTAAGAAATTGAATCAATTTTTGAAATGAATTTGTTGAATGCAATCCTTTCCTTTTATAAATTCAAAGTAAAACAAATAATTTTGTTCTTTCAAAAGTAACACCCTTCAATTGGAAATGATTTGTTCAAAAGCAAATAAAAAGAAAATTATTTTCAAAAGTTCATGAGCTTTGGCTCAACATAATTGTTGAAATATTCATTATGAAAACTAAAAGGAAGCTCCTGGTAGAATTCATTCAAACTCCCACTTCTAAAACTAAAATTCATGATTTTGTATATAAATTCAAATTCCACATTGACTTTGCCTCTCCACATAAGGCGCTTTCTGCAAGTTGTATACATTTCTAGCCATCAGCCAACAACGCTTGGTAAGAAAATCCATTCCTTCTATTATCGAATTAAAAAGGAAACAAAACCACGAACAACTGCTTTAAAGTACACGAGAATTTCTAACCCTGTATGCCACAATGAACCTTAAGGAATGCCAAGAAATTTGCCAAGAATTTATTAAATTTATCTGTCGTTCGGAGTCGACTTTAAACTGTAGGTCCCACCACTCATGTATAAAATTAACACACACAACATAAGTGGTGTGAGAAACTAGGACGTTGTACAATGGGTCAATTCGACCTCCGGGTACTGTACTTGTCTTAATTGACAAGTACACGTCCTCTAACCTAACCTAACCTATTAAATTTATTGAAGGTAGTGTGTTGGATTATTAGCTATGAGGCCACGGTTCAAACCCCAGGTCAGACATCTTCAACAAAACAAAATATGAAAGTAAATATTTCTTAGGCGACTTCCTCTCAGCAGATTTCAGTTAAAAACTCTGAGAGTAAATAAAATTGCCATGAAAAGTTTCTCAAAAAAAATCTGTCGTTCGGAGTTGACTTTAAACTGTAGGTCCCACCACTCATGTATAAAATTAACACACACAACATAAGTGGTGTGAGAAACTAGGTCGTAATTCTGACTAAAGGGTTGTAATGACCGATTGTTTTACATTATTAAAGTTTTATTACACGCCTCATGTCCAAAATCTCATCACTCTTAAAGTAAATTTCAACGAAACTTTAGCCATCGGTAATGTTAGGTACAGGCCTGATAGTTCTACGCAAGGCCAGTCTATATCTCGGCCATGGCATCTTATTACATCTATTGAAGAACATATTTATTGCTGATGTACAACCGATTTGTAATCGATGCAATATCCAAAGACATAAAAATATCGATCGATTTTTCATTTTATTTAATTAAACAACCCTTTCGCATGCCTATCGATTACGCAATGCTCCGTGAGGGTAGATACAACCATACCTACAACATACCATAGCCTAGTACTTAGGTTAGGTTAGGTTAGGTTAGAGGACGTGTACCTGTCAGTCAAGGCAGGTACAGTACCCGGAGGTCAGATTGACCCATTGTACAACGTCCTAAAGGAGGGAAGGATAGTATAGGGGGCATGATGAAAGGAGGGTATATGGGAAAGGGGGGAGTGGGAAGCGGAGGAATCACACAGACCAGACACAAACAAAAGGATGGGAGAGCGCGACTACACCGATGAAGTCCTAGCCTCTCAACCAGCCTAAGCCACTAATGAATCTGTGGAGAGCCTTGATGTCGGCTCTCGACACAGAATTCAAACTCTCAAAGAAGGGCCTACCAAGGGTCCTCAACCTCAATCTACCAAGGGCTGGGCAGTTACAGAGGAGGTGTTCGATTGTCTCCAACTCCTCCTCATCGCAACACGCCCTGCAATAGTCCGGCTGGGATCTGTTCCAGATCCCCGTCAGTGACCTAATCTCGCAGTGCCCCGTGGTAAAACCGACAAACAACCTTAAGCTGGCCTTATTCAAGCCCAGCAGCCAACCTGTTCTCTTACTGTCTACAGCAGGCCATAGACACCTCGAAACAAAACAACTCGATCCGTTCCACCAACGCCTCTGCTCTTTCTCCATGACCCATCCATTGATGAGGCCATAGAGGTGACAGACTGGGGGGTCAGGACCAACCATAGCCTAGTACTTAAAAAGTACGCTTTTTATATTATTTTTTAGGTCAGGTGAATGTAATAATGGAGCGAGATTTCTCCTAAGTGCATCGAATTAATTTGAATAGTTCAACAGAGATTTATAAGTCGATTTATATTTGGCAGGAGTTTACCTGATCAGCTATACAATAGCCCGGAATGTCATAGTGACCAGAAACCCGTACGGAGTAAACACAAAAATACTGTAAGAGGCAATCAAGGAAGGCGGCAGCGTGATGAACAGCCCCGAATTTGGTCTTAAACATACTGTAGTAATCTGGGAGATGGAGAAATGGCTTAAGCTTTTGGAAAAATATTCTCCACCCACGTTATTCTAATGTTCAGAACCGTCTGTGTAACTTTACTTAGATCACTGATGATAACCATATTACAGGGTCTGTCTTCTATGCTCAAAATCCTATCAATATTAAGTTCTCCTCAGCAGATTACTTATTAGAAGTAATTTGGGCAAAAATACTAGCAATTTCTGAACTTGATGGTGACTTCTACGCTAATAGCTGAAGGATAAGGAGAAGGAAAAGAGGTAAATCCAAAATGAATTTGTATTGCGGGAGAGCGATTACTAATTACTAGCCGCAGTCGGAGAAACACGATGATCTTGGCGGGAGAAAGCCGTTTTGAGGTAGTTTTTCTTACATATACTCGTATACACAATTGGAGGAGGGGTAAATGTACCTAACCGCACCATAGATGAAGTCGTCACATCCTCAGTGTGTGGGGCCCTCACCCACTAAATCCCCCCTCGTCTCCGGTGGACTTGTCTGTGCCCACTCCGGAACTACGGTGGTATTACTTCGGAGTGGAGTCTTTTTGGCCCTTTGGCCCCTTCATGTTCATATCCGCATCCGGATTGCGAATCGAAAGTTGAGGAGTCATCTAAGCGTCTCCACTATTCATTTCGTCTAGAACATCTTCTCGGTTACGCTTGGCACGTGTGACAGTATCACCTATGCCGACATGCCCACTCGTTCTGCAGACTCAAGATCTCTCTTCTTCCGCCTCAGAATACGCTCTACGTAATTCACTACCGAGGTCCAATTTTCACTGCTCGCAGTCATAACCCCGACAATATTAGCGGCTGTGATCGTTCCAACTATTGAGGTCAGTACAGAGCGATAGCTCTGCCAGCGTGCACACTCGAAAACAGTGTGCTCTGCGTCAACCGCTTATGCTGTGTGTGTTAATTTTTGTAAATTAGTGGTGGGACCTACAGTTTAAAGTCGACTACGAAGAACAAAGTTTTGAGAAACTTTTCATAGCAATTTCTTTTGATTCTCAGAGTTTTTGCCAGAAATCTGATGCTTTTGTTGGATATGTTTGATTTGGGGTTTGAACCGTGGCCTCACTACCTACTAGACTGCAACAACTTAAGGTAGTTCTGCTCATGTGAAACATTGGATGATATTGAAGACTAGGCTAGACATGACAAAGAATTTTGAAAAAAATGAAAAGCTGAGTAGAAACTAAGGGATGCTTATGGGTAATTCGCTTGAAAAGAAGAAGAGAAATCTATTGCATATGAGCAAGGCAAAGAAGAAGGCCCCTGTATCCTGGAAGTAGATTTTCTGTGAGTAGGTACGATCCCGAATGGCAAACTTTTCAATTATAAACAGAAAATAAAAGCGTTGAGTAATTTCAATATCAGGACATTTTTAGGCAACTTAGTACGTGTTTATTTTGGTAACGCTAGCCGACAAAAGTGACTGATGGAAAGCCAAGAATAATTTTCATGAAACAAAGTTACCGTGATTATGAACTGCGGGGTTTTCAAGAGAAGACAATTAAAAATTCTTCTATTCTATTTCATTTCATGGTTTTATTTCTATTATTTGTTACGAATTATCAAAATAAATAAATTTTTTCTGTTTTGTTTTCTTTCAAAATATTTTCAAAACTCCAAACACAGAGTCAGTCAAGTGGCTAATAAATAAACAGAAATAAAATTCGAAATATTTTTTTTTTTTTAAGAAAACATGATTATTAGCCTAAGAATTCAATAGAAATGAAGACAACAAAAACGTCAAACTCCTGCAAATATTGCCAATCATCGTGGACTGGGCACAACACATGTTTCAATGAATTTTCGATATTGAAATTTCAAAATAAAAAAACAAAAACAAAACAACGAAAATCGTTTCAAATAAAATGCAAGTCATGGCGTGAATAAGTGAGTGACTTAGAGTGCGGGTGAGTGGAAATTAAAACATTTTTTAATGCCCAAAAATATTTAGACACACACACACACATACACAGAAAACAAAAAGGATCTCTTGGGATTTTATTCAGCTGACACTCGGGATGATCTTGGCAGCCAAAAGAAAAAAAAATTGTCCAATGAACATGACTTTACAGAAAATAACAGCTAAAACGACCAAAGAAATAAAGGTTGGATTTAATAGGGCGTTAACCAGACTAAAAGTATATTTAACACACACACGCACAGAAATAAAATTGAAACATTAAATTTCATATTCCGAGAATCTGGGGGTTAAAAGACAGACACAATCAAGCATGACTAGTCAGGTTAGTTTTTTTTTTTAATTGCAAAAGAAACTAAATGGGCCCGGTATTGACATGCTAATTAGAGAGAAGGGTTGCCCTAAAAGCCGACATTTAGTTGGTAATGAAAGCAGTCATCTGTTGATTCTCAGTAAAAATAAAAAAAAAGATAAAAATAAAAATAAAAGAAATTTTAGTCAGCCTCGACAGCCAGAGTACTACTCTTAATCCAACGATTATCAAACATTTATGAAGTTGCCATCAGATAAACTGCTTTTAAGAAAAACAGCAATGTGGGTCTCAATGATAAGATGAGGAGATCTTTTGCAATACAGATTACGGGTATACTGCCTCTACAAAAGCCCTCTTTGTTAAGCTTACTTGGCTGCTATTCGTTTACTGGCCAGACAATATATGACACGTATCCCAATACGACTTAACACGTCGACGCATTTATCCCTCTTGAGATTTCTCTAAAGGGTCTGTGGATGTGCAGACTGTCGGTAGATGTCACACAAGAATTCCAAGCAGGGTATGCTCCGGGGCAACTGTAGAAGTCTATAAACACGGTTATAAACTTAAGAATATGTTAGGCTGTGCGATTTTCTGTGAAGGGCTTAGGTAAGTGGGTAAAAGTTGGTGTCCCCTCGATAGAGTTATGAGCGGACACACTTAGGGCACACAAAGGGCCCTTTGTGATACCACAGTATCATATTTTCCTCTAGTCCAGGAACCACTCGCAGTTTACGATGAAGCGACTTAGACTGCCAATATTAATGCATGATAGTTCATCCAAATCGTCCATATAATAGGCACCCGGGCGTCTTTCTCCTCCAACCAAGTGCCGGGCATGTACACAGTAGATGAATAACAGTCTCATCCTCCTCCTTAAGCTCCACAGTTTCTGCTGAAATGATTTGCAAGGTATCCAAGACCTCACATGCGGTCTTATAATATAATGGCCCGTAATAACCTCGATAACAGTGCTGACTCTACTTCTTCTTTGGAGTTTAAGCAGAGCTGCCACGCGCCTTCTATCCAGCCTTCTCCAGATTTTCTACGCCTTTCTGCCCGTCTCCGAAGCTGTCCATCTACTTTTGACAAGGTCCACGATTGCATTGTCAATTCTAAGCTTGCAGGTACCCAAAGGGATTCCCAATGTGAGAAATGGGCCTTCAGGCCAGTTCATTTGCTCTGCAGTTATCCGGAATGTCTCTATGTCGCGGCACCCGTGTGGTGCAAACATCATATTGATTCGCCACCTCGTTATTACATCTGCTACAGTCGTATACCGTCCTGAAGTTCATTACATTAGAATCCAATGCTCTGATAGCCGCCTGTCTATCGGAAAGTATGGGAATTTTCCTTTTGGGGAACATTTTTGTCAACAATAATTTTCACGACAGCCCGTATTGCCTACATTTCCGCCTGAAAGACGCTGCAGTGATTTGGTAGCCTTATCGACCGAATACGAAGGGTTTAGTTTTATGGTATTTCTCCAGCTTCCTAACTACTGTAGCTTGTTTTAATCCTGTTGGAAGCACCTGCATTAAGAATAAAAAATAACAAAAATGTATGTGAGGAATTTTTTTTTGTGTAATTTGAGTTAATCGACTCACCCCACCAAATATACAGACGACCAATATATACCGTCTGTGATACGGTAGGGGGTGCATATAATTGTAATGAACACACCCTGGTAATTTGTCACCTGTATTTAAACGAAAATCAATTCAATTCACTCACTTACTCATGTACGAGACGCAAGTACAATACCACGAATAGACACAATCAATTCAATCAGTCAAGTCCAACCAGTCAAATACATCCCACGCATGTTTTCGTTTTTTTTTTCTCTTCAGACAAAATTTGTTGGCTTTTTACGGTGGCCAAAATATGCGTCGCGGTGTGTGTATGTTTATTAATCGAATTATATTCGTATTCGTATGTAAGTAGACAATTAATTATTCATTCATTTCCATTCATTCATCCACTCACAAACGTGATTTAATAATTAAAAAACACTTTAAGAACCACCCATTCACTCATTCCTCCATACATTCATTCATTCATTCATTGATCGCTCGCACAGGGGTATTTTCATAATCCAACAACATTGAGATTTCAATCTCCTCCATATATGGCAGAGAAACAAACAAAAGTTTTTGTTTTTGTTTTTATTTTTGTGATAATCTCCCCTCGTAATCCTTAGTTTCTGAATCACTATCATTGGATTGGAAATTAATCAAAGAAATCATTTCTTATTGACAATAAAACTTAAGAAAGAAAAGAAAAAATTGATAGAAATTGTGGGCGATTTCACAATTATAGGAAGAATGATCCACGGTTTTATGACTACAAGCGGGAAGGAGTGTTTAACTGAAGGCAGTGAAAGATTGAATTCAGAACGTATTAGCAGTTAGAAGTTTAAAATCCAAGCTAACTTCAATACTTAAATTGGTGCGATGCAGAGATCAGCAATGAGTATTCAAAAAGATGAGTAGAATCGAATCATACTCATAATTTCTGATACTTATACGCATTCATACTTATTTTAATATCATGGAACCTCTACTCATATTCAAAGTTTGAAGTACTCATCATATTCATACTTAACAACACGTATGATGTTATTGATTTCGACTCTCCATAACTCAACATATATACACGAAGCACAAAATAAGTATGAATCGCTCTCTAAAATACTCACTAAATGGTTGTGTGTTTGCTCTCGAATCATTTATAAGTATTATAAGCATTTTCCTAATGTTATGAATCTAAATGAGTAGGCGTATGAATCAAACATATTTCGAATCGTATGAGTATGATGTCAACGTTGTACGCATACTCATTGCAACCTGTACTTATAAATCAACGTTGTAGTGAGTATGAATGAATCACAGTACATAGTTAAATTTCAATATTGTTGACTCACTTATATTCAAAATTTGATGAGTGCTTATGAGTAGCGAAAAAATGATTCATTGCTGATCTCTGGTGCGATGAAATACGTTATGAAACCTTGCTTAAGAAAGTGACAAATCGAGAATAAATGCGTTCGACTATCAGCATAGAGGATTCGTTTTGAAGTTCAACAAATCTGAATTTAGAAAAAAGAATTACCGCGTTTTGATATTGATTTGCCGCCTACTCTTCTAACAACTTTTGATCTGTATACCAATGTAATCGCGGTAGTCTAGCAGGTAGTGTGTTGCTTTATTAGACGTGAGGCCTAGGTTCAAACCCCAGATTAGACATCTCCAACAAAACGAAATATGAAAAATATTTCTTCGACGACATCCCCTCAGCAAATTTCTGGCAAAAACTAATAAAATGAGTATAAAATGGAAACACACAACACGAATGGTGTGAGAAGCTGGGTTGTAGTCCCAACTAAAGGGTGCTAATGACTATTAATGACTATTATTAGACTATTAACATTCAGCGAATGCGCTGGCTCCGCCATGACACTTGAATAGAGGAGGATGCTCCGGCGAGATGGGTATTTGATGTGGGGATTTGCGGAAGTTGGCAAAGAGCATGAGCTTTTTTGCGTTAGAAGGACCAAATCGAGGAAGCCCTGTCATCGATTTGTGTGACTAACTAGCAAAGGCGCGCAAGATGCAGAGGTGCCTGGAAGGGAGGATGAGTTAAGGCTGGCCGAAATCCATTAATCAGGTTGTTAATGGTCAATTAAGTAAGTATGTAGTACTCTGAGACTAAAATAAAATTACAATGAAAAGTTGTTCATAAAAATATGTCTCTAGGTCCCACGACTCTTGTATAAAAATCTTGACTAAAGGGTTGTAATGGCTAATTATGTATGCAGGTATGTATGTATTGGGGCCAACCATTGCTGATCTAAAATCCTACTCTTGAACTTGTGCTCACGTACAAACACATTGAATGGCAACCAATATTTAAATGTCGCGGATATTTTCCAGAATGAGACCTTTGTAGCTCACTAAGTGAGCTTTGTTGCTCAGGCAAGCGTAACGGAATTTGACTTACTATTTGATAAGTTTGTTCCGAATCTTTATAACAACAAAACAAGTTTTTGTGCAACCAATAAAGTCAATAATTGTTCCGACTAAAGAAAGCAAGGGGCCAGCTATGGTCAATGAAAGAGAATTCGAATACCATGATGATGCTGAGCTGATATATATTTCGGTTGGGAGGATTTTATGCCTACCTACCTTGCAGATAAGAACTGGCATCATATTATAACCACCTTATTCTCATTAATGGTTTTGTTGGTGAAGAATTCGTTGCAGTAAAGAAATTGATTGCCCGAGCTTTTTCTCCAAAGCAACAAGTGTTTCCATAATATAGAAGAAAAGGAATTTACTTTGAAAATGACAACAAAAGACGCCTGCTAGACCTCAATGAAATCATGCCAATTATGCTAAATAAACCCTTCAGTTTTATGCAGAATTAAACGAGATTTTTTCCTTTACGTTCTACTAATGCTATTATTTCACCCTCTACTGTGGAAAAAGCAAAAACACTCATCATATGTGAACAGTTAGTTGCTTACTTTGAAACGTTATTTTTTTTTTTTGTGAAAAACAAACAAATTATCCTGGTTATTAAGCAATGCCAGCTAATGTTTGTCATTCGCCTTTTGCTTTAGCTTTTGCTGCCATTTAAATTAGCCATGGAAGGACTTTCATTTTAAATACCATTAGAGAGGGGGAGGGAGAGGGTCCTTTAACGATGATAAAAACAACGATGATATTATTTTTAATGCGTATAAAAAAAAACACTTATTTTGTTTTATTTCTATATTTTAATGTGAATATATTTTTAAAGTTTTTTTCTGTTTTCTGTTGTTTTTGTTGTTAATTTTTATTATTTTTCATAAAAAGAGTTACAAAACAAAACAAAAAAAAAAAAAGAAAACAAAAACGAGAAAAAAGTAAGAATTTATCGCCCGATTTAGTGCGTGTCTTCAGCGTGTATAAATCTTGAACAAATTGCTTTGCCATGATTTTAATGGCACCATAAAAATGTTACAAAAAAAAATATAAAAAAAATAAAATAAAAATGAAATTAAAAAAAATAAAATATAATGACAAACTGGTGATTACGAGATTTATTTAAAGAAAGAAACGAATGAAAGAAAAAAATTACAAAATGTTTATACGCGTATTTCAGTTTCATTTCATTTCGTTTCGTTTCGTTTGGTTTTATATTGTGATTATGCCCCCGAAGTAGATTAGATTTGGATTTTTAATGTTTGATGACAACATTAAAAGTGTTGTTTCTTGTTTCCCTTTGCGTATTTTTTTTTGATACATTTTAACAGTATTTTATGGCAGATATTGTTTTTTTATTGGCAAAATTTATGCTTGTAATGTGACTAGGGGGGGAAGGTCATTTGAAGGCTAAATTGTATTGTAACTGTCATGTAATTTTATGCCTTAAAATCCTATACATTTTATTCTTTATTTGAGATACTTTTGCTTTATCCAAATGGATAAAGCAATGGATTGTTCTTCACAGCAGAACAATCATTCAAAGAGATATACAGTGGACAGCAAAAGTCTTAGTACTCCAATATATTTTGACAAAAAAAAGTCCCCACAGGCTTAATACTATTGCACAAAAGCCCGATATGATTTCAAAAGAGTATTTGGGAGATCACTTGAAAGAACGTTTACGTAATCGCTAAACCTCAAACAAAAGTCAACCGAAAAACTTGCTCATGATGCCATCAGAAAACACTAAACAAAACTTGTATGTTCAATTCCAAATGGGCTAAATGCAGTGCTTGATCTTAAGGGATATTCTACTAAATACAAGCGATAACATTTTCATAT
This sequence comes from Sarcophaga subvicina, assembly GCA_936449025.2. Taxonomy (NCBI): domain Eukaryota; kingdom Metazoa; phylum Arthropoda; class Insecta; order Diptera; family Sarcophagidae; genus Sarcophaga; species Sarcophaga subvicina. The sequence goes on along the minus strand of OW388081.2, from coordinate 87,316,209 downwards.
ATTAGGCTTTTGAATTTTAAATTTACTCAGGATTCTCTTTGGGGTTACCTATAGAGTCATCTGAAACTTTTCCTTATTTTTCTCTTGTTTTATGAAAAACATTAAAAAATTGTTTTTGTTTTATAATAAAACAGAAATAAATTAATAAAATAAATATAAAAACTATAAATTTTTATAAAAAATTTTGGCTAAAATTCATGAAATTGCTAAAATATATTGCCGTACTAAGACTTTTGCTGTACACTGTATGTACATATACAAAGGCTAGGTTAACGGGTAGCTTGCCGATCACACGCAAGTTCACTCGATGGCCCATATGGCCAATTGTGTTAATTCAAAAGCTACGGGTGAAAGTGCGATCATTATAGGTAAACAGTCAGGCTGCCCTAAAAGACCTGACTGGAAATCATTTCAGCTTAAAGGTGATTCCAGAAAGGCTCTCGCAGTGCTTCTGGATAAGTACAGTATTAAACTGTATTGGATTCCGGGCTACAGCAACATTGGAAGGAATAACATTGCAGATTAAATATTGAGAGAAGCGAAGCACGAGGATTAACACGTTCATCGCCACGATAATATCAGAAAAATTTTCACATGGGCCACGGTAACTTTATTAGATAATTTAGTTACAAATGTATCAAGGAAACTTAGTGTATCACAAAAAAATTTTTTTTTTGCCAAAATTCCCGGAAAAACACTATTTTTATGTCAAACATCCATACACTGAGCGCCAAAAGTGAGTAAACACCACTGAAATAATTCATTTTTTAGGAAAGCAAGAAAAGTAAATGAGAATAGTCGGATAAATTTCCAAAAATAAAAAAGTTTATTTATTACTTATAAAATGTTAAAACAAAAACAACAATTCATGATAAAGGAACTTTTTTTATACTTAAGAACAAAAGTGTTGACTCACTTATGGCGCTCACTGTATATGACTGACATGGCCCTGTATAAAACTTTTTTTCTCGACAAGCCGTGTCAGTCTTATATGCAGTAAGCCAAGAAATTTTCAGGTTTTGTTCCTGATAGGCCAAGCTTTCGAAACATAATGCAAATGTATCGTTTGTGTCGGACATCTGTGGTTTACGTGGCCTTCTACCAAACCGCGTACGTCAGACGCATATGACTGACATGGCTCATGCAGAACTACTTAGCGTCAGACACATATGACTGACATGGCGATGAACGTGTTAAGCAATGTTTTTTCTTTGTAGTACCACCAATGGAATACTTCCTCGGAGTGATGGGCTTCTGAATTAAACAGTAAATACATAGATGTGTCAAGAATTCTTCCTTAGATTATGATAACCAGTATTTCCAACCGGTAGTAATTAGTATCAGGCATTGGTTACATAAGAATATTTTTCATTTATTGCCTTCGCAGTAGGTTTAACTTTTTTATTTTCTTTTGTTTTCCCTCATCAAGGTATTTTAGTCCAAGCTGCTGCAGAGCGAGGCAATCTCAAGGACGATTTTGTATCGACTTCACCTCTTTCTCATAACGACAACTGCTACAGTAGCCAATATGTGAGCAACATATGTATACGTTCCTAAACACGTCTAACTATATCGGGCCTAGTAATGAAGACATTGGCACCGAAGGACCAATCCTTTCTATTAAAGTAAAAATGCAAAGAATTCCGGATTTTCTGCAAGTATTGATGTGAGTTCTTCTGAGTTCCTTTATCTTCACCGCCAATCTTCTGCAAAAAATGTCCCCCTGTGCAAGAACAATACTAAAAGATACCTCTTTAATTGTATCCTATGACTTCCTCGAGTGCCTGAATAATTGGGACAGAGATTAGTAGAACTGCGAGTTTCTCAATCTGTGGACAATAAGCCAATAGAGCCCAGAATACACTTCCATCTCACTATATTAAAAGGAAGAGAATGGATTCATGCAATGGGCACATACAGCCAAACGAAGCTTTGGTAATTGAATCTAGAATATACGTACTTCGAAACCCAACTAATGGTGTAAGCCTTCGTTTGGAAAACAGTTCCAGTCTTCGAATAATCTAAGAGAAACCCCAAGATTAAATTCATTGAAATAAATACCCGTTCCTGTATTTGTTAGAGAGATGCCGGAGGACAATAGCCTACGAAAGGTATTCTAATCCTATGGGTCCTACCAAAGTCCAAAATAAGTTCATATTACATAATCTATTCAACCTAATAAGATCGGCATGCGAATTTCTCGTGGGATGTTGCTGGGCCTAAAGAAAAATGCCTTTATAAACCTGATTGCCTGAGCCTTAGTACCGACGTTGCATAGACACAGAGATATCTAGGGGTTGTTGTTCTTGTTGTAACAGTTCTGCTGTAGCTGTCAAAAGATTTTTATTGTAATCGAAATTATAGGTGCAATGTATTATTAGTCTCTAGAATAAATATTTAATTTAATTGTTTAGTGTGAGGGCGGAGATTAGTGAGCAAACTGGGGAATTGGCAGTATGTCGGGACATATACAGTCACACAGATAATTATACGTACCCCCCCTAAAAATCATTTTTTTTTTTAAAGTAATGAACTTCTAATCTAAAATTCCTTTACATTAGCGTCTGTAACGACACATTTACTTAAATAAAGAAAACAGATTCCCAAAATCTATGAATTTGTGATTGCAGTTTGCTTAAAACCAATATGGCACCACAGAAAATTATACGTACGACGTATATTTCGTATAAAATTTCTCCAAGGGTAGCCCGGTATATAGAAGGTAGTGTAGATAAAAATCCTAGGACTACAGCCGTAGAAATATGAAATACCTCGGAAAGTGATCACAATGTTATTGTGCATTCCGAACGAACGGTTTCCGCAGCCGAGTGCCGAGAGAAAAGCCACGATTGGAATTTGCCCAATAATATATGGACAAGTCAACTGATTTTTGGACGAATGTAATATTTAGTGATGAGAACAAATATTATTTGTTCGGCTGTGACGGAAAACAAAAAATTTGGCGCAAAAATCAGTTGACTTGTCCATATATTATCATTAAAAAAAAAAATGATTTTTAGGGGGGTACGTATAATTATCTGTGTGACTGTATGTATTTTGTTTTACTAGAACTATCTTCGCATGATCGGTTTTCGACATTGAGCTCTAGATCCAGCTCTTATCTTCGCCAGAAATGAATCCAATGTCGATCGGATTTAACATTAAACTATAGGTCCAGCCAACCATTTATAAAAAAATTAACACACACAACATAAGTGGTGTGAGAAGCTATGTCGTAACCCTGGCTGAAGAATTGTAATGATCAATTAAGTGTGTATGTATGGACGTATGTATGTATGTATGAATGTACGGATGAACGTATTTACGTATGTATATATGTATTTAAGGAGGTACTAAAGTAGGGAAGTACCTGACACTCACACTACAGTAATCATTCGATTTACGTCGCCTCGATTAACGTTGTTTCGATTTACGTCGTAAAATTTTTTGTTCCCTCTAACTTCAATTTGCGTCCTCATTCGATTTACGTCGCCTTTTTTGGAACCAACTGCGACGTAAATCGAGGGATTACTGTATAACTCTGAAGAATAAAAGCTTCCACCCTAATAACATAATCTGGGTAGTTCTTCCCGAAGCGATAAAGGGACTAGAAATTTAGATTAAAATAATACCCAGAAATACTGTGAACATAATTAAATGCTTTCCTATTTTTTTTTATAACGACAGCTAAAACCATACATTAATGATTGTAAAGTGGAACTTTAAAAACTCCACTCACCATAGCGATGTTATTTTAAATCCTTTTATTCTTACAAACTCTGAAAATATTTCTAAAAGAAAACCATAACAAGACAACGTATGAGTTCAGAGCATGAGTATGAGTATGAGTACGAGTGCTAGTATTGCGAGAGTTTAAAAATCCCGGGTCAAATGCTTTTATGGTTTGGATGGGTAAAAATGGCAATTAAATGGCTGCCATTTGTTTTATTGGTCCACATTGGAGCTGATCAGATAAAAAGAATTTTTATTATAACGAATGTTATTATTATTATTATTGCCTCTTGTTGTTGTTGTTGTTGTTGTAGGACTACATACAACAATTTAACAAAGAAGGACAATGATGAGATGTTATGGAGTTTTGTTTTTATTTTTCTGTAAAATATATACACAGGATGTGAAGAAGGAGAGAGCAAAAAAAAAAAACGATATTTTCCTGCAATCCTTTTGCTAGCTGTGGTGCCCCTCTGAGTTTTTTTGGAACAGCTTCTTACAGTACCATTTTAAATGGGTTTTTCGTTTTTGTTTTATTATTCCACATGTTGTTCAAATAAATAAATAAATAAAACACATAAAATGAATATATTTTAGGTCTTTCCCGCTCTCTCTCTCTCTCTGTAGCTTTTGCTTTACATTCTACAATATTTTATTACAAAAAAAAAAAGCGAAGAGGAAAGAATAAAACAAATCCGTATTACATACACCCGCTGCTTTGGTTTTCTTTTACCCTTCCTTGAATATTATTTCGTGGTATTTTTTCCCCTTGCAAGGTACCAAAATAAAAATGCTTTTTTTCTCCCCCAAGATTAATTGTAAAAACTGTGAAGCACTTTACGAGGGATTCGCTTTTCGTTGTGGTTTTTTAAAATGAAAAAAAGAAGGGAAAAAGCGATGTTGCTCCAGAAATGAATAACCCAACCACAGAATAATAATAAATAAAGAATAAAAACAAAAGAATTAAAAAATAAAACGAAATAAAATATTCGCCATAAAAATGTCAACCTTTTCCTTTTTTTATTTTTTTATTAAAATATTGTGATACAAATTCAACGCTGCCATACATGCCATATCAAACCATACACAACCACTTTCTATTATACTTTAGAAAGCTCTGGAAAATGGTTTCTTTTGTTTTCTTTTTAGCAATTAAAAATACTTGGAAAAAGTGGTTAAATGGGGCGGACAGTGGTCTTATAAGTAGCTTCTCCACTTGAAAGATGCCAATAATGCAGCCATTTGGACACCCAATATATAGCACGAAGAAACTAACCGACTGTTGTCTTGTTACTGGACTCTTAAGTTGTCTTAAATTAATCTCATTCAAGTACAGTTATGTAATTATTCAGAAGTTCTTATTATCGTTGGCATACTATAGGTAGACATTTCTGTCCTACTTTGATAATTTTTGTAGCAAAATCTCTACAACAAGCGGTCGAAAAACTTATTCACGCATCAACTTCCTCTATGAAGCGTAGTAAATCTCCATTTGGCGCAGATGAACATATTTAATCTGGTTCTCGACAGAATTGCACAATTGCAGAATAGTTGTCTGTGGTTTCAAACTCCTCTAGATTCGAAACTCCTTCTTCAGGTCACTTAAGCTGCTTAACAACCCAATTAACGGATTTCGACCTGTCTTAACACATTCTTTCAGGCGTTTCTGCTTCTTGAGCGCTTTCGTCAGTTGGTCACACCAATCGATGACAGGGCTTCCTCGATTTGGTCCTTCTAACGCAAACAAAGTCGGCCACTTCGCCGACTTCCGCAAATCCCCACATCAAATACCCGTTTAGCCAGAGCATCCTCCTACATTCGAACGATATGGCCGAACCAGCACAGCCGCTGAATGTTAATACGCTGCACAACGTCCATGTCATTGAGAAGCTCATACAGCTCACTGTTGGATCGAATGCGGAAATCATCGCCAACTCGCACTGGACCGAAAATCTTACGTAGAACTTTTCTCTCGAATCTACTTCCGCTCCTTTTTCCTATCCCCTCTATTATGCTTCCTTCTTAAGGACGTTATGTACAATGAGTCAAATCGACCTCCGGGTACTGTACTTGTTTAAATTGACAAGTACACGTCCTCTAACCTAATATAACCTTTCTCTCGAATATTCTCAAGTCTGCTGCACAGCAGACACGGATGATGAGCATCTTGTAGAGTATTAGTTACTTAACCGGTTGAGATGATACTTCAATTCTACCAATATTCGTCTTCCTTTATTTACACAGACCTTCGCTATAGGAAAAAGAGCCTGCTAATCGTTTGACCTGACGAAGTTTTCATGAACTATACTGCGAGAGTGTGACCCTCGCTAGTGCATCAGCAATTTCGTAGACTGTAATGTAAGAAAGACCTGGCACCAGCAAAGTGAAAATTTCGTTCGTTGCTCAGAGTTGCTAAAGATGGACCAAGCACTCACAGTGCAGCTTGACTAAAAAGGGGCTTTATTTCCCTTCCAAATAATCCACTCAGAAACTCTTTGATCTCCCATGGAGAATATTATCAACAAATATCATAGGACGCCAGTGTCTCCTTTTAGGCAAGAGGATGGTTATGGATTAGTCCATTTAAATACTGGCTGTTGCAATGCTAGTCTCGGTTTACAAACATACTCGTGGTAAGAGTAATAGCTTGCGAATAAACTTAACCCCAGTACAAGCGACGAAAAACTACAGTGAATAAGTAGTTTATTTACGTATTGAAATTGAGTTCAGTTTTTAATTTCAAATTGTTCCAATTAAAGTTGTTGGTGCAACCATTTGACAGCCAATAAAAGTTTGACAATTAATTTTACACTGACACATACACACACACTCACATTGTAAGTGAGCTGGCTGAACTATTTTCAAATTAATTGAAGGCAATTATCCTGGGCAAATCAGTTGATTTGAAAAGCCACTGAACAGCATAATGGAATACGTGTAGCGATAGAGCAGCACACACATACTAATACGAGACAATTGCAACATATGCAACACAGATTATGCAGAGATATTCAATGCAAAAAATGTGATAAAAAAAAAGTTGCATAATTTCTAATACACAACACTAAAGGCACACGAGAAAAACGAATGAACAGGCGAACGAAATGGACAGACACGACAATTAGACCCGCACTTGGCAGGCAGAGACACAATAATTTATGGTCTTCGAACAACTTGTTAGCAAAGGAAATAAAATTTCACTATAAAATGCAAAATAATGTTGATGCCACCACCACCGACCGCTATCACCAGTCACACCATCATCGATGGCTTAGACAGAGTTGTTGGAGATGAAGAGATGGTGTGGTAATTAAAAGTTGTGAACATGTGGTTTTATGACTCAATTAGGTGGCATTATAATGGGCATTTTTGTAAATCAATTGTGCCATCACAATGATGTCACAAGAGAAACAAGTTAATTTGTGTGGTTATTGCCACCACATTGGCAATATGATACGAATGAAGAAAAATATACACACACACATATATGTATACGCTCTTTTGCGCATTAATACAAAACAAATCAAAACAAACACTTGATATTTTATTTTAAACATAACAACAGCAACAATAACATCAATTTAATTACAACAGTTGTGCTGTTAATTTCCCAATACAACATCCACATCATGAAATACAAAGAGTGGTAGTGTGGGGAATAAAGAATACAAAACTCATCAGTAACTCAGTTAACTGCAAAAACCACAATGAAAACAAATTAAAAAAAAAACCAAACTTGGCAGCATTGCTTTAATTCCCTAAGAAATAGATACAATACCACCCTGTGAGCAAAACAATTTCTTAATTGTTGTTATTGTTTTCCTTTTTTTTTTTTGTTTGTAAAGAGATTTGTGTTACTTTCCTAAACTTCAAGAGAGGGTGAGTGAGCAAGCAAAGAGCATTCATTATACAATCCCGTTTGGTGTTGTTGTTTATTTATCAATAACAACATCAATTGAAATGAAATTAATTGTTTTGTTTGTTTACTCACATCCATACACATGTATGTGTGTTTGTGTTAATATGTGTGTGGTTTTCTTAAATTTTTTTGTGATGAATTTCTGTTGAAATTTGTTTCACACTCTCCATACAATGTGATACCATTGGAGAGCATGAGTAGTTCATGTATGACTTTTATGGCACACCTTTATGTAACCCCGGCTTGTTGTGTGTCTTAACAAATGATAAATGATGCCAAATTCAACTGGCGCTCACAAATCACTGTTACAGCAACAAAAAGCAACAGCAACAACGCATAGCTTAATAAGAAACCTACCACAGTTTGTATTTAAAATCTTGTGTAAAGGCATAGAGACACAGTGATAAAGAGAGAGAAAGAGAGAGAGAGTGACTTGGAAGTGTTCAAGAGATTCTTATCGTATGCTGTTGTCTTGCATTGCTTGCATCAAAAAAAATCAAACCAATTTGAGGAATTTGATTGACAATCAGTGTCACAATAAATGTTTGTTACGACGGCTTTTTTTCTCTCTCTACTCTATTCGTGGCTGCCTATACGCGTTCGTAATAGGCTCATGTAGTAGTTAAAGCCTGCTACCGTTTGCTTATGTGTATTGAATTAAGGAAACATAAAATCAAAGAAAATTAATTTCAATTTATACTCACAGAGTCTGCTCTTAAATACTCGTACAACTGCCATAATCATGTCAGCTCGTGAATGGAATTGCAGCACTCCAATGAAAAAAAAAGCGCTAAAGTGACACAAAGTAATTGGATTTCTGTTAATGGCGACTAAATATGGTCAGGCAACGTAAGGTTGTTTTAAAAGGTATAATTACGGTATTTAATCACGTCAATTTGATTGTAAAGTTTAAAAACATTTTAATTGATGGCGGTGTATTTCAAGTTGTTATTCTGATTATTTTTCTTTCTCAAACGAGAAGGTAAATAAAATACGTTCGATCCAAAAAATAGATTTTCAAGAACTGGTGGAATGCCATTAATTGTAAATAAACTTTGTTGCTTTGACTAAATAAATTTTAAGGGAGATTTCACACTGTAGTCACTGTAGTCTAGTAGCTAGTGTGTTTGCTTATTAGAGGTAAGGCCATATGAAGAAAATATTTCTTCGGCGACTTCCTCTCAGCAGATTTCTGACAAAAACTCTGACAGTAATAAAGTGAGTATAAAATGAAATCACACGACATGAGTGGTGTGCGAAGCTAGGTTCTAATCGTTATTATAGAGTTCTAATGACGAATTAAGAAAGTAAGGGTCAGACATCTTCAACAAAATAAAATTCAAAAAAGGGTGCCCTGGTAGTCTAGTGAGTAGTGTGCTAGACTATTAGCGTGAGGGTCGTGGGTTCGATTCCCACCAGAGACTCTGGTCTGTGACACTACACCGAGCACATAGTCAAGTTACTTCGCTCGTATATAATTAGGATATAATTTGTAATTGTATTGTAATTAATAAATAAATAAATAAATAAATAAATAAAATTCAAAAAAATATTTCCTAGGCAACTTCCCCTCAGCAGTCTTCTGACAATATCTATGAGAGTCAATAAAATTACATGAAAGGTTTCTCGAGAAGCTGTTGCTCGGAATTAAGTTTAAACTGTAGGCTCTGCCACTCATGAATAAAATTAACACTTACAACATGGGTGGTGTGATAAGCTAGGTTGCAATCCCTACTAAAGAGTTGTAATAAAGAACCATGTAAGTCAGTCAAAGATATAGTACAAATATCTATGTGAGCAGTATCTTATAGGTTGACGTAATATTTACGAGCTTAATTTATTAGTAGGTTTGCCATATCCTTTCGTGTCCGAACAGTTAGTAATATTGTTGTGTAAAGCTGGCAAAGACCTATTTTACTGCTTCCCGACCTGTGTAGGGTCTCTCACTAAGGTATTCTCCATACCCGTTGTCTTAATGAACCTCTGGATGCTAGTTCAGAATATTTTCTCTATTTCTTCTTCACAGAATCTAAATATGAAATTTACTGCGATTCCTATTCTGTAAAAATATTCCTCGAGTCTGTTTAGCCCTGGTAGGAAAACCTGGAGGAAGGTATTAAAAATAATCTTGAAATTGAAAAACCCTGTTAGCTGATACGAACTGTGTCTACTATATTGCAAATGTTTTGTAGGTATGGCGAATTCCTATGAAGTATACAGATTTCGAGATTAAAATTTAAGCCCTCAAAAAGACTATTTTGGCCTTCCATTTATAAAAAATCCATTTCTCTCTATTTCCCTCCTTTCAATGTATTTTTTGTATAATAAGAGTAAATTTTACTTTGATGTGCTCTTATAGGAATTTATCTCGCGATAAAAATCAAAATACATCGCATCAATCAGGGTTTCTATTGTACTTGCAGGCTTTAGAATTCTCTGGAATTCTAAAACATCTCCAGTTTCATTGAATTTCACACTTTCGTGTCTGTAATCAGTGGAACCAAATCAGTTATTATCACTCAGCACCCCACCAAAACACAAAACAACAAATATTGTCCTGTCATCTTTATTTAGAGACACACACAAAGAGCGTTTTCCCTTCCAATACGCTGACATACTTTCTGTTACAACGACACTAAAAACGCCCTCCTCTTTTAAAAGAAGCAAACACTGGCAAAATGGAAATGAAAGAATATTCCTTCAACCTGATCGTATCTGTGGCTTATCTCATCAGCACATCGCTCTTTAAAAAGTTTTTTTTTTCCTTTAAGATTTCGTTACACTTTTGCTTTTCTTCCTTTTTTATATTTTTATTAAGAAATCTTTTCCCTTAAGTGTAGGTGTATTAGAGAGAGAGAGAGAGAGAGTGAGAGTTTGAGGATCATCATTAACCTGACTGGCGCATAGATTATCCTTGTGGCTTATGCTAATGATGATCCTTCCCTTCCATAACCTTTTTCTCTGCCTTATTCAAGAGAGAAGAGAAATTAGAACAGCAATTCAATATTTACACTCGAATTCCTTTGTTAGCCTCTCCAATGCTTGCCATTGTTTCCTTTTGTTCTCATTAATCGTCTCATATGGAAAATGCAAAATATCGATGAGTGTAGAGCAGATCATCGTTTTTTTTTTTGGGCAAATCTTCCTTGTCGCCTGTATTGTAATTTTGCAAAAATATTTATCTCTGGCGACAAGTAGTTTAGTGGTGTACCTACGTACATACCCCTGTCTGAGACGAGTTTAAACAATACGTACTTGAAACATGACATGATCAATTTGTCCCAACAATGGCTTAATCTGATAATCACTGCAAACACATCGTTTGTAACCATTATGGGCCAAAGTAATGCAGGGTTTTTGTTTAAGCCAGGCTTAAAGGTGAAAAAACTTATTCACATTCTTTTGCTGCTAAATTTCTGATTGTGAATATGATTTGACAGAATTTTTCTGATTTAGGAATCTAATAAAATGCGAAATAAAAATGATTGAATTCGCTTTCATTGAGTCTAAATAACAAGGGTCTTGCACTTTCGTATGGGCATGAATCCTTTAGTCAGGATTACAACCTAGCTTCTTACACCACTTATGTTGTGTGTGTTAATTTTATGCATGAGTGGCGGGGCCTCCAAGTTTAAAGTCGACTCCAAAAGACAGATTTTTTGAGAAACTTTTCATGGCAATTTTATTTTGCTAGAAGGCTGCTGAGAGAAAGTCGCCGAAGAAATATTTTTTATTTCCTTAATGTTCTAAATTGGCCCTGAGGTTTGAGCCACGGCCAACGTACTACCTCCTAAACTTCCGAGACTTTAACTCATCTGAATTACTCTTTACAAACGTATAATTTCAGCCCAAAAAAGGATTACAAATCTCACTCTTTATCTTCTCTATCCATTCATTCATTCCCTGTTCTATTCATTCATTTCACAACCCAATGTTCTTAGTATTTTCATGAATATTTTAATGTTTCCCATGATGATGATAAAATTAAAAAATAATACGATTTCATTTCATTTATTAATTTTGATTATAAAAACAAGAATTATTTATCGCAACTAAAAATCTCTTCTCTTCTATTCAAAATTCAAATATTTTTACTCACATACTCTGACAAATAACAACACAAAGATGATTTCTATTAAGAAGACAGACAGACAGACAGACAGACAGACAGAGAGACAGATATACAGCAGAGTATAGGCAGTAAATTGTATGAAACAGTGTCATTATCATCATGTTTATACAGGGTTTACCTTTACGTTTAAAAAAAAAACATTCATTCACAACCCCCTCATATGCTGGAGTAACTCAAATAAATTGAAAATTATTGTCCGTCTGATAAACTTATTTCATTGGGCTACCAAATGCTTCCTCTTTCCCTCTTTTTCTGGGTGTCTTTTCTACTTTTATTGGAAAATATTAAAAATAAAAGTCTATACTTTCGTATGATTTTCAAATCGATTTGAATAATTTCAATGGAATCTATTCGTATCTCAAAAAAGAAACCACAACCTATCCAAACAGCCTATATTTAAATCAAAAAATAACGAGGGTGAATTTATAAGGCATTAAATTTACCACATTCTTATACTACAGTATCACAAGATTGCTGATAAGTTAGAGTTTTTAAGCGAAGCTTGGAATTTCATTCGATCTGGTAACTAGAATATCTTTGAGGTTATTCGACGAAACAAACTCTCTGGGTATTTCAGCCCAGAATTATCTTTAGTTCTCTCTCTCTCCCCTGTTTCTATGACATATCTTTTCCTTATAGTTTCATGTTCTGGATTGCCTTACATAGCGGGGTTTTAAACCTAGCTATAGGAAATTATCTCTGCCGACACAGATTACTAATAATTAACGGGCTTAGCGGCAAAGCTTTGCTTTAAAAAGTAGTTTTACAAATAAATAATCCCAGATATTTGCCGAATGGTGAATTTTGGCAAGATCAGTTAGCGTAATTACTTACTTAATTGATGATTGCAACCCTTTAGTCAGGATTACAACCTAACTTCTCATACCACTCATGTTGTGTGTGTTAATTTTTATACACGAGTAACGGGGAGCCACAGTTTAATGTCGATTCCGAACGAGAGATTTTTTTGAGCAACTTTTCATTGCAATTTTATTTTTACTCTCAAAGAAGACAATTGAGCGTAAGTCGCATTTTGTTGAAGATGTTGGACGTGGTGTTTGATAAGTCTACTAAGCCACCACACTACCTATCAGACCACTCGTATTGTGTGTTTCCATTTTATGCTCATTTTATTAGTTTTTGTCAGAAATCTGCTGACTGGAAGTAGCCGAAAGAAATATTTTCTTCGTATTTCGTTTTGTTCGATTTGTCCGGACTGGAGTTTGAACCACGGCCTCACGTCTAATAAGCCAGCTCACTACCTACTAGACTACGGCGACTGATTGACTGGTGTTATGATTATTCGAAAGCGCAATACTTTCGGCAGAAGAAGTTCTCTAATGACCACCTTGAGAATGGTTTTAGTCTCCGTCAGATCTCTCAATGAGATGACTGAGCAATCCAATATTCACATAAAGATATCGTGGTTATAGTGATATTCCGGGAAAATGCACAGTGGAAGAAATGACCAAACGTGGTGCAACCATCGAACTTACAAACGAATACCCTACACATTGGGAAGCTCATTGACAATCTGGAGGCTTATGCTTAGGACTGATAATGTGGTTGTAGATTCCGCTAACGTCGTATAGGTAGCTTCGAATATCGGAAAATCGGCAGAGTTAGAGAAGGGGTGCATGATAAGTATGCTTAAATCCAAATAGTGCACATAGCGCTGTTGTTAATGTTATTAATTGAAATTAATGGTATACCGACTAGTGATTGCTGCAGAAGCTGTAAAGACGAAGAGAAAACGATATGAAGTCGCCGTAGTCTAGTAGGTAGTGTGTTGGCTTATTAGACGTAAAGGATAGACATCAAGACAAAATACAAAAAGTATTTCTTCGGCGACCTCCTCTCGGCAGATTTCTGGCAAAAACTCAGAGAGTAAATAAAATTGCCATGAAAAAGTTTCTCAAAAATCTGTCGTTCGGAGTCGACTTTAAACTGTAGGTCCACCACATACATACATACATATATAATTGGTCATTACAACCCTTCAGTCAGGATTACGACCTAGTTTCTTACACCATAATTGTTGACCCATTGTACAACGTCCTAGCTTCTCACACAACATAAGTAGTGTGACAAACTAGGACGTTGTACAATGGGTCAATTCGACTTCCGGGTACTGTACTTGTCTTAATTGACAAGTACACGTCCTCTAACCTAACCTAACCTAACCTAAGAGAAAACGATTCTTCTCCTACATGAAGAAGGAGAAGCTGCCACAGCCGCTAACCCTGCCTGCAGGAGAACTACAACGAGCTATCGTTCTAGCCTTTACCCTAACATTACACAGAAACAAAATCTGTATAGGAATTCAGTAGGCCAAATACAAATCGCTTATTTCGAATTGTAAATAAATTTCAAATTCACTTATAAAACCAGCCACGTACTCATTAATGACAACGTAATAGTTTAAAACGAAGATGCTGTTCATTAAGAAGATGAGTCGTTCGTCCCAACGAAAGAGAATAAAAATATGCAACAAGGAATAGGGATACCTGTTGTCCGCTTTGGATATGCGCCATTTTATATTTTTCTCTCTTACACTCACTCTCTCTGTCTCTCTCTCTCTCTGTCTCTCTATGGCTTAATGCTGGTACAACTGGTCTCTTTACTAGGAAAAGGCATGAGTAAGAGGGTTTCATATGAGTGATATCTTATGGAAATTTCGAATACGATGTGAAGGAATAACGCTCTACTGCTGTAGATGAGTGTGTTGAATCATTATTTAAATACAGAAAACGAACTTAATTTTGTTGGTTTTGTTTTGCTTTTGCTGTGTTTGTGTGGAAGGCAGTCTCATATGCAGATATACAGGAGATACAAAGATACACAGATTCCCTGGTAAAATGAATTTAAAAGAAAACGAACGAATGAACAAAAATAATCATTATCTTTGCTATGAAATCTACTCTCCACCACTTAGTTTGTGTTTCTTTAATTCATTTTTAAAAGATTCTTTTCGTTTTCATTTTTGTTTTGTTCTCTTTTACTTTTTTTCATTTCCATTCATTTAAATTTTGTTTTCCTTTATTTCACTGGAGTCTGTTTCTGTTAGTAGACAAAAATCCGCTCTACACTGTGTCTGTCTGTCTGTCTGTCTGTCGTTAAGGTTCTTGTTTCAGTAGCGCCTTGTTGTGACATATAAAATCATGTAAATTTCATTATTTATTCGCTTATTTTGAATCTTTAATGAATTTTCTCAATGCTGGCTGGCTGGCTGATACACATAATTTCCAGAAAGAAAAGAAAAAAATCATTCACTCACTCACACTGCCACCAACCATAGTCAGTTCAATTCGTTTTGAGGTGCAGCAGCAGCCAAAGACAAACAGTTCCCTGCAACTGCATTTGCATCTGGATCTCGAATTGGGATCTGTACACAACATCTTTTGTGGCCTTCTGTGTCGATTATTGATGTTGAATGTCGTGTGTTTCATAAACTCCTGTGTCTTGCAAAATATCAAGAAAACAAAAAAAAAAAAACAAAAAAATAAACGCAAATGAAAATGAAGAGAAGAGATCCTTAAATGACAGATTGCCTTGCGATTATCTTGACGTTAACAAAGAATAAAAGCCCAGCTTCTGTTCGATTGGTGTCTCTCTCATGTATGTATCTACTACACACGTTGCTAAGGATAAATCGATGGTTTCATGTTGCAGCCCCTTAGCCTTACATATCGCGTTAAGAGAGTCACAATATTTTATACTCGTAGACGAGACGATACGAGACGTATGAATCAATTTATGTTTTCCATGTTTCCTTTTGGAAATTCAAATTCTGAGAAATTGTATCTCTCAAGTCATTATTTATGGCCACAACCACAACTAGTGCTGGTTTGTGGGGGAGTTTTTTGGTTTTTTTTCTTATTATCACAGGAAATCTTGGTTAAATTTCTAAGCCATTTTCTCTTTGATTTTTGACAATGACTTTTATTCTTAACACCGAGTTTTTGACAGTTCTTTCTCGATCCTTCCTTTATGTTGTACAAACAACTCCATTCAGCACTGCAACAAAATATTTTTTAAAGATCTTGGAGATAAGGCTAACACCACCTGCCAACTTTCTTACAGCTACGCTTGGAGCGCTGATTAGGAAAACAACTGCTCTAATGCTCTACAAGTACATCGTAGTCCCCATGCTTAACACGTCAAAGTGGGTCGGTGTTATACACCTGTCTTGGAAGTGTTTGAGATACAAGCTCTTTCATCCAATGCAATCGATTTCCAACTCAACGACGTGAACGTTGTTCAGCGCATTACCATTCACCAACTCTGCTGGATCGGCCTTAACGCTCAGATGAAGGAGGATATTCAGGAAGGAAGTGTTTGATGCGACTTAATGTTTTGAAAGGACTAACTTGAGGAGGCCGATTGTTGTGACCAACTGAATAAGACACGCACGATGCAAAGGCGTCTAAGAGGAAGTGTTAAGGCACGATGTAAGCGACAGTTTAGACTTTAATTTCTATAAGAATGTGGACTGGCTGAGTATAAGTAATGTGAGCAACATACCCACGCTAGCAGACTAAGGTTATATTCCCAGAAATGCCGATTCCAGTATTCCTTAACCAATTTAAAGGCATTCTTCTCATTTTTCTTATAAGGTGCATAGAAAGGACCTCAACGACCAATCCCCATGTCTCGCATTATTTTCACTTTATCCCCACTTTGGTTTGGGTTACTAAGGCAGGTCAAAAGCGACTGTTCAGTTGCTAATAAGGATGTCGACTAGCTGAGCATAAGTGACGTGGGGCACACACCTATGCTGGCAGACTGAAGTTGTATTCCCGGAAATGTCGACTCCCCCATCTTCCTTATGGGGGGCACAGGCGGGACCTCAACAAACTTTCTACATTCAAATCTGTCTCGCAATATTATTTACTTTATCCCCACTTTGGTTTGGGATGCTAAGGCATGTCAAAAACGACCGTTCAGTTGCTAATAAGGATGTCGATTAGCTGAGCGTACGATCTACCCAGAAATGCCGATTCCGGTATTCCTAGACCAATTTGAAGGCTTTCCTCCCATCTTCCCTAAGAGGAAAGACCTCAACAAACTTTTTACATTCAAATCTGTCTCGCAATATTTTTCACTTTATCCCCACGTTGGTTTGGGGTTTTTTGCTCGTATGAGTATGACTGTTCTGGAGTATGATTTCCCTGCATGTTGAATTCAGTGGCTTGGTTTCAAGCATTTTATGTTCCTTTGTTGGTGGATGATGTTTCGCTTGTGGATCTTCACAAGATATTGGAAGTTGTAGTGTTTTGTGCCACAAGTTTCGATTTGAAACTGATTGTTGCCAGGAAAGGAACTTAAAACTTGCATTCCATGAATCTCAACCATACAGCAGTCTGGGTGGGGGCTTGCCCCACTATAATGGTCTGCAGTTGTTATTATAGAACCTCCTTAGAGTTACTAAACAAAAGTCGCCGTAGTCTAGTAGGTAGTGTGCTGGCTTATTAGCCGTAAAGCCAGGGTTCGATCTCCAGGCCAGACTTCAAAGACAAAATACAAAAAGTATTTCTTCGGCGACTTCCTCTCAGCAGATTTCTGAGAAAAACTCTGAGGGTAAATAAAATTGCAATGAAAAAACGTCTCAAAAATCTGTCGTTCGGAGTCGACTTTAAACTGTAGGTCCCACCGCTCACGTATAAAATCAACTCACACAACATAAGTGGTTTGAGAAACTAGGACGTTGTACAATGGGTGAATTCGACCTCCGGGTACTGTAGTTGTCTTAATTGACAAGTACACGTCCTCTAACCTAACCTAACCTACTAAACAGAGGATTCTATCGCTGATTCAGAAATGCTGAGGAAATTCACAAACAGATAGCCAGGCAACCATTCTAAATCATTGCCTGGATACGGAACCACACTGACATTTAAGTCGTTACAGTAAGTATTGACTGTAAACGCATTGTTTTTGTAAGGCATGGTCTTGTAAGGCCACCTATATTAAAGCCATTTAACAACATTTAAAATAAAAGAAATCAAATCGGAATCCCAATAACGATTTAATAGTTTGAACTTATTGCCCAAGTATTCGATTTATTGGCGCAATTAAAACAATTTTCCCGCCTCCGGTCTTATTTTTGAACCCCTATTTTTGAAAGCACCACCCGTGAATTTCCAATTTTTACAGCATGAGACAGTGAAAGTCACACAGTTGTGAACAATAATGCTGTGACACAATAACCTCTGATACCTGGCTTGAGAGACAGTAGCGGAACAAAAGATTTGTTCGTTCGCGTGTCTCTCTCTGGTGCTCTATATTTTACGTAAAACAAGATAACATTTTAATGCTGTCAAGGGTTCATAAATTCGTAATAAAATTACTTGGTAACAACAATAAAAACAACTCTTAACCGTTATTCTAGCCCAGGTCTAGTCATAAAAACTCAAAAGAGGATCGTTGTGCGGCTTTAAAACGAACGCCCAAAAATAAAGCGTTGGCTTACAAAAAGGATACAAAGGATAATAAAGGGATATGCAAAGACAACAAATATACAAACAAACAAACAAACAAACAAATGTTGTATTTTAATCTGTAGGATGCAAACCAACAACAACACGTATTAAGCCCTTCTCTTCAGGTTCAAAGGTTACATGAGCATCATTTAAGCCACAATTTGTTTTTCTCTTCTGCTGCAGTGTTCATAGAAGTAGTTACAGTGACAGGTTGAATTCGTTGTTGTTGTTGTATTACTTCCATAAGATTTGAAAGGTTTTTTTTGTCTGGCGCCAGCATTAGAATCATTATTTTCGTTTAAAGCAAGAAAAAGAAGAAAAAAAAAACGGAAAAATATTTCGTCACAAAACTCTGCGGGCGTTAGTGTTTACAGAGAGTTTTATAGGCACTGGCTGCTGATCTACTGCCTTCTTCTTGTTGTTGTTGCTTTTGTAGGTCATTTCGAAATAGTAAAAATAGTCGTAAATCAAAACTATAAGTACGTGTACGTACTTGAAGCAGGTACAACAATTTCTTTCATTAGATGTGCTCTTAAAAGTACAGAGGCGCCAGGTAAAAATCAAATTGGCTTTAAATTCCCAAGAGCCTCTATGAAACTTGGCCACATTTAGGTTCATGACAATAATATTCTGTTGATTTTTATGTAATTGCTGCGGCTGCTGCCAATAAAACTATTTAATTACGAGTATTTTGATTTGAAAAGAATTGATAGGTATTTTTAACGATTACACACATACATCAGTTATCGATTACAAAGTGATAACAAGCACAAATTGCCGATTAAATATGAGAGCATTTGAAACAATGTTAGAATAGTTATGGTGTTGAAATCATATGACATTCAAGATGAGATAATAAGAATACCACAGAAATATTGTGAGTTTATTTAACTGAATCGTTAATGTTTGCAATAATGCAGGACGTGCTTTACAAGGGTAAGTTATCGAAAAGAAAGGCATATTTATTTAGGACTCCAAAACACTGCATGGTGGTAAACGGTTAATATACTCCGAATAAAATTCGATATTTTAAGTAATAAAGGCGAGAAAATCAAGAAAATATTGTTGTGCATTGACGTACTCTACAAGGGCAAGTTATCGAAAAGTAAGGTATATTAATTTAGGCCTCCAAAACACCGCATATGCTGACGGTGGTAAACGGTTAGTATACTCCGAATAAAATTCGACATTTTAAGAAATAAAGGGGAGAAAATCAAGAAAATATTGCTGGGGAATTTTTCCGTAATGCAGTAGGTAGTGTGTTATTAGAAGTGAGGCCATGGATCAAACCCCAGCCCAGAAATCCCGAACAGCATGAAATATGAAGAAATATTCATGGGCGATTTCCTCTCAGCAGTTTTCTGGCAAAAACTCTGAGAGTAAAAATAAAATTGTTATAAAAAGTTTCTCAAAAATCTATAGTTCGGAGCCGACTTTAAACTGTAGGTCCAGTCAATCATGCATAAAATTAACACACACAACAAGGGTCGTGTAAGAAACTAAGTAAGCATTTTCCGGATATTGCAAGAACCTTCACTTTATTTGTTTCAAAGAGCGAAGTAAAGAAGAGATCGGGAGTGTTGTTGGGGTGCCCTTCAACACACGCTATGTAAGCTGGTTCAAACAATAGGGGCGCAAGGTGATTATGTGTCGCGAATAATTGTATCCCTGGCTTTGAAGCCAAGAAAAAATTTCTCACAACAATTTTAAATTATTTACCAATTTTATTTTATTTACTTTCAGAGTTTTTGCCAGAAATCTAATGAGGGGATGTCGCCTAAGAAATATTTTTCCACATTTTGTTTAGTTGGAGATGCCTGAGCGGGGATTTGAAAGGAGGCATCACATCTAATAAGCCAACACACTACCTACTAGACCACGGCGACTTCAACTCAGTCGTTCTTATAAAGGGTCCGCCAAATAAGTTTTTTTTTGAAAATGCTTAAAAAAACTACTGAAGATTTTCTCAAATTTCTTTTTTTTATTTGAAAGTACAATCCTTCCGGTTAATAATGGAAAATAATTTCATTCAAATGGCTGTCTCGGCTGGCCTTTTCAGATGAAGCTCATTTTGATTTTGGCGGGTATGTAAACAAGCAAAATTGTTGCATTTGGGGCACAGAAAACCCACACGCATACATTGAAAAGCCGACGCACCCAAAACGAGTCACTGTGTGGTGCGGATTTTGGTCCAGAGGCATAATTGGGTAATTTTTCTTCGAAAATGAGCACGGAGTGGCCGTTACAGTCAATGGCGATCGTTATCGGGCCATGTTGAACGAATTTTTGTTCACGTAAATTGAAGATGAGGATATTGGCAACATTTGGTTTTAACAGGACGGCGCTACGTGCCACACAGCCGAAGCTACACTCGATGTTTTGCGCCCTGTTTTTGAAGATCGCATTATCAGCCGCAGAGCTTATGTCGTTTGGCCACCTCGGAGCTGGGATTTGACACCGTTGGACTATTATTTGTGGGTTGCCGTCAAAGATAAGTGTTACGCCGAGAAGGCAGAGACAATTGACGCCTTAAAGGACAATATTCGTGAAGCCATTGGTGAAATACAGCTGCACGCACACAATCGATAATGTGCTTAAAAATTGGACCGATCGTATGAGCTACTGCATGGCCAGCCGAGGCAGCCATTTGAATGAAATTATTTTCCATTATTAACCGGAAGGATTGTACTTTCAAATAAAAAAAGAAATTTGAGAAAATATTCAGTAGTTTTTTTAAAGCATTTAAAAAAAACATATTTGGCGGACCCTTTATTAATTGAAGTCGCCGTGGTCTAGTAGGTAGTGTGTTGGCTTATTAGACGAAAAGCCAGGGTTCGAGCCCCAGGCTAGACATCAAAATAAAATACGAAAAATATTTCTTCGGCGACTTCCTCTCAGCAGATTTCTAGCAAAAACTCTGAGAGTAAATAAAAATTGCCATGAAAAGTTTCTCAAAAATCTGTCGTTCGGAGTCGACTTTAAACTGTAGGTCCCGCCACTCATGTATAAAATTAACACACACAACATAAGTGGTGTGAGAAACTAGGTCGTAATCCTGACTGAAGGGTTGTAATGACCAATTATGTATGTATGTATGTATTTATTAATTGAACAATACATTGATCTGTATTTGAATTTGTAAATCTTTCTGGAAATTGAAAGGATTTCAATTAAATTTAATTGCTCCTCAGTTCATTTCCTACCTTAGTCTTTGGCAGTAATACGAAAATAAGTATTTAAACGATAATCAGCTATGATAACACAAGCTATCACAGTAAATATCGTTCGATATTATTTTTAATTGTTTTGACGCGTTATTTTTTTTTAATCTCAGTGACATGGTGTGTCATTTTTAAAAATAACCTTCATGTGTGTATGAAGTTAATTTAATCAAAATACCAACGATTAATAAATAATCGTACTAAAGCCAACAACAGCAACAATACCAACAGAATAGATAAAAAAATGCCATTTAAAGTTCTAAAGAAACAACAAATTGTTGATTCTTTCTTTTGAAATTAAAATCTTATCGTAACAAATTCAAAACAAATAATCAATTTCAGTTCGTTTCATTCCAATTCGATTTGATTTGATTTTTCATTTTTTTATATTTTAGATTTTAAAAGAGCCCTTTTATAGACCCAGATATGAGTGATGGTTGGTATTTTTTATTTTTTTCAATTTAAAATCAAATCTAATCGATCCAAAAAACCCGTCAGCATTATCGAATCGTCGTAGCCGATAGTCATAGTCGTCATCTTCGTCAGTAGATATCGATTTGATTTTTGATTTGAATCGATAGATTTTTTATTTAAAAACTGTCGTATAAAATAAACATGATTTTTTAATTTATATTTTAAAAAGGCTTTGATTTCAGTTTTTCAATTGGATTTCAAAGTTTATCTTTTTTTTTTTTAAAGAGGCACAGACAGATAAGATTTTTATTGTGGCTCAAAAACGAATATTGAATTAAACTTTTTTTAGATTCTCGAAAATAATTTCAATTAATGCCAGTTATTATGTGATTATTTATTGATTTAAAAAAAGAAAAAAAAGTTATAATAAAATCGTCTAGTTTAAGTGCATCGTCCCCCTTTCTTTTTCTTAAGATAAAGGAGAAAAGAGTACTTTTTCTATACTCATATTGAATGCTTTTTACACTTACAATAGAATCATATACGCGTTCTAGTACTCATTACGCTTACAAAGTATTTCCGCAAGTGAAAATGTTTCATTCACAAGAGAATAATAGTATACGGACCTACCACGTGGATAAAATAACCAGAGGATCTAAAATACAGTGATTTAAAATAACGAAATCTTTTAATAACAAATTTGTTTAAATAAAAAAAAATCTAAACCTCCTTTTGAATGTGGGGTTAGACTTTATATTTTAATTAGAATTTCGGAACTTTTTCACGCAAGTAAAGCTTGTTAAAGAGCTCTTATTGAACTTACTTAATTGCTCATTATAACCCTTTAAACAGTATTATGACGTAGTTTCTCACATCACCCATGTTGTGTGCCTTAAATTTATCCATGAGTGGCGGAACCTAGAGTTTAAAGCAAAGAAAATAAAGTATAAAGAATGTGCATTTTAACATATTTTGGAATACTTTTCAAATATATTTCATGACGCGGGGGAAAGATAGAAGGGAAGGATACAGAAACCAAGAGCGTAACAATGCGTTGTTATCATCGTACGTTTTTGTTGTTTGACCACTTTTTATTTATTTTCTGGTGTTAAAAACAGACGTCGGCACCAATGTCCCTCAGGGGAAGAACATCTTCGGCTTTTTAAACACATAGGACACGAACATCAAGAATGTTCGTTAAAAAGAGCGTAAAAATCTTGTCAGCTTTTAAAGAAGAATGTTCATGTCGCTTTTTTCAGACTTCAATTATACACTCAAAGAAATATCTCAGTAGTATTCACTAATATCAATGAGAAATGATTTCGATTTTTGGAAGAATACTTGCCCAGTTAAATACGATGTCTTTAGGGATTTAGTGCAGTACAATTTTTCTATATTTTCCGATCACATATACATATCATTGGGTTAATAAGTAGACTTGAAATTATTACTAACAATTTTCCTCTAGGTTAACACATGCCTATGGTTATGGATTAGTGAGTGAGAGAGAAAATAAGTTGAGAGAATTTATTTATTTACAGCCATATAAAAGTGTTAGTAATATACTCTATTTTTATTTTCATTTCATCAACATACATATGTAAAGCTGTCTATCTTTGGCTTAATAATTTTAGATAAATAAAAATAAAATAAAAATCGATTTTATTATTAAAAGAACATAAAGCTATCCATCTTTGGCTTAAAAATTAGGCCATGTTTTTAGATAAATAAAAATAAAAGAACAAAAAAACCATTTTTTATTAAAAGAAAGAAAACCAACATTCCAAAGCATTTAAAAAAAATTATACTATGGGACAAAATAAAATACGCCCAGCTAATGACATTGAACATTTTTAACACAAAATATTCTTCGAGTGTTATTCTGAAATAAACTGATAAAGCATACGCAGCACATGTATTCTTGTCGCAGCCTGATCGACAACTAAATCAAAAAACACAAGAATACATACACATGTACATACGTGCGATGAGAGCAACACATTGTTACGCTCTTTGTTTGTGTTTATTTTCCTTCTGTCTTCCTCCCCCTCATCAAGAAATGATTTTTAAAAAGATTTTGGTGAGAGCGGGTTGTAATGTTACGACCCGCCATAAGAAATTTTACTTATACATGATGCGTATTCTTTATATCCATATTCTTTGGTTTAAAGTCGACTTTGAATGACAGTTTTTTGAAAAAAATTTCATAGCGTTTTTGCTAGAAGACTGCTAAGAAGAAATTGCCGACATGTTTTGTAGTTGATGTCTCAGTTGGGGTTTGAACCAAAGCCTCACGTCTAATATGCCTACTCACTGCCTACAAGACTACGGCGGCTGTTAAATAGGTCTCATCCTGTTATATAGGTCTCAAATTCCATGTGAGATAAAATATTAGAAACAAAATTCCATTCAAACATTCTACTATATGGTGGATCTAAAATAGTCTATGTACACTTTTTTGCATTACGAACTAGAGAGGGTGAAATTTACCACTTTTCTCTGTGACTCATGGATGCAGGTGCTTATGATTAGTTGTCTAGATTCGAACCTTTCGAGATGATTGAGGATTGTGAGCACTGTCTTTCTTACGCGAATGGCTCAAGTTCATGCGTTTGTAACTTTTAAGAAGGTTAGCGAAGTAGTGAAACGCTAGGAGTGTATAGTATTTCATTTTGTACCTGTTCTTTAAGCCCAACAATCTTAACGATTCAATCTAATAGACATTAGGTAGGTAACTATGGCATTAAACTTGTAGCATACGACGCTGATATGGGAACAATACGTAATTCTTTCTCTGAGTACCTCAATTTATCTGCATCTGCATCTGCTCCCATTCAATATGTTTATTTCTGGTACTGCGGCTGGTAGCTCCGTAAGACTGATATCTTCAAGAGCTTGGAGGACTGTGGTATTTGACCATCATCAGTAATTGGTTAATGCATGTAATCACGCAATTAAAATGTAAGCAATGGCAGACATATTGAAATCGTGGCAGTTTATAATTAAAAAAACACTCCGTTTACCATTAATGGAGTCTTCAAAGCTAGACTTTAGTTATTTCAGACTTTTAAAGTTCTGCATTATTTTGTTTTTATAAAAGAAAAAAGTTGGTTAGTTGTCTCAATATTTGTTTTTGTTCTAACTCTCTGTGGTGGGCTGGTTGTTATTTTAACCTCAAAACCCCTTATTGTGTGTAATTAACCCTTAAGCACTTTTACATCTTGGAGGCATATGTACATACAAGGCACAAAATGCAACACTAAAGAGTTCTCTTTGAAGATGCTTCTCTCTTTGGGCTAATTGTACAGAAAACTTTCCACTTTTAAATGAAATTCCTTTAGTTTAGTTGTTGTGAATACTTGAAATCCTCCTCATCATTTGGCCTCAAAGTACTTCAGATTCTTTTCATTGGAATACAAAAAAAAATTGAAAATTGAAAACAATTTCTGGGTTTTTCTTAATAAAGTAGTTTTTTTTTGTTCTCTTCTGTTGCAATATTTCTTTACATTTATTCAGGGAGGGCACGTGCTTAAACACTTGAACACAGTTTTGCAAAGCAATTCATTGTTTTCATAGCAGAAGAATGAAGAACGATGTCTTTCCAAGAGCTATTTATGTGGAATACTTTTTAAAAGAAATATGCAAACAGAAGCATGCACACACAAACATACTGGTGTATATTTTGAAAATATTTCTTTCAAAGCAAGGGAGTTGAAAGTACTTTTCGTTACTATTTAGCAGGCCACACATGAAGCTGCTTACGGAACTGCTCGAGGAAGGAAAAACTCAATAAACACGAGGGTGTGTTAAGCGCTTAGCGTTAAACGGTTTTGTTTT
The DNA here is from genome assembly GCA_936449025.2 of Sarcophaga subvicina. Classification (NCBI taxonomy): domain Eukaryota; kingdom Metazoa; phylum Arthropoda; class Insecta; order Diptera; family Sarcophagidae; genus Sarcophaga; species Sarcophaga subvicina. The sequence continues at coordinate 87,290,472 of OW388081.2, read as the reverse complement.
GCTAAATTAAACTTTTGCTGTTGCTGCTGCTGCTTTTTCATCTTCATCTTCTTCTTCGTCTACTTAAGACAGGGGTGGTTTGCACAAAAGTTTGTAACCCCGTTGTAATTGTGTGCCCCACTCAAGTCTTGTGTAAAGGAACGTATTGGTACTCCGTACAAAAGAACTTTTGAATTTTGTAGCATCATACTGCAGAATGAAATAAAAACAGCAATTAAAAGTGTCAACAATGTAAACGTTTCTAAAGGAATGTGTTCCTTTTCTTTTTTTTTTTTGAAACCAAGCACTTCAAATTATTTTTTGTTTTCTTTTGAGTACCTTTTTACACTCTAATGGCACGTGCTTCATAACTTCCCTGTAATACACGTCAGCGGTGGTGAATTAAATTACTCCTTTGAAAATTTTCTCAATTCCTCAAATTTAGCTAGAAGAACCCACCAAATTAAATGTGATTCCTTTACGAAATTCTAAAATAAATTGCAATTATTACAAAGCCTTCCTTGCAGCCCAAATCAATACGAATTGTCTGAATGATGTTTGAGCCCACACGCTAATCTCATTGATTGGATATGAGGACTGTACCTTGACACGAAAATAATTGAAATTTGTACGGGGCCAAAAATAAACAATAGCAAGAGAAACCAATCGACAAGTTAACAAAAATAATCAAGAATACACTGTGAGAAATAAAATAAAAAAAAAGATAAATTGTACCACAAGATATTGAATGTGTCTCGACATTTTTGGTTAGTGGAAGTCGTGATAGTGAAAAGCCCAGTAACTTTATACATCAAGACCAGCAACCATTAGCTTCTGTATTCTAGTAGGTAGAGTGTTAGTTTTCAAATGAAAGGGTTTTGGACTGGATTTCCACTAAATTATTAGCTGAAGCGGCAGACAACCTTTTAGTGCCTGGTCAAAGATTTCCTATTGGAAACCTACTTAAAGATTCTGCAATGCTAAGTTTTATTTTGCAGGGTTCAATTAAAGATGACAAGAAATGTAAAGCCGCCGCTCCATCTAACACGTGAGATAACAAATTGTCTCTTCCTCCTCATTGAATTGGCCGTGGTCTAGTAGGTAGTGTGTTGGCTTATTAGACGAAAAGCCAGGGTTCGAGCCCCAGGCCAGACATCAAAACAAAATACAAAAAGTATTTCTTTGGCGACTTCCTCTCAGCAGATTTCTGGCAAAAACTCTGAGAGTAAAAATAAAATTGCCATGAAAAGTTTCCCAAAAATCTGTCGTTAGGAGTCGACTTTAAACTGTAGGTCCCGCCACTCATGCAAGAAATTAACACACATAACATAAGTGGTTTGAGAAACTAGGACGTCATCCTGGAATCCTTCAACCAAATCTCTTGTGGAAATAATTATAAGAAAGCATTTACTTGGATCCATATGTAGCCATAGCTTTACAGGATTTCAGCATATTCATAGCCGGGATTTAAGTGAATTACGCTTTACTGTCACAAGCTCAGCTTTCAGTTTTAATAGAAGTTCAGAGTTGAAGCAATTAAAGCTGAAAGTTGAAAGAATTTAGAAATACATTCGTTATATAGGATCGATAGACCTGTTAGATTATCGGGAAAGAGTGAATCAAATGTGAAAAGTCTGCAACAAGCCAGAGATTACATTGGTAAATAAATGGACAATCCTTCTTCGTCCTTAATCGTTATCAGAGATGAGCAATGAACATTCAAAAAGATGAGTAGAATCGAATCATACTCATAATTTCTGATACTTATACGCATTCATACTTATTTTAATACCATGGAGCCTCTACTCATATTTAAAGTTTGAAGTACTCATCATTTTCATACTTAACAACACGTATGATGTTGTTGATTTCGTCTCTCCATAACTCAACATATACACGAAGCACAAAATAAGTATGATTCGTGTACGAACACTAAAATACTCACTAGAAGGTTGTGTGTTTGCTGCTCTGTCGTTTTTGCTTATGTGTCTGTTTTCTTTTTTTGTAAATGCAACAACTAAGACTGTAAATTTTGATGAATGACTCGAGTCACTCGAATCGAATCATTTATAAGTATTACAAGTATTTTTTTTTAAGTTATGCATCTAAATGAGTAGGCTTATGAATCGAATGGTAGGAGTTAGATGTCAACGTTGTACTCATACTCATTGCAACCTGTACTTTTAAATCAACGTTGCAGTGAGTATGAATGAGTCAGAGTACATAGTTAAATTTCAATATTGTTGACTCACTTATATTCAGAATTTTATGAGGGCTTATGAGTAGCGAAAAAACAATCCATTGCTGATCTCTGAATGATATACAACCTGGGCAAAAGTCATTTGTAGGTAAGCAATTTGCACCATAAACTGTGACAATATATACAGTGACAGATATTTTCCTACGATCTCATTAATGGAGTTAATTGGTACGCTCTCTATCCAAATTAAGCCGAGTGAGTGTGGTATAAAGGAAGAATCTTATCAGCCCAAGAATTCTAAGCGGACTATAATTACGTTGGCCTAATAGAAAGCCTTTCGGAGGTAAAAGGTATTCACACACCCTGCCTTTACTAGCAAGTTCATCAGCAACACTATTATCCAGGATATAATTGTGATCAAAATCCCTTATCATACTGGCACAAAATTGTCACGAGGGTTGATCAAGTGATATGCGACATATGTCGATCTGTTTCGACCTGAAGGTTACCGTCGAAAGAGATTCTTTATCCTTGACTTGATACAGTATATCAGATATCCGAAGAGATATTCTAAGATTAAGTAAAACATTCCATAGCCTATTTTATTTTAATAAAACTTTTAATGAAATTTGTTTGAGTGTATTTCAAATCAATTTTGGAAATTTGCAAAATTGCTTAAAAGGAAAGACAATTTTCTCCCGGCTTATATATTTATAAGCGAGTGTTTTGGATAATAGAAGGAGTACATATTGTTTTTGTAACAACAATAGCAACAATAATAATTACTTCACAACTTGATTATCTTCTGATTGCCTGTTTGTCTTCAATGTAAACACACAAATATACACAGGGAGAGACAGAAAGAAAAAAAATTTAGAAATTATTCGATCAGCGGGGTTTCGCCTCACAGGCAAAATGCCCTTAAGGACATGTTTTATGTTTTGTTTTTCGTATTGGTAGTGTTTGTTTTTTACCTTTTAATTCTATTGCGATTTGGGCAACTGCAAAGTAAAGGGCCTATTGAAATACCTTTTAAATGACGAAACGGCACACATGGCTTTTAAATGCCTTAAAGTCGTCGTCTGTCTGCATTGATTTGTTTGGTAGTGAGTGAGTGAGTGAGTGAGTGATTTATTGTCAGAGGTGTAATGGAAGATTATGATGTTATTGTTGCCACAACTCAAGGTTTAATTAAAAACAATTATTGGCCTCCTGGCATAAGAAATCTTTATTAAGAGAAGACAATAAAATACTTGAACATCTTGTTCAGGAATGAATAAATAGAACAGGGGGAGACGCCTACATTTTTTGTTTGTTTACTTAATACTTTAATTTAATGTTAACATAATTATTTTTAAAAGCATTCTACAATAAAGGGACTTCTTGCTTAAAGGACATGTTTTAATGCCGTTTTTTATAATGTGTGGAATCCTCTCAGATGTTTTTTTTTACAAGAAAAAAAATTGTTTCAAGATGAATGAAGCCGGCAACGAAAAAAATTCAAACAATTTTTTATTACTTTTTTACATTTTAAAAACGTTTAAAATCTGAGCTCGTAGATTGCAAATAAAATAAAAATAAATTTCTCTTTAGTTTTAATTAAAATTCTTTATCATTCGCACAATTCTGTGTGCCACTGTTCCCAACTTGATGTAAACAACAATTGCCTTTCTTTTTTATTCCTCTATTTATACCCTTTGCATAAACAATAACAATTACTAGACAATTATTCGACAGATCTTTGTAACGGAGATCTTCAAACCACGATTACTCTCTTCGAACGCACCGCGTCTTCACACAAGACAGACTGAACTTCACTATTATGATTGATTACCTTCTGGTTAATTATAAGGAATCTGTATTCTTATTTCACATCAAACCTTGTACATAGAACTTGTTCTACGTTAACCTTCATCACGTCAAGCTTTGTGGAGTTGGTATCACTAGTCACTCTTATCCGATATGAACAACTTACATGTGTAAGCAAGTATGATGAAATTCTCAATCTTAATAGCACAGAGGTTAGTTAAATAATAAATATATTGAGCGCCAACCGATCTGAGGCCAACGGAAATAATCTGAGGCCAGTAAGTGATTTCTTATTTCCGAAATGCGAAAAAATCGAACTATTAAGACAGACCGTAGTGCAGGTTGTTAGTAGTTTGTATGGCAGGAGAGATTAGGTGGCTGGAGGCTCAGGAAGGAAGGACTAGGTTCCACATAGACCAGTGCTTAGGACCATTATGATGCCTCAACCAACATCCAACAACAGAATCAAACATTTCATAGGCAAAAATGAACCTGAATCCAGATTAAATCTTGCTATGGCCGAAATCTCTATTTTGAGGAGCTCAATCAACGACTTCAGGAAATGAGAGGATGTTAATAGGATAGCAGTGATACATGAAGTGAAAGATGTTCTCTTATCCCTCCTTAGAACCACAGCTCCCGCAGAGTCATTCAATGGAATGCCAAGACTTTTGACATGCCTTCCAATAAGGTAGTGTCAAGTGAAAATCGCTATTGGATAAAAGGCCATGTAATTTACAGATAGCAGTGAGTCAATGCTTTTCTTATTTCAAGTCCAGATGGGTCTGGCTATATTGCTACCAGCGAGATTGAGCCTTCCTGCAAAACGAACGCGCAAAAGCCAGTTTAACTAAGGCAATCGAAATACCTATGCGCTGTAACATGCCGGAGACCCGTATCGACCCTGACCAGTTCATAGCAATGCAATTTTTAACGATAACCATACATCCTGGAACTTGTATAAGAATCGGATTTAAATGACATGAAATTTCTCAGAGAAACAATCGTAATTTATTCACGAGGACGAATGGAGAAATTATGTACGTTTAGGTCTTAATTGCACCCTGGCTGTCTGAGTAAATCAAGAGATTTTTAATGAAAAATCCCATCACTCAACAGGCATTGCGTCGCTTTTAAATTCAAAGATAATTCCATCAACGGAGGAAGATTTCCTACGCTTGAGCGCAAGTTTAGCCGAGTATTTTGCTCGTTGTAATCAAAGTAATGAATCCATAGGAATTGGGTTCTTCAATGTCATAAATAAACACCTTCGCTCTCTCTTATACTCTAGGATTCGTATTCGAGGATCGTATTCGTATACCCAACGACAATAAATTTCTTTAATTTTATTTCGGAAAGACGATCATATGATCTTAACCCAGATATGCCGACCGTACTACATGTAGTACACCTGTTAAGTTCAGGTTTCTGCATTTACTGTGCTTTAAATATTTAAATCTACTTAATGTTGTGCTGCAGAACATAACGGTCAACAAAGCATTCCTTCATAAATTTTGTCTAGGGTAATTGCTAATGTATATTTTTTTGAATCAGAGATTTCAGTTTTGTAAAATTGGCAAAAATCTGAAGATGTCACGTAATCGGTAAGAAAAAGTTGTATATGCATATTTTATTGTTGTCGCGTTTCTATGTTGTTTTAATTGTAGCAGATGTAAAAACAAATACGTAACACAATTATATGTGGAAAATAAAATTATATATGATTTTAGTTGATGTATTTGACGACGTACTACATGTAGTACGCTCGGCATTAGTGTGTAAAAATGGTGAATACGAAAACTTTAAATTTTCCAGATTTTTAACATTAAATTAGGTAATAAATGCCTTAGAGGAAAGTGATAAAAAGTTTTCGCAAAATTTTTATGACATCTCTATTTTCTATTTTCTAGAGAAGAAGATGGAGTGAATTTTAAAAACTTACCTCCCCTATTATTAAATGCTTTTTAGAAATTCTTATTATACTAAAACGATTAGTGAAGACGACATTCCACTTGCGTTATTGCAATAGGCCAAGGAACCTAAATGTATGTCAGTAAAATGGGTAAAGCACGATCTGGAAGAAACGGAGCCAGCCTATTGTTACAGCGTGTGAACAGGAAATTTTACCTACTCCTCTTGAACTGTTCGAAAAAGAAGAACGACGCGTGAAAGGCACTGGAATAATTCGTTACAATCGGTTAGGCAACTGTCCTTTGCTAAAGAAAAAATATCTACAGAAAAGAGAGATAGGGGGTATGACTATCGTCAGATTTGTACCAACAATATAATTGTATGTTGTTGGAACGACAGCAGTGCAGTAAACCTTGCCTCCAACGTCAATTCAGTTGAACCAGGCAAAAATATTTCACGTTGGTCTCAAAAAGAGAAAAAACGCATATACATATTCAACAACCACGTCTTATTCATGTATTAAATCACTACATGGGTGGCGTCGATCGACCAGATGGAAATATCAGCTTGTAACTTGTATCTATTCGGGGTAAAAAATGGTATTCACTCACCTCATTGATCTTGCAGAGCGCAATACGTGGAGTTATTAATTAGTTTTTTCTTTACTTATATACTATATAAGAATTTCTGAATGATAAAAAGTTGAATTAAATCACAAAAAAATTACTGTATTTTGCTCTCATATGTGCCGAGCGTACTACATGTAGTACGGGCTCAAAAACCAATTTATAAAATATTTTTGTTTATTTTTTCTTCAGTTTTGTAATATAATCTGTCAGAATAGCTCTATTTTTGAAAACTACGAAGATTGTTGCACTAGTATGCCCGTCGGCATATCTGGGTTAAATAGTTTTGCCATTTCAAAATACAAAAAGACAAGGCAATTCAATGATTGTTTCGACCTTTTAAAATGAGTGACTTCCAAAGAACACATCACTGGACACTTATGACGATAACATCCCAAGAACTCTCTACACAATCCTACAAAATCAGATGCCACATTATTGAACCGTTAACCTTGCTGTGATTTGCAACGAACTAAATACGCTGAGCCATTTTGTGGTACCTTTCAATTTAAATTGAACTCTTTTGTTTGAATCTTATATGTACGAAGTGAATTGAAGTTCAAATCTAGTTGCAAAATTTTGCTAAGAGGTCGCTTGTAGAGTGCCAAGAAAATTATATTATCCGATGCTGCAGGGATTACACCGAACATAATACTCTTGAGAGTTAACTTGCAGAGCTACAGGCTTGCTAGGGGTAGTGGAAAAAATGAGCAATCTCAGGCACTGGTTCAGTGCTGACGTTCCAGAAGAGCGCAAAATCTTGCAAACACAATTGAAATCGCTCGAATGGTGAGTCATTTATTCACGTTACTTCTTTCCACATATGTATGCAGTGCAGGGTTATGGATTAAGCAATAATTTATTATTAAAACTCATCGTGATTATTTAAAAAAAAAAAAAGAAAACAGATAGAAAAAGCCAAAATTTAATTATTTTTAACTCAAAACGATTATCGATAGTTTTTTAGAAATCGAAATTCGTTTCTAATCTAACGACTGATTAAAAACCTAAGAATTGATTTGATTTGAACGCGTGAAGTGAGGAACTGATTTCCGTTCGCGTTAAAAATTAAAATTGAATTGCGGTAAGGACTGTAGTTAGATACGAGTGTCATTTGACAAATTGAATGATTGACTGGCAGACGGACAAAACTTGACTATCAAATTAATTATCGTAGCATTTGATTTGTTTGATCGTGATCATTATTTTTTTTTTACTTTTTGTTATTTCCCCCCTTAAATATTGTCTTTCAATTCCATATGGGCTTATCAATTTTGATTTTTGACGAATTTTTTTCACTCCTGTTTCTTGGTTTTCTTTTGGAATTTATTTATTTTTTTATCGCTTCTTCGTCTTTAGCAAACAAATAACCAGAAATTGTAAGAAATAATTCCAATTTTTTAAGACAATTTTAAGACAATCAGCGATAAGACCACCGAAAATTAATTATCGAATGACACATTTTCAATTTCGTGATAGGGGCCCCACAGTTGTTGTTGCTGTTGCTGCTACCGATGATGATGAGCTGAATTACTTATATATACACAGTGAAACAATCTTACACAATTACACAGTCAGTCAGCCAGTCATTCAGTCATTCACTCCTTCATTCAGCAGCATAACATTCATCATTCACACGTAATGATTTGAAAGTGTAAGCCTCCCTCCCCCTTCCCTCGCATGCTCCCCTCAAAAACTAATTAAATTGAATTGAAATTAATTCTCGTTAAGGAAGAGAACCGGTGGCCATAGGGAGGGGGTATAACATGTTGTTTTTTTTCTTTCTTTCATTTCTGATAAGAATGTTGTGATTCGAAAGCGAAAAGATTGATTTTTGATTTTAAAATGTTTGTTTTTAATCAAAAACTTATTGACACGAGAAACAAGAAAAACAAACATCAACGTGGAACAAGAACAACAAGAACAACGAAACAGTAGCAAGTGAATTGATAATTTTTAAGTTTCTGTTTCAGAGATTAGATTTAACCCCTTGAGTGCCGTTAAGAAAATGGCCTCATTTACATATACATGCACGTCCGCCTAATGTGCTGACGATCTAACCATAGCGGTGCTAAAACAAAACGTTGGCAATCTTCTGGTCTCATTCCTTTTGCTGGATTTTTACCATAAGAACGTCGACAATTTTTGGCAGACACAAAAAAAATTATGAGCCATCTGCTGTTGTGCTAGTAGGATCAGAATTTTGTTCTATAGTCAAGCAACTGTCACATAGGACAAGTATACAGCTCTACAGTAGTGGAACATCAATTTCTTAATCTGAGTCCGATACACAGTCATCATTGCAAACCAAGTCATCATTGAAATCGCTTGAAGGGCCCTGCCATCCTTTTTTACTTTTAAAAGACTGTCGTCAAACGGATATCTGAAAAATCCGCCATGTGGGCACATAGAACATGTAGCGTTCCAACTCTCTTTGTACTTTGGTTTCTGTATGACAGGAGCTAATTACGGAAGCTTCTTATAATTCCCACTCTATTTCCAGACGTACATATAGCGGTGTATACAGATCATTGAGAAATCCATACGACCATGAACAAAATGAATTGACACTTCAATTATCACTGCGAAAACATTCATTAATTTTCTCTGTAAATACCCAAGACTAGCGGCGAGAAGGTTATAGTTTCTCGAGATACCTTTCTTCAGTGCATAAGCCAGGATTCTGTTGATTTTCTCCCTTTTTTGAACTCGAACAGCCAGGTTGCGATTAAGTGTCTAATAAACGCCGTTCTCGTTCTCTCTCTCCCTCTCAGGGTAATTACGCGGTATTCAAACGTAACTTTTAAATTGATTCCGGGACAAAGGCATATCATTGTAAATTGCATTGCTGATGAATAGGTCAGGGCCAATACGGAGCTTATAATACGCGAATTATTACAAAGCATAGGTATTCCGATTACCTTAGTCAAGCTAGATATTATCAAGCTTTACATGGGGGCCCAATTTCGCTAGCAGCAGGGAGGTGCGTGTTATATTGCAAGACTCTGCTGGACTCATATGGATCATTAAATCACATGACTATTCATCGCACAATAGTTTATTTTGCCTTCCGTCACCTGACTCCTGTAGGGACTTCACTTTTATTTTAAGGGCCAGTGTCCCAGCTCTTACCATAAAGAGACGTATGTTCTTGACCTCTCTTTTTCTCTCTAATATAATGGTGAAATAGCAAGTTTTATTCTGGACTCAAATTGGTTTCCTCTAGGCTATGTTTGATTTCTGGGGTTGGATATTAATTTGTGGGATCATAATGGGCTTAAAAGCTGGCCTGAACGGGAAGTGTTCTTCAAGGAGGATCACCCAACCTAACCCTATCTAAACTGACCTAACCATAGCACCAATTTAAGACGTAATGTCTGACTGTATCACTTTCCCTGTTTCATTTCAAGCAATATCCTTTAGTAGACTAGACAGCACCGACATTGTCTTTCAGTATTACAAGAGACTTCTTCAGACGGTGTTAGACTTTTGAAACATATTTCTCACTCAATACACATATTTATAGCATTAAGGAGGCAAATAGGTTTCAGCGAGGGAGCTTATCTTGGGAGTTTCTACTGCTTTAACTCATGGGCACAATGTTAGGAATGTTATCCAACCCTGCAGCTTAGTTATTCGAATTCGGGAGCACACGTGATGGTTACATTAATCTGCTGCAATAGTGCGTTATTGCTGCTCCGTATAATTGATTCCGCATATGAAAAACGGCTGCTATTGACCATTCAATAAGAACCGGCCAAGATCATTGGATTTTTGTCCCCAGAAAAATGTCTTAAAGGCCCAAGTTGGGTTGGATAAAGACAATTCTTGAGATTGAATGATTAAACAATAAAGAATTTATAGGCCTTTCAGCTCTCAATAGGGTTCAAATATGGATTACCAAGTAGAGATGCAACAGAATCTAACTTTTCAACTCTTAAATAAAGAGTGTGTGGCGCCTATTTTAAATAATTTATTCCCTGAAACTAAGGCATAAAGACAAAATTCTTTGAATACCTTTTAAAGAAGAAATAAAAATGAAAAAAAGAAAAAGAGAAAGAGCAGAAGAAGAAGAACAACAAAAACAAGATAAGTTATAAATTGTATAACAAATTATAAATCAATAAATGTTTATGACTTCTGTTAAGCAGCAGACGGACGGACGGACGAACGGGCATTGGATTTTGTTCTCTTATCAGTCGAGCATAATTAACAATTAATAAAACAGAGACTCGGCCATGGATGGATGGGCATCATGAACGCATTGACTCCAACACTAATTTCTCTTTGGATGACAATAAATAAAAAGAAAAAGAAACAAAAAACACACACACACAATAATTAATAATGAAAAGAAGAAAACCAAGAAGGAAAAAAAATTCAACAGAATGAACGCTTAACAAATGAATTTGATGAGGGATAAAACGCTAAGAGACAGAGACAGACACAGAGACAGTGAGAGAGAGAGATCAATGTGCAACGATAAGATGCAGAAATCAAACAAATCGTAACTAAATGTGGACAACAAACAGGCAAGAGAAGCAAAAGAAAAAAAACCTTCCGAAAAAAATACAAAAAAATCGTAATAAAGGACTGAAAACAACAATAAATATTGATCACATAACACATCGTTAACATGATGGGGTCCCCCCCAAATCATTATTATTATCTGACTGACTCGCATTCGCTCTTATGCTGTCGTCTGCCTACCGTTTGTGAACTGAACTGCAGATGTGGCAAGCGATTGTCTTAATTTTCAACATCTAATCAGATGGTATGGAAGATATTGTTTGTGTTGCCATTGTGTTGTGATCTCACTTCCTAACATGGTCAATACTTTTTATGAGCCTGAATGTACGTGTGTTTGTTTGTGTGTGTATGTGTTAACCACAAAATAATAATAAAAACAAACGATTTCCATCGTATTTTCAGTTGTATTCGCACTCTCCCTCCTTCGATCTTCTTCGTTTAAATGTGTTTCGTTTTGAAAACTTCTCATTGAAAAAAATTAAAAACTCGAGTTTATTTCGATTTTTTTTTTTGTTGGCAGTTAAAAATCTCTGCACACTTCCATCCATAAGTACCACAATTATTGCTCTACTGCTTGGTCTATTGTGCCTGTCCTATTGTACATAACATCAGTATGTATGCATTTGTGTATCTGTGTTTGTATCTCTCAGTGTATCTGTTTGAAATGAAATGTTTGATTATCACTGGACAACCATCTTAATTGTTTCTTGTCATTCACAGTCGTGTTATATGGAATTCCATTTCATTTCATTTCAGTTTTTTTTTCTTTTTTTCTTTCTTTCTTTCATTTCTGTTTGATGTGCTGGAATGATTTTTTTTGTATTGTTTAGGTAGGATTTGAAAGCTCTTTCCTGGTTTATCCTTAAGAACAAAAATTAATGTTGTATATAAGGGTATGTATCCCTTAATCGGATATAAGAGGTAATCATTAGCAATTCCTCTTGTTGTTGAACCATACAGAATATCTGCTGAAAGGCCACAATAGCTAAAGAAAAAATTGTATCTGACGGTATAGCTTCAGAGCTCTCCAGACACATAGAAAATACTGTATAAATTGCCTTCCTCCTCATTACAGCAGCTCTTTGGTTGCCTATCCTGGAGGTTCTCTCGAGTGATTTCAACGTAAAGCGCCTTTCCTGTCTTGTTTAATGAATTCATAAAATTAATTGACTCCTTGTCCTGATCAGCCATTTCAGTTTCCATTGTGTTGCGCTCTTCCGTTGTAATCGAAATTTCTACTTTCAAATTCAAGAACAGATTGATTTCATTTCCAAAAATATCTGAACAACCTCCTACACTGTGCTAGATGAGCATGAATGATCCAATAACCGAATGTAATTTTACAGCAAAAATATGACAGATTATCCGAGTCTTTGGGCCAGCAAAATAGATGGAGTAATTGGTCAGCATGATTGCTTAATTAATATGCAGATTTTCACAGAAGATGCAGGCGGAAATGTCCGTATTCATTTAAAGAGACAGCATAGTCTCTGAAGACAAGATGCGCAATCTAATCGCTTCTGGAAGCCTGATATACATACATACATACATACATAATTGGTCATTACAACCCTTCAGTCAGGATTACGACCTAGTTTCTCACACCACTTATGTTGTGTATGTTAATTTTATACATGAGTGGTGGGACCTACAGTTTAAAGTCGACTCCGAACGACAGATATTTGAGAAACTTTTTCATGGCAATTTTATTTACTCTCAGAGTTTTTGCCAGAAATCTGCTGAAAGTCGCCGAAGAAATACTTTTTGTATTTTGTTTTGATGTCTGGCCTGTGGCTCGAACCCTGGCTTTACGTCTAATAAGCCAACACACTACCTACTAGACTACGGCGACTTCAAGCCAGGTATAAATCGAATTATTCGCCTCAAGTCAATGTACAAAGAAAAGGCGAAACTTCATTGCATCCAATGTTATGTGGTACACTAGTTCAGCCGCATTCTATACTGTGAACAATGCTCTCCGGGAAAACAGTAAGGCATTGCGCAGTTCATCAATAAGGATTTCGGCTTCTGTATACGTATGCATTTCCCATTTTTTCTGTTGGCAGTGACTAAAATATACGACAAAACGTTTATCAAATGTCATGATATAGGGGAATAAATTCGAGAGCAGTTTGCGATTTGTTACAACCAAGTCCTTCAATGTAAAGGGTCCGCCAAATAACTTTTTTTAAACGCTTTAAAAAAACTACTGAATATTTATTCAAATTTCTTTTTCATTTGAAAGTACAATCCTTCCGGTTAATAATGGAACATAATTTCATTCAAATGGCTGCCTCGGCTGGTCATGCAGTAGCCTACACCAGAAGATGCCGATTTTGGCAAAAAAAAAAATCATCTTTTCAGATGAAGCGCATTTTGATCTTGGCGGGTATGTAAACAAGCAAAATTGTCGCATTTGGGGCACAGAAAACTCGCACGCATACATTGAAAAGCCGACGCTCCCAAAACGAGTCACTGTTTGGTGCGGATTTTGGTCCAAAGGCATAATTGGGCAATTTTTCTTCGAAAATGAGCAATGAGTGGCCGTTACAGTCAATGGCGACCATTATCGGGCCATGTTGAACGAATTTTTGTTCACAAAAATTGAAGAGGAGGATATTGGCAACATTTGGTTTCAACAGGACGGCGCTACGTTCCACACAGCCGAAGCTACACTCGATGTTTTGCGCCCTGTTTTTGAAGATCGCATTATCAGCAGCAGAGCTGATGTCGTTTGGCCACCTTGGAACTGCGATTTGACACCGTTGGACTATTATTTGTGGGGTACGCCAACAAGCCAGAGACAATTGACGCTTTAAAGGACAACATTCGTGAAGCCATTGGTGAAATACAGCTGCACACAATCGATAATGTGCTTAAAAATTGGACCGATCGTGTAGGTTACTGCATGGCCAGCCGAGGCAGCCATTTGAATGAAATTATTTTCCATTATTAACCGGAAGGATTGTACTTTCAAATAAAAAAAGAAATTTAAGAAAATATTCAGTAGTTTTTTTAAAGCATTTAAAAAAAAAGTTATTTGGGGGACCCTTTAGTTATCGAGTCCAATTCAATTTTGAAGTAGCTCAGCTGCCTCTAATGTAGAAATCGTTTAATTATCGGTATTCTTCCTACTCCTGATCATTCTTTTTCTAAGAGATATATACATACATACATAATTATTCATTACAATCCTTCCGTCAGGATTACGATCTATCTTATCACACCACTTATGTTGTGTGTGTTAATTTTATATATGAGTGGCGGGACCTACAGTTGAAATCGATCCCGAACGACAGATTTCTTTGAGAAACTTTACATGGCAATTTTATTTATTTTTAGAGTTTTTTTTTCAGAAATCTGCTGAGGCGAAGTTGCCGAAGAAATATTTTTTCGTACTTCGTTTAGTTGGAGACATCTGACTTGAGGTTTTAAATGAGGCCTCAAGTCTAATAAGCCAACACACTACCTACTAGACTACGGCGACTATTACATAGTTATCGAATCCAATTCAATGCTGCGGTATCATTTCTGCCTCTAATGTACACGTCGTTTGATCCTTTTTACAGCCACCGATCATTCTTTTTCTGAGAGACACTGGTTGTTATTATCTGAGAAAGTTTTCATTGAGTACCTCCTTCTCCTTGCCTTCTTGTACATTGCAGCCGCAAAAGTATATGTTGAATAAATTCTTAAGACTACTCTAACTCGATTATTTAATGTCTAAAAAACAACAATAATATCGTAGTGATGACAGATTATTAATGTTGTTTCTCCTTCAAGACCCACTTATCTATTTCTCTCGCAAAATCCCATTCCAATATTACGGATATTCCTTGACAAGCAACGCTTACATGTTTCAGCCACAAAGATTTGTAAACCATGAGAAAAGTGAAGGCAGTCAAAGTCTTTTTGTGAAACTCTTCCAGAAGTCCAAACATAGAAATTTTGAAATGCCATGCATTTCTAAGCTACATATGTACAGTTGATCGTTTCGCTTTTATGTGTACCCCTATCAGACTTATCACTCCAGTGTGCAGCAAAAAAATTGTTTTTTCGCTACTCATAAGCACTCATAAAATTTTGAATATAAGTGAGTCAACAATATTGAAATTTAACTATGTATCGTACTCTGATTAATTCATACTCACTACAACGTTGATTTATAAGCGCAGGTTGCGTACAACGTTGACAGCAAACTCATACCATTCGAAATATGTTTGATTCGTAAACCTACTCATTTAGATTCATTCGAGTGACTCGAATCATTCATCAAAATTTACAGTCTTAGTTGTTGTTGTCTTTACGAAAAAAGAAAAAAAGACACATAAGCAAATAAGACACAACTTCTAGTAAGTATTCTAGAGTTCATACGCGATTCATACATATTTTGTGCTTCGTGTATAAATGTTCGGTTATGGAGAGTCGAAATCAACATCATACGTGTTGTTTGTTAAGTACGAATATGATGAGTACTTCAAACTTTGAATAAGAGTAGTGGAGGTTCCATGATATTAAAATAAGTATGAATGCGTATAGGTTAGGTTAGGTTCGAGGACGTGTACTTGTCAATTAAGACAAGTACAGTACCCGGAGGTCGAATTGACCCATTGTACAACGTCTTAGTTTCTCACACCACTTATGTTGTGTGTGTTAATATTATACATGAGTGGTGGGACCAACAGTTTAAAGTCGACTCCAGACGACAGATTTTTATTTATTGAGAAACTTTTCATGGCAATTGTTATTTACTCTCAGAGTTTTTGCCAGAAATCTGCTGCGGGGAAGTTGCCGAAGAAATATTTTTTGTATTTTGTCTTAATGTCTGGCCTGGGGTTCGAACCCTGACTTTACGTCTAATAAGCCAACACACTACCTACTAGACTACGGCGACTTCTATGAATGCGTATAAGTATCAGAAATTACGAGTATGATTCGATTTTACTCATCTTTTTGAAAACTCATTGCTGATCTCTGGTGTAGATTTCGTTCATATTGGATCTGATTTCAATTTTTTGATCGCAAGTCAATAAAGTCAACTGGCCACCGAAATAGTTCTTTCCCATACCCAATATATAGTACGCTTTAACAAATCCAATCTTTCAGTGTGTATATGTGTGTGTGTGTGCATATGTTTTGTATGACAACTGCTGCTGCTGCTGGTTATGATTACAGCTTCTGTTTGTTTGTTTGTCTGTTGAAATATTGTGTGATTTTGTTGTTGTGTCGTTATAAAATTGTATTTTCGTTTTCCTTAAAAAGTTAATTTCGTATATGAATGGATGTATGCATGTGTGTTTATTTTAAATAAAATTAATCGAATGTTTTTAATAAATTGACAACCACTATTTAATCAATTCCTCATACATACCTACATACCTAGATATGAATACAAAATGCTTTGAAGAAGAAAAAATGAAAAGAATTTTTGCTTTTCAATATTTTTCAATATGAAGTGGACCGCGAATGAAATTTTAAAGCGATTCCATTAATGTGAAATAAATAGGTCTACCATTGTGTGGAAAATACTTTTTATATATCAACATACATACGTAAGTATTTTTGTATGTAAGTTTAGCATAACTTTTCCTATTCAGTCAAATCTTGGCGGAAGGTTTGGCGGGCATTGGGGTTTTCTAACATCCATGAACCTCTTCAATATTAATTTTAAATGAAATTTTATGTTAATTTTGTGTCACCCTTAAATAACTTTAAATAATAAATTATTAAATATATTCATAAAATTATGCATCTGTATACAGTGTACACCAAAAGTCTTAAAACGGCAATATATTTTGACACAAAAAAATGTGCCCACAGGCTTAATACTCTTGCACAAAGCCCCGATATGATTTCAAAAGAGTATTCAGGAGATCATTTGAAAGAACGGTTACGTAATCAAACAAAAGTCAACCGAAAAACTTGCTCATGATGCCATCAGAAAACACTAAACAAAACTTGTATACTCAATTCCAAATGGGGTTTAATGGTGTCCTTGACCTTAAGGGATATTCTACTAAATAAAGGGTGTATTTTATAGAGGTATAGAACTTTAAGTTGCAATAAAACAACGATGGATTATTCGATTGACATGAATTTTATTTATCCGAAAGATAATCTTGTGGCATTACATTTTAAATATGATTTCTAGCATATGACCGCCACGGCTGGCGCGGATGTAGTCCAATCTGGACGTCCAATTTTCGATGACTTTTTCCAACATTTGTGGCCGTATATCGGCAATAATACGGCGAATGTTGTCTTCCAAATGGTCAAGCGTTTGTGGCTTTACCGCATAGACCAATGACTTTACATAGCCCCACAGAAAGTAGTCTAGCGGTGTTAAATCACAAGATCTTGGAGGCCAATTCACAGGTGCAAAACGTGAAATTAGGCGGTCACCAAACGTGTCTTTCAATAAATCTATTGTGGCACGAGCTGTGTGACATGTTGCGCCGTCTTGTTGAAACCACATCTCCTGGACATCATGGTTATTCAATTCAGGAATGAAAAAGTTAGTAATCATGGCTCTATACTGATCACCATTGACTGTAACGTTCTGGCCACCATCGTTTTTGAAAAAGTACGGACCAATGATTCCACCAGCCCATAAAGCGCACCAAACAGTCAGTTTTTCTGGATGTAACGGTGTTTCCACATACACTTGAGGATTACCTTCACTCCAAATGCGGCAGTTTTGTTTGTTGACGTAGCCATTCAACCAGAAGTGCGCTTCATCGCTAAACAAAATTCGCTTATGAAAATCGGGAACAACGGTAATCTCGTTTTGGGCCCATTCGACGAATCTACGCCTTACTTGATGATCGTTTGGCTTCAAATCTTGCACGAGTTGGATTTTGTAAGCACGCAAACCAAGATCCTTCCACAAAATCTTCCATAAAGTGGATGGACACAGATCCAATTCCTGTGCTCGATGGCGGATGGACTCATTCGGGTCTTCCTCAATGCTACGCTCTACAGCAGCAATAGCTTCTTCTGTACGCACCGTACAGCGTCTCTGGGGATGCGAGTTATCGATAAGAGTAAACGTGGTGCGAAAACGTTCCATGGTTAATCGAATTAACTGCTCTGATGGACGATTTTGTCGACGATAAAATGGACGTAGTGCGCGATATGTTTTCCGCACAGAACCATTATTTTCGAAATAAAATTGCACTATTTCCAAGCGTTGTTCAGGCGTGAGTCTATTCATGATGAATTGCCAAACCAAACTGAGAATAAATCACTTGACAGCTGTTAAATCGGTCGCCATCTTGAAAAGTAATGCCAACTTAAAGTTCTATACCTCTATAAAAAATACCCTTTACAAGCGATAACATTTTCATATATTAGGCCTTTGAATTTTAAATTTACTCAGCGTTCTCCTTGGGGGTACCTATGGAGTCATCTGAAACTTTTGCTTATTTTTCTCTTGTTTTATGAAAAACATTAAAAAATTTTTTGTTTTATAATAAAACAGAAATAAATTAATAAAATAAATATATAAACAATAAATTTTTATACAAAATTTTGATTAAAATTCATGAAATTGCTAAAATATATTGCCGTACAAAGACTTTTGCTGTCCACTGTGTGTACGAGTATGTATATGTATCTGTAGGTGTTTGTGTATGTGATAAAATTGTTGTGTATTTATCAAACGTCATATTTTTGTTGTTTCAAAATTGTTATTGTTGTTGTTGCTGTTGCAATTGTAATTTTACATTATAATTTATGACTTATTGTTGATGTCAGTTAAACAGAAAATCAATTTAACTGACATCCTTTTGATATCAACACATGCACTTACCTATGTATGTATCTGTACTACTTCTTCTTTTACACCATTTCCTTTCGTAGCTTAAAATATTGAATCTTATTGCATCTTATTAAGAATTAGAATTTTTTCCAATTAGTTTTACAAAAAACAATTCCAACTGGATGTACGATATTGGTATAGAAGTTCCCAATTCTTGTACAATGGGGAACTCCGCTGTAAAGCAGGTAAAACATTAGGGAAGGCATTTTCTTTTCTGGAAAGTAGAAAAAGAGGAAACAGGTTTCATTAATATTTCTATTGGAATTTGTAAAAATAAATAAAGATTTATGCAGAAGATATAGTAGCTCATACATAAGAATAGTTTGTTTAGAAGAGATTTTCTTCACTAAATGTTTTTTTTTTTTTGTTTTTTGTACGTCCTATTGATCAATCACTTGGAGAAGGTCTTCACCTTGTTGAATTCTAACACTTTGAATTAAAGTACCGTTATTTCATAATACCGCACCAACACTATAATAAGCCGATAGAGTGGGAAACCCTACTGATTATAATAAAGCTTAAAATAATGCTGCACCAATGCACGATAGAATGTAGGTAAAGTAAGTGTAAACAGGAAGAGTTCAGGAAAAATTAGAACAAAAAAAAATTGCTTGGAACACCTGAAATATATCTAGCTGAGGTTAATAACCATAAACTATAATGCGGAAATAATCCTGCGGCAATCAGATCTCTTTTGGGAAAACCTTCAGTCCAACATACATCATCACAACCCTTCAGTCAGGATTACGACCTAGTTTCTCACACCACTTACGTTGTGTGTGTTAATTTTATACATGAGTGGTGGGACCTACAGTTTAGAGTTGACTCCAAACGACAGATTTTTGAAAGTTTTCATGGCAATATTATCTACTCTCAGAGTTTTTGCCAGAAATTTGCTGAGAGAAGGTCGCCGAAGAAATACTTTTTTATATTTGTTTTGATGTCTGGCCTGGGGCTCGAACCCTGGCTTTACGTCTAATAAGCCCACACACTACCTACTAGACTACGGCGACCTTCAGTCCAAACTGTTTCGCATATGCCGTGGACTGCTTTGATTGCAGTTCGTAGCAGTTTTGTTTTAGTCTAATATGGATTCCTAGTGACAGGAATATTTCGAGTAATTGTGTAGCTGACGAACTTGGCACACTTCACACGAATATACATGTCTGCTAGGCAGAAATATATATTGGCAGCTGAAATATCTTAAGCTTGCAAATTCTGTGCTTTATTGCTGGTCTCACCAGGCCTAATTTAGGCTGAAAGAGTACCAATCCACTACATAGGGATTTCTGTTATTTGCAGATGAGGAGAACAAGAATATTTTTCACTTCATTTGTCGGTATCCTTTACCGGATTGGCCTTGTTTGGCCTTGCAGGACTATCGTTAATCGATAACTATTTTTAAAGTAGGCCACCTCTGCGATCAGAGCAATAACAATATAGCTGCACGGGACTGCTATCTCTACTGCTACGTTTGCAATCCTAAGCCACCGTCTATTTCCATATCTCTCTCCCTAGATGTATATTCTTTTCAGGGTGTAAGTGAATTACGATCTATGATAACTTCTGTTCTTAAATTAATTTACAAATTGCTCTCTGCCGACGCAGTTTTTATTAAGTTGGCAACTGATATTATTCTGTCCTTTCGATATTTCCTGGCAGAGTAATTTAAAAAGAAATTCAGTATTAAATTTCTATCTTTAGAATTACAACCAACGCTAGTATGCTAAACAACACAGAAGTTCGTGCAGACAAACCAGATTAGCCAACAAACAGTGTTCCATGTGATTTACTCAGACTTGCGGAATACTGCAGTCGTCATCTCTCCTAAAGCATATGCTCTTGTCCATTCTCCTAATACTTCAACCGCACGGAATCCTCACATACAAAATGTACTTTTAAAAACTCGAGTTGTATCTTCGACAGGGGCCGTGCCTGTCGATAGTTAAGTCCCTCAATCCATATTGAGGGATCCCTCTCGTAGTCACCGTAGTGCAGTAGATAGTGTGTTGGCTTATTGGATGTGAGGCCTCGATTCAAACCCCACTTCGGACATCTCCAACAAAACGAAATATGAAAAAATATTTCTTCGGCGATTGCCTCTCAGCAGATTTCTGGCAAAAACTCGGAGAGTAAATAAAAATTGCAAGAAAAGTTTCTCAAAAAAATCTGTCGTTCGTAGTCGACTTTAAACTGTAGGTCCTGCCATTCATGCACAAACTTAACACAAACAACATAAGTGGTGTGAGAAACTAGGTCGTAATCCTGACTGAAGGATTGTAATAACAAATTAAGTAAGTAAGTTGATGTGCAGACGCATGTCTTACGAGGGAAGACATGTAATGACGAGGAAATTTAAATTGAATCTCAGAAACTAAGATTTTCTCTTCTAATACCAGAAGATTGACTAAAGAAATGCTTAAACATTATGGAATTACTTGAGAAGGAACCAAAACTCTCCTAACACTTGACGGGAATACCATCAGGCTTCAATAGGGTTGTAATTACTGGACGTAGTTGAAAGTATGACGAAGCGTATGAGTTACTGCTATTTTAGCAGCTGTTTGGATGGGGAAGATGTATGTAAATCGGACGACAATCAAAGGATTTGTCACAAGCTCTGATTGATTCTCAAAGGGACCACGTCAATTTCCTCGTGAGGATAGATTAAGGAGGATGAATTCGCTGTAGTCTAGTAGGTAGTGTTCAAACCCCACGACAGATATCTCCATTAAAACAAAATGCGAAAAAAATATTTATTCGGCGACTTTCTCTCAGCAGATTTCCAACAGAAACACTGACAGTAAACACACAATATATGTGGTGTGAGAAGCTAGGTCGTAATCCTGACTGAAGCGTTGTAATGATCAAATTTGTGAGTAGATTAGGGAGCTGGGATCACAATTGTCCATATGACCTCAAATGAAGTTGCTAAATAAGGGAACAAACCGTAAAACCAACCCTAAGTTCTCTATTGTTTTTAAGCCCCTTTTTAACATGATCGTCTTGGATTAATCTTCCTGCTAAGCACAGAAGTAAATCATTGCCTTGTTTCCAACATTACATGGCTGAACTCCAACAAAATCCTCTGATTGTTGCGAATTGTATTTCAACCACAAGATATATAGGAAGTGATTCAAAATCCACCGAAAATGCAATTGCACAAAAAGTAAATGTTATCATGATCATTTAAGTGAAAAACACTAAGTGGAGCAGATGTAAACAGAGCCGTTACTAGTCGAGTTATCACAAGTTTATCTTCAGTATTCTTATTCTAAAAAGATTTTACTTTTACTCTTACGTGAGACTAGCAATACAATAATTTTGGATTCTTATTCTTTCTTCTTCTATTGACATCCTTGTTACTTAATGTTCCAATTTTAAATGGAAACGACGAAGAAGAAAGAATGAAAACAAAAACGTTTATTTTTGAAATTGTCATTCAACAACAACAGCAGAAGTAGCAGCAACAAAGACTGTTTACGCTCACCTGGTTCATAATCCATTCAAATAAGCCATCAAAGGATTCTTATCGCAAAACTCTTTATGAATTATAAAAAAAAAACAAAAAAACAACAACAATAATAATGAAAAAAAAAAACAAAATTGAAAATAATTATTCAATTCAATTTGACAAACAAAACAACAAAATGGGAAAATGTACCACAATCTCTCATCTCGATTGAGACACAACACACACACACACAAACATACATACGACCAGAGTATGCATGTGGCCTGCAACAATGATAAATACTAAGGCAGCAGTAGCAGTAGCAGCGCAACAATAACCAGGACAATGTTTAAAGGGAACCAGAAAAAGCAGAAGTACAAGAAGAAGAAGCAGCAGCAGATTTCAGTTAACGATTTCATAATTCAATTACTAGATAAACAACAACAGATTTATGGAGACGAAAAATGTCACAAAAAAAAAAACCAAAACAAAACGAAACTCTTCTCAAAGAGAGCGAACGAAAGAGAGACAACAAAAATATGGAACAACAAAAAGAGAGAGAAATTAATTATGCATCAACGATTGTGTTGTTATGTCGTCCTTCCAACGTTTTGCATGAATGGTTCGGTTGGTCGGTTGGTTGTTTCCAACGTTGTATCCTCCCGTCGGTAGTCCTTTATGTTGTCATCTCGTATTGTTTTCATTTTCTTTCTGCTGTTTTGTTGAAGTTTTTTTTGTGTTGCCTTTTTCAAAATGTCACAAACATTACACAACAATTGAGAACGAAAGGCACGAAAGAGAGCAAACAAACGTATGACATGGGAAATAATGTTTAGAAAACAAACTCACCAAAAAAAAAAAAAAAATGGAATACAATTCAACTACAAAGAGATTTGAAACTGATGATATTTATTTGGCAGTAATAGTTCTAGAAAAAGAAAAAAATATGATATTTTCTATTAAAAAAGGATTCATAAACTAGTTCTCCCCCATTCTCCTTTATTTATACGGAAATATTTTGGAAATCGATTGTGATTAATTTATTATATATGTCCATACGCCTCAATTTCCAAAACGAAGTTTTGTAACGAAAGTTTTCTTTTAAGGAGTTGGCAGGAATTGGGCAACCAATTGATATACTGAGACAAAAAGAAAAACATTTTCCACATGTTACATACATACATAATTGGTCATTACAACCCTTCAGTCAGGATTACGACCTAGTTTCTCACGCCACTTATGTTGTGTGTGTTAATTTTATATATGAGTGGCGGAACCTAGAGTTTAAAGTCGACTCCGAACGACAGATTTTTGGGAAACTTTTCATAGCAATTTTTTTTCGTTTTTTTTTTTGCCAGAAATCTGTTGAGAGGAAGTCGCCGAAGAAATACTTTTTGTATATTGTTTTGATGTCTGGCCTGGGGCTCGAACCCTGGGTTTACGTCTAATAAGCCAACACACTATCTACTAGACTACGGCTTCTTTTTCCTTATGTTAAATGGGTTTAAATTTTCCAAAGGTCGACCTCGTAGTATTGGTAGAGCTCTGTATGCCTTAACCTATGTATTTAAATACGCGGCAACGAGGTCTTAGGGTGAGAACGGAGTGAGCGCTGAAAGCCGAGCCAAGATTGTCAGTGCGATAAAACTGATTACATACAAGTCAATACAAATAAGCTTGTGTATAACGCCGACAAGAGCAGAGATCAAAGCCGATGAGTGCAAGAAAACAGTTTCAAAGCGTTTTGCGCGCTTTTTGCATTGTTGATGTTTACTTTTTAGTGTGCAGTTGTGTTTTTTAATGGTTTAAAATTAAAAAAATGGATATCGATCAAATAATAAGTGAAATTTTTTCCCGGCCTGCTTTGTGGGACCAAAAAAACAAATTGTATCACAATCGTGTTTGTGTAGCAAAACTGTGGACATCGGTTGCAGCAGAAATAAAAGTATCAAGTAAATAATATTACATATTATTTAAGTTTATTGAGGCATAGATAGTTACAAAAGTGATCTCTAATTAGTCTACCATTCTTGATGGTAGTTTTATTGAATTCTTTTTGCGCGTCTTTTGTGTTTTGCTTCTCAACTTCTTCCCTCAAGTTTTCATCCAAACCCTCTCGACTAAATGACTAAAGCAAAACACATGCAATAAACAGAATTTCAGCGCTGATTCTCGCATTCACTGTGTTGTATACAAATTTTCTTCTCGCATGAAAATAAGCGTCAATAAACTCGGCTCGGCTCCGCTCGGCATCAGCGCTCACTCTGTTCGCACGCTTAGAAAATGATCGTCGGCGGAAACGAGAAGACGACCAATGTAAGGAACTTCTAAAGTATATAAGCAAGTGCAAATAGCTGTAATCTGTTCAACAGGTTCTGGCATTAAGCAGTGAGGGGATAACCTTCTATGCTTTATCACAAATACGAAGAGTTGGGTGGACTTTAAGTGTGTAGTGTTCCCCTTCTATTTACATGGCATGCGAAAAGCTATCAGTGTCAAAAAACCATATAAGATTACACTCACTTTCCAAAGAACATTAAATTTAATGAAGGAGGCTTACTTCCACTCTTTTCGAGATCAAAATATCCTCCAGAAAAGACTTGCGTACTCCTGTCTGTATCCATTCATTGGATTGGTAGGGAAATTTTGGGATAACATATGGCTTGTGTTGTGAAATTGCAATGCTTTAAATAAGAACAGTCTTTAAGTGTATTTCCTCTATTGGTACAGAGAAAACTTTTGAAGAGACCCCCTGACTGTAAGGCACCAAACGAGATTTTTATTCCGCGATTCTTCCTTCATATAGAATCTCACTGACCACTGCGGTCAGCTTCCAATCCGGGTTATTTCACAAACATTCACAGATCTATCGAAACTGCATAAGCGCACGGATGATATGATCATTTGTGGATTATAATTACAAAGTTCACACCCGGAGATCTTTGTTGCATTGCATCACTAGGTCTTATATTTTCGTTTATCGACAAGCAGACCTGAGTTCAATAAAAGAGGTCTGATGTGAGTCCCAATTGGCTGTAAGAACTTCATCAGTCTTTTGTGTGGCTCTAATGGGTTCCGAAGAGGCTGATGCCTTAGCTAGATTTGGTTCTCATTACATTAATTAAGTGACTGTTAGTCCGGGTCATCCCACCCTATTAGACTCATCAGGAAATGGGTTCGTGAAAATGAGTAGCAGAGAAATTGAGAGGTTAGATCAGTTGCTAAGTGGCTAAGAATCTTTGGTCATCGATTGAAGAGCTGGTTGGATTCGGAAAAAAGTCTCAACCGGATTCCTGCATGGTATGCGAAAATAATGAGCGTTTTAAGACAATGGTCACTCATTTGTAGACACAGATAGTTGGTCATTACAATCCTTTACGACCTAGCTTCTCACACCACTTATGTATGTATGTGTGTTAATTTTATGCAAGAGGTAATTTTATTTACTCTCAGTGTTTTTGCCAGAAGACTACTGAGAGGAAGTCGCCAAAGAACGGTTTGCACTGGGCCTTACGTCTAATAATCCAAACTCACTACCTACTAGACTACGCGACTTCTCTGTGTAGAACAAAATTTAATACTCTGGGAGGGGATTTTTAAACGTTTCAACTCTACATAGAGCCTAAATTCTCCCGGCGTTGGTTACAGAATTCACATACATCCTTACGTAGATTGATCCTTTTTTTTTGTTTGTTGCTTAACTTTTACTTGTTTTACCTTTTTAATTCCTTTTCTTCCGTAGTTTCCCTTATTTTTGTATTGCATTACGTGAATCGGAAATTTGCCCACGATCATTGATCGTATACATAGATGCACCGTTTTTTTATCCAGTTAAATGAGAATGAGTTCTAGAAGTTACCCAACTGAAAATGGTCAACGTATAACAGGGCGTATACACACTACTAATTTTTAAAATTATGAAATTTAGTCTTTATAGTCAAAGGATTATGCTTTGATTCACGGGTAAAGAAAATTATAGAGCCGCCGTTTATAACCGCAACTCACAACGCTATATCCTTCCGACGGTAGAACTATTTGATAACAATTACAGGCGGAACATTATCCGTGTTTAACCCATTAGTGCCCAGTGGCAACTTAAGTTGTCAGCAGAGGTTGCCTTAGTTTTTATGCTCTGAGAGGAAATTGAGTGTAAAAAACAAAACGGTAACCGTTAGAAAAAAAAGTAATTCGGGCATTAATGGATTAATTGAAATGAGTATGAAAATCCCTCAAAGAATACAAATTATCGCATACACAAAAGCGGCGTGCCTGGCTTTGCAAGCGACTTTCTTGCCAAAACCAAGAAAGTATTTGAGCTAGTCTTTGCAGGATATAAGGAATGCGGTGCAAGCATACTTTGGTTATATACGGTTTAAGCATCAAATTCCTCTTCAAATTACATTTTCAAGTTATTTGGTTTTGCATGTTTAAAATGAACCGAAAATTTTGTCCAATTATTTGAAATCTTTGGTAGATTTTTCATTTTAATCGCCACAACGAAATTCCAAAAGATTTTCCAATTTTTTGTGGCTTTTTTCGATTTTTATTTTTAATTATTTGTACCACAATCTTTATGCCATTTTTCTGTGGAGTTTTATTTCTCAGTTTCCATACGGTTTTGTTATATTTTTTTTTTGGATAATTATTGGTTGGTCTGGTCTGTGTCTCTTCTGTCTCTATTGGTTTGTTAGTTGTAAATTGCTAGTTGTTGTTGTTGTTGTTGGTAAAGCGCTATAGTTCGGTTTTTTGTTTTGCATTCATTCCATGAATAATTCACAATCAGACAAGCGCTAAAACATTTCATTATTGTGCTACACAATCAGAATATTTAATGATTTAATCAGCGCAACAGCCATCACATTTGCAGCATCGTTATACTCCACGTCGTATCGCTGTTGCAACAACAGCAACAACAAAAAAACCAGAGAAAAATTAAAATCCCCTCCAAAAAAAGAAAAAAAAGCGACAAGAAAAACAAAACTTAAGAATAAAAGCACCAGAAATGGCAATCCAGTCATTCAGTCTAATGTTGCAACAACCAAACCAAACAAATCCCAGCATGTATGTTTGTTCGTTCGTTTGTTTGTTAGACTACATATCTGTCCTTAGCTTGTTGTAGTATGTCTGTCTGTATGTGTACATTTCAATGTTCGTGTATGTTTTTATATGGCAATGACAAAGAAACAAACGAAGAAAAAAAGTCACCAGCAACAACAATAACAACAGCAGCTAATAAAAGAAGCAACAAAAATAATATGGAACTGCATTTGGGAAAAAGTAAACTCAACTCGACTCAACTCTATACGAAGAATATCACCTTCGTAACACTATTTCGATTCACTTCTTAGTCCAGCACTGTTTGTGGTTTTGTTGCTCTCTCTCTATGCAACGTGTTCGTTTGGTTTGTGGTTGTTGCTGTTGTTGTTGCTGTTGTTTAACTACGATCATAGCTGTGATAACAACAAGGTTCACAGATTTTCTGTCTTTTTTTCTTCTTTTAATTTTACGAAATTGGCAACAACAAAAGCTACAACAACATTTGCAAGTAGTTGCGGATGAGACAGGGAAAATATAAGAAAAAATACAACAACAACAACAACAATAAGAAAAACATCATGCACGAGCTAGTATACGTACAAAAAAGTTATAGTAATGGCGCGCGACTCATGTTTACACACAACAACACCAGGGGGAAAGACAAAAAAAGTCGACTAATAAAACCAACAACAACAACAACAATAATAATAATAAATAAGAAAGTATAGTCCATTGCGACCGTTGACAAGAAACCCTATGCCCCAGAGAATGAAATCCATTATTAATTGAAGATCTTCTAACCGGGTTTTACGAAATATTCACTTGAAGCCTACATTAGACTCCAGCTCCAGCACCAGTTCCTTATTGCTCTAAAATTTCTGATATAAACCCTTACGATTGGCTAATCATTCTCATTACCTTTCACATGCTAAAAACGATCATACGTTTCGTGAACGTTCGGCTCATTCTACAACAATGGTAGATTCTATCATAATGGTAGACGTAGTCATACGTAGAGCGTATTCTGAGGCGGAAGAAGAGAGATCTTGAGCCTGCAGAACAAGTGGGCATGTCGGCATAGGTGATACTGTCACACGTGCCAAGCGTAACCGAGAAGATGATCTAGACGAAGGGAGTAGTGGAGACGCTTAGATGACTCCTCAACTTTCGATTCGCAATCCGGACGCGGATATGAACATGAAGGGGCCAAAGGCCCAAAAGGACTCCACTCCGAATACCATCGTAGTTCCGGAGTGGGCACAAACAAGTCCACAGGAGACGAGGGGGGGATTTAGTGGGTGAGGGCAGCACACACGGAGGATGTGACGACTTCCTCTATGGTGCGGTTAGGTACATTTACCTCTCCTCGGCGGGAAAAAAAATCATAATGGTAGACTGGCGTTATCTACAACGACTCCTTCAGTTGTGTTTCATATGTTGTTTCATATTGTGAGCACTTCACAATAGAATTCTAAGTAAGGCATTGTACTCCTCTTTACTTCACGAGAATATTAGATAACTGCATAGCAGTAAAGCCTGAAATGTGGACACGAATTTAGCCAATTATTATTGACTTGTTAGCCGTGCCTAAGATCCAACAATATATGGAAAACCGTGTGATGACTAGGTTCAGTCTTTCTGCGAATCATTACGAATGTTAGATTTTACTTCCGCAGTAGGACTTAGTATCCTTGACGTTCTCTCACAGAAAGTGCATGGGGAGTCAAATCGTATCAATGCTTTGTTGAAATTTTTCCCCGGTTTAGACTCAAGTACTGATCAGCTGGTGCAGCATTTGATGAGTAATAAAATCAAAGCAGCCGGATTGTTTGCACAGCTTAAGAGCTTAACAGAATCTTAGAGGAATCAGTAGAAGAACGTCAATTCATAGGGATAGCTCACACCAATATTTTTTCCGATTTTCAGGCAATTAAGTTTTGAAAACGATCTCGCTCTAGTCCCAAAAAATATTGGCATGTTAACACAGGCTAAGAACTTGGCATACATCCAAAGGAATTGGTCGAGAAAAGTTAAGTCGTAGGATAATTCATTTCACTTTTGATTAATTTTTGAAACTCTGTATTTCAGAACGCAGCTCAAGAGGATAATTCATATGATACCCAGTGTAGTGTTATAGCATCTCGAATATCAGCTCATACACGCGAGAAACAAATGAGGATATGACAAGTTATTTAATAAAATGCTTAAACATTAGTGACCTTATCACAAATAGTATCTAAAATGGTTGACAAAATTTCCAAAGAGGTTATCTTGAAGTCACCGTAGTCTAGTAGATGGTGGTTGGCTTATTAGATGCGAGTCCGTGGTTCAAAACCCAGCTTAAACATCTCCAACAAAACGACTTTTTCAACTTCATCTCTCAGAAGACTTCTGGCAAAAAAGCCAGGGTTCGAGCCCCAGGCCAGACATCAAAATAAAATACAAAAAGTATTTCTTCGGCGACTTCCTCTCAGCAGATTTCTGGCAAAAACTCTGAGAGTAAAATAAAATTGCCATGAAATGTTCCTCTAATCTATCGTTCGGAGTCGACATTAAACAGTAGGCTCCGCAACTCATGTATAAAAATTTTCACACACAACACGAGTGGTGTAAGAAACTAGGTTGTAATCCTGATTGAAGGGTTGAAATAACCAATAATGTATCTATGTACGTATGTGTTAGGTTAAGTTAGGTTAGGTTAGAAGACGTGTACTTGTCAATTAAGACAAGTACAGTACCCGGAGGTCAAATTGACCCATTGTACAACGTACTAGTTTCTCACACCACTTATGTTGTGTGTGTTAATTTTATACAAGAGTGGTGGGACCTACAGTTTAAAGTCGACTCCGAACGACAGATTTTTGAGAAACTTTTCATGGCAATATTATCTACTCTCAGAGTTTTTGTCAGAAATCTGCTGAGAGGAAGTCGTCGAAGAAATACTTTTTGTATTTTGTCTTGATGTCTGGCCTGGGGCTCGAACCCTGGCTTTACGTCTAATAAGCCGACACACTACCTACAAGACTACGGCGACTTACGTATGTGTAACTCACACCAAAGTCGTCAATAGGACCTTAAAGGGTACGCAATCTCTTGCAGGCTTTGCTCATTTGCAAGGAAGGGATGGCACAATGAATCCATTTGTTTAGAGGTCAGGACAAATCTCTAGCACTACGAATATAAAAATAACAAAATTCGCTTTAAATCGAAACGCAGTCCATCCTAGGAACCCCTCATAGCTATTTAAACGGAACACTGCTGGCCACTGAGTATACATATCCGAAACTAAGAATTCTTTACAACGATTTCAGCAAAAGCTGTAATGATGGGAAAGAAGAGAAAACCGCGCAGAACATATTCTCTATTATTGTCCGGTGCTTCAGAACTTGAAATAAGAAAATAATCGATGAATGCCAAGCTTTAGCATTTTAGCATGTGAGCTAAAATTGATCCAAAGAGATTAACGTTTTAGCTTAGACTGACGTAACACCAGAAATAATAAAGGAAAGGGATCAAGTTACAAGATCATGGTGATCGTTTGAATGGCATGTAGCACTTGCTGTTTGAATTATCAGTTGCAGTGTAGCCATCAACTAAGAACAACGCGGATATTCTCTGCCTAAAAATGTTACAAAACTTTGCTTAATACCTAAACTCTGCGCGGAAAACTGTAGGGTATTCAATGAAACCAAACGAAATAACACGTTTAAAGTTGCCTGAACCGAGCAAAACAGAACTGAACTGAACAGAACAGAACAGAACAGAACAGAACAGATTTAACAAACAAACACGAAATAAAACAATATTTCTTGGAGACATTTTTGATCCTTAACATTTGAAAATCACAATACACTGTTGCAAAATTAAATAGCAGAGGAAGGGTTTTAATAGATTTTAAAATGAAAGAATTTATTTGTTGTTCATATTCGACTAAACCCGCTTTAACGCACTTCTTTCTATTGAAGTGCGAGCCATGTGACAGACAAGGCCTGTGGATGTAGACGATTTACGTGCTCAGTAGAGCCGTTTTATGATCTGTATTCGATTTGCTCGTTTCGAAGATATACTTCAGCACTAATAATCAAATTTCCCGTACTGTATACGTGCCTGAAAATCTGCTCCTGCTTAATTTACTTCAACTTTTGTCGTTGCCACTTCTGCAACTATACTTGGAGGTTTGGTGGTTTTTACCTCAGCGTTTCTGCTTTTGTCGTTTGTAGAATTTTACATACTCACACTCGAATTCATTTTGCTGTTGTTAGTTGTGGAGTACGAATACGAGCATGATGATGATGATGACGACCATGAGGATGAGAATGAGTTCGAGTACGAGTACGAGTGTACAATATGTGTCTGATTCTTCTAATTAAATAATTCGCAGAAATTCGAATTAATTGCATGAAGATACCAACGTTTAAACCAACTAAAACAGCAACAAACAGAAACTCAAGGATGTGGCAAGAAAACAGCACAAAAAACAACAAAGTTTTATCCAAAAAACCACGATAATGCTAGGGATAGAGATAATGGTTGGTAGTGATGGTAATGGTTGATGGTGGTGTTGGTGATTGTGATGTTGCACTTGTACACACAGTTTAAGGAAAACATTGAGCAAGCCAAAGGACCAGGCAGGCAGTCTGCCAGCCAAGCCAAGACAAGACCAAAAGCAACAAAAAAAAACGAAATCGAATTCAAAAATTCGATTCGAAATCCATATCCAAATACGAATCCAAATCCAAATCGAAATAAACATTGTTGCGTGCTCATGTTTTTGTTGAAAGATTGTGCTGCGCAAGTATTTACGATGCAACGACATGGAAAATGTTGTTGTTACACAACATTTTGTACAATTTCTTTCTTTTTGCTTTTGTCTTTTTGTTGTTCTTGTCTTAAATAATAAAAAGGTGGCACATTATTGCTGCACCACAACATCAGAGTTCAACGGAGTACCTTCTTTTCGTACCTTTTTTTAAATCCTTAATTTTGTTGTGGCCTTTTCTGTGACTTTTCTTTGGTTTTTTTTCAATAATTTTTTTTTTGGATCTTTTTTTATGTAGAGGCAACGACATTTTCAACACAAAAACAAAATAAAGGAACAGAGTTATAAACAGATTTTCACAAATAAATTTATCATTATTGGCTGAAAGTTTCAAAGAAATTTTTAAGTTTTTTTTTCTCTTTTCGTAATGAAATGATTAAGTTGTACGTGCAACAAATTTTTAGTTTTAAAATTTTACGTGCCTCCAAGGGACTTGAACTTTGAAAATATTTTCAATTGAATTATTGAAGTAAAGAATGATTAAAACGAACTTTTTTAATTGGTATCCACTAATCTTTCTCGAAAATAGAAGGCATCGGAGCAATGTAACCCTAGGAATACTAAAGGGTTCAGTACTTGAGTGTTCAGAAAACCTTCCCACTCAAGTCATTATTATTATGAACATCGAATCAACTATCAAAGCTTTATTTGGTCTATTTTAATACCGAAAATTTTGGGTGTTTTGGGTGCTCAAGAATCCTTCATTTCAAGTTCTCAAGAGCCGAACAATAATAGAGAATATGTTCTGCAGTTTTCTCCTCTTCCCCATTATTACAGTTGTTGCTGAAATCGTTGTAAAGAATTCTCAGTTTCGGATGTGTATACTCAGGAGCCACCAGTGTCCCGTTTTAATTGCTATGAGGGGTTCCTAGGATGGACAGCGTTTAGGTTTAAAGCGAATTTTGTTCTTTTTATATTCGTAGTGCTAGAGATTTGTCTGACCTCTAAACAAATGGATTCATTGTGCCATCCCTTCCTTGCAAAGAGCAAAACCTGTGAGAGATTGCGTACCCTTTAAGGACCTATTGAAAGCTTTGGTGTGAGTAATACATACATACATACATTATTGGTTATTACAACCCTTCAGTCAAGATTACGCCACAGCTTCACATACCACTTATGTTGTGTATGTTAATTTTAAACATGAATGGCGGGACATCGCCGAAGAAATAATTTTTCATATTTCGTTTCGTTGGAGATGTCTGACCTGGGGTCAGCACACTACCTTCTATACTAACGGCGACTGTGCAAGCGAACCATTCTTGATTTGAATCCTTTAGTGAATGCTAATATGATAGTCTCTATTTGTTGGAAATCGTTTTTATTACAGAATCCAAACGGCAATCTTTTAATTGTCATCTTGGAATTTTCATTCTTAAAATATATCCGATTTGATCTCTTTCCGTTGTACTTTTATGGATGTAGCGTTGTTTACTTGATGCTAGGATTCAATGTGGTTTGATTATGTACTGAAGTAGAGTTGCCAATATAAATTATGGAGTCCGAAGTCGATCACTAACTGTGTAACAAAAGACAGGCCTTCGTCATTGTATAGGCCTTCGATTTATGGCTTTTTAAAGCCTCTTCTGATGACCTCTCATATTTATCATTGCCATGCTAAGCCAGCTATTCCTTAATTAATATGATCAGTAGAGCAGTACAGCAGCTTTGTTGCGGCAGTAGGTTATGGAATAAGCAGACCATAGTTCCTATCGCCAAACCACAGAACATACATTTCACTTCTTAGAATCTTTTACATCGAAACTAAACACTTTTTTTATACATTTTAATGGAGAAAATTCACGTCTGGGGACCATGTTTTTCATATTGCGAGCAGTATATATATATATATATATATAGTAGAATCCGAAGTAGGGCATTATACTCCTCTTTACCCTCACGAGTATATTACCAAACTGTAGAGCAGTAAAGTCTGAAATGTGGTCACGAACTTAGCCAATGTTATTGACTTGTTAGCCGTGCCTATGATCAAACAATTTGTGGAATACCGTATGTTGACTAGCTTCAGTCGTTCTGATATTTTTCCGAAATCAACATTGCCAATGATAGACTTTATTTCCAAGATAGGACTCATTATCCTTATCCTTATTCAATAATTATTTTGATGGAGAAAATTCACGTCTGGGGACCATGTGTTGCTTCTTCGTTTCTACATGAGTTAAATTAATCAAATTATGGACTGTGGCATCAAACAGTCAAAGTGCCTCAAACTGGTCTACTAAACATTTGCTTGAAATTTAAAAAACCAGTGGGAATCCATCAGAAATTCTAACTGCAGTCATGAGAATTTTTTCAATACTTTTATGCGAATTTTATTTCAAATTTTTTTATTCCATAATCTAATCAAAAACAATATGTTTGTAAGATTACACCCCAATATTACTTTGGCAACGTCGTTACAACACAATTAGATTTTATTGTCGAATCAGGCCAAAAATACCACCCCTTTCGTGCAACCATTAGCCAAAAAAGAAAAAAAATGGAAATTGAACATGAAAACTTAACGATTTATTTTTGAAAAATGGCCTTAAAAAATCCTTTCAGGAAAAAAACAGCAAAAAAAAGGAAACAAATATTTGCGGCTTTTGTGATAACAAATATGTAACACGCTCGCATTATAACCGCAATTTCAAAACACACCCAC
The DNA here is from genome assembly GCA_936449025.2 of Sarcophaga subvicina. Classification (NCBI taxonomy): domain Eukaryota; kingdom Metazoa; phylum Arthropoda; class Insecta; order Diptera; family Sarcophagidae; genus Sarcophaga; species Sarcophaga subvicina. Next base: position 87,255,623 of record OW388081.2, on the reverse strand, counting down.
TAAGAAAAATGAAATGAGCACACAACACAACTGTATTGAAAATAAGGGGAAAACTCCTATTTTTTTATTCCTTTCTTGTTTTGGTGCAAGCCTTGCTAATGTTAAATTTTTAAATTTAAAAATAATAAACGATAAACAAAGAATGAAATAAAATAAAAATCATCAATAAAACATATTCGACGACCGTTTATGACAGATTGTATTTCGTTAACAGCCTTTAAGCGAAATCCTTAATACAAAAGTAAAGGGGCGAGAGGAGGCTTTATTTCGCAAGTGTAAAATGTGTGTTAAATATCGCGTATTTCCAGCACTTTCCCACTGTGTGTTGAATTTGTTAAATTGTAATAAAAAAAACGGCAAAGCAAAGCGTTGAAGAAAAATCGCATCATTTTTCCCATACGATAAAATCCAAAAACAAAAGCGAGAAATTTAAACATAAATTTACACTTTGCACTGCCTTTAAGGCAACACCTACAAATTGTTCTCGATTTGTTTTGTTTTTTTTTCGTCCAAAAAATCACACACTAATTCATAAATGCAACAGAGCAACAATCGACGCAAGTCACTATTTGAACTTTTCCAGCCCCAATTGTATTGCCGCCTGCCGATCGTTCTTTTCTTGTGTAATTTTTTTCATTTTTTTTTTTTGTTGAACAATTGCAATCATCATTCGGCATTTGTTGTGTCCAAATATATCAGTTGCTGCATCCAGCCAGCCAGCCAGCCAGACACTTAGACGCTGGGCTACTTGCGACTTGCGTCTTTGCGAAGCGTTTTGCGTGGTGCAACAGAAGAGTAGAGAAACGAAAAAGCAAAAAATGGGTGTGCGAATTGACCGAAGGCTGTTCGTGCCAGCTAAGCTATGGAGGTGTATCGAAAGAGTTCGATATTTTATTTGACTCTTGATTCTAGTTTGTAATATTTGTATTCGATTATTGTGCACTATGGGGCAAAAATTACAAAATTCGTGGATTAATTTTTAATGTTTTTGGAAAATCCTTCTTATATGTACAGTACATAACTCCACGTTGTTCAAACTTCAAAAAAAAAATGTTTTAAAGCAAAATTCTTCAAGTTCGATGTCACTTGTTTCTTCTCTCAGTGTAGGAAGGTCTGAATCCGGTTTGTTGCATTAAGGGTTTCAAACAAACAACATTTCGGATATATCATCCTGGTGTCGTCTCAGAACTTTGTCGATCTAGCTCAAATTTCGTCTTCTACTATTTTTGGGGGGGTTTCAGAGAATGCCCAATTTGGACATATTATTACTGCAGACAAGACTGCTTTACCGTTGTTAAAATATCATCGTCATATCACGCGATAATTTCCAGTAATCCCCATTAAGTTCTATTGTTAGCAGACAAAAGACCAGCCGTACACAGAAAAATTTTACGAACTAATCTTATTTCAAAATGTTCGTTCCTTTGCTGTCAATTTTCATCAATATTTTCAAACATCTGGCATCTCTTTCATTTCGAAATCGCTATACCATCAAGAGTAAAACGAGCACTAGGCATTTCTGAATTTTTGAAATCCCTATTCCATCAAGAGTCAAATGAACACACTTGGCACTTAAAATGTTTGAATCGTTTTCACTTGCCTTCATCGAAATTTGAGAATGGCTGTCTCGCAAAGAGTATTCACACTTTTTGGAAACTCTGAACTAGAACTTGTGGTCTTAATGGTAATTACTTTAAGCTTGTACAGAGAGCTTTATGATGAGTACTACAGACAGACAGACATTAGTCCAGGGTTTTACGTGAGTATCGCCGCGATGGCTTACCCCACGGTGCTCTAAGCACGGGTGGAAACAATGCGTCTACCAGCGCCCCCACGCACAATGATGCAACCCTGCATAATGCCTTATTACATCACCATACTTGAGTACCAATTCGAAGCCTTGCATTTGGACAAAACTTCCCTCTTGGTTAGGGGTGAGAGACTATCCAAACTCCATTTCTCCAGTGGTTCAGAGTGCAACGACACACAGAGTTTAAACTACAGCCACCACGTTGCTCCCACAAGGGGCCGCACCATTGCCGGGCAGAGACAAGTGCTCTGGGGCAGACAGACAGACGGTAGTGTATAGAGTGGCTAACTTATCAAGAAACTTTCTAACCAACAACATCTATCTCTTACTGGATAATGCAAAATCGTTGTAAGCCAATAGAAAAACTTGTCTATTATGCGAAATATCAGGCCACCAACCCGAATAAGTAGTTCATTTGAGTACAAATCCATGCGGAAGACTCTTTAAGAACACTCTGTAGCCCAAACCACGTGTCATTAACGCAATTAGGTTTTGTAAATTATTTGAACGGCACTTCTGAGCGCATAGTCTAGCTAGCCCATCAGATCACTTGAGCCTGTATGCCCCTTTAACCAAGCAAAATAGAAAGTAGAATGTCTCACCACCTAAATATAGAATTCTACGACATTGCTTAATCAGTCATTGTCTTCACATATATACATACATAATTGGTTATTACAACCCTTCAGTCAGGATTACGACCTAGCTTCACGCAACACTTATGTTGTGTGTGCTAATTTTATACATGAGTAGCGGCTCTCAAAGTTTAAAGTCGGTTCCGAACGACAGATTTTTGTCAATGTCTTCAAAGCTGCCTAAAACTATATCTCAGCCAACTTTTTTCATTTATTTTTTCATAACATTTACCATATCTTTTCAGAATGATTTCACCGCCAGGCCATTGTGCAATAAACTTGATTGCGTCTTTAAACAAAAATATCATTTGAAAGTCACTCACCGTTGTGCACTAAATTTAGATCGAATGTGCGAGTATTTTTATAAAAAAATAAAAAAAATTTTGGAAAAAATTTCATGCCTCAGTTTAAAATGAAGCAGAGGGCGTGTGATTTCAGTGACGCCTACAAAAGCTTTACAAAAAAAAAAAAGAAGAAAAAAGACAAATCGAATCAAACAGAATCCAATTGATACACAATTTAAAGGAACGTATATCGATATGCAACACACAACAGATGGTTTTTCATTTCCAAAACCCAATGTGAACACAAATCACATACGCAATGATCTCTTCTTTTAGGCAGATAAACAGATAAACAGACAGACAGCCAGTGACTAGCAACAACAAAATGAGCTTCGTTTGCAATGGCCCGTTCACCTGCTGTTATCACTGCAAACTCTCAACTCATTATAATTCGTTGGTCATAAATACAGACAGACAGACAGATGGACATACAGGCTAATATTGTTTTTCTGCAATCGCTGTTACATACTACAGCGCAGTCCGATAGATGCGTAAGATTGTCTTCTTTTCTTCAAACGGTGTCTTATTTTATCAATCCAAAGGTGTGAAATTATTTAATTCCGTTGAGTTTATTTTATTTTTTTTTATTCACTTGTGTGAAGTGGTTTGTGTGTGAAAGGAAATACTCTGTAGTCGTATTATTAATTCCGTTTCAGAATAGAAGGTGCTAAGCAACATGGTAATGCAATGATTTTATGTTTCAAATGTAAAGCACCACAATATTTTTTTCTAATTTTAGTGACACTTTTCTTCCCTTAAGGCAATATTAACTTAAGAAAAACACTTAAAAACTTCCTACGGATTTCCACAAGCATTCATGAGCGAAGACGGACGTTGGCAGTCGTTATAGCAGCCTAGCTATCGGAATAAATAAAGAGATTACCCATGCAAGCAATGCTCCACTTTCCGTACGACCATAATCCCCTGCTGTGCAGCCCTTGCGCTGACCAACTTCTTCCTTTTCCCTGATTTTGGTGGAACTTGGTTAGTACAGGGACTGCGTTCACCCGTGGCATCACAACGGGCCGCTGTGCGTGCTCAAGTGAGCTTTGTGATAACAGAGCTACCACTCCGACCTAACCTAACCTATAATCCCCTGCTGGAAGAAACTAATGTGGTTAGCCAGCCTTTTCGGAAGTCTAATGTTATAGCCTACAGCCTCTGTCCAGCTTTTAAAGTCATCGGGGTATATACAGTGAGCGCCAAAAGTGAGTAAACACCACTGAAAAAATTCATTTTCTTAGGATAGCGAGAAAAGTAAAAGAGAATAGTCGAATAAATTTCCAACAATAAAAACGTTTATTTATTACGTATAAATGTACTTAAGATTAAAACTGTTTTATACTTAAGAACCAAAGTGTTGACTCATTTATGGCGCTCAGTGTACATCAAGGATCCCATCACGAATCTAGGGACCATCAAAACAAATGTCCGTATTTGGAATCCTAAAACCACATTGAAAACGAGACAATTACGAGGTGAAGTCGCCATAGTCTAGTATTTCGATAGAGTGCCTTACTAGACTTAAAACCGTGGTTCAAAACCCAAGTCAGACATCTCGACAGGCAAAAGGAAAATGAAAAAACATTTCTTCGGCGACATCCCCTCAACAGTCTTATGGCAAAAACTCGAGAGTAAATAAAATCGCCATGACAAGCATCGTCGTTTAGAGTCGACTTTAAACTTTAGGTCCTGCCACTCATGGATACAAATTTATACACACATAATGGTATGAGAAGCTAGGTTGTAATCCTAGCTAAAGGGTTGTTACGACCAATTAAGTAAGTTAAGTTAAATAATTACAAAGAACCGAAGATGTCTATGACTCTCCAGTATTGCAGCATATCCACAGCCCACTTTAGAGCAGCAACTAACCTACTACCAGCTTAGCTTACTGAACTAATGGAAGGGTTATGTACATCAACAACTGCAACTCCTCCAAACTCATAGTGAACTGCGTGGAACTTGAAGATTTTGCTATCTGGGAAGCCACTGGTACTAGGCACAATACAGAAATTACAGAAAGTAAATACAGTTGAAGTCGCCGTGGTCTGGTAGGTAGTGTGTTGGCTTATTAGACGAGGAGCCAGGGTTCGAGCCCCAGGCCAGACATCAAAATAAAATACAAAAAGTATTTCTTCGGCGACTTCCTCTCAGCAGATTTCTGGCAAAAACTCTGAGAGTAAAATAAAATTGTCATGAAAAGTTTCTCAAAAATCTGTCGTTCGGAGTCGACTTTAAACTGTAGGTCCCGCCACTCATGTATAAAATTAACACACACAACATAAGTGGTGTGAGAAACTAGGTCGTAATCCTGACTGAAGGGTTGTAATGACCAATTATGTATGTAAATACAGTTGTACCGGTCATGTTAAGAAATCCTTCAGATCTGAATGTGGGTGAACCACATCAGTTTGAAAAATATTATTAGAGTTCAAGATTGGCGGCATTAGATGGCCTTGCAATAAAAGTGATGGCGTGATGCACAAATTTTGTTGCCCTTTTAAAATTGTTATGGTACTTTTGTACTTTCGTTTTGGTACTTTTTTAAAGTACTTAGCTTTCACAGAATAAAGTTCTTAAATTATAAACTATGAAGCCTGCGTAAAGCTGCGCAGTATAGTACCAAACCATTCGAAACTAGCTCGTAGTACAAACGAAACGGAAGCAGTCTCGTACTCCTTTTTAGGACGTTTTGGTACCAAATTAAATTTTAAAATAAAAATTTATTTAAAAAATATAAAAGCGCCTGTTTTACAATTTCCTCGTATTAAGCGATGAAACGAAAATACAGCCCTTTTCGAATTTATTCATATTTAGGGTACCCTTTCTATTATTAGTACTATTATTAGGTACTATTTTATATTGTATTTTTGTTACTTTATTTCAAAAAGAATACAAATACATTTTTTTTTTAATATAAAACACAACACTTTTATTCCCATGAAATTTCTTAACTATTCGCTAAACCGTAGAAGTATCCTCAACTAAGGGTCGATGGCGATTACGTAATGGTTCCGTTTCGCGATTAAAGTCCAGACCGGCACAACAACGACACCAGTTGGGTAGGCATTGTTCCTCTTGCAAGATGCGGAAAAATTGCAACAATAATATCATCAGAACAATAATTAAAGTTATTAAAGACAAAACATCTCGGGTGGTCCAATAGGGATGTATGCCGCTAACACCTGCGGAAAGTGTTTGATGATGCGAAGATTGACGGGCATGATTCATGTCATTCAAGAAATCCACATCGTCTAACTCATGATGAATATTGGCAGAGGCAGACGCCGATGAGGATGGGGTAGATTTTGCTAAAGAAAACTCTGTTGTTTCCTGAAAACTGTTTGCTTCTGAAGAGTGGCTCGAGTGGGCGGGCGTAAAACGTGTGGGTAAATGTATGCCATGATTACGTAAGTATTTAAGCATATTCTTTAGATAACGAAATTCCCAATCGTTTTCAAACACACCCATTTCATGCAAGTATGGATGTGTTTCCCTAAAGTCCACATAATGGAATTCAAACAAACGATTGCCTTCGATATAGAACTTCTCCAGGCTAACCAAAGGCTGGAAGATACTGCTTTCCAAACGTAACAAATGATTGAAGGCCAAATCCAGTGACTTCAGCTTGACTAGGAATATAAAATTATCGGCCGACAGATTCTGCAAACGATTCGAGGCCAGGTTAAGTGTTTGCAAATTTGGCAAAGGCAAATACATGGGAGAATGAGATGTTTTCAAAGAGACCAACAGATTCTTGGAGATGTCCAGTTTCTGTAGATTCAACATGCCCACGATATCTTGCAAAGATTCAAAACGATTGCCATGCAATTCCAATTCTCTGACAGACATTTTATCCTGAATAGTTATGTTGTGGAGATCATTATTGGCGGCATTTAATTTAACAACAGAGCCTAAAATCTCGCAACTCTTTAGTTTACTGCCCGGCACCAGTAAAACATCCACCGATTGAACTTGTAGCGACTCTAGCAATGTATTACTCAAGTCTAAAGTATGCAAATGATTCAAGTGCATCAGAGAGTTGGGCTCAAATGTAGAGAATTTATTCTCACTTAATAAGAGCGTCTTAAGCTTCAGATTCTTTGCAAACGTTTGGACATTTATGACCTCGATTTCGTTAAAGCTCAAATCGATGTGTTCCACATTGATAAGATCATCGAATACACTGTACGGCAGTGTACGTATGCCATTCTCTTGTAAATCCAAATACTTTAAACGCTGCAACCGTACAAAGGCATAACGATGAATCATGTGTATGGTATTGTGTGAGAGATAAAGTTCCTCCAGTGCATAGCAGCCGGCGAAAACACGTTCGGGTATGATAAACAAACGATTCTTTTGTAGCACCAGTTTGTGCAGCTGTTCGGCCTTTTGGAACATCTCTGGCATTAGGCTGTTTACAGCACAATCGTGCATGATTAAGGTGTGCAGTTTGGGTGCAATTTCAAATACGACAGCGGGCAAGCGGCCCATAATCGAATTGTATATCAGCAGCTCGTTAAGTTGATCGGCTGGAGACTTGTTAATCCATACCAATGGCTCCTGTAACGAGTTGGTTAGATTTGTTAACGTGCAATAGTATAGTGAACTGCCCGAACAGGTGTCTTTAAGGTCAAGTTGAAGGGCTGACGTGGTGGTGGATAGCCAAGAGTTTATCACCAACACAGCTGTTATCAATAATGGCCAGAGCCCCCCACAGTCACCCTGTTTAATTGAAGAGAATTTCATTATTTTTCTGTTGTTGCTGCTGCTGCGGTTGTTTCTGTTGTTGTTGTTCTCATTCACTGTGTTTATGTGGTTTTGGGTTATTTTTGAAACTGAACAAAATATTTATTTTTTTATTCATTTATTTTTAATTGTTCTTTGTGTTTTTGTATTGTATTGTATTAAAATTAAAATTTTAAAAAGATTTCTTCTTAGTTTTCTGAATTTGTTTTATTCGCGCTCACGTTCTGAAACGTACTGACTTACTTTGTAAGAAAATTATTGTTTTTTTTTTCAAAAGAGAGGAGGAGAGACTTAATCAGTATTTTTTTTCTTTATTATTATTTCTGTTTATTATTGTTAATAATAATTGTTGATTTTCTTTTATTTATTTAAAAAAAAGCTTTTCTTTCTACGCTTTCGTCTTTGATTTCATTTAATTTTAGCTCTTAATTTGTTTTCTTTCTTTCTTTCTTTAGAAGAAATTCAAATGAGCCACTCACTCACTCACTGATTTATGAATATTTAATTAGAAGCGTAGTGATGTGATAAGAGTCTCTGCTTTAAGGTTGCACTCTTTATTTCAATTTATTTCAGTAAGAGCGTGGTTTTAAAAATAAAACTTTTGCAATACAATCTGAAACGGAAAAGCTTTGTTTGACAAGATAGGCTTTCTTTGTAAATTAAGACACAGTAATACAACACGTTTTAAATGATACCCTCCCTTTCCTCCTATCTGATAATTAGGGTATTCCCCAATCTACATATATTGTAGATATCTAAGGCATACATATGTAATGCATTTTCAATATCATGGCAATTCTCCTAGTTTTTCTATAATATTTTACAATATTGTTACGAAAATGGAAAATACTAGACACTGGTATTTTGATTTTACATCGCTTAACATTAAAATTATAAAAAAAGCTACAAAATCAAAACACCAGCATAATGATAATGATAAACAAGTAAACAAAAATATACCAACAACGAACACTACAAGAATAAATGTAAACAAAATACACAAACAACGATAATGAAACAACGATGTTTATATTTATAGAGATCTCGAGAAGGCGAAGCCACGAATATTAAAAATTCAAGAACATTCATTGGACTGTTTACGTTGAAATATAAAAGGCAAGGGAAAGCAGGCAACTGTGTTAGTAAAAGTTCAGCCAGTCTTGTGTGAAGACGCTATCTGTTTGAGGACAATAATCAAAGATTTCCCCTACAAAGTTCTGTCGAACAATTGTCTAGTAATTGTTATTGTTTATACCAAGGGTGTAAACAAGGAAATAATAAACAAAGCAATTGTTGTTGTTACATAAAGTTGTGAACAGTGGCACGCAGAATTGTGCGAATAATAAAGGAATTTAATTAAAACTAAACACAAATTTATTTTTATTCTACGTGCTCATATTTTAAACGTTTTTAAAAGGTAAAAACGTAACAATATTATGTCTGCGTACAAAGTTATAAACAAACTAGAAAATATTCTTTTTTTTCAAGACCCGGTTCAGATAAAATAAAAATTGATGCGCTAATTACAATACAATTCCAAATGATGTGTAATTATTTCGTGACGTCTAAAAAAATCCTTATGTCCGGTGTAGTAAAACTGAACGGATTCTCTGGTGGAAATCGTGATTTTAATTCCAATTTTTATATTCAATTTTATTTTATTTATTATTTTATTTTCAATTCACATATTCATAGGAGGCAGTTTGGGAATTATTTCTTACCACAAAGTAGTCGAAAAAGGAACAGGGACTTCTGTATTAGAAGACGACTAGTAGGCTCCGAAGCATTAAAAACCTGCTATACGTAGAGGGCAAAGGTCCTCAGACATCTCTAACAAAATGAAATATGAAAAATATTTCTTCGGCAACTGAGAGTAAATAAAAAGTGCCATGAAAACTCTCTCAAAAAAACTGTAATTCGGAATCGATTTTAAATTGTAGGTCACGCCACTCAAGTATAAAACTAACACACAACATAAGTTTTGTGAGAAGCTAGGTCGTAATCCTGATTGAAGGGTTGTAATGACCAATTATGTACGACTTGTAGACTCCATAGCATTTAAAACACGCTGTATACGACTTGAAATTAAGAAAACATTTCTCGACCACGTACATATATCAGTCGTGGTAGAGTATCCATCCCTATTAATTCATAGGCAGACCGTCGCAATGTGGATTTTATTTCATTGTATGCTGCTTATATTCCCGAAATCTTATATTTTTACCTATTCTTGTAGAACGCATTCCGTTCATTAACCAGTAGATCGCATAATTAATTTTAGAGAGAATTCGTACTTCAGCCGTATATTGCGCTTGCAAAACACGCTCCCTGCAAAAGTTTTTTTTTTTTTTCCTGTTATTAATGCAATAAAGAGTAGTTTTTCCCACCTTCGACAATCTATTTTCCTAATTCCAACAAAATGCATGTACGGGCGACTACATGCATGACTTGGTTAATTAGACGCGAGCCCAATGTTCAAACCCCAGCTCAAACATCTTCGACAAAAACTAAATAATATAAAAAATATTCCTTCGACGACTTTCTCTCAGCAAATTTCTGGCAAAAACTCTGGAGTTATGCCATGAAAAGCTTCTCAAATACCTGTCGTTCAGAAGCGGCATTAAACACAACGTAGATAGCGTGATCAGCTAGGTCGTAATCCTGACTATTGTGAGGTATTCCCAATTTCCTGGCGTGTGAAGACACAATGTTTGCTCCGCTGCAGAGGAATCTTGTGTATGAATTCAAATGAATTTCCTATTGTACCAGCCTTGGGCTGTACATCATCTTGGCTATTAAATATAATGTCCCCGTTTCTACGAAAGCATATGAGAGTAACCGCCTGCATCTTGTTATCTTTTCCAAAGACACCAGGCATTATTGGACAATCGTAGATGTGATGCATACACTCTCTAGGCATCTAATGGCTGCTCTATTGTTAAAATAAATATTCATATGTCCCCCTTCGATTAACTCTGCTATTTTTAAAATAACTTTGTAAGGAAATCTGGTTTTTGTCTTTGCTAATTTAACTAAAATTAATATGTGAAAACATAAGTTTCTAAAACTAATAAACTTTTATTTCACTTGAATTTTTATACAGAAAATCATTTTTAATATTTTGATGCAATGCGTTAACAAACCTTGACTAGGATTTTTAGGATTTTTACATTTTCCCTGCCTGTTTCTATAATTTCTTAAACAAAAAGGGCAATCAATGCAATGGATTATAAAAATTGATACACAAAGGAATGAAAATATCCCACGGGTATACAAATAACATATGCAAAATGCTTAAAACGCTTAAAATGCTTAAATCTTAAATCACTCTTACAAACAATGACAATGAAATTGGGGAAGGAGAGAGAGAAATGACACTAAACGGATCAAGAGGGTGATAAAATTGTATTTAAGCACCAACGCGTGCTGTGTGCTCGAACTGAAATGCGAATGCTGCAGCTCGGCAGCATGTCAAACCTAATAAACCGGCATACAAGCTCTATAGATAGAAGAGGGGTGGCAAATTCAACAAAAAAGCGATACATAATGACAGTGTTCAAGTTAAATCGAGTTTGTTCTTCATTTAGACAACGGAGCGGAGAGTCATAAATTGAGAAACACTTGCAAAGTGCAATGAAAATAATAAACAGCGGCATAATGCTGCGGTCGTTGTAATGAATATCCGCTTAAAATAGATTTGTTTTCCAAAAGGAAAGCAAAAAAAAATTACCCGAATTCGTAACACAATAAGTCACCAAAAAATCGTAGGCAATTGTCACATCAATTGTGTTTCGAAAACTTTATGGCCTTACGCAGTGCAGCTATCAAATGACTTTGAAATCTTTTCAACAGTGAATGTGTTTTTTCCACTAAAAATTTCAATGAACCCAGGCATACCAACCCCATCCAAAAAGCAAAAACAAAAAGAAGAAAAATCGAAAAATGAAAAAAGGGGTGCTAATGATGTTACTGTGCGGAGGCAGTCAGTCTTCAGTTATGAGAGAGCAACCTGCCCAAATGAGGAAAATATTGACAATAAAACAAATTATTGTTGTGCTCTTGTACTGTAGTGTGGTTTTAAGGCAGAAAGAAGACGACAGCAACAATATTGCACGAACACTGACAGTGATTGACATCGAATGTGTTTTTGGATTTGCCGCAAAAAAACAATGATTTTTTGATAGCCTTTTCACGTTCTAAGGGTTGTTTTACATTTTTATGAACATAATTTTATAACAATAAATAAAAATTATTAAATAAACTCATTATATAATAATGATTTGCGATATCAAATCAAATCTCGTTATGTCATGGGAAATTTTTCTAATGAAAACCATTAAAGATTTTTATCGATCAATCAAATTATTTCAAGTTTACAATGGAATCGGAAAATGAAATCAACAATGAATTATTATCACATCGAATACATGCAGTCTACTGTATTTCTAAGATTAGAGTTCTGTTTATCGATTAATAAGCATTTGTGGGAGACCGAAGTGAGTATATGTCGACATGGTATTAGATTTCATTAATTTACGTAAATATTTTACTAATTGGTTTGCCTTACTTCTTAATTAAAAAGCCTAAAGTAAGGCCGATTACTTTAGGATTAGATGGTCAAAAACCAGAATAGCTTATATATGTATTCAGTTTCGCACGTAATTCAGCTTCGCTAGGACATCGGAGCATACATATACAGTCACACAGATAATTATACGTACCCCCTAAAAATTATTTTTTTAAAAATGATAATATATGGACAAGCCAACTGATTTTTGCTCCAAATTTTTGCTTTCCGTCACAGCCGAACAAATTATATTTGTTCTCATCACTAAATATTACATTCGCCCAAAAATCAGTTGACTTGTCCATACATTATTGGGCGAATTCCAATCGTGGCTTTTTTCTCGACACTCGGCTGCGGAAACCGTTCTTTCTCAAAACATTTCGAACTGTTTCGGAATGCACATTAACACTGTGATCACTTTCCGAGGTATTTCGTATTTCTACGGCTGTAGTCTTAGGATTTTTATCCACAATACCTTTTATATACCGGGCTACCCTTGGAAAAAATTTATACGAAATATACGTCGTACGTATAATTTTCTGTGGTGCCATATTGGTTTTCAGCAAACTGCAGTCACAAATTCATAGATTTTGGGAATTTTTTTCTTTTTTTAAGTAAATTTGTCGTTACAGACGCTAATGTAAAGAAATTTTAGATTAGAAGTTCATTACTTTTAAAAAAAATATTTTTAGGGGGGGTACGCATAATTATCTGTGTGACTGTATATCAAATATAATCTGCATAGGCTAAGTTATTCATTCAATCGATCTTTGTAGTCCCCACACATATCTGTTTCAAGACCATTAAAGATTATAATTTGATATCGTTGTGCAAATTATCGATTTCGATTGTAATCGATTCCTTTCCTGTGTGTTGGAATTTTTAATAGTATAGGTGGTGGGTTCCAGTCTTTTTTTTTTTTGACTGCAAAGCTGTTGCTCAGTAGGTGCTTTTATAAGAAACGTCGTGTGCCATTTCTCTATAAAGTTATGATCAGTTGGACTAATGCCGCTGAGCCAACTTCACATTCTGAAGCATTCAAAATCGTCGAGTGGTCAAGGGCATTTCAAATTCAAAGATTACTGGTAATAGCGGTAACCTTACTCTACTAATTGTCCTATGACGATTCTAACATTGTTTACATACGTACATACATAATTAGTCATTGCAACCCTTCAGTCAGGATTACGACCTAGTTTCTCACACCACTTATGTTGTGTGTGTGTTAATTTTATACATGAGTGGCGGAATCTACTGTTTAAAGTCGCCTCCAAACGACAGATTTTTTGAGAAACTTTTCATGGCAATTTTTATTTACTCTCAGAGATTTTGCCAGAAATCTGCTGAGAGGAAGTCGCCGAAGAAATACTTTTTGTATTTTGTTGTGATGTCTGGCCTGGGGTTTGAACCCTGGCTTTACGTCTAATAAGCCAACACACTACCAGTGCAAATCTTCTGGGAGGCAGCAGTCTTTCTCGCATCTTTAAACCACCATATTTTTCTAAGGTGGCAGATCTCAAGTTATTCATTTTTGAGGTCAGTTATAAACCCTGCTTGAGCTCCGACTTCAGATTTCCAGAATAATAATGTTATGATCGTATGATTATAGGAGATTTATTTACCATCAAGTGTCTTTCTGACTTTTTTTTGTAAAGAAGGTGGCAAACTTTCAATAGCTTCCACATGTCCGTGGGTATGTTAAATTCTTACCGACTAAAACCATCTTCCACTTAATGGCCGCTTATTCCTACGCAACTGTCACAGGCGGTGTTACATCGTAGGATGCAAGAGACTTAGTCTGTCTCTAAAGCCAGATTAATACATCTTTTCCTTAGGTGCTCCTCTATTCTCAACTTACAAATATATCGTACGGGCAGTTACGAGCTACATTATCTCAGTTTTAAGGATTTTCTACACTATATTGTGGGGCGGATTTCTACTCTTCCAGGTGCAGATGAAAAATTGTGTGCCCAATACCATCGCCCGTATAAGGACTGATCGGATAACTAGGAAATTTGTCATATCCGTATGACCAGTGTGCTAATAGTTTAACTCACCATAACCTGTTCTGATGGAAATTTTTGGGGTAAAATTAAACTTCGATTATCACCTTTCGACTTTCTTCTCAATATGTTTGCTATCTTATCCCACTTGGTTGACTGTCATTCTCTTTTCAATACCTATGGGATTTTTCGCATAACTTCCTCGCCTTGTCGGTTAACGTGTACATGTTGGACGCAAGAACCTTTTCTTCACTTCAGTCCTCCAAGTTCTCATTCGATTATTTGGTACTATGGGATTACTTTCTCCACCGCAAGCTTCTAAGCACACCATACAGGGTGGCTGATATGTATTGCAACCAACTTCAGGTTGTTATCATTTGTAAACCGCTCGTCTGACAGCTGACAGATTTATTCCAGTGGCAGTTCATTTTATTATTTACAAGTTTACAAAAGCATTTTGATTTATTGCATTCAGAAAAAAAGTTATTCGTGATGGAATTCATACGTGATAGTGTGATTGCTTTAAAACCACAGGTGGCTATCGTTAGAGCCCTCCAGCATTTAAATGTGAATAAATCTTTTGTTTCCCGTACCGTTGCTCGTTACCGTGATACTGGCAGTGTTGCGTCGCGTCCAAAAAGTGGACGAAAAAAAAACGGTAACAACACCAGAAATGATCCGAAAAGTGAAGGCCAGATTTGATCGAAATCCACGCCGCTGTGGTAGAAAAATTGCTCGTGAGCTGAACATATCGCGAGAACGGATGCAACACATATTGAAAAATGAGCTTGGACTAAAGCCATTGAAGTTCCAAAAAGTACAAGAGCTCACCGATGGACAAAAAAAAAGTTAGAGTGGAAAGAGCCAAGGAGTTACTCCGCTTGCACGAAAGTGGCCAGTTACCGAATTTGGTTTTCTCCGATGAGAAGCCATTCCAAATTGAGCAGTTTGTGAACAAACAAAATGATCGGGTTTACTTGCCAAAGAGGTCAGCTGAAAATTTACACCTGTGATTGGCCACCAGAACTCAAGCGCCGCCGATGGTAATGGTGTGGGCCGTCGTAACGGCCGATGGTCGCTCCCCACTCGTATTCATCGACCGTAAGGTCAAAATAAATGCCGAATATTATCGGGAAAATGTCTTAAAGACAGTATTGAAGCCCTGGGCAGACAAACATTTCGGCCGCAGACCATGGACATTCCAACAGGAATCAGCACCACCGCACTCAGCACGCGTCAACCAAGAATGGCTTAAAAAGCAGGTTCCTCGCTTCATTTCTACCGCACAATGGCCACCAAAATCTCCGGATCTCAATCCGTTGGACTTTTGCGCCTGGGCCATTTTGGAGAGTAAGGTTCTCACTAAAAAATACCAAAGTGTCGATCATCTCAAGACGGCGCTTCGCCGGGAATGGGCCAAAATACCGCAGAGCCACTTTCGTGCAGCCAGTGATGGCTTTGTCGGCCGTTTGAAGGCCATAATTCGTAGCAAAGGTGGCCAATTCGAACAAATCTAAACTAATTCTAAAATTTGATGTTATTTTCAACATTTTTTGCTTTTGAACAATAAAATTAAAAAAAAATTAAAAAATAAGGCGCTTTACTTTGTTGCATTATATACATATCAGTCACCCTGTATTACCTTCCTGCTCACTAAATGTTTAAACTCTGTAATCCAACTAAAATTGATTATAAATCATCTACTTTATTAGGTAGGTAGATAGTTTGGAGTGATAGCTTTAATACCAAAAGCTTACTTGAGTACACATAGCGGCCTGTTGTAACGCCACAGGTAAACTCTATTTTAGTGACTCTATGGTCCCTGCTGAACCAAGGCCTTTCATTGGTTCCACTTTCCACCGCGAAATCTGTTTCAAGACCATTAAAGATTATAATTTGATATCGTTGTGCAAATTATCGATTTCGGTTGTAATCGGTTCATTTTTAAAGCATTTTTAAACTTCTTTACACGGACAGCAATATAAGCCCGCTTATTCTCTTGGCTTGTTGAGGACAATATCACTATGCTGACTTGTAACAAAAATTTCAAAGTGAAACAAAAAAAATCCAAGTGGAAGAGGAGGAGTAGGAGGTTAGAAAAAACAAGGGGAGGATATGTTTTCTCATAATTTGCAAGGAATACATAGAAAATATTTAAAAGACTTACAAAATATTGCCCTCTTTAAAGATTATTTATGAGCAGTCAAGTTAACTACTATTTTTACTGCCATCATGCACAATGCTAAACCAAAAGAAGGCAGAGTGACAGGAGTGGGGGAGGTTGAGAAGAAAAAAAAGTAGTCAATTTATAAAGTCATACAGTTAATCCGAAATGGTGTAAATAATACGATTAACTTCTACACTCCCCTGAACATTACACGCAGTCGCTAACGCTAACAAACAGACGCGTGTTCTTATGGTAAAGAAGGAATTCAAATGTTTTTCTATGGCTCCCATAGAATAGAAGTAAGTGGTGGTGGTGATGGTGGTGGTGAGTAAATGGATGGCATTGTCTGATGCTTACACAACATCCAGAGCAACAATGACCAGAAGTTGGAAGAAACCGCTACAAGTTGGATAAAACTATGCTGCGCGACACAATAGAGGTCATTGTTGGTTGAGTTTGTAATGAGTTTGTAACAGGCTTAAATGCTTGCCTGATTGCATTACAAATACAAAAGAAAAAAAGAAAGGATTTTTGAAATAAGTAGTGAATAGGAAGCAAGAGAAAGGGGGGGGGGTGGGGAGAGTGTTTGTTCAAAATCATAAATCAACGAAAAAAAGATGAAATAAAAATCATATTGATATGCTATGCTATGTGGTATCGCAAGAGCACGGCGAAGAGATAAGAGAGAGCGTAGGAAATATGAAAAAAATTATTGAACTTTTTTTTTGGCATTAAATTGGGTGCGGTTAAATGCTCTTTGCCAAGCTATTCCGCTAATCATTCAGCCTGCAACGTGTGAATGGAAAACCCCTTCAATAAATTGTCAATTTATATATGAAACATTTTAATTTCTTTTCTAATTTCCATTTTCATTGTTTAAAAATTCATTTCCTTTGCCTTTCATAAACATCATCATCCTCTCAATATACTGCTTATATCAGTCAGTGGCTTGGAAGTAATTCTTCATTAATTTGCTCTCTTGCATGAAGCTCTTGCTTGTTAGAATCGTTGAAATAAACAACAATTTAATCGTATTATGATTTAAGAAGAAAAAAACGAACACAATCCATTTATATTTTCCATCCTTTTGTCGATGACTTTAATTTACAATCAATTGTCTTTGGCTGGCAAAAGAGATCACCAGAGTCATACAGTTTCATATGCCTTTGGCGTGCAAATGATTTTTCCTTTCTTTCTTTCTTTCTTCCTTTCTTTTGTGTAAATTGTGTTGTTGTTGTTGTGCCGTTAGAGAGAGAAATTCATGCCCAATATTGTTTTGCAAAAATATGTGAAGCGTATTAAAAATTATTAAAAGCTAGAAAATAAAGCCGAAAGAGAGCAGAACCAAAGAAGAAAAAAAACGTAACAAAAAACGTTGAAACTGTGCCTGCCATATGCCTGTCTTTTGTATCGAATAAGTGTGCAAATTGTTGATAAAGAAGAAAATAAAAAATGTGAGAAAAAACATCACCAATCGTAATTTAGTTTCACTTGAAGCGTAAAGATTTTGAACACTATGAAGTAATAATTCAGGAAAATGGAAAACTATAAACATGAATTAGTTCCACCGTATCGTTTTTATTCTGCAGGATAAGAAAGTTTTCACAAAAAGCACAATTTTTTCAAAGGAAAATAAAACTTTATATACAGTTCAACACTATCTGCTCCTATTTAAGCTCTAACTTCCCTTAGGAAAAGCCTTGCATGAAGGCGAGACAGAAAGTTCTCTCTTGCTATGCTAGTTAAAGACATGAGTTATCATGTGTACCCATCAGCTAATTTGATCAAAAATTTCATTATGGTTTGTTTCTTGGCTAAATTTCTATCAAACTGACTGATTGAAAACTATCATGATAAAACGTTACGAAGACCAGCTCATAAGATACAACCATAGAGGCAGAAAGCGTTCAGCGATCTTTATCTACACTGTGGCAAAAGTTTCCCTACTTTTTAGAAATAAAGTGCGAAAAAAGTCAAAATGTTATCGTTTATCTAAGATACGTTGGTAAAATAATCAGTTGTGAATACAGCAGCACGGCGCAGAAGTTATGATCGAACTAACGTTGTAAATAATGTTGATGGATCTCCTTACTGACAACATGGTGCACGATAACTACTTTTCGACCTAGTTTTATAACAAAAATACTGGAAAGATATTATCATGACAATGACAGAAGGAATACATCCTAGGGAACATCGGAGGGAAGAAGATCAGCAACAAAATTCACATAACACACATACATAATTGACCATTACAACCCTTCAGTCAGGATTACGGCCTAGCTTCTCACATCACTCATGTTATGTGTGGCGTTAATTTTATACATGAATGGCGGGACCTACAGTTTAGAGCCGACGCCGAACGACAGATTTTTGAGAAACTTTTCATGGCAATTTTATTTTTACACTCAGAGTTTTTGCCAGAAATCTGCTGAGAGGAAGTCGCCGAAGAAATATTTTTTCATATTTCGTTTTGATGTCTGACCTGGGGTTTGAACCGAGACCTCATGTATAATAAGCCAAGACACTACCTACTAGACTACGGCGACTTCAATCTGTATTTGTATTTATCCTGTGGCAAAAGATTCGTCACTTTCAACTGTTTTAGAAATAAAATGCTAAAAAGTCATCGTGACCAAAATACGTTGGTGAAATCATCAGTTGTGAATACAGCAGCATGGCGCAGAAGTTACGAGGTTGTAAACAATGTTAATGGATCTCCTTATTAACAACACGGTACACGATACTCGCTTACAAACTTAGTTTTGTAACAAAAATACCGGAGAGTACCTATTATGACAATGACAGAAGGAACCCATCCTAGAGAACATCGGAGGAATGAAGATCAACAACAAACCATAAGTTGTTCCTAAAACTTCTCTGTTACGATAGCCCTGAGTTAAAGGAAATCATATCAATGATTGTCAAAAAATACCTGGTGCCTTTGGAAGTGATAGCGGGACATTCAAGGGTTACCAATAGATTCCTGAACACAGAGACAAATTAAGGTATGACATTGATAGTAAAAAGAGGAAAATTAACCCGATATCTCCATTATTTTATGGATATGCGATCTACACACATAATTGGTCATTACAACCCTTCAGTTAGGATAACGAACTAGTTTCTCACACCACTTATGTTGTGTGTATTAATTTTATACATGAGTGGCGGGACCTACAGTTTAAAGTCGACTCCGAACGACAGATTTTTGAGAAACTTTTCATGGCAATTTTTATTTACTCTCAGAGTTTTTGCCAGAAATCTGCTGAGAGGAAGTCGCCGAAGAAATATTTTTTGTATTTTTGTTTTGATGTCTGGCCTGGGGCTCGAACCCTGGCTTTACGTCTAATAAGCCAACACACTACCTACTGCACAACGGCAACTTCTACAACAAAATTCAGGTTGTCCCTAAAACTTCATTATCCCTGAGACAATATAAATGCACCCAATGAGAGTGTATACGACATCGAAGACAAACAGCGAGACATTAGTGGGCGCAGAGACAAATCAAGGCACGACATTGGAAGTAAAAGGAGGAAAATTAACCCGATAAATCCATGGATAAGCGATCTACCCAAATCTACTAAAAATATTTCTAAGTGTTCTTAACGTGACACTGGGAACTAAGCAAATACATCTAAGAGCCAATGAATTTTAAAGAAGCTTTTATGATGAAGAGTAATAGGAGAACAGTACACAGCTTGACTATCATTGTCCTGCATTTGAAGAGCTGTGGTGAACAATTTTATACACCCAGGAATTGTAAAGTGTTTTCTAAGATATTTTCGTTACCTTTAAGAAAGATACCGTTGTCACATTTCCCTTATCCTCCAAGTATTTATTTGCTTTGTTTCCATTAGTCATACCTAAGCAGATGATGGGTCTACTGTAGCAGAACTTAGGCTAAACCCTACTATATCGATCGTTGTCTAGCATGCGTTGTTGTATTTATCAAGAGGTGGGGCTGCTCTTAGATCTTGCAATTATTAAAATACAAATTAAAAATATTCGAGTAGAGAAACACTAACACATCCAACAATATAAAACATAAGCTTTTGTACATTTCTGAATACCTTACACTTTGTATGGTTCCCTGTCCAAATAGATTTCCTCTAATAAACAGAATAAAATCCAAGATGTTAGCCATTGTAATAAGAAATACCCCGACGTTGACATCGTAACTGCCATAACTTCTGTGGGAAATTGAATTAAAAGACATTGAAAAGACATTATATTATGAGAAATATTATGAGAAATGAATATAAAAAACAGACACTAAACGGAATTTAATTTATTTGGAATGTCAAACTGCTCCTAAACTTAATTGAGGAATTTAGGCCATCGAATCATGCTATTATTCGACAACAGACAACAGACATGTTGAAATGGACCATCTTTTCTATATTTTTTAATGGATTTTCTCTCATTTCACACATTTTCCAAGGACAATAGGCCTTCATTGGCAGTGAATGTTCTTAAAAAGTATCGAATTACATACTGATTTACACCTTCGTTCCAACACCCATGCTCTCTGCTTAAGAAATGTCGGAAATGTTTCAATCGTTTAAATATGATTTCGTGTTTTTTTTTTTTTAATTTTAACCTTTTGTATGTCATCCTAGCGAGCATTATTTGAAGGCAGTAAATTTCTAAAGGATTTAAATTGAATTCTTTTCTTTTTACTTCATAACCGGTCACGTGTTAAGGATATACAGTGACATATCCGGTAGATTCTAAAGACCACACGTACGCACAGTTACTAACACATTTACCTCTTCAACTCACACTCTCACTCACACTCTCTTGTTCTTGTTCTAGTCTTGTCATCAATTTAAGGGTAATAATTAGCACATCACGTGGCTTGTTTTTTTTTCGAAGAACAAGCCATGAATTAAAAACAAAAAATCAGATCGATTTCAAGGCATAACTATGTATCACATCTATTCGCAGAGTATAAGAAGAAGGAGAGTTTTCTGAATTTATTTTTAAAAATTCCTTTTTCAACCATAATGGCTGGTGGATTTTAATTTTTCCAGGAGTTTTTTTTGTTTTGTTTTGTTGAGCAACAAACAATCGCAAATGAAAACCATTTTTTAATGCCTGTTTTTATTAGTAGACGCTGAATGCATTGGGAGTTATTAAAACCAACAACCAAAAAACAATCGTACACGGCCATAGATTTCAACCATAATGACGACACAGCGATTATCTTTGCTGTTCGCTGTTTATCAGTTTAAAAACTAATTACACTGTGCTGCTCAGAGCTCATGATGTCCAGTAGTTTCAGTTTCCAGTTTTATGCCGGAATCTACCGGAATAATACGGCGGCGGCGGCGTATGTATAAAGGATGGCAGGCAGGGCAGTACATATAGTCAGTCAGCATTACTACCATCCATTACTATTGATGGTGTGTCTTTGATAATGGCCAGTAGCAGACGGACTTGTCTACATACTGACCATTTCAGCGGTCATTATTTTCATTATTATTGCATCATCGACGACTAAGTGAGTGAGTAAATGAGTGTGAGAGTGTGTATGTATGCATTTTGGCCAGCAACTGTATTTGTTTCATTTGTAAC
The DNA here is from genome assembly GCA_936449025.2 of Sarcophaga subvicina. Classification (NCBI taxonomy): domain Eukaryota; kingdom Metazoa; phylum Arthropoda; class Insecta; order Diptera; family Sarcophagidae; genus Sarcophaga; species Sarcophaga subvicina. The sequence continues at coordinate 87,233,762 of OW388081.2, read as the reverse complement.
TCTGGTTTGTTGATTTTATGAACCTGTGAGCATTAAAAATCGACTGTCATTGCACTGAGCACCAGAGCTAGCGAGTGTATTGTTTCATTCGCTATGTGTGTGTGTGTGTTACAATATCAATTAAATTTGATATTTTTGTAATGAGGTGTCTCTGTAAAAATTGACAAATCAGTTCGTGTAAATACACTCACGCGCTTTTGTATTGGTTTGCTGTGAGCACACTACAGCAAAGGATTACTGTTTGAGGTGGAACAGAATGAGAGCGAACAGAGGATAGCAGCTGACGTCGATTCTTATTTTTACGTTGTAAAGTAGAGTAAAATTAATCTAATATTAAATTTGTTGCCTTTCTTTGACAACTCTTTGCCATTGGGAAAGTAATTCCATTGGTTATCTCTCATATAAACATTGTCACTCAGTGATAACTGGAAGAATTAATTTTCACAAGCTTCACTTAGTGACAGATCTGAGTTATAAGGTGGATTCATAAAACCGGATCAAGTGCTGCACCAAGTGCTGTCACCAAGCATCGCTCTCATCTTCTTTTTGTTTCATTAATAAAGTTTTTCTTTCTAGGCAGGGAATTTGTCGACTGTAGCAGGTACTAGAATACTGGGGTTACTACCAATCCTTGCCTGAATACAACACCCTTTGTGCATGCGGGTTGAATCATCTCAAGATGTGACTCTGTCTGCTTATTTTATAAAGTTCCTTGCTGATGTATTCTCTTTTAAAAAACGGGTAGTGAATTATTTGGTGGAAAGTGATAAACATGTCCCGCTCTTATTGAGATGAAGGCAATTATATGCAGTATCGGCTACATGCAACTCGAAACTGTTGCAGGATATTGCATAAACAAAAGAAGAGCTACGTAGATCCTTGTATTAGATCGAATATTAGTCTTAAATTCAACCGTCAACCACATAAAGCAAAAGGGAAGAACACAACTTCCAGGGATCAGGAATAAAAAAATTCGAACCCTCTTTAGAAACCCTATTTGGGATCCATGTGGTTTATGATACGAGTCGGAATACTCCCTAGAACTTATAAGCGACCTATGCACGAAGTTCCCGCTTCGGACCTAATTACAGCCGCAAATCACTCCCCGCAACACTCTTGTTTAAGGATGTAAAGAAAAATAACCAATGACAGGAGTTGGGAAGCTGTGCAGGGCTCCCGTAAAGCCAGTTGATACATTTTCCGAGCGATAGCTACCCCATAGATAACCTATTTGTAGTATGAACTGTGTGACTACATGCATACAAACATAATTAGAAGCTAGCTTCTCACGCCACTAATGTTGTGTGTGTTAACGACAGATTTTTGAGAAACTTTTCATGGCAATTTTTATTTACTCTCAGAGTTTGCCCCAGAAATCTGCGGAGAGAAAGTCGTCTCAGAAGTATTAAAATTTCGTTTTGTTGGAGATGAGCTGAGCTGAGGTTTCACGTCAAAAAAGCCAACCCACTACCTACTAGGCTACAGCTATTTCACACTGAACTGAAAAATAGCCACTAGGGGTTAAATATTGGGAACTCATTACCTCCGGGCATTTTTAAAACTTCTTTCTGATAAGTTTCTTAACCTTTTCCAGCGTACACATCCTAATTGAACGATCACTATGTTCATGACAACTTGTACGGCCTCATTTTAACTAAATCACACATATTTTGTAGTTGTAAAGAAAGGAATAAACTCTCTGAATAGGAGCTAACTTGGCTTTAATACTGTTTGGTTGGAGATCATAATGGCATTGATTTACATTAAAGTGGACATAATTATGGCCATATTTTTAAATTTGTTCAGATCGCTTGTCTTGAACATCAAACATATTTTTTAAACCACTAGGACCATCTGTATAATATGAAAGATGACCATTGTACCTTATCCCTGCCTTCAATGGGGAGACAAATTTCTGCATGACACATTTCTCGACTCTATCAGGAAATACCTTCACAATTTTCAGCAGGATGGGTCCCAAATTGTGGGTATGAAGAACATACGTAATACAGCTGTCCGAAATATACATGCTCTTGGCAAACAATAGGTAATGAATAAGGAATTAAGCGCAGTAAGCAAATTACTAAAGTCATGCTGGAACTCCGAAGGTTGGAAAGATAAAGGCAAAATTTAAAGTTAACGAGCCCTTCGCGCTGAAATATTTAAGTGTATCGCAGAGGAAGATATGTCGGCAGGAATAGCATATAGGCTTAGGCGTCAGCTATTGTAAATTCTGTATGTTTATGTTGCTAAAAATAAACACCCTGCGACGATTTCCACCTCCGGTTCAGAACAAAAAAAAAAAACTATCCTTTAGGATCTGGAATAAAATTTCGGCCCTCGAGTTTTGAAATAAAACCAAAATGTTCTCTTTTAAAAAGAGAAATGTAATAAAACGATGTACCATATAAAAGCATATGTTTAAAATTGCTTACAATCAATGTCCCTGTTTCATGCCATACTCTTCCGTTGGTGTATCCTGTCTTCCCTGTCTTTTCCCACTCAATATGCCAGTGATATTCGCATTTATCTTTAAGCTTTCTTATGGCCCTTTATGGCCAAAAAGTAAAAAAAAAAGAAATTTTCAGCCAACTTCTAAAAGAGATAGAGCAGCAGCAGCAGCAGCAGCAGCCTTTAAAATCCTTTTAATGGCCAATTTTTGTAGGCGAAAAGGAGAAGAAATAAAATAAAATGAAAGCCAACATAATGTAATGGTGATGGTGGTGGTGGTGGTGTTGGTGTTGGTGGTCATCATCACAGATCCTACACATAAACAACAATGACCAGAGACCCAAAGAGTTGTATTACAGCCGTTGGTATTATTGTATTGACCGCTTTTGGAATGGAATGGATGGATTGGTATTGGGTGATGGTTTTTCGTATTTTTTTTCGGTTTTCATTTTTCTTCTCTTTTGGTTTATGGCTGTGAAAGTAGAAGTGGGAATTGTTGGCGGCGGATAGTGGATGGTGGCTGGTGGATGGATGTTTCTCGTCGTCGTACGTTTATAAAGCAAAACGCGCAAATGTTAATAAATCTTATTTTTATCATTCGGCTATAAATACTGAAATTTTTAGCCATTGCCAATTTATGACCATTATTTATGTACCACAAGGTACCAATAGTTCAACTGACAATATAAAAAAAAGCACACAGAAAAAATATGAACAAAAAAATAAACGAGAGAGAAAATAGGACAAATAAAATATATTTTTACCCTGTATGTACATATGTGTGTATGTATGTGGCCCAAAAGAAATAAAAATAAAAAATTAAAATAAAATACAACACGAATTATTTCAATTTAATACATTACACTAGGAGTTTATGCATTAACGTTTATGGTCAGACATACTGTATCTGGTGTAAAAAATAGTCCAATTAAGCAGAGTATTGGCAGCAATAAGTGTGACATTTTAATACGAGTTTAATAGACATTTTAAACGAAAAACCAATGGGCTTCGCAATCCCATTCACATTCACAAGTTTATATTGAGACAAGATTTTCACTAACAAAACTATTCACTATTAATTCACACCGGTTACCACTTGGCGTCTAGAATCGACTTAAACATGCATGGTCAAGACAACATGGATATGTTTAGGCCGGTGATTGCCTAAGTAGATAGATAGGTTTGAGAACGGGTATAGTCATAGTTTTTTTTTTCCACGCCGAGGAGGGGTAAATGTACCTAACAGCACCATAGAGGAAGTCGTCACGTCCCCGTGTGTGGGGCCCTCGCCCACTAAATCCCCCCCTCGTCTCATGGACTTGTTGTGCCCACTCCGGAACTAGGGTGGTATTACTTCGGAGTGGAGTCCCTTTGGCCCCTGCGTGTTCATATCCGCGTCCGGACTGCGTGTCGAAAGTTGAAGAGACATCTAAGTGTCTCCACTATTCCTTTCGTCCAGGTCCCTGCCTCGAATTCCGCTTGGCACGTGTGCCAGTTTCATCTATTCCGGCGTGCCCACATGTTCCGCAGCCTCAAGATCCCTCTTCTTCAGTCTTAGAATGCTCTCCACGTAATTCGCCACTGAGGTCCAATTTTCCCTACTCGCGATCATAATCCCGACAATCTTACCGGCCGTGGTCGTTCCAACTATCGACGTCAGTGCAGAGCGATAGCTCTGCCAGCGTGCACACTCAAAAACAGTGTGCTCTGCGTCATTAATTATCTCCCCTTCCTCGCAAAGACAGTAAGGGGAGGCGGTCTTGCCCATTCTGTGCAGATATTTCCTAAAATATCCGTGACCCAATAGCATCTGTGTAACGTAGTAATTTACCTCTCCAAATGTCCGACCAATCCATGGCCTTATGTCCGGAATAAGTCTCGCCGTCCATCTTCCTCTATCTTCCTCGTTCCATCTTTGTTGCCATTTTCAAATGATGTTTTCCCTGAAATGAGCGGTTATGTGACTTCCAGCCGTTTTTGCCCTATAAATATCCATCCGCTCCGCTGCCAGCAGATCCACAGGGATAATACACGCTATCACCACTACGGCTGGAGCGAATACCGTACGATATGCCGACGCGATACGCAATGCAGCCGTTCTCTGTACCGATACCAGTGCGTTTGTCCGCTTCTTAACATCTAGTGTTTCGGCCCAAATTTCTCTCCCATAAAGCATAATGCTGTTTCCATCCTCCATCAGGAGTCTCCGTATCGCCGGTAGCGGGCCTCCAATGTTCGCCATTAATCTACTGAGCTGTCCAAAGATCTTCTGGGCCTTGTTAGCCGAGTACTGAATTTGATGTGAAAATGTTAGTCTGGGATCCAGCCTTATTCCCAGGTATTTCACCGAGGTCTTGGTCCTAATTACCCCGTCTCCTATACTCATGTCCACCTGCAAGGGGATATGACGACCAGTGATCAGCAGTAGGTATAGTCAAAATAATAAATACAGAAACACTCGAATGCCATGTTACTCCTAGTAAGAGGAAAGAAAGGAAATTAAAAAAAACAAGATGAAAGAAAAATACAAATGGGAGTTATTAGTTAGACTGGGATGAGTGCCCAACCCTCAGTTAGCACAATCACATTATGAACCTCAGAAGAGTGTAAATATCGACTACTCGCGGATATTTTAAACCCTTAAAGAAAACCTCTTTTAAGAGAATTCAGTAGCTACCGAGGACATATCCTGCCGTTTCATCGTTTTATCTTTTACGTTCACATACCTTCGTCCTAGATTCCAGTCAGCGATCTGATAAAACAAAGCTTATAGTTAACAATACATACATAATTGGCCATTACAACCCTTCAGTCAGGACTACGGCCTAGCTTCTCACACCACCCATGTTGTGTTCGTTAATTTTATACGAGAGTGGCGGGATCTACAGTTTAACGTCGACTCCCAACGATAGATTTTTGAGAAACTTTTATCATGGCAGGTTTATTTACGTTTATTTTATTTTTTCCAGAAATCTGCTGAGAGGAAGTCGCCGAAGAAATATTTTTTTCTTTCATATTTCGCTTTGATATCTGACCTGGGATACCCGGGCTTTACGTCTAATAAGCCAACACACTACCTACTAGACTACGGCGACTTCTATAGTTAACAATGCAGTAATGAATTTCATCAACGACGCGTGGGCCGCTTCGAACGCGGATCAAAGCTGTATGAGGTGCTCAAAGTTCCAAAAAGCAAGTTCATCATGGTCTAGATTGCTTGATTAGAATCTCTGAATAGTTCCAGAAATAGGGGAAATTTACGAATATGGTATTGAGTCATATATGACCCAATGTATTGCTATCGCCTCTGTACCTATGTATCTACCAATGAATTGTGGCTTCTACTGATATTACATACTTATACAGTATGAAGAAAACAATCAAAAATGACCAAAGGAGAGGAACACAGTCTGTATCGTGTTTCAAAATGCTGCTGTACAAAATATATACAATGTATTCAATTTCAAAACGTCATAGTTTATATACAGTAGTAGAACTGCATACAAACTTTGTATTGATACATTTTGGAAGGCAGCCTCTAACAGGAAAGGTGCAGTGTTCTAACAGGACACCCCTCCTGAACACAAATTTATTTGATGAGCCACCAAAAATTGACTTCACTTAGCTAAGAAGCTTTAATACATCCTCATTATATCTCAAATTTTGAAGCCATCTCTCTACTATTGCATTTGTTTCTGTGTCTCCAAAACTCTCTTGATACTTGGTAATGGATCAGTCAACTGAATTGGAATAGATGGAGTTATAAAGCTTCCAGAAATACAGTTAAAAGTCGCAGGCAATAATGGCAAATATAGACTTGATTAGAATTAATATGGCTTAATAGGCTAGAGTTTCGATTTAAAACCTAAACTCTGACTTCTAGAAAATATAATCTTCTTTCGAGGACCTCTATTTAGCAGCCCTCTGACAAAAGCTTTAATCGCCATAAAAGTGCTTCTCAAATCTGACGTTCGAAATCGAGGCTAAACTGCAGGTTCCGATACTTATGCCCTTAAGGATTGTAATGCTAAATATTGTATGTAAAATTGGTAGAATAAAGAAACTGTTTTCAAACATAGTTTTATGTCCTTATGCAATAATAAATAAAAGATTTCTTGCAGGCCTGCATACAAATTCACAAATTTCCCTCCACCAATAATTAATAATTTATTCCACTTGTAACTGAAAATAGAAAAACATTAACAAGTCCATCTTGAAAAGTAAGATTGCAAAACCATTTTCGTGCATTCGAAGAGTTCTGGATTTGGAAACATTTCAAAACTACAAGTGATTGTATGAGTTAGCGAGTGTATGAACGAAACATCACTCCACTCCGTAAAAGTAAGTTTGATAAACACCTCAAAAAAATGTGTTATTTTTTCTTGTTGTTGTCGAAATTATTTCTTTACAGATTCTAAACGACAGTTAAAGAACAACAACAGCAACAGCAACACCAAAACCATCAACTAAACTTGATGCTGATAACCCAGCAACATTTTGGAGTTGCGGCTAAAAAACGGTTTTCTTTAAAAGGGGAAAGAGCAGGCTATGGGGATAAAAATTTGTTGGGTAAAGAAGAAGAAAACATTCAATTCGTATCTGAGACAATAAATCAGACAATTTTCTAAATACATATTCCGTGTGTTTGGGGCAGTTTTATGAATGTTTTTCCATTTGACTTACAATCTTAAGGAATTGTAAATGTAGGGTTTGCAGAACAGGTGTAATGAGCACGGAAGCAATTTTCAATGTCCATCATTTCGTATTTCAAACAAACACCTGTTGAGCTAGAAAAAGAAACTTGAATAATGGAAATGAAATCAAGTAAAGAAAATAATAAAATGATGGAAGATTGGTTTGAGACTGCATATATGTATGTATGTCCTTTAAAGGAATATAAAGGAATAAATATTAAACAATGATTTGGTAAGACTGTAATTTGAATAATTGGAATACACAATAAGATCATGTAGGCTATTAACATTAATGGATTCACGGAATCCAAGATTATCCTGCTGATATAATATACCAATAATAATATGACGGTTAATATAATACAACGAAAGCGAATTAGAGTTTAGAACATGAGATCAGCTTCAAAATGAAAACTTAATGGAGCTTGTTTTCGACTTCTTCAAAAATTTTAAATAGTTTAAAGAGGAGTTTAATAGAGAAAGATTTTAACAATAAAGTTACATTAGAACCAATTAGAAGTTCTAATGAACCCATAAACTTTTTTAAGATAAAAATAAAAAATAAACGCGGATGTTAATCCAGGATGATGGGATAGACACACTTGGATGACATATAAAGGGTGTTTTTTATAGAGGTATAGAACTTTAAGTTGGCATTACTTTTCAAGATGGCGACCGATTTAACAACTGTCAAGTGATTTATTCTCAGTTTGGGTTGGCAATTCATCATGAATAGACTCACGCCTGAATAACGCTTGCAAATTGTGCAATTTTATTTCGAAAATAATGGTTCTGTGCGGAAAACGTATCGCGCACTACGTCCATTTTATCGTCGACAAAATCGTCCATCAGAGCAGTTAATTCGATTAACTATGGAACGTTTTCGCACCACGTTTACTCTTATTGATAACTCGCATCCCCAGAGACGCTGTACGGTTCGTACAGAAGAAGCTATTGCTGCTGTAGAGCGTAGCATTGAGGAAGTCCCGAATGAGTCCATCCGCCATCGAGCATAGGAATTCGATCTGTGTCCATCCAATTTATGGAAGATTTTGCGGAAGGATCTTGGTTTGTGTGCTTACAAAATCCAACTCGTGCAAGATTTGAAGCCAAACGATCATCAAGTAAGGCGTAGATTCGTCGAATGGGCCCAAAACGAGATTACCGTTGTTCCCGATTTTCATAAGCGAATTTTGTTTAGCGATTAAGCGCACTTCTGGTTGAATGGCTACGTCAACAAACAAAACTGCCGCATTTGGAGTGAAGTGTATGTGGAAACACCGTTACATCCAGAAAAACTGACTGTTTGGTGCGCTTTATGGACTGGTGGAATCATTGGTCCGTACTTTTTCAAAAACGATGGTGGCCAGAACGTTACAGTCAATGGTGATCGGTATGGAGCCATGATTACTAACTTTTTCATTCCTGAATTGAATAACCATGATGTCCAGGAGATGTGGTTTCGACAAGACGGCGTAACATGTCACACAGCTCGTGCCACAATAGATTTATTGAAAGACACGTTTGGTGACCGCCTAATTTCACGTTTTGGACCTGTGAATTGGCCTCCAAGATCTTGTGATTTAACACCGCTAGACTACTGTCTGCGGGGCTATGTAAAGTCATTGGTCTATGCGGTAAAGCCACAAACGCTTGACCATTTGGAAGACAACATTCGCCGTATTATTGCCGATATACGGCCACAAATGTTGGAAAAAGTCATCGAAAATTGAACGTCCAGATTGGACTACATCCGCGCCAGCCGTGGCGGTCATATGCCAGAAATCATATTTAAAATGTAATACCACAAGATTATCTTTCGGATAAATAAAATTCATGTCAATCGAATAATTCATCGTTGTTTTATTGCAACTTAAAGTTCTATACCTCAATAAAAAAAACACCCTTTACAACAGTCGTCTATTATCCACAGTCGCGAGCTTCTGATGAAGTCCTTTAGACTTCTAAAGTCCTTTTTTAACAGATCAGTGAGTTGGTCTGCGTAGTAGAAACCATAGTGGTTTTTCCCACGCTCGGCATTTACTCAATAGGTTAAGAACAAGTTTCTTCTCTTGTTTGTCTGTGCTGCAGTCATTTGCCTTAAGTCCAAAACCAATGCGTCTCGTATGAGGTAGATTATGCAATGCTCAGTATCGATTGCAATAGCTGTGCTGAGTTTGCTTATTTGGTATTCAAACCAAGTACTGTGTTGTAAATTGTAAATGTAATCGCTCATGTCTTCAGTGGCGTTCCTAATGTAGAGAAATCACAGTTGATCTACTTTACAGTTTCCTGGAATAACACCGTGACCATAGGAATGCTCTGGCATGTTATTGAGGGATTCGCGGCAAACATACTCCTTCTTTGAGGTCGTCGTGTTAGAAACCAGTTATTCGACAACCTCTTGGTAATCAGAAAGTATGCTAATATCCTTCCTGGAGATATTTTTATCCTTAATAATCCTTACCGCAGACCATATATTCGCCATGTTCGTCTGAAAGACTGTGCAATGATCCGGTAGTCTTATAAGATTAGGTTTAACTGCCGATACCGAAAAGATGTCTTTATCTACAGCTTCCTCCAGTTCGAACTGTATATGAAGATTGGTATGGAGTACTTTACGAAGTATACGAAGTTTCATGAAATTTTTGCATTCTCCTATATCCGGAATGGATGTTATGAGCTTTTTCTAGAAGTCATAGTTTGGTATCATGTTATCTCTTTTGCTGAAAGTTCCCAACTCCGTCAGGATTCTTGAGTGATCGATAGTCGATCTACGCCATTGGCCAGTAGCCCATCGACACTGACTGGTATTAGCTGTTGAACCCCTATTATAAGAAGTCCAGCAAGAAGAGTATGTAGATATGGTATGCAGTACACCATTAATAATAATGCAAGCGGATTTTTGTATCTGACATATCCAGTTTAGGTTGTTGTGCCAAGGGATTCTCACCATACCAGGTATTCGTAAACCAAGATAGGTTTGACCATTACAGTATAGATCCTATAAGTAAAAATATTTTTAATGCGGTTTTCGTATTTTAAAAATGAGGCTTAAATCCACTTCAAACAAATCTTCGAGAAAAAGACATTTTGATCATGGAACGATGACGAAGTGCTTTTAAAAACTGAGAAGTTAAAATGTGTTGTTTCCTAACTTCTCCGAGATTTATATTCGCTTTTAAGGACATATGCAAACCCTTTTTCTCTTTTTAGCCTTAAACAGAATGTGGCAATATGATGTTGGATGTTTAAAGTTGATGTTGTAGCTGGTGCATGTGTTGTTGTTGTATTTTTCTGGTATGACCATAATAAAGATCGTTCAGAACATAAGTTATGTTGTAGCAGAGTGGATGGATGTATTTTATAAGAGATTTTTCACTTTGATTTCGTTAGTTGAAGCCTTCTTCAACTACTTTGTTCTTTTTTTTTTGTTGTGTTAAGACACTAAACAACAACTCGTATACATCTTCCTTTAAAAGAAGTAAAGGATAGAATGAATGGATAAACGCACTTTAAGAAGAAGAAAAGAAAAAAAGTGTCTTAAAAAATAAGAACCAAAAAAAGAAAAGAGCAGTCAGTCAGTGTTTTATGATAGCTTTGGTGGTGCATTGGTTTTATTAGAAACGCCCACAATATTTGTTGGCTGGTTGGTAATAACGATTTTTCCATTAAATTAATAAATTAATAGTTACAAGCCATACAAGACATACAATCTATACAACCAACAACAGAGGTACTCTATAGTGTAAGGATTTTTAAATCATTTTTTTCCGCCGTTCACTACAAATCTCTAGCAGAAGAAGTAAATGATGTCAAAATTTCATACATTTTCGGGGTGATTATGAACGAGAAATTATTATTAATAATAAATGGTAGGTGGATGAAAGATTCAAAGATTCAACGATGGAGTAAGAAAGAGCCTGGCTGGCTGATCGTGTAATAATGGTTAAATGGAGGGGTGTGGGAGACGACCAAATGTTTAAAATGTTGTTTATAAAAATAACACCTAATTTTTTTTATATTCATTCGAGTATGTTATTTGGCTTTAAATCACAATTCAAAATCATTATTTAATGGCTTAAAAGAAAAGGAAACGAAAAAAAATAAATAAAAAAAACAGAGCAGAACAGAGTTTCCTTGAATAAAATTTGAATTTAAATTTAAATTGTAGCAGGCAGCACAGAAGATTTATCAAAACATTTTTAGTTTAATCGCGTATTGTCTCTCCAGGCACACACACACACACACAGGCTGCATGGCTGAAAAACACACATCAACCTGAACATCATCACTTGCAGCAAAAACCGACAAAAAAAGAAAACACTTGCCAGTCAACCAGACAACCAAACAAACAACGAACCAACCAACCAACCAACCCCCATACTTCCGTATGTTGCATTTAGGAAGAACTACTTATGTTTATCGTAGTCCTCCTTCGTTCGCTTAGTAATAAGGGATCTCGTCGTCGTCGTCGTCGTCGTTCGTATCTTTCTACGTGATGACAGATATGTGCTTTAGCGCTAATTAGTTTTGGGTTGTTGAAAATTCACGGGAACTCACTAGTTGTGGGGTCCTCTTTTCATTCTCTTTTATTTCGTTCTTGTTGTCATCGTTCTCATAATAAAACAGGAGGGCTACATACATACTCGTACATGTATGTATCTCCTCTCCTATAGTGTTTGTTTTGTAATACCTTGGCACTAGTAATGGTTTCTTGGTTACGCGGAGTAGTGTGTTGTAGTATTTGGTTGCATTTCGTATCCTGCAAGTGTACGATGAGTATGTAAATGTGTGTGTGTCGTTCGTTTCTGCATTATTACAAAATCATTAATTCGTGACAATTGTCGCGTGCATTTTGTGCATGACTTCAAAATTAAATACTGCTGCTGCTGCTGCAACTGCTATTAGTTTTCTGTATAGAGAAACAGAGAGAGTGCTGGAGAGGTTGAGAAAATTGGAAAACTGCCATTAAATTTATATTCGAGATGAATGACTTGCTGCAAAAAAAACACACACACTGAATTGTTATTAATCCTGTTCCGTTTACTACTCTATGAGTCTATGTGGGTGTTATCAGCTAATCATGAGGATTTTTGTTTTGTTTCTGAATTTGAAACATTGTAATTGTATTTGACAACAACTAATAATTGCTTCATTGATATTGTGTTGTATGTTAGTGGTTTGATAGAGGAAATCCTATAACCATAAAAAAGTTCAGAGGCTAGTCTAGCTTTCTATAATGGGAGTGCTGAAATCTATCCCTTAATGTTTACATCGTTACTAAGCCTAAGAGATTCTCAGCTGCATGTTGGGGTAACTCAGATTTTGAGACGGTAACAAATTACTGGTAGTCCATGCTACACATTAAGATGGATGTCAGGATACCCACGGGTTACAGTTTCTGATTATGATATTTGATGAACTGCTCAATGTATAACAATCCTTGACGGGAGGACTGGGTTGCGAACTATATCGTTATTATATTCCATGGTCTTGTAGATGGACTTAATTTTGTTATCATGATCATCGATAACTTTTGATATTTGAGTTTCAACCCAGCCCAATGTATGTTCAGCTGCTTTCTAGGAGTATAAACTGCTCAATGTATAACAACCCTCGACGGGAGGACTGGGTGGCGAACCCTATCGTTATTATATTGTAAGGTCTTGTAGGTCTCTCCTGAGACATAATTTTGTTATCACGATCATTGAGAACTTTTGAAATTTGGGTTTCAACCCAATCCAATGTATGGTCAGTTGCTTTCTAGGAGTATAAACGGTGGTAATTGATCAATGATTAATAACTAAATGTAAATGGCATTAACAGATGCATGCTTGTAGGAATAATAAACATTGTTTTGAAGAACACTTCTTTATTAGATGTACCATTTAAATGGCATATTCTTATTATCACATTGATTATGATTTATATGTTGCCTTTATTCCCGCAAAGACAGCGATAGTCTTTTGGTGTCAAAGGCTTTCCAACATAAAGTAAATGAAGCAGTTTAATCTGACGGAGGACAACTGATGACCGGAGTTTGTAGGCGAGAAATTCAGAAAGTCACAGATTATAGTTTTGAAATCAAAATACCACACAGTTACACATTATTATTCAATTTATAGCTCCGTATGCACAGGAACTATGAATCTCCTGCTTTAGATTTACAAAAATTCTGATCAGAATTCCATCAGAGTTAAATTAATGACTGTAAACTTTAGTATGATATCTTGAAAATGCTCAGTTAAAGACTACAACAAGGTTTAAATTTGCGCTGGTTTGTGTGCAAGCCTTATCTGATCTGGTTACATTCATAAACTTAGGTGTTGATGATGAATCATCTGCAACTATGGTTACTTTAAGTACAAATTATTGTAAAAGCAAATTCAGTATTTTTCTAATAAATGTCTTTAGTAATCAGCATCTCACATTATATATGTATGTAAGCACGATGAGATCATCCTAAACATTGCAAATGGCTTTAGAAAAACAAATAAAATATCCCAAACATTTCTTGTTTGATGCCGAAGCTGTTTCACGCTCTGAAAATGCAATTTTCGGAAATGTGTAAATAAGCCGCCATTTAAGCACTAAAAGTACTCTAAGGACCTATTTGAATCAGGCTGGTATAAAATATATTGTATATCTCACAGGAATTGCATGCATATCGTACGTAAGGTTTTGTTGAAAAAAAAAAGTCACAAAATCTTTTGAATTTTCCTAGCCATTGAGACTTATTTACTGCCTTTTTCTAGGTGGCTAGAGAAAGAGAGTAAGCGATTAAATATTCATTGTCTTTGTATATTTCCAAACGATTCTAATAATAAAATTTGAGAATTTAAATTAAAAAGAAAGAAAAACAATCACAAAAGTCCACTCCAATATAACACTTCCCAAGCAAACTGCAAACACACACTCATATTTTTATTAACAACTTGTAAACTTTACATATGTAGTCTTTTTATATTTTATTTTGTTTTTCTGCTTTCAAATTCTTTGAAAATGGTGTCTGTTAAGTTTACTTGTGGCTTTACAAAGTGTACCATTTTGATCAACGTTTAGAACGCATACTCAAGTAAGTCAGTAAACTTTACTTGATCGTATTTAGTTAAAGGTGGCTTGGCTTTCAATCCTTTAATACACCGATTACAAGCGTGTATTTGAGTGCAAAAGAGATAATCACACAAACACACACACACATCTTGTTTATGTATTCTCGTATTAACATGTTCGCGGGCATTTCCCGCCAAACGAGCTGCAAAGTTGTGACCTGCTATTTGTGCATTAAGATTTGAATCGCCAACTCAAGAAAGGAGAAAAACAACATCCAACATCAACAATAATAGTAGCAACAACAACAACGCCAACTAGTTTCTCCCCGCCTTTTTTGGCTTTCTTCATGGCATATGTGCAACGAATAAACCAACAACAAACATACACTCTTCTTCCCCTAAAGACATAAACTTCGATTATTATTAATGCCTGCAGAAGTTGGCTTTTTGCGTAAATTTTATAACAAAAAAAAATTGAAAAAAGAAAACCAAAAAAAAAAAAAGGAAACAAGACATGAAAAGGAGGTGGTGTTGATGTAAAAAGAGGTGCAATTTAAAAGTGAACAGAAATGGAAATCAAATCGAATACAAGTTTTTAAAAAAAGAGCTTGATTCCCGACAAAACAGACTTAGAATAGCACAGATATTGGGTCTGTAATTAAGAGCTTTCACAGTTTCTCTGGGTGGAGCACATCCGAAATGTCCAATTATCCATGACTCTGACGCATTCATCAGGCTGAATTTAACCGATGGTTTGTGACAAGAAAAAGTGCCACGGGATTAAATCGCATAATGTTGGTGGCCAGTTCACATCACCACTATTTGAAGTGACCATAACCTCAAATCGTTCGTGCAGAATATCCAATTTGGTAGAATATTACGTCGTCTACTTGATATCACATGTCGTTGGTATTCAGATCACCCAATTCATGCCAAAAGAAGTTGGTAATCATCGACCTAAGGTATTCGCCATTGGCAGTGATGGCCTGCTTAACGTCGTTTTCAAATAAATACGGACCAATGACGCCTTCTGGCTAAAATCCACACCAAACATTGATGTATTGGACGCTCTTAGATCTCATGTAGATTGGTATCGTGAAAAAATCGAAATTTTTTTTGTCTTCACGTACCCTTTCATCCAGAAATGGGCCTCTTCGCTGGACGATTTTTCGAGTGGTATGTTGCCCGAACAGAATACCCATTTTGCTTAGACAATTTTATTATTTGCACGTGTTGTTGATTGGTAATTTGACAAAACACAGTAAATAAATGACAACTAATTTGACAGATGTATCAATGTTGGAAGACCCTATAGAATCAAGACAAATTGATTATATTGGCATCCGATTTTTTAGTCGAATCAAACAGCGTTTTTAGAAAACTTTACTCTTTCTCAACAGCAATAGGACTAAGAGCCTTGTGTAGACATTTTTAACTGCCCGAAGGAAACAAAATGCCTAAGGAAGACATTTAACTGCTCTAAGCAATTGCTTTATGATAACTGTATAGGAAATCTGAAAATAAAATAATTATTCGTGAGCAAATCAGCAGTTTAAAGTAGAGTCCCGGACTTGATTGATAGATGAGTATGGAATTTGCCATCAGCAAGCCCTTTATTGTACATTTGAAGAACAAGGGACCACCACAAAGCACCTCTTGGCCAGGTCTACTGTAGCCTTTCCTAAAAAATCCGTCGTTGCTTAGAAATAACCTCAATAGATAGGGTTACCTGATTTTACTACGATGTTCCTTATTAATGTTATCCTGTCTAAAGAGAGCAATGTCAAAGGGTTTCATGGATAAATTATTTGGAGCGGATTAAAGGCTCTTTATAAATTCGAACGACATAATGAATCTTCTCCGGATTTTAAACCTGAATTACTTGTATTTGAAACAAAGAAGAAAGTGCTACAAGCTTTTATAAACTGTTACTTCAGGAGAATAATATGAGAAAGCGTTGTTCCCGAATATCCAGAATTTGCAAGCGTTTGCTAGCCAATGTTCCCACACAATTATGTGTACTTTCTTTATGGCTTATGGACCGCAACAATGTGGTTGTCTGTTGCAAAAGACCTAAAAAAAAACTTTGTGGAACTAGATTAGATGTCGATTTATTTTTGGCTGAAGCTGTGCCTCTTTATTCTATTTTCTATGATTGCGTATTGA
Source organism: Sarcophaga subvicina (assembly GCA_936449025.2). Classification (NCBI taxonomy): domain Eukaryota; kingdom Metazoa; phylum Arthropoda; class Insecta; order Diptera; family Sarcophagidae; genus Sarcophaga; species Sarcophaga subvicina. The sequence goes on along the minus strand of OW388081.2, from coordinate 87,217,396 downwards.
TTTTAATTCTACAATCAAACAGTTGTTATGAACCAAGATCTGATCCTAAGGTTCTTTTTTTTTTTAAAGAGTCTAGCAGAGTAGCTTCCTTAAAATTTCCCTGAAAAATTGAACCACGTTAGACTAAAACCAATAAGCACGTCTTCGAAGATTAATATGTTGCCGTTCACATATATGTACATCATGCATGCATTTTAAGAGCTAAGGCACGCAATTGCTACAAACATGATTCACTATTTATTAAGGGACGCACTTTAACTTTATGCGCTCACCTGATGAAAGTCATCACATAACGCGAACAGCAGGCTCAACATAAACAAGGTTTTTTTTATTGGAATGAAACCATTCGTATCCACTTTTTTAATAACTAACATTAGTTTTTGATTAAATGAAAACCAAAAAACAAAAAAAAAAAACAAAACTTAAAAATAAAAACAAATCCACACCATCTTCTTGCCAAACAGCTCTTCGTCACACAACAAACTGTTTTTGAAGGGAATAAGCCAAACGATGGATGGAAGAATGGATGGATTGATGTCTGACTAAAACGGTCAAATAAGCCAAAAAATTATGTGTTGCCTGATGAATAAAGAATAAAGTCAGTGAGCCAGTCAACCAGTCAGTCAGTCGTCAACAATTATAACACATCACGTCTTTGATGATGAAAGCTGACCAAAAAACCAATGGTGTAACTGATGGACGGACAGACGGACTACAACAAACAAGTAAAAAAATCGTCACGTTGCATATTGCACATGTTTATGTATAAATAGTGTTGAAAGCAAATACCACCACATGTGAAAAGAAGCACAAAGTAGTAGTTGAGGACGAAGCAGAGAACATTATAATAAAATCCTTATAATGGCGACGTAAAGAGAAACATTTCGCGATCCTTAAAGAGGCATAAACAAGATTAATTTAATACGGCGATACCCAGAGATGGCAAGAGGGCCTTAAGGGAATTTCAAGCCATAAAATAAGCAGAAACATTTCTTCGTTTTTTTCATAATTTTTCGCACAACAGAAACCCCCTCCAAAAACAATAAAAAAAGCAAAAATAATAAGAAAATCCCACTAAATTGTAATGAACAGCACACAGCACACAGCCACAGCATAACACAGCACAGCTTAGTACTCGAGTATAAGAAAAACTCATTCTAATATTAATGCCATCAACATCGTCATCATCATCAGCAATAGCAATAGCACAGCAATAACCATCCACCAGCAATATTTACGTTGCATGGCAAAGTAAAAAATAAAAAAGAAAGACGGAAAAACGTATTGAACCAGCAACCAGCGTTTGTCGATTATTGAAAACAACACGTTCATCCACTTCACGTATTGAGGGCGTAGACTTTATAACGAGGCTTTGGCTTTAGCATTTCGTTTTACTGTTCTATACTCTTCTCTTCTGTTCTGTTCAGTTCAGTTCAGTTTGTTGGGGCATAGATGGATGGCTGCATGGATGGATGGATGGATGCATTGGTTGGATTGATGGTTGTTGCTTGGCGATGGTGGTGAATGTATTGCCTGCTATTTAGTTGTACTTAATAGTAGAGATACTTGACAATGCTTCTTTCCCTCCTATTCCCCTTTTCTCACCTTCTTCTCCAAGCTTCATGTGAAAGTGTGGTTAAGTGAATGTGCATCACATCATCGTCGTCGTCACAACACGTTTAAGTACGTTGTTACGATGTATGTATGCTCACTCGTCCAGGGAAAATAAAAAAAACACACTCTTGCAATACGAGTATCTCTTGCCATAAGAGGGTCTATTCCATATTTTCTTTTGCTTTTTTCGATTGAATTGGTCGTTTCTTAAAGATTTTGCACCTTTTCATTATTATTTTATTTGTATTTGAACGTTTGCAATATTGCAACGTACATTGGTATCCCCACTGCTGATGGCTTGCTGGCTGATGACTGGCTGCTCTTAGAGGCAGATGAAGATGATGGCAAAGGCGATGGTGTGTATTGCACTTTAACGTTACAACACCATATTATTGCAATGATCTACAATTACAAAATAATCTCAAGATGTGTGCCTCGATATTTGGCAAAAGGAGAAACCACACAAAACCTCTTCAAATACAATTTATTTTAATATTTGATTTACAATGTTTTATCGTCGTCATCATCATCATCATCATTCATTGCCCACAGTTACAAGCATCTCAACAATATTAGCAATTGGCTTATAATCTTCATTAAATAACACAAGTACTTGGAATACTATACAGTAAGTTGATCATTATGTTACTTTCTCCTTTTCTGAAATGAAATGAAGATACAGCATCTTATGATCACTGTTTTACGAGCCACCAAAACTACTCTTGACCTTAAAAATAACAAAATGAAGAGATGTACTGCCGATTAAAGTTCATACATTACTTTTATAATCTAACTTTGTACATAAACAAGTTGAAGTTGGGAGCTTTTGGAGAGGTTAAAAGGTCTCTATCTAATCTCCACTTGGGTATAGCGGGCAGCTTTCGAAGATCTCAAGTAGCTCCCAACTTCCGATTAGCTTCCCAACTTATATGATTTCCCCAAATGTTCCCTGGTAATGTCATTCAGGCATCAGTATGAAATCAGCTAAATGTCAGATGGCATACAGTATAGATTAACCTTAAGGGCATGCAAAAGCCGATACAACATAGTAATTGAATGGCAACTAATAAAAAACTGGTCACTGAAATTCTACTGTATTATACTTCTTGGCAAATCACTGGATTAGTGATTGAAACAATCAATTCAATATATCATCAGGTGCAAATGTACGGCAGAAAAAGGCTTGTGTGGCTTTTTATTTCTGAAAATCTATATTCGTATTCAGGGGTAACTTTGCTCAGTTCTAAGCGAGTTCCAATGAATTCAAAAAGTCAATAGTCATCGTTACCGACAAATTGGGATATAAAATAACACGCTTGATCGGACTATTCAAAGCCCACCAACATCCATGGACGAACAGGTAATGTGAGCTAAACAGAAATTTGGTAGAGGACAGCATCTGAAGAAGTGGGTAATGTACAGTGTTATCTTTCCTCACCTCCTACAATTATAACCAATAAGACAGTGATGAGCTCTTTTCAGCATTTAGCGCTTGTATGCCATGCTTTTATTGGGCAATGTGCCATCAAGACCATAGTAGACGGGAATAAATTAACAAGATTCCAAAATATTAGATATGTCTTCATATGTGTCAGCAATAATTCAGAATATTTAAAATCTTTAAATAAAGTTTTTAATTAACAAAACATAACCTTACCTTCACAAAATAAACACATTCCTCAAAAACTGCTTAGAATAATTGTTTACACACTAAATACTACACTCAAATATTGCTTTACGTCGCGTTGTTTACATTTTTCTTATTCACTTTAAATTAAACACACTTTTCTTTTAATTATTTTCAATTTTTCACTTTCCCACTTAAAAAATTAACATTTTTCACAAATAAGCTTCCATTTTTGACAGTGTCAACAAGTTTTAAAAGAAAGTACCGTTATAAGAATCGTAATGCTAACGGATGAGCAGACAAATAACTTATTCCAACGTTTTTCAGCTTAAATTAAGAAGCCAAACAACCCTGATTTAATTCTTCTGACATTTAAGTGCTGCCAAGTTTAACATTGACAATTGGAATTGTGCCAAATGTCAGTCATCTGGAGGAAATTTTTATTGGATTTTCTTTATTTTGATTTTTGCTCAGAACAATTTAAGAAAAATCGTAAATTTTCTATTAAAAATTCAAGTGAAAAAGTGAAAAACCCGGTGGCTTTGTTCTCTGTGGCAACCACAAATAAAAAGTGTATCGAAATTTGCTGAAATAAAATGCAAAAAGTGATCACAAATCCAAAAAAAATTGTTGGGCAGTAATTTTCAATTGAATAGAAAGAAAGAAAAAAATCTCAGTCGCAACAGCGGAGCACCCCCAGCACACAAACACTTTTGAAGATTAAGGCACGTACAAACAAACAAACAAAGGCACACACGTACACTTACTCTAAAGTCATAGACAAATACCCAGCAGAGCGACAGCCAGCCAGCTAAACGGCCAGCAATCAAGAAAACATATTAAGAACCATATACACAAACAACTAAAGGGATTTCTCTGTCACACATACTCTCGGTCGTCGACGACGTCTGTCCTTCCGTCCGTCTAGGGGAACTTAACGACAATAACAGCCAAAAAAAGGAGAAAAATAGAAAGAAAAAAAAAGAAGCAGAACAAGCAAGCATATTACGTGAGTGCGCAGCCAAAATAAAAAGAAGCGTGAAAAGTGTATAGAAAATAGAAAGAAAAATCGTGTATTGGAAAAACGGGGGCAACTAAAGGGACTCTGGCTCGAAAAGTGTCGGTGAACGAAAAACAAAAAATTACTACATAAAGTGTGTAGTTAGTGGTGGTGTATACTACTACACATTTACTTATCACTACTACTACAATAACAACAACACTCAGCACTCAGCAAACAACCAAAAGTGCAAAGAAGAAAAATTTCAAGGGAAAAACAAAAACATTCAAAACAGTCAGTCGTCAAAACGGGCACACATTCACCGACTGACTACTACTTTGCTTTACTACTCGACACGGCCGACAATTATTGGATTTCTTTCTTCTCTTCTTATTGTTTCTTCTACTTTTACTTTGTATCAGTTCTACTTCCTTATTTAACCAAAGAAGAAAAAATTCCAAGTGTAGAGCAGCAGCACATCATTCAGCAAATCTTACGGAAATATTCTGTAAAATTCAGGTGAGTACCTTGCAAATCACTATCAGAATTTATTAACATTTACTGTGTGATTATAAAAATTTTCTTTAATTTTAGCTGGTCGTTCTAGTACCACCGTTGAAACATATAGAAAAGCATCAACCGACCGCACCCTTCACACAATTCTCTACCCTTACCATTTTGGTCTTTTAGTTACTACTGCTTATTTACGGCTATTATTGACTTACTACTCTACTCTACACTACTGGCTGGCTGCAATTGCTATACCAAAATTAATGAAATTTCCAATTGTTTTATTAGTGGGTTAAGTATAGTGTTTTCTTACGTTCCTGTATTCCTGTAAACACCAAGTCCAAGTCGTTATGACTTCGCCTCTATATTATCTCGATATATTTGAATTGCGTCCATTGATTACGAACTTGAATTGTAAATTATCGACCATTACGGAATATGATTGTCACAAACAGCTGTTGGCTCTGGTATCTGAGGACAATGACATTGTACTGCGCTACACCAGTGAGGATAGCCAGGAGGTGTTAAAGTTAATTTCATGGTTCCGCCGTACATCTCGTGTAATACATGATGTTTGTTTTGATCCATCGGGACAATGGTTGTTGGTTTTATGTAAGTATGTTTAGCAGTAAGACGTTAAAAATAAATAGGGTTTGAAGGGTTTAGAGAAAAAAGTGCTTTAATGACATAGTATTGCATAAAGATTGGATTTGCATAGGTATAACTTGCATTTAACCCGGGGTTTTGTGTTTAAGAACATTTAGAGACAGAAGGAATTTGCTTGAAAAGAGCAGAAAATACAAAAATTTTATGGTTTTTAATTGGATTCTTGGAAAAAAAACTAAATTCTGTCAGTGAATATAAATAAAATAAAAATTTCTTAAATAAATCACAATCTGGACTTCTATTCTTTCTGGCAGTCAAGCGCCAATCAGTTATATTTCGACTGCAACTTTCTGTTATAAAATGAATTTCATATGCAGTGTCTCCTTTAATTTTATCACGCGCCAGTTTTGTGTCGGTCTAATACGGGTCGGTATCACAATTTGGAACCGCATTAGACTTAAACGACGTTATCCTTCAAAGAACATCCGCCATATACTCTAATTTAACCTAAAATGGGTTCGTGGTTACAGGCATATCTTGAATCGTAACTGATTAACTTGCTATTGGAGGCATACTCGCACCGAATACCAATCAACACATGAGTATAATTATATCTTATAGGTTGTTTATTAGGCAAAGACCGATAAATCCTTGTCTGAGGAAGAATTTTGCTTTATTGTCCAACTTTCCTGGCCTAAATAGGATATCTGTCACTGTGTTTTTTCTTGCGGATAATGTGTAGGCATGCGGTGAAGCTTCGCTTAGCTTCTAATGACTTCTGTACAGGTTGTAGATAGTTTAAGAATTAAGACAGTATTGTTCACTTTGTTTGCCAATATCTGTTTCCAGCTCATCGCAGATTATATTTGCAACAACCTGAATCTCGTAAGACTTAGAAAGCAAATCCTTACATAAAATCCGCCTTTTGGTGGTTGTGGAAGAGTCGTATATTTTAGTTGAACTATGAAAAAAATTTATTCTGTTTTTTTTCATGTTGGTTAAGCGAATGGAGTCATCTGTTTTACCTATATTTGTACCACTTACAGTTATGTACGGAGTAATTAGAGTCACGCTTATAAGTCAGTAAGCAACATTGGGTCTTGTGGGTATCAAAATCGATTGTATTCGGATGTTCTTTGTAGATTAAATGTCTGCAGACTAATCGCCAACTTTGTATCTCAAAGGGTATGAAAGACAAATCTCATCGTATTTTAGTGCATCGTATATAGGAATAGGAGTTTATGAGTGCAGATAATTAAGAAAGATAAGAAGTAGAGTTAAAGATACAACGAGGGTTGTGATATTCTAATGTTTAACATGAAGTCAACTGATAGTAGAATAGTTTACCGATATATTATCATCTTATTATTTAGTTAAAAAGAAAATAAACGCATTTGAATTTGAATGTAGAACAAGAGAATACCCAAAAATGTTTGAAATATAAATACGATTTTTATTATTATTTTTTCTCTTCTTCTTTGTTTTGTACTGCAGTAAATAACGGTTTTTTATCTATTGCTCTCAAATACTATAATATTTTTAAGTACTTCGTCATAACTTTCTCTGTGGGACATGCGGTCGTAACGATAAACTGTTACAGTACAGTACATTTATTTTCCAGGTTCAAATTGTTTTTTTTCTTTAATATTAAAATATCATCTTTAAACTGCACTTAAATTCATAATTTATTCCACATATACATATACATATACATACAAGATATGTTTCATAAAATATTTCTTTCGTTATTACAGGTTTCGACAACACCCTACATATAGTGCCAGCGTTAGCGGTGGTCGATAAAACCTATTTGGATAAGAATACGCAAAATTCAGGTTTCCCGCCCCTCTATAGTTTGACACAAGTAACATCGTACATTATACCGTTTGTGGGACCCCATGAATGTCCGAATTCGAAAAAATGTCCCAATCAATTGACTAAAAAACAACGTCAAGCAACATTCAGTACGTTACGAAATGAAGAGCAGCGTACCAAAGAAAAGCCACCAAATGATGCTGAAGCAGCACAAGACAAAGACGACAGTCAAAATGTAAAAATTTTACAAGATCAACTAGAGAATCTCAATATTGGCGAAGACAAAAGCGAACAAAAGAAAGATGAAGACGATGGTGTGGTAGTGATGGTAGAAGCAGCAGCCACAGAAGATGGCAGTATAGATGTTTTTAGTCACGATGTACCTGCCGAAATGTTGGCAACTTCAAGTGCGCCCAATCAAGTGGACGATAAGACTGGCAACAGTCATTTGCCCATAATGAGCATGTCGTTCATGGCCTCAAACACTTGTCCCTATCCTTTGTCGGTGGTTTGGTGGCGTACATTGGAGGGTGTTAATCGTGCCGTCATAGGCTATTCGGATGGTTCCATTTGCTTTGTCGGGCTTAGTCCTAATTGCCCCTTTGTAGCTAGCACAGCAGTGGAAAGTGGCTCAGTGGTTAAATTGCTCATATGCCGGGATAATACTTTTGATAGTGTCATGTTGTTGGTAAGTTTTGTTCAAAAACGAACAACAATTTTTAGAATAATTTTCTTTAATAAGATTTCTTTTGATGTAAACTTTAGATAACTTCATCTTTGAAGCAACAATTCAAACTATTGCTGGAGCAGAAGGCCATTAAATATACCTACCCTGGCGAAATGTCACCCACAACGTCACAGCCCAAAGAGAATGATTGGCAAATTGTAATGCCCTTAAAGAATACCAGCAATTCATCTGATCCAGCCTCGGAAAAATCTCAACCCGAAGAGGATGTTTTCGTAAGTGATGATAAAAGCAATATTGCCAGCACTACAGCATCAAATGATGCACAGACACTGCCTTTAGCACAAACACAGGCAACAACTTCAACAGCAATAACTACAGCCACAGTAGTGGCGTCTTCTGCAGGCACAACCGCAATATCAACGTCTACAGTTACTACAACAGCAACAACATCTTCCGATTCTAATGTAGCCAATAGTGCTCAACCTCCTCCGCCGCCTTATTCGGTGGCAGTAACAAGACATATAGACAATAAGACAAGTGTAACTACCACAGCTTCGAGTACGAAAACCACCACTGTGACCACCACTAGTTCGGCAAGTCGTTCAAATCAACAACAACAACAACAGCAGCAGCAGTCGCAGAATCAGCAACATGATAACATATTGAACGATTTAGATGATGGTAATGGTCGACCTGGTATATTACCAGCTGCACGTGCTCGCCTCGCTTCTTTGAAATCGTTGGGTTCGAAGAAATTAAACGCCATTAAAATGCGCCTTTCGGATAATCGTCAAAAAATTGAAGAATGTAAGTAAATTTTCGGTTTGATCTTCCATCAATTAATTGTCACTGGCTTTTAAAACACATTCAATACGATATTCAAAATTGCAAAAGAATTATGCCATCTTGTAAATGCTTTTTTAAAATCTACATTCAAATGAAGGAATTTATCTTGAAAAACTATTTTCCATACAGTTGGTATCAAACAACATATGTATGTATTTGAGATCGTTTTGCTACGATATTAATTTTATCAATTTTAGTTTCTTTGCAGTCCTTACATACAACTGAAATACGTTTGAAATTAATGTCTTTGCTTCGACATTTAGGTATGACTAAATTTGAATATTTGAATAAATGGTGTAGACAAGCTCATGGTATTGTATGTTCTAATGTTCTATGTAGTCTACCCTCTAAAAATGTGCAAAATGTACATTATGGTGCAGGATCTTCTTATCCGTCTGTATTTGCTAATTTCATATAAGTAATGCTAGAAAACGTAGTTTATTCTTATAAAATTATATTTCTAACCAAAACAAAAGAAAATGCTTTATCTGCACTATATAATAATCTTAATTCTTTTCCTTACTTACTTACTTACATCTTCACACTTTTAAAGTAACCGCCCCATATTCCCAGGATGTAATGCACTCCTGATAATGTTTCAAATCTCTACAAAGAAAAAGTTTTTTCTTCAATTATTATGCGTGTCGTATCAGTTTCAGAAAAAGTAAAATCATAAACTAGTTGTTATTAAATAAAAGTTAACATTTAAATGATGTTCGATTGCAGGTTTCGATCTTGGCACTTCAAGGATGTTCCAAAGGGTTTCAATTTCAACGTCATATTCATGTGGCATTTCATGCATAAAGATATTGTAGAAATTTACATGGCACGAACAACTGGGCCTAACTTATAGCAAACGATGATTCGTCATCATTTTCTTTACGACTTGATCTGTATGAGCACCCTCAAGCTCCTTAAATTTTGTTGTCGTTTACTTAAAATAAAATCACCAACAAACCAATGCCAAGTTTTAAACGTTAAACAATTGCTGTGAGATCTCGACTGGTGAACCTGGATCCGTCTATCCATTGACATAATGGGCAATAGGTTATTATTTCAGCTTTGAGTCTGAAAATTGGGGTTTGAAAGGAATTTGTTCGGTCGTAGGTGTTGGCCTTCCTGGCAATGTAGTCCCACTGTATTTTTGAATGAGATTGATTGGATTGAGCGGTCTTTACGTAGTTATCGGGTGATGCGATCTAAATTAAAGTACATAAAGGAAGATATTCTTCAAACTCAAATAAATAAGCCGTGCTCTTCAATCCAAGTACTTGTTAGTTACAAGGCTATGAACTGGCGAAGTAAGGTGTTAAAATTGGATAAAGTACAGAGGCCTGGGATTCATCAGGATGCATCGTTATCTCTTAAAATGTAAAGGGCTAGACATAGAAACGTCATTTGTAATCAGGCCTCGAATATAGTATGTTGCTGTAGAGGAAAGCTGAATCAGCTAGAAAGGTTAAAAGGGTCACTCTCTGCCGAATTACAGATCATGTGGGAATTTGCGGCAATAAGCAAACAAATAAGCTTGCTAAGAGGGTAGCATTCAGGCCGCCAATAGGTCTAGAATCTTTCTGTGGAGTAAGAAGAGATGTAGGGAAGGGCGAAATGGAATATAGGATCGCCCAAGTTCAACATATATCCTCTGTAATGAGAATAATTAATATAAAGAATGTATACTTGGAATCTGACTAGTTTTTGTTTTTCAACTTGCCTCTCTTTTTCTTCAGCTCAACAAAAAGTGCAGCTAAAGAAATGGCAATAAAGTTGTAAAAAGTTGTGCTAACCTTATCTTCCGCTTACAAACAGAGAATGAAGTTTTATAATGTTCCGAAGGACTTGAAATAATTGTTCATATACATACATATTTAGAAGCTCCTAATGCAATTGTTGCAAGTGCTTAGTAATTAGTTTGCTTCGTTTTTATGAGTATTAATTTGCTATGAAAAAGCTTCAACCGGTCAGTGTTTAATTTTGAGCACTACAGACCAATATTTAATGTTGCTATCCACAGACATAAGCTATCTTTTCGTTTTTAAATTAATCCAATCCTTATACTACAATAGATTATTTCTTTTGCATTTTTTATTTATTTTTTCTATTTCTTTTTTTTTATTAAAAAAAATTTCAAAAATCTAAGATTTTAAATGTTTTATAATGTTTTTATATAGAATGAGAACAAAATTTGGTGAGTTTTTTTTTTCTCTCTCAAAAACAAAACAAAACCAAAAATCCTGTTAGAAAATCTATTTAAATGACATCTATTTAAATCTCATAACATTTCAAAAAAGAAGGCTAAAATTGTATTTGAATACTATAGTAGATTAAGGCAATGATAATAATAATGAAACATGTTAGTTCCAAATCAAATAACAACACCACAGTAATGGTTTGTAATCATAAATGCCATTTCGTTAGACGTTTATAATGTAGTATGTTTAAAATTCCCAATCAGTGATGGTAATCATATTAATTTGATTTCAATTTACTCTCTCTCTCTCTCTCTCTCTATGTATATTACAGATATGCCGGATAACTCGTTAGGTTCCTCATTTGCAATTGTCGATTCGCCGTCTTTAACACCAGAATTGCTGGCCAATTCTGTTGGTTCCTTTTATACCATACAAAACTTACGTAGTACTTATTTGCTGAGCGCTCTCCACAGCCAATCGAACAGTTTTACAGTACATAGCATAGATATACATTTGAAACCGTTATTTTTATATAAAATACCACCCGATTGTGTGGACATCTTGATAAGTTCAAATATTCTATACTCCATACAATATGTTGACTATTACAACGATTCGCCGGCGGCGGGGAGTGGAACCGATAATCAAAAGGAATCCTGTGAAGTTGTAATAAATCAAAATACCGAAAAAGAAAATCGTGATAAGGATATAGAAAAACAAGAAAAATACGCTGACGCTGACGTAGCGAAAACCACAAATGATCTCAGCTCCGGCGCTACTAACAAAAAAAGTGAAAATGATAGTGGTGGTGACACTACAGTAGTGGATAGTGATATAAAAATTTTAAGCGATACCACCGGTCAAGCAGATAGTCCAGCTGATACTAGTGCAGCCTCCACCTCAACTACCGAACAATATACACGTGATTGTCTTACGCCCAGCAATTCTATTAATGCTGTGGGTGTCATCAGCAGTGCTATGGCTTCTTTACGTACCGGCAATGAAGATGTAAGTTATTCTGTATATTTTAAATGTATTTTTCCTTGTTTAATTAATTCATCTATTTCTCTATATATCCAACTCTAATTTAGCGATTCAATTTGGCTTCTCAATTGGGTTTGTTCCGTTTCGAGAATGAGACCGTTTTGAGTTTATATCAAATGGCCACTTTCCGTCCAGCTTCAGTTACCAACGATGTCATATCAAAAGATGAAAAAACCAAAGCTTTCGAACACAAAGACATTAGATCTCCCATGGATTATGTTCGATTCTATGAAACCGCCAATGTTCAAGAGGAATTTTCATTAAGGCAAATGGAAATAATGCAAAATGAATTTCCCAAAATCAACTATGATCCCTGCTATGTGGTGACCAATAAAAATGTCTACTATATACAGTTAAAGTAAGTTTTAAATAGTTCGTATGTCATGCTCTTAATTGCCTAGGAATTCGTTTAGACTGTGTTCATGCTTTGGCTATGCTTTTATTAATAATTTAAAAGCCAACATCAATAAAAATCGGGAGAATATAATTGGAATGGAAATGTAGCGAAGTTCTGATTTGGAGTTCGATAGGCAGTAGAAGGTATTGGTCGACCAAGGGCAATTCATGGGATAATATTGAAGAATATTGTGGGGGAACAAATATAGAAAAAATAAACTTTAAGCCGCCGTAGTCTAAAAGGTATTGTGTAGCGTTATGAGACGCAAGCCCGTGGCTCAAATCCTAGCACAGAGATATGAACAAATTTTCTTCGGTAACTTCGGTAGCCTTCTGACAAAAACTCTGGAAGTGACTTTACACTGTAGGCCCTGCCAGTAATGGATAAAATTAACACAAAGTGGGTAGTGCGAGAAGTTAAATCGTAATCCTGACTACAGGATTGTAATGAGCAATTAAGTAAGTAATCTTCTAGGCTTTTGGTTGTTGCAGCAGCGCAATACGTTGAAGTGTTGCTGGGTTGGCAATCTTTGTTCGGTATCCTAAGGTACTTGTCGTATTTCCACAGTGTCTTTAGGCCCTATGATCTCTAGAGAATTTAATAAAGGAGGGGAAAAGTTGTTTTAAAAACGAGTGATAAAATCAAACAGAAATGTTTTTTCATTAAGTTCTGCATGATGTTTAAGGCTTTACGATATATTCGAATGTGTATGCATAAAAATCGCCTTGAATTAAGACAAATTTGATATAAAAGATGGATATTTCAGTTAATTAAAATCTTCCATTGTGGTATTACTTTGCTCTTCCATCACTCAACTCATTGAATTTGTGTCTTGGCTGCTATTACTGTTGTGCTGTTACGAATTCTCTTGAGGTGCATCTCGAGCATTTAAATATCCGATAGAAAATTGTTTAAAGCATTTAAATTTTAAGCTTACTACTGATCAACACATTTATTTTATTTTAATTTTTTTTTTTTTTAATTTCCACTTTAGAAAAGAGCCATTTGCCATATTTCTTGACTGTGCTTTGGCCGGTGAATGGACGCAATGTCGAGACTTTTGCAACACTTTTGATCTCACTTATGAGGCTTGTATTGAATTTGCTGGTGATTATCTATTGCGCCGTAAGAAGGTCACACAAGCTTTGCTCACATATAATACGGCACGCATTAAACCTATACGTACGGCACTTAAATTGGCCATGTTTGGTCAGACCACAGCTTTAATGCATCTCTGTGCCATGGCTTTAAAACTTACTCCTATTCTTAAATCGAAATATTTTTGTCATCCCATTATAAAGACACTCCTGCCCGACATCACCTATAGGCACTCGGAAGATGTCCGCAATATTTTGCCGCTCACGCCAGTCGAATATTCTCAGGAAAGTAAAGGTGTAGTGATAAATGAGGGTTTGCCATGCAGTGACTATACGTATGGCGTCGATGAGTCGTTAAGTCAATTGCAAATGTCACCATCATCACAATTTCATTTGGCCAATTTGTTGCTGATAACATTGGCAGAAAAGGCGGTCAACGACAAGAACTATATGCCGTTGTGGTAAGCTGGGAAATTCTAATTTTGGTTTTTCTGTGTTTGTATTAAACTTTTTCGTTGTTTTTTTGGTTTTAAGGAATTTCATGGTTACGAATACTAAATATCATACCAATATGACAAGTATTGTTCTATCCCAGAGTGGCTTATTTTCAGCAGCTTCACTATTGGCCAAGATAAGAGGCGTTTGTATTGATACCTTTATGGCTTTAAATAGTGTTTTAACCCAAGAGTTTGGTACGTATATTTTTTTTTTCAATATCATATCCTCTATTCATATAGAATTGACAACTGTTTCGTTCTTAGGTTGGTATTCAGAGGTCAATGTGTGTCTTTATAACTTAAGTGACTCCATATTTACCGAAACCATAACATATTTACCCAGTATATCGGTTGATTATTTTAATTTCATTCAAGACAAACTACTAAAAATACGACCAAGTGTTTTAAAGGTAGATTTCTTTACTTCATTCATTTAATTATTTTAAATATTTTTCTGCTTTCGTTTCATTCCGTTTCGCAAAAGCGTTTGGAGCAACAATTAAATCCTTTTTCAGCTACTCTAAGACCAATTGTCTCTCATACATCTTCTTCATCTCAGACGAATGACAATACTGCGTATTTATTGGAATTTTGTAAAAATCTCATTGAAACCTATTTAGCTGTACTCATACACTTGGAATCTCAGCGCTCAAAATGTGATCGGGTATTGAATGCCCTCAATACGTTTCGTTTAACCTACGAAGACAATCAATTCGCCATCGAAACCTCGCGTTTTAAACCAATATCGGCTGGCTGTGCCCATTGCGCCTGTGTGGTGGATGGTGTAGCCTACTTATGGGGCTCTAATGGTGTGCCTTGCAACTATAGCATTAATAAATCATCAGGTAAATAAATGATAAATTTAAATATATTTAAATTCTCTTTATCAACATTTCTCATTTGCATTTCTAAAGATACCCCTGATCCACCTCATGCCGTAAGAAGTTTAGATTTACTGTCTCATCTAAATTTAGAGGTGCATGCGGTTAAATGTGGTCGCCAGCATACTTTAGTTTTGACAAATAATGGCGTAAGTTTTATAAGATTTCTTCAGTAATCGTTAATTTTATAAATTTTTTTAATTTGCTTTTAAGCTGTACACCTTTGGCAACAACAATATGGGCCAATTGGGCATAGGCAAGGAAATGCTAATGGCTTTACAACCCATGCTAGTGAAAGAGTTTGATGGCAAAAATATTACCGTTCTAGAGGCTGGACAATATCACAATGCTGCAGTAGTAAATGGTTTACTTTACACTTGGGGGTATGTTTTCCAAAACAAAGCTAAATCACAGCGATTAACTTAAACTTTATTCATTTAGCTGGGGCATATACGGGCAATTGGGGCATGGAAATACCGAAAATGTTACCGAACCGAAGGTTGTTTCCTTTTTACAATATAAGGTACATACTTATTTTTGTTTGTTATTTGGGGGTTTTATTTTAATGTTACGCTTTTTATTTGTTTTTAGAAAACTTTACAAGTCTCTTTGGGTCATGCCCATAGCTTAGTATTATGTGAGGGTTCTCTACCCAATACTACTGAACTCTATGTTTTTGGTTCAAATCATTTTGGCCAACTTGGCTTGGGTCCAGCTAAAAATGACTCTTCTTCCTCAGAAAGTAGCAACAGTAGCAGCAGCAGTAATATTAGCAGTAATAGCAATGGTAACAGGGCACCCGATGATGAAATGAATTGTACTGGTCAAGTCAAATATTTACTACCTCAGCGATTAGAATTTGGCTGCGCAAGAATAAGACTGATTCATACAAAATTCTTTACAAATGTAAGCATAATCTAGAGTACATGAAAAGCTTTTCAAAATATTAATTTCCCTTTGCTGTCATTTCTTGCTCTGCAGATAGCGGTAGATGAGAATGAACGCATGTATACTTGGGGCTCATCACCACAGGCTTTGCGTTTAGCCAATCAAATTAAACGCAGAGCTAATGCCAAACTAAAAATCGAAGAAAATCAGCGTCGTGAAATGAGCCGGCGTTTTGAAGCTACAATTGCGTCTACAGCAGGACCTTCAACAGCCACAAAAGAGGCGGAATCTACAGCTAGTGGGAACTCGTCTACAAATGCTAATGTTATAATACCAACAGTTACCATCAGCTCAGCCGCCTTAGATGATGCTGAGGACAGTGTTACACCCAGTATTGTTAAAGATGAGATTGTGTCTGGGGTAGCGACAATTGTGGCAGACATTGATAATTTACCTCTAGATGAACATGCTATTGCCACCGAAGATGCTACAAACAATATCAATATAGAAATTATTAATGATGAAGTGGTTGGCGATGTACCCGTACTAAAGTCAACCACAACTGTCACCGAATTAGATAAATTAGCAACAAAGTGTGCAGATGTAACAGATACAACATCTACGAACACAAATGTACCTGCGGCACCAACACCGTCTTCTACACAACAGCCACAAGTGACTGTTGAAATTGATCCATGTGAACATATGTCACCACATTTAGTTGATACCTCCGAAGTAGCTGGACAAATTTTACAGGTATTTTCTTGGTTTTTTAAGTTAAGAGTGATAGAGGAAAAGTTTAATTTATGTTTATGTTTTCTTTAGGTTTCTAGTGGTCTTTTCCACTTTGCTTTGATCTCCTCATCCTGCACTTTGTATACCTGGGGCAAAAACTTGGAACATCAATTGGGCACTGAAGACAAAGAACGACGGGCGGTTAGAACACCTTCGCCTCTAGACAATATCGATCGCCCTATGTATGTGGATTGTGGTGCTGATTTTACTCTAGTCATGACAACCGATTATGTTGTCAAAGCCTTTGGTGGCAACTCAAATGGCCAGGTAACCGTAGATAATGTTGTAAGATGAATTGTTCCTCAAAGCAAATAATTTTTCTTTTTCCTTAGTGTGGTCGCGATTTGGGAGCCTGCATAGATAAAATGAAACAACGTGTTGTTTGCCTACCCACCACCAAACGTTTAATGCGTTTCGAGAGTCAATGCATAGAAATACCGGTTGAAATACATTTGCCAAGACCGCGCATACGTTTGGACACTGAACCCATACGTTATCTAAAGACCATACCACGTTACAAATACTACTTTCTGCAAGAGGCTGATATTGATTTGGAACATTATGGCGATTTGATTAAAAGAACCTCGCCTTCGCCGGAAGAATACAAATCAACCACACAGGCCGATAGTTCGGCAAATGTTGTAACGGGTCAAGAGTCCGATGATATGCTTTCTTCGCTGGAAAATCTCAGTCAAAACGATGCCTCCTCACTCCAGTTGTCACTCAATGCACCTCTTTTGGGTGAAAATCTGCAACAGCAAACTACAAATAGTTCGTATGAATGTACGCCCGAAGAACAAAGCTATGCTCGTTTACCAAATGTAGACAATGACAATGGCAGTTTAACCGATGACAATGGCCAAAATAATTGTTTAGATTTGCTGTTAGAAGATAAAACGCCAGTCGATGCCACTCCCACTGTAGAGAATGCTGTGCTAAATAATAAAAATGTTGCGAATGGTAGCAGTGGCACAGCAGACGCGGAAGATAGTGAAGAATTGCAAAATCTTTGCAATTACATACACTATTGCCTGTACATTTTCCATGGTCTCTATAGTCCCGACAAAGTAAGGGAATTTTCAAAAAATCGTTTGGAATATCGCATACGTACATTGATGTTAAACTTTAAATATGTCGATGCCTTTAAACTCTGTCTGCAGAGCACAAAAAATTCGCTGTCTGCGTTGAAACTGTTTGAGTACTTCTCCAAGGACACTGGCTATGTGCCACTACGTCGTGCGGATCTAAGATTTCTCATCTATTATTTGCTCAACCATTTCGTTAAACATAGTTATGATTTGTCCGAATGTGAACGTTTCTTTTTGGCTGATTTGGATTACTATCTCATGGAGCTAGCTTATGTGTTGTATTTCAATAATAACAACACTGATCTGGAACAGAATCTCAATGAGAAATTTAAGGTTCTTATAGCAAGCAGCGATGATTCAACACAAACGAATACAAATTTCAGTCAACAGCAACAGAAACTTAAAGCAGAAGAGGATCATCATTCAACGCATAAACTGGAAGAGACCGATGTGATATTCGAAACGTTGACGGTTAAATTCAAAACAATCATTTGCCAGCGTCTTTTGAAATTCTGTAATTCTTAATAAGTTCTTAGGTTTGTTTTGTTTTTTATGCCCGACAATAGTTGTAGAACAAAGGCGGCTTGGCTTGTAAGTTCTTCTTTTTACTTTTTATTTCTATTTTTAGCACAAATGATTTTAAAATTTTACAAGTCTTTTACAATTCTTGTTTAGAAACGAATAGAAAAGCAAATTTGGCTCTTTAGTTTTATTTTTATTTAATTTTTCTATTTTTTTTTTTTTAGTTTAAAGGATTTCTCAACTCATATTATTCTTTTAAATTTATTCTGTTTCATTTTTAAAAAATTTTAAAACTTTGTAAATTATTTGTCACACACTTATTTTATTATTTCATTTTATTTTTTATTAATTAATTAATTAGTGATATTTTTTTAATTTTATTTTATATAAACAGTTTTTTTATTTGTTTTTATTTTTAAATTTATGAAAAAGAAATTGTTTTTATTTTTTTTTTATATTAATTGTTGTTAAGATGGGTAAGAAAGCAAAGCAGAGCAAATGATGAATGAATATTATTTGTGTTCAAATTGGCTTTTGCTTTTACTGAAAAAGTACAAACAAAAAAAAAATAACAAAATTCCTTACGGCCGCTTTTGGCGATAAGACTTTACATATATAAAAGAAAGAAAAAACTCAGAACTCGTATTCGTATTCGTGTTTTAAAAATTACTTATGTTTACGCGAAACAAAACAAAGAAAACAGCTTTTCCTCTGTATATTTTGTTTATGAAAAAAAATGCATCCCCGAAGTGTAATGGTTTTTGAAAAATGTTCAGAAGACATTTAATTTGTCGTATACTCTCATTAAATATTGACTTAACACGAAACTTTCACTTGTCCTATGTAAAGTCTTATCGTCTAAACTGGCCGTTATTGACAGCTAAGGTATTTTAGTAAGCTGTCACTAATCATTGAAGCATATTTCTAATAATACAAGGCAGCAACAAAAGAGATTTCAAACATTAAATCAAACTTGCGCTTTTGAAACTATAATTTGAATTAAAATACTAACCAACGTTTAATCATCTTTCTCCCCTACTAAAATGTCTTTGTTGCCAATCATTATTAGCACATACTTTTTTAACAAACAGAATTCTAGTAATCGTTTTACAAGAAAATTATTTTTCACCTGCCAACCTAATTTCTCTCATTAATGGATGAAGCTTTTCCAAGCACAATACATATCTTACAGATCTTAAGCGATATATGGCCATAACGAAATTGTTGACCTGTTTGTTAGGAAATAATTCTGATTTTGATTTCAATTTAATTTTAGTTTTTAAAAAAGAAAAATCGTTACATTTTTAAATATTTTTTTCCAATTTGATGAAAATTTTTCTTTATGAATTATTCCTTTAAATGTAGAAATTAAAAAAAAAAACAAATTTACCATTAATTGCAAATTAAATTTCTTTAAAAAAAAATTGGGAATTTTTGAAAAATTATAAAAAAAAAAATAAAAAATATTAGAAAAATAAAAAACAAAATAAATTAAATTAGTTTTTAAGGCGAATTAAATTATGTTTCTCCTATTTAGGAAAAATGACTTCCATTAAGCATGAGTCTCATGGTTTTGTAACATCTGCTTGGAAAAGAGATTAAATACTGAAACATAATTTCAATTCGGAACATCAGGTTCATTAAATAAAAAATTTAAATTTTTAAATATTTCTTTTTCTTGTTTTATAAAAATTAATTTGTTGTTTTTTTAATTTACAAATTCTTCTAATAAACACTTAAGCACAAGAAAAAACATTATTAAGCTTAAAAAGGGAAAAAGTTACTAAGGATATTGCTCTGAATCCTTTACTATACAATGTAGGCATCATGGGTTTGAATTCATCTTCTGCCTATTATCTTTACCTAACCGAAGTAACATCGAAAAGTACTTTGTTAAGCACACATCATTGAAACTTTAATTCAATTTTATTGAGTTTTACTTTACAACATTTAAAATTGAATGCTTAAAACTATTTCATTTAAATTTTATATTTTTTTCTGAATTTCTTTAAAAAATATTTTAAAAATTTTTACAAAACAAAACAATTACTTAAATACAAACAATAAATTTTAACTGATAAAAGGTAAATATTTAAAACTGTTATAAAAATAATTTATTAATTAATAAAAACAAAAACAAACAATACAAAATCTAGTATTCATTTAATAATAATTAAAAAAAAAATTTTTTAAATAAAATCGACTGCTTAATATATATTTTTTTTTTATTAAATTTAATTAATTTATTTATTTTGCAATAAATTTTATTGTGCACTATTATACAAATTTAAATTAATTAATTACTAACAATAACAACAACAAACACAATATAAATAAATAAAATTAAATAAAACAAAACATTAAATACAAATACAAATAAAAAATAAAATAAAATAAAAATGCTTTAAATGTTTACAAGTTTTATAAAATAAATTAATTTAATTATTAACAACCATATAATAATCCCCCCCCCCCTCCTTAAATATTTAAGTAATTGTCTTCAAATGATTACACAACAATAACAAAAAAATCAAGAAAAATACAAATACAAATAAAAAATACTTTAAAATTTAAATTAATAAATAAAAGTAAACAACAAACTTTAAAATTTTTTGTATATTCCCAAAAATAAAAAAATAAAATAAAAAAATGTTTTAACAATTTATTTTTAATTTAAGCAATACTATCGAAAGAATGATGGCCTACAATTTAATTTAAAAAAATAGTTTGATTGCAACCAAAATTTATTTGAACGAATGAAACTTTTTCTTGCAAAAAATCTAGGACTTCTTCGCGACTGTATGGGGTGACAATAACTCTGATTGCAAATTCTAATTAATTAAAGGGCCACAGTATTTATGCACATGCAAGTACAATCTGTAAAGTGCCGCTAAAAAATAATTTTCCGACTAATCGTCACTTAATTCTTGCTCTTTACTACGTAAAGGAAAACGATTACAATTATCAAATCCCGCATATATGTGTACATGACATTTCATTATACACAAGCAGCATTGTTCTAATCACAGGACATAAGTATTATGAGCTAGCTATTGTCATCATTAAGTACTTTCGTCTTCTGCTGTAGACGGTGGAGAAGAATCAAAATTGACTTTTCTATATAGAAAACAGTTGTACTCCACCTCTGGTTGGATATATAGAGGGAGGGAGAGTAATTCAAACAAAATAACATATCTCCACATACCTACTTAAAGAATATGTTTATTTCAGAGAACATTCCGTTGGATTCTCATGCACTCTCATGAAGATGACAACACATTTGTAAAACCTCAATATACCTGAAACAATACCTTCTATAACTTATGATTCCTAAATCATTTGAAATCACAATTTATGCGTTAACTCTTTGGAAGCAGATTCATCTGCATATTACGTAAGCCTGAAATTTTTAATAACAATCTAATATCGATCGTTCCAAAGTCAGTCTTCGCTTGAATTCTGCAGTCTTACGTGTACACGCATAAAGCTCTAGATGAGGGGAAAAAACATGAAGAAATAATGGAAACTCCTCCTGAATATTTATAATGGAATGATGTAGTCCAGATGAAGTATTTCTGTTGCTCGTGTTACCTACTGCGCTGTCATAACTCTCCGATCTAGGATTTCGTAAGCCACTATAAATTTGTAAGCCAACAGTTGTATTAGAGTCCGTAGAATGGATCCTTTCACAGCTTTTAGTCATTTGTTAGCGATTATATCAGTAGCTTGTTAACACCCTTTGATGAGGGTTACCTCAGCCATATTATAATTCGAATACCAGTTAGATTCAGTTTAATCGCTGCTGGCAGGGTCTATATCCATGCAAAGTTCAATCTATACTAGACATACTATGACCAAAATTTCTCGCGCATCATATTAAAACGATTTAAGGTAGACTCCGGCAGCATTAAAGGGATTATTAGTATTTCTTTTCAGCATATTTAAACCCTTGTAGTCCCTTCATGTTATTCTTCTTGTGTGTATTTAGCGTTCTAGTTGGATTCTGTGTCTTTAGGACAACTGCGAATTCAGTTTCCTTATCTGCGCCGTTGACGTTCTTTGGAAAGAAGCTTCATAATGCCCCACATATAGTTGATAGTCGAATTTAAACTTCTATGACATGCCTATCTCTACTCCTTTCTAGCCCACCCTTCAAAATACAAAACTTTGTTGCTTTCGATTGACTTCGTATGTGCAAAAAAGTATTAAAAACTGAATTTTATTGTTTATTATTGTACAGGAGAACCTTCATACATCTTAATATTGTCATTTTAAGTCTTACACTATAAAGCTTTCAGCTGAGATTATTATTCAATTTCATTTTAATAGTATCGGTTGTCCATCTTTTAGTTTGTGCGGCTTTCAAAGCATTATCACAATAAAATTGTTCCTCTGAACGTTCAGGCAATGAGTCCCTTAGCAACGTTAGCTGGATAATATCCTTAAGAGCCATTAAAGCATCGATTTCAGCCTTAACACATTTAACCTTTTTGGCCAAGGCCAGTTTATCATTGTTATTCGAGAGCTTGGAAAGGAAGAGATAAAGAACAGTGGCTGGTGCCTGTAATTCAAATAAACGTAAAATGGCTAATTCCAAAGAGAAACTAATGTGAAATTGTTTTTGCTTTATGGGATGCCAAGTGGGCATATGTTCGAATACATGTTGCAGATCAGCATAGGCTTGGTTGCGGCTACGTTCATTCAAAGCACACCATTCAAATTGGCTGGCTGAGATTTGCAGGTCTGCTGTAAGTCTGTAGGGTGATAGAGGTTTAGTTATGTCCTGCTCCTTCCAATTGTTGTATTTTGAGCAGCAAACATGTAAAATTTCCACAGGACTAGAATTAATATCAATGCTGTTGCCTAAGGAAGTGCCTTCGTTTTCCAGTAAAGCCAAAAGTTTCATGTTGGCAGCGATTATTTGATTATAAATTGACGAATCCGCCGCAAACATTTTCATACATTTCTGAAATTGTTCTTTACGTTGCGTTATGCTATCCAATTGGAATATTTCTTTGTAAAACAAGAGTAAAGCTTCTTGGGTTTTATTCATGTCCTTAAAAAGGTTTAAGGCTTCTTCGCTGTTCTGCTGTTTTAGAAAAGATAAATAATGTTGCAAGGCTTTGGGACGTTGCGCCAAAATCTTTAGAAAGTCTTGTCTATTCAGTGAACGTTCTAGAAACAAAACCACACTTATGATGGCATCACCGGCCGAGCCCAAACTTAAGACAGCATCCAATAGTTGTTGCTTATCGCTTAAGGATTTAAACGCTTCAAAGTTAACCGAAACACCTTAAAGCCAAGAAACATTATTTAGAAGGTCGGAATGGTGTACAACACACATTAACTTACCACGCATTAATTTCTGGGCGGTGCCCTTTGGTGAGGGTGAGTATAACGTATTTTGTATTTGTCTTCTTAACAATTTCAATTCCTCCTCCATTGTCATACCTTTGGCTATTAAACGATCATCCATAGATTGCTCTTCCAAAATGGTATTCAAGGCCTCATCTGATAGCAACGATTTAATCGACAAATTCAATGCACTACCTGCCGCACTATTATCGAAACTGGCCTCCGAAATTGTGTCATCATTCAAAATGCCACCAAAATCGGTTGACAATTCTATGCCGGCCACACTTTTAAACTCCACATCGTCCACGTCATCATCAAAATTAAAAGCTTTGCTAGAGGAACGATTCCAATAGGTGTCGTTATCATAATTACTGGCCATTATTTCCAAACGAATTCCGTTACAAATTATTCCACTTCACCAAAACCCCTAAAAGTTTTGTAGTTTTGTTATGAATGCAACAACAACAATGGAAATGAAACAAAACAAAAAATGAGAAAATGTTCGCAAAGCAAAATCGAAACAAAAACAAACTATTGCAGATGGTTGGCAACATTTTTACCAAAAATAGGCACTTGTGGGGGAAATTTAATTTTAGGTATGGGAATTAATGATTTCCATATATTATTGGCTGTGTGAAAAAGTAATAGCCGCCATAGAATATTGTCAACATTTATTAGCAAAATCCAGTAATTTGGGGAATTTTTAATTAAAAACTAGGAATTAAAATTTTCGAGATTTTTGCTTATATTATTGGAAAAGCAAATACATACTAATTATTAAAGATCATGGTCTTTCTCTTTGGAAATCCAGCTGAGAATGTTCGTTGAACTGCAGTATGCCAATTGGTACAAGAAGAAGAAGTGCATTTCGTAGAAGTATTAGTTGCTGTATTGGATAAGGAGTTCTCCCTTGGTAGGTGCATTACTGTAGTGTGCTGCAGACTGAGATAGTGGTCATAAATCACAACTGATACAGAGTAATAGATCTGCCACTACTAGAATTTTTATACTTTCTGACATTGAAGCGGTAATCAGATCTGTTTCGGGAGCAACCTTTAAGTATAAAGTGGTGGGCATATGCCGCGAATCCGTTGATCCAGCTTCTCAACTGTTTTGTGTCTTTGTGGCTTCTAGGTCACAGGGATATCCCGAGTAGTTGTTTAATTGATGAATTTCCTACTAGAATAGGCACACTTCAACTGTCTGTTACCAAATCCTGGACTGAGGAAGAAACTTCCTTTGCTGTATCTAACATCAATTGAATAGCGTGTCAATCAACAACTTATATCGCAGGCAGATCTCTCTCTCTCTCTCTCTCTCTGGGCTTATTCGACATGAGGCCATGGTTCAAACCCCAGGTCAAACATCTCCAACAAAACGAAATACGGATATATATTTCTTCGGCTACTCTTTCAAAAGAATTCTGAGCAAATAATACCTATGTCATGTTAAGTTTCTCAAAATTCTGTCGTTCGGAGTCGGCTTTAAACTGTAGGTCCCACCTCTCATGGATAATATTAACAAACAACATGAGTGGTGTGACAAGCTAGGTCGTAATCTTGACTAAACGGTTGTAATGACCAAATATGTATATGTATGTAAGCAGATAGGATAGAAGAGTGTCCAAAGGGGCACATGAGATCACGTGACATGACATTATCCAGCAAGGAATCTAAATGGAAGCCATTTAAGTCGCATGTCCGTCTTCACTATTTTTATTTTACATTTACAAAGTACCTTTACATTGTGAACATAATTTTACACCACACGGTATAACATACATATGCGAGAATGATATGAAGTTGTAAATTAAATTGTTTTTCTTTATTTATTATTTAAATAATAAAGTAAGTATTGTTGTGTTATAATTAAATTTAGCCTTTTTATATTTTATACTTAAATATACATGACAGGTAAAAAAATATCAAATTTTTCAAAAAATATTTTTAATTTCTCATCTTCGTTTTTTTTTTTTGTTTGTTTTTGTTTTTATACTGTGTAACTAATTTGTTATTGTTCTGAGAAATAAATTTTTAATGCAGCAATAATTGTTAATTGTTGACCTAATATTTATCAATGAGCATCTTAGTAAATAATATTTTCAATATTATAATTAATTAATAAATTATCGTTCTTTTGTTCTTGTTTGTCTTTGTCTTTTTCTTTTCGTTTTTTGTTTTTTTTTGTTTTACGTTTTTTGTTGTTTATAAAGCACCAACTACTTATTGAATTATGTAATAATATTGTATTGTAAGTTAAGTTTCTCCATTTTTCTTATAAATAATTAGCAAAAGTTAAAGCTTAAATCGAAGGAAATTAAATAAAATTACAATAATTTGTTATAATCAATCAGTTAATCAGTTAATTAATTAATTCATTAGTAAATAATTGTCTTTTGTTTTTTGTCTACAGGGGCCTACTCTACATGCATACAAATTTTTGAAATTCCAAATCTCTATTACATACATACATATTTACATACAAACTGTAGTAAAAATTAATCTAATAATACGGAAGCATAGTACATCTGTGCCTGCACTACATCTGCCAACATTACATTGAATAAAGGCTTCTTTTGTTTTGTCACGTAGCACGCTACCTACAGATATACATACATATACTAAATTATACTAAATCATCATCACTACAATAGTATTCCACTTCCTGTTCCAACATTTCCATTATCATTCCTTGGCTGTATCAGTTCCGGTCTGTGTTGAATGTGTTGTTACTGGTTCTGTTATGTGGAGTAGATTGGTTGGCGGTAAAGTTGAGGTTGGGGTTTGTGTAGCTGTAGCTGTAGGCACATTACTAGCCACTGGATTGGTTATTATTGCTGCCGCCACTACAGCTGGCACTATTGTAGTACTAGTGGCTACATTGTCAACGCCTGGCGCTGTACTGATTTGACGAACAAATTTCTGTTTTTGTCTCTCCAAGCGTTCCTTTTCTCGTTCCGCCTTAAGTTTTTCAAAATCATCCGAATCTTCTTCGGCAGCATTGGCAGCGGCAATTAAATCACCCGTTGAACGCATTTCCATATCTTCCACTAGACGTAGAGAAGGGAAAAAAGCAACAAAAAAAAATGTTTATTAGTTTGGAGCATAAGAAAAATTATTGGGAAATTATTGGACCAAAGTATACTAAGGATTTAATGCAACAGTAGAATTACATACATACATACAGAGGAAGAGAAATTAGGTTTAAAATCAATCGAATACAATATTTAGGAACAAGAATTAAATGAAAAGAATTACTTTCATTGGACTGTAACAAATGAAATTTCTAAAAACCAATGCTTGACTGCAGGTAGAAGATTGTAATATATAGGGTGTCTAAATAAGAATGCCCAATAACATGTGGGCATTGAGATTACTAAGAAAGAATGGTACTCTAAACCCTTGACAGCAAAAAAGTAACGCTAAGAAAGTGTTTTAAGGCATGAAAGAGAGAGATCTCCGCTTAGATCAAACAAATTTGTCTAGTTTTTGTGATCAACCTCGGAAATCTTTAAGAATTGTTAGTTCTGGCTGGCAAATGAGTACTGTAATAGTAAGCAACCTCAATTCTCAGAATCAGGTAGTCTTAAACGTGGCCGACATTTCTTATCGAAAGCTATTCATCAGTAGATGATTGAACAGCAAAATCTTTGTAAATCTTTTTTCTTGGGCTTATCAGTCGAACTGTAAGACATTTTAATTTTAAAGATGTATGAGCAGTCTTATTAGACACCCTATTGTAAGTATGTACACCAATTTAAAACAATTAAAAATAAAAAACAATTTTGAAAAAATTAAAATAAGATGAAATCTATTTTGTTAGAGTCCATGTGTATTAAGAATGTTAACAGTTTCCACGATCAACTCGTTTAGATCACTCTCTTTAGGAGGTAAGGAGAGTAAGGAGAGGCGAATAGTGACCTCAACTAGTAGGAGTTCTAATGTCGAAGACCCATTCTGTTGTTACGAAATTTTTATAGATTTCTAGCAATGATTTCAATTCGCTTTCAGTTTCAGTTCTAAATGAGTTAAAACACTCACAACCAGTTCATGAAGTCATGTTCATAGTCAAATGAGATCATATGATATCTGCGATTGCAACCAGATTTCCCCTTGATACCAAGGAGTATCAATCTTTTATAAAACTCAAGCATTATTGGTGTGATATCGCATAGACTCTGCCAAATAAAACTGAGGATAACCATACACTGTTATTGTCATGCCAGTTTACATACTTCGACTTGGCGAACACCTCATGCGTCCGTCAGCCGGACTACTTGAGCCATTTCCAAATATTTCCCAATCCAATCGATTGCATTACAGGATATACCTATTGAAGTGGGATCATAAAGAATTTTGTTGGGGACTTTGCCGCCAACAGAGAGAGCGAACAGATGGCATTCTCGGGAATAAATCCACAAATCTTCAGCAGCAATTCTTTGATAGAGAATTTTGTATCCCCCAGAAAAGTGATCGTATTAAAAGAGCTAAGAACACATAGGATAATTAGACAATTTGGTAGACAATTAAAAGAAACTGTGAAGAAGACAGTAGCCCTCGTTCCGAGCTATAACTTTGTCTATACAAACACTAATAAAGGAGGTGTTAGGAAAGTAGTTTCATATCCTACGGACTCAAACAAAATAGGAAACTCGTATAGGAGGAATTTCTAATTTTTGCTTGAGTGTAAATAAATTATAGTCAGCTTAGCTTAATCTACTCTACCTAATAATATTACATACTCAGATATTGAAATTTTTAAATAAAGCTCTTCAACAATTTTTACGCGGACAATACTTTACTCAATTTAGATTTGGGATCCATTATTACAAAGAAATTTTGTAAAATATATATTAAGTTATTGCGTATACAGTGGTTGACAAAACTCTGGTTACCAATCTCAAGATCAGTACTGGTATACCCTTGAGTAATGCTAAATTGCTACTGATAATCTTTCGAATATGATAAGCGATGTGTATATTTTAGTCAAAGCTACCGTTAAGTTTTGGACAAAATTAAGATTTTAATTCGTTTCCAATTTATTTCCTTGTATTGTTAGGTTTCTAATATATAAACGAAGACTTTTGTCGTCCACTGTAAAATATAGGTAAACGCACTATATTCTAGTCTACGTTATTCAACGACTAGACAGACTACTACTCAACTCGTATGTTATATTTGAAATCTTAAAAACTACATTCAAAATTAAAACATGCCAACAAACAAAACAAAAATTCAACAAGTAAAACAAAACCAAACGAAAACTTAAAATAAAAAACAATTCAACAACAAATCAACGAAAAATTCTTAAACAAAAAAAATGATTTTGTTTTTTGCTTTGAATTAAAACTTTACCAGTTGATAAGAACCACCTGAATTGGTGCGGGACATCATTACGTTCTATTGAGTGTTGGGAGTAAGTGATGATCGATCGTTTGATTGATTGATTGGTTTAGAAAATATTAATTTTCCGAGTCACACAAAATGTATAAAAAGGGATGTGTTTAGAAATAAAAACTTACCCGTTTCACGGCTACCACGTTCGATTCGTTGCTCACGATCGAATAGAGATTTTGTGCTTTCTCCCATCGGTGAATTGGGCACGGTTTGAGCCATGTTCTGACTACTACCCGAGTGAGCAGAGGAATTGAGTAATGCATCTACACCGCCGGCCGGAAACAGACCAGGCTCCACTGTTGACTGTGTACGCATATAGAGTTTATGTTTTGGTGTTCCATCTGCAGGATCGATTGGCACCGGAGGTTTCTCTTGTTGACCTAAGCTGCCAGTCGAGCCTGAGTTTGGAGCAAATATATCACGTACATTGGGGCGATTATCATTTGTACGCTGTGAGGTTATGGTAGCCTGTTCATCGACTTCTTCAATAACCTGATCGGTTATACGCATACTGCCAACTGGTTTTGTGCCAGCCGGCGGTGCTAAACTATTTGAACTTGCACTGCCGGGGAAACGATACTTGGGATTTTCCTCATTCGGCGTTGCAGAGCCAGGGCGTCCATCATCTCGGCTTAGGAAACGCTTCAATGCAGATGCTACAGTATTCACACGAGACAGTGTACCGCTAAGACTAACCAAACTGGGCGAAGAGCCTGGTCTAGCCTTGCCATTACCGGCTGTGAAATGTATGCCACTGGCATCATCAGCCTAGTTTTGGTAGAATAAATTAGAATTTTATTAAAAAATGGAAATGATAACGAGGTTGTAAATTGAAATTAAAAACATTTCTTGTTTTTAGTATTAACTCTAGTAGAAAGCGGTAATTCAAAATCTTATTTCATTGAAAAGTTCTCAAAAAAGAATGTTCTTTTGCAACTGTTTTAAAAAAATTTAGATAAACTTCATTTTCCTTTTAGAATATTCACAGAAACCAGGAAAGTAAATTCCATTGTAAGTGTAAGCGGGGGGCATTTATAATGTAAAGCAAAATTTATAATAAGTTTTGCAGTTCATATACCCTTCAGAAATGTTACTCATGTCAGCAAATACCGAAAAATGTGTCAGTAGGGACGATTATTATGTTTATTATTGCAACAGCTTTTTGTATTTGAAAAAATTTCCTTGTGGAATAAATAATCAAGATTTGTTATATCAGATGAGGATTTGTTGGGCTTAATCACAGGACAATAAAGTAAGCGCATCGGGTAATGAGAACTTTGATGGCAAGGCAACTAACGGTTTATGGTACCGCGAATAATCCTCTCATGATAGTCGTTGAAAGTGCTAGCCCATCCAGATTTTAACTATGCCAAGATAAGGCGTGTTCACCTAGGTAGTTGCCTCTCAGTATCACAGAAGGGTATTCGTTTAATAATCTTTTACGCCTTTATGCCGTTTATAGTTTCAATAACCGCAGATTGGTGAAAGGCTTTCTCCGGGCATTTAATATTGAGAATCGGTCGAAGCCAGCCGTGATCACATTTTGGTTGTCCATATATAAAAGTGAAACTCCTGTGAATTGTGTCGATAGGGGGAGTTTTTACAACACTATCAGCAGATAAGGCAGATGTCATGCCTCAAAGGATTTTCTGGTAAACAACTCATTATGATGCCTTACAGACAACACCTTGGTCCCCCCAGTTCGGTCGCGATTCGAGGTAAATCGTTCACCATTGCAGAGATTGCAATGAAAAGGAGGGGGCGTCCAATAGTATTGTTTAATGCTACCAAAGTCTCCTTATCCATACCATAATATGTTATCGTCAGAGTTTTAAAAACCTTGTACTGGGTACTCATTCTGTACCGTGTTGTTTACCATGGCAGGAGGTGCAATGAAAAGGGAGCGCTTAATAATTTTTAAAGCATCCTCATCCATTTCTCAAGCTGTTCCTTGCAGAGCTTTAAGGACCCTGTTCCGAGAGCATTAAGGAGCTGTTCCACTCCTTACGTCCCGCACGAGGAGTGAGGTTGTGTTCACACCATGTGTACCATGTTCTCATCTTGAACTGTATTGTTCACCATAGCAGGGGCTCTTAATAGTTTTTAAGTCTCCTCATCCATTCCTCAATCTATTTTCATCAGTGCTTTAAGAACCCTGTTTCGTGCCCACCCTTTGTGTTTATCATACGTTCCATATGAGGAGTGAGGTTGTTTGTCGCAAACAATTTCAGGAATTCTGGGTTACGCAAGACTTTCACAATAAAATCCACTTCCACATTCGTACTTCTATTGTCCAAAAATTTAGTAGAGGCACTGTTAATTTAGTTTTCATGCAGGATACCTATAATGATGGCCTGATAATGCGATATTCTAGCATTTATAATGTCTATATGTACGCCTGGTGAATATATGAAACAGTTATCAGCATACAACACCGGGGATACATATTGCGGGGAACACGGAAGAGAGGTAACATAATATATTAAAGAAAATAGGTGGCAGTACTTCCTCTGGTCGGGCAATTTAAGTTTGACAGCCCATATCTATTAGAATTGTTTACATGAGCATTACATTTGTGTTAAGCAAGATAATCATAAGCAAATAGTAAAAAATTCTTTTAAATGTTAAATACTTTGAATTATCGCTTTCCAATATAGAATTAAATGTAGAGTATACATATATAAATTTAAATTTAAATATATAGTGAGAGTAGTTACAATTGTGCAGTGCAGATGTATTTGATTTGATCATTAATTTTAGAAGAACGAACATATGTGCCAGTTATTCAAGCTGAGTGTGCAGTCTTCAAAGCATTCTTATTTTTTGCGAGCTTCGTTTACAGAAGATATCATTAGAATCAGGGGTTAATACAATAATATGTATGTTATTCGGGTTAAATTCCAACCTCTTTTTTCTCTTGAATTTGTTAAAATGGTAATCGCTTATGTAAATATTAATTAAATTAATTACAATTTAAAGAGATTATTATAATTAAATTTAGTATTACAGACAGAGAGAAAGTTAGTTATTAAACATGTATATTATTATTATAATTATTAATTAATTAATGGATAATGTGCCTCAAAACAAACCAATCACCTTTCATTTTTCTTTTTTAAGGGGGCGGGGGGGAGAAACATTTAAATTTGTTTTTAAGATAAGAGATTAAATTTCCAGATTATTTTAAAACTAAACAAACATTCAAGAATTTTAATAATTTCGTATGGCCATCATTGAATCTAACCTCCTCTTCTGTGTTACTTTCAGGGAATTTATAACTAACTGACTGCACATTTGAAGGGCTTGGCTTCGATTCGGAAGCATTACCAACCATATCATCAATGCGCACGCTCGACAAAACCGTAGGCATGGCAGCATTTTTCGATACTTCGATTTTAGCCGTCGACGGTTCAGGATGTTCTTCGCGGAAACGTTCAGAGGCAATAGTGTAAGGCAGCTCATTGGGAAATACTTCATCCCAGTATTGATCTTTAATCAGTTCAGGATGTTCATGATGCATTTCATCCACAATTAAATAGGACACCTGTATATTGCGATCCACCATCCAATTAACCTGTATTAAATAAATAAGAAATTTTAATTTAAAAAAGAAATTCTTTAAAATCTAAGGTTTGGCTTACTCACCTCAAAATCATCATCATCTTCTCCGAAGGGATTAATCAAAGATTCGGCCACCTTGAGCCAACCCATATAGAAGAAGAATTGCAGTGTGGTAAAGACAGGAAAATATAAATCAATTTTGTTAACATAATTGCTATTGGCAACAGTTTTGCCTTCGGTCCATTGTTGGCCCATAACAGAACACATAAAGAACGAGTACACAGCCAAGGTTACCACCTGAGTATAAACTAAAGGTACACTTATGGTATCATACGATATTAAAAGACCACATTGGCCCCGAAACTTATTAAGCTCATCGATTATGGTCTTCACCGCAAAATCATCGCGTATGCGTCCCTCTTTACGGGCCCTGGTTATAATGCTGGTGGCCCATACAATAGGCAGCCAATGTTTCGAGTGTCGGGGAAATCCCTTATTCATGCTCTCGATAATTTCCTGTTCATTCTCAAGCAGTAGGCCTGCTTCCACGAAATTGCTCAAGTTAGGGAAACGTTTCTTAACACGCGGTGATATGTTTGTCATTACCATTGTTAGGCACAGGCACACATAACGCATTATGGTACGTCGCATCAGACGACCTCGTTCGTCTTGCCCATGTATATTTGCACTAACAAATACGGCTATGGGATCTGGCCAAGGTATACTGGTGTATTGGCCCCACCATCTGGTCATCACTATGGACACATAGAAACCCAAAACGAATGAGAGCGGTATGAGATCACTATAGTTGTAGCAATATTGTGCAACAGCCTCAAATTGCCTGTAATGTGATAAAATGGAAATCATAATTACAGGGAATTTTTGAGACCACTTAGAAGGGTTTCTATTACTTACACTTTTTGATCATCGTTGAGTACAAACCGATACATGAGATTAAGTAAATAATATAGGAATAAAAAGGCTAATAAATCCAGCCAGACCAGCTTATAAATACTACCGCGCCATCTGTAATACAAATAGAAAGAGCAAATCGTTATTAAAATTGCTGTGAAGAGTTTTAAAAAGAATTTCTATTTTTTTTTATTTATTTCGACACGAGGAGGTCCTGAAGTGCTTATAAAGCTATGGTCTTAAGAACTGTGAATTATTTTTTTGATGATATGCCACTCCCACAATACATATATTTCTGTACATACAATTAAAACCATTGGAGACGCCTATTCTTGTAAAGCATTGTGTTGGAAAGAAGGAAACAGTTTATGAGAAAGAGAATTTATGTTTGGAAACATACGATTTCAACCTCTCTACATATTTTAAGTGACGGCAAAGATTCCTACATGAAAATACATACATACAACCCTTTAGTCAGGTTTACGACCTAGTTTCTCACATCACTTATATTGTGTATGTTAATTTTATACATGAGTGGCGGGACCAACAGTTTAAAGTCGATTCCGAACGACACATTTTTGCGAAACTTTTCATGGCATTTTTATTTTTACTCTCACGAGTTTTTCCCAGAATTCTGCTGAGAGGAAGCCGCCGAAGAAATGTTATTTCCTATTTCGTTTTTATGTTTGACCTGGGATCTGAACCGTGACCTTACGTCTAATAAGCCAACACACCTACATACCTACTAGATTACGGCGACTTCAAGATAGGAAGATAACAACAGATGAAAGTAAACAAAATTGCAAATCTCGAATCCACAAAAGAGTTTCGAAATGATAAAAGCCTAACAATTCTTACATATTATAGCTCACTAACGAGGCGACTATTACTCTCCTATTGCCTTTTGTGAAATAATTTTCTTATGATAATAAAACACTTAAAAAGATCATCACCCATCACACTTTGTTTGTGTATATAAATCAGTGTTAATAATTATTTGTCACCAAGTGTATAAGTACTGCACACACATAGGTATGTGATTTTTACTTATGTTTACATATTCTTTTAACCCTCTTAAGTGTAGTGTGTTGCGTATGTATTGACGCACAGACATAGTTAGTATTAGGCATACCCTCATCGTGATACAGTTGCCACTCTGTTAACGGCGAAAATATATTAATTCGATGTTGAAGCCATTGCAGATTACTGCAGAAACGGTTGGTATAGAGGACGAAGAAACTCTACAGTATGTTTAATGCGCTTATACAGTTCTGTAGGATATCATTTATTTCAGTATTGTGATTGCATTATGATGTGGTCTTGGATAACATATCCGTTATCTTAGAACTACTGACTGATTAGCGTTAAGAACAGAACTTGAGGTGTTGTACACATCTCCTGTTTCCTAAGCTAAAGTGTATCGATGGTTATTTCATTGTACCGTTTTATTTCCAAAACAAATTGTAAATAGAAGACCTTGTAAACTAAGTAGTAGTCTTGTAGGTAGTATGTTAGTTTATTACACGAGTTCGTGGTTCAACCTCTGGCTCAGAAATATCGTAGAATAAAGAAATTAGAACAGTAGATTTCTAGCAAAACCCCAGGGAGTAAATAAAATTGTCATGTAAAGTTTCTCAAAAAATTGACTTTAAATTGTAGATCCCGCCGCACACACGACATGAATAATAATTTACACTTGAATGGTTGTTATCCTAACTAATAGGTTGTAAAGACTGATTTAGCAAGTAAGTAAGACCTTGTTTTTCATATTTTCTACAGATTTTATTGAACAATTCATTCAGTGTATTAAAACTATGTATAGGGGAGACTGGGGCAGGTTCGGCACTTTTTGTTTAGAGCTCTATATCTAAGTACCTACTGTTAGCAGTTATTTTTGGTGCTATAATACCGTATATAGAGGCTTAGATGTAAACATTTGTTTACACAATTCTTTTATAGAAAAATATTCCTTAAGTCGCCTTATCTTCTAATAAAAGTTACTTTTTCTTTCATTTTCATTTCATTTTAAATTAATTTTCAAAGATTTTTGATTATGATAACATCACGGACTGACCGTTCGTCCGAATGACGGCAGACTGTTATGTCGACGCCGTCATTAGGTCTGCAAACAAATAATCAACAATAATAACAACACAATAATAATAATAATAAATACATGTATCCGTCTATGTGTTGTCGTCTATTCACCATTCACACTCAACTTGTAGAGAACAAACGCATACACTTGCACAATTTACTTAATCAAACAACAATAACAACAAAAGCAAAGACAACGATGTCAAGAGTAATTGATACTTTGTAGTTACTCTAACCATTTCTCACTCTTTTTCTCACACAACTGAGTAAGAAGAGAATGAATGATTTTTATCATAAGCATGGGATAAAAAGTGCAAAAGAAAATGAGAAAGAGAGTTAAAAAGTTATCACATTTCACTTGTATTTGATTATGTGTTTAAGAGTGTTTACACTGAACGAAACAATGGTTGGCAATGCAACATGTTTTCAAGTGTAATTAAAAGTGTTTTTGAAGTACACAATACTCTGCTAAGATGACATCATCTTATATTTTATAATTAATTTACATTTTCCATTTGTCACGGGTAATAAATTACGAGTTTTGAATAATTGTTTAATGTTTTATTGTTAAACATTAGATACAGAACACTTTGAAACTTGTTTATGAGGGGGTGAGGTGTGGAATAATGAGTGGAACAGTGGTTCACTAAAAATCTGACTTTTTTCAGCAAAAAAAAATTTTTAAAAAGTGCCTAAAGTAGGCAAAACAGTATTTTTTTACATTATTTATCGAATACATGTCTCCAGTAATTTATATCATGTGTGATATTATTACACGGCGTTATAAAGCTAAGGTTTAGTGCAGAAAACTTCTTTATAAAATTTCTTTCAGTGTAAGTGGCTCAGTGGTTTCAAACCCAAGGTTGGCATCACAAAATACTCATGGCCTGAAGTGGAGAACAACAATAATTTTTAAATTTTTAACATTTTTTAACTGAAATCAGTGGAATTAATTTGTTAATCAAAGTTTTCCACACAATAATTTCGAAAAAAACACACAATTTTTTTAGTTTTATTTTTATTTTGTTGACTGATAAAAAGCTGCTGCTCTATAATAAAGATGACTATTGGGTTTGTATGTATGCATATATGTATGTATTGCATAACTTTTATTTGTATTATTAATAACGAATATTGTCATTTGTCTGTCATTATTATATTAGACATGTAATCCAGGGTATTTGAATTTGAATTTGAATATCTTCTCTAATGTGATAAAATTATAAAAAAAGAATAGAATGCAATGAAATGAAATTGAATGAGAAACGCAAATATTCTCCAAAGTATGTCATTAACAAACCCTATATAATTTCAATGACATTGTTATAGAATAAATAGATTACATATACAGACGAGGGTAGTTCGGAAACATGGCAATGTATTTCAATAATCTTAGAGTTTTTTAAATAAAACTGTGAGTAGGTTACATGCTATTTAGATTATAATGTGTTCGTCTTTTAAAAGTCTTCTTGAAGACTAAAATCTTTGGATATCAGATAAACAGCTCATGAAGCACACCTGCAGTCAAACTCATTTTTTACCAGCTATCCCGGTAATACAAATACCTGACTACCTACAATTAGCACCAGAGTGCAGTGTATTAAACATTCTGAACACATCATAAACTGGGGAAGATGATCAAGGATACAACCAAAAATTCTTAACTGTTTGACCACTGGACTTGCATATTCATAGAGAATGAATTTGTCTTTACCTCTTCTGCAGTGAATGGTGAGCCCATGGTTATCAGCATACGTATTCATTGTCTAATTACTTGCGTATACCGCTAGGAGTTTGAAAGTAAACTTCAGAGTTATCTCCAAAAGTTTCAGCGATTTGCTCCAGTCATACACAGGCCCGGAGGCCCTTGAGATAGTACAAGAAGAGATCAAACTTTTCTTAAAAATATCTGTTCCTCCTAAGCGATATTCACAAAACAGTTAAAGTTTAAGGAGGAGATGACATATTTACTTTCAACGCCGTCTCACTGATACGGAAACTGTATTAAGGAAATAGGTCAGACGTTACTATTCTTCTTACATCGGCGAACTAAGATCGAGTTATTATTAGCCGACATCAGAGACCTGATAGCAACAGAACCCTAATACCTCACAGCTAGAGGTCTTTGGTATTTTAAACGATGCTACTAAATGGCAGATTCGAAGCAAACACCACAACCACCATTTTTTACTCGTCCGTGCAGACTGTAGTACCAGAACCCTTTGAAGTTTGATGATTTTTTATGGTATTCTAGGTCTGTGTGTAATTTCATCAAAGACGAATTGAGATTCAATTTAAATGAGTTCTAAGGTAATAATGGACAGTAATTCAAAATGAAATTGAGGGTAGCATTCTTCTATTCGAAAATTCCACTAGAAAAATTCCATTAATTGTCATTCAGAACGCATCTTATTAATATTCATACATAAGCGTGAATATATTACGTTTTTATATTACCTTTTACAAACCACCCTCGTATATGTTGTTTATTATTGAAATAATTGTTAATAATTTCATCACGTGATATTTATCTAACGCCAGTTGATACCTGAATGACTCTAATAAGCTTATCTCCACTGATTAGTGAACTGATGCAGTTGAGAACCAAATTGTGCGAGTGATGTCACTTGCAAGTAATTTCTCTTAATAACTGAAAAGCTTGGATATGTTAAATGTTTTGTTAAAATTGCACAATTAATCATTATATTCATAATAAAAGTCAAATGTATGACATTATCTACAGCATATGAGAGAATTTTTGACAAATATTTGACACTTCTTTGACAATTTCATATTAAAGGGCGAACAACAGACAACAGACAACAGTTGTAAAGGGTCCGCCAAATAACTTTTTTTTTTGAAAATGCTTTAAAAAAAACTACTGAATATTTTCTTAAATTTCTTTTTTTATTTGAAAGTACAATCCTTCCGGTTAATAATGGAAAATAATTTCATTCAAATGGCTGCCTCGGCTGGCACCAGAAGATGCCGATTTTAGCATAAAAAATTCATCTTTTCAGATGAAGCTCATTTTGATCTTGGCGGGTATGTAAACAAGCAAAATTGTCGCATTTGGGGCACAGAATTGAAAAGCCGACGCACCCAAAACGAGTCACTGTTCGGTGCGGATTTTGGTCCAGAGGCATAATTGGGCCATTTTTCTTCGAAAATGAGCAAGGAGTGGCCGTTACAGCCAATGGCGATTGTTATCGGGCCATGTTGAACGAATTTTTGTTCAGAAAAATTGAAGAGGAGGATATTGGCAACATTTGGTTTCAACAGGACGGCGCTATGTGCCACACAGCCGAAATAGGTCAGACGTTACTATCCTTCTTACATCAGAGAAATAAGATCGAGTTGCTATTAGCCGACATCAGAGACCTGATAGCAACAGAACCATAATGTTTTCGAATTTTCCTCACAGCTAGAGGTCTTCGGTAGTTTTAACGATGCTACTAAATTGACAGATTCGAAGCAAACACCACAACCACCATTTTTTACTCGTCCGTGCAGACTGTAGTACCAGAACTCTATGTTTTGCGCCCTGTTTTTGAAGATCGCATTATCAGCCGCAGGGCTGATGTCGTTTAGCCACCTCGGAGCTGCGATTTGACACCGTTGGACTATTATTTGTGGGGTGCCGTCAAAGATAAATGTTACGCCGACAAGCCAGAGACAATTGACGCTTTAAAGGACAATATTCGTGAAGCCATTGGTGAAATACAGCTGCACGCACACAATCGATAATGTGCTTAAAAATTGGACCGATCGTGTAGGCTACTGCATGGCCAGCCGAGGCAGCCATTTGAATGAAATTATTTTCCATTATTAACCGGAAGGATTGTACTGTCAAATAAAAAAAGAAATTTGAGAAAATATTCAGTAGTTTTTTTTTTAAAGCATTTCCAAAAAAAAAGTTTTTTGGCGGACCCTTTATTTCGTAAGCCAAAAAGAAGGAGAGCTTAAATTGGTTAAATTGTTAACAGTATTTCATAAGCCATTTTTTTGCATTTCGCGTTCATAAAGTGCTACAAAAGAGAAGGTGTTCGGTGAGGTATTTATACAGTGTTGCCGTTTTAAGATTTTCATTCCAGACTAAACTGAATTAAAACGTTAGAAAGACACTGAAATTTTTCTTGCTCAGCTCAACGCTTTCAAAATTAACAAGGAAGCAGTAGAAGAGGTGATTCACCACATCTTGTAGAAGATGTTGGGGATGAGCTGAACCGAGATAAAAATGGTTGGCTCTACAAAGATCGCGGAAAAACCCAATTGCAACCCGGAAGCATATGAATCAATACGAAACATTTCATGGCGTATAGACCATCCTGAGAAGCATGAGAAGGCTCCCCTAGAATTCTAGATATTGGAAAAAGTCATTCCCAGTATTTTTTTAATCACGATTTTTTTTTAAATAAAAACCACAAAACCATACAATGTTGTTTAAATAACTTTTTAAAAATAAATGCCAACAAATTTAATTGCTTTCGAGAATGACATAAAATCCGATTTTTATCACCGTCTCTATTGTCGTATTAAACACTCAACGAAAAAACGAAATAAAAAAACAAAATGACATAATTTTTCAAATACTTTAAACTTTTTTTTAATTAAATTTTATTTTTAAACAATTCGTTTTAAAAACGAAAGAAAAAAAGAGTCAAAGCAATTGACACATGAAGATTAAAAACAATATTTGAACAGGCCATTCTACGCTGTATGGGCGTGATAATTAAAAGAGTAGAGGCCACAAACTGTTTTTCATTGATTAAAATGAGCGTGTGAAATACTTGAGAGTTATCGTTATCGCTTTAACGGCATTCTGACGACATTTTATGAACGTCAATTATACGGAATATTGGTTTTTAATAATAAAAAATTTTTATTAAAAATTTCTGATTATTTTTCCAATTCCATTTCCCTTTCCTATTTCTTTTTTTCTAATAGTCGAGTGTTATACTGTGTACACTGTACTATGAAATTGCAATGCTGATTTAAAATAATACCCCAGTTCTGTTCTATCATCGTTTTAACTTTTTTTTCTCAAGTGTAGGGATTAGAGTTAGAGAGTTCCGGGCTCTTCAGTATATTCTATAAAGTATTACGATATTATCTGCATAACAGGCTGATTCAACACTTTGCTCTACAAAGGAGGGCAACACACTACCTCTTAGACTACGGCGATTACAATGTGTACTTTATCGTAATAGTGACAATACAAATTTCCGATAACGTCATGCCAGATTGATCTTGCATTGCGATTTTTATGATTTAATACCTTGACAAGCACTGGGTTGAGAAGTGGAATTGAAACCATAGAAACACATTGAGTCATGCATCACTTACACGTCTAATGTTTAATTTGAACTGAAAATTAAACACAAAACGATCTTTGACTTCCTATTCTTATTTTCATTCTTATTCGCATTTCTTTTTTGTCTTCCTTCTACTTCTCCTAATAAGGCTCAATAATTATTTGCGTGTGTGTTTTTTTTCTATTTCTTCTTTTGATTTAGTTTCTCAAAATGTACAAACATTCCTTTTATTTTTTTGTTTGTTTTTTGGGTTTTCGAAGAAAAATAAATTCAGCTTTCAAAAGAATTTCGGCGTCTGCTTAAAAACGATTCTAAAAATAGCCGATGAGCAATTGAAGTTTTTAAAAGAATGATTTTGGTTTCTAATATCGTTGAGAAGTTGCGTTTTAAAGATAAAAATGTAGAAGACAAGGTTTATACGCACATACGTATTGTATATTAGAAAGGATGCTTTTTATATTTTACGAAGTCCATTTACTAACTTAACGTACTTAATTGGTCATTATAATCTTTCAGTCAGGATTACAACCTAGCTTCTGACACCACTTATG
Organism: Sarcophaga subvicina; assembly: GCA_936449025.2. NCBI lineage: Eukaryota > Metazoa > Arthropoda > Insecta > Diptera > Sarcophagidae > Sarcophaga > Sarcophaga subvicina. The sequence goes on along the minus strand of OW388081.2, from coordinate 87,176,102 downwards.
TTGTGTGTGTTAATTTTATAGATGAGTGGCAGGCACCTACAGTTTAAAGTCGACCTTTTCATAACAAACGAAAACTGCTGCGCGGAAATCGCCATGGAAATAATTTTTTTCATATTTCGCTTTGTTCGAGATGCTAGACTGGGATTTGAACCACGGTGTCACGTCTAATAAGCCAACACACTACCAACTAGACTAATGCGACTAATCTATAAGATTGCAACAGTTAAAACACAGATAATTGTTTGTAGAATGGTGATATCATCGCTGTAGTTTAATATGTAGTGTTTTGACTTATTAAGCGTGAGGCCAGAGTTCAAACCCCAGGTCAGACATCTCCAGCAAAACGAAATATGAAAAGATATTTATTCGGCGACTTCCTTTCAGCAGTTTTCCGGCATAAATAAATAAAATTGCCATGAAACGTTTCTAAAAAAGTCTATCGTTCGGAATCGACATTAAACTGAAGGTTCCGCTACTCATGTATAAAATTAGCACACACAACATGAGTGGTGTAAGAACCTAGGTCGTAATCCTTATTGAAGAGTTGTTGATCATTATAATTATGTATGTATGCGAATGATGATCCTCCTATTTATCGAATTAGAAATACCAGATTAAGTCGTCACCACTTTAGATTCATCGAAAAATACAAGAGTATTGGCAACACAACAAAGTTCAATAAACCGTGCGGGCACCGTACTGATTATACGCGATATACAAATATTTCACGATCTTTTACCACTCAGTGTAAAGTCCACAATATGTTTTGGTTGCGTGGTAGTATTTAGGGTTATTAAGATCACCGGATTCATTTGCAAACTTGCTTCACAAATAGATTTTGTTGTTCACTGTATGAAATGTTAAAAAGTTTAGCTATAGAAGTCGTCGTAGTCTAATAGACAGTGTGTGGGCTTATAGGACGTGAGGCCAAGGTTCAAATGCAAGGTCAGACATCTCCAACTAAAGAAAATATGAAGAAATATTTCTTCGGCGACTTCCTCTCAGCAGATTTCTGGCAAAAAAAACTCTGAGAGTAAATCAAATTGCAATGAAAAAGTTTCTTAACCCTTTGACGGACACCAAAATTTTAGGAGGCCTTCCAGTGGCAAGATTCCGTTATTTGGCAAGATACAAAAATTCCGACGTGTATACACGTCATGTCCCCCCAGAAACCCTTGTTATGACGTCTATAGACGTCAGTGTCCGTCAAAGGGCTAAAAATCTGTCGTTCCGAGTCGACTTTAAACTGTAGGTCCCAATCCTCAGTCATAATCCTGACTGAAGGATGGTAATCACCATTTATGTATGTATGTATGTATAGACAGAGCTAGCGTTAACAGAGCAGTGTTAATGTAACGCCTTGGCGCCTCTGTAATTTGATTTTGATAAGTGTTGCCCACTCCAAATGTCTTTTTAAGTGGCTCTCCATTTGTTAAGATAAAAACGTATGAATGTTACTTTTAATTTTAAACATTTTCTACGAATATTAATTACTGATTATTTTTTCGTATTACATGACGTGATTTTGCCAATAATTTGTTTCAATAAAAAAACAATAAATTATTGTTGCATCTCGAGGTATAATTAAATGCTACAATGAGTAACTGGATCTTGGTGAAAAAACAAATACTTGGGTTTTAATGAATACTTTTATTACTCACCGTAGCAGTAACTTGAGAAAACAGCCAAATCCACGACACGTTGCTACTTCTCCTGTGTAGGTAATTGTCATTTTGAATTTTGTTGGTGTTGTTTTGTTGTTTTTTAATTTAAAAAATAATTGTTTTTTTATGAAATTCTTATTTAAATTTGTTTTAATTCTTAATTATAATGATTATTATTATTATTATTGTTGTTGTTTTTATTATTATTATTACTGACTGAGATATTGACTGGCACGTTTAATTCTTTGATTTTTATTTGCGTATTTAAAAATTTCTTTTTTTTTTAATTTTTAATAACGAGTATACGAGCTACGGTTGTATGTATAAACTGTTGTAAATCTTTACTTTTTATTTTGTTTTCGTTTCTTTAGAAATTTATCACAATTGTTTTGGACAAAAGGTTTTTTTTTACTTTAGAATGTTATTTTTGTTGTTGTTGTTTTATTGATTTTATAAAAATTTAATTTTTTGGTACAAAAACATTTTTTATCTGGCATTTGATGTCGTTGTTGTTATTGTCGGCGACGTTAGCCTCGTCATCATTGTCACCAAGCTCCAGGCTAATTTCTAAATTTTGAGACGCATTTGTAGCTTAAATTTCATCTTTTTGGAAACGATATTTTAAGAATCTGAAATAATAAAAGGAAAAGAGTTAATGAGTTGTGAGTAAAAAGACGGTGAAGTAAACAGCAAATATGATTTAAAGTCAAAAATGGCCAAAAGATGTGAAAATATAAGCATTGAGGAGAACATGTACATCCCTCATATCAATTAAAACAATGTTTTAGTAAAGAAAAAGAAAAGAGGGCGTATTTTCTAGGCAACGGTCAATGGCAACCCTATCATAATATGCCCTGCTACAGCTGGCTAAAACAAGGGTTAGTTCCTCTCACCATTTATGTTGTGCGTGTTAATATTTTGCACAAATTGCGGGACCTACAGTTTCAAGTCCACGCCGAATGACAGATTTTGTTGAGAAACTTTTCATGGTAATTTTGTTTTTACTCTCAGAGTTTTTCCCAGAAATTTGCTGAGAGACTGGCTTCACGTCCAATAAGCCAACACACTACCTACTGGACTACGGCGGATATGTACTTAATCCATTAATGCCCCAATTACTTTTTTTCTAACGGTTGCCGTTTTGTTTTTTACACTCAATTTTCTCTCAGAGCTTAAAATCTAAGGCAACTTCTGCTGGGAACTTAAGTTGCCACTGGGCACTAATGGGTTAACGGGCCCAAAAGTAAAAATAAATAAAAAATCCCAGTGATTTACGCATGATACACTTATCAAATATATTTAGTGGAGATTGTTTAAATAATTTATTGCAGAGCTCAGAAAACCCAAAGTAATTCTTAAAGCAATTCAGTTTGGGCAGAGTGCTCTATTCCGTACGCAATCGTGTGGCTTCGAAAAACCTCGCCTGGTCTGAACCTGTACTCCTCATTTTATTTTTAAACGAAATAATTTTCCCTCCACTTAAAAACTAAGATGACTTTAGCAAATATAAGAACTCTTTTGCCTAAAGCATCTACAACTACTCATTCATTAATAGTTGGTTGATCCACAACTATAGATGGCTGCACAACATCAAAAGTCCACTGCGGTTCGAGGACGTCAGGTGATAAGCTATGTTCAGTGTTAGGCTGCCTTCCAAAATGTTAGTTGCTTTGTGTTAGAACAAAGTATCGTGTTTCATAATGCCGCTGTACAAAATATATACAATGTATTTTATTTCAAAACGCCGTCAATATATATTTTTAACGCAGTCAAAAAGCAATCAGGCATCGGATTTATAGTGGATGCATTGTTTGGTTACTTTGCATATATACACAGATTATATACAGTAGTACAACTGCATACAAACTTTGTATTGATACATTTTGGAAGGCAGCCTTAATTTGTGTAAAATCAACCAATTTAGCAATACGAATAAAAAATGCTGCGGTTATCAGCATTACGATCTAACTTCTTACGCCACTCATTTATAAAAGTGGTGGGACCTACAGTTTAAAGTCCAATCCGAACGACAGATTTTTTTGAGAAACTTTTCATGGCAATTTTGTTTTTACTCTCAGAGTTTTTGCCAGAAATCTGCTGAGAGAAAGTCGTCAAAGAAATATTTTAACATTTTCGTTTTGATGTCTGACCTGGGGCTTGAACCGTGGCCTAACGTCTAATAAGCTTATACACTACCTACTAGACTACGGCGACTACTCTCTAAAGGCATTCATTATATTTGAAATGTTTTAAAGTAAGCCTAACGTTCGGCACTCTAATAAATGTGCGGAACAATTTGTTTAACTCTGTGCCTTTATAAGGCATTCATATAATATCTCTACCAATCCAGTTGTTCTAACAAATCTCAGAATGTTTTCCGATAAGAATATTTCTCTGAATGGTAAATATTTCAGTCTCCTAATCAAAGAAAATACATATTGGACTTGAGAGGGAGGGGGGTCTATTCTGAACCAGTGTTCTTTGAAATTGTCTACGTTATATTCTTATTGTCTTTATTAGACAGCCTTCAATAGCGTTTTTGATTTGATTTCCTTTGATGTGCGCATTACCCTCGAGAAAAATAAAACCGTTGTCACCGAGTCTGCTATACTCAGTCTATTTCCAGATAATGTGATGCATGACTCATATCCCTTCCCTTTGTAGTAAAATAATAACAAGTGAGACTGTTTCCGACTCATCTGGCTTGAGAGATTGCTATTATTTCAGCAGCACTAGTAAAGGGTCCGCCAAATAACTTTTTTTTTGAAAATGCTTTAAAAAAAAAACTACTGAATATTTTCTCAAATTTCTTGTTTTATTTGAAAGTACAGTCCTTCCGGTTAATAATGGAAAATAATTTCATTCAAATGGCTGCCTCGGCTGGCCATGCAGTAGCCTACACCAGACAACATCTTTTCAGATGAAGCTCATTTTGATCTTGGCGGGTATGTAAACAAGCAAAATTGTCGCATTTGGGGCACAGAAAACCCGAACGCATACATTGAAAAGCCGATGCACCCAAAACGAGTCACTGTTTGGTGCGGATTTTGGCCCAGAGGCATAATTGGGCCATTTTTCTTCGAAAATGAGCAAGGAGTGGCCGTTACAGTTGAATGAATATTTGTTCACAAAAATTGAAGAGGAGGATATTGGCAACATTTGGTTTCAGCAGGATGGCGCTACGTGCCACACAGCCGAAGCTACACTCGATGTTTTGCGCCCTGTTTTTGAAGACAGCAGAGCTGATGTCGTTTGGAGCTGCGATTTGACGCCGTTCGACTATTATTTGTGGGGTGCCGTCAAAGATAAGTGTTACGCCGACAAGCCAGAGACAATTGATGCTTTAAAGGACAATATTCGTGAAGCCATTGGTGAAATACAGCTGCACGCACACACTCGATAATGTGCTTAAAAATTGGACCGATCGTGTAGGCTACTGCATGGCCAGCCGAGGCAGCCATTTGAATGAAATTATTTTCCATTATTAACCGGAATGATTGTACTTTCAAATAAAAAAAGAAATTTGAGAAAATATTCTGTAGTTTTTTTATTAAAGCATTTTCAAAAAAAAGTTATATGAGGGACCCTTTATAAGAAGTCATTAAAACTTTTAATGCCGCAAAAATATTATGAGTTTTACTTTTCTTTTTCTGTTTCTTTTTTTTTTAATAAAAATATTCAATAATTCTTTTCATCGTAGTTGTTTGTATATACAATAAATATTATATGTAGACATCTTGATAAAAACAATAATAATAATAATTGTTTTTTTTTTTTAAATAATGATTTAATTTATACGAACACATTTATTTCATGCTAAAGTATTTCAATAAAAGCGAATTGTTTTCAGTGGCCATAAATCACAAGGAAATTTAAACAAACTTTTCTTATTTAAGTATTGTTGTGATTATAAAGGTGAAATAAAACAATAAAATGTCTATGAATTGAATTGTAAATCAATCACATGAGAATTATTCTTTTTAATTATTTAATTACCGAATAATGTTTAAATAAATATTTATCCTCTGCATTCCATAAAAACAATAAAAATCAGGGAAGTTTAGAGAGGTAAAACAAATAATTAAGCTCGAACAGAATTTATATAAAATTCGTGTTCGCTTGAAGTAACTACTTTGGCAGTTTAGCTTTTACGTAATTTTAGCAACCGTTTGACGTATATACACGTCAACTGAAGTTATAAACAATAGAGTACAGTTTGATGTATATACACGTCGACCATTTCTAAAAGCAAGATTCTTTAACAGTAGACTATGCACATACATAGATAGGTAGGTTGACGTGAGGATACTATCATCTGAATTGAAGGTCTATAGGCTTATCGTTCGCTTGTTGTGGTCTCACTCATAGGAAATAGGAAATTCATATCGTGCACATATTTTGTACCAATTTTCTTAGATCACACATTTCCGAGCCTTTGGCAGAGCGCGACATAGTGTTCTTTTAACGAAATTTATTGCTTTTATACATAGGGGGATGCTTTTCAGCCTCTTTTCACAACCTCCTCTTTTTCACAATCCATTTTTGTAGATTCAGCACAATGCTCAGCAGGTGTAGGAACCATCTGCAGGGCAAGAAGGTAAAAAAGGTTAAATTTTATCGTCGTCTTCTCACCATGCCCTGAACTCGTTCTTATTTGATGATAGGTTAGGTTAGGTTAGAGAACGTGTACTTGTCAATTAAGACAAGTACAGTACCCGGAGGTCGAATTGATCCATTGTACAACGTCCTTAAAGAGGGAAGGATAATAGAGGGAATAGGATAAAAAGGAGAGGATGTAGGAAAGATGAGAATAGGAAGCGGAGGAGTTACACAGACCAGACACAACAAAAAAGGGAGAGCGCGACTGCAATGATGAAGCCCTAGCACCTTTCAACCAGCCCAAGCCACTAATGAATCTGTGGAGAGTCTTGATGTCGATTCTCGACACAGAATTCAAACTCTCAAAGAAGGCCCTGCCAAGGGTCCTCAAGCTCAACCTACCAAGGGCTGGGCAGTTACAGAGGGGGTGTTTGACAGTTTCCAACTCATCCTCATCGCAACATGCCCTGCAATAGTCCGGCTGGGATCAGTTCCAGATCCCCGTCGGTGACCTAATCTCGCAGTGCCCCGTGATAAAACCGACAACCAACCTTAAGTTGGCTTATCCAAGCCCAGCAGCCAACCTGTTCTCCTACTGTCCACAGAAGGCCATAGACATCTAGAGACAAAACAGATTTGATGATTGCTTTGTGTGAATTTTTACTTCGGTAATATAGGTCAGGTTAGGTTAGGGGTTCGATTCCCACCGCAAACTTTGTTGCATGTTGCACTTTGTTAAAAAAAATTGGTGGATTTAAAACCAAAACGTTGACACAGGTGTAATACTGATCATCGAAAAGCCTCTTTCGACGCTACTATAACGTATTTCTCAGTATACTATAGGAGATAATCCTTGATGGTTACGCATTTAAGTGAAAAAGAGAAGAAAGAAGTCCTTCATCTTGTGCTCATAGGCGTCACTGTTGTAATTATTATCTGGCTATCAGTAACGATATTAACAATATTCATCGCAAGTACCACTGCCTGGAAAACCGTGTTATGGTTACAGGGGCAAATCTACAGCATTAACACCCACCTCAGTCCTATCTTCATATTTACAGCAGTCTGTGTGGCAACTAGTTCCCACGGATAACTTTGCCACGACTCTATTTTACCTCAATTGCTAATCTTGAAACAAAGTGATGCTATTTGTTGACATCATATCCGATATCTCATGTTTTTGTCTAACGAAACGCCTAGTACTGCCTCCACAGGTTAAAATGGAAAGGCTTTAAATCAAATTATTATGATCAACGTAATCTGTTTGATTTGTTATGTTTAATGGCCAAACTTAATGTATTCCCAGCAAACAATTAATTACAAAGGACCGATAAATTATTCAGCAGTAAAGGGCGTTGAAGGGTATGTGTTTTCTCAACTCATAAAACTTCTATTAACAGGGGTCTCTCTTCCTTATCGATAACATTATTCAAATTACGATAAAATTGATATTAAATGGTAATTAATAGGTACAATGTTAATTCCCCAAAAAAAAAAGAAAGACAACAAAGAAAAACATCACGCAACAGGTGTCAAACACACCTGTTCTCTTAAAAAATAGAAAGAAAGAAAAAAAGAAAAATAATGTTAATGGCAGTGTAAATAGTAATAAAACTAATCACTAAGTGAAGTGGCTTCCTAATCGACTGACAACAGCTATTTGGTTACCTTTCCAATGGACTGTCAGCTGTTGATGGGGTTTGGAATATTTTAGGGCGTGTAGAAAGCTTTGAAGACAAAGATGTGACAAAACATGTGAAAACAAAGAAATCTGAGGTTAAATTCAATCTTCTTTGTCTGCTTTTGTTTTCAATATTCGGTAGAATTTATAAAAGAAAACAAAAACATAAAGAACGTGAAAGAGATTTGTTCTGAAAAAGCAAACCAGCCCCGTTATTTATACGCCTTATTACAGTTGCAGTTCGCTAAATATTTGTGTAACAAGTTCATCCATTTATTCGTAATATGAGGCAATGCATTAACAAGAACAAAAAATTCTGCAAGTTTTTCTATCATATTTGGGACTCTGGTCTCCCGTGAATTCCTGTTGGTTCCAGCAAATTAAAAAACATAAAAACATGCTTTTTAACCGGCGAAATATTTTAAATTTGACTTTCGACAGTTTTTTCCTTTATTACCTTCTTCCTTGACTTACTTTTGATTGGACAAAGCCTTAAATTCTGTATTTTCAAATCTTCTCAGTTGGCTTGGTTGTTAGGTTAGGTTAGAGGACGTGTACTTGTCAATCAAGACAAGTACAGTACCCGGAAGTCGAATTGACCCATTGTACAACGTCCTAGTTTCTCTTTCTGGCTTTACGTCTACTAAGCCAACACACTATCTACTAGACTACGGCGACTTCTGGCTTGGTTGCTCCTAAGTCTAGTTTTCCATAGAGCAGGAATTTCACACGGAGAGTGCTTGCCTGTAGTCGCCGTCATACCCCAAATCAAACATTGAAACGAAAATATGAAAAAATATTTCGATTTCTGGCAAGAACTCTGGGAGTAAAAATAAAATTGCTATGAAAAGTTTTTCAAAAAAAATATTTCATGCGGAGTCGAAATAAAATTAACACACACAATATAAGTGGTATGAGAAGCTAGGTCGTAATCCCGACTGAAGGGTTGTAATGGCCCATTATGTATGTATGTATGTATGAGTGCTTGCCTGCAATCGTTTTTTTTTTCGCAACCAAACTAAGATTGAGATTGAGAGATTGAGAGGTTGAGATTGAGAGATTGAGACTGCGCGACAAAAGTGAGTTCTGGCTCGTTTTCTCACCATAAAGGCATCCTGAACATTCTGAAAGGGGGACATCAGATTATCTGCGTTTCGTTTTTCCACTACGCGAGATACATCCGCAACTCACTTAAGCCTGACGATAGCTAGCCGGTACCTACAACAAAATTGATCACGGAAGATACATGAACTACGGTGTACAAAACTTCCGTAGAACGAAGCTGTAACAATAAAGATGCATCATGGATAATTCTTCGTCCTTATCCTATAAATTTCTACAATAACCATAATATGGTTACCCTGTAGTGCCTAGTAATTTTGTACCTTTGAAGCCAAATCGTCTCTCTCCTAAAGAACAAGGGAGACTTCATCGTTTTCATTGACAGAAAACTTCTGAGGATTCTGGACATTCTGAAAGCGTTGAGTTCCATCTTTCTCAAAGTGTTGTGGTTTATCAAGCTAGACGACGCAACAAAAAGGAAATTTATGTCCTCCTATTCAAAAATCCTGCCAAGGATGATTCTCTCGTTAGCAAATATTACTTTCTCAGATGCTAAAGGGGTTTTTGTACAATTTAAGTCTCGGTATTGAGGGTTTCATGTGCAAGCCGATGGAAATTATTGCCTCTACCTAATACATAATAAATGGAAGAAAATTGTGTCTTTAGATTCGTAATATGTACACGCCTTATCACGTAAAGCCTGTCATATTTTTAACAGAAAATTTTTTATATCACCCGCTGGCTGATAAAGGCTTAAATTAGAGCGTGGAACCGATATTGCTTTTGTGACACTTTTTTGGGAGTCATTTTTTATGCAATTGTCGAAAAGAAAACATACGCAGATGACTTTCGTCTTCGTTGTTTGACTAAAAATTTAATTTCTTGAAATCTTTAGAATACTTTGCCTTAAAAGCACTAGAATGTAACGAGTTGTAGTTTCAAATACGCTGAACATTTTTGAAATATTGATCTAAACTCGACAACCTACTGTTCTTTCTGTAGAGTACTTGAATTTTTATTTTCTATTGTTGCCTTAACATACTTCAAGTATTTGCGATAATAATTGAAAGCAATTAAAAATCATATTCTACATCACGCGAAATGCAAAAAGAAAGAAAGAAAAAAAAACCCCAATAAAAGTAGATCACCTTGAATTAATTGTTAAGAAACAATTGAATAAAAGTGTAGATTAACTTTCCAATTTAACCCTAAAATGTCCCGTATATTTATTGAAGCCGCCGTAGTCTAGGAGGTAGTGTGTTGGCTTATTAGACGTAAGGGCCATGGTTCATACCCCAATTCAGACATTAAAACGAAAATATGAAAAATATTTCTTCGGCGTCTTCCTCTCTGCAGATTTCTGACAAAAACTCTGAGAATAAAATAAGATCGCCATGTAAAGTTTCTCAAAAAACCTGTCGTTCGGAGTCGACTTTAAACTGTAGGTCCCGCCACTCATGCATAAAATTAACACACACAACATAAGTCGCGTGAGAAGCTAGGTCGTAATCCTGACTGAAGGGTTGTAATGACCAATTGTATATGTATGTTATCTATGTCCAGTATATAATGCTTCTAAGAACATTAAAAAACGTAAGAAGTTCTTAATGTTCGCTAAAGTCAGCATATTTTTCAAGTGTCAAAAGAAGAATTCAAGTGCCTTGTTTTTTTAAGACAATGCAAGAAATACTTCACCTCATCTGGTATACTTTATATTTTCATCACTTGCGCATATCCGTCAGAAAATGGAATACAAATAGGAGACCGCTGACCACTATTTTATCGCTACTTCAACGAAATATACTCGAATGAAATTAAGAGATTGTTCCCGAAAATCGTATATTTTTACTCAGTGCATGTGTGCCATGTAGAGCCTATTCGTGGTCGATTGACCAGTGGAGCGCACAATGTATTACAGAGAGAATTCGTTCCTTAGCTGCACTATACATATATGGGGCCCATTTCCTGCACAAGTCACTTCCTGTCACTTCAAATCAAAACCTCATAAACAGTACACCTCCACTTTGCTCTCTGCTACAAGCTTTTTTCCGAGATCCAACACAACATACTGCATAAGTAGGGGACATCCCTTGAACAAAACAATTAACCCAACTTCTTTTTTTTTACACCATCTAAGGGTTAAAGAGTTGAAAGGTATTCACAAAGCCATAAAACACCTGTCAACAGTACTTACAGTGTGTAATAATTTTCATGTATTTTAATGTCACAATCAATTGAAAAAAAATGAATGAATTTCTATTTATGAAGCATTTAATACACCCCGAGTGGGGGGTGATTATGGCTTTACTGCCGTGTAATTAATCTGACCACTTGTTGTAATTGTCACAACAACAATTATTGTTTTCATTTTTAATACTTACTTGGGTGGGGAGCAATAAATTTCATTTGTATGAAAAAACAAACATTTGTACAAAAACATGCTGGTATGTACTTATAGTTCGTAGTTTACACTGCCAGACATTGTACTGATAAGGCGGAAGCATCAGAGAATGTTTTCCTATATTTTGCATTGCATAATGGGTGATAAACACAATTAAATTCAATGTTCTTTGGTTTCCCTTAACGAAATTAAAGATTTAAGAGAGTTATCTAATTTAATAGAGGCCTGATATGTTATATGTGTAAAGATAAATTCGAATTTGAAAATCCAAGATGCAATCCATAAATTTTAGCAACGCCACATTTAGCGTTAAAAGTGCAAAATTTGCCCTTAACAGAGCACTGTTAACTGTTTTACAGTATCCATCTGAACAAGGTCAGTTGTTTAGAAGCTAATTTTAGGGCATATACTAGGTCCATGAGTACCATATCGTACTTAAAGGAATGTTTCAAGGTCCCATATAAAGTGATATGGTTTTGTGAAAATTGCCTTTGAAAATATCAGTTTTTTTGATTGGAAATTCCCTAGATCAGTGGCCTTTTGGGAACATATAAGAAATAGTAAACCATACAGACTATATGCAAATGGTAGTCAAGAGGGTCCCCTTTCCAACCGTGGTAGTGGAATAGCTGGAATAATTCCGTCCTCCATGGCCACCAACCATCCTTTACATTTCAACACTTTTGTTTACAAATAATAATGATCATAATGAGAATTACATTTTATGCCAATAGTCTGTAATAATTGCAAAGTAGAAGTAGTAGTAGTAGAAGTCTACTATTGCCGCTGTTAAACAGTTAATAGCAAAGTTTACCCTGTTAGAGTCAAGAAGTGGCGCTGCTAAAAATGTGGGTTTGCGTCTTTGGTTTTTAAATTCGAATTTATATTTACACACATTGATATGTTGTATAAATACTCAGAGTACCTCTCAAAACAAAAACTAGGTTTTAATTTTAATTTAAAATTAATTTTAATTGTTGCTTTAAAACTTAAACAGTTTTTCTAGGAATTAAAATTAATTTTTCTTCCTCACAATTTTATAGACAATTTGAAATCGCTGAGTGGATGTCATTAATAATTCAATCACTTGCAATTTGCAATCGATGATATTGGGTAGGGTACGACCCCCTCACATTTGTTTGTGTCAATCGAATGAACCAAGAACCATAACAACCACTTATAAATCAGGTCAGCAAATATTAAATATTGAAGTGGGCATTTAAATTCAATATGAAAAGCAAAGAAACATAAAAAAGTATTCCAGTAAAACACAAGGTCATTGACCCACATTTCAATTCATTTTGCCATTTATGACTAAGATTTTCTGAACTAAATTTAGTACAAATACATGACGTCATGGTAAATATCACAGAGAAGAGAAAATAAAATCAAAACATGGATGTGTTAATGATTGAAAAAATAAAAAAAAACTAAAAAGAAAAGAAAAATAATAATTCAAGCATTGCATAAACAAAGAGATGAGACTCATTCCCTCTTTCCATTCATTCATTAGCTGTTGATTAACATACAAGTGTTACTGCTGCCACAGCTGCTGCCACAGTTACTGCCAGCAGCATTGCTAATGACTGCCACTGCAAACTGCATTCATTCTATCTTTCGTATTTTGTTGTGGCACTAAAACTATTCAAATGTATGGCATTGCATTATGCCCTGTTGTCTAGCCATTGCTGTTAGCTTGCACTACGTTTGCTAAGAGTTAAACAAAGGTCTTCTATGCGATGATACATTAGGAATCAAGTGAATGAGGAATACCTGAGGGTAACATTTGACTTTTGCATTTCCAACTCATTACCCAAATTACTTTTAGTGTAACAAATAAATTTTATAATTAAACAAATAAGAAAATTACATTCAAACAGTCTAGGGGTTGTTTAAATTTTTTTTCATTTAATTTTTCTTTGAAAATGTTTTTTTTTTTTTTTTTTTTTTTTTTTTTTTTTTTTTTTTTTTATAATATTGCATTATTTATTTAGCAGCCGTTTTTCTTTTAAAAAACATCACATTTTTTCAATTATTCATTTCTTAGAAACAATTTTCAATTTAAAATAAAAATTCTTTGTTATCGAAAAGAAAACAGTTATCGTAAATTGATTTTTTTTTAATAAAAAAGCAAGTTTTTGTTTATAGGAAAATTCGTATGAATAATCGTTGTTATCGACAAGCTTTATATAAAAGTTATTGTAATCGAAAATCAAAGAAGCATTAATTGTTATCGTAAAATTTTTTTACTTATATTTTTTGTATTATAATGTAGTCGAAATATTTTCATGCTCTATAAATAATTATTGTTATCGAAATTTTGTCCATTAATTTTTTGGCCACTTTTTGTGTAAATATTGTTATCGAAAATTTTTTATTTTCCAAACAAACAATTGTTATTGCATTTTCCATCGATACGGTTTACATATATTTTTGAATTTTGCCTTATAAAATTTTCTATTAAAAATTGTTATCGAGATATTTTCATTGTCTCTAAATAGTTATTGTTATCGAAATATTTTTCATTAATTAATTTCATTGTTATAGAAAAAAAATTTAATTTACTAAATTGTATCTAGTTTATTTAAATTTATTTTCTATTGTTATCAGAAAAATACAATACTTGCTCTCTGTAAAAATTTTTATCGGAAAAATCGCAATTTCTATAAGCAATTAATGTTGTCGATATACTAGTTTTCACACAAATTTGATCTTTTTCTTTATAAAATTTTCTGTTATCAAATTGTTATCGAAATAAATTTATTTTCTGTAAACAAATATTGTTATCGAAATACTTTCCATAAGTTTTTATATCCTAGTATTCGAAAAACAAACAACCTGTCAATAGTTACTGCTATTGAATAAATATTTTAATAAGAAATATTCTATTCAAAATTTTTGTTACCGCGCAATTTTCAATAAACAATTATTGCTATCAAAATATTTTCCATAATTTTTTTGTCTTTTGTAAAATTTTCTGTAAAAAATTTATATTATCGAAAAATTTTATTTTCTATAAATTGCTAATGTTATCGAAAAATTTTTCATAAATTTTATTTAATATTTTTCGTTGTTCTCACAAAATTTTTATTTTCTATATACATTTTTTGTTAAAGAACAATTTTTGTTATCGAAAAACACACGTCGTACATACATATAACAGTTATACATAGTTAATGAAAAAAATTTTATTTTTTATAAACAATTAGTGTTATCGAGACATTTTCCTTGATTTTGTTTATAATTTTTTGTCAAATATTACTGTTATCGAAAAACTTTCAAAATTTTATATACAAATTTTGTTATCAAATTATTTTCCAACAATATTTTTTTATTTCACAAAAAAACTACAGTTCTTTTTCAATAGCACTAACAAATTTTATTTATCGATTTATTTTAAATTTTTGGTTTTTGTTAAAAAAAAAGTCAAACAATTAAACAAAAAATTTAAATAAATCAAAACAAATAAATTAAACTTTTTTATTTTTTTTTAAGAAATGTCACATTTTATTTACAAAAAAGGGCTAAATTGTTGAAATAAGTCACATTTTTTTCGATATCCATGATTGAAATTTAGCATAGAAAATTACCACAAATTTAATTAATTTATTGATCACAGTGGGACAGAAAATGAATTTGTGTGAACAATTTAATTTTGTAATGTGGATATTGAAGTTGAATGGAAGGATTTCAATTATATTGTAAAAAGTCTTAAATGATATTCTCTAAAAACTAACTTCATTTCGGTATTTCAGCTCCTTTGTTTCTGTTTTTACGCCCGAAAAAGAACGAAAAATTGAAAAAATTAGAATGTTTTTAATGCTTTGTTTTGAATAATGTTATGAAATACTAAAACAATCCCTTAAATGTCACCAGTTTATGAAATATTATCTTAAATTCTTTGTTTTAATAATTACAGTAATTAAAAGGCAATATACTACACGGTATTTCATTACACTATGCCACTGTATGTCTCTCTCTCACTATCTCTCTCTCTCTTACACAACTAGCAAAAAAAAGTAAACAACACCGATACGATTTGATTGTTCGATAAAAACCAAGCGAAATAGAAAAACTCACGCACACTCCCACATACGCTCACTTTCTACTTTTTTGTTCTTGTTCTCTTTATCAACGACTTGAGTAAACAAAAATAGTGTCAACTTTTTTATGTTTTTTTTTCTTTTTATTATTTGCCGCGATTTCTTGTTTAACGCCACAACAGTTACCTTTACAAATGAAAGCAACAACAATAATAACAACAACAATTACAATTGCACGAAATAAATAAATAACAAAAGAAAATGGAAAATTCAATGAACTTTAGAGAATCCTCGCATATAGTGTTGGTGTTTATTATTGTTTTTCTTTCACTAGCCCTATAAGAGCACATATGTAAGAGTATAAGAACTCATTGTTCTTATAGAAAAAACGAAGAGGTAAATATTTATAAAAAACACACAGAGAGAGAGAGCGACTAAAAGAAATTACAAAATCTACAAAAACAAACAAACAAAGAAAGACAAAGTGAAAAACAAAAATAAACTATAAACATGTCGTGCAAAATGAAATAAAAGTGACAAAATCAACAAGAGAAAGCAAATGCAAACCGTAAGACCATTCAAGAAAAATACTAACAAAATTTAAAAAAAACACAGCAAAAAACCCATGTGTAAGTGCACTGATACTCTTTAAATTTACATTTTTACACACTGTAATACGCCAGCAGAGTATTGCACTTAAAATTTTGTACTGAGAGGGTATTGATACCCGCGTCATATAATTTAATGTAATGTAATGTAGTGGACATTTAGTTGTTGTTGTTCTATGTAATAACGAACGTATGGTCATTAAAGAGGAGGAAACAAATCAAAAAAAAAACAAGACCAGTGCTGCAAATGAATGTTATTATGAATTTTTAATGATTAAAAAGTGTGTGAATGAAATTTTATCGAATGAGTACATTTGTTGAAATTACCAATTCAAAATGTTATTAAATTTTATTTTCTTATTGCGCGAAGTAACCAAACCATATCATTTAGTGTTCTCAAAGCTTGCCATGTTGCGTTTATGGCATTTTGACACCTTATCAAGGAAAAATGTTTTTTAGTTACTATTTTGCCATTTTTAATTTGCTTGCATAGCTAACAATACCAAAACTTTAAGTGCCATAGAAGAGGAATCTGCCCAGGCGGGTTTGGTAGTAAATGAGCAAAGTACAAATAGAGGATTGAGGCATAACGGATCACAGGTTACGACCAACAACTATAGCTTCTACGTTGTCAACGATTTTATTTCCTTTGGCTACGCCATTGCCATCGGAAATTATATTAATCTGGACATCGAGCTAGAACTATTTGCCAGCAAATGCTATTTGGTGCACGGAGCATGGACGCTGTTAAACACTAAATCAGATGCGTTGGGAGTATTTGAGAGAGAAGACCTACAAAAGTTTTTCGCTTCCGAGCGATTTGATTATTATTTCCGCATTAAAATGAACAATGATTAGCATGAATAGGTACACCCCAACAAGCGGATTGTTAAAGACAATAAAATAAGTAAGTAACATTGATTTTTTGATTTCATTTAACGCACGGTTAAAAAAGCAAGTTCTAAGCGTTCTGTGAGACCTATAGCGCCAAAATCATTACTAAAGATATCAAAATTATAACTAACGCGGCGGTGTTTATGCAAACCTAACCAAATAGGGACGATAATATCATCAATGAACATCATTGAAGGATTAGTCAGGACTGCATCCAATACAACTACCCGACAGAATTTTAGAGAGCACGACAAATAGGAAGTCTACCATGCTAGAATCTGCTGCAGTAAACCAATGAACTTCTCGTTTAGAACAACTTAATTAAAAAAACGAAAAAAAGTAAAGAAATGAAAAGAAGAAGGGGAGATGATCAGTAACAGCCATATTTATGTTAAACGAACGAAAAAATACATAAAAGAATGTGAAATAATCGTAATTAGAACTCTGTATCATGAAACCTTCCTTTACAACGTTTTATGAAATTTATTTATTTGAACCGCAATTAATAATTGGGTCAAATGATTATGCAATACAATAAATATCCTGTGGGTTAAACTCCATATATTAAGGGTTTACAAAGGCAGTCAAAAATGGTTCTACTTCCATATAAAAATAATAAATTTTGATATGGTTTATGTTTGTTTGTTGTTCATAGAGTTTCTATTGTTTTCATTGCCGTAAAATTTGACTTTAAATTTACCAAATACATATTCCACGAACCATGATTGCATTACTTTAATGCACTGGTATGCAAAACCATGACAAAATAATACAACTTGTGTGTCGTCATACGATTGAATCATAAAAACCAACCAACAACAACAACAACAACAATGGACGATGACAATTGCAAACGAAATATTTAGCGTAAGAATTTGGATAAGAATAACAACAACAACCATAAATAGAACGGAAAAGGGAAAGGGCGAAAGAGGGAGAGGCATGCACAATAGGAATTTGATATTTCCACAACATTTAATTGAGTAGCACATTCAAACGTTTACAGTAATAAAAATAATTCTCAACATGCCATTGAAAATGTAAAAAGAATTGTTGTTATTAACACAACAATAACAATAATAAAGTAATTATATTCTACGGTATAAATGTGTTGGTGTGTTTTAGTGATTGAAATAGAAAAACAATTCCGTGTTTAGTGTTTTCAAACATTTTACGCAACAATTTTGACGTTGATTTTCATTTTTAGTTCTACCCGCAAAGTTCCACACACATTCACATGCTTAGGCATTCATGTTTATAGGTATGGCAAGTCAACTCTCGCGAGAACACTACACAGCCAACTATTGGAGTTTGTTCTCTTTTTCTTTTGATGTATAAACACCAGTGTTGCCATAACGGCATTTAAAGTGCAATTCTAGCACCTTTTTTTCGTCTGCTGCACTTTTTTTTAAAAAAAAGATGCTAGATGCTTTTTAGCACTTTTTTGCCATTTTCTGTATTTTTTTTAGCATTAAAAGTGCATTTTATATATATATTATATTATTTTTTATTTATTTTGTATTTCATTCTAATTCATATTTCAAATTATTTTTATTAATGCAATAATAGTCTTTTTTTAATTTAAATTAATTTTTAAAATTTATATTTATTTTTGAATGTTTTCAAAATAGAAAAAATGAATACAAAAAAATTAATATATTTTTTCTTCAATCAATTCAACTTTTCAAATGTAATAAATATTTTTTGAAAAAATTTTTTTTCATATTGTTTATTTACAATCTATTCCATTGGGGATAATAAGCAAATTTGATACTGTAATATATACAAGTATATGTTGCACTCCATTTAGAACAACATCATTTTAATAATAAATTTTTATAGTATTGTAATTATTTTTAAAAGCTATCTTACATATAATTAAATGTATATATGTGCATTTTTACAAAAAACAAAAAAAAACCAATAACAATTATCGAAATGGTAAATCAAGTATATGATAACGTTTAAGTATTCTCAGTTCTTCAGTTTCGTCTAGTAGAGATATCGCTAGTGGGTTGCAGTGGTTGCTTAATCTGTTAAGATAGTTTTCGCTATATTTCTTTATTTTGTCTTTAATTGTTGGCATGTGTAAGTCATTTTGAATAGTTTTATTTGAAATAAATTTAGAAGCATTAACAATTGGCCTCAATGTCTTATTTTGATAACGTTGAAGAATTTCTACATTGGAGTTACTGGCTGTTCCCACAATTGTTTGCCATAAGTCCACACCGGTTTAAGTATTGTTTTATATATTATTAATTTTGTTTCAATGCTTACTTCAGATTTAGGCTGAAGTAGCCAATAAAGGCGCTTGGTTTTTATATTAATATGTTCTTTTTTGCCTTAGTGTGAGGCTTCCATGTAAGCCTTTTGTCAATATGAAGACCAAGATATTTCACACTGTCTCTTTTTGGGAATTGTGTTGCCATTAAGGAATAATTGTGGGCAATTTCCTTTTCGTAACGTAAACACAACATGTGCAGATTTTTTGGTATTCACTTTGATATTCCATTGAGATAACCAAAGCTCAATTCGGTTTAGTTCATTTTGAATTAGATTTGACGCATTTGTTGGACAAGAACTCGATGCTAATATTGCAGTGTCATCGGCATAAGTTGCAAGTAAAACGTTATCTCTTAAAGGTATACCTGAAGTAAATATCGTATAGGGGGTTGGTCCCAGAACACTGCCTTGCGGAACACCTGCTTTTATATCGTATATGTTGGAAAAATCATCGTTCACTTTAACGTAAAAACTTCGATCGTCTAAATATGATCTAAGCAGTAAATAATAGGGAGTTGGTAGTA
Organism: Sarcophaga subvicina; assembly: GCA_936449025.2. NCBI lineage: Eukaryota > Metazoa > Arthropoda > Insecta > Diptera > Sarcophagidae > Sarcophaga > Sarcophaga subvicina. The sequence goes on along the minus strand of OW388081.2, from coordinate 87,156,343 downwards.
ACTTTTTGAGTTTAAAGAGCAAACGAATATGCCAGACTTTGTCGAATGCTCGTTGAACATCCAAAAAGACACCAGAACAATATTCTTTCCTTTCCAAGGTATTTCTGATAAAAGCCGCAATACGATGGCATTGTTTTGGAGTGCCATGTTAATGCCTAAAACCAAATTGGTGTTCAGGAATAATATTTAATTTGCCAAGAATTGGTGACATTCCACTTATAAATATTCTTTAAAAAATTTTGAAGAAAGTAGTCAGCAAATTAATAGGCCTATAGGAAAATAAATAATTTTTTATTCCATATACTTGTTTAAATCAAACTAAATTCATATTTATTAAACCAAGATAAAAATTTTTTTAAAAATTTCGAATAATTTTAATAAAATTTAACCTAAATTAAAAAAAAAAAACATTTATAATGAAAAACGCTGTTCACTTTGTAGTTTTTTTTAATGACCGGTTTTAAAGTTTTGACACTTTTTTATTCAGGATTGCACTTTTTGACAAACTTTTTGCACTTTTTCCAAACCGGCTTCTGGCAACACTGATAAACACACTAACAATTCTACTCTTTTTGCTTGTGTTGTTATGCGGTTATTTTAAACTCCTAAGTTTTCTTTGATTATTTGTTTGTTTCTTTCTTTGCTAATCTTTATGTTTTTAGGTTTGTTGTTATTGTTTTTTTTTACAAAACCTTAAAGAATTTCTTTATTATTTTACTTAATTAATTACAACAAACAGCATAGTAAAAAAGAAGTGATAGACGATTTATTAAGAGAGCACAATAACAAATTGTGGCGAGAACAAAAGCAAAGAGATGAATGATTTGTTTGTACTGTTAAGACAGCAAGAACAACAAAAATATTGTAAATTAAAGATTTTAAATAAAAAAGTGATTATTCATTAATTTATTGTTAAAAGCACACGTTAAGAATTTTATTTTAAACCTGTTTTTTTCGTTTATTTTTAAACCTATTATTTCATATTGTTTACGAACGTAATATATTTGTACCCTTTTCAGCAAATTGCTACCATTTTAAATTCGTATTGAATGCAATAAAAACAATTAGAAAAACAAACATGGACCATTTAAAATAACACTCATACACACTCACATTTTCTTTTAATGCTTGATTTTTGTTTTTCTTTCCGCTTTCTTTCTTTTTTTTTGTAACTGAAATTGACTTTTTTCCTTCTTTTCCGTGTACAAAATATTAAACACTCAGCAAATAATTTTTTTCTTTCACAAACTATTATTAAAATGAATTTGTATTGCAATTCTTGCTGATTTAATTTATTATTTTAAACATTTCTTTTTCTTTTAATAACAATAAAACACTACCAAAAGCATTTAAAGTCTTATTGCACGACACCGAGCACGTTCTGCTTTGAAACAACAACCAACGGGCAACAACGACATGAAATTTAATTCATTTATTTATTACATACACTATTATTCTACAATGATTACAATAAAAAAATAAAACAAAACAAACACAACCATTCACCACCGCCGTCTGTAAGTGACTGAGTAATAAATTGTATCTCAGAGAATAATTTTGCTGCTTTTGTTTGCAATTTATGTTTGCCAAAGAGTTGCCAGATGACTAATACAAACAAAAACATTAAAATACTGTTAAATAAAGAGTTAAAAACAGTTACACTCACAAAAAAAAGAGCATAAGTAAAGAGTAAACAGCGTAAAAAGCTTTCTTTTGTTTGTTTTTGAATTTAAAGCGCTAATTTTAACAAGTTTTTCTTAGTGGAGATTAATTTTAAACAGAGAGGAGAAGGTATTAATTCGTTATAATATACTCCCTATTTTAAAGCTTAATAATAATAATAATAATAATAAATAGAGAGTTTAATTTATCATCTTAAATTCACTCCAAAACTCTCTATTAGTCATGATTTTTATTCAGAATTTTGACAAGTATTGTTTGCATCATTAGCAGCAGAGTCTTAAAAGTATGACACCTTTCGGCAAACAAAAGCTACATTTTTAAATAATTACAATAAAGCCCAACAGAATATTTGGAGAGCGTAAGTAGTCTGAGAATTTTGAATGAAAACTTTTCTGGAATAATGCTAAGTGGTGACCCCAGACTCGGCTTACGATTTCCAGCAACCTTAGGAGCAATTTGGTAAACTCTATTGTGATTAAGTAGAAAATAATATGTGTAGTGAATACCTTACAACGCGGCAATGAGCAGACCGATCAGTTTGCAGGAAGTGTAGGTGTATCTCTGCTGATGAGTCCAGAATCTTGTTGTGGAACAGGAAGAGGAGTTTTGAAGGATATACTCGGCGACAAAAATGAAGAGAAACGGACACTCTTCTCAACTCAAACAGCTATAAGTTACGCATCAGACTGTTGAGAGACAGCCTGATGGCAGTAAAAGACATTTTCCCAGGCATCATTGAGTTAAAGAACACAATAAGTGCTTAGAATACGGACCAATCGAAGCCTGATATGTATACTAACTATGGGATGATGAGATTATTCACGAGAAATACAGTTGAAATCTGTATTTTGTTAAAGCATTTTAAAACGAAACGGAATATGGCAGTTATCACAAGGGCACTCTATGATTATACGCACATGTTAAAGTGGAAACGGATAGTTTGTAAACACAGTGCTGACGATGAAGGATTGAAGACTTCACTATATTTTCAGTGGGATTTTACTATTAGGAAAAAACGTAAATAGAAATATTTGGAAGAGTTCGTCGTTCAAAATTCTTTGGACGACCTTTACACTGTTGTCTTATAAGAACTAGCTAGCTGGTTTCATTGCTAGTCATGGAGTACAAGTGTAATAACATGAGTTGATCTTTTTAAAAGTATAATGGCTCCTCAGTGTATCTGCTAATGGCAACCTACCCAATTCAGCGTTGTTTACATGGTATAGATACTTCGACAGTGAAACTCAGGATACGCATTCAAAAATCGATTAAGTGATTGCTACATATGAAATATGTACCCTAAACTATCGCTGTTGAATAATTCAAATTTGCAAAAATATTCTTGTCTCGAAAAGTTTTTTGTTGTATTTGTGAATTTTATTTCATTACAAAAAATTAATGTTTCTTTTAGATTACTTACCGATTTTTTTGAGTGTTTTCTGTTTGTTTACTTGTGGAGTTTAAAGAGAATTTTAAAGAGAAAGAGAAATAAATACTCTCATACTCTTTGCAGTTTAAAAAGGAAACGGAAAACAGATGAAAAGCTTTTGTGCTTATGAAATGCGCCATTGAACTTTATTTCTTATTATTGAAAAGAGTGTTGCCAACTGTTTAAAATATTTAAAATTATTGCTTAAATTAAATCAGTGTTGCAAAATTAAAATCTTGAAATAGTACTGAACTATAACTGAAAGAGTACCTTTTTGCATCAAATGGTAGTTTTATAAAAATATATTTATTACCGTACGGAATGGAATAGAAAACCTAACACATGTTTCTCATATACAAAACAAAAACAAAAGTTGATTCAAAACGTAAGGTTTAGTAAAAAAATGTCGACGCAACGGTTCCATTCAGCATTCTTCTCATTGCTTTTCGTAATCTAAAATTCATACGGTTAGCGCCTGGCTAACCGGAGCTTAAGACCTTTACCATTAGCCTGCCTAACCCATTTGTAGTTGGAAAGCGCAAATCATAAAATAAGGAAGGAATCTGTCTGTAACCAGCTTTTTTGAAAAAGAAAAAAATGAATGAATTCTTTAATAATTTTTCCTGATCCGATTTTTAGATCCGATTCAAACAAAAAAGCACAAAAATTAATAAATATTTCAGCAAAAAATTTCCAATTTGCAAAAAAGCATTTTGGGAACATAGAACATAAAAGAAAGAAATTATTCAAAAATCCATTTGCAAAATAATTAAAATTTAATAATTTTTTATAATTTTAATTTTTTAGAATTTTAAATAGAATGACACAATGGCAACATTGTTTTAATACAGCAACCAGACATATCGGTGAATGCCTCCACTGACAGATGTGAAAATTACTTATACTAGACACGCATCGTCCAAATCACAATATACAGTACATGGATTTATGGTAACACAGTACCCATTTCGAATTACGGCATTTTGTTGAATTTCGATTTTATTCACTACACCGGATAAAATTCACCACTTTTTGTGAAAAAAGCTCACCACAACTGGTGAATCACACTTCAAAAGAAAAATTAATTAAAAAAAAAAATTAAAAAAAAGTATTTTATTTTTACTTTTCTAATAAACTTTTCTATCAACCATGTTTTTTGTTTTCAAACGAATGGCGAGTTTTTTTGGTTAGGTTTGGCGACCGAACCCGAACTACTTCTAACAAACAAATTTATTTTTCGTTTTCGTTTTGTCTGACCTGGGACTTGAACATTGGCTTTTTGAGCGTCTAATAAAGGCTACTGTAACTTGTAAACCTATTAGACAGACAGACCACAATAGTGCAGTAAACAAACGGGCGTAATTTTTACTTAATAAACCTGGAAACGGAAAAAGAATGTGCGAATATTTATTAAATTTATTATTTATTTTATTTATTATTTATTTATATATTTATTTATTTATTATTATATTATAATATTATATATTATTTATTTTTTGAACGAACAAAAACGAATTTGATGAAATAACTACTGGAAAGCTTGGTGGGGGTAGGTACTGCGGTATTTTTGAAATGAAAAAGTAATGAAAAAAATACAAAAGTATTGAATTTTTCAACACTGAATTAAATAGACTCCAATAAGTAAAGTATTATCATTTGAAAGATATCGCGTAAGTATATCCTATAGTGGTGAGTATATCCCATGGTGGTGGTGGCTTTCAAATATAGTGCAGGGTTATTGAAAGTCTTCTAAACCGATTGTATTTTTCTATTGTTTTTAATTAAACGTGTCGATAAAAATCGCTGGCAATCTCATACAATAAAAATAAATAATTTTTTTATTTTTTAAACGCAATTCAATTGAGTCATTGCCATGGTCTCATGCCTATTCAATAGTTATTTTTAAATTATTTTCCAGATAAACGCCAGCAACATATTAAAATTGTTTAAACGCACTTTTTTTCTTTGCTTATCGCTCTATTAATCAAATCATAATCAAACAAGAATTGTAAAGTAATTGAAATTAAATTAAAAATTTTAAAGTGAGATTAAGAGGTATGCGGAAAAAATTGATTATGAATACGCTCCATGCAGTAGTGTAGTGTTGTCGAGCCGGAACGCTCGGGAACGTCGTTCCGGTACTTCCTTTTTGGACAGGAACGCGTTCCGGAACTAAAGATGATTTCTGATAACGAGAATTAGCTGACGTTTTGAAAAAAAAATTAAAAAGAATTGCTGATTTTTATTTCTAATTTTTGACGAATTTTTATAAACAAGGGTTTGAACCGAACCCGAGGGGAAATCTCCCTCCCCCGTCGTCAAATTTGGGACATGAGGCCTAAAAAAAATCGCCGCCACCAGGATTATCATGGAAAATCAATCCCGTCGTTAAATTTGGGACTGAGAGCGCACAGAGCGACCGCCTACCCATGATCGGCCTTGTCTATACAATTATATATATGCGTTCCGGTAAAAAAAAATTAGCACAACACCACTGGCTCCTTGTCGTTTTTAGACTCTAGTAAAAACTTGGTGTTTTCTTCCTGTACACAAGATCTTAAACCATTTTTATTTATTTTTCTTTTAATTTTTATTAATAATATCTGCAATACATAATTTGCTGATAAAAAAATAATATTTTTATATTTATTATTACAATGTATTATTTATTTAATTGAAATATTAATTTTACAAATTAGTTTCTTATTAAAATTTATTAATAAATTTTATTTTTTAAACTAATGTTTTTAATTTTATAACTTAAATCTATTAATGACTTAAACTTTATGGGAATTAAATACAGAAAATTGTTTAATTAATTAATTTTAAATTTTAGTTCCTAAATTAAAATTAAAATATTAATATTTATTATTAAGAAGACGAAGAAAAGAGAACGAAAAATAAAAATTTTAATAATAAATGTTAAGAATAATGTTTAATATAATACAGTTTATTTTAATATAATAATAAAATTATTTTTTATTTATTTTTATATTAATTAAGTTTATTATTTAAGGCGGCATTTGCTTTATTTTTATTTTTTAACAAAGTTTTTCTCATAAAACTCTATCAAAGACAACAAACAACATAAGAAAAGAATAGCTTAAAGACCATAAAAAAGCTTACGAAGACCTTAAATTTTTAACTCACCAAAGTTTTACTTTTTTGAACACATTTTTTATACTTAAAAAAATAATTTTAAAATATTTGTTTGCATATAAAAATTTATTGCTTATTTACATACGTATCTCGTTTTCCTTTTTTTGATTTTTTTTAATTTAAAAACTAAAAAGAAAAAAAAATAAATTAATTTGTCATCGTTCCACGAGCAGGGGTTCCTTGTACACCGGAATGTCTTGAGCCAGGACGTGAGTGTACAATGGCATAATGATCATTATCAATTGGCATTGACCTTTAAGACAATATTTGTTTAACGTTTTTAAAATTGATTTCTTCTTTTTTTATTATTAATTTTTTGTATCCTTTTCAATAAATAGTTTGATTGAAAATTATTTGAAATGATTTTTTATAAAATGAATATAAATTTTTTAAATAAATTTTTGAAGGCAAATTTATTATTTTTTATTTTTACAAAGTATACGACGAGAACAGTTTTATTAGTAACTTTAAAAGTAAAAAGTGTTTAATAATTGCCAATGAAATAGTAGAGGTTTTCGAAAGCCAAAATATAATGTTTATAATGTATGCCTTTAATATTTGAAATTTTGTCGATAAAACAGTAGAATTGAAAAGGATCGCATTATTTTTAAGCTAATGGCAGGACACCATTTTATTTTTCTAAGAGCTGTCAGCAAAGTAATAGAGAATAATAAAAAGATCCAAGAGTTTAAAATAACTTTTTAACGTTCATTTCGAAACGGTATTATCGTAAAGCTATACTCCTCCAGATGCCCTTCATTGCCCCTTATATGGTGGCAGAGTAAGTAATATTCTCAAACATGCAAAGACAGACCGGCTTTTCGCCGGGTTAGTCCTTTAATACCGGAAATAATTGATCGGCTAATGGTTTAAAGTAAAGTTTATGATAAAACAGCAGATGAAGTACTTCTAAATCATTTTTTTTTTAATTTTTAAAATAAAAAATATTTTAAAATAAAATTTTCAATTATTCAAACGCTTCTTTACTCTATCTAAGGATCACGAAGTGTTTCTAATCTATCACACTCTAAGTGGACTCATAAACCTGCATGTTGTGGCCTGTGGGTAAAGAAGTTTTTATCTTCCGTTAAAATTCTGCAAGGTGTTAAAGGCAAATGGGGCACTTGTTCTTCTGTTCTTTTTCTAAATTAAGGGCATCACTTTATAAATATTGAAATATAGCAGCTAGTCTGCGTAACAGCCTAGATAGAAGCCATATGATCAGTCTATGTTGGACGTAGTTGTTTAATTATTTGCTCTTCTTATTTGATTTAAAAAAACTTCAGATGTCTTATAATCAGTGGTGTTGTCGAGCCGGAACGCTCCGGAACGTCGTTCCGGTACTTCCTTTTTGGACAGGAACGCGTTCCGGAACTAAAGATGATTTCTGATAACGAGAATTGGCTGACGTTTTGAAAAAAAAAAAAATTAAAAAGAATTCCTGATTTTTTTTTCTAATTTTTGACGAATTTTTATAAACAAGGGTTTGAACCGAACCCGAGGGGAAATCTCCTAAAAAAATAACGCCGCCGCCAGGATTATCATGGAAAATCAATCGCGTCGTTAAATTTGGGACATGAGACCGCACAGAGCGGCCGCCTACCCAGGATCGGCCCTGTCTATATAATTATATATACGCGTTCCGGTAAAAAAAATTGGCACAACACGACTGCTTATAATGCTTATAGGAAGCTATGTCCGTACGTAAACGCTTTTACTAGACTATATGAAAATGAAAAATTGTCGATAACACAGTGTTGTTAATGAAATACTCAAAGATTTATAATTAAGGATATGGAGATCAAATGTTTCAATTCTGTATTGGACCAGTTTAAAATCCTTTATCATTTTTACAATAGTTTGCACATATATTATGTTGGTTATTATAACCGTTCAGTTAGGATTGCAACCTAATATCTCACACCACCCATGTTGTGTGTTTTTAATTTTATCCATGAGTGGCAGGATCTACAGTTTAATGTAAACTCCGAATAACAGATATTTTATTTTTATTTTTGAGAAACTTTTCATGGCATTTTTATTCACTTTCAGAGTTTTCGCTAGAAATCTGATGAGAGGAAGACGCCGTATTATTTTATTCGTTTTGGAGGGGCTGGGGTTTGTACCGCAGCCACTTTAATATTGGTCAATTGTCGATAAAACTGTAACTATAATAAAAAGCTGAATAAATTTTAAATATGTATGTGTGCTGAAATTAAACCTTCAAATCAATTTTTAAGTGATCCAAAGAGTTCGATAAATAAACTGTTTTACCATTTTCCTGATATTTTCAATACTTGTAGATAAAGCAGTAGAGAAAAAAACCAAAAAATGTTAAAACTTGACTATTCTGTCTATTTTTGATTAGTTTTCAACAATTTCCAAAATGTCGATAAGGCAGTCTTGCATATGCAAGTATACATGATTAATTTAATTTGATCCTCCTCTACTATTTTGTGTTTAATTTTGTTTTAAAATTCAATTTTATTAGTTACACTGCAACGGTTTTAAATAATTTAAATTAAATTCATGAAAATTATGAATAAAAGATTCAATTTTTGTTTTTGACAAAATTATTGTGGTTGTTGTTGTTGGTTTATGCCAATTTTCAGTAAAGAAATCAAATGCAATTAAGAAAAACGGAAATAAAACTAGGAAAACAGTGTGAAGTAAACGCAATGAGAATGTAAAAGAAGTCAGCATGCAATGCATTGAACTCATACATACACAAACACATATACAAAATACATACATAATTATTATTGTAATTAACAAACGAGAAACAATAGATCATTAAGCAAAATATGTATGTAGGTAGAGTTTCTTATGGTGGGGGGGGGGGGTATTTTTTAATGGTAGTATTTGAGTGTTTTGTACTCGTACTTTATGAAGATATTATTACAGATATTGTTGTTGTTATTATTGTTGTTGTAATAATAATGTAGTTGTTGTTGTTGTTGTTTTTGTTTTGTTGCAATTTTTGTTTGTTTTTTTTTAAGTACACATATATCGATAGATAGATAGATGCAGGGAGTGGTAGATAGGGGAGCAAAACGAGATAAAAAAATTTTGTATTGTCTTAATATCTATCAGACCTATTCGAGTGTATAGTTGAACCGCCACTGGTATAACCTTTGTGAGCATCACGTCCATGCAGTGAATAACGTGAACCATATTGGCTGCCATGCCAACTTCTGTAGGGATCGTACTCTTCAATAATCGATGGCTCCTTTTCAATTATCTGAAATAAAAAAAGAATTATAAAACCAAACTGTTTCTAAATAAAATAAGTATCATTACCTCTGTATTAGCACAACTGCAGCTCATGGCAGTGCACAGGAATATATTCATCAACAGCATAATCAGGAACAAAACACCCAATGTAATGGCCAACCATAAGAGCCAGGTGGGTCGTATGCCATCCTCACAGTTAAAGCCAGTAACTAGAAAAGTAAATTAAAAAAATAAACGTAAAAGAAAATGTTTCTCCAAATAAAAGATTCTCAAATTACATGGCGCTTCTGATGGATCCAAAACGAATACAGTGGTACCCGCTATACTAGAGCCTTCTTCATTGGGATACGTTTTGCGGGGTGGTCCATTGGAGCCTTTCGCATAACCGGCACCAGCAATTGCCACTTGATTACAATCCTCTTCATCAATACAGCGTCCAAAACATTGGATGACATCACACTGCAGGTGAACTTCAGAGCCTGTAAGAGGAGTGCAGTGTTGTTAAGATTAAAATCGTTGTTTAAGAATTATAAGAACAAGAAGATTTAACGAAATTGCCCTTTAAACTCCATGGATACTACCTTTCCATTTCCACTAGTTTAGAAAGCAGCCTGGATCTTTACAACCCATCAGTGAGGCTTACAACCTAGCTTCTCTGATCACTTATGTTGTATGCGTTAATTTTTTGCATGAGTGGCGGGTTTTATGACAGATTTTTGACAAACTTCTCATGGAAATTTTGTTTTTATTCTCAAAGTGTTGGCCAAAATCTGCTGAGGTAGTTGCCACAAAAATAGTTTTCATATTTCGTTTTGTTTGAGATGTCTGACTCGGAGCCTCACTACCTGCTATACAACGGCATCTTCAATTCATGACTAAGCTCTCTAATTTATATTCCCATGCTCCTTTAGTGCTCCCACTTATTCGTGTTTTCGACTACTTTGTGCTTAAATTATTACTTGAGCTCAAGGTTATGCTTTCTGCCTAGTCTCATGGCCTAACCGACCCTTAGAATCTCCATCTGTAAGACACTAAATTCCTTTGGAAGACTACGTGATTTCCTGACATTAGTTTCATAGATAAAGACCTCTGAAAATAGCTCAGGCATCGAAGAGTTTATCCGATCCTATGCAGAATTCCCTATCAGGTCATCACAAATGCACAAACGGTGTATTAGAGACAGTCTTTCCGACTGCCTGCGTAACTAATAAACCAACCTCTAGAGTCTCTATCTGAAAGACACTAAATTCCTTTGGAAGACAATGTGATTCCTTGACATTGGTTTCATATATGAATACCTCTTTCGTCTCCGTGAAAATAGCTCTGCCATCGATCCTATATTCCCTATTAGGTTATCACAAATGCACAAACGGTTTATTAGAGAAGTAAACTTTTGTTGCTACTTAATTCGTCATTCCGACCGTCAGCCTAACTAATATAGTTTGAAACCTAAATTCCTGTGTAACAGATTTGTTTCATATGAACTTACCCTCTGGAAATTTAAACATTGATTTCATGGTGGCTTCAGCATAATTGCCCTCAAGACTTGGTACAAAACGTGAAATAATTGCGGGATCCAAGGGACATCTGAAATGAAATTAAAGGTTAAAATAAAAAAAGAATTTAATTACGCTTAAACAGTGGTGTTGTCGAGCCGGAACGCTCCGGAACGTCGTTCCGGTACTTTCTTTTTGGACAGGAACGCGTTCCGGAACGATGAAGATGATTTCTGATAACGAGAATTGGCTGACGTTTTGAAAAAGAAAAAAATTAAAAAGAATTTCTGATTTTTTTCTAATTTTTGACGAATTTTTATATGTTTTTTATAAACAAGGGTTTGAACCGAACCCGAACCGGAACGAACCGGCTTGTTTTTCCGAACCGTGAACCGGAGTCCGGAACGCGTTCCAGTAAAAAAAAATAGCACAACACCACTGCGCTTAACACCGTAACTTACCCTCTTTCATCGATTAAAGGCAGACTAAGATTTTTCTTATCGAAAGCCAAGCAATTTCCCACTCTAATGCCATGGGTACCTTGAATTGGAAAAAAATTAATTTTTAATAACAGTTCTGGTTGTAAGACCCTGTTTTAATTGAGACTAATTTGTTTTAAGGCGGTTTTTGTTTTTTTTCGATTTTTTTTTTGTTAACAAGAATGAGGAAGTTAATGAAAAAATAGATCGTTTTTATTCAAGAGATATTCTTAGGTTTGTGCCAAAAAAAAAAACAACAAAAATATCAATTTAAGCTGTGATTTTGTAATTTACCTACAGCAGCATTGTTGTTTTTCTTTTTGGCTTGTGTTTTCAAAGAAAATCTTTAAAATTGCCTGGAGGCGAATATTAAACAATTTCAATCAACTTCACGGGTAAGTGGATTCATTTGTGTTTGTGTGTGTGTTTGTGTATCTTCAAGCAATATTTCAATATCAATTGTAATTGCTATTGATTGAATATTTACGCAAAAAAAAGCAACAAAGCAAAGCAAAAAACAAAAAAAAAATCGTATACTCTTGCGTTACTACTTACCATTTGGCTTAGTAAACTCGGCACGTATTTTGTATTCATGACCATAAACCGTTTCTCTTACACGTCGATCATTCTGCAAGAATTTCAAAACCACATGTGCGTTGTCATCTCTGTCATTTCAAAATGTTGAATCAAAACAAAAATCAACAAAAAAAGAAAAGAAACAATGAAGTCAGTAGCCAGCGTCATCGAACATACGAAATAAATGGAATGAAAAGGAAAGAAATGGAAAGAAAAATAAGCGATTAAAAATTATTAAATTGTTGCTAATATTTCTGTGTTGTAGCAAGCAAATCCAAATGTGGCATGCCACAGTGCTAATGTGGCTGTAAAAATCAATAACAAAAATTTCCTAAATGTTGCAAAAAAAGGGAAAAACAGCTATGAGGTACACCATATCATGAATGGATAATGTACGCTATAAGCAATCAACTCGTATTGTTTTCGTAGATATTCTATATCCACGTGTATCATTTTCCCCGTGCTTCCATATGACGCAGAAGCATGGACCCTATTAAGCACTAATGCAGCAGCCTTGAAAGTATTCGAGAGAAAAGTCCTACGTAAGATCTTAGAAGTAGGTAGTGTGTTGGCTTGTTAGACGAAAAGCCAGGGTTCGAGCCCCAGGCCAGACATCAAAATAAAATACAGAAAGTATTTCTTCGGCGTTTTCCTCTCAGCAGATTTCTGGCAAAAACTCTGAGAATAAAATAAAATTGCCATGAAAAGTTTCTCAAAAAAATCTGTCGTTCGGAGTCGACTTTAAACTGTAGGTCCCGCCACTCAGGTATAAAAATTAATACACACAACATAAGTGGTGTGAGAAACTAGGTCGTAATCCTGACTGAAGGGTTGTAATGACCAATTATGTATGTATGTAAGATCTTCGATCCAGTGTGAGTTGGCGATGATTTTCGCATCCGATCCAACAATGAGCTGTATGAGCACCTCAATGACATGGACGTTGTGCAGCGTATTAACATCTAGCGGCTGAGCTTGCTCGGCCATGTCGTTCGAATGGAGGAGAATGTTTCGGCGACAAGGGTATTTGATGAGGGGATGTACGGAAGTCCGAGAAGAGGACGACCTTGTTTGCGTTGGTAGGACCAGATATAGGAAGTCCTGTCATCGATTAGTGTGACGAACTGGGGTAGGCGCGCAAGTAGCAGATGCGCCTGAAAGGAAGTGTTAAGGCTGGCCGAAATCCGTTGATCGAGTAGTTAATGGCCAATTAAGTAAGTAAGTAAGTAAGTATTCTGTAAGAATTTTTGAGTCTAAAATCTATTCATTATTTATGCCAACAGGTAAATAGGGCGTGGCAACATGCCCCTTTTTATCTGGTCCGCTTCTAATATGCCATGTTTTCACACAGGTTTATTCTTATTTCGCCTAGTCCATTCCAACATTCGGAACACGCAATATGTTTTTTTTTGTGTTAAGTGAGGGGAATATATGACTTGAATTTGGAGGACCTTAATCAACCCTTTTAACCAGTTAAGGGTTAAATCTATTAAATGTTATGAGCAGTTTTAGCTAAGCACCTAATTCTCCTTTACGTCGTATCTTTAAGTAAATAAAATCGTTTGAAAACACGTATTTTTACAAGGAGAACCTTAATCAACCCCTTTAGCCAGTTATGGGTTAAATCTCTTAAGCGTTATGAACAATTTTACTAAAATACCTAATGCTACTTTACGTCGTATATTTAAGTAAATAAAATCGTTTGAAAATATGTATTTTTCTCCTGTGTTTGAGCTTAACAAACAAGGAGGACCTTAATCAACCCTTTTATTCAGTTAAGGGTTAAATCTGTTAAGTATTATGAACCATTTTACCTAAGCACCTAATGCTACTTTACTTCGTATTCTTAAATAAATAAAATCGTTTGCAAATATGTTTTTTCTCTTAAACAAACAAGGAGGACCTTAATCAACCCTTTTAGCCAGTTAAGGGTTAAATCTATTAAGTGTTATGAACCATTTTACCTAAGCACATAATTCTCCTTTACGTCGTATTTTTAAATAAATAAAATCGTTTGAAGATATGTATTTTCCTCTTGTGTTTGATCTTAACAAACAACCCTCGTATATGTTACAGTTTTTTTAAATAGTTTCGTTTTCTTTTCTTTTTTTTCTTTCTTGCATATAAAACCAGAGTGGGTTTTCTCTCACTATTGTCAAGAGTCTTATGAAACGAAATTGACAGACTCCTTGCAATTTTGTTGGCTTATCGCGCTTTAGAGAAATGCAAATCATGTGAGACAGTGGGTTGCTGTTGTTATTGTAGGGCGCAAAAATGAAATGGCCGGCTATTTTGTTGCCATTGCTGTTGTTGTTGTGAACGATGTTTGTAAAACAAAATAAAGTGTTGCATTCAAAAAAATTAATTTTTTTTTTACAAAATTTAGTGGCAGGAATTTGTGTTACATATTGCAATTGTTGTTGTTGTTATTGTTGTAGTTGTTGTTTGTTTTTATTTTGTAACAATTGCGCAATACACGATAAAAATTGTATAAAAAATTGTTTTACTTTTTCTGATTTTTTTTTTGCAGGTTATGGATGGACAGTTTTACAGTTTTACATAGCTTAGCTTAGCTTAGCTATGGTCATAGAGGAAGCAAAAAAATAAAAAAATTCGCTCTTATACAAGCTGGAAAAGGAGGTACAAGAGCGGTATTGGGTTGACGTTTTTAGTTCAGTTCAGTTTGAATTGAATTGGTTTGGCTTGGTTTGGTTTGGTTTGGCTTGGTTGGTGTTTCTTATTTTAGGAATTAGTATTGGAAGTTGATTTTTTTTTTGCTGGTACGGGTGCTATTGTTTTTCTTGTTGTTGTTGTAGATATTTTGTTGTATCGTGTTTAACTAAATACAGATGGCCAAGCCATTATTATTGTTATTATTTAACCGTGTTGTATTGTGTATTACCGGTTTAAACAAAACAAATTATAACAAACAATTTAGAAAAAAAAAGAAAGAAAAAATTGAAAACAACAACAACAACAACAACAGAAATGATACAATTACAATAATAACAACAACATAATCTAACCATAATACATATATCAGCCAAAAAGCAATATTTAACAGAGCGTAAATTATTATTTAATTTTTTTTGTTTTCTACATTTTTTTTAAATTTTATTATTTATTGTTTAATCGTAATTGTTGCACATGTTGTTGTTGTAGTTGTTGTTTTTTTCTTTAAAAACAATTTTTAATTGTAATTTTTCCATACGAGCCAGCCAGCCAGCCAATATTACATTTTTTTAATGGTCAATGCTTAAATGGTGTGGCAAAAATCATTAAGATTTTCCCAAAAAAAAACTCAAACAGGGAAATACTTTGAGAAGCAATAGAGAAGAAAAAAACAAATTTTTTCTACTTCAAATCAAAGCTTAAAAAATCTGTTTTGCTTTTGCTTGCTACTCCCACTTACAATTGTTCAAAGACTTGAAAGATTTTTAATTTTTTTTTTTGAAATATTCGCCAAAGAAATAAAATAAAAAAATAAACCATTATCCGTAGATCCAAAATCATTATGCAAAACCCACGTAATTGTACGTTTTTTTTTAAAGCATTATGAAGTCATTTTGTTTCAGTTCACAGCAGCAGCAGCAACTGATTTGTATGGCCAATGAAGCGTGTGTTTCAATAAAACGAATCGAAACGAAAAAATCTTTTCAATTCAGTTGAGTTGAATAACTATTTAAAGCCCGGTAAATATGTTTTAAGCCAATTGTTTTTAATCGCCATAAGAGGTAAAACAAGATATTACTTAATAAAAAATTGAAAACAACAACCATACCACTATGATACTCCTTAGCTTAAGTTATGTTAAGTTTATGGAATGCTAAGCCATCAGTTTATAGCGAAAAATAATGGATTTCCAGTTATTAAATTTGTGGCAGGCTTACTTACTTAACTTACTGTCTTAATTGGTCATTACAAGCCTTTAGTTAGGATTACATCCCAGTTTCTCACACCACTTATATTGTGTGTTTCAATTTTATCCATGAGTGGCGGCACCTATAGATTAACGTCTTCTCCGAAAGATAGACTTTTAAGAAACTTTTCATAGCAATTTTATAATCCTCTCAGAGTATTTGCGAGTATTTTAGATGTGTGGGCTGGGGTTGCGCCATTTCTACACCGGTAAATACAGTGGCAATAGCGACAACAACAGCCACAACTACAACGGCAACTACAGCGGCAATTGCAGCAGTAATAACGGCAACAACAGCGGCAACATCAGCAAATGCTGCCGTAATCTAGTAGGTAGTGTGTTGGCTTATTAAACGTAAAGCCAGGGTTCAAGCCCCAGGCCAGACATCAAAACAAGATACAAAAAGTATTTCTTCGGCGACTTCCCTTCAGCAGATTTCTGGCAAAAACTCTGGGAGTAAATAAAATTGCCATGAAAAACTTTCTCAAAAATCTGTCGTTCGCAGTCGACTTTAAACTGTAGGGCCCACCACTCATGTATAAAAATTAACACACACAACATAAGTGGTGTGAGAAACTAGGTCGTTGTACAATGGGTCAATTCGACCTCCGGGTACTGTACTTGTCTTAATTGACAAGTACACGTCCTCTAACCTAACCTAACCTAACCGACTACACAACGGAGACTAGATCTCCTTAAATTTGGTAAATAGGCCTTCAATTCTAAGTTTTCACATATAAAGACAGTTAAAAAAATCCTTTTTTTTTGGTATAAGGTCGCCGTAGTCTACTAGAGTAGGTGGTCTATTAGCGTATCAGACGTAAGGCCACGGTTTAAGCCCCAGCTCAGACATTAAAACGAAAATGTTAAAATATTTCTTCGGCGACTTTCTCTCAGCAGTTTACTGGCAAAAACTCTGAGAGTAAAAATAAAATTACCATGAAAAAGTTTCTCAAAAATCTGTCGCTTGGAGTCGACTTTAAACTGTAGGTCACGCCACTCATGTATAAAAATTAACGCAGAAGAGGTTTGGGAAACTAGGTCCTAAACCTGACAGAAGGGTTATAATGACCAATTGTGTGTGTATGTATGTATGAAAGCCGAACGACAGCTTCATATTCAAAACGAAAATTCAAACGAAACGAAAAAAAAACAAATGTTCCTTGCGACTATCATCTCTCAGTAGTCCTCTGGCAAAATTTCCGAGAGCAATTAATTGCCATTCAAAGGTATCCCAAATCTGGTCACTCTAAATTGACTTTCAATTGTAGGTTGGGTCCACCATGAAAAAAGCTATCACACACAATAAACATAAGTAGGTGGTGCGAGAAGCCTTAGTTGACGTGAGTTAGCATTCAGGGTAAATAGTAAATTCAGTTTTGTTCAATAAAACGGCTTGAAAGCAAATTTCTTTGAAGAAACCATTGCCCACAAATAAGTTCGTAAGTTTGTTTGCTTCTGGAATAGACACTAGACTTGTGGCTCTAGACTATTATTGTGTTTTGAATTGCTTCAAGACCAAGTGGTCGCACAGTGCATTGGTGTAAAACAGATGAAACATGTGAAAGGCGTGGCAGTTATAAGTTAGCCTTTCAACCTCAAGTGGGTAACTAATTGACACCGAATGAATCGAATGCCGTTTAACGAGAGATGAGTTAGAAGTTACAGATAATACACCCTGAATGCATTTGTGGTGTGCATTTATAGATTCTTCAAACCACCATCAAAGGTGTTGAGGCCTTTATATGAAGTGCTGAAGACATTTCCTTGAAATCCATGACAAATAGTGCATCCGGAACCGACATCCTGTTCGTAATAATGGTGTTCTAATGAATAATTTACATTTTAGTCATGCTAATAACCTTCCCAATTGTTTAATGGTTTATTGATTTTCTTTTTTTTCTTATTTGCAAAAGAAAAGCTGAAATAATGGCAGCAAACAGAATGGAATTTTCTAAAGTCTTCTTAAGTTTTTTTTATTTAATTTTCATTTGTTTTTTTGTTGTTGTTGTAATTTTTATAACAAAATTTATTGTTTTATTTGAAACTCACCTTCCAAAGCCTGCCTTGCCGCAAGTGATTACATAGAATTTGTCATCCGCCAATTCTAAAGTCTTGTGAACTCTGACGGCCAATTGAATGGAACGCTCTTCGGTGCGCTGTTGTTAAGAATTAAATTTTTTTCAATAAATTAAAGAATGAAATAAAAAATAAAGCAATAAAAATAAAATAAAAATAAATTCGAGTATATTTCATATGCATTTTTAGTAAATTGGCCATGAATTAAAATGGAAACCGTTTTTAATGATAATCTGCACATAGGTACAGGCTGGCATTAAAAAGGAGGAAAAGCTTTACGATGAGGATAATAAATTCAAAAAGCATCTAAAATGAATGGAGTGGAATGCATGTATAAGTTTTATATGAATTATATGCACATTTTAAGCTTAATAAGCATTTAAATACCGATTAGTTTTACATATGATTGCCATGTGATGTTATTCAATTTTTATTGTTAATTTTCTTAAGTGCTTCTCTTAATTGTTGAATTCTTTCTTTAATGACAAACAAAACCTTTCAAAAGATTTTAGTTTTTAAATACCCAACGTTCAGCTCAAAGTAGGCTATTTCTCTCCAGAATTCGTGTCATGTTCATGCTGCTTGAGTACTCATTTCCAATTCCAGTATTTGTTGGCTTTTCATTGGCAATTTGCATTGTGTTGAAATGAAATTTTTTTTTTACTTTCCAATCGTAAATCGTTGCAAATTGTAATGATCTTGTAAGTTTTTTAATGACAAACAAATAAAACGTTTTTGGCTATTCTCATATCTTTTTAATATCGTTCCATCCTCACAAAACAAAATTTTTAATTTCCTTTAACGCTTAAGAGAAAAATTTGAATTTTGAATAAAATACGAGTATTGCCCTAGTTTGGGTACTTTCGATGGATATAAGCTTGACGATGTTCGCCAGGGACTCTGGGCATATTCCACTACTGAACCAGCAATTAATTGCCCTGAATTCCATATTGAAGACTCTGCACTGGATCTGTGAATGTCAGAGAATTAGAAAGAGGATTTTTGGCATCGCATTACATTAATATCTGTGCAGTATTACATTGTCTAAGCACCTGCTCAGATAGTTGTATGGGGAGAGTATAATCAATCGTCATTCTAGGATTAGCAGCGAGTGTTTGATGTGTAAGGCAATTGATCATTTGTAAAGTCGCCATATTCTATTATGAAAAGGGTCCTCCAAATAACTTTTTTTTTTAAATGCTTTAAAAAAAAAACTACTGAATATTTTCTCAAATTTCTTGTTTTATTTGAAAGTACAATCCTTCCGGTTAATAATGGAAAATAATTTCATTCAATCCAATTTTTAAGCACATTATCGATTGTGTGCGTGCAGCTGTATTTCACCAATGGCTTCACGAATGTTGTCCTTTAAAGCGTCAATTGACTCTGGCTTGTCGGCGTAACACTTATCTTTGACGGCACCCCACAAATAATAGTCCAACGGTGTCAAATCGCAGCTTCGATGTGGCCAAACGACATCAGCTCTGCGGCTGATAATGCGATCTTCAAAAACAGGGCGCAAAACATCGAGTGTAGCTTCGGCTGTGTGGCACGTAGCGCCGTCCTGTTGAAACCAAATGTTGCCAATACCCTCCTCTTCAATTTTTGTGAACAAAAATTCGTTCAGCATGGCCCGATAACGATCGCCATTGACTGTAACGGCCACTCCTTGCTCATTTTCGAAGAAAAATGGCCCAATTATGCCTCTGGACCAAAATCCGCACCAAACAGTGACTCGTTTTGGTTGCGTCGGCTTTTCAATGTATGCGTGTGGGTTTTCTGTGCCCCAAATGCGACAATTTTGCCAAGATCAAAATGAACTTCATCTGAAAAGATGATTTTTTTGCCAAAATCGGCATCTTCTGTAAGTCGATCGATGATCGATCTTTGGTTTATCGATGAGGATGCCAGTTTCTTTCACTCTTTTCACAAGATAACGAACGTACCGCGCTGACGGTGCTTCTCTTCTTCCAATATCCGTACGCAATTTTCGCACACATTCTGCAACATTACCATGATTTTCAAAGTAATGTCGCAATATTTCCCAGCGTTGTTCAAGCGTATACACAACCATATTCGTTCAGCGGAAGGATAAAACTAATTATCTGTCAAATCTGACATGAGCTAAGTGTTACCATTCACGAAATAAGCACTAGTTGAAAAAAAACGTTAGATGGCGGACCCATTAGTTCGTTGGATTAGTAGACGTGAGTCCACGGTCCAAATACCAGGTCAGACTTCTCGAATATAATGAAATATGAAAAAAATATTTCTTTCGGTGACGTCCTATCAGCAGTTTTCTGGTAAAAATAAATTTACCATGAAAAATTTCTTAAAAATCTGTCGTTCGAAGTCGACTATAAACTGTACGTCCTGCCACTCATGTATAAAATTAACACACCCAACATAAGTGGTGTAAGAAACTAGGTTGCAATCCGGGCTGAAGGGTTGTAATGACCAATTATGTATGTAAAGTGTCCTAATTGATGAACTTCTCATAACACTGGTAATTTTAATTACAGACTGTCTTCTTACGCCGTTGTCATAGGTGATGAGAAACATCTAAGTTTTTCGGACCTTTTCGAGAATATGCTGCATTCATAAGAATTTCAAATCTAGGATAACCTCCTAGTAATTGAACGCTGAGGAGAAACTCAATTCAATAAATCCCAGTCTTCTCGCAATCATTTATTTTCACCAGAAGCTTCTGTCTTCTGTAGATTAACTTCCAGGATTTCGAAGGCAACATTAAGCCGCTTCGACAACATTTTGAGGTGTATGTCTGTGCTACCTATGGATAGGTCGGCATAATCCTTCAATTTGAAGCAGATTTCCTTTCAACAGATTTCTATTGAAGAATACTATGAGAATAAAATGGATTGCCATGAAAGGTTCTTCGAATATGGCTTTAAGAGCCAATGTGAAACTGTAGGCACCGCCATTCATGCATAAATTTAATACACATAGCATGAGTGGTGCGAGAAGTTAGGTTGTAATCCTAACTAAAGAGTTGTAGTAACCAATTAAGTTAGTTATACGAGAATTCCATAACAACTGTGCTAGTGTTTTCCCTTGAAGAGTTCCGAGGTATAGTTTCCTCTTACTCTTGGAAAGATTATGATGTGAGCTCTTTTGGTACAACCATAAATTTGGTGGAGCAACTTGTGCATGATGAAAAGAAAATCGAGATTTAGATTGAGAGACCGATGCTGATGTGAAAGCCAAGTTATGGGAACATTAGGACTCCTAAAGGTGTAACGACAAGATGTTAAATTTTGGATACTTTGGCATTTAAACGTTGAGGAGAAATGCAGAGGAAGCACTATGGGTTTGTGATTGATTGAGACTGATAATGGAAAAGATTGACAAGAAAATCTCTTAACAGTTGGTATATCGTTGACTCATTATCAGCACATTCCAAATTACTTTTTGCCCTGTAGTTGAATGGCAGGAACTCTAATTCTTTGCATGATCGAATGACTATTTGAGATTTTGAATTTCAACAATATTGTCTAAACGAATAGAGGAAAA
This sequence comes from Sarcophaga subvicina, assembly GCA_936449025.2. NCBI lineage: Eukaryota > Metazoa > Arthropoda > Insecta > Diptera > Sarcophagidae > Sarcophaga > Sarcophaga subvicina. The sequence goes on along the minus strand of OW388081.2, from coordinate 87,134,758 downwards.
GGCAATCCAACAATACTTTAAACTTTTAGACGATTCTACCATAAAAAGTAAGAGAAGAATCGAATATTTGACATCCAATTTAAATTGCTATGGACATTGGTTTGAAAAGTCTTGTGAGTTTCTCCAAAAGTGTTTACAGATTTCATAGATTATGGATTCTGATTACAAGAACTGGATTATAGTGTAAGTCGGTCTTTGTAAAATCTAAAGTTGTTTGCTGGGTTATCATTAAACTTTACCCTGTTGCTCGTTCCTTTCGTAACACCAGCAAATTTGTTAAAAAATTCAAATTGTTTTTGAGATTTAATAAACAAATACGGATTAGAATTAGAAGGAAAACGAAAACGATAACGAAAAAAGCATTAAAAAATATGCAAATTCTCGAAACCAAGTGTTGATTATTGTTAACAGCTGCAACAGCAACAGCAACAGCAGCAGCAGAACAGCAACAAAGCATTAGTTTTTGGCAACAATTCACAGGCACGTACTGGCAGCTATGAAATTCAACAACCAACGACCAACGACCATTGCAGTCCAGTTTACAGTGTTTAGATGCTTATGGGGTTTTTAAAAATCGAAAAACAACACTTTTAACAATTTATTGTGGCACCTAGAAAACAACAACAACAACAGAAACAACAAGAAAACAATAAAAATAATAATAAAAAATTGTTTCTAGATTTCCCTGGTAATGCGTTTTCACTATTATTTGTTGTTGTAAATGATGTTGTTGTTATTGGTGTTGGAGTATTGAAAAGAAAAAGGGAGTGTCATTGGCTGACATGACTAAATGTACATATGTTTTGTTTGCATTTTCCATTTTAACATTTCATTGCTGGAGTTTATGTGTGTTTTAGTTTCAGTTTCGGTTTCGGTTTCGGTTCTCTTCGGTCTTTGTATTCAGGTCGTCAACGTTTTTGTTTGCTAACCGTGTTAGAAAAACAAACTGCAATAAATAAAATGCCATAATAAAACATAAAGAATATGTGTATTTGTTGTTGCATTTGATGTAAATACATATTTATTCCCGGTCACTGTAGTTTAAAGCCTCTGCTGTGTTCCATTTGTATGAAAAACTATGCAAATAAAATTTGTTTTTTTTAAATTTTTTTCAGTTGAAAAAAACTTTAAATTTTTGTGCCAGTAAATGTTTATTGTTCCTTAGTTGGGAGCTAACAACACACATACCATTGCAAATCAATGAAAAAAAATTTTCTCCTTTTTGCACACACCCTGTTTTATATTGATTTTCTCAAACGGCTGTTCAAATTGATTTGTTTTGTTATTTTCGAGCATACATAAAACGTTTGTTTCTTAAGTCTTTCGTTTAGTGTTTATGAAAAAAAAAAGACACCGCCTTGCTTGGTTGGCTGGTTATCTTTAACAAGGAACGCCAGTAAATTTGTCATAACAAGCGAAAAAATTTTTTAAAAACGATTTTTATCTCCGTGTAAATAGATTTTCAATAATATTTTTAAAAGCCTGGAAAAAATTGTGGAATTAAAAAGACAAACGTCTGGGTTTTTAAATTTGGTTTGAAAACATTAAAATATTTCTGAAAATTTATTTCACAAAACGCTTGTTAACATACAAACAACTTTAACAAATTTCTTTTAAACGAATCAATTGTTGCACCTTTTCCTCATGGGAGAAATTTTGAAAATAATTTTTGCACTCCCTGCACTTAAAGCTTACAACAGCACACACTTTCTATACACTTTCCACCTCGAATGACAGACAAACTTATTTTATGATTCGATTTTGACATGCCAAGTTGTGTGAAAATTTAAACTGGAATTGAAAAAATTTTTCGGCAATAAATTGTAAAACAATGTTTTCACTATCGTTGCGCTTTAATGCGTTTAATGACGTTGAGGTCACCCGAAAGCTTATACAGTTTACGATTCATTACATGTCGAATATTTTTTTGACGCTTATGCTGTAAACACATTAGACGCGGCATTTGCAGCCCGGCAATTTTGTAAATTCCGTCTGAGCAAGCAGCATGTGTTTTAATTATTTTAAAGACAGCAGCTCTGAAGCATAAATAGCCATACTTTAGCTATGGTGCTATTAAAATGTATTTGCACGTTTTTAAAGCCTCTATTTCATGTATGTTATTGTATAAATAGCACTAATTCTCTTATTGCCGGATGCAAAAAAGGGTGCAGCAACAGCATCGACGCTTGTTGACGCGCCGCCTTTAAAATAATCATTTCCATATGCAACCATGTATACTATTTTTCACAGATTGCGGCGTCGCAAGTGCTACGTGTAATACGTTTATACATACATACATACATAATTGGTCATTACAATCCTTCAGTTAGGATTGTGGACCTAGCTTCTCACACCACTTATGTTATGTGTGTTACTTTTATTCATGAGTGGCGGGACCTGCAGTTTAAAGTCGACTCCGAACGACAGATTTTTTGAGAAACTTTTCATGGCAATTTTATTTACTCTCAGAATTTTTGCCAGAAATCTGCTGAGAGGAAGTCGTCGAAGAAATATTTTTTTCATATTTTCGTTTTGTTGGAGATGTCTGACCTGGGATTTGAACAGAGGACTCAATCTAGACCACGACGACTTCAGACGCTCATTAATACTTTATCACTAAAATGTATTTCAACGTTTTTAAAACCTATATTTCATTGACAGCACAAATCCTCTCATTGCCAGTCATAATTCTCTTATTGCCGCATGCAAAACTCAAAATTTGCCTAAGAGCGCAGCAACAGCATTGACGTTTGTTGACGCGCCACAATTAAAATAAATATTTCAAACCATGCAACCATGTCGACTATTTTTGACAGATTGTCGCGCTACAAATGCTGCGTCAATGTGCTTGTAAAGGGTGTTTTTTATAGAGGTATAGAACTTTAAGTTGGCATTACTTTTCAAGATGGCGACCGATTTAACAGCTGTCAAGTGATTTATTCTCAGTTTGGTTTGGCAATTCATCATGAATAGACTCACGCCTGAACAACGCTTGCAAATAGTGCAATTTTATTTCGAAAATAATGGTTCTGTGCGGAAAACGTATCGCGCACTACGTCCATTTTATCGTCGACAAAATCGTCCATCAGAGCAGTTAATTCGATTAACCATGGAACGTTTTAGCACCACGTTTACTCTTATTGATAACTCGCATCCCCAGAGACGCTGTACGGTGCGTACAGAAGAAGCTATTGCTGCTGTAGAGCGTAGCATTGAGGAAGACCCGAATGAGTCCGTCCGCCATCGAGCACAGGAATTGGATCTGTGTCCATCCACTTTATGGAGGATTTTGCGGAAGGATCTTGGTTTGCGTGCTTACAAAATCCAACTCGTGCAAGATTTGAAGCCAAACGATCATCAAGTAAGGCGTAGATTCGTCGAATGGGCCCAGAACGAGATTACCGTTGTTCCCGATTTTCATAAGCGAATTTTGTTTAGCGATGAAGCGCACTTCTGGTTGAATGACTACGTCAACAAACAAAACTGCCGCATTTGGAGTGAAGGTAATCCTCAAGTGTATGTGGAAACACCGTTACATCCAGAAAAACTGACTGTTTGGTGCGCTTTATGGGCTGGTGGAATCATTGGTCCGTACTTTTTCAAAAACGATGGTAGCCAGAACGTTACAGTCAATGGTGATCGGTATAGAGCCATGATTACAAACTTTTTCATTCCTGAATTGAATAACCATGATGTCCAGGAGATGTGGTTTCAACAATACGGCGCAACATGTCACACAGCTCGTGCCACAATAGATTTATTGAAAGACACGTTTGGTGACCGCCTAATTTCACGTTTTGGACCTGTGAATTGCCCTCCAAGATCTTGTGATTTAGCACCGCTAGACTACTTTCTGTGGGGCTATGTAAAGTCATTGGTCTATGCGGTAAAGCCACAAACGCTTGACCATTTGGAAGACAACATTCGCCGTATTATTGCCGATATACGGCCACAAATGTTGGAAAAAGTCATCGAAAATTGGACGCCCAGATTGGACTACAGCCGCGCCAGCCGTGGCGGTCATATGCCAGAAATCATATTTAAAATGTAATGCCACAAGATTATCTTTCGGATAAATAAAATTCATATCAATCGAATAATCCATCGTTGTTTTATTGCAACTTAAAGTTCTATACCTCTATAAAAGCCTGCCTGATTTGATATTTAATGGCTCGTCGTCAAAGTCTTCGATGTCACTGTTTTTAATTCAGAATTTTCGTTTCACTTCTGAATTTATAAGCAATGAATTTGTCTTTTAAGCATGCACACTCAGATCTGTCTTAGCTGTCAAACCAAAGAACACCAACGTAATCTATATACTCTAGTTGCTTGAACCTATGCCATGTAATACCTTTTGATTTTCTAATTGCATGCCTCATCTATACAACCAATATTACAGAACAATTGGAATATTACGCAATCTTGTCGGCCACCATTATTTTTGCAAATATTTGTATACAATTTTAAACAAATTCTTGTGGAAATATTTTTGTTTGCTTATTTTCGTTTTTGTGTTTACTCTGCCGTTTGTCAAAAAAATTTTTAAATGTTGTCTTCAATTTCAGCTTTTTGTTCATTGTCAACACTTTTAACTTTTTTTTTGTTTTTGTTTTTGTAAATAAAAACTCTCGTTTTCCAAGTGTTTAATTTAGTTTTTTTTTTGTTTTTTCTTGGGGTAATAAAATAGTTTTACAACAAGACCTCGGGGCATTGTTTTGTCATCATAATTGCTTGTGTTTTTTGTTTTTTTTTTGTTGGTGTTCATTCGCTTAATTAACGCAATAACAAGTTTGTTGTCTAAGTCTTTTGTAAGCAGCTGTTGATACTGCAGAGTGCTGTAAAGTTTGTTTACAATTCTCACGAAATTCATGCATTTGCACGTTTTCCTTCGTTTTGTTTTTTTTTTTCTAAAAAAGTAGGAAAGGAAAATGATAAAAATGTACGCATTTTTACGTTGTGATGTTATGAACAATTTTTTTTTTTGGTTTTTTTGTAACAATAAAGTTTAACAAACGCTTAGTGTTTGGGATTTATAACAGGGCGCCAAAATTATAATAAAAATTGTGAAGAAAAACGTAATAAAAACGAAATTATTACACTTTAAAACACATAAATTTCACTTATTTTTTTAATGTTTTTTTTTCAATTTTCCTTTTCTTTATGAGACTTACATATTCGTTGCTTAGGCTTTAATAACGGAAAATAAATATAAAAAAATTATGCAAAGATTATATAATCAGTTGAACATTTTCATTGCTTGTAAGGCATTAAAAATTATTTTAAAATAATAAATTTTTTTATTAATAGTTGTGAGGTGTTTTAGTAAAAGCTTGATTATTTGCTTACATTATTATATCCACTCACGTTGCTGACCAATACGCCACAGTAGTCGGGTGAACCTTGTTTGGCCAAAAGATTCAAACTGAAGGCCACAGCATCAGAGCCATCGCCCATGGCCATACATGCAGCCGTACGATGATCTCGGGCATGTACAGCTCCTGTATAGGCTCCATCTAGTTTCACTTTGATATTCATGGTGCCCGCTTTACAAGTGGCCGCGACATGTGGTGCAAATTCCGAGGCTGTAGACTCTTGAGCATAAATCTGCAAAGGAAACACACAGAAAAAGAAAAGAATATTTTTAATTTCTTATTTTTTTTAACAAAATTCTTTAAAATCATTTTGCTTTCAGAAATCAATTTAAAGTGCACTGTACTGCCAGCTATGCTGCTACTTTTTTCTTTCGTTTTTTTTTAATTTTAAGCTGTTGTCTACAAACGATAAAAATATTTTAAGTTTTCATTGTGAATGCCTTTTTTATTTTTTTCTTTATGAAACATATAAAAAGCAGACCATAAACTACCGGCTCATTTGAATTATGATTTTGGCTTTCTGAGTAACGATAACGATGTTCTGTCTTCTGCTTTATTTTTCCTAAGAAATGTTTTGTGAAATAAATTGAATTTCTTTACCTTTTTTTATGATTATTTTTTGTAGTTTTAATTAAATTTTATTCATGTGGTGGTTGTAAATCTGTTTTAAGGCTACTAAAACCAGTCTAAAGATAAGAAATCAATTAAAAAAAAATTTTTATTCTCACGTAGACTGTGGCAAATTAGCCCAGCTGGTATGGTATTGTTTTCAGTTTGAGTTTGAGTTTAAAAGAAATTGAGAAGTGTACATACATACATGACGACAATGGGGGGGTGGTTAAAGCAAGGTTTTAGAATTCATTTTAGAATATTTGTTTGCCAACTTTTTTTTCATTTGTTGAATACGGTTTTTTTTTATACGGCTTAAGTTTATGTGCAGTTTTTATGATTGTTAGCTTTTAAAACTTATAAACTTTTACAACCAAATTGCAAGTCATATTGACGCCTTTTTAAATTTAACAGTTATTTGAACATTTCTTTCATTAAAAAATTTTACATTAAAAGCCGTTATTCAAATTAAGTTCGTTGCACTTAGTTATTAGGAAGATCAGATAACATAACGGTTGTTGATTCAAAATGCTTTCATTATACATTAGAAGGTAATTCTGGTAACGTCTGCTCTTGAAAAGTGTTTTTTTTTAAATTTTAGTTTCATGAGAACAATCGATAACGATTACTATGGTAAGCAATTAGGAATGCCAAACTGTGTTGATATTTCTTATCAATAAAATAAGGCACCTCATTATAAATCGTTTTAAGCTAAAACATCGCTTACAAAATGTGGAATTTTACTTTGAAAAACATAAATCCGATCGCGAAGTTCATAGAACATTTCGTCTTTTTTTACGATTAACATGACCGGCTTATTAAGCAAAAATTTTGTGCAGTCACCGATCGTTTACATACATAATTGGACATTACAACCCTTCAGTCAGGATTATGGCCTAGCTTCTCACACCACTCATGTTGTGTGCGTTAATTTTTTACATGAGCTGCGGGACCTACAGTTTAACGTCGACTCCGAACGACAGATTTTTGAGAAACTTTTCATGGCAGGTTTATTGTCCTCTCAGAGTTTTTTCCAGAAATCTGCTGAGAGGAATTCGCCGAAAAAATATTTTTTTTTCATATTTCGTTTTGATGTCTAACCTGTCATACGAACCCGGGCTTTACGTCTAATAAGCCAATTTGCTCTTCACAATTCAAAAACCATCATCAACCGATAAGAACATTGCTGCCGAAATGTATATTCGTTTTAGTTCTTCAACTTGTTTGCCTTGTTCTATAGATTACATGGTATATTTAACGTAATTATCTCGGCTTACTTGCCTATAAAATATAGTTCGGACTGAAGCTTAAAGAACATCGTTTGTGCCAGATTTTTGCTGATTGTGCTCATTTGAAATGACGCCTAAAGATGAGCATTTTATCAAAGAATTTTGTTGAGTTCTGATTAAATGACTACGCCAATCAGCAAAGTTCGAATATTTAGAGCGAAAACAATCCTTAAGCCATTAGAGAATCACCATTGCACCTATTAAAATTGACTGTTTGGTGTGTCTGCCGTTACGGTGAATGGTGAGCTCCATACATACATACATAATTGGTCATTACAACTCTTCTGTCAGAATTACAAACTAGCTTCTCACACCACTTATGTTGTGTGCGTTAATTTTATACATGATTGGCGGGACCTACAGTTTAAAGTTGACTGCGAACGATAGATCTTTTTTTCATTGCAATTTTATTTTTACTCTCAGAGTTTTTGCCAGAAAGCTGTTGAGAGGAAATCGCCAAAGAAATATTTTTCATATTTCGCTGTTGTTGCAGATGTCTGACCTGTGGTTTGAAACCTGGCTTTACGTCTAATAAGCCAACACACTACCTACTAGACTACAGCGACTTCCTCCACTTGTCATTCAGTGGGCTTAACTCCTTGGTGTAATTTACCGCCGCTGAGTTAATTTTTATGAGGCTATGTTAAGTCAATAATTTATCCTAATAAACTAGCAACTCTTCCAGCATTGAAAGCTAAAGTCATTGGCGAGTTTTATTGCAAATAGTCGGACTTATGAAACCAACAATGCAATTCGCAGCCACAGCAGACAAATATTAACAGATTGCTAGAAAGAAATTTTCATTTCGATGTTGTAAGACCAACGTGAGTTCTCAATTTCTTGACTACGCAAGATGTATTAAGGATACCTGTGTTGATTCACATACAAGGCGTTTGCTGTTCTCTTTGAAATCTTGTTACGCGCCGGTTATACCCGAATAATCTAAATTCCGATATACCGAAAAAAAATATATCGAGGTTAAGGGCATGCAAAGATCTCCCCGGTAGCTCAGACTAAAGTGGTTATAAATTCGTATCTTACGACGCGCAAGCATATAAACACAGCCTGCATGTCATCAAGATAAGAAGAAAAAAACTAGACTGTGTGAATATAAAGAAAACATACAACAATGTCAAAATGCGAAAGTATCCGGAAAAAAAAAAACCCGAGTCAGACCGATTTAACGGTAAAAGTTTAACGAAACAGACGCCACGTGTCAAAATCTAATTGGTCGATCAAGACGCGTGAAAAAAAAATATAACGAAGTACATACATAGCAAAAGGGATAAAGATAATGGAAGAGTTGCATCGATAAAAAACAGGGTTGCAATAAAGTGCATTATTGCCAACCAAATACGCAAATAAAAGGATGGGAGTAAAAGTTGCAATAATAATTCCAGGCAATCCGTAACAATCTTTCAAGAGAACTCAATTGCTGAACACAAGAATAATAACGCATAGGCACCACCACTTAGCGATAAAATTAACAAACACAACATGGAAGGCGTGAGAAGCTGGGTTGTAATTCTGATTAAGGGGTTGTAGTGAATAATTAAGAAAAATATTTTCCTCCAATAGACATTTTCTTAAAGGCTGTCGATACATGTTACTTGTTTTGGAAGGGGACAAAATCAGAAGGAAAAAGGTTAGACTGGGTACGTACTTACTTAATTCGTCATTGCAACCATTTAGTCAGGATTCCAAATTAGTTACTCAAACCCACCATGTTGTTTGTGTTAATTTTTATGCATGAGTAGTGGCACCTACAGTTTAAAGTCGACAGATTTTTTTGAGAAACATTTCATTGCAATTTTATTTTTATTCTCAGAGATTTTGCTACAAATCTGCTGAGAGGAAGTCGTCGAAAGAAGTATTTGTTCATATTTCCTTTTGTTGAAGATGTCTGACTAGGGAATTGAACTCCGGCCTCATATCTAATAAGCCAACACACTACCTACACTGGACTACGGCGTTTTTCCTGGCGCTAAAGCAATATCAGTAACAAGAACAGAGGCGTTTATGGTTTCCCATTAAGTGAACCAAACTTCGATTTAAGATCCCTTAGCGGAAAGAAATCTTTTCGATTGACAAACAACACTCATGTAATTATAATACTTTGAAGTAAACTGGACATTTTCTTTGTGACTTCAACTGAGAAACTGTTGACTGCGTTTCAGAGGTTCTTGGAGTAGAAATCTGACAAACAAACAAAAATTCTGTGAACGAGGATCAAGGAAAAAATGTACCTCTTTGTTCATTTGAAGCGGTGCTAAAGCAATAACGATAATAAGAACAGAAGTGTTTATAGTTTTCCATTCAATGAACCATGCTTCCTTAATTACACTTGAAATTGAACGTTCCTTTTAACGGAAAGACACCTTTTCGACTGAAACACAACACTAATGAGTATAATCGCCATACTTTGTAATAAACTGTACATATTCTTGTGACTCCAATAAACAAACTAAGCAATTTGCCTTTAAAAGAATTTTTATTAAAGGAAGGGGATAAGGATTAAAAGGGAAAAGGTTAGAGTTTTCGTATATTATTTCGGGACTTGTGTGTAACATTTTTAATTTTTAGTAGAAAAATCGATGTCATCTATTAAAGAGCACACTATGTGGCATTTACCCTGCAAAGCTGGCCAAAAAGGCAAAAATGAATTTAAATAAATTTAAGAAACTGAGCATGCAGTTCGATAGACAACAAAATTCTGCATTATATAGTGAATTTTCACAACTTTAAGCTGAGATTTGTAGATTTGAGACGATGTCAAAGTCAGGAAAGTAAAGAAAATTAAATGCGTTTTTGGTGTTTTTTTGAAATTTTAATAGGTTTATATGAAATTTTTTTGTGGCTAAACAAATAGAGGTTTTATATTGATTCTTTTTTTATTTGAAAGGTATGAGCATCAGCTACTTTCAGTTTTTTTATATATATTTATATCTCATATATTAATGTTAAAATTATTCGTTCAAAATTTAAAAATAATAAAAATTTCACATTTTTTTTTACCCTACCCAAAAAAAAGATAAGGATTTTAAAGTGAAAGTAGATTTTAGTAGTTTAATGTTATATACCACAAGAAAGTATGAACTCTCTATATTCCGGAACAAAAAAGAAAAGTTTGCGCAAATTTGCGCAATTATTTTTGGCGATTTTTTGAAAATTTTACTTTTTTTTTGAAAAATTAAAAAAATTAGACGCAGTGTAATAAAGCCATAGGCAATAAAGCCATATGGCGTACGAATTATGCGAGGAAATTCAGTAGAAGCGATACCAATCGAGATGTCCTGAATAGGTTACTTTTATGCAGTGACCCTTTTATAAGCTGCAGTACACAAAAATTGCGAAGGAATAGAAAAGCATTTTCATCAGATACTATTAAATTACTCCTTCCTGACATTGATGATGAAAATGATAACGGTTTTAACAATTGTAGTTAGTTACACTTTTTAAGTATTTTTTTAAGTTAAGTATTAAATAATGTAAAATAAATATTAATTATCATAGAAGTTTAAAAACTTAATTATATATATCGACGATTATAACAATATGAGATGAATGTTAGATTTTCTTAATGGACCGTATGTAATACCTAAGGGCACTTATGATCCGATCATAATAAAATGTGATCATAAATGATTCACATTCATATTAAACATGTTCATATTGAATTTCATCGAGGTAATAAAATTTTTAAGCCAATTATAATTGCTAAATATATTTTCTTAAGGGGGCCCTATTTTGGACCAAGGGTCAATTACGGACCGACCATAACAAAATTTGGTAATATGATTTAGATTTACAAAATACACGTTCATACCGACTTTCATCATGATGCCGATGTTTTTAAGCCATTTATAAGCGCAAACGTGAATTTCTAAAGGGGGCTTTATATGGGGACTAGGATCAAATTTGATCCGATTTTCACCAAACTTTACACCATGATTTCTTAGTACACAAAACTGATCCATGCTAAATTTTATCTTGATTGTTGCATAATTACCATAATTATGTGTAAGTAAGTGCAATTTCGAGGGGAATTTGTATGGGAGCTAGGCGAAATCACGAACCGATTTGAACCAAAATCAGTTGGGTACATCCTTGGGCCTAATTATCACTAACACTATCAACAAATTTCAGCCATTAACTCATAAAACACATACATACATAATTGGTCATTACAACCCTTCAGTCAGGATTACGACCTAGTTTCTCACACCACTTATGTTGTGTGTGTTAATTTTATACATGAGTGGCGGGACCTACAGTTTAAAGTCGACTCCGAACGACAGATTTTTGAGAAACTTTTCATGGCAATTTTATTTTTATTCTCAGAGTTTTTGCCAGAAATCTGCTGAGAGGAAGTCACCGAAGAAATACTTTTTGTGTTTTATTTGATGTCTGGCCTGGGGCTCGAACCCTGGCTTTTCGTCTAATAAGCCAACACACTACCTACTAGACTACGGCGAGTACAAATGTGATCAAATGTGCATCGTTGTTTCCAATATGGATGGAGATCCAATACGAATGGAACTCAGATTATGGCCGATAACTATACTTTCGATATACATACATACATAATTGGCCATTACAATCCTTCAGTCAGGATTACGGCCTAGCTTCTCACACCACTCATGTTGTGTGCGTTAATTTTATACGTGAGTGGCGGGACCTACAGTTTAACGTCGACTCCGAACGACAGAATTTTGAGAAACTTTTTCATGGCAGGTTTATTTTACTCTCAGAGTTTTTGCCAGAAATCTGCTGAGAGGAAGTCGCCGAAGAAATATTTTTTTTTTTATATTTCATTTTTGATGTCTGACCTGGGATACGAACCCGGGCTTTACGAATAGTAAGCCAACACACTACCTACTACACCACGGCGACTTCGATACTTTCGATATAGTCCAGGAATTTATTTATCTTGACTTCGTCGTTAGCACCAAAAATGATGTCAGTCTGGAGATCAAGCGCAGACTACTATGGTCTTAGTAGGCAATTGAGTAGCAGAGGCCTCACTCGTACGACAAACCTAATACTCTACAAGTCGCTCATCATATCATCATCACAGAGCCATGGACACTATTAAGCACTAATGCAGCAGCCTTGAAAGTATTCGAGAGAAAAGTCCTACGTAAGATTTTCGGTCCAGTGCGAGTTGGCGATGATTTCCGCATCCGATGCAACATCGAGCTGTATGAGCTCATAAAACACTTCTATTAATTTTGGCCAGGTTTTCAGGCAAAATGCAACATAGTGGAGCAGTTCGATTATAATTTCCTTTTACAGGACATTGCGTTTTATGTACAACAACAAATGGGAAGGAGTTACGAATCCCAGCCACTTAAACCATATTAAGCATAGAAATCAATGTGCCCATCATCATTTTCACTAAAATACCAGCTTATTAAACCCAAGCGATTAATTTTCTCTTCATATAAAAAGAAAACCAGATTATTCCCCAGACCTTTGCTACAAGGTTAAGGTTTTGAAACGGAGTTCTCTTATGCAGAACAGTTTATGAATAAAATTTTTGAATATTTAATGATGAATTACAAATTTGTTTGTTTGTACATACTGAATGTGAAATCATTAAATATAAATAATTACTGTACACCAGTGACCTACAATAGATTTTTTTCTTTTTTTTAATATTTTCTTAAAAACCAATTGATTTCGTTAAAATAATTTATGAATGTACCGTTAGAAATATTCTTTCAATATACAATTTTCTTTAATTGTTTAGCCCTATATGGGTCATTATTTCATACGGCAATGAAAATACAAAACAATACTCGTACAATGTTTTTGAAATCTTTCTGCCTTTGGGCCATATGCGTGCGAGCTACAAGAAGTTTAAATTTAATTACCAGCAACAAGTAACGCCTCTATTTCATTACTTTGAATTGATACAAGCATCACAACACGTTGATGATCTGCTATATTTACCGTATATATGTATGTACGTATGTACGTACATTAGACATAAGAATTCTATTAAGATGAACGTACGTAAACCTAATAAAAATTCAAATAATCTACACAAGGTAATAATAATAAATACTCTGAACGTTTTAAAGTTTAAATGAAAAGCAGCATCAATGGAACGGAAAATATGCGTTTGTTGATGGCATTCAAAACGAAAGACTTAAGCAACAAACTTGCAAGCATAAGCATATGTCAGAGAGTAAGTGTGCTTATTAATGATGCTGATCTACAGAATACCATTTTTAAATACCAAAAATTACAAAAAAAAAATACAACAAAAGAAATGTATACGAAATTTGTAGTTTTTGAAAAAAATTGAAAAAAAAATTTTTTTTTAAAAATATTCAGTTGCGGTTGAATGACTGTGTCGTAAGTAAATAAGTAAATAAGTATGTTTGACTTGATTTGTGTACATTTTTGTTTTTTTTTTTGTTTCTTTAGTGGCAACAATTAATATGTGACCTTATTTTTCCTTGACTCAGCCGTATATGATTGTGTGTGCAGTGTTAAGAAGCTGTGTCTCTGCTTGATACACAACAACAGCTTAAGAAGTGGTAGAACAGGCCTCAATAAGACGGTCTACATTTAAAAGCTGCTGTAGCGTCTTGTAAGTAATGTCTTGGATTACAACCAAACAACAACTTTCGAAATTTCTTTTAAGTACAAAATTGTTTTCCTTTCCTTTATAGTTTCTTTCATTTAATTTCGTACATTTGATTTCATTTCATTTCCAAAGCAATTTTATTACTTTGTTCATGCGTTTCTTTCCAATTGAAATTTCCATTAATCATTGTATAATACTTGTAGTTTCCATAAATTTTACTTTTCAATTATAAAGCAAAAGTTTTCTTTTTTTCTTTCATTCCATCTTTCACTCGCTTTCTGTGTCATTCCAAATGCTTCTTGCTTTTCTTTTGATTTTAATTTTTTTTGGCTTCCAAAGCTAGCCATAATTCCAAATGAAACGCTTTTGTTTTTCATCTTCCAAAAATAATTCCCATGATTTTGTTTTTTTATTGTTATTTTAACAAAACTCATAATCGTTATAATTTGATCAGAAGGTATTTTTTTACACGCATTTTAATTAATTATTTTTAATCGTTATTTTTGTTTTTATTTTTATTTGTTTTTGAATTTTGAATTTTAAATGAAATTTTTTTTGGAAACCTTTAATAAATTGTGTGTGAAAAGAAATTTTGGAAACAATACTACCTACTGTTGTCGTAATGCAAACAGTTTACACATCTTTATGTGAATACATACACAAGGCATGCAAATCCGTTATCAACAAGAATCCCAAATCTAACTTAAAATCAAGCCAATACTTTTTCTGCTCAAATGTGAAATCCACTATTCTAATGGGTGATTTTTTAAGAGCTATAGGAAAAATTTTCAAAAAAAAAACACATAAAATTCAGAAAAATGCATGAAATCTTTATTTGAATCGATAGTACGGTCCATATAATTTAATGTTTGAAGATTATTTCATGCACATGTTGACCGCGACTGCGCCTCAAATGGTCCATCCGCTTAGTCCAATTTTGGCATACTCTTTCCAACGTTTCGGCCGGTATCTCACGAATAAATGCTTCAATGTTGTCTTCCAATGCGTCAATTGAAGCGGGCTTGTCTGTATAGACATGAGCTTTAACATAGCCCCCAAAAAATAGTCTAAAGGCGTTAAATCGCACGTTCTAGACGGCGAATTGACCGGTCCCGAACGTGAAATAAAATGTTCACCGAACTCGCCTCTCAATAAGTCCATTGTTACGCGTGCTGTATGTCATGTGGCACCGTCTTGTTGAAACCACATGTCATGCAAGTCAAGCTCTTGCATTTTGGGCAAAAAAAGTTGGATATCATCTCACGTTAGCGCTCACCATTCACAGTTACGTTACGATTCGCAGCATCTTTGAAGGAGTACGGTCAAATGATGTCACCAGCCCATAAACCGCACCAAACAGTGACTTTTTCTGGATGCATTGGTAGCTTTTGCAATGCTTCTGGCTGATCTTCACTCCAAAATTGACAATTCTGCTTATTTACGTATCCATTGAGTCAAAAATGAGCTTCTTCGCTGAACACAATTTTTCGATAAAGAAGTGGAGCTTCGGCCAACTTTCCAAGAGCTCATTCACCAAAAATTCTGTATTGCGGTAGGTGGTTCAGCTTCAATTCTTGCACCAGCATGTATTTTGAAAGGCTTCACACCTACATCCTTCCGCAAAATGTTCCACGTTGTTAAGTAACAATTGCTGCAAACGGCGACGAATCGATAATTGTTGGTCATCATTAACACTGGCCGATACAGCTGCGATATTTTCTTCAGTTCGCACTCTACGTAAGCGAGTTGGTGGTTTAATGTCCAACACAATAGCTCGAATAGCCGCTTCAGTGGGTCGATTAAACTGACCATAAAATGGAAACAAAACACGAAACGTGCGTGAGCTGTTTAAACCAGTGTTGCCAAACAGATAATAGCAAAAAAATCACCCGCTATATGATAGCCTGTCGAAAAATTATACTTCAGAGGACACTGCAGTGATACTACAAGTTTATGCTTCATTTTCTACCTCTTTGCCTTTTCCAATTCTCTATCTCCACTATCACTATAACTATCCTCTCTCTTTCTCTTCTAGGACGAATTTACAATGGGTTATTTTGCTCCGGGCATAGTGCTTGTCCCAATGGTAAGTATACGTCATCAAACCTAGCCTAACCTTGCCTACTGCAAGTAAAAAAATATTCAAAATATTCTTAACGAAAACAGTATGCCTAGTTGCTAACAGAGATGACCAATAAAGAGCATATGGAACACCGATCCGCCAAGAAATTACAACGAGATACTGATAAGATTTCAGCCACACCATATACTAAGCAAATCCCCCGCAAGACTAAACCAATTCTTCTCGATTTGAAGCCTCAAGATAATAAAAAATCTGGTGGGTGTGTCGATAACCAAAAACTATTTCTAGGATCGGAAAGGTACCAAAACAAAATTACGAACATAGAAACAAAATAATACAGACCCACAAGGAAGTATTCTGTAATCCTTTCTCCAATCTACAAGTAAATAAATCAACGTTTGATAAAATATTGCACAAACAAATCAAACCAATAGAGACTCAAAATAAAAAGCTGTCCTAGAAACCAAATACAGTCGCAGAAGGATGCAAAAGACCTCGATTATACTCTAGACGCGGAATAAAATAGTGGACAGGGAAAGAGATCTCAAACTGAGGAAAGTGAATCACTAAACCTGGTCAAACCCATCTTCAGCTCAGGTGATAAATATTGTGTTGTTGTGACGACAAGAAACCGAACCTCAATTTAATATGGCGCCTGTAAAAATCCAGCTCCAACGTTATTACCAGTTTATTGTGTATTAACCGTACCCTACGTTCAAACTGGAAGTGATTTTACATTTCGTGTAGCTGGACTTTTACTGTAAATGCTTAAAAGCTAATACAAGTCGGATCTCTGGCCGATTAGACAGTGACACGCAATGAATATTGATCGCTCGAAAATACTTACGAAATTGGGAACTTTCGAGAACATTGAATATGCAACACCGCATAATGGCTTCTCGTTATTACGCTTCCAGTTAGAAGGGAATGGGTATCATTACAGATGACTCGATGCTGACGGCAGCTATTGGTGGAGGCATATTTTCGGAGTCTGCAACTCATGCTAATTGCTGTGATATTTTTTACAATCTCCGGGATTGATTTTAGCACACTTCTGCAGTATGGTTTTAGGCAGAAATTGAAGAGATAATCAAGAAGGCCAACACCGAATTAATGAACAAATTTCCTACATTAGGAATGTCACTGGGAACACGCAAACTTAGGATTGATGTTGTAATTAGTATTAGATTTTGTAAACATTGCATGGACATGGAGCTTCGGATACATTATGGTATAGCATATCTAGCCAAAGCTGGATAAATGATGCATGGAAATTTTGCTTAAATTCTAAACACTCTACCATTACTGAGCTCAATATTCTTGGTATTCATGTGTGACATATTGTTCTTAATCGTCTAAATAATGCCTCTGAGGAAGATGTAAAAACGAAGAAGAGAAGGAAAAAAGTTTTTATCCACTAGCCAAGTAGTAAAAAATTGAAATACTTAGCATTCAAGTATGCCGTGGAATTCTCTGATCTACTATATCATGTGCTGCGGCTATTTTTTCATGCAACCGAGAAGCCTTAAAAATAACTTTTAAAACACCGTTCTGGTACTTGAGAATTTTAAACAATTTTCGATTCGATGAGTCGTAATGTAAGTACGTTACACAAAACAAGCTTCTCGAGACAGGAAGAAAAAGAAAGAGAAGGACTAGGAGGGGGCTTCAAAATATATTATTTCAAAGGGGGAATAAAATCTTTGTTTGTTGATTAACTAGAGAAGAACTCGAGTGTGGAAACCTTAGCTTAGACATCTTGAAAAATACCTTTTTTTTTGGCGTCGTCTGTATTGTCATAAAACGCTTCTCAAATCTGTCGTTCGAAATCAAGGTTAAACTGACGGTCAAGCTATTCGTGGATAAAATTAACGCACACAACTTGCATGGTATTTGAAGCCAGACTGTTAACTTGGCTAAAGGCTTGTGATTGTTTTTCTTCTCCAGTATTTGGTTCTGGTAGGCGAAGGTTTATACCAGTGGTGTTGTGCTAATTTTTTTACCGAAACGCGTTCCGGACTCCTTGTTTATAAAAATACATATAAAAATTCGTCAAAAATTAGAAAAAAACAAATCAGCAGTTCTTTTTAATTTTTTTTCAAAACGTCAGGCAATTCTTGTCATCAGAAATCATCTTTAGTTCCGGTACGCGTTCCTGTCCAAAAAGGAAGTACCGGAACGACGTTCCGGAGCGTTCCGGCTCGACAACACCACTGGTTTATAGTCAAAAAACTTATCTTTTCTCTCAACCAGAGTGTGGACTACTTTCAATATGAGCAAAACTGATTGGATTGCTGGAACAAGAATTTGATGGCTTTTGCATCACGATAATGATTATTTATCGTGCTTAACCCATTAGTGCCCAATGGCAACTTAAGTTGCCAGCAGAGGTTGCCTTAGTTTTTATTCTCTGAGAGGAAATTGAGTGTAAAAAACAAAACGGGAAGCGTTAGAAAAAAAAGTAATTCGGAAATTAATGGGTTAATCATGCTACTCACAATTGCCTATAACTCGTGTCTTGGCAAATGCGCAACCCCCGTAGTCTCTACAATTCTGCCTCAATTACCATACCCTAGGACTTTGGGTTTTTATGAAAATTTCGTATTTCCTAAATGATTGATGCCACGGAAAGGTTAGTGTCATGTTACCATTAAGAAGGCATAAATTGCATACCAGAATTGGAATAAGGACTAAGGGTTGAAGAAAGCTTAGGCTCAGGAATATTATATTGGAAGAGATTACTCTTGAAGAGAATAAAAAAATATTTTGCAGAAGAAAGAAAAAAATCTTTATTTTTGTAGGACAGTAAGTGTTCATTTGGGCTATCCTTTGGCTATTTTAGAGCATTAGTTTTACGGCAGGCTGAAGTTTTGGTTTTCAAAGCTGCTGGATTTATGTTTAATACCCTGTTTCTGTACGATTTTACGATTTTGTATAGAAAAACATTCAATTTTGTTTGTGTTTTCCATACAAACAGAAGATGTTCGTCTAAAACCATTCGTCTTACAGAAACAGGGTATAAATCTATAAACACGTTGTCCTACTTTGTATGTTTATGGTCGTATCAAACATTTTGTTTGTTTTATTTTTAACATTTAAAGTTGTTTTTCAAGCTTTAAAATAAAAAATTTTAAATGGTTAAACCATTACAGGCATACATACGAGTACATAAATACGTTTAAAATTAATTGCAAAGTAATCAAAAATAATTTAAATTTTTTTAAGTACCAGTACCAGTACCAGTTGCCGAAAACTTTAAACTTTTAATTGGAATTCTACAACTCGTTTCAAATCAAGTGAAGCTTTTAATTAAAGAATCTCTTAAATCTTGATAATTTGCTTCGTTCTTTTTATTATTCTTATTATTTCTTTTTTTTTTTTTTGATAGGAAATAAAAATTAGAATTAAAAAGAAACACACAGACAGACATTTAGAAATGGCTTTGGTTTAGAAAAATCATTATGAAAACCGTTTAGAAAATAAATAGAAATGTAATGAAAGAATTAAATTAGAAAAAAAGGGCATGAAGGCAAACAACAAAAGCAAAAAATCATAGAAAAATAGATGAAAACCTCATTAAATTTTACTGTAATGGAGATGCTTATGCTCTTATGCTTATATGCCCTTTAAATATGCCCAGTAAAATAATAACTTTCCCCAGCATGAAATAAAATCGCATTGCAAACGCAGGTAGAAATTGAATTAAAATAACGCTGCTGCTGCTGTTGAGCAGAGTAGAGCAGCAGACTTTCATTGTGAATAGAATCGTACATATTTTCACGTAATTTTAGATCACAAATGCAAATAAAAAAAAACAATTTTTTTATAAAAAATTATTTTCTAATAAAACAAATGATTGTTTTTGTTGTTGTTGTTGTTGTTGTTTTTTCTGTAGCTGATTAAAAAAACAGAACAGAATAGAAAAAAAATGGAAAACAATTTCCATTTTCTCTTGTTTGCCACACTCTATTGCAATTGTTGTTGGTGTTGGTGTTGTTGTTGTTGTTGCCAACAATTACCTTCAACACCATTAGAAGAACTTTGCCACAGTTCACTGCAGAACCGCTTTACTTTAAAACAATGTCAACGTTTTAGTGTCTCTTACAATGGCAAACAGTTTGCAATGAAAGCACTCCTTTACAGTTCTGTCGCCTGAACACATGTGTGTTGGCATACATGATTTAGTCATGATGAAAATGTGATACAAATAACTGAATACCAACTAACAGCCGCTAACATACTATGTTAGCAGTGCATACATATGTACATATGTATGTATGTGAGCATATACTTGAAAACTTTATTTCGATTCTATTTAGTTGCTGTAGATGTGGTTTTTTTGTTGTTGTTTAATTTGACGAAGAAAAAAAATCAAATATTTAGAGCAGCACAGTTATTTGCACCAAAATGCAATCGAGCTTTAAAAATAAATGCAAAAAAAAACGAAAAAAAAACTGAACGAAACAAGCAAAAAATATGTTGGAGATACCAACCAGTCCAGCTTTATTATAAGACAAGCTTATCAAATTAATTTTTTTGTTTGTTTTTTTTCCTTTTCCCATCTAACTATTTTTTTTGTATAAATAGCCGTTTGCCAGCCAATAAATTTTGTTTGTATGTTGGTTTTAAGCCATGACTACGAATTATGCCACATTGTTTATGGGCTCGCTCTATGGCTCTAAATTAGTGTGGCAATAAATTGTTTAAAGCTTGAATTTAAATTTTGAAGGTTCGTAAACAAATTTATGATCATTTTTCAGTTCAGCTTTCATATTTAAACGTGGCACCCTTCTATGCAAAAAAGGGAACAGATTTTAATATTTTGGCAAAGAGAAATTGTGTTTTTCCTTTTCATGGAAATTATCAACTAAATGGCCTTTAGTATGTGAAAGGAAAGGTTTAAAACGAGAAAAAAATAAGGAAAAGCTGAACTAAATAGAATCTTGATTGCTGGTATTATCTCCTCTCTGGGCAATAAAAAGGCTTTTTTATAGATTATTTGCAGGGAAATGGGTTACTAGGCGTAACAATTACTACGAAGTAGATTCATATCCCATTGTAGCGAAATTAAAACATATGGAATCTATTTACTTTCTTTGTGCTACTGAATGTTTAATGGCTCAAAACAATACAGAGTGTGACTTCGACAATAAAAATAAAAACCATTCTTTAATAGGTTTGTGCAAACGTGCCCTAGTTTTGTGCAGATCAGTTATCGAACAAAATGAATCGGACAGGTATAAGTAATACGAAAAACGCTGCCGGGTCAATGCAGCGACTAAAAGAAAAAGATATTCTTCCCTCCCTGTTAGCTAAGCTGTTGTCAAGGCACTGGTTACAACGTAATTCCCTCTAGAAGGTCGGGGGCTACCGCAATGCTATTAATAAATTGGTAGAGCTGCACAACATTTACAGCACATAAGTACCAGGGCAGATGAATTGGCCAGATACGGCATAAACATCGAACTTTCGGATGAGTTCTCTACACTGGGAACGTTACTGAGAACCTAATTGTCAATAAAGTAACAGATTTCGTAAACTTCCACGTGGATATCTTCGGACACATCTATCCTGTCTGTAAATCACTGTAAAGGTACATGGAAAGTCTGTACAAAGCATGCTGAGCTTACTTGTCAGAATCATTATTGAGCACTAAGTTCTGGTAATTGGCATTCTGGGATATTGCATTCATGCCAGACGCCTTGGTCTTGGCAAATATGATCAATGACTTCTACAGATGCTGTAGGGCCAAGGAAGAAGAAGAAACAGTTCTTTACCTCTTCGGTGTACTGTGTTATGTCGTAAGAGAAGGATTTGTGCTTCTGCTATGCAGATAATCTCATGGATGGACATCGCAAGTATAAATGGCTTCATAAGCAGCTACGGATAATTTCAGTTTTAGGCGGAAAGAAGGAAACTGTGGTATCACAACGTGACCTAAGTGTGTCTATCACTTTGGATTGACAGTCATTTCTATGTTGTCTATAAATCACAGTAAATGCGCAAGACAACTCTGCACAAACTCCAAAGAAGAATGCTTAGCATATTTGTCAGAGTCATTATTTGGCATTGAATTCTATGACACTACATTCAAAACATATACATTGGTCTTGGCCACATGGCCAATGACTTCTACAGGAGCTGTGGTGTCAAGAAACTAGAGGAAACTGTTCTTCACCTCTTGGCTAAGTCCATAGCATTCTGTCGTAAGATAAGGAAGCAGATACTAAGCAAATAATCTCACTGTCACTCTATCAAGGATGGGCATTGGAAGTGTTAAGGGATATTAAAAGACTGTTGTAAACAATGGATCATACGTGTCCAAAGTGTGTCTATCATCTTGGATTTGATTGCAGGAACGGAAGCTCCTCGGCTTCTACAATGCAAATAATTTCACTATCCTTTCCCACCATATACGGATGGTTACAGTGTTAAGGGAAATGAAAAGTTTGACCTAAGTGTATCTATCATTTTGGATTTGTAACCACCTCTATCTACCACTACCACCAATCAATCAATCATATCAATCAATCATATAATCAATCAATCTATCAATCAATTAATCCTATCAATCAATCATCTAAATCAATCAAACAATCAATCAGTTGCAAACTTTAGGCCTGAACTGAAAAGTATCAAAGTGTCTCAAGGTGCCTCTAGGTATATCTGCTTCAATTAGAAACTGTACAGTTTGCCGAACCCGAAACGTGTTATTACAACTATCTTGCATGAGCCTTTCATTTTTCCCTATTTAAAGGGCCATTTCGCTATTTAGTTGGCCATTAACATCCGGATTAACGGATTTCAACCTGCCTTAACACACCCTTCCAGGTGCCTCTGCTTCTTGCATGTGCTTGCCAGTTGTTCACACCAATCGTTGACAGGGCTTCCTCGATTTGGTTCTTCCAACGTAAGCAAGGTCGTACTCTTCACCGACTTCCGCAGATCCCCGCATCAAATACCCGTCGCGCCCGAGCCAGCGCAACCGCTGGATGTTTATACGCTGCACAACATCCATGTTGTTAAGGAGCTCTTGCAGCTCGATGTTGGATCCAATCGGGAATCATCGCCAACTCGCACTGGACCGAAAATCTTACGTAGGACTTTTCTCTCCAATACTTTCAAGGCTGCTGCATTAGTGCTTAATAGTATCCATGGCTCTGCGCCATAAAGAAGCGCGGGGAGGATGAGCGACTTGTAGAGTATAAGCTTTGTCGTACGAGAGAGGTCTCTGCTACTCAATTGCCTATTGAGACCATAGTTGTCTGCGCTTGATCTCCAGACTGACATCAGTTTTGGTGCTGACGACGAAGCCAAGATAAATAAATTCCTATATCGAAAGTATAGTTATCGGCCATAATCTGAGTTCCATTCGTATTGGATCTCCATCCATATTGCATCTCAGATTACCTACCTCTCTACCTATCGAAAACATACAACATAAGCGGTGTGAGAAACTAGGTCGTAATCCTGACTGAAGGGTTGGAATGACCAATTATGTTATGATCAGTTTAACTGTAATAAATCTTTAATCCAATGTCACATACATAAACTCTTCATTACCTTCTAATTTTCATCTGAAATCTCGTCAACAAGTAAAAACGTTCACCCTTTTCCACAATAATTCCAGTCCCAGATGGGTTTAGCATTACTTGTCGTTAAAATAAACCCGGTCGACTACATGATCTTGTTCATAAATTGCCTGAAAAGTTTTTAGTTTTAGTTTGAGCCACAATTTTGTTTTTATTTTTTTTCTGTTTTTTTTGTAACTAAAACCCTCAATTACATACAACGTTGACCATATTTTATTCATTTGAGGCAATTATTTTCGATATTTTTTTTCTCACTCTCTCTCTGTCTTTTTTTTTTGTGTTAATTTGTTCAAGTGGCCTAAATAATACGGCTAATAATAGTGTCAATAGAGTTTTACTAACATCTGGTCTACGTTCTACGTATCGTATTGAAGTGAAGTGGAAAAAAGGTATCTTTTGATCATCATTAACGTCTTCTTCTTCTTTGTCTTCTTATCATAATAGTTTCTGTTCATTTTTTTTTTTTTGGTGGTGGAAGCAATTCTTTCTAACGATGATGGTTTGTGTGTGTTTTTTTATTTTGTTGTTGTTTCTAATGACCTGCAGTCCAATTAACTGAAATAATTGGAGCATTTTAAAGTGCTTGTGTTGTATTGTGTTGTTGGATTGGTAGGTTAGTTGTTATACGATATGTTGTGGCTTGTGGTTTTTGTTGCTAATAAATCCAGAGACAGACAGGCAAAGATTTCAAATGTTCGGGGTGGTGCTGGCTGACTACAATTGTTCTTCTTAAAATATGTTTAAGACTATGGTTATTGTTGTTTTTGTTTTTGATTTCTTATCTTTTGTTTATTTTTAGTCATTAAAACTATTTGTTGAAGCAATAGAAAGAAATATTTGCGGTTACCAGGAAAGAGCTCTCAAGTCGTGTATGTAATACCAGGTAAAATGATAGCCATTTCAATGGAATATTGAATGGTGGAGGCCTGCAATACTTATAAGGTAACGTAAAAAGAATTTCATAATATGAATTGATGGCAATATTATTATAAAAGTAACATTTTAATCTGTTTTAATTCAAATTTTAAGTTGACGTTGTGATCATTTTAATTTGATTTTAAATTGCCTCGAAATTGCCTCCATTAGCACATTACTTTTAAGCCACCTGTTATAAAAAATATTTAAGCGAACAATTTATTAAATTACTTGTGAATTAAGTTTTCCTACGAAACACAAATTATTAGAATTTCATTGAATGTGAATCGTTCATATAATTTACTCACATTGCAATAGTTTTGAAAAGCGCTAATAAATTCGTTGCTGTATTGTTAAAACAATGCCGTGCAATATTTATTTTTCTTGTATAATTAAAAAGCAAAGATTTCTAATGAATAAACCGTTCAATCCGTCATATTTTGTGTTATGCAGCTGCAAAACAACGTCACACAATTAACAATTGCTGAACGTTTTAATGGAAATTCATTCAATCAATTATTTTCTTATGACACAACAACTAAATATTTGCAATGAATTTAATTTTGCAAAATTTGTGGTGACAATATTAAGAAGTACCCTGGGAGTTTATTTGCAGTAGCATGGTCCAGTTGCATTAGATCACAGGAGTGATTATAGATCATGAATAGAATTAAAACAATTAACCTGGAGTATACCTTGATTGCTAAGGGAACACAATACTGTTGAAAATACATTTTTGGGAGAAAACAAAAATGATTGATAAGCTATTTTGGTTTCCATTCTGGTTACCTGTCAGATAACATGGGTCACTAGTCGCAAAGCGCATTATTTTCTGTGGACACTCTCCTTTATCTCAACTGAGGTACCGCACATTCTGAGCGAAAGTGATTATACCTCGTCTGAGCCCAGCATTGATAGAAGCAGGGAACACTGGTGCTCTGACTTTATCTGCTTTAGCGATTCTGTAGAAGTCTACACGGACGTTTCTATACATGAGAATGCTTTGGAATTTTTCTTAGGATATCTCTCCGCCTTCTAGATCACTACAGTGTGTTCCAATTGCTTCAAATATCAATCAATCATATCAATCAATGAATCATATCAATCAATCATATCATTCAATGAATCATATCAATCAATTAATCATATCAATCAATCATATCAATTAATCATGTCAATTAATCATGTCAATTAATCATATCAATCAATCATATCAATCAATCATATCAATCAATCATATCAATCAATCATATCAATCAATCATATCAATCAATCATATCAATCAATAATATCAATCAATCATATCAATCAATCATATCAATCAATAATATCAATCAATCATATCAATCAATCATATCAATCAATCATATCAATCAAGCAATCAGTTGCAAACTTCAGGTCTGAACTGGAAAGTACCAAAGTATCACAAGGGACCTCTAGGTATGTAAGCTCCAATTAGAAGCTGCACAGTTTGCCGAAACTGAAATAGTGTAATAAACGTGTTATTACAACTCTCTTGCATGAGCCTTTCATTTTTCTCTATTTAAAGGGCCATTTCTCTATTTAATTGACCATTAACATCCAGATTAACGGATTTCAATCTGCCTTAACACACACTTCCAGATGCCTCTACTTCTTGCTATCTACTGTCTTCGGCAGTTGTTCACTCCAATCGTTGACAGGGTTTTCTCGATTTGGTCCTTCCAAAGCAGACAACGCCTTTTTCTAAGCTGGCTTAGAGTCTTGCCAGAGCATATTGTTTCCTCCGAACGACATGGAGCCAATACTTGGCTGAAGGCTTCTACATTGGTGTTTAATAATGGCCATGCATTTGCGCCATAAAGAGCGTCTTATATTGTAGAATATTCCTTTCGTTGTACGAAAGTTGTCTTTGCTACTCAATTGCCTATTGAGACCACACGTAGCATCTGTTGGCATAAGTAATCCTACGCTTGATCTCCAGACGGACATAATTTTTGTTGATAACAGCCGAAAAACGGATCCATTCCAGTTTTATTTATTACTTTGTATAAGAAAATTATCCTTTACTATCACTCTTCTATTCACAAAGAACAAAGTGTTGCATTACTTTTTTGCTTTATTGTGTCACTTTCTAAGAAAAAGGAATTCGATGCAAGAAAAAGTTAAGAAAACTAAAACAAAAACAATAATTATCATTCCAGTTATGATGATGATCTTGATCTTGGCTTTAAGCCATCAACGTTTTATATTCACTTGGTGCCTTTGAACGATTCTGTTCTGTTCTGTTCTGCTCTAGTCTAGTCTGACCACGATATACGACCATCAACTTAAACTTTAAATCACTCAAGTAAGGAACAACAAACAGCATTAAGCATTAAAACTAAACGGTATTGTAAGTTAATATCCAAACAAGTGTATTAAATTACCATCTCATCTTAACACCGTTTTAATTTGTGTTCTTAAACATTTCTTAAAACACAATACAGGCTACTTACTGCTGCCACTGACGATGCTGATGGTGTTGGTGATGATGATGACGGTTACGATGACTGCAACGATAACTTCCCCGTGTACTACAATCACCAAGTCTGGAACATTTCAGCAATTTTGGAGTGTGTGTGTCTGGCAACAAAACGGTGAAACCGAACAAAACAACTCTCGATTGTTAGTGCCACCAATTCAGTTGTTCTTGTTCTTGTTATTGTTCGTATTCTTTCACCAGCCGCAAAAATTGAATTTTTCTTGGCAATTGTTTAAAAGCGTTATCCACACATACTTATACCCATACACACATACTCAGTACCCATACACACATATCCAAATATTTATGCCACATGTTTGCTTTTAAAGAGTGTAGCATTGTTAGTATTGGTTACAGTTATTTTTATCGTTCTGCAGCAGATTGTTTCCACTTTGGAACACATAGTCACAGTCACAGTGCCAGTGCCAGTGCCGGTGTCAGTGTAATCAATTGGTGCACTACTAACCCAGTCTAAATTGAGAACCAGTCAGCAGCGTTGGCGACGCCAATCACGTTCACTACCATGTTGAACGATGTCGTTAGCGTCGATGTCGTCTTCATCATCATTGTGTTCATCATCATCACCACCACTGTTTGCAGCGTAAACGTATTCGCTACTGTTTAATGTGTAAA
The DNA here is from genome assembly GCA_936449025.2 of Sarcophaga subvicina. NCBI lineage: Eukaryota > Metazoa > Arthropoda > Insecta > Diptera > Sarcophagidae > Sarcophaga > Sarcophaga subvicina. Next base: position 87,107,164 of record OW388081.2, on the reverse strand, counting down.
GGCAGACGTATGGCTGGATATGTATGTTGACTGAAACAATTACGATAGGAAACCTGGAAACCTGGTAGGAATATCTACCACATGCAAGGCATTGTAATAAAAATCGAATTGATGAAACGAGAAACTGGTTGGCCTGGCCTGACCACATTTAAAATGTGCCAATAATTGATGATGACGACGCCGACATTCTCTTTATCACCTGAAAGTGGTGTGTGTTTCGTGTGTGGAACATTCTAAGACACTTACAGTTTTTCTAATCATATTTGTATTTGTATTTCTATTCTTGATTTTTATTTTTAATTAAATTGAATAATAAATTTTAATTTCTTTAGAATTGGTGTCAGCAAAAGTAGTTTAAAACGGGTTCGCTTTAAACACAATTTAAACGACAGTCGCCTAGCAACAAAATCGTAGGAGGAAAAGTTTAATTTCTGATTCGCTAAATAAAATTTGTAATCGATAAAACCGGTTCCCATCTTATGGAATTCAACATTTCAATGCTCTTTTTGGAATAACTTAGTTTTCTTCGTGTAAGCCTATCAATGATTGTGAATACACGCAACGTGAGGGTGACGTGAGAAGCCAGAATGCAATTCTAACCAAAGGGTTTTAATGGCTAATAATGTGTGTATATGTATTGCGACAATATGAAGCTTAGGAAATCAATTGTGAAGCCCTTTTAATCACCTGAATTTCAAAGTTGCATTTATTGGCATCGGCCAACAACTGATAGAAAATCGCCCAAAAATATGCGACCACACTTAAGGTTTAAAAATGCATGCTGCATCGCCTATTGAAAATTATTCAGAAAGTTGTGGCTGAGAAGTTTTACCGCACCCGTCTTATACTACAGATTTTACATGCATACATAAGTAATTGGTCATTACAACCCTTCATTCAGGATAACGACCTAGCTTCTCACCACCATTTATGTTGTGGGCGTTAATTTTATACATGAGTTGCGAACGACAGATTCTTGAGAAACTTTTCATGGTAATTTTATTATTACTCTCAGAGTTTTTGCCAGAAATGTGCTGAGAGAGAGTCGCCGAAGAATTACTTTTTCATATTTTCGTTTTGATGTCTGACCTGGGGTTTGAACCGTGGCCTTACGTCTAATAAGCCAGCACACTATCTAATAGAATATGGCTACTTCAGATCTTGCTTCGTCCAAATTCACTTTGTTTCGATCGCTGTAGAATGACTTCACAGGAATATGCCTCATTTAAGAACAGTATTTCGATGGAATTGTTTCATCGGTGAATCCATATGTTGCCAAAGAAATTTGGGGCCATCTTAGCTAATAGTGGGTAAAATAAAATTAAGACATTAATCGTGATATGGTTTCCGTTTCAATTACTTGTCAGACAACAGAACGCCAGTTATCGCAATGCAACTAAATGACCTGTTACGCAGGCATATTATTAACTCTGGCCGTTCATTTGTCCTCAAGCTTTAAAACGAATCTGGGCAGGGGATTTTTCACTGGAATGATGACTGGAGGGATGACTGGTGGGATGACTGGTCCTCAACATAGTCGTCACCAGCAGCTCGTTTGAAGTTCACACTGACATTTTTAAAATAGAAATCGTGGTGAAGTTTTAGCGAAAAATTAATCCTACTGCATCTGTTCAACGATCAAGCTATCGTAGTGTGTTTGAGGCCAAAGTAATGGCCATAAATTACAACGTAGAATAGATCCCGAGTCAGGGACTACCAATATCTCTAACTTTTGAGGCAGCCAAATTTCAATTTTACGTTTTCTTTGATTTACTTTCGCAACAGAGTTCTAAGGAAGAATCTTGCTTCACTTGCAAATTCTCACAGTTCACTGCGTAATGAATATGCACCCGGAGAGGTTTCGCTTATCTGCTAAAGGCTTCTGCAGAGGTTATTAATCGATCGAAGAGATGGGATACCACTTCCTTTGGCATTCACCGACTGACTCTAGCTTTTGTTTCTTGATATTAAATCAACTCCTAGATTCATTTAATCTCTAGACTGGTTTTCAGCTGAACTTAAGAAAGCTTTAAAACGGAGCCTATAAGTGGACTAACGAGCCTATTTAATCGAAACTTGTCAGTTGGATCTGAGGGATTGCTTCATAGTTATCACAAAGAGCTGTTAAGCCTGGTCAAGCGGGTTTTAATTTCAGCACAGCTGACACACCCTTCCATCCTGGTGCGTGTTAAACTAACATCATATCTTATTGCCCATATTTAGATATGTATGCTGAAGCGAAGGTATTTTGTACAAATTTTCTTAGCTTCTTCTAGTGCACTCCTCTGAGGTCTATTGTCCGATATAATGACTCGTTTGCGAGCACTTGCATAGTCTGTTTTTCAACACACTGTATTATTTCTTCATATAACAATTACTTCTTGATAACACCTCTATAATGAGCACTGTGTCTTGCCACTTGTCTTCTTACATTCCACTACAATCCTAGATCCCCTATTCTTTGATGTTATTGCCTTAATTGTTGACTGTTGGTGAAGGGATATAGAATCCATATATGTTAAGCTAATCAAAATTCTCACTATCCAGGGACATACATTCACAGATAGCGAGTACCTTCGCTTGGAAAACCGTATTATTATGTCGAAGTTGGAGTCATAGTTTGGTTTCTGTTTCTATTACAGGGGCTCAGTACCGTCTTATATTCAGGTTTAGATCTTCTGTAGTGTAGCAACCTGTTCCCACTGATATCTGTACAAATTGATCTGTTTGATCAAGAAAGTCGATCTGGTTTCAGAGTGATTCAATTGATCGCCATGGATATGTTTGCGTTACGCGAATATCTTGTTGATTTATGCTTCCATGGCCGCCAAATATTGGATATAGTTTATTGACGCCAATGCTTGAGAGACCAGCAACGAATCGTTTTTTTGCTACTCATAACAACTCATGAAATTTTGATTATAAGTGAGTCAACAATATTAAAATTTAAGTATGTACTCTGATTCATTCATACTCTCTACAACATTGATTTATAGCTACAGGTTGCAATGACTATGCGTACAACGTTGACATCGAACTCATACCATTCTAAATATGTTTGATTCATAAGCCTACTCATTTAGATTCATAACTTTAGAAAAATACTTAAATTTATAGTCTTAATTGTTGTTGCATTTACAAAAAAAGAAAAAAGACACATAAGCAAAGCAGACAGAGCAGCAGACAGAGCAAACACCCAACCTTTTAGTGTTCGTACGCGATTCATACTTATTTTGTGCTTCGTGTATATGTTGAGTTATGGAGAGTCGATATCAACAACAACATCATGTCTGTTGTTAAGTATGAATATGATGAGTACTTTAAACTTTGATTATGAGTAGAGGAGGTTCCATGATATTAAAATAAGTATGAATGCGTATAAGTATCAGAAATTATGAGTATGATTCGATTCTACTCATCTTTTTGGTGCTGTTCATATCTAGTACGTTAAGATATTTTTATTAGAATTCATTTATTCAAATATTTTTTGATTTAAAAAACTCTTCTTGGTGTCCCAATCCATTTAAGAAAAATTTCAATTTTTTTGAGTCGTCGAAGTTGGGTGCGTAACATTTACCAACCGTCTGAAAGTCATTTGTGTTTAAGTGTAGGTGGCGCTAATGAGGTGCAAACATAAAAATTTTATTGCAGTTGACATTGAACGTCAGTCATGCTTTAAATAGCTGCCATAAATCAAATTCAAAATACAAGATCTTTTTTAAAAACATTATTGAAAAAAAAAGTATTTTTAATAGAAGTAACCCCTCCTTCTGAGGTAGTTATAATTTTTTTTATTATTTTACAAGCTTAAGACATGAAACACCTTGTCTTCGTCAGTCAATAACTTTATTTGTTTAAAAAAAAATTTCAATTTTTTCCTCTTCTCACATCATCTCTTATAACAAAGAAAACATTGTAAATAGAGAAGAAGAAGAAGAAAAAAAAAACAGAAACGTGAATATAAATAAAGTTGAACTCTGTCCCCTTTCCCCTTTTTCCTCTTTGAGTGTGAATAAATAAATGTTACTTTTGGTTTTTGGTGTTCATGGAGTAGCGGTTGGCTTCAAGTAGTAAAACTCTTGACATCATATTGATGGTAATTTTGTGGTTGTTGTTGTTGTTGTTGTTGTTGCAGTTGTTTAAGAAAATGTTTAACACCTTCATTGTTATTACATTATCATTAATATGTCTGTTGTTGTTGTTATTGCTGTTGTTATTGTCATTTTAACGGGGTATTTAGTCAGGCAATCAGTCAGCCACTCAACCACTCCATACACTACTCCTCAGTTATTCAGTCACTCACTCACACATTCATTGGGTTTATTAAGGCTTTATGACTAGAGTCAGTCTTACATGTTCAAAGCAAACGAAAATGGTTTCCATAATGAAATTTTCAATGTCAAATTCATTTTATTTTTATTTTTGTTTTTGTTTTTGTTTTTTCTGTTTTTCTCTGTTTTTTTATTTCATTTTCATGCCAATTTATTTTGGTTTTCTTTGTTTCTGTGTTAAACGTATGGGTGAGCAGCAGCAATAAAATACAAAAAAAAAAAGAAAAAATTGTCGGCTTTTAAAGTACATCGAGATCATACGTGTGTGGGGGCATACAGTACATACATACATTATTTGTTATTTTATTTATTTTTTATTTTTTTTATTTAATTTCTTTATATGATTGTAATTTGTTTATTTTTATTTTTTTTTGTAATTATTTTTATGTGTTGTTTGTTGTTGTTGTTATTTAATTATTCTTTCATTGGTTTATTACCATATAATCAACGCAATTATTATTAAACAAATTATGAACTATGGATTGTTGGTGGCTGATGGCTGATGGTTGATGGTTGATGACTTAACAACGTCGTCTACTGGCTGTATGGATGTTTGCATAATATTTTGTATAAATATAATAGAGTCGCATATGTTAACGCAATAGGCGGTGGTGTTATGCCCTTTATAAACTGTTACAAGGCGAATATGCTGATGTTTTCTAAGGTTAAACTCATATTCTTGTTAATTATTGCATAAACACTGAGGAGATGTTACATATTTCCAACAGAGAAGGCATTAAATAAACAAATTGAGACTCTAAAGCTGCCATAGATAGTCTGTTAAGATATATTCATTGACATTGAAAGTGGTAACATACGTACATAATTGGTCATTGCAACCCTTCAATCAGGATTACGACCTAGTTTCTCACACCACTTATGTTGTGTGTGTTAATTTTGTACACAAGAGTGGCGGAATCTACTGTTTAAAGTCGATTGCGAGCGACAGATTTTTTGAGAAACTTTTTCATGACAATTTTATTTTTACTGTCAGAGTTTTTGCCAGAAATCTGCTGAGAGGAATTCTTCGAAGAAATACTTTTTGTATTTTGTTTTGATGTCTGGCCTGTGGCTCGAACCCTGACTTTACCTCTAATTAGCCAACACACTACCTACTAGACTACGGCGACTTCAAATGGTAACCGTTCCCTCAAAATACGACTGACTTTTTCCCATCCATTTACAGCCACATGGTAATGCAGTCCATAAGTCCATATTTGTTAAGCCTTAAGGCTTGGACGATTCCTTTACGTCAGTCCTCTGGAGAAATATGACCGAACTTTATCCATCCATTTGTGCAGCCCTTGCGCTGACCAACTTCTTCCTCTTTCCTGATTTTGGTGGAACTTGGTCAGTACAGGGACTGCGTTCACCCGTGGCATCACAACGGGCCGCTTTGCGTGCTCAAGTGAGTTTTGTCAAATCAGAGCTACCACTCAGACCTAACCTAACCTAACCCATCCATTTTGAGCCATGTGGTAACGCATAAGTCATATTTGTTCAGCCTTAAGCCTTCGGCAATCCATTTTCATTTTTCTTCTGGCAAAAGTACTGAGATTAACTACACAAATGCCTTCATAAAGCTTCTGAACTTTGTAGTTCAGTTAGGTTCCATCTCATATGGATACTAAACTAACGCCCACAACATGGTTGGTGTAAGAAGTCACAGCATAACCGCCATAGTCTAGTAGGTACTGTATTGGTTTATAGGATGTAAGACCACGGTTCAAACCGCAGGCCAGACATCTCCAACAAAACGAAATATTTCTTCGGCCACTGCATCTCAGCAGATATCAGGAAAAAACTCCAAGAGTAAATAAGTCTAGGAGGTAGGGTGTGACTTATTAGAGGTGAGGCCACAGTTCAAACTCCAGGTCGGACAACAAAACGAAAATATGAACAAATATTTCTTCGGAGACTTCCCTCTCAGTAGATTTCCGGCAAAAACTCTGAGAGTAAAATAAAAATTGTCATGAAAAAATTTCTCAAGAAATTTGTCAAATGTGAGACCACGGTTCAAACCCCAGGTCAGACATCTCCAACAAAATTAAATACAAAAAAATATTTTTTCGGCGACTTAACTCTCAGCAGATTTCTGGCAAAAACTCTGAGAGTAAAAATAAAATTGCCAAGAAAAAGTTTCTCAACGAATTTGTCGTTCAGAGTCGACTTTAAACTGTAGGTCCCGCCACTCATAAATAAAATTAACACACACAACATGAGTGTTGTCAGAAGCTAAGTTGTAATCCTGACTAAAGCGTTGTAATGACCAATTATGTATGTATGGATGTGTACTAATGTTCAGTGATGTTGTGTGGTGTAATAAAACCAGCACTCACAGACAAGGATGGATTTGGTTGGAAGGCGTTTAAGTCGCTACGGCTAAGAAGTTAATAAAAAAAAGTTATTTTCGCTCGTTTTTTTAAAGAAAAAAAAGAAAATTTTTAATTTCCAAATTTCCCAGTTTTCTTCAACTGAAACCCATTATTTTCTAATGCCATTGAAACAGAATTCAAAAAGTCTGCTAAGCTTTAAAAATCCATTTTTCTCTGGGTTTTATTTCCCCTATTTTTTTGGTTTCCATTTTTAGAGTTCAAATGTACTTTTCTGTTGGTGTTGTTGAGAAAGTGGCATTAATGTGATGTGATTAGCGTGAAAATGAGCACACAAAAATAACAATAAAAGAGAACAACATTGTAATGAAAGAAAATGAATACAGAATAGAAAAACAAACAACAAGACAACAACAGAAAGAACAATTAAAATACATCAGCTACAATACAGCATTCATTCCCATTCATTCTCATTCATTCGCATTTATTCAGTTTATATTTCATCGACAAAAATATTAAAATAACTGACTTGGCTAGCTGTGACTATGGCTAACTACTGGACTAAATGACTGAATAAATGACTGAGCTTGACTGTATATGACAATGACGGAACATATTATTATTGAACACAACAATTGTGTGATTGTCTTCTGTGCGTTCGTTTTCTTTTTTATTGTTGTTTTGTTGTTTTGTAATGATGTTCCATTTGTATGATCCCCATTAATCATCATTATGATGATGATGACCAACCATATTGATGATCATCATAATGATGTTTTCAATTTTTGTTCCCGATTTTTCCTATTTCGTCGAAATTTATAATTTTAATACCAAATATTTATACGAATAAAGAAATTAAAAAAATAAAATTTTCATGAAAAAAAGATTCTGGAAAAAAATTTTTGAAATCATCATCACGCCACATTTAGAGAGAAAATGTATTTTGGTCAGTAGCACACAACTTTCCGTTTCTGTTTTCTTTTTTTTTTTAATGAATATTTTAATGAAATGTTTTTATTGTTGTTTTTAACATAAATATGTCAACATTATTTATTATTCATTAATTATGAGACAATTGTTTAGAAAAGAAGAGAAAAAAAAGAAAAAAAATAAATTTAAATTTATTCTTAATGGCTTTATTCAGAGTTGAGAAAAAAAAATAAATTTTTTCCTAAATTTCACTTCTTTTTTCGAACTAATAGTAGAAAATAAATAGTACACAGAAAAGTACAATTTTAGTAACTTTTCGAGTACCTTTATATACATACATACGTACATAATTGGTCATTACAACCCATCAGTCAGGATTACGACCGACCTAGTTTCTCACACCACTTATGTTGTGAGTGTTAATTTTATACATGAGTTGTGGGACCTACAGTTTAAAGTCGACTCCGAACGACAGATTTTGAGAAACTTTTCATGGCAATTTTATTTACTCTCAGAGTTTTTGCCAGAAATCTGCTGAGAGGAAGTCGCCGAAGAAATACTTTTTGTATGATTTTGTTTTGATATCTGGCCTGGGGCTCGAACCCTGGCTTTACATCTAATAAGCCAACACACTACATACTAGACCTTTATATATAAAGTCTAAAGATTTTATAGATTCTTTAAAACGAAAGTTTCCCATGCATAATGTCCAGAACAATCGACTTTAACTTTGTAAATATCGAAACTAATCCTAACCGACATACATACATACATACATAATTGATCATTACAACCCTTTAGTTAGGTTTACAATCGAGTTTCTCATACCACTTACATTGCGTGTGTTAATTTTTATACATGACAGTTTAAATTCGTCCCCGAACGACACCTGTGGATCCTTGCGGATCCTTAGACCAAAGGTGCCGAGATGAAATCAAAAATTTTATCATCATTTGCATCTATGGCAGTTAAGCAACATGTTCATGGTCTAGATTCGGAAGGGATTTCACTGCATTGCGCCCTACATAGGGTCAGAGGCAGGGCAATTGAGTATGGAATATATTACCTCAGTTGCCATAGTCTTCTAGTTGGTAGAGGAGAGCTCATGAGTCATTATCATGATTGAATAAAATTGCAAAAAAAATCTTAAGTTTTTCAAACATTAATAAGTTTTTTTAGCTTGCAAGGTTGCCCTGGCAGTCTAATGCGTAGTGTGCTAGACCATTAACGTGAGCGCCGTGGGTTCGATTCCCACCAGAGACTCTGGTCTGTGACACTACACCGAGCATATTATGGTCAAAGTTAATCAGCTCGTATATAATTAGAATATAATTTGTAATTGTATTGTAATAAATAAATAAATAAATAAATAAATAAATAAATAAAATATATCTAAGGATTACGATTGTTTTTCCTGCAAAAGGGAGACCCTACTATATGCGCCAGCTATAGGGGTATAAGCCTTCTCCCTATCGCATATAAGGTTCTTACAGCCGTATTGTGTGAAGCCACTCGTCAAAACACTGATTGGACCTTATCAGTGCGGCTTCAGTCCAGGCAAGTCCACCATCGACCAGATCTTCACACTACGCCAAATCCTGGAAAACGCCCACGAGAAACGAGTCGACACACGCAATCTTTTTGTCGACTATAAGGCTGCCTTTGATAGCCCCATAAGGGATCGTGTTTTTGCCGCAATGTCTGAGCTCGGTATACCTGCGAAGCTGATAAGGCTATGCAGAATGACGTTGAGCAATTATTGTAGCTCCGTCAAGGTAGGAATGGACCTCTCCGAACCTTTTGATACCGTGCGAGGTTTCAGACAAGACAACCCCTTATCATGCGACCTCTTTAACTTTGTCATGGAGAGTGTTCTGCGAAAGGCAGGAGTGCATCGCAGTAGCACTATTTTTCAAAAAAGTGTCCAGTTGCTTGCGTACGCTGACGACATTGACATCATAGGGGGTACGAAGCGAGATGTTACTGTTGCCTTTAGTGCTATTGAACGCGAGTCTACTAAGATGGGTTTGGCAGTAAATGAGGGCAAAACAAAGTATATGTTATCGACGAGTAGAGCGCGCGCGCGGCGTATTGATTCTCAGATTACGGCCGATAACTATACTTTTGATGCCGTCAAGGAATTCATCTATCTTGGCTCCGCCGTTACCACCAGAAATTATGTCAGTCTGGAGATCAAGCGCAGGATCACTCTTGCCAACAGGTGCTACTATGGTCTCAATAGGCAATTGAGTAGCAGAGACCTCTCTCGTACGACAAAACTAACACTCTACAAGACACTCATCCTACCCGTGCTTCTTTATGGCGCAGAGGCATGGACCCTATTAAGTACAGATGCAGCGGCCTTGAGAGTATTCGAGAGAAAAGTCCTACGTAAGATTTTCGGTCCAGTACGAGTTGGCGATGATTTCCGCATCCGATGCAACAGTGAGCTGTATGAGCTCCTCAACGACATGGACGTTGTACAGCGTATTAATATATATCGGCTGCGCTGGTTCGGCCACGTCGTTCGAATGGAGGAGGATGCTCCGGCGAGACGGGTATTTGATGCGGGAATCTGCGGAAGTCGGCGAAGAAGACGACCTTGCATCCGTTGGAAAGACCAAATCGAGGAAGCCCTGTCATCGATTGGTGTGACCAAATGGCGTAGGCGCGCACGAAGCAGAGGCGCCTGGAAGGATGTGTTGCGGCAGGCCGAAATCCGATAAACGGGTTGTTATGGCCAATTAAGTAAGTAAGTAATTAGGATTGTAATTGAGCAGGGAACAAATATACTAAAAGAGAATCGGCTTTAAGTATCGCTGAGTGAAGGTAAAATGGGATCTGTATTCCTTTGACGGAAATTTCTAATTTCTAGATTCGAAAAGCTGACAAATTGCAAGCAAATCGACTCATTTTTAAAACGGTGACCAAAATTGAAATGCAACTCTATTAATGAATATGAAACCTACAACCATAGAACTTGAATTGCAGAAGTTTAGATCATCATCATCACTATTATTCTTTGCTTATGACACCAAGTGATCAACAATTTGGATATCAGGATACATATTTAATATGTATGGAAATTCTTTTGAAATGTTTTCTAAATTTGACCATATTTTATTGTTTTATAATGACAATGTATTTATTTAATTATTTTTCTATTTCCAAAACAATTTTCAAAAAAAAATCATTTTTTTCAAAGCTCTTGAGTTTTGTGAAAGTATGAGAAAAAAATTTTAAATGAAAAAAAGGAGGTACAAAAGTTTATGGGCTTTAATTATTATAGAAAACAATAACAATTAAAACTTACATAATATATAATAAGAAAAATAAAGTCAACAATTATCGTGATAAAATCAAATTCAAAAAAATTTCAAAGTTAAAGTTAAACAAACAATGGATGAAGAAAAAACTGAATTCAATTGAAATAAAAATCAAAAATTAAATTAAATAACTGAATGCGTGTGAGAGAGACAAAGATGGCGTTATAAACTTACCGTATTAATAAATACTGTTGTTGTTGCAATTAAAAACAATTGCACAATTGTGGCCAACTGCCACCTTCTGCTGCTGTGGCTACGGCTGTGGCTGTGGCTGTGCCTGTTGTTTGGCAATTGTGTTCGCAGTTTCTGTTGTCGCATTGTGGCAGGTTTGTTTCTTAAGTCTTTTGTTTAAAACTATAATTTCTTGTATATTTTTTTATTTTTTTTTTGTTTTGTTTTTGTTTTTCTTATTCTTTCAACTGATGATGATTGTGTGGCTAAAATAAAATTCTTTTTTATTTTTTATTTATTTTTTTTTTATTTAATTTGATAGTTTTTTTTCTTTCGTTGTGTTTAATAATATGTTGATAAATCCGCTTAGAACGGTTACAACCTGTGTGCACCTAAGCGTACTAAGCAATTATTTTGTTGTACAATACAAAACAAATTTTTTTATTGACTTCAATTTTATTGTTAAACAATGAATAACTAACTCTGAGGACCTACTAATATTTGTATGGTTGTTGTTTTTGTTTTTTTATTTCGTTTTTATTTTAAATTAATTATTTTAATTTATTCAATGCATGTGTGTTTCTCCTTTTTGTTTTTCTTTAAATATACAAACAAACAAACAAACATAAATAACAACAACATTATGGTCAAAGTAATGTTAATAAAGAATTTAAAATTTTTTAATTCAATTATAAATTCCATCCATTTTTGCAAATATTTTTCAATTTCAATTTCAATTTCATTGCAGCCACACACACACACACACACACATATTCGTAGAGAGTTTCTATCATAAAATGTTTATTCGGTGGCTGGCTGCATCACAGTGTGCATTTTAAATATTGTTTTCAAACGTTTCATTGTATTTTTCATTTCCTAGTATCAATTTCAAATTGTTGTTATTGCAATTATGAATGAATGAGTAATAATAACAAAAACAACAACAACACAAATAAGATCTTCTATTGTGGTCTCGTAAATCTTAATAATTTCCGTTTATAAGATTTTTTTTACTTTAAAAATGTACTCATATTAGTATTTCATTGAGTATTACACGTATCCAGCTGTGCTTGTTAGCTTAAAAACTTATTAATGCTTGAAAAACTTAAGATTTTTTTTGCAATTTTATTCAATCATGATAATGACTCATGAGCTCTCCTCTACCAACTAGAAGGCTATGGCAACTGAGGTAATATATTCCATACTCAATTGCCCTGCCTCTGACCCTATGTAGGGCGCAATGCAGTGAAATCTCTTCCGAATCTAGACCATAAACATGTTGCTAAACTGCCATAGATGCAGTCCTGTCACAGTTTCTACATGGTTGCTGATGATAAAATTTTTGATTTCATCTCGGCACCTTTGGTCTAAGGATCCACAGGTTTTTTTTGTAAAGTCCTTGAGGTATTTTCCTATGATTATAAAACACTGGATAAAGTAAGCTGTTGGAGTATTCTGGCATTAGGCATTCCATGTTGGCTGTCTGACAAATGCAGTGCCCCTCAAGCAAAGTTCTGGCCATATTGAAAGCGACGCAACCAAGATTTCATTCACAGCAATTTCATATTAATGCTGGAGTAAAACAGGAAAGTGCTCCATTAGCTCAACTATTCACCATAATGATATCATCCAGCAGCGGAGTCTGTTCAAAGGGAAGCGTAATAAAAAGGAATTCTTTATGCCAACTTGGAATAAACGTGAAGAAAACCAAACTCACGGTTATAAACATTATAGGCACCGAAAATATTATTTCGCAAGACCAAACAATAACTTGCGTTTGCTAGATGATATAACGCTGCGGCTTTCAAACGATACCAATTAGTGCAAGGAAGCGCACAATTTTATGCAGACGAACCAATTTTATAATATTCACTGCAGGTGTAAATTCTACTCTATTTTGCCGTAATAAAACCTAATTAATATTGAAGGTAATCACGTGAAAATTACAAGTTTTCATCAACCCAGGCTTAGTAAAACTAGTCCACAATTAATATGTTCCAGAGCCAACGCTTATAAAAACTGTAGGACTGCGAGCCAAAGAACACTTAGTCAGTTGGTAAATTCTAATCACTTCTGTTATTATTGGTTAGGCTAACATGTTAACTGACAGATTAGTAATTAATTGTTTGTTTTCCAGAAACAACAGTCTTTTCCGTGTTAATATCAATCAAAAATTTTACGACAGAATCTATTTGTGAATTCCTAACAGGTAGTGGCCAGTTATCTAACACTTAGGCATGTACCAAACAAAACAAACACTTCTAAAAACTTTTTGGATGCGAGCCAACAAATCGCTCAGTTAGTCAGTTAATAATTCAGGACTTATAGTATTGGTTGGACTAACATGTTAATCGAGTCATTAGTAAGGAATTATTGCTTTCCAGAAAAGTCTCTTCTAGCTTTACATTCAGCATTTCTGTTGAAATAAGTGTCTATTTTCTCTTGTGAATTCATTACAGGTGGTGGCCAGTTATTGTTGCCAGAAAACGTTTGAATGCAAAGGATCTTCTTCGATCATAGAGGAGCTAAAACCTATCGTGCATACAACCAACCATCTTGATTGCTAGCCTATGCAACCTTCAGTTTAATATGCAACCGTTAAACAAAATATAAATTATACTCATGCTCTTAATAACACGTCTGTCATCTGATTGCACTCGAATCTTGTATGGGATGGCTGGCGGAATTGTTGAATTACTTGCCGTCTCGTTGTAATACGCACAACGTTTGCCGGAAACGTTTATAAAGTTTTATAATAAAATTTAAACACCCTGTAATTAACAATGAAGTAAACTATACAATTGATAAAAAGAACAATCGATTCCCTTTAAGATAATGTCCAAAACTTTGAACATATTCGTCTCGGTGTAGAAAAAACCAAAGACAAATTAGTAGAATATAAATGTAAAATGAATTATAATTTCTATGAACACTTTCCTATTAAAAATAATTAAAATTGCGTTTTAAAATTATTTTAGAATTTAATTTTAATAATTTGAACATGATTTAAATTTGAAAATCAAAAATAAAAAAATCCAAATAATACACATTCATCATCATTTTTATATAAATTACGAGCATATTTATGCCAAAAAAAACAGCACAACAACAACAACAACAATTAGTCATGCCAAAAGTATTTTCACTCATTTTATGAAAAATATTCACGTTTTGCAGGAAAAAACGCAGGAAAAAAACAATGGCTGGCTGTCACACACAATAGAAAATTAATTGATCAGCTTTAATCATTGTGATGCGGCCCCTACAAGGCATACATATTTATGTACATATGTATGTACGAACATATGCATATGCATTGTAGTAAGTAAGCTCATCAACACATCGGCTAATGATGGTCATGCCAAACAAGGCTTGTTGTACAGCATAGGCACACACACACTAACACTAACACTAAGTATTGCAACATTTTTTGTTTTTGTTTTTTCTGTATGGAGGGAGATCAAACAAATTCTCTAGAATTTCCATAATAACAGGCTTAAAGCCATCAACAACAACACACAACACAGCAATAAATGACTCATGTTTTTAAACTTGGAACAGAAAAACACCAACAACAACAACTGAGAAAGAGAGAAAAACGAATTAAAAGTGAATCTTATGGTTGTTGTTGTAAAACAAATAAATTCTTAAACATTTTTTCTTATAAGAGTAGAGGAAAGTGTGTGTGTGTAAGGCAAAGAGGAAAGGGGGGGAGGGTATTTTAAAAATAAAAATAACCCCATAAACCTTTTTTTTTTGTGGTGGCTGATTAAGAATTCTAAGCATGTCTTCTCAAGGCAGGCGGTTTAAAAAAAGGTGCTAATTTTTCTTATTCATTTACAAACAAACAATTTCAATTTAATCTCGCAATATAATTTATTTATAAATTTATTTATTTATTATTTATCTGCTATTTGACATTGATTTTCTTAAAAGATTTTCAAGTTTTTTTTTCGTTTTTGTTTTGCTTTGTTTGTTTCGTTTAAAGCTCTCTCTCTCTTCTTCTGTGTGTGATGTCATATGAAGACAATAAAAATTTTGGTTTTAAAAAATGTTTTCAAATTTATACAAGTCAACACACACATACACACAGCAAGCAAACTCACTCATACAGAGGAAGGAATGCTAAAAAAAAAACTACAAAAAAAACTATAATAAATCATGTTAAATGAACTCTCCTCTAGCAACTTACATTTGTGCAACAACAACTGAGAGAAAAAAAAACCTTTGCATCACAAGCACAAACACACACACACACACACACTTACTCTACAAAACAAATATGGACAAAACTTTAAGGGCCTGTTTTTGTAAGACGAACGAATGATGATTTCACATGTTCATCTGTTTTTATGGAAAACTCAAACAAAAACGTGTGATATTGTTCCTCTTACATAAAAAAGGGAATGATAAGAGGAAGTTTTACTAACACTGACTAAGTAAGGCCTGTTTTTGTAAGACGAACGATTTCACACGTTCATCTGTTTGTATGGACAACACAAATAAAAATGTGTGATACCTTTCGTCTTACAAAAACGGGGATAAATAAGAGGAAGTTTTACTAACATGACAAAAACGCTCGTCGGAAATCATTCGTTTTATAGAAACACTTACACAGACAGAACAGTTTTTAAAGCTCTCTTTAGTGTTTTCTCAGCAGATGTAAAATTAACTCAAAATAGTTAGTTGCTTAGCGGGAAGTCGCCGTAGTCTAGTAGGTAGTGTGTTGGCTTATTAGACGCAAAAGCCTGGGTTCGAGCACCAGGCCAGGCATCAAAGACAAAATACAAAAAGTATTTTTTTTCTCGGCGACTTCCTCTCAGTAGATTTCTGGCAAAAACTCTGAGAGTAAATAAAAATTGCCATGAAAAGTTTCTCAAAAAATATCCGTCGTTCGGAATCGACTTTAAACTGTAGGTCCCACCACTCATGTATAAAATTAACACACACAACATAAGTGGTGTGAGAAACTAAGACATTGTACAATGGGTCAATTCGACCTCCGGGTACTGTACTTGTCTTAATTGACAAGTACACGTCCTCTAACCTAACCTAACCTAACCTAGTTGCTTAGCAAATGAATGCCTCTTGGCAAAATTATTAATTATTTTTTCTTTTGTTAAAAAACAATTCGTTTTTGCTGTTCAAAAGAAAAAAAAAATAAAAACAAAACAACCAAATATTTGCCAATTTGCTTTTGGTTTTATCTGCGAATTTTTTTTTTTTTTTTAATTACAAAATTCAATCATGTTTTGTTTGGCTTTAAACGTAAATTTTTATTGTTTCTAAGAAAAAAAAATGAAATATTCTCTTCGAATGACAGCTAAAAACGTACAAACAAACACACTATGTGACTGACTTACTGAGCAAATATGACCAATAGCGGCCGTAATATTACAACAACAACAACAATAAGAAAATCATGATGAAAAAAAACTTGATCTTGGCTTGAAGAGAAATAATACTGAAACTGTAAGATGAAGTAGACAAAAAAGTGTTGACAATTGCATTTGAAAAAGCGCCAAAATCGGAAATAACACATAAATATGAGTTTTGAAATTAAACAATGGCAAAAACATTTAGCTTAGAATTCTTTTCAGAATTATAGCTGACAGGACATTTGGTATTTGTTTTAAAGACAAAGGAATAAATAAATAAATAAAAAGTGAAGTGTTGTTGAAGTTGCTAGTTGTTCATGTTATTATTTTTAACCTCCTTCTTAATATTTATACTCCCTTGTATTCCAGCTTAATTAATCCATTTTTTAATTAATCTTTTGTGGCCGGGTTAAGAATGCTAACAGACCTATCTATCTATCTGTCCTTGTCTAGTAACAATGACCTCTGTGAACACATATTAAGTTCAACTCTTTCTTAAGAAAAATTGCGTTGCCTGTCTTTTCTATTTCTATTTCTGTTCAATTTTTTTAATGGGTTATGTATGGGAGGTAGGAAAGAGGGAGCCAGTGGTTGTGAATATTAGATTTGAATCTGTTAGAAGTAAGTAACAGGGAAAACCTCTGCTGAATATATAAGTTCCACACACATTTTCTGTGTATTATCGATGTGTGTTATGTAATGTTTTATGCGATCGATGCACCACGAAAGGTTGGGCTTTATGCAGTAAATGTTTACTACACGGAAAAATGTTACTTACTACTGTGATCTGATGAATTAATAGAACTCGAACTCCTCTACTATTATTAAAAAACACCTTTGGCTCTATTTACTATTGTTTACTACACGGAAAAAGGTTACTTACTACTGTGATCTGATGAATTAATAGAATTCGAACTCCTCTACCGTTATTAAAAAAAAACACCTTTGCTCTATTTATTAGTACGTGGTCCAGATTAGGTCGTTTGGAGTACAGTCTTAAGAAATGTTTCTATTAAAACTTGAAAAATATGCTGATTCCAGCGAAAATTGCCTTGAATCTTCATATCCAGAACACCAAAAGATTCTAATTTTCTAATATTTATTCCAAATAAAGTAGTATCAACAACGCGCTTGTGCACTAAGAAACAACATTGGATCTACTCTGGGCTTCCCAAAACGATGCTATTTGCACTACTCCCATATAGAAATAGATCACGTATTTTATCATCAAACGTGTTATTGATTATTGCCGCAGAACTAGTTGCAGAGAGCAACTTTTTCTAAAAAGCCATACGAAAAATATTGGTCGCAGAGAGTTCATGAGATGTTGATTAACTAGAGCTCCCAGAACTGGTTGCAGAGAACAACTTTTTCTAAAAAGCCATGCGAAAAATATTGCTCTCAGAGAGTTGCTGTGATGTTGATTAACTAGAGCTCCCTCCGGAGTTAAAATTTTTACTCTGGACATCTTGGAAAAAATTGTTTTGTCGCCCACCTACCAAGTTTAAAAAAAAATGTTCCGAATGAATGTGAAATGAAAAATCTTTACAAATCTATCATTCTGATTAGACATTAAGGTCTGGGACCGGCCACTCGTGAATAAAATTAACGCACATAACTTGGGTGGCGTGAAAAAGTCAGGCCGTAATCTTAACTAAAGTATGATAATTCCAATAATGGAGTTCAATTCAGAAGATTGAGTCAATACAGAAGACCTTTTACGATTAGAAAGCGACCTAATAAGTCATATGATTCGGCAAACAGGTCGCTGCATTAATAATGTTGTGTACCCGGTATACATAACAAATTTTTTTAGTTAAATTCGAAATAAGACTTCATTTTCTTGAGACGATAATAAAAGTAGTATTTCTGAATTTTATTCAAGTTTTAAAGGAATCTGGACCACTACCAGATTGATAGATCTACAGTACAGAAAGAAGAAAACTCTTCAAAATTCTTTTTTGTTTGAAATAAAATTTTGTGATTTGAGATGCAAATCAAATCGAATGAGTGTATTATTTTTCAATTCTTACGTGTTCTTAAAGATTACTTCTTTTTGCTTCTCTTTTAAATAATTCGCTAAATTCTTTGCGTTTTAAGCAAATAAACGAAAAACCGCTGAATCTAAGCTGCGCTTGAAATAACTGAAAACAAATCAGCAGAGACAAAAAATGCACATACTCGTAATAGGGAGTACAAAAACAGCAACAACACTTTAATACACCACCAACACAATATTACACGCATACACTTTAGTAAAATACACTCACAAATACAATGAAACTGAAGTCAAACACACACACACTCAATCTCAGATACAAGAGGCAACGGAGGAGATCAGCAGGCAGCAGGCAGGCTATTCAGAAAAATGGCAATGAAATTTACACAGTTTTTTTTATTTCTCTCCTCCTCTTCTTTCTTTACTTTTTCGCTTTTGTTTTATTTGTATAGTTGTTTTTGTTGTTATTTTTTATGTTTTTCTTATTTATTATTTTATTGTATAATAATCTTAGGTTTTTTAAATACTTTTTAGCAACAATCAATTGAAAACTATTTTCTTACAGGAGAATAAAAAAATTAATTTCTTTGGTTTTTCTTTAAATTCGTTGGTTTTTTTTCGATTTTTCTTTTTTAACACCGATCGGTAAAACGGCTTCTTGGCAACGTTTTGCTTATTTTTCTTGTTTGTAATTTTTCTTATTGTATTTTTTAAGCGTTTTTATAACCTTCTCGTATGACCGTCACTATTAAACTGTTTTGTTGCGCATTTCTTGTTACGGGTTTAAGCCAAGTTTATAAAAATTGTGGTTTCTGTTACAGAGAGAGTTGCCAATTTGGAAGGAAAGTATAAATAAATGAAAAGAAATATTAGCAGTATGGCAACTGGTACCAACCATCTCGTTTGCCGTCAAGTGATGCCAACTCTTGGGACTCTAAAATCGAGTAAAGAATTATGAAAAAACAGGGCTTAATTTTCAAAAACTGCCGATTTTTGTTAAACAAAAAAGCTGTTTGTTTTGTTGTTAAATTAAAATTTAATAATAAAATTAAATTAAATGAAAAAAGGGCTAAATTTCAAAAACTGCCGATTTTATTAAACAAAAAAGCTCTTTTTTTATTAAATTGTTCTCATTTTGTTTTTATCTTTTTTGTTGTAAAAAATTTAAATTTAATTAATAAATTACTATATAATAAACTAAAAAAATGACATAAAATATTAATTTTAATTTTCTTTAATTTTAATAGAAGACAAAAAACCTTTTTTCCCTTTTTGGCGATTTTTTAGGAGTGTGTGGTGGGACGGATATACAAATTTTTTTCTTCTGGCTACACTGGTGGTTGGAATAAAATCGTTTTTTGTTCGTTAAAAAAAATAAGCAAACCGTTGTTGTTTGAAAAATTCCCACCGTGTTCTTTTTTCGAGTTCGGTTTTGTTTAAATGAAAAATTTTAGGGCCTTCGTTTTAAGAAAAAGGCGCGCGCGTGTGTGTGTTTGTTGCCGTTGTTTCAGGGTGGGTGCCTGTGATAGAATTGATTGGTTGTTGTCGGGGGTTGCTGTGTCCTGGGTTTATTGTTGTTGTGTTCAACCTGTGCGTGTGTGGTTGTTGTCTGCGGTCGGTGGTCCGTCGGTTGCGGAAGCAGCGTGTGTGTGTGTGTGTGCTGTTTTTAGAAAATTTGGTTGGCCCCGGAGGGACCAAAATATTTTTTATCCGCTGTAGTGAGTTTCGAGGGTGGTGAATTTTTACAAAGTGTGGTAAATTTCTCAGGAGTGGTGAATAAAATCGATATTCACCAAAATGCCGTTACTCGAAACTTAAATCATTGTACTGTATATGTGGAATTAACCGGTGCATGTCTAAGATAAGTAATTTTCACCTCCTTTAGCAGAGCCATAACCGGTAGGTATTCAACACACCATATAACAGTTTTAACTGCTATAAACAGTTCGAATAATATAACAACAAATAGTGAAATGGCTTTTGTATAAGCTGTGCTGCAACATATTCCTAAACCTCATTTCTAAACAATAGATGGCAGTGGGGAAATTAAATTTTACATTAAACTCTGTTTTAACAATTAACAAAACAATGGTGTTCGAATTTATTTTTAAATTTTAATTTTTTTAATGCGTTTTCGAACGTTTGAAATCTTTATTAGGCAAAGTAAAAGTTCAGTTAGCCGAATTTAACGGAATGTTGTTGTAATAATGTCTACTTTACGTAAAAATGTTTCATATTTCTGTTAATAATACAGCCTTGTGTCTTGCATTAATTTAATTACTTCCAATGCTCTGCAATACAAATCTATTAGAAATTGCTGCACCCAAGCAGTTCATTCATTAAAAGAATCCACACTATGAGAAAGAGTAGACCTACTGCGGTTGTTCTTACAGTCTTTAAAAAATATCTATGCCGGTAGCTACTTCGCTCGCTATTTATCCAGTGAATCAAAGGGTCGTGTACCCCCAATCTGGTTAGTAAGCCCATTTTATTATATCCTCCAGTTTCACATTCGTTATTGGAGGGTCCATCCATACCTAAGAAAGTGGCCACGGTATTTTCCCGTTGTCTCGACGTAACGCGATGTAATGCGATCTCCCTTTTTTGTATGCTTACTCGTTCTTAGACCGGGGACTTTTTAATAAAATTCCGACAACGAACCCGCTTCATGGTTTTCAATAGAAAGAAGGAAAGATTAATGGATCCACAAACCCTAGGAGTCATATGGGAAGACTATTTATGAAGACAACTTTTACTCGATGAAAGTAAATTTTGCCGAAATTAGGAATATCACCTTAATTAACTGGACGGTATATACAATTGTCCTTACGGCTAGTGCTGAGATGGTCTCTGCTCCGGACTAAGTACCAGTTCCTCAAATCCTAGCCTGATAGAAATTGGGCACCCATAAAGAAGGTTAAGAGTTTAAAATTTTCGAATCTTAACATGCTCTAGACCCTAGTGTTTATAAATTCATGAAATTTTTAACTTTGAAGATTGAAGATTAATTTTGCACAATTCCAGAATTTAACGATGCTCGAATAAAATTTTTTATTGAAATTTCGTCCATCCAGTTTGTTTCTTTTAAGGAATACCCTGATTCTAAATGATAAAGGTAACACATATGAATCGATTTCGTATAAAACAGAAACAATAAGAAGAAGAAATAAAAAAAAACAAAAAGTAACAACATGTTCCAAACATGCGCTCTACGAACGACACTATTGACTGACTCTTTTTTACATTGTTGCCCTTCCCTTTAACACTTTGACATTTCAAACTCATTATTACAGAGCTCTAGTGCTTTGCTATTTCATTACTAAATTCCTTGCTTTAATTAATTGACAGGAGAAACGTTTTATATCATCACCAAGCGAGAGTGGCGAACAATTTGTAGAGTAAAGAACCCATCAGTTTGCTTGCTAATCACTACGCATTTGGCGTAAATTAAAGTGTACAAACGAAGAAAGAAACAAGTGTGACAGCCAAGTGACATTTGCAACCCTTAAAGTAAGATTTGTTGTTTAAATGAATGAATGATAGATAAACTAACTAACACTCTCTCTCTCTCGTTTTACACTAAAGCCGCCACACTGTGAGTGAGTTGAAGTTTTTGTTCTCTCTGGCACACATATCTATTGCAATGCTCCATCCAACAACGTTCAGTTCAGTGTAATAATAACGGATAACGGTTACATTTTTAGCCAAGCACACAGACAGTATTCAGTGAAAATTTTATCACCGTCGAAGTCAGTTGAATTCTCTCGCACTCTCTCTCTTTGTATGAGTGTCTACTAAAACAGTGATATTCTGAAAAAAATTGAAAAAGATTTCTAAAGAAAAAAAGAAAAATTTTTTAAAAAAGAATAAATTATTTAAAGAAAAATAGAAAGAAAACCCATTGAAATCTTTGAAAGAAAAAACAAAAAAAAATTAATTTAAAAAAATAATAAAAAATTGTATCTTTCGGTTTAATAATCATCTTTAAAGAAGAAAAAACGACAAAAAGTTTCTGTCCAAAAAGGAAGAAAAATTAAGAAAAAAACGAAAATCAATAGAAAAAAGTTATACAAACAAAATTCGATTCGATTTGTCATTGTTTAAGAAGCACAATACAGAACAAACAGCACATTTTTATTATTACCGTAGCCACCAACAACGGTAATAAATTAGTTTTTCTTTCTATTTTTTCCAAATATTCTTTTTTTCCGTTATTCGATTCGATGCCTTTCTTCTTTTTTTAATGACGAAAATTTCTGTCAAAAGTAAGGAGCAGGCAGTAAAAGAAGAATCTAATTTTTTTGTTGTTTTAATCGTTAAAAACCCAAAAAAAAATTATCTTTAAGAAAGAACAGAAAAAACTCTCTTATACACACACACCGCTACACCACCGTCACAGTCATTAACTCACTTTCTTACACATTTACTCATGCCCACACATACATACAGTGTATACCCCCACAGGAGAAAACAGAAATGAAATCGTAATAATCGGTATAACAAAACAACTGTTTCTTTAAGTTATTGTTGTTGTCTTTTATTTTCGTTGTGTTGTTGCTTTTGTGTGTGTATTGCTTGCTTGCTCGGCAAGGAAGTATAAAAAATACAGGAGTCAGTAAATGAATAAATGA
Organism: Sarcophaga subvicina; assembly: GCA_936449025.2. Lineage (NCBI taxonomy): Eukaryota > Metazoa > Arthropoda > Insecta > Diptera > Sarcophagidae > Sarcophaga > Sarcophaga subvicina. The sequence goes on along the minus strand of OW388081.2, from coordinate 87,084,065 downwards.
GTGAAGACCAGTGATGCCAACTGGGTGTGTAGAAAGTGTAGAAAGCAGGAGAGATGCACAGGCATTTAAACGAGAAAACGAAAGCGCTTAGAGCAATCAGCAAAAGTGACTCAAACTAAAAAGTTGTGTAAGATTAATAAGATTTATGAACTACACCGGCATACAAGTATGTAGGTGGTGATGATACGAACACATGGCATTTGTTGTCAAGTAAAAAGAAAAATTAAATAAAATTTCTATGTTGCACGGAGTATGTCTTGTATCACCCGCTTCCTTTCGTTTCATAACTTTCAATAATTTTCTAAAATTATGTAAATTCCCTGTGTTGTATCCTGCGGAGAGGATTATCATTTCAGTTTCAATTTATTTTTCTTGTAATTTCATTGTGTTTTGCGGTTTCGCTAAGAATATTAGCTCGTGTTTCTTCTATTTCGTTTGCAATTTAGATACACGCGGCTTAAATGGAAATTGTTTGTGTTTATTAAAAGTCAGATGTACGAGGGTCTATAATTAAAGAATGATAAATAATGTCGCCAAATTTCCTTCATATGCTGGTTCTTGGTGAACGTAAATTGGTCGTCGTAATTGAGAATTATTTGATATCGGATCGGATATTTTGCGATTAAAGTTTCTTATTTCAAGCTTAGTTAGCCAGTTATAAGGATAAAGATCGCCTGTACTTGACTGTGTTATAATACGTGAATATAAAAATTTCAGAATTTATTATCAGAGTTTCAGGAAATTCTTGAAAAATAACTTGTATTCAGTGTTGTAATAAGAATTCATATTTGATTAAATCGTAAATACATACATATTCTGAAAGTAAGTTATGGCACAATATTTATGTTTGCAGTTGCTTTCACCTGAATCTTGTTAAGGATCCGACCAGCTTGATAAAAATTCTTGCGATCTCTCGACATGACTCTCTAGCATTTATATTTTTTAATGGATTTTTAAACTCTAAATTTAACTTGTTGCTATTTTTTAATAAAAAATAGGATTTACAACAATTTATTAAACAAGCAAAGCAAAGTATTATTGACTTTATAGGGTTTATAACATCTTTCACAAAGTCGCCGTAGTCTAATAGTTAGTGCGTTGGGTTATTAGACATGAGGCCATGGTTCAATCTCCCGGGTAATACATTTCGAACAAAACGAAATATGAAAAAATATTTCTTTAGCGACTGCCTTTAAGCAGATTACTGGCAAAAACTTTGAGAGTAAATAAAATTGCCTTGGAAAGTATCTCAAAAAATCTGTCGTTCAGAATCGACTTTAATCTGTAGGATCCGCCACTCATGTATAAAATTAACAGAAGCTAGGTCGTAATCCTGACTCTAATGCTTTGCAGTAATCTTACTTCAACTGGAAACTCCATCATAAACTGAATGGCAATCTATTGGTATTCACCAAGCAATAGAAAAATGGAAAGGCCAGTATGTCTTTAGTTATTGATCTAAAAATAAGACTTATGCGAAGATTCTGTTCTGAGGTTAAACTGCTGGTTCAAGACAAATCTGTTTGTAGAAATTTTATTGTGGATTTTAGTTTCAGATTGAAATGATTTACTACAAAATGAGTTACTACAAAACTAGAGCATTCACATTGGAGCTATTAAAGTGTATATAACACATAAAGCATAAGGGATGAAGACGAAGAGGTCAACGATAGGGTTCTAGGTCTTATGCCTACATACCCTCCGGCATACATCTTAGCCATCAACTGGGTTTTTTGCTCATCAGTTTCATTTTTTTCCATCAAGCCAATACTGCTGAGCTATAAATGTAAGGTGAAGTATTCCGTGAGTACGTCCATTAGTCGCTCTTACTCAGCCTTAAAATATTCATCAATATCCCTCCAGGAATTTTTCTATTCGTGGTACTACCAGTGCAATTTTCAATGCTCCCAATATATTTGTATCAGAGGGACTTTTATGTATTTACTTGTATACGGATTTATCTCCAATAATTGCCCAGAAAGCTCATTAAAACTTTGGTAATAATTAGTCTTACGTTTGCTGAAGGAATTATTTTAGTAACTTAAGGATGTCATATGCAAAGCAATATAAAACATGCACAAACATGCACAAACAATCCGACGTAGACATCATGTCTACTCCAACAAAGCCTACTAGCACAGAAATTCATCTGAACTATTCTGAAATCAACGGCAGTGCAAACCGTTGAAATTTTTCAGTCAATCGTCCCAAAGGTGCTGCTCTGATTTGTATCAGAAGCCTGTCTATTTTGCTGGTTGTGTATTTTTTTCGCTGGGTATTAAGAGTATAAGATCTTGCTCTATTCATATCTGATGTAGCTCCTGTTTCTGTAAAACAAACGATATCAGAAGAATGTCTGAATCTATGAAATAAAACTCAGCGATTTTTTGTTTTGATTTTTTGAAGAAAATTTTCTATTTTTATTTCTAAATTAGATTAATTAATTAAGTCAGTCAATTAAATACATCGTCTTTTCTTTTTAAATTTTAAAATAAAAAGTTTTTTTTTTTAAACTTAAAATTAATTTAAAATTTTCTTAAATTTAATTAAAAAACATCCCAACTTTCTTCAAATAAATAAAATGCAGCGTCAGTTGCTTTAATATTTAACGAGAACCAAAAATTAAAAAAACCGCTACATTTGCCCACACACAACCATTTACTGAGCGGTGTTTCTATTTCCTTTGGCTGGCAGAGAGTGTGAGTGAAATTATTTGTGTATGTCTGTGTCGTTTCTATAAGCAGAGTAAGGGAATGCGAATGAGAGATAGGATGTGAGTATCGAGTATGTGTGTCAGCAAGTGTAGAATCATTTCGGTGTCTTGTTTTGTAAGCGTATTGGTGAGAGTTAAGTTTCTATAGTTGTGCGCATTTGTGTTTCCCTTTTTCACTGATAACAATACTAACAACAACAACAACACAAACAACAGTAACAAAAAAAATATAGTTTATACGTATACACACAACGACAAAAAATGTGACACACACACACACACAAAAAAAGAAAGAAAAAAATTAAATTAAAAAACTAGCGTATAATGCGATGCAAAATCATATGAAATAAAAAGGAAAACTTCAGTTCTATCTCTCTCTCTCTCTCTATCTCTTCTTCTTTTTTTGTCGCTATTATTTTATGTGTCACTAGAATAGCGTTTCATTGCAATTTATCAACTGCAGCAGTAGCAGTAACAGTAGCAGCAACCCACATACACTTCCTGTAACCAAAAACGTAATAAAATTTTGCTTTAAAGGGTGAGTAATAATTGCAAAAAAAAACTGAATTTTTTTAAAATATTTTCTAAAAATTTTTCTCTCTTGCCAGTGATCTCATCACAAATGCATCCCTTAGAATAAAAAAAAACAAAAACAAAAATTGTAACTTTGTTTTGTAATACTATACATGCTCCGTTGTCTATTGGGTTATTTGGTGGGTATTTTTTTTTGGTGTGAAAGAGTGTCATAATATTGCTACGAATTACATATGTGGGCGGGTGTGGGGTTTTTTAGTATTTTTATGATTCCAAAAAAATAATGATTGAAGTTATGTAAGCAGCTGTATTATATGCCACAGAGTATGCCATAAAATATTGGCCATTATGAAGTCTCTAGCAATAGTGGACGTGCACGACGTCTTTTTGTCTGACTGGCTTTTCAGTTGTAATTTCACTCACATCTACATACATATGTACATATATTGTATAGAATATACGTGAATGTATTTGTTGGTTTTTCTCATTTCCTTGTCATGCTGTCTGTCTATGTGTCTGTTTTTTTTTTTTGTTTTTTCTTTCAATTTTTCGTTTTTCAAATACAATGTTGCATGCATGGTATCTCATATCCTTTGTATGTAGCATTCTCATCCTGTGTGTGTGTGTGTGTGTGTGTGAGTGCATTGTTTGGTTGTTTGTTTGTTGGGTTTTGTATGCAATTCATGCATGTATGTATTTTGGGGTGTGTGAATATGTACAAACATTAGTTCAGTGACCTTATGTCATTCTAAGCCAACAAGATTTTTGAAAAAAAAAAACGCTGAGCCAGAGGAAGATGTTTCCAGCTTTTCGTTTACCAACTGCTGGAAAACATTGCCCAGAAAACATGTCAAGTTGTTTGTTCCCCTTTTTATATTCTTCCTTATCCTCTTCTCTTCCACATTTTTCTTGATTTTTCTTCTATTTATCACTCCTTAATTTAATGCTTGTGTGTTTAACCCATATTTCTTGCTTCCATGCCTGCTTATTTGCCCTGTTTGGAGTTGTAGCAGGCAGCTCTTCTTTCTCTCTCTCTCTCTTTATTTGATGACCAATAGATAAATATTTGCTTTGGTTTCCTCAATTCTTTTTATTGCAACAAAAATCTGCAATAATCACCAACAGAGTGAAGAGAAGTGAAGTATGAGCGCATAAATACACAATAAAAGTTTTAATTGAATTGATTTTATAACAGCAATCAATAGTTTCTACGGTTTTTTATTTTATGGCAAAATAATCATGACATGACAAGTAGTATGTACGAGGATGGCATGGAAAAGTTTTGTAAACTTTTAAATTAAGGATCCAGAAAGGTGGGGGAATTAACAAATCATTTCAGATTTAATTTGAACTTAAACGCCCAGACAATATTATTGTACAGCTGAGAGGATATTGGAATGTCAACTATGCGATATACTCGTATGCTTGCGATAAATGCTGGAAATATTCATGCTCAACACTGCAACACTGCCGTCTCAGAGGAAAGCTCTCTTATTCGCAGACAACACAGATCGGCCAGAACAGGGGAAAGGTGCAATGGTAGAACAAAATTGAAGTCACTTGTTGAGGCTCTAAGGGCTCTAAAGAGTCAAATGTAGAGTCTTTTCAGTTGCGTCTTCGATTGTTTTGTATTCAGGCAGACATCAGAGTATATCGAGTGAAGATACGAGTATGTGCGTGCTTACTGACAGCAAACGGCTGTTAAATCCGTAGAGTGTGTATACATTGCCTCTAAGATTGTTGGGTATCTGTAGAAAAAATAGTCAGATCTTCAACATTTACTATCATATGGATTCCCGAACCAAGTCACCGTGGTCTAGTAGGTAGTGTGTTGGCTTATTAGATGTAAAGCCCGGGTTCAAACCCCAGGTCAGACACCAAAACGAAATATGAAAAAAATATTTCTCGGCGACTTCTTCTCAGTAGATTTCTGGCAAAAAGAAACTCTGTGATTAAAAAAAAAAATTGCCTTGAAAAAGTTTCTCAAAAATCTGCCGTTCGGAATCGACTTTAAACTGTAGGCCCCACCACTCATGCATAAAATTAACACACGCGACATGAGTGGTGTGAGAAGCTAGGTTGTAATCCTGACCAAAAGGTTGTAATGACCAATTATGTATGGATTCCTGAACACAGGAACACTGAAGGTATGAACGAACCTGACGCAGAAGCTGGTACAACTGAAACTTCAGTCAAATTCATACGTTAGCACTCGTCTGCACAGGGGTTAAACCAACTTCACTAATTTACAAAAGAAAGTTACGATAATGAAACCACTTGAGACCTGACATATTGAGTCCGCTTTATTTATGTCAGAACAAGATTTGCGTTTAACTTAAAGTCATAACGGGACACACACCCGGAGGTCGCATTGACCCATTGTACAACGGCCTAGTTTCTCACACCACTTATGTTGTGTGTGTTAATACATGAATGGTGTTATACATGAGTGGTGAGACCTACAGTTTAAAGTCGACTCCGAACGACAGATTTTTAGAGAAACTTTTCATGGCAATTTTGTTTACTCTCAGAGTTTTTGCCAGAAATCTGCTGAGAGGAAGTCGCCGAAGAAATATTTTTTGTATTTTGTCTTGATGTCTGGCCTGGGGCTCGAACCCTGGCTTTACGTCTAATAAGCCAACACACTACCTACTAGACTACGGCGACTTAAGGCTGTGAATATCTCATAACAATTCCTGCGGAAGCTGCAGAGACGACCTTCAACTTCATAAAACTGTTGTTTTAGTTGAGATATGTCAGCCAGGAGTATAAACAAATGATAAGGCAGGTACAATCGGTATTGAAACAGGACGCTATAGGACCTTATCGTGCCATCTAGTGTCTGTGTTATTAATTTATTTCATCAGAGAATTTGTGTAAGAATACCAGAAAGGATTGTAGCTTTAATTAAAGCACTATAAGCACGTCATCTTATATGATTTCACATCAGTATGCCCAACATCTTTTCGCAACATCTGTTCAACATGATTGTCAACAACATCATGGCCAAAGTAGCATTCATACGCTGCGAAAATATTTGTTGGTTAAACGAAAACATTAGAAAAGTTAACTGTATGATTAATATCAGCCTGTTGTCACATTGTTTTGACAATGGGCTGTCAAAACTAAAGGACACTGAAGTCGAGACAGCAATTTACAGTTTCTTAAGACAATGGCAATGAAAGTTCGTAGATCAACAAGTTCAAGTTGTTATTGTAAGGGTGTTTACAAATATCATTTGCATAATTGAGATCCTTCAATATCCTACGAAAAAGCAATCCTCACAGTTTGCGCTGTTCATGACGTTTGTATAAAACTATCTTGAAGAGCTAGGGTGATGGTGTTAATAACGTAACCTTATGTATCAGGCGTACTTATTTATTATCTTTATTGGCTTATCTTTATATGCGATATCCATTCCTGATTACAAGAAGGTGTCAAATCATTTCTTCAAGACATGGAACACCTGAAGCATTGCCTGAATTATTATGATACGTATTACTTACTTATTTAAAAGGTTTTACTACCAAAGAATATGGATATAAAGAATATGCATCATGTAGAAGTAACATTTCTTATGGCGGGTCGTAACATTACGACCCGCTCTCACCAAAATCTTTTTAAAAATCATTTCATGATGAGGGGGGAGGAAGACAGAAGGAAAATAAACACAAACAAAGATCGTAACAATGTGTTGCTCTCATTGTACGTATGTACATGTGTATGTATTCTTGTGTTTTTTGATTTAGTTGTCGATCAGACTGCGACAAGAATACATGTGCTGCGGATGCTTTATCATTTTATTTCAGAATAACACTCGAAGAATATTTTGTGTTAAAAATGTTCTATGTCATTAGCTGGGCGTATTTTATTTTGTCCCATAGTATAATTTTTTTAAATGCTTTGGAATGCTCGTTTTTTTCTTTTAATAAAAAATGGTTTTTTTTTTTTCTATTTTTATTTATTTAAAAAACATGGCCTAATTTTTAAGCCAGAGATGGATAGCTTTATGTTCTTTTAATAATAAAATCGATGTTTTATTTTATCTTTATTTATCCAAAATTATTAAGCCAAATATAGACAGCTTTACATATGTATGTTGATGAAATGAAAATAAAAATAGAGTATATTACGAACACTTTTATATGGCTGTAAATAAATAAATTCTCTCAACTTATTTTCTCTCTCTCACTCACTAATCCATAACCATAGGCATGTGTTAACCTAGAGGAAAATTGTTAGTAATAATTTCAAGTCTACTTATTAACCCAATGATATGTTATATGATCGGAAAATATAGAAAAATTGTACACTAAATCCCTAAAGACATCGTATTTAACTTGGCAAGTATTCTTCTAAAAATCGAAATCATTTCTCATTGACATTAGTGAATACTACTGTGATATTTCTTTGGGTGTATCATTGAAGTCTGAAAAAAGCTACATGAACCTTCTTCTTTAAAAACTAACAAGATTTTTACGCTCTTTTTAACGAACATTCTTGATGTTCGTGTCCTATGTGTGTAAAAAGCCGAAGATGTTCTTCCCCTGAGGGACATTGGTGCCGACGTCTGTTTTTAACACCAGAAAAATAAATAAAAAAGTGGTAAAAACAAAAAAAACACGCACGATGAGAACAACGCATTGTTACGCTCTTGGTTTCTGTATCATTCCCTTTAATCTTTCCCCCCGCGTCATGAAATATTTTTGAAAAATATTCCAAAATATGTTAAAATGCACATTCTTTATATTTTATTTTCTAACACCACAGCCATGAGTGGCGGGACTTACAGTTTAAAATCGTCTTCGAACGACAGATTTTTGAGAAACTTTTCATGGCAATTTCAATTTAGTGTTCGAGTTTTTGCCAGAAGCCTGCTGAGGACAAGTTGTCCAAAGAAATTTTTTTTATTTTCCGTTTTGTTTGATATGTCTGAGCTGGGGTTTGAACCACAAGCCAACATACTAGCTACTAGACAATGGCAATTTAATTATGATTCGTATACTGTTTGTACAATCCATGAATGATTTTTATGATAAGAAACCAATTTGTGCTCTGTGGAGATCGGGATCAAGTATCATTTATGATCTGTGATATAACTTTATCTCTCTTTATTGATGAGTGTGATATAACATACCATACCAGTGTGTTAAGCTCTTCATTCCATTCGTCACACAACTCATTAGCTTCCCAGAAAACTATACTGAGATCTGAGAACCTTCGTTAAAAGTACAACATGCGACACTTTACTTGTTTGAATTGTTATGTAAATAATGGTGCTGTTTTCGAAATACATTACCACATATCACAGCAATTTTATCACTGATAAACCATTACTTTTCCAGAAGCTTTAAGAGATAAAGGAATCATTGGTTAGACCATATAACCTGCATTGTTACTATGTTGTTACTCTTGGCGACTAATGTTGTAGAAATCCTAGATTTTTTAACATCTAGGTTCTAAATTTTATGAGCCAGCTTCGGCATAAAATAATGTTTTCCTTTTCAATTCCAATCTGATTGCATATTAACAACATATTCTCATTCAATTCATTAATTTTTTATTTTATTTAAAGTTATAAAGCTTAAGAAAAATCACCCTTTATGTGCCCACTGTGCTGTTATAAAATAATTCCTTTTGAATTTATTTTCCTTTATCACACTGCCACTGTATGTATTCATAAGCTGAAGTGTAATTAAAAAAATTCTTTTAAAACTGAATTCTTGGAATTCGTCCAACATGTATAAAGTAACTCACTGAGAAATGCTTCTAACAACTTTTAAATAAATTAAAAACCTCAGAATAAAAAAGCAACAAAAACCATTAAAAAGCTGTAAACAACAGCAACAGCATGATTTTACTGGTATTTGATGGGAGAGAGCTTTTTTATGCCATTATCTGGGATAATAAGCCAGGAGAACAATTCCATTTGCAAGCATTGGTTGTGGTGGATTCTAAATCCACCATGTTTTTGCTTTTATTTTTAGAAAAAAAAGAAATTCTAAAGAATTTTAATGAATTGAAAATGAAAATTTCCTTTTTAAGGATATTTTTTTACAGCATTTTTCAAGTGCCACCAATTCCCATGCTTATAACATACATGCAGTATTAAAAAAAAACAGTCTTGGGAAATATTATTTGCCACTCTATTCTACTTGGAAATTTACTTAAAGAGTCGCTCTGGAGAATTGCTGAGTTCTGTGATGTTACAGCAGAGTTTTGGGAATTACAGTTTAATACGACCAATAACTAAAAAGTTTTCAGATTCCTTATGATTCTCATCTGCTTTTTTATCTTCTTCTCACTAAGCATATGACATATCGAAGAGGTATGATTTCCTTCTTCCTTAAAAGCATGCTTTAAGGACTCAATGCGCACTAATCGGCATTTGAGAAATAATTACAGGATAAACGCTGTTGTCATAAACATTTGCCTAATGAGGGTTAACACCGCGATGCCGGTTCGAAGGCCACTCTAAAGCTTAACTCCATCACTTTATATATACTTTGCAGTCCGCAGGAGTCGACTATATCTCACATACATCGAATTAAGTTAATTCGTCTACAATTCTTCAAAATAGGCTTCTTCGTTCGAACCCGCTTTTGATACTGGTTTTACAAAAATAATTCCCGATAGATCCTGTAATGTTAATGGTTTATAAAGGGTGTTTTTTATAGAGGTATAGAACTTTAAGTTGCAATAAAACAACGATGGATTATTCGATTGACATGAATTTTATTTATCCGAAAGATAATCTTGTGGCATTACATTTTAAATATGATTTCTGGCATATGACCACCACGGCTGGCGCGGTTGTAGTCCAATCTGGACGTCCAATTTTCGATGACTTTTTCCAACATTTGTGGCCGTATATCGACAATAATACGGCGAATGTTGTCTTCCAAATGGTCAAGCGTTTGTGGCTTTACCGCATAGACCAATGACTTTACATAGCCCCACAGAAAGTAGTCTAGCGGTGTTAAATCACAAGATCTTGGAGGCCAATTCACAGGTCCAAAACGTGAAATTAGGCGGTCACCAAACGTGTCTTTCAATAAATCTATTGTGGCACGAGCTGTGTGACATGTTGTGCCATCTTGTTGAAACCACATCTCCTGGACATCATGGTTATTCAATTCAGGAATGAAAAAGTTAGTAATCATGGCTCTATACCGATCACCATTGACTGTAACGTTCTGGCCACCATCGTTTTTGAAAAAGTACGGACCAATGATTCCACCAGCCCATAAAGCGCACCAAATAGTCAGTTTTTCTGGATGTAACGGTGTTTCCACATACACTTGAGGATTACCTTCACTCCAAATGCGGCAGTTTTGTTTGTTGACGTAGCCATTCAACCAGAAGTGCGCTTCATCGCTAAACGAAATTCGCTTATGAAAATCGGGAACAACGGTAATCTCGTTTTGGGCCCATTCGACGAATCTACGCCTTACTTGATGATCGTTTGGCTTCAAATCGTGCACGAGTTGGATTTTGTAAGCACGCAAACCAAGATCCTTCCGCAAAATCTTCCATAAAGTGGATGGACACAGATCCAATTCCTGTGCTCGATGGCGGATGGACTCATTCGGGTCTTCCTCAATGCTACACTCTACAGCAGCAATAGCTTCTTCTGTACGCACCGTACAGCGTCTCGTTATCAATAAAAGTAAACGTGGTGCGATAACGTTCCATGGTTAATCGAATTAACTGCTCTGATGGACGATTTTGTCGACGATAAAATGGACGTAGTGCGCGATACGTTTTCCGCACAGAACCATTATTTTCGAAATAAAATTGCACTATTTGCAAGCGTTGTTCAGGCGTGAGTCTATTCATGATGAATTGCCAAACCAAACTGAGAATAAATCACTTGACAGCTGTTAAATCGGTCGCCATCTTGAAAAGTAATGCCAACTTAAAGTTCTATACCTCTATAAAAAACATCCTTTACCTTCCAGAAAAACGTTATTCAGTTGAATTTTTAATGTCGCTTGCATTACTTGATTACATACATACATACATAATTGGCCATTACAACCCTTTAGTCAGAATTACGACCACTAACACCACTTATGCTGTGTGTGTTAATTTCATATACGAATGGCGGGACCTACAGTTTAAAGCCGGCTCCGAAAGACAGATTTTTGAGAAACTTTCCAAGGTAATTCTATTTTTACCCTCAGAGTTGATGCCCGAATCTGCTGGGAGGAAGTCGCCGAAGAAATGTTCTTCATATTTCGTTTTAATGGAACTATCTGACGTGGAGTTTGAACCGTGGCCTCTCGTCTAATAAGCCAACATACCACCTACCACGCCACCTACTAGACTACGGCGTCTACATTACATTACTTGATTAGTGGAGGCCATAACGACTGTTGCTTGCACACCCGTAATCAGAGTGCATTGAGCGTAGATACACACATATTCACCAACAGTGAAGCCGCCATTAAATCCCTCTAAACGTGTATGTAAACCTCATCTAGAATTGTCAAGGAATGCCGGGTGTCTCTGGAGGAGAATGCAAGACTTTCGACGACAAGATTAAAAGTAACGACAAGGCTTTCTGGTACAACAGAAATCCCGAGTGAATTCGTACGTGAGATTGCAGATGATCTGACAGTCCTTTACAAAGGAAAGATGGAATAATAAACTCACTTTTATGGAGACTAGGCCTGATATGGACAAGAACTAAATCGAGTTCAGTTTTGTACCTTTATAGCACTTGTAATGGGACACTTGCTTTTGGGTGGGCATGCGCAGAGGCTGGGAGCACCTTACAACAACTTCAACAGAAGCTACAATGACGAGGAAGAAAGGGAGTTCACGGAACATCTTCTGCGCCACTGTCTAGTAGTTGAAAAGCTGTAGCGAAAGATTATTGGGCATCCAAAATTTATTAACAGAACGTGTCTAGCCAAGAGAAGTCTAATAGGTAGTGCGTTGGCTTATTAGATTTGAGGCCTCAGTTCAAACCCCAGATTAGACATCAAAACGAAAATATGAAAGCAAATATTTCTTCGGCGACTTCCTCTCAGCAGATTTCGGGCAACATTAGCAAAGAAAATACTTATAATGGAGCACTGGCCTTTGGGTGCATATGCCCAGAGACTGGAAATAACTCACAACAACAGAAGCTATAATGACAAGGAGGAAAGGGAGTCCACGGAACATCTTCTGCGCCACTGTCTAGTAGTTGAAAAGCTGTAGCGAAAGATTCTTGGGCATCCAAAATTTATTAACAGAAGGTGTCTAGGCAAGAGAAGTCGCCGCTAGTAGCTGGTGTGTTGGCTTATTAGACGTAAGGCCTCAGTTCAAACCCCAGATTAGACATCAAAACGAAAATATGAAAGCAAATATTTCTTCGGCGACTTCCTCTCAGCAGATTTCGGGCAACATTAGCAAAGAAAATACTTATAATGGAGCACTGGCCTTTGGGTGCATATGCCCAGAGACTGAAAATAACTCACAACAACAGAAGCTATAATGACAAGGAGGAAAGGGAGTCCACGGAACATCTTCTGCGCCACTGTCTAGTAGTTGAAAAGCTGTAGCGAAAGATTCTTGGGCATCCAAAATTTATTAACAGAAGGTGTCTAGGCAAGAGAAGTCGCCGCTAGTAGCTGGTGTGTTGGCTTATTAGACGTGAGGCCTCAGTTCAAACCCCAGATTAGACATCAAAACGAAAATATGAAAGTAAATATTTCTTCGGCGACTTCCTCTCAGCAGATTTCGGGCAAAAACTCTGAAAGAAAATAAAATTGCCTTGGAAAGTTTCTCAAAAAAAATCTGTCGTTCGGAACCGACTTTAAACTGTAGGTCACGCCACTCATGCATAAAATTAACACACACAACATAAGTGGCGTGTGAAACTAAGTTGTAATCCTGATTGAAGGGTTGCAATGACCAATTATGTTATGTATGTTCAACACTTATAATGGAGCACTGGACTTTGGGTGCATATGCCCAGATACTGGGAATAACTCACAACAACAGCAGCTATAATGACGAGGAGGAAGAGGAGTCCATGGAACATCATCTCTGTCATTACCCGGCAGTAGGAAACCGGTAACGAAAAATTCTTGGCCATCCAAAATTTATTAACAGAACGTGTCTAGCCAGGAATAATTTAAATACAGTACATACCTTCATAGTTATATGAGGTGGCTGAGAGATGTTGTCCTGGTGCTACAGTTGATTTTGTTTGCGTTTGTCAACCATTGATACCAGACTATTGCGGATTAGGTCCCGAGTAACTATTTCTTGTTTTCTAAACTGCAAAAGACAAAGAAATTTAACTCCAGCGATGATTTCGCAAACAAATCTCTCTTAAGGGCATTGAGAAATCTTGTTGTTTGGAGGGTGTAACTAAGTTTGAGAAAAGCTATTCAAAGTCTTTGGAGATCAAGAGAGAGAGCATATGTTGAAAGAAAAGCTTGAATTTTTTAAATTTCATTCATTGAATATTTGGTTGCAGGTTTTACATCAATTACTAATTATTTTCGTTGAGTGTATTTCACAATTAACATTCAAACATTGTTTTGCAATAAAACGAAAAAAAAAATAAAAATGTTTACCATTTAATGCTTGAAAGACTAATTTTACTGTTTCTGAACTTCTTTTCAATTTCAATTTCAGCAACATCAGCAACAGGCAGGCAGGCAAGCAGTCAGGCAGTCAGGCAGGCAAGCTTATTAAGGATTAACAAACGGTGTGAAACTCAATAAGTGCTGACCGTACGAACTGAACTTAAGCAAGCATATACGATTACCGGCGGCTGCCTAAAAAAAAAAAACACCACAAAACTAGGCCGCTAAACTAAACAACACACACACACGACACAGCTACACATACAAGGCAAAGTATTTAATCAGCAAGTGTACGAGTGTGCGTGTGTGAGTGTTTAAAACAGAAAGGGGAATATAAACTATTGCGCGCCACTAAAAAAAAGTAGGCTCGCGTTTTCACGGTCAATATAAGTGCAATAGCAACTGCTGGGTGTGGGCGAATTTGCGCCCCGCCACCGGTAAGATACACAATTTAAATCATTTCCATCACCATCATATTTTTTGTTGTTGTTGTTTTTGTGTTTTTTCTCGTTTTTTTATAGTTTTACAACAACAAAAACACAAAGGATTTATAATGAATGAATCAAAAAAAAAAATTTTTTTTCTGTTTTTGTTTTTGTAAAACGTTTTTGATTTCAAGCACTTGCTCAACAACACAACAAGCGCGTGCATTTAAAATGTGTGTTCGTGCGAGTTTCAATTAAAAAAAAATTTTTATTTTTAAAATTTTTCATATAAAAAAAGTTTATTCAACTTAAATAAAAATAAAGGGGAGGAGGGGCAGTATTTTTTTCCGTCTAAATTTACAAAAAAAATACATTCGCTTTGAATTTTGTGTATTCCCTGTGAAATTTTGAGGAAAAGAAATACCGTCCCTTTCTACATACAGTGAGGGTCAAAAGAAAATTACCGTTATTTGTATTTTAAAATTATTTCGTTGCCAGTTTTTAAGATTGAAACAAAAAACAATTTTACAAAAAATTTCGAAATATTGTGAAATTATTTCGGGCACTCTCTTTAAGTGGTAAAAGTAGGACTTGGTGCAGAGATCAGCAATGAATCGTTTTTTCGCTACTCATAAGCACTCATAGAATTTTGAATATAAGTGAGTCAACAATATTGAAATTTAACTATGTACTCTGATTCATTCATACTCACTACAATGTTGATTTATAAGTACAGTTTGCAATGAGTATGCGTACAACGTTGACATCAAACTCATACCAATCGAAATTCGAGTGACACGAATCATTCATCAAAATTTACAGTCTTAAATGTTGTTACATACAAACATATTTGGTCATTACAACCCTTCAGTCAGGTTACGACCTAGTTTCAGTTGCGACCTAGTTTCTCATACCACTTATGTTGTGTGTGTTAATTTTATATATGTGTGGTGGGACCTACAGTTTAAAATCGACTCCGAACGACAGATTTTTGAGAAACTTTTCATGGCAATTTTTATTTACTCTTAGAGTTTTTGCCAGAAATCTGCTGAGAGAAAGTCGCCGAAGAAATACTTTTTGCATTTTGTTTTGATGTCTGGCCTGTGGCTCGAACCCTGACTTTACCTCTAATAAGTCAACACACTGCCTACTAGACTACGGCGACTTCAGTTTTTTTAGTTGTTGTTGCATTTACAAAAAAAAAAAGAAATAAGACAGAGCAGCAAGCAGAGCAAACTCACAACCTTCTAGTGAGTATTTTAGTGTTCGTACGCGAATCATACTTATTTTGTGATTCGTGTAACATGTTGAGTTATGGAGAGTCGAAATCAACAACATCATACGTGCTGTTAAGTGTGAATATGATGAGTACTTCAAACTTTGAATATGAGTAGAGGAGGTTCCATGATATTAAAATAAGTATGAATGCGTATAAGTATCAGAAATTATGAGTACGATTCGATTCTACCCATTTTTTTGAATACTCATTGCTGATCTCTAGTTTGGTGATTGTTAGAATTTTATCCTTAGTGTACAGTAACTTTTGGCGCTCACTGTATGTACCTACAATGCAATATATACTCATATTATTATATACTCATATCCATATGCATACATACATACATATATATACTCTTATTAAATAATATTTACTTACATATGTATACAGCTTATAAATTAAAAATATTAAATTTGCACTGTTTTATCATCGACTTTTTTGGTTTTTGTTTTAAAAAAACGAAAAGAAAAAAAATTATTTTCTTTTGGATTTCTTGTTTTTTTTTAAATTTTATTTTCAAATGCCATTTTTATCGATAGAAGAAGTCACAATGATGTTGTTGTTTCATTTTATACATATTTACATCTTTTACTGTGTGTTTGTTAATCGAATCTACAACAGGTTATCGGAAACGAAAGTTAATAATAACGGAAATACCCAAAGGATGGTTTTACACTTTTCATTCACCAGATACCATCATTGCAATTACAATTTACATCCAACATTCATACATACATACTCGTACATTCACGTTTACAACCTATCGTTTATCGTTTAGCCAAAGCGATAAAATCTTATGATAAATGAAATTGAATTATAAAAAACGTACGAGTATGATGATAAAAGTTATCGATTTTATAAAGTGAATTATTTTCATTTAATGTTTGTTATCAAGTTCTTATCGTGTTTTGTTTTAAAAAAGAAAAACAAAGGAAAGCTAAGATTGTATATTAAAGCAGCACTCAGTAAAGTTTACTTACTTACTTAATTGGCCATTAACAACTCGATTAACGGGGTTCGGCCTGCATTAACACATCCTACAAGGCGCCTATTCTTCTTGCACGCCCAAGCCAGTTCGCACAGGGCTTCCTCGATTTGGTCCTTCCAACGCAAACAAGGTCGTCCTCTTCGCCGATCCCCGCATCTAATACCCATCTCGCGCGAAACATCCTCTTCCATTCGAACGACATGGTCGAGTCAACGCAGCCGCTGGATGTTAATACGCTGCACCACGTCTATGTCGTTGAGGAGCTCATATAGCTCACTGTTGGATCGGATGCGGAAATCATCGCCAACTCGCACTGGGCCGAAGATCTTACGTAAAGGGTGTTTTTTATAGAGGTATTGAACTTTATGTTGCAATAAAACAACGATAGATTATTCGATTGACATGAATTTTATTTATCCGAAAGATAATCTTGTGGCATTACATTTTAAATACGATTTCTGGCATATGACCGCTACGGCTGGCGCGGATGTAATCCAATCTGGACGTCCAATTTTCGATGACTTTTTCCAACACTTGTGGCCGTATATCGGCAATAATACGGCGAATGTTGTCTTCCAAATGGTCAAGCGTTTGTGGCTTTACCGCATAGACCAATGACTTTACATAGCCCCACAGAAAGTAGTCTAGCGGTGTTAAATCACAAGATCTTGGAGGCCAATTCACAGGTGCAAAACGTGAAATTAGGCGGTCACCAAACGTGTCTTTCAATAAATTAAAATATTGTGGCACGAGCTGTGTGACATGTTGCGCCGTGTTGTTGAAACCACATCTCCTGGACATCATGGCTATTCAACTCAGGAATGAAAAAGTTAGTAATCATGGCTCTATACCGATCACCATTGACTGTAACATTCTGGCCACCATCGTTTTTGAAAAAGCACGGACCAATGATTCCACCAGCCCATAAAGCGCACCAAACAGTCAGTTTTTCTGGATGTAACGGTGTTTCCACATACACTTGAGGATTACCTTCACTCCAAATGCGGCAGTTTTGTTTGTTGACGTAGCCTTTCAACCAGAAGTGCGCTTCATCGCTAAACAAAATCGGGAACAACGGTAATCTCGTTTTGGGCCCATTCGACGAATCTACGCCTTACTTGATGATCGTTTGGCTTCAAATCTTGCACGAGTTGGATTTTGTAAGCACGCAAACCAAGATCCTTCCGCAAAATCTTCCATAAAGTGGATGGACACAGATCCAATTCCTGTGCTCGATGGCGGATGGACTCATTCGGGTCTTCCTCAATGCTACGCTCTACAGCAGCAATAGCTTCTTCTGTACGCACCGTACAGCGTCTCTGGGGATGCGAGTTATCAATAAGAGTAAACGTGGTGTGAAAACGTTCCATGGTTAATCGAATTAACTGCTCTGATGGACGATTTTGTCGACGATAAAATGGACGTAGTGCGCGATACTCTTTCCGCATAGAACCATTATTTTCGAAATAAAATTACACTATTTGCAAGCGTTGTTCAGGCGTGAGTCTATTCATGATGAATTGCCAAACCAAACTGAGAATAAATCACTTAACAGCTGTTAAATCGGTCGCCATCTTGAAAAGTAATGCCAACTTAAAGTTCTATACCTCTATAAAAAACACCCTTTACAACCTTTCTCTCGAATACTCTTAAGGCTGCTGCATCAGTGCTTAATAGGGTCCAGTAAAACAGTAAAGTTTAGGATCTCAATATTCTTAACAAAATGTTTCCAAGGCATTGCTTATGTTCCATCGAAGATGTGGGATTGTCTACATTCGAAATTGACGACCTAATTTGCTTTGTCATTATGGGTTGCAAACAAGTGTTTGTTTACATGTCTTCTTACAAACTCTCCTTAGGAAGTTAATGGCCAAACCCAGGAAATTTTTGCCTAAGGACTGGTCCAAAGCTTGTCACTAGTTCCAGTGCCTAGCCAAAATATTTCAAGAATTCTTTGGACACAGCGTTTAACCAGAACTCCTGGTTAATTTAATATCTTCTCTATCAAGTCAAGCCTCTTATTGGTCATAATTGGTCATAACAACCAACGATTACGACCTAGTTTCCCACACCACATATGTTGTGTGTGTTAATTTTATGAGTGGAGGGACCTACAGCTTAAAGTCGGCTGCGAACGACAGATTTTTGAAAGCACACACAGTTCTCAATATTTGTAAATCATTATTCATCAGGAGATATCGAGTGCCCCTGTAGCAGGGAATTGTCCTTGCTGATACCAACCAGCATCCTAAAGTTTCAGAGTCGACTTTAAACTGTAATAAATCCTTACCGTTATCCATATAGACGCGTAACTTTCTCGAGAAGACATAGCGTGGTCTCATGTAGTCAATACTGTTGAGAGTTTCAAATTTCCTTAGGATCCGTGAGTAGGTTTATTCTTAGGCTAGAGGACGTGTATGTGCTTGCCAATTGAGACAAGTACAGTACCCGGAGGTCCAGTTGACACATTGTACAACATCCTAAAAAGGATTCTTGAGTAACCAATAACTGTTCTGCGCCATTCTTCATTGTCATCCGGAGGCGTTGACTAGATTCAGTTGCAAAGTACATGCAACGATGAACAAGTAGAAATAGAGCGGGCTTCCTAGACTGCCCTTCCACAAATTAGTTGCGATATCCAATTCACCATAGTGGCGCCTAGTTCCTATTACATTTTGTTTAACATTTGTCCTACGAGCATTACCCTATGATAACTCTATGTGTACTTTTCTTTATTCAAAATTTCTTTCGTCTTTTCTTTGAACCAAAAACAGAACTTCATTATAATATGATCACATAAAGGATAAGGCGTACGCAATACAATGGTAAAGTATTCTAGCAATTACTTTCTTGATTGTCCCATAATATCTGTAACAAGCTTGTTTGCTTTTACTGAGCCTGGGCTCGAAACTTCCTTAGCAAGCTTGATAACAAAATTTTTAATTATTTTTTTAAAAAAGAATCTTTTTAAAATCGATAACTTTTACATCCATACTAGGATACCCTCTATCATTATCATCAATTCAAATAACAAATATCACAACCATTCACACTGTAGTAGTCATAAATCAACTTGTGATTATTCTTTGTTGATATGTAAACCAAGAATCTGTAACTGAATCTTAACTTTGTATGTCTTATGAAACTCCTATTAAATGATAACGTTTTACTAATTATTTAATAAAGAACCTACGAAAAGCATATGAAATTTTAAAAGGCTTTTCCTATTCGTCTTGACCCTCTCAAGAAAAAAAACCAAAGCTTTTAAAGCAGAGCAAGGAAAATAAAGGAATTTTTCGATCTCAGTTTTGGTTGTAAAATTTTTTAATAATTTTTACCATCTTTGCTGGTGTAAATTTTCATTTGAAGTATTAAAAAAAGAACTTGAATAAGTGCAAAAAAAAAACAAACGCTTTTTATCTTCTTTTTTTTGAGCTACGCCCACCACTTCTTAATTTTTTTTTTTTAATTTTTATTGAAATTTTTATTTCTGTTTTCGTTGTCTTCTTTTTTGTGTTTTTTCCTTGATTTTTTAACTGCAAAGCATTTGAGCACCACTTGTTAAAAAATTATTTATAAAATGCAAATAAAAAAAATATATACACACACGTACTGATTATTATTAGAAATAAATTATAAACAGCAAATGCAATTAAATTATTTACACTCACATTATTTTAATTAAAATTTTAAATTTTAAATTATTGAAAAAAATTTGAACAAAAAAAATTGAAAAAAAAAAATTCCATTCCATTAGAAAACAATATTGAATTGTATTTCTATCTCTTTCTGTCTCGTTTTCTCTTTCTCTTTCACCGATTTTTGTTTTTAATGCGTCTGTTCAAAATTTTTCTTTTTTTCGAAAATAAAAATTTCAAAAAATTTTTTTTATTTCGTTTTATTTCGTTTTGTTTCATTTGTTTTTTATTTGAAATTTTAAAATTTCGACTTTCGAAATTCACTTTAAAAAGAAGGAAACTAAAACCGGCACCCTGAATTTCTCATCGTTCAAAAGCAGTTTTACTTCGAATGTTAATTTCCTGAAGAGAAGGTAAAAACGTTTAAAATCCTTAACTCAACTCGTCATGTGAATTGTGAAGCACTAACTTAAAATTTCATATGGTTTTTTTCCCCTGTTTTTTCTTCTTCTTTTTGTGTTTTTCTTTCTTTCTTTGTCTCTCTTTCTTTCTTTTTTTTCTTATCTACGCTCTCCACCATGTTAAATCAAATTGTAACGTTCGTTGTTCACTGCGTTCCACTTGGGCTAATAAAAAAAAAAATTCAATTGAAATTCAAAATGAAAACATAAAAAATTCATTAAATTTTGTTGCTATTATTTGTTGTAATTATTTATAACTGTAATATCGAAAAAATAAAAAAAAAATAATAGATTTAGCTCGGGAGATTTGTCTTCCGAGCACGATGATATCGATCCCAATGACTTACCGCCAGCCGCTCGACCCATACAGGAACAACCGACAAAACCTGTGGTGGGCGCGCCAGCTGGCGGTGGCGGACCACCCAACATGGCACCACCACCGGCTCCAGGTGCAACAGTGGCAGCAGCAGGCCCAATACCGCCACAACCTCAGGGTGCAGCACCCGATTTCTCATTGAGTTTAGGCAAGAATACAGCATCGGTTGCGAATACAACAGCTGCGGCCGGTTCAGCGGTGCCACCGCGAGGCGTAAGTGCTCCCACTAGTCCAGCTAAGTCACGTGAGAGCTTATTGCAACGTGTTCAAAGTTTGACAGGGGCAGCACGTGATCAAGGCGCTTCGATTTTGGGTATAAAATTTTCGAATTTTCTTTTAAAACTAAAACGCATGCTTGCCTTCTTAAAGCTACGAGCAGTTGTGTTGAAAATAATAGCAAAGACTTCTAGTCATTCATTTAAAAAAAACAATAAAATTTAGAAAACTTTGGAAGAAATTAACGTAGAATTTAAATTGAACTGCATTATCGACGTGAAAATATGAAACAATAAAATATAAAAAACTAGTTATCCGGGAAAAGACGTAAAAATTCCTCCATTGTCTTCAAATTCAGAAATTAAGCAGAGTTATTACGTTCCGATTTGCTAGTGTTTATCTGACAAGTTGGCTATGATAACAGTTTCATAATCAGAATTAAGGATTCCATTTAACCGTATTATTAATATTATTGTATAGAAATACTAGACTACCAGCAACCAAATAATCTGTTGTTTAGCCCTCTCCTACCTACATGTCTGTTGTTCTCATAGAATTCAGGATGTTCTTTAATGTGAACTCTTTGTATAGCACATAATAAGCACATTTATGAGTTGCTTTAATGTTGCAATGTTCATGGTTCATTTGATTCGTTTTACTCATCACTGAATCTACTTCTTTAGTTTGATTCGAAGCCTACAACCTCCTCAACAATTCTTTGGGCCTACTATGCCCGAATAGAATCCAGTTACTATTCACAGGCTACTGTTATATAGTCTGATGCATAACTCAAACCTCTTCCCGTTGTAATTACACAAGAAAAGTTAAGACTGTCACTAATGCATTTGGACTGTTACCGTTAGCAGTTTACACTTTGAAATATCTATTCACGCTACCAGATTGGCTCTGGCCCTATAAACGGCATAGAGAGATTATATAGTTTAGCGCTGTGACCTGGAATCTTGTACAAGGATGTTCATATTTCTCTTACCTAACCAGTTCAATTCACCTAGACAGTCCCATACAATGCTCTACGTTACGTTAAATAAATTAACTCGAGTATAATTAGTCACTACTTTCCCCAATCCGCATCTGATTATTACATGTATTACTCTTTACATATCGACGCCTCCATTCTATAACGTTCTAAGTACATTTCTTAATGTTCTACGTTCTCTAACTTAAATAGTGTCAAAATTTGGTTAAGATGCGCCGATCTGTTCCGAAGTTATAGGGAAAAATCTACTTAGAATACGCATATAGTCGTATATCGCGGGAAAACTTTGAGAGCTCATAACTCAAAATACACTTTTTCGACTTAGAATATTATAGAACGGAGGCGTCGATATGGCAATCATATTAATTTACTGTCTAGTATTTTTTCTAAATAGTCTGCCTCTATTTTCCGTGGTATCAGTAGGCCCAAGATTCAGATATTCTTCCAAGTAAGATTCCTGCTTCTAAATAGAATCACTCTGGTTTTAGCCGAGTTAATCATCATTTCCACTAACATGATTCAGCCATTTACAATCACAAGACCAAGAACGATGACACAAAGGATTTCTTCAAGTCATGGTTGTCTTTTCGGAGTTAGAATTACCCAATTAGTCTTTCATATTCCTTTACTCAAATATATGAACAAGGAAATAGCCTCAGTTTAGGGAATAGTGTGTTGACTTACTAGCCCAATGCCCTAGAGTTCACACCGCTGATCCTAAGTCTTAAAAAAATATTTATGTACTACGGCGAGTTCACCTCAGCAACTACTGGCAACAGCTCTGAACGTAAATAAAATTGACATGAAAATCCTTCGTTCAAAGACAATGTTAAATTGTGGGTCTCACCAGTGTTTGGAACTTAATACACACAAATTGGGTGGTATGAAAAGTCAAGCCATAAACCTATTAGGTTAGAGGACGTGTACGTGTTAAGACAAGTACAGTACCCGGAGGTCGAATTGACCCATTGCACAACGTCCTAGTTTCTCACACCACTTATGTTGTGTGTGTTAATTTTATACATGAGTGGTGGGACCTACAGTTTAAAGTCGACTCCGAACGACAGATTTTTTTTATTGAGAAACTTTTCATGGCAATTTTTATTTACTCTCAGAGTTTTTGCCAGAAATCTGCTGAGAGGAAGTTGCCGAAAAAATACTTTTTTGTATTTTGTCTTTGATGCCTGGCCTGGGGCTCGAACCCTGGCTTTGCGTCTAATAAGCCAACACACTACCTACTAGACTACGAAGAGTTCAACCTATCTAATACTATGTTCAGATTATGCACTTTTATTGTGTCAATATTCGGTTAATTGAGAACAATATTTTAAGTGTTCAGGCATAATAATATACGCAGTTCAACTATTTATTCAATATTCATTTGACAGCTGGTAAACAAAACAGCTGGTTGTTTCAACAACATTGTTTTTATTTTGTTTTGTTTTGATTTTTTTTTGTCGTTGTTGACATTTGAGTTGTCAAATATCTACAGAAAGTGTTTATATAACTGCAATATGCTCACTAAACCTACTTATGACAGTGCTGCATTTTAAGTTTTACTCAATATTATAACAATTTGCGTATTTATTGCGCAATAATTAATTGAAACTTTATATGAAATATTGAGCTCAATAATGGCGTTTATTGCGATTTACGCAATAAGGGTGCATATCTAAACACCGTATTAAAGCATTGTAATGGCAATTACATAGTTTCTGTATGTACACACAGTTACTAAATTATACGTACGGTTAAAAAAATGACGAAATTTTTTAACTAATCCGTTTTCGTTGAAAATCTTTATAGTTTCCTTGATGTTAAGACGGTCTTTCTGAAATTGAACTGAATTGTGACCCTGCACAGGCCCACAAAGGTATGCATCCGATTTACAAATTTCACAAATTTCTGAACCAAAGCAAAAGACCGTCTTAAAATCGAAGAAAGATGTCCGACAATTATAAATATTTTCAAAAAAAAAAAAAGGATTGATTAAAAAAATTTCTGAAATTTGTTATCCGTATGTATACTTTTGTGGCTATGTGTATGTACTTATATTTGTAAGACACCTGTTAACTGTTTGTTGCAAAAACTGTTCACATTTCATCTCTGTTATGCAAAATGTCATCAATGTCAACAGCGTTATTTAAGAAAATAATCCAACGATTACTCACCTTTTAACAGTTCACCCAAAAGACCTACCCCACCCTGGTGTAAGCAACACTAATTGAAATGTAAAAAAAAATTATTTGTATTTGCAACACTTACAACGAAACAAACAAACAAATATCATTTCAAATGATTTTGTCACGATTTTAAATAGAATCGGAATTAATTTATCAAAATCTGTATTTGCAATCATAAGCTGCATACACTCAATACAAAAATAAAAACAAAAACAAAAAAATAAATAGAGACCCTCTTAATAAATATTAATAAGAACAGTTTATGGTAATGCCTGTTGATATACATACGATTTATTTTTATTTAATGCATAAAAATTATTACAAAAAAAATATTTAAAAAAATATTTAAATGGTGGTTGCTTGTCACTTTATCGGTTTTTTTTTTTGCATTTGATTCACTCATTAAATGCAGTTTCGTTCTTGGTTTTTGTCTTTCGATCAACACATCATTAGTAGTGGCAGTCTCAAGTGTACCCCCCCATATGCCTTGACTGACTGACTATTTTGATTTGAAATTTGAATTTGAAATTTGAATTTAAAATTCAGTGTAATTGACAGTTAAGCTGTGTGTGATTTTTAATTGTGATAAATTAGCAAGAAAATGGAAAAACAAAATTCTAAAACGATATGGCAACTTTACACACATACATACATACAGACGTGTTCGAAATAATAAGAACATTCAAAGCGAAACAAAATTTCGATTTAAAAAAATTTTTGAGAAAGATTTGAAAATATGGCTTTTTATTATTTTTATTGTACACATCTTTAGCTTTTAAAAAATACTTAAAGTTATGTTTTAACCCATCTAATTTTTTTTATACTGCCAATAATGTTGAACTAAGTCGAAAATCAGGTGTTCGAAAAAATAAGAACAAATCATATTGGTCCCACTTACATTCATCACATGTGAAAAAAAGTCTAAAGTTGTGTTACAAATATAATTGTTGAGATGCCTTTGATCATTTTTTGTGCAGAATATTGACTTATTTTGGTGAAAAATTCTTCTAAAATGGGAAGAAGCAAGCATTGCTCTATCGAACAACGTAAGATAATAAAAAAAAATTGCTCAGCGAAGGGGAAATGTGTGCTTTCATAAGGGAACAGCTTGGAATTTCCAACGTAGCGATAACAAATGCCAGGAACTGGTCACTGAAGATCGAAAGTCGCGGAAGGCGCAGGAAAACTAACAAAAGACAGGATAATGCGACCACACGGATCGTTAAAAAGCACCCCTCTATAACGTCTTTACAGATTAGAAACGAATTAAACCTCCCAATTGCTACAACGACGATAAGAAAACGTTTTATTGCAGTCAATTTGAAAGTACGAAGTCCTAGAAAAGTACCATTGTTGAAAAAAATACATCTAAAGAACGGACTTCTGTTTGCCAAAAAGTTTATCGATGAGCCTGACACTGTTTGGCGTAATATCTTATGGACCGATGAAACAAAAGTAGTCCAATTCTACCACGGCAAAGATAAATAGTACGTTAGACGCCCTCCTAATCAACAATTCAACGACAAGTACACTATAAAAGCTATAAATAATGGCGGTTTCAGGCTCATGCTATGGGGGTGCTTCGGGTAGATCGGCTTTGGATCTCTAGTTCATATCGTTGGGAAGATGGATGCCACCTATTACGTTCAAAATATTTTAGAAGCCGTAATGTTGCCTTACGTTGAAGAGGAAATGCCTTTCCGATGGGTCTTTCAGCAAGACAACGACCCGAAGCATACCTCAAAGAAAGCAAAGCGTTGCTTCCAGGACAATAATATCCATGTTATGGATTGGCTGGCACAATCGCTGGACCTAAATCCAATTGAACATCTTTGGATTGATGTAAAGAAAGGTGTTAGAAATGCAAGGCCCAAAAATATGGAGAAACTTTGATTTGTAGCGAAGAATACACGGGAAAATATTCTACTCCACAGATGTCAGACTTTGATAGCTTCTATGAGGTCCAGATGTGCCGAAGTAATCATTAATCGTGGAGGGGCTACTTCATATTAACTACTTACAAACAAATAATACTAATCTGTAAATTTAATAAACGTTAAAACTGAAATTATTACCAATTTTCCAATTTGTTCTTATTTTTTCGAACACCTGATTTTCGACTTAGTTCAACATTATTGGCAGTATAAAAAAAATTAGATGAGTTAAAACATAACTTTAAGTATTTTTAAAAAGCTAAAGATGTCTACAATAAAAATAATAAAAAGCCATATTTTCAAACCTTTCTCAAAAATTTTTTAAAACGAAATTTTGTTTCGCTTTGAATGTTCTTATTATTTCGAACACGTCTGTACATATGTCTGTATAGTATGTACATAAATAGAGAGGCAGTACGTAGTATTTGGTAATGACTGAATGAATGAATGAAAAAAAAGAAAAATTCATATTTAAATAATTACGTGTTGTTCTAATTTATGCATAAAATTGTTGTATAAAATTATTGTAAAATAAAAATATTTTAATAGACTTGAGTAATTTAACTATAAAAGGAAAACCAACTGGTCAAGGTTGATTATACGGCACCCTACAGCACAAACTATTGTTTTCAAATAAATTTCATTCCCTTCGCTATGAACCATACTACTCAGAGGGTACTACGCAGACGGAGTAGGAAAATCAGGTTGTTGGCATAAATACTCATGAGAAACCATATAAGCATACATTCTAAGCATTAGCCTGACTCTATAGAGTTGTATTCCACTACTGATCTGATCGAATAGAGATCACAAAGTAGTCTCACTTTTTATAGATATTTACCACCTTAAATGGACTTGATAGCACGCCGTAGTCCAGTAGGCAGTGTGTTAACTTCTTAGAAGTAAGGCCACGGTTCATATCCCCGATCAGACATCAAAACGAAAATATGAAAAAAATTTCTTCGGCGACTTCCTCTCAGCAGATTTCTAGCAAGAATTCCGAGAGTAAATAAAATTTGCCATGAAAAGTTTCTCAAAAATCTGTCGTTCGGAGTTGACTTTAAAATTATAAAATTAACACACACAACATAAGTGGTGTGATCAGCTAGGTCGTAATCCTGTCTGATGGGTTGTAATAACCCATTATGTATGTGTAGTACGCTTCCATGTCATTGTGTAATTCCTGTTGAAGTTATTTGTATGAAGAAGTAGAATTTGTGAGTGCTGACGCTATCAACAAAATTCGTAGCGAAAAAAATTAATTAGAAGGATAAGAATACATAGCTTGAACGGAAAGGCTGCCTTCCAAAATGTATCAATACAAAGTTTTTATGCAGTTCTACTACTGTATACAAACTATGTAGATATACAAAGTAACGAATCAATGCATCAACTATAAATCCGATGCCTGATTGCTTTTTAACTGCGTTAAAAATACACATTGCCGATGTTTTGAAATAGAATACATTGTATATATTTTGTACAGCGGCATTATGACACACGGTACTTTGTTCAAACACAAAGCAACTAACATTTTGAAAGGCAGCCGAACTTTGCAAATGTTGTCGTTTCAATTGTATGTAAGCTACTTGACTTCATATAGCGTTCATACTTTATTCATACATACATACATAATTGAACATTACAACCCTTCAGTCACGATTACAACCTAGTTTCTCACGCCAGTTATGTTGTGTACGTTCATTTTTATACATGAGTAGCGGGACATACAGTTCAAAGCCAACTCTGAACCACAGATTTTTGAGAAACATTTCATGGCAATTTTATTTTCACTCTCAGAGTTTTTGCCAGAAATCTGCTGAGAGGAAGTCGCCGAAGAAAGACGATGTATTTCGTTTTATTTGACATGCCTGACCTGGCGTTTGAACAGGGGCCTCACGTCTAATAACACACTAACTACTAGACTACGGCGACTTCAAAAGGTGTGCTTCACTTTTGAAAATTGTATGTAAACTTTAACGCGAAATAACTACATATTATATGTATGTCTTTATCAAGCCGACACTTAGACTTTAGTAGGCAAATAGACTAGATACAAAGCCTTAATAGAGGCCAACTTCCATTTTTTATACATGTTTGAAAAGCGGTTCAGAGATAGGTATGTAGGAATGAGTACGGAAATATTTTCTCTGATAACTTTTCAATTTCCAAGACTACTGTTCGCTGTTACCGCTCCTTTTTGCCAGATAGAGATCCGGTTTCTAAAGCTAGATGTTAAGTTAATTTTGTAGCGATTAAAATTCCTTTAACATTTACCATCATACGAGCAAGAGCACTATCAGACCTAAAGCATCGGTACTAAGGCCACGAAATATTCCGGATCCTACAATCACAGACAAAAAATAAAATTTTTATTGGTTTTCAATTGAAAGTTCTGTTCAATCATGTGCTCTAACCAAATGAAATAAGTTTCAAAAACTGTTACGAAAGCTAATCTTCAGGCAATTTGAGTGTGATCTGAGATAAAAGTGCGGTGGGGTATTAAATAGTGTGGCTATAGAAATGCTGTGATATTTATTAAAGAGGCATGTTTGATTACTGCTCTAGAGATTGACCGATTCTTGTGAATTTATGTAGATATACGCCTACCAGTTGTTGTTATCATAGACTAATGTAAAATGGTCGGGCGGACTTACACTCAGCCGGAAAAGTATACATACTGTGCAGAGCCACAATTCAGTTCAATTTCAGACATTTTTTAACCAATGCAAAAGACAGTCTTAAAATCGAGGAAACTATAAAAATTTTCAACGAAAACGGATTGATTAAAAAATTTCTGAAATTTGTTAACCGTATGTATACTTTAGTAACTGTGTGTAAGTCTAAACGCTTGAAGTTTCCTTGGAATTGCATTTGAAGAATCTCTTTTGGTGTGGAAAAATATGGCACTTCTATTGGGTCTTCTGGGCGGTAGTTTAGCTTCAAAAGACCACAGATTGAAATAAAATACTTCAGACATCCATTTAAGAAGCTTTCGATTGTTTCGCGCAGATGATATTGAACAATCTCAATGGTTTTCTTGGAAGTACAATTTGATTTTAAGGTACCTATGGGCCGTATTGTAATTCTGTTCCCAATATTAGTGAAAATCTTTGTAATCCTCTTGTATTACTTTCTGAGCACAACTGTACTTATAACTTCAAATTTATTTGGTGCCTGCCATAAAACTAGCAGGCAACGACAGTGTATTTCAATACGTATTAAAAAAATAAAAAATCCTTCATTATCATGTCAATTACATAAAAAAGATATTTTATATCTAAGCTGCTATTATCTTAAACACAACTGTTCACTCTTACACTACTTCAGCCAAGATAAATAGCAAAAAAGAAAAACTTCACACAAGTAAAAGTAAAACTTGAAATGTGTGCGCAAATATTGTATGCAAACGCTTCTTCTTCTTCTTCTGCTTTTCATCACCTGCATGCAAATCAGTTTCTAACGAAAAATTTTCTTTTTTTTTTTGTTTTCCTTAAAAACAACAACAAACGAACGAAACTCCATACAAAATTATGATGGAAAATCCAAAAAAAAACAACAACACAACACAAAGGTGCCGCTGTTCAAAGTGCCACACGTTCGCCGGCATTCAACAAAGACAAGTATTTTACGCTGCTTGTATTGGATGACCACAACACCGACTGGTCAAAGTATTTCCGCGGCAAACGTTTACATGGCGATTATGATATTCGTGTCGAACAAGCTGAATTTAGGGTAAGTGTTAGTGTTAGTGTTAGTGTTGGTCTCTCGATATTGCTGTTTGGGGTCATCAGTAATTAAATGAAAATGGGTGTGAAAGGGCGGGAGGTCATGGAGTGAGGAATGTAAAGAAGGGTTAATGGGTTAAAGAGTTTGATGATGAATTAAAAATTTATAAAAAATTGTGTTCATGTTCATGTTACGATGTTTTTTCTCCTTTTTTGAACTCATTTAATAGGAAATCACTTTGCATGCCAGTGCTGAATCTGGTCCTGTCGTGACTATGGAAATTTATAGAGGTGACTCAAGGGTAAGTTTATAACAATTAAAATGAGTTTATAACACTGAAACATTTTTAAGGTTTATTACCTGAAATTAATACACAAATAAAACTAAAAAGTACTTTTTGTAAAGTAATAATTAAGAAATTAGTACCAAAAAAAGTACCAAAGTCTTAATATTATTTAAATTCCCAAACAATATATTGCTTTTAGTTTGAAATGAAATTCTTAATGTATGTAAACTTTTTGAGCTCAGTGTATACATATTTATTGACATCATAATTCCAAATAAAAATTTTAATTCTTTTCAAATAATTTTTTTCATTTTTTATTCACAGATTCCACGTATGTTCAGACCAGACTTCGTACTTATACGCCAGCCACCACGTGACGGTTCTAATGATTATCGTTCAACTATATTGGGCTTAAAGTATGGCGGTGTGCCTAGCATTAATTCGTTGCATTCCATTTATCAATTTCAGGTAAAATAAAAACACAATTCTTTTCAGTATTGGAAGGATCCTCTAGGTTTTGTATTAATTGCGGCCACATAGATCTTACGTTTAACTTTGGATCTCCTTTGAATTTATATGGTTCCATCCATTGTGCTTCGAAAAGTTTTTCTATTCAAACCAAATATCTAAAGCTTCCTATCGTATGACACACTGTCCAAGACTTAAGTTTCTTTAGTAAGAAATCGTGATCGAGGTACTCAGGAAATGGGACTTACATAGTAAATCGTTATTCATTTCTCGGTTTCACAAATACAGTTAAAAACACACGTAAATCTAAGACTCCGATAAAACTTTTATTTCATTTTAATGTTTACACCTTGCGTTGGACCATATGATCAAAATACATACATACATACATACATACATAATAGGTCATTACAACACTTCAGTCAGGATTACGACCTAGTTTCTCACACCACTTATGTTGTGTGTGTTAATTTTTATACATGAGTGGTGGGACCTACAGTTTAAAGTCGATTCCGAACGACAGATTTTTGAGAAACATTTCATGGCAATTTTTATTTACTCTCAGAGTTTTTGCCAGACATCTGCTGAGAGGAAGTCACCGAAGAAATATTTTTTGTATTTTGTTTTGATGTCTGGGCTGGGGCTCGAACCCTGGCTTTACGTCTAATAAGCCAACACACTACCTACTAGACTACGGCGACTGCATATACAAACAAAATACATACAATCTTAGTTAAATGACCGCCTCTAGATTGGCAACAGTTATCGATCCCTTGAGATGGGTCTCAGCCATTTTTTCACAAATCTCAAGCGGTATCTCAACCTTAACTTGACGAATATTGGTTTTTAAATACTCCAAAGCATCAGGGGAGTATCTGCAAACATGATCTTTAAAGGAAACCTACAAAAAAAATTCAATCGCATCAAATCACATGATGTTGGCAGCCAATTGACATCACCAGAGTGGTAAATTGAAGTCGCCGTAGTCTAGTAGGTAGTGTGTTAGCATATTAGACGTGAGGTCTCGGTTCAAGACCCAGATCAGACATCAAAACTGAAATATTCAAAAATATTTCTTCGGCGACTTCATCTCAGCAGATTTCTAGCAAAAACGCTGAGAATAAATAAAAATTGCCATGGAAAGTTTCTTAAAAAATATCCGTCGTTCGGCGTCGACTTTAAACTGTAGGTCCCGCCACTCATGTATAAAATTAACACACACAACATAAGTGGTGTAAGAAGCTAGGTCGTAATCCTGAATAAAGGATTGTAACGACCAATTATGTACGTATGTCTGCAGAGTGGCAAATTAAATTCGAGCTCTTCATTTCAAGACAAAAAAACCCTCTTAAATAACGGAAAAAATTCGCCCGAATGACAGCTACAAACCATAATACATACAAAATCGTTACTATTTCGGAATGCAATGGCTTTACTACATCCACTTCCGAGTTCTCTGTACCACTTCTGCAGCAATTTTACTTGTCACGTAACCGCTCGATTAGATATGAACTTTAACGCTGAAGAAAATGTTGCTCGAAATAACAGCACTGTTGCTTTATCCCGCGATCAGAATGTCAGCGGCCTTTTGAATTGTCAGCCCAACTTAATTGTTCCATAAGTTGTGCTTTATTCGCAGGGAAGTGCAAATCCACATGCAAAATATGACATAAAAATTCGTAAAATAGACACAAGGGCTGAAAACGCCATGAAATCTATAAATTGGGATTATCCGCTAAACTTTGCGATGCCAGATCACACAATCAATCTCTTCAAATTTCCTTGTAACCCTAACTATTCCTTGCACAATAGGTCGACTACTGGTACAATAATCAAACGGCCACGCTTTAACTCTTTTTATTTTTACCTCGATTATTAAATAATTCACATTCGGAAATGTCATCCCCTTAACAAAATAAATAACAGCTGGCGGCCTTGCCAGAACAGTTTTGTAATCACTAAATGGCTAACATGATTTTTTTTTCGCCGAGGAAGGGTGAATGTACCCAACCGCACCATAGCGGAAGTCGTCCAAAGCAAAGTGTGGGGCCCTCACCCACTAAATCCCCCCCTCGTCTCCTGTGGACTTGTTTGTGCCCACTCCGGAACTACGGTGGTATTACTTTGGAGTGGAGTCCTTTTGGCCCTTTGGTCTCTTCATGTTCATATCCGCGTCCGGATTGCGAATCGAAAGTTGAGGAGTCATCTAAGCGTCTCCACTATTCCTTTTGTCTAAATCATCGTCTCGGTTACGCTTGGTATGTGTGACAGTATCACCTATGCCGACATGCTTACTCGTTCTGCAGCCTCAAGATCTCTCTTCTTTTGTCTCAGAATGCGCTCTACGTAATTCATTATCGAGGTCAAATTTTCACTACTCGCAGTCATAACCCCGATAGTATTAGCGGCTGTGATCGTTCCAACTATTGACGTCAGTACAGAGCGATAGCTCTGCCAGCGTGCACAATCGAAAACAGTGTGCTCTGCGTCATCAATTACCTCCCCTTCCTCGTAAAGACAGTAAGGGTAGGCGGCCTTGCCCATTCTGTGCAGATATTTCCTAAAATATCCGTGACTCGATAGCATCTGTGTAACGTAGTAGTTTACCTCTCACAAATTTCCGGCCAATCCATGGCCTTATGTCCGGAATAAGTTTCGCCGTCCATCATCCTCTATCTTCCTCGTTCCATCGTTGTTGCCATTTTGAAATGGTGTTCTCCCAGATGTAACCGGTTATGTGATTTCCAGCCGATTTCGCCTTATAAATCTCCATCCGCTCCACTGCCAGCAGATCCACAGAGATTATACCTGCTATCACCAGTACGGCTGGAACGGACACTGTACGATATGTCGACCCGGCACGCAATGTAGCCGTTCTCTTTACTGATATAAGTGAGTTTGCCCGCTTTTTAACATCTAGTGTCTCTGCCCAAATTTCGCTTCCATAAAGCATAATGCCGTTTCCAACCTCCATCAGGAGTCTCCGTCTCGCCGGTAGCGGGCCTCCAATATTAGCCATTACTCTGCTGAGCTGTCCAACGATCTTCTGGGCCTTGGTAGCCGAGTACTGAATCTGATACGAGAATGTCAGTCGGCAGTCGAGCCCTATTCCCAGGTATTTCACCGAGCTCTCGGTCCTGATTACCTCGTTTCCAATACTCATGTCTACATGCAAGGTGATACGACGACCAGTGATTAGCAGCAATTCCGTTTTATGCATGGCCAGGCCTAGCCCGTGGGAATCCAACCATGCTTTTGTTCTTAGCATAACGCGTCTCAATTTCCGTTGTGCCTCTTCCGTGTTCCTGGCTGTGATAACAGCTGCGATATCGTCTGCGTATCCAACCAAGAAAGTTCCGTCCGGCATATCCTCCCTCAGAATTCCATCATAGCTAACGTGTCACAGGTCGGAGCCGAGGATAGATCCTTGTGCCGCTCCTGATGTTACCTGTTTCACCCTTGATCCCGAGCTTGCTGCCTGTTACTCAAGTAAATGCTTATCATGGCCAGAATATAGTGTGGCACAGAGAAATTGTTCTCCAAAGCATCCAGTACATCGCTCCACCTAAGGCTGTTAAACGTGTCTTTAACGTCTAAAGTGGCAAGCAGTACCACAGGCCTCATAAAGTGACTACCACGCTGTGTGATCATAGCCACTTCAGTTACCTCTCTCAAAGCGCCAATGGCTAACATGATAGACCCCTTAATTATATTGTAAGTATACAAACACATCAAAGAGTATGCATCAATCATTCGAAGTCGTGGAATTTTTTCTTTCGCATTGTAATAGAGAGTAACCCCTTGGTCCTCTTAAGAACACTACGTTACAGGTTTGAAATAATTATAACGCCGTAGTCGAATAGGCAGTGTGTTGGCTTATTAAAGGTGAGGCCTCGGTTCAAACCTCAGGTCAGATATCAAAACGGAAATATGAAAGCAAAAATATTTCTTCAGCAACTTCATCTCAGCAGATTTCTAAAAAAAAAAAACTGAAAGTAAATAAAATTGCCATGGAAAGTTTCTCAAAAAAATCTGTCCTTCAGAATCGACTTTGAAATGCAGGTCCCACCACACCAAAAAGTCGTAATCCTGACTGAAGAGTATGTACTCGTATGTTACGAACATCAACCAAACTTCAGTTGCTTTACCTTGATCGTGTGCTTTTCACAAATCTGTCGTTCGGAGTCGGCAATAAACTGTATAACCCATGCAACTCATAAGATACATTAACACACACGTGTCAGAAGTGGTGTGAGGGCTGAAATGATCAATTATGTGTGACGTTGGCTTACGAAACGTACCAAACTGTGTATATATTTTAGGGTGCATTAGCATGGTTCTCAAACCTGTCTCTGGATGATTTTTACGTTGGCTTTAGCAATTTGAAACTGAATTGTCGTGATGTAAGAGCTAAAATTTGAAGTCTGGAAGTGTGGTCTAGTAAACTGATACATTAACCACAAAACTATGTGACTTTTCATTATTTACATTGAATTCGAGACGGCTTCTGATAACATTAACAGATATTCAGTGCTGCAAGATATCGGTATATCGGATCAGATCAGTTCCCTGATCAGAGAATTCTACCATGACGCCCAAAGTAAAGAACGCCTCAAATGGCAAGATAACAGACCTTATGTCTTCTATCTTAACTTGTAAATAATGTAACAGCGGGCAACTAGAAATTTGTAAATTTTGTTTGTCATTTCAACTGCTGGCAATGCAACTGAAAATCAGTTGTCTGGCATTAGTCCTAGATTGCTTTCTTGATATGTTTAAAAAAAAAAATTCTGAAATTCTCAAATTGATTTCTAATTGCAGGACAAACCCTGGGTGTTTGCCCATTTACAACAACTCCAAAGGCGCATGGGTAAAGAGGCCTTTCCACTGATCGAACAGTCCTTCTTTCCATCACCCAAATATTTGGTAAGTTTTCTTAGACATTTTATTGCAAAACGTTCACTCATATAAACAAGAAAAATTGAATTTTTTCTAAATTTTTGATTTTAAAATTTTTATTTTCTTTTTTTACAATTAATGAGTAAAATATGTATGTACGTCGGTATGGTATGGTATTGATAGATGGACTCTCTCTCAATCTCTAATTAAAAACATAAAAGAGAACATAAAACAAAAGAAAATCAATTGAATATTTAATTAACTTAACAACTATATTAACATTAAAACACATACATATGTACATACATACATACATATGTACCTAAGAACATATGTATGTATAAGTACAGTATACAATACATATGTATAACACGTACGAACTATACTATTAGCTCCTCTCTCTCTTTCTCTTATACTTCCTTCGCTTTGCTTTGTTTTTTGTACGTATTTTTTGAAGAACTTAACGAATAGAAACATAAATTAATAAACAAATTAATTAATAATTAATGAATTAATTAATTAAATACATCGTAATAAACTAATTAATTAAGAAGAAATGAAAAACAACTTCATAATGTACAGGAGAATGTTTGACGCCAACAGTCATTGCGGCTGCATTGCGTTTAAGCGTTTAAGGATTCGCCATACACTGTTCGTAGAGAGGCGTTCTTCTCCAGCGACACTGGCGTATGGTGCCCTCGGGCGTATTGTATTTGGCTGGCATACAGGCGGTGAATTCCGTTTCGCATTTAGCAAATGGTGACCATTTGCAGCCATCAGCACTTTCAAAATTACGCAGGCAACCATTACGGAAACACGGTTTGACCTATAAAAACAAGGTGGAGGACAATTTGAATAAAAAATTGAAATTTAAGAAACTGCTATTGCTCTTACCTCACAACTACAGGCCTTGCGATAGATCCCTGAGAAACCCTTGCGTTCGATTATGCTCATCTTCTGATATTCCTTTACATAATTGCACAGATTCAATTGGGCACCACGGCCAGCAATCACGTACAATTTGCCCAACTCCAGATTAACGCCACACATACTTTCATCCGGTGCTGTTAGTAAACGGCCATGTCTCAATACTTTATGACCTTCAGGTGTCATCTAAACAAAAGAAAAGAAAAAATGGTAGTCAGACATGAAACATTATTAGAAAGTGTGCTGAGAGTGAGAGTGAGCGTGAGTGCCTGCATGTGCGATTATGATTACAAAATATTGTTATAATCCCCTCATATAGATTGCTATTCCTAAAGCATACATACATACATTGATAGGGGACGTAGGGCAAATGTAGGGGGAGTCCATAAAGCCCTCAAGTGATAATAATTATCTGTCTGTCAGAATTTTTTATTTTATTTCTACTTTTTTTTGTATTTTTTTTTTCTTTCTTTTTAACTTTTACTAGGTTAGACGTTAGTGTGACAGTGTATTGGCTTACCTTGTAGGATTTTTTTATTTCCACTTTATAGGCGGTATGTTGAGGCACCAAACGTGTTGATTTGCGCAGGACACGTACAACAATAACTAAAAATAAAATCGAAAACGTTAAAAACAAAAAAAGGATGAGTAACAGACAATAGAACACAGGCATTTTTCCTCAATTTAATGTTTTTCTAGATAAAAATTTTGATATGAAATGTTCGACATGAAACGTTTGGCTTTAATGGCCAGGTTAATTAAAACAATTGTGGAACATTAATATTTCACTCTGATTACAGTTGGAACATGCTACGACTGCACGTTTTTTCATGGCAATTAAAAATGTTACAAAAATTTTTAAAGGATAAAAAGGTGTTTTAAAGTTCCTAAATGTCATTTACAATAGCCTACACCTCAAAGTATTGGAATCAATCTCAGCTATCAGAATACAAGGATAACAGAACTAAAGATTACCACACAAGCATTATTCCATGTTAGGTGACGTAGTTTCTCTTTTGTTTGTTGCACAAATTGTTAGCCAATGAAATACATTTATGTGACGTCATTTCTCACAGATCGATAGATATTGGAAACTTTAGTTCTACTATTCATGCTGTAACCTAAGCAACAGATTAGCTTTGGACCAATAAAGTCTGTGTTAAATTTTACATGTGGTTCCGCGGAAAAAAGTCGCAAAAACACCAGTTCCCTCCCATGGGACCAAATATGAAATGAAAATTCTAAATAAATACAGAAATATTTGAATGAATAATTTGGCATTTGCTTTTCAAATATTATTTCATGTAAATATTGCTTGTGACAACGGCATTGGTGGTGCATTGGTAAAGAGCTTCGTATTTAACATACCTTACCGATCAGTATCTCACCTATGGCAGCTACAATATTATATTCCAGGACTACAGTAGTGTTTAGATTGTTCCTGCACACGATAGACTTTACCAAGAATGACAAAAAATAGTCCAGAATAGTCAAGTCACAAGATCTTGGCTGCTCCATGGACTGATTCAAACGTCGGATTAATTACTCACTCAATTTGCCTGTCAATAGGATGATGCTGCAGAGTCTTATTGAAACAACATGACAATCAAGTCTAAATTTTCTATTTTTTTCGGAACACAAAAGTCAATACTCATCACACATTACCTTACACGATGGACTGATTCAAACGTCAGATTAATTACTGACTCAGTTTGCCTGTCAATAGGTTCATGCTACCGCGACTTATTGAAACAACATGACAATCAAGTCCAAATTTTCTATTTTTTCTTCATTATTCTGAAAGGAATAAATGAAGTCGTCGTAGTCTAGTAAATAGTAAGTGTGTTAGCTTATTAGACGTATGGCCTCGGTTCAAACTCCAGGTCAGACATCAAAACGAAGATATTTTTTCGGTGACTGCCTCTCAGCAGATTTCTAGCAAAAACTCCGAGAGTAAAAATAAAATTGCCATGAAAAGTTTCTCAAAAATTTGTCGTTCGAAATCGACTTTAAACTGTAGGTCCAGACACTCATGTATAAAATTAACGCACACATCATAAGTGGTGTGAGAAACTAGGTCCATAATCCTGACTGAAGCGTTGTAATAACGAATTATGTATGTACATATGTACAGGAATGTAAGCGTATCTTACTTGATAACCTAGTCGAAGGACCAATTTCTGTCAAATTTTATGTGAGAACACAATGTTTTCTCGTTCGCCTGCTGGTAAACGTTGATCTTGATCGTGTGCTTTTCACAAATCTGTCGTTCGGAGTCGGCAACAAACTGTATATCCCATGCAACTCATAAGAAACATTAACACATACGTGTCAGAAGTGGTGTGAGAGCTTAGGTCGCTGACTGAAGGGCTGAAATGATGAATTATGTTGTATTACGATACGTACGAAACTGTTTGAACTTAAGGTGCATTAGCATGGTTCTCAAGCCTGTCTGGCTGATTTTCACGTTGACTTTAGCAATTTGAAACTGAAGAATAATTTTCTTGATGTGAAAGCCAAAATTTGAAGTCTGGAAGTGTGGTCTAGTAAACTGATCCATTAACCACTAAACTATATGACTTTTGATTATTTTCGTTGATTTCGAGCGGGTTTCTGATAACATTAACAGATATTCAGTGCTGCAAGATATCGGTATATCGGATCAGATCAGTTCCCTGATCAGAGAATTCTACCATGACGCCCAAAGTAAAGAACGCTTCAAATAGCAGGATAACAGACCTTATGTCTTCTATCTTAACTTGCAAATAATGTAACAGACTGAAAGCACTGTATAAATCTATTTTAAATGCAACGATTGGGCATCTTTTTTAACTTTTTAACCAATTATCCCATCAACCCCAACTGTGATAGTCTGCCAATGCTTCTAATAACTTTCAAAAACTCAAACGAAAACGAATATTTTTGTGCAAGTAATTGCATCACCCCGCCATTAATTAACCAATTTTGTGGGAATATGAAATGCGCATAAATTTTTTTTGGTAATGACATCTGAGTAATCGATTACTTACCATAATCTGCCTGGCAATAGCTGGTCTGTGGATGGCTCGGCATACAGGAACAGGCCATTGTGGGTGTAGCATAAAATGCCAGAATGGCCAAAGAGGCCAACATTAAAAAGCCAAAATGTTTTGTGGCCGACATAATGGAACAAATAATGTGTGGCTGAAATGAAAAAAAAAGAAAACACACACATTAACATTACTAAGTAATTTTTATATTTGAAAAATATTAAGAGAGTTCGTTCAACAGCGAAATAAAAATTTGCAAAAAAAATTTCCTTTTTTTCCATTTTTTTTTTTAAATTTAAAATCACTTTTTTTTATAAAAAATAAATTCACAAATATTTTAAACTTGCTATTGATTTGTTTTCTTAGCAAATAATATGCTAATTAATTAAAAACAAAGTGATCGACAAACCAGTGCGACAATCAAATCCAATATCAGCAATGATCAGAAGTGCTCTGCGCGTAGAGTGTTGTGACAAATTTGAAATTATTAACGAAACTGATTAACAGAAAGGAAAAACTATTCAAATTCAAGTATCTGGTCATAGAATAATAGGGAATATGAAAAAATGAAATGGCAAATAAAAATATAAACCACAATTGATAACCTTGATAAGAAGATTATTTTTTTTTTGCAGTCGCATTTTACATTTTTGCACTCTGAAACTATTTTGTTCGTTTTTGTTTCTGTTTCTGTTTTTTTTTTCAATTTAATTTTGTTTTTCTCTCACTCATCCTCAGTTAACGATAAATTGTTAAGAAAATATTTACAACGACACATTTCTTTAAAATGACGGAAAAGTTTGTAAAAACGAAATTGAGAAATTCACGTGTTTTTTGTGGAAATGAATATCACATAGAATTTGTTATAACTTAGAGTACCTTTAGAGGGTTAAAGAAAAAAGAAAAATTAAATCGTAATTTTTTAAAGTGTTTGTTTATAACTTTTAACAAATGATAAAAGTTTCAAGAAATTCAAGGTCCTTTTACCTTCACAATCAAAATGTATTTTAGATTTTACTCTTGGAAAAAAACGTATCGTACTTCGGACATAGTAGCAGAAGAAGTAAATTAAAATCTGGACAGTGTACTAAATATCTAAAACCTATGCAGAGCACTCTCTTCCTAACAAATGCATTGTCATCTTCGTTTTTTAATACTCTGATATGTTCACTCGCTCGACAATCTTAGATTTCAATCCCATTTCCTCAAATGCATGTAGAAGTAGGAGTACCTACCTCCCACATGCTGGTCTGCGACATCATACTCTAATGTCAAGTCAAAAGAAGTATCCAGTACCAGCCAGGTTCAGTATCAACCTAGAAAGCCAGAACCTTAATCGTAATCGCATGGAGATTCTGCAATTCCATCTTAAAAACCCATTCGTCATATTTCACTTTGCCTTAGCACACTTTTTATGATGCGCGCCTGCTCCAGTTCCACAATTTTGTTCTTCCAACGTAGACGTTAATCCAATGAACAATGTTGACTTCATTCAGTTTATTATTGGTTTGGACACAGAAACCATTGCCAGCACGTAGTTAAACGAATACCTGGAATACAGCCAGGAGCACAATATCGATTCGTAAAAGAGTCCATGTTTTCACGTAATAAAAGAGCACGGCAATCCTCCATATTCTTCCATAAAATATCTACTCTCCGTTCAATATATCGTACGATCATCCCTATGAATAAATCTAAAAGTGGCCTAAACGACCGCTCCACTCAATTTACACATTCTGCCCTCTCCTACGCAATTTCATTATTTTAACATTGCAATGCCATGGGATCCAACACAATACCATTGCGTACATACGCAAGAGCCTTGTCAATGCCTTCCTATAGACTGATATCAGCTTCATCGTTGGATATAATGTTCAACCATTGTCTTCAATATTGTCCAGTACATTCTGTTTCCAAACTAGTTAAACAACTAGTGCTGAATGCAAATAAATCACTTTAGACGCTAGTAGAACAATATTTACTTTGCAACTGAACAGAAAAACTTGAGAAAATTTTCAGTTGCTCTTTAAAGTCTCTATGTTGGCAATAAGCACCTACAGCATGGCCGTAACCGGCACTAGTATCTGCAGATACTGATTTGAAAAAGAGGAGGCAATGAAACACTTCATTACTAATTTTTTAAAGCTCCGTAATATACATACGAGCACATAATTGGTCATTACAACGGTTCAGTCACGATTACAACCTATCTTCTCACACCACTTATGTTGTGTGCGTTAATTTTATACATGAATGGCGGGACCTACAGTTTAAAGTCGACGCCGAACGACAGATGTTTGAAAAACTTTTTCATTTTATTTACTCACAGAGTTTTTTCCAGAAATCTGCTGAGAGGAAGCCGCCGGAGAAATATTTATTCATATTTCGTTTTGATGTCTGACCTGGGGTTTGAACTGTGGCTTTACGTCTAATAAGCCAACACACTACTGACTAGACTAAGGCGAAGTCGCCGTAGTTATGAAAAGCAAATCTCAAGGGCCGATATCTCGAACATATTTCTTTCGGAAACTTTCCCTTCAGCAGTCTTCATCTGAGAATGAAACCTTGATATTACAGTTAGATAAACCGGGTATTCACCTAAATTCTAGCATATCGATCAGAGATCAGCAATGAGTATTCAAAAAGATGAGTAGAATCGAATCATACTCATAATTTCTGATACTTATACGCATTCATACTTATTTTAATATCATGGAACGAAAATCTACTCATATTCAAAGTTTGAAGTACTCATCATATTCATACTTAACAACACGTATGATGTTGTTGTTGATATCGACTCTCCATAACTCAACATGTATACACGAAGCGCAAAATAAGTATGATTCGCGTACGAACACTAAAATACACACTAAATGGTTGTATGTTTGCTCTGCTTGCTGCTCTGTCTTAT
Source organism: Sarcophaga subvicina (assembly GCA_936449025.2). Taxonomy (NCBI): domain Eukaryota; kingdom Metazoa; phylum Arthropoda; class Insecta; order Diptera; family Sarcophagidae; genus Sarcophaga; species Sarcophaga subvicina. The sequence continues at coordinate 87,041,480 of OW388081.2, read as the reverse complement.
TTGCTTATGTGTCTTTTTTATTTGTTCGTAAATGCAACAACAACTAGGACTGTACATTTTGAAGAATGATTCGAGTCACTCGAATCATCATTTATAAGTATTATAAGTATTTTTCTAAAGTTATGAATTTAAATGAGTAGACTTATGAATCAAACATATTTCGAATGGTATGAGTTTGATGTCAACGTTGCATGCGTACTCATTGCAACCTGTACTTATAAATCAACGTTGTAGTGGGTACGTATGAATCACAGTGCATAGTTAAATTTCAATATTGTTGACTCACTTATATTCAAAATTTCATGACTGCTTATGAGTAGCGAAATAACGATTCATTGCTGACCTCTGGTATGTACGTATCCATGGTTCAAACCCCCGGGGTTCAAATACGAAAACAAATACGACTTCCCCTTCAACAGTCTTCTGGCAAAAACTCTAAGAGTAAAACCTTATCCGTATACAGTTAAATAAGCCGGGAATTCCCCAAAATTCTAGCATATCGATACAAGCAAAGTGTCTCTAAGGCAATCTGGCTCTCTCTCTCTCAATTAAATAAATTGCTTTTGTAAAGGAAATTGAAAATATTTTCTTGTCAAAATAGATAACCGCGCACACATATTTTATGAATTTATCACTGAAAGATATTCGGAAATACTTTCACTATCAATGAAAAGAACAACAACAACCATGCAAAGCAAGCATACCTTAAACGTTGATTGCAAGTTCCCACAAATAAAAATGAGTGTCGCCTGATTGATTAATTGACTCAACATACTGGCAACCATTTGTCTAACGATGACAATTTCTTGTTTATTTTTTTTTTCTTTTTTTTTGCATTAGAATCTTATCTTTATCGTTAGGTTTTTTTAAATATTTTTTTTATCATTTTTATTGTCATTAAAAGAAAACAAAAATTCTAATCTACGAACATACTTAACTTTAGTCAGTCAGTAGCAAATTCCAATTCCAATTCATTTTCTATTTTTTTTTTTTTTTTTTTTTTTTGTTCTGATTTTATTGCACATTTTTTATTTAAACGAAATAAATTTTTATTTTGCTTTGGCAGTGAACAAATGACATCATTTATGTTTAAATGAAAATTTAAAAAAAATAAATAAAAAAGGAAATCTGTGTAGAATCTTGTGCACTTTTATTCTTTTTTTTTTTGCATATCGCATTACATTTTTAAATATTTTTTTGTTTTTGTTTAGTTTTTTTCTTCAATTTAAATAAATAATTACAATTTAAGAAGAAGCCTCATTTGCTGTTGTTTAAGACGTATTAATCATTTGAAAAATAAAAAAAAATTCATTTTCTTTTCCTACTAAATTCCTCTACAATTTGTTTACATGACAGAGACAGACAGGCAGCCTCATAATTTAAAACGTTTTTCTAAATCTCCTGCAAATCGCTGTGTTGCGTTGCGGCGCTTAATGCAGCCGCAAAATTTCAAAGAAAACCTCCAATCAGTCACAGACTTAAAGTGGTGGGCGTTTGGAGATTAATTTTTCTTTTTTAAAATAGTTTTACACTCTCATGAAATGAATATTTTTGTTTTTCTCGTTTCTGTTGAAATATTTTTTGAAAAGTATTTGTAATCATGAGAATATGCAAATAAAAATAGATTTCCAGCAACAATTACTAAATATTGCAACAAGTTTTCTTTAAGAATTTTGCAATTGAATTAAAAAAATTCAGTTTTTATAGCCAGTCTCCAGACTAGCCCCTATACTTTTGGTTGGGATTCACTCTTATCAACTCTTGCCAATAAAGTCTCTGCTCAGATGGCGAATTAACGTCTGCCTGAGGCTTTTAAGATGCATTTCATCTACATAGGGCATATGAATAGCCTTCCTATCGTTATTTGATAATCCGTAGGATAGGTTCAGACACTTAACATTGTCTTTACATGCTTAACATAGGATTACAACCTAGCCTTTCACGGCACCCATGTTGTATGTGTTAATTTTATCCATGAGCTGCAGAACCTACAGTTTAACGTTGGCTCCGAACAACAGACATTTTCATGTCATGGTCGATAAATTTGAGAAACTTCTCATGGCAATTATATTTTGCCCTCAAAGTTTTTGGCAGTATAATGCTGCGAGAAAGTCGCTGAAAGAAATATTTGTTTCAAGTTTCGTTTTGTTCGGGATATCTGAGCTGGGATTTGAACCACAAGTTCTTTCCTAACAAGCCAATACATTACCTACAAGACTACGGTGACTTTAGATTTTGGATCATTATTTGATAATCCGTTGAATTGCTTTCGTCAGTTAATCTTGCCTTAAAAAACGTTGTCACTCTTGCTGCTCGGCTATTTCAGAGTACAACAACTTGTAGGGGTATTCCTAAACACATTATTGACCTAATTAAAGCACTGTACAGGAATGTGCATGCAGGATAACAGATACGTTATCCATACATATACATATACATACTAGAAATCAGCAATGAATCGTTATTTCTCTACTCATAAGCACTCATTTTTGAATATAAGTGAGTCAACAATTTCATATTTAAGTATGTACTCTCATTCATACTCACTATAACGTTGATTTATAAGTACAGGTTGCAATGAGTATGCATGCAACGTTGACGTCAAACTCATACCATTCGAAAAATGTTTGATTCATAAGCCTACTCATTTAGATTCATAACTTTAGAAAAATACTTATAATACTCATAAATGATTCGAGTGACTCGAATCATTCATCAAAATGTACAGTCTTAGTCATTGTTGCATTCACGACCATTTAGTGAGAATTTTAGTGTTCGTACGCGAATCATACTTATTTTGTGCTTCGTGTATATGTTGAGTTGTGGAGAATCGATATCAACAACATCAAACGTGTTGTTCAATATGAATATGATGAGTACTTCAAACTTTGAATGTGAGTAGAAGTTCGTTCCATGATATTAAAATAAGTATGAATGCGTATAAGTATAAGAAATTAAGACTATGTTTCGATTTTATTCATCTTTTTGAATACTTTTTGCTTTTGCTTTTCGATATGCTAGAATTTAGGGGAATACAAGGTTTCATTCTCACAAGAAGATTGCTAAAGGTTAAGTTGCCGCAAGAAATATGTTCGAGATATCGGCCCTTGGGGTTTGCTTTTAATAACTACGGCGACTTCGCCTTAGTCTAGTCGGTTGTGTGTTGGCTTATTGGACGTAAAGCCACAGTTCAAACCCCAGGTCAGACATTAAAACGAAATATGAAAAAATATTTCTCCGGCGGCTTCCTCTCAGCAGATTTCTGGAAAAAACTGTGAGTAAATAAAATGATGAAAATGTCTTTCGGAGTCGACTTTAAACTGTAGGTCCCGCCACTCATGTATAAAATTAACACACACAACATAACTGGTATAAGAAACTAGGTCCATAATCCTGACTGAAGCGTTGTAATGAACAGTTATGTATGTTTGTATGTACGTACAGGAATGTAAATGTATCTGACTTGATCACCTAGTCGAAGGACCAATCTTTGTCAAATTTTGCATTAGAACAGGTTGTTATCTCGCCCGGCTGCTGTTAAACGTTGATCTTGATCGTGTGTTTTTCAAAAATCTGTTGTTCAGAGTCGACAACTCATAAGAAACATTAACATACACAACTTAGGTGGGGGTGAGAAGCTAGGTTGGTAATCCTAACTAAAAGCTTCATATAACCGATTAAGTAAGCAAGTTTTGGCGAAAAAAAGGCAAAGCCTTCATAAGGGAAATATGTTGTAGCTAAAGGCCTAAGTTTCATGTAAAAATAATGGATTTCTTTTTACTACACCTTCTATTTTAAACAAAAATTATACGCTTGATTTAAATTAAAATATATAACACCCCCAGATTTTGTGTAATTCAGCCATGTATTTAAATAAATTTAATGGAAGGTACTCTTAGCCCTTTAATAACATTCAGAAGTCATCGAAACTGCTGAGTAAGTGATGTTTTAATATGAAATCTTTTTTTTAATATTGAGAACAAATTTTTATTCCAAAATTTAACATTAAATTGTCATGAAGAAATGCCATCGGAAATGAAATTTTAATGTCAACACAGTCTTATTTATTTCGAATTTATAGACGGAAGATTTTAATTTGAAATTTTTTAATTTATTTCCAAAAGCTTTTAAACTCACACTGCTTAACACTAACATGTCGTCGTTTATTTAACGACATTAAAGAGGAGTAAAACAAGTCAACAACAACAATCCCTTTTCGAAATAAAAAAATAAAAATTTTCAAAGCAAGTGTAAACACATTGTATGAGGGACCCCAAAATAATTAAGTGCCCTTTTTACCAACCAATATTTGTACACATTAAATAGAACTCGAGCCATATTGTTGAAATCAGCAGCAGTTACAGTTACAGCAACAACAAATTGATGTGTGGCTGCATCTGTGTTTCTCTGTGTGTGTGTTTATTTAATAATTTAATATGAATATAATGGCGGTCGTCATTATTTCTAATTTCTGCCAATTTATGGCTGCATGGAGAGCATTGGTGAATGTATTGGATTACAAACAATTACCGAAAATAATGAAAATGAAAATAAATATGGTTCCGTTATATATCACTTTTTCTAAATGAATTAAAGCATAATTTTCGGGGGGCTAAAAAGGTATCAGTATCGTGTTATATTAAAATGAGAAAAGAGAGAAGGTGCATAACGGTAAATCTAAATATAATAATGATTTCATTATGCGACAAAGGGAGAAGGGAGACTTACTGTAAGCAACTGGTTAACTTCGGCTATATTGTGTAAGCAAATGCGTGTGTGTATGAGAGCGTCTGCTTTACACAGTACACAGGCTCTGCTGCATACTTTTATTCAAAAGTATCACATGGAGTTGTGTGTGTGTGTGTGCTCTCGTTTGTTGCGTAAATACACAATAACACTGTGAAATTGACCATTTTTGTTGGTTGTCATAAGGGGGACAGTCATTATAAAAATTTTAATAAAAAAAAAAAACTAAAGACTGGAATTTTTGTTTATAATAAAAATTCAGGCAATTTCTTATTACCAGACGTAATAAAAATTGTTTTTATTTGTTGGTTTGGTTTCTTTTATTGTTTATTTGCATTTTAATTTTTTGTTTTTTAATAAAAAAAAAAATAAGGGAACCATTTTTTCGAAACAGTCAATGAAGAAATGACAAAAGCCGTATACAACACTTTTTAAGGCCTGTCATAAAAATCGATATTTTTTCTTGCTTTTTTTTTGGCAAATTTAATGTGAACATGGGTGGATAATTGTTATTTTAAAATCTTTCCAAAGCACGAATATTCTGTTGGTTGTTGCAATAACTTTAAACAATTCGATTTAAGCTGAGACATTAAGAATTATAAACAACAATTATAGTATGTGACATTTTGAAATAAAAATTTATCGATTAAAAAAGTTATCGTTAAAACAAAAAAAAATTTGTTGATACATCAGGCTCCTATAGTCCATAAAGTAGTTCACCAAAAAACTTCAGTCTGCTCTACTTTAAAAACCATTTAACTTTAACAATCACAAACGTGTACCGCATGGATACGTACATTCCTATGATATGAATTTCTGGCCTGAAAATCCTTTGGAGTTGTTGAAATCAATTTGTGAAATCTACACCCACTTATTATCGCCCGCTACTTAGTCAAAGCGTCTGCTTTGAAGTTAAAAGATTGGTTTCTCACAGTCTTTATTGTTTCTAACAAAGTGTGTGAATAGAACTGTTGTGTGCGACATTAAATCATTACAATAGAGTGTCGAAGTGAATCGAAAATCCTTCAAACTCCTCAATCATCCTCTATCTCCAATTTGCAGTTCAAAAACACTCTCAAGACGGTGGGATACCTGAAAGCAACCTTATCTTATCGATCAGACAGATTCTCACTAACTCCATGATACCTTCACAAATCGTTCTAAGCAGTTTAACCAAAATGTCTGAAGTTCTTACGAAAAACGCATGGGTTTTACAAACGATGTATATGTCCAGAAGGTCAGTCTAGACCTTAAGCCACAAGTGTTTAAAAAAGAGCATGTCGCTGACAAAGACTGCCTTGGTCACATTTGTGGTAACCTTTTTAATATGTATGTATACAGTGTCACATCGTTAAGATGTCATTTTACTAATGAGAAGCGTCAGAGTGTTTTTATATGGCCAAGCTAAATAACAATCAAACTTTACAGAATATAATACTAAATACAGTTTTTACTACTACTTACGGGCAACGTTATTTTAAACTCTATTTATTACTCATTTATTTTCAGTCTGATAACTTCTAGAACCTTGTCGTTGATTTGTTATAGTTATTCCATGCTTTGCTAAATTTCCAAGTGTTTCTAATTTTGTTGTTGTAATATGATCCCCAATATATTATTTAAATTATATACTAATCAAAATAAGAGGAATTCTCATGGAGATGGAATGAAAAATAGGTTAAGCAAATGTGTAATTATTTGTATTTTTTTTTTCTTTAATTTTAAATGATTAATGCATCCGAGTGGCATTAAAAATATTGTTTTTATCCACTTAAAAAACATTAACTTTGTCCTCGACCTTTTTCTATACTTTTATTACTCTGTAGAATACAACACACAATATTTCAAAACAGAGACACACTTGAACAAGAGAAAATATTGCAAAATTTCAAACAAAACAAAAACTGGCACTTAAGCATTTAATATTGAATATGATTTATTGTTATTTCGGGCTAAATGCAACGCCCAAGATGTAACAGAAATAAAAAAAAGTAACGGAATTAATGACTATTTGCTGGCAATGAATAGAACCGAATAGATGGATGGATGAAACACTTGAATAAATAAAAAAAAAATAAAAATAAAAAATAAAAAAGTAAATAAAATAAATAAACATTTATGAACCGTTACTAATAAAAATAATAAAAATGAAAGAAAAACATTTTCTTTCAAACGGTAGCATTTGTTTTTATTATTCACACACACGAAATAAAAAAAATTAACAAAAAAAAACGCCAACGACCGCCACCGACCACCTCAACGTATGAGTAACACACAAGGAAAAATATTAAAGAAGAAAGAGACAACAAAACAAGAGACCGAAATACAGAAAGAAAAACATCAAAAGCAATAATTTTTATTTGATTGGATTTTCTTTATTTATTTATTATGGTCGGTTGGTTGGGTTGGTGTTTAATAATTTTGTTTTATAAACAAATTAAAGTAAATAAAAAAATCCGAAATCTTAAATATTTAATTTTGAATTTCTATTTCGCTTTTATTTACGTCGATAATGTCAAATAAAACACGCAAATCGAGAACGATAACATTGTCACACAAACACACACGCATACATTGAACCACAACACACAAAAAATTACGCACAAACGTGTTGGGGTGCTGTGTCATTGCATGGTTTTTATTTATTTTATTTGGTATGTTTTTAATACCACAAACAAAAAATACCATAAAAATTAAAACAATAAGAACAGAACAAAAAAAAACGAAAAAAACAAACGAAATTTTACTAAAAATAACGCGATACGTTGTTAGCAGCTTCGGTACGAAGAAACCACTTACAAACGCACAAACGCACACTTAATCTATAACAGTGTAGAGCCAAAAGAAAAAAGAAACAAACGCTGAATAATTTTAAATACTTAGATGTAATTATGCTTTTTAGATAACACTTAAACTCTCCTTCACTGTATATATGTATGTACATACGTACCTACATACATATAATTATTGGCAAACAACCATAATTCCTTATTTAAATTTATCAAATATACATATGTATGTGTGCTCTGCTCTCTGGTAAACATTCTCCCGGGCAAAAAAAAAACAAAACAGTTACTGCACACACGTAGTATACAAAACAAAGCAAAACAAACATTTTGTTTGAGTAGCAAATTTATAACACATTGAACAAGTATAACAACAAAAATAATAACAACAATATCGGCCACCAAAACGAAAAGAAAAAGAAAACGATTAGACCGACGTCAGCCTCATAATGTAAAACAAACCTTACAACATAAAACGAGCATCCAACGTCAACAACCGCCCTTTGTAGGCCCCCAACAAAACGTGACAACAAAAAGCCAAACGAACATTACTATGACATCTAATCACTCACACAGTAAAGAAAAGATGAAGAAGAAAAACACACGAAATTTAAGAAACGATTGATGAGTAACAGACAACGAACAACAAATTTGGGTGACCATTGACACATACGCATACATTCACATGCGTAACACATGCACATGTTATATTAGAGAAAATCAACACAGTGTTGTAAACGTATTCAAACACTGTTCGTTCAATAGTCGTTTAATTGCACAAGTGCAGTTATTTTTAAATAATTTTGTGGTTTCTGGGTCATTATTGTGTATTGTTGTGAATGGAAAAAAATGCATGAAAAAAATATAAGAATTCATAAAATTTATGAAAATATGAGAAAATATGTTGTTGCTCTTAAACAATAGCAATTCTAACTCGAATATTTTGGAGGGTACTTAGCGAAAAATACTTCAAAGTTTTACTGTTCAACACTTACTGGCGGCTGCTTCGAAGTAAATAAAAGTGAAAATCTTTTGTTATATTCATTCTGTGGCGTATAACTGCTTTGTAAATATGCAGATTGGGCACGAATAAAGTAATTAATTATAGAAGATATTCAGCAATTTCAAGTGGAGGAAATTACAGGTTCTTTAGATCGACGAAATATCACTCCGTAGCTAATCTAATGAAACTGAATTGTAATGAATCTGTGCGGAATACAATTATTTTTCTTTAACTGGTAATAGAAAGCAAAAGAATAAGAAGCCAAAAATATTCCGAACTACTAACGATCATTAACTTCAAATCCAGAATACGTTGCGGAACATGAAAGCTTATAAAACCCAAACAATCTCGTTTTGCACACCACTCATGCTGCGTGTGTTACTAGGCCAAGAATCAAGCCAATTTCATATACCCTGTTCCGAAGTAAAACGTTCTTCAAAAAGAACATTTTGCATCGATCAAAACAAATGGTAGTCGGATGGGACAAGTTCTAGATATCTTACATTATTTTCCAACTAATCTGGCAACATGTGAACGAGCCTTGTCGAGATGATATATTACCGCCTGGCTCAATTTTCAAACTTCATAAGATCCTAAATACCTTGTCGTCGTATATATAAGGTTGGCCTTATTAATTCATAGGTCGATGCTAAAGAACTGGATTGTGACAAAATTTCATTTTAAATTCATTTCGAATATTGTCTTTTTTTTTTTCTTTATCTTTCTTTTATTTTTTAATTACAAGTCCATGAAAACACTGCAAAAAGAATGCAAATATTGTACAAACGATTATAAATTTCTAATTTCAATAGAATAATTAAATTTAATTAATTTTATGTCACTATCACTGCCGTTAAGTAACACAAATTTTATTAGTGGGCGTCGAAAAAAAATGCAAAAATGCAAAAAAAAATTATTCAATTATTCAAGAAAATCTGTTACAAAATTCCTTATTATTGGGCGTGTGTAATTGTGATGATTTTTCCAAGAAATCATTTTCCATGTGATTCATTTTTAAAACATTTTGGCACCGAGTAGCCAGCCACCTGTACTATACAAGTGCATTCGTCTGTGCATATGCATTGTAAAATTAAAATCATTAAAATAATGAAAATTAAATGAAAATGTATTTGTTTTGCTAAAAATAAAAAAGACCTTTAAAAAATAGGTCAACGCATAAGGTGTAGTAAAAAGAAATTAGGAAATTTAAAGATTTTTTGATTTGCTGTAGTGATCTTTTCAAGGGATCATCCTTTGAATGAGTCATATGCAGTATATCCTGTTGCCATTTTAAAAGTAATTTTAAAGTAACTTAAAAACCCAAACGATTTTTGCATGCTTTTGTTGTATGCGAATATGCTAGGCTACTAAACTTTTAAAATTATACACAACTAGAAATGTGGCCTATCACGGCATAAATTAAGTAAAAAATGTACCATTAATTTCCAAACTTATTTCCACTGTCAGAGCGCCCATTACCAATACCTTCTGGAGAACATTCACGTAAATCATCGCACCATTAAGTTTTATTGTTAGAAAATTCAAAATGATCCTGCATATTTGCGAAAGAATGGTTTTTTAAGGTCGCGCTATTAAAAAAACGATCAACAAAAAAGCCTGTCATATCAGTAAAGAAGGACTGAACTTGGATTCGTCAAAGAATGCATATGTAGATTGGAAAACAGTTTTGTTTTCTACAGAATCCAAATTCACTTAAAAAAATGTATATTTATGAGGTGAAAGTATAAGTTATAATGGTCTATGAATGCTCCTCTGGCCAAGGCATTGTAACGATTTATAGGATGATTGGAATAATGAAAAAAATTACATACACCATATTACAAAATATAATGTCGTACAATGTACAATACAGGTTTCAATAGAACAACAATCGTAATGATCGATACTGTAGTTGTTGACTCAGCTAACACCTACTTATCTTCACATATGAGAGGATTATGTTCTCTCCTCTTCCGATAAAATCTGTTCTTTTTACTATTTCCTGGTATAGAAAGCAACTTTCTCTACAACTCATTAACTGTTCCAAATATTTAGTATTTCTATTAAAACCAGATAAATAATTATTTTCCTTAATGATAACTCTTTTTGATATTTTAAATAAGCCAGAGATTTTATATTCATGATTAGCAATTGAAAATTTTCACTAACGAACCTGTAACTGTAATTTTTGAGCGTTATTCACAAATAATTGCAACACTTATTAAAAAATATTAAGTAATCTTCAGTATTTTTTATTTAAAACTCTTTTGTTGAACAAAAAAATTTTATTTTGTTTTTATGCTGTTGTTGATTTTTTCTCTGTTTTTCTTTTTTATTAAATATTTTGCAAATTTCTTCACCCCATAAGAAATCAATCCTTTACATACGGCAGCCAGCAAACACTTGAGATAATAATGAATTACGCATACGTACACTCATTCTCTGCTTGTTTTTGTTTTTGTTTTTGTTTTTGTTTTTCTAAATTCAAAAACACAAACCATACGCATAACGCACAAAACAAGAACAATAAGAACGGCAACACCAACAACAATAATAATAACTTACCCCAATCGAACAGTCAAATAATTTCTGATTTTTTTCTTTTTTGTTTTGTTGTTTGTTTCTTGTCTTGAAAATGTTTTTCAATTTGTTTTTCTTAATTTACTTCGTTTCGTTTTTATTGATTTTTTTCTGGTTTTTTTCTTTCAAATTTGTTTGCTGGGTTGATTTATTTATAAAACACTTTTAAATAGAAGAGAAGATCTTCCTCCCTCCTTTTCTTTCAGAAAGATTTTCTATTTTTGCGTTTTCTCCCCAAAAAAACAAACAAAAAACATTAAAAATGACATGATTAAATATGTTCAATGTTTTACAAACGTTTGTCGATCAGTAGCAATCAACCACAATTTATTCAAAGAAAAGAAAATTCTGTAGAATTTTTCAAGATTTTCCAAAATATTAAAAATAAACACATAAACACACTCACAAGTTGTTTTGTCAAGCCGGAAAATGTACGAAAAATACGAAAAACCGATTTTTTTATTGTAAAAATATAACGGCAATACGGTAAGACGTCAATTATTGAAACGCTTTTAAAGAACACTTGACCGTTTTGTATGAAATGCGCGACTGAATGAATTTATGAACGATTTCATTGTTTATACTTTAAAAAGCCAACCCGACGACGACGACGACAACAACGACGACGACGACAACAAAACGAAAATTCTTACAACTCAAACCACACACGCATTCATGCAACATTAAACAAAATATTCTCCCCAATCAATGCTGCAACAACAACAACAATCATACATACAAACAACCATTAACCATCTCACGTTGTAGGCAATTAAAACATTGTTGTCAACGTTGTTATTGTTGTTGCCGTTACTGTTTATGATATTAAATGTTCTCCCAAATCTGCTGATCTCAGCAGAGCAGCATAATTCTCTTCGTAAGCATTTGTTTTGATTTCCAATGTGTTGCTGTTTTTATTGAATGTCTAATGAAATCGACTACGATAATCATCGGCAAAAAAAACAACAACAACAACTTGAGTCGATACAAAAATTATTTATTGTTGTTGCCATCATTATTATTGCAATTAAAATCGGCAACATTAACAACAAAACGTAGTCTAATTAATAGTGCAAGCACGGCTTCGTGTATCCCTACATCGTAATGCATTGTGTAAAACGAATACTTTTGTGTGTAAATGTTGGTAAGACGAATAAACATGTACTCGAGAATTGAGAGAACATTAGTACAAAAACAAAATCAATATAATAGTAACAGCAACTATCAGTACCTTTTTTACATCACAGTTGTAATACAAGGTATAAATACGTATGCTTGAGTGTCAACAATTTGAGTGAATAAAATTGTAGCGGTGTTTTTGCTTCTTCTAATTCAGAACACAAAAACACATTAAGAATCACAGAAATATTGTGTAATGAATGCAATAACAAATATTAACACGTATGTAAATATATGGCGTATTAATGCTCTAATGGAGATGCACATTCTTGGCATGGTTTTCATCATTTTTACACACTCCACACTCAATGTGATCGAGCGTACACTCGAAAATATTTGTTGGTTGTTGTTGGTTAGATTTGTACACAAATTTTCTGTTTTATGTCGTGTAAACTATGTTCCTTAAATATATCGTTCGATTCAAAACCAATTTCAAAATTCTCTTTTAGTTTACAAATTTTTAAATTAATTTATTATTTCTTTAATTATAAAATATAAGCCTTCATGGATCCAAAATTACAAAATGCGAAAAAACAAACTCTGCCAATTTCATAATAAAAGAAAATATGAATCCTTTATAGTACAATTCAAAGTGTAGTAAAAAGAAATCCATTATATTTATCGTATATCACTTGATCTATAAGTGTGGCAAAGAGGAGCAATGCTTGAAATGCTTGACGATCCAGGTTTGGATCCAAGTATAAGCGAAAAAAAATCCATTTTAAAAATCAAGAGGTTTTTAGTAAACCACCACGCTCGCCAAATAATACCTACGATGTGTCCTGACCTCTAAACCCTCTGAGAGAATAATATCATCAATGAAAATCAAAGTTCTCCGCCACTGCACTCAATACATGTTCACAGTGAACATCTTTAACATCTTAATGGAATCAGAAAAACCTTTTATTGAACAAAAAAAAACAAGACTAGAAATAATAACATTTCCCCATCATGGTTTGCTTTAAAGATCAAAATGATTAGACTTTGTGACAAAAATAATTAACTGTGACAGCTATTTTATAGCTTAACTCATTATAGCTCAACATTAGCGAAAGAAGCAATCAATAACTAAAACTTTATTTAGAATTTAGATCTAATTTAATTAATAATTTAAATAATTCAATTTAATATTTAAAAAAACTCTGAAACTTTGAAAGAATTTTATTTCCTTATAAATGACACAATGTAACCTCAAAGATGATTGGTGTGATAGTCTATTAGAGTGATGGTTGTGGGTTCGATTCTTACAAGAGAGTTTAAGTTACTCAGCTCTTAATAATTATAATATAATTCGTAATTGTGTTCTAATTAATAAATAGAAGAAGAGAAACAATAAAATCAACCTCAAAGATTCATAATCTTAAATTTTTCATGAGATTACCATAATTACATCATAGAAATGATTTTTAAAAATAAATTTCCTAATAATTCTGAATTATAATCTATAAAAATCAAAATATTTTCCTTATAAACCGTGATGATAGACCTTTTTAAGCATCGCATTTATTTTAAAACACAACTAACCGCAACATTTTTCTGAGTGTCTTTTTATGCATAAATTTACTCAAAATCCTATGATAACAGCAAAAAACGACACAATAACAACAACAACAACAGCAGTATGCAAGCAACGACAGAATAGCAACAAGAACATTCACTCTCAATTCGTGAGTAAAATAAAAATTGCCTCAGCAAACACACAAACAAGCAAACAAACATAAACACATTGAATACGAACAATTGACAGGATTAATGACTAAACGATTGACTAACTAGCTGGACTATAATTCTCGTATAGTCAGTGGTATTGTTTTTTTTTTTTGTTCTTTCATTGTACGCAATACGAATAGTTGTAGTAGGCATAGTTGTTGTTGCTGGTGTTGTTGTCGTAGATAATTGTTTACCAACTTCTTACAGGTTTTCTTCAAGCATTCCTTCTTTTCTCGTTCATTCGTTCTGTCGCATTAAAAAGCGGATTTCGTTCGCATTCGTATTGTTTTGTTTTGTTTGTGATACGTTTGTTTTGTTTTTTATTTCATTATGGCCGATATTTTGTTCGTAGAATAAAAAAGAATAACATTTCGCCGTCATTGTTCGTAATTTGTCGCACTCACAGTGCCGGCTACAGTGGGCTGAAAGCACAGAATAGCAGGTTGGCACGGAGGCAATATAGTTGTCACGAATTATTCTTTAAAATCTTAAAATTAATCGAACAAGATTTCAAATATTGTTGAAAATTCGAACAGACCAACTATGCTTTTTAATCTTGCTTGAAGTGCCCAGACCCTAGACCTTATTAGATTGGGCTCCTAGAAGAGTCAACGTGTTTCGCGGCCTTGCCCTGATATAACATTGAGGAATAAACCTTGTTGTGCAGCGCATTTCATACCGTTATTGCCTCGTTGTGGTATAAACAAGACGGTGCGATGTACTGACACAATTTAGTAACCAATGTCGTCACATTTAATCTCGTAATATAAACCACAAAGAATTTAAGGTTCGAAAGCCATGAAAATACTAAAATTGAGGTTATTTTTATCAAATTTAATGTCTTTTAATCACTGCTGGACTCACCAAGCCCTCTTTTGCTTGTATATGCAAAAAAAAATATATTCAACCCACTACTCCCAGATTTTCTTATTCTGTAAACCTTCTTTCCGGTATTCGAACACAATATTACTGCATAGAGAGGCGTAACATCCTGACTATTTGTCTCAGAAAAAAGAGACAAAAAGTGGGAAACATCTTCATGGCTGCAGAAAAGTTATTGAAAACATTAGAAGCGTGTTACTCTAGCATCCAACAAACAGTTCTACGTCTCTTTGGTTGCTCAGCCGGCTTTATTTGTAACGTGAATCGGATTCTAACCACATGGGCGTGCAAATCCAATTGCAAAATGTGCAATAATGAGCCGTAAAGTAAGCCTAATTGCTGAGAAAGTCGTGGCATCGATAAATTTGGTTGGCCATTACAACCCTTCAGTCCGGATTACGACCTAGCTTCTCACACCACTTATCTTGTGTGTGTTAATTTTTTTACATGAGTGGAGTGACTTACAGTTTAAAGTCGACTCCGAATGACAGATTTTTTTTGAGAAACTTTTCATGGCAATTTTTATTTGCTACTCAGAGTTTTTGCCAGAAATCTGCTGAGAGGAAGTTGCCGATGAAATATTTTCTTCATATTTTATTTTGTTGGAGATGTCTGACCTGGGGTTTGAACCGAGACCTCATCTCTAATAAGCCAACACACTACATACTAGAATATGGCGATTTTCTCTAACAGAAGCGATATTTTCCGGAAAGCGTACGTTTTCATGATACACTGGCTTGGCCACATCTATAATGCCTGCAGATCAGGACGATCATAATCACCACGCAGTGCTTGCAAGTGGACACTTTTGGAGTTTTAATTCTTTTTACACGTTCTTGGGTTATTGAACGATCCATACTCCATACTTTTTTTTCCGTCCACTGTATTGATCGTCATAATTTTAGATTTTTTTCTTTGCATTTCATGCCACATTGTTGGCATCATCGTTAATGACATCATCGAAACTGAAAATAAAATAAAAACGTAATAAAAATCAAATGGAATCGAAGCGCAGTGACTGTATGTAATGAATCTGAAATGTATGTTCATAAATGGAAATTCAGATTATGAATGTGGGCAACACACACACACACTTAGCAACAACAACAGCAACAGCAGAAAAAAAAAGGCTGACAAATGCTTTTGTCATCAGCATTTACCAGCCGTATGAATATGAAGAATGCCAATGTGAATAAGTGGGTGATACGAATATTAAACCTTAATAGGCAATGAAAAGGGTACAATAAGGTGCACAGTACAAGCAAGGGTTAAAGAATAAGTTCAAGAACAGTGGCTTTCATGAAGCCATTAATTGATCATCTTACCTTAATTTGTGTACGTAAACCGGAGCCTTTTAAGGGTTAATTCGATTACATAAATTTAGCCAAACAGATTAGCATTTCATTGTCAAGATCACAGCAATACTGTTGCATACACAAACGCTTTCTCATTCATATTGAAAAAAAAATAACAAGACGCCAAACATCATGATGATGATGACGATGATGATGATGAATTTTCTTCAATCAACAACATTTCCTTTTTAGAATTTTCCTTTTTTTTGTTTTGATTGTGTTTCATTGAGAAAATTTTCTTCTTTCCATCTGCCGAGGGAAGCTGTTATCGTAAACGTTTTTATTTTTAAGCATCGAGTCAATTTTAATTTCGAGGAAATCTTATTGAAATTATTCTTAAAATAATAATAAAAAATCAACAAGAACAACAACAACACCAGCAAGTATAATTAAATGAAAAACATTTAGAAAAAAATGTATGTGAAAAATATTTCATTATAAACCTTTGAAATCAATAATAATAAAAAAAAAAAAAAAAGAATCATGCCAGCAATTAATTGCAAACAGGCAAAAACAATCACACCAACAACAAGAGAAATTAATTTAAAAAAATATTTTTTTTTTTTTAATTTATTAAGTGGCCGACTGAGTGTTTAAGTGGCGGCGCGGCAACACCGACACATTCCAGGAACGGCAACAAATTAAAAATAAATTTACGTAGTCACCGCTGCTGCACACGTTCTAAAACCGCATTAGGGGTGTGCGATTTCAGAACAAAAATTAAGTCAATTAACGGATTTTTTCTAGGAAAATTAGTAAGAATTTCAATGAAATCTAATACACTTATTGGCAACACTGTTTTCAATTTTTAAAACTTTTCTCTGGAACAGAGATCACCAATGACTATTCAAAAAGATGATTAGAATTGAATCATACTCATAATTTCTGATACTTATACGCATTCATACTTATTTTAATATAATGGAACCTCCTCTACTCATATTCAAAGTTTGAAGTACTCATCATATTCATACTTAACAACACGTATGATGTTATTGATTTCGACTCTCCATAACTCAACATATGTATCCACGAAGCACAATATAAGTATGATTCGCGTACGAACACTAAAACCCACTTACTAGAAGGGTGTGTGTTTGCTCTGCATGCTGCTCTGTTTTTTTTTTCTTTTTTTGTAAATGCAACAACAACTGTAAATGCAATGCAACAAAGACTGTAAATTTTGATTTATGATTCGTGTCACTCGAATTTCGAATGGTATGAGTTTGATGCCAACGTTGTAAGCATACTCATTGCAACCTGTACTTATAAATCAACGTTGTAGTGGGTACGAATGAATCAGAGTACATAGTTGTTTTTCAATATTGTTGGCTCACTTATATTCAAAATTTCATGAGTGCTTATGAGTAGCAAAGAAACGATTCATTACTGATCTCTGTTCTGGAACCCATATTTTCAACAGGTTGTTGACATTTTTCTGTGTGTTCTGGAAATCCCCTTTCAAAGTATAAGACTCATTAGATTTGTCCACAAAAAAGAGTAACGGGAACCGCGTTCTTAGGTTTAAGAGCCGAAGAAAACAAGCGACTTAAATCTACTTTAATATGAGTGCGCTTTAGTACTGGTACTCTTCAGGTTCGTTTGAATTGATTTTGAAGTCTGGCAGGGAACCAAGTTGATTAAATGTACGGGATAAGGTTTAGGGTGGTGCAAATTAGATTTCCACGAACAAAGTGATTTGTTTTTTACTGTTCTATCACAAACAAATTGGACTCTAGTGAATTAAAGGGGCTTGACAACATTGCTTCTGGGGTACCAGAATGTCTCGTATAACAAACGAAAATCTATTACCATTGAAAGTTAATGTGTAGCATTTAAGTTGGAGACTGCAAAGCAAATGGCTGTTGTTATTGGCGATCGCTACAGATGCGCAATAACTTCTTCCTATCTCAACTGGACGACCGAGATTTTCACTGTTGCTTTTCCGTGTAGCATAATTTCTCTTTTTGTCGATTTACACCACTCGCCACAATTTTCGTTTTTTTCGATTAACTTCTTCTTCTTCGTCAGGAAGAGCAGAAACTATTTTTGAAATAAACCGAAACCCAGTAACGGTGACGCGAACGTCATAATATAGTCCTTCTCAATACTTCTCGCAAAAGTCACTGAACTAAGGTTACGGTAAATGTGGAGTCCGCTAATAAAAGTTATACTGGGGGAACAAACTCATTGCATTGGTCCTATATTCGCTATTCATCTAATACACCTGCAATAACCGATAAGACCATCGAATTTGCAGTATAGTCGAGATCCTAAAAGATGTGATCAGGCAAGTAATACGAAGAAAATATTTCCTTCGGCGACTTTCTCTCATTCACGAATTGTTCATTCGCAAATACCCAGATGTCGCCGAGTGTTTTTGAATGGGACTTTTAACAAGAAATCTTTGTGCACCCTGACCAGTACAAACTTAGCATTAAGCTTGGAAATTATTGATCGCTTGATGGAATATTTTTTTCTTCACTTGACGTGATAGGCCACATTTTCAAGTGTGAATAATATAAGAAGATGCCGTAGTCTAGTTGATAGTGTGTTGGCTTATTAGACTAGAAGCCGTGGTTGAAACCACAGTCCAGACGTCTCGAAAAATGAATAAAAAAAAATTATTCGACGATTTTCGCTCAACAGTCTTCTGCCAATAACTCTGAGTGTAGAAATAAAATTGCCATGTAAAGTTCCTCAAAACTTTTTGTCTTTCGGTGTCGACTTTAAACAGTAGATTCCTCCTTTCACAGAAAATTGAACACAAACAATTTGGGTGGCATGAGAAACTAGGTTGTAATCCCGACCGGAGATCAGCAATGAATCGTTTTTTCGCTACTCATAAGCACTCATGAAATTTTGAATATAAGTGAGTCAACAATACTGAAATTTAACTGCATACTTATGTACTCTGTGATGCATTCATACTCACTACAGGCTGCAATGAGTATGCTTACAACGTTGACATCGAACTCATACCATTCGAAATATGTTTGATTCATATGTAAGCCTGCTCATTTAGTTTTATAACTTTAGAAAAATACTTATAATACTCATAAATGATTCGAGTGATTCGAATCATTCATCAAAATGCACAGTCCTAGTTGTTGTTGCATTTACGGACAAAGAAAAAAGTCACATAAGCAAAAAAGACAGTGCAGCAAGCAGAGCAAACACACAACCTTCTAGTAAATTTACGCGAATCATACTTATTTTGTGATTCTTGGATATGTTGAGTTATGGAGTATCGAAGTCACTAACATCATATGTGTTGTTGGGTATGAATATGATGAGTACTTCAAACTTTCAATACGAGTAGAGGAGGTTCCATTATATTAAAATAAGTACGAATGCGTTAGGTTAGGTTAGCGTGGTAGCTTTAATTTACCAAAAAGCTCACTTGAGCACGCATAGCGGCCCGTTGTGATGCCACAGGTGAATGCAGCCTCTGCACAGACCAAGTTTCTCCGATCCAAGGAGGGGGAAGTTGGTCAGCGCAAGGACTGCACATTTTCCAAAAAATACGACTACCCCACGCTGGAAAACCAGCCAGAATGTTTGATGAACGATGAACGTCAAGCTGACAAGGGTCGGAAAGCCAAATAACCTATATCTGCATCCCGCAAGGGATAGGCATTGGCAGAGGAAGTGGATGACAGTCTCCTCCTCCTCGGCGGATCTGCATCTACGGCAGAAGTCGTTAAATGGGAGTCGCTTTCTTTCCGCGTGTCTACCCATAACACAGTGGCCTGTAAGCATGGCCACTGTGATCGAGATGATATTACGGCCAAGACCAAGTAGCTGGTTGGTACGCCTCCTATCCATTGTGGGCCTAGTGAGCCTAGCGATGGAGCAGGACTCCTCATTGACCCAGGACCGGTTGGCATCCCGGGAGAATTTCCACGCAATAGCCAGTTTGAAGTAAGTGACATTCCCACGTTGATTGAGGAAGATTCCGGAAGCAGAGCGCCAGCCCTGGCCAGCTCGTCGGCCCTGCAGTTTCCTAGAATATCGCAGTGTCCGGGAACCGAGACAAGTGTGACGCCGAGTCGCCCAGAAAGGAGATTGAGGCAGCGGCGACATTCTCTGACGATCCTGGAATTATCCGCAATGTTCGACAGAGACTTTATCGCATATAAGTATCAGAAATTATGAGTATGATTCGATTCTACTCATCTTTTTGAATACTCATTAATGGCCTCTGATTCCGACTAATGGACTGTAATGAGAAATTAAGTAAATAAAAAGATTTAAAGATTATGGAGTTGGTAGTGGTCAGACAAATTTGTTTCTCTACTTTTGAGGCTCAACTCTCAGGTATATTTGAAATTCCTACAGGGGGCCTATGTTTTACATAGGTTAGGTTAGATTAGAGGACGTGTACTTGTCAATTAAGACAAGTACAGTAGCCGGAGGTCGAATTGACCCATTGTACAACGTCCTAGTTCCTCACACCACTTATGTTGTGTGTGTTGTTTTACATAGTCCATCCATTTTTAGCACGACTGCTAGTTAACTGTATTAGTTAACTGTGTTCCTTAAAACAAAGATAAAAAATCTAGATAAGAATCTTTCAACATAAGAAGTTTTCTTCACAATATTTTAGAAGCTCTTCCCAGGTAGCTTCTTTGCATTAAAAGGTTAAAAAATCAAAAGAAGTTTAATTTTAAATTCTATTCTAATTTCAAACACTTCTAGAAATGTCCTACTCCCGCTACTCTGGAACCTAACGTGCCATTGTAAATTCTGTGTCTATTATTTAATTGCCTCTCCTCTATGGAATAGATAGACCGACCCCCCGTCCCAATGTTGTCTTTGGTCAACCAAAATTATAAAGAAACAACAACAAATTATCAAATGAACAGCAATTATTGGCAAATACTCGATGCCATACGCTGTTTAGGCCATAAACTGTGGCTATAAACACTGGCTATGGTAATGGCAATCAAATGATGAGTAATTGGGGGGGAAAATGAAAAACAAAAAAAAGTTCTTTTTGGTACCATGACTGTTGGCCAGTCGGCAATTGTGATTTACTTGGCTATAATTTTTTTTATTGTTGGCTTCTAGCCAAATTATTAATAACCATAAATTGTAAATCAAAACATACAACAACGACAACAACAACAGAAACAATATGAAATTGTAAAGACGTAATTGCTCCCTTAAGTATTGCAAAAAGAGGGAAAACAAAAAAAAACGAATTCCCATTTACACTCCTTTGACAGGGAAACAGAGAGCGAGAGAGAGAGAAAGAGCAACAGACAGAGAATTTTATACTCATTATTCTTCTTCTTTTTCTTCGTTTTTTTTATCTCCACTTCCAGCTAAATTGGACAAAATTCCCGTGTGTTTTAAAAGCTGGCCATTGTCATGGCGGTATGGCAACGGCTCGTTTCGATAATCAAATGGGCCTGCAAGATGCTGCTGGCCTTGTAACGGGCACCGGTTTTGAAGGTCATTGCTATTGCACCATTGAACCCTACATAGATGCAAAATTCGATGTGCACATCCAAAAGATTGGCAACAACTACAAGGCATTCATGTGAGTCACTTGCACACACAGCACCCACCAACAAAACAAATTCAAAAATAAAACGAAACGCAAGATAACCCAGCAAACCAACAAAAACAATTACAAGATGCTAAAGTACTAATCATAGGCACTTGATCCCATCTCCTGTGTAGTGGTTTTTGGTTGTGTTGCTATGAGGCCCAGAGGCCATCATTATTATGGTCTTTGGCCGACCATTGCAAGTGTTTGCAAACAAGTTTCGTTTCTTTCTGGTTTCCAATAATTTATGAGCGTCATTTCTTATATTTTCTTTCTCATTTTTCCATGTTCCATGTGTAAAGGCGCAAATCCATTACTGGCAACTGGAAGACTAATCAAGGTTCTGCCATGCTGGAGCAAATAACATTGACGGAGAAATACAAGTCCTGGGTGGATGAGGTAAGTTGTTCGGTATTTTTTACACTCTTGTTCCAACACATCTACAATATATTTGCGCTACTAAGAGTAAATATTCTGTCAAGTTTTTCTGTCCACATGGCTTTTGTTCAGACCCCAAATTCCTTATTAAAATTTCAGAAATAACTCCCCCAGTATTCGGCAACTGAATAACAAAAAACCGGACTTAAACAAGACATTCAGAATTTTACATGAATTTTTATTCCAGATTTCTGAGCTCTTTGGCGGCATGGAAGTATGCGGAGTTTCCGTCGTCGTTGGCAAAGATGGCCGTGAGTATATAATCAAAGCCTCGGACAGTACATTCGCCTTAATGGGTGACTCACAAGAGGATGATCGCCGGCAAATTGCTGATTTGGTAACACAACGTATGCAGGTAACATGATAACACTTTCCGTGCAATATTACCGCGAATCGTTATTAATTTTCTCTGTACTTTTCAGAACGTATGTCGCCCGGGTATGCATCAACAACAGTCCACAACGGCTGGCAATTATGGTAAACTGCCCTCACGCTCGTCGGTGTCCTCACGTGGCCAGAGCCCCACCGATGAAATGGGCCCACCACCGGTAGCACCAACTGGGCCCAGACCGGCACCTATGGGTGGGCCACCACCAATACCTGAACGTACTTCACCAGCCGTGGGCTCAATTGGTAGACTCAGCAGTCGCAGTAGTATCAGCGAAGTACCCGAAGAGAATGGCGTGTCGACAACCAGTGCACCAGCTGGCGGCCTGCCACGCCGTGATTCACAGACATCGCAGGCTTCCACAATATCGTCTGCTTCCAGGGTCGCACAACGTCCTCCGCAAACTCAAAGCTCTGTAGTCGAGGATGCGGAGGACACCATGAAGAATCTTCGAAAGACCTTTGCGGGCATATTTGGTGACATGTAGGAATTAGCCAACAAGAAACGTGGAAGAACAGCGAGCGAATCGGGTCATACAATGACAGGTGAGACTGGCAGTGGCGTCAGTGGTAGTGGTAGCGCCCCTGCTACAGGTATAGGTGGCATAAGCGTTAGTGGTCTCACCAGTGCCGGCAGCTCGTTCTTGGGCAAGCAATTCTCATTTGCCTCTGGCAAATCGAGTACCTCAGCCTCCTCGGGTTTGGGTGATTCTGTGATCTCTACACAGCCAACCTTGAAACCAAATGAAAAACCGGCTGATGCCCGTTCGGACACTTCGTCTACTTCCACGCTCACAGCAGGCAGTGTGAGTTCCAGCAGTAAGCCATCGTCAAGTGTTTTGGACACTTACGAACACGACAACAAATACAAACCGGTCACCAACTTTGAGCCACAAGAGCGGGTAAATCCGTTTGATAAGGGCACCATGAAAACGAGTGCCACCACCACCACCATAGGAGGGGCTTCTACCACTTCCTCATCATCGATATCATCCTCATCGATTTCATCGCGCATAAATGCACGTACGGACAGTAATTTTAAATCGCCGCCACCACCATCAAGACCACCGCCACCACCGCCTCAAAACGCCTCGATTGCTACCAACTCCAGTACCACCTATCAGAGTTCAACGAATTCGAACAAGGACAAGACGAGCTACATTTATGGCAGTTCCACTTCCATAGAGACCATAACACGCATGGATACCGCCAACACTGTCAGCCAAGCCACAGCCTCAACCAGTCTGGCCCAATCGAGTCAGGGTACTGGAAATACCAAATTGAAGAATGATATGGCAAAACCGACTACAACAACAGATTGGCGTGCGGCCATAACAAATCCTCTGCAAATTGGGACACGTTCGGCTAGTGTTTATAGTGCACCGGCAGCTGTTACCGTACCGGCTACTGGTACAGCAGCAAACAGTGAAGATGCCCAATCGACTGCAGCCGCCTCGAATGGCTATAATGCGACCACAGAATTACCATCGTATACACGACCATCGTATTCACGTTCCGAAAGCAATGGTAATTATCTAGCCGTGGGTGTATTGCTGGTCAGCCTTACACTACGAAAATCCTAAAATGTTCATCCATAACTTCAAATATAGGTCCATCACAACAACAACATGTTCATTATAAAACTCAACCACGATCTGAGACTCGACCAGCGTTTCAGCCGCCAACACTATTATTATCGTCATCATCAATAACAACAACATCAAGAACATCTTTCTCATCGTCATCACCACCACTACCACCACCATTATTACCATCATCATCATCTCCATCATTGTTACCAATTTTAATGAATTTTATCAGCATTGAACCATAAATGATTACCAACAACAACAACAACAACAGCCATCCATCCATACATCCATTTGCATCATCCATTCATTCCTTGATTTTTTTCTTGTGTTCATTTTAAATTTCTTTGTATGAGGATCTGTCTTTCTCTCTCCATCTCTCTCTCTCGGGAGTTCTCTCTTTGTATGATGTATGGGGTGGGTTCCCCTGAAAGCAGGAATGAATGTGACCCCTACTTGGAAGTTTTTTGTGTTTTTTTTTTTTTGTAGTAAAACGCGGGAACGCGTACCATCGCCTAAACGCCCGTTAAACTGTTTGTTAGAAGGAAAAGAATTTTTTGTTTTTTGTTTTATTTTTGGTTTCTAGGCCAAGTATAGAGAAGTCCAAATGGACTCGTTAATATCGAGACAAGCTCCACTACTCCACTCTGTGTATTTGAGATTGAGAATCCTTTCGTGTGTTTTTTGTAAGTTTTTCACTTAAGAACAGCAAACTGATCAATTTTTATTCTTTTTTTTTTTTTGTTTCGTTCTTTTTCTCAAATACAACAACAACTAAAGCATTAAGTATACAAAAAACAATCAAAAAGAAAAAAAAATTTATTTTGCATCCACAAATCATTAATCAATTATAGCAACAACAACAACAGTATGTATCTGTAAGATATTCCAAAAAAAAAATTCAATTCAAAACAAAACAAAACAAAACAAAAAACAGAATAAAATTCAAAAATTCGGAATTTAATCCAAAAAAAACAACAACAACGCTATGCACGTTGGGATGAGATACTCACCATAATCACAATCACAATCACCCGCTTTTAATGTGCAAAACGTATCTAAAACTACAACAATATTTGTATGTATATCCATACAATACAATACAATACATAATTACATATACATATATCTTATCCGTATTTGTATCTGTATCTGTATCTGTATCTATACTGTGTGTATGCATAAATGTTTCTATAAAAATAATAATGCTTTTAAGATATGATTTGGCACACGCAATCTGGTAGACCAAGATAGTAAGGAACCGTAATATATTGAATTGGTATCACACAGCGCCTTAGAAACGCCCTTGACAGTGTGGGACTGGCCAACGTCTCCCTCAAAGCAATGTGGGCCATTGCTGTCACCAGCCAAAAATTCACATCAAACAGAGAGTTTTTCGGGATACACTCGACGCATTTAGGCCTCCTTTACACCTGATGTTTGGCCAGTTGTTGAGTTGCCTAAAAATCAAAAGACGCGAGTCAAAGAACGTTTAAGACCTTATGTCAAGGATCCAATTGGTTGCGATTTACTGGATAAATTATTAACTTTGGATCCTAAGAAACGGTATCGTATCAAATTCGACATCCAGAATCAGGCCTGATCGCTGAAAATAATTTTTTGTTGGTAATTTGGGTCAGTCACCAACTGCTTCAGAGTCTTATGCATTTGCCTACATACACTAAATCGTCTTTGCAACAGCTCCAGTGATTTTTTCAGTCGCTTATAAGGTTAGGTTAGGTTAGAGGACGTCTACTTGTCAGTTAAGACCCGGAGGTTGAATTGACCCATTGTACAACGTCCTAGTTTCTCACACCACTTATGTTGTGTGTGTTAATTTTATACATGAGTGGCGGGACAACCCTTCAGTCAGGATTGCAGCCTAGTTTCTCACACCATCCATGTTGTGTGTGTTAATTTTACCCATTAGTGGCGGGATCTACAGTTTAAAATCGAATCCGAACGACAGATTTTTGAGAAACTTTTCATGGCAATTTTTATTTTCTCTCACAGTTTTTGCAAGAAATCTGCTGAGAGGAAGTCGCCGAAGAAATACTTTTTGTATTTTGTCTTGATGTCTGGCCTGGGGATCGAACCCTGGCTTTGCGTCTAATAAGCCAACACACTACCTACTAGACTAGGGCGACTTCAAAATCGCTCATAAAATCGAGGAAATTTTCGAAATCCACAAATGGAACACATACTTAGTCTCAACTTAATTGGTAATTACAACCCTTCAGTCAGGATTGCAGCCTAGTTTCTCACACCATCCATGTTGTATGTGTTAATTTTACCCATTTGTGGCGGGGTCTACAGTTTAAAATCGACTCCGAACAACAGATTTTTTTGAGAAACTTTTCAGGGCAAATTTTTTACCAGAAATTGTATCTCATATCACATGAGCCTAGTGCTCGGTCTGACTAGCTAGTTAGTATTGCTATATCCTGTCCTTTGGTCATCTTGTGAGGACCCTCTGGTTTCTAAGTATTCCTTTACGGAACTTTCTTTTCTTGATATATCTGTATGCTACAGAATGATCGTCTTTAAAGAATATACAGTCGCCAAATTGCATCATTCCCTTTTCTTATGCAGTTTAGCTGTAAAGCATTTCCCAAAATTGTAGTGTCTACTGATTCTATAGAAATGACACTTAAGGGGGAGGTCATTTAATTCCCGTATGAATCCCCTGTTAATACCTTTGTAAACTAAACGTTGGTTTTCAAATTAACTTTTCCCCATTTTTAAAAAGTTTTCACAATGTGCTATCACACACGAGACTATTCTTTAAGCCGTACAATTTTTGTTCTTTCAGTTACAAACGAGACTATTTCATCTGGCATAAAATTGTATACATGTACTCTGCTTTGCGTGCATTAGTTTTTTGTGTATTGTATTGTTTTTGTGTATTTTATGTGTATTGGTTTGTGCGGTGTAGAAGCTGGTTTGAAAATTATGCCAGCAAAAAACCACTCTCCTCCTCTCTTGCCTACAAGCTGCCATTTTGTGCCAGCATAATTGTTCTCGTGTGTAATTGCCCAATGAAATACATTCTCTAACTATTGAAGTAATCATAGGTGGCCGCGGTTAAATATCTGAGACTCTAGAGTTGCCAAGAAAATTATTATGCTTGTTGTTATTAAGATGCCCTATAATTTTAAAGTCCACAATCTGCTACGCAGGAAAAAGGGTTCTTTGATGAAGTCCTTATTTGTCTGTGTAGAACAGTGTAATTTCTTTATTTTAAATATGATTTTATTCTTAAACGCTTTTATTTTTATCATCTCACCACCGCCTCATTCACTAAACAGCTTCATTATATCTCATCTCAATATTTCAATTCAATTTTTTTTTTTTCAATTTATTTTCAATGAAATTTTTCTTAATTTTTTAAAGCTTTTCAAAAATAAATTTGAAATGCACAATTTGC
Source organism: Sarcophaga subvicina (assembly GCA_936449025.2). NCBI lineage: Eukaryota > Metazoa > Arthropoda > Insecta > Diptera > Sarcophagidae > Sarcophaga > Sarcophaga subvicina. Next base: position 87,013,841 of record OW388081.2, on the reverse strand, counting down.
ACCGCATTGGCTTAAGAACTATGGCACCGTAATTGAGTATCAAAAATAATATTACAACGGTTGTCACAACTGGATACTTATTTGAGAAAAACGGAAAGTTTTTTATAAAAATTCCAAGACTTAAATTTCAAAATTACTTTTTTAGTTGTGACAACCATTACTTAATATCTTAATCGTACTAAAAATATACATTTTATAATCAAATATAAAATCGTAACGATAATAATGAAGCATTGATAAATAGATACTCAAGTTTAAGTCAGGAATTGAACCTTTAAGTCGTTTATGTCGTCGTTTTATCGTATTTGAATGATGATGCCGGACTCCTTTTTACAAAAACCATGGCTGCACGATAAAAATGTGTCATCAGTTTAATATTAAAAATATTAAAAAAATATATGGATTATATATGAACATGAATGGACATGAATGGACATGGAGAAATTCGGTTAAAAGGGCTTCTCATTAAAATTTATTCAAATGTAATCCATAAGAAAACTTTACAACTCTACAAACTTCAGTTGAAGCTATCAAATCATGCTGGAATGACTATAAGTTATTGATTTTCACTGTACTAAATGTGCGAGTATTGCATTCGGGGATTAACAAATTTTTATTCAACATAATATGTAGGACGGGTCATGCTAGGTTACATTATCTTACAGTTTGATATTTGCAAATGTCCAGTTTTATTAAAAGAAAAAAACGAGCATTCCAAAGCATTTAAAAAAATTATACTATGAGACAAAATAAAAAAAAAGAAATACGCCCAGCTAAAGACAAAACATTTTTAACACAAAATATTCTTCGAGTGTTATTCTGAAATAAAATGATAAAGCATCCGCGAAACATGTATTCTTGTCGCAGTCTGATCGACAACTAAATCAAAAAACACAAGAATACATACACATGTACATACGTACAATGACAGCAACACATTGTTACGCTCTTTGTTTGTGTTTATTTTCCTTCTGTCTTCCTCCATCTCATCTAGAAATGAATTTGATGAGAGCGGGTCGTAATACTACGACCCGCCATAAGAAATTTTACTTCTACATGATGCGTATTCTTTATATCCACATTCTTTGGTATTACTCACTCACTGTTCCTGTCTATGGTAAAGGGTATTTAATTGGGAAAATCAGCACAAATTTATAGAAATCTAAATCAATCTAAAGTCGTATCCCTTTTAACCGAATTATCTTGTTTAACGAAGCATTTTATAAAATCTAAATACACTGAGAATTATTAAGACACACTTGAGTTTTATCAAACACCAACAAAAAATATTTCTCTCTCTATCTGTCTCTCTGTATTTGTATTTCTTGCAGTTGTGTGTATGTATGCGTGTTTACTAGTATCAATGTTAAATGCATTCATATTCCTACAGTGAAAGCTCTCATAGCAAGACAAAGAAAAAAAAACCACAAACAATTACTTGTAAAAAGAAAAACAAACAAAATGCAACAACAAAACGTACAACAAATAGAAAACATAACCTTTTAAGCTGGCTGATTAAGCTGAGGAGGATGTTTATGAAAATAAAGAAAGAAAATAACACAGGCTCTTAGCACTATGTACGATATGTAAGTACAGGGTCCTGATATGAGAGCTTCTACTGTACGAGCTTTTAATAGCAACAACAAACAAAAATAAAATGTTGCAAAACAAAAATAACAATAATTATGCACTTTCACCAAACTACTACATACATATGCTATTAAAACACACGCACACACACACACTTTAATGCTCTCTCTCTCGCTCTTTTTGTCTCTTTAACTCTCGCTCTTAAAACTCGCTAGCTGTCGATTCGTAACGAAATTACATGCAACACTCACTCACTCACGTGATCAAAAACAAAAAAACTGCCAAACTGCCAAACTTCACCTTCAAATCAATCATTAAAACAAAAAATTCATTCACGTTTTAAATCGAATCAGAAAAACTCAACAAATAACGAAAGCAATGCACCAAAAAAAATTGCATGTTTCTTAACTGTCATATGATTATTGCATTTGTTTAAAAAAAAAGAAGAAAACACGGTCGCAAGTTTTAATATCGTTTTTAACAATTTTTTTCTCTCTTTCTTTCCATGTGTCCGATTGCAGGCTCCAATACAATGACTAACAAAAGCTCTGACTTGGATATAATATTCGGCGATAGCCAGCCCCATTTGGGCAATGGCAAAACGTTGACACGTTCGGGCGGTTCTCTATCTGATGCTGAATTAATATTCGGCAATACGGCCAGCTCAGCATATAAAACCGATCGTTTTGGCACCTCCAAGAGCATGAGTGTTACATCGGATCGTAGCAGTTATGGTCAAACAAATTATAAAATCTACGAAGGCATACAAAATGCCGCCTTTACCGATTTCAATGATTCGAAAAGAACAAACGACAGCACTACTACAGCAACAACAACAATACCATCGTATAACAGTTGGAGGAGTAGCAGTAAACATTTAGAGGAAGAGGAGGATTTAGATTTAAAATAAAAACACACTCACACACAGAAATAAAATAAAATTAAAAATAGAAAAAAAATACCCACAATATTATAACAAAAAAAAACGAATATTAATACGAGTATAAAGAAAACAAAAAGTGTTATAAAAACCAAAAACAAAAACAAAAACAAACAAACTTATTTAAAATACAATATTGACGAAAAGAAAAAAATGAAAAACTGTTTAATTGTTACTGTTATACCTACATTTAATCATCATAAACAAAACACATTTAATCTATGTAAACAAAACCAAATTAAAGAGAGATTTCCCATAAGAAACACTAACTCTCTCTCCATCCTCTCCTTCTCTCTAACTCCGATTATCTTTACTAAACTTGTGTGTATTTCCTCTACCAAAAAACAAGACCACCTTAAACTCACTTTTCTAGTATGTCTCTCCTCTCTCTATCACTCTGTCATTGTTACGCATTCTAGCGGAATCATTTACTCTCATCGCCTCTATAGTTTCCTGGTTTCACGAAACAAACAAACAAACAAATCGTTTTTATGTTGATTTTTCTATTTTAACAAAAAAAATTAAAGAAGAATTAATTAAAAATTATTAAAAGATAATGTTGTTGTTTAAAAGAAAAGAAAAGAAATGTAATGAAATAAAAATATTCAAAATATGCACTTTTATAATTGTTATACAATGTTGTAGTAAATGAATCGTGTAGGATTTTATAATTTTACCACATTATCCTGGTTAATCATTGTGCTAAAAACCGTTATAAATTAAATACACTGAAAAGAAATTCTCTTGAGAGCGTTTTAAAAATAAACAACCAACCAACCTTAGCTGTTCAATGGTATATGTTTGCTTTATTAGACAAACTAACACACACAATTAAAGCGACAGGCGTTAAAGAGTTAATAAATTATGGCAATTTTATAATTCTTTTAAAAACAAATACAATTTAAAAAAACGTTATTGCAATATATTATTAAAAATATTTAAGTTTCAAAATCTTCTATTATATTAGTCGTGCAGTAAAAATTGTGAATCTTGTTATCTTGCATCTTAACATTTGACTCTACTGATTGCTCTAGTGATTGCTCTGTAAATATGGGGGAGGACTGCAGCTCTTACTTTTCTGAAGTTACTATAAGTTTCATAAAACTTATCTAAACTTTTAACGCTTGATCGCTTGTCGCTTTCATTGTATTCAAACACCACCAATTTATTTCAAGAAAAAAATAAATAAATAAAAAACGAAACGCACTTAGATAAAGAATAAATTGCACAAATAATTTAAAAAAAAGGCAAAAAAAAACGTGTTTAGCATTAAATTTTTAAAACAGAATAATTAAAAATAATAAAATTATTATAAATAAAATTATTTTATTTAAAAACAAAAAAATAATGAAACTAAAATTTCATTTATTTAAATTATAATTATAAAATTAAAAATAATTATAGAATATTTCAAAAGAAATTTAAACAATAATTTTATAGTTCCAATGAAATGTTAATCAAGCAGCCTAAAAATATGCAACATTTTGTTAAACAACAGCTTACCTTGAAATGTTTTTGTTGTGTTTTAATTACACAATTAAGTTTGTCTATCAATCATTAATCACATAAAGTCATAAATTAATAAAACAAAAATAAATAAATATTATGATTATATTATTATGATTAAATATAAATTAATAATTATTACTTATTATATATGATTATGATTATGATAATAACATGATGGATAAATACATAATATATATACATACATTACTATATATAGTATATTATATATATAAATAACAAAAACAAAACATTATTATATATACATACATACTCTATTATAAATATATACAAACATAAAAAATATAAAAATTATTATTATTATTAATTAATAAAAAAAATATTATAAATATACCAAAAAACAAAAAAATATACACTTATTGTTATAAAAAAAATACAAAAATAAAATATTAAAAAAATACTCCAACATGAGACACACTATTTAAAACAAATAAATACCATGACAATATACTTCAAAAAAAAATAAAAAATAAAAATTAACAAGAAATTATTTAAAAAAGGAAATTACAAATAAAAATAATTTAAAGAAAAACTAACGTAAACAAAAAAAAGAATGTTAATGTGTTAAATAAAAAGCGTAAAAAACATAACAAAAACACATTAAAATCCCCTTTCAAAATAAATAAATAATTTATAAACATTTAAACCAAACATAACCTTTGAGAAACCGTTACATTAATTAACTAATCCTTAAACTAATTTAATTAAACAAAAACTTAAACAAAAGAATTATAAAATTTTAGAAGCAATTTTAAAACCAAAAACTAAAAACCAATACCAGATTTTTAATCAATCAATTGAAAATTAAATTAATTGAACATTAAATTAAATATTTAAATATTCTATTCGTATTTGTATTATTCAATTGTAAACAAAATAACTAAATAAATAAACTATTGTACTATTTATTATTATTAATTATTATTATTGTATTGTATTGTATTGTAATGTGTTATAAAAATAATTGTTTTTTGTGTTGTTAGCTAATATCCTACACCCCCACTTCTCCACTTATTTTCCAGCTTAAAAAAATTTTAAATTTTGTTTAAAAGTTTTAGTCAGATTATTTCTTATATTTAAATCATAATAAATAAATACTCTCTATTGATTAATTAAAGAAATTGATTTTAAAACCGGGATTAAAAAGAATATTTTTTTTCTAAGAAATAAAAACTTTAAACTTTCGAAACGTTCCTAAAGGTATTTTCCTCAAATATTTGCGTGCTTGCTTACTTACATAACTATCCTTAGTACTCCTTTCCAGAAGCCTTTGCTTCGCTACCAACACAGACAAGATCGTCTTCTTTACGGGGACGTTTCACTGTTCTATGGCTATTACAACTGATCGTGCTTCAGCGATATAAAGTGCCATATTCTCATCTCCCCTGTTTAAATTGTCAGTTCAATTGGTTCTGAGTTCATTACAGCTTGCATAAGATTTGATTGAGATTATCGTTGATATAGTTTGATCAGCTCAATCCCCAATATTGATTAATGTCGCTGATGTTGATAACACATGGCGGGGCGTCTTAGAAAGCGAACATAGTTTTTTTTAATCCATTCAGTGGAGTATTGCCCAGAGTGTTCGTTTATAATATCTGATACAATAGACGTTTTCATGACAAAATCGAAGTTATAGCGTCTAACTGGCAAAGGAAAAAAATTGTTTTGCTAGCTAGTGATGGCTTACAACAAAACGATGCCGATTCCACTTGATAAGATCCATATACAGTCACACAGATAATTATAAGTACCCCCCTAAAATTCATTTTTTTTTTTAATGATAATATATGGACAAGTCAACTGATTTTTGCACCAAATTTTTTGTTTTCCGTCACAGCCGAACAAATTATATTTGTTCTCATCACTAAATATTACATTCGCCCAAAAATCAGTTGACTTGTCCATATATTATTGGGCGAATTCCAATCGTGGCTTTTTTCTCGGCACTCGGCTGCGGAAACCGTTCTTTCTCAAAACACTTCGAACTGTTTCGGAATGCACAATAACATTGTGATCACTTTCCGCGGTATTTCGTATTTCTACGGCTGTAGTCCTAGGATTTTTATCCACAATACCTTCTATATACCGGGCTACCCTTGGAGAAATTTTATACGAAATATACGCCGTACGTATAATTTTCTGTGGTGCCATATTGGTTTTAAGCAAACTGCAGTCACAAATTCATAGATTTTGGGAATCTGTTTTCTTTATTTAAGTAAATGTGCTGTTACAGACGCTAATGTAAAGAAATTTGAGATTAGAAGGTCATTACTTTTAAAAAAAAATTATTTTTAGGGGGCGTACATATTATTATCTGTGTGACTATACGTAGTACAGAGATTATGATCATTGTGATGTCACAAATTAATATGGAAACCGAGGAAAATCATTCAGTTTCTAAAATAAGTTTTCCTATTTCGTTAAAGTACAGTCAAAAATGATAGAAAATCTGAAGACAATAATCTTCGCCTGATTCATGACATGAAATATGGTCTCTTTATACTTCTTTATACAGATCCACAGCCCTGCAGAAGTCATTCGATTAAATGTCATGTCTATCGGCATGCCTTCTAATAGTATGGCGGTCTGTGTGAATCGAAATACCACGATGGATCATCAAGCGATTTAAATAAAATTCAGTCCTCTTCTCATGCATTTGCGTTCTAGTTTATCTGCAATACAATGAGTAGTGTGTTGCCGTACTAGATGTGGATTCAATAACTCAAATCTCAAATCTTGAAGTCGCCGTAGTCTAGTAGGTAGTGTGTTGGCTTATTAGACGCAAAAAACTGGGTTCGAGCCCCAGGCCAGGCATCAAAGACAAAATACAAAAAGTATTTTTTCGGCGACTTCCTCTCAGCAGATTTCTGACAAAAACTCTGAGAGTAAATAAAAATTGCCACGAAAAGTTTCTCAATAAATAAAAATCTGTCGTTCGGAGTCGACTTTAAACTGTAGGTCCCACCACTCATGTATAAAATTAACACACACAACATAAGTGGTGTGAGAAACTAGGACGTTGTACAATGGGTCAATTCGACCTCCGGTTACTGTACTTGTCTTAATTGACAAGTACACGTCCTCTAACCTAACCTAACCTAACCTAACTCAAATCTCATCTCTTGTATCTTTAAAAAAGAAATAAAAAAATATTGCTTTCGACTACTGGCTCTGAGCAGTCTTCTGGCGAAAGTTTAAAAAAGTTAAAAAGTTTCTCAAATTTGTCGTTTGAATTGCAGTTTAAACTTTAGATCGACGCCACATTTCAATGAAGGTAATGCACAAAATATGGGATGGTTAGTGTGAAACGCCAGACAGTCAACCTGACGAAAGGATTGAAGTGCTTAGCATATCGCTATTAGACTTATGTACATACCTTTGAATGATAAAAAATTCTCGTGAAAAATCCTCGAAATTCATAGACGACGACATATGTCGAAGAGACATTCTTTAGGGACCTAATCACAGACTGGAGGAAAAACCCTATTACAGAACAAACCGGAACTCCATTTCAATATTATGTAGACCTTCGCTTGGATTGCGCTGCAATGTCTACATAGCTTACACGAAAGTCTACTGACAGAACCTTTAATTAATATTCCACAGACTAGTCTGTTTAACATTTTGTAGCAATTGGGAACCTTCGAATCCTCAGATTACGCGTCCTTAAATCTAAAATCAAATTTGTTGCACAGAAAATAAAAAGGACTTATGCATGTACATATATAGTGTACTTGAATATGTTTATTTTTTTTTTAATTTCCTTTAATACCTGGTTGAGAAAATGAAAAAATTCTTTAAAATTCTGACAGCAAATAAAAATTAAAAATAAAAAAATTCAAAAAGCAATAGCATCCTAATGACAACGAAAGCTTCTAATAAAACGATGCTTAAATACGATTTTAAAAAACGATTAAAATAAAAAATAAATATTTAAACAAAATAAAGGGAAAAATAAATGGAAAAAAGCTGAACTAATTTAATTTAAATTAAAAACCAAAATTAGAAAGAAAATTAAAAATTAAAAATACAATAAAAAAACTGGAAACATTAAATGAAGATAAATAATTTGTTAATTTTTTAAATTTAATTTATTGAAATAATTTATTTGTTATTGTTTTGTTAGTTAATAATTTTCTAAAAAAAAAATATATTAAAATATGCAATTGTTTTAGTTAAATTTTATAAATTAAATGAAATTTTTTATTTAATTTAATTTAAGAAAAGAAATGAAATAATTTAATAAATAAAATATTTAGATATGAAGTGTTATAAACAATATTATATGATATATGATACGCGATATATAATTACATATACAAGAATAATTAAAAAGTAATAAATGAATATAATAATTTATTAATTATGTATATTTATACGATATTATTAAACAAAAGAAAAAATTAAAAACAATTTTTAATGTTTCAAATTCAACTAAAAATATGGGACAACAAAATCTATGTTAATTGTTCTTATTCGGAGAAAATAAAAATTAATAAAAACAAATAAAGAAACACAAAAACAACAACAACAAACAACAACAATTATGAAAAAGTATTATATTTCCTATAAAAACAAAAAAAAAAACAAACATACGAAGAGAGAACAAAAAATTCTTATCATTTTCATAAACTATTATTAAAAAAATAAAAAAATATTAAAAAAAAAATTATATCATCATTGACCAACAAAACGTGCATACTCATACAAAAAAAGTAAATCATACATAATCATTATGAACCGACAAATATACTTTGAATTTATTTATCTATCATACACTCCTCTTATCCACCTCACATTACATATTTGCATTCTATGCTCTTACATTCTATTCTATTCCTACTCCTACTCTATTTATAAATTTTATTAACAAAAAAAAAAACAAATGAAAATAAATTCCCCTTAAAAAAAAATTATGAGAAATTCTTTTAATTGAAAACATAACCTCAAAAATAAATTCCATGACTCATTAGTATTTATTTATACAGAGGAAGAAGAAGAAAATTCTTCATAAATTTATTGCAATTCTCTGGTCTGGTAACTGATGCCTTCCTCTTGCACAGTTTCATTGAACCATAAGAAATGCTTTGGAATGAAATGAAAACATTTGTCTTTGATTAGCATAATGCAGATGCCACACATGTTACACATTTCTGTTGAATATGCAACATTATAATGCTTCATAGAAATTCTATGATTCTATGATTTGAAATTCTATTCTCATCTATTTTTTGTTCCCCCCTTTTAATTTCATATCGAATTCTATACAAACAAAGAAAAAAAACAAAATTTTGAAATCGTCATCATTATCATCATACATATTATATTTATTATTATTATTACTATTCTATATACAAATGAGCAAAAAGAAGAAGAAAACAACAAATAAAAATTAAAAAAAAATAAGTAAATAAATAAATAAATAACTTATGTACTAACCTTTAAATAAAACCAATAAATAAAAACAAAATAAAGTGTTAAAAAAAATAATTATAAAAATAAAAAATATAAAGGAGTTTTATTTACAAAAAAAATTACGAGGACAGTGTAAAGAAAACACTACAAAATTTGAGGAAAAATTTTCTATACCACACGACACACCATGGTTCACTTCAGAGATCAGCAATGAATCGCTATTTCGCTACTCATAAGCGCTCATGAAATTTTAAATATAAGTGAGTCAACAATATTGAAATATAACTATATGTACTCTGTGTGCATTCATGATTTATAAATACAGGTTGCAATGTTGACATCAAACTCATACCATTGGAAATATGTTTGATTCATAAGCCTACTCATTCAGATTCATAACTTTAGAAAAATACTTATAAATGATTCGAGTGACTCGAATCATTCATCAAAATTTACAGTCTAAGTTGTTGTTGCATTTGCAAAAAAAGAAAAATGAGACACATAAGCAAAAAAGGCAGAGCAGCAAGCAGAGCAAACACGCAACCTTCTAGTGAGTATTTTAGTTTACGTACGCGATTCATACTTATTTTGTGCTTCGTGTATATGTTGAGTTTATGGAAATTCGAAATCAACAACACCATCATACGTGTTGTTAAGTATGAATATGATGAGTACTTCAAACTTTTAATATGAGTAGAGTAGGTTCCATGATATTAAAATAAGTATGAATGCGTATAAGTATCAAAAATTATGAGTATGATTCGATTCTACCCACCTTTTTGAATACTCATTGCTGATATCTGGCTTACATCCAGCTAGAAAAAAAGATAATGATGAGCAAATGGTCTCAATTAGTTTGTTTCAGCTGTTTATCTCTTACATTTGGATCTTATCAAGTCCAACTGATTTACATTCGTTTACGATATATACATACATACATAATTGGTCATTAAAACCCTTTAGTCAGGACTACGACCTAGTTTTCTCACTTATGTTGTGTGTGTTCATTTCTTACATGAGTGGCGGTACCTACAGTTTAAAGTCGACTCCGAACGACAGATGTTTTGAGAAACTTTTCATGGCAATTTTAGTTTTACTCTCAGAGTTTTTGTGAGGTCGCCGTAGTCTAGTAGGTAGTGTGTTGACTTATTAGACGTAAAGCCAGGGTTCGAGCCCCAGGCCAGACATCAAAACAAAATCATACAAAAAGTATTTCTTCGGCGACCTCCTCTCAGCAGATTTCTGGCAAAAACTCTGAGAGTAAATAAAATGAAAAAGTATCTCAAAAATCTGTCGTTCGTAGTCGACTTTAAACTGTAGGTCCCGCCATTCATGTATAAACTTAACACACACAACATAAGTGGTGTGAGAAACTAGGTCGTAATCCTGACTGAAGGGTTGTAATGACCAATTATGTATGTATGTATGTTTTTGCCAGAAATCTGCTGAGAGTCAGACGTCGAAAAAATATTTGTTTCATATTTCGTTTTATTGGAGACGTCTAACCTGGGGTTTGAATTGTGGCCTCACATCTAATAAGCCAATACACGAGCTACTAGACTACGGCAGCTGTTATTTTTGCGTCTTCCCATGTAAGATTGCGCTGTCCTAGATCTTGGAGTATCGAATGCTTAGACGGCTTCTTGAGAAAGATTCGACCCAAGTGTCATTCTTGTTACACTATCACAATCCTTTCTGATAGTATGGCCGATCCATCTACATTTCCTAGATTTTATTTGTATTATTATGGGTTCCTCATTGCTAAGTTGCCGTGGTCTAGTGCATGATATTAATTTCATTTATTCTTTCTTCTGAGGCTCCTGGGCATGTGGTTCAAGTTTCTGTGCCAGGGGACAATCAATACATTGTCCACTGTTACTCCTTTTGTGGACATTTGTCCATCTATTGTTGTTAACCCAGCTAGCAGTTCTATACTGAAGTTTGCACATTTAGTTGAACTGAGTCCAAAGTCTACTCTACTCTCCTTTAACTTTACCTCTGGGTGATGTCACTTCTCAAGCATCTTCGAAACCGTCTTCTGTTTCGTATCCATCTGTAGTGTCCGCTAGTTTAGATACTTCTGCTCCAAGGGAATTGGTTGTAGTTAAACCTAAAAGAACTATTTTTGTGTCTCGTCCTTCATTATTAGATCAACATTAGGGAACCTTTTGAGTTTGGTCGCTATAAGATGAGGCCATCTTTGGATAGCAGTATTTCTTCGTTTAAATTATATGTTGCCGATGAAAAATTTGGTGAAATTTTTAATCCTGCGTTTTGATCACAGGGTGTATTGATTGGTACGGGAATTCGTATTCAAGCTGGGCCATCGTAAGAATGGTGCTAATTTGCCTGATCCTATCTCAAAAAAACTAACTTCGAAATCGTCTTTTAATTTCAGAATTGCTTCATTCGTAAATTAAAGGTCTTTGGCACTTAAGATGAAAAATATTTGACAGCTTTCAGCCTTAACAGACTCGATCTCTTCAAACATAGTTGTCTACTCATATTTCTGATGGAAAATAATCTTAGAGCTATCTTAGTTTCTTTCCTGAGTTCTTGAAATACTATGCTTGTATCTATCTACTATGCTATCATCCTCTAGGACTAGACTACAGTGGATCAATTACATGTTTGCCAGGCGATTAATAAAACTTGAAGTAAAGCAAAGAAATACTAAGAAGACGAAGGAATATATTGAGGCAGCCCGAACAGGGAAAGAAACAGACGCTATAAACAAGCCTGCAAATGAAATCGTCCTTCATTCGCCTTCTTTGACTAAGATTCCGATGCAAATCCGGCAATCTTTTTGAACACAGATTATAAACTTACTGCCGAAGTTCACGGTAAGCGTTAATAGCCCAATTTAGGCGTACTGCTAAACTGTTTGACGACATGGGTGATACATAGATTATAAAGCGTTTTGGGATTGTAGTCGCCGTGCTCGAAGTAGGTAGTGTGTTGGCTTATTAGACTTGAGGCCTTGGTTCAAACCCCAGGTCAGGCATCAAAATCGAAAATATGAAAAAAATATTTCTTCGGCGACTGCTTCTCAGCAGATTTCTGGCAAAAACTCTCGGAGAGTAAAAATAAAATTGCCACAAAAAGTTTCTCAAAAAATCTGAGGTTCAGAATCCACTTTAATAAATCCACATGTATAAAATTAACAAGAGAAGCTAGGTCGTAGTGCTGACTAAAGGGTTATAATGACCAATTATGTATGTAATGGGTGATTTTTTAAAAGCTATAGGAAAATTTTTCAAAAAAAAACACATAAAATTCAAAAAAATGCATGAAATCTTTATTTGAATCGATAGTACGGTCCATATAATTTAATGTTTAAGGATTATTTCATGCAAATGTTGACCGCGACTGCGCCTCAAATGGTCCATCCGCTTAGTCCAATTTTGGCATACTCTTTCCAACATTTCGGCCGTTATCTCACGAATAAATGCTTCAATGTTGTCTTCCAATGCGTCAATTGAAGCGGGCTTGTCTGTGTAGACATGAACTTTAACATAGCCCCACAAAAAATAGTCTAAAGGCGTTAAATCGCACAAACTAGGCGGCCAATTGTCTGGTCCCGAACGTGAAATAAAATGTTCACCGAACTCGCCTCTCAATAAGTCCATTGTTACGCGTGCTGTGTGGCATGTGGCACCGTCTTGTTGAAACCACATGTCATGCAAGTCAAGCTCTTGCATTTTGGGCAAAAAAAAGTTGGATATCATCTCACGGTAGCGCTCACCATTCACAGTTACGTTACGATTCGCAGCATCTTTGAATAAGTACGGTCCAATGATGCCACCAGCCCATGAACCGCACCAAACTGTGACTTTTTCTGGATGCATTGGTATGGTGCAATGCTTCTGGCTGATCTTCACTCCAAAATCGACAATTCTGCTTATTTACGTATCCATTGAGCCAAAAATGAGCTTCGTCGCTGAACACAATTTTTCGATAAAGAAGTCGATCTTCGGCCAACTTTCCAAGAGCCCATTCACCAAAAATTCTGCGTTGCGGTAGGTCTTTCGGCTTCAATTCTTGCACCAGCTGTATTTTTAAAGGCTTCACACCTAAATCCTTCCGCAAAATGTTCCACGTTGTTGAGTAACAGAGGCCCAATTGCTGTGAACGGCGACGAATCGATAATTGATGGTCATCATTAACACTGGGCGATACAGCTGCGATATTTTCTTCAGTTTGCACTCTACGTAAGCGTGTTGGTGGTTTAATGTCCAACAATGTAAATTTGGTGCAAAATTTTGTCACAATAGCCCGAATAGCCGCTTCGGTGGGTCGATTAAACTGACCATAAAATGGAAGAAGCGCGCGATGAACTTTCTTAACAGAGCACGCATTTTGATAATAAAATTCAATGATTTGCAAGCGTTGTTCGTTTGTAAGACGATTCATGGTTAAATTATAGACCAAACTGAAGATGTTTGACAGTGAAACAAAACACGAAACGTGCGTGAGCTGTTTAAACCAGTGTTGCCAAAGAGATAATAGCTAAAAAATCACCCGTTATATACATATGTACTTGGGATTGTAAAGAATTGGAATGTCCAGTTTTAATACTGTCTCTTACAGGTGTCGTTTTTGGGTAGGTAAGGTATGTAATCTAGAACGTTCATCTCTTTTTTAGTCTTTAATATGAATCCCCATAATAAGTATGCTGCCTGGGTCATAGTGTACACACTATTTACCTTTAAAAATATTCTCTTTCTTTCTAAACATGGAATTCCCTTATAATGCAAGGATATATGCCAGACCAAATTGTAAACCAAAGGAATTAAATTTGTCACGGATACAGATATTGTGTCTATCAAACGATAAAAAAATAAAACGAGAGAAAAAACATTTTAAATACAAAACATTCTCACACTTACCCACCTACATACGTATGTACGTACAGCCATATACAAGCCATTTTAAAATTGTAACGGTAAAGGTAACTGTAAGTAACCTATTTTTGTGTTTCTAACGGAAACGGATATCCGTAGATTTTGAATTGAACATTGAACATTTGACCTTGAATAGCAAGCAGTTAACAGTAACAGGATTTTTATTTAAAAGGAAAGCAAAAAAAAACTAAAAAAAATCAATGAAAAGTTTAAACGTTAAAAACAAAAATAAAGAAGAAGAACAAGAGTTTTTCTTTTGTTGTTGTTGTTGTTGTTGTTGTTGTTGTTGTTGAAAATTGTAAATTTAATTAAAAGTTGTTGTAATTGTTGTTGATGGTTATTTTTTGTTGGTTTTTTTCTTTTTCGTAATAAAAACAAAATGGTTGAAGATTTTTTTAAAATAACTTTAGAGGGGTGGGGGGGTATATTAAAAACACACATGAAACATTAAATAAGAGACCATAAATACTCCCTTCTATGAGATATGAATGCTACGCATAGGTTTTTGAAGTGGAAGTGGCAGCTGTTATATAAGGCCTTATGTACTGGAATTTCCCTTCCTTTTGCCAATAAATTTTGAGCCAATAATTAAGCATTTTCGTATCAAAGGACCTGCGCAGTATGCAACAAATTGTTAAAAGTTAACGCCTCCTTAAGGTATGCTTTATATCTTAAGCAAGTGTTTAACGTCAAGCATTTTTTAAGGATTTTAGTAGCGGCGTGGATTTTACTTAAAACGGTTCAAAATTCATTAAAACTTACAAAACAAATTTCACAAAAAGAAAATCAAAAAAAATTAAAAGTGAAGTGAAGAAATTAATTGAAAAAATAATCCAAAATGGTACGATTTTTTTAAAAACCGCGTTTATGTATATGTGTGTGTGTTTGTCTTTAATTTGATTTTTATTTAAAAAAAAATAAATAAATTTTACAATAAATAGCCTAAAATAATTAAATTCCTTAAAGTATTTCATCGTCTTCAACCATAGCTTATGGTGTAGCCCATATTCTCCATTAAAGTCTCCTTAATGGCAGGCTGCAAAGCCCTCTGCATATACGTAGTCAATAGGCCTCTAACACCCATTGAAAATAATTTTTCCAATTCCGTACGCATGGCATCGTTAATATCTTCCTGATCGTTAAACATATTGCCGCCGGTGCCTGTATTGGCTGAAAATATATCCGCAAAGGCCCTGGCATCGGGTTGTAGAATATTTTGGACCTTATCATCCGCTACATTTAGGATATCATCCTCGAAATTAAGTTCATCCTTTAAATGATTTCTATTTCTGGAACGCGCTTCTGGCCTAAAGGCGGCACTGCGTTTATAACGCATTTGATGGCGATAGAAATTATCACCACTGGGATCAAAAAACTCTTGGGATGTTGTATCCGACCAATCTAGATCTTGATCACGCATGTTAGGCGGTATATAACCCTCGCTGCGTATATCGAATAACACCTCGGCCGGCAAAGGATTAGAAGAATGTAAATCCGGCTGTTGTTCATCCACGAAACTATAACGTCTCTTGGAATTCTGTCTCAGTTTAATGCCCGTAGGACCTAAAACATTAAAACAAACAAAAAAGAATTTCTTCTTCTGTAAAAAATCTGGAAACATATTGAAATCATTTTTTTACCTTGACAACCATGAGCAAACACCGAAATAAAACCCGGTTCGGCAAAATGTGAATCCGTTCTCACTGAAGCTGCACCCACACGTCGTGACTCTTCACCGCTCATTTTCTCAAAACCTATAGGTATTGTGCGAAATTCTATGCCTGCATGTCTTAAACGCAAGATCATCAAGCACTTGCCTCCCGTTGGCTGTAGCACCACCTTACCGCTTAAAGTCAAGTCGGGAAATATCAGTCGCGTATCCAAAGTGGAATTTTCCGAACTAAATTTACATTTGTCCACCTCCACCCATTTGGCAGAGTTTTCATTTGGCAGCCTTACTTTTAAGTCTTCCACATCAACACGTGCCACTGATAAGCGATGAGGCTGTCTTTTGGTTGGTTGGTAGGCATCTTGAGCCTGGTTTAGGGCCTCATCAAAATCCAAACGGGAATAGGGCCTATAATTACGATTAATATTCTTGGCATAATAGCCTCGATCATTCGAGGGATGATAGAAATCCTCTTCGGCTTCTTCCGCCGGACCATATAACGAATGATATAAAGTGTAGGGTGTTTGAGGCGTATAAGAGCGTGATGATTTTGTCTGAATACTACGACGTCTCATGTGTTCGAGTGCATTTTCCAAGCGGTGAGAACAACGCTGTGGATTGCGATAGGGTTGCGCCAATGTTACTGTAACGAAATAAAAAATTCACTTAAAAAATTCAGGGTATGCTTGGGAATAATAATATGGATGCGAAATATCAATACAGAAAACCAATATTGTATGGAATAATATACATTTTGAGAAAGAATCCATTAATTCCCAAAAAATTTTTTAAAAACTCCCAAAATTATAATTCTAGAAAATTTGTATTTCTTTCTTAAATCAGCAGTTTCATATGCGTTCTTAATCAAAAATTTGTTTGTAAAATAAATATGAAAATAAAGGATTTATTAACAAAAATTTCACAATTCCCAAAACTTTTTTAAAAAATTCCAAAATTTCTAAAATTTTTAAAATATTTTCCTTTTCCATCAGATTTATGATCACTTCGGATATACGCCTTAGGAACCCAAAAATATGAAATAAATTTTTTTTTGTGAAAATCCCACAGAATTCCCAAAAATGTCTTGAAAAATTCCAAAACAAATGTTTACATTGAAAATTATTTTATTATTACAGCAATGTCTGTGACATTGACAGTCAGTCCGTGACAGTTGGTCTGTTCCAATACTGATAGATTAAAGCATTTAAGTGCATTTAACGTGTGATCTTGAATAAGGTACACTATTCTCTGCCTGCACTTGACTTATGGTCAGGTATTGTGCGGCTTTTAATGCAAAACGATTGAGCGGTCGCTTGGAAATTTGGAATGTCTATTCTTCACTGCTTTTATTATTTATCTTTCGATTTAGACCTCCAGTAAGAGATAGAACACTAGTGCTTGGATCTTTAGTGAGTATTTTTAACTGAAACTTCCTTATAGACTATAGGACGGACAACTGCAGCATTTTTCAGACGCAAATATTTGGTGTTCTGAAATCTCATAAGATCGTGGCTGACATCGCTTCTACTCTTGTGAACTACATAGGAAACATTAGAACGAATCGGGTCAGTCTCTGCTGGGGTCCAAGACACAAAAATATTCCGGACAATGAGAAGGCTGACACACTTGCTGCATTGGATTCTCACTCGTTTACTCCAATCTGTTACACTTATGGACTTATCCGGAGATGAGTCCTGTGGATGTAGCATATGTTAGCATACATAATTGATCATTACAACCCTTCAGTTAGGATTACGATCTAGTTTCTCACACCACTTATGTTGTGTGTGTTAATTTTATACATGAGTGGTGGGTCCTACAGTTTAAAGTCGACTCCGAACGACAGATTTTTGAGAAACTTTTCATGGCAATTTTATTTACTCTGAGAGTTTTTGCCAGAAATCTGCTGAGAGGAAGTCGTCGAAGAAATACTTTTTCTATTTTGTTTTGATGTCTGGCCTGGGGTTCGAACCCTGGCTTTTCGTCTAATAAGCCAACACACTACCTACTAGACATCGGCGCCTTCTTGAACACCTATAAACGAAGATATAACTAGCTTGCTGCTTGGAAGCTGGTGACTGGAGTTCTTGTAGGCTACTGTGATGTCAGACTGTTAACGGGATCGTGGAAAAGATTTTAGTCGGATTTTTTTTTGCAGTGTATGTGGAGAGGAAGTCGCCGTAGTCTAGTAGGTAGTGTGTTGGCTTATTAGACGAAAAGCCAGGGTTCTGTGTTGGCTTATTAAACGTAAGGTCACGGTTCAAACCCCTTGTCAGACATCTCCAACAAACGAAACGGTGACTTCCTCTCAGCAGATTTCTGGCCAAAGGTCGAGAGTAAATAAAATTGACATGAAAAGTTTCTCAAAAATACGTCGTTCGAGACTTTAAACTGTAGATCCCACCACTCATGTATAAAAGTCACACACAACATAAGTGGTGTTAGGAGCGAAGTCGTAATCCTAAGTGAAGGGTTGTAATGACCAATTATGTATGTGGAGAAGAGGAGTTGGTGGCAATAGAGCGCCTTCTCTATGACTTTCCCGCTCTTTGTAGATGGTTGTTCACCCTGAGGCAGGATTTCTTTGGTTTAAACACTCAGGATTTAATATTCAGACTTTTCCGATGCCCACATTTATGTTTTCCGCAATTTGCTATCACTTTCTATATCCCGTTCCTTTACTTCACATCTTCCCCCTTTCTAAGAAGAACACTATGAATCCCTGGGGGAGATATAGATTACTAAAGCCATCAAATGGAACTTCGGGAGATTCATTTCTGCTACATCTGATATAATCTTATCAAATGCTTGTGTTGTGCACTTGACAATAAAAGTTCAAGCTTAAACAGAATGATTTTGATGGCACTACGCTGAAAATTACTATTGAAGGAAGAACTGAGCGAGAATAGCGCGTTGCTTGGTTTATTAGTGAGAAATGATATAAAAAAACTCAGCCTTAAATAAACTATATTTTGTAGAAGATCTAGCCTTAAAGTTTAGTTATGATACGAACACCTCAAAGACCCTTTGCTGAGTGAAATAAATTTCAACTTTACTTAGAATATTCACTGCGCAGCCCTTGCGCTGTCCAACTGCTTCCTCTCCCTGGTTTTGGTAGAACTTGGTCAGGGCAGAGACTGCGTCCACCTGTGGCATCACAACGGGCCGCTATGCGTGCTCATGTGAGCTTTTTGATATCAGAGCTACCACTCCGACCTAACCTGACCTAGGATATTCAGCAAAAAATTCTCGTAATTTTATAGGCTTCGGCAAAAATTCGATTCGCTTTCGTTGCCCTCAAAATCAGCGAATCCAATTCTTGTGTAGACTTTCTCGGGAATACATAAAAAACACCAAAATAGGCTTCAGCAATCAGTTCATATGACCTGGATATTTACGTAAAACAAGGATTAAACTTTACATTCTGCTTCCCACTAGGAAAAGAAACTATGACTTCAACGCTGGCATGGGGAATGCCAATCGTTGTACTGAACTTATGCGATATATTCGCTTACTTCTTCACAAATATTGTTCAAAATATCAAATTTAATATGGATGAGGCACAATATATTGCAGTTTGGATTTCAAAAACTGAAATTGTCGTCGATATTCTGTATTCATAACGAATTTCTGAATTCGCTTCCCATTTTAGTTAGTAAGAGAGTCACAGCATTACCTTTTAAAAGATCACTTAAACACAATACGGCTACAATGAGAGCCCAATTTATAGGCTTTAAATTTAAGCCATTAATTATTGGAACACAATTTTTTCGAAATTCTTTTAAACAAAACATTTTCCATGAACAACAAATTTATTTGGATAAAAAGTTAAAACTTGAAACACACTTTTTTAAATTTTTCTTTTAAATTTCTTTTCAATTTTTTTTTTTATTTTTTTATTCAAAACACCACTTTTTAAAAGCAAAATCTAAAGTTTAAACCGTCTTCAACTGCTTCTATTGTTGGAATGTTTATGACAAAAGCCCTGGCAACAACACTCACCGGCGACGACTGCCTTAAAGTGGATCATCATCACCGTCATCAAGAGTGTATAATGGCAACGGCAAAGACTGCATTGTAGAGACGGCAACGATTTTCTATTTGTTTCTTACTTTTCTTATGTTATTTTCTTTTTATTGTAATTAATTTCTTTTGTTGTTATTGTTGTTGTTGTTTCTTTTTGGTGTTGATTTTAACAAATAGACGTTTTAGTGCTTTATCTTCATTGTCTTCTCATTTTCTTTTTCACCTGCTTCTTGGTGAACCCCAGCGTGTCATTTCGACGTTCGCCAGTGAAAGTGTTTTCCATACATGAGTGATCGTCTCCGAAAAAGGGTGTCCCAGTTTTAGTAAATTGAATAAAAATGTTGTATTACGCTGAGTATCAAACAAATTGAATGATTTTGTAAAAACTTAATACTTTTCACTGTCTTTCTCTCTTAACCGACGAAACAAGCTCAAAAAAATATGCAGTCTACACGATCTCCATACGTACATACATACATAATTGGTCATTACAACCCTTCAGAGTTTTTGCCAGAAATCTGATGAGAGGAAGTCGCCGAAGAAATACTTTTTGTATTTTGTTTTGATGTCTGGCCTGGGGCTCTAGCCCTGGCTTCCATTGCAGAGCGGCTTTGGGTCTCCTCAAAAAATGGCCAAATCATGTTCATTTTCGCTTTTCGATTTCATAAACTATCTGCCTGTATTTTATCTGGACCATATGTTTGTCCATTGACATTATATTGGGCCAATGGATGCACAGTATACGTTTCAGGCTACTGTTTAAGAAAGCTGAGATCTTTTTAATACTGACACGTGTTGTGCCTCCTGATTTAGAACCATTCAGTAACACTGGCTTAACGCTTCTATCTGTTCGACTTCCATACATTGTCTAACGCCAGGAAAGCAGCAGCATGTGTTTATATTAAGTTCGGCAATGAAGTCACTGAAGTTGTCGCCGTAGTCTAATAGGCAGTCTGATGGCTTATTAGACGTAAGGCCACGGTTCAAACCCCAGGTCAGACATAAAAATGAAAATATAAAAAATATTTCTTCGTCGACTTCCTCTCAGCAGATTTCTGGTAAAAACTCTGAGAATAAAAAAAAAATTGCCATGAAAAGTTTCCCAAAAATCTATCTTTTCGATTCGACTTTAAAACTGTAGGTCCCGCCACTCATGTATATAATTAACAAACACAACATGAGTGGTGTGAGAAGCTAGGCCGTAATCCTGACTGAAGGGTTGTAATGGTGAATTTTGTATGTAATGAATTCACTGACTTCATAGAGTTTAGCAAATATTTTTGCTGAAATAAAATCTCATGACATTGTATCAAGTAGTGGAGACAAATTAGGAGGCCTCCCTAGTTCATTTAAACGCATGTCATGCTTATCAGCCTATAATGCAATTACTCTTTGACTTAGTTGTTGCAACCAGATTTGTAATTTCATGTGTTGCCAACTGCTTTATATATAGGACTCTCATCATAGCATTCGCCCCCTAAAGTTGCCAACAGTCGTTACCTAGAAACAAAGCCTTCTGTAAAGTTGAATTAGGTGAGTGGGTGAGGAGCTATTGTTGTTTGAGTTTTTCTCTTTGTTAAGGCGTAGCGCTGCCTGATCTTTCCACGATGTTGGTTACTGATTTTATCCTCTCTGGTAAGAGAAATTGATTGTTTTGAAAGGGACTAAAGTTTATGGAGATTTCAAAGCCTTTATCTGCACATTAGCAAAAATAAACAAACCGCACACAAATTTCCTTTTTAAAGCAGAGGTCAGCAATGAATTTCGCTACTCATAAGCACTCACGAAGTTTTGAATATACGTGAGTCAATTCATGCATACTCATTACAACGTTGATTTATAAGTACAGGTTGGAATGAGTATGCGTACAACGTTGATATCAAACTCATACCATTCGAAATATGATAAACGATTAGTGTGACTCGAATCATTCATCAAAATTTTGCGATCTTAGTTGTTGTTGCATTTACAAAAAAAAAGCGACACATAAGCAAAACAGACAGAGCAGCAAGTAGATCAAACACACAACCTTTTAGTGAGTATTTTAGTGTTCGTACGCAATTTCATACTTATTTTGTGCTTCGTGTATGGAGAGTCGAAATCAACAACAACATCATACGTGTTGTTAAGTATGAGTATGATGAGTACTTCAAACTTTGAATATAAGTAGAGGAGGTTCCATGATATAAAAATAAGTATGAATGCGTATAAGTATCAGAAATTATGAGTATGACTCGATTCTACTCATCTTTTTGAATGCTCATTGCTGATCTCTGACTCGCACGTTACCAAAAAAAAATCAAAACACATGCAAATTTCCTTTTTAATGGGTCACCCTTTTACTATTATTTTTGTGTGTGCTGTAGCGGTTACATTTAAACATTGTATCGCTTTTTTTAATTTTTCTCATTTTCTTTTGTATTCAAAATAATAATTATTCCCCCACATGTGAAAATTATTCAAAAAAAAAAAACAGAAAAAAATGAAAATAAAAATAAAAATAATCCGGTATTAACTGTTATAGCCCTCATATGTTGTTGCATATTTTATGTGTAAAACGTGTAAGAAATAAAATTAAAAATAAAAAATAAAAACTGAAAAATAATTTCAAAAATAAATTCATAATTTGAAATTCATAAATCGAAATTCGCAATTAAAAATTGGAGTTCAAATGTACTCGCGTTTGAATCTCTGGGTTTTTTTTAATGAATTCAATGCAAAGGTGAAAATGGTTTTGATTAGACAGGCAGCCAGGAAAAACCCAACATTTGATTTTCTCTTTTAATGCCAGCCCTAACCAAGGATTATTATTAATGACAGCATTTGAGGCTACACAATGAATTTCTATTGTTTTAATGATTG
The DNA here is from genome assembly GCA_936449025.2 of Sarcophaga subvicina. NCBI lineage: Eukaryota > Metazoa > Arthropoda > Insecta > Diptera > Sarcophagidae > Sarcophaga > Sarcophaga subvicina. The sequence continues at coordinate 86,990,905 of OW388081.2, read as the reverse complement.
AGTTTGAAACAGATGAACGATTCGTTTAATTAGTGATAGCATTGAGATGAATGTCGTCATAGTCCAAGAGGTAGCGTGTTGGCTTATTAGACACGGGACTACGGTTCAAACCCCACGTCAGACATCACCAACAAAACGAGATATGAAACAAATCTTTCTGTGGCGACTTCCTCTCAGCAGATTTCTGGCAAAAACTCTGAGAGAATAAAAATAAAATTGCCATGAAAAGCTTCTCAAAAATCTATCGTTCGGAGTCGACTTTAAACTACAGGTCCCGCCACTCATGTATAAAATTAACACACACAACAGAAGTGATGTGAGGAACTAGTTTGTAATCCTGATTGAAGGGTTGTAATGTCCAATTATACATATGTATATTAAGATGAAATTCCCTCAATTAAATACACATATTGTTTACCCTCTTTTGCCTTCAATTACCTGCTGATCTCTTGAATACGTTGAGGCTATAAACGACAACGTACGCGAAACTAAAAGATCAATCCTATTCGTTCCCAATTGTTTAAAATTTCATGAAGTATACACACTACTTTACAAAGAAAGCTTTCTTCATATTTTTACGGCTCAAAAGTCAGCTTATTGAGAAACTTTTTCTCGAAAATCACATATTTTTGCGTATGTCATGTCTTTGTAGACGCTCGTGATCGATTGCATCGTTAAATGCTTTACAAATTGAAGTCGTTCTTTAGCTGAACTAACAGTTTCCTACAATAGTTTTCCTGTCACTAATGACACAAACAGATACATCTACAACTTGAGCATACCGTATTCGCCCTCAATCGTATTACCATTAACACTCGTTGGCTCCTCTTGCCGTGTGAGTAAGGAGGCTATACCGACAATTAAAAATTATGCTATCCCTATATGATGGCCCCTTACAATGACACCAATTGCGGAGATTTATAAACTCCACACCATAACGCGCTTGGCATCTCTATGGATTGTGTTAAGGTCAAGGATCTGGATATGCCTGAAACCATTTTCGATCCTAGTTTTACAATGAAAATGCTGAATAATGATAGTGGTTTTCACCTTGCAGAGAACTTCATCCGTCCCAATCCGTCCAAAGCCGCGTATGGAAGTTTTTTAGAACAGCCGAAACGAAGGTTGTCCCTTGCACTACCCGCATACTGTAATACTATTCAGGCTGAAATAATTACTATAAAGAGTGGCGGTGTCTGGAAATATACGCATATTCACTGACAGTTAAGCAACTATTCGATTTAAATAACACATCTAGGATTGTCCAAGAATACCAGGAGGAGAAGATAAAAAGGCATTCAATAGTTCCTGGATACGGGAGCATTGAAGATAATAAAAAGGCTGACACACAAAGGTTGCAGAAATTCCGAACGAATTCTTACAATAACTTCATCCGTTTGCCTGGAAAAGATGGAAAAGATGAATGCACTTGTATTAATATCAGAGAAATCTGGCCCGATTTAGATATACATACGTATGCAAACCAAAATTTGCGTTAAACGTAAGCAGAGTCCATCTTAGAAACTCCATAGAAATTAGAAAGAAACTCTAGCCTCTGGGTTCACTGCGAATGTCTTGTAATGACTTCAGCAAAAGCTGTAATGACAATCATATTTTCAGTCACGACTCGGCACTTGATTGAATGATTGAATGGATACTTGCGCATCCAAAAATTATTAACAGGTAGTAGACGACGAAGCCTAGTAAGTAGTGCGTTATTAGTGCTTATTGGACGTGAGCCAACGATTCAAAGCTCAGGTCGGAAATATCCAACAAAATGAAATATAAAAAAAATATTTCTTCGACGACTTCTTCTCAGCAGATTTCTGGCAAAAACTTTTGAGTACAACATACATAAGTGGTGTGAGAAGCTATGTCGTAATCCTAACTAAAGCTTTATAATGACCAATTATGTGTGTATGCATGTATAAGTCCTATTTTCATAAAACTATGAGATTGGTTGAGGAATGCAAGCCATCATCATATTTGAATGACGAATAGGTTACTATCGATATTATTACGAGGCTTAACAACAACCAACTATGCTCTTACTTAACATATGCCAAGAAGAAAGTCCCTAAGGACTCTATTGCTGTTACAACATCCGTAGATAAATGAATAAGTTTTTCAAATTTGTTTTTTGTCCTTCAACAGCTACGACCTTTTTGCGTAACCGTAATACCTCACGATTACGATTTGCATTTTAATTTAAAAATTTGCGAATTTTAAATATTTTGTCATTAAATTGTTGCAACGAGCATTATCGACAAAACAAAATTGTTAAAGACAAAGATTTTTGGAAAAAACAATCCACATTAAATTGTATTCCATCACATTGGCCATTATGTTGTCATTTCAAGCTTCACTGGATTTATGATTTGAAAACTAAAATTAAATCGTAATAAATAACGGTTGAATAATTTAAAGAGAAAAAATTCGAATTATTTTGTAAAAAAATTTAAAAAAAAAAACTTAAAACCCCTTCAAAGCCATGCTTACCTGCAACAGTTAAAAACGTTGACATTTCGTAACTCAAAGGCAGACCAATTTAACGCTATTGGCATAAACGGCTGCGCAATACATAGCACACGTAAATTGCACAAAAACGTAATTTGTTTTTGTAACAACAACAATAACATCATAGAATGCAATAACAATAACGGTAATAATGATACTTGTCAGTCAAACAATCAACCTGTATTACCGACTCTTTATCTGTGTTTAACTGTTCAATGCAATTTAAAACGTCATGTGATTACAACATCGTTTTAAAATGAATTTCAATTTTATTACCCAAGAAAAAAAAAGGTCATTTTCTAAAATTGCTTTGGAAAAGCTGGAAAATTTAACCCACTTTTCATTGGAAAACTTTTTATTTTTTTAAATGTTTCTTTATACGTTTAAAACGTCTGACTGACTGACTGTTTTTAATCGCTTGTGCTTGCTTGTGATCAATTAAGGGCTTCGCTTTTCAATGCGCAAAAGCGCGTGTGCAAATCTAATTTTCTTTTCTTTTTTTTTTTTTGTAAACAATTTCTATTTCTTTTTCTTTTTCTATTTCTTTTCCAATTTCGAATTAAATTAAATTCGTTTTTGTTTTAACTGAGTGACTTGAGACATTTAAAATGTTTTCATTGTTGTTGTTGGATTTTTTTCACTTCACCTACATGGGAAATTTGCCATTTGAAATAATTATCTCCAGTCTTTTTATTTTCATTGGCTTTGGAAATCTACCACACCGCTACAGATAGTTACAGGGTATATTGTGTTTGTCTTATTGTCTGTAACAGCCGTGAAAAACAATTCTAAACGAATTGAACTACTTTGAGAGCCATTCTATATAGGCCCTCTTATCAAAACCGAACTCCAGTAGCTGAAAATTGATGAGTTTTAAAGCAACAAAACGTTGAAAAGCATTGAGAAAGAATGAAAAAACTCATGGTTCTGCGTCTACCAAAGAACATCTGGCGATACACGATACTCCAAGACCATGCGTCTTGGCATGTGAAGGTACAAAAATAACAGTGGAAATCCGTGTAAGATGTAAATGTTTTAAGGAAGGCTTGAAGCGCATAAAGACTAACATCTTCAAAAGTATAAAGAAATATGAGCTCGAACTTATTGCCTTTACTAGTCTTCTATTATATTATCGCAATCGGCCTTAATAATCTATGTGTGTAGCACCACTGTGCCTCCTTTCACGAGTTTGTCATTAAGATTTATACGGATGAATCCAAGACGGTACTGTTGGGTCTAGATTTCTTTTAGTGTCCACAATAACTCAAATCACCATTACAGCCTTCCCTCTAACATTTGAGCTTTTCGGGCATAGATCTATGCTATTAGGAAGCCTGTTCATTGCCACCTGAGATCGCAACTACATTCCCGAGCGACTATTGCACACACAGGACATTTTATATTTCGTATCTAGAACGCACTTTGTTTGTACTCCTGGAATTGTAATTTTTAGTAAAGGACGACATACTGGATCGATTCCTGCCGCCTGTCCTCCTAATGTAGTTGTCAGACCCTCCTTAGCTACCGGAGATATCGTGCATAGGTCCAAATGACATTCTCAGATTTTCAATTCAATGAACTGAATTCCTATGATGAACTTAGTGGCCGTAGTCTAGTAGGTAGTGTGTTGACTTATTAGACGTTAGGCCACGGTTCAAATCCCTGGTCAGACATCAAAACAAAAATATGAAAAATATTTCTTTGGCGACTTACTCTCAGCAGATTTCTGGCAAAAACTCCAAGAGTAAAATGAAATTGCCATGAAAAGTTTCTCTAAAATCTGTCGTTCGACATCGACTTTAAACTGTAAGTCCCGCCACTCCTGTATAAAAAATTAACACCCACGCCATAAGTGGTGTGGGAAACTTGATTGTAATCCTGACTAAACGGTTGTAATGCCCGATTATGTATATATGTAGAGTTTTTACTAGAGCCATGCTTGAAATAATTTCATTTATTAATCATTTTTGCATTCTCGAAGTTGACTTTGATAATCAATTTGAGGCCTTATTTCACAAGCTCGGCATTAACGTTCATGTGAATAAGGACTGTATTGTTGGGTCTGATGTTTTCTCTTTTGACAATATTTTGAACCACCGTAACAGCCTTCCCTCTAGTTCTCGACTCTTTCAGGCGAGGATCTACGTTTTTAAGAGGCTTGCTCACTACCACCCAAAAGCGTATCAGCATTTCTTTGAAAAGTCTTACTTAGATTTCATGAAAACTTACTAGACAGTGAGTATTTTATGTTTGTTGTCTAGGACAATCCTTTTTGTGGATCCTGGACATTATAATACTTACGGAAAAATTGATAGAATGCATTAAACAGGGCATATCCGGCTTTTCCTTTGTTAAGTAAATTTCCAGATGAAAGAAAATCGTCTCCTGTAAAATCTCCACTTAGATATATTCGGAATATTATAATAGACGTACTAGTTCGCTCATAAGTCAAGCTAGAAGTGACTTATTCAGATAAGGGGATTTTTCAACTGAACGCTGGTTAATGATAAACATGCTTGATAGAAAGACATGCAGCATACTGACCATTGTTGTAACTGTCGTGATAAGAAGAAGAAGCTAGCAGTTAAGCACTTCTCATGGAGTTGACCAGCCTTCCTCAGCTGCCGTGAAATTGTTGTGGTAGTTAGTTAATGCGGGACATCACAGATCCCAAAGAAATTGTCTGATTTTCACTCTGACGTACTGAGTGAGTGAGTGACGTACTGAGTGACATCTATTTTTGAAAATGGGCAACTCTCAATACTATTTGATGCTCGTGCGAGGGATAATAAAAAGAAGAAATATCGTACATGACCACTATGATATAAGATGTCATACAAAAAACTAAGAGTCAAGTTGTAGTCAAGTTACGATCACAATTGTCCTAAAAAAAAGTTGTACATGAACATTAACGCTAAAAAAATACTAATTAGTTTTGTAGGGTATTATTTATTCGGTAATGACTATTGTTTGTAGCTTTCTTTTCTATTTTATTTTGGGATTTTCTCTTTTTCTTAGATTTTAATTGTATTGAATTTATTAACAAGGCAATGATTTGCAGTCTGGTAATTTTTGGTAATTTATTTTTAAAATATTGTTTCTCTTCTTTTATTATGTGTGTGTTTGTGTGAAAAGCGTAATTATAATATATTGTTTAAATTAAATAAATATGGACTTCTTACCCATATTAATCAAATGGAGATGTATGCAAAGGGTGTTTTTTATAGAGGTATAGAACTTTAAGTTGCAATAAAATAACGATGGATTATTCGATTGACATGAATTTTATTTATCCGAAAGATAATCTTGCGGCATTACATTTTAAATATGATTTCTGGCATATGACCGCCACGGTTGGCGCGGATGTAGTCCAATCTGGACGTCCAATTTTCGATGACTTTTTTCAACATTTGTGGCCGTATATCGGCAATAATACAGCGAATGTTGTCTTCCAAATGATCAAGCGTTTGTGGTTTTACCGCATAGACCAATGACTTTACATAGCCCCACAGAAAGTAGTCTAGCGGTGTTAAATCACAAGATCTTGGAGGTCAATTCACAGGTCCAAAACGTGAAATTAGGCGGTCACCAAACGTGTCTTTCAATAAATCTATTGTGGCACGAGCTGTGTGACATGTTGCGCCGTATTGTTGAAACCACATCTCCTGGACATCATGGTTATTCAATTCAGGAATGAAAAAGTTAGTAATCATGGCTCTATACCGATCACCATTGACTGTAACGTTCTGGCCACCATCGTTTTTGAAAAAGTACGGACCAATGATTCCACCAGCCCATAAAACGCACCAAAACAGTCAGTTTTTCTGGATGTAACGGTGTTTCCACATACACTTGAGGATTACCTTCACTCCAAATGCGGCAGTTTTGTTTGTTGACGTAGCCATTCGACCAGAAGTGCGCTTCATCGCTAAACAAAATTCGCTTATGAAAATCGGGAACAACGGTAATCCGCACAGAACCATTATTTTCGAAATAAAATTGCACTATTTGCAAGCGTTGTTCAGGTGTGAGTCTATTCATGATGAATTGCCAAACCAAACTGAGAATAAATCACTTGACAGCTGTTAAATCGGTCGCCATCTTGAAAAGTAATGCCAACTTAAAGTTCTATACCTCTATAAAAAACACCCTATATATGAACTTTAGCATTAACTAGTAGCAAGTAATTCTTTCGCATTGAAACTACAAAAATTAAAAGAAAATCAATTTCTCTCGCTCTCTCTCTCTCTGGTAGAACAGAATACAAACGTAATAACGCGGTCATAATTAAATCATGGCTCCAAACTGCCATTTTATTGCTTATATGGAGCGTGAGAAACGCAATGGGTTTGTTTACAAAATGCATTATTCGTAGCTTATAAGCACTTTATTGGAAGAAAGAGAAAAAATAGAATATAGCTTACGATCACACTCTACGATAACCAGTCTTTGCGGTTGTATTCTGTTCCGTCATTAAGAAGTTACTCTTAAATAGATTCCCTAATTACCAACAAACGACCAGTCAGCGCGCAGTGAGTGCTATTGAAACCCATCATCATATACTTTAAAAATAATTGAATTGACACAATTAAAGCAAAAAAACAAAAACAAAACAAAACACATGACACTTGTCATCAGCATTCCATTCTTGTACTATGTGCTCTCAGTTTCTTTGTGCTGCCGTTATTCACTTACTGTATTACTGTCACCATTTCAACACATTAACACTTGCTCACCACTTGATATCAAATAGAATGTGTTTTAAACTTGATTGTTTGTTTAGGGTTCATTTACTTAATTGGCCAACGCGTCATCAACAACAGGTCAAAACAAAAGAGGCAAACACAATAACAATACAACAACACTTTCTTTTATACTCTTTTTACTTTCTTCTCTTTATATTCCTATTGTCACTTACAGATTCATACGTACGAGTACATACATATGTAATGCAATTGTTGTTCTTCCGTTATATTATTTTATTTGAGAAATTCTTGAAGAACTAGAAATTGTTTTAAAAAGAGATCATGTATATGTGTGTGTGTGAGTGTATGTATGTTATTTGTTGTTTTATTAACAATAAAAGCTGTTAAACTAATTAATTCGTTTTGTAGTACAAAGTACTCGTATTTCTAGTGTTGCTTTTATTTTAAAAGTAATTGAGAGCATGTGCGCGTACGTGTATGTGTGTGTTGTTTACATTGGTTTTACACACACCAGGTGATCCAGTGACCCTTCATTGTTTCGACAGCCGGTTAAAGTAAAACTGAATGGAAACAAAGATGAAGAAGAACTTGTCAAACCGAAAAGTTGTTCCAATTAATTTAATATTTCAATGAAACGAAATGAAATGAAATAAATTTTAAAGAATTTAACAAGAAATTTTAGTAGCACTTAAGCAATGTTATTTTGAGGTCATGAGGTATGTGTGTACATATGCAGGTTGCCAACGTTTTTAATAATTTCAAAGAAAATTATATACATACATACATACATACATAATTGGTCATTACAACCCTCCAGTCAGGATTACGACCTAGTTTCTCACACCACTTATGTTGTGTGTGTTAATTTTATACATGAGTGGTGGGACCTACAGTTTAAAGTCGACTCCGAACGACAGAATTTTGAGAAACTTTTCATGGCAATTTTATTTACTCTCAGAGCTTTTGTCAGAAATCTACTGAGAGGAAGTCGCCAAAGAAATACTTTTTCTATTTTGTTTTGATGTCTGGCCTGGGGCTCGAATCCTGGCTTTACGTCTAATAAACGAACACACTACCTGCTAGACTACGGCGAATTGAAAATTGTATACAATGGACAGGAAAATGTAATAACCACTACTTTCCCGCTTGGCTTCGTTCAATTATCTCTATATGCGGCCTACATAAGAGGAAGGTAACTGTCAAAAAGTTCTATCGTACCCTAACGAATTTGCAGCTCTCAAGATCACATAAAGCTTTCTACCAATTCTTGATAGATCGGCCTGACTTGTTAAAAATAATAATCTTGGAATATGAAGAAAGCAAATACTTCTTTAGAAGTCATTGTGCCTCAGTTTATGTTTGATATGAATACATATGTACACTCTAAAGTCGCCGTAGCCTAGACGATAGCCAGACCTGAAATAGGAAAAAAATATTTCTCTGACTTAATCCCAACAGTCTTCTGGCAAAAACATGAGAAATTTCTCAAAAATTCGTCGTTCGGGGTTGTTTTTCAAATGCAGGTTCCGTCACTCATGGATAAAATTAACACACACAACAAGGGTGGTTTGAGAAGCTAGGTTGTAATCTTAACTAAAGTGTTGCAATGATCAATTAAGTAAGTAAGCATCTGTTGCTATTGATTTCTCTGTCCAGCTTTTAAAAAACTCAAAACAACTCCATGCTTCCTTTAGTTTCCTCTTCACACAGCAACATTCTTAGTAACTTTCACAGAATGTTGCTGACCCCTGACCCACAGAGAGTGTCATATAAAGGTGAGGCAGCGTTAGCTTCACTAAAGAATTAGTATCCAAAATAACCAAAGTTCCTTACCACAGCACTCAATATGAAACCCAGTATGTTACCACAGAAAGCTTTGTTTCTAGCCAACGTCAGTTGGCAACCCTATGATCCTAGAACTTGTCACAGTAGATTTATTTAGCAGGAATAATTTATTTATTAAAACTAAGGGAAGGCAAAGAAATAAAATGAAAATGGGGACAATGCCATATAACAGTTTACTCGTATGTTCCTTAAAAGAACGGAAAAAATATTAAAACTAAATTAGGAAAACTTATCAAGCTACAGTTTATAATAAATTCCCCTTTAATGCATGGTTTAAATATTTATTAACACAAAAACTGCTTACTTAAAGAAATTCGAAAAATAATTGAATTTTCGTTGAAAATATTTTATGCCACCACGAAATATGTCAGCAATTTCCTATCGTATGCCTTGAATTTCAAAAGATTTGGTTGCTTAATTGAGTTCTTCTAAGAGATGATAAAAATATCCCCCAAAAAATATTTGCCATTCACATTGGCAAAGATATTCCACAACATCCTTATCAGAAAAACCTTATTAAAGTAACTGTGATTATATCCTGTTGCGAAATGATTTGTTTCCTTTTCAAAGCCAACAGAAAAAAAAAAGAAGAATATTTTTTCGGAAATAATTTTGAGCAAAAGACACAAACAAATCAATATTTTTAAAGTTTATCAAACGAAAACCAAATATTTTTTAAATGTATGTGTGTCCTCCTGATTACCGTTTTTTCCAGACGGATTATGCCAATGCAGCGGTGAATAATAGTTTGATATTGGAGAATTTGCATCAGTCGTTAAATCGCCACATTGATATCGATGTGAATACAATTGCCGTGTATGCTACAACAGCGACATCAACAGCTGCATCAACCCTTTCATCATCACATACCACAAGTGATGTCTCTACAGCATCCGATGCAGTTGTGGCAGCGAATAAAAATATCTGCTCCACCACAGACAGTAGTAGCCAACAACACCAACAACACCACCAGCACCAGCAACACCACCAGCAGACTCACTCAGCACAGGAGAAAAAGAAATGCATGGATTTGCAAACAGACAACAATGGTGATGGCAGTAGTAGTGCCACCAACCAACAACAACAACAACAACAACACGCACACACAATAATGGATAACAATAGCAATAATGCAACAGCAGCCTCCTCCTCGTCGATAAGCACCACCAATGACGACAATTTGAGTTTGAATGTTAGTTTACAAAAGGCCCACTGTTGTATGCCGCCCATATCGTTATCAACGTCAGTGTCTTCCTCCGCGGTTACAGCCTTGCAATCACCTACAGGTGAGTTTTTTAGAGCATAACTACTCCATTCGATAAAGACACTTTTTTTTTTCAATTGATTTCTAGATTTGGCCAGAGAACAATGGTACGTCCATCATGCTCATCATCCACCTGCCCATCATGCTCATCAACAACTGGCCGATGAATTTGTCATGTACGCTCCTGCATTGCCCACAAGTAGTTCAAGTTCTTCCATTGGAAAATTTGGCATTGAAAGCTCAACGGAAAGTTATTTGAATACCAGATATAACGGTAAGTTTTCTTAGCATTTTCGTAGAATAAATAGCGCGTCCCATAACATGGGGCAAAGTTAACATTATAGAGAGATCTCGAAAAGTATTTTTAATCTCTGTAAGTAATTTCGTTTGAAGTCGCCGTAGTCTAGTAGGTAGTGTGTTGGCTTATTAGACGCAAAAGCCTGGGTTCGAGCCCCAGGCCAGGCATCAAAACAAAATACAAAAAGTATTTTTTCGGCGACTTACTCTCAGTAGATTTCTGGCAAAAACTCTGAGAGTAAATAAACATTGCCATGAAAAGTTTCTCAATAAATAAAAAAATGTCCTTCGGAGTCGACTTTAAACTGTAGGTCCCACCACTCATGTATAAAATTAACACACACAACATAAGTGGTGTGAGAAACTAGGACGTTGTACAATGGGTCAATTCGACCTCCGGATACTGTACTTGTCTTAATTGACAAGTACACGTCCTCTAACCTAACCTAAGTAATTTCGTCATCCGTTAAGAAGTTTCCAGTTCTGTTTCATTAATGGTTGTCCCTGGATCTTCATGTTTTTTCTTTCGGTTCCATGGGAAGGAGAACAAGATAGGGAAGCAAGTGAAAAAATATTAGCCAAATGGGCGGCCAACTAGTCATGGTTTTACAGCGGCCTGGTATATAAAAGAGAGATCAGTAGCATAAAAATATGAATCAAGCGTTTGATGGTTACAGGTTAGTGCTCTTGACCGACTCTTTGCTAATGAAGATAAGGCTATGAAGCATCTTTCTGCAGGCCAGAAGAGTCGCCAATTTTACTTGCAAAAGGCACAGATTCTCTAGGGAAAAGGTTGAGTGAAAGTAATTTCTATTATTCCCCTGAAATGGCTAGATAATCTCGTTGCAGTGTCACTCATTTACACAGTTTCACGTGAATAAAAGGTGATCTCTAGAAATAGGCCACAGTCGGGTAACCTATTTCAACTAAGTGTTGTACTGGTGGAAGTAAAATAGATTGTTGAATATGTGAGGAATTTGAAATGCTGTGCGTTATAGGAATAACTTGAGTTTGTGTACCAACAGAAGATTGATTCTTGTTGGAGACTGCAAGGTTATGTAAGCATTCAGAGAAAACATACAAGACTTATCAATTAAGAGTTGGAAGTTAAATAACCCGCCTCATCGAATCTCCAGCATGTCTATAATTGAAACAACAAGAATGGAGGAGAATCTTATTAACCATCATCGCCTATGAAGCTCTCTCGAGTCTTGAAAGAGTCACAAGACTATGAAACATTGGTAAGCGAGTTAAGACAATGCTTGTTGATCACGTTTGTAGATTTGTTTGAATGCCTGTGCGCACAGCGTAGTAATGTGCAAACCTTCTAACGCTGGACTGCCTATCCAACGACCCTTTACCAGGGTTTGATTCCCTGTGTGCTGATTCACTCAGTAGTTGTCTTAAAACCAATTGAAATTAGAAATAAGAACTGAAGAAGTACCCGGTTTTCTGGTGCATAACATCTTTGCGAGTGTTTATTGCAACATTTTCAATGAAATTTAAAGTATTCGAAATGCTTTTGTTTTAATGGATTTGATATGGTGTCTTCTCCCCCTACCCCTCTTTCCACTACCTCCCTGTTCAAAATGATATTGTTTATCTTGTAAATTTAATAATAATTCCGTTCTGCTTTTATTTAAACATACGCCCCATGCATGACCTAAAGCATATTGACTTTTACAATCAACACACTGCCAGGCATATTCCTTTGGACTCTCTCTCTCTCTCTCTCTCCAGCACTCTGTTGTGTGCTCTTCCTTTATTAAAAGATACACAGACAAATATTGGCACACTCTTGTTGAATAACGTGCAGGAGAAATCCTGCACTGCATATGTATATGGAAGGAATGAATGAATGAATATTTCCCACAACCAACATTCAAGTTTTCTTTTATTTTCCAAAGAAGAAAATTATTATTATTATTGCCAACAATAACAACAACAACGACAGCAACAAAATGGTTTAAATATTGGAGAAAATGAGAAAAACCGCTTGAACTCCTGTTGCTTGTATTAAAATGTCTTGATTTTGTTTTTCTTGTATTTTTTTTTGTTATTGTTGTTGTTATTGAAATAGATTATCAATCATAATATTTTTTAACAAAAAAAAATTATTCTTCTTTTTTTTATTGTTTTTGTTGTTGTTGTATTTGCAGTAAATGTCAAAGGAGTACGTCATGAACGGGCCTCATCTTTTTTCGACATTCCAGCTGTGACGCATCCATACTGTTACAGGTAAATTCATTTGCTTTTTACTGTTGCCTTTATTCTCTATTATTTGTGGCATAAAATTTAACCTTTAATTTCATTTTATTTTTTCGTTCTTTATATCAGTCTTGGGGAAATCCCCCCAGTTTTTTTTTTGCAATATTTTTGAACGTCAAAAGATTTCTTATCGAGTCTATTAATACATATTGTATGTGAATTAAAAGCAAAATTCGTTTTTTCTCTTCTTCTTATCGTTCTTCTTCTTATTCTTAAATAATAAATAAACGCTTTGCATGGATCGTAGATTTCCATCATCACCACCTGCAGGGATTTTAAAGAAAACCGATGATGGTAAGATTTTAAGTGGTTTAAAATAAACAAAAACAACAACAAGGTTTAATAAAGCAACAATCAACAGCTTCTTTTTTTATTTTTTATTCATTTATTGTAATAAAAAAAAAGATTTTTTCTACGACAAACTTTGTGGGGATTTTTAAAAAAATTTTGGGAATTATGGAATTTAGATGTTTAACTTATTTTAATCATTTATTAGCGTTAGAACAAAATGGACGGGGCATTAGAAATTCGTACGATGATTTGTTATGAAATTCTCAAAACACTTTGTTCGCCTTCCATTAATTTTATGAGTAAAAAAGGATATTTAGTTTGAAAACGTCTCAATAAAATCAGTATGGAACTCAGGATTAATTTGTCAGTTAATGTAACTAAGGTTAGATTAGTTAGCGGACCTCTCTTGAAGGCCAGCGTTTAGGCTCATTCTAATACCACAATTAATATGCCACCCAGAAATCAAACATTCCCTAATGGTAATCAAATCAACTTTATGATAATTTTTGCTATTGCAGAAAATCTTTTGGAGAGTTCAATCAAAAATAACACAAAATATGATGTCAGGAACCTCCATCAGTTTCAATAAGAGCGGGCCGCTGACATATGTATTTGTTGAAAGATAATATATTTCTCCTCATTACACCCCCAGGTCCTGAAGAATTCATTCGATGAAATACCAAGCCTGGTGGCATATCTTCCAATAAGACAGTGCCAGTGAAACTATATTAGTTCGATGGAAGAACATGCGACTTAAAGACAAAAATGTAATTAACATATGCTCTGTAACATGTCAGACATTGTGAGCTCTGTGCCAGTCCTGTTAAATTAATCGTACTTACTTAATTGGTCAATACAACATTTCAGTCAGGATTACGACCTAGTTACTCACGTCCCTTATGTTGTGTGTGTTAATTTTATACATGAGTGGTGAGAAGTACAGTTTAAAGTCGTCACCGAACGATAGATTTTTAAAGAACTTTTTATGCAAATTTTATTTTTTCTCAGAGTTTTTGCCAGAAGACTGCTTGCTGAGAGGAAGTCGTCGATGGAATATTTTTTCATATTTCGTTTTGATCAAGATATCTGATCTGGGGATTCAAATCACGGCCTCACGTCTATTTAAAGCATTATTTTATTCTGGTAGCATGTACAACTGTTACAATCTGTCTCAGTTAAACATTGTCTTATTCAAACATTCATCGGGTAAGTTTTTAGAAAACTAACCCATAACCATCACACATCAAGCTTCGCAAAGACTTTTTAATTTAAATTTTAAGTACAAATCCGAGATCAGCAATGAATCGTTTTTTCGCTACTCATAAGCACTCATGAAATTTTGAATATAATAGGCCATTTACACTACAGCGAAATCTAGTACTTATGAGATTTCGAGCCAAATCTAGTTGATTTTAACTAGATTTCCCATACAAAACAAAATCTACTTATTTAGTAGATTTCGGCGAAATCTACTCAAAATCTAGTAAAAATACAAATGCAACTATGTGTTTTGCCAAATAGTACATAAAAATACAACGCTGAGCAGGAAAAAATGACATTTCAATTTAAAAACAAAACTTTAACCCCTTCACGCCCTTGACCACATATGTGTACGTTTAATTTTTTATAATCATAATTATAATAATAAAAAAAAACAAAAATATTATAGTAAGTTATTGACTACCAAATCCTCCAACAACAGAAGTAAACATTTTACCATTTGTCTGCACTGATGATAAAAAAAATAATATCAGTTATATTTAATATAATAAGTTTTACCATCACTACCTAAAAAATCTAAAAGCTGGACTAAAGTGAATCCTGGAATTAGACTGGACATCCCCCAGATGTCACGACAAAAATTGTGTAAGACGAACTCTCTACATTTGTGAGAAATGTTAAGAATATATATGCCTGATATGCCCGGAATGTATGAAATCATATCAAATCAGTGACCACAAATTTGGACGTTATTCCTTTTTGTGAATTTTCATTCCTTTTTGGTTTTCTGAATTCCTATTTAAATAAAATTAAATAATATAAAAAGAAAACAAAATTTAATCTTTTTTTTGTCACCATAAAAAATCGTCCCTGAAGAGGTTAAGCATAACAAATGAAAATTTTGGCGGCTTTTCGATGAACATATCATATGAAATAATAGGAATATCTTGCTCCCAGAATGGCCCATGACGAACCTGTATTAAAGTGCGGTTTAATATTTATATATTATTACATATATATATATGCTTATGTGTATATATATGCTTAACGTCCTATATTTTTCATTTTTGTTTGGTATTAAACTAAATTTGGAAATATTATTATTTCTTTTAAATTTTAGTCAGCTGTTTTTGTTATTAAAATGAAATCTTGCTACTGTCAAATAAATCCAGTGTAAACGATCTAGATTTTGAGCAAGATTTGAAATCTAATCTACTAGATTTAGCTGTAGTGTAAATGGCCTATAAGTGAGTCAACAATATTGAAATTTAACTATGTACTCTGATTCATTCATACTCACTACACAACGTTGATTTATAAGTACAGGTTGCAATGAGTATGCGTACAACGTTGACATCAAACTCATACCATTCGTAATATGTTTGATTCATAAGCCTATTCATATAGATTCACAACTTTAGAAAAATACTTGCAAATGATTCGAGTCACTCGAATCATTCATCAAAATTTACAGTCAGTTGTTGTTGCATTTACAAAAAAAGAAAAAAAGACACATAAGCAAATAAGGCAGAGCAAACACACAACCATTTAGTGCGCATTTTAGTGTTCGTACGCAATTCATACTTATTTTGTGCTTCGTGTATGGAGAGTCGAAATCAACAACAACATCATACGTGTTGTTAAGTATGAATATGATGAGAACTTCAAACTTTGAATATGATTAGAGGAGGTTCCATGATATTAAAATAAGTATAAATGCGTATAAGTATCAGAAATTATGAGTATGATTCGATTCTACTCATCTTTTTGAATACTCATTCCTGATCTCTGATACAAATGAGTATTTCTTGATTTAAACTGTTCTTAGCATAAAAATAAAGCATCTGAACACGTTTTACCACAAATTGAAAGCTGATAATATATAATTCAATTGATTTTTTATTAAATTTTATCTCAAATACTTGCCATGAATATTAAAATATTTCGAAAAAATGAATCGAAAACAAATGGAAAATTAAATGAAAATATCGCGTACAATTTATTTCTTAAACTAATCCAATTGACAGGTTCCTTATACCCTATAACTACGTATATATGTAATATCTCCTCCTACTCCTCCACCCCCATCTACCTAATCTAACCAACAATATCATCCTTATCACTCTGCCTTATTATAACTCATGGGCTCATGCTAATAAAGCCGCTGAAAAATCATATTTTGTACCTGCTTTTCTAATTTTTTTTTTCATTTTTTTCAAGAGAATATCTTTAAAATCAATTTATTTTTATCAACAAACAATCCGTAACAGATGATAATCAAATTTTGTGGCATGAAAGAGAAAAAAATGATAACGAAACACGAAGCACGAATGCATTAAAAGCAATGGAGATGGAAGGAACAGATCCCAATGAATGAATTTAAATATGAAATTAATTTTTCCCCTTCTTCTTCTTTTTTCTTCTTCTCACTATTGTGCCCTCTTCCATCAAAAGCCAAAGTACGCTGTGAATTTTAAATTGCGACAACAACAAGAACAAGAAAAATGTAGCAAATTTCGAAATGTATCCATCCATTCCATCCCATCCATCAGAACGAACAACAAACATGAAACATTGATGATGTACAGTGGGTTTAAAGGTGTTAAACGAATGGAAGAAAAATATAAATGAATTTAAGTAAAACCAAAGAATATGGATATAAAGAATACGCATCATGTGAAGTAAAATTTCTTATGGCGGGTCGTAACATTACGACCCGCTCTCACCAAAATATTTTTAAAAATCATTTCTTGATGAGAGGGAGGAAGACAGAAGGAAAATGAATACAAACAAAGAGCGTAACAATGTGTTGCTCTCATCGTACGTATGTACATGTGTATGTATTCTTGTGTTTTTTGATTTAGTTGTCGATCAGACTGCGACAAGAATACGTGTGCTGCGGATGCTTTATCATTTTATTTCAGAATAACACTCGAAGAATATTTTGTGTTAAAAATGTTCTATGTCATTAGCTGGGCGTATTTTATTTTGTCCCATAGTATAATTTTTTTAAATGCTTTGGAATGCTCGTTTTTTCTTTTAATAAAAAATGGTTTTTTATTCTTTCTATTTTTATTTATCTAAAAAACATGGCCTAATTTTTAAGCCAAAGATGGATAGCTTTATGTTTTTTCAATAATAAAATCGATTTTTTATTTTATTTTTATTTATCCAAAATTATTAAGCCAAAGATAGACAGCTTTACATATGTATGTTGATGAAATGAAAATAAAAATAGAGTATATTACTAACACTTTTCTATGGCTGTAAATAAATAAATTCTCCCAACTTATTTTCTCTCTCTCACTCACTAATCCATAACCATAGGCATGTGTTAACCTAGAGGAAAATTGTTAGTAATAATGTCAAGTCTACTTATTAACCCAATGATATGTATATGTGATCGGAAAATATAGAAAAATTGTACTGCACTAAATCCCTAAAGACATCGTATTTAACTTGGCAAGTATTCTTCTAAAAATCGAAATCATTTCTCATTGATATTAGTGAATACTACTGTGATATTTCTTTGGGTGTATCACTGAAGTCTGAAAAAAGCGACATGAACCTTCTTTAAAAACTGACAAGATTTTTACGCTCTTTTTCGTGTCCTATGTGTGTAAAAAGCCGAAGATGTTCTTCCCCTGAGGGACATTGGTGCCGACGTCTGTTTTTAACACCAGAAAAATAAATAAAAAGTGGTCAAACAACAAAAACGCACGATGAGAATTGAGATGAGATGAGATTCCCTTCTATCTTTCCCCCCGCGTCATGAAATATTTTTGAAAAATATTCCAAAATATGTTAAAATGCACATTCTTTATACTTTATTTTCTTTGGTAAAACTTAATTAATTTTGTAACATTATCCTAGTTTGTCCAGTGCAAACACTTTGATTTGAGCCACCTCTGCACAGTTATCAAGAGACGATAGCCAGTTAACCCAATTGTCCACTGTTAACATCCTATTCAATTATTTTTTAAGTAGGAAGACTAACCATGGTGGAGAGCCATGTTTAAAAAACGAAACTTCTCAGTTCACCGCGTGATGTAGAATAAATCTTCAACTGGAACTGATTTTGTCTCTCTATAATTTATTTGAAAAATGGTTGAAATTTGAAAATCAGGTCATAGTCAATACAATACGTACTCCTCCAGACAACACCGACACTTTGTCTTAACCAGACGACGTACATACTTATTGAGATAACATCTCAGGTAATAGTGTGCCAAATAAAAATTTACTATAATGCCAAAATTAGTCATCCATGATTTATACGGCTCTTGTCTATAAGAGAAAGGCGGAATTAATCGTTTGGCATAACTCTCTCTATAAGTTTTTCTGGGCTCACACTGAAATTGTTTGAATATCTCAGCTTAAAATATTTGCCCTTAGGTCAAAGGGCCCTCGATATGCAACTCTGTTTCTATATTACAAAACCTTATTCTGATGAAATATGGAAGTTAGTTCTTGAAAATAACATAATTTTACTCAGTTTTCCTCGTAACGTGCCAGTTGTGGTGGGGTAGCTAGCTAGTCACTCAATTTGTTTGTGAACAAGCATTTCTCTAATGTGTTGCCCGACAAAAGGGTTTCTTTGATACTCAAGGATAAAGGCCTATACTTCGTGATACAGGAATTTTTATTTGCAACAAATGTCAACTAGAACACCTACATACATACATACATAATTGGCCATTACAACCCTTCAGTCACGATTACGACCTAGTTTCTCACACCACTTATGTTGTGTGTGTTAATTTTATACATGAGTGGCTGGACCTAGAGTTTAAAGTCGACTCCGAACGACAGATTTTTAAGAAACTTTTCATGGCAATTTTTTATTTACTCTCAGAGCTTTTGCCAGAAATCTGCTGAGAAGAAGTCGCCAAAGAAATACATTTTCTATTTTGTTTTGATGTCTGGCCTGGGGGTCGAACACAGCCTTTACGTCTAATAAGCTAACACACTACCTACTAGACTACGGCGACTAGAGCACCTAGTTGGTATAAATGATCTAAAATCTTATCATTAAATAACTGCACTTCGAAAAACCACAAATTTTAATCAAACTGAACATAAAAATTGTTTCATTCTTTTGATCCACTGTGCCCAAGCACCCGTTGAAATGTGCACGTTTCGTTATGCTGCAGACAGTACTCGCAACAGCAACAACATCAACAGCAACATCTAAATAATAAGCTCTCCTGTACAAAGTTACAAATCATACTCAATTGTAAACATTACCCATCCCTTCCATATACTCTGCTCACACTACCCAATACTTACGCTCACACACTCTATTACTCCTACCCTGCATGCATTTCAACAGCAATCCTATGGGAATGTTTACGCAATGTTAACCTCATTCTCAAATTCATTTGTAAAACATAAAATCTCTTTATCCCCCTCTCTATTCCTTTTAAAATTCAATGTTACCAGACATAGAAAAATATACACAAAATAAATTTGTAAAGTGTATAACGGTACTTGTACATAACATAATTGGCTATTCCAACCCTTAAGTCAGGATTACGACCTAGTTTCTCACACCATTTATGTTGTGTGTGTTAATTTTATACATGAGTGGCGGGACCTACAGTTTAAAGTCGACTCCGAACGATAGATTTTTGAGAAACTTTTCATGGCAATTTTATTTCAACTCTCGGAGTTTTTGCCAGAAATCTGCTGAGAGGAAGTCGCCGAAGAAATAGTTTTTGTATTTTTGTTTTGATGTCTGGCCTGGGGCTCGAACCCTGGCTTATCGTCTAATAAGCCAACACACTACCTACTAGACCACGGTACTTGTGGCTTTTGTAATTACTTCATTGTATAGTTTTTGAAAACCATTTGAAAGAATTTATTATCCCCTCCATTATTTCCTAAGATACCGATGTACTTACTTTTGCTGTCCACTAAATCGTTTCATTACAGTCTGAGGGCTTGGTAAGCCATGTCTAGTGTAAGAACCAAGTTGTCGGTTTTCTTCTTAACAAAGGCGGCAGATTTTTCAATAGTAAATCCACTAACTACTGCATTTTCGATCTCTATTATCTCCTCACCCATCACAGATCTCATTTGACCACGATATACTCTGAATTTTAAGCATTTCCGCAGTCACCATTGATACTTGTTGATGTACTAGAAAACTATTGTAATCGCTAAGACCTGTCCGTAACGATTAATCCATTTGCCTTCAGTTCGCCTTCAGGTTTACAAGAGGGTTTTCCTATTTATGAAAAAATTCTTGTGCTAGGATATGGTGCTACATATATCCACAGCAGTTTCTTTGGATTTCAATACTATATTCCTCTTTGTGAATTTCTCTGGATCTCATGTTATACAGGTGGCCAATAGCTGCCTTACCCATGACATAATTGATTTTTCTTCTGCATATCGACGCATCCGTTCTGTAACATTCTAAGTCGAAAAAGTGTTTTTTGAGTTATGAGCTCTCAAAGTTTTCACGCGACATACGACTATATGCGTATTCTAAGTAGATTCAACAACAAACCACCTAACAAGTCCTCCTTCCCACACCTCACATCCCCATGCCCATCATCCACATCACCACCATCATCATACACAAGCAACAAACCTGCAGCATCATAATCATCATCACGCTCACTTGAGTCCTCACTCATCGGCATTTAAGTTCAGTCATACACCGGCAGCAGTCTATCACCATCAGTACAATGGCCAAGCAGCCACAGCAGCATATGGTTTAAGGCCCTCAACCGAAATTACGCCATCATTGACACTGGCCCCCGTCTCTACGACCAGTGAAGTGGACATTAAATATGAAAATCCCTACAATTCAGCCATATCCTCCACATATCCCCTGAGACCTGGCAGTGGCGTAGATTCTTCGACTGCGGTTTCTTCCACGGATACAGATTTTAAATTGGAAAGTTTTTCCCTATAACTTCGGAACGGATCGGCGGATCTTAACCAAATTTTGACAGTATTTAAGTTAGAGAACGTAGAATTTAAAAATGAAAGAACATTAAAAACGTTCTAAGTACACTTACAACGTTATAGAATGGAGCCGTCGATATATCCTCCTACATTTGACTTCATTCTTGGCAATAAGATTGCATCGTTTGATGTCCTTTTCCAAACATAGCTCTAGTGAGTCTAGAAAATTATGAAGTAAATAAGAAAGTAAATATATTCTGATATTCAAAAAATTTATCTCATCTAAGCCAATGGGAATTTTGAGTGTTGTTCCCTATAAACTTTCACTGTTCTCATAAATTTAGTATCTTAGCACCGAAAAGGAAGTCATTTCTCAATAAAATTCCCATTTAAACAAAAAAAACATCTCTCAGTTGGCATTTTTTCTAATATAAATTCTCAACTGGCTGGCAACACTTAGAACACTGAGTTTATTTGTAAAGAGTGCTTAACTAGCACTCCAGCAATACACATACATATGCATATACAGTCAACCCTCCTATAACGCGGTACTCTCAGAACGCGGTTTCCATATAACGCGGAGCTGAAATGGCGACAGCCCTCCTATAATGCGCTACTTTCAGAACGTGGTTTTCATATAACGCGCTTTACACTCTTATAGCACGGTTTCCGTTCAACAACATCCCATAAGTTCCTTCCGCACAGCCTATGGATGACTCTAGTAACTAGATATTGTAAGAGGGTTTGCATTCAGTTTTATTTTCGACGCAAAAGCACAACCGAGATATATAAACAACATGTTTATATAAATATGCTAGCTTAGCTCATAGCCGTCTACGACATCGGTTTCAGTCATCTCAAAGCTCTTTCACAATTCAAACGTTTTGTTGGTGATCAGGTTAGGTGAGGTTAGAGGACGTCTACCTGTCACCTGAGACAAGTACAGTACCCGGAGCTCGATTTGACCCATTGTACTTGTTGGTGACCAAGTCTTTCTAAAAAAAATTTCTGCAATTCATATCTGACAGTGATGATGAATGTTGAAAAATTACATAATTTTACAAAAGTCTTTCTCATTTTTTGTTAAAATTTTTTATCAATCCTTATATGAACTCTTTAATTCAATAAAAATTATTTGTAATTTGTCTTGCCTTGGTCTCCATATAACGCGGTACGAATGATGTGATTTGTATTAATTTCGAGTTTCTTATAGCGCGGTTTCCATTGAATGCGCTACGAATTAGCCTGGTTTGTACGGTTAAATCCGTCTTTCTTATAGCGCGGTTTCCATGCAACGCGGTAGGCACTCACCGCGTTATAGGAGGGTTGACTGTACATACTCACCATAGAGTAACATTAACGGTTACAATTTCATGGTTATTTGCTGTGTTGTTGTTACTAATAGAGTTGTTATTGTTTATAGCAGTTTAATAATTTGTTTTTTGTTTTCTGTATGCATTTATGTTTATTCACTTCTTTGTTGATTTATGTACTTGAAACACTTGTTCATAGATTATGCAGGTACACACTGTTAAATATTTAAACAGTGTTGAGTGAATTTCATTACATTCACGGGGAGAGGAAGAGAGAAATGAAAGTTTGAATCCTTTTTTTCTTCCACTCTCTTGCATTATCGTTCTATCTCTGTCTGTTGGGCTCTTAAAACAATGCTACTACTGTTGGATGTTAATGTTGTTGCTTTGCTTAAAAGATGCTTAATGTTGTGGGAATTAAAATTACATCATCATTTATATTTAATTTATACTCTTTTGCTATATTCTCCCTTTTTGTTTGTGTATTTATTTGTTTGTTATTGTTTTATTGTGTTAAATGCCTTCATAATATTGTGTTGGCCATTTAGCTTTAAGGGTTTTGTAATGTTGTTATTAGTACCGTACCGTTATCATTAACATTCTTATGTTTGTCGTACTTCTGCATACACACTCATGCTGCATTAACACTTACAAACGTTAAAGGGCTGTGTTGTGTGGGGAATTTAAAGCAGCAAGTCAAAGGATAAAAACAGCAACAATTTAAAGCATGTGAAATAGAGAACAAGAGACCGGGATGTGGGAATCCCCATTCCACTTGTTAGAAATTAAAATCTTCCCCTTAATGTAGCTTACGTATCATATGCAATTAAAAACGAATTTCATTGTTTTCAATCTGACACAGATTAAAATTTTAAATTGTTCATTAAAACTTATAAAGAAAATAAAAATATTTTTCTCTTTTCTCTCCCCCCCCCTCCATCGCCTACGTTTCTAGATCCCACATTCTGCAACAATGGCGGCGTAACATCTTCCCTGCAATTTGGTCAACATTATCACAATGCCAAAGCTGAGCATCCCGATTCAACAACAACCCACCTAACAAATCCTCATTCCCACACCTCACATCCCCATCACCACCATCATCATACACAAGCAACAAACCTGCAGCATCATCATCATCATCACGCTCACTTGAGTCCTCACTCATCGGCATTTAAGTTCAGTCATACACCGGCAGCAGTTTATCATCATCAGTACAATGGCCAAGCAGCCACAGCAGCATATGGTTTAAGGCCCTCAACCGAAATTACGCCATCATTGACACTGGCCCCCGTCTCTACGACCAGTGAAGTGGACATTAAATATGAAAATCCCTACAATTCAGCCATATCCTCCACATATCCATTGAGACCTGGCAGTGGCGTAGATTCTTCGACTGCGGTTTCTTCCACGGATACAGATTTTAAATTGGAAAGTTTATATGCAGCGAATAACAGCATCTCAACGAGTCATACCGTGAGCCAGAGAAGAGGATCTTTGCAATTGTGGCAATTTTTAGTGGCTCTCTTAGATGAGCCCACAACAAAGTAAGCGTGAAGAGATATGCTCTTTGGAGGGTTAAACTTTAGATACTTAGTTTGGAATTATTTTTCTTTTCTTTTTATCAGTTCGAGTTGCATTGCTTGGACCGGTCGCGGCATGGAATTCAAACTTATCGAACCCGAAGAGGTAGCACGCCGCTGGGGCATACAGAAGAATCGTCCGGCCATGAATTACGACAAATTGTCACGCAGCCTACGTTATTACTACGAAAAGGGCATCATGCAAAAGGTAAACGGAGAACGTTACGTTTACCGTTTTGTCTGTGATCCCGAAGCCCTTTTCAATATGGCCTACGGACATTTGGGTAATACAACAGTCAAAAGCGAGCAACAACATCATTCGCATCATCAACAAATCCAGCATCATGCGCACCATCATCATCATCACTTATTGACCTCACCGACGGCAAATACGAAAACGAATGTGGATACGATAAGCACCTCTGCTTTAGAGGAGGAAGCAAATCGTGAAAGGGTTAAACAGCACCATGAGCAATTATTTTATGGTAAATTTTAAGGTAATTAAGGGAGTTCAACCATGGATTAGGATAGTAATTGTTGTAATTAATTTAAAAATAAAAGAGTTTTATTTATAATTGTTAGAGGGTATTGAAGATTATTCTTTAAAAGACTAACTGACCGACTGGTTCATACCCAGACTTTCGCTTCTCTTTGGAGTATCCCGCTCCACCCTTTTTTTCTCGCCAAAAATTAGTAAAAATGCAAATTTGGTGGCTTAAAGCCAAAGTACCGGTTTCTGAATGTTTCAATAACTGTTTGGTACTTTTTAGTGTTTGACCTTACACATCGAAAAAAAGACTAAGAAGGATATTTTGGTATGTCAGCAGAGGATAGCTATTATTTTTCTAAACTTAATTTTATAAAACTAGGCTCTATTTAAGTATGTGCTACAATAATTTCAATGACACTTTAAGTGTCAATCCTTGCCAATCCAAGGACATGTGATATCTGATAAAGATATTCAGAACCTTTCAGTTAGTCACGTAGAGACAGATTAAAGACATTGAATAGAGTATACAGGACATCCACGCGAAATAGCAAATACTGGGCGAAATGTATTGGCGAATGGACAATGAAGGCAATCTAGGAGCTGATAGGCTACTTAAAGCGGGTTCCAATCTATCAACCTCTCAGTACCTACTTTCTAGCTTAAAGTTAAGTTGGGTTTATATGTATGTTAGGTACAAAAGCCTTAATCATATAGGCCAGAGAACCTGCCTTTACAGTAACAAGGTCGATCTAACCACAATGATCATTCTCATTGGCCAATTCACATGGCCAACATACACTTTGTGTTTGATGTGATCACATAACATACATAATTGGTCATTACAAACCTTCAGTCAGGATTACGACCTAGTTTCTCACACCACTTATGTTGTGTGTGTTAATTTTATACATGAGTGGCGGGACCTACAGTTTAAAGTCGACTCCGAACGACAAATTTTTTGAGAAACTTTTCATTATTTACTCTCAGAGTTTTTGCTGAGAGGAAGTCGCCGAAGAAATCATTTTTGTATTTTATTTTGATGTCTCTCCTGGCTTTTCGTCTAATAAGCCAACACACTACCTACTAGACGACCAAAGATGGAAAAATTGAAAAACAACTATGGCTCGGCAATTGTTCTTTTTTACCCTTATGGTACTTTTTGAATATTTGTGTTTATTCAAGTAAAACAAAAGGTACTTTTATGGTACTTTTGGAATATTATTCATGTATCAAGGCCAAAGAAAGGTGTGTTATTTCGTAATTTTTATAGTAAATTTTATAATATTAAATCCTTTTGTTATTAAAGGTGGAAAAAACTATAAGCTGGTACTTTTTCTTCTGCCTTATGGTACTTTCCGGATATTTTTTGTTTCTTGAAGTTCTCTTTACTAATTTTTATTAATAAAATGAAGGGAGTTTATAGAAGCAAAAAGATTCGTAAAACTTTAAAGGGAGCAAAGTATCAAGTGCTAGAAAATAAGAGAAAAAACCCAGACTACCTTCTTTCGTACTCCTGGCATCTGTTAATTATTTTGTTTATTGAAACAAAAAATCAACAATTTCTTCTTATAACGTTGCTTAAAGTATGAGAAAAAGTACCTTTTTTTATAAACTTTACAACTCTACAACTTTCTGGATAGGTATTAGGGCCGTAAAGTATTCCTAGTAAAATAAAAGGACGTTTAACGAAGTGGCTGATAAAATGCTGCTAAAATTGTAGAAAATGTAATATATTTACACTGACACACATCCATACATACGCAAACAAATAACAGTTGTATTGTATATACATATAAGTATTGTAGTTAATTAATTATTCATACATATATACATACTACATACAAACAATATATATAAATATATGTAATTAATAATAATAATAAAACACAAACATATTTAAAGAAATATTGGCCATAAGTATTGTATTGAGACATCATTTACAGGGTAAGTATGTAAACCTTAAGTTTATACCCATAAAACACCCTGAGATTTAACTTTTCTTCGGGTTTGTAGATCAATAACAGTGTTGTGAACTCTTAAATCTTAAACCACACACGTACATAGTTTTGATTCCTTCTTATTTAATTATTTTAAAATTAAAACTATTTTTCATAAGTACTAGACTACGTATAAAAGAAAAAGAGATAGGGCTTGGCTTGGCTTGGCTTTGAAGACTTCTGAAGGTCCAGCCTTTTATGTAGTTTTGGCCTTCTTGGCAGGAGATTCACCATTTTCTTCTTCCTCATGATCTGAATCATCCTTATCACTACATTCCGATGCAGTATCTGAAGCTGTTTCCTCACATTTACGTTTTTCTGCCTTTTTTTCCGCCTGAGGTTGTGGTGAGCTGTCCTTTTTTATCGAGCCAACATAATTCTTAACCTTATCTGGTTGTGGACTATAGGCCCAGTATATCAGCTGCATATGAATACCGGTGGGTTTTCCTTCTTCATCAAACAATTTGGCTTCTTCTTCTTTAAGTTTAGCCATCAATTTGTTTATATTTCTGTTGCGTACAATATCCCATGAAAAGCTATCATCATCCTTTGGATACATGGTACGCAAATGTTTATAATTGCCTTTAGCCTTCGGACCGCCATAGGCTTTTAGGAACTCCACCTGTAAAGCATCTTCTGGTGCCGGTAATTGTTCAATAACAGTGTAAGCCAAGTAGGCTCTGTTGTTTTTTATAAGATTTTCTGTTTCGAATTTTTCAAGGAAATCTTCTAATATTTGAACACCATCTTTAATCGACTGGATTTTCTCCTCATTTTTAGTGCCAGACAAAACACGCTTAGAACTGCCAATTAGACCTTTAACTGCGAGTTTTTGATATTCAGGATCACGATCTTCCAGGATCCTAAAATAAATACAGATAATATTTACAAATAATTCATAAATTGCAAGAAAAGTTCGAAACTTAAAGGTTATGACAATCCAAGGGTCTGTCTGCCCCTCTGCGATTTAATGTTAGCTCTTAGAGTTGATATAAAGCTTGTAAATAAACCACAAACGATTCCAAAGTTTAGAGGTAATATAGAATCTTTGATGAGAACATGTTTTCCTTACAAAAATTTTTATTAATCGAAACAGTGTACTCTTATTGAGGAACCCTATAAATTTAAATTTATATATACGTTCTTACATACATACCTACATATGTTATTTATTCATCATTATTGCAAATTTTCTCAAAATTTTATAAAAAAAAAGAAACAAGAAAATTTCTGAATCTCTCCAATACACGCTCCGCAAATCTCTTTAAGCAGAATATTTGCTTAGTAAGCAGCTGCTAATTATGATAAGAATTCAACAACAATATTATGATCATGATCATTATTCAACACAGTGGTTTCTAATACCTTAGTTTAACACAAGAATATCTAAATGATTCCAATGAATCAAAACTGTTTCCATTGAGATTTAATTATCAATCAATAGTTACGTTCAAGCTCAACGCGCTGATTTACATCACGTTTACCTGATTATTTTTGATTCAATTTTCTTTTAAACTCAAATATTTACGTTAATAAACGTTCACAAAAGAAAAGGAAAAAATAAAATCGAATGGTACAGTCTTTACCTTCCATTCCAATCTCTTTTTTTTTTCTAAAAAAAAAAAGAAATCGAGACTTGACTAGTAAAACTTGATGTATGTAAATCATCACTTATGACATAAACTTATAGTCAAACAAAGCTCGTTTAAGTGATATTGAAAATAAATTTCATGGATTTTTTTACTTTAAACTTGTTGATCTTATTTTACCAGAATTTTAAGAAGATGAGATTTCTGTTCTCAATAAGGAGCTAAGAATAATATAATAATAATTATAAAAAGTAATTATAAAAAGTATCCAATTATTTGAAGAAATTTCGATAGTATTAGAGCAACAGCCTGCACACAAAAGTGCCTGCATACAGAAATATCTTATATAAGTATTAGTAACTATTTACTTTCCTTCAAATTAATCCACCGCATCCGCCAATCTGTTTACGACACATTTGCACAAATTAGGCTTATTTTTATCTCAAATACTTCCGGTACAATGTTTTCGCTCTTTACTGATTCTAGTTGAATCCTAAAACATACTGAAAATTTTTAAAATTACGATTTTAACGAGATATGGGCTTCTACTAAAGTAGATAACTATTATCTACCACAATTTGCCTCAAGTTTTGCATCAAAGTAGATTCACTTCAACTTTGGAGCTCATGGTAATATGTCTACTTCAGCAGCTGTGGAGATGAGAATGAAGAAGATAGTATAGAATACCTCCTTTATCACTGTCTTACTCTCACTAGAAATCCCCTGAAGAGAATAGGACATAACTCTGATTTGAAAGTGGAGTGTATTTTGGAATTTGTAAAAAGCACATTTTGTTTCTTCGGAAGAGAGTATACCTATTTCAGATTTCGTGGTAAAAAAAAGATCAGTTTTTGGACTAGCACTACTTGTATATACAACAAATAAAATTAAAATCAGCTAAGAAATTCCAAACATCATTTTCATTTTGAAGAATGTTCCTAGCTTGACTATAAGGCTTAATTTTAAATAAAATCTTAAACATAGCACTTCTTCAATCAAAGTACATAAAATCTTATCCCACACTGACTGGTTAGCAATTTCGCATCGATAATAATTAACACTTTCAAACAGAACAACGCAAATTTCAAAAATTCCAAATATTTGTTTAATAAATATTTCTTTTACAATTTGTTTTCAAAAATTACGTCACGTAATATTTATATTCGATAACATCATTGGAATATCAAACACTTATCAATTGTTTGAACCTGTCAAACCACTGTATTTAATGAACGCGATACAAACAATGTAAATACAATATACATATAAGCAAGAGAAGCCAAAGAAAGAGAGAAACAACTACTCATTAGAATAATATGAAATAACAGTGTTGCCGATGGCTTTATTTTTAACCAAATTTTTTTTTTAATATTATTAAGGCTACGGAAAGAAAATGCATTTAGTATTTGCATTACCAGTTAGTTAGTCAATGGTAAAACTTTAATCCCGAAAGATTAAAGCCGATGGCAACACTGTAGACTACTCATTAGAATAATAAATAGCGAAAACGGTTGACACACTTACAACAATAGCCTACACATGTACATATGTATAATGATGATCATAATGGTAATAATGATGATGATTTATAAATATTAGTGATGTTTTTCCCTACATTTTTGGAATACAACGTTTAAATTTGTATTTGTTCACGTTTAATGACCAGAGTACTATCATATACAAACAAAAAAGAAATAAAAACAAAATAAACGGTAATAAAAACTTCAGAGACGCTAAGAGAAGAAGGAGAAAAAATACAAAAATACCTAAAATACTTTAAATGAAATAAGAAAAGCTATCAAAATAATAAATGACATCATTGCAAATAAGCGACCTTCACGTAGAATAACAGCGTACCTCTTGATGGTATTTAAAATAAGTATGCAGCATAAATAATATAAAATATTAATAATACTAACAAAAACTAAGTCAATAAATAACAATAATTTTATTGCCTACATACAAATATATAGTCTAAGTATATGTATATGCATTCAAGTCATGGAGTGGCCACCTTTTCTCAATATTAAATGCCTATAAAATACAACTGTGTCATGAAATTCATTGTTTTATACTCACTTTAAGGTCTTTTCGGCTGCTTCTTTATCCTTGAAACCTAAACCAGGTACAGTTTCCACTTTATCATCACCATCGGTTTTGGCATTTTTATTTGCAGCCCCACCACCATTCTCAGCCAACCAATTTTCAAATACTTCTATGGCATCATTGATATTTTTAACCTTATCTTCGGCTTTGGTCACTACGCGCAACAACAAAGAATGAAAAAACATAAAATTTTATTTTAAATTTAACGGTTTTTCTCATGCTTATAACGACACTGTTTACATACTTGTTAACACTCTCTTGGCTCTACCCAGCAAACCACGTACAGTCAATTTACGATATTGCATATCATGACTTTCCAACAAGACAAGGGTTTCTTCAGCCTTTTCCTTATTTTTGAAACCGAATTTTGATTCATTACTATCAGCCATTTTAATTTCCAATTTAATTTAAACAGTCAATTCAATTAGATTTAATTTTTCAATTTTTCTGAATACAACGTCTTTTAACACTGAAAGCTAAAATACAACTGAATATGAAAGTGTTCAAATGTTCAATAAAATGTATTTGACAAAATTCGTGTATTTCGCTAAATTATTAAGCAGCAGCCTAAAACCATAGCAAACGACCAGTCAGTTCTACATCACTTACCTCCCCACCAGCGTCCAACCCTAGCATACACATCCATCATGGTGCGCGTTTGTTCCTTCAGCCGGCGCTCTCTAAAACAACCTCTGCATTTCAAGTTGTTACTAATGGATTAATGATACAAGCAAAACAACTACAATGATACGGCACAAAAGACGGACGCACTCCACAAGTATGCATACACATGTGTACACTATAAAAACAAAAACAAAACATACACTACACCGCACACAGAACTAATAATTTACTAGCAGCGGTGTTTAGAATAGCATTAATTTGTTTTGTTTTTGTTTTTCTTTTTTGCGTGTTCTTCTTATTTGCCGATATCAATTGTTGTTGTTGTTTTCTTTTATAATTATCATTTGTTTTTGTTTGATTCTCTGCTTTTTGAATTTTTTGTTTTCTTTTTTGTTGTTTAACAAACACCATAATACCCACTATTATTATCTTCATTTATTTATACACGGGTATTTTTGTATGTCTTCTTATTGTTGTTTGCGTGAAGTAACAATTAAAAAGTCTCACGCATTTTTATAAACCAATGATGTCATATTGTTGTATGAATTATTTACAATACAAAGCGACACACTAAACAAGAGAAAAAGTGTGAGTAGAGAGTGTTGTAGAGAGTGAGAGTATTTTAATAAACACTCATGGTTTATTTTTAAAGAATTTTCGTAATCAAAACAAAATGCGGTTTTAAATGTTGGAATAATACACGAATTTCTAACGGTTACTAATGAAGTATCAAAAACAAATTAAATGCGATAAAAATATTAAAAATACATAATATGAAAACACACTGAAAGACAAAAGGTAACGTACGGACATTTAATTGTGAAATAAACGGAACTATATTGATTATATTTTCTCATAATAATTAAAAAATCTGAATTAATGATTTTTTAAATTAAAATTTCTTTATAAATATACAATTTTTTATTCAAAATATACGTAATACTTACTATGTAAGGTAAAAATTAATAAATTATTTTTTGTGTTAGATTTATTTATCACAGTTGATATTAAGAGTTGCAATATAGGGAAGTCTTTAAAGTAAAGTAGAGCAAAATTTGAGAGACGAACATCCAAGTTCGACTCCAAAAGGCATGGATTATATCATGAGCAAAGTCGTTTCAGGAATTACATGGAGTCTCTCACAACAAATCGAATGTTTGGATTATGCGGGTGATATTTGTTTTCTCTCGCTCAAGATTATTGGAGATTGTGCAAATTTAGAGTAAAATTAAACAATGTTGGATTTGAGATAAGTATCAAGAAAATCAGAACAATGAGAATTAGCACCTATAACATTATGTTACAGTATGTAAATAGCTTCTGTTATCTGGTGACAACAAGTGGTGGCGCAGAAACAGATGTAAACAACAAGCTTAATAGAGCAAAAGCAACTTCAGTTAGTATGGAGTCATATGCTAGATATTTTGGCGTAATAATAACAGCAGCATAGATGTCTGGCACTTTGAAAACGAGGAACTCAAATAACACAAATAAAACCGAAGAAAGTAGGCTAAACGGATAATTTTCATTATATTACTGGTAATAATTAGAAACTTTCTAATTCCTGCGAACATTTTAAACAAGAATTTATCGTATTTATTTCATATGAATATTTAAAAATTAATTAATTAATTAATTCTAATTATTATTCAATAATTAATCACTTTGACTTTTATTTAGATTCACTTGTCCAACACTGTTTGAAAACAGTGTGGCAACATGATTTGCCCTTTATTTTCTCTCTGTTGCAAACCCTACACGAAATGTCATTCAAAACTCAATTTTATGTGTTTATGTTTGTGTGTGTGTGAAACAAGGTGTAATGCAATAGAAAAATTATATACATTTTCAATGAAAATTTGTATAAAAACGCCTTAAAAGCAAATAAATTTTAATGGAAATCCTTTGGAAAAATTATTAAACAAAAGCAACAAAAAGAAAGATGCAAACGTTTAAATGGCAGAAATATTAAAACAAAAACTGTTTGTAATAATGGCTTTTAAATAAAAAGACTGGCTGGCTGCTTATAAACAGTGTTGATGGATGGTTAATAGACAGGTAGTAGGCAGGACGACGGATAGACAGACAAATTGTTGGCAGACAAGAAAAATAGCAACAATTTTTGTGCAGAGGAAAGTAAAGGCAAAAGGAAACAATTGATAAGACAAAAACAAAAAAACGTAAACATTTAAAACGCCGCCTGTAAACAAACAAAATAAACGACAATAATTGTACTTTCATTATCATGTCCAACGATGTGCACTTGGCCAAAGTCAGTAAGATACATCGCAGCAGCGATATAGTTAACAAAGGAGTCATTATGTCGAACAATCGTGGACGTTGTGCTGGCTTGCGTCTAGCAGGCAAAATAGGCAGTGGCAGTGGTGAACAAGTGGATGATATGCGTCCGGTAGACGAAGAGTATTTATTTGGCAGCATTAGTCCTCGTGGTGGTGGTACAGCACATTTACTCGGTGATTTGGAGTCGCCAGATCACACACAACGTGACACTACCGAGAGTGACAACAATATTAGTTCCTGTTCCACTTTGGACATTGTCAATAAAGTAAGTATCTGTAGTGCGGTATATTTGATAGTTAACAGTGTGTGTGGAGGTCAATTTGATAGGGGTTTGGTCGGTGGGCCGGCCGTCGTTTGCTCGCTCTTAGGTGCTGTCATTTGTGCGCAGCTGCGTACAAACGCATTTAAATGTCATTCCGTAGGTGCAATAGGCTACAACAAGGGTCGGAGGCAATATAACGTTTAGTTCTATTGCGAAATATTGTTATGTTGTTTTCCTTACTTCTACTCTGCTGCTGCTTCTAAACCAAATCAAAACTATAATAGAAGCATTCAATTGGAGAAATACAAAACAAAACAGCACTAGCGAAACGAAACGACGTAATCAGTTTTCTTTGGCAGCAACTTTAAAAGCGAAAATGTCTGGATTTTTTTGGAAAAAATGATCTCAGAACAGCTGTTAAGACGTAGTCTGAGTTGTATGTGCTGTTCTGAACAACAGAGGCAAGAGTCCATGCTGAAACGTCAAGAATTCCGACGTAGTTGGGAGTATACATTAGTTGCACAGCCCATGCCTCTAAGGCCCATCAATGTATAATTAAAAGAATTAACTTTGACATTCAATTTGAAAATCGATTAAAATGTTAGACAATGATACTTAATTGTTGTTTGTTTGTGATTTCAGGTCGATAATCTATCCTTGCAACAATTGGAAACAAAGGTGCGTGAATTGTCACAACGTCTTCAACAGGCTGAAGAGCAACGCGCCACGGTACAACAGCAATTGGAAGAATGTAATGCCGAAAAAGAAATCTGTTTGAGGCGTTTAGAAATTGTAAGTGCTGCCCATGAGTGTAGGATAACGGAAATGCACTGTGTTATAGCCGAGTTGAGTAAAAAACTACGCAACAAACAGGAAACAACAATTCTGGAAGAACAAGAACCAGAAGGTAGTGGTAAGTTGAAACAAAACTGTACACTTGTTTAGATTCAATACTTGTATGCGACTGCACAGCCTGCATGCATATAAATTCAAGGTCATGTACACTTAAATAATTTATTAATTTCAAAACGCCACTTATAGTTAAAGAAAAGGAAACAAGAAAAGTGTGATTGGTGTGTCGAAGTAACTTCAGAGATTGGTGTATCGATATTAAAAATAGTCGATAAGATTAAGAAATACACTTTCATTTAATACTTACGATGTTTATTATTATTATTGCCTTACAGAAATCAGTTATCAAGAGGGCTCTGTCTATAATTCCGAACTAAATTTAACTAATCCCGATGCTGAGTGTCAGACAGATCCATTGGAAGAAGCTGACTACTCACACAATGAGGCAGAACACAACTTGTGTAGTGAAGTAACCGAAGAATTGAAAATATGTGATTCTAACAACTACAAGGCACAAGTTGAGGTAAATAGTACAACAATTGAAAGATAAATATTTAGAAAATAATTATATTCATTCTTTTCATATAATTGCAGGCACTGCAAGAGGAAATTTTACACTTAAAAGCGCAGGTAGCTTTGTTACAATCGGAAATTGCCAATGCTAATGGTCAAAATGGTGGTATAAGTACGGCTGTGGAAGAACCAGGCAGTATTGAACACTATGGTGCTGATGTAGAAGCTACACAAAGTTTAGACTCCTTAGAACCGTCACTGCAGCTAACGCACAAAGATATCGATGATGAAGTATTAAACGATTTAAATAACACCTCAACTCTGACAGCAGAAGATACGTATGTAACGAGTCCTCATAAAACTCCAGCCATACCGAAAATGGCCGAAAGGGTCAGACTTAAATGTGCCAGTAAAATAGAAGGCGATAATGTTACCGCCATGGATTTAAGGAATACAGAGGTTTACTTTGAATTCATCTTTCAAAAAATACATATATTCTCTTTAATATGTGTGTGTGTGTTTAAATTTTAGATAAAAAATGCAAATATTGTTGAACACTTAGTATCGGATCTCAAACAAAATAATAGTTCCCTCATGGAATCATTTACGGAACCCTCCCAATTAGACAATGAATTGCAACGTTTACAGCGTAAAGTTGAGCATTTAAAGGTGCAAAATACTGTCTTATCATTAACCCTAGATGAATCAAAAGAACATTGTGAACATTTGTATTTATTATGTGGCAAATATGAATCAAATGCTATTGCCTTGCAGGCAGCCTTAAACTGTAGTGATCGTGCCATAGAGGCATATGATGTTATGTTGGCTTTATTAGAAAGCAAGTAAGTATTAAAGTTTAACATTTTTTAATAGCAATACACATATTAAAGTGATTTATAATGTAACACAACGCTTACAGATTGGGCCTAATCAAAGAAAAATCAACAGCAGCTGAAGAAAGTCGAAAAGCGGTTGAGTCGGTCGCTAGACATTTACTAGATCGTTTGGAGAGTGAAAAGAATACTTGTGAAAATAGTTTAGGACCTTGGCAAAATAGGTACGAAATGTATTTACTTTTTTTAATAAGAAATCTGTTCATTTATATCTTTCCCAATAACAGTTTTAGCATACCCGATAAAGTCACGCCCACACCTTGGACATCTGAAGATGATAATCGTTTGCGTTATCATGTCTCCAAACTGAAGGGTAGACGTTCTACGGTACAAAATACAATTGTTAATCTCGAATCCCCCTTTAGTGATTCCTATGAAAAATCACGCCTATCTTTAGAAAGCAAAAAGGAATTGAGCGGAATTGGCCATAAGGAAAAAGCTAATGCTCTTGATTTAGAAATGGCTGTACTAATGCAAGAACTATTAAATTTACGTGAAGAAAATATCGCCCTTAAAGTTAAAGCCGATCAGGCTGAACGTGAAAAACAATATGCCAACGATCGTATCGGTGTATTACATGAAGCCCTCAAACAACTACAACATCAATTACAGCTGAATGCTGAAACCACAGAACTTTTTCATCATCAGCAACAACAACGACCGCTTAACATATTGGACCAACGAAATTCAACCTATTCGGAAGCCGAACATGTAGCTTTAACCGAACAACAATTGGTTGAGGCACTATCACGTGAATCTGAACTAAAGAGTCGTATACAAACGTTAATAGCATCGGTAACAGAGTCACAAAAAATCTCAGATGAAAAGTACGAACATTTACACAATAATGTTAGGGAATTACAAAAAACAAATCTGTGAGTATAATTACATAGTAAAAGTACTCTATGTATGTATATACAGTTATTTTATAGCGAATATAAATGCTAATGTTCTTACTTGCCCTAAAACAAATAACTTTGCAGTTATGTTCGTATAAAACACGACTGTGTGGTAACGCCTGAAAGAAATTTTAAATATCTTGACTCCAATAGAGCCTGTAAAAAGCCCAGTATATATTTATAGGCCAATGAGTAACAAAATTCATTCGTGTTTGAAGCATATTCTAAATTTCTTTTATGTGGACTTTTTCCGTGGACATTGGCAGGGGAGTTAGGCTGTGCATTCTCGTGAAACATCAAATTCTACCATGAGTTTCAATTAATCACTGCGATCACCGTAACATTGATGGCTTCTTTAAATAGTGCTCAGTGCAGAGGATGTTTTAGGCCCATCAAAGGGTTGAATCTGCCGGTGTTAAAGTATAATATGCTCTATATTCGTCTTGTATTGTGGCTTTATTCTAAGCATATAGTTATCCCGACCAATTCATTCCTGTTAAGCTGGTTTCACTTTCTATCTGTTTTCTCAAGTTGTCAGTTCTGCCACTTTTTCTACTGTCTTGATGATTTCATTTCAATTTCAATTAATGTTGCATCATCATGTGATCTTATTATATGATTCTGCTTCCATTTTTGTTTTCTTAATTGAACACGTATTTGATATTTTTCTGTTGTTGCTTATGATGTTGCCCTAAAATATTTTTAATACCTTCTCAGAACTGTGTCCATGAGTACCTGCTGCGTCTTCACAGCTTCATTGTAGTACAAAACGAGCGTTTGATAATGCTTTGTTTACATGGTAATTTGAGGAAGTGTTGGATAGACCTTATAAACCTTCTTGATGCTCTCCCGAGCCACCTGTAAAAGATTTTCTACTGCCCAAGTACATGAAAGTTTTGGTGGACTTCAGTCAATGATTTTGTTGTGTAGTTTCTTGACTTTTGCTGCAACATTTCAGCAACTACAATATATGCAAGCAGGTATAGTAGTCAAGGCCAACGAGATGTTAAGACATTACTCTTGTGAAATCCCTTTTTATGCCGATCGTTTTTCCTTAATATACAATTACAGGCACTTCTTTTTGATTTGATTTAAAAAGTGTAGTTTTTCTCTGAAAGTTAATTCATTGAATTTTTTTTGTCCTCCGTTTACAGAAGCCTTACACAAATCATTGAACAAAATAAGCGCAAATATCAAACACGAATACGTAAATTGGAACAAAAAATAATGGACATTACATTGGAGATTGGCCGACAACAGAGTGCGAGCCAACAGCAGCAACAACAACAATTAGAACATGATGTAGCGAATATAAATAAATATAAATTTAAACAATATACGTTATCGTCTGCCTCAATACAACCACCGCCTACAACACATTTTCGTTTACACCAGCAGCATCAACTGCAGCAGCTGCAACAGCAACATCATGACAATGTGCCCGAAACCACATTGTAGTAGAAATTTTGAATAAAATTTCGCAAAATTTTGAAAGTATTACATAAAGTTTAAAGGGTTTTGAAATAGTTTTCAAAAACAGTTTAAATGTATGTAATTTTTTGAAGTTTTTTTTTTGCATTTGAAAAGGGAAAGTAAACAAGGAACTGTCAATTTGTATGTTCAATGAGCTCAACAAACAAAATAAAACTACTAACTGCTGGTTAGTATTTAGTTGGAGTATTTAAATAGTGGCCAGTAATCACTGTTATGGCAATGGAATATATTTTATGAAAAACATAAAAATTGTTTCGGCATTAGAGAAAGGTAAAGATGTGTATAAACAAAATACTTGCATATCCTTAAATGTTTCACTTTCCTATTCCTAATGTCTCCCTCTCTCTCTCTCTCCCTACTCTCCCCCTCTCTCTCTTAACTATAATGCCTATATTATGATGAACTATAAATAATTATACACATACGACGATATTTGTTAATAATCTAAACTGTATTTAAATCGTTATAAAAACGTAAACCCCCATTGAAAATTAGTTTTCAAATTAGATTCTCATAATTTTCAATTTCCTGCCAATATTCTTTTTTGTCTCTTATGTGTTCTTCTATTTTTAAATAAGTATTTTATTTTGTCTTCTTTTTTTGGGCTTTTAAGATTTATAAGTATTAAAAAAAGAAAAGAAAAATAAATAAGTTTTATTAACACAGATGTGCCATTTGTTAAGCATTAAAAAAGCTTTTTTGTAAAAAAAAAATAAACACAAACACTACACACTCACTATATTATTATTATTAAACGAATTATTTTCGTTTAGTTTTCCTTTTTTTTTTAATAATAATTATTATTATAATAAATAAACAAAACAGAACAAAACAAAACAATTTATTATTCAAGTTTATTACTCATACTACACTTATTACAAGCAATGAAAACAAACAAAAAAAAATATTAAAAATAAATGAATTATTATTATATTATAATTATTATTATTATTACTATTACTATTATTATTACTACTATTAAATATCAATAGCAATGTTAGCTCCTTAGCAGAGTTGTTAAAATACACACAAAAAAAAAGAAATTATCAATAATTAATGATGAGAAAAAAGTGCAGCTTGTATTTGCTTTTTTTGTAAAAAAAAAATTAAACAAATAAAAAAAAAATTATTATTATAAAAGAAAATGCAAAATAACTTGTTTTATAACCGTGTTTACAGTGAGCCGTCTACAGCAAAGAAACAAATCATTTCAATATATTTCGTAAAGATGTCCGATATGAAATCAAATATCTCCTTTTTATTCCTATCCCTCTTTTCCCTCATTTTTTATTTGTTCTCTTTGTTTTGCTTTGTTTTTTTAAGAGAAGCTGATGTCTAACCTCCTAAATAAATCCGTTGTTGCTGCTGTTCTCTTTGGAGATGCCTCTTATTCAAAACTCACATTAGAGTTCTACGAATGATCGAAATCTTAGCTTTGAAACCATTTCATATCGATGTGATAAGCGCGTGTGGTTCCTACATAACAACAGATCCAAAGATTCATATCCTTCGGGATGATATTTAAATTATTCGTAATCGTTCCGTGTTCATAAATACTGCCAAACCAAACTATAGTGTTATTTAATCTCAAAACTTAAGTCAAGTAAGTTACCTTTCTCTAGCTATGAATAATAATACTAATAAATAATATAATAATAAACTAATAAACTAACCCATCGGCATTGGTACAGGTCTCGGATGAATCATTTAGCATGATCTTTATGGCGATATGCAATTGTAACAGCTTTTGTGGTTTGATTTTATCGCGTAAGATGGTACCAGCGAAAGACAAAATCCGAAACTGATTTCCAGTGAAAAACTGGATAAAAAAACTCATACAATCCGCTTGCGAGTTCGATTCTAATTTAGGCTATTGTAATGCAAATATGGTTAACGTGCAACATGGTGCGATACAGTCATTCGGGTCGTTCTGTGGGGTCATAGCAACAAATATTAAAACAGCTGAAGGCCATAAAACCATTAAGTTCACCCTGGAGAGGGCGAGGGATCAGATAAACGCGGACGAATGCAAATCCCTGCTCTATTCCACTATGAACGTCAAGAATGCCTGAATATAGGCTCCCAACGGAAATTTTACGCCTTCAAAGAAACCCTCTACCAAGGTATCCAATTTTCTATAAAAAGTTGAACAGTAACAAAACAAACTCCATCTCATCTCTGCATATCCTGCAGAAATCGGGCTGAGATATATTCCAGTTCGCTATGAGCGCCCTGTCCTCAGAATGCCTCGTAAGTAACTCAATCATCAGTCGTCTCGCATTGGCTTTATTGAGACCGAACAGCAAGGTACCTAAATACGTAGCATCCCGATCTATCTTCCCTCGAATCATCTCCGAATGAGTCTATCGAGGTATTAGATTGGAGTATTAGTCTCAACAACCATATTATCAATCGAATTAGAGTGTAATCTAGCAAGTGCGATAAGCCTATCGCTCACAAAAATACCACTATACTTCGTAATCCAACCACTTGCGACTTAACCCGAATAATTCTATTGCCATTGACTGTCAACGAAGATTACATAAGAATCTGCATTAGAAAAAACAAGATCAGCGGCAGCCACAAGAGCCTTCAAAACAGCAATTGTCTGTAATTGAAAGACACTTCAAATGTCTTCCATTCAGGCCACGTAAGTAATAAATAAAACCCCATTTATTTTACGTTTTCTTGATTGAAAAAATAACCATTTACACTGGTTCATACGGTTTATTTAAATTAGTTTATGTATTTCTTTTTTTTTATAATATATTCTATACTGGATTAATTAAACTAAAACTAAGCAGTGAAAACAATATTTGAATAAAAAAAAACAAGAATATACTGTATACACAGAACGAAATAAAAAAAGAATTAAATTATTTCGTTTCAAACATTAGCAAACATTTATTTTGAATTTTATTTTTATTTTCATCGCGTTTTAATTTATTTTGTGATTTGTTTAGAATTTCATGAAAAGCTTTAAAGCTAATTCATATTTAATTCCTCTCAATATGCACAGTCATTTATAGAATAATTTCAGCGAATATAAAAATTTCAATTTCAAATTCGTTGGAAAATAAAAAAAAAATAAAAAATAATTTCGAATTTTGAATTGAATGCCTGGCTAATTTGTATACATACATGATTTTTGTTTTCATTTCGTTTAAACTAAGATTTATAAATATTTATTATTGTTGTATTATTGTATTTATTAATTTAAAAAGTATGTGTCTGTCTGTTTGGGTGCCATTAGTAAAAGATGACACAACAGAGCAATCATATTATTTGTTGTTGTTGTTGCTGTTGCTGTTGTTTGTGAGTTTTTCTTAATATGCAGCTGCTTATCTTAAAAAGAAACATAAAAATCTCCATTTTATTTCAATTAAATTATAATAATAATAATAATCCTCATCATGTTCATGATTAATTTTAAACAGAGAAAATAAAATAATTAAAACGAATTAAATTTCGAATTAAATACTATGATACTAAATAATAATAATAATAATAATAAGTGACAAAAATTTCTAGTTATATAGGGAGAGGGGGGGGGGGGTGGTGTGTATGTGTATTATATACTCTATATACATTTATGTATATAGTATATGCTCTCTATATATGTAGTACTAAACATAATAACATACATAAATATTTTTAAAAGAAAAAAGGAAAACAAAATAAAATAAAATAAGAAAAGTACTATACTTAGGATTTAGTTAAAGGAAACAAACAAGTATGTTTCGCGGAATAATTAAAGCAATAAAACAAATAACAAATATCCCTTCGATCTTTTCTTTTTTTCTCTCTCTCTTCTATCTACTCTTGCAGAGTAGAGAATTAAAATAGAATTAAAGCGCTGGCGTTTCGGGAAATAGTGAAGTGAAAAATGTTATAACAAATGTCCTTATTGTGGACATCATCGATTCGTTATCAGCATTATCAACTGCATCGCTTGATGTTGTTGTCTCAGTCTGCTGTACGGGCTCATCATCGTCCGAATCATTATTCTCTGCATTATTGGCCTCCTGTTCTTGATTAGCCGGAGCAGCCACAGCATTTTGTTGTTGATCTACACCCTGTCGTATTTGATCGACAGCAGCATTTTGTGCTGCATTATTGTTACGATTCAAATTATTATTGTTCCGTTCATGGCGTAAACGAAATGCGCCAATGTGATATCTAAAAAATGTGTTAAAGAAACACGGCGAATGAAAAGAGAGAAGAATAAAGATTTTTTTATTATTACAAATCTATTTCAATTTAAATTTTATCCAAAATAAGAAACTTAGTTTTGAAGGTCGTTCAAAAGCAAAACATTAAAAACGAACAAAAAAAAATTAATAATTCAAATGTAAGCGAAAACAGCAAAACCACAACGTATTTTATTGTATTGGTAATCAAATCAAAAGATAGGTCATTTTGTTAGGAGCATAAATTAATTCGATACGTATTATCTAAGAGAAGTTTGTTCCGTTTTTACTAAAGCTATGATGGCAGCAGAAATTCGAAAATATTATTCAATAAAGCTAAACAGCGAACAGTTTCCATGGACATGATTACAAGCAAAACTAACTTTTGCAGGAGAACAGCTTAAAAAACACTCAAAATACCGATTCGTAATTGAAAATATGAAATAGAAATGAATTGCAAAAATATGTAACATATGTAGGTAGGTAGACAAAAATTTTTTGAATGTAAATTTTAAAAGGCAAACGAATAGAATTAATTTATACCCTCACCCAATATTTCAACATCTTCATGATCTACATATGCACACAAATTTTAAGATTTGATCTGTACTTACAAATATATACCGCCAGCGATTATAACCACAACTAAGCATCTGAGTGGTGATGAGTTGAAATAGAGCAGCGTTAAAAATAAAGCCAAACGTGTTATTGAAAAGAAATTATCCAGCCAATCGCGATTATCATGTTCATCTTGTGGCAAATTCGGAAAACGTGGTGCAGCAACTTGACCCAGCGCTGCTGGTTCTTGCTGTCCCTGTTGTTGTTGTTGCTGCTGTTGATCTTGTTGACCTTCTGCTGTTGAAGCATCTGTGCTGGCAGCTATATTTGCTGTTGCTATATTAGTGGGACCTGGTACTATAGGAGGCATCACAGTTGAGGGAAATTGTTGTTGGAAAAATTGGTGAAATTCTGGTGGAATAGAGGGAGGAACTGGTGTTGCTGCCATACTTGGGACAGTACTACTTTCTACAGTGTTTGATAGTCTTAAACACTGTTGCATATATTGTGAATAAACTTGTTGCATCCAATTATACATGGCAGCCTGTTGTGAAATCATGGCCTGTACATTGTATGGTGAGCCAAGTGCTGGGGGAAATTGTGGACAACTATGCATAGCTGCAGTAGCAGTAACTGTAGACATCATCTGTGGTGCCATAAAATAGGGATACATATTCTGATGAAACATCGCTTGTTGCTGCTGCTGCTGTTGCTGTTGCATACTGGCCGCTGTAGATTGAGAGCCGGTATTATTACTGCCAGCAGTATGTCTTTGGCGTAAACCATCTGCGGTGGTCATATTGCTAGCAGCTGCTTGTCCCGTTGTACCAACTCCTGCTGCTGATGCAGAGCTTGTAGTAGTTTTCGTTTTATTAGCGGATGATGTGACTGGTGGTGGTGGTAGATTTTTGGGTGTATAAACTAAGTGAATAATATGGTTATGTGTGTAAACGTCTTTATAACTGCGTATAACGTCCTTTAATTGCACATTATCGTTCAACAGCTGACCGGAGTAAATGAGTTTCTGATCAGCGGCTGGCTGCAAGTAAATAAAAAAGAAAAATATTTAAAACTCACGTACTAACAAAAGGAAGGTAATCTAATCAAGAAAAATAAATTAAAAATGTTTTCTCATACACGTTGACAAAAAGTTGGCTTTTTTTTAATTTTTTAAATTAATTTTAAATAATGTTTTTAAACTCTTTATGAATAAACAAAAGCTTACACAAATATTTCTCGCTCTGTCTTCCTCTCTCTCGCTCTTTGGAAATATTTATTGAAACAATAAATTTTAATTGTGTTGATAAGTTTATTTGTTTTGTTTTGTTTTTTTTTTGTATTTTATTATTCCATTGGACAGATATCAAATTGCGAGTCTCAGAAGAAAAGGGCTTTGGCGGAGTATTGGAGGGTTTACTTTGAAACTCTGACAAATAACAAACAGCCACTTGTCACACAGGCATAGTAGCGTCGTCTACATGTGTATATTTCAGGGTCTCTGTGAAATTTCCACACTACTCAGTCTATATTTACTGATAAGTAAAATGGAAAAAAAGCTTCTTTTTGAGTATCAAATTCAAATAAAACACTTGAATATACAAAAAAACTCATGTGTGCGTCGTAGGAAGCATAGCTAAAGAATGTTAAGGAATGAAACAAATACTATTTCGAATGCAAAACATTTTTTATAGAAAAAAAAAATAAAACAAATAACGATAAATAAACAAATCAACAGATTGCTGGTGATTATATTACAAGTAACAATAGATTGGCATAAATTAATGCGTTGATAAACAATTTCTTTCTGCCATCAAGTGAATTAGAAATTCGAAATCCTGATTTAAACAATAAATCTTTTTTCTTTAGAAAT
Organism: Sarcophaga subvicina; assembly: GCA_936449025.2. Classification (NCBI taxonomy): domain Eukaryota; kingdom Metazoa; phylum Arthropoda; class Insecta; order Diptera; family Sarcophagidae; genus Sarcophaga; species Sarcophaga subvicina. The sequence goes on along the minus strand of OW388081.2, from coordinate 86,946,044 downwards.
GAGAATTTCAATTTCATTCAAAATTCGTTTCCATTCATATGCAAATACGGAATGTAAATAAAATTGCTGTTCTAATAGAACAATTTAAAACATAGGAGTCATATATAATGCCTCCATCTCTATACTGATACATCTTTGTCGATATGCGGTTATACCATTGAACTCTCCTCTCAATCCAGTATGCCTGAGTACCTGAGTAGATATTTCTTTAGATGCATAAAGATGTGTAAACCACGAACATCGGTGTTAATGTCTCCATAATAAAATGTTGCCATTGACTTAAGTGGAATATTTCAACACGAATGTATTATCCGTTATTCTGATTATGCTTATTATTATTTTTTGCAATGAGAAAGTAGCTGTAGTTGGCATTGTAGTAATTTTTTATAACAAAACCGTTTAGATCCTACGACAATCATATCCATACTCTTGTATTTTGCGCTTGTTCAGTGTCTATCTTGTGAAGGCTGTGAATCGTAAAACAGTAGAGAAATTGCTGATTAACTAATGCGCTAGCCACCGCAGACATTATCTGCTAGCCATAAACGTGGATCATATTATTGATCCCTCTCTGATGACTTAAACTGTAGGGTTATTGCGCTCTTTATACGATAATGCAAGCCATATAGGCCAGAGAATCTATCTGTGCTTTAAAAACACAATTTTTACTTTTTTATGACAACAAATTCGTATATCATTTGAAAAGCATTCACAGAGATCAAACATGCATTGTGGTTGATAAGGTAACTGGTCGTTGCCTTATAATGCTCAGTAGGGAAAATAAGGTCTGTCTCGTCCTAGGTTAGGTTAGGTTAGGTTAGAGGACGTCTACTTGTCAATTAAGACAAGTACAGTACCCGGAGGTCGAATTGACCCATTGTACAACGTCCTAGCTTCTCACACCACGTATGTTGTGTGTGTTAATTTTATACATGAGTGGTGGGACCTACAGTTTAAAGTCGACAGATTTTTATTTATTGAGAAACTTTTCATGGCAATTTTTATTTACTCTCAGAGTTTTTGCCAGAAATCTACTGAGAGGAAGTCGCCGAGAAAATACTTTTTGTATTTTGTCTTTGATGCCTGGCCTGGGGCTCGAACCCAGGCTTTTGCGTCTAATAAGCCAACACACTACCTACTAGACTACGGCGACTTCCTAAAACTCGTCCTAACTTTCACAGAAACTAAAAAGAAACTTAAAAATTGCATTAAAATAACCTCTTACCAACCTTTTTTAACGACTAGTTTTTCCGCTTCCAATATGGGTATTTGAACCCAAATTGTAATCTTATCCGCCGTACGTAGACTGGAATGAACATTAAAAAATTACAGCAAGAAGAATCAGTTTTAAAACTTCCAAGTCTCAGGTCTTTACCTACAACTTGCCTTTGATTATTGTATTGTTTCAGTCCCCATAAAGTTGTGCTTTTACACTTTTTATAATTTTATAAAATTTATTACTTAATGGCAGTTTAAACAATAAATAAAACGGATATTAATGCCAATTTACTCAGCTAAGACGCTTAGATGCTTTATTATGTACTTAAACGTCTACTTCTAAAATGTCTACTATTTAGTTATAATGCAGCATTGCTCAGCGCCCGTATTATATATAGAATGTATAAGATATTCAAAATACTAGAGTAAACAACTACAAACCTCTAGAAAAATATTGTATTTCGAGAAAAATTAATTTCGAATTTTATTCCAATTTCTTTAGAAGTCATAGAATAGTTAAGCAAATATTTTAAAAAGAAGAATTGATTAATAAAAGCGAATTTATTAAAATGAGCTGCTATCTTAAACCGGTAATAATAAAAAAAACAATTTCTAAACTATCATAGAAGTTAGTTATTATGCTAGAACAACTACAACAAATATACACATAATAATAAGCAGCTAATATAAGATTATTTTAAACAAAAAATTAGTTAAAGTCAATAAATTGTTGCACGACTACTTAATCTGTGTAACAGAGATTTGTTTGGATAATAGTTATACTTGTCACATTAATCGACAAACGTTGTCCTTTCATAACTAACATGCTCACTAAAGTCATCCATCAATCAAAAGGTCTTTTAGAAATCTACATATGTGTGTATCTGGGAGGCAAATTGAAAACAATGTGATGACATATTTATGGATTTTCCCGGAATGAGTTAATATTATCGACCAGAGATAAATTACAATGGAAAGTATTTATAGTGATCCTTTGGTCAAAATGAATGGGAGAAGCATAAAGTATTTTTCAACACCTTCATTATATTTGTTCGAATTTGTCAGACAAAACCAATTGTCCGAAAACTTCATAAAGCTCCTCGTATATGAAAAAAAATCACACTTTTTTCAATAATCATTAAACAAATTCGTAAGAAAACAAAATTGAAGCAAAAGTTTAAGATGCTGATAATCATTCGCATTTAAGTTGACCTTAGCAAAAAAAGTTAGTCACTAGAAGTCATTGCATTTAATTTCCATAATCCGGAAATCATTTTCTGAGGTTATTGAACTTTAATGCAGTCTGGTTAAAAGATACAGCCAGTTATTATGAGTTATCGGTTTGTCCAACACAAAAACAATTTAAATATTTCGACGAAACTTTGAACTTTGTTCAATAAATATTCTATTTCATCTTTATAAACACGCATCTTTAAATGTTTTCACTGTATGACATACACAACAAAAGAAGATTAACCGGCAGAATTAAATATCAAATTATGAATATTAACCCTCATGCCGGTGCCTCTAGAATCTATGCTATTATCTCTATTATACATTCATCGTTTTTCCATCAATAGAGTAGTAGTAAGTCAGTATGAAAGAAGAAAAAAAGAAACTATTGTCGATTAAGTAAAAAGCGGCAAAATAAAATATTTTAAATATGCTATCAAAAGTAGCTCAAGTTTAGATATACAATATGTGTGTATGTACAATGAAAAGTAAATAAGTTCAAAAATATACTCCAAAAGTAAAGTTTTAAATACGATCTAACAAAACAAGTTGAAATATGAATCGATAAAAAACTTGGCATATCATGTTCATGTGCGATATGGGTATAGCAATTTTTGGCGTTGTTTCGAAGATAACGACAATAATTGTGAAATTTTAACTTTGACAAAAGCAATTATATTTCATCATTTCATTTCAGAACGAGACAAAACAATTAACAGAAAAAAAGATTGAGAGAAGATTTAAATAAATGTTAAGTACATATGAACATACATTCTGTGTTCAAGTTGCAAGAAAAGAACAGGGACTAGAAAATTTTTCTGACGTCGAAAAACAACAGATTTGAGAAGCTTGTCATGACAATCTTATGTACTCTCAAGAGTTTTTACCAGAAGACTGCTGAAAGGAAGTTACCGAAAGAAATATTTTTTCACAAATTTCGTTTTGTTGGTGATGTCAGAGTTGAATTTGGACACGTCAGGAGGTTTTGTCCGGTTGCACACTATTCACCTACACTGATTTGACCTCTTACTTAATTACTTACGGCAATTTATTGGATTTGTATTTACAGTGTCTTAAAAAACTATTTGCCTATTGTCTTTGATAACTACATAACATCTATTCACGCAAAATTTCCACTATCCGTACTGCTTTCGATGCTAAGGGTTCCGAATAATCAAGATTTGACTGTAGTATTCAATATCCAAGTTCAAAACAACACGATATTTGCAGAGTTTGCACCAAAGTTTCTTTTTTTTATTGTATAAAATGACTAAGTAAAAAAAAAAACGCTAACCACAAATATAAATGCAGTAATTATTTTAAAACAATGTTATTTGATAGTAACACGTCATTGCAAAACATTGCCTGACATGCCTGTTTGTACCTTTGAAGCGATTTATAAATGAATGTTAAATACAGAGCCACAATAATATATTATATAAGATATGTACATAGTTTTTTAGAATTATTGCAACTAATTGATACATATTAACAAAATCGAGTAACATTGTTATATTATGTTTCTACTTTTCAGCATTTTCTTTGTTTGAAAGAATAACAAACAATTTTTGGGAAAAATTTAAGTATACAAGCACTTAAAATAATGTATTGGCAAACTTTTTGCATCATCTTACTGCACCTTCTTGAATAAAATAAACCTCGGGGTTAAGACAATACATGAATGTATTTAGTATACGAAAATATTATGCAATTTTGATAACGTTGCACGCTAACCTTTCTATTCTTATAGAAATTATTATCAAAACAAAAAAAAACTTTTATTTTATTTGCTCTTAAACGCCAGCTAAGCAATGATCTTTGGAAATCTATATTCGATTTTCAAACAAACGAGACAATATGTAATACATAGTAATTTGAGGCTCTATTAGTGCTGCAATGGTTATTCCTAAGATCAGTTTACGAATTGTTGAAGGCTTTATTTATCAAAGAATGCAAATCCTATCAAATTATAGCAGACAGCATTCAGTACACATATGGAAAATTTTGTACGATAAGCAGTTGCCGTTCGAATACGCAATACATTCCAATGTCAATGTATTTCGCCTGGTGTAATCGCCTGTTCGGTAATCACTGAGAGACAAATCTGTATTACTGAATTTATTCAGAAGACACTCCCAAACAACATCCCAAAGCTCCAAAAGAGACCCTACAGGTGTCGATCTTATTTAACGAAGTTGGTCGCCTAAGGGTGACTGCTTCATTTGTTGGTAGTACAAATTTGGTTCGAAGTTAACAGACCACTCCCATCAAATTTTACTGATTCTTAGCATAATCGTACATTTGAATTGGCTTGTAAGACGCTAATGACTCCTGGTATGATTGTCACCAGCTTTATCTATCACTTCCATAACATTTTTAGGTTATAATTAAAGAAAAAAAGAATTCAGACTGAATACAATGTTAAACATTATAAAGTTTAACTATTAAAAATTAACATCTAATCTGTAACAAATTTAAATGCGCAATACGCTAGAGGCCTGATAAGACTTTAAATATAAACATTTTTTTTTAAATACCTCAAATAGAAACAAACCACGACATCGGTTGATAAGAAACAAAAAAGGAAACTTTAGAAAATTGTACGGCCCCAACTTACCGGTTTACTAGGATAAACCAGAGACAAGTGTGTCTTTAGTCTCTTGACGGTCCACAATAAATCACTTTCAATCACATGATCTTCATACTGTTGATTGGATGATTTAATCAAAAGTTTTACATGAGAGGCCGACTTAATGGTTGACGCTCCAACAGTTTTAGTGCGAGCAGCAGCACTGGCACCATCTGCCACAGCAGCTGCCGAGGATGAGTTGGCTGTGTTCGTTTCATCCATAGTAACCATTTGTATAAATTTTTTTTCAAAATGTTTACAAACTTATTAAAATTTTATAATTTCTAACTAAAACTTGTTTTTTTTTTTCTTTATTTCTTTTGTTTCTGTATTTGTAATGACCTTTTGGCTTTTAATTTTAATTTTTCTTTCCACTAATTAAGCGACTAGTTTATGATGTAAAAGTATATACTGTTATTAGCAATTTCTATTTATTTTCTTTCATTTATAAAATTTTTCTTGTTTTGATTACGTTTTCCTTTATACATTTGTTTTGTTTATTGCGTTCTCTGTCTCTCTTATTAAAAACTTTACTCATAAACTGACGTGTTATCACCCCTTATTCCTTTTTCAAAGTTTTTTTCTTTTTTATTCTTTGTATGTATGTGTTAATTTTTCTTTTATTCCTTTTCACTTCATTTGCTTTTCAGTTCCTTTCCTTTAATTGTGCAAATTTTTATATGATTTTCTTAAACTGTTTTTCACTTAAATTTTTAATATTTTATTTATATAAGATTTAGCAATACACAACAACAAAAAAATAAATTTTAAACACTGATATCTATACAAAAAATAAAAATATTCCGTCACTACCAGTCCAATTATCTTTCGTTTCTTCGTTTTTTAATTATAGGCTTCCTAACCTGCGTAGCCATATCGTTCGTTTTACGAAAACAAAAATGACAGTTCTATCTGAAGGGGCTGCCATTGTTGAATTATTATTTATAAATTTCTGTACAGCACTATGGGCAAATTAACGTAATTATTAATTTGGGTTATGTTTTGTAAAACTAAATATTAAATTAACATAATAAATCGTGATGTTATAACTTAACATGGAAAATATATAAAATAAATTGAAAAAGCACTTATAAGAGAAAAAAGATGTTTTGTAGGTATATAAATTACAAAGGTTGAGAAGGGAAGGCTCAAATATTGATCAATATGGAAGTTACTGGGATCCATACCAAACCTAAAATTTTCAAGAACTGATAACTGCCAAATTACTTCTTAAAATTAATATGTAGTTAAATTTTATTCAGCAGTTATAAATTAAATTCACAATCTATAGAAATTTTAATAAAACAAATTACGTTTCATCCGTTTGCATTTCTTCGCCGTTGTCCTCATCCCTCAATTGCTCTTGTGGCTGCTGTTCATCACCTTCTTCCCCCTCCTCGTTACCACCTTCCATGTGATCTTCACCGTTAGTGTTACCATTATACATTTCTTCTTCATTGTTATTCTCCCTATGACCATTCATTTGTTGCTCTTCATTTTGTTCTTCTTCAGTTTGTTCCCTTTCCACTATACGCGCCTTTAACTCGTGTATTTGTTTCTCTAACTCTACACACTGCTGTTCGATTTCATAATTTTTCGATACTAATAATACCCAATTGGCTTCGAGAGTGCGTAATTTTTCTCCGGCTTGAGTTTGAGCCTGTTTCCGTTGCCAATTTACATCTTGTATCTCTTTCTTTAAAGCTTGCAGCTGGTTTTGAGCTTTTGCTTGTAGGGCCACAAAAACTTCCAGATAAGCTTTCCATGCCTCTATACCATAGTCGAGCATAAGTTCCAAGTTCATAGTACGTACCCATTGATGTTCGAGTTGGGCTTTAGAATTGTCTATGGACTCTTCCCATGCAGACACCTCAGATAACCGTCCGGCAACTGGTGGTGGCAATTCATAGCGTTTCATACTCAAAGTCTCCATGGGCACACGATTTTGTATACGATCGAATTCTTGCGCCATAAGTTTTGTTTCAAAAGCTGAGGAGTTTAATGGTGGCAAGTGTTCCAAATAGTTTTTTGTCGGCCTATAACGGCGGCATTCTTCTTCCACCATGGCAAGGGCCTAAAACGCAACGTGTGTTATAAAAAATGAGTCCTCTGTAGCCATAATTAAAATAACTTACCGACTCTCGTACGCCAGGGTCATCATAACCTTGATCAATATAAGGCAAAGCATCCACAATAACTTCTCCAGCCATTTTCTGTCACTTTTTGTTTGAAAAAAATATATATTTCTAAATATTTCGTATTTTCTTTTCTATTTCGTTGAATTTCTGTTTGTTTTGCTTTGTATTTTCGATCTTTTTTCACCTGCTATTCTACAATAGTGCTGCCCCCTAACGTAAAATTGTGTTACTCACAATAAAAACGCGAATTTATAAAATGCAACTCTATTCTATCGTTGAGTTTCAACGCTGTTCTCTGGCAGCCATGTTGAATTTCGTCAAATATTTCGTTATTTAGCATTCTTTCCTCTTCTTGTTTTCTTCCTTTTTCTTTTCGGTCCACTATTGGTAAATGGAGGACGTTTCTGCCGTTGCAGAATAAAATATATTGATAATTTTGGGATTATTTGCCAATAAAAATGGTAAGAAGTGTTTGAAACAAAATATTTAAATTGTGTTTAATTCGTGCGTACAAAAATCGCAAGAGAAATATGTTTTGAAAATTGTAATATAATGTGAAGAGAAAGAAATTTGTCCAGACACATACACGTGTTTCGGGTATTTTTGTGAAACTCTAACCCACGTTGAAAGTGTTTCAGAAGGTTCTAATTGAGTGTTTTTCAAATTATTTTTGTGTTTTATTTTTATGTGCTGCTTGAGTAGAGTTTAGCTAATGCCAGACCTCTGGTCTCCGTTTATTCGGAAAAAAATGAACAAGTTAAAGATAAGAACATCTGCTTGCCAGCTGTCTTCAAGGCTCCCATCCGCCCCGATGTGGTCAACGATGTTCATCAATTGATGCGCCGCAACAAGCGTCAACCCTATGCTGTTAGCGAACAAGCCGGTATGTATTAATTGCTGTAAACAATCGTCCAACTAAAAATAACAACTAAAATGTATTGTTGTTGTTGTGGTATAGGTCACCAAACCTCTGCTGAATCTTGGGGTACTGGTCGTGCTGTTGCCCGTATTCCCCGTGTCCGTGGTGGTGGTACTCACCGTTCCGGTCAGGGTGCTTTCGGTAACATGTGTCGTGGTGGTCGTATGTTCGCCCCCACTAAGACCTACCGTCGCTGGCACCGCAAGATCAACGTAAACCAACGCCGTTACGCTTTGGTTTCCGCTATTGCTGCCTCTGGCGTACCAGCCCTTGTACAATCTAAGGGTCACATCATCGATGGTGTCTCTGAATTCCCCTTGGTTGTGTCCGATGAAGTCCAAAAATTGCAAAAGACCAAGCAAGCTGTTGTCTTTCTTAGACGCATGAAGATCTGGGCTGATATCCAAAAGGTAAACAACTCCTCCATTTATAATAGAACGATTTCTTACTATACCTTGCAGGCAGTTGCTGTAGTTATTTACAAAGTATTTGGATACCTTAAAATTTTTGTAAAAACTGCTTTTATGAAACTATAAAGTAGCTGCTAGATTAAATATTGGTTTCGGTAGGCGTTCCGTTAACAAGTATTCAATACTTATTAACGGGGTAACTTAAATCAACATTTCAATCCTACTTAAACCAATTTGACTAATTTTAAACTATTTTATGATGTCACTCATGTGTGTTAAATCTCGTTTTTAGGTCTACAAATCCCAACGTTTCCGTGCTGGCCGTGGTACCATGCGCGATCGTCGTCGCATTGCCCGTCGCGGTCCCCTCATCGTTTACTACAAGGATGAAGGTCTCTGTCGTGCCTTCCGTAACATCCCCGGCATTGAAACCATGTCCATTGACAAGATGAACTTGTTGAAATTGGCTCCTGGTGGCCATGTTGGTCGTTTCGTCATCTGGACCGAATCTGCCTTCGCTCGTTTGAATGAACTTTTCGGTACCTGGAAATCTGCTTCCACCTTGAAGAAGGGTTATAACCTTCCTCAACCCAAGATGGCCAATACCGATTTGTCTCGTCTCCTTAAATCCGAAGAAATCCGTAAGGTTCTCCGTGATCCACGCAAGAAGGTGTTCCGTCGCGTACGTCGTCTCAATCCTTTGTCCAACGTACGTCAACTCATCAAGTTGAACCCATATGCCGAAGTTCTCCGTCGTCGCGCTGCCTTGGCTGCTGAACAACGCACCGTCAACAAGACCTTGGCCAAGGCCAAGAAGAACAACGTTGAATTGGCCAAAAACCATTTCGCCGTTGTTGCTAGCAAGGCTGCCGTCAACCGCGCTAAGATGTTGAAGGCTGCTTTCGATGCCAAGAAGAAGAAGGCCGCTGCTGCCCCCAAGAAGAAGTAAACTTTTGATAAAGTTATGTTGAGCAGCCTACTTTAGAGGAGTAGAGTGGTGGATGTATTTTTTAATTCTTAACGCTACACACAAGAAATATGTATGAATTTTTTTTCATAATTAAAACAAAACTTTAAAAAAATCCAACTTAAATTTTAAGTTATTTTAATAAAAATGGTTTTTCCATATAGTTGTTGTAAGTTAAACGATTTGTTGTTATGTTGGTGGCAGGAAAACAAATACAGTATGAAAAGGATTGCAATTTTATATTCATCGGAGACATTTTGCCAAAAAGGTTCTTACTTTTATACTCTATGGAATTGTTTTGGTGCATGTTCACTAACTGGTCTTTTGAATCGTTCAATGCGTGTTCGCTAACAGGTCTATGGTGGATAGCAATCGTATGGTTTCCTTTAGAATCTTTTTGTTAAAAATTTTGTGGGTGCTTATGTTGTTTTGAAGTCGGGACACAAATTTCGATTAGAACAGACGGGTGTTTTAACCTATTAGCTAAGAATGTTTTTACAATGTCGGATTTATGCTTCGCATTATTATTCTTCAGTCTTTACCTACAGTTGCATCCATAAATTCACATGGGAACGAGTTAGAGTTTACATTCGATTAAAAGAACTTCTTAATGGAAACTCTATTTTTAATTTAGTTTTTATTAAAAATTTTATTCTTCCTCCAATTTATCAAACTTGAGTTGGCCTCAATTTTTACTAGAATGTAACAGCCTTTATTAACCCAAATGATCTAAAACCATTTTTCCGAATCAGGCAGGCCACTTTTACTCAAAAACAAAACCCTTAGCGTTCCTTTAAACTAATAACATAAACGTTAATATTCCTCCCATTATTCATAAATGTTTATTTCAATTGAATAATTAATTTAATTCGGAAAATTTAAGATCTTGATAGATTCTGCTACAGTCTGTTTAGTTGGAGTTATCACAAATTAATTGAATTCTATATGAAGATGGTTTTGAATTAATATCACCCTTATTTACCAAGAACTTGAACGGTGAGACTAGAAAACATCACATTTGTTTGTTTTAAAATTTAGAAAACAATCAAACCGCACACAAATTTCCTATTTAAAGGGATACCCTTTTACTATTATTTTTGTGTTTGCTGTAGCCGTTAATTTTAAACATTGTATTGCTTTATTAATTGTTCTTAGTTTCTTTTGTATTCAAAATAATAATTACACGGTGCGACACCTGAGTAACTGCATAGTCTAAGTCATTCACTAGAACTCAAAAATAATTTTTTTTTATTTTTCTCGACCCATCCAAACTTGTTTTATCTAACAAAAATGTTTTTTTTTATCTTTTCACACAAAATGATTGATTACTCAAATATTTTTGAACCCTTTTTTAAAATATCCAATGTTTTTTTTAGAAAGGAGAGAGATTAGTCTTTGAAATGGTATACATAAACGTTTTGTTCAAATTTACATACATACATATATGTTATGAGTTTTGATGGAGTAAACTTGGAAAATATTATCTTTTTTCTTGTTTTTTCAAGTTTAGCTATTCTTAATTGCAAAATTACGACTCAGTTTTCTCACACCACTCATGTTGTGTGTGTTAATTTTATACATGAGTGGCGGGACCTACAGTTTAAAGTTGACTCCGAACGACAGAATTTTGAGAAACTTTTCATGGCAATGTTATTCACTCTCAGAGTTTTTGCCAGCAATCTGCTGAGAGGAAGTCGCCGAAGAAATACTTTTTGTATTTTGTTTTGATGTCTGGCCTGGGGCTCGAACCCTGGCTTTACGTCTAACAAGCCAACACACTACCTACAAGACTACGGCGAAGTCGTACTATTTAAATTATAACTACGCTAATTTTTGTCCGATTAAATCAAAGGAAGTGCCAATCTCTTCACAAGATAATGTACTTTCAGAATGCCATCACTTATTTCAAATTTTTTAATTAAAGTTTGCTACTATGAACGGACAAACTTGAAAAAATATGAAAAAAATTCGCATTTAAGGTAAACTTGATAAATGCAAATTTATATATATATATATATATATATATCGTTTTAAAGGCCCGTCTCTCTCCTTTCTAATAAGGTTTGCATTTTGACGATAGGTTCAGAAATGTTTGTGTAATCAATATAATAAAATATCAATTTGTGCATAAAGTCCAAAAAACAGTTTTTGTTTTTGGAGGGTTCGAGAAAAATAAAAAAAGTATTTTTGAGTTCGACTCAACTAACTGAACAACTTAGACTTGGTAGTTACTCGGGTCTATTTAATTTTTTGTATTTTATCGCATAGTGTTATTAATAGAAATTCAGTAATGATGAGGACTAATAAAACGCGTATGATGTGTAAGAATATGTACGATATACCAGAGCGAGGTTATAACCTAAAAAAATCTCTCTTACACCGGAGGGAAAGAGATCAGAGAAATTCGAATTAATTCCTTTTCAAAGTTCTTAACTCAATTAATTTCACTGGAGTATCTTCGCAGCAAAACAGGTATAATAGATACAGGGGGTAAATTTATTGTCTAAAGAAAAGGGAGGAAGGCAGTTGAAATTTTATGAAACAGTCAGTATGAATGTACGGCTGAACGACCTTTCTTATTCTAGTAACGATCAGCTTCTAGCTGACATCTTAAACAATGAGATAACAGGAAGAGAGTATACCGTACTTACTTAAGAATAACTTGTTGTCCTTTTAGTACCTGGGCAGCGTGAACAATGCTTAAATAACGGTCAGTCTCGATATTTTTCATTATTTTGTTGATAGTTTCTACAATTCGCGGCCTTCCAGAACTTGACAAGTATATTTTCGAAAGTGACAGTATTAGCACCATAAACATTATTTCAATTTTTCACAATCTGGTTTGCGTTTTAGTCTTTATCGTTAATGTTTTATCCATTTTTGACATTCGATGGATGAAGTAACCAAAAAGAAAACGAAAGACGATTTTCAGGCATCATACTTTTAAAAACACTACAACTGGAAAAATAATGGTTTTATTTTTACTACACCGTATACTATGTATGTATGTACATGTGTATGCATTAAAGATCCAATATTAAATGATATTTCATTGGCTTTTTCTACATTTTTATTTTCCATAAATTACATGCCATTTGTCACACCAGACGTATGACTAATTCCACTGAAAATATAATGCGTATACGTCGCCTATAACCTCGTTTCGACAACACCAAATAATAGATGAATTAAAATTTCTTTATTCAATACTCGGAATGTTGGTGGAATATTTTCATCCAAACAACTCGTATCATACTTATCGGTCATACTTCCTTTACTGCCTTGATGCTTGCAAAGAAAAGTTAAAAATATTGTTGAAAAGAATACAACAGCTTCACTCAACCCTGTTTGAGGTTTAAGAAATTTTCCGTTAAAGCATGTAGGCTAGCCTGAATGATTTTTTTTAAGTATGCAATGAGAGCAAAAGAAGAGTATGCCGTATATAGAGATAACAAGAAACCATACAAATTGAGACGATGTCTTTCCAAAAACAACATCTTCTCTTTCTCTTTATGCTAAAACAACAAAGAAACATACATTCATAGATTTGATAAAATTTATTTGTATACAAAAACAAGGAAAAACAAACGAATGAATGAAGCCTATAAACGAATCACTTTTATAGATTATTTAAATGTGTTTGTGTGCAAATGTGTGTTTAATTGATGCCGCAGTTTTTCATTATCACTTTTTCTTATCAAAATCTTAAAAAATACTCTTTGTTTTCATTTGTTCTTGCTCTCATTTTTGTGTTGCTGTCGTGGATGTCTTGTGTAGATGATGGTGAAGAAAAATCAACAATAACAACAACCCAGAAAACAGAAAAGCTCGTGCAAATAGAAATGTACTCTGTGACTAACGAAAACGTTTATATTTATTACTATATTTTAATCAATTTAAATAAAAACAAGTGAAAGATAATATGAGAGAGAGAGAGAGAGACACATAAAATCACAAAGAGAGTGAGACTGATTCTCTTGATGCGAAGTGAAAGAGATATTTAATTTGTGATGGTAAAATATTAAAAGCAAGTAATTTTTAAGAAATTTCAAAAAGTACTGCATGCTGTCATAATTTTACCAATATGGAGATATTAAAAATAAAAAATTGTAGTAAAAGGTAAACACGGAGAAAATGGCAAAATTGCCAAATACATAATGGTATTGATATAGTTTTGCTGTCAGTCTTATGAATTTACTTTCTGAATTAAAAGCCTAACGACTTTGTAAATGGATTCTTGCTATTGTAACGAACGCGAACTATGTCATGCACCTATAATGTAAGTTTTGTATACGTATTCATTTATATAGCATTTGATAGCAAAAAAAACATTACAAAATAAGTTCGATTAAATTAATTAATTAGCGTATCAATATCCTTTAGTAACAATGACAGGAAAAGTAACCCAACTGGCTTCACGAAAAGTATTTAGCAATGCTGTTGTAATAAAAATAAAAGGGAATATGTTTAAATACGTACTGGTGAACTTAAAATTTTTTAAAATACAAGGAGTTTTTGTAGGAATTGCATTTAAATTATTGATCTGCCAGTTCAATACTCAGATTTATGGAAAATCTAAGAGAGATTATAAAGTGAGCACTTTAAAAAATTACTCAAAATATGTAAATAGGTTAGAAATGGAAATCGGCCATATTATATAATTTTTCTTCAATAGCAGGTGACCGAAAAACAATACTTACTGCAGAAACCGAGTTTATACTTTCAGCCATCTAATGATTAAATTAAGTTCTTCAAGGTTGTAATTCTGACTAAAGGGACTGTTACATTATCTACTGGATTTGTCATCTATAATATTTATTTATTTACTTAATTCTTAATTAAAATACACAATTACAAATTTAATCAAATTATTACGGTGTACTGCAGCAGACCAGTTTCTCTGATGAGAATCGAAGCCACGATTTGTATTTATTTACTTAATTTATTTATCAAATGATTTTTAATTTTTTATTCTAATAGTCCACTCCTTTTTAAAAACATCGTACAAAATCCTGGTACCTTTAAAAAAGTACTTTTTTACCATAATTATCATTCCTGACGACAGACTGAGTATGTGATATGCGAAGAAAGTTTTTTTTGTAATTTGCGCTCTTTGTGTTTTTGGGATCTCCTCTATACTGAATTGTGAATTTTTGAGTTTTTGCTTTTGTGTTGTGGTTTTTATTGTTGTATTTATGTATTATAATTGAATTGAAGTAAATCAGACGTAGAAACACAACAAAGTGTCTTCCACACTTGCACAGAGAACGGTATACAACAGAACAGAAATAAAATGTGGAAAATAAATAAATAAAATCAACAACAGAAAAAAAAGACGGAATTCTAATTGAAAATTAATTAATAAACAAGAGTTATTGTGCTGAAGCGTACATTTCAAACGTAAAGCCTGTCTGGAACGGTGGCAAAACAACGTGTAGTGGCAGACAAATTGGCCATAACGTTATAACTATACTTATTTCTTACTTTTTTATTATTATTGTGTGTGTGTGTGTAGGATTTTTTGTTTTTGGCAATTGCCAATAGCCAAAATAACTAAGTGATGTAAAAATACGCATAACAATGAATGTGATTTAACCAAAAATTAATTATATTTCTCGTGTTTTCTTTTTGCGAAAAAGTGGGAGCTACAACAATAAAATATAAAGTTAATGGTTGGTGGTTTTTAAAAGCAAAAGGAATTCCTTTTTGTTCATTTTTACTGTTTTAATATTGTTGGTATTCTTTAAGTAATTTGCCGGTCGTTTGTTTTTTTTTTGTGTGCTTCTAAAAGCCGTAAGAGAAAATGAGCATAACAACAAAATAGAAAAACATACAAAAACGCAATCAGCAAAAACAATTACATCTCCAGTTTGATTAACTTTCGTCCAAAACAAAAACAAAAAAGAAAAACAAAAGAGAAAAACTAAACAGTTGCATAAATGCTGAGAGCAGTAATTGTTATTATATTTTACCCATGGCTGTTGTGTTGGGTATGATGAGCATAGTTGTGCACTTCCACACACGTAAACGACCATACAATTTACTGCAATAATACAGAAACAAAGTGTTAAAGAATAATTCAAATAAAAATAATAACAAATAAAATAAAAAAATTACAAAAATAAAAACAACAAAAGACAAAACATCATCGTTCACAAAAAAAAAACAAGAAAATAAAACCAAAACATTTTACCGATCATACGATATTTTTTATTTATATTGTATTTTATTTTACTTTTTAGTTTGTTCTCTACGATTTTTTACTTTTTTTATTTGTTTGTTTTATTTATTTTATTTAATTCTTTTTTTGTTATTGTATTTTGCAAAATAAAACGTAAATGTTTAAAGTAGTCTTTAGTGTCAGTGATTATAATAATTTGTGTCTTATTTGGCATCTTTAAAGTTAAACAAAAATCACAAAGCAAAATAGAAACAAAAACAAACGAACACTCGCTGTAATTCGTTTAAAAGAGTGCACTTGATAGTTTTGAAAGTGTTAGAAAATGAATTGATATGATGGAGGTTTTGAATCAGCCGTCCTGATAAACTGCATCTGTCTGTAACTGATTTGTTAGAGTCAAAGTTCAATTTTTTTTCTAAATGTGCAAAAAAATTTTTTTTAATAAATTGCATGATTGAATTGAACTTATTTTACAATATTTTATGCAATTCTCAATAATGCTAGAGTGTATGATTTTTTATGGTGTTTGTGCTGATGTATACATATACATACATACATATGTGACGCATAAAAAAGTAGTCCAGCTTTAATTATAAGTGTATGACACAAAATCACTTTTTCAATGGAAACATTACAATCATACTGCAGTTTTGAAGAAAATTGTCACAAGCAAACAATTTGGATTCATGTTGCCTAATAATTGAACTTAAAGTCCATGCAACCCATAAATGGTTTTCACGCAAGAGGGATTGCTTTTTTGCAAATAAAATTATCAATGCCGTAGCTGTAATTCACCCCGATTCAATTAATCTTGTTTTATAATTAAGCCTAGTTTAGTCAACCCTTATCAACATTAAAAATTATAACGAAATTACTACACGTCTAAACGAATTTCAAAGAGTGTTATTCATTTTAAATTATAAAAAAGAAAAAATATACTTTTGAACAGCTTTTAAACCTATTTAATTTCCGATTTATTTTAGTGATAATAAAACAACGACATTACCTTATCATCAAACGAACAGTAATATAAAAAGAAATAAAACAAAAAAAATTCTTAACAAGAAAAAAAACATTCCTTGTAAAGTTTTTAGAATTAAAAATAATTCAGCCTAAGTAAGGCTGGCAAATGAAAAAAGTGACCTTAACATTTGAAAAAATAAATTATTTTTTTTATCAACATTTGCTGTGGATCAAAATAAATAAAAATTTGACAATAATACAACCAACCAAAGGGCAGTCAAACTATTTAAACAATACCAATTAAAATATGTAAATTAGTTTCAAGTACAAAGTGCATAAAAATAAAAACAACGAAAACACTAATAAGAATATTAAACAGTAAATGCACAGCACAACAACGATAGCATTAATCACCACCAGCATAACTCTCTTTGAAACAACAAAAACAGCAGCAACAGCAGCAGCAGTAACAACATATCAAAATTGAAAACAAAGAGAGAAACAATAAAAAAAACAAAACATCGTCGTCCAGTTGCTTATCACAAACTTCTATTTTTGTCTTCCTTTTTGCAAGTTGCATTCTTGCATACTCCCTTTTCTTTTATTCTTTTTCGCTCTCTCTATCTCTCTTGTTCCACCCTAAACACCTTTCAAAGAGTCCATGCTTTAATATTCTTCATATCACCACTATCCCATTTCCTTATTATTACTCCTCTCTTGTGTGTGTGTGTTTGTTGCGTGGCAACGTAGACGTTATGATAACAACGGTATTTAATTTCCTACAGGGAGCCGTTGAATTCTCCCTGTTGGGTTGTGTAGAAGCGGCTTCATTGGCTTTTCTTCTGTATCTTCTTTATGCTAAAACCAGGTAAGGCAGTTTTTAATTGTCATTTTACTTTTTTTTTGTTTTGTTTAATTTAACAAATTTGTGTTTAATTTAATCGCTGTTTTATTAATAAGTGTGATTATTGTTACTCATTTAATTGTAATTGATATTCATTTTCAAAATCTATGTATAAATTAATGCGGTTTGTAACCATTTTTTTCTGATAAATTATCGAATTTCATCTTTGCATTATTATGTATTTTTATTAATTAAAAGAATTAAAATTGTGAAATTTTAAAGTCAATGGAAAATAACCATAATGTTTTCACATAATACAGCATTTCGAAATGAAATGTAGCGTAGTTTATCACTGGACAGTAAGGGTTAGGTTGGTACGACAAGTTGAAAAATGTTAATTATCACAATCCAGTTGAGAAAAATAGAACATAACCTCAAAGTGATACTTCTGCGATACGAAGCTAACTTCTAGTGAAAGTAATTACTAACTAAGGTTCTGAGCAATGGAGCTGAATTACACCGAAACTTTTTCTCTTTATTACAAAACCATAAAACTAATAGGCTTCCCTGTTTTTGTGGTTGTCTTAATTAGATTACTCTTACGGGGATTCCTGCATAAAGAGTTGACGATATGATCTCTTTCGCTTTAAACCTAGCACTCTTTTTTTCTTTCACCTCATGAGTTAGTGCTCTGCTCTTTTCTAACATTATTATAAAAGCAATATGTATTTATTATGGACTAGAGCTGTTTTCTTTAGGGAATATTTGAACCCCGTATTGGGCCTTAACACTGGCCTTCAAAGAGTCTCCCCCAGCCAACCTAACCTATATTAAAAGGTCAACTTTTAGTGGTGAAAATTTTTTATAAATACGGTTTTCCAATCGCTGACAACAATGCGCGACTTCCAGTTGCACAATTACTTTGATTCAGCCACTCTTTACAGGCATTATTTTTATTTCAAGAAACCCCATCGTCACGAAGCCATGAACAAAACTTAAACAATTACCACCTGGTTGTTTGTGCAATAACTTATTAACTTAATTACTAAATATTGCGATACAATAATAAATTTTATTCAATTCAACTATGTATGACGTATACAAACATTATTTTTGTCATTTTATTTATTTATTCGTCAATTTTTTTTTACATTTTTTTTTGTAGTTTAATTTATTTTTGTCACTACGTTCCTTTTTTTATTGTAGTTGTTGTTGTACTGAATTATAAATTTTTATTTGATTTGCATTTCTTCTGTAGCAGTCCAGTTGTAAATCAAGTCCATTGCCCCGATTTGTTTATTTCATTGTTGCTGTTGTTGTCATTGTTATGACTGTTAGAGTGTGGCATTATTTAATTAAATTTTAATTCAAGAAAAATAAATAAACGATCCTCAGACTATTTTTAGTGTTTTTTTTTCTATTCGCAATTTAAGCAAAACATTTGATAATTAATTTGCATTTTGAAAAGGTGTTTTTCACTTTTCAATTGCAAAATTATGGAAATGAAACGAATTAAATTGTAATTCAGAAGGAAAAGGGAAAAGTGAAAGAAACAATACAATAAAATTGTAAAAGTTAAATATTGTAATTGTTTTTTTAATAATACTAGTTCTAGAAATTATGAATAAAATTAATTTTATTTGATTTATATCTTTACAGTACTGTATTAATTAAAATTAAGAAACATAAAATTTACCCTGATGATAGATAATTAACAATCATTGAATGGGTTGTATTGTTATTATTATAATATTTAAAAGTTTCCTAAGAGCAAACACTTTATTCTGTATTCTATTTTGATCATAAATGGATGAACGACATGATCACTTCTACGCAATTATTATAGATGCTCAGTTAAATACAATCCTTTGCACAAAGAAAATAAATCTAATCGCAGAACTGTAAAATTGTTACTTACTTAATTGGTCATTACAACCCTTTTAGTCAGGATTACAACCTAGCTTCTCACACCACACATGTTGTCTGTGTTAATTTTATCAGTGAGTAAAACGTCGCCTTCGAACGACAGATTTGAGAAACTTTTCAGGCTACTTTACTTTTAATTTCTCCCAGAGTTTTTGATAGAAAACAATCACTTTCGAATCAATAGAAAGTTCTGTCGGAAGCGATTGAATAACATTCTATACCGACATGTTTATATATTTTCTAAGCAAAAAAGACTTTCGTCTTTACATTGTCGAGAACAACGGGCAGATGGGAAATATAAATTATTAAAGGCCCAAAGCTTATGTAAAATATGTGTGACATGGCTGGCGTATACATAAAGTGCATATTAATTATCGTCTTCGAAATGTGTTGGCTTATTAGACGTAAGCCCACAGTTTAAACCCCAGATCAGACATCAAAACAAAAATATGAAAAAATATTTCTTCGGCGACTTCCTCACAGCAGATTTCTGGCAAAAACTCTGCAAACAGAGCAAATAAAATTGCCATGAAAAGTTTCTCAAAAATCTGTCGTTCGGAGCCGACTTTAAACTGTAGGCCCCGCCACTTATGTAAAAAATTAATCCACTCAACATGAGTGGTTGTAATAACCAATTATGTATGTATGTTATAATTTAAATAAATTATTATAAGTTTCGGCTTTTAGTCCATAATATTTATTAAAATATTTCGAATACTTTTTTTTATTTGTACTGACTTGGTTTCAAAGTTCTTTATTTTAATTTATTGGCGCAATTAAAAACGTAATCGTAATTGTGAAACAATTAAACACTTAATGCTAATAATGTTGCCAAGTAATTAATTTACTTTTGGGTTTATGAATACATATATAATCGTATTTAAAGCACAAAAAAACTAAAACTTTTATTATATGTTTATAACAATTACGTTTTTTTAATTTTCTTTGGTTTTACACCATGTACAACAAAAACATTTATAAGTAGTTTTTGTAGATTAAATGGCCTATTGAATAGCCAATTCTAAAAAAGTTATAAAAATTACTCAAGGAAGAAGAAACTGTGGAAGCTACTCTGCACAACTATTCAATGCAGTCATATGGGTCCTGTGTAATAATACCTGCATGAAAAAATTTAATTGAATAGATAACTTAGTAAATAACCTTACCAAATATTAGTTTCGTATCTTACAGTTATCTTTAATCTATTACAAAGGCGTCGAATATTGCTTACGTTTCGAAAGGCGTAATGAGACTGTTTACAGAGAAAACAAAATTTTATTGGTCTTTATTAGACATTGTTTAGTAATAATTTCGATCACCATAAGTAGGTGGTAGTCACTAAAGTTTGTGATCAAAGAAGTGCAAACTCTGCAATGCAGTAGCATAACCAGGTTTCATAAACCATCTGGCGAGTGCAGTCATTCTAAGTATTCATATTCAAGCTTTAACAGTGCCAGAAGGGATACAAGAACATTCAATATCGACATGATTATATATTCTATCGACATACATTTAGAAATACGTGAAATTTGGTGCCAGAACTTTTACTTGACATAATTCTGTATCTCATCGGCATCATATTTAGAAATGTCCGGCAATTCTCCCGTCCAATAATGATCCGATATACTGTATTATTATCAAGGGCTTTCAATTGTTAACGGATCTCTCGACACAAAAGAAGTCATGGGGTGTTTATTCCCTTTAATTTAATGTTTTATTAATGCATCCCACTATAGTAAGCAATGCGATCTCAACTGATCTGTCGTTACTGTAACAGTGCGATATGCAACCCAAACAGTTGATATAAAGGTAACGTCAGTTATTCTTTCTTATTTTTTGAAAGGACGAAATACCGAACCTAATCTAATCTAAAATCCGTCAAGAACGGAGAGAGGATCCTTCTCTTGGAGATAAGTAAAAATAATTTTTTTATAGCCTTATAAGTATTCCTAAATAATAGATATTAACGTATTATGAATATAAGTACCAATATCTTCCCATTTTAGTGTTGGATACGGCATAAAAACAATATTTTTCAATTTTCTTATGGGAAACGGTGTGTAACCATATATTATTAAATACAATAAATAGAAGCAATAACAACAACGACAATCTTAATCGATGGATTGTTGCTGAAATTACTTTAATCGCCTGTACTGTAACAAAAGAAAAGGAATTGAACATTAAAAAACAAACGCATTAAAAAATCAAACAAAATTTAGTCATACTTTTAAATTAAACTACAAGTACAAAGTTTATATTGATTATAATTTAATAAAAAAAAACACACAATACAAGTGGTTAAATTTCCATTGAAGAAATAAACAAAACAAATTATAATTATAATAAAAATTTAAAAGTAATTTCTTAAGGATCTCATAAATCAAATAAATTCAATTGAATATAACGCGTACCCTAGACAAAACAATACCCAAAATACCCCCACATATGCATGTTTGTAGGCACTTAAAGATAAGAATTGGCGTACATGTGCTATTGTTAAATACAATTATTATTTTATCATTTTATTTATAATTTTCTTTTTTTTGCAAACAAGCAGGTGTCTTAAATTGCGAAATAAAAGATTTCCAAACATTCGCATTTAATAGAGACTTTTGTATCAGAAATATTACTTCTAAATTCATGACAAGTAGCCAAGTGGGCAAGCAGCGGCTAATGACATTTAACCCTTTTCGAAATGTTATCGCTGGAAACAAAATAATTTCGATTATAAGAAATGATTAGAAACGAAATATTTATTTTCGTATTTTTAAGTGCGAATAAATAATTATAATCGGGGTATTGTTTTCCTTTAACTAATTAAAAAATAAACAGTTTTTGCATATTAAAATTATCTGCCTTAGATTAGAATTATTATTGCATTATTATGCCATTAGTGTTTCTAACTTTGGCCTATTTTTATTGCTGAATCGTAAAACATTTTCAAATAACAATAAAAACGATCATCTATTGTTATAGCAAAATTTCTTTGTTTAAATACAAAATTAATTTAATCTATTTATTAAAGTTTATAATATTAATTTGCACTTAAAAACCGATTATGATTCTTTAGATTAGAAAAAATATTTCTTCTGTTGGGGGGTGACCATTAAACCATAAACTCAATTTTATTACTTTTAATATTTTGAACTCCTTTTTTTTGTTATTATAGTTTCTGTTATTTTTATTAATTTATTGTTTTATGTATTTGTTTTATATTTTTAGAGCACCCGCCATTATTGCTGGTATTTTTCCCAGTCTTAATCTAAATATTAATTATGGATCATCGTTGGTCAATGAAATATTTTTTACGCTGAGAAATGGTGCAAAAACGGTAAGTGTGTGATTAAAATACAGTGGCTGACAAACATCTACATACCAATCTTATTCATAAGAGGAAAGTTAGTGATTGTTTCACTTAGTAAGTTAATGTCAAACTATGTATATGCAAATATTTGGCGAAAAAAAGTATCACTTGTTCTAAAGAGAACAAGAAAGAACAGTAAAATAAAATATTATTTAACGCCGGTTACACAAAATGTCTACATGCACTCTTAAAACTATTTCATCAGAAAAAAAGAAGTCATATTTTAACAGATATTCTTCAATGAAGACGCAACGCTAGCTATGCTTTTAATAATATTTATTGCATAATTTAATAGGGTTTATTGCCCAATTTTCGTTTCAACGCATTTTAATGTAAAAAATATATTAGTCATCCTGTCAAAAAAGCATACATAATTGGTCATTACAACCCTTCAGTCAGGATTACGACCTAGTTTCTCACACCACTTATGTTGTATGTGTTAATTTTATACATGAGTGGCGGGACCTACAGTTTAAAGTCGACTCCGAACGTCAGATTTTTGCAGAAACTTTTCATGGTAATTTTATTTACTCAGAGTTTTTGCCAGAAATCTGCTGAGAGGAAGTCGCCGAAAAAATACTTTTTGTATTTTATTTTGATGTCTGGCCTGGGGCTCGAACCCTGGCTTTTCGTCTAATAAGCCAACACACTACCTACTAGACCACGGCGACTGTCAAAAAAGCACGGTCGTGTAATGAGGATTAAAAAATGTTACCCGTATATGAGTATGTAAACTTTTGTTGGTCATTGTATAAATTTTATACCTAAAAATTGGGATCAAAGTCGAATAAATATGAGAACATGATACAAAACATGAGATTTTTATTATTAAAATATTATTTTGTTTTTAATTATTTCTTTGCCATGGTACTTTTTTATTTTTTTAAATGCTTTGAAAGATTAAAATCTCTACATCTTAGAGTTTGGTTTCATTATTAATTTGAAATCGTAGTTGAAGCATGTTTCCCTCTTTCTAGCATGACTAAACATTTTTGTATCACAATTTTCTTTGGCAAAAGTTCAAAGATCATGTTTGTGGGACACGATTTTTGCTTTATGTCTCGATTGTTTTAATCGGTTTTTACACAATGATAAAAATTAAAAAAATGTTTGCTTATAATGAATCTCCATTTTGAATATTGGCTTAAATGAAACTCTATTTTATAGAGATTTTCAGTTTTATTTATCATAGTTGCAGTTTATTCAAATATGCACCGATCTGTTTGCAAAACTTATTCTCATATCGAAGACAATTAGATAATGCCTCTGTCGAAGATATTTTTCGCTCTACTATATTTGAAAAAAAAAACCGCCAGATTCTTATCATAAAGTTAAGGTATAAGAACCAACTAAGTTCCCTGAATTTTAAACGACTGTGTACACAAACCAGAAACAGCTGATCCGGTACGTAACAGTGGACGTTAAAGGAAAAAATGCGTTGTCACTTAAGTAGGAAATTAAATAAGAAACGACAAACATACGATCCTTAATGCTGCCTAGAATATACAGCTCATGTATACTGAATGCAATATTGCATATATATTTTATAATACATATTATTAACGGGTGATTTTTTAGTTAATATCTTTTTGGCAACACTGGTTTAAACAGCTCACGCACGTTTCGTGTTTTGTTTCACTGTCAAACATCTTTAGTTTGGTCTATAATTTAACCATGAATTGTCTTACAAACGAACAGTGCTTGCCAATCATTGAATTTTATTATGAAAATGCGTGCTCTGTTAAGAAAGTTCATCTCGCGCTTCTTCCATTTTATGATCAGTTTAATCGACCCACTGAAGCGGCTCTTCGGGCTATTGTGACTAAATTTCGCACCAAATTTACATTGTTGGACATTAAACCACCAACACGCTTACGTAGAGTGCATACTGAAGTAAATATCGCAGCTGTATCGGCCAGCGTTAATGATGACCATCAATTATCGATTCGTCGCCGTTCGCAGCAATTAGGAGCAATGGTGGGCGCTACCATGAGATGATATCCAACTTTTTTTGCCCAAAATTCAAGAGCTTAACTTGCATGACATGTGGTTTCAACAAGACGGTGCCACATGCCATACAGCACGCGTAACAATGGACTTATTGAGAGGCGAGTTCGGTGAACATTTTATTTCACGTTCGGGACCGGTCAATTGGCCGCCAAGATTGTGCGATTTAACGCCTTTGGACTGTTTTTTGTGGGGTTATGTTAAAGCTCATGTCTATACAGACAATTGACGCATTGGAAGACAACATTGAAGCATTTATTCGTGAGATAACGGTCGAAATGTTGGAAAGAGTATGCCAAAATTGGACTAAGCGGATGGACCATTTGAGGCGCAGTCGCGGTCAATATTTGCATGAAATAATCTTCAAACATTAAATTATATGGACCGTACTATCGATTCAAATAAAGATTTCATGCATTTTTCTGAATTTTATGTGTTTTTTTAACAATTTTCCTAAAGCCCTCACCCATTATTATCAATTGAAATTGATTGATCGGCAAGACAAATAATGAGAAAGATTCTATTACATCATATACATGTATATAGTATTATTAGCGGATTATAATGCCTAATACTTTGTTAGCACTTATGCGATAACAAACAATTTGGCTGATGAAATAATGCTTCCGATTTAATAATATATTATATATATATATATAGTTATGTGAATTTATAAGAAAATTTACACGAATTTAAATATTGAATTTTTATATTGGTTTAAAAGCACAAGTTAAACACTAAAAATATAATTATAACAACTATTCAATTTATTTCCTCAATAATTAATTACACATTTCCATTGTTAAATTTACGTTTACTTTATAAATTTCCAATTGGGTTCTTATTAATTATTGTTACCACCCGTACTGTGTGTTATTATAACATCTGGCATCACTATTACAACTTCCTTAATGTTTCTCTATTATTATTGTTTATTTTTGTTTTGATTTTTACATTTTGCGGTAAAATTTGCACGTTGTTATTATTATTGCACTTATTAAGTGAGCTATTACACACTCTCTTTGTGTCTCTCTCTCTGTTGTTAAGACTGTTCAAATTGGATTTCATATTACAAACGCCAGCATAATGGAAATGTGAGCCTTTTTACTGGAAATAAAATAATAAATATTCGTTTCGTAAAAGACAGCGGATCGGACAGGGCACGCAGCATAGGGAAAAGTGCATAATTATTAAATAGAAATTAAAGGAAAGTGTTTCTAACCGAAGAATAGTTATAAAAATATGCTTGAGCAGGTTATACGTACCCGTGGTTGGTTTGAGGTTTGTATTTGTGCGTTTATTTTAACCAAAGAAAAATTTATTTTTCGCAATATATGTACCATTAATACATATATCTATATGCAAATATTTATGTCTATATGTACATATAGATTGTGACTTTTTATGGCATAATTGTGAATGTTTTCTGTGGCACAGATGTTTGTTTGGCTGGGAGGATGGCATAGTTACATCATAAATGTATGTGGTTAATATTGATGTGTTTCTTTTTGTTGTTATTTGTAGGAACCAAAACGGGAAAATGCATTGGCACATGGTATTGGTACACAGAATATGTTGGAAATGACACCGCATTCCGGGCGGAAACCATACAATTCCATCTTTG
The DNA here is from genome assembly GCA_936449025.2 of Sarcophaga subvicina. Taxonomy (NCBI): domain Eukaryota; kingdom Metazoa; phylum Arthropoda; class Insecta; order Diptera; family Sarcophagidae; genus Sarcophaga; species Sarcophaga subvicina. Next base: position 86,919,618 of record OW388081.2, on the reverse strand, counting down.
ATTGGGGTGTCTATTTTCCCTATGTGGCACAAGCAAAGCGTAGTAAAAAATTTCAATATCCACAGGTGGTTAAAAATAATTTTTATTTATACATGTTAAAAAAATAATAAATTATTTATAAATGTTTTTATTTTAAAGGTCTCATCATTAGTACAAAAAGATCCCATTTTACAAAGAGCCATTAAGCAGGCAGCTGAACAAATTTTACGGGAAAAACAATTGCTAAAGGACTGTTCTGAGAATGAAGACCTGAATGATAATACGAAATCGAATGCTCGTAAGAATTCTACAGCTAATCGAGATGATGGCCAGGATTATCAACAAATCCTTAATCGTCAGGAACGAAGAGCCATTACCATCTTGAAAGATATGCGTTCAACTTTGAATAATTTCTTACTAGCCTTTACCTCCTGGCTACTATATAAACTCTTGCCCTGTTTTCTATCTGGCGTGGTGACTCATACCCAGCAAATTGAAATGCTTAAGGCTGCCTCTGAAAAGGCTCCCGGTATACCATTGATTTTCCTGCCGTTACATCGCAGTCATTTGGATTATATTATGGTTACATTTATTTTAACAAACAACGATATACGCAGTCCCTTAGTGGCTGCCGGCAATAATTTACAAATACCTGTCTTTGGCGGGCTATTACGTGGACTGGGTGCCTTTTTCATTAAGAGAAAAATAGATCCAGTGGTAGGCAAAAAAGATATACTGTATAGAGCCATTTTACATTTGTATTTACAACATGCCTTAAAAATGGGCCATAATGTGGAGTTCTTTATTGAGGGTGGCCGCACGCGTACCGGTAAACCTTGTATGCCCAAAGGGGGCATTTTATCGGTAATTGTAAATGCATTTATGGATCGCAGCATACCGGATGCCTTGTTGGTACCAGTATCCGTTAATTACGAGAAAATCGTTGATGGTAATTTTGTGCGTGAACAGAAGGGTGAAAAGAAGGTACCGGAATCATTTGCAAATGCCATATCGGGCATATGGAAGGTAAGCAGAATACTAATTTAAACATGCGTAAATTGATCTCAAATAGGACGTTTGTAGTTATATTTTAGGATTAAAAATTCATATTAAAATTTTGCATAAAGCTTATATATGTATGTATGTATACGCTTGTGAGAGCGGACTTTGAACGGTTGTAAAAACCATTTAGATGGTTTAGTAGTTAGATGGTTTGCCGGTTAATTTCTTGGTACGTTATATGATGATTTTAAAGTTGCTTCAAAGGCATTTAGAGGTTAAATTAATGTAGATTGAACAGAGTATCTGTTACATAATAGCTTTCAAGACGAATATGGGATCAAGAGGACGTTGCAAAACCTTTTTAAAAAAATGTATAAAAAAGAAAAAACTGAAATTAAATTTATGCATTGTTTTGTTACAGGCCCTTAATTCGAACTACGGATTAATGCGTATCGATTTCAATGAACCCTATTCGATTAAGGAACTTGTGCAATCATACAATAAAGTTGCCAAAGACGATGGTTCACTTAAGATACATAAACCATCTGCACGTATACTCCAACACAATCAATCTACCTCTTCACTCTATGGTACCGATGTAGTGTGTGAAGAACATCGTAACCTAATCGACAGTATTTCACGGCAAGTTGTATTTGATTGTGCCGCTGCTACCTCAGTAATGTCCACCAATGCTTTAGCATTTCTACTACTAACACAATATCGCAATGGAGCAACAGCTCATGAAATTGCCAAAGGTTTAGATGAGTTGCGTCGTGCTTTGAAGGGCCGTAAGGATATTGGATTTTCTGGTGACTCTTTACATATCATTAACTATGCTACCGACTTATTGGGTGATAATTTGGTTGTGAGGACAAAAAGTGAAAGCGGCGAAGTGATAATACGTTCGAAAGGCTCCATAGAAAGTTGGATCGAATTGGCCTATTATTCGAATATGTTGACGCCACACTTTGCTCTGCAAACCATAGTATTGACCACTTTCCATGCTTTGCTGCCTAAAAAATCAGAAATAAATGAAGAACAGTGGAATAAGGTAAATATTTACTGGCATTTTGAAATTATTGCTAAGGATGACTAATTTCATTCCGTTTCGTTTTAGAATGGTCCGGGAGTATCACGCAAGAAGCTAATAGATATGGCTTTAGAGAATTGTAACGTTTATCGTTATGAATATATTTTAAATAAACCCACACAAAATCTCGTTAACATGCTCGAAATCGCTTTAGATGAACTGATAATGCAGAATTTAATAAAAACAGCACAGGTAAGTGAAATTTGAAGTCTTAATGCCTTTTAAATATTTGTTGTATTTTTATTTTTAATATTTGTTGTATTTTCTTTTATTAGCTTGAGGACTCTAACGAAGTGGACACATTGGAAAACCGTCGTATGGCTCGGGCCTTAGCCACTTATATCGAAAACAACGATATGGACGATAATTATGATGATGAAGCTGATGTTTTGGTCAACAATTTTGATAGTCTCGATCAGGAAGAGCCGGATTTGTTTTTAGTGAAGGACACGATACCACAACAAAAGGCTTTATGCGAAGTACTAGGTCCCTTTGCTCAAACATATCTCTGTGTAGCTGAATCATTGTACATACTCTACAAGAACTCTATGCTGGAAACAGATTTTATTAAATTTGTAATGAAAGAGTTGACCAACAAAGTAAACACGAAAAAATGCCCCTATGGTAGGTATCTTTTGATATAAATGGCTTTTGATTTATTGTGCTTAAGAAACTTATTTTTTTGTTTTTCATTTCAATTTACAGCTGAAAGCATATCTACAGATTCTGTTCGAAATTGTTTAAAAGTTCTCGAAAAATGGTATGTAATTGAGATTAGCAATCAATGCGGCTTACGCCTGCTGGCTTTGGGTACGCTGTACGAAACATCTCGCGATTCTTTAAAGAATATTGTACAACGTATAACACATATTGTGCCACTGTATAATAATGGTTACTTTTAGGTCTTTTTTTATCACTTTTTATTTAATTTTTCCTTTTAAAATCCATCTTTTATTTTTGTTTTCATACTTTTGAAAGAGACATCCATACATACATACATACGTACATAGCTAGACTGTGTTGTAAATTGTTTCTTTTCTTCATTCTATTCGATGCGATTTTCTTTTTTATTTCTATTATTTTCTGCATAGTAATTACATTTTTTCTGTATAATTTAATTTAGAAACTATAATTATTATTATAAATGCCAAAGTTCAATTTATTACTATAATTACAAGAAAATTATAAAAATAAATCCTCAAATGTTTTTGTAAATCGAATAGAGAAGTGAATTTTAAACGTCAAAAGATCTTTGAAAACGTTTACGATTTTAAGAACACTTGGGAATTTATGCAATTTAACATACAAGAAAACTAAAAACAAATCATTTAATAACATCCAGGACACTTTTTTTTTGTATTTTATAAGCATGGTCCAAGAAAAAAGAAATGATGAAATTATTACTGACTGAAATGCTTTTTTTTTCTATATATTTATAAATTTACATATATAGTAAATAAATCTTTTAAAGATTTAAGTAAGAAAGAAAAAAATACTCTACAACTTAGATATTTTGTATAAATATATGAATAAAAAAAAAACAAAAATTAATAATAAATATGTACTGAATGGTGTTTCGATTGTTAACCCCAGGGGGATGATTATGTATTGAAATTTTACAGCGAAAAACATTGAGTATTTTACCCGCCAGGTAGCGACGTTTGACGAAATGTATAGCCATAGTGGAAGAAAATGGAAAGGAATACAAATAAACGAAACGTAAGTGAGAGAGAGTGAAAAAGCGAATTATGCAACGGTGAATGCATACCCAACAACCAGCGTAATACCATTATAAACCTCGAGAAAGCCTCAAAGAATTTCTTTCCTTTGGTAATCCACAATATACAAAGAGTTTTGTCGTTTCCAATTATTTATGCAGAAATCCGGCTGAGAGCCGTCCTCTTCAGCGATATGACAATGTTTAGCAACGAACACAGTTAAGAATTTAGACCCAATATTAACTTCAACTCATCATCATTTAATTTTCTATCGTATATCCCATACCAGTTTGCAGCAGTTTCTACCGATAAGACTTTATATATCTATATAGACTATATATCATACTTAATTGGCTATACAGCCTAGACTCTTACCCATATTATGTGTGTGCTAATTTTGTCCTTGAGCGGCGGAATCTACAGTTTTGAGAAGACATTTTACATGCCAAAACACTAGAGTAGATGAAATACATTCTCGCAATACAGAAATCGAGGCAGCTTTTGATAAGTAAACGAAAACTAGCATGTTCTGTAGACTTACTTAACTGGCCATTAACAACCCGATAACGGATTTCGTTGTCTTAACACATCCTTCCAGGTGGCTCTGCTTCTTGCGCGTTGGTCACACCAATCCCTGACAGGGCTTCCTCGATTCGGTTCTTCCAATGCAAACAATGTCGTCCTTTTCGCTGACTTCTGCAGATCCCCGCATCACCGGAGCATCCTGCTCTATTCGAACGACATGGCCGAGCTAGCACAGCCGATGGATGTTAATACGCTACACAACGTCTATGTCGTTAAGGGGCTCATACAGATCAAATCTTGTTGTGTTATGTTAATTATAATAAATAAATAAATAAATACAGGGATCGGATGCGGAAATCTTCGCCAACTCACACTGGACCAAAGATCTTACCTAGGACTTTTCTCTCGAATACTTTCAAGGCTGCTGCATCATTTGTTAATAGTGCCATAAAGAAGCACGGGGAGGATGAGCGTCTTGTAGAGTATTAGTTTTGTCGTACAAAAGAGGTCTCTGCTACTCAATTGCCTATTGAGTGCATAGTAGCACCTGTTGGCAGGAGATCCTGCTCTTGATCTCCAGACTGACATCATTTTTGGTGGTAACGGCGGAGCAAAGATAAATAAATTCCAAGGTTCTGTAGACATTGGATGTAAATTCCTCTGTGAAAAACATTTGCATCCTAATGCGCGACAATAACTAAAATTGGATGGGATATGTCATCCAATATTAACTTGTCTAATCCCCACATATTAGTGTATGTATGTGCCTCTTCTTTAAATTGATTCGCTGGAAAAACTACCTACAAACTATTATTATTGTTTTTTTTTTGATACAACAAAAAGTCCTTTCGATTACATAAATTAGCTTTTGTTTTTCTTTTTATTAAGATAAACTAGATAAACTTAAACAAAGATTAATAGAGAGGTTAATAATGTATGAGACGTGACTGAACATAATACAAACTTGTTTAATTTTAAATTCGTAAATGCCTGGCTAACATCATATGTATGCCTATACGTACTATATAAATAAACATAAAATTCCGTTATTTTAAATTAAATCAGTGAACAATTTCTGCAGCTATACAAGTAAATAGTATCATTATTGTAATAGGGAGAGAACCAAAAATAACTGCTAAATATTGAGAAAGAAGATAACAAAATATATTGTATGTGTATGGTATGTAAGTACTTATATGAATGTGATCTGCTTAAATAGAAATAAATATATCGTAATGATTAAATGATTAATTAACTAATTTTAAAGAGCAATTATATTACGCTAGAAAAAGTTAACAGATTTTGGCGTGCAGTTTAGTTGTTCGTTTAGTTTAGTTTTCATTCATTTTTTTTGTATATAAAAAAGAAATCAAGTACAGTTATCATAATATATATAAAAGGAATATAAAAATATAATTTCATCATTTACGTTCATTTACATACATATTATAAAACAAATTAACAAAATATAACCGATGATTCTAAATGTCTGCTGGCGGTTGTGTCCTCTAGTGTTTCATGATTTTCTTTTTTCACATTTGCGTAAATAGATGTTGAAAGCGGATCATCATCGTTCGTTTTTAGTACAGTTGCTACAGGATTAGGGGCCATAGCTGTTTTTCTACCTCTTGGTTTAATGTTCAATTTCAATTTATTGCCTAATTTACCTTTGTTTTTACGTGTACCGTTTAAAAGTCTCTTAGCTTTGGTTTTACGCTTACCAGCTATATTAGTAGGAGATTCCTAAAACAGAGAATATACAACACAACAGATATAATTTTCACTTGCGAAAAATACTTTTTTAAAAACAATATAAAGCTTACCTTAATACTTTCCATATTCTTAACCTTGGCACCAATTTGTCCAGCGCATTTTGTGGCGCCACAATAACAAGTTTTCTTTTCATTCCCCAAAAGATCATCCCAATGATAGTTGAACGTTAATTCCGTATTCTTAAAACAGGAACGGTAAACTATGCAGTTAATTATCATTCTAGCAAAAATAATTTGTTTTAAACCTCACCTCTGGTATATCCTTAATGGCAAATAAGCCTACACGATTCAAGGAATTGACCAACCATTTTTGTGTCTCACAATTGGGTTCACATGAATGATTCATAAATCTTGCCAGATTACCCTTTGGGCCAGCATCGATTATGTAGTCCTTTTCCACCGATAGAAAATAAAAGTTTTCATCACGATCCCTAGATTTCTGTTGTAAGCGAGCTTGAAATTCATCATCGTTTATAACCTCACCTACATATTCGATAATGAAACTACCCGCTTTAATGGGTTCTCGGCTTACCAAACCGAAACCTCTTTCTTTCATATACACCACATCTAAACGCGGCGAAATTCGTGATTCAAACATCTGATTTTGGCAACGTTCACCAGCTGGACAGATTTTCGGATTGCACTCGTGATATAAAACACGATTTAGGCAATTCGTATCGGGGCCACAAGGATTTTCTTCACGCGGATCACATTCGCATTTACTAACACTCTCTATGTCGACGTGCAGTCTGACCGGAGGTACAGCACGATTAGCTTTTATGCGTACATACGGTTGAGGATGTAGTCTCTCTTTGTTTTCGTTCGCTTTATGTTGTTGAAGTTTTTTCAGTTTAATTACCTCGTGTATCTGTTTGGCTTCTTCAATGCCGCGATTGTAGTTTAAATCTAAATCTAAAAGTGAAGAAAATACAATGTTAAGATGTGCTCTAAAAATATTAACGTAAACACCCGTAAACATACTTGATTTTGACCTTGGCGGTTCTGAGCTATCTCCTTCTAAATACAAGTACACACGACGTCTTGAAATCCAACCGTGATCATGTGTGCCAAAGAATCTCACGACGAATTCTGATGGATTGTGTGACTTACGGGCAATATTTGTTGGTATTTCTGTGGGCGGCAATATTATTGCTGGCCACCAACGGAAAGTGGTGAATTTAGCCCAAACCATTTCACCATATAAAGGCATTCTCCCCGACTCGCATTCCTCACAAATGTAGCCTTCATGAGCCGCTATTGGTATTTTCAGACAATGGGCATGCACGGCTGTAGGACAAGTTTCACAGCACACCAACTGACCACCACCAACACATATAAAACACCAGTTGACATTAGCGGTCAGGTCTTGATTAGGGCTCGTATGCCTAGGGCAAATAATATGAGCAGCTGTAATTATTTGAGAACCGGCTGGTATACAAGTTGAGTCTGTATGAAATGTAGCCGGACATTTAACACACTTTGTTAGCTTGGCATTGCTGATATGTTGGAATTTTCCCTTGGGATCATCGGACACACAGGTGTGGCAAACATGCGAAGGACAACGAAACGATTCTATATGATTTTTCGATATGGTTATTTTAGCTTGTGGCCAATATTTACAGCAGGCCGGATGAAAAGTTCGCTCACATTGAGCCATACAACATTTCACTAGCGGATCGTCGTCTTTTTTCGATTCGACTAAATTGCAGACCATACATTTTGCAGGTTCATTATTGGCACACTCTTTACAAATGACATCGACCACCGTCGTTTCCTGTTCATTGTCGCCTGTTACGTGTGGTAAACTATCAATTTCTGTTAAATTGGTAACTGAAATGCCGTTAGTGGTGGAATTTAAAGTTAAAGTTTCATTGTTATCATTATTATTATTATTGTTGTTGTTATTGATATTTTTAAGATGATATGGTTTGCGTCTCCGTTTGCGTTTGCCATTTTGCGTAAAATCTTTGTAGAGACAGTCTGCATGCAGCCAGTAAGTACAATTTTTCGCACACCTTCTCAGATTGCCCCCAGATTTAAAGCAGTATTTACACACCGGTTCACGGCTCATGCCTCTGAAAAGGTATCGTCTATCTAATCGAAAAATGTCATCGATGACTTCTAAAATTGGACGATTAATAATGGACTTCTTAAGCTTGTCCGCCATCACAGGTTTGGGTGTTAATGAACGCTCTGGGGTTGATTCAGGTGTTTGTTGTTTCGCTAAAGATCTACGCACCATTAAGGTTTTCAAACGAGACGATAAACGTTTCACCGATCCCTCTCCATTTTTCCGAACCGCCAAAACAGTAGACGTGTCTGTACCATTTAACGACTCACTTAGTTTGCATTCCATTTGGTGGCGGCTTAATTGCTTAAGCGCCCAAATATTACGCACTGCTACGACTAGACTTTTTTCTAATTTCTCATTATGATTTTGTTCCATAACAAAATCTTTCATGATCGCATAAAATTTCCTAAATTCCAAACCACAGAAAATTTCCATACCATTTAAAGAATTTACGGCTGTTGTTTGACCTGAATTAAGCTCAGTATTGTGAAGATCATTACCGTTTTGGTCGTTTGTAGTATTTGAGGTTGCATTATTAGATGTTGTTGGGTTTTCGTCTAGTTCTTCAGAGCTTAGCTTTCGTTTTTTGACCAGTACAGACTTGATAGGAGAATATGCTGGACTATAGGGAGAATTCGAACGCTCCCGTTTCAATTTTGGTATCGTCAAAAAGTTAATGTTATCATTTGAACCGTACGAACTTTCCATATCCGAAAGTGTTACAGAATTTATAGTTATATACATGGATTTGCGACGTTGTTTTTCAAGTTTGTGAAAGGCTCTGTCAATATAATTTAAATAAATTAATAAAATTTCTAGTAGTCATAGAAAGGGGGTTTTTTCCCAAGTTCCTGTACTTACTGTGATTTTTCAAATATTTCGTAAAATTTTTCTAATCTTTCCGAATAGGGTATGTCGGCTACAATATTGGCTTCATTGACCGCTTCATACCAAATTTTCTCCTTTGCCTTTGACGGTACGTGCTGTCTGTATTTCGCACTTTTAACGCCATACTTTTCACGAACTTCTTCAATACGCTCCTGATAGCTTTCGACGCCAATATAAGGCAAAAGATTTTCACGTTTAACCCAATTGCGTCGTCCATTATCCGCAAAAAACCGAACGTGCACTAAAATATTGTTATCGCCAGTACGATCTTCAGTGGTTATAGTTTTGCCATTAGGATCTGGGCATACCATACACGGCCAATAGCAGTAGGTATAAATCTGACCCCAGTACAGATCACCTGTAGAGAAAGACATCCAGGGAGTTTCATTGACTATAGAAGAACCCTTTGCACTATCCATACTAATCGCAGATGGCGAATTAGCAGTAGCGGTTGCATCTACTGCTGCATACTCATTATTACTTTCAGTTTCAATAGATTCCGTTTCCATTTTAGTTAATATTTTATCGTTTTGTTCTTTATTTGCAGAAAATTCTATTCTAGATTCATTAGTATGTCTTGTAGGCTTTGAGGTAGTTGTTTTTTTATCTGAAGATTTCTTTTCATTAATAGCATTTATCTTTGATTTCTTTTTTCCTTTCGGTACTCTTCCTACAGTTGTTATATTAACTGGTTTTAAGGTTATATTAGGATCTTCCTGCACATCATCATCATCATCATCTGGATTATTTCCATTTTCGTTTTCATGAAATGGCGTTCCTAAATCTTGATCGTCTTCGTTTTGAATGGTTTGCTTTTCAGTTTCTTCATTTTGTATGTCTTCCTGATTACAATGCGTACTATTTTCTTCCTCGTTTTCATCATCTTTATCTTCTATGTCTTCTTCATCGTCGTCACTATCATCATCATCATCACAGCTTTCAATTACTTCTATAACATCTTGTTGTTCATATTCTTCTGTTTCTTCATTATGCTCTAAAGAACTTGAAATATTTTCTGCTTTTTCGTGTTGCATTATATTCCGTTTTACTGCTATTTCGTTGTCATTTAACAACAAATTATTGTTGTGCTCCATAACAGCACCGTTTTTGATTAACAATTTTTCTATGGGACTTACAAATTCTTTTCGTTTTGTGCTCCTATCAGGTGTTACTTCGGATTCCTTATTCCTGGGCGTACGACGTACATAACCCACTGTTGACTCGTTGCTGGGTGTAAATGATGAGTCGTCCAATAACGTATCTGCGTCTTTTTCTCTATCTAATGAGGTGTCGCTTATGTTATTGTATTGCTGACGTCTTCTTAAACTTAAACGAGTTCTTTCCTCTGCACTTGAGTTGAGTTTTTCGTTTGGTGTTGTAAAACCAATATATTTGGGACTTAAGTTGGAATGAAGATTAGCTAAGGGATTTTTCTTCCCTAAGAAATATAATATAATTAAAGAAATTAAAAAAATCAAAACTAATTTATAGGAAATTGAAAAAATATTAAGTGTGAAAGAGATGTCATTTAAGACAAGTTGTGATATGACCTACCCTTTTTTGGAGTGCTTTTTAATTGTGTTTTCTAAACTTATGTAAGCCATTAAGGCTGAGGATTTTACAACAAAGTTTTGGATCATTCAAATCTAATTTTTGTATGGGTTTCGGGACATACGGATATTGCTTGACTTTTATGGATGGGTAGAAGACTGACTCACTTCTATCTTTAAAGCGCATAGCCGTCCATCACACAATAGCGATTTTCTCGAGCCACTGTCCTTTGGACGACATGCCGAGAGACTTGACATTCCATCTGCAGGAGCTGTGGGCTCGAGGAAGAGGACGACATTGTTTTTCACTTTATTTGTCATTGCCCTGATCTTGCCCTAAAGAGACTAACTGAGCTCTTCAATATTAAGATTGCTGCAATAGAAAGATTTATTCTGGACTCAAGTATGTTTGGTCCTCATGTTGGATATTAATTGTGATAAAAACGCCAAAATACTGGCCTAATTATGGTGTAATCCTTCAAAGTTGTTTATTCACCTAACATAACGTAAGTTGGACTTAAGGCAAAGTCTAATCTATAAAAATTGGATAGGTTTGGTAATAAGTGAAGTTCTATTTGAAACGTCACTATATAAATTAGTCGAATGGGTTGTTGGTATAAAAGATGCACTCATGTTCAAAAGTCTATCTTGTGGACAAAATATAACAATATTATCTCCTACGCAGCTTTTCTGAAACGATAGCTCCATTTAAATGTTTCAAGTCAATTAATTTTTCTTATCGATACCCAGTTACAATTACCAAACACAAATATAAGGTCTCTATTGCGATTAATTATACCGATTGCCTTTAGAACAATTTAAAAATGTTTCAATTTGTATTCTCAACAACTACTTTAAGGTGTAATATTCCTGGCTGTAAAATCCATTGCGCTGCCTTTTCCAAACAGCTGATGTTGTTTAAAATTATTTAATTAAAGCTTTTAAATTCAACATGAATACAGAAATTTCATCATAAATTGGAATATTACATACGCAACTAGTATTTGTTGAAAAACTTTTTAATATTTTTATAGCCAGTCTCATACAGATTTATAAAAACAACCACTTGTTGTTGAAACCAAATTAACTCAAAATTTCTTTTGGTGTCACGTTTGCACATTGTGTACTCCAAAAATAAGGACGATTTCAATTGAAATCAATAAGAAGCCATGTCAAGAAATAAATTAAAGATAGTTATGTGGACGGACAATAAACATAACCATCAAGTTAAAAGTAGGGTATAAAAAAATAACACATTCAATACAAATATCTAAACATACTTCTGGGTGTTGACGTATTTACGTTTGCTGTAGAATTCTCTATCACTTTTGGTTCTATTGCAATAACGTCTGCTATTATCTCATCTTTAAGAGAGACATCTGCATCACCAGGTTCACCTCTGGTATTATTTACATTCTCTTGTTCCGTTGATTCACTTAATTTATTGGCATCCGTGGTATTATGGTTGTTATTGTTTCTAAAGCGCCTGGTGGGACGTGTAGAATGTTCTTTTATATTTATTGTGCCCATGCCAGGCGATTCCATTGCTATCCAATATGTGGTTTGTAAGCTTCTTGTTGGCCAACAAGCGTGTCTGCGACAAGAAGGTTTTGTGCGGGATTCTCACAGCAGTTGGTTTTTATTTGATTTCAAAGCGATATTTTCATTTAAACATTAAGATTTTTATAAACAAACATACTTCAATTAGTTTTTAACACAATTTTGCACGATCTTTATTTATTATTCTAACACTTATGGATTATTATCATTTTATTTTTGCATTCAACGCCGCCAATATAATACCAATCAGCATTTGGCAATAATGCCGCGCCAAAAATTTTTTGCCCTTCTCAGTAACAGGGAAATGTTATAACTTACTGACGTTTATAATATAATACCACATGGTTGTATTTTTTGGTATTAAACATTTCATAAATAAATGAAAACAATACCAAATAAACAGTTAGATTTATGTTAATATTAATATAAAGATAATATTAATATTTTTTACTCAAATACTACTTCTCTGAGGATAAATATTATTTTCTCAACTATAATTTATCTAGTCTGGCATCTCTATTTGAAGAATGTTTATATTATTCAGGTTTAATTCCGCACTCTGTTGCAATCAAAACAAACGCAAATAGAATTTAATTTGTTTTGGTAAAATCATTCAAATTATAAAAAAATATAATTAATTCTTTAAACAAATAGAGAAAAACTGCCAAAATGGATGCACAATTGGTAGAGAAAATCGTGCATGAGGTGAAATCTCAAGGAGTATTTGATGAATTCCGTAAAGACTCTATGGCCGACGTAGATACCAAACCAGCCTACCAAAATCTCAGGCAACGTGTGGAGAACAATGTAAAGAAATTCTTGGCAGAACAGAAATGGTCGCCTGAAACTAATAAAAATCAATTACGCGAAAAGCTAAGACGTCATATAACAGAGTAAGTTGCTTTGTCTTTAATTATAAGCAGTTCTCGATCTAATTATTTTCTTTGGTTAGATCTGGCTTTTTAGATGTGGGTGTTGAACGCATTGTGGATCAAGTGGTTAATCCCAAAATAGGTAGTGTCTTTCAACCGCGCATAGAAGAAATAGCATATAAATATTTGGGTTTGCCACCACCACCCAAGAAGATAGAACCCCCGCCGCCGCCTCTTATGCATCCTTTGCCTCCCCTACCTTTAAATGCTCCCCCACTTAAAGTGGAAACTTGTAGTCTTTTGCCCACAGACCTGGAACAAGTTAGTCCTGATTCCGATAAGGGTACAGTGAAATCAGAGGGCAAAGACGACAGAACAACAGTAGATATGGAAACTGATGACAAATTGGCTGAAGACGAGGATGAGTCACCACCTTTCGAACCTCTAGTAAAACAAGATTTTGAAGATTTAAAATATGATAAGCAAATAAAAAAGGAAATGGAAGACAATATAAATATTAAACAGGAAAGAGATTTTTCGTTGGAAACAGACAAGAAACTGAAGCTGGAGGAAAGTAATGATGGCCATATTAAAGCCGAAATCAATGACAATACCAATAGTCAAGATTTTTCGAATTTTGCTTCCAATTCCATTGTAGTTGACAAAGATGCCAGCCAATCAGTGGATGCCAGAATATCTCAGGATTCGCAATTATCCAGTGTATCTAGTGACTCACATTTGTCTGTCAATGGCAAGGGAGACTCTTTGCAAAGCAGTTCCCAAGAGGCTGTATCGGCTAATATATCGGAAGAGGCCCAAATGCCGAAATTCAATGAAAATTCCTGTGAACCCAACAACTCAAATGGTTACTCTTATGAAACATGCGCAATAAAAAGCGGATTACATTTCGATATTAAAAAAGATGAAATCAAATTTGAGGGCACAGAATGGAAAACAGGCTTAGAAACACCAGACTCTGCTACCGTTAAAACTGAGGAGGAAAAATTCACTAATATTGCAGCAGCAAATGCAGTATTGGAAAACAAAAATGATTCTTTTAAATTTTCTTCGACAAACTCTAATATGGATGCTAAGGAAGAAGATTTTGATAATACACCCCAGGCGCAAGAGCTGAGTTTTGGCTCCAGCATAGATGATTCTTTATCAATACCAAATACTAATACACCGAAATCATCGGCTCAACAAAAAGAACAAGAAGAATCACCACAAATACAAACACTGAAACAAGTAGTGCCCACAACGCCCATTACTCCAACGCCCATATTAACACCTACAATGCCCACGCCTACAGCTACACCTTCGCCAATTACGTCACATAAGGGCGATAAAGAGCACCAAAGTAGGCATTCATCTTCGTCGTCCTCCAGACACAAGAAGCACTCTAAAGAACGAAGAAGATCCCATGAACGCGAAAGAGAAAAAGACAGCAGCAGGGATCGTCATCGTTCCAGTAAAGATGGCAAAGAGTCTTCAAAGTACCGCTCATCCAGCAGTGGTACCAAAAGCAGCAAACACTCCTCTTCATCATCCAGTAAATATTCTTCTTCTCATAATAGATCAACGTCGGAAAAAGATTTAGAAAAATCTTCATCATCCTCAACACATTCCTCATCGAAACACATAAAACCTTCACACTCACATTCCTCTTCATCGTCTAACGAAAATCAAGATACTAAGAAAACAAAACGTGACTCGGATAGAAGACATCATTCATCATCATCGTCTAATAACCAACGAGAGACTACATCGTCGTCCTCTTCAAAACGCCCCGAGCGAAAAGATGATCACAGTGAGGCCAAAAATAAGATACAAAGACGTAAATCTACCGATTCCAATGATGATGATGGCGATAAAAGTTATGGTGGCGGCGGTGGTGGGAGCGGAGGTAAGTCTACTACTCAGTCTAAATCCAGTTATACCACAACTTCAAATTCAAAATCATCTAAATCCAAGTCCAGCAGTACTGATATGACCAAGTCACCTTCAACAAAAACAAATGGTTTGAAAAGTTTGAAATCTAAAAAGAAATTCTGTAATAATCGCAATTTGTTTTTTCGTTTAAAGGTTCTCAAAGAGATGATATTGATTGCGACGAACAATGTAATGAAGAGGCTGTAGCTAAAACGAATTATCCGAATAATGTGGTAATTTTGAATGACATTTTAGAAAATCCTCAAACACAGTTTATACAACTAAATAATACCGGACACTTGGTTGAAATTCCAAGTCAAAAATTATGCTCTGTTCCGACAGAAAACAAATCACTTGAAATATCTGAATTTAATAACAACATTGAGCCATTTACGCCGAAACAAGAACAAGAAAAGTGTTTGTCAAATAATTCCCCCGATCTCATGTATTTCGATGAAACTCACTTAAATCTACATGATCGTCTCAAACTTTTGAATTGTACCATGGATTTGTGCCGCAATGCGGTAAATAGTTTACGCTTTGATTCGCTTAGCGATGAGGGCATAGAACTATCAAACGAAGAAGATTTAAATAACGATGTTCGAGCAAATTCATTAATGGCAACATTAAAGAGAAAAAGTGATTACAGTTATGAAGACTATGAAAGAACACCCCGTAAACGTATAGCTTCGAATGAGAGTGAAGAATGCCAGGTGAAGACATCACCGGCACCCTCAGATAGTAGCGCCAATTCAAAGGAAAATGAGGAAATACATAAGAATACAGGTATGTTTTAAATGGTTGTCTATTGTATTCAGTTTAGTTTGAAATTTAATTTTAAGTTGTGAAATTCGTTTTTATTTAATTTTTTTTTGTTATTTAAATACAACTCTACAAGGTAGTTACATATTTTTATTAGCGGATTTAGAAGTGCATTTATAATTTAAATGCCAATTTGTTTCATAATTTCGACTGATGTAGGTTTAAGCTTCCTCCAAATAAAACGGTTAAAGAAACTTTGTAATGAAACTACTCAAGCATAAAAATTGAAAAATAATTGAACATTTTGTTAATATTCTATTACTTGCTTGGTTTAAAATGTGAACCAATATGTAGAATATGTTTGTTTTTCCTCTACAAATTTCAATCGTTTTTAGTATCTTATATTGCAGCTGTTATATCCGCGTTTCGTTTTTTGTCGTCAAAATGTGAAATGAACGGAAGCGTTTGAAATAGTACGCTTTGTTGTACCATGTTTGTTGCTTGTATTTTTATCAGTTAATTTTTCTGGTTTAGGCTGTACTTAATTTCATTTTAGTACATGTACTACATATTATGGCATTTTTGTTTTTATGTGTAGAATTAATTGTAAGTGGTTTTTATTTATGTTCAGAATTCAAATATCAAATGGTGAAATTAAAGTAAAATATTGTCGAAGATCTTATCTGTGTTATTATTAAATATGACATCCCCTTTACAGTGCCACTACGTACAATGTTCGTATCCCTTCCGTACAAAATATTGAATATTCTGTATAAGATGTGTAACGTCTAATATTTCCTGTTTTTTTGTTTGTTTAAATGTAGTTTTTTTTCGAAAATACACGATTTAATAACATATGAATAAGGTGAAATCCCTTATTGTTTTAGTACACTAAGCATGATTCCATTCATATGAAATGTGCACTGTTTTGTTAGATAATTTGATGCCATCGGTCCATCCCTATTGGAAATAAATGGATCAAAAATTTTTTTACAGACTGCTATCGACGTGAATTTATTCTCGACCAAAAAAAAAGAGCAAATCGCTTGTTGATTTGATTAATGGTTGTAAATGTATAAAAACATACAATGGATGTGTGTGGTCTAACTCTGACTGGTGAGAACACAAGTGTTCTCATTTTGTCTAATGCTTCTCTTGACTAAGCTTGATTGTAAAAATTCTATGCCAATCTTATTCAAAACACTACAAAGCCCAACTGTTTTTCAATCAAGCTTAAATTTTGCGTTCGTTCACCGCTAATCGAAAACGCTCGTTGCGCTTCACGTCGTTTGTTTCAGAAATCCAACAGCAATTCGCATATGGAAGTGGATTCATAATATTTTTTAAGATAAATTTTATTCAACGTAGTATTAACGAGTTTCTGTGCAATCGAAACCGGTAATAGGCTTATCAAAGTGAAGTGGATCAACAATACTGGCATGACATCTAAGCAACCAAAATTATGCGTGATTGGCTGTATCATGACCCCATTTATTTTTCATTAGCCTAGCATGCGCTTGCTCTCTGCTGGTGACCATGTTGGATGCTTTAATTTGATCCGAGAATGAAGGGAATTACAGTGTAACGTTGAACCCGAACAAAAGATTGCAGAAGCTTTTTGTGGAAGCTTTCTTGTTCGAAAAAATTTCTATCCATTTTTCATCTTTTTAAAATGCCAGAAAAGCACTTTTCAGCTCTCATCTAGTATGGCTACCTCCAAGTATTATATCAGTATTTAAATTTTGTAGAGTTGTTATATGTTTTTTTTGTATAATAATGTTATGTGATATGTATTCATTTTTGTTTCCAAAATTTTCAAAAAAAAAAATTCAAAATTTTAAATTCGTTTCTTTAGTTTGGCATTACTTTTTGATTCCATTATATGTATTAATGATAATAATAATACTGTTTAATCTAATAAGTAATTTATATTGTGTATATGTTTTTTTTTTGCCAACAATTTAAACTCTCCTATTTTTAGCTTAACGATTACAAAAACAATTTTCAAATTCAATCAAAATCATCATGCGTAATAATTATCATCTTAAAAATATAAGCATGTTTTAGCCTTAATTATAAAGACGCTTAGCGAACAAAAAAGCAATACAAGACGCGAATAATAATGATAAACACAAATAAAATACTCAAGCTCTGAACTAATTTTTAAATCATAATTCATGCATCACCCTATAATAATAATAATAATATCGTATAATAATATAGAATTACAAATCAAAAAGAAAAAAGAAAAGCTCAATAATATTAAAAAAAATTTTTAATCAATCAATCAATCAATCTACTGTAAACATAAAGTATAATAAAACTAACGAAACTTGAATTTGTGGGGTAAGCAAATTATTATCCATATCTGTATGTACATACTTTACTTACTTACTTGATGTATCTTTTTTTTTTGTTTTTGATCGCCTATGATTTTAATACTTCCTTTTTAAATTTCACACTGTGTATGATGTAGCAAATGGAATGGCAAAATTATTTTATTTCCTGTTTTATTTTCTTTCCTTAGGTCATGCTCAAAAGTCTTCAGTGGATCGACATAAGGCGGTGCAAAAACTAACGCAACAACAGCGTTACACTAGTGAAGATTTATACAAGCCTAGACCGATACTGGGTCAACGTTCTCGACGTAGAGGCATGGATTCGTTAATTTAATGTATTTCTTTATTTTTTATATTTTTTTGATATTTTTTTGTATTTATTGTTGCAAAATTTAATTCAAATGATGTTTAAGTATGTATAATTATTATTTTTACAATATGATTTTTAATAAATCAATAAATTCTATATATTTATACATTAAAAAGAAATCAATCAATAAATATTGTAAACTATGCGAGCGACTCTACATATATTGTTTGGATTGAGGAGATCCAATGCCTTATGTTGTTAAAGGTCTAAGGTATTATTATGTGTATTACATACATACATAATTGGTCATTACAACCCTTCAGTCAGGATTACGACCTAGTTTCTCAAACCACTTATGTTGTGTGTGTTAATTTTATACATGAGTGGCGCAACCTACTGTTTAAAGTCGACTCCGAACGACAGATTTTTGAGAAACTTTTCATGGCAATTTTATTTACTCTCAGAGTTTTTGCCAGAAATCTGCTGAGAGGAAGTCACCGAAGAAATACTTTTTGTATTTTATTTGATGTCTGGCCTGGGTATATTATAAGCGCAAAACTCTGGTCTTAATCGGTTATTACCTCACTTACCTTCGTTTACAACATAACATATGCGGGAATGCATTCAATACGAGTGTTAAGCGGTGAAAAGAGTTAGAGTCCATGCAAGTAATAATATTCGTTTACTTGGGTTAGAGCGGTGGTTGAAAATGTAAATCGATTGACATCACGAGCACAATGTTAGATGATCGGCAGATCAGCCCATCTTCTTTGGCAATATCTACAGTCGGAATTGAGCATCTGCATTATTCAGAGAAGCCACCATGGAGGAAGAGGATGTAAATGTTGTTATAATGTGGAGGAGAAAACTATGGATGGTTACTATTGTTCTGGGTTGTAAAGGAATAGATTCCTGGATGGAACTATCCTTAACGTGTACATTTTGAAGTAAGGCAATTGTAGATTCATGTAAAGGCACAGAATTAAGTGAACTAATGACAGTTGTCTTCTTTTCTTGGAACTAACTAAGAAAGTAATAGAATAACGTAAAAAGCATTCCATGATCGAATACCAATAGAATTGTAATATTTTTCAAATGCTTCTTTCATTTCTATATATGGAGGATGACTGTTTTGTTTAACTTTAACAGTTTGAACGTCTTCGCTTGAGGTAATTCCAGCCTGGTAAAAATAATTATTAAAACAATTCCTTCATATGGATATTTCATTTACTTATAATTGACATAAAAACAATTTTTATTTTTAAATATTTTTTTTTAATTTTCTGTTGTTGTTTTATGTATCTTACATCTTGTGTTTATTGTGTATAATGCTCTATGAGTGTGTAGGTGTTGTGTATATGTGTGTGTGTGTGTTTTTGTATTCTGTGTCGTTACACGATAACAATTTAAATTTTTAAATTTAAAGTTTTTGTTTTGTTTTTTAATTTTAATTAATTAATATTAGTAGTTTTTTTCTTTTTAAATGTTATTGTTTAAGAAGTAATTTTTTATAAACGTACATTCTAAATAAATAATACAAATAACATGTATTTATGCTTTATTGTTAATTTGAATTTCGTTAATTTTTAATTATACAATGCAATACAATCAATAAAGATTACAAGACAATTTGTTACTTCAGTTTATTACAGAAGAGTTGAATGTTATCAAATACTCTTTCTCTCTCTCTCTTTAACTTCTAATCCCATGGAGGCGAAAAAACTGAATATGATAGACTAACCCGCATCCCACCTACAGTTAAACACCGAATGCTTTAGATTTTATTGCACGAAAGTGTCAAATTATTTTTTTAACTTACAAGCGCTACGATAACATTACGTTAAACGTAGGTTGTACAAATAATGGCAACCCAAAACTCTTGATGTTCTGAGCGCGAAAATTCAATATGATCATAGTTGGAACCAGCGTCCTTAAAACGGCGAAAGAAATTCTTCACTCCAACTGATCCCTTTACAACTTACACTACTTATGTATATCTACCCGCAAATAGAATGCAACTTTCAAAGCCTTTAACCGTTCCAATGTGCCTTGTGTTTCACTATTCTGTCACTACTACAACGAATTATTATCACCGAAAATCATATATTTTCATATAACACATCCCTTCGTAGTCGATTAGCGAGTAGAATGCACAATGTATTTTAGAAAAAATTTGTCCTTCTGACGCCCCATATGTATATCCGTAAACGGAATGCTCTTCCTACAGAAGTTTTTCCTGTTTATTACAACAAATATAGATTTAAATCTTTTAAATGGAATTCAAGTGTTAGATTGACCAGACTAAATTTCTGTGGAGAATAAAATTTCGGGTAGTAAAGTGAAGAGTCGGAACGCTCATGAATTAGTTGGAATCAGAGAGGGAACCAGTCAAACAAATCTAATGGAATCCGAGTTAATATGTAATAAGGAATAGTAACATGCAAGTACTTAAAGTTGTTTCGAACAATAGTAATAAATAAATTGAGAAAAGCCTAAGACAATGACTGAAAAATTCGATAAAAAGTTCTTCAAATTACTGCAGAAACTTGCGAGAAAATTATTAAAAATCACATACATTTTATCATTATTTTGCTCATTCTTGTCGACTACACAATTCCAAGAAATTTTCTTTAATCTATTACAATATTATTGAAATTCATCTACGAATTGGCGGCATCTGTATTGTTTATTTTTAAATTTTTATTTAAAAATTTAAAACTTTCGCTACGTTTCACTGTAATTTAAAATTCAATTACATTCGAATCTTATAATAACCGCATGAATGAGTTTATTGGTTAGCGTCGAGGTCAAACGTGTAGTTATACAAACAGAAAGGGTAAAATGGTTAGACCTTCTGCAAACCCTACCATCCAAGAAACTTTGAAACCAAAGCAAGCCAATGCCTCTTCACTATTCCGCATACAAAATGTTTTGTTTTCCATTAAAAAAATATGTATATTACTTGGGGAAATACAAATAACGTTTTCTGTTCTTTTATTAGGACACAAAGTTTTTTTTTGTTTTGATTTTAAATGAAATTCTTTTTATGGAGGAAAACTTATAAACTATTTTTCGTTTTTTTTTTTGTTTGTATTTTGTAAACATATAACGCTTTACAAATAAAATATGTAAGACTCTAAAAAATAAACCAATTAATGAATTAATTTTTAATAACAATTATAAAATAATTACAACATGTTATAAAACTAAAAATTAAAAATATAACTTAACGTTTAAGAGAAATTACAGCATGGGATGAAGGTGTCCGAAAAAGAAATTTTAATGCAAATTTTGCAAAGTTTAATTTACTGAGGAATACAGGGAATTTTTGTATTGCATGTATAAAATATAATCACTGGTAAAGCATAGAAACTATAATATATGGATAAAGCAAAAGGTTTAAAGATTAACTTCCTTCCAAACAAACTGAATATACATATGTATGTATCTTCAATCTATGTGTGTATGTTTAATAATTAAGATTTTGTGTGTCTGCTACAAATTCCTTATGTAAGAAAGATTTAAAAAGAAGAATTAATATATTAATTTTAAAGCTTTTAGCATATTAGAATATGAAGTTAAACAACTAAAGTTCTGTATATAGTATTCCATTACAAAATGACTACTTTTGCAATAGAATACCGTCTAATGAAAGTAAAATAATAATGTAATGATAAAGATAATAAAAATATATGTATGTATATACTACGATATATGTATATTTAATAATATTCTATATCAGATGTATATATATATAAAATAACGAATACAGTTTAGGATTTTTAATATTTTTTTTTACAATAGAAAATAACAATAAAGGATTTCTTTTCTTCGTTAAAGTTAACAAAAAAATAAACCTTTAAAAATGAAAATGGTTAATTTTTAGTTTTCTTTCCTTCAAGAAGAATTCTTTTATGTTTTTATTTTTAATAATTATTTTAATTTTTTTTATTTTTTTTGTTTTTGGTGTAATTAAATTACAAAATTGAGTTCTTTTTTTTATTTATTTATATAATAATTATTGTTTGTTTTTTGTTGCTGTTCTATTTGTTTTTAAATCCTTTTAATAACTTAGTAAAACATACATACATATGTATACATATCTTACTTACAATATAGTATGTATGATGGATTCTATTAATGATTTAAAAAATAAAAAAGTTAAGGATTTTGTTTTTAATTATTGTTAGTCTATATTACATGAATAATAGTTTTTGTTTTGATTAGTGAAAATATTTATTTGTTTTTATTTTTGAATAAAAAGATCACCACACTTGTGACTATGCATTCGTAAGGTAAAAAGTAGGGTGGGATGGGGTGAAGTGGAGAAATGCTGTTGGGAAAGCAATATATTATTAATTACGAGGGATGATTGATTATGTATGTAACAGAAGTTTTTCTTTTTGAAATGCAAAGCCAAAGTATACGGGCTGCTTGTTTTAGGGCAAAACTAGGTTTTGCAATACAGTTTACACAGTTACAGTTTGTAAGCTTAAATAATTTACAATAAATACACGCTTTCTTTTAATATAATCATTAAACTTAGTTCTTGTTTTTACACATGTACACAAACAATATTCAACCGTCCATCACACATCTGAAGAAACATTATCGTAAGCTCAACACTTGATTATGAACTAAAGGCATGTATAAATTCTTAACGTTAAATCCACAGCGCCAAAAGGTCACACAAACAATCTGAACGAACTTGCGCGTTAAAACAAAATGCTGCTGGAACTCACAGGCGAGTCATTTTATTTGCAAAACTATAAAAGGGTTTTTATGAGATTACTAAACTGTTCGTTTCTGTTTTGTTCTCTTCTTTTCGTTAAGTTCTGTTTTTTTCCCCTTATGTACAGTGTTTGACGCCGTTTACAACAAAACAAAATACAATACAAACGTTAAGAATATATACAAATATACATATAAAGATAATGTTGTTTTTCGTTTACAATTTTGTGTTCAATCGTTGAGCTTATGGACTTGAGAATCCTCTATCGAAAGGGCTTTTAACATCTGTATGCCTAGTGGTCAGATTAAGGGTGGGTGCTGTAACGCTGGTAGACAGTTCACAAACGGTTTTAATGGGACCCGTTGGTATGGCTGGTGGTAAATGTGGTGGTGGTGGTGGTGTCGTCGTCGTTGTTGATGATGATTCTTTGGGTATGTTTTGGAGTTCTTCGCTAGTTTCTTCTACGTGTACCATTAGATATGCACCGGGTATGTGGATATCATCTGCTTCAGACATGGAAGCTTTTCGTGGTTGCAGATGACTTTTACCCGTTATTGTCGACTTGTAATGTTCGCGATCGATGCCACACAAATAGAATTTAAAGAATTCATAAGTGGACCAACATATGGCATTCGCTGGCATTGAATATAGGACACGGGCCGTTAAACCCTTAAAGAAGCCAAGAGGACCAGCCACAGAATATATCTAAGAAGAGACAAAGGAGAAATTATTATCAAAATAAATATCGGTTTTAATAATGTATTATACAAGTAAAATGTTTAGTTTTTTATTTATTATACAATTAAATATGATTAGAATCTACATTAGATAAATCGCACATAGTCTAACGCCCGTGTGGGAAACTTTAATGCTTTCGCTTTCAAAATGGGACTAAAACACTCTTATTTTCCACACCATACTCTAGTCTATTCTGTTATACTTTAACGCTTAAAAGACACTATTTTAGCCAGGTCTAGTCTACAAGATGCCAATGCACTTGTTTTTTCTATACATGAAAAATAATCTGTTATCAGCGTTCTTCACATTGGTTTCTAGAGCATATAACATCATCTGGATCTTCAGATGACACATATTTAATATATTTAATGCCACTTTTGTGAGTCAATACTCCACACGTTAGCTCTTGTGCACATTGAAAATGGATTTATATTTCCAAAGTGAGTCATTTGCGGTTAAACTAGCATCTGCAATAATTTCCCCATTAAAGACTAGCAATTCCTAGAAATGGTACTCCTATTGGGTCAATTTACTAAACAGATAATAGGTTGGCTTATAAAGTAATTCATTACGAATACGCCTTACAATTTTGTGTAGTTAATTTGGATACACTTTAATTTTTAATTTACCTTTTTAATGGCTTCTACCATGCCCTTAACCAAACCAGTTTCCTGAGTATTTAGTAACGTTTTTACAACATCCAAAGGTGTTGTAATTGCAGCAGCACAAGCACCAGCAGCACCGCCAGCTATAACATGAACCGGAGGATTATATTTACGTTCATGGTTGAGCTAAGCCATAAAAACACAAGAGAAAAACAAAAAAAGAAATACAACGATTAGTTTATGTTATTCTTAAATCCTGGAGACAGGCAACTGGGTATTTCGAGTCGAAAGAGAATTTTTTCTTTCAAATCAAACTACACAGTAAACTTTAAATAAGTTGTTGAACTAACCATATTTTGGAAAAACTCGTAGGTTGAAAAGTGTATTGTCTGATTTGGTATATTCATTACCAATTGCGTAGAATATGAGCGATAGAATGCCTTAAGGCCCTCCTTTTGATAAACCCCAGTCATGCAGGCCACCACTGATTTGTAGGGTGAATTATACATTTGCAAGCGTTGTTTTATAACCTCGGCTGGATTTGAAACGGCATCATGTATAAGAGTAGCAATGACACCAGAAGCCACTAAAATTGAAAACGATGATTATTAATAAAAGATTTTTCCAAATATTGGAGATTACTATACTTACTATAGTTTATGTGATTGTGTGTGGTAAATTTGGTCATTAGCTCTTTAGACATTTCATAGGAACCAAAGTATAAAGCATGAGCTGGACCAGCACCAGCCACAACAGCCGTAACTCCACGTATGGGTCTAAAAAAGAAATCAAATTAGGTTTTTGTTTTTTTCTATTGTTTTCCAAAATTGTTTTTTGCTTGTGCAACGAAGATTGTTTATTACCTCAGGATACCTTCTTTTTTGATCATATTCGAAAATGTGGCTGTGATGCTTTTATATTTTGATGTGGCTGGTGATAAACTTTGCATACGTGTCTGTAATAAAACGGTAAAAAAAACAACATTTCAGAATATTTCACTACACAAATTGATTTTTTATTATTTAAATTAAAATACAGACAAAAGTTTATACGTACATTTATAATTATAACATGTGTATTGTGTTGTAGAGTGTAATACATAGTTTTTTAGTATATAATAGTCGCCAGAACATTTCCATTTAATGACACTACGTTTCTTTTTTGTTGTTTTTCTTATTTAAATTGCAATTTATATAAAAGAGAAATGCGATATAGGGATATATAGTCATACATATATAGAGATTATGATAATGGAATATTAAAACGCATTAAAACTTTTAAAAATTCTCGGTAAATTGATAGTATCTAGTAATTGCAAATACTAATTAATTTAAAGATTAGGTTATAAAGAGTATTGCATGAATTTGGATTAAAATTCTATACCAGCAGAAAACAAGGCTATTTATTTGATGAAATGTGGATTCTTTTTGGAAAATATTCGATAACATTTCCATATAATTTAGCCCCATGACGATAATCTTTCAAAAAATGTTAAATTTCAAGGTTCCCGGTTTATATACATGAACACTATCTTTGACAAAATGGTATACAAGCTTAATATCCGGCGATATTTGTATTGTGTTAGAATTGCGGGTTACTATTATTCTCAGTAATTTTTTCATGTGTTATGATGCATGGTATCGTTGAAATCAAATGCTACGAAAGTATACTACGTGACCATATTTTCAGCTCCACTTTCAACAAAAAAAAAATTATAAAATGTTCTATATTTATAAACAAAGATTTTCCAAAATAAAGCCCGATCGATATTTATTCGTATATTGATATTACATACGAGTACATAATTGGTCATTACAACCCTTCAGTTAGGATTACGACCTAGCTTCTCACACTTATGCTATGTGTGTTAATTTCTTACATGAGTGGCGGGACCTCCAGTTTAAAGCCGACTCCGAACGACAGATGTTTTGAGAATCTTTTCATGGCAATTTTATTTCTACTCTCAGAGTTTTTGCCGGAAATCTGCTGAGAGGAAGTCGCCGAAGAAATATTTGCTTTCAAATTTCTTTTCGTTGGATGTGTGACCCTATTGATATTAGCAAACATTATTGGAATGGGCGTTATTAAGCAGTTTTAGGGAAATAGTGTATTACTGTCTAAGACTGTCTCCATCAGTTAATGAGAACAGCCTATTAATTTACATTATTGACAAACAATTTCTGATAAATTTGAATAACAAAGAAAACTTCTATTATAAACGATAAATTTGGAGGACAAAAAAAATTTAGGAAAAAAGAAATAAAAAAACAACAAATTATTTACGATTAAAACGTATGTATGTCTTATACTATATTGTCCTGATTATATTACAGAACAACGAAACAATATTAATGAAGAATAAATATTAATGGTAATTATCATGCAAAGAATCATCCAACAAATATGTACATATTATATGTTCCTTGTCATACGTAGATAAATTTTCATAAACTGAGGAATATGTGAACAAAAACGACGACGAGTGCCTGGTAGGTAGGTTTGTGAGTAAGTTACGAAATCTTATTGATTTTTTCAACAAACATAACGTGAAAGAGAATGCCAGTCACTAAAGAAATATATTTTTCAAGTACTTTTTTTTATAGATCAACTGTAAGGAATATAAATAATGAGTTTTGATGGGTTTAGCAGGTAAAATACCATGATATGAAATTGAAAAGGTATGGATGGTTAACTAAACGCCTTTAAGTAGTTCAGGTAAGAACTGATTTAAACATTAGAGTACCTTAATAAGTTTCTTTTAAAGAAACCTTTTAAAGATTAGATATTTAATAATTTTAGGGCGAAGGAACACATCAAAATATTATCTTTACAAATGCAATAAGTTATGGCTAGGCTGACTTTTAGGTTAAATAAAGCATTTGTTATGTTAAGAAAGCCTAACAAATGAAAGTGTTATTAATTTTTAATTATGCAATGATCGTTTGACCAATAATAAAACTAATTAATAAAAATTAATTATTTTAAATACTTTAATGACTAATTTAAGCACTTTAGCTCCCAAAAAAAGAGAATAGAAATTAAGCAAAAAGTAATGTCTAGTCAAGTGAGTGCATTTTTTATATGAAAACCATTTGAACCATGCCAGGTTATCAAAGAAAAGAAATTTCTTTCTGTCTCGCTTAAAATGTTTTATAGATAGACTTTTATGAGAAGAAAAAAAAAAAAGATTTTATTTCCTTATCATTTTTTCCAAAGGAAAATAAAAATATTTGGTCAGGCAGTCAGTCGGTGTCTCACCGCTTATTGATTTTACCCCAAAAAATTTGTTTGTATACCAATATGTGTAAAGTCAAGGTCTCGCCTTGATAGTATAGAAACGATTTTTTTTTATTTTGCTTTTAAACAAATGAATTTAATTTTCCTTTACATCGTACTATTATAACAAGACTAAACCCTAGACTAGAACAATTCAAATTAAATAATAAGTAAAGAAATTATAAACAATTATCTTCAATAATTATAAGGTACTTATAAAAAAAAAACAAAACAAAATAAATATTTTTCATTACGGCCTCTGGTATATACAGACAAAAAAGAAAAAAAGAAAATATAAAATCAATATTAAATACCATACGGCGCAATCTATCACGAACATGAAGAACGTGTTTATATGAGCCACATGGAAGCTCGAAGACCGATAACTCTATTATAGAAAATTGTTGTAGAAGTTATTAGAAAATAGTTGTAAAACTTAATTTAAATTTAAATGAAAAAGCTATTGATCGTCTAAATATAATTTTATCTATTAAATGGCTGTTAATATAGGCAAATTGGTTTTAGCAAATGCATATGAAATTTGTTTCAGGCCATCAAATTTCAATAATGAATTAAATTTAGTGTGAAAAAAATGTAGTTGCAGTTGTTTTAATAATAAGTGTGCAAATTTTTTCTAATTTTGTTTTATTTGCTGTATTCTTCCTTTTATTTTACTTTTACTTATTATATATTCTAGGCACGTTTGTGTCACAAATTACTCTAGCTAAATGTCAACTAGATTTGTTCGGAAAGAAAGAGAAAAAACTGGAACTGATTTATAGTACAGTACAGATAAATACGTATTCGATTTTTAGTAGATTTTATTAATATTATCAGATAAAATATGAAGTATTTTATGAATTGACCCTTTATTTAATATTAATTACGCAACGGTTCTAAAGATTAGTTTTCAACACAAAAGCATGAAAAGGCAAAATATGTAAAACGTGATAATACGAACCATTTAATATTGACAAAGCCTTAGGAATTTAAAAGATAGGTTTTCGATTTTCATAACATGAACACGTATTACAATAGATGGAGTTAAGGCAATCAAAACAAGATTCAATCCAGAAAAATGAAAAACTAATATTTTACTGAAAACCAGAAACTCCACATTTTTTTATTTGAAAGAAAATACTTTTGCAACTGACTATGCGTTCTATAAACTCACTTTGGACTTGAAAAGTGATGGCCTTTTAGCAAATATCGAAATACAAAATCTATTAGAATAAGAACCTTAAATAACAATCCATTTGCTCCCCGATAATAAGTGATATGTTGGCAGACGTGGCAAAATATGTAGGCATTAGTAATTATGCAGTTTTCTGTAATAGCCGGAAAACATGTCATTGAAATAAATCATCTAGAACTGTAAACTACAAAATTTTACGAACCGTGTGGAATATAAAATACAACGAGTTATATACAAAATGCATTAAGTCCATTACCATTATTATCTTAATAAGAAAAAATATAAATTATTTGGCCATAGCTTTCTTATGAAGTCGAATAAATCAAATCATGCTCAAAAAGTTTTAACAAACGGCAGAATACCTTAGTGAATTTTGTAAAGGCCTAGGTCTAAAGAAGAAAACCACATCTTTGGAAATCGAATCGCACTCTTAAATTAATTAATTGCTGAATAACACTAACTTTCAATTAATTGTTCAATATAATGATTCTTGTTTCAAGAATTCCTAAACGGATAACTCTACAATCTTTGCAAGTAGATTTTTTATGCGACCAATGTTTTTTAAAAATTTGATTATTTTTCCAGTGTTAAATGTTACAAATCAGAATCTCTTGTCTATAGAAACCACAACTTCTACACTAGCGAGGCACTCTTATTTATTCACGTCCAAGAAAATTGTAAACACTACAATCTCTTATATTGCTTATCCTATAAGTCGTAAGAATGTTTCTCCCATTTTAAAATATTAAAAAAAAAAGTTATTGGTTTTCATATTATGGATTTGAAATATATCTTTGGTATCAAGCCTATCAGACCTGAAGAAACTCTTCAAATTGATTAAAACAATGATACATTTTCTATTTGATATGTGTACTTATATTGTATTATTATTAAAAGAGTAATTTTATTCAGTGTTGCATTTTCTATTTGAGCTTGACAATCAGATCAAATAGTCCGCTTTGTTACACAACAAATTCAATTGAGCCTAAAAAAATTGCAATTGTGTTTTTATATATAAAAAAATAATATATTGTGATATAAACGGGTGCTACAGAAATACATTCAATGCACGTTGACTGTCGAACTACGAGATAGATTGCGTTCTTTTCTTTTGTGCCGTTGCAATCAAGGTGTTAAGGAGAAATTTAACAAGTTTCGTTATAACATAAAATCGGAATACAATATATAATTCCATTAGTCCCTATATTAATTATATAAATTGGCAGCCAAATGCACAATTATTCGATAATTGCAATAACCAAATTTAAAATAAAATATAATATCGTATTTTGTAACATAATTAGATTGTACATATTTAAAGAGTTAAAATCTACTCAGTAATGTGAATGAGTACTTTTTTGCTCGTATGGAAACCAAATACTTAATTAAAATTGTTCATACATAAATGTGGTTTGTAGATAAGAATAGTAATTAATAATAATGATAAATGATACTATTGCCTTGAAAACATAAGATTATTCAAGACGTGCACATTTATAAGTAAATATTTTAATTAAAAAAAAAAACTTAAGCTGAAGATCTGGACAAAATAGTTTAATCATTAAAAATTAATTACAAAATTGTTGCACTCAAAAAGATTTCATTCAAACTTGACCACAATACGAGTATCAATATTAAAATATTTTTTAACTTAATTTATAATGCCGTTTTAAATTTTTTTTAATTTAATCATTTTGAAAACCCTTTTTAATTCTATTTCCTACAAAAATAAAAAAGAAATCGTTTTTATTTATATACTCTCTATTTAATATGGGGGATTAAAGTCTCAAATAATTTTTTTTTTCCAATTTCATTTTTGTACTGGCAAAATTGAAAGAAAGAAAGAATACATTTGAAAAAGTAAACAAATTTTTGCATATAAACCGTGAATGTCATTAACACTCAATAATAAATATTAATTAGCTGCAGAATGATAGGGTGTTGAAACCGTGGAGGGGGTGGTGTTAAGCACAATTTATGCAAAAACAAAATACAAGAATGATAAGAAGTCGATAAGTTAATTGCGCAAGCTAAATTATTATAACGTGAACTGTCACAAATTCTTTGCTATTTCGCAAAATAAAATATTTATATGAAAAAACCAATAGAATAAAAAAATTCGCTAATATAAAAACGTATACAGAGAATATACATAGAATAGGGAATTTAAAAAATACATTTTGAATACGTAGTTCTGTTTTTTAAACATGACAAGCACGCGACATTTGATAACACTTTTTAAATTTATGAAAAAAACCGCAAACAAAAATGTTAAAAGATGTTGGGAACAATAATAAAAAAAATAATTGGAATGAAATGAAATCGAAAAATCTACAACAAAACACATCACAGACAAATAAAATACTTTCGAGTTTAGTTACTTAATAATAAATTCCCTGTTTAATATTTAAATTGCACTTAAATGTCTATTTTGATTTGATGAGTATAGATTTAATATGTTATTATTATTTTTCATTCTATTTTTATATCATTCATATACTATTGTATTGCAGATTGTGGCGAGTAAGTAGTGCTCCATTTAAATGTTTATTGCGGGACAAAGTAAGACTATAACAATTATTAGAATTTATTCTCTATGTACATATTGTATTTTAAATGTATTATTTTTTTAAATGATATTACAAATTATATACGATATTTATTTAAATATCTAAATAAAAAATATAAAAAACAATACTAGATAATAATTGTAATTTGTCAAACATACTACATCAAAAACCATATACAATTTTAATTGAGCTCATTGTTAATTCATTCATATTCGCTTTAAAAAAATTCTCAGAAAATTGCAAAATTCTACGAATTCAGAAAAAACAAATGGAATTAAAATTTGAAACGATGAATAACAAGTGGGAATCCTAAAGAATTCTATCAAAAAGCACAAAATTTTTAAATAACAGATATTATTAAAAAAACAAATACGCAATTGTATTTCCTCTTGGATTTTATTTCAAGAGAAACTTCATTCAGCGTATAGAATTGCAATCTTCAAATGATAACAATAAATAAAATGCATAGACAAATTAATAATTCGCCGCTTAAAGGTATTAAGCAGAAGCCTTCAATAAAAAAAAAAAACTCAATTATATAAATTATTTCAATTAAAGCGTCATATTTAATTTTATTAATCAAATATTAACATATTCATTTGAATAATAATTATAATATATTTTTTTCGAATGCATTTAATTTCGAGACGAGGTTTTGTGTCGTGCAAAAGACTAATCGAACAATAGTTTTCATTTGCTGGTAGGAAGCTAGAATAGAACTAATGTATGTATATATATGTATACTTATGTACTTAGATCGATAGTGACTCGTGATGATTTTAAAAAAGAAATGGGAATGTTGGTCCAATTTCGTTGGCCGTTTTAACAAAGGCTTTCTTTTTCAGTATAAATTTCTATGGACAAACTCAGTTATTAGATTTGATCACTTATATGCTAATGTTGTAAGACAAATAATATAATGAAAGAAACTAAATGAACTATAATCACTTAAAAATAAATGAAAATCTAAAGCAAATAATGCCATATCGTTAAAAATTCTTAAGAAAGTACTGAAAATTTAAAAAGCTTCTTTACGAGCACAATTGCAGATAAAACGGGACCATGTTTAAACAAGAAATCACATCCCTTTTATTCGATTCAGTATATTGTATTCTTTACTTATTTATCCCGCATAGTATATAGTAGTTGTAATCATGTATGGTTATCTAAATATTATGAATTGGAAAGCTCTATTCTTCATTAGGTTATCTTAATTCGTTCGCTAAATATTCAAACAATTTTAAGCAAAACAATTTAAATAACATATAAGATCTCTACGCCATTCTTTCATATGTTCACATTTTCTCATTGGATCTCAGGACTAGGATAGAAAACTGAGAACTAACGCCACGTTTAAAGCCCAAGAGAGCAAAATTTTTTTTAAAGAAATCCGTTAAAGATACTTTTATTTAAAAAAGCGTGTGAGAAGCGAAGTTTAAAAGCATACGTATTTTTTGTGTAAATATTTTCAAAAGTATTTTAATGCGCTTGTAAATTTACCCCATGTTAGCATATGCTATTCAAAAGATGACTGAAGACTATCATTTATTATTATAATATTAAACTTAACGAGAATTTTGAAAGAGCAAATAGTGCCAAATAATATTTTCTATTGTTTTTTCCAACATTTAAAATAAAAATTTATCTATCAAGTACGGCCTGATCGCCCATTCCTTGATATTTTAAATCGATCTGTTATCACATGTTATATTCAAATATATATATATTTTTTATTTTTACATCAAAATTTTTAATTCATTATTAAAAAATTAAAAATATACATATAACTGCTGTTATTATAATTTACGAAGATATTTAGCAATTAAATGTGACTAATATTGTAAAATATACATATTATACGCATTATTTTATAAAATTCATTCACATTCAAGTTTATTTAATATAAAAAATATAAGTTAAAAAAAAAGCTTCACAAAATAAAGTATTTTTAAAGTCTCTTTAGGTTAAAATTTAAATTGAATTAAATGTAAAGCGCACTTCAAGCAAACATTTATTTCAAACTACTTAAAGAATTTTTAATGTCATATTACGTTTGTATAAATAATTAAAGTAAAATTTTATATTAAAAATAATTTCATTTTCAATTAATTTTACTATTGTTGTCGTAATCGATAATAAAATATTGTATTCTATTGTATTTTTAAATACTCATAATGAACAATTAGTCAGACTATCAGCAGCAGACAGTCAGCATTATGAAGCATTTTTTATTTAAGCAAATTTACTGTTTGTTTGTTTCTTTATATTTACACTCCCACTTTAAAGACGAAAATATTTATACCTGCATACATACATACATATATTTATATTATAGGGAAATTAAATAAATATTTGCATTGTTGTAATATTACCAAAATGTTAAGGTATACTGTGATTTGCAACCATTTTTGTTTTAAATAATTTAAATATTTGTATTTCTGTTTTTCATTTTATACACCATATTGGTTTTTTTTTATAATTTATTCTATAAAATAGAAAAACATTTTCTATTTCGTAAATAAGAAAAAGTGAACAAGCATAACATATAATCTTATCTTGTTTATTGTTTCTAAGAATAACGTACACAAAAACGTGATACGATAAAAGTATTTAAGAGGAGATGTTGTTGAGAATTTCTCAATTATATATAATATATATGTGTGTGTATAATTTTATTATATATACATATGTACATTATATATATATATATATATATATATATATATATATATATATATATATATATATATATATATATATATATATATATATGTATGTATATGTATATACGTATGTATGTACATCATATATACAAATAAAAATGATAAGATGCTTTATAATTGTCTTGATTTAAAACATATGTGAGCAAAAAAAAAACGTAAGTAGGCAACTTGTGATAAAATGATAAATTTAATTAATATTTGCATTGTTTTTAATTTATTATATGATTTATAATTAAGAGTTTACGAATTTTAACATTACTTTTATTTTTTTAATGTAAATAAATTTAGCAACGATGTGTAATTTTATTTTACATACATATGTATATTATTTATGTTCATACATATGTTGTTACATCAACAATTTCTCTTTATGCAAAATCACACCACCATTTATTACATCACATAGAAAGCGCATACAAAAATATACTCTTTTATATGAAAAATTATTTTCTCTGTAAAATAAAAATAAAAGAAACTTTCACAAAGAGTAAGTAGTTCTTGATAATGTAAATTAATAAACAAGACAAGAATAAATATGGGGAAATTTTCTTGTTATCGTTTATGAAATAAAAGAAAAATTCAAAAAATAAAGCAGAAATTATTTGCTCCCATATAAGCCAAACTATAC
Source organism: Sarcophaga subvicina (assembly GCA_936449025.2). Taxonomy (NCBI): domain Eukaryota; kingdom Metazoa; phylum Arthropoda; class Insecta; order Diptera; family Sarcophagidae; genus Sarcophaga; species Sarcophaga subvicina. The sequence continues at coordinate 86,884,781 of OW388081.2, read as the reverse complement.
ATAGTTTGATTATCAGCTTTACTTCGAATATTAGGTTTTCTTTTATACTTTACTTTAACAATTACTCAGCAACATTCTTTTATTAAAAACAGAAATTCTTTTAAATAGAAATTTTAGTCTATCTCGGGTTTAATAAGCCTAATTGTGAAATATAGCATTTTCAAGTGGATGTAGTTTATAAAACTATTAATTCTTATATTATTTATATACTATATTGGCAGGCAAATTAACAATAATTGAATTATTTAGTTTTGTATACTTTTTTTCATTTTTTTTAATTAACATTAAAACATAATAACGAACATATAAAATTTTTTCGATTTATAAAACATAATTTGTATGAAAATTTGTTTCATAAATTCAAAAAGAGTTTCTTTTTTGAATATGGAGTAAAAGTTTAATAAAATTTTTCGGCGATATTAAGACAATGTGTTTAAAAATTAAAAAAAAGATATTGTTTCAACGCCATATTAGAAATCATTTCTTTAAAAAAAAAGAAATACTGAAAAGAAAATTTGAAGTAAAACTAGCTATTTTTATAAAAAAAAATTAATCTAAAAATAAAAGATATGTTTAAAAAATAAAGGGAATACCCCTGATGAAGAAATTAAAATCAACGATTAAGCTATTTATTCATAAGTGTAAGTGTTATATACATATTCGAAATTTTTCAACAAATTCTGTACCCTATGACCTTAAAATGAATAGTTTCGAAATAAAACTACATATTAAAAAATAAAATCGAATGCCATGACATCATTGCAATTGGCGTCTATTAATGAGTGCATAGAAATGATTTGAAATAAAATTATTTCAATAAAACATGTCTACGGGGGTTTCTAAATACGTACTTACTTCATACATTGTATTTTGAAAACTGTTGTTACACAATTTCATTTTATTACTTATTAGACGCACAAAATAAGTGAAGGAATAAATCAAAATATTGAAAGCATTTCAAAAAAAAAGGAAAAATATTGCTAGTAATACTTTGTACCATACACAATAAATAGTAACATTAGAATTTTCACATTCGTGGGTAATGTAAATTATTACATTTTAATTTTCTTTCCTATTAAGGGTATATTTTGATCAGTACATAATAAGAACTAGTAAATAAAGAGATAAAAGGAAATGGAAAATAATTTAGAATAAATATCAATCGAGCACAATTCGTTTTTAAAATTATTGTTTCGATGTTGTAAAACAACGTTGCTTTTACACAAAGAGATAAGGCCAAAGTACGGATAAGAACGGAAGTCGCCGTTGTCTAGTAGGTAGTGTGTTGGCTTATTAGACGTAAAGCCAGGGTTCGAGCCCCAGGACAGACATCAAAACAAAATACAGAAAGTATTTCTTCGGCGACTTCCTCTCAGCAGATTGCTGGCAAAAACTCTGAGAGTGAATAAAATTGCCATGAAAAGTTTCTCAAAAATCTTTTCGTTCGGAGTCGACTTTAAACTGTAGGTCCCACCACTCATTTATAAAATTAACACATATATACAACATAAGTGGTGTGAGAAACTAGGTCGTAATCCTGATGGAAGGGTTGTAATGACCAATTATGTATGTATGTATGTATAAGGGCAAATTAAAAATCGGGTAGATAAAAAATAAATGTATATCATCTGAGCGATATGGAAACTTTTTATGAAACATTCTTTAACTATTAAGTTTTATTTAAAAATTAAATAACTATTCAGAGCAGGCGAATATGTGTTTACAAGTTAATAAAAAATGCCTAGAGATTTACAGGATTATCGAATTTTGTTTCAAAAGGAAACAAACAGCATAACCTAACTGAGATAAAGAATTGGGTGCCAGTAAATTGCAATTTACATATATGCCCATGAAATAGTAATGTGTTCAAGGTAATGCAAAAGTAGATAAAAGCAGAAATGAGACATTACAATTTTAACAGAAACTAACACTAAAGTAAAAAGTCTAGGAAAATAAATGAAACCCTAAATTATTGGCTCTGGAAGCGATAGTCGAGGTTAAAAATTGAAATTAGTAAGTTATCCGCATTGAAACGGTATGTGGTGGATTGCGGTTTTCATTTTAAAAAGTATATACAAAGTCTGCTTAATTTTCCCTAGAACTCCTAGACAAACCAATTATATTTCGACGGAAACGTTGTAATTTTGCATGCTCAACGCTTAATGTAAAACGAAAACATTAATTTCAACGTAACAAAAAACAAATGTTACAAAGTTTTAATAGTGTGAATATACATACATAAATAAGCGTTTGCTGTATTAACAAGACAATAATCTGAAACACAAATCAGACATTTATCAATTATACGTGATAAAGACAGCTCATGAATTCGACACCACAATCCACAATCTCACGTAATTGAAGAAATGTGGACAATATTGCACATGACAATACGGTATAAAATCCTCTTCGAAACCCCTCAACAATTTGTTGTGTTTATAGAAAATTATCTCTATAAATGGAATTGAACTAGAAGCAGGTCATGCTATAAGAGAAGTCATATTCCAAAAAAAAATTTCCAAGATGCTATAAGAACTTAGTTTTGTTTTGAAGCTATACGACTAAGTTCTGAACCACTGTATATTTCCTAAGTTAACAAGTATTCTATTAAGGGCAGGAAAACCTTTTAAGTTTTTATTTAAAAAACAAAGCGATTTCAAATATTTTCTATCACTTTTGATACCACTTTAGAATAATAAAATGAAATCCTTTTTAATGATTTATTAATAATTTATTTTGAAAAATAGCATTTCACAATTCATTTCTTTTTTATCTGTAAACAAACATTTTATATTTTCAACAAAAAATATTGTGGTGCTGATAAGAAAGAATTTTATATTAATTTTTTTTACTAAAAAATGATGATAAAACACTAACAACACTTTTTCTATTTCGTAAAACGACGAATAACGCAACAAAAGGGAGTCTACAATTAAACAGCTGGGCAACAATGTGTGCTATTAACACATTGTCATGTGTAATGAATGGTAAAGAAAATATTTTTAATTTTTAATACAGTGTAACAAAAATGTTCATGTAATAAAAAGTAAAAAAAAATAGGTTTTGTTGGCAGGTGTCACATGTGGCCAACGAAAGAATAGAAATAATAAAAACAAAACACAAGAAATTTTGTCAAATTATCTTTTCAAACATTTCATAGAAGAGACGACCGGAGAAAAATACACAAAGAGAGCTTTTTAAAAAAGTAAACACAAGAAATAAGAGCACGCGATATAAAGAGTAATTGTATAAAAAAAACAGTACATGAAAAAAAGGTGAATTACATCACTAAACGCACTCCACACATAGAATTGTTAGGTTAGGTAATTGTAAAACAAAAAAAGTAACAACAATGATAATAAATTAATTATACCACAGTATAAATTTAGGTATATTAATAGCATACCTTAACTGAATCCATAGGATACATGACTATATGTTCCAGTACGCCGGCTATGGCTCCGGCCGTCATATTTACACTCACACTGGTAGTGGGTAAAGATTCATAATCGTCGATATTCATGTTGAATGCAGTAGAAACAAACGCACCGGGAGCAAAAATTTCCTTTTGGAATTATTTTTTTTCTTTAGCCTGACTTAGAAAACAGCTGATTAATGCTTGTGCTGTTAAATTTTTATAAATTTAAATTACTTATTAATTTTTTTGTTTCTTGTTTTCTTTCCACAATAATAGTTTAACACCACACCGCAATTATGGTCTTGGCGATTAATTTCTTCTTTACTAGGCACAACGTGTGGTTAGGTTTGTTTTCTTATATTTATAATTTTACTTTTTTGGCCTTTTTATCAGCTGCAGCGTGTTTATCGTTTTTGTGGAGTGCGGTTGGCGGCCGTTATTATTGTTTTAAAATAATTTTAATAATAAAAGCCTCTAGCCTTTTTTCTTAACTGGCAGCTTTTTACAGCAAGTTGTTGCTGAGCTGTTGTTTTTAATAGGCTGCCTAATGTCTTACTACTGAACGAGTTTCACAAACTGTTAGCACTGTTTAGTTGCTCCAACTGCGCTTTCGCTTTCGGGTTTTTTTCTCCACAATTTCTGAATTTCTTTTCTTTTTTTGACAGCTCGACTCTCTATCTATCTGCGATTTTCTCTCTTAATTTTTTGTTTGTTATCTCTATTATGACGTTTAGTACTCGTGCTTTTGCTGTTTTGTTTTATATTCGTTCTTATTCCTCTTGTTCACGGTCTTTAGGTTAAATTGTTTTATAATTGTTGTTGTTGTTATCGCTAAGTGGTTTTTCTTTTGCTTTGTATTTTCTTGCGGTAGTTTATCGTTGCAATTATTGTGTTTATAAAATGCACAATCACGCTTTGTTTACTTCTTTTGCTTCTTGTGTCTATTTTTAAAAGATAATGGTTTTAAGTTCCTGGTTTATAACAATTATAATAATAATGTTGCCACTTTTGTTACTACTGCTTTGTTCCAGCTAATTTGTTAGAAAGAGAAACATTTAATTAAAACACTACTAAGCGTCCAATTAGGTTTTTTTTAGTTTAAACCATAAAAAGTAATTTCAACCAATTTTTTTGGTATTTCCAAAAAGTTGCATTCTTCTCTATGTATGTTGCAAGCGTGTTGTTTTTTCCTATTTTGTATATTTAATTGTTTCTTTTTTTGCTTGACCAACCAGCAGCTTAGCAAGTTGTTTTCGCTTTTCCTTGTTTCTTTTTTTTTAATTAAATTTTTCTACACATACAATTTTGTTAAAAAGCTTTTTACACGTTTATAGAATTTCGTTTTCTCATCTATTTGTTTTGCAATTATGGCCAATATAGTATCTAATTAGTTATCTTTAAGATTTAATTAATTTACACTCTTTTTTGGTTGTAACTAAACTAACACGCGTTAATAAAGTGAATCGAAATTGTTACACAAAAATTATCCCCAACTATTCTCTTCTAATTCTACTCGTTTTCTACGAAGTTGTTGAAAGAAAAAAAAAACGTGAATGATTTTTGCTTGAAAAATGTCGACAGTTAAAAATCAAGATGTACAGAGTTGTATTAAGTCGGCTTTTTGGACATGAAAATGATCTGGCAAGTATGTTAAAATACAGGTGGTATTCTATAATAAGAATAAAAATTTTATTTTTTAATTGTCTTAAAAATTATGTGTGGCGTTAGCTATATAACTTTTTGTACCATCTGTAATGTGTCTTTTATAGATTAGTTTGAGCTTTCTTTCTTTCTGGTGGATGAAATGAGACGAATATGCTTCTGTCATCTTGAGGGCAAAGGACAAGCTCCATCAATGAAGATGGAATACAACGGATTTCCATGTGTAAATGAGAGGACAGCGGAATGCGTTGCCATGCAATAAAGTAAACCTATTATGAGTATACGATTTAAAATAAAATTGAATCTAAATTTTTCACTTTTTCATTTGCATATCGCTCTGTTGTGTAAAATGCAGGCCTGGTTTTAATTAAAGCTATTAAAGCTTTAAATAAAAATTGTTTAAAATATATTTTCGTTAAATAACTGATCGATTTGATAAACCTCAATTTATCTTTTTATTTATATTACATTTGACTGATATTGCACAGAATTTGTTCTTTCACTGAACATACTTTACGCGGTTGCATAGGAATTTGACTCAAATTACATGACGTTTCATTTTAATTTGACATATTAAGACAAAGTTAAAGTTTTCCGTTAAAAATAGGAATAATTTACATAGTGTTTGAACAAACAAAAAGGAAATTACGCGTTTTATTTTATATCGTAGTGCTAAGTAATACCATAAGCTCGTTGAAATTAGTTGATTAATACGATTATGAAGAAGAAATATGATTATGGGAATGATATTTGTCTACTGCCGCACAACGCCTGACTTGCAGATCTGCAAGTTTTAGCGCACAATGCTAGACTAGACATACATAAATATCAGACAATGAAACTCATGAAAATAAAAAACGTTCACACAGAGTTTGCCGCCTTCGGGCGATTGGATTTAATGCGGAGAATATTCAATATTTGTAAATACTATACGAGTGAAATATACTGAATATAATCGTGCAAAACTACAAAAATGTTGTGATCGACTAAACATCGGGAGACTCATGATACAATCTTACATGAGAATGCATAACCTCAGAAGATAACAGCATTAAACCGGCTATGATGTCAGATGCTCTAATAGGGGTCATGGTAAGTTTTTTTTAACGTTAATTTGTATAAAAACACGTCGCAATTGGTACGGAAAATGGTAATAGAATTGAATCATAATTGTGATCTGTTTTCCATAAAAATCGTCATATAAAGCAGTCGGGAAGTAGATGTTTTTAAATTTTATAATAAATTATTAATGAACGACCTAATGTGAACATATTTTTATTTATTCTTTTAAAACATAAGAAAGCAAACTAATTTTAGACAGGAACGGAAATTTTAACAAATAATTTTTTTTTATTGTAGTCTTCTTAAATACAATACATAGATAATAAACACATACATACAGAATCAGTTACTAATCCTTAATTCGAAAGGATATTTTATAATTATAAAATCAAAGTTATTTTATGCAAATAGTTGTTGTCTTGAGGTATTTTTATGTTACGTTTTATGCTTGGAATAGTTTCTCTCTACTCTCATAAATGAAAGTGTATATGTACATAAGAACTAAATCGGGGGAAAAAGGAACACAATGAATAAATGCAACGGATCTTAAAACACTACTAAAACATACACACACACAAGTGTAAATAAAATTATTAACTCATTACAATAATATTAAGCTTAATAATAAAATATTAAATTGTATTTTTGTTTTTGTTATTGTTGTTCAAAATAATTATTGTCAAACACATTTTAGAAGACGGTGGTTGTTACTTCAGCTCCTGCTAAATTTAACAAAAAGTTTTTATTATTGTTTTAGTTTTTTCTTGTCAATAAAATTGCTAAGCTCTTGTGGATGTTTCTTATTGGTTGCTAAACATGGCTGGCTTCCGTTTTCAAGCGTACGTCATGTGGAATTACAAGCCTTTGTTGAACCAAACTTGTGTCAATTCAGGATTCTTCTTTTTAATAGATTCTTGTACTTCAGTTTCTAGACTGCTTACCTACAATTTTGTTTTAATAGAAATACAAAAAATATTTTAATTTCTTTAATGCCGAAGCAATTAAAAGTCAAAACTCACATCTATGGCAGCTCTTTGGCTAAAGCATGCACAGCCTAATGGTGTGGCAAAGATCAAAACAAAGCCACAGAACAGTGTTTGAATGGGAGCACTGGCCTTGGGGAAACGTTTCAAGAAACCACCCTTTTCCAATTTATTAATTAATAAAGGAGTTAAAACTAAAAAAAAAGAATACAAATTCATTAAATATTAATAGTACAAATAAGATTATCGTATAATAATTACCCATGCCAGGTGTGGCCATGGCTATTCTACTGGCAACAACAGCTGTAATACCAACAGCAGCTGCTTTCTTGGATATGCCCATTTCATTATTTTGTTCATCGAGTAGTGTGACACCATTCTTAAGTTCTCTGTAATGGCATTAATTTAAATTCATTTGAAAATGTTTTATTTGTGGAACATTTTATTAGGCTTACTGTAAACGCATCATGGGTACATTAATGCAATTGGCAGCGGCCACAGCAGCCAAAGGCACCAAACGACCAATTAAGGGGTTCAAATTCTGAAATAAAAAGAAAAATACACATTTAAAACACACTGTCTGAAAATAGGAGTTAGGCAACATGTAACAGTAAATCCTACAACGGTAAATCCTTGCCAAAATAATTCTAATAGAAAACACAAGATTTTTAGTTTCGTTCATTATTTTTTTTCTTGAGAAAAAAATGGCTTTTGAATGTTAATTGCTTCAGTTTTTTTTTTGTCTGCTAGGCGTGGGTTAATGGCATCGTCCCCAGAATGGCCACACGTTATCAAACAGCCTTCAATTTCGTGCCAAAATAATTGATTTCTTTCCACTACATCACAGTGTGAATAGTATGTATTCATATGATATTCTTCGCAGAGTTCTTTTTTATTTCCATGTGAACAACATTTATTCCATTTAAAGCTTTTCTTAAAATAGCTTTCTCAAGGTCATTTTAACTTACCTTAACTATTCTATTTAATGACAAAGCGGTAGTCAAGGCACCACCAGTAGCCAAGACATATGAAGTCAACAATTGCCTACACAAAGAATAAAGGAAAACATTAAAATAAAATGGAAATTATGACACAATAATCCAATTGATATGGAAAGATACTGAGATAGAAAAACTTACTCTTTTGAGAGGGGTGTAGAACCAGAACGGTTTGTATAATTGACAACAGCGTTAAATGTTTGATTTACCCATTGCCAGAATATAACAGCCGGTGTAGTTTTATAAAACGAAAGCATGCCTGAAATCATTCACAAATATTTTATATAAAAAAATACTCATAATATTGTAAAGAATATTTTTTTTAATCAAAATTTAGTTTATTTTACTTTAAATCTAAACATGAGAACAGAATTAATTGAATCTCCCAAATATGTAGTTAAACAAACGGTGGCGGAAGTATCTTATTTAAGAAGCTATTTAATGTGTGAGTTTGTTTTTTTGTGATGGCATTATTTTAACATTAAAAACTAAAAAGGAATCCAATATTTTCACATATTTTTTTGAAATTTTCTGTACTTACATCCAGTAATTAAGGTATTCATAGGAACCTGAGCAGACATTCGGCCAATTATTAAGGATTTCTCGCCGGTCTCGGGATGAAAAGCGGAATCGTATAAATATTTGGCACGATATAAATCATCGACACTCTTAACCTCTGGCACTGGTTTACCGGCGCGATAATCATTAACGATTCTCTTGGCACGCTCCAATTCAGCATTGCTGGCCAAAAGATTCACAGGATTGGTGAGGAGAAAGAAATGCTTGGCACGATTCAAATAAGTGCTCTGATCATATTTGGGTTGATCGATGTCAATTTTTGGTAAAGTTGTCATTTTGTTTTAATCAAATTGAATTGAATTATCTGTAGAGTATTATTTAACCTTGAAAAGAAAGAAAAAGAATTTGTTTTTGAGCAATTAAATTATAATCAGCTTATCATACACATAGTTTTATAAGAAAAAAAAACACTCTGAAAACAATTAAATTTTGTTAATGACCCAAAACTATCAAGAGTGTGTGTAAATGGAAATTGATAAAATAAATTTATGAACTTGCTGGAATTGTTTATACAATTTAAAATTGTTTCTAACTAAAGAAATATTTAGTTTATCAATGCACATTAATTTAAACTAATCTTAACAGGATTTCTTTAAAACTGAACCTTTAATTTTCAAGTGATCGAAATGCCTTTTTTTACCAGACATGAGCAAGTAGCACACTTTGAATAATCAGTTGTTTTCTAAATCGTTATCAGTTTCTGTTTTTGGTTTTGTTGTTTTCATGTCATTATTATTGAATCAATTCAAAACGTAATCATGCCAATAAATATTCTGCTAGGAATACAGTTGGTGATGGTCTTCGGTGCCAAAGTCTAAATATCTCCCGGAATAATTTCGGAAATGAAATTTAACAACAAATTTTTTAGGCATCCCGCATTTAATCAGTTTTAACCGCCTTTACAATCACTGTCCTCTTAGGTTCTTTTTAAGAGTCTACCTAGCCAATCAAGTTGTTAATTGAATTCGATTTAAAATATTTTTCAATTCACACTTTCTAATGATCGTTTAAAAATTTAATTGTTATAAATACTCGTGTGCAAAGTATTTAATTTGTTTACTCTATTGTTAAACAATTTTTATTTTTATTTATTTGTTTACATTTATTTCAACAAATATGTGTATAATTTTTTTGGTTTTGGCGTCATTGCAAAATGTGGCAATGCATTGTTCTTAACCCACAGAGCTGAGTTTAATATTGTAATATTTAACACTGGAAAACAAAATTTATGTCCAATGACGATCTGTCAATTGAGGTTAGGGAGGCGAAATAATCTTAAATGAAGAAACCCTACCTCTTGCTTAAGCCCAGAAGGGTTGAATCCTCTATGGGCTTGGCAAAATAGGAATACCAAAGCTAAGAGTACCTCCGAGTGGGTATGATGACGGAGATTGTTGATACCTCCGCAAGCGAGTGCTCTTCAGTTTAAAACTATATGACAGTAGCTGCAGCCAAACAGTATAAGTATGATTCAGTTTAAGCTTTGTCACTCGAAAACTGTTTCCATGTTTCTATAATACCAAAGAGGTTAACGTATTGGCCAAAGAACAATGGATGTATAATAACCGGGTTAGATACAAGCTGACCGTTCCTCCCGCCATGGAGGATGGATATCAAGATGACAATCGTGAGAAAATTGATTGCAGCCTGTCGGTCCGAAATTCCAGCACCCTATCGTTTTATTCAATCTTATATTACAAGCTCTCTGAAGCTGGCGCCATAGCTTTTGCTTATAGAATATTACCAAAAGCAGTTGACCTTTATTTTCGATAGTGGTTTTATGTTCCCTCATTTCAAGAGACTGTCAAAATTCATGATTGCACAAACAATAGACCTTCTATTGCCACTTAAACTGTTGTAGGGTTAAATAGAAAGCAGAATACTACACAACAACTGCGGTTTTTGAAAACAAAAGCCATTGATTTTTATAATTCTCTTTATATAATTTCTCTTCTTTTATTTTCAAATTTACTTCCTAGTCTTTTGCACTTTGAATTTTAAAACAACAACAATAACAACAAATGAATTATAAATTTTTTTGCATAAATTTTATTCAAATATTTTATTTAAAAAGGTGTCTTGTTGTTGCTGTCGAAAATCAACAAAAAAAAAAACTACACACGACCAAGACCCCACATTGAATTGATAACGATTTTTCACATTTTTTGCTTCCAAATTTATGATAATGATGCTGTTGTTGTTTGTTTTTTTTTTTCTTAAAAGAGAGAATCTTCTTGGCACAGCATTAGAAACCAATAACAACTAAAAGACAAGAAGAGTAGTAAATGGAGCATCTCTTTTTTTTCAAGAGCAATGTCAAATTGTATTACTTCCACGGCAGTTCTACTCTTCTTATTAGAGACAGAAGAAATGTAGCAACAATAAATTGTATGGCTTATACAACATACATATGTGTGTACACGTATGAACATACATACGTATATGAGGGTACTGGGAGCGTGGTAATTGCAAACTACAATTAATTAAAGATGGTTTCTTCATATTTATTCTTATTTTATTTATTACTCTTAATAAAGTGAGTGTTTTTTATGCTGATAATTGTTAGTGTATGTCATAAGGAAAACTTCAATTGCCAGCTCGTATTAAAGTCAATCATGAGTTTTTTTTAGATTTCTTATCACATTTTTTTATATAAAATAAAGAAGGGAAATCACTTGTTACATAATTTACGGCCAGACATTGCATATTAAAACAATGTGTTAAATTTTGTTTTGATGTATTTTATTGTAAATTGTTTAAATAATTACAATTCATTGATTGTTTATTTTTAGCTGTGTTTTTGCGTTTAGTTTTTTATCACACTTTATTTTACTACCCCGTTCATCTCACAGTTATTATTATGAACTTTACGAAAACCAGCTGTCTAATCGTTGTATGCTACCATAGCATGGAATAATTAATTTTTTTTAATTCTTTACACTCAAGCACACAAATAAACCTTTTTTCTTAGGGAATTTTTACCTTTTTCTTTTATTCACGTTTTATTTGCACGCGCCGCTTTGAAAAGAATTTCTTCCGCTTAATATTTCTGCTAATATTGAGTATTTCAGTTGCGACCGGTTTGGCAGTAGAGTGAAAACTGATATTAAGGCTGGCAACAATCTAAACTGTTTTGCTTAACAAAATGCTCAACTTATGTATGAGAAGCAATCCATTGTTGTAGTTAACGACTAGCCGATGTTGTTGTTGTGGCCTAAAATCGATGGAGTGTTTTTATACCCTACTATATTATAAGAGAGATTGTACAGTTGTTGCTAATGTATGTAACACTCTTAAAAAATACTTTTAGATTCGGCATAAATTGTAACCATTGATCGATTAACGATGATCAAGCTAGGATTGATGTTAGTAGATTTTGTTGTACGTTTTACAATGAGCAAGTCACCTAACCTATACAGCAAACTACCTTTGAACCATAAAAAAGAAGCTTAAATTTAGACATTTTAATGCATCCTCCTGTTACTGTCTACTGCGAATAATTTTATCAGTATGAAAAATGAGTAAAAGCCGAGTTAAAAAGATGGAATAAATGCCTCCAAACATCGCATAGCAGAAAGTTTCTCTAAAGACCTTTGTGTAGGATATCGAACAGAACCGACTAAAACTTACTCGTTACTTGGACAACAACAGTTCTTTTCGTTTGCCTGCCTATGTTTCACATTAAAAACATTCTCTCACATCGAATGAATGAAAATCCGCTCTCAATTATTTTGTAAGCATATGATTTGTTGGTATTTGCTTAGAATTCCAACTGCAACAACAACAATAAGTATGACACATTAACTAGCAATGGTGGTTGTTATTATTTTTTGTCTGCTCTCTGCAACAAAAACAATTCAATATTTCTTATCAATTATTTGAGCACATTTTTGTTGTTTAAGGGCGAGCCTGAGATATCCAGAGTGGAATATGTTTTTTAGAGAGCCGAGAGTGGAGAATTTTTTATGGAAAATTTTAATCAACAATTGAGTTGTTTTTATTTATATTTTTTTACCAACAACAACAACGTTAAAGATAATTACTGGAGGAAAAGAAAAATATAATGTTTACAAAGTTTTGAATTTCTCTTCAACACTGAAAGAAATTAAAAGTGGTGGTAAAAGTTTCTTAAATAAATTGAAAATAAAACAAGAAATATTTAAAGTTAAAGTTAAAGAAGTTATTGAGTGTTCGTAAATGTAATATCTCTGGTAATATTAATGACATTAGGCAAGGTGAAACTTTAACCTCTACTTTATTAGAAACATCTTCATTTAGTAATGGTAAAGTGGGCCTATGTCCATCGGTTTTAACGTGTAGTAACATTGTGTTGTGGGAGCCTTGGAGACGATGAGTCGGAAGATTCGTGGATGTGTCTCATTGAGCATATCGTGGAACACCCTCATGCTGCTTTGAAAGTGGGTTAGGACTACTTTCGGTGGAGGTGGTGGTAAAGGGACTGTTGGCAAGACATTTTTTGAAGCTTTTCTTGCAGGTATAGGGAATTTTGAATTCAGCTGATTTAGACCAATTTGGGCATATGAAGCCTAAGTCCGGTTCTCACAGACTATAGAGCATGTGTCGTCGACCAGCTGTTGACAGTGATTTTTTTTCAGACAGAAAGCAGTGGCATGGTGTAGGTAATCTGCATGGCGATTATATTTATGGGGCTATATGATGAGTATAGAATTTAATCAGGCTTTTGAGTCTACCGATCACGGGAGTGTATTGCGCCGATGGTTATCTATGTGGATAGTCAAGCTGACTTGACATTAAGTTAGCTCAATATTAATTTCAGTCTGCAGGAAGGCCCTCTCGAACATAAACAGAGTGATACTGTGTTTGGTTTTGTGGCAATGTAATTATGGGAGGCAGCTGATGAGCCGGCAGTAGAAATTGCAGATGAGACTAGGAATAGGGGATACTGGAGAATCGACTTCCATTTACTGTCAGCTTAGATAGTTCTAAAACGGAGCGGATTCTGCAACTGTGAAAGAATCTGTTAGGATTTTGATGGGGTTTTTTGACGGGGTGTTAGTCTCTTTTGATATGAATCAGTAAGAAACAGGAGCACTCCTACCCAAGAGACTGTTAAGAACATTCTATGACCCTGGCCTAGTGTTCACAGTCGAAGAAGTAATATTCTTAATCCAGATCTCTTCAATGATCATCAAGGTCTGCCTCTGCCATGATCTAAATTATTGCTGTTATTAGCTGGCTTGTGAGACAATTCTGTTTCTCTCTCTCCCTTTCTTCTATTTTCCTTTCTTCTTCATCTTTTCCATTTTTCTTACTGAAGATAAACACAATGGGTTTTGTAACTTATGCGGTTTTATCTAGCTGCCTAACCTAACCTATGCGTTCTTTTTAAAAGTATTGAAACTTTTTCTATAATTTTCCAAGTCTAAGGACTTATTAAACTTCTGCTACAAATGCTTCTTAGCAGCTGTCTCGCTTTCACCTGTGGATGTTTGGTAATTTCTAATTTCCACCGCTGTTGGCCTGCGGGCTGGTAAAATAAAACCAAAATGTGAGATGCTGATTGAAAATTCATTTTCATTTTAATTTTTTTTGTTAATATTTTTATTGTTTGTCATAAATAACATAAATTAATAATACAATATTATCTATCGTGTGTGTATTAGTGTATCATTATTGTATATGTTTGTATGCATGTATAATAGTTTTATTTTCTTTATTATTTTTAATTTCATTTATTAATTTATTTTTTTTTTATAAATAAACTAACATAACATCAACAGTAAACATTATACAATATTGTTATTATTATTTATTTATTTATTTATTATTATTATTTTATTTTTATTTTAATTGTTTATGCCAGTTTTGTTTTGGTTTACAGATTTTGTTATTTAAGTTCTTTAAATTGTGGCTTTTATACATAATATTTGTTTTTGTTTTTTTGTTAAGTATTTATATATATTTATTATTATTGTATATATATAGAGAATGTATGTATGTATGTAGTTTTGTATATGTTGGTATATAAGTACATTCATGTAGATCTTGTCTTATTGTTTGTATAGGTTTTATAATAATTAAAAATTAAAATTAAAAAACAGAAATTGTTTTAAAATATTTCATTAGTTTTCATTTTTCAAGGGTTTACAGTATTAATTCTCAGGTAAAAGTAACAAGTTTTTCCTTTTTTTATTTTTGTTATTAATTTTTATTAAACTTAAAAAATAGTTTATATTTATTTTATTTTACTCTCTTATATATGTTTTTATTATTATTTTATTTGTTTTATTATTATTTTATTTGTTTTATTACACTATAAATATGTACGTACTTAACGAATTTATTTGTAATATTTTTTATCAGCAAATTATTGTGTGTATGTGTATCAAGCTGTAGGGGAAAAATAGAAAACAATGAATTTTCCTTAATTTATTTACAAAATTATGGTTTTTATTTTAATTTATTTGACATTTTATGAATATTTATCGACATCATGAATCGAAAATAATAACCACGATTTCGCACAAGCAAAATCTTAATATTCCTGCAAAACTAATAGGAAATTCCATTACGATAGAAAATGACCTCTCCCAACTTGTTCGTACCGATTACGGTTTCAGACAGGCAAGTGTCGTCATAGAGTGGGTCCTATGAAATTCGGAAGTACATACATCGCATGGGCATTATTTTTTACAACGACTACGTCATCGCTGGGCGTATCAAGTGAAAATCCTACCACTGCATTAAGTAATAGAGAACAAGTGTTTGCTACGATAGATCGAACAGCAAATAAGGACAAAATGAAGTATATTTTGTCGATAACACAGAACACAAGTTATGTCCAATAATCACACGTTCGACTACGGCAAGGAATTTATTTAGCTCCGCTGTTATCAGCTAAAATAGTGTAGAATTACTCCTGGCAACAGGCGCTTTTATGGCCTTAAGAGGCAACGAAACTAATGGCTTAGGTACAACAACTAGCCTTCTGGCCGGACATTACAGGCTCAAACAATACTTGTTCAGAATAGGGATCGCTTCAAGCCCAATATGAAGTTCTTTAAGGCAACAGTATTGTTGAAAATTTTATAAATTTAAGTGCCATACAATAGATCAGTATGGCCGCAGTACTTTAGCGCAACTTACTTAATTGGTCATTACAACCCCTTAGTCAGGATTAGTACACCTCACCCCTGTTGTGTGTGTTAATTTAATCCATGGGTGGTGAAAATTACCTTTTAATGTCGCTGTCGAACGATAAATTTTTGAGTTTGTGCCAGAACACCTTCACACTACTTACTAGACTACGATGACTAATATAATAATAGTCCGAGGCTGGTAAATATTGCGACGGTAGTATTTTGAAAAGAAAAAGTTTCTGGGTTTATTCATTTGTCTGAGAAAATGAATTTCTTGATTAAAATACAAGACCATTAATCGATATGTGATGTCCTTACCCTAAAGGGCTTATTTTGTATTCCATCTGTTTTGAGAATGACTGATCAATGCTTTTCAATTTTTAAAGATACGATTTTAAACTGGCTACCATGCTTATGTCGTTCGCACAATGCTGTGGTTCTTTTGGGTATGCAATTACAGCTTTCTATGCGGAACTTAGTTGTATGATTTTATTTTTATTGACCACAGATTTCTAATTGAATGTGTGATGAAAAAAAATTAATTGTTTAAATGCACAATGGGCTGGATAGTTTCAAATGAAGAGTAAATATATATTAATATGTATGTACGTATGTATATTGCACTGCATTTTTTGATTATTATTATTATTAATTTTTTGTATTTTTGTATACAATTTAATGTCTTAGTATTTTTTTATTATTTATGGCTGCTTTAATTTGTTTTTTGTTTTTGTATAAATTGTATTTATGAAGTGCAATTTGTATATATTTTTAATGCATTTTTTTGTATTAAATTAAATTATTATTAATAATACAATATATTTAATTTATAATACATTATAAAGTTAAATCCTTAATTAATTTTTTTTATTCTTTTTTTTTTGTTTTTGTATTATCATATTATTGCTAAATTTATAATTGAAACTATAAATTGACCGATGGTTTATGTTTTATTATTTGTAAAATATTTTATTTTTATTTATTTCTTTTTTAAATTTCTTATTGAATTTATTTGTATTTGTTTTAATGTTAAAGGATTTTTTAACATGATTATTATTATTGTATTTGGAGAGGAAGAGTTTAAATTCACAAGTATTTCTGGTAAGAGTTTTTTTCCTTTTCGTTCTTTTAATTAAAATGGTTTGAATATATAATTTGTATTTATATTGGTAGGTCGTTTCAGAAGGTTTTATTTAAGATTGTTTTCTATTAGAAAGACTTTAAGTATGGGGGCATGTAAAAGAATTTCAATTGATTTCTTTCATTAGGTTTTTTTTTGTTAATTTATAACAGAATAAATGAGCAAATTATACAACTTAACCGCTAAGTTATTGTTTTTAGTTTTGTTTTTCTTTTTGTATTTTTATAAAAAAAATTTCAATCTAGCGTATACAGTGATAAACACAAGTTTTGTAACACCAACATTTTTTTATGATTTTTTTCTTATCGAATAATATATTTTTCATTCTTTTAATTAATAAATGCAAATTAAAAAATATTAGTTTTTAAATTAATAAAATTCATATCAAGACAAACAAGAATGTTAAAGGAAATAAACACAAATTTTAGCGAATGATGAAACAATCTGACTATAACTACCAGAATAGCAAATACTTGCAATTGGATTTTTTTCGGATTAAAATTAATGAGTATAAAATTAATATAAATAAAAATAAATTTTTTTAATATAAGCTTGGTGTTTGAAAACTATTGTCTATCACTGTATAAAGCCAATATATTTTTTTCGCATTAATAATTAAAATAATAGACATGTTTTTAACTTATTAAATAAAATTAATTTTAAATTTAAATACCATATATAGATTTTAATAAATAAACGTGATTATTTTTAAATATATTTTTTCTTTAAATTTCTATTTAATAATAATTATTGTTACCAGTGTTGCTTTTTTATTTAATTTTTCAAAAATATTTATAGACATAGAGTAAGTAATATTTAATTGTTTTAATATATTTATTTAAAAAATAAAAGTTATAACAATTTAACATTTATTTATTGATTTATTTAGTTCTTTAATTATTTTTATAATACAATTAACATATACAAATAATTTAATTTATTTAGAGTTAAAAATTTTAAAAAAGATTTCAATTTAAAATTTAATTTTAACAATTAAAATAGAGTTTTTTCATCCAAACTTTTATAAATTTTTATTAAAAAAAGAACGATTTTAGAGAAAAATTGACTTTTTAACTTTTATTTAAAATAAATTAATTTAATATGTATTTATTTAACAAAATTTAAGAAAAAATATTTTTTCTTATGTTTTAAGGTTAGGCCTTTATTTTTTGTTTAAATATTATTATAATTTCTTTTTTATATTTTTTTTTATTTTATTATAAATTGTTAACAAAAAATTCGTTGCATTTTGTTTATTTTTAATTGTTATTATTTGGGGGGGGTTATTAATTGTGTAGTTTTTTGTTGTTTTTGTTGGTTAAATTGTTAATAATTTATTTTTTCCTTTTTATATATTTGCTCTTAATAAACGAAACCATGTTGCAGTATTTTTTTTTATAAAAAAGGCATAAATAAACAAATTAAAAACGAAAATAAAAACCAATTAATTAAATTAAAAAATAAATGATTTTAATATTTAAAACTTTTTTTTAGATATTTTAATTGTATTATATTGAAATAAATATATTTAAGTAATAAAAATAAAATAAAAATTTATTTAAAAAGTTTTTTATCATTTTAAAAAATTGCAAATATTAAATAAAAAAAAAATGCTTTTAATATTAAAAACATTTTTTTAATATTTATTTTGTATTAAATTGAAATAAAAACAATTTTAATTTATAATGCTTTTAATATTTAAAGCATAGTTTCAATTTTTCAGACGAAAATAATATTATTTTAAGGGTTCAGTATACTTCCTAACTTTCAAAAAATCCGAATCATTTCACGATTTTAGTTACTTAGGAGCAAAAAAAAAAGCAAAATAGTACTACGCGTCCGGGTGCCTGTTTTTTCTAAATCCGATTTCCTATAAAAATTTTAAACATTTATACGTTTAAAAATATATCTTAAAAAAACAAAGTCGATAAAAGTCTCTTAGGAAGTATACTAACCCCTTAAAATTTTGGTAAATTATATTTAATTATTTAAAACAGTTTTTTTTAACACTAGAAATATAAAGAAAATGTTTTTTTTAATAATAAAAATATTTTTTCAATATTTTTAAATATTTAAAAATAATGAAATTAATATTTATATTTTAAAACAAAAATATCATTCAATATTCAAGAGTATTTTCTTTTAATTTAATGCAACGTAAATATTAAAAATTAATTTAATTTTTTAAAGTTTTTAAATTTTTTTCACATACAAATAATATGTATATTTTATAATTAAAAAATAAATATTTGATTAAAATATTTTTTTATAATTTATTTTTTACTATTGTTTTTTAATTAAAAACAAAATATATGTATTTTTCCATACATTAATTTAAACACATAACTTTTTTTTACTATGTTTTATTATTTAAAAACAAATTATTTTTATTTAATTAATTTGAAAACAATTATTTTTCATTATTAATTTTTATTATTTAAAAATAATTGAAAGCAAATTAATGTTTTAAAAAATTAATTTAAAAACAATTATTTTTATTTTCTTCATTTTTATTTTTATTAATAATAAATAATTTCCTAACTACCAGTTTTAATTTATTTTCTTTATTTATATTTTGTATTTTTACTTAATATTTTTTTTGTGAATCTTTTTTTTTATTAATTGTTGTACGGTGCGTTGTAAAAATGTAAAATATGCTACCTTTTAATATTTATTTATTTTTGTTTTTAATTTGTTGTTATTGTTGTAAAATATTTTACTAATGCTGCGAATCTCATGTAGTGAACTGATTGATGAATTTTTATTTTAAATGCTGGTGGTGTTTTAATGTTTTAAATTTTAAATATATATTTTATATTATTGTATATGTATGTATGTATGTATGTATGTATGAATATATTGTTTGGTTTTTATTTTATTTTTTTAATGGTGAGTTTTTGTTTTTTTTTTTATTGAACATTTAACAGTTGTGTTTATAATTTATAATCTAATTTTAATGTTTTTTTTTTGTTATTTTTCTTTTAATTTTTTTTAATAATTAATAACTATTCTGTACCGTATAAGTATTTGTATTTTTATGACAATTATTTGATGTCTTATGATTTTTAAATGGTCTCTCGGGCGTTGGTATAATTATTTTTGTGTGCTTTTTTTAAATACAATTATTTTAAAACGTAACATTTTTTTTTTGAATTTTTGAAATAAATATTTAAATTCTAAGCTATGTATACTTGAAGCCTGATTTTTCTTTTTAAATATTTTTGTTTTTTTGTTTTTGTTGTTTTAAACACAGCTTTTAAATATGGTTCCTTTAAATGTCCTCTATAGCAGCTTCATTTTAACGTTTTAAGCCTTAAAAATCCTTAAGGAAATTAAATCGATAAACTTAGGTAAAGACAAAAAACAACAACGTTTTCTTTTTATGGTATAATGTGGTATACACTGTGATTAAGGTGACATTGGAGTGGCGGAGTTTATAAAATAGGATCACTGATGAAATCAATTTAATAGCTACCTAAGAAAAAGAAGAATAAAAAAATTCACAAAAGAACGGAAGAATTATTTTATTCTTTCCTCTTTGGGCTCATTTGCATTTCTACTTACTGGGACACTCGGGTGGATTCATTTCACCAAATACGTTCAGTTCATAGAGGGAAGCCAATGTGATGAATAACAAATACCAGACCATTAGTATTATGCCCAGGCGTTTATCCAATTTCCAACCATTCAAATGGGTTGAGAGCAGTAAAAAGATGACCGTTGAGAATAGTGACAGTGTTGAGTAAGTCAAACCTGTGGTTTATTCAAAAGAAAAACAGAAAATAATTGCAAAATAATTAAATTAATTACAACTGACATTGACTTTTTGTTGTACAAAAGTTGTCTTTTTTTGTATTGAACTCAATTTTAAAGTTTATTTTTAAATTTATTTAATTAACAATACTGTACGAGTAATTACAAAAAGAAAAATTTAAAACAAATTAATTAATGAAAAAGGCAAAAAAATAATAAGAAAACAAATAAACTACAGTGTGGGACAATAACAATAAGGAACTATCAAAACCAGTTTATGTCGGATGTGAATTCAAATTTAGAAACGATCATTAAGTCGAAATCGACGAGACAGCATGAAATCCTATTCATATGAGCCACTGGCATTTGCTCAAAATTCTAATGAAAGGATGTGAAGCTGGTTGGCTAGGCGAATAACGTTGTAGAGGCTAAGGAATACGAAAGGCAAGCGCAATGAGAACGTATTGAATATACTTTTTGATCTTGATTTCATTTATTCGTATAAAGTGATTGACAGTGCCTTTGACAAGCCTTTGTTTACATCGATTTTATGGAGGGCAGCGAATACGAAGTATTGTCACTGTGATCGACTTCCTGGTTTCGCAATTATCGAAACATTGAAATCTACACCACAGGATAATCTAGACCTAATGTCTGGCTGTCCTTAATTTAAAAATTAAGAAAGTCTCGCTCAAATTTGCAGTCAGAATCATAAACGGTGGTAAGCTTTTGCGTAACATTTATATAGGCATGGATAACTAGTTGGATGTATACCAGCCCTCAGGAACTCACTAGATATCCACTTCTATCATAAGGATATAGGATATATATATATATAGATACGCTATCATTGACGTAAGAAACTAACACAGTGCATCCAAATACTGTGAATGAAATCTTTGTGATATAAAAACCTACTTTGGATGATTGGCAGATCAATCACAGACGTAGAAGAAGGCGGTAAACTGGATGCTGACCAATATGAAGATGAACACTTGGGTCAAAACCACTAAGAAACCACACTGAAGTAAAGTGAAGGCTGTCCTGAGGAAGAACAGTTAAAAGGTGTTTTATATCAGAAATCTTAGCGATGAATCGCGGAAATAAAGAGATAATTCTGTCTTAGTCTTCATGCCTTGCTGGATGTTTGATTGGTATACTCTCAGAGTATCTATAGTCTTTTGATTAAAACTACTCTCAGTAGATTATCCTAAATATTTAGATTTCATAACGCGGAAGTGCAGTAGATAGTGTGTTGGTTTATTAGACGAGAGTTCGTAACTGAACCTTCGGCTCAGACATCTAGAACAAAAGAAAATATGATAAAAAATTTATCTCTCAGCAGTCTTCTGGCAAAAATTCTGAGAATAAGTAAAGTTGAATTGAAAAGTTTCTCAAAAAACTGTCGTTCGGAGTCGACTTTAAAGTGTAGGTCTCGCCATTCATGGGTCTTGTGAGAAGCCAGATCTTAATCCTGATGAAAAGGTTGTAATAACCAATTGAGTAAGTTACTTGGACAGGGCTTATGACCGCTACAAGTGGAAAAATCAATAAAATCTGAACGACATGGTGAGGAAATCTACATGACGTATAAAAACGTTATACGTCTTTAATGGTATAATGGATTAAGAAAAACAATAGAAATTAATTTAAAATAAATTTCAATTAAATTCGAAATAATAATTTTGTACATAAAAATCTACAAAAATCTACTTATATATGTATGTATATACATATGTATTTATATACAGAACTAAAATAATAACAAATATTGGATTTAATAAATACATTTTAATAATAAAAACAACTGATGTCATCAACATGGTGTCATTTTGTATAAATTTTTCAAATTATATTCCTACTCGAATTAGCCAAATAATTTACATGTAAGAAAAAGTGTTCTATTGTATGGAAAATTGTGTTTTTTAACCCCAATTTATATAAAAATTTTAAAAAATTTAAATTTTAAATTTCCTGAAGGAAACGCTATTCAAAATTAAATTTCTTTACCGATTAGCATTGATTTTCTCTTAAAATTTTATATTGAAAGTCAATTACTGTCTGTTACTGTTTTTTGTTTATGTTTTACGGTATTAAGTATGCATTTTGTTACAGTGTCAGTGAGAGGAAGAGAGTAAGAGAGAGAGTGTGAAGTGTATTGTTAGTGTGTAACAACTGTTTAAAAACAGTTTAACAGTGTGTTGGTAATGCTGTTAGTGCTTTATGTTATTTAAATTTAAATATTTTAATACATTAGCAAAGTGAGTGCAAATGTGAGTGCATAAGAAGAGAGCAAAAATTAACATTAACTAGACTATGTTACCTCGCGTTAACACTTTTACAATTTACCATACCAACCAAAACGTAACATATTTGCCTTAACAGAAGAGTTTCTCTTTTAATTTGTCTTTTAAGAAGCCCACCCTCTTAAATGATTTCATTTTTTTTTCTCTTTTTGAAAACACTTTTCATTTTTTCTTTCTGTTTCTGTATTTTTATCCTTAGCTGTCCTTAAGTCTTCCTTTTTTCTTTCAAAAATCATATGAGTTGAGCGTGTGTTTTCTTTGCGTGGTGGGGAGGGGGGGAACTTACCTTTTGAGATGACATTGACATGAGAGCCTGGCTTAATGATAGCAGTTTGTATGAACCACGGAAGACCTAAGCACACTAGGATATCAAAGACATTCGAGCCGATTGCATTTGAAACGGCCATATCGCCAAAACCCTCTTTGATAACGGCTATTGAGCTTAGGGCATCGGGAACGGAAACACCAGCAGCAACAAACGTTAGACCCATTACCGTATCCGGTATGGCTAGAGTTGAGCCAATCACTGTAATCATCCACACCATAAAATAGGAATAGAACGAGATCCATACCATGGACACGAAAAAGGTAAAGGGATACCAATTGCGATACTTTTCAGTGCGGCAGTCTGGCATGGTTTTCTGGCACAGATAGTGTATGGGATAGACAACATACCAGGAGATCAGTGCTGGCATACCACCCGTTGTTGGACGTTCAAGAGGATTGGGTCGTGAATCTTTGGCTCTGTCAGTGGATTTATAATAATCGACGCCTGCGGGCTGTGGCTTACCGACAACAGGTTTTTGGCCATTATCTGCAGTGGGCGATTGACTGACCACCGCATCGGGTTGGTCGGGATTGTAGGCTATATTCTCTTGACCCTGGCCAGCTGTGAACTGGCTCATGCCCCAATCATCTACAGCCGCCGGTTGAACGGAGGATCTAGCACTGACACCCACAGGATCGGATGTTTCGCCCCAGGCGGCATTTGGATCCCAACTGGCATTGGGATCGGAGTAATTTTGATAATCTTGCTGTTGTTGCTGCTGGTTTCCTGACGAGGTTGCGGCGTTAGGCTCCTGTGACAAATTAGTCTGCTGTTGAGTGCTTTGCGTATAATTATTATCCTGGACATTCTTATAAGTAACGAGTGATGATTGTTCCTCTTTCGTTGGAAGTTTAAAAGGAAGATTCAGAGATAGAGCCCAGCGTTCGAGTTCAGTATTGAAGCATAGTGCCACACAATAGACAACATAGAAGAGCAGCATTACAACGGATTCGAACTGTAAAGAAAACAAAAATGGAAATTGTTAAAAGGAAGAACAGAAAATTTCGTTAACCGAATATTTGCTAACATTCTCTCAATCTTCATAACTCTACCACAAGGTAGAAAGGAACGTTTTACTTACACATGAAATAACATCGTTGAAAATGATGATGAGCATAACCAAAATGGAAACGCAATAGAAAAAGCAATCGCGTACCAAAGGCCACCAGTTTAATTGGCAAACAGTGCCGGAACACAAGGCACATACCGAGATGACAAACATGATATTGAAGACGGCCGAACCAATAACACCACTAATGCCGATATCATCTTTGGCAAAGAAGACACCAATAACAACAGTGGCCAATTCAGGAGCTGAACTGCCAGCAGCCATAAATGTGGCACCCGCTACATCCGGTGACAATTTTAATTCTAAAAATAAAAACAAAAAACGAAATCAAAAGCAAATCACTAAAGCAAGGGAAGATGAAAGAAATTTACAAAAAAAAAATATTTTACCTTCACACAGTCTATCCAAACTGGCTACAAAATACTCATCGCACACTATGGCCAGACCGAAAAAGGTAAAAATGGCCACAAGCACGTGTATGACTAAACCGCCATGCTGTCTCAGCCATTTGCTCATTAAAGGTCGGGGGAACTGTTCTATGGCTGGTGGAGTACAATTTTCACGTTTTGGACGCCAAGTAGGAACTGCACCTTGGGGCTCTTCATGTGTAGCCATTGTGGATTCCACGTCCAACTATGCGGACAAAAAGAAACTTTTTAAGTGAAGTAATCTAGGGAGCTGGGGACAGGGCACTTACATTTATTTCACTGGTTACTGATGTGATGTCGGACTCTACGGATTTATCGAATTCTTTCTCATTTTCATTTTCTAAATTGTCCACATCGATGGGTTTCTCTGTGTTCTCATCACTTTTGGCCGAGTACACTGTGACGCAATAGTATATCAGGAACAATATGCCCATATTCCAGAAACGTGATCTTCTTGATCTTCGACGGTTAATCTATAGGATAGTGGGAGAGAGAGAGAGAGAGAAAGAAAAATTTGTGTCATTAATGGTGAACGTTAAAAGGAAATGTCGATCAAAGGCATGAAATAAACGGAATTATTAAGCGTTCGGCTATTGATTAAAATTTTATGGCAGGAATTGTGTAGATTGAGTACAACAAACGTCAAAGAGAGATCCTTCTGTTGACCAGGTGCAAAACATAAAAGACATGATGGCAAATTCTCTTCAGCCATTGTAGTTTTAAAACTTTACGCTGACATCAGCATATTGGATCGCATTTTTTTAAAACATCAGAAATCTAAACTGGAACACAATCCAGAACTACTAAGGCGGCAATTGCTCTTTATTGTCGCAGGGAACAAAATTGCGGCATCAATGTATACTGTCTATACGACTTTGTAATCAAGCCGTCTCCATTCTACAGAGTCTCGATGTGGCGGTAGACTTTAAAGAAAAGAAAACCTCAAACCTGCTGCTCTTCGAACTACCTCATCAAAGATATAGTTTACTATCCTTAACTGGCTATCACCTAAAATGTTGGTGGCCACAATAGCATGTAAACTTAGGAGCCATGGTCATGTCATAAAGTCGCCGTAGTCTAATAGTGTGTGTGTTGGCTTAATAGACGAGAGCCCGTCATTTAAACTACAGCTCATCGAATAAAACGAAATCTAAAAAAATATTTCTTTCAGCAACTTTCTCTCAGCACTCTTCTGGCAAAAACTCGGAGAATAAAATTAAAATTGCCAAGTAACGTTTCTCAAAAATCTGTCATTCGGAGTTGATTTTAAATTGTAGATCCTGCCGCTTAGGCATAAAAATGAACACACACATAACCTGAATACTGTAAGAAGTTAAGTTATAATCCTATTTAAAGGGTTGTAATAACCGATTAAGTGAACTAAAAACATAAACTAAGCTGACGATGTAATTTTTGCGGTACTGCAGTTTAGTCGCAGGAGAGCATTTCCTTACGTTATGCAACACATAGAAAAACTTCTCAGTTTGTTCACTATTGCACTAGCTTACTGCTTGCTAGTCTGTTACAAAGACTGTCACGCGATGTTATCATCACTTACTACTCGCTTTAGAAGTGTTTTGATCCAGCATCGCACTATGTGGCATTTTGCCTGAAAACCTGGCCAAAATTAATAGAAGTGTTTTATGAGTTATTGGCTGGAATTTTTTTAATAGTGTTAGTGATAATTAGGCCGAAGGATGAACCCAACTGATTTTGTTTCAAATCGGTCCGTGATTTCGTCTAGCCGCCATACAAATTCTCCTCGAAATTGCACTTATTTACTCATAATTATGGTAATTATGCAACAATCATGGATGAGTTCTGTGTACTAAGAAATCATAGTGTAAAGTTTGGTGAAAATCGGATCACATTTGACCCTGGCCCTCATATAAAGTCCCCTTTAGAAATTCACATTTGCGCTTATAAATGGCTTAAAAACATAGGTATCGTGATGAAATTCGGTATGAACGTGTATTTTGTAAATCTAAATCATATTACCAAATTTTGTTATTGTCGGTCCATAATTGCCCCTTGGTCCAAAATAGGGCCCCGTAAGAAAATATGTTTAGCAATTATAATTGGCTTAAAAATTTTATTACCTCGATGAAATTCGACATGAACATGTTTAATATGAATGTGAATCATTTTATTATCATCGGATCATAAGTGCCCCTAGGTATCACATACGGTCCATTAAGAAAATCAAACATATGTACATCTCATATTGTTATAATCGTCGATATATGTAATTCAGTTTTTAAACTTCTATGATAATTAATATTTATTCATAATATTTATTTTACATTATTTAATACTTAACTTAAAAAAACTTAAAAAGTGAAACTAACTACAATCGTTAAAATCGTTATCATTTTCATCATAAATGTCAGGAAGGAGTAACTTCATGGTATCTGATGAAATGAATGCTTTTCTATTCCTTCGCGATTTTTGTGTACTGCAGCTTATAAAAGGGTCACTGCATAAAAGTAACCTATTCAGGACATCTCGATTGGTATCGCTTCTACTAAATTTCCTCGCATAATTCGTACGCCATATGGCTTTATTGCCTATGGCTTTATTACACTGCGTCTAATTTTTTTTTAAAATTTCAAAAAAAAGTAAAATTTTCAATAAATCGCCAAAAATAATTGCGCAAATTTGCGCAAACTTTTCTTTTTGTTCCTGAATGTAGAGTTCATATTTTCTTGTGCTATATAACATTAAACTACTAAAAACTACTTTCACCTTTAAATTCCTTATCTTTTTTTCGGGTTGGGTAAAAAATGTGAAATTTTAATTATTTTTAAATTTTGAACGAATAATTTTAACATTAATATATGAGATATATATATATGTATGTTGTATATATAAACTAAAAGTAGCAGTTGCTCATACCTTTCAAAAAAAATCAATATAAAATCTCTATTCGTTTAGCCACAAAAAAATATCATAAAAACCTATTAAAATTTCAAAAAAAACACCAAAACCGCATTTAATTTTATTCACTTTCCTGTCTTTGACATCGTCTCAAATCTACAAATCTCAACTTAAAGTCGTGAAAATTCACTATATAATGCAGAATTTTGTTGTCTATCGAACTGCATACTCAGTTTCTTAAATTTCTTTAAATTCAATTTTGCCTTTTTGGCCAGCTTTTCAGGGTAAATGCCACATAGTGCATCGGTGCGAAAGAGGGCTCAATATATAGAATACTTAACGATTTGTTGTGATTTTCAATCACAATATGTTCCAAAAAGTTTTTCGTTTAAAATCGTATCTTATGATCAATCGAATTGCATTTATTTGTCATTATACTCGTATATGAAGAAACTCAAGGGATTTTGATAATAATATTGTGTTTTCTTTAAATAATTGAAAAATATTTTCAATGTTCATTTATATTCACGGAATTCTGTTTCTCTATCATCCTTTTTCCGCTACTCATGAATTAATCCGCAAGTAAATGCTGTAAAAAATCCAAACCAATCCGATCTAAACCAATTCAATTGCATTTAAATCACACATCTCTCTCTCTCTCTCTCTGTCTGTCTCCCACGCTCTCTCACACCATTTTATTCAATTGTCATTAACAAGAACAAGAACAAATAAAAAAGGCTACATAACATGCCACTCGTAAAGTATCTTGGAAAGCACAAATTGTTTGTTTGTTTGTCTATCAGTTTAACTGGTTGGATGCTATTGTTTTAATCAAATGCTGTCGCTGTTATATGGAATTAAAAGGGATTTTCGTTTGTTACAGCAAAAAGAACAATAATAAGAAGAAGACCATAAAGAGAGAGAGAGAGATAGAGAGAAAGAAATTTGTATGTGATGAGAATAAATAAAAAAATATATTCACAGGATTTATTTCCCACTCTTAATTGCAACAAAATAAATAAGAAACGAAATTAAACAATAAAACAAACGTTAACGTCTGGCTGATGCGACATTAATGACGCCGCAGTAACCGTTAATGCTGATTATGTTCAGTGATGATGATGATGAAGAAATGTTCTGTTAGTCTGATTGGCGCCAAAAGCTGTGTGCTGTTGAGATTGTATTGTTGTTGTTGTTTATGCAAAATAAAATATATTCTCTCACACATACATGCTTACATTTACATACTCGTTTACACATACTCAAATTATAATATGAGGATATTTTGTTGTAATATAAGGAAATTAAACTTGACAGATTAACAAAAACAAATTCGTGCTCATGAACACACACACACACACATTCGAATGCAAACATATAATAAACAAACATTTGCATTCTCTTTTCCCATTCTCCCTTACATGCTCTTTCACCTGATATCACTAGTAATTCTGAATAAAAACGATAATTCTTGTACCACATAACGTATGAATTATATTTCTACCCTACACCACCGTGAGTAAGTGAATAATTGTGGTGAATTCATTTTTAATGTGTGTTTGTGTAGGTTCATGTAATCAATGGTTGGCTAATTGGCTGACTTGCTACGACAACATGTAGTCTAAACACCTTCAACTAAAGACTTAAGCACCTGTTAGCCAAACGTTAATGGAACGTATGTACGTTAGTTTTTAGCCTACATACAGTGGTGGCCACGAATTTAAGACACGTCATTTTACTTATAAATACATATGTGATAATTTTTACATCTTATCAAAAATATTTTAGGTCCATGATATTTTTCTTAAGATTTTAGTAATATTAGGAAGAAAAACTAATAATATTTTGCTACCTATATTTAGTTAAGAATTTTTATTTACATATTATATAGATCAAGACCAAATGCTAGTCGGGATTTGATATTTTTTTGACACAAGTGGTTTACGTTGTGCAATACACCCACGCAAGTTTTTCTCATTTAGACATCTTTTTATTGCCCTAGACGACATATCGATACCAAAATCCAATACAATTTTATTCTTTATTTTACTTGAGCTCGTGAAAGGATTATTAGCAGCTACTTTTTTTTTTTTTTTTTTTTTTTTTTTTCCAACTACTTACGCAGTTGTATATTTTATTTGAACAAAATTCATTTACAATATTGATTGGGCCTCAGCGCCAAAAGGGCATTATTGAGGCAAGTTGACAAACTAATTTAACACAATGTATGTACAAATAAAATTGTAAAAAAAAACTTATATAAATATTAAATATCTATTTTAAAAGGAATAAAATAAAAATATTAAAATACTAGGAATGTAAGAAAAGATAAGAAGAAATAAAAATAAATTGAATTTATTATTAAATTGTTTATATTAGATTTATAATTAAATATAATAATCTCAAAAATTTATTAAATTAAAAGCGTTTCAATTGAATTCAATAAAAACTCTTTACAAGAGGATTTAAACGTAGAAATTCTTTGAATAAGCTTGAGGTCATTAGGCAAATTATTAAACTTTACTCCACCTATATAATCTATTCTCTGTTTGGTTAGTTCTAATCTGCATCGAGGAACTCTAAGATTTGTCCTGTTTCGAGTATTAAAATTTTCCTGATTTTGTCTGAAAGGGATGTGGTTTTTCGGGCTCTATGTTGCTGTTTGACATTTTTGATGGTACCATGTTGCTTGATGTGTTCCAGCGCGTTGTAAATTTTGCATCTAGAACATTTAAGCAGCTTGGATATCTCCATTTTTATTTTTCCATCAAATTTTAATTGTTGGATCAGTTTTCGCTCGGCATCGGTATTCCAAGTACCTCTGACCATTTATAATTAAATATTTCTATGTATGCCAACATAAAATAAAATAAAACATTCGTTGCTCAACGTTTAGCTTCAAAAAACACCAAAAAATCACTTAAAAACCAGATATTTCTGAAATATCTTAAATTCGTGGCCAATTTCAAATAAACGTTTTTACAATAATGTGATCAAAAAGCAACAAAATGTAAAAAGAAACAAAATAAAATAATGGTACTTTTTCTTAGTATTACAGGGTACATAGAAGAATAAAGAATATCAATTTTGATATTACAGTATTGTAAATATTATCACAACTAAGTGAGTCATATGTCGTGTCTTAAATTCGTGGCCACCACTGTATGTATGTAGAGCAATGTAAATACTTACCGAAATTACATAACGGTTCAGTAATTGCTCTCATTGCTTTTCGTGTTCTAAAAACGAAAATACGTTCTATGTACGTTTGGCTAACCGAGGCTTTAAGCGATTCATTATTTTATTGTAAAGCCCTGATACTGATTGTCAAGATAGGTTCATCAGGACTTGTCAATGTCAGTTAGTCTCTAGGGCAGGGCTTCATGTGATATCGCTGGTATGTGTGCTAAAGCGAGCATTCTTATGTACGTGTTTTTTCTGTTTACAATGAAATTCAATTAATTTTTAATGAAATTAATTCAATAGTGTTGCACCTTCCTGCTCTACCTGCTTACACGTAAACTCTAACTTTGTGCAATAAAACTTTCATAATGTGAAACAAGGCTTTCACAATCAATTGTTGACCTAACGGAAAATAGTACTTACGGTGATGACAAGAAATTACAAATGAGAATAAGAGTGTGTGTACAATATGGGTGATGCGAGATAGTTTACTGATTATCATTCCCTAGTAGTTATTTAAATTTTTTGTTATTTAACAAAGTTAAAATATAGGGATGCGTCATACAGCCACTCTCGGCCTCTCTGTAAGATTCTTATTTTGTATGCATATTGAATAACTGCTGCCGCTATGGCTGGCTGCTGCATACAGAGACTGTATGTCTGCCGCAATGAGTCTGGGAGTGGCGGAGAGCAAAAAGTAAAATTCAAACGAAATTGAAGGATTTGTTTAAATAAGAAAATCATTATTTTGTTATTGTAGTTGTTGTTATTGTTTTTCCATTTTATTTATTTGTTTTTGTAGAATGGGTGTAGAATTGTTTTTATTTTATTTTTTTCCTGAGCTCATGTTGTATACAAAAGTAAAATCTTTTGATTGGTTTTCTTTTTTCTTTGTATGTGTTTTTTTTACAGAGAAAATGTCAAAGTTGACTACGAAACTTAAATTTTGTTCATGTGCTTGGTTATCCTAAATGAAGGATGGCAATACGTTGGCATTTGAAACATTTTTACTAGACTTTAGGGATTTTTCTTTATCCATGAATATGAAATTTATTGTGAACGTGACCTTTTGTTTGAAAAATTATTGAGATTTTGTAAAAAAAAAAACTCAAATAATTGAATTCCACAATTTTTATTTTCTTTAAAATACAAATTGATTAAGTTTTTATCCATTTAGATGAAATATATGTACGAGGCAGGTACAAAAATTAAGGTAAAATAGCTACATGCGTTTTTTATTCTTTTTGATCTTAATTTTAAATCATTTCCAAAAACCAAGGCATGTCTCTGATTTAAAACGTATGTGCATACCAGTCTTGGTTTGATACTTACAAAAACTAAATATAAGAAGAGTTTGTTCATCATTGTTCTTCAGAAATGTTGTCTGTAGCATAAGCAGAGCCTACTCCGATTTATAAACTTCATAAGAGAAGCTTTTCCAATCACACACTAAAGATTATAAGGCCCGAACCAGTGCTAAACTGACGATAATTTTGAAAGGAATGAAATCGTCCTTTGAACATTTGCTAATGGCCCCTGAGTTGCAATTAATTGCTTAAATGGTCATTACCAAACTTTCTAGTTACGGGTACAACGTAACTCCCCACACCACCCATTTTGTATGTGTTAATTTTATCCATGAGAGGCTGGATCTACAGTTTAAGGACGATTCCGAACGACAGATTTTTGAGAAACTTTTCATAGCAATTTTATTTTACTCCCAGAGATTTTGTCAGAAGGCTGCTGAGAGGAAGTAGCCGAAGAAATATTTTTTCATATTTCGCTTTGTTCTAGATGTCTGACCTCGGGTTTGAGTCGTGGCGTCACATAATAATAAGCAGGTACGATACCTACTAAGCTACGGCGACTTTTAACATTCACACAATCAAGTTCTCCGGAACCCTTAGATCGTCAATTGTTAGTGGCAGCTCACTATAAAAAATTACAAATTAATTCAAGAGTTTTAAGAAGCTGAAGTACGGCTATCAATCGCTTAACATCTGCAGAACGTCATAAAAACACATGATCAGTGTGTGTACTGCATGGGCTTGTTCTATTTGTAGACTTGTGATGTTGTATTCTCTTGCTTTATTCGAATGGAGAATGGAGACAAGCATTGAGCAGCATGAAACCGTTTCTCGCTAGCCTGTGTGTTACATAACCATTAAGCAGTTACTGTGTGGTGTTGCAAAAAGCTAGAATTAGCCGAACGTTCACCGATCGTATGTACAATGAGAACGATTACCCAACCGTAGTGATGTTTCGGTAAGTGTTTGCATTACTTTTGTATTCTATAAACGAATGCACGTTCTGTTACGTTCCATGAACCTGGTATCTTGATATTCGTAATGAATGCTACAACAACGTTCTCGACTTCATCGCAGCAGCTTGCAACTACGTCTGTACTGAGTTCATTAATGCCATAAAAACTAAATTCGATGAGAAATTATTAACACTTCCATGCTACAGAGAAAAAACTTATAGCGTGTAGGCCAAGCTGAACATTTTCAAGGGCAAGAAAAAAGGGATATGTAAACGCCGCAAGATAATGTTTCATTATAATAATTCCATATTGCGACACACCATGACCTAATTGCATTCCCACATAAAGAGTTAACTTTCATGCAGCTTTTGTTGAACTGGAGAGATTTAACGCCCCTTAATTTGAATATTTTAAATGCAAACGAAATATTTGAACAAATATTTACTGTGTAAACACTCATCGTTATATTTTTGTTCTTAGTAAACTCTACTACACTCGCTTATACTATATTTTAAAAATCAATAATTGATGATTTCATTCCGTCTTCTCGTATTTATTCAGGATGTTTTATTTGCCAGTAAAGAAGGATTTTAATTTCCTTTTTCAAAATTAATTTAATGACGACAAAAAAGGAAAAATAATTTTCAAATATTTCATGACTTTTCTTAACCGCAAATAGTATCTGAAAAATATCAAATCAAAGCAATGTTCAGCAAAAAATATTAAATCGTGGCTACACCAAAAGAGAAACTAAAATTAAGAAAATTAGAAAGAAACTGGGTTTGCTGCCAATGGCAAAATAACAACCACAAACGAAACTAATTGCTGACAGAGAATTTTAATTAAAAAATAAGACAAAAATTTTAAGGAATAGAATATCAAGAGAAAATTGATAGGAATAAGAATACTTATGGAAACCAATCAATATTTCGTTAAAACCACAAAGAGTTTGTAAATAATAGACCAGGTGCATACCATATCGTGCAACTTTAAAAAACCTGGAAACTCCAAAACAATTGAATCGCGATTTGACCAGTAATGCTGGACTCTAGTTTCCGAAATACTGTTCGATTCTGTTTCAATATTGTTATCGATATAAGAGAGCCATGATAGGTTTGTTGGACTTTAACATATTTAATCGGCCAGGATTACAATCTAGCTTCTCACACCACTCACCCATGATCAACAGATTTTTTTCAGAAAATTTTCATGTCAATTTTATTGACTCTCAGATTTCTTTGCCAGAAGGATCTTCCTTTTGTTCGAGATGTCTGTGCTAGGGGGTTGAATCACGGACTCGCGTCTTATAAGTCAAAAAACTCTGTTGTGCTGCCCTTAATACATAGTATCTGTTAGAGAGTTACCATATAATTTCTCTCACATATTACGTCTCCTCTGAGGTAACTTATCCTTGATAGACCCTCATATGTTTATTTCTGAAATGCATTAGAGCGCACAGTTACTCAAAAAATCTGTCGTTCGGAGTGGGCATTAAAAACCAGATTCCTAGGTTGTAATCCTGCCTAAAGGGTTGTAATGACCAATTAAGAAAATTATGTACAACAGATCGTGACTAACATATGATAAAATTTCTAAAATTTAAATGAGAATTTATTCGCTCGCTTTTAAGATAAATACTTATGTATCCCATATTTTACCCTCTATGTACATATAGTACATATGCTCAAACCTTAGTATTGTTTTACTCATTCGTGCTGGTGTATCTTTTGTTATCAAATCTATACACCCTAAACAACACTCATAGATTTAAAATTTAAAAATACTTTTTCAATTTTAATAATCCCGTATACAAATTTATTTCAATTAGTGAAATACAATATTATTGTGTTGTTTTTATATTTATCTGCCTTATAATTAATGGACAAAGTGTTACAAGACTGGGTATTGTTGACAATCCATGCATTGTAACCAATGGGCCCAAATCATTGAATGAATCATTGAAAGAGAATACAAGAAATCGAAATGCAAAATAATAAAAAACCCTCAACAAATCAAATGAATGAAATTTAATGCCAAAAGACGACTTACATATAACAGCAATAAAAACAACAACAACAACGACAACTACAGTATCATTCATGTCAATAAACTTGCAAGTACTTGCTCGCATCACATCGCATCGCATCGCATCAAAACCACATTTTATTTATTGTTGTTACCCTCTATTGAATTTTTGGTTTTGGTTTCTTTTCTTAGACTGAATTCATTGGTAATACAACAACAACAACAACTACTACTACTTGTCAAAATGACTGGAAGAAAAAAAGAAATAATAATAACAATGTATGTATATATGTATGTATATACGTTTGTAAGAGTAAAATGCGATAGTAAAACTTGGAAAAAATAAAAAATAAAGCGACTAACACTTACTAATGCACTCCAAATGGATGGATGGTTGGATGGATAGATGAGTGGATTGTGAAATAAATGAAAACAATTGAAAAGGAAAGCAACAACGACGACAGCAATAATATCAACAACAACAACATTCACATCAACGACACTTATTAACAACAATAACAGCAACGATAAAAAAAATAAAACACAATAAAAATAGTGAGCAATTGCAAGGATATGTCATTAAATGACATCAATTGCTATTATTGTTGTTGTTTTAATGTCAGGGAAAAATGCTAAAAAAAACACGCATACACTATACTCTTTCGCAATAACAAATAAATCTCTTAAGAGAACATAAAGAAGAAGCTGTCATTAATGAGGGTAATATTACGAAAAAAAAGAACATTTGTGCTCCAATATAAAATAACATTCATATACACACACCACAGCACTTAAACAACAACTGTTTGAACACTACTACACATGACGTTGTTTTTATAAAAGAGAGAAAAAACGAAATAACTGCATCCACCCACCATTTTTGTTGAATTTTAAATGCCAAAAATAACACAGAAATTTATTGATAAACAGAAAAAACAATAACAACAACAATAATAAAACGAGCACAACAGTTTGTCGTTCCATTCTCTGTTATGCAAAGTTTTGCAAATATTTTCTTTAAAAGAGCCGAAGAGCGAAACGCGCACACATAGAGTATAAGAGTGGGGAGTTTCCTTGTTTTTTTTTTTTATTTGCTTATTGTCATGCAAATACACCACCAAATAAATAAACACATGCACACGCTCATATACGTAGGTAAGCGCAAATATAACTATCGTATGGTCTTTCAGTTCTTATATCACACTGTAAAAATATATGCTTGTTATGTTTATATGTTTGTGTATGCTGTGTGCTGAGTTTTCCTGCTTATGTTAACGTAAACGTGAAGCAGAAATGAAAACAATTTAAAGGGAAAATAAAACCCACAACCACACACAGTGTAACGCAAGCATGGATGTTGATTTGTTGGGGCCAAATTAATTCTTGTATCGAGACACTATAAATGAATTGTGTTTTAAAACCAATTTAAATGCCTTTCTTTCAACCAAAGTGTTTCCTTTTGGAATGAAATTCATTAAAATTCGACGTCAAACTCTAGTATTTAAATCATATTTTTATAATAAAGAAATATTATCGTTGGTTTATTTTTGTTTAGGAATCTTTTACAATATTTCATGGGCCAATGTTATGCCAATTAACAGAACAATGCTTATGTATTATTATTTGAAAAAATAAAAAAACAAAATTAATAAGAATTTTAAACGATCCGTTAAACAGACGTCATAATCAGTTCACTGAGAAAATAATTAAATTTGTTGTAAAGAATGAATATTTTACTCTGTCATATTTGTTTTAAATCGATTAATTGACGGCTATATATACAGACACTTAATACAATAGAAAATATTGTTTTTGAATCTACACTGAAATACAAATCTTCTCAATCAGTTTGAGGTTCAGATAAGTTTGTGGCAAAGATAATCTCGATAGGCGTTTAGGCGGATGAAATGAGGAGGATACATTTCCGCCATCTTAAGGACCCGGGACAGACTAAAGAACAATGGATTTCGTTGAGCAAATGAAAAACACAATGAAAGTATAGTTTGTAGGGAAGGTGGACATTGTTGCAAGTTGAACTTGCTCGTGACCGTATTCTAGACTAGTCACAGTTATTTTAAAGAATAGTTACACAGCTTTGGTCATGATTTGTATGTCCAACCTGTGGGTAATGGACTTCGGGTCAAGCTAGATTATAGGTGAGATGTTGCAGTCTGAATTTCTATGAATCGAGTACAGTCCGTCAGTGTATGACTGAAATTATACTGTAAGTTTGAAGGTTGGAGATGCAGAGGCACAATTTTAAGCGAGAAATAGCCTTTGAGATGAGTAGTGTCTGTGTTACACCATGCCGTAAAGTAAAAACTCAATGTTTTTAAGGTGATGATATTACAAGGTCTCTATGAATATAACAAAGAAAATGGAAATAACTTGTCGTAATGGCAAGGCTACTTACGCTTTAGTAGACAAATGCAACATTTGTTTAAAAGAAACTTAATATCTTGCTTACAAGTACTCTGCTTACACTTTCACTCAATTTATTCGAAAACTTGCTTACGAATGTCACCTCAGTGACCGTTTAGGTTCACGAATGCCGGGAATTCCGGTATTCATTTCCAAAGAAATTTAAGATCATTTAAAGATAAGTGTTATCTTTATAAGGGGCTTCAGTACATAAAGAATCTTCGGAAATTGCATTGCTGATGAACTGTCCAATCGCTCGTAATCTCCATCTTGCTACAGTTGTTCAAGGCAAATGTATTCAGTTGCCTCAGTTAAACTGTGACGTGAGAATGGTTGTTTTGCAGTGACGTTCATCTTAGTCGACAACATGGGTGTACAAGCAACATTGCTAGCCTCTGTTGATGATAGGACTGGTTGTCTCCTATCCTTAAATCGCATGACCATTAATTGCTCTTTTGCGGCTTTCTTAAGCTATTGTCCTATCGGTTTGGCATTCCTTCCAATGAAAACTTCGGAATTCTTTTAGAAAGAACAGCTAAAATTATCAAAGAAATTTACCCAATTAAGTGGGTTTCTTAATGTTGACTATAAAAAAAACTGATTACTTATGTATATAAATACTGTGTATACATACTGTATATATGTATGTATGTAGGATTCATAAACCCCTTTTAAAATACTTTTGTTTACAATCTAAATTCCAAAAACTGTGAAAATAAATATTTTCTAACATGATACTGCAAAGTTCAATGTCCGTAATTATTAAAATTCTAACCAAGGACGCAAGGAAAGCAAAAAAAAAATAATTAAAATTTAATAACGAAAATTGATTAAATTCGCCCCACCAGCCTTAATGGTGCCACTGTTTAAAACATAAATAGAAACTCACACACACACACACAGGGTACAAAAACCAAAACAGAAAAATGATAAAATTCTTCTTCTTCATTCTGTTTAAAGCAATGGTGTTGTCTTTCTGTTTGATTTACTCTGCTGTACTTGTACCGTGTTACTGTGTGTGTATGTTAAAAGTGAGTGGGCCACTCGGTCATAGTGTATATGTGTGACATCTGGTGGATTGGTGCGACATTTACTCTCTGCTTAAATCAACTCTCTACCCATTGCTGTCCTGTTCTGCTGTGTTGTGTTCTGCTTCGTGTTGAATATAGTATTTAAATGCGTGAGTGTTTGTGGATGTGTGAAACACCAGCATGCATGAGTTAAAAACATGTCTCACATCATATCGATTTACGATTTCTTGCTTTCTCTAGTATAAACTCAACGACGACAGACCTAACGACTAAACCGATGACTGCAAAAACGCAATGTGTGTGTGTAAGTTTTTTTTTTGATAGTTAGTGTGTGTGTGCTTGAATGCTTTTTTTTTTATTAGAATAACAGATAACAACAATAATAATGTTATGCTGCTACAGTTTGTTGTTGGACTGTGAGAAGGCGATAAGAGAAGCTTAGAACCCCATATTATAGTATGGCATGTTCGGTAGAGTGGGTTATAGTGGGGCTTGTGGCTGTTGTCACTGTAGTATACGGTTGAATGCTTATAGTTCGTATGCACGTTTGTTTGCTTTTTCACAGTGAGTGCATGAATGAAAGAATGTTTGAATGTTCAACAGAGAAAGAGAGAGAGAGAGTGAAAGACACAAGTGCAATAATAAAAAAATAACATTTATTTTCTTGAATTTAACAAATTATTTGAAATCTTTGCAAAAAAAAGAAAAGAAAATTAAAAAACGATAACAACAACATCAGCAAATATGACGTTATTTTCTTGTCAACCCTCTTCTCCTTTAATCTTTGCCATCGTCATGACATTTTGCTTGATTTAAGCCGAAAAGAAAATAAGAAAATATGAATGCGAACATTTATTTTAGGGGTGCCTTCCTCTCTTTTCAGCTACCCCCATCTATGTACATACATACATATGCCTTTACGGAAGGTTACATCATTATGAATAGCAGGAATAGAACAGAACAATAGAACAGTGCAGAAATAGTGTTGCCAGATAGTGCGGTTCATTGTTTTTGGCGTAATGTTGGGTGTTTCATTAAAAGCTTTCGAAAACTATTCGAAACAATGTTTTAAGTTCTTTTCCACAAATGCTGGCTTTAGTGCATGCCAAATGTAGAGCATCATCGCTACATTAATTCTTCTGCAAATGTTCTAACAAAGAAAGAGAAAAACTTATTGATTTCCTGAATTCACTCATTGTTCAATGTATTACGGGATGAATATTATCGTGTGAAACATTTACATCATATGCAAATAATCGAAAGTTAATAAAGTTTTACGTCTTAACACTGTTAGGTCGTGTCATTGGCCACTGGCAAATCCTACTCTCAGAAAAAATTCTACTATTTAGGGGCAGTGGTGTTACTGTTAATAAGGGAGTTAACCGATCTCCAACAATTATTAATTTCATAGCGATACCTACTGTTTTGCAGAACTGATCTGAATTCTAAATTAGAGTGGATTTGAATCGTAGAAAAATTTCAGAGTTGTTCCGCTAACGGAGAAGAATATAATGCCTTAATAACATCTAAACGTTTCAATAAAAAATTTATGTAATTATGAGAAAATTTATTTCATTAGGTCTGGCAACACTGCAATGTAGACGATGTTGTAATTATTGCATGAAACGGGATAGGATAGAATAGGATGATAGTATTTATTTTTAACAGCATTTAACTTTATTAATAGTTTTCTTCTTCTTGTTCTTCTTTTTCAAATTTTTTCTGGGTCATTGATGTTTTCCAAAATGACACAACTTGGAATAATTATCTCGTCATTATTTTTGTTGTTGTTGCTGTTGTTTTTCTCTTATTTTTGGCAACAATTCAGAAAATATTCAACCGATATACTACATAAATATTGCTTTCGTTGCCTTTTTGGTATGACCTTAATAAAGTTTAAGTGTGGGGGTTAAACCGAAAATAAAAAGGGTCAACAAAAGATTACAAAATTTCATCGCATCGAAATGAATTTTTAATGAATTATTGATGAACTGTGGATTGATTTTTACAAATCCATAGGAAAATGGATGTGGTCATAGACAATGACATGGAGTTATCTATTTAGCGGTTTGAATACTACTGGTCGGACAATGCCTATAGTTATTTGTCCATCCGAAGTGTTATTTGTTTAGTGGATTGTTTAACAAAAACTGCTATTACAAGCGTGGCCACTTTTCCAACATACGGGATGATTACGGTCGTGCAAAGTTCTAAGAAACTATGTGCTTTAAAAACATGGTCAAGCATCTGCAACATCGCAATGTGCGCTCTACTCACTGCGTTTTCAGCAATTGGGCGTATCTAAAACACTTCCAGTTTCCTAGAGATAATATCATACATCGTAGAAAAGCAGTCTGTTCCACCTCTGGAGAAAGTATAAAAATCGATTACACAAGTCATTAACCCTTACACTCTCTCTATCACCCTAGAACTTGCTTACCTGGTAAACACTTGATTAAATCACTCACAGACACAATAAGACAACTCTATGTCACTTAAAGCAATGAAAAAGACGTTAAAAACTTTCACAAAGTTATTATGTACGATTAAGTGCATAAGTCTTCCGGGAAAATGAAATATGCAAGCATTGGATTGACGAAAATAAAGAGGAAACTATAAAGCTCTATGACTGCAGATCAGTTCTGAGGAGACCACTATTTTTACGATCTTAATTGCGTTGAAATTGTAACCAAATTGAATAATGAAGAGAAACAATACCCCAATCGTCCGCGTAGTTTAGTAGGTAGTGTTTTGACTTATTAGACGTAAGGCCGTGGTTCAAACCGCAGCTCAGACATCTCAAACAAAACGAAGTATGAAAAATAATTCTTTTGGCAACTTCTTCTCAACAGATTTCTGTCAAAAACACTGACGCTAAATAATACTTGTCGTTCGGAGTCGACTTTAAACTGTAGACCTCGCCCATTAATGGATAAAATCAACAAACACAACATGAATGGCGTGAGAAGCTAGGTTGTAATCCTGACGAAAGGGTTGTAATGGCCAATTAAGTAAGTAAGTAGGGGCATATCTGCCACGTCTATTCTTACTGGTCATAATTGTAATGGGAGAGTTCTATTATAGAGGTTATAGACCGACTATGTAGGAATAGTGACTGCCTTTCATTTGGTCAACTCTTTTTTAACGGGACTATCGTTACTTGACATCAAACTCGATGACTAAACTTTCACGCTGATTTTCACCTTTATTCTAAGCGATTCTTGCTTTTAATGCAAAGCACTGCTGATACTGATTGTCAAGACTGGTTCAACCGGACTTGTCAGTGTCAGTTAGTCTCTAGGGCAGCGCTTCATGTGGTATCACTATCGACTCTTGTGTGTGTTTGCGCCAAATCGAGCATTCTTTCGTTTTCACACACCGCAATTATCTTTCCTTTTTACAATGAAATTCAATTAATTTCTAATGAAATTAATTCAATAATGTTGCACCTTCCTGCTCTACCCGCTTACACGTATTGCACTCTAACATTGTGCAATAAAACTTTCATAATGTGAAATAAGGTTTTCACAATCGCTTGGTAACCTTACGGAAAAGAGTATTTACGGTGATGACAAGAAATTACAAGTGAGAATAAGAGTGTGTGTGTGTATGTGTGTGTATGAGAGTGTGGTGTGGAGAGTAGTTTCGAAATGTAAATGTTTTTCCTGTGAGTAGAAATGAAAAAAAAATGCAAACATTTCTAGTGTTGATTGTTTGTAGGACTTTAGTTGTTGGTTAATGCTGTTGTTGTTGTTATTATTTATTGTAACTTATTGTACCGTTAGACCGCAGTCATTAAAATCCTTTTGTTTTGCTGACTGTTAATTTCCCCACAACAATTGCCTCATTTTGTGTTATTGTTGTCGTAGTCGTTGTTGAATTGTTTGTTTTTTGTTTTGTTTTGTTTTGTTATTGTTTTTTTTTTATATTTTTTATTGAGGAAATGCAATTGTCGTTTTGAATGCCGTTTTTTTTTCTTTTCTTCGTGTTTTTACCAATATTTTTCCTACGTTTTTTAGAAAGAGAGAGAGAGAGAGAAAGAGCGCATGCAAAAGGTAAACGTTTGCTTGGCCCCTTAAGAGTACATATTGTATAAGAACAATAAAAAAAAGTGAAAAACAAACAAACAAAAAAAGACTACGAGAATTTATTTATTCTGGGTCGGTAGTTCAAGATGAAGGAAGAACAAGATTAAAGGATGTAAAGAAAGGAGGTGGGAAAAATTGCAAAAAAATAAAAAAACTGTAAAGGAAATATTGCAAAAGGAAATGAGAAACGATAACCATATCTATCGTTAGAAGGAAATATAGAAAGAAATTTAAATTGAATTTGCATGTGCATAATTGTATTGAAAATTAATATCCTTGAGTTTAATACTTATACTTCATGCTAGGAAATCTTATAAAAATTAAAGCATAAAATCATGTTTTACCATTTTTGTTGTTTGAGTTGTTGAGTTTAGTAGAGAGTGAGTGCTCAAATCCTGGTTGTATTTGACTGTTGGCTGCTAACTGTTGTTGCTGCTCCTTCTGCTCCCCAATAGTGTTTAAATAATTACAAGTTATAGTAGTACAAGTTGTAGTACTTGTTGTTGTCTTCAATTACACACAATATATCCTTTGGGGGAGTCTGATGATATTCACCACTGAGTTGTTGGTAATTTTCTTTGCTGTCTTTCTGTTTTTTTTTTCTTTTTTTGTTTGTTACAGTGGCCTTTTGTTTTATTTTTCCTTGCTGTTGTTGTAGTTGCTGTAACCTTAACAAATCTAAAATAATTTTTCACACGTAATCCCGTTGCTTATTACTGTGGGTGGTAATTTTTTTTCTTTTTCTATTTTTTTGGTGCTTTTTTCGGTTTTTCTTCTCTGCTTTTTTTTGTTTTTTTTCTTTTTTTGGAAAATAGATACAGACGAATTTATATGTAAAAAAACGTTGCGTTTTATTTACACGTAGTAGGTGTTTTGGAATTTGTAATTGTATTTGGTTTTTTATATTTTTTTATTGCTTTACAGAAGAAAACTCATGCAAATCGTCATATAAAAATTTAATTGATTTAATTTCTTTCGTTTTTCTCTTTTATTTCTACCCTATTTTGGCTATACTATGCTCTGCATTCAAGCTTAAATATTATTCACTTCTTTTTCACATTTAAAATCAACGCTTTCCTTCAGCATTTTCTTTTCTTTTTCTATTTAAAAATTTAAATTTTCTTTTTTTTCACCAACTTTTTTAATTTCCTTTTTTAAATTTAATTTCCCTTTTCAATTAAAGAGAATACTTTTATTATTTTAAAATGAAATAAAATTGGCATGACACCGTTTCGTAAGCCATGATTTTTCTTCTTCTTTTATGTGCTTTTTTCTATTTTTTGCTTAAGAATTTTCTTTAAAAAAAATGTCGGAAGACCAGCACTCTTCATAGATTTTCCTCCAATACCCTTAACAGACGTCGTCGTTAAGTCTGCAACGTTTTTATTTCTTATTGTAATACAGAATAGATAGAATGTCTTTTGCTTTAAAAAAGGATTTTCTTTCCTTAAACACTTGCTTGCTTTATTTCTTTGCTTTTAAAAATGAAGAACAAGAAAAAAAACTTCAAAATCCGTTGCGTTACTTAATTTTCTTCTTATTTAAACGTTGCGTGACACACTGTAACGACTCTCAGAGCAAACTGAGCCATAGAAAATAATTTAACTCTACAATACAACAAAAAAACAATAACAACAACACCAACTACAAAAAGCAAAACAAAGCCAATGAAGAAAAAACAAACTGTTTTAACAGCAGACCACCACAATTACTCATCAACTTGAAAAAAAGCAAAAAAAAAAATAACAAAAACAACAACAACAAAATAAAAATGTTAAAAACACAACGACAACAACAAAAATCATTTAACCGTTACCATTTATTTAATCAAGCACAGGAATAACTAACGGTAAATAACAGAATGTAAATATAGCAACTGCTCAACAATATGGCATCTCTTGCTTGAATACCATGTTGTAATAACAAATTGTCAGCAACACATGTGTTTGAGTGAGTGTGTGTGTGTGTTTACATCATAGTTTACCATTTCATAGCACAGTTGTGCAAAGAGAACTCACACGCATTCTTGTGTTTTTTCATTTAGTTGTCGATCAGACTGCGACAAGAACACATGTGTGGCGGATGCTTTATCATTTTATTTCAGCATAACACTCAAAAAATATTTTATG
The DNA here is from genome assembly GCA_936449025.2 of Sarcophaga subvicina. NCBI lineage: Eukaryota > Metazoa > Arthropoda > Insecta > Diptera > Sarcophagidae > Sarcophaga > Sarcophaga subvicina. The sequence goes on along the minus strand of OW388081.2, from coordinate 86,839,916 downwards.
TTAAAAATGTTCTGTTATTAGCCAGGCGTATTTCATTTTTTTTTTATTTTGTAGCATAGTATAATTTTTTTAAATGCTTTGGAATGATCGCTTTTTGTCTTTTAATAAAAAATGAGTTTTTCATTCTTTTTATTTTTATTTATCTAAAAAAACATGGCATAATTTTTAAGCCAAAGATGGATAGCTTTATGTTCTTTTAATAAAAAATGGATTTTTTATTTTATTTTTATTTATCTAAAATTATTAAGCCAAAGTTATATAGCTTTACATATGTATGCTGATGAAATGAAAATAAAAATAGCGTATATTACTAACACTTTTCTATGGCTGTAAATAAATAAATTCTCTCAACTTATTTTCTCTCTCTTACTCACTAACACATAACCAAAATTTTTTTGACGAACCCTGGTTTACATATTTAGGGGTTGAGAAAAGCTCTCTTCTCCCTGGTTTTCTTATGAGAATAAGAAAGAGTACATAAGAGTTGTGTATCGAAAAGGAGAATAGGTTTGTTAACAGTGTTGTGTTGCATTGTGTGTTATTTTCTTAACTCACCTCTGTTATAGCCCTCTAGAACTGTTAAACGTAATTTCCTGTGTATTGAATTAAAATGGTTGCGTTCTAAGCTAAGGCAAAACGTATTCAACACTTAAAAACACAGAAAGTGAATTTCATACAGTACTTAACAAAGTATATGTATGTAGCAATTTACTGTATATACAGTGGGAACTAAGGGGGGTTTGAATTGATTTTCTTTTAAATGAAGAGAGAGCGTGAAATACATAGGGTTTACGCAATAAAAAAAATTACTGCCTTACTAAAGTCCTGTAAAGGTACTAGAGTACTGCGATCATATGATCTATTGAAGCACCGCGATTCTATTTGTGCTTTTTAACTGATTTCGTTTGTTCAGAATTTCCCATACTAATCTCGAGTTAACTCCATAGGAGTTCAATGCGTGGATAGCGACCCAACTGTCAGATAATGTCACTATGAGGTGCCCTCTGCACTTTTTACCCAAACTGCATTAAGGACATCTTCCGATGTCCCAAACTTTTACTTGGAAAATAACTGTTACAAATAATTAACTCTGGGATGGAACACCTCTGCTTTTGACCCACATGTGCATGCCACGGAATAGTCCTCTTCTTAAAAAAGTATGTATTCTTTCGACTTGTGAGATAATGAATCAATCACTTGTTAGCCTTTTTCCTTTGGGTTCTTATATTTCATTCCTCAAAGGGATTTTTACTTTGTGATGGAGTGTAAGAACCTTTGAGGAAGCACTGTGTATTGTTAAAGCGTGACTTCACAGGTTGTGAATAATGGGAACCCTTACAGTATGCATCACAGCTGGGAATTAAGTAAGCAATGGCGGTGCCTTGAAGGAAAGAGACTAGCAATGTGTCTTACTAAACTCTCAATGTCGCTTGTACTTATATTGAACAAAAAGGGATCGAAGGCCAACATAAAGTCCCTACGCTTTAAGCCGATTGAACGTAGAAGTTAGGTAGTAAGGCAAATAAAATTGACTGACACCCAAGAGGATGGACACATTTAAGCTACTTATCTGATCTTTGAATTTCAAATCTCTTAATACTGAAATCATATGGAGCTTCTGATGAAACCACTTAGATTTCCAATGTCCACCCTTGAGAGGTAAGATTATGGACATGGTAGAAGCCTCAAATGTTGGCTCTCCAATGATAATAATGCTGAGTATATACCCAGTATGTGAAAAACAATTTCTCCCTCTTCAGCGTCTCTACAGCTCCTGCAGAATACAGGAGCATGAGTGCCTAGAATACAGACAACTACGCTAAGCATTCTCTTGCGGACTTTGAGCAGACTTTCCGAAACGAATGTAATCTTGTTAATTTTTAATTTAATAAAACAAATCAAAGGCAACGATGCAAAATTCTTTCCTAAGCCTTTGAGTATCTTACGAACTAAAGGCCTATTTATGGACATTATAATCCTCTTATGGCACCAAATAAATCCAGTTACTTACAATACGAAAAATTTATAACTTTTCCATTCGATCATCGATTAACTAATTATGTCATGTGATACTTTTAAATTCTCTACATCACCCTCCTCAACCGCAAATGATTTGCCATTTGCCGGGCAAAATTTTGAAGAGTTTGCAGCACAAATTAACTCATCTCGTCTTGGCATCAGGCAGAAAGAGAGAGAGAGAAAGGAGACCACAATGAAATGCTGACGAGATTGTGTCATGCAACAATAAATAAAAATTCCGTTCAACTAGCCGACAACACAACCACTATAAACTCCACAACTCTAAAACCTCGAAAACAAACCCTTAAAACCTTAAAAAAGAAAAGAAAGTGATGAGGTAGGAAGGTATTCCAGAAGAGTCCTGTAAAAACCCTTGGAAATGGAATAGAAAATCCCTCGTAAAGTTAAAATTTATACGGCAAAAAAAGGCAAAAAAGGAGGAGGATAAAAAGGGAATTTTTCTAAACAGCCATCACATATCGTACAAACAAAATCACGCAGCGTAAGGGGCGAAACGTAACCATCAACACGATTATTTCGCATAAAATGACACCAAAAACAATAACAACAACAGCACCAATAAAGCAAACAAAATAAATTGATTCTCACTAAAAGTCACAATTTCAACACACAAAAAAAAAACTATTCAAACAACAACAAAAATGCTCTCTTCAAATAGAACAACAACAACTACAACCATCAACAATGGAAAGAAGAAGAACAACAATGACGAACAGAATATTTCGATTAATCGCTCGCTAGACAAACTGGCGTTTAGACAATGCAATTTAACATATACACACACACACACATACGCATACGCATACGCAGTAAACCACCACATTTATAAAACCATAGGAAACCTACCAAGCAAATATTGAAAAAAAAAAAATAATATTACGACTAAACAGCAGAGCACAAATGATTTCATAAAACAAAAGACTCTTTAAGGATCCTTATAAATGTTAGAAAAACAACAACAACAACAAACAAAAATATCCTTACAATAGATATCAAAGCGAAGAAGAAGAGCATCCGAAATGAAATCAAAATTTGTCCACAATAAATTTCACTTTTTGTTGTTGTTGTTTTTATTGCCTTTTATCACGTTCCTGTCCGTATAAAGGAGAAGAAAGTATTGTCACCACAGAGGATGAAAATGAAGAAGAAGAGAAATATTGAAAAATGTGGAACAGCAACAACAACAATAAGATGTGTTATAAACTGTATGGATGTCATACAAAACCACGATCATTTCAAAATTTTTTTCTTTTTTTTTTTGAGTAGAAAGTTAGCACATCTGTATACAGGGTGACAAAAAATGATTGGAACTCTTTAGTAAATCTTAACATTAAGAAGCCCATTGAGTACCTACATGCTCTGTTTTGATAATACAGGCATGTATTCCATTAATGGTGCGTGGATGACCTCGGATACAGACAAGACTCGGTGAAGGGCACACAGAAAGTCTACTCAAACTTCAAAATAGTCCACTTAACGTAAATATTGAACACATTACTAGGCATTATCTTCTGGGTATTCATGCGAAACACATTGGTCTTGGCCAACTGGCTAATGACTTCTGCAGGAGCAGCAGTGGTGTAAGGTCGTAAGGAGACCGTTCTTCTTTTGGGCTTATGCCCAGAAGTATGTTGAAGGAGGAGGAAACAAATGACTCCATCAAATGCTCCAGATGGTTCCAGTACAAGGCGAACTGAAAAACCGTGTTCTCATAATGATCCATACGTGGTCTAAATGTCTATGTATTCTCTTGTGTGACAGACATTTTTAATATGAGTAACGTGAAGTTGTGTAGTCTAGTAGATAATGTGTTGGCTCATTAGACGAGAGCCCGTGGTTCAACCCCTGGCTCAGATACTTCTTGTCTTCCACTCAGCAATCTTCTACCAAAAATTCTGTCGTTCGGAGTTGACATTAAAATGTAGGGCCTGCCACGCATGCATAAAATTATTCACATACACAAAGTAGGTGGTGTGAGAAGCTAGGTTGTAATCCTGACTAAAGTGCTAGGGAGGAGAATATTGCTGAAGTTTAGCAAGTGTTTGGCAGATAAAGCAATGCTTTAGTCTTCGGTTAAGACTGATATCCGTTAAGATCCTTTAAAATAATATAATAATTTACACTTGACTGTGTACAGTCGCTAGAGAGATGAGTACGATATTAGGTGAGATAGGTAAAGATAATTGAAGACTCGGATATTGATGGCAAGGATTTAATAAGTGTGTGAAAGCTTTCAATATTTCTTTGATTCGTCTTTCAAGCTATACGAACAAGTGAGATTTGAAAGAAATATGAAACCTTTGATGAAGTTTGGAGTTTGCTTGACCGAGCAGATGAGCGACCACTTGGGACTTTCAAGTAATAGATTTTGGAGAAGCACATTCGGCAAAGGACAGGATGATTAAATTGTACAGCTGTTGTATAAGGTTGAAGAACTTTCCTTTTTCAAATATCTTCTTTCTTAATAATAACTTTCAAATATTGTACGACCATCACACACCTGGAAACGCCAAATCAGAACCGATCTATCCAAACTACGTCTACAGTGGAATGAAGTCAAACATCGCGCTAATGATCGAGCTCATTGGAATCAACTTGCTGCGGCTCTATGCCCCCTAGAGGAGTAAAAGAAACATATACATTGTATGAATTATTGCAGGCTACACTGTAGAGTTTTGATTTTGTGATCTTTACGTCACGAAAAAAAAATTAATTTTCAAAATATCCTTCATTGTATAACACACTACTTGACACCTTTTCCAATCTCAATAGACAACAACAAGGAGACAGGATAAAAGGATGCTCGAGAAAATAAATCGACAGCAGAAGACAGTAGAAAGGAGAGACAAAAAAAGTCAATTGTTTACAGCAACAATGAGTGCAAAGAACGGCCTTTAGTCTTCGTCTTCAATACACTGTTACACAGTTTCTTTGCCACAAATTGCCATTGTTGCACGTTATTTATGATTACATTGTGATACTCTGATCCTCTTTAGATGCCACTGAGAATGATAAGGATAATGATGATGACGATGATGATGATGGCAATAACAATGTTTGTTTTTTTCCCAAAATTCATTGGAAGTAGACGAAATGACGCTGTCCTTCAGCAGAGTAGAGTAGAGTAGAGTAGAGTGTATTTAGAAATTTATTTGGACTGGAGCATAAGAAATTGATTTGATTCTGGACAACCACTAATTGAGTCACAAAACCAATCTCAAATAAATTTAGAAAGACATGGTGACGTTTGCGAATGCGAAATGGAACGAATTCATTTTGCAGTTTTGATTTGTAAAGAAAGTGCGGAATTAAGTTGTTTAACCATTGCAAATGGTGTATAAGCCGCAAATGAAGGGATAATTAATTTAATAAGTCCCTAGAGATTATCATTCATTAGATTAGATTTACGTCACGTATGATGACTCTAAAGAGATATGAAAGTTGTGTAATCTCTCTCTTGGGGCTTTAATATATTTTTGTTTTAGTTAAAGCGCATGTTCTTATCACATGTTTTAGGTTCAATATTTTTGCTTTTGGAGAATCTTTGATTTCTGATTTAATATAATAATCAAGACTCAGGTGTTGACCTTTACTGATACAAAGGCTTTGTGGATAGAAACAGGAAGTAGCTCTACAAGAATAGAGTTCCATATACGAATACAAAATGAGTGTAATGCATTGCACTATATGTGTGGTTCACTGTGACACCACAGCCTTTTCACTTACCCTGATATTGGAACCATTTGGCGATATTTATGAAGCCATTTAAAGTCCCAACGTCCACTCATGACAGATCACTGGTGATATGATAGCAACGCAGGTGTTTCTTTCTCCTATAACAGATTCCTTCTCTTACAAGGTTCTACAGCTCCTGGAGAAGTCAATAGCCATGCGACCAAGAGCAATGTGTATCGCCAGGATTCCCAGAATGCAATGTCCATTATATATTCAGACAACTACCCTAAGCGTGCTCCTTTGGAGTTCTATCAGACATACATACATATATAATTGCTCATTACAACCATATTTTCGGGATTAGTTTCTCACACCACTTATGAGAAACTACGTCGTAATCCTGACTGAAGGGTTGTAATGACTAATTATGTTATGTATGTACATATGTGTACATATGTTGTGTGTGTTAATTTTATACATGAGTGGCGGGACCTACAGTTTAAAGTCGAATCCGAACTACAGTTTTGTGAGAAACTTTTTCATGGCAATTTTTTTTACTCTCCGAGTTTTTGCCAGAAATCTGCTGAGGGGAAGTTTTGTTGGAGATGACTGACCTGTGGTTTGAACTGTGCCCTCACGTCTAATAAGCCAACACACTACACACTGTCTAGCAGACATTCCGCATGTAATTTATTTAGGTTAGGTTAGGTTAGGTTAGAGGACGTGTACTTGTCAATTAAGACAAGTACAGTATCCGGACCCATTGTACAACGTCCTAGTTTCTCACAACACTTATGTTGTGTGTGTTAATTTTATACATGAGTGGTGGGACCTACAGTTTAAAGTCGACTCCGAACGACAGATTTTTATTTATTGAGAAACTTTTCATGGCAATTTTTATTTACTCTCCGAGTTTTTGCCAGAAATCTGCTGAGAGGAAGTCGCCAAAGAAATACTTTCTGTATTTTGTCTTTGATGCCTGGCCTGGGGCTCGAACCCAGACTTTTGCGTCTAATAAGCCAACACACTACCTACTAGACTACGGCGACTTCTGTAATTTATTTAACTTTGGCTAGATTTGCAACGCCATCTTGTCTGTATCCGAAGTCAATCTCGCGTTGTTAATGGAATTCAGCACTGCACTGCATTATCCCAACATAGAAAAATCATTTGAAATTTCGATCCTTGTGCCACATACATCCAATTTAATCACACTGCAATTTCTCGGAATGACACTGTGTCTGGAAAGCATGCCGATAGACTTGATATTTCCTTGAATTACTTTTACAGAAGCTGTGGATCTGAGTAGGAGTAAGGGGTTGGCTCTTAGTATGAAGAGATGGAAGTTCTTGAATTCTCATTTTCAGTCATCTTTAATTGGACTGTCAACAACGTAAGAATTATTGCAAAAACGAGATTAGTTTTACAACGATGATGGGTTTTACATGGGTACCTGTCCGCGTGGACCTAATCCCATGGTGCTCTTCGCACAGGATGAAATACAATGCGTCTACCAACGCCCCCAAATGTAGCAGACTGCTACACCTGAGTACCAATTCGAAACCATATATTTGGACATGATTTCCCCCTTGGTTAGGAGCGGAGCCTATCTAAAACTCCTTCCGATCTTTGGGTCACGGCACCCGGTTGAAAACGCAACTTCACACCGAGCCTACTGACTAGACTCTTCCCGCGATTTGGGTCCAAGAGATTAGTTTTAGAATCAGAACTACTTGATTCCCGAATTGGAATTAAATTGGGGTTTTACATTTGGCATAAGTGGTACCTTAACTTTTAAAAACTGTCCGCCACCTAATCAAAATCTTGTCTGTCAGTTCAGTGTATGACAAACGTGTTTAAATGAAAGTCTGATGTATAGAGAGGGAAAAGATTTGGGAGGAATTTTCTTACAGAAAGTCGTCTATAAACACATATTCTCTAAAATATCGAGGGGAATTAAATGACAGTCTTGTGGAGCGCTTACTATTGGGCATATACTGTCAATTTCTTAAAATTTAGATGTTTTGCAGTTTTGAAATTTAAAGTCTTACGATTATTGGAGCCACCTGAATGAAATTATGACTGTAAAGTCTTCAAGGATTTGTCATTGTTGGCAATAATATTTTACGGTTTTTATTTATTTAAGCCAACAATTGTTGTTGGTTGGCATTTATTAAAACCAAAATATATTAAAAAAAATTCCATAATCGAAAAATATTAGTGGCGGCAACATTGTTTGATCAACGTCTCCTATTATCGGCTAAAAACAAAAACAATACGGTTTAGTAATCGCCAAGTTCTTTAAGTACAAGTACGTGCATCAATTACAAGCACTCACTAACTTCCTCTCTCTTTCTTTCTCTCTCTCGCTCTGTCGTTGTCTGTGTTCGTCGATTTTAAGTGGATGTGTTAACATTTGCAGAGATTTTGCTATCCTTTATCCTTTCGGTCGGCATTTACGGCCTTTGATGTTTGCTTGTGTAAAAGAAAAACGAAATAAAAGTTGAATGTGACACAGCATGGCCTGGCCTAGTCCTGTGATGACTGCCGACAATTCAATTGACTCGCGTACCACTCAGCACAAATATTTCTTTCTCTTTTCGTCCTTCTTCAGCTCTTGTCAATGATGAATACCTGTTGACACCTTTCGTTAAGGTGAAACAATTCCTTTTTAATTTTTATTGAATAGAGAAACTCACTTCAAGGAATAATAGTGACTGTGACTATGATTGTAATTGTTTGTTCGTCCCCCCTCTTAAGTGTAGTGTTATTACAGGGAATTTATGGCAATTTTTCTTATTTTTCGCATACAAACAGGTTACAATTACAATTCAATTCAATTCTATTCCCTTCAAACCTCAAGAATAACTCTCAAGATCTCTTATAATTTAGGGCAGCACAATCGTTATCGTTAACAAAAAGTCAACCCAAGTTGGTGTCAAGGTGTCAAAAATCGTAAGACAAACAAATTTTTTTTCTTTTCAAATCATCAGTGGCAGCGTTTCCACGAAATTTTCTATTCACAAAACTGAAAGTGTCAATTGTTCACAGTTTTCTTCTGTTTTTTATTTCTAAATGACGAGTTGCAAGTTATTTGAATAGGATTTTGGAAATAAATTGCCGGGTAATTTATAATTCAATTCCACTTTTACTTGAGCAGCATGATTTGGAGTTTATTGTGCGTGGGAATCAAACACACTATTCGTGACAGTCAACATGTGGTTGGTTGTCCCAAATAAAACAAATGTTCCGAAACTCTATCCAGGAATAAACTAAGCAAAGTTGAAAATATTTTGGAAAAACTGTTTTCATTTATTTTGTTTTTATATTTGTTGCTTAAGTCTTCTTTCTTTTTTTTTTAATATTTATTCATCAAACCTAGTTAGACCCTTTTAAACTACACTTCCAGAGATAACATAGAGCTACAGTTGTTGCAAGGCATCTTCCAATTATCGGAGTTACGTACATAACATACATAATTGGTCATTACAACCCTTCAGTCAGGATTACGACCTAGCTTCTCACACCACTTATGTTGTGTGTGTTAATTTTATACATGAGTGGCGGGACCTAGAGTTTAAAGTCGGCTCCGAGCGTCAGATTGTTGAGAAACAATACATGACAAATTTATTTACTCTCAGAGTTTTTGCCAGATATCTGCTGAGAGGAAGTCGCCGAAGAAATATTTTTTCATATTTCGTTTTGATGTCTAACCTGGGATTTGAACCCTGACCTTACGTCTAATATGCTAGCACACTACCTACTAGACTACAGCGCCTTCATTCTCAGAGTTATTCTGTCTTAAAGTTTTTCAACAGTGCAGTCCTTTATTTTCTAATCATTATTGTAGATCCCAACCATTTCACATGTTCTATCAATTTTGGGTAAGAAAAATAAACTCCCAAGAGTCCTAATCCGCGGTATTTTGGTTGGAAAAAATAAAACAAACCAAGATCTTCAGTAACGTCCTTCACACAGTTTCTGATCGTTGCATATCCGTCGATTTTACTGGCAAAAATAAGCAGATGACAACTGCCATTCCCAATTTTGGTTTCCTTTTTCGAACTCAATAGGAGGAAGAGATAATTAGACTTCTAATGTGCATAATTACAAGACTCTGTATGTTAGGACGTAGAGTAATACGACGGTCTTTTCCTTATAAAAGGTATTAACGCTACACAGGTTCCAAGTATTCGCTTTTCTCATTACAGAATCATAATGTCCGGTCAGAAGGTCGTTTACTATTCTCATGCTACTATAAGATTGTCTAATGAATGGCTTAAAATTTTATTTATTGTTATTTTATTTGCGGAAGTTTACATTATCTTAGTTTGAGAAGAGTCCCCACCTCTTTTCATCTTCCATTTCGGCGCGTGTTGTCCTACCAAACTCCTCTTTCTCTTCGACAGAAAAGTTCTGACTTCATTATTCTCACCCACTTGCCTGTTATTTGCCGTGCAATGCCACAACCTAGGATTCCCTGTACTAATTGCTTTAGTTTGGCCCTTCAGACTCATACTAATGTCAAGGCACCCTCAAGGCTGAGTGTTCGGATGGTGGTCTGATCTGCAATTCCTATTCAAGTTGATTTGACCATATCTTTAGATGGTTTAAACTTCTGCTTGAAATATAAACGCGAATTTCCTAATGGATTTCAAATATTTCCGTTCTTGACCCACTTCTATAGTACAGAAGGGTCAGTCAGTCTCTGTCTCTTGTTTGTCTTGCATGTCTGAACCGATGAGTAATAAGTGATAAGATGGCTTATGGCTATGAAAGGAAGAGAATAGATAGATACAATACCTTATATCTGACAGTTCCACTCTACGGGTGATTAGACTTAGGCGTCTTAGAGCATATTTATTCCATGGTCTGAACTGTTTCAAGGATATGCTGCTGACAAATCTAGTTAATTTTGTTTGTGCTTGGGTTGCCCATCGGGGTTAAAGGTTTTTGCGTGAGCGAAGAACAGGATTCAGTTATGGACTATTCATATTACGAGGTGGAGTTTTCAGAGTATAACAACCTAACTTAACTCACTTAAACGCCGAGAGCAAATAACTTCCAATTATATTTTTGGAAGCATCTGGAAGTTTTCAGATCCATTTCTTTTGCTTTGTGTCGGATATGGTAACATAACAACAATGTTGTGAAGAGACCAATTCCCTGTCCATTATCAATACAGATTCTTTCAGATTCAGATTCCTTTCTGAATCACATTTTGAATTGAATTAAGGCATTATATCGATAAATCAATTGCAAACCGCCAATGTAATTCGAACTGTAGATCAATGTGAAGTGCAAACCTTTAAAAAAATTGAACTTCAAAGCATGTGCTCTTTTCCGATTAAATCACAACATTTTGAATATAAAATTGCGGCCAACAATCACAAGTTGGCCAGCCATCAATCAATTTTTACCTTGTCAAACTATTTCAATATTTTTTTGTGTTGTTGTTGCAACATTTATGCCATCAAACCATACATCAATTATTTTGTTTTCTATGCCGCACACTTTTTAACATTAAAAATACGAAAAAATTAACCAAAAATTGGCGAATTTTTCTTTTTTTTTTTTTGGAAACGCTAAAGGAAAACCACACGAGCATAACCCACAAAATGTTACGGACATAAAAGCAAATGAAAAAAAAAAACGAAACGAAAAAACGCATCAATCAAGGTGAGTTTGATTGACATCAGAGAGGGAATTTTTTTATGATTCATTTTCAGTTGCCGGAGCTGGAGATATAATCCGATAGACAGGACACGATACAAATACACGCACTAAATGTCAAAACCTTTTAAAAGTTATCGATGGCAACAAATTTTATGAAAAAATCGTAATCAAATCAAATCAAATGGATGTTGTAGTGGAAGAAGAAGAACAAGGAAAATTGAAAAATTGGGGCCAGAACTAAGGCAAAAACCTATTGAATTTGAATCATCAGGTCACAGGGAAGAAAATGGAATATTTTCTTTCTTAAGAAGTAAAGAAGAAAATCCGCAACATAACCGTCATCATCATCTTCATCATTATGAAGTAAGATGATGGATGGATGGACGAATGGTTGCTTGCTTGAATTATAGGTCATGACATGACACATGTTGTCTTATTGTCTGGTTAAACACATGAATTAAACGCTTATTATTGTTGCTGCTTTGTTGCATGCAACATTCGTACATTCCCTATGCATAATTACGCAGTAGGAAGTCATTTTCGTTTGTTCAAAGTACTTATGAAATGCAATTGTTCTTGGCCAGGATTTTCCAGGCCTAATCGATTGTCTTCTGACTGTCTTTCAAAAGAAGACTTAATTTTTTTTCTCTAGGCTATGCTCAATCAATTCCTACATGGACATCGTCATTCATTCATTCATTCAGTCATTCATTGAGTAAATAAGTGTGAAAGGGCGGTTTTGTATGAATGGAAATGGAAATGAGAGTGAACTCAACCTTTCGAAAATTTGCATTTTGACTTTCCCCGAACATGTCCGTCCACCCATTCTTTCATTCTTTTTTGCATTCTTTTTTTATATTCTTTGTTCCTTTTGTGGCATTGTTGTTTGCTGCTGCAACACTTCAGTTGCCTTAAAAATTCATTCAAACATTGTCTGTGTTAACAATGCCTCTACAAATGTTTGCTATTCTAGGCTGTTGACTATCATCCTACAATTCTCAAGCAGTGCCTGCCTGGCTTGATCTGCAACCTTCTGTTGTGTTTGTTTGTTTCTCGCCTTTCGGTAGTTCAGTGCGAAGTTCGTGTGCCACTGTGTGATTTGTATTTTTTTTTGTTTTACATTTTTAAGCAGATTTAATCGTGTCCTCTTTTAAATCTGTCATAATCCTTAAAGCGTGTTATACGGCAAATTGAATAAAGTTCAGCCGATAAGCAGTTGTAGTCTGACAGTTAGACAAGCAATTGGATCTACAAAACCGATTGGAAAATATTTAAAGGATCATTGGATATTGAAATTGAAGGAAATTGGAAAAAAATTTAAATTAATTTAAAACTGCAAATTACAGTGGGCAGAAGGAATTAAAAGTGAAGTGCAAAAATTTTCATCATTTAAACTATTTTTTGTTGTCTCAGCTGTCTTCTGGCAAATGATCAGAGTAGACTAATTACCATGAAAAAGCTTCTCAAATTTATAGCTTATGTTCGATGTCATATTGTAGGTCACATTACTCATGAATAAAATTAACTCACACAACACAGGCGCTGTGAGAAGCCAGACCATAATCCTGACTAAAGTGATGCTTAAAAGTCAAGTTTCAAACTAATGCTGAGTCTTTATGCTGCTAAAAAGCTCAAGAAGGTCTTTTCTTGACACATCAAGTGGGCGTGGCACTAGTCAAAAAGCAAGTATTTTCCCTGAAAAGCTCCTTATGCAATTGGACTATCACATTGTGATTAAGCCCCTTACGAACTTCACACCGATTTCATTGGGGAATTTTAGATCATTCAAAGGCAGTTTTTATGCACTGGGCGTACAAAGCTGGTAATCTAAGGCCTGTAAAGGTTCAATTTCATTAGCAACATGATCATACGTGCAGTATGGCCAAGCTCTGCTAGCCTCACTGATTGCCTTTGTTTCCTTAAATTGCATGGCCATCGATTGCAATATTGCTGTTATCATAGGGCAACGTTCTACTGTAATACTTGCCGATAGATGTGGTGTTTCCTCTAATGATTTTTGTAAGAGCTGTAGGTCTAAGGAGAAGGAAGAGGCTATTTTACGCTTAAGAATTATGTAGTGACGGAGTTTGCCTGTTATCTTTGATTGAGCTCTACAATGTAAGCTCTCCAATGCAAAAGCGACAGCTACTTTAGAGTTGAAGTGGTTTTCTATAGGGAATATTTTATCCCCAGGATTGAATATTGTTTTGTAGTAAGGGGTGTTTTTTATAGAGGTATAGAATTTTAAGTTGCAATAAAACAACGATGGATTATTCGATTGACATGCATTTTATTTATCCGAAAGATAATCTTGTGGCATTACATTTTAAATATGATTTCTGGCATATGACCGCCATGGCTGGCGCGGATGTAGTCCAATCTGGACGTCCAATTTTCGATGACTTTTTCCAACATTTGTGGCCGTATATCGGCAATAATACGGCGAATGTTGTCTTCCAAATGGTCAAGCGTTTGTGGCTTTACCGCATAGACCAATGACTTTACATAGCCCCACAGAAAGTAGTCTAGCGGTGTTAAATCACAAGATCTTGGAGGGCAATTCACAGGTCCAAAACGTGAAATTAGGCGGTCACCAAACGTGTCTTTCAATAAATCTATTGTGGCACGAGCTGTGTGACATGTTGCGCCGTCTTGTTGAAACCACATCTCCTGGACATCATGGTTATTCAATTCAGGAATGAAAAAAGTTAGTAATCATGGCTCTATACCGATCACCATTGACTGTAACGTTCTGGCCACCATCGTTTTTGAAAAAGTACGGACCAATGATTCCACCAGCCCATAAAGCGCACCAAACAGTCAGTTTTTCTGGATGTAACGGTGTTTCCACATACACTTGAGGATTACCTTCACTCCAAATGCGGCAGTTTTGTTTGTTGACGTAGCCATTCAACCAGAAGGCGCTTCATCGCTAAACAAAATTCGCTTATGAAAATCGGGAACAACGGTAATCTCGTTTTGGGCCCATTCGAACGACTAATCTACGCCTTACTTGATGATCGTTTGGCTTCAAATCTTGCACGAGTTGGATTTTGTAAGCACGCAAACCAAGATCCTTCCGCAAAATCTTCCATAAAGTGGATGGACACAGATCCAATTCCTGTGCTCGATGGCGGATGGACTCATTCGGGTCTTCCTCAATGCTACGCTCTACAGCAGCAATAGCTTCTTCTGTACGCACCATACAGCGTCTCTGGGGATGCGAGTTATCAATAAGAGTAAACGTGGTGCGAAAACGTTCCATGGTTAATCGAATTAACTGCTCTGATGGACGATTTTGTTGACGATAAAATGGACGTAGTGCGCGATACGTTTTCCGCACAGAACCATTATTTTCGAAATAAAATTGCACTATTTGCAAGCGTTGTTCAGGCGTGAGTCTATTCATGATGAATTGCCAAACCAAACTGAGAATAAATCACTTGACAGCTGTTAAATCGGTCGCCATCTTGAAAAGTAATGCCAACTTAAAGTTCTATACCTCTATAAAAAACACCCTTTATAATAATCGCACTAATCTCTGACTTAATTGGGTTCTTACCCTTCATGCAGGCTATACAACCTTACTTATTTTAACCTTCCCAGGAGAACAGTTACTAAAAGGCCGTATTGTTACATAATTTTCTTTTTCTTCTTTCGTCGTTTCTTGTCCTTCTTTCCTAATTGCCTTCTTTGAATAAAATAACTAAAAATGTGTTGTATAGCTCCGTAACGATCCTCATGCATTTCTACATGAAATTTCAATATCTCCGTTTCATCTCTTGTTTCATTTGAACCCAAATTGAACTCTGAATTGAACGATAAACCGAGTCAAAACTTTTCTTCTGTTTAATCTGAATCTAAACCCTCTTTTTCAACATTTCAGTTCCTGGTTTTTAACCATTTGGACAGCCAAGTAATTCCGAAAAATAAATTAAAATTTAACTTTTCTGGCCCACTGTACACTATAATTGAAAACATTTAAAAACAATTTTGAAAAACAAAACAAAAAATACAATTTTATGTGGCAATAATTTAAATTCACACTTTCAAACAAAACCGAACCAACATTTTAAGAACAAAAACTCTGCGTGAAAGTAGTTCAATTTGATTGACTGTCCTCTGTCGCCCAGGTACGTAAACTCAAATTCTCTGACCAGAGTTAAACCCACAACAACAATCGGCTGCAGCAAATGAATTTGAAATTGAAAATAATGAACTCTACTGATCGCCTTTACGGATTTAAGGTTTTAAAAAGAATATTCAAAAGTAAAAAAAGAATGAAAAAAATGGAAGAAAAATCTGCATAAAAATATTCATAAACGATTAGGATTACAATCGAACTGGCCTTTCACCATGAAATTCCATTGAGTGTGTGGCAACAATGAAGAGGAATCTACAGAATCCTTGGGTTTGTCACAGAAATCAAGTGAATCTTGGCTAACGAGAATGAATGGCCCAGTTGGACAAGAGCAGCTTAAAGATAAAAGGAGATGTTAAGCGGGTTTATATTGTTAAAAAAAATAGTAACGGAAGTAGGAGTTAAGGGCTTTAAAATGAAGCCGATCTATTGACTTTGCAATTCAAAATTGTGGTGACAATAAAATTGGATTGAAAATAATCAATTTAATCGGAGACTTCTGGAATAAATTACTCACTTCTTTAAATGACATCACTAAAGAGCCTCTGAAATTTCTCTCCAGCAGAAAAATGTTTAATCCTTACAACAAAAAGAATAAGTAGCATGCACCACGGCTTAAAAACTAGACAGGAAATCGTAGGTTTCTAGAATGTTTCAGAAGCTATACCCGTACGGCTTAAATCCTAGATTTCTAGAATGTTTCAGATGCAGAAGCTATACCCCTGCGATTTAAAAGTCAGAGGACCGCTGTGCTGTATCTTACCTCTATCAACCACCAAAAATCCTCACCTATTCCTCAAACCCGTGCTGTTACTACAGTTTGAAGGAGAGTTCTTTTCCTGTCTCTGCGTTTTCCGCCATATCCCCAATGTCACACACCCACCTACAGATATGAAGGACACTTCCGCATGACTTGACAGTAAGAAACCAATTTGGTTATGTTTTTGGCAGATAATTTGGTCGTTGCAGCATATTCCGGTAGTTGCCGTAGTCTGCTAGGTAGTGTGTTGATTTATTAGTCGTGAGGCCGTGGTTCAAACCCCAGCCTAGACATCTCGAACCAAACGAAATTGGAAAAAAACATTTCTTCGGCGGCTTCCTCTCAACTGTCTTCTGGTAAAAACTCTTAAAACGAAAATAAAATTGCAATGAAAAGTTTCTCATAAATCGTTCATTCGAAGGTGACTTTAAACTGTAGGTTCCGACACTCATAAATAAAATGAACACTCACAACATGGGAGCTAGATTGTAACCCTGACTAAAGGGTTATAATGATCTTAACAGTTATTTGAGAGGAGGCTAAGCGTAGTTGTTAAAGTGCTAGGTTTGAACCAACTTCTTATGAAAGTATTGCGAATTTAGGTAGCCGGATAAAAACTATGTATATCAGGACCTGTTACAGTAAAAACTAAAAGACGCAAAAGCACCACAGCCAGTTAAGAAGGTTGAGAGGGACTGTGGCAACCACATGCTTCTTAAAAGAACAAAAGAATTAAAAAAAACAGTTTTTGAAACGTGCTTGCAATTCAAAGTTTAAATTTAAAAACAATTCGAAGTAATAAAGAACAGAGGCTATAATTCCATTCGGTTAATTATCGATTACAGCTCAGCGACGAACATTTTTTATTGATCGTTCCGTAATTGGTCTCGGCGACCCTGCAACCAATTAATCGTCTTTTATATTTTGCGCAGCAGTACATTAAGGCATATTCAAAAAGCGTCGGTTCTTCTACAAATTTCGTTTCGAATATAAAATAAAATTTAAGTGGATGATAATGATGCAGGCGATCGATCTTTAAAACTCAGCCAATACAACCACACAACGACTGCAATAACATTTTAGGGGCGGGGTTTAACGACATAACGACACCATTTTTAAATTCGAATTCGAATTAATGGCATGCTGTTGCCGTAATACGAACACGAATACACAACCAACATCTGTTTTCGAAAACTAGCACGTACTCACTCACTTATACACGCACACACTCTTGCGGAGTATCATCACCATATACATGGACTGACTATTCATTCTACGGCAACGTTAACCTTTTCATCCCCATTTTTGTTTCCATTTTTCAGCCGAATTCTCTTCTTATCCGCGTTGAATGGCTTTCAATGATTTATGCAGACGCAAACGTTGTTGCGGCTTGTCACCAAGAGAACATGCAGTACTTATGGTTGCAGATGTAACAGTTGTTGTGTCCCTTATTGAGGTAAACCCGTGACATTCTACTCACACACTGTAAGCACTCTAGATTTGTGGCATTGTAAAGTGCCCGAAGGATATTTGTAGGCCATCGTTTTATTCCATTTCTTTTCCTTTTTTTTTATATTCAATTTGTTGCTGTTGTTGTTTTTGTGGAGATCACGTGTTTATGCGCCAAATTCAATTGATAAATCTGGTCCCCGACTGAATAACAACGCAATGCGCGTGGGTTTCTATTGTTCCTTTATCACGGTTTTGTTTTATCTCTTCTTGCCTTTTGTGTAGTCCTTAGGATGGCCTTTAGAATCGAAACCACCGATACTTGACTTGGCTGTTGTACTTAATGTGTCAGCATCATCACCATCATTGTACGAGGGTTGTTTTTGTTCCCCTTGTTAGAGGCCATGGCATGTGTGTGTATGTTTTTAACCACACATTTATTAATCAGTCAGTCAGTCATGTTCTTTTTTTTTTTTTTTTGTTTTCAATTCCTTTATTAAGCCTCTCAAGCATTCAGAGGCTTTTTTGGAATTCACTTTCGATTTTTATTTTCTGGTTTCTGTGTTCACTCACTTGAAAATTTGATTTACGATCATCCTTCCCAAATGGCAATAATTTTATTTCAAATTCTTTTCTTTTCTTTTTTTGTTTTTTTTTTTGGTTTTCCTTTAATTTTTTGATTCAGAATTTATGCTTTTCAATGCATTTCCCTTTATTTCCCGCTTCCTGTTTTGCGTTTTGCTTAGAGGAAGACTGTTGTAACGCCTTTTGGAAAACCTTATTAAGTTTACACCACTGCGTACTTTTTTTCTGCTGTTTGTTGGGGGGATTTTTTAATCAAATTTTTTTGCTTGCCAAGCTGCCCGGGGGAAGTTCGAGAGGAATTTTGTTTTATTGCGTTTCTGCTATAAATACTCGTAGAAACAATCATATTTTCTGGGAATGCTTTTACAGGCCTCATATGCTGGCAATTATTAAGCAACGTTCTGCTTTCAATGGAGAACATTAATAATTTTATTGTAAACTTAAAATTGAAAACACTTTAGAAGACTAGAAACTTAATTTAAAGTTGAATCAAAATTTAATATGTGATGTACCCAGCATCCAATAATTTCAGAATAATTATTGAAAATACAAAAGTTTGCTGGAAAATAGATGGATTCAAAGCCCTACGGCCCATTGTGATACTTTTAGGGCCATTATTACAACTTGCCGTTAGCTAAAGGGAGGATTTTAACGGACAGATAAATTGTTTTTCGTTATTATGAGTACCCAATAAGCTAGAAGTGATCGTTAAGCTAAAGGGAGTATCATTCTACCTTTAACATTTAAAGGTCACTTTATGTTTGAACTTGCCATATTATATATTATTTTCATTATGGCAACTTCAAATTTAAACGAAATGAGCATATACAACAAAAAACCAAAGCCCGCGGTTGCCACTGCGTTAAAAAAACTTATATAATTGAGCAGTTTTATCAATATTGCTCCGGCACTGCCATATTTTTGAAAAATTTTATCTGTAAGTTGTAATAACGAAAATAAGTTAAAGGTAACTTTACAGTTCCGTTTAGCTAAAGATAACTTTAACTAAACCCAAGTTTAACGGCAAGTTGTAATAATGGCCCTTAGACAGGTAAAATCGTCTTTTAATTTATTCCCGTATTGTAGAGGATATCGAATAGAGATCTAAACAGCCCAACCAAAATGTGGAGAGCAAATAATTCTACTATTACTACCGGGAATCAGCTGGGCTTCTAAAAAGCTTTTGGGGCCTATTAGGTTAGGTTAGGTTAGAGGACGTGTACTTGTCAATTAAGACAAGTACAGTACCCGGAGGTCTAATTGACCCATTGTACAACGACCTAGTTTCTCACACCACTTATGTTGTGTGTGTTAATTTTTTATACATGAGTGGTGGGACCTACAGTTTAAAGTCGACTCCGAACGTCAGATTTTTGCAGAAACTTTTCATGGCAATTTTATTTACTCTCAGAGTTTTTGCCAGTAATCTGCTGAGAGGAAGTCGCCGTAGAAATACTTTTTGTATTTTGTCTTGATGTCTGGCCTGGGGCTCGAACCCTGGCTTTACGTCTAATAAACCAACACACTACCTACTAGACTACGGCGACTTCAAAAACTGGGGCCTATTAACCCTCAGGCATTTGATCGATCGATGTATGTATGTAAATATGTTTCATTTGATCATGTTTAGTGCTGTGTTCGTATAATTCAGTTCATGACATTGTGAAACTATTTTGGTGCTGTGGGATGTGGAACGGGATTTTAAATTGGGCATTAGGTTAGGATAGGGTAGTATTAGGCGAGGTTAGGTGAGACAAGTCGCCGTGGTCTAGTAGGTAGTGTGTTGGCTTGTTAGACGAAAAGCCAGGGTTCGAGCCCCAGGCCAGACATCAAAATAAAATACAAAAAGTATTTCTTCGGCGACTTCCTCTCAGCAGATTTCTGGCAAAAACTCTGAGAGTAAATAAAAATTGCCATGAAAAGTTTCTCAAAAATCTGTCGTTCGGAGTCGACTTTAAACTGTAGGTCCCGCCGCTCATGTATAAAATTAACACACACAACATAAGTGGTGTGAGAAGCTAGGCCGTAATCCTGACTGAAGGGTTGTAATGACCAATTATGTATGTTATGTATGTAGGTGAGCTTAGGTAGGAATGGTAGGTTTGATACAGGGGATAGAGAAAAACTGATCCAATCTGTATTAGGGTTCAACACTAATGATCCGACTGTATTATCCAAACGTCGGGAAAATTTGTATTGTCATTTGGGGCCTATTAACTTCAAAGACATTAGATCAACCTATAATCTAGAACTGAGTTGATAGTGATACGCAGCACCAGACCTATGTGAACAATATAATTTAGCGCCGTCCATTTAAGCTTATGCTTATAAAGAGAGATATATACAAGTGTGCGTCTTCCAGTTTGTTCAAGAATGTCGGGTGTATCTGGAGCAGATAGCAAGACCCTCGATGGTTATCCTCTATGGGCTTCTAGACATGCAAACACCGTTGCTCATAACAAAACTGACGCATTAGCAAGGGCCAGTGCAACATAAATGTTGGATGAATTCTTACATGGGATTGGCATACCTCTGCTAAGGGAGCAAACAAATACTTTCAGTCAAACTTTATTTGCAAAGGAAAGATGAATGCTCTTACAAAGGTAAAGATCAGATGTATGAATTTGGTCCTGTATGATTATACGCAAAACAAAATGTGCGTTAAACCAAAGAATATGGATATAAAGAATACGCATCATGTAGAAGTAAAATTTCGTATGGCGGGTCGTAACATTACGACCCACTCTCACCAAAATATTTTTAAAATTCATTTCTGGGTGAGGGGAGAGGAAGACAGAAGGAAAATGAACACAAACAAAGAGCGTAACAATGTGTTGCTCTCATCGTACGTATGGACATGTGTATGTATCTTGTGTTTTTTGATTTAGTTGTCGATCAGACTGCGACAAGAACATATGTTTAGCGAATGCTTTATCATTTTATTTCTGAATAACACTCGAAGAATATTTTGTGTTAAAATGTCATTAGCTCGGCGTATTTCATTCTTTTGTTTTGTCTCATAGTATTTTTTTTTTTATTTTTCTAAAAAACATGGCCTAACTTTTAAGCCAAAGCTTTTAAGCTTTATGTTCTTTTAATAATAAAATGGATTTTTTATTTAATTTTTATTTATCTAAAATTATTAAGCCAAAGTTAGATAGCTTTACAAATGTATGTCGATGAAATGAAAATAAAAATAGAGTATATTACTAACACTTCTATATGGCTGTAAATCAATAAATTCTCTCAACTTATTTTCTCTCTCTCACTCACTAATCCATAACCATAGGCATGTGTTAACCTAGAGGAAATTTGTTAGTAATAATTTCAAGTCTACTTATTAACCCAATGATATGTAAATGTGATTGGAAAATATAGAAAAATTGTACTGCACTAAGACACTAAGACACCGTATTTAACTTGGCAAGTATTCTTCCAAAAATCGAAATCATTTCTCATTGATATTAGTGAATACTACTGTGATATTTCTTTGGGTGTATAATTGAAGTCTGAAAAAAGCGACATAAACCTTCTTCTTTATAAGCTGAGAAGATTTTTACGCTCTTTTTAACGAACATTCTTGATGTTCGTGTCCTATGTGTGTAAAAAGCCGAAGATGTTCTTCCCCTGAGGGACATTGGAGCCGACGTCTGTTTTTAACACCAGAAAAATAAATAAAAAAGTGGTC
This sequence comes from Sarcophaga subvicina, assembly GCA_936449025.2. Lineage (NCBI taxonomy): Eukaryota > Metazoa > Arthropoda > Insecta > Diptera > Sarcophagidae > Sarcophaga > Sarcophaga subvicina. The sequence goes on along the minus strand of OW388081.2, from coordinate 86,817,902 downwards.
AAACAACAAAAACGCACGATGAGAACAACGCATTGTTACGCTCTTGGTTTCTGTAACCTTCCCTTCTATCTTTCCCCCCGCGTCAAGAAATATTTCTGAAAAATATTCCAAAATATGTTAAAATGCACATTCTTTATACTTTATTTTCTTAGGTTAAACCTAACCAGTGTCCATCTTACGAAGCTCATTACATGTATAATAAGGCAATGGTCTCTGTATGAACGCGTCCGGAGACTGGATGTGCCTCGCAACGACTGCTGCACAAGCTTTAGTAATGAGAAATAAGAGAAGACCACAGAACATCCTCTCTGCCATAGTATGGTACTTAGAAACCTGAGAAAAAGGATTCATGGATAGAATCCACACCTTAATAGACTATCAGGATGGTTAGGTTAGGTTAGAGGACGTGTACTTGTCAATTAAGACAAGTACAATACCCGGAGGTCAAACTGACCCATTGTACAACGTCCTAGTTTCTCACACCATTTATGTTGTGTGTGTTAATTTTATACATGAGGGGCGAGACCTACAGTTTTAAAGTCGACTCTGAACAACAGATTCTTGAGAAACTTTTTCATGGCAATTTTATTAACTCTCAGAGAGTTTTTGCCAGAAATATGCTCAGAGGAAGTCGCCGAAAAATACTTTTTGTATTTTTGTTTTTGATGTCTAGCCTGGGGCTCGAGCCCTGGCTTTGTGTCTAATAAGCCAACACACTACCTACTACACTACGGCGACTTCATCAGGATGGTTGAGATCATGGAAACTGACTTTTGGAAGGGATACACTCGGAATGGTATTCATGGACATTAGTTTTGAACTCTTTTATCTTGTAGGAGGAAAGACTTCTTCAAGGAAAAAAATTGCACATATAAATAGCGCGCAGTGTATCCTTTCTGTAATACCAGAAAACATCGCAACATCCAGGAGATCAAGACTATCTCACGCTCCAATAGAATTTTTACCTTTAGGAGTCAGCAAACATCTTTAGATTTTGTGAATACTAAAATCGACCTACGGGTCCTTTAGGGAATTGCCTGTGGGTTAAATTGATAAATTAAAATTAAATTAAATTTATATTTAAGCAGCTCTCCTCTAAAAGAACGGGTAGAAGTAGAAGTTAAAGAAAACAGAATAGAAAACTGTGAAGAATGGTTCTGTCAATTTCTGATCACTGCCTTTATTGATGCTCACAAACGTTTTTCCTAAAACTACCTAAGCTGACCTAACCTGACCTAATACTAACCTTTCTTTACCTAGCACCCAATTTAAAGCCCAGTTCCACATTCCCCAGATCCAAAATAGTATTACAATGTTACGAACTGAATTATACTACAACAGTTCTAAACATGATCAAAAGAAAGCATCCTTGGTTTGTGTTAAACACAAAACATTTTTTACGCACCTAAACGAAGTGCGCCCGCATTTACAATACTCAACAGCGAGGCAATAAAATGCATACGATGATGATAATAAAGCCTACTTGAGAACAAAAGGAAATCATAAGGATTAAGACGTTAACCGATGGTACTAATACCGCTAATGACCCGGCTAATACAAGTGAGTAAAAACCTTTTTTGTTTGGGTTTTTCCTTTTCCTTTCCCTTTTTCCTTTAAAACCATCTACTTGCGGCATGTGCAGCACATACAGCTCAGGATGAAGGATAGCTTAAGCAGTTCTAGGCTGGCTACCTATGGTAACGAGAAAAGAAAAACCTGTAATTAGAAGGTGGCATTATGCATACGGATTAAACACGTTCAGCCGGAGATTTCATTGATAAAAATCCAACTGTTTTGCCTAATCACTCGCGTTGCGTTGATTAAATGTGAGGAATAAATGGAAATATATGGCCTGCGGTTAGTTTTACCTCCTTCGAGAGCTAATAAAACAACAACAATTCAAGAAAAGAAGTCTCGACTACCAAGAAATGGGAAAGAACTATGCAGCTCAACTGATGTGTTGTTGGTATTGCATTTCAATTGACAAATTACTTGGAACTTCCAGTTGTCTGGCTGTCTGTCTGTCTGTCCCTTTTGAATGTTTGCTTGTTAGCGATAAGCGTTGCTGTTTTTGTTGTTATTTGTGCATTCTACACTTCGCAGATTTATTTACACAAAAAATATTTGATCATAATGACGACGCTTTGGCCGATCGTCCGGTCATAAACGTTGGGTTTCTTCTCTTCTTCTCTTCTATGGCTCTGTGCATGTATGTGCATGCAATTGAAAATAATAAAACTGTTATACGATATCAGTTTATTTATATGCATTTACATACCTCTACCAAAACAATGTTGCCGATTGTAAAATCATTAAAATGGGAAAATAAAATAATTAATCAAACAATATCCGCAAGAACCCGTAGAACAATGAGGGACTATTGGGATCCTACTTTTCTTGCGGCGGTCACAATTTAAGGAGACTTCAGTGAATCGAATGTTTCTGTACCTGTGCGCAGGACACGCGTGGAACCGTCATAAAAACATGTGGTGCTCTATTTATTTATGACTTTTATTTACAACTGCACACATAAGATGCGTGTACCCTACTAAACATTTACCGTTAGGTTTGCAGTAGCAGTACCAGCAGGCTTCTGATATTTCATATCAACACGATCAAAGTTACTCGGGAACAAAAGAAATTCCTTGAATCATTAATAAAAAAAAGGTTTCTTTTCCAATCATTTGCTGGATTCATATGCTTTGAAATTCTTCGGAATTATTTTTCAATTATTTTAATTTTTCTTTTGTTTTCGTTTTTGAATAAATTTTCAAACTTATCAGAGAAGTTTATTTAGTCTTGCAATTAAAGAAAATTGAAAACCGATTGCGTTTCACAAATAATATTTATTTTACAGGCATAAGGAGAGATATCCGTTACGAAAAATGTTTTTTCCCAAATCATTAAAAGCACAGGATAACTGGAGACAATGGTTTCGAGAAATGAAAAACAAAAACAGAAAAAAAAAGATCCATATTTGAACACTTAATGCACTTTATCAGGAAATGCAGACATGCATGCGGTCATACATACATAGATACATAAGACAAAATCTTGTTTTACTTCCAAATTCATACTTTAATTACCTCGTATGTACCGTTTTCTTACCCGACTACTTTGTATAATAAATGCGTTCGGAAAACTTCTTGAACCGGGTACAATGGGTCAATTCGACCTCCGGGTACTGTACTTGTCTTAATTGACAAGTATACGTCCTATAACCTAACTTCTTGAACCTGTTATCAATATAAGGCTGCAAGAATGTATGGATGCAGCTGCTGGTCTTTTTAAGATTCAGCATGGATTTAGGAATTGATGTCCACTGCAAATGCAATTCAGCTTTTTGTTAAAGAAAACTGGAGGAGAGCGCAGTACTTGCTTTTCAGCGTCTGAATATGCCACATTATAGAAGTCGCCGTAGTCTAGTATGTAGTGTGTTGGCTTATTAGACGCAAAAGCCTGGGTTCGAGCCCCAGGCCAGCCATCAAAGACAAAATACAAAAAGTATTTTTTCGGCGACTTCCTCTCAGTAGATTTCTGGCAAAAACTCTGAGAGTAAATAAAAAATTGCCATGAAAAGTTTCTCAGTAAATAAAAATCTGTCGTTCGGAGTCGACTTTAAACTGTAGGTCCCACCACTCATGTATAAAATTAACACACGCAACATAAGTGGCGTGAGAAATTAGGACGTTGTACAATGGGTCAATTCGACCTCCGGGTACTGTACTTGTCTTAATTGACAAGTACACGTCCTCTAACCTAACCTAACCTATGCCACATTATTTGATTGCTATGACCCAGGATCTTCATCTCTGATACAGATGTTGGTTTGAAGCAGTATCACATCGCTATTACAGGGCTCTGTTTTGATAACGCCTGATATTTCAGCTACCCTGTACAGTTAAAATTGGAATTTTATCGGATCATATAGTCCTTGTGGTAGTAGCCGATGATATAGTCGAAGTTGCAACGACAACCAATTTGAGACGGTCCGCGAATGAAATATTTTTTTTCATATTTCTAGCTTTCAAGTCCACAAAACTGAAGTTTGATTTTTTTGTTCTCATCCAATAACCTAAAAAATTACCCACTAGACTAAGGCAAGTACGGTTACTTCAAATTAGAAGTGTAATCCTGCTCTCGTATCTCTTAAGCTGTGCCTTATTTTAAATCATACATTTGTTTATCGGTTATTATTTTATTTCATGCCCCTTTATATTTACTTTACTCTCTTATCTCTTCGCTTCAATCGTAAGCTCGTTAAACCAAAATTTTTGGATAATATTCAAGACATAACTGGTCTCAGAAAAATGAACGCGAAGAAGTTAATAAAGTTTGTACAAGATACAGGCTTTCTATATAAAATATAGTTAGTATCCCTTAACCGGTGCCCAATTAAGTTTAGTTTTCCATCAAACAGATCCTTTGTTTTCACTCGAAATCTATGCTCTTTAAGCACTCGTTTTCTGGTAACAACAACAGTTGCATGTTATGGAAAGTAGATAAAGACACGACATATTTTTCATGTGTTGGAAGTGGAATTCAAGATCCTGCATCCGTTCATGATTAGCCAGAGATTTGCTCTTGGCTTTATCCAGATCGTTCTTGTTTATTCTTGCACATTTCCTGTCCAAGTATATTGGACGCAAAACTTCATTGGCAGCTGCATGTCAATGTTTGCTCTGCCAAAAATGGAATGGTGCTGTCGCAATTGAGATTTTTCTCTGAAGTCATGCTGGTGCCAGGGTCATAATATCGCCTAGTAGCATGTAGAATATGGATCCTTGCTCTGGATTCCATGATACAGAGACATCGTTGGAGGTCAACTATGGATGCGAAGTACTCCTATTCAGATATTTGCTGCTGGTACCAGGCAGACACCGGTCAGTTGGTATTCTATTTCGTTTTCCTATGTGGTAGGTAGGTAGGTAGGTAGAGGTGGCTGCCCATCCAAGAAAAATTTTTCTTGTTGATGGACACACTTAGGCCGCATTGGGCCCATTGTGCTACCACAGTCATCCGTTGTCCCCTAGTCTCGAAACCATTCGGAGCTCCTGATGAAGCGATTTAGGCTGCCAATGTCAATCTCTGACAGTTCCTCCAGATCATCCATGTAGTAAGTACCCAAGTACTTCCTTCTCCTTTGGCATAGAGCCGGGCATGTACCCAGCAGGTGAGAGGCAGTCTGCTCTTCTTCCTCATCTCTGCAGCTTCTACAGAAGTCGTTAGCAAGGTGTCCAAGTCCAATGCGCCTCGCATGCGTACCCATAATGCAATGCCCCGTAATGACACCGACAACTACACTGAGCGCACCTCTTTGGAGTTTAAGTAGACTCATTGTGCGCCCCTCATCCAGCCTTGGTCAGATTTTACGAGCCGTTCTACCCGTGTCCGAGGCCGCCCACCTGTCGTTGACGGAATCGACGATCGCATTATCAATTATGAGTTTGCAGGTCCTCATTGGTATGCCCAGATTTGAGAACTCAGCGGTGAACTCGATGGTCGTGCCCCGCCTGGCAAGTTCATCAGCTCTACAGTTGCCCGGAATACCACTGTGTCCCGGTACCCATACGATATGGATGTCATATCGTTCCGCTTTCTTGTCGAGATATCTGCGACAGCCGTACACCGTATTGGAGTTCATCACGTTAGAACTCAAAGCCCTGATAGCCGCCTGGCTATCAGAAAGTATGGTAACGTTCCGCTTGGAGACCCTTCCATCCCCAATAATACTCGCCGCAGCCTGTATGGCCACCACCTCCGTCTGAAAGACACTGCAGTGGTCTGGTAGTCTTATAGACTGAGCTATTCCAACCGATTCCGAAAAAATTCCACTGCCAACCGCTCCGTTCAGCTTAGAGTCATCGGTGTAGATTTGTACGGAGTCTCTAAACAGGTGGGTCACACCACCCTTCCAGGCCCCGTTATCCGGAACCGATGTCCTGAATCTCTTCGTGAAGTCGTACCTCGGTGTCATGTAGTCACTGCTCCCGACAGCTCCAACTTCCCTCAGGATTCTTGCGTGGCCTATGCCCGAGTCATGCCACTGTCCAGTCGCCCAGAGACGTTTACTTATTTTAGCAGCCACTCCCCTACAGAAAAGGTCAAGCGGAAAGAGGCCCAAAATTATCTCCAGTGCCGACGTAGGTGTAGTGCGCAAGGCACCACTAATGATAATACAGGCAGATCTCTGCAGTCGCTGTATTAGTTTCGAATTAGTTTTAATTTCAAGGGATTCCCACCAAACTAGCCATCCATAGGTCAAGATAGGTCTGACCACCGCTGTGTAGATCCAGTGTATCATCCTAGGTCCTAGGCCCCATTTTCTCCCCAACACTCTGTTACAAGCATACAGGGCAATGGAAGCCTTTTTAGTTCTGTTGATGATATTCGATTTCCAAGACAGGTTCCTATCCAGAATAAGTCCTAGAAAGTGTGCCTCCTGTTTGAGTTTCAGTTCCGTCCCGTTAAGTTTCAATGGGCGAAATGTCGGTGGCTTGTACCTTCTCGTGAAGAGTACTACTTCCGTTTTCACCGGGTTAACACCCAAACCACGCTCAGATGCCCACACGCAGACCCTCCTCAGAGCCAGTTGCATCCTATCTCTGATAGTGTCGACAAATCTTCCGGAGATCACAAGAACAATCCGCATAGGCAATTGCCTCACATCCATTTTGTTCTAGTATCACTAGTAGCTCATTCATCACCAGATTCCACAAAAGAGGAGAGAGTACTCCGCCCTGTGGAGTTCCCCTCCCTATAGCCCTGGTTGTTTGTGAGCTCCCAAGTGTGGGGTAGATTGTTCTCCCACAAAGTAACTTAGTTATCCAGTTCACTATAGTGGATCGTACACCCAGACTATCCAGCGCCCTGGTTATAGCGCAAAGTTCCACATTATTGAAGGCTCCTTCGATGTCAAGGAAAGTAGCCAGAGTGTATTCCTTCTGTGCCAGCGATTTCTCTATCCTGCACACCAGGCTATGTAGGGCAGTCTCAACAGACCTCCCCTTAATGTATGCGTGTTGTCCCCCGGAAAGGAGATTTCCATCCAAGGTCTGACGCAGATTCACATCCACGAGTCTCTCCATAGTCTTCAATAAGAAGCAAGCATTCCGATGTGTTTCATTTCCAGACGTTGCAAGAGGGCCGGATATATTCCGTCCGGCCCCGGAGATTTAAACGGTCTAAATCCGTCTATCGCCCATTTTATCGCGTCCGCAGACATGATCGAGCAGTAGTCCCACTGTGATTCACTCCCCGAGACGGTTGTTCGCGCATTCGAACCCTGTCCCGGTGGAAAGTGGGTGTCCACAAGAAGATCCAAAGTTTCCTTCTCAGAGTTGGTCCATGAGCCATCCTCCCTTTGCAGTACACTAGGTATAAAGGATGTTGTCGAGAGAATTCTCCTTAGCCTAGAAGTTTCGTTGATAGTTTCCATGTTGCCACAGAAATTTCTCCACGAGTCCCTCTTAGCCCGTCTTAGAACTCTCTTGTAATTTCCAAGGGCAAAGAAGAAGCAAAAAATGCAGACGGGTCGCTTTTAAATTCATAGCAGTCTACTTGGATGCGTGTATCTCTTCCAATCCATTAACCATTTAATGTCCAGATCTAGCGGGCAAACAATTGAGATCTCCTTTATTTCATGCCAGTAGAACTTTCTAAAAAGTGGACTAAGAGCTTCCATTACCCAAAAATTTAACCCAAACTGTCGCATACACGTTTGTTTAGAGTATATCATCGCAATATAAGCATCTAAAGGCAAATCCTTATCTATTGTAGATGAAAAATAAGTTTAAGAACTTATTTATTTATTTATTAATTTCGGTTTAAATTAGGACGAGATCCAATGTCTAAATATCATAAAATTATCGACAAAACTACGAGGCACCTAAGCAGCAGCATTTTTGAGATCAGATCAGAGCGTTGATTTACGCATCGCTATTAGCAATTATCTGTATGAACTGCTCAACGATATGGACGTTGTTCATAAATGTTCCGGTTAAACAAGCATTCGATGCGACAAGATTGAGGAAACCCTATTATCGATTGATGCGACAAACTGGCGGCGGAGTGCTTAAAGTAGGGACGCCTAATATGAAGTGCTAAGGCAGACTGAATCCAACAAACGGGTTGTTAGGTCCATAAAAAATTATATTATTATTATAATTACAAAATTATTTAATGATAGAAGGAAGAACGGCTGGATTCGTTTCAATTTGCAAAATTCAAAGCGTTTGTTGGACTATAACTTTTAAGGTTTCCTTTAATACTCCAACCACTTTGTATATTAATGTAGGCTTTAAGGCAGTCCCTTTCTTAAAACCCCATATTATTAAGAAATTGAATTAAGTTTCACTCCACTGACTCGAACAAAGCAAATCCCCTTCCCTTCTCTAAGAAATAAAATTTCTTTTTCAAGTATTTTTTAATTTATGCTCTCCTTCCTCTAATGCTTGCTCTTTCTTTTGTTTAACGAAATTGAATAAAAATTTAATCTTTTCGAATTAAGCGCTTATCTTTTTAGCGAAGGTGGTTTGGTTTTGTTTTGCTTTGGTTTGTTGGTATCCCATCATTTGATTCCACCATCATTTGTTTTAACTTTGCCGCAGATAATCACATTAAAAGCCTCCTTCATTCAACAAACAGCAGCCAGCCAGTCAGCCGCAGAAAACAAAAGCCCACCAGTAAACCCCCCTCAAAACAAAAAAAGAGAAAAATTTGTTGGGAAAAAAAAAGAAAAATAAAGGCAAATGAACAGCAACAACTCACCTTCTCCACCTCTCATCCATGGCTCCGTATACTTGGGTTGTGGAAAAAAAACAAACAAACGATAGAAAGAAAAGAAAGTAATTTTACCTACAAAATAAGGCCTTTTTACGAGTATATCACCAGCTTACATTCTCTCTTCCCCCCCCTCTATGCTCTGTGCCTTACTGTGGCATACAAAAATGATAAAGTGACTTAAAAACAGAATAAAAAAAAACAACAAGAGGAATAAGGGGAGAGAAAAATAAGAAAAATGGAAAGAAAATTGAAACAAACCCCAACGGTTTATGCGTACTCACACATACACAAACACACATGAACACATAAACACGAAACCATTTTATAATGCCACCATCATTCGAAACCATCAAAAACCCGCAAACGCATTAAGGGCGCGTTTTTAAAAACGCATACATCTACACGGACATACGCATACTGTACATACATACAAACATTCGTTTAAATCTTATACACACAGACGCACACGGCTTGTTTGTATTTTATGTTGCAAAAACGAGAAGAGTATGTTTTAATGTGTACAATAAAGTGGCAGTTCCTTAAAGGAATTCAATGTTAATTTAGCCCACAAAGTCGTCGTCAAGGTATATGTATTAAGCTGGTCTATTTAAATTGTGTCTATTGCTTCGGTATACCACTTAATCCTTAAAATAATCGACCAGAATTTCTCAAATTATTCTCTAAGGAAGTACCATGATCTGGGTTTATTCCCTCAATCTGTTTAAGAATATTCGTGGTACTCAGGACCATTAGACAAATAAAACTGAAACGAACAAAGAAAGATTGATCGTGAGACTTATTTCACGTTGAAACTGATATCTTTGGCTTAAAAGGGTAGAAGGGAATAAATGCGCAAAGCAGAGTGACCAGTAATATATGCGACATCAGTATACATGGGTCAGTAACTCTTAGAAAAAGCTGCTAAAAAGTATCTCACACTATACCTTAGAGGGCGGTTAGTGTCGCAGTAGAAATTATCCCCATGGATATAGCAGTTCAAGAACAATCGAAGCTTGATATAGCAATATCTGAACGTAACAGGGAAAACTAGGCACACAGAGCAAAAGGAAAAATCTCTGCCAGAATAACAGTGAAGATGCAGACTCGTGGCCGGTGGACCTACAACCATATTTGACTTGTCAATCAAAGTAACGTAGAGGTCGACATCAACCAAAATCAAATTCTCACAATTAATCAGAGAGTCATGGCAGTTTCTTATCAGCACAGCAAATTAAACGGTAAGGCACCGAATGCAAAATAATTTGTGATCGATCATCTTATATTGGCCAACAATGAGACAGAAATGTTCTTGGTGTCTGAGAAAACTTAAACCCGATAAAGAAGTTTATTACAACAACTGTAGTAGAGCAACCAAGAGGCTGACCTTGATGGCAACTAATGCCGTAAAACAGTTGCAAAGAGTGTGGTCCTGATATTAGGTTTAATTCTGAAAACGTCAAAATCTGATTTACCCAATAACATTGGCAACCTATGCAAGGTTTCCGTCTCCAACATCAGAGGCATAATTATTGCTTTTTTTAAATCGGGAGTTCAAAAAAAGAACACGTTTTTAATGCTTTAAGATCGTTCAGAATAATTCAAAAACAGACTTTTAAATGAAGTCTCTCTGTCACCTACACTCATAATTATTCTCAGTCCCTTTTCCTTTCTTCTCTTCTTTCTTCTCTATGTTTCATTTGAAAGTAAAAGGCGTGGTTAAAACTCAGCTGCTCTCTGTGCAAAATTTTTGCAAATTTCCTTTGGCCATGTCAATAAAAGCCAACAAATAACATTTATTTGTACCATCAAGCCGGCTTAAATTGATCCGTTATATGCTGGCTTAATTCAAATATCAGCTGCCAGCAGTGTTAGTCCTATGAAAACAAGGATTTCATCTTTGGGTAGATAAGTTTTGCTAATAAATTTTGGATACCAAGGAATTCATCCTCTCAAGTTCCCAAGCGCCAGACAATGGCAGCGAAAATATTCTGTAGTTTACTTTACTTGCTCGTCATGGGTCATTACAACCCTTTAGTCAGGATTACAACTACAACCTAGCTTTTCACACCGTTCATGTTGTGTGTGTGTTAATTTTGTTCATGAATTAAGGGAATTGCAGTTTATTGTCGACTCCGTTTTGAGAAACTTGAAGAAATTTTCAGTCGTTGAAGAAATATTGGGGTTTGAACCACAGCCTTGGGTCTATTAAGCCAACACACTACCTACTATCAAAGAAAATAAAGTATAAAGAATGTGCATTTTAACATATTTTGGAATATTTTTCAAAAATATTTCACGACGCGGGGGGAAAGATAGAAGGGAAGGTTACAGAAACCAAGAGCGTAACAATGCGTTGTTCTCATCGTGCGTTTTTGTTGTTTGACCACTTTTTTATTTATTTTTCTGGTGTTAAAAACAGACGTCGGCACCAATGTCCCTCAGGGTAAGAACATCTTCGGCTTTTTACACACATAGGACACGAACATCAAGAATGTTCGTTAAAAAGAGCGTAAAAATCTTGTCAGTTTTTAAAGAAGAAGGTTCATGTCGCTTTTTTCAGACTTCAATGATACACCCAAAGAAATATTACAGTACGATTCACTAATATCAATGAGAAATGATTTCGATTTTTGGAAGAATACTTTCCAAGTTAAATACGGTGTCTTAGTGTCTTAGTGCAGTACAATTTTTCTATATTTTCCGATCACATATACATATCACTGGGTTAATAAGTAGACTTGAAATTATTACTAACAATTTTCCTCTAGGTTAACACATGCCTATGGTTATGGATTAGTGAGTGAGAGAGAGAAAATAAGTTGAGAGAATTTATTTATTTACAGCCATATAAAAGTGTTAGTAATATACTCTATTTTTATTTTCATTTCATCAACATACATATGTAAAGCTGTCTATATTTGGCTTAATAATTTTGGATAAATAAAAATAAAATAAAACATCGATTTTATTATTAAAAGAACATAAAGCTATCCATCTTTGGCTTAAAAATTAGGCCATGTTTTTTAGATAAATAAAAATAAAAAGAATAAAAAACCATTTTCTATTAAAAGAAAAAAACAAGCATTCCAAAGCATTTAAAAAAAATATACAATATGGGACAAAATAAAACTTTAGTTAAATACGCCCAGCTAATGACATTTTTAACACAAAATATTCTTCGAGTGTTATTCTGAAATAAAATGATAAAGCATCCGCAGCACATATATTCTTGTCGCAGTCTGATCGACAACTAAATCAAAAAAAACAAGAATACATACACATGTAGATACGTACGATGAGAGCAACACATTGTTACGCTCTTTGTTTGTGTTCATTTTCCTTCTGTGTTCCTCCCATCAAGAAATGATTTTTAAAAATATTTTGGTGAGAGCGGGTCGTAATGTTACGACCCGCCATAATAAATTTTACTTCTACATGATGCGTATTCTTTATATCCATATTCTTTGCTACTATACTACGGCAAATTTACCGTCAGCAAATCAGCATATATCCCGCTCTCGATGTGCTCTCATACCGAACTCGCAGAATGGCACTTTTTATTGCCATTATTTCAGCCTACAGAGTACAACACTATTCCACATCCAACTTTGTCGCGTGGTCTAGACCTGGCAGTGAATACTCTGGAAGCTTTAGAGGGATCTATTCGGTATTTTCGATAATATTCGATTCGTTGATTCAAAACGGGTTCAGGTACCGCGCAGTCAATAGGGAGATATAGATCTACCATAATCAAGATTTTAATATGATGGTGCCAGCCATTTAATGAACGCATCAGGTGATGTAGCTCTTAAAGCACTTGTTATCATGATCGGCACCATTAACATTATACGCCCAAATCATGTTTAATGATTCTTTTTCTTAACAGCACCCCATCAAACTGCGGCCCCGTAGGATATCATTAGTTTGATAACAATATCTTAGTGCCTGTGTTAGGGTTAATAGTACACTTTATATATACATATATTGCTTTAATATGAGCAGGATTAACATCAATTTTTTCTTTTTTGATCAAATGGTTTGAATCAGATCTGTTTGTTAGATTTGATCCACATTTAATGTTTCCATACCTTTACTCACCCTTAAGGCGAAAAAAAAATTCAAAAAAACATTAACAAAATCATCCTGCCTTTTTAGCCATCCAACCATCCAATCATCCATTCATTCATTCATTCATTCATTTATTCATTCTGTGCTTAAATTTCACAATAAGTTTTCTACAGTTTTTTTTTTTTGTTCGTTCTTTTTGAAATCACAAAATATTAAAAAGGCCTCCGTTGTAGCCTTCCATAACAACTTTTTCGAATGTTTCGCATCCCATTCCATTGACATTGTATTTTATATTATTCTTGTGTTTGTTCTTATTCTCTTGAGGGATTTTATGAAATTTTTAGTGTCGAAAAAAATGCTTTCCATTGGGGGTTTGTTGGTAGGTAAGCGTAAAATTCACAATTACACTCTGATACACAGAAATACAACCAACAAATATACATACAAACACACACACACACACTTATTTAGATATAAAAATCAGGATATTCTTATACATACATACATACATACAGTCAGTATATATTTCATATAATGAATATGTGCGTGCGTGTGTGTGTGTATAGGTTTTTATTGTAATCGAGACAGAAATCAAAGCCCTAAAAATTGTTTTGAGGGCCATAATAAATAATTCCCTGCTTCGACATCATCATCTCTGTAGCCATTCTCTTATCATCATCATCGTCATCATCGTGGGGTGGTTTTCCGTTAAAGTTCAGCGTTTTTTCATTTCCTATCCCTTAACTTTCTCGTTTTATTCCCCTTACCCTCCCTTTGTTTCTTTTTCATTTAATTTGCTGTACAAATGGCATGAAGAGGCCAACATGTATCACCACAACAGCCAGTCATTTAAATGCTGACTTACGATGGATGTCCTTTTTTTTCATTTTCCTTTTTTTATGTTCTACTAAAACTTTCTCTTCAAATCTAATTTAAAGAGGCTCTATTTGTAGAATAAATATTGTTTCTGGACTCTTGAGATTTCACGCTATTTGAGGTGTACATTGCTTTGGAGTCCTCATTAAATTTCTTCAAAGAGGCATTAAAAAATATAGAATTTTAAGCGTCATATAAGTATGAGGCACTTCCACCGCTTTGTTCCACAGCTCTTTTAGAAATCGTTGGAAGGAACAAGTCTATCGGCATAATTTGCAATATAGCAGTGGCTTGTGAGAACGATTTCAAGAAAGAAGACCATCCGCCAGCCTTCTTCTTATCAATATTAGACTAGCAGAGCCTTTCAATATTGGGCGTAAAATGGCGAAGATTGTGAGTCCATTAATCTTGGTTGGGTTATCGTATCGTCAACTCTTCACAGAAATTATAGCTAAGGAGGAGTGAAGGATATTAATGAATATGTTTTGATACTCTTTGCTGAAGAAAATATGTTTCTATCTTGATTCTGCTGCTTTAATCGGGAGCCTGGAACCCATATAATATTTACATTTGAATGATTCAAAATTCTCCTAAGAAATTCCCAGCATTCATAGCCGAGAACGTACATCGTACAAAACTTGATCGCAGTGTGGCTATTCGAGTAAATTAGGTTAGGTTAGGTTAGAGGACGTGTACTTGTCAATTAAGACAAGTACAGTACCCGGTGTGAGAAACTAGGTCGTAATCCTGACTGAAGGGTTGTAATGACCAATTACGTAATTACGTACAGTACCCGGAGGTCGAATTGACCCATTGTACAACGTCCTAGTTCCTCACACCACTTATGTTGTGTGTGTTAATTTTATACATGAGTGATGGTACCTACAGTTTAATGTCGACTCCGAACGACAGATTTTTGAAAAACTTTTTTTCATGGCAATTTTTATTTACTCTGAGAGTTTTTTTCCCAGAAATCTGCTGAGAGGAAGTCGCCAAAGAAATACTTTTTGTATTTTGCCTTGATGCCTGACCTGGGGCTCGAACCCTGACTTTTCGTCTAATAAGCCAACACACTACCTACTAGACTACGACGACTTCTTCGAGTAAGTTAAGTTAGGGAAAATCCCATCACCCAAGAGTCATGACTTCCGCTGGAAAACAATTTAATGGTTAGCCTACGCTAAAGTCTAACGTCGGAATTAGGAATTTGAAACTATCGGTGTTTATCTACAAGAAAATATTAGGAATATCCGGCTCTTTAGGCCCACCGTGATAAGGAACCATATAGAGGAGCCCAATGTTTTTATTGCTTTCTGGCATTGCAATATGTCTGTAGGCCAGGATGGGCCGGTTGTTAACTGATTTAACTTGCAGCCACCAATTCACTTCTATGCGTCAATAGAAAGTCAGTGAGAAGCCAGTTGCGTATAGCAATTAATGTCTTAATTGGTGTGGAACAGAGGGCTCTGACGATTAGGACTGCTGACTGCCTATGCACCACTTGATCACCGTTAAGCAAAAGGGTAGTGAGTTGTGCGTTGGCTTCCAAGAAGTCTTTAAATTCAAGGCTTAGCTTTGAGGAAATTTTTTGAGAGTAACCAGTTCCCAAGGAAACATCCATCGTTTATATCTTCGCCGGCTTTTAATACTTCTTAGAAAAGCCATCAACCGCAGGCTCTACCCGTTAATTGTTGGAAAAACGTTTACCAATCACACAATTTCTCAAGTTTTGAATATAAAATAATCGTAGGGTGATGTAGCAATTCGAATTTGAATTTATGTATGTTTGGATGTTATCGATCGCTAGATCCTAGCGTTCTTGTCTTCTCATATTGTCTAGCGACTAAATTTCAGCAACCATATGTAGTTGTCTATTTTGTTGGTGCCATCTTGAAAATAATTATACCGCGACATTTATTGTTGTCAACGGTTTTAGTAAGTACAGTTGACCTCTGCAGTCTTTAGCTCAGCCTTCGTTACAAAGAAAATCTGAGCAGGCAGGTGCATTTAATAACGGAAAGACCGTTAATTAATTTCTCATAATGCTCTTTACTAAACCGTATGTAGTTAGAATTGCGTGTAGATAGATGTAAATGGATTTTCTTTGGTATGAACAGATTTGGATACCATAAGGACTATGTTAGAAACGTACAAATAAAGTTTTTAATATTGCACACGGATTAGGTATGATTCTGTTCAAGGGATTAACGCTACATAAGCATTTATAGTGTAATAATCCTTAGATTTCTCGAAATGATTATCAGACTGTGAGGGTTATTTAATGATTTTTTGACTCATAAGTACAAAAGGGCGTAACAAGACTTTTTGCTTTTTCTGCCGGAGAAGCAAATAAACGCTGTTAAATTCAAGATAATTTTAGTTTAAAGGCCTTTTGAATTTCGTCTTAAAATCGCTACTTTTTGACTCATACATAAGTTCAAAATTTGTATATTAAGTCTAGTGCATCATAATTAATTTAAAAACTTGATTTTTGAATATTTTTTGTTGTTGTTATGTCCCTTTGCATTTTAGGTAATGATATATACTTTATTTTGTTCGATTAATTGCTGGTATTTTGAACATTTTGAGGGTAATTCCATTTATGCCATCTCTTAAGCATTTTATTCTTCTAAAGACAAGAGAATTTTGTTTCTAATTTTTTATTTGATATCAAATTCAGCAAATTTTTATAATAAAATAGAGGTGTATCTAATTTAATGGCCATCAGTGTACATGTATTTGACTACAGAACAAGCTATTGTCCGATCACTAATATCACCATAACGGATTTTGATTATTTTTTAATTTTTAAATTTTTATTTAAGCTTTAAAAGTGCTTCTTTGTTTAAACAATTATTTAAAAATAATAAAAAAAAATTAAAAGCCCTTCAAAATTATTATAAAAAAAACAAAATTTTACATTAATTTGTTTAATTAAAGGTGGCCTATTTTACTGCAAATTAAAATGCAAAATAAAATTAAAAACGCCTCAATCGGCTTCCATTTTATACAAAAACAATATTTTGAGACAATTTTTCAATGTTTAAACGAACAAAAAATGTAAAAAGTTTCCTGAAAAAAATTTTATCCGGAAAATATAATTTGTATGCAAACAGAACGCAACAACAACAATAACAACAACGACAAGATGCCGTAATGTCTGCGAAAAGTGGGAAGCCATTATTAAAGAGAATTAGAAAACAACAAATACAACCGTGTCAAAGAAAAAGACACCCTTAAACAATTACAGCACAGGGATAGTATTATACAAACACATACATACATATACACACGTGCTCATCTAAGTTTAATGCTCTCTCTCGATAAGGTAATGATTAAACGATGCTCTCTCTTTATGATGGAGAAATAAATCTTATAAATGAAACTAATACTAACACACTCGCATGCACACACACATACACTCTAAGCTAAGCCGCAAAGTGTTTAAGTAAATCTTAGCTAAAGGAGAGTGTTTATAACTCAGTGTAACAGTACATACAGCCTATGTGTGTGAGTTCATATTAAGGTAAACATTGTGTTTAACAAGTAGGAAGGCAGACATAAGGACCTTAACACTGGCTCTCTAAAACCACAGACACGCTCTCTCTTTCTTTCTCTCTCTGTGTGTGTACGTTTCTCTATTTCTATGCCTTCACAATTGGCATTTATATAAACGCGCATAACAGTTTGTCAATCAGTTCCTTTGCGGGTTTTGACGAAAGCGTATATTCATACATGCATATGTATATGCAAACGAATTTTATAAAAAAAAATTACTAACGTTAAAGTAAAATATTAATAATTATTAAAAGAAAAACGAATATTAAGTGAAGGTGTTTATATTAAACAAACAAAAAAATATATTTTTATAGAAATTTTAACAAAAGTTAAGAAAAACAAACAAAACAAAAATTACTGACGACAAATGTCAAGAGTGAGAATGCGTCCGCCGCAAACATACACCAGATTATTCCGTCCTTGGGATCACACACCCAGACCTAGACCTACTGTTCAAAATATGCCAGCTACTAATGCACAGGATTGCACATCGTTTAATGCAACGATTAAAAATGAAATGGAATCAGCTCCAGAACATGTTTCACCTGCTCCAGCTTGTGATGATGCAGTTAATGGCAGACAACTATTGGACAGCGGCCATGAAAGTGAAAATGAATGTGCTTCCACGAGCAGTTCCTCATACTCTAAAGTATCCAGCTCTGATGACAGCCTAAATGACACTTTGGAGATAGATGTGTCAACTCCTGATCCTACACCACCCTTACAGAATACCATGCCACAAACGTTGGCCTTTGCTAACACACAATTCTTCGGGTCCATGGAAAATCAAGCTCCATATTTATTGGGCCAACAAACTCATACATCACCAGCTGCCATGGCCGCTCATATGATGCCTATTTTGCCGCCTTTTCCTTCCACCTTGACACCTGCAACCTCGCCTAGTAGTTTGTATTATGCAGCGGCTGCTGCAACAGGATTACCAACAGTGCCTACTACCAGCGCCGCTGCCTACGCTTTGAATCCCTATGGTTTTGGTTTAATGGAACAGGAGTATGCTCGCGTTATGGCTGAAGATGCCCACCTTAAGGCGGTCAATGCCCGCAAACAACGGCCAAAGAAGTTTAAATGTCCCCACTGTGAGGTGGCCTTTTCCAATAATGGCCAGCTTAAGGGCCATATACGCATACATACCGGTGAACGGCCATTTAAGTGTGACGTAGAAAGCTGTGGCAAAACGTTTACACGCAACGAAGAGTTAACCCGTCATAAACGCATACACACTGGTTTGAGACCGTATCCTTGTGCAACCTGCGGCAAAAGGTTTGGCCGCCGTGATCACCTTAAAAAGCATATGAAAACCCATATGCCACAGGAAAGTAATGTGGGACCAACCATTTTCCTTCCAATGTATCCTTATATGTATCATTTGTAATTAACAACAACAACAACTACAAGGAAATGCTGAGCATGGCCTTACACAACAACAATGTTCCTACCAGGTTACCAAAAAAAACTCTGAAAGAATTGAATTGGAATGGAAAAAATTGGAATGCGTTGGCACGCATTAAAAACGCTAAAAACAGCAAGACTGTGAATAGCGAAATATGTCCTTATGACAGAGACCAACAACAAAAACAACAACTACCTCAATATTATAAAGTAACTCTACTTATAATAGTTCACCTGTGTGTACCTGGACAAATATTTTTGATTTGTTTTTCGATATACAAACGCTCATATTTTTAATCAAAAAAAAAAAGAAAACCGCACATACCACGAAGTACAAGTTTTTTCAAAAACACAAACAACATATATCTGCGATGTATATTTCTGTAGATGTATGTATGTATGTATCACCACCATTAGTGTCTAAGCAAATATCATATGATTTCATAAAATTTATTTCGATACTCTGTAATATATATTTAATGTATGTATCTATGTATGTATGTATGTATGTATAAGTGTGTAAATAATACAACACTTGTGCCTTTTTTCATTTATTTTATAATTTGTACAAAAAAAAACATGTACTATGTCTGTACATACAGTGCATGTACATATGTATGTATGTATGTATTCCTGAATTTCTTTCTTTTATTTACAAACGACACTTGAATTATTATTTTTATTTCGTTTTTAGTTTTAAGTTTTTATATTAAAAAAGTTTAAAAAAAGATGTAAAAAAAATATAAAAATTAACAAAAACCGAAGAATTATTCTGTTTTGATTTATTTAAACCAGATTCCTCCTCTCTCTCTCTATTGACTCTGCGAGGAATATATGCGAAAGAACTTCGAAAAGATAAATGACGTTCGAAAAAGCGGGACAACAAATTTGATATGGAATTAAACGCCTTTTTCTTATATTCAAACGAACTATTTTAAATCAGATGTCGCACTATGTGGCATTTACCCTGAAAAGCTGGCCAAAAAGGCAAAAATGAATTTAAAGAAATTTAAGAAACTGAGTATGCAGTTCGATAGACAACAAAATCCTGCATTATATAGTGATTTTTCACGACTTTAAGTTGAGATTTGTAGATTTGAGACGATGTCAAAGACAGGAAAGTGAAGAAAATTAAATGCGTTTTTGGTGTTTTTTTGAAATTTTAATAGGTTTTTATGATATTTTTTTGTGGCTAAACGAATAGAGATTTTATATTGAATTTTTTTTATTTATATATCTCATCATGTGTTAATGTTAAAATTATTCGTTCAAAATTTAAAAATAATAAAAATTTCACATTTTTTTACCTACCTGAAAAAAAGATAAGGATTTTAAAGGTGAAAGTAGTTCTTAGTAGTTTAATGTTATATACCACAAGAAAATATGAACTCTCTACATTCAGGAACAAAAAGAAAAGTTTGTGCAAATTTGCGCAATTTTTTTTGGCGATTTTTGAAAATTTTACTTTTTTTTGAAAAATTAAAAAAATTAGACGCAGTGTAATAAAGCCATAGGCAATAAAGCCATATGGCGTACGAATTATGCGAGGAAATTTAGTAGAAGCGATACCAATCGAGATGTCCTGAATAGGTTACTTTTAATCAGTGACCCTTTTATGAGCTTCAGTACACAAAAATCGCGAAGGAATAGATAAGCATTCATTTCATCATATACTATTAAATTACTATGAATAAATATTAATTATCATAGAAGTTTAAAAACTGAATTACATACATATTATAACAATATGAGATGTATGTTTGATTTTCTTAATGGACCGTATGTGATACCTAGGGGCACTTATGATCCGATCATAATAAAATGTGATCATAAATGATTCACATTCATATTAAACATGTTCATGTCGAATTTCATCGAGGTAATAAAATTTTTAAGCCAATTATAATTGCTAAACATATTTTCTTACGGGGCCCTATTTTGGACCAAGGGGCAATTATGGACCGACAATAACAAAATTTGGTAATATGATTTAGATTTACAAAATACACGTTCATACCGAATTTCATCACGATACCGATGTTTTTAAGCCATTTATAAGCGCAAACGTGAATTTCTAAAGGGGACTTTATATGGGGACCATGGTCAAATGTGATCCGATTTTCACCAAACTTTACACCATGATTTCTTAGTACACAGAACTGATGCGTGCTAAATTTTATCATGATTGTTGCATAATTACCATAATTATGTGTAAATAAGTGCAATTTCAAAGGGAATTTGTATGGGGGCTAGGCGGAATCACGGACCGATTTGAACCAAAATCAGTTGGGTTCATCCTTGGACCTAATTATCACTAACACTATCAAAAAATTCCAGCCATTAACTCATAAAACACTTCTATTAATTTTGGCCAGGTTTTTAGGCACAATGCCACATAGTGTGTCGGCCGTTGTCATCGGTAACCTTTTTCATTTTTTGACGTAAAGCCATTATTTCATCAATATTTAGTCATAGTCGGTGTGTACACCGTCATATGTAGACTTTTCTTTAACTGTAGAAATTCTCGGTTCTCTGAATGAAAAACTAATGCAATTGCGTTTTGCAAGTTGCCATTTAGAGAGCTATGCAGGGACGGCAGTTTGAAGTAGCAAAATTCGAATTACCGACAGAGGCATCAGAATTACTCACGCAAATTTTCTCAATTTCTGTCGGGTCACCAGACAAGCGAATGGACTGGCATTTAAATATAAAACTGGAGTTTAATTCTGTTCATTTTAATTAACTTGCTTGCTTGCTTTAGCTTTGTTAACTGCTGACTGTAAAGATGAGAAGCTCATAACGAACAAGTGCCTTTCTAACCCACCAGATACAGATCATTATTTTTCTTGCTTCGCCACTTACTCGCCATGCTTTGTCCATGACTTTTTCGCACATTATTTTCCTCCATATTCCACTCTTGATTCATCGCTCGCAATCTTTCGCTTCAGAAATGGTTCAATTTCGATCCAATGTTTTTTTCCGATGTAATGCAGTTACAGTGGTGGTCATCTAATTAGCACACCCATTCACAAAAAAAATTTTGTGTTGAACATTTTATTGTTAAAAGTTTTAATTTTTTGTCACATGCTATCTAAAATAAAATACTGACTGTAATTAATAAAACCTAGTGGAAGTTTATAATTGTTATGTCAACAAAAAATACCTTCAATGGCGGTGTGCTAATTATGTGACCAAGAAATTTTTTGCTGTTCTGATTTAAATCGTCATTTATTGAAGTTCTCTTTACTCTATATATCGCTTAAGTATACCCCATAGAATATTTAACTGCCCTTAAATAAATTATGAAAGAATATTTCATCTTTGTTTGTTACTGGCAAAAAGGTCGTATAGATGGGTGTGCTAATTATTAGACCACCACTGTTTAGCGATGTTATCACAAAATACATTAATGTTTTTGGGGCATCAAGCTCGTCAATATTGCGGTGCCTAAAATCAATTTGAAGCTGAAGTAGTCTAATAGTGTATTGGTTTATAAGACACAAGGCCGAGGTTGAAACCCCAGCTGAGACATTTCGAACAAACCAAACTACGAAAAAAAATTATTTCTTCATCAACAAAAACTCTGAAAGTTAATCAAGTTGCAATAAAAAGTTCCTTAAAAATTTATCGTTTTTAGTCTGCTTTAAACTGTAAGTTCCGCCGCTTATGGATAAAACTCACACACACCGCATGGTTAGTTAGTGTGAGAAGTTAGGTCGTAATCCTAACTAAATAATTGTAATAACCAATTGAGTTAGTTTAGATATTTGGTGTGAATGTGAAATCCAAACTTTTGAATGAGTGAGAAACATGGCATGCAGTCTTTGTAGGGCATCTGGGCATGTTCCAAACTGATATGCTGTGGCCAAGAAGATCCCATATCGATTGGGATAAAGAGGCGCAAATATAAGTGATTTGGTCAGATTTTTTAAAAGCAATCAAATGATTTAATCAGAATTGCAAAGGAACCGAAAGAAAAATAACACGTCTATGCGCTATATTGAGAAGACAAATCGATACGGTCATAAGCGTAAGCGAGAGATCATTAGGAACTTCGTTGAGGGTCTGTGCTCCTTTTAAAGTCGAGTAAAATGTACATATTTTTGGGACGACTGAAGTATTACAATCTCGCAGATAAGTTTTTGGACTGAGGTCCCACTTACTTAAAGGCAAATATACAAATAAAAGACAATTTTTTAGAGAATGACGTGATTGTTGAACAACTTGCATTCGCAGGGTAAATCGATTATAATGCCCTGTAGAGATTTGTTTGAAACAAAATAATGAAAACAAAAAAAGAAAAACTCCTACTAACGAATTTTTAAATAAAAAAAATAGTGTCAACTGTTTTATATTTTCTAAAAGGATAATAAGGTACAATGCCTTTGCCGTACACATAGTGAAGCCAAATGTTTTTGTAGGCGTTAAACGGATTGATTATTTTCTAACTTGAGGTCTTTAGTTTCAATATTTTTGCATAGTTTTCGAATCCAACGGCAAACTCCAGCTGATTTTTTGTTATTCTTATACAAAAAAAAAATGAAAAAGATGCGATTTTTCAATTGATTTGTTTCTGCTAATTTGTGATGATGCAGGCAATTTTCATTTGCAAACATTTTAAACCCTTTACGAGAGGGGAAGATAGAAACGAAATAAAATTTTCTTTTTGATATTCTGCGACTTTCATTCATAAAAATCTCATATTAACAATGAGTTCAAGACACAGGCAGACAGACAGCCAGCCAGTCATCATTAGTAGTTTTTAGTAAAATTAAATAAAATTTCAAAATCTGCAAATAATAGACGACAATGAGTTGAGAAAATTTCGAATTTCAAATTCATTTTTCATGTTATTTTGTAGGCAAGAGTTTAACAAATTAATTAATCTCTGAGCGTATTATTGCTCTTAGCAATTTTCTCTCTCTCTCTTTCTTACTCTCTTTAATGCTCCTTTAGCAGTTCAATAAAATAAAAATAAAGAAATACTAAGAAGTTTTAATTCGAATTTTTCTCAGCCAAATTAAGTTCAATTGAACAATTTTCTCTCCATCAGAATACTACAAAAATAATAAACAGAAAAAGATTTAAAGAAATTCAGAGAAATTAGAAAGAGTTTCCAGGGAAATTTTTAATGATTTCTTAATTAAGAATTTAATAATCATTGTGCCAAGCTAAAGGCAGGATTAGCCAAACGCACACGTAATATAAAACTGAACATATGTATTACGTTCATTTCTAGTATAAGGAAATCAATGAAAGCGATAACCGAACCGTAATATAATACGGCAAGCATTTGCATTAATTTCATATCATAAAAGCTAACGTACGTTCCGTTAAATTCCGTGAACGTTGGACTATCGTGAACTAATACTATCTTAAGCCTGGTTTTTAAGGATGCTTTTGGCTCGTTAAACAATAGCTCTCATGGCCACGGATTAAGCATTTCCTAAAGAAGAAAAAAAACTTGTCGTATCACCATATCTATCGTGCATACCTGCTATACAATTTGCGTAATTCGTTTATAACCTCATAAAAATTAAAATTTAAATTCTTGCATTCCTTTGTGTAACTATCCTGATTAAAAATTCTGCCAGATTAAATGCCATGCCTGCGAGGAATTTCACAGGAAATTTTGTTAAAATTCTACATTCGTAATTAGTTTAAATATAAAATGTGGTGTGGGTGTGGTCGTACTATATTAGGGAACTTTATCTTGATTTGGGAAACAAATATTCCTGGTTAGAATTTTCTTGGATTTAGAACAGGTAATGCATTGCAAAGAAAATTGAATTTCATTTTAATTTTTTATTCATTTCTTTATTGTCCTTTTTTTTTACAACATAATAATTATAAATAAAGATTATAAATTATAATAAAAATAACAATAAAAAGAGGTGTCAGGGATTGTGTGAGATAAAATGGTAAGGGCATCCCTTAGTAAGCCTGCCCTTTGTTTGGTTTCTTAAGCCAAACTGTGGCCTTCCTGGTACGCACCTATCCCGAGAATTAGAGGGTAACTTGGGGAGTAGGCATATTATAGCGATTCGCTAAATAAGTGTACTTAGGGGGCACGCTCTTTATATTACAGGGTAGTTGGGTAGTTACAGACAGTTGGTAGGCAGACGTTAAAGAAATACAAACATGCAATGCCCCAAGAAAAGGCCGCTCCTCTATGTGTTAGAGTTTATCCTGGTAATGAAGCGATGACGAGCGAGCAGTGTACACTATATAGCATAGTGGTTTGATGACAAAAAAAGCATTTTTTAAAGACCTAATTATGCTAATCCTTAGAGCAAATCTATTTAAGTCACATATGTAAATACAGTCAAACGAATATTTATCAAAATTTTAATGCAACTCAGTAGTAAATGCGTTTTTGCTCCGTCTACCACAATCTAGTTACTAAAACCAAATGACGGAGGAGAGGCTATTCTTTGAATTTATCTATAAAAACTACCAATTCAATTACTTGGATTTTATACGAAAGAAATCCATTTTAATTGAATGGTTGGTGGCTGATAGGCCTGGTTAATTTGGCTTAGTGCCAACTGTCAATGATCTGGTATATTACTGCTTATATTTTTTGAATAAAATTTTATGAAGATATGGAAGAGTTTAATCTGAATCTAATTGGAGATTTCAATTACGGGAGATTTCAACCGCTACTTGCGCTAGCAGAGAACTTTTACCAAAGCTCACAAATGCCCATACGTCAAGACAGCGCACGAAATGGACTAAGGTCATGAATAAATAAACATATATTGGCGCATTTATTACCCTATCACATACATATTGCGAACATGACAGAAGCAATCAAGAACAGAAACTATTCCGAACTTTAAATGAACGTACAAGCAGTTGCTAACTAGTATGGAGAAATTATTAGGAAATACTTGCGCAAATATAAATTAACGTCATTTAACATCAGATAAGCAACGAGCTAGAGGTGAATCATAAGCACTCATGAAATTTTGAATATAAGTGGGTCAACAATATTGAAATTTAACTACACTGATTCATTCATACTCACTACAACGTTGATTTATAAGTGCACGTTGCAATGAGTATGCGCACAACGTTGACATCCAACTCATACCATTCGTAATATGTTTGATTCATAAGCCTACTCATTCAGATTCATAACTATAGAAAAATACTTATAAAGTAACAAATTATTCGAGTCACTCGAATCATTCATGAAAATTTGCAGTCTTAGTTGTTGTTGCATTTACAAAAAAGAAAAGAAGACCCATAAGCAGAAAAGACATGGCAGCAAGCAGACCAAACACACAACCATTTAGTGAGTATTTTAGTGTTCGTACGATATTCATTCATACTTATATTGTGCTTCTTGTGCTTCGTGTGCTTCAACAACATCATACTTGTTGTTAAGTATGAATATGATGAGTACTTCAAACTTTGAATATGTGTTGAGGCTCCATGATATTAAAATAAGTATGAATGCGTATAAGTATTAGAAATTATGAGTATGATTCGATTCTCCTCATCTTTTTGAATACTCATTGCTTATCTCTGCTGCAGAAGTGGCTAGAATAAGCACTTCTAAGATAGCTGCAAAGTCAACTGAGGCAATGAACGAGGAAGTAATCCCACCATGTAAAAGGTCCGCAAAATAACTTTTTTTTTGAAAATGCTTAAAAAAAACTACTGAATATTTTCTCAAATTTCTTTTTTTATTTGTTTATCTATTATTTTATTTATTTATTTAATCCTTCCGGTTAATAATGGAAAATAATTTCATTCAAATGGCTGCCTCGGCTGGCCATGCAGTAGCCTACAGCAGAAGATGCCGATTTTGGCAGAAAAACAGCTTTTCAGATGAAGCTCATTTTGATCTTAGCGGGTATGTAAACAAACACCTAAAACGAGTCACTGTTTGGTGCGGATTTTGGTCCAGAGGCATAATTGGTCCATTTTTCTTCGAAAATGAGCAAGGAGTGGCCGTTATAGTCAATGGCGATCGTTATCGGGCCATGTTGAACAAATTTTTGTTCACAAAAATTGAATAGGAGGATATTGGCAACATTTGGTTTCAACAGGACGACGCTACGTGCCACACAACCGAAGCTACACTCGATGTTTTGAGCCCTGTTTTTGAAGATCGCATTATCAGCCGCAGAGCTGATGTAGTTTGGCCACCTCGGAGCTGCGATTTGACACCGTTGGACTATTATTTGTGGGGTGCCGTCAAAGATAAGTGTTACGCCGACAAGCCAGAGACAATTGACGCTTTAAAGGACAATATTCGTGAAGCCATTGGTGAAGTACAGCTGCACACAATCGATAATGTGCTTAAAAATTGGACCGATCGTGTAGGCTACGGCAGGGCCAGCCGAGGCAGCCATTTGAATGAAATTATTTTCCATTATTAACCGGAAGGATTGTACTTTCAAATAAAAAAAGAAATTTGAGAAAATATTCAGTAGTTTTTTTAAAGCATTTTCAAAAAAAAAGTTATTTGGCAGATCCTTTATCTAAGACGTTAAAGAATGAGAATCTATTCGCCTTCTGCAGCTGTTACTTTAGTTAAAACGTTGCAAATAAAATGTTACCAGTCACCTATTAAGAGATAGATATCAGAGAAGGTTGTGTCAATATGGGAAAAGAGGTTACGTCAATCCGTTGAAAAGCTCGTCCAAGTTGCGAATACCAGGAATCTTGAAATATTTCTTGCAACATCTAAAGAACGAATTCGAATTCATTCGCTTCCTCAACTGAATTGAATTATATTCGTAAGAGAAAAATGAGCTATTTCTTCCACCTTGGATTAAGATTTTCCTTAATTTCCAGCCTAATCGTGGCCCTTTGAGCAGATCACGTATAGAATTTTCCAATGAGGTAACCATTCTGGCCAGTGCATACGCAACACAATTTACGGGCACGTCCTCCTTTACACAGGGATAAAGATAATCCCAGAATCTTATAACAATCGTCCATTTTCGGAAGAAATTGACGGAATTCATGAACAAGCTGGGATATTGAAAGGGGTTTTATGACAGTCTAGCTGCCCGCGTAATTTCAGAAGATATTCCACTGCTCAGCAGTCATTTAATCGCCCGGAAGTTAGCCAAGAATTTCGTCATGATGACACTGCACTGATCTATGAGTCCAATAGATTAAACTGAAGATGAAATTTCGTGGCTTTTAAAAAAAAAATGCCATTTAGGTCTAGTAATCTAGTACGGAGTGTGCTAGACTACTAGCGTAAGGGTTTTGGGTTCGATTCCCATTATATTGCATAATAAAGCCTTTTGCTTGCTAGCCAGACTCTCCCTAAATCAGTAAAATATGACTTTTATTGCCACAAATTGAAGACAAAAAATTAGGGCGGCATTAAGGCATCTGGAATTTATTGCGTATTGTTTGTTTTAATCTAAATTTTCTCACACTTTCGGCTATTTGACTATGCGTCTGTCCGCCAACAGTTGGACGTTCTTAAAGGGGATGGACGTTTTGGCCAAAACCATAATTCTTTGCCATAAAAGAGCCTTTTACGGACAATTGTGACACCTTGGCATTGCAATCGGAGAGATACTAAACAGTTAAACAGGTTAAGAAAGGCAATAAAGTACAACAAAAACAAAACAATTGACTTTAAAACGGGCTAGGCTGGCTTGCTGGCTGGCTGGTATACTTTAAAAACGTCTCTACTACTAACTATACAATGCAACAAATAAAAAAAACATTTTACAACTTGTTGTTGCCACATTGTCTGCCACAGAACCCGAACAATTTCTTTCAATTTTAAAACAAAAACTCTCGCTCTTGTTCTTTATGTTTCTCCGGCTCTGTATGACCCTATTGTTTAAGGAAAGGAATACACTTGGTTGATAGGGGCGTGTAGAAATATCATTTACCTGTTAGATGTTGTTAAATTGCTTTTATTATATTACTACTAATCTGCTTCTTCTTCTTCTTCTTCCACTTATTTTTTTGTTATTATTATTGTAGCTGTTGTTGTTGTTGTTGTTCTTGTTATTTTATTGCCACAAAGTGTGAGAATATTTCTAGACTTTGTGACGTCTTTTTAGTCTTTTGTTTATCTGCCCGTTTTTTTTACGTTAAAAACAAAACTTCGATTAGTTCAATCGATTTATCACCATGGGATGCCAATTGTTGCATCCAACATGCAACAACAATAAAAACTAACATATTGGAAATCTAGAACAGATAGCAGTAACCTGTCGTCTCTCTATCTATAATCAGGTTACAATTGTCAAACAATTGGATCAGAGCGTGTATTTTTAACACTCCAAAGATACACAATTTCAGGCAACGAGTCGTTTGATCTATTGCTGACACCATTTGTCAACTGCATTACTTTCGTGGATCGTTTTACTTGCAACTGTCACCTGCGCATCTACGCGTACAAATAAATGTGTGGCATCGTTTTCAAGTGTAACAAATCATCATCGCCATGTTGTTTGAATTTTTCAAATTCAATTCGATATTGAAATTTATTAATTATCGTTTATTTATCAATTTCATAGAGATGACAACAACTATTGCTATTGATTTTTCGATTTCGATTGAGTGTTTAACATTATTAATAATGATACTCCAAAAAAAAGAATACAATTTATGTTCTGTAAACTTTATATTTTACGTGACCTTTACCAACAAATATTTCCAAAAATTTCTAAGAAAATCTGTTCTTTAAAGGAGGACTACAAACGAACCCATTTCAAATAGGGTTTAAAAGCATCACTTGTAGTATGGTTTTGTTTGTTTAAAACAGTCAACAAGTTTTGTTTAAAAATAATTTACAGTGGAAATGACATCATTCGTGATTGTCACTGTGTCCCATTGTCATACGCCACGGCCACACTGTCCTTTGAGGTTAAAATAATTCTTTTAAGCAGTTTAAACTAAAGATTTCCTTAGTTTTTCTTTCTTTTTTCCTCACATTGATAAGAGTGAGTCAAACAAAACAGTGTTATTATAAAAAATTAAGGAAGATACCGAAACCAATTAGTTCCATAGAAAAACTCTCAATAACAGAAATTCTAGCACAATGCTAGTTAGGCTCCATGAAACCATTGAAAAAACCCCAACCGAAAATCTTGAACCCTCGCCTCTGAACGACAGGACAGAGGTACAGGATGTACTAAACAGTAACAAACCTTGCGGAAAGATGGGACGGATCCGCATACTAATTCTTTACCTTAATCCGCAATATCCCATCCAAAAACCTATTAAGATTGAACTAGATTTCCTCTCCATTTTCAGGACTCATTCCGTTCCGAAGCCGCCGTTGTCCAAGAGATTGTGTGTTAGCCTAAGACCACGCTAGTCCGTGGCAAAAACTCTGAGAATAAAATAAAATTACCCTGAAAAGTTGCTTGAAAATCTGACGTTCGGAATCAACTTTAAATTGTAAATTTCGCCACTTATGGATAAAAATCAAAACACACAACATGAAAGGTGTGAGAAGCTAAATTGTAAAGATTCCAATCAAAATTTTCACTGTTTGTTAACCTACTGAATATGAAATCAATAATAATAGAGGAACGTGTGCCCAAGTTCCTTGTCCTTGTCATAGAGCGTTTTCAATTGCAGATTATAGATCAAGAGAGTACGGTATAAACATCAGTCGTTCTTTTGCCTCAATGTTCGAAAATAAATCTCTCTACCTGCAGAGCACTTTTTCTTTCTTTCAAGATAAACAGATTCAAGTCTAAAGTCCATAGACATGTTCTAATGGCCACCTAAGTTAGTATTCCGTGTAGAACGATCCAACGTAAGTAATCTTCCGTTTTCGATAATCAAGATGCCACTCTCTACCTCATCACTTAATTAAACAACCGCAAGGAATGTCCTGGAAGAGATCTAACAGTCCGTCCCTTTAGATTCGAATCTAAGCTCAACTACAATGCAACACAGTACTACTCTAACCGTTAAGTAGATTACCAATACCACACCATTGTTCCCTGTCTGAAAAAAGCACTGAGAGCAGCCTGTCGAATTCAGATATCGTGAACAGATGTATAATCCGTAAACTTCCCCACCCTAGTCCATAATTGTAAAATCTAAAAAATAGTAATTAGGCGGGTAGGAGGAGACCATCATAAAATAAAGGGTGTTTTTTTATAGAGGTATAGAACTTTAAGTTGCAATAAAACAACGATGGATTATTCGATTGACATGAATTTTATTTATCCGAAAGATAATCTTGTGGCATTACATTTTAAATATGATTTCTGGCATATGACCGCCATGGCTGGCGCGGATGTTGTCCAATCTGGACGTCCAATTTTCGATGACTTTTTCCAAAATTTGTGGCCGTATATCGGCAATAATACGGCGAATGTTGTCTTCCAAATGATCAAGCGTTTGTGGCTTTACCGCATAGACCAATGACTTTACATGGCGGTGTTAAATCACAAGATCTTGGAGGCCAATACACAGGTCCAAAACGTGAAATTAGGCGGTCACCAAACGTGTCTTTCAATAAATCTATTGTGGCACGAGCTGTGTGACATGTTGCGCCGTCTTGTTGAAACCACATCTCCTGGACATCATGGTTATTCAATTCAGGAATGAAAAAGTTAGTAATCATGGCTCTATACCGATCACCATTGACTGTAACGTTCTGGCCACCATCGTTTTTGAAAAAGTACGGACCAATGATTCCACCAGCCCATAAAGCGCACCAAACATACACTTGAAGATTACCTTCACTCCAAATGCGGCAGTTTTGTTTGTTGACGTAGCCATTCAACCAGAAGTGCACTTCATCGCCAAAC
This sequence comes from Sarcophaga subvicina, assembly GCA_936449025.2. Classification (NCBI taxonomy): domain Eukaryota; kingdom Metazoa; phylum Arthropoda; class Insecta; order Diptera; family Sarcophagidae; genus Sarcophaga; species Sarcophaga subvicina. The sequence goes on along the minus strand of OW388081.2, from coordinate 86,786,439 downwards.
AAAATTCGCATATGAAAATCGGGAACAACGGTAATCTCGTTTTGGGCCCATTCGACGAATCTACGCCTTACTTGATGATCGTTTGGCTTCAATTCTTGCACGAGTTGGATTTTGTAAGCACGCAAACCAGGATCTTTCCACAAAATCTTCCATAAGTGGATGGACATCCAATTCCTGTGCTCGATGGCGGATGGACTCATTCGGGTCTTCCTCAATGCTACGCTCTACAGCAGCAATAGCTTCTTCTGTACGCACCGTACAGCGTCTCTGGGGATGCGAGTTATCAATAAGAGTAAACGTGGTGCGAAAACGTTCCATGGTTAATCGAATTAACTGCTCTGATGGACGATTTTGTCTTCGATAAAAAGGACGTAGTGCGCGATACGTTTTCCGCACAGAACCATTATTTTCGAAATAAAATTGCACTATTTGCAAGCGTTGTTCAGGCGTGAGTCTATTCATGATGAATTGCCAAACCAAACTGAGAATAAATCACTTGACAGCTGTTAAATCGGTCGCCATCTTGAAAAGTAATGCCAACTTAAAGTTCTATACCTCTATAAAAAACACCCTTTATTTCATCATAAATGTCCAAAACTACATAATCGTACTAAAACTGGATAGATTTCTAATCAAAGCCGCTAAGTATCCTCAACTGGTCTGATGGGGAGACCCATCTTCAAAACATCAAATTATATACACTATAATGCGGAAAAAATCATGGCTCACAATCTCGCTCTCTCTCTCTTCCTCTCTCAATCATTGAAAGAATATTTTAACCTCCATATTATGCGGTTTATTGTCAAAATTTCAAATAAAAGTTTTTCCAAATGAAAATTTTATTCAGCAGTGGCTTAAATTTCTTGCCAAAAGAAAAACAGGAAAAATCCACACGGATTAGTTTTATGTGAACAAATGATGAGCTTCGCAACCACAGCGATTTAAGCGTGGGTTTTTCCAAATCATGCGTATTTACCCACATTTAGTGTGAAGGTAGAAATTGGTTTTCAATTCTTTTTCGTCTTTTTTTTCCTCTTTTTTTTATTTGTCTTTCTCTTACAACACAAGTACTTTGTTGCGGTTTAAATTGTGTGGTTTTGGCTGCACAGCCCATGTCCGTAGTGAATAGTGGGTATGTCCAGGGAAACGCTAAACGATGTCATTATCTGTTTAAATACAGGCATTTAAAACAAACACTTCCTCTTCTTCTTCTTCTACTTCTTCAATGCGTTTGGCTATAATCTCTGGCAAAGAGATAAAAATTTTCTCAGATTTTCATTGTTTTGTTTTTCCTTTTTTCTTTCGAATGTTTTTCCCAAAAATGAGTGAAAGTGTTACCTTCTGCTAATGAGAGGTCCTTTATCTGTTTTATAATCGCCTGTTTAGTGTGTGTTTTTTGGTGACGAGCAATAATCCTGACGCCAGTCTTATGAAACTGAAAAATTCCAGCACATACATTACGTGATGGACAGACAGTCTGGCCGACTGACTAACACATTATCTGCACGTACATACATACATATGTATGTACGTATGTACGCAATAATATGCAATGGAATCCAAGATTTCCATTCCAGCATTTACAGCAACATATGGCACAGACTACAGCTATTTGTTCTTTCTTTCGAAGGTAGTTAAGGAAAAGGTAAGGTGAGGTAAGGTGAGGTAAATATTGCAATAAAAATTATGATTTTTTTTCTTTATGTTTCTACTTTCATTTCCTTTTATTTTTATATGTGGTGCTTGTGGTATTTATTTGGGTGTATTTCTAGAGCTAAATTATCTGCGATAATCCTTTACATGTGTTTCTAGTATCTTCCGTACACCGTATGCCATAAACCGTGGCCATGCAATAAAATGCTACACAGTTAATCTGTGTAAAACCTTTTAAAAATTTAATATTATCCTGCTGCTGCTGTTATTATCCTTATTTATAACACTTTTTCAAATAAATGGATTTCCTTTTTAGATTCTTATCAAACGAATTCAGCCAAGAAATCTCTGTCGCTGTCGGTTTTCATATTAATTATCAATCCACGGAACCCGGAAAACAAACATCAGTTCAGGGAAAGAAATATTTTGTCGTGTGTTAAAGACCTTAAAAGTTCTTATTTTGCGTAATCTTATCCTTTCTTAAAGGATTTACAATATTATGCATATTTTTGTAGTATACGAGGGGTGGTCAGTTTTGGAATTAAAGACAACATGCATCTGCCTGTCCAAATTTTAATAAGTTGAGCCATTTAGCTTATGTTTGACAGCCATTGTTAGCAGACTAGCGCATAATTTCAATGGAAAATGGTGAAAATCCCAGAATTAGGCAGCGAATTTCTATCCTATCTCATCAATTGTATGGATTAAGATTATTTCTTGTTTCTCTTGTAGGCTCGTTAGAAAAGGTGGACAACAAGTAAATCTCTATTTAGGATATTTTTGAATTCACAGAATTTTTTTGTTAATTAAAGTTGTACAGAGTCGGTAATATACATACGTACATAATTGGCCATTACAACCCTTCAGTCAGGATTACGGCCTAGCTTCTCACACCACTCATGTTGTGTGCGTTAATTTTATACGTGAGTGGCGGGACCTACAGTTTAACGTCGACTCCGAACGACAGAATTTTGAGAAACTTTTTCATGGCAGGTTTATTTTACTCTCAGAGTTTTTGCAAAAAACCTGCTGAGAGGAAGTCGCCGAAGAAATATTTTTTTTTCATATTTCATTTTTGATGTCTGACCTGGGATACGAACCCGGGCTTTACGAATAGTAAGCCAACACACTACCTACTAGACTACGGCGTGCTATCAAGCCCATTTAAGGTGGTAAATATCTATAAAAAGTGAGACTACTTTGTGATCTCTATTCGATCAGACCAGTAGTGGAATACAACTCTATAGAGTCAGACTAATGCTTCTTAAAATGTATGCTTATATGATTTCTCATGAGTATTTATGCCAACAACCTGATTTTCCTACTCCGTCTGCGTAGTACCCTCTGAGTAGTATGGTTCATAGCGAACGGCATAAAGTTTGTTCGATAGGAACAGTTTGTGTTGTAGGGTGGCGTATAATCAACCTTAACCAGTTGGTTTTCCTTTTAAAGTTAAATTACTCAAGTCTATTAAAATATTTTTATTTTACAATAATTTTATACAACAATTAGGCATAAATTAGAACAACACGTAATTATTTAAATATGAATTTTTCTTTTTTTTCAATTCATTCATTCAGTCATTACCAAATACTACGTACTGCCTCTCTATTTATGTACATACATATGTATGTATATATGTGTGTAAAGTTGCCATATCGTTTTAGAATTTTGTTTTTCCATTTTCTTGCTAATTTATCACAATTAAAAATCACACACAGCTGAACTGTCAATTACACTGAATTTTAAATTTAAATTTCAAATTCAAATTCAAATTCCAAATCAAAATAGTCAGCCAGTCAAGGCATATGGGGGGATACACTTGCGACTGCCACTACTAATGATGTGTTGATCGAAAGACAAAAACCAATAAAGAAAAAAAACTGCATTTAACGAGTGAATCACCACGGCGACTTTGGTATTATACATTTTAAAATTCACATGATAACAGTAGCACAGTGAATATAAGCTACGGAACTACTTACTGGCATATATGTATACTTTATTTAATATAGGTTGGCAACTTCTAGAATCTCAATGTTGATTTGTTATGTTTATTATTTTTTTTTTTATTCACCGTGGTTTTTCTACATAGTTTTTTGTTATTGTAATATCATCTTTGTTTTCCCTATGCTATCCCTGTATTATTTCTATTCTCATAATTGCTTTGTAGTTTTACAACAAAATGGTGGCGAGGGTAGTGCTTAGGTTGCTTGACTACAAATCTACATACATATGTAAGCAAGATTAGAATGTAGGTAAAGCCTAAAGAAATTTCATCAAGAAAGTCCATAGAATTTAAGAAAAAGTATAGGCCTTCAATCCACTCCAGGCTTTTGTCAGTTGACTTCTGCCAAAAATGTCAGAAATCAATGAATTGTTGGCAACGAATTGTTCTCTCATTTTGCCTACTCAAGTTATCGGAAGGAGTAGTAACAGTAACACAAAATCTTTATGCCGGAATAGAATTTAGGCGCTGTAGTTTTTTTTTAGAATTTTTCATGTTATAGAATCGGTCAAGCATCCGAACTCGATTCAGGTTATAGGTTTTTTGTACCGTACCGTAAGTATTGGAACTACACTCAGCCACAAAAGTATACATACGGATAACAAATTTCAGAAATTTTTTAACTAATCCGTTTTCGTTGAAATTCTTTGCATTTTTCTGACAACATTCCTCGATTTTAAGAGGAAAAATTTCTGAGATTTGTTAACTTTTGTGGGCCTGATGTTAACAAATTTCAGAAATTTTTTAACTAATCCGTTTTCGTTGAAAATATTTATAATTGTCTGACAACTTTCCTCTATTTTAAGACGGTCTTTTGCATTGGTTCAGAAATTTGTGTAATTTGTAAATCGAATGCATACCTTTGTGGGCCTGTGCAGGGCCACAATTCAGTTCAATTTCAGAAATTTTTTAACCAATGCAAAAGACCGTCTTAACATCAAGAAAACTATAAAGATTTTCAACGAAATCTGAAATTATTTAACCGTATGTATAATTTAGTAACTGTGTGTATATGTGAGATCAAATTATTCAGAATCAATTTTCTTACTTACTTTTCTTACTTACTTAGTCAGGCTGAGCACCTATGTAGCTTCACACAGCACCCATGTTGTGTGTGTTAATTTCATACATAACTGGCGGGACCTACAGTTTAAAGTCAACTCTGAACGACAGATTTTTAAAAAAAAGTTTTCATCGCAATTTTATTTGCTCTCAGAATTTTTGCCAGAAGACTTCTGAGGGGAAGTCGTCGAGACAGTAAAATTTCGAAAATCATTGTCGAAAATCAATTTTCTTAGTTCCTACCAGAAAAAAAAGTTCCTTCTAATAAAATCCTTCTAGCAACAGGATAATTCACCAAGCCACGCCGATTAAAGATTATTGGCCTTGATAACTTATTATTACTTTCATTGCATTGTAAGTCCATAATCTTAAATCTCTGGCAGCAATTTTGTATACAATTTTATAAAAATTTCTTTGTAAACTTTTCTTCAATGAACGATACGAAGGAACGCATGACAACTGTTGCCTTTGTTTACTTTCTTCGCTGAAATTAGAACAACAAACATGCCACACAAGTGGCCAGCCTTTTCACTCTCCTTTTTTTATCAATCCCCCCCAACAACTATCCTTTGTTAGAGACTAAAATTAAAACACGAGTAGAGATTTGTTTTCATTCTTAAAAATGAAAAATTCAATAAAAACTAATCGTCGATTATCGGGAATAACACTGGTAAACAACTGAGGAAGAACAACTGGTCAGTATAACAAATTTAAAGCGAATACAATTCATTTGTTAACAATTAGAAAAACAAACAAAAAATTAAAAATTTAATTCTGTTCTATTCTTTTTTAGTTTTTTTTTTTTAGTTAAAACAAGAGGATATTCTTAGTAACTACACAGGTTATAAGTTATGTTTTTAATAATAACAACAACAACAACAGCAACAATACAAAACATTCACATCAATGTACATTGTACACTATAAATTGGCCCTATTTTTAAACCACCACGATGCCATAATGTCTGGCACAAATATGTACGAGTCTTTAATGAAACACACACACACAAGCAAGAATGGAATATTAAAAATAAAAATAGAAGTAAAAACAAATACAACAAGAGACTTAAAAAAACTAGTTGAGTTTTTGTATCTCTTTACTGTTGTATTGTTTTGATTGTGTTGTTGTTGTTTTTGTTGTTTTGTAATCTTTTTGTTTTCTGGCCAATAAATTTCCCAATTAAAAAGGACTTGACATTTTGTATGGAATTTCCTATTGCCCTGACTACTATCAACACCCAACCATCCATACGCACACATACACAAATACTCACTAGGATGCTATAATAGCAAGCCCTCTCAGTTAATAATAACAGTAGTAGTAGCAGTAGAGAGAGAAAAAGAGAGCGAAAGAACAAGAAACTATTTTACTTTTTAGGGATGTTTTTTCTCCCTTAATTAGCAAAAAGTTTGAGTATATTTGTTGCTAGTTTGTAAGTTTTTTTTTGTTTCTTGTTATTGCATATTCGTAGGGAAGTTGGTGCTAAAGTCAAATTTAGGTTAGGTTCGGTTAGGTTAGGTACTTGTTAATTAAGACAATTACAGTACCCGGAGGTCCATTTGACCCATTGTACAACGTCCTAGTTTCTCACACCACTTATGTTGTGTGTGTTAATCTTATACATGAGTGGTGGGACCTACAGTTTAAAGTCGACTCCGAACGACAGATTTTTGAGAAACTTTTTCATGGCAATTTTATTTACTCTCAGAGTTTTTGCCAGAAATCTGCTGAGAGGAAGTCGTCGTATAAATACTTTTTGTATTTTGTCTTGATGTCTGGCATGGGGCTCGAACCCTGGCTTTACGTCTAATAAGCCAACACACTACCTACTAGACTACGGCGACTTCAATTGTCCGGTTTACACGATACAACTTTACACACGTAAAGTCAGACAGAAAATATTGCAGAAATTCATCCATACAGCAGTTTTCCGATTTAACGAACATAATTGTTGTCCGCCCTGTTCGTTAAAGTGAATTATTCGTTATATTCAGCGTCCTCCTTTTTATTTAAAACTCAAAGAGTATGTATGAAGTATTTTTAATACTTTGCTATCCCAGTTTTTAAGTTAACATAATTGAAGTTTGGAAAAGTATAAAAAGAAATCGATTAAAAGTCTTCAGAAAACAAAAAGTTTGGTGAACAATTAAAATAAAAGACGAAGCAAATCCTTTGAATTTTACAATAAAATAAAAACTGTTTCTAGGATTTTTCACCAAATATCTCCTTCATAAATCGGTCAAAATCGGTTAAAAAAAATGATATGGAAATCGGATATAGTGGGTTGGATCAAGGATTTCAAAAAAGTTTTCGTTACGGTTGGGTTACATTTGGGACAGAAGATATAGTAGCTGACGAGGCTTAGGTGCAGTTTTCAGACGCAGTGGGCTCGATAGCTATTGGACTCCAGAACAGTTTCCTTTACGGTCGGCCATTGCTTGTGATCAAAGATATACACAACGAAGCTAACTTTCTTTTCATAAATCGAGCAAAATTCGATAAAATTTAAAAAGGGATTCCAAAACAGTTTTCGCTACGGTCGGGTAAACTTTGGGAGATAAAGCCAGCGAAGCTAACGTTCAGCATTCGTAATAACTCTGATAAGTTGCCATGCGATCCGTGAGACAAAGTTGTCGCTTGCAAAAGATAAAACCATCACAGATCTAGAATTTGCTGTCATAAATGCGTGCTCATTGTCGTCGTTCCGTAATATCATCTGCAGGGATGTCGTCGTCCAGACGTTAAGGTCCCCACTTAGGACGGTAGGATTATAGTTTAATCATATACGTTGCAACAGGTCCACTGAGAAAAATTTTGCCTTTATCTTAGGCATTACGAAAGTTGTGAAATTGGAAGAATTATACTGTTTTCGAAGTCGTCGCAGACTGGTAGGCAGTGTGTTGACTTAGTAGACGAGAGCCCATAGTTCAACCCCTGGCTCAGATATCTCAAACAAAACTAAATATGAAAAAATATTTCTTGGGCGGCTTGCTTTCAGCAGTTTTCTTGCAACAAAAGTAAAATATAATTGCCATGAAGCATTTTTCGAAAATCTGTCTTTCGAAATCGGCTTTAAACTGTGGGTCCCGCCACTCATGTATAAAATTAACACACACAACATGGCTGGTGTAAACAGCTAGGTTGTAATCCTGTCTTAGAAGTCGTAATGCACAATAAAGTAAGCAAAATACTGTTTTTAAGAAACATAAAAAAATTTCAAAAACAAATGTTTGAAGTCACTCACTACCCTTATAAATAATGCCCTTATAATACAAACCACCATTTTTTAATAAAAAAAATATGTTTTTCCACCCTCTTATTGGTTTCCATAGAATTCGAAAAAATTCGCAACAAATAAGCGAAATATTGACAATGTATTGTAACTGAAAACAGATCTAAAATCTCTTCATTGTTCAAATATTTCTCGCTTTCTATTAAGAAGTCAATGTCAAGCAAAGATTATTTATTTGATGATGATCTCTTTTTTTTTTCTAATAAAACTATAATTCTGTCGACCGAAGATAATTTTAAGAAAATTTCTTTAACAGCAGGATTCTAATTTTGGTCTCCCTTGTTTTTTTTTTTTGGCAAGTGCAGGGCAATTGTTTTACTAGATGAATGGCCTAAAGGAACGGACAGACAGAGACACAGTTTGTGTGTGGCAATTCCATAATTATGATGTTGTTGGGATTGTTTGCAAAAAAAAAAAAACAAAAAGAAGGAATGAAAATTGTATAAGAAATGACATTACATTCAAAGATGATACATTTTTTGCTTCTAGTATATCTTCCTTCATTCTTGTCCAATTTATTTATGCGTTGAGAAAGAACTGGACCACCAACAGTTGTTTGTTTACCTTTTGTGGTATTGCTATTATGATCATCAGCACTGCTATCGTGGTCTATAAATGAAAACGAATGAATGAAATGCCTTCTAGGGTTTCTTATGTCATAGCCTCAAAAAGGCACCATTGTTGGTAGACTGCTTGACGGGCTGACAATTGTTACCGTTTCTTTAACTTCTGTTGCCTCAATTCATTTTGGTTCCAGAAATTAATACATCAAATGTATCCTTTTGTTATCATTTCAGCTTTATATAAAATTTTTCATTGTTTCCTTGGCCAAAATATTTATTCTACTGCTAGCGCATGTCCCCAACAGTGTGGGAATCTCAACTTTAGAGAAGACTTCTCTAGAGTGGTATTTTGTTTGCATAACTCGTAGGATACCATTTAAAATTGGGTCACCGTTTAATAAGAGTTTATGGTTTAGCTGAGAAATTTCATGAGAACAAATTAACATTCAATTGCCAAAGTTTTCTTCACAGAAAATTGGAAATTTTTTGCCAATGAAGCTCCTTTTAAAGCAAAAATCCGCCGTTGGATAGAACACAATCTAAGAAACCAGCAACTATAATAACAAGATTGTAACCCTCCCTAGATTGTAGTCGTAAAGACGTATTGAAAGAACACTGTATGCAAGGAAAAGATAGCTGGAACGGGAGATTAAAGCGACTGGATGTGATTGGGTTGGCATCAAACAAATTAGGATACGGAAATTTTAGGAATAATTAAACTTCTTTTCGCGGATTGATGTGTAATACTCACCTCCAAGAAAACTGAATGGGCCAGTAACAATTCATACATGACATACATACATACATAATTGGTCATTACAACCCTTTAGTCAGGATTACGACCTAGCTTCTTACACCACTGATATTGTGTGTGTTAATTTTATACATGATTGGTGGCGTAATCTGCAGTTTAAAGTCAATTCTGAACGACATATTTTAGAGAAACTTTTCATGGCAATTTTGTTTGCTCTCGGAGTTTTTGCCAGAAATCTGCTGAGAGAAAGTCGCCGAAGAAATACTTTTTGTATTTTGTTTTGATGTCTGACCTGGGGTTCGAACCCTGGCTTTACGTCTAATAAGCCAACACACTACCTACTTGACCACGGCTACCTCAGTAACAATTCTTAGACTGCAATTTAGTGAAACTTTCAACATCTCATTGGCTTTGTAATGGTAAACATTTACGATTGCGGAGATGTTTATTCCCCTTTCAGTGTATGAACTACTCAGTTTACCATTTAAGTCGTTGGTAGAGAAGCATCCTGCGTGAGAGTGACACGGAAGTTCTGTTAAATGTTGGCCACCATGATAGTGGAAGAGAAACCAGCTTAAAGTAGATTTTATTTCAATTTCTATTAAGCAGCTATGACTTGTTGTGACAGATTACTTGTCAAAAAAAATTCTTAAGAAACCTTTTTTGCCGTAAAACCTATTAAACGTCTTTAGGGCAGTAATTCTTGTAATTGCACCACTTTTTTTTAGCACATGCTATGGGAGATAAATCTTCTTTTCCATACAGTTTATGTTTCCTTTTTTTAGGTAATTCATCAAAATTTCTGAAATAAAAAACTGTCACAACAATTAAAAATTAATTCTGTTAAGGAATCCCTAGAAACTCTATTATTTTTTGTAATTATAACATCACCAGGAACTCACAAGTTGATGTCGCATTTAAAAGAGATGGAGAGATAGAGAGAGAGAGTAGACAACAATATGAATTCTTCAAATTTGTCTAAAGTCATCACAAACAAGAGATTTGAAAGACTTAATGCATAAGAGTCTGTAAATATTTTGCAAACAAATCAATTATCCTGTGAAAAAAAAACGAAATAAAACAAAATAATTCGAAACAAAGAAAACCTGACAAAAAAGAAAGGAAGAGGATGCTAAGGAAATGACAAAACCTACTCATTACATTTAGGCACATAAACAAATACATACTAAAACAGGAGAGAAAGAAAGCAGATTTTAGTTGAAGAGTATACAACTAGACTACGCAGTGAGGGAGAGAGAGAGAGAGCAACAACATTTAATTCACCATCCATCACATTGATGACTTTCCTTTTCGTCTTTTCTTTTCTTTAATTTCTTTCCTTTCTTTTTTTGATGGCAGCTACTTCCTTAAAATTCTTGGTGTTCGTTTTTTCTTTTCTTTTTTGCGTACTCTCTTCTGTTATCTTAAAGGTTTGCAATGTGTTTGCTCTCTATTCTGTATAATTGTAGTTGTTGTTGCTTTTGTAGAGAAATTATGACAATTCAATTAGATTGTGTACAAATTATATCATCATTAGCTAATGCTTGTTCTTCTTCACGTCTTTTCCTATTTTTTTACATTAAACTTCTCTGTTGCTTTGTTTTTGTTGTAATTGTTTGGTAACATTTGATGGGAAATCATTTGAAATTATTTTTGTTTTGTTTTCTGTGACCAGCACCCCAAGGTTTTTATGCATAAATTTACCCACACACATACATACACACACACTTACATTTTGTGTTCATGTATTTAACATTTTGTGTAAAGTAAGGTTATGTTTACAGTTGCTTTTGTTAACCACACGGCAATAAATCGATCACTTCCGTTTTCTGCATTTAATAGGCCTTCATCTCCCACTGTTACGTTGATTTGTTTGTATTGAAATTATAATCATTTGGGAAATTAATTAATTTGAATCGTTTTTCTGCTTCCATTTGTTGTAATTTTATTCCAACATTGTTTCCTAAACGACCCGCTGTTAGTGTGACAGTCGGTTTTGATGCGTTAAGAAAATTTAAATTTTTGTTTAGAATGAAAAGGATCGTCAGAAAAATTGCATAAATTTGCAAAATGTCGCACAAAATTGAAGGTAATCACTGACAAATTCTTTTTTATAAAGGGTGTTTTTTATAGAGGTATAGAACTTTAAGTTGGCATTACTTTTCAAGATGGCGACCGATTTAACAGCTGTCAAGTGATTTATTCTCAGTTTGGTTTGGCAATTCATCATGAATAGTACAATGTACAATGTTACATTGTGATGAATAGACTCACGCCTGAACAACGCTTGCAAATAGTGCAATTTTATTTCGAAAATAATGGTTCTGTGCGGAAAACGTATCGCGCACTACGTCCATTTTATCGTCGACAAAATCGTCCATCAGAGCAGTTAATTCGATTAACCATGGAACGCTTTCGCACCACGTTTACTCTTATTGATAACTCGCATCCCCAGAGACGCTGTACGGTGCGTACAGAAGAAGCTCTTGCTGCTGTAGACCCGAATGAGTCCATCCGCCATCGAGCACAGGAATTGGATCTGTGTCCATCCACTTTATGGAAGATTTTGCGGAAGGATCTTGGTTTGCGTGCTTACAAAATCCAACTCGTGCAAGATTTGAAGCCAAACGATCATCAAGTAAGGCGTAGATTCGTCGAATGGGCCCAAAACGTTGTTCCCGATTTCCATAAGCGAATTTTGTTTAGCGATGAAGCGCACTTCTGGTTGAATGGCTACGTCAACAAACAAAACTGCCGCATTTGGAGTGAAGGTAATCCTCAATTGTATGTGGAAACACCGTTACATCCAGAAAAACTGACTGTTTGGTGCGCTTTATGGGCTGGTGGAATCATTGGTCCGTACTTTTTCAAAAACGATGGTGGCCAGAACGTTACAGTCAATGGTGATCGGTATAGAGCCATGAATACTAACTTCTTCATTCCTGAATTGAATAACCATGATGTCCAGGAGATGTGGTTTCAACAAGACGGCGCAACATGTCACACAGCTCGTGCCACAATAGATTTATTGAAAGACACGTTTGGTGACCGCCTAATTTCACGTTTTGGACCTGCGAATTGACCTCCAAGATCTTGTGATTTAACACCGCTAGACTACTTTCTGTGGGGCTATGTAAAGTCATTGGTCTATGCGGTAAAGCCACAAACACTTGACCATTTGGAAGACAACATTCGCCGTATTATTGCCGATATACGGCCACAAATGTTGGAAAAAGTCATCGAAAATTGGACGTCCAGATTGGACTACATCCGCGCCAGCCGTGGCGGTCATATGCCAGAAATCATATTTAAAATGTAATGCCACAAGATTATCTTTCGGATAAATAAAATTCATGTCAATCGAATAATCCATCGTTGTTTTATTGCAACTTAAAGTTCTATACCTCTATAAAAAACACCCTTTATAAAAATAGATGGGTTTATTTAGTGTAGTTCGAATAATCCCAGTCAGGTCCAATATGCTCGTAACAATAATTGCACATTGCTCATAAAAATCCTCAACTCTGTTGTCAAAAACTAACACAATCAATTTTCTTAAGCTTCAAATAATTTTCCTGATGAAACAAGGACCTTCTATTAGCCAAAGCCGCCCAGTGAAACAGTTCATACAAATGCAGTGCAAGGTTTCCGATCAAGGAAGAACGAGGCGTGTACGATATCTTATAAAGGTGGAGCACCGAGTGGTAGAAGAGAAATATTACAGTCAAACCATTAAAATAATGTTAAGCATAGCCACCATATTCTTACAGGCTAAATTCTACGCAATGATCAAAACTTGAGGAAATCGATTAGTGAAATTACCTTGGGGCAGCCACACTGTTCTCAATACTTTTAACAATTGGACATTTATGTCGAGGGCATTACTGCAGCGTCATAACTCCATCCTTAACCTAACCACTCAAAGCCAAACTAATCTTATCCGCATATCAGGACAGTAAGGGCCAGAAGAATCTATGACTCTCGACCATTCCAAAAAAATTCGAAACTTCGACATTAAAAAAGCGAACTTTTCTCTTGAAAGTTAGCAAAAAAAAACCTGAAGACACTTTCGGGTACTGACAAGTCATGCAATAAGTTCTGGAATATTCGAAAGCAGTACCTGAAAATGCTGCTGTGGGGAAGAGGAATTGATGAATCACTTTTCAATAAGTCTTTCGGATCACTTCAGCGTCTTACAAGCGAAAATCACACTTATTCGAACTGCTGTGTTGATTATTACATACATATTTGGTCATTACAACCCTTTAATCAGGATTACGACCTAGTTTCTCACACCACTTATGTTGTGTGTGTTAATTTTATACATGAGTGCCGGAACCTACAGTTTAAAGTCGACTCCGAACGACAGATTTTTAGAGAAACTTTTCATGGCAATTTTTATTACTCTCAGAGTTTTTGCCAGAAATCTGCTGAGAGGAAGTCATCGAAGAAATACTTTCTGTATTTTATTTTGATGTCTGGCATGGGGCTCAGAGTTTTTGCCAGAAATCTGCTGAGAGGAACTCACCGAAGAAATACTTTTTGTATTTTGTTTTGATGTCTGGCATGGGGCTCAGAGTTTTTGCCAGAAATCTGCTGAGAGGAACTCACCGAAGAAATACTTTTTGTATTTTGTTTTGATGTCTGCCATGGGGTTCGAACCCTGGCTTTACGTCTAATAAACCAACACACTACCTACTAGACTACGGCGACTACTAATGATTACTAAGAATGAAAATATCTCTTCAAAAAATCTACCATATTTTCTGTTGCCTAGGCGACTGTTAAAGTCATCTGGAATAAATTTTGGAGATGGAAGAGCGGTACAGTATTCGAATCACATGGATATCGAAACATGGTAAAGTACAGACCTGATGAATTAGCCAGATATGGTATAACCAGCGACCTTTCGGGTAAGTTCTCTGTGTTGAGAACATGCAAGCTAAGTAGATGGGCAAGATAGTGCAGCAAATCTGGCGAAGGCTGGCTGAAGAGCTGTTACTAGACTTTGCGTTTTTTGGGAGCTGTTGGGACAGTATAGATAAATATACCTATTGGTTCCGTAGATCTTCAGTTTCGTTAAGGTGCGATTGAGCTTTAATGTTTAGCAGCTATTTGTTGCCTTTCGTCTTTCATGTATCTCACAGTGACACCTTTGCATTAATCCAAGTTAAGAAACTAGAGATTCTACATTTTTGTTATCTGAAATAATTTAACCTAGAGAGTAGAGTTATAAGCTGAGAGTTATTTTCATCTGCTTTCTTAAATAAAACAAACTTTACTGCTCTAGATTACATCTTCTACAATCCATAGATCCGAGAAGAAAATTGCAATGCAATCCACTTAACGAATGTTAAATCCGAAAACAGTAACGAAAACTTGTAAACCATTACACCGCAATTAATTACTACCGATTCGTATTTTATTTTTCTATCGAGTACTTATTCAAAAATAATCAATTAATTTAAAAAAAAATAGAAATTAATCTTAAAAAATAATGTGCAACTGCAACTGCTACTGCCGCAACTGACAGAATCAATAGAATTCGAGCCTTGCATCTGTATCGTCAATTGTAATGCTACTGGGAACCTGATGTGGTTGCTTGCCAATACTGTAGTTGCGCACAAACAACAGAACGAGATTAATGATGTGCAGGCACATGATGACAATCACCAGATAATATGAATAGCCTAAGCTGGCATATCCTTCAGATGTAAACTTCAACTGTTGACGCAACGTATCGGTAATGGCGATATTGTAACACAATTGACTGCCAAATAATGCGCTCCAAAATGCCAGCGACCAAAAGCAGCCAACAATTGCTATTGAATTCCAAACAAAAAGACCAAAAATATTGAAAATCCTTTCAACAGGATGCCATTTTAAATTGATGGCTGAGCATATGAGTGACATGACAGAAAAAGCAAATGCCAGACACAAGAACATCACGCTGCAAATGTATAGGGAGGCGTATATGTATGACGTGGTGGCATTGGTTGATGAATTGTTGTTGTTGTTGGTGTTGGTATCACTGATTTTCATTGTGTTATTGAAGTGCACAAAATGTGGTTGCGTATATTGTTTGCTGGTATAGAGACGCCTTTGCTCGCAGGGATCCAAATCGAGACCATGTAGAACACGTTTTAATTCATCTTGTCTGTGTTCTGAATTTCTTTGGCAGCTAAACATGCAGGCATTGCGATCGATATCGCAAACGACTGGAAAAAAACGGAAAAATCATTGGAATTATACTATCGACAGGGGGGAAAACTCATAAAATTAATTTGTGTGCCCTAATTAGTCCTCAGAACTTGCTTTTCACTTGACTTACCCGTTAATTCAAATTTGAGGGTCGATGCCAACTGTTTACGTTCAACCGTACCACTGAAGAGCCCATAACTCACATTACTTTGTAAGCGGTCTGTTAAAACGGCTGTAGCTTCCAGCTTAAAAAAGTAAAAAAGTTTTTACTGCCAAAATTGTTTCATTTTTTTTTTAATATTTTCAGCTTAACTTACCCAATGTTCCGTACTCAGTGTAATGACATATAAAATGCAAGCCATCAGTGATACAATTGTAGTGGATGTGATATATTTTTGTTGGTTCATCTTGACTGGCTGACCTCTTTTGCTGTTCCGAATTTTCGAAAATTCCGTTGCTTTCAGCGCAAATAAACTTTTTCTAATGAAATCATTGAAAGTCTTGGAAATTCTATTGATGATACGCAATGACTGTCTGTCTATTGATTTAATATCTTATCTGGCTTTGACAATTTAATTGTTAAAAGATAAAATATTTCAGAAGCATCCATTTCATAAGGCGAAGACATACTCTTCGTTCTCTCTCTCTCTCTCCGAACAATATTGATATCGTTGAGAGAGTTGAAAGAGCAAAACATTAGATAACGATGCTCTAGCGTTTGAAAAGAACGCGCAACATAACCTTACATGGGTTTAGTTTGAAAGAAACAAATCGTAGCACAAAAAAAGGTGCCGTGGTTCTAATGGGTGTATAACTTGGAAATGATGGATTCAAAAGGAATTTACCTTACTCAATAAAGTTTGTTATCGAATTCAAGAAGCGTATGTAGCCAGCCATAGCCAAATAAAAAACCTCCGGAGGTCATGGAACACATTTTTTCATCCAAGAAAGGGGAAAGAATGGAAGTAAAAAATGGAAGGAAAACGTGAAAAACAGAGTAAAAGAAAAGTGCAGAAAATAAAGCAGAGAAATTAGTTTAGGGCGAATATATGTACAATGTATAGCCCTCATCTAGCTCAATATAAAGCTTCTTGTTACGATAAAAGGATCCTCTTTGTTAGGCTAAACTGTCTTCCATCTAAATTATTTGTTTGATAACATGCGGATTAGTTGTTTGATAACATGTTGCAACCTGAAATTAAAGACCTGGCTGCGACTTTATTCTCCGTATGCTCTTCTCTATACTATCTAAGGATCTTCAGCCTCAGAGAGAAATTGACTATATCTTGTCTGGACCCACTTGCGATACAAGATTTCACACTAGAATTCCAAACAGTTAAGACTATTTCACTCACACGGTCTAGTCTTGGTATGAACCCAGTTTTGATATTAAATTTCTCGCAAATTTATCATATGGTCTGCTCTGGGGATAAGGCTGTGTAATTTTCTCCGAATAGCCTTAGGCATCTTTCCGCCTCACTAACTACTTCAATGAGCGTTAAGCCGAAGTAATTACTGTAAATCACGCTGCTAAACTGACCCTAAGTAAGTAATCTTCAACTTTATTAATGACAGCCAGACTGTCATCTGATCTCTTTCGAATGTAACTTTCAAAACTAAACTGGTTTATCATATGCCACGATACCGAATACCAACCCACATATGAATACTTCGCACCTCTGTTAGGCTGCCTATTAGGCAAAGATATTTAAGGCCACTGACAAATCTAGGGCTGAGAAAGAAACTTGCTTTATTGCCAGGTTTACCTTGTAGTGTGCACACCCACTTGTATACGACATGGCAACTCCAACATTTGACATCTCACTAATCCACTGACACATGTTTGAATAAAACGTATATTTTGACGGCGTCATAAGTTTTCAGCGTACCATGTACTTCTACTTAAAATTCAATTAGTGTAAATCCCTCGACAAAGAAACTTGAAGTTAAGTTGTAAAATAAAATAATAAAAGGATTTATATTGAAAACACTAAAGTGGTGACCACCGACTGCTACGATGCAGAACACTAACGCAAACGCCACAGTAAATGCTGAGGATAACGCAGCGTCCTCACAAGTATCCCGAGTAGCCGTAAAACCACCACCTTTTTTGGAAACCCGACTCCAAACTATGGTTTCTACAGGTGGAAGCACAGTTCATGCGAGCTGGTATTACTACAGATGACACGAAATATTATACGCTGGTGTCAGAGATTGATTCATCGATATTAAAATGCGCATCGGATATAATAACAACGCCTCCGGCCATTGGGAAATACGAAACACTCAAAAGGAGACTTATCGACGAGTTTTGTGAGTCCGACGACAGCCGATTTAAACGTCTATTCGACAATTTGGCTATGGAAGGAAAAAAACCTTCAATATTACTACGTGAGATAAGAGAACTGGCTGGCAATAAGTTGGACTCAGAAATTTTGAAATCGTTGTGGCTACGTCAATTGCCAATACAAATTCAACAAATTTTAGCAACAGTTGAGGGTGACGTCAGTGTACTGGCGAAAAAGGCCGATTGTATGATGGAAGTGCAAGAGCAACCGAAAGTCAACAACATCGATGAAAGCGGAAATTTGCACAAGGCCATAGCCGAATTGACGGAGAAATTTGATCGCCTAGAGAAGAACAGCCGCAACTACCATACGACCCCTCAACGGCAACGATCACCACGACGCAGTAACCTTTCACGCTCACGCACGTCCCGTTCACCATCAAATGAAATGTGTTGGTATCACCGAATATTTGGGGAAAGGGCAACAAAGTGCCGATCACCTTGCAGCTTTCGACCACGACATTCGGAAAACTTGTAAGCCCTCCGTTTTCGACGGCAAACGAAGAGGGCCACAACAACAATAATACACGCCGTCTTTATATTAAGGATAAAAAATCGAAATTACAATTTTTAATCGATACAGGGGCGGAATTATCTGTAATTCCCAAACCAAAGAACGTTCATCTACAACCATCTTTAATGAAATTACTTGCAGCGAACAATACGGAAATCAACACCTATGGTAAAAGACTCCTATCATTGGACATAGGATTGCGACGTCAGTTTAAATGGCTTTTTACGGTGGCCGACGTGTCGCACCCCATAATCGGCGCGGATTTTTTACAGAATTTTAACATTTTGGTGGACATGAAAGGTAAGTCCTTAGTAGACGCAACGACACAACTACGTCAAGTGTGCCGGATAACCAATAGCGATTCATCAGTCATAACGATACATAAGACAAATGGCATCTTCCATGAACTACTGACACAATACATCGACCTCACAGATGATTCCCATGCTTTGTCCAAGAAACCTTCGGAGGTCAAGCATTATATTGAGACAAAGGGGCCCCCGGTGGCGCAGAAGGTCAGACGATTATCACCCGAGAAACTGGAGATTGCGAGAAAAGGGTTCGACTACATGTTGGACCGCGGCATCTGTGTACGATCGAAGAGCCAATGGGCTAGTCCCTTACATTTGGCCAAAAAACCTAATGGGTCATGGCGGCCCTGTGGCGACTTCAGACTTTTGAATGCCAGAACAATACACGACAATTACCCGGTACGCCATATACAAGATTTTACGAGTGAACTCGATGGTAAGACAATATTTTCGGTAATAGATTGTAAAAAAGCATACCATCACATACCTGTTAACCCTGGTGACGTAGCGAAGACGGCAGTTATAACGCCCTTCGGCTTATTCGAATTTAAATATATGGTATTTGGGTTACGGAACGCCGCGCAAACATTCCAACGCTTCATGGACGATACGGTTAAGGGCCTCGACTTCGTTTTCCCGTATTTAGATGACGTGCTCGTGGCATCATCATCGGTGGGAGAACATTTATCCCACTTACGACAACTTTTTGAAATTTATAGGGAAAAAGGCCTGGTTATTAATATAGAGAAATGTCAGTTGGGCCAATCCGAAGTCGAATTTTTAGGACACACGATAACCGCAAATGGCATTAAACCAATATCTCACAAAGTCGAAACCATCATTAATCGAAAAAGACCAGTGGAGGTGCAGGATTTACGAAGCCTACTGGGTGCCATAAATTTCTACAGAAGATTCCTACCACATGCGGCCGAAATAGAACTACCCCTACAAAAGATGATGGGTCCATGCAAAAAGCGCGACCGGACAAAACTCAAGTGGTCCGCCGAAACCGAAGAGGCTTTCGAGAAAATTAAGGCCGAACTGGCAAACACAACCTTAACATTTCCCCGTTGGGGGCCGACATTGCATTAATGACAGACGCTTCCGACAAGGCCATGGGTGCAGCTCTGCAGCAACGAGTAAATGGTCATTGGCAGCCCTTAGGATTCTTCTCCAAAAAATTTACTACGACGGAACAACGTTATAGTACGTACGACCGCGAGCTTATGGCTATATACTCAGCCATTAAATACTTTCGATTTTATTTAGAGGGCGCACAATTTACGGTGTTCACAGACCATAAACCATTGCTGCATTGTTTCGAACAGAGATGGGAACGCTTATCCCCACGCCAAACGAGACAGTTGAGTTTCATAAGCCAATTTTGCGTGAATATACGACACATAAGCGGCTCACAGAACATTGTGGCAGATGCTCTCTCGCGTTTAGAGACATTACGAATACCAGCGACTATCGATTACAAATTACTATTTGAGGAACAGGCGAAATGCCCCGAGCTACGAAACCTCATACAATCGAATTCTACTTCACTTACCCTGCAGAAAATAAAGGTACCAGGTTGCGACGGCGAGATAATATGCGACACATCCACAGGCCAAACACGTCCATATATTCCGAGTTCATTACGACCGCTCGTCTTTGAATCATTACACGGACTATCGCATCCAGGGATAAGGGCATCAATAAAATTAATCGCTAGAAATTTCGTTTGGAACAAGATGAAAGCCGATGTAAGAACATTAGTAAAAAATTGTCAACAATGTCAGCGATGCAAGGTAACACGACACACGAAAAGCGATTTGGAAACATTCGCTGTACCAGACAAAAGGTTTGAACATATTAACATCGATTTGGTCGGCCCGCTACCTATGTCGAACAACTGTAGCTACTGTTTAACATGTGTTGACAGGTATTCCCGATGGATCGAGGCTATTCCAGTTACGGACATCACGGCGGAAACTGTGGCAAAGGCACTACTCAATGGGTGGATTAGTCGTTTCGGAGTACCAAAATTCATAACGACAGACCAGGGTCGCCAATTCGAAAACAACCTTTTTAACCACCTTTCGAAAATGTTGGGCATAAAACATATTAGAACAACTCCATACCATCCCCAAGCTAATGGCCTGATAGAGCGTTGGCATCGAGTTCTTAAAGCAGCGTTGAAATGTCACAATGCCAATACCAATTGGACTGAGGTGCTTCCTATCGTTTTGCTGGGTCTAAGAACAGCTGTAAAAGAGGACTTAGGGGTATCGGTAGCCGAAATGGTGTATGGACAGGCAATCAGATTACCCGGCGACTTCCTATCAGAAGAATCTAGCGCACATATCAACGAGAGCGAATTTCTTACAAAGCTCCAGCAGCATTTTGAAAATCTACGACCCACGTCGACGACACAACACGGAAAAAAATCAGTATATGTTCCAAGGGACTTGAGATTTTGCACCCATGTTTTTCTGAGGGACGATACCGTACGTGCTCCGTTAAAGGCACCATATGACGGCCCCTACGCTGTACTGGAGAGACATCCAAAAAACCTATACAATACTCGTCGGAACCAGGTCCAAGACCGTTTCTGTGGACAGATTGAAACCAGCTTACATCCCTATGGAATTATGCGAGTTGGAGTACAAACCACGTAAGGTCAGATTTTTGGACCAGCTTCCATATATGTCGCACCACAAAACTGGAAGGGGGGTGGTGTAGTGTGCACACCCACTTGTATACGACATGGCAACTCCAACATTTGACATCTCACTAATCCACTGACACATGTTTGAATAAAACGTATATTTTGACGGCGTCATAAGTTTTCAGCGTACCATGTACTTCTACTTAAAATTCAATTAGTGTAAATCCCTCGACAAAGAAACTTGAAGTTAAGTTGTAAAATAAAATAATAAAAGGATTTATATTGAAAACACTAAAACCTGGTCTAAATCGGGTAGGAAGCATAGCAATCAAAAGCCTTCCTCAACAGCCTAACGGAACTATACGTAGTAGAAAACGAATCGATTACTAAATTTATTAAATTTCAGGCTAATTTTCAGATTGGTTCTAAAAGAGGTCATGCTTTAAATGGAAAGTCCTGATACTAAGTGACAAGAACTTATCACAACTTATCAATTAATCTGTGCTTTAAATTAACAAAGTCCAATGAACTAGTTCGAATGCAACAGCTATATAGAGATGACATTAAAAATATTGCCACTTTAGCGATACCAATTCATTGGAATTTTAATTGTAAACATTAAATAGATTTCAATTTCAATAAGAATTTGTTTAAAGATTGTTCTTAAACTACATTTTATTCAAAAAACTTAACATTTTAAAATGACTTAAAAAATCATTTCGTAAATAAAATTAAAAAAAAATAACTGAAGAATGAGTTTCAATGAGTAATACTAAATAAAATAAAATTACAAATACATAAATATGTAAGTAGGTAGGTAAGAGATGTAAAATAAATGCGTAAGTATTTCAAGGAATAAATTTAAAATTAAAAATAAAAAAAAATCTTTTATATGCAAAATACAAAGTAAAAGAATACAATCAGTTGTTGCTTAATACATAAGTTGTAATGAGTAAATTAAGTAATACTTTAATGTGGTGATAAAAGGAAATTGTATTGAAAGCATATTAAATTATGAGTAATTCCATTAATGAGATTCATTTCTTTCAAAACAAATAGAGACAGACACTACATATGCACATGTGCACACACATATATGTATGTAGTATAAGACAAGATAAATTTTAATAATTTAAAAAATAAAGGCAATATTACGATTTAATTGTACAAAGCATTAATCTGATTCCTTTCATGTTTTTGTTCAACAATACAAAAGAACTTAATGGTGTAATGCAAACGGTTGGTTTTGTTTTAATGTTGCCTTTTGTTAATACAACATTATAGCACTTTGATTCTTCTCCTCACTTGGCGGCTCTAAGCGCTGGCGATGTCGGCGTTCACAATGTCTGGCATACAGGAGTATTGTTAGATTAATTAAAACGACTAGAGTTGATGCGATGACCAAATAGAAACTGTAGCCCAGCGAAGCCAAGCCATGACTATACCAATTGTGCTTGTGATCCTCAAACGCCAGTACATTATGCTGTAGATATTGATAGAACTGGACAAGCCAGCAAAGAAACGCTACAACTTGACTAGCCGCTGACGATATATTGGAAGCTATTAGTACAACCATAGTGCCGGGTTTTTTAGAGGCCGATGCTGCTTTGAGCACAGCAGCAATGGCTGATATGGCACAGCTTAATAAACCAAATCCCGTACCCAAAGCGGTTATTAGCCAAAGCCAAAAATTCATGGTATCCGGTTGGGTTTGTATGAACGTATAAACTGTAAAAGGAAAACAATTTTTGATTTACTGTTATTGCGTGATTTCTCAACTATAAGGCATGCTATGCTTACCATCAACAGGATAACTGCGTACACCAAAACCAGAATTCAGGTCTTTATTGCCATAGAACAGACCGTAACTAACATCTCCACTTGATTCCTAAAACAAAAACCGAAAAAAAAAAATTAATTTAAAAACAAATTCAAAGATTGTAAAGCATCTCTCTACACCTGATAAAAATTATTCAATTGTTTCTCATTATTCTCCCAAATCCCAAAGAAAACACATATCTTTGAGAGTGATGCGGATGTTTTAGTGGATGTTTGAAATTGTATCAGCTCATCAAACACAAATTCTTAAGTTTTTGAGAAACTTTTCATGGAAATTTGATTTACTCTCAAAGTTTTTGCCAGAAGATGGCTGAGATGATGTTACCGAAGAAATATTTTATTTATTTGGGTGATGTGAGGAACTCGGTGGTATTCCTGACTAAAGGGGGTAGTATTATTCAAGTAAGCAATAAGTCTGATAAGTGATTGCGTTTTTTGAAGTCGCCGTAGTCAGGTAGTGTGTTGGCTTATTCAGAAATTAAAACGAAAATATGAAAATATTTCTTCGACGACTTCCTCTCAGCAGGTTTCTGGCAAAAACTCTGCGAGCAAATAAAATTGCCATTAAAAGTTTCTCAAAAATCTGTTGTTCGAAGTCAACTTTAAACTGTGCCAGTCATGTATAAAATTAACGCACGCAATATATGTAAGTGGCGTGAGAAGCTAGTTCGTAATTCTGCCTGACGGGTTGTAAAGACCAATTATGTATAATGACAGTCTTAAACATTGTCAAGGAATGTTTTCATCTTGACTCCGTCGTTAACAGTGGAAATGATGTCAGTCTGGAAATCAAGCGAAAAATTCCTCTAACAAGTGCTATAACAATCTCAATGGACCTTTGAATAGCAAAGTTCCGAAACAAATTCTGTACAACTTGTTCATCTTCCCCGTGCTTTTTTAAGGCGCGGAAGCTCGAACTCTATTACGCGCCGATGTAACTGTATTGCCCTTTACTAATTTCTCCTGTTCATGACTTCTGTCATTAATTTTTACCTCTTTAAATTAAAGAAAATGCTGTTCTAACTATCTCGGTTTTTAGTTCGGAGACGCCTTATAAGTCCGCGAAGAAAGATAACAAATCAATAGGCTCAATATCAGTCTGAAAAGGTTGACAACATACCACCTCAAAGTCTTTTGAACAGCGCCCAAATGTAATTCACTCCCCACAACCGTTAAGGTGCTTAAAAGAATAAAAGTTTCTGCTTAAAAAATCTGTTTTATGTTTTTTTTTATCATTTTTTTTTCTTTTGTTAATAAACATTTTTTATATGTGTTCATACATATTTTTAGTCATCTTAAGTAATTAAAACAACGAAATTATAATTGCAAACTACCGCCTCAACTTGTTTTGTTTATTACTTTTCTTTCTTTCTACAATTTTCTTCTACAATAAATACCAATAATAATAGCAACAACAAATAAACTTACCGTTGAATTACGTTTTTTTGGTGTTGCCCTAACCCAACTGTTGGTGGTCAAGCTGACCAACAGCAGGCCAATCGCTATGCAGCTACCAAAAAATGTGGAAAACACCAAAGCCCGAATTCTTAGAGACATTTCGTAATGCTTAGCAATAAAATTTTTAACACAATTTTTGTACAATTTTTTAAAAAATTATTTCTTTTTTATTATTAAATTAAACCGGCTTTTATAGTTTATTATGGTGGTGTTGTTGCTCTATCAGAGGGTCTGTCGCACACACACACAACACCCTATGAGAAGTATAAACAAAAATGCAACAACAATTTCTATTTAATATGATTTGTTGCTGCTGCATATAAAAGAGTTTAACAACAAACTTGTTTTGTTTTAAGAAAACATGCCAAAGCAAGGAATAAAAGTCAACAACAACAAAAAGAAAACAAAAATATTTTATTAAATTAATTTCTTCGTATTTCCTGAGTAATAATTCGCTTATTATTGTTGTTGTTGTTATTGTTAATTATTATAATACTACAAGTAAATTGCTTTTCCCCTTTTTTGGCAGATGCTAATAAAAAAAAAACTTCACTGACAATACGAAGCCATAGAAAAGTTTGGAATTTTCCTTTAAAATCTCTTTTTCAATAACATTTTCACTTAATTTTAATGTATTTCTTCTCGTTTGTTTTTTTGTTGTAAAGAATTTTGAAATTTTATTTACTCGTTAAGCCAATTAATTAATTTTGAAATTCACTTTAACTTTAAACCAAATTTTGTTTGATGTTCTTCTGCTGTTTTATAATTAAAAGAAATTTTTTAAAAAAAATTATCCAAAGTTTGCGCTGTGCGATCTTCGCTTCAATTGAGTACTACTTCTGCTGCTTCTTCTTTTTTTGTTTGTTTTTTTTTTTTACTTGCACTTGCTCTTTGTTCTCTTTGTTTATGTTATTTTGAGAAATTAATTAATTTCGTTGCTATTTCTTTATTCACAAACGTTTTATGAATACATTAAACTTTTATAACAAAAACATTTATGTTTTAAATATACTTTGATCTTGTGTTTTCGAATAATTTTAAATTTTGTTTATAATAAAAAACCATTGTTCATTAGCTTAATTGTATGCTCTGTTATATAACTGTATTATCGCCCTCGCATGATAACATTGCTTTCTGTAGTTATTGTGAATTTTACTTTTGTATGAAAAGTATTGCCATAGCGTTCGAAGCATTGTGGTTAAAAAAGACTAAGAATTTCAATACGGTTTTGATTCTTTTGAAAATTATAAGTCATAAATAATAAGTCTTCCAAATACTTTTTATAAACAAACTAATTGACTTGATTCGTTTATATTAATTACTTAATTAATTATCGTGTTACCACAAATCTGTATCCAATCAGGGTATCAAACAGTCTGCATAAGAAACCATTCTGACTACAAGACATTGGAGAGTTTATTCAAAGATTACAGAATATAAGAAGTCGAGAACTTCCGCATATTCGTAAAAATAGCCACGCACTTATACTTGAGTTGTAAGCGTGCCTCCATGCTTCTGATTCACATATTATACAGAAATTATTCTCGAAACTCCTAAGTCTTGCGGCATTCCTTCGAAAAGGGCAGTGATCTGTAAAAATCGTAATAGTATGGTGGTTTACAATGCGATTTTATTTATTCTTGTGCCATTCATTACTATTTTATTAATTCAACCATAACGACGAATTATTCATAAATATGGCAACTCATGCGATAAGCACTATCATTTTTAAAACATTTCTTTTTCCCATGACATTTCATGTCGATAAAACAGTTCAAGAGACAGCTATTTTGCAAGAAACACAAACACAAAACGAAAAAGAGCAAGAAAAAAAATTTGGTTAAAGAAAAATATCAGTGTAAAAAAATTTTCGTTTTGTAAAATTACATGAAAAAATTTATTAAATTCAATCATTAAAAATAGAAAACCAAATACAACAAATTTAAATCATATAATAAAACCATGAATAATTAAAAGCAAATCAAACAAAAAGGGTAAATACAAAATAAGAAAAAAGAAAAGAAATTGCTTAACAAGCACACGAAAAAAAGGCAAAAAAACCAAAAAATTGTGGCCCAATGTAAATAAAAAAGTGCACCAGGAATATGTAAGAAATAAAATAAAAAAAAACGAAACGAAAGAAAATGATTATGATGATAATCATAAACCAAGGAAGAGCTAACCACACAACGACAACATCAAAGTGAAAGTTGTAAAGATTTTTTCGGGGGCTTTTCTTTTTAAAACGAAAATGTTTAATTTGAAAAAGCAAAAAATATGCAATAATTACTTATGAACGGGGGCGAAGATGAGATGAGTGTGATAAGTTTAGTGTGTGTGTGTGTGTATTAATGGTTGAATGAATGGATCGACAGGCCGACAGACCAATTTCTGATTGGCAAATCAAAAGTAATAAATTATTATTCTATATATGAATACATGTATGTATGTGTGTGTGAGTGCATGTGTTTGGTGTATGTTTAAAGTACACAAGTGCTCTTTAATAATTTTTAACTTGACTTTTTTTTATTACTTTTGCCCCAATCAATCTAAACCAACAACAACATCAACCATAACAGTAGGGCTGATAATCGTTTTGTTATTGTAATTGGTGTTATTGTTATGAAAATAATATTTTGGTTTTTTCAAATGTTTGGTTTGCAGGCAGGCAGCAATTGTCATACAATATTTCATCATAGTGTTGGTGGCTGCTTTATTTTTCGTATTTATTTTATAAATTTATAGTCAAAATGCAAAAGACAAAATTAATTAAAATGAATCTACTAAATATAATAGACAGTAAATAATAAAAAATAAATAAATATTTACGTAAACCCAGCTATAAACAAAAGAAATAAGAGACACAGAATAGCAACAACAACAATAACGTTATTTGTGAACAAAGAGAAGTACTATAGTTTGGAGAGTTTGGTGGAGAGGCACATTTTTTTTATTTTATTTTATTTCGTAAAATGGATGAAATTAAAAGAAATTTTGTTTTAAAATTAAGAACTAACCTTCAATCTTAATTTAAGAAATATTTTAGAATGGAGTAAATGTCGCTGATTTGAACGTTTTTGGAAATAAATAAAATTTAAAGAAAATACTTTGAGGACAAGCAATACATAGTACATATGGTGCTGATATATGTGACGAGAAGTGGTTGATCAATATTTGGCGGGAATTACTTAGAACAATTCTGTTAACGGCAATGAAACCGGAATAAAATACTGTGCTGCCATGGCCGCCATGTGGCAGGTTAGGTTAAATACAACGCTGAATAATTAATATTAATGGCGCCGAAACTACTGAGATTGCCAAAATCAGTTCTTGTTCTACCGATAAGCAATTGTGCTGATTGCACAACACAAAGCGATCCAATTAGATGGGCTAACAAACACTGAAACACAGATTAACAGATAGGCTGTTCTGTGATAACAAGCTTTGCTCAGGATTTTAACACTGGTTCTGTAAGTAAAATGGCCAAAAAGTGAGTGGGCTAAAGTACTCCAGTCATAACTATACCTACAACACGGAGGTGACTTACATATGTGAGTACGAATCACTGCTGAAGATCGTTTTTTATGGCAACCAGCTTTTAATGGCCACCTAGATTGTGCATCATTTTAATGGCAATTTAAGCAGACCAAGTCCGCAGTCATGCTTTCCGACACCTACATATCTCTGCTGCCTTACTAGCAACTAATTTAGAACCAGTGCTTGAATGCTGTTGTATCCATTCAAGAGACTCAGCAGAATGTCTCACCATCTCATTTATCGGCCGTACGTCGGCCAGTGTACGTAAACCAGTAGATATTCCCATGATAATTGAATCTACTCTTTTAACATATTTTAGTTAAAGATTGCCAACGCGGCGGAAACTGTTTATAACTATAAATCATTTTATTTCAAAGGCTGGAACCAGGCATGGGAAAAATAGCAGTTGTTATGGTTTGTGATGAAGTGTGTTGGCTTATTAGACGAAAAGCCAGGGTTCGTGCCCCAGGCCAGACATCAAACAAAATACAAAAAAAGTATTTCTTCGGCGACTTTCTCTCAGCAGATTTCTGGCAAAAACTCTGAGAGTAAATAAAATTGCCATAAAAAGTTTCTCAAAAATCTGTCGTTCGGAGTCGACTTTAAACTGTAGGTCCCGCCACTCATGTATAAAATAATACACACAAGATAAGTGGTGTGAGAAACTAGGTCGTAATCCTGACTGAAGGGTTGCAATGACCAATTATGTATGTATGGTTTGAGGTACATGGCCAGCAAAGACAGAGAAAGCGGTATCTGTAGGAGGAATCACATTTCAAAATGTTTAGTACCTAAGTAGGTATCTACATTTCTGGGTACAGAATATCGGCCTTCTAGTATAGAACTGTTTTCGAATTATATACTGGTCGATATATGAAGTCGACATTTTAATTACGCTTTCAAATATCAGGTTCCTACAAAACCAAATTATAATCATTTGGGCATCACTTTCTCCCAGATTGTGTGATTTTATGGGCCCTCATAAGAAGGTTAGTAAACAAAGGACCAAGGTATAAAACAAAGAGCCAACTGGTCACAAAAACTATCCAAGGTTGAGATCTAGAGATCTGTTAGAAGCAGGTGTTTAAATACCTCAGCGTAACGATCAGCTACGACATCATTCAATCTCAAAAATGGAAAATTTTATAGTCTTATAATTTGTAATACAAAGATGACCCGTCCTACAACAGCAACTCATCAAAAAGATGGATGAACATGTCGAAACTGAGCTTGTAAATAGCACTAACACTGAAAAAATCAAAAATAAATTTCAATTCGATATTCTAAAGCATGAAATATAAAATTATGAATATTTAAATTTAAATTTTATTATAACACTTGCGACAGCACAACGTTAAAAACAATATTAACAAAAATGTTAATGGATTGCTAATGGCCCAATAAATAGTGTGAAATATTTCACATTAGATCTGCTTCTATACTTGCTTCGCATTGTCTACACAAAGCTAAAAACATACGGGAACTTTTTTTTTTTTATTAAAAATTCAAAAATCTGTCTTCATTTTCGTCTTTGTTACTAATTTACTGTATTATCGCGGCGAGGTGTGGCATGGTGAAGTGGGGTGTAGGGCGAAGTATTTTTGTGGTCTTTGTTGATTATTAAATAATTTCAACACAGAGGACCAGGAAGTCAATGCCATTTAATTATAAATTTTTTACATTTCTAAAGTAAATTGTGCAGAAACTATGAACTGAACAAACAATGCCAGTCTATCTGGGAAATATAGCAACAATAATAATCATACATGACATACATACATATGTATGTACATATACATATATTGTCTGTAGATTGCCAAAGACTGACAACTGAGAGACACTACCTATGCCAGTGTAAGTAGTAAATGAATCTGTGATAATATAGCAGTTGAGTTCACGATGAAGGCCATTAGTGACGTTTTTTTTTTTATAGAAATTCTTTCAAACAAATGAACTTTAATATCAGCTAAAGACATAATGAATGAATGTGTGGTACATACCTATGTATGTATGTATGAATGATTAAAATTAGTTTAGAATTGTTTCTATAAATTGTATGAAAGTAAAAGTAATTAATCTAAATGATAATAAATAGATAAAAGCACACACTCGCGTACATATACATATTTTAATAGAACACAATTGTTAGGTCGCTCCACTGGTAACACTGGCAAACAATTCAAATTGAATTAAAAGCAATGGTTTAATTGCATAAAAACAAATCATAAATTAAAGACAGTCTCTTACATAACGCTCTTGTCTACAGCTAATATAATTTAAAATTAAGACAAACCAAGCAATAAATGCTTTTGGAATTGCTGCCAAACAGTTTCATTAGGTCATATTAAAATCTTTTCGAACCAAATGTACAATTATTTGGCCCTGAAAAGGTTTCTTTTTTCAGTTCAACTTTAATGTTTCGAAATGCTTTGTTTGGCGTTATAAGCTTCTTCTGCCTTTCGTTGTTTATAAATTTCGTTATTAGATGAGTATTAAGACTAGATTACGAAGATAGATTAATGAAAACATGTTTAACCGTAGTCCAGAAATGGGCCGTTATGATTAACTTCAGAAATGTGGGTCAAGCCAGAGAAATCAAAAGAATGACAAGAAAAATAAAAAAGAAACAATAGAGAATGTGAAGGGACAAGATAAAAATATATTAAGAATAGGTTTCTTAGAAGTGAAGAAGAAAGGAAAAGAAAGATGCAGAGAAACGGATTTATCTCTTTTGAAGGGTGAGAAAGATGATACTCAACGCCAGAAAACAAGCCTAAATCTTCGCCTCTGCACGTCTGGACAGATGCACAACAGATTCTGTCTCACCAGACATTGGTACTTATAAATACTGAAGAAACAAAGTGTCTCTGTCCAATGTAATAGTCAAAAAAGCTACCAAGATTTTAGAAGATCACCTTCCCAGTTTTGAAATCCATTCCGTACGAAAACATTCGAACCTAGACCATAACATCAATCTTCTCTATTCCGCCATTTAGAATCAATTATCCCTATTGTCATCTTATCAATGAGCCCAAAATGTCGGGTGTTTCCAACTTTACTGCTGCCTCATTACTCCGCACATAACATAATACAGCACCACCCTTTTCCTATCCAGAGGCATTGTGAAGACCGTCGCAAACTGCTTAGCCTGGAATATATTGCAAACATCAGGGGGAATATCAGACGGTTTAAATCAAACTCACATACCTTAACTATTTAGCCGGAAAACACAGACTCAGCCTCTGTATGACTAATCCTCATTCACCTGCCCTCCAAGGTCTCCTTCAAATAACCCTATAAACCGCGTTATTATTCCCTGGGAAACCCGCTGAGAGCGGCCTGATGGCGTCACATACTCTGGTAATATACTCCGTAAAACTAGGACTCTGGGTCTTTATGCCCAAGTTGACAAAATCTATAAAATATTCAGCCTCGCAAGACCCTCTTCAAATTACAGCAAAAAATTTCTTGCTGCCAGAATCACATCCAACGGAGCGTGAAGAGTGCTCTAAAAATACTCCATATTGCACCTTGTCTAGAAACTTCCTTCAACTCGCCGTATCTAGCGCCTTTCACCACACAATGCAGCCGAACGTTCGACACGGTAGAACGAAAGAGTTTAATTTTTAAATTCTTTTTTTTTAATTTCATTCGTTGTAAAGTTTAAACATAAGATACCAATTTATTAAGACTAAAAATCAAATAAATTCTGTAATCATTTAATTGGTTTGTCTTGTTTTGTTTTTCATTTTCAGTATAATAGTTCACACAGTTCGAATCGAAATCATTATTTGCCAGTTTGAATTGGAAAGCGTTGCCAACATTTTACAGAATAAGAAAAAATCGAAAAACTGAATTGAAAAAGACATCATATTCCGCTGTGGAAATCGTCTATTAACATCACGAAACAGTAAAGGTTTCTTTACTCCTTAGAAATTAGAAATACGAAATAAACGTTGGAACAAGAAGATAAAAAACGTTTATTTCCTCTTTTTTAAATCTTCATTCGATTTAAATTTGGCCAGATAATCAAAGACACAGTTTCGGCTTTAGCACAAAGCAGTTGCTGTTGTCGTTTTTGAGATTGTTTTTTCCTTTCAAGAGGATAAAACAATTGAATATGTGCGATCCCAGTTCAAATCAACAAAAATGGACATGCGATTATTGCACCTACGAAAATTTTCCCTCCGCTATAAAATGTACAATGTGTAAAGGCGTTAAGCCCATGGTCAACGAGGACATATTTAGGTTTGTGTTTTCTCATTATGTGGCATCCTTTAAATCTTGTGATAATTTAATTTAATCGAATTTATTTTAGATTAAGTCCTCCTCAGATATCATATGAGAATGATGGTGAGGCAGCTCGTGGCGCTGTGGCCGATGTCATAGACGTTGAGCCATCCAGTTTTAATGCCCTTTCGAGTTCTCAACGAGATACACAAAATTCAGTGGAAGCTGCTATCGAAGAGAACGATACAAGCACTAAATGGTCTTGTAAAATGTGTACTTATTTAAATTGGCCACGTAGTTTACGCTGTGTACAGTGTTATACGAAGAGAGGTGTTGCTTTAGATACCAGTCCCTCGCAAGATATTGGTGCTATATCAGTGGCCTCCTTTAAACAACAACAGCAACAACAACAGCAGCATCAACAACAACATTTAATATCTCACAATGATTTAGAACAAAATGCCACATCTACTAAACGTTTAAGTGATAATTTAGACTCCTCGAAAACCATAATCGATTATGATGGCACGGCGGCCGAGGCAATTAATAATAGTTCATCTAACCTGCAACAGCAAAAACAAAAACAACAACAACAACAGCAGCAGCAGCAAAACCTACAAGAGAGGCTAAGTAAACTGCATATATCATCGACAAATATCGATGCAGAAATGAATGCTAGTAACAATGCAGCCAGTGCCAATGCTGCTGCTGCTGCTGCTACAGGAGCTGCCGCCCAACGTTTAAGTCCTCTAGAAGGTTCAATTACCCATCTAAACAATCTCGCCAACAGTTCACAAACTCAACAACTAACCAACACCACCCAACAATCCTCCTCCTGCACATCCGCCCCCACATCCTCTAATACCACCCAGCAGCCAGTCTATGTTAAAAAGTGGGCATGCAATGTAAGTATAATTTCCTATTTTGAATTTATCAAAAATTTCTGTTTTAAATATTAATTTTTCATTTAATTTTGTGTATCTTTAGACTTGTACTTATGAAAACTTTCCAAAAAGTCTTAAATGTTCCATGTGCGGTAATCCCCGTGATAGCAATAGTTCAGCAGCCGCCCATAGCATTGAGAATAATGCCAGCGGTATTAGTAATAATCAAACAAACATAACCTGCAGTGATAAATTGAATGATACCGTCTCATCGAATAATTCCTTTAATAAACAGCAAAATATTTATCAATTGGGTGGGTAGTACAGCATAAACTTACAATTTCACTTTGTTTCCGTATTCTTTTTTTTTCTTCTTCTTTTTAAAACAAATATTTTCGAAACCTTTCTTTCAGGTTCAGATACTATAAACAACTGTGATACAATGCAAGAGAGACAGGAGCGACGAATACGTCAAATAAGACGCCAAGTGGATTGGCAATGGTTAAATGCCTGTCTAGGTATGATATGTTTGTCGAAAGTAATCAAAAAACCTTTTCGTGCCTCTGCTGGCTGAATTCCTATTTAATTTCATTTTAATTTAATTCCAAATAAATATCTTTTTTCGATTGTAGGCGTGGTAGAAAATAACTTTAGTGCAGTAGAGGCATATTTATCATGCGGTGGCAATCCGGCACGCTCTTTAACCAGTACTGAAATAGCTGCTCTCAATCGCAATTCAGCCTTTGATGTTGGCCATACGTTAATACACTTGGCAATACGATTTCATCGCGAAGAGATGTTACCCATGCTGTTGGCACAAATTTCTGGTTCAGGTCCTGGTATAAAGCGGGTACCATCATATGTAGCCCCTGATTTAGCAGCTGATATACGACGTCATTTTGCCAACATGTTACGTATGCGTAAGTCTATGTTCCCCTGCACGTATGTGCATGAACATGCTACATTTTCGCTACCAGCCGAAATCGAAGAATTACCTTTGCCTATACAAGAACAATTGTATGATGAGTTGCTTGATCGAGATGCCCAAAAGCAGTTGGAGAATCCACCGCCAGCCCTTAATTGGTCTTTGGAAATAACAGCTCGTTTAGGTTCCCGTCTAATGGTTTTATGGAATCGTAGTGCCGGCGATTGTCTACTAGATTCCGCAATGCAAGCTACTTGGGGAGTGTTTGATCGTGATAATATATTAAGAAGAGCCTTGGCGGACAGTTTACACCAATGTGCACCCATGTAAATAAAGACAATTAGGTTTATTTCTTTTCAAAACTTTTTAAATAAAATCCTTGTAATATATTTTTTATAAAGATTTTACTCACGTTGGAAGGAATACGAAATGGTTCAGGCCTCTATGCTGCACTTTACTTTGGAGGAAGCCCAGTGGCAAGAAGATTGGACGACCCTATTGTCTTTGGCCAGTCAACCGGGTGCATCTCTAGAACAATTACATATTTTTGCTTTGGCCCATATTCTACGCCGACCCATTGTTGTGTACGGTGTAAAGTATGTGAAAAGTTTTCGTGGTGAAGATATTGGTTATGCTAGATTTGAAGGTATTTGTTTATACTTATTGAATGTTCTTATTATTGTAATATTATTTGTATTATTAATTCTTGTTGTTATTGTTGTTGTTTCAGGCCTTTATTTGCCTTTATTTTGGGATCAAAACTTTTGCATTAAATCGCCTATAGCTTTAGGCTATACACGAGGACATTTTAGTGCTTTAGTACCTATGGAACCGTATGCACGCATTGATATGCGTCGCGATGAACCCGATGATGTAACATACTTGCCGTTAATGGATTGTGAATCTAAACTATTGCCAATACACTTTCTAACACAAGCTGAGGTGAGTTGGAATTCCGGAGACAAATGTAGAGTTGAACAGAATGTTTCTATTTCCATTTCATTTTGTCAAGTGCAAAAGATATATTCTAGAATGTTGATGGACTCTTGTAAATTTGATGGAATATTAATACTTTTTCCAAACTTTTTGTGACTGGTAGAGTGGAGTACAAGGCTTTCTCAATCATTGCAATATACGGGTTGTTATAGAGGATATTTTATTAGAGTAGTTCATGACAAGTTCCGGGGTTCTTTATGTTTCATTCTATCTTTAAATACAATTCTGATCCTTTTTAATGTCATTCACTTTTTAACTGATGATCTTATCAAGTCTTTTGCATATGACAACAACAATTGTCATTTAAGAATTTGAAGATTGAAGCCTAAAGGCATCGTTAAATGTAAACTTGAATAGGTCAGCTGACTTCTTCAGACAGGTGTTAAATATATTTACCTTGTTTCTCTCCAACTTTGATTTAGTTAACCACGTAGGCTTGTCCTCAAATGATAAAAGCAATAATTTTATATCAAAATAGGAATTAGAATTTCAATTCTTGTTATCAAAAATATTTTTGGAGACAATTGCTTTCCTTTTATTTTCCAGATGGGTCGTGAAGAGGCTATTATGCGACAGTGGCTTGATGTCTGTGTCACAGAGGGTGGCCTATTGGTAGCCCAACAGAAATTACGTAAACGTCCACTTTTGGTAGCGCAAATGCTAGAAGAATGGTTAAACCACTATCGTAGAATAGCGTAAGTAATTACTGTTCTTTTTTATTTTATTAACGAAATAACGGTGCTTTCTTTTTTACTTTATTAATTTGCCAAAAACAGACAGGTGATAACGGCGCCATTTGTACGAAGGGCCCATCAGCAAATTGGCTACTCTAGTGATGGTGATTCTGATGAAGAGTAAGTCTGCAAAACACAATCGTAATTTTAGTTTTTTTCTTTTGTTTTGTTTCCTTCTAAGAATTCTAAAATAATAACAACAAATACAAAACAAATGATTTAATTTTGCTTTAAAAAACAACAACAATAATAACAAAAAATTAAATTAAATTTAATATATTCGATATACAACAACAACAACAACAAGTTTAAATTTTACAATTTTTAGTAGAGAATATTTAAAAAGGAAAAAAAACAGTTTTTTTTTGAATAGTTAAACGATTTATTAAAAAAAGAAAAAATATTTAAATTTAATAATAAAAAAAAAGTAAAGAGAAAACATCATGTATGCAAAATCCTGTTATTTATAAATGTTTAAAGAAAAAGAAAACAAAAAAAACAAAAAATCCTTAAACCTTTTTAAAGAAAAATAAAATAAAAATCGAAACAATTTTTTTTAGCTAAAATTTTAATTAAAATTTAAAGAAAAATTAAAAAATAAAGAGAAAATTGGAATCAAAATTTAAAACAAAGAACTCTTAGTTGTAATGCATAAGGAATGATGAAATCGATATGATCAGAGTGGAAGACGTTAAACAATTTATTTTTAAATGTAAATGTAATTAAAAAGAAAAAAAAACATAATAAATTACATAAAAATTATATACTATATTAATTAAATCTATAAATAATATTACAAGGGATTAAAAAATATGACAAGAAATAAAAATCTATTGGAAACCATAAATGTTTAATAAAAAAAATGAAAGAAAAAATAAAATTGAAAAGCGAAAATACCGCCATAAGGGCACCAGCACTTACTTACTACTAAATGTTTAATGTAGTTAATGATAAATAATACATAATATTTTTTAAATCATTAAAAATAAAAATTCTTTAAAAAACAAAAAGAATTTATTTTTTAACTATCCTCGCCCCCCACCCTACAAACTCAGCTGCTGGTGCTTAAACATAAGATTGATTTAATAAAACTAAAAACAAAATGGCGGTAATCGTAAATAATATTGTACACTCTATAATATACAATTCTTTTCTTTTGATTTCTTTTTTTAAATGAAATTCAAATTTAATTAAAACATAATGAATTATTAATAAAATTATTAATAATGATATTTAAGATTGAAAACAAAAACAAAACAAAAAAAAGAATGGAAAATAGTTGTTTTATTATTTAAATTAGTTTACATTTTTTCTCTTTTTTCATTTCCTTTTCCTTTTTGTGAATTTTTAAAAACTAATTATATTATATATTAATTAATTAATAATTATATATTATATAATAAATATTAATATTATGAATACATATAAATATTATTATAAATACATTAAATATGTTTAAAAAGATAAAGAAGAAGAAAAAAAATACAAAAATGAAAAAGAAAAATATTTCAATTATTTTGTTGGTAATGATGTTATTAATTAAATCATAATAAAAATTTCAATTGAAAACAAGATAATTATAGTTATTAATTATTATTAATATTATTATATTATTATGCAAAGAAAGAGTATAAAAGAAAATTTTAAATATTATTAAAACAAAAACAAAAAATAATAATAAAAAATTATTCAAAAAATGTTTTAAAACGAATTGGCGTTAAACTTAATTGATGCTGTCTGTCAGCATATCTATGCAGTTGCTTACTTTTGCATGAATGAGCTGAGGTTCGAACTCTCAGGCTCACTACAAAATACGCGATTTTCTCCTAATGCACATTCTTTTGAAGTAGCGAAGAAAGGAATTAAAAACAAGCAACATTGAGACGGTGTTCAAATGAAGCAAATAAAGTTGGATAGCCAACCCTCGTGTCATTAATGAGCACTTTATCTCTCTCCTGTAATACATTGAGACACCGGCCAATACATGAGAGTTGTATTCTATTTTCGAACGGATTTAAGTGTTGCAAATGGTGAGATGATTAAATATCAGAGTAAAGTCTTTCATAAACCGTCTTGAGAAACCAAGAAAGTTGAATTTTTTTTTACGACACTTGATAAATATACTGATTTGAGCGAACATCGTATTAAATTTTATAGCCCAGAACATCAAGAACTTTTCGCCATTAATGCAATTCTTTAGAGAAAATATTAGCACCTGTTTGACGAGTTGAGTCTGGTTTCCTTTGGAACCTCAAGATCTGTTTCACTCTTTTCCGCCAATATGGTTTCACATTCAAAAGAAGCATTGTGTATATATTTAGTACGGAGAGATGGATTTCTTACATCACAACATGTCTAAGAATTCAATGCACAATGAAAGCTTGAAGAAAACTGGTTACTCTTTCAGCCCTTTGCCTTTGGCAGTAATAATATTTTACTCTACAAACAGTATTCCAAACTTGTATTTGGAAAATTTGTTACTTTTCTTCAAGCATAGTTAGTTCAAAAAGCTTCTACTACGTTTGGCTAATTGTTACTCGATATGATCAGATACTTAATGGACATTAAACAGGTTATATCGCTTCTATCAAGTGATATTTCTGCATACTGCTTAGAGCCTTCCTTAAACAAGAAAGATATTCCATCCAGTAAGGGTCCGCGTATACGTAATACATACTCAATAATTAATACCTTTGCAAATGTTTCTGCTTAAAGGTACTGCATTTATCCACCAGTAATTTGACATCTATTCCGCTCTCATATTATATAGTCTTATATAAATGGTCCTACTCCTTATCTCTTTGATATATACATTAAGGCCTTAATGTTTGACCTTTCGAACCAGAAGTCATCAGGGCACACTTTAAAATAAAATTTAAATAACATTTTAAATACAAATCGATTAACGTTTAAACGATAACAGATTAATTTCCACCTGGCAGTACCATATGAATAAAGGCAAAAAAACACAGGAAATATGGCAACTTAATTTTTCATATTTTACATTTTTTACAAACATTCTTTTTTTTGCAAAATTTTTCCTTCCTGGCAACACAGATGGTGGGTGAAAGAATCGGATGTGGTGAGATTATTCGGTGTGGTGAGTTTTTTGCAAAGTGGGGTGAATTTGACCGCTGTGGTGAATAAAATTTAAATTCACCAAAATATCGTTAATCGAAATGGATACTGTACTACCATAGATCATTGTGCTATCAGTGATGAATTAATCTGTGTATGTCTAGAATAAGTAATTTTCACCTAATTTTGTCAGAAGGTTGGTTACAAAATTTTTATGTCCCCTGGCAACATTATCTTATTACGATCAGTGTTGCAATATTGAAATTTTGAAATAGTACTGAACTATAACTGAAAGCGTACCTTTTTTGCATCAAATGGTAGTTTTATAAAAATATATTTATTATACTTAATTAATTTAATTATTATTTATATGCAGTTTTCTAATTTTAATTTTTTAGTATTTTAAATAGAATGCAGTAACCAGACATATCGGTGAATGCCTCCACTAACAGTTGTGAAAATTATTTATTCTAGACATGCACCGTCCAAATCACAATATACAGTACATGGATTTATGGTAACACATTACCCATTTCATATAACGGCATTTTGGTGAATTTCTATTTTATTCACCACACTGGATAATTCACCATATTTTGTGAAAAAAGCTCACCACAACTGGTGAATTTCCACACTTCAAAAGCAAAATTAATTTAAAAAAATTTTTTTTTGCTTTTTCTATCCAAACCAGCAGCGACCAACATGTTTTTTGTTTTCTACGTTTGTCCAGAACCTGGGTTGGATTGGCGGTTGGTTGGGTTTGGTGACCGAATTTTAACTAGTTAACAACACTGCACTAACTAACCAACGTTTTTTCTATACGACAAATTTAGCGTTGTATTTTTTGTTTTCGTTTTGTCCGACCTGGGGTTTGAACAGTAGCATTTGAGCGCTATAGTCTAATAAGGGTACTTACTGTAACTTGTAACTAACTACCTATTAGAGACAGACAGACCATATAGTGAAGTAAATTAACGGGGCTTAATTTTTACTTAATAAACCCGGAAACGGAAAAAGAATGTGCGAATTATTTATTAAAATATGTATTTATTTTTTGAACAAACAAAAACGAATTTGATGAAAAAAGTACTGAAAGCTTGGTGGGGGTACTGCGGTATATTTGAAATGAAAAAGTACTGAAAAAAAATACAAAAGTACTGAATTTTTCAACACTGATTATTACGATTATTTTTGGGGAGTTTAAAACCTGTGAAAGAGAGCCAACACAGAGAGTTAACGTTGTTTTTCTAAACGTCAGTCTAAAAAAAGTGGTCGTCTTGGTTGGTTGTCGTCTGTCGTGCGAGATAAGTGTGCGGTTTAAGAATTGAAATTGTGGTGACATTCACTTAAAGAAAGAAATACTTTAATTTTTTTGTTTTAATTGCCATTGTGATTTCCTGGTACTACTATTTGTTCTTTTTACAACAATTTATATCAAATAAATACAATAACAGCAAAAAAAGGATTACAAAAAATGCATTTATTTTGAAACCAAAAAATTTAATTCAACACAAAAGTTTTCATTAATAAAAGTGTTTCAAATAAAATTTAATGGCATAAATATTACAAGCAGAATCTAAAGCAAAAAAAAGTCCAATATTGCAATAGAAAAATAGGAAATAATTAAATAAAAAGAATAGAAAATAGAAAAAATAGTTAAAATAATAAAAAAAAAAGCCTAAGAAATCCAAATCATTGAAGAAAAAAAATTTAATAAAAAGGGAAAAATTTCAAGAAGAAGCAGAGTGTAATGGGTGAGTTTGCAATTAAAAACATGAAAGCAAAAAAAAACATGAAAATGTCAAAATGAAAAAAACAAGAGAAGGTGAAGAAACAACAGTTTTTGGGGTGGTTAATTTTTGGCCAACAACAACAAAATCTATAGAAAAAAATCCAATAAGATTAAGAACTTTTTTCAAATGAAACAAAGTGACAAAGAAAAGAAAGATTAGTTTTAGCAATAAAGGTGTTAATAAATATTTGTTAAACATATTTATTTTGTTACCATTTTTTAATTAAGTTTACATGCTTTTTTTTTCATCTCTTTTTATTCTTTCAATTTTTTGTTTTTTTGATTAAATAAACATGTGAAAGAGAGCGGTCGATTCTGTACACTCCCTGTTTTGTTAAGCCAAAAACAAATACACGCACACACTTGCACTCGCAAACACATATTCTCCAATTAGCAAAGAGCAACAGAGATTCTTATGAAACTGCAAAGAGAATATAAAAATCTCTTTTGTTATGCTCTCTTTCGCTCTTGTTCTTATTGTAGTATTTTGCATATGTTTTTTGTTATGTGTTTTTTAGTTTTTTTTCTTTAATTCGAACTAGAATTTTTCTGCAATATATTCGGTCGAATTCGAAAACATTTTGGACGACGACGACAACGTCAATGATGATATCACCGCTGTATGTGTGTGACCCATACGCAAATAAATGTTAAACAGTTTTAATATTAAAAACAAGTAAATAAACAGCACCTAAGAAAAT
Organism: Sarcophaga subvicina; assembly: GCA_936449025.2. NCBI lineage: Eukaryota > Metazoa > Arthropoda > Insecta > Diptera > Sarcophagidae > Sarcophaga > Sarcophaga subvicina. The sequence continues at coordinate 86,744,904 of OW388081.2, read as the reverse complement.
AAAACAAAACGGCAACAGAACGTAAAACTTTGTAAATTGTTAAAAATCAGGTTTTATTCCCATATTTAATCAATTGTTTATTTACACAACAAAAATAAAACCTTGTTTAATTCTTCACAAGCATACGTCATCGTCAACGTGTGTCTCTCTCTCTTTCTCTCTGCCACCGTATATATTTTATAATCAAAATATTATCTGTCGAAAATTGTGTTCTTCTTCTTCGTATTTTGTTACTTAATAAAATACCCCTGTATTGTTGTTGCTGTTGCTGGGTTTGTTATTATAGAACGAACCACATTTGAAACAGTGTGGCTAACTTTGAAATGTTTTTGAAGTAGAGCAGCTTTTATTATTTGTTTGTTTCTTTTTTTTATTCCATGGCTAATTGGTGAATGGAGCTTAATTTATTCATGAATTTTATAACGTATTTTTTATTTAACAAATACACGCAATTTATGCATAAATTTGCGTTATAGTTACGAGTTTTTGTAGGTCAAACCACTTCCAGTGTTTGTTATTTTATTAATCCTCTGGTGGTATTTTAAAGTCACAACTTTAATTTAATCCAGTCAGTAGAGCGTTGTATTACTAGACAAGGTACTAAGTCTCAGTTCTTAATGAAAGAAAATGTGAAATTTGGTCAGGTATAGGCTGAATAAGAGAAGAGATAGTGCAACCTCCATCCCTTTGGAGTATAATCCCACATTCTGATTTTACGACATTAAATTTTTTACCCTCAGGGGTAATTGGCAAGCCATCGTTTGCTGTTATTAGGAGGTGTAAACTTCAATATTTCATCATACTTTCGTTATCGGTGATAGAAGAGGCAAGTATTTGTAATACTTTTTGAGCTAAAAGGTTTAATTTGATTTCTTTTCCCATCTTCCGTTAAAATTGTGTCAAGAAATAAAACTTGCCTGAAATATACTGGGTGGATTGATATAAAATTTCCATATTTTAAAGTCTCAAAAAGCTAATAATTATTGCTCTTGTTTTACTCACTGTGATATGTATGCCAAAAAACAATGAAACCTAATATTATGTTTTAAATACATAGATAATCGAATGGAAAGTGCTAATTATTTATCAATTGACACCTATAATGAGCAATAAATGAATTGTTTAAATACAAAACGTGTATCATATCGAAGGTTGAATTGTAATTAGACTGAGAAAAAAAAAAAGAATGCAATGTGGCATGAGGTTCAAAATACAAATAAAAATAAAAATGAAAAATACAACATTTGAATAATAGGTGAGCACTTTTGTTTTCTTTAGAAGAACTTAAGGGAAAGAAAATGAATTCAAAGGAAAATTTTATTAACAAAAGAGGCAATCACATCAAGAAGAATGAAAACAAGTTTCTTTTTTATACATACGCTTACAACATGAAGGTTCTTGAACGTATGTTTTAATATTATTAACAATGCTCTGCCAAATAATTATCATAAGCTTTAAAATCAACCCCAGATAATGTATTTGAAAAAACAAACTACAATTACGCTTCTACGTTTGTTTATAGCCCAATAAGTAAGAAAATACGCCAATAATTGTAAATTTGGCAAATAGTAAATGTTTTTTTTTTATATTTTTTTTTCAAGGGTTATTTGAGTGGTTGGATATTTGAACCCCTTGTTTGTTGGTTTAATTCGTTCGCTGTATATGCTTAATATGTTGTAAGGAGGAGTAAAATTAAATACATTGTTTTTATTTGAAATTATAGAACAGTTAGCATATTCTGAATGACCCTTCTCTTATCGAAAGTCTAGTCCTTATTAGACGGAACTATATGGTAGATACATAAGAACTTCTCCATGCGATCCAAGACAAGAAAACAATCAGTCCTCTTCTTATTCACATTCATAGCCCTTTGGAACCACAAGGAAAAGGTTATGTTTTTTCTGCAAATATTTGTATAATTTCACCGCGGATTTACTTATTTTTTAATCGTTTTACTTATTTTGATGAACTGCACAATGAGCGATACAGATTGCTAAACGTATATTTTGGCAAAATGAAAGATTTCTTTTTACTACGCCTTATAATTGCCATTAAAAGAGTACTTGTCCAATTGAGAGCCTTGTTAAGGCAATTAGATTTCGTTTTATATCTCTTATTGCAATTCCCTTTAAATTATAAGACTATCAATGTTTCGGCTATGAAGAGAAAATTAAATTCTTAAAATTACCAGTTGCCAAGTCAGTTGTCATATATATAACTTGTTCTTTTTTTTTTTTTTGCAACCGCCAACGCTATTAAAGTACCGTTGCCATCGCCATAATTGACCTATAAAAATAAATTATACTTCTTTTTCTTATTTGTGTTTTATTACAATAATTTCCGTATACAAATGAAATTCTTAAAAATGTCATTAACCCCGATCACAAAATAAAAAAAAAACGACAAATACATGTGTCTGCTTTCCTACATGTTACAGCATCTTTTTGTTTCTTTTCTTTTTGTGCTTTTTCACGCTTTCGCATGTTGTCATCACTGCTGAATTATTTGTGTTTCATTGTGTTGTTGTATTGTGTTGGTCGCTGCTAGTTTATTTAATAATAACTGCACACAGCAACACAACAATGTTCTTATCCTCTCTTTTAGTAGAACGTATATTTTGTTTTATTTTTTATTTTGATTATTTCCTTCCTTCCCCTTTGTACTTTTTTTAAGCTTTTTCTATTTCTTCTTTGTTTTTATGTAAGCCGTTGTAATGTCAAATGACGGCTTAATAAACAGTCCGTCTGCGGCCTTTCTTTTCAATTGGTTTTCATTGTTTTTTTTTTTCGCTTTTTCTCATTTCAGCATAAAAATCTACAAAAAAAAAAAGAAACACTACAAATCGTTCATTTGTATGTGTGTCGTCTTTTTTTGATCCCCACATGGTGATGGTCACTTGTATAGACTTATGGACTGTGAACATAGTATTGTTGGATGTCTGTTTTGATTGTTTGGTCGACTGGTCGGTCGGTTATTCGTTTGATAGTTTTGCTGGGTTGATTTGTTTCTTGGCTTGAGTTATATCGCATGAATTGCTGAATTGCTGCTTGCAAAACTTGCAACATGTGCTGCTGCTAGGCTTATAGAAATTATTTGACAAAACCTCTACTTAGTATGTACGATTGTCTGTTCATTTTTCTTTATGCCTATTTTTTTCCTTTTTTTCTTTTTGTTTCTTTTAAGTCTGTCCTTTCAGTGGTATTGTGATCATCGTCACTGTTATTATTATTGTTAATAATAATGCATATTACTTGTATTTATTGTTATTGTTTGTTGCATAGTTTTCTTCTTCTTGTTGCTGTTATTGTTTGCATGTAACGTGCCTTATTTGACTAGACTTATAAATAAAGCCTTACTTGCTTTACGTTCTGATACCCTACGTCATGGATAATTTCTTCAACAATTCGCTTCCGATATGGAAAGTGGATATGGCTGTAGATCACCCAAAAGGTTTACTTTCATTTTAATGTAATCTCCAACGGTTTGAAGAATTTATTGACTTTCTGTTAGGCCAATTAAAAACTTCGCTGGTTCAGGTTAGATAAAAAGGGGAAAATCTTGGTTAAGATTATTGTTATGGTTCTGGTGTAATGCGGGTTAAAATTTGACACAAAGTTATTCAGTGAAGTTGAAAAAAGTTACAGGAACAAAAGACGGGGACATTGAAAATCACGTTTAGAGTACACCCATAATGCTGCATTAAGTGGTCTTCCAAGTATTTCTGGCGAGGTTTCGTAATGTTCATCTATAATGTCACCTTGTGTCTTTGTATCAAGAGTGATAGAATTGAGAATTGTTCTTGGCATTCAACATGAAAAACTGGCCCACCTAAACCACCTACTCGCAATGTCCATAATAAACTTTCTATATTTTGCAATCACTGCACAACCATTTTTTTCTGGAGAGAAAACCAGAAAGTCCTTGACCCAAGGACTCTTTCGGAAACGAATAGGATGAGTGTTGAACTCGTTTTTTTATATACATACGTACGTATGGATGTAGAGATGGTGTAGGGGCATGATGATATTGTTGATAATTCTCAGTTTTCCCACCCAAAGTTTAAGTGTTTGTCCGTCCACATCCACCCGTTCATTCATTCATTCATTCGTTCACCATTTTTTTAAATTGTTTTCTTTGGCATTCGCATAGAAAAGCAAGTGCAAGCAATACAACATAACATATATACATATATGTATGTACGTTCGTTTTTTCATTCGCTTGTACGTATATGTATGTATGTATGTATATGGGCATGTAAACGTGTCATGAATGAAAAGATTTTCAATTTTATTCCTCGTTATTGTTATTGTAAGAAAATACAAAAAAAATATTGTACTTATTATTATTATTGTTGTTGCTGTTGTTGTTGTCGTCTATTGTGCGATGATGATTTTGATGGGGTTTTTCTACTCATCTTGTCAAATCGGTTTTTCTTATGTACTGTTATTTTATTCAATAAATTGTTGTTTATTTCTTTCGTCGTATTTTATTTTTTTTTTGCTGTAAGTTTGTCGATATAAAAACGAAAACAACAAATTAACACAACAATAACAATAAGAATAATAAAGTATGACAGACGAGAGAGACTACAGCAAAAAAAAAAAAAAGAAAAAAACTTCTTAAATTATTCATACAATGCCAGAGCCCGAGTCAGAGTCATCCATCGATAGTAGCAGGCAACAGCTTCAGGCATTATTACACGCAAATGAAAGCGAAAGGATTCTGTTTTTTTTGTTGTTGTTGATGTTTTTGTTTTTATATGAATTTATTGCCCTCAATTGTCTTGACATTCTTTTTCTTTCTCTATTTAGCATAATTCATAAAACAAATACAAAGTCCCTGTCACATTAAAGACACAATTTTTAATTGTTTCTCATCATTTGGCATTCATTTGAGTTGGCAATTATTACAGTGGGTATCTAATAACACCAACACTTTGGAAATAATGATTCATTTTGTTTTTGTTTTATGTTTCTATGGAAATTCTGTAACAAATTGGTCTGCCTTAATAGAGTTGGAAAAATACTCATTCAGTAGCCTTAGATCCAAATTCTGTGATTTATTCACACGGAGAATTGTATTCGAGAATAAAATTTATAAACTTCTCAGCTGTGTTCCAATTTGCGCGATTTTAATGGCGAACTAATGCCGGTCCCACAATTCAAACATAATATCAATTGTCCAACGAGTTGAATGGTGACTTTGAGGAAAAGATTCGATTTACGTGGACTTCACCATTACCATATGCAGAATACTCAGAATCCTAAGCTTTTTTTTTTTGTCAATGGAGAGAACAAAAATTCTCTTGATTTTTTGGAAGAGATTCGGTTTTCCGGATAAGTACGGAAGTCGCCGTAGTCTAGTAGGTAGTGTGTTGGCTTATTAGACGAAAAGCCAGGGTTCGAGCCCTAGGCCAGACATCAAAATAAAATACAAAAAGTATTTCTTTGGCGACTTCCTCTCAGCAGATTTCTGGCAAAAACTTTGAGAGTAAATAAAATGGCCATGAAAAGTTCCTCAAAAATCTGTCGTTCGGAGTCGACTTTAAACTGTAGGTCCCGCCACTCATGTATAAAATCAACACACACAACATAAGTGGTGTGAGAAACTAGGTCGTAATCCTGACTGAAGGGTTGTAATGACCAATTATGTATGTATGTATAATTCGGTTTTCCGATTTAAGCTTTCTCGTGAAAGGAAGTGCATTCATGATCATCTGGCCTTCTCTGGCTAGGGAAACCATTCTCTTAACTTATGGCATGAATTCTATCAGACTCCTTACGGTTGCAATTTCTAAACACGATAAGATTGAACGTACATATGTATGCCTAAGCGTATGAGTTATGCATATTACGGTTATTATAGGAGCTGTTTTCTGAATATGGACATATATTCCATGGAAAACAATACTAAGACATCTCAGTTTAGGTGATTTTCTTAAGCGTCACTGTTTCGGGAATGTATTACAGACGAAATTTATGGAACTTAACAGAAGGACTGATTGCTTTTGAAGGAGACCGCATTTGTTTCGGTTCAGTCAGGGTATTACTTTAGAGTTTAAAAGAATTTATCATTTATTGATATAAAACATATTTTTCTCCTTTCCCCTAAAGGTGGGGGTGGCCTATTTTTTATTTTTCATTTTGATTTCAATCAAAATATTTTTGCAATTAATCATCGTGATATCAAATTCAATTGTGCGAATATAATGTACGTACATACATACATATGTACATATATTCGTTTGATATGATTAATTAAAAATAGTTTTCTGTTTTTTTTTTTATTGAATGATTGAAATCAATCATAAAATTGATTAAAAGGCCATGCACTCCAATACAAATGACATCATTAATGATGGACAAAAGCGATTTGAAATTGAAAAATTCTTTTGATTTGCTTGTCGGCTGACGGATAAAAAATTTAATTGATTTAATATTAGTTTTTCAAATAGGATGGTTCGAGAAAAAAAAATTAATTATTATTCAATTTCAATGTTTTAGACTTCTTTTTACGAGCGATTTATTGGTTTAAGTTGCGAATAGAAAATTGTTGCTGGGAAACAAGAATTCATTAGTTTGATTTGTGGAGTGGAGTTTAAGAGATTTTCAAATTTCTGGAGAACTTATTCAATCGTCCGTCTTCGCTGTACTATCATTATTTATCATCACACTTGCTTTTTATTGTACATAATTATTGTGTTTTTATTTTTTTTTTACAAGCCATACAATAATAATTGAATTTCTGTTTCATTTCTTATTTCAAGTTATAGATTTAATGGATTTTCTTTTACTAAAACACAAACATCTGTGCGTACATACTGACCCTATAAAGCTTTTATAAAGTGTTGCTTGCCAGCCAGCCACCCAGCCAGCCAGCCACATTGATGTAAACGTGTCTAAGTGGTTTATGACCATTTATTTCAAACTGCAATTAACTCTTTAGACAATTCGATTTGATTTTTTTCTGTTAAGTACATAAAGGGTGTTTTTTATAGAGGTATAGAACTTTAAGTTGGCATTACTTTTCAAGATGGCGACCGATTTAACAGCTGTCAAGTGATTTATTCTCAGTTTGGTTTGGCAATTCATCATGAATAGACTCACGCCTGAACAACGCTTGCAAATAGTGCAATTTTATTTCGAAAATAATGGTTCTGTGCGGAAAACGTATCGCGCACTACGTCCATTTTATCGTCGACAAAATCGTCCATCAGAGCAGTTAATTCGATTAACCATGGAACGTTTTCGCACCACGTTTACTCTTATTGATAACTCGCATCCCCAGTGACGCTGTACGGTGCATACAGAAGAAGCTATTGCTGCTGTAGAGCGTAGCATTGAGGAAGACCCGAATGAGTCCATCCGCCATCGAGCACAGGAATTGGATCTGTGTCCATCCACTTTATGGAAGATTTTGCGGAAGGATCTTGGTTTGCGTGCTTACAAAATCCAACTCGTGCAAGAATTGAAGCCAAACGATCATCAAGTAAGGCGTAGATTCGTCGTTCGAATGGGCCCAAAACGAGATTACCGTTGTTCCCGATTTTCATAAGCGAATTTTGTTTAGCGATGAAGCGCACTTCTGGTTGAATGGCTACGTCAACAAACAAAACTGCCGCATTTGGAGTGAAGGTAATCCTCAAGTGTATGTGGAAACACCGTTACATCCAGAAAAACTGACTGTTGGGTGCGCTTTATGGGCTGGTGGCATCATTGGTCCGTACTTTTTCAAAAACGATGGTGGCCAGAACGTTACAGTCAATGGTGATCGGTATAGAGCCATGATTACTAACTTTTTCATTCCTGAATTGAATAACCATGATGTCCAGGAGATGTGGTTTCAACAAGACGGCGCAACATGTCACACAGCTCGTGTCACAATAGATTTATTGAAAGACACGTTTGGTGACCGACTAATTTCACGTTTTGGACCTGTGAATTGGCCTCCAAGATCTTGTGATTTAACACCGCTAGACTACTTTCTGTGGGGCTATGTAAAGTCATTGGTCAATGCGGTAAAGCCACAAACGCTTGACCATTTGGAAGACAACATTCGCCGTATTATTGCCGATATACGGCCACAAATGTTGGAAAAAGTCATCGAAAATTGGACGTCCAGATTGGACTACATCCGCGCTAGCCGTGGCGGTCATATGCCAGAAATCATATTTAAAATGTAATGCCACAAGATTATCTTTCGGATAAATAAAATTCATGTCAGTCGAATAATCCATCGTTGTTTTATTGCAACTTAAAGTTCTATACCTCTATAAAAAACACCCTTTACAATGCAGCCCACCCTTTACCCTTCCCTAGCTCACACTCTCTCTCTATCTCCCCCTCTCTATATTTTTAATGGTATTTCAGTTTAAAAGTTTTTAAAATTTAGGCAGAAAAATGGAGTGTGTGAGTAGTTTGCCGGTCTTAATGTGGGTCATACTCGCCACTCACACTCACTGCAATACACTTGATGCGCTCGCTCTACGTATCTTTGCTTTGCCTATCTGCCACTAACACAACTTAATTGATTATCGTGCTATTTTTGGTTACAAATCTTTAATCATTCATACTATGAATACGCTACGAATCGATTTGAATCGATTCTATTTGTTTGCCTGTGTTGTTTTTTTTTTTTTTTCATTGAAAATTGAAAATTTACTTTCAGTTTTTCTCGCTTTTCTTTTTCTATATTTGTTGTGTTGTTTTCCTCTGATGAAGAATTTTATTTTCGAATTTAATTTTACTTTTACGTTTCGCGTTTTCAATGTGTTTTTCTGTGGCTGTTGTCGTTTAGAAGAGCATAAAATTCTAGACATTCCTGCTGCTTGCTAACTGCTCTGCTCTGCTCTGCTCTGCTCTTGTTGTTTATAGAAGATATGCTTCGTAAACTTTATTCCTCTTCTCCCAGTTTGTCTGGCTAAGATTTTCATTTTCGAAAATTTTCACTTTTTTTTTGGCTCAATTTTTAGTCTATTTTGTTACTTTAGAAACAGCGGTTTTGCGTCAAAAGAAATTCTCACCTTTAAACGAAATTAACGTTACGGTTCGGTTTTCATTGGAAATTCAAAAACAAAATCAGAAAGAAAAAAATTTCATTTCATTATCCCAAATCATATACAAAAAAAAAATTAAGAAAATTTCTTTTAAAAAATAAAACAAAAATTGTGGTTTTCTTGTATTATTAAAAAAGTATTGAAAATTTTGTGTGAAGTGGATAATTTTTTTTCCAAATTTGTATTCAAAATCCAAGTAAAATTTGAAAAATTTAAAGATTATGAAAAAAACTACAACATCTTCACGTTTTTTAAACTTTTTTGGCAATATACGTAAGATTTTAAATTTCCAATTTGTTACTTTTTAATTCTTTTTTAATTAAAATTAAATTTTCCTTTTGTTTTCATTCTTTCCAAGTTATACAACGTTATGATCATGTTCATGATGATGATTATTATTTTTATTCTTAATCAGCGTTTATTTGTGTATTTATTTTGAAAATGCCCACGCCTTTATTTTTCAAATAAAACATCATTTATTTCTTTTTCGCTTTCTTTTTGTTTTTGCTGTTTTCTATTAAAAATAATAAAAAAAAAATTGCGAAAAATATAAACACAGGGTGTCTCAAAAGAAAGTATCATTTTAGTATTAAACACGCTCGTTGACAGCACTCGTTTAATGGCACTTTTGATAGACTCCATGATGTCTGACATGCCATTAGAAAAGGCCAAAAAAGTATATAAGCTTATAGGGTTTGAAACGGGACTGAACACTGGCCAATTTAAACTGCTTCTTCCGGAACTCAATCTTCTATGGAATATTTCGAGAACCCGTGGCGAGAGCCACTACTACGTTCTGCTGCTTACATACATATGTATGTATGTGCGGGCCAATTGTGAAGACAATAACGCGTTAAACACATAATACTGTGTTCAGATATGCACTTTTATTGAGTCAATATTCGGTTAATTGAGTACAATATCTTAAGTGTTCAGGCATAATAATATACGCAGCTCAGCTGTTTATTCAACATTCATTTGACAGCTGGTAAACGAAACAGCTGGTTGTTTCAACAACATTGTTTTTATTTTGTCGTTGAAAAGTATTCGATTAATTTTAATATACTAAACTCTCTTATGACAGTGCCGCATTTTAAGGTTTTCTCAATATTATAACAATTTGCGTATTTATTGCGTAATAATTAATTGAAACTTTATATGAAATATTGAGCTCAATAATGGCGTTTATTGCGATATACGCAATAAAGGTGCATATCTGAACACCGTATAAGAGGCACCAAGCGCTGTATCCCAGATGGAAACACTTGGGTACATATTAGGCGCTGGACAGGCTATTGACTTTGTTGATACCGAGCAGCATGCCAAAGTTTGTCAGGGCAAAAGACATGGAAATCATGTGATCGCAGTACTGTGACACGTTTTCAAATAAACTTTCTTTAGAGATACCCTGTATATATGATGACCCTGTATATTACTTTTTAGATGCGTCATTTCATTAAAATTTTCACAAAAATCCAAAACGTTTTCCAATTAAAATGTATACGCGTTAAAATAATATTCCTTCGCGTATTTCTATCGTAGTTATGCAATTCACTGTGAATTTATATTCGCTGCTTTGATTCTCCTTATAAGAATTCTCTTCAGTTTTGAATTTTTTATTAAAAAAAGTATTCAAGTTAAATTTTGATTGAGATGAACTCACACGACTCTGACCTGTAGACAATCGTTGAATATAATTGCTCAATTCTAATTTGCATTGTTGTTGTTACCTTCTAAATGGCAAAATTTAAGCACACTGTGCCATTCTATGTGAGAAGGGCTAAGATAGACACACTTAAGCTACATAAGGCCCATTCTGATATCACAGCTTAATATTCTCCTATTCTCTGAACCATTTGGAAGCTTAGACTACCAATGTCTATCATTGATAGTTGGATAGTAAAGTGTCCACGTGGCAGGCACCAAGGAGTCTTTTTATCCTCTGACATTGTGCTGGGTTTATGCCCAGACGGTGAAGAACAGTCTCCAACTCTTTCTAATCTCTGCAGAAGTCATTTGTCATGTGTCCATGATCAATGACTCCATAACTGTATTGCCAATTACGAGTCCGCAGGTCGTTTAAAAGGACTTCCAAAGGAGAGAACTCATCGGAGAGTTCGATGGGTGTGCCATATCTGGCCAGTTCATCTACTCTGTTCCAGTAGCTACATGATGCGAACGTCTTACCAATTCCATATCTCGTTGAAATGTTCATGACAGTTTTATAGAGCCCTGGAATTCATTACCTCGGAACCCAGTGCCTTGACAGCAGCCAGCCTGGCATGGTAACACGCTGGCGTATTAATTCCACTTGTTCTCGGCATCAGAGCCTTGTAAATTGCTTTTGTACGACACCCGTTCAATAGAATTTTAAAAGTTTTTTCTAGAATTTACAAAAAAATGTACGGAAGTCTGTTTAAATCAAAATCATTTAATAAATATTGCGAAACAACAAATTTAAATCATTTTTAAATGTAAAGCCGATAAAATTATGATTTTGAAATTTTATAAACAATTCATGATCGTGGTGGTGGTGCTGGCTAAAGAGAAAAACCACAGAAAATTAAAATTTTTTTTGTTTTTTGTTTTTATTTCCAACCATAATGAAAACATCACATCACTCACTAACATTTTGAGGAAGTTTATGAAATAATCATATTATTTATTACTAACGTCTATGTTTGTGTGTGTTTGTGTGAGTCAGTATGTTTATTTAATAAAAAATAGAATTTTTATTGTGCAAAATTTTTTTCAGTATAAAAAATTTTTTTTAAAATTTGTTTTTTTTTTTTTTCAAACTAATTCTTGTGTTTACATTCAAACATATTTTGAATACCAACCAACTGTAAGAATATTTTTCTTCAATACAGTAAACTCTCGATAATATGAACTAGAAAAACAAAATAGTTTACATACATATGTACATACATATGGTATTACGATTGTAGGCGCTCTTAATCTTGTCAAACTCTAAATAAAAACGAGACCTTATTAGGTTTTGTAACATCTTTAATATAAATTTAAGCTCTTTTGTTGAGATAGGTTTTTAAGAAAGAAGTTACCAATATGTCCCGATTTGTTTTTGCCAATAGTTTCAATTTAAAAAGTCAACCAATTTAATTTTCTCTGTAAGCTTTTTTCTCCTAATCAGCAACAGATGGACGCCATATGTTAAACGAGCCTTGCTTACTTAAGCCGTAAAAGGTCACATTGTCATACCAATATTACCTACATATGTATGTATATCATCTTGAAATTATAACTCCTCTCTTTGAACCGGGATCAATCACGATGGCTAATCTGATAGTTTTATGAATATGTGCACTCTTTTGAAATCACCTTTGGCAAGACTGGCAATGTGAATAATTTTTGGGTGCCCAAAACTTATTCTTCTTCTTAGATTCTCAAGTGTCGAACAGCGACAGAGATGATGTTCTGTTTTGTTTTCGCTTCTTCCTCTTCGCTACAGCTTTTGTAAAAGTGGTGGTGAGTTAATTCCCTTTCTTTGGGCAGGAATATTACCTGTGACATCTCTTTGAACTGCCATCTCTTAGCCACCCTGATAGTTTTAAAAGACGTAATGCAAATTTTGTTCTGCATATGAAGAAATAGATGTTCACATTCACTGGATAGTTAGTTCCCTACATTCGAAGTTCACATTACCGTGGCTTTACTGTATTGGTGATTTTATTTAAAATATTAAAAGAAAAACAAAAAATGTTTGTTGGCATACATTTCTGTGTGCGAGTTTTTTTTTAAATTTTTTAAAACATTTTTCTTTTTTATTTTTATCTTTAATAGTTTAATTTAGAAAATGTTAAACACTCACTCACTGACTTTGCAAAAAAAAAACAACGAAAAATCATCGTGAAATGCAAAAAACAAAAACAATAAAAGAAAATAAAAGAAAAGCAAAGAAAACAAAAGAAAAGGCAATGAGCTAGAGTTCGTCGCTGTCGATGACAACATGCTGCTCTCATTACTTTTCTTCTTTTTTATTGTCAATACAATCACAATAGCAAACTAAACAAACAAAATAGAACAAAACAAAACAAAAAAGAGTAACTGTGTCTGCCTATACATACATACATATATGTATGTAGTATATACATACATAGATTTGCAAAAAAAAAAACAATAAAAAATTATAATAATAATACAGTATTTAAAGAAAGAAAAAAATAATAATAATAAATTTTTGTTGTTGTTATCAGTAACATCCATCCTACATGTCAAGAATTTTACCTACTGACAGTGTTGCCACTTTAATTACTTTTCTCTCTTTAATTTTGGGGTCTTATAAAAATAAGAACAAATTAATTTCAATTAAATAATTGTATTCAATTTTATTAATTTTTTTTGTTAAAAAATTTAAGCAACACTTAGTGTGCAGGATATTCTCTTAAAGATAGCTGAAATGTGCTTTAAAACTAGGTATGTATGCATGTATATTGGGTGGTGCCTTTGTACGGACAAAAGTCTTTATTGCAAACAGGATTTCGACACAGGTGCCCTTACAGTCGGGCGTTACTTGGGTCCAGAGATGTAGGCGACAAAGCTAATTGTTTTCTTCAAATAAGCAGAAAAAAGTGTCCTGTGTAAATGGGACTAAATCGGACAAAAAATGGACTTGTGGGAGAAATTGATAGCCATGGTATCAAGGATTCTAAAACGGTTTTCATTAAAATGACGGATTGTAAACAAACGGTTTGGGTTTTAAAAAAATGATACCTACAACATTTTCGAAGGAAAAATTCTGTGAATGTTGATTGGAAAATATTGAATTTTGTGAACAACATTTTTGCATAAAATAAAGTGAAGCTGAATTGTATCGATTCTTCACAGATGGGGAATTGGAGATAATGTTGTGAGAACAGAGTAGCTTAGAAGCTGGTCCAATCTATTGTTTATATTGGTAAACAAGCAACAACAATTGCATCTTTGATATCCTGTTTTTTCGCTTTTGTTTGGTTTTATTTAAAAAATGCATTAAATTTCATGGCAGTGTGAGAATTTGTACTCAATTGAGAGAGTAAGGTAAGAGTACTTACTGTCAAATTAAAATAACATTTGCTAACGCTTTTTAACTGTAAATTTTTTTTAAGGAAAAATCAAGCCATGTCGGCTGTATTCTGTTCTTACACTTATTTACCTCTGTTTTATTTGATTTTTAACTTTGTTGATTCTAATCTAACATTTCAATTTTTCTTTAAAGCCAAGTCAATCCATAATATCAATTATTATTTAAAAAAAAAATTACTTCAATATTTGATTTCCATTATTATTTGCACAAATATCTCAATTAATATTAACTTATGCCGGGGCAAAACTAGGAATGTGTGTTCAAAACGTACGCTTTTTAAAATCATACAGAAATTCGTGTGATTTTACAAATACAACCGCAGTAAATAAATACAACAACTTAATGGTTAATGTGAAACCGTATCACAAAATCATTATTTATTTTTCTTTTAGTCTTTCAATATTTATTTCGGCAAAAATTCAATACAATAAATTAAATCAATATTAATTTAACAGATTTTTTATTTCTGCTCCTTCTTATTCTTCTATTTTGGTTTTCATTATTACTATTTTCATTCTCTAATCTCTATTTATTATTTAACGGTTTTTGTTTATTTTGCTCTCCTACTCCCTCTCTCTCTCTCACTTTTTATTTAAAGGCGTGAAAATATTTTTATTATTTCGCTTAGTTGTTGTGTTTCTTAAGGAGAGCACCATGCTGATGACGTACTCGTTAAAAATATTTATTTTTTGTTTATTAAACAATTATTTTTAATTTAAATTTAATTAAAATCAACCCACAGCAATATGGGTTTAATTTAATAAAATTTAATTTAATTAAGAAAATGTTTTTATTATTAAATAATATTTTTGAAAAACAAATGCATACTTTTAAGTACGTATGTATGTGTGTGCGTACGTTTTTGTGGAAAAGAGAGTATTTGGTTATGACGTCCATTCCATGTCCCTGTTGCCGATAGTTGGCCTTAACTGTTTAATTAAAGTGTTGCCGCGTCCCTAGAAAAAGAAAATTATAATAAAATTTAAATCAATTGTAACGTCAAAAAATTATAATATTTGGCTCCCGTTGAACGTTGTTGGAGATTAAATGAAATCAAATCTTGTTTAAAAAATTAGAATAAAGTTACTGTATTTAACTAACCCAACTTGGGAAAAATGTAAATATCATGAGCCTTTTCGATGCTTTTGGTGGAATTCTTAATTTATTTTCCTTCCGCCTTTAAAGGCGTCAATTGTGTCTGCTTTCTTTTAAATAAATTCGAATTTTAGATAATTCTACAGAAAACATTCTTACATATATGCATTTAATCTAGCGATCTTATTCGACAAATTGTTATAAAATTAGTAAACGGCAGTTGATTTCAAAACTTTATCTCCTTAAACATACAAATTCACGATATACACGACATATTAATACTTTGCTAGGGCCAAGTGCATCAGAGAATTTCTTTTCTAGCCTTCTTTGTTGTTTTTCCTTGAAAGAGCCACATATTTGCACATTTTATATCAGTTTGATAATGTTAACAAAACAAACAAAAAAAAAAAACACGACGATACTGATTAGATAAAACAAGTCAAAAGAAACTCTGGCAGTAAGTAACTGAAATAAATAAAAGGAAAAAATCAATTTAAAATTGATACTCAGATACAAAATTGCACTTGATTAAGTTATAATAAATTGATTTGATTTTAAATCGATTCACAGTGGTAATATGATCTTTAGAAATACATAAATGTATGTATTCTTAATGCGTTTGTAGACTTATATAACGTTTTTTAAATCATTGTAAAAATCTTAATAAGTTTTAATTTATCTACTGCTGCTGCTGTTCATGTAAAACCTTGCATTAAGGTGACCGATTTGTTTAACATACTTAAAGTGTTGCCGCAATTAAATGTTTCATGTCTAATTTCTAGCTGATAAGTTTGTATTGAATTTCATTTGAATTTAAAAACAAAGTAAAATTGTAGTCAATTGCTACAATTTTTAAATTTTTTGTTAAGAATTTATACATATTTCTGGTCTATGGTGTTAGGCCTTTCAGTAAAATTTTAATACATAATTACAGAGTAAAGTATTTACAAGAAATTTGAAAGGGTTCCCTGGTGTTTGATTAATGATTGTTTTATTTTTCATGTAATGTTCGAAAATGTAATGTTCAAACTATTTATTACTTTCTTTATTGCTTGTAAAAATCCAATAAATTGTTTTATTAATTTATAACAAAAAAAAAAACGAAAAAAAATTCCTCTTTAATTGTTAACAAACAACTTCCTCAAAACAAGCTCTTAAAAAAGCAATTAAAATAAAATTATGCTTCAAATGAACAAACATACATATATGTATGTATGAACAAAGTATCATAATTGTTACAACCAAATAGGTTTTATTTGTTTTTTTTTTTTTATTTCAAATTAAAGACTGCATTTTGATTTTTCTGTACCCGAATGTGTTTTCTTTTAAAGGCAGCTTTGATTTAATACTAGTAATTGTTTCCTGTTACTATGACAACACTTAAAATATGCCTTGCTTCTTCTCTCGGACTCTCATACTCTCTCTCATACACTCTCATTTGACCTCATAAACACGTGTAAGTGACCTCCATAATTGTGTTTTTCTTGTTTTTTTTTTTTTTTGTTTTGTTCCTTCTTTACACTGTGAGTTGGATACTGGATTGTGTGTGAAGCGTCAAAAAATGAAAAAAAAGAAGTTTAATAATAACAGCAGCAACAAATGAAATTTACTTAAACTTTGTTTGTGTACTAAAAACGATATTTTTATATACGTGACTATATTTTTTTTATTTATATATATGTCAGTAATATACTTGTAGTTGTTTTGTTTTGTTATTTTTGTTCTCTCTCTCTCTTAAACAAGTGACATCATCAGTGTATAGCAGTATGTTAGTTTTTTTGGTGTTGTTGTCGACACGGTGTCGCAATTAAAATAAAAATACACATACCGCTACACAAGTAACCAGCCAACAAACAAACATTCATGTAAGAACCACTTTAAACGTAGAGTTTATTTGCTGTTCGAGATATAGTAAATCTATTTTGAGACAGAGAATAATATTAAACAAAAACAAAAACAAAAAAACTAAAACAATAAATGACTTGACTGGTTGACATGATGACTGAATACGAGTATGTCTGGTCTAATATATGCAAGCGTACATGTGCATGTATGTGTGTGTGTACTGTGTGCGAGTGCCAAGTAATGTGCGTGTTCAATTGAAAAAAAAGAACAACAGAACAAACGAAAAGAAATATTGTAATAAAACAACAACAAAAGGATAGATAGCCCAGAAATATTTTAAGAGTTACCATTACAGTTCATTTGCTTTTTTTTAGCTCTTCTGTTAGTAGAGTTTCTCTTTAATAATAAAGTTTTTAACTGCCAAAACTTTTGTTATTTATAATGCTTTTAATTTAATGAAAAACAAAAACAATTAAGCAATATAAATCAGTGATTGCATAACTATTAACAATCAATTTTATTTTTTTTTTCTTTAAACACTCACACACATGCACACTACATCATGGTTTACAGTATTGTGTAAAATAAAGCAATAAAACGCTCCATTAAAAATTCAAACATCACGCAAATGTAAGCTGAAATAAATCTTCCATTGTTTTTATTGGTTTTTTTTTTTCCAATAAAATTCTTAACAATAGGAAAAATCATTTTTGGATTAAATTTAAAAAAATAAACCTCCCGAATTACTTATTTTGGCTACAACATTGTGTCAGCCAAGGTCAGGGTTTCCCCTTTATCATCAAAATACTACTTTTACTTTCACCTACATACATACAGTACATATCTATTATATGTATTATTTTCATTACATCTGTTCTGCCCTATACTGTGTTTAGAATAGAAAGAGTAAAGTAAACAACAACTCTCTTTCAAATCTCCAAAATTACACTCCCTTTTTTAATTCACTTCTGCTCACCTACATAACTCTTGCGTGGTGAAAAATAAAAGAAATGAAATGAAAAAAACAATGTTTTTTATGGGTGTATGAGTAACTGGCTATGACCGACTTTTATGTTATCAATGTTTAATAATAAATTTAAAGAGAAGAATAAATCTAATATAAATAGTTATTATATATTTATTTATGGACATCTGTATGTATATATGTACACAAGAAAAAAGTTACCAAAGACAGACAAAAAAGAATGTGACTACTTTGCCTTGCTGTCATTCATCAATTTATTTTAACGTGGGGTGTTAACCTTATTCTTTCTTTATCCCTTTCTCTCTGCTCTTGTTACTCTTTGCTATAACAATAATAATAAGAACCGTTATATTTGCTTACGTATATATATATACATATATATATGTGTTTGGCACAATAAATTCCAATAGTTACTTTACATTTGTGTACATAATTAAGCAAGCATAATGCAACTACCATATGTATGTATGTACATACACACATACTATATGCATGCATAATGTTCGTAAATCAATATCTCGACATTCGTTCGTTTTAAGTTCAAAAAAAAAAAATAGACCATCACCAGCATACATATGTTGTGTATGCATATTGATGTACATATGTATTGTATGTGTTGTCAGTAGCATTATTAGTATTAATTTTGATTACAAATGTTTGTTAAGTTGTTGTAATTTGTTTTTCTTCCTTGCTTTCATACAATTTGTTTCCAATTAAATTTCATATGGTGATGGTGAGAATTACAATATTTGTTGATGTCATTGTCACTTCACTTACGCATAGCATAACACATAAGAATTGAATGCATTGATTGCTTATTACAACAAAAAATAATGTAATATAGGCAGAGGGACAGAGTGAGAGAGAGAGAGAGAGAGAGAGTGAGGGAAAGAGCATTATAACACATATTAAACAAGTGTTAATGTGTAAAATGTTTAAAACAAATATAGCCACAGTGTAAATGAAAACATACAAGGAAATCTATCGTTTCATTTAAGCTGACCATATCGAATAATACATTTTTATTGCATAACATAACTAAAAAATAGTTGACTCAAGAATTTGTTGTTGTGGTTGTTTTTTTAAATGAATTTTTATTAATTTGTGTACCTCAAAAGCCCTGTTATAATGAAAATAATTATTTAATAATACCTCAACTCTTTAATTAATTACAATATTTAATTATTTTCCCAAATATACCTATAATAGGAAGGAAAGTGTCATAAAAATAATTCATAATTTATTTATGACCCTATTTAAATTTTATATAATTTTTTTTCAATAATTTTTTATTATTTATTTTAATGTTTTAAAATTTTTTAATCACTTTTTATATTTTTGTTTGTTTGTTTGTTTATATTGTTTTTTGTTTGTGTTTATTTTGTTGTAAACCACCACTTGCATAAAAATAACAACCAAAGAAAATAAAAAGCGACCTTTAAATAGTCTTTAAATTAACACATAAAAATGCATTTAGTAGAAGAGCACGCGTCTATTAAATCAAAAATAATAAAAACTAAATTCTATTTTGGAAAATAATAGAAAATAGAAAATATAAAAAAAATAAACTTCCAATTTAATTGCCATAAATCATTCAAGACTAAAATAGCATTTGAAATACAACAGCTATTTTTAAATCGGCCTGTGAACACAAACAGATACACTGGAACAGAAGAGCAGGAAAACATTTGTTACTCTAATCACTTTATTCAAAGCCCTTGAAGTTTGCTGCTTTTTTTTCTTTGAGCAGCCATAAAAAAAAAAGAAAAATGAATACAAAATACAAGAAAAAATGTAAAATATTTCAAAGATCATAATTCTCAAAAAAAAAAAAAAAAAATTAAAAGAACATTTGTTATTTCATAATCTCCTCCTCTATGAAAGAAGTGTATCGTATGGCTTTTCCCTTTTTTTGCTATTTAGAATAAAAATAAAAATAGAATACTTATGTTAATTGTTATTGAAGAGTCGATCAAGCATTTCCCAATTTCAAACATTTATTTGTTATTTTTAATTTTAGAAAAAAATAAAAAAAACAACTACGTGTTGTTGCAAGCTTTACAAGTGGTCATTTATCTGTTATGCTAATAAAAAAATAATATTAAAATATTATGAATCCGTAAATAATTTCAGACTTTTTAGTTGCCATAGTCTGGTGGTAATAATATTCGTAATTCATATAAAATTTAAAACAAATAACCGGTCAATGCAATTAATTTGGCAGCACTCGTAAAAATCACAACAACAGACAGTAATAAAATAAAGAAAGAGAGGGAGAAACACTAACGGTATTGCCGTGTAATTGTTGTATGCAATTATTCAAAAAGATGGAAAGTAAACAGAATTTTTTCACTCTTTTTCGTTTATATATACAGTAGTGGTCATAAGAAAAATAAAAAATAAGATTTTTAATTTCATTCTGTTACATTCATACCTTCTAGGCATAAAGATTATTAAATTATTAATAACATCGTACGATATTCCTTCCCAGACTATTTCCATAGCTCGAAATAATTTCCGATTTATTTTCGTATTAACAATCTTCAACTTCTCAAAAAAAATTTTTGTAAGGAGATTCGGTAGGTCACTCGAGAACTTTGGTCCTATTTATCATTAGCTGTTTTAGCGGTTTTTTTTTGCAAAGATTGGAGGTATTTTTAGAATCGTTCTCCTGTTGGCGACTTGATGGTAGTCGCATATCTCCGCGTCTGCAACAGGGGCTTCATTTTTTGTAATATGCCACTGCTCTTCTATAAATCGTACTTTCGCTGATATTGTGCAAACTTTTTGAATGTTGTACGATCTTTTAACCAAGAAATCTTCATGCCTCTTTGTGTTCGTCCAGAATCTACGTGAGCGGACTGCGCGTCCTGAAAACAAATACTTAGAAATAAGCCTGGAAATTTCTGATCGGTTGATGTAATATTATTTACTCCATTTATGCCGTCAATAATTTTGACTAATTGCTGTTGAGCAATTCAATTACATGTACTACTATCGATATAAAAAATCTTACAGTGGTAGTTGTGACCGATACTGCATAATGAAAATTTAATCAGAAACTGGATTTTAATTCTTATTTTTTTACTGTGCAGTGTTTAATAACATGGGATTAGTAAAACTGAAATTTGATATCGGCAACTCTAAAGAGAATGTGTGATAATAATATGAGAGAGAGAAAGACTAACAGAGATTTTGTTTTTCTCAAGAAGAAAAGATCAATTCTGAAGAAGATACCTATAAGGCCTTTTTAATTATATGCATTATGATAAATACAATAAACAATAAAAAATAAAACAAACGTATGTATATATACGTAAACACACACACATAAAATAATATAAATGCAAATGTATTCATAATATATCGTGTAGGAAAAAAGAGACAACAACAATAATAATAATAACAATGGCCACAACTAATTAGTTGAACTTTACTAATTGAATAAACACAACAAACAAACATCAGCTGCAAAGCAACATAGTTGTGGTCGAAAACATCGCAGTCACCGTCATCATTGCTATGCCATCATCATTATCATTCATAATCATCAATGTTGTCAATTGAGCATATAATTTTAAATATTTTTTTGTGTTTTTTTTTTCTTAATTTTCTCTCTCACTCGCCTTAATATCGTATTACATGGTGTGTTACGTAGTTTGTAATTTGAAATTGTAATTCTTTTCGGCAATTAACTTTCTAATTGTTTATGTTTGTGTTAGTGCTTTCAAATTGTTGTTATGAAATACCAATAACAATAACTATATAAACTTTCAATTTTCAAATTATTATTATTGAATTTTCACAATAATTTCACTGTAAAAATTGGAAAAATGTTTAATGCCAATGCATAAAGTCTCAAAATTGTAAAATCAAACATTTCAAATGCATTGAAATTGTAGATACTTTCGATAATTTTTTTAATGCTTTTCACTGGCAGTTTATCGATTATTTATACGGTAAATAGAAAAGTTACTTTAAATTTATTTTGAATGTTTCATAAGCATTCTTTTGAATTGTGGCTTTCATTTTTCAAAAGTTAAAATCTTAAATAAAATACCAATTAAATATTAAGTAAGGTCAGTAAAAGCTAGACATATTTCCCTATGTCAGCTTTTGTTGCCCCGTACTTATTTAATTAAAAAGAAGCAAACAAACACAAATATAAAATAAAACTGCTCAATATATTTCAATGATATTTCGACGCTTCGCAATTTATATGCGTTAATCGAGAATCAATTTACAGACGGTTCGCGCTTTGATGATTAAAAACTTGCGAGCTTATAACTAAACTCGTTGTTAATCCGTTGTATCCGTCAATGTCGTAAGAACGGCTTCGCATACGGGCAGAATGAAGCATAAAATTGGACTAATACTGGGTAGAGTGCGCTCGAAATGCCCACTTAAACTTTAAAGTAGTACGCTCACTATGGTTTTGCAAAACGCATTCGTCTTGAACACTTGTCAAATTACAGCTGCAGGAGGTTTAAAGATGAACAAGAGGAGGAAATTGTTCTTCACTCATCAGAAACTTTGAATAGTTCTGAAATAGGGTATCACAATGGGCCGTATATGGTCTAAGTGTTTCTATTCCAGCCACCTCTACTTATCTGACATTCATTTTACCTTTCTATGGCTTTGTCGAATTTAAAAAAGACAAAGAAATAAACATTCTTACGGTCATAAACATTCATCACTTACATTTCATCGTTTTACAATTAAAAATATCTAATAAAGACGAAAAGTCTTATGAATTTGAACCCCAGTTGTGGTTTGTTTAACCTTCAACCGCAGATATTAAAGCATCACACTGAATTTTCAAAATTTTAGTGCAGAAAATATATGTGTCTAGTTAATAAGCTATAAAGCATTGACTCTTTTTCACACTTAATTTGTTTGTTGTTAAAATATGCGATTTTTCACACAATTCACCTAACTTGGCATCACTAATACTTGTTATTTTTCTGCTACTTACACATACTCTCTCTTGCGCTATTTCTCTTTCTAAATTTAAGCCGAAAAGTAATTGACGGGCATAGGACTACAACTACAACAGTACAAGTACGAAATATATGTATGTATTTTTTATGGACAAAATGACTAACAAACGCGAACAAATAAAGTAATAAGAAAAATTGTAAATGTTTATTTATTTTTATTTTATTGTTGTTTTTATATAAATAATCTTTTAAATTTGTATTTTTTTATCGTTTTTTTTTTGTTCGTTATGCTATGGAAAGGATAGGATGAACGTGTTGTGTGCAGTAGCAGCAATGATAATCATAATCATGTTGTTGTGCCTGGTGATAATGATCATCAGCATTGATAATTGTGATTCTGATGATGATTACAAATTTAAATCAATTGAGTATGTTGAATATGTACACATATGTACATGTGTGCGAATGTTTTGATGAGATAATCATCATCATATACATAGTGTGCATACATAATTAATGTATAATGAGTTGGTATTTGCAAAAACAATTGCAAGTGTTGTGTCGTAGCCAGGCTTTTTTAAAATTATAAAATTGCCGTTTATTTTTTTGTGTTGTTTTCGGGGGATTTTATTCATTTTATTATTGCTTTCGCGTATGTTTAAATTTTTGACATGTTCATGTAATAGATGCCAGATTTAAAATAATTGTTTCTTTTTTTTATTGAAATTTTCTCTGTTATTTAATTTGAATTTTTTTCGTTTTTTTTTTTTTTAAGGTAAACAAAAAATCTATTGCGCCAAATGCGACAAAAAATGTTCCGGTGAAGTGTTGCGTGTCGCAGATAAACATTTTCATAAGGCCTGCTTTCAATGCTGCCAGTGTAAGAAATCATTGGCGACAGGTGGTTTCTTTACCAAAGATGGTGTCTACTATTGTATACCCGATTATCAGCGTTTATATGGTACAAAATGTGCAGCCTGTTCGAATTATGTGGAGGGTGAGGTGGTCTCAACAATGGGTAAAACTTATCACCAAAAGTGTTTCACATGTTCCAAATGCAAACAGCCATTTAAATCTGGTAGTAAGGTAAGTTACAATAACAAAACAAACAAACAAACAGAAACAGAAAAAAATCACATTTAAAAAAATTTTAAATGCTTTTTAATTCGTTTCAACTAAATTCGTATGACAAGTAAGAGTCGTCCATACTTTTTTTCTTATTGTGCAAATATTTTCTGGTACATGTTTGAATTTTCCATGTTTTTTCTTTTATTTTCTTTTTTTTTTTTGTTTCGTTTAAAACAATTGAACAAAAATGGTTATGGGATGTTTGTTGTATAATGGTATGTGTGAGAAGTTGTAGGCAGTCCATCTAAAAAGGCAGTGTTATGTCGTATATGAAATATTTTTCTATGTTTAAATGAAATATGAATGCTTTGTTTTATTTTAAATATGCAGTGGGAACTAAATAAGCAAAAATTGTAAAATAAATACCATGGGAATATATGTATGTACTCTATAAAGTGTAATAATGCATAGTACATTAACTAGAGTTTCTTTATTTTTATCATAATCATTATAAAAGGGGGACAAAAGAAGCACAATATAATTCATCTTCGTTTCTATGTGAAAAGTGTTCATTAACATAGACAAGGCCCCCCCCTATCTATTCTTTAAATCATTATGTTGAAGTAAAACTGTCTGCAAATTCTTTTTCAAACCTATTAAAACTTTGTTTAAACAAATATGTTTTCTTTCATGTGAAACTAGCAAAATGTGTATCTTTTTGAAAATATGTTGGCTTTCAACCCCATCTACTGAAAGGTTTTGCAAATTAAATGCATTTCCCTACATATATTGAAATTTGGATAACAGTTATAATGCTTGAAAACATAATATCCTATCTGACGTCTATGGACGTTAAAATGCTTTAAACATAACCTCAAAATAGTCTGTTTCTAAATGAAGTCATTAATGTACAAACATACATATCACTATTGATGAGAAGATGTGAGCAAAAGACAAGGATTGAAAATACGATACACAATGTACTAAGTAAACATCATGAAATTGTCAAACGAGACCCACAAAGTTTTAGAAAAATCTCTTAAAAGCACTAGAAAATCAAACGATCTAATTGAACTTTCAAATTGAAGGTTGAAATTTCAGTGACTAAGAACAGTTTGAAAACGAGAACACAACAGATCACCCTGCCATATCATATAAGGAAAAAGAACACGATTTTCTTATCCTTGTGCTCAATTGGCTTCTTTCTATTGAAACAGCGAGCTGAATCCAGTTAAATCCTGGCAAAACTTAGGCTATGGACGTGCTGTAATACTGAGAAGCTGTATACATAGTCAGGTCGATTCCATATGATTTCTTATATTTTTTTTCGATAGGAGTTTCACTTTAGAATTTTAACTAAAGAGTTCTGGTTTGTCAAGTTGGGGGTTCACGCTAATGCCATTGAGGTGTATACCGAAGGCTTCGGTTACATATTTATTTAGGGTTTTGGTATTATATATTCGTATAGCCTACTCTGTAGGCTTTTTTAATTGTTAGGATGGACGGAATGTATCCTTCTCTTTATATATCAGTGTCCGGCACTTGTTTTGAAATGGTGAAGTTGCTGGTGCTCTCAGCTGTTGTTATCTTTGACTGAAGCCTGAAAAATCAGAATTAATGCAAATTTAATTTGGAATAGGGGTTGTTTTTTAATAGGGACTGTTTGATCTCCGAGTTGGATATTGATTTGTCGTATCACAATAAAGCCTTACTTTTTATGCAGGAAATTTCCTCCTTAACTTAATCTAACCTCCAAACCATATCATTTTGCAAAATTTGTGGCCTGTCTTTAACGTATCCTAGGCTCGTTCAATTTCCCTTATAGTTTATTCTATACTTTATCGGAACATACTTATAATGCTAGAAAACTGAAACGTCTTTTATTGTACTTTTCCATTCTGAAATGATAACTCATAAAACATGCTTTATTTCACCGCTTATACAACATTAGGCCGCTGCCTTAAATACATTTTTAAATCTCTGGCAAAGAGATGTTATAAAGGGCGGTGTCAAGGCTGCAACATACTTCTCCACATTCCTCCAAAATCGTTTACATTGTTTCCAGCGACATTAGCATTCAAATATTATGTAAAAAAGATCTGCTAACAAACAAAACTTCCAATTCTTGTTTTAGAATGAATATTTTATTGTTTTGCTCAAAACGAGTCTCTGAATTTTAAATTGTTAAAGAATGTGTCATTAGTTCCAGTTCTTTCAAACACACACAAATATTTTTTAAACATTGAAATAAATATGAATATTTATATATATTCATACATACATACATGCACGCATGTATAAATAGTATGACTTCATTCGTCTCACATTCTGTGGAAATTAAAAATAATTTTTTTTTTTTTTAATTTTTTATTCTTTTGGATTCTCTCTCTCTATACACAGAATTATATGCGGAATACAAGTGAACAAGTGCCACTTTTAAATACATTATACCCGGTCCGTTTTTGTCTGTAAAGTTAGACATTTTGACACTCGCCATTAGTGTTAACACACTACTTTAAATAATTTTCCATACCAAATTTGTTTGAATGTTTTGTTGTTTTTTTTTATTATAAATTGTCTTCTGTTTTTGGGCAAGTCAAATTGCCCATTTTTATTCTCTACCATTTGCTGTGACTCATATTGACGTCATTATTTTTGGTTTTTTTTGTTTTCTTTTAGTGTGTTAACGATTGGTTTTGGTTCTTAAGTTTCTTTAATTTGCTCGTATATTTCTAATAAAAAAAAATTATCATTGATATCACTACATGCCACACTCGTATTTGGTTGGGTTATCTATTCTTTTTTTTTTTATTTATTAGAAAACAAGAAAGTTATCGAAACTAATACGATATCTTTGTGAGTTTATGATTCCTATGAGCATATATTAATAAATATTGAACATTCGAAGGGGCTAAATATGTACAGCTGTGTTCAAAATAATAGGAGTGCTACCATGTAATATTTTCAAAGTTAAAATTTTTTATTGTACCAATTTGCAAAACATGATATATTTTAATGGTAGTTACAACGATATGTAAGAAATAAAATACAAAAAAGAATCTCGTAATAACTTTAATATTTACGATGAAATTGATTCATTTCTGTGTTTGCCTTTGAATTCAGTTGATCAAAAAAATAGGAGTGTGTGTTCTTTTAAAAATAAAAATATAACAGCACATAATTTAAAGAAAAAAGTGAACAGTAAGTACGGAAAAATGTAGTTAAAACTTTTTCTACAGTGATTCACATAAATTTTTGTAATAGTGGGACGAGGAAAGCACTGTACTGAAGAAAAGAGAGAACTAATTAAAAATCTTCGAAAAAAAGGCAAAACTTACAAAGAAACTAAGGAAATCTTAAGTTACTCCGATCAAATGATCACAAATACATTAAAATATAAAAAAAAGCCCGAAACGCGTGGGCGCAAGGCCAAAAATCTACTGTCGATGACCGCCGAATTGTGCGACACAGCAAAATAAATCCTTCGGCGTATGCAAAAAAAATTCAAAAGGATCTGAATCTTGCCGTAAGTGTCCCTACTATTCGTAGGCGTCTGATGGACAACAATTTATTCGCAAGAAGTTCACAAAAGGTGCCATTATTGACATACAAAACAGGCAGCAGCACGCTTAAAGTTTGCTCAAGAACATATCAAATATCCGAAAGAAAAATGGAGAACTTCTTGTGGACCGACGAAAGCAAAATTGTTTTTTTTTTTTGGTGGCACTGGGTCTAGACAGCATGTTAGACGTCCGCCCAACACCAAATACAAAGCTCAGTATACACAAAAGACAATTAAACATGGTGGTGCAAAACTAATGATATGGGGAAGCTTTTCATATAATGGTTTAGGCCCAATACATCGAATTAGAGACATAATAGATAGGAACGTCTATGTCAGCATTTGGAGAGAAGTGATGTTACCATATTCCACACCTCTAAAATGGTTATTCCAACAAGACAATGACCCGAAACACACCAGTAAATTAGCAAATGAGTGGTTTCGGGTTAATGGGGTAAAGGTTATGGCGTGGCCAGCTCAGTCTCCTGACCTTAATCCCATAGAACATCTATCAGGGATGTTAAAAAATATGTTGCCGAGAGAAAACCGTCAAATGCAGCTGAGTTGTGGTCTGTAGTGCAAGATGGGTGGAATAAAATTCCACTAAAACAATGTCAGAATTTAGTTGACTCCATGCCTCGTAGATGTGCTGCTGTAATAAAAAGTAAAGGCTATTCTACCAAATACTAATCGTACTTAAAGTTTCTGATTATAGTCATAAGCATTTTTAACTTTTTTAATAGTAAATTTTTATGAAAACTGAAATACTCCTATTATTTTGAACAGCATTTTTTTAAGATATTTTTTTAAACTTCCTGTTACTTGTTGAAAGCTCTATTTAATTAATGAATAACTTAAATAATTCAGTATTGAATCAACATTACATTACACCAAAAACTTGAATTAAACCATGTTTTTTATTTGTTAAAATTTAAGCTTTTGTTTTTCAATGGGCTCACTCCTATTTTTATGAACACAACTGTATGTCGGTAGAAGACTCTGGCAATATTAAGCACATTAGACATACATAACACTATAGCTACATACTGCGCCTTTTATGGGGAACTAGAATTCCATCTCCAGTAATGATCTAACGACTACACCAAGCATAGTTTGGGCACCTTTGTTGCGCCCTTCTCGTATTCGAAGTCACGCACGAGGCTTTTATAGAATCTCTTACTTATCTCTTATCAATTCCGTGCTTGCAGGTTCTCAATGGGGTGCTCTAAGTAGAGAGCTCACCCGAAAGTTCGTTAATTGCACCATATCTGACCCATACATCCGCTCTGGAGTTTCCCGGAGTGCCAGTATTCCTATGTGATGAGACTTTGCCATTTCGTTTATAGCTTCACGACCGTCCGAGACCATCCTAGAGCATTTTTGAAGATTTTAGAATTAATATTCAGACTGAAAACAAACAGACACTTCATATTTATTCACTTTCATTTTTGAATTATCTGTTGCTTTTGATCAAAAAACAAAAATTCTATTTCCTTTTCCTCTTTTCAGGTAACAAACACAGGTAAAGAGGTGCTTTGTGAGAATTGTGTTACTGGTCCCGGTGCTGCATCGCCAACACGTCAGCAGCAGCAGCAGCAGCAAAATCAACAACCAACCAAAGATGGCACAGTATCACCAACGCCCGTTGCGGAGTCTCCAACTCGAGCAACGGCTCATCAGCAAATGACCAGTGGTGTGTTATCAGATAAGGCGCATTTAAAAGAGGATTACGATCCTAACGATTGTGCTGGTTGCGGCGAAATGCTGAAGGAAGGCCAAGCCTTAGTAGCATTAGACCGTCAATGGCACGTCTGGTGTTTCCGTTGCAAATCCTGTACAGCAGTACTCAACGGCGAATATATGGGTAAAGATGGTGTGCCCTATTGTGAAAAGTGCTATCAAAAGTCTTTTGGCGTCAAGTGCGCGTACTGTAATCGTTTCATTAGCGGCAAAGTATTGCAGGCGGGTGAAAATCACCATTTCCATCCAACTTGTGCTCGCTGCACCAAATGCGGTGATCCCTTTGGTGATGGCGAGGAAATGTATTTACAGGGCAGTGCCATTTGGCATCCACGTTGTGGCCCGGGGCCCAATGAAACTGGCCTGATATTGAATGGCAGCTCAGGTGTAGGTGTATCAAATGGCAATTTTACCGATACCGAATGTGACCGCATGAGTTCGAGTGCTTTAAGTGATATGGTAAGTTAAACAGTTAAGGATTAAAAACCCGTGTTTGTTTCTTTTTTTTTTCTTTCCTTTTGGTCTGTTTTTTCTTGTTTATGAATTCCAGGTACATATTTATAATGATAAACACTACTTATGGGTTGGTTAAGTTGTAAATGAAATGAAACGCTAACGATAACAAAATTTTCCTCTTTAAGAACATACATAAGTCAACAATTTGGACTCTTCTAGTGTTATTTCATTACATCTTTGAAAAACCTTTTTAATACATACATATATACACCCCAAAAAAAAAATAACCCCACCTGCACCCCTTTCCTGCTCCTAAGCTGGCTGTAAAAAGTACACACACATATATATATAAATATATATTACATTACATTTGTTAAATATAAGAATTAAAAACTTACTAACTGGGTACGAACAAGACGCTGACACAACAATATTAATACGACTTGAAAAAATAAAAACTTTTTAACTATTTGCCACCATCATAAATCACACCCCATCCACATCTATCTCTTTCATTATTTTATTAATAATAACATTATGCCACAGAAAACAAAAATTACAAAAAAAAAACGTACGAAAGTAAACTTTCGATCGATTATGGTTCCCTAATTGAATGCTATTGCAACGCGATAAGGAGACATGATGCCAAAAAATGAGTTACAGCTGAGTTACATAAATTTACTTATCCAAGCTTATCCGTAATAAAGTCCATCGTTTTCAATGTACGGGAGAGGAGATAGAGACCATCATTTAGGTCGGCCCAATTAATTCGAAGCTAATGAATTGAAGGCATTACTCCTCCAAGAAAAAAAGCTTTTAAAAGACAGTAATTTTCTCAGGTAAAGAACGCTCAGTATTTGATGGAAACAAAAGAAAGTATGTCGTCTATTAAAAACTGCTGAAATCGGACTAAATGATCACAGAGCGATTCATTGCAATATTGCACTGGAATGCACTTAATTTCTGAAAAAGATATCACAAATTGGATTGATTCTTTACTGGCTTCCACAAAAAAAAAAGAGAAATTCTATTGCCCTCTATTACAGCCGACCAACATCTCTGCTATCCTTAAACTATGTATGCGTCTAATTGCATGCATGACTAGGCCATGCTTGTCGAGACAATTAGCGCATTGTGTTATGTACTTAACATATTGAAAACCACATCAGTAGCATGTATTTCATGTTGGCTTACGCAATTAAGTCACGTTAGGTGGATAAAAGAGATAGGCCGTTTAAAAATGTGCGATTGCTTAACTCAGTACATATTTATTGACGAAAGTCCATAATAGGTAACAGCAAAGATCGATCTACCCATTAATTTTAATTCCAGAAATTCTTTAACGGATTCTTGAGAGAATCCACACTCTGAAAGAGCAATTATTGAAATGTGAACAAAATAATAAAACACTTTGAGTCCCAATGCCATACAGGTACTGCATCGATCGTTCAGAAGCAGAAAGCAGTTTAATCTATGGATTCCATACGAATTATCAGAAAAAGTCACATGAGTCCAATTTTTATCAGCGAAACACAACAAAATCGACCAATCCTTAAAGGGAATAATGACTGGATTACTGGGAATAGTGTTGGTTACTTAGGACAAATAGCGGCGGAGTCAGAGCTACTCTTCCATGGACAAACTTTATTGCACGGAATTCGAAATAATGGTTTTCTATTTACAATACATATTATTTTCAGAACCTCACCGTTATTCAGTAATATTTATTGGTTCGGCTTTTTTACGCCTTCTGTAATACTTGTTCATCAATAAGTCAATAAGTCTTCTTCTCTTCGATCATAATTGATGTAATTTTTCTGTGGCATAAACATTACGTGTATATTTTTTTTGTTTTTTTTTTTCTTTTGGTTTTTTTTTTTCTTTTCGATTAATTAATTAATTTTTATTTTAAATTCACACCATTTTTCTGAGCTTGCAAGATTTTCTTTTTTGTTTTTATTGTTTACAGTACATACGATCCCGAACGCCGAGTTTTAATGGTTCCATATATTCCTCTAGCCGCAAGGTTTGTTTTTATTATTTATTATTTAAAAAGAAACATAAAAGAAATCATTTTTTATTTTTTTTTATTGTATTTGATTTTTGTACTTACATACGTATACGTATTCATTTAATGGTTTTTTGCTTTTTAATGCATTTGTCTTTTTTCTATTTCTCTCTCTATCTCTCTCTCGCTATCAATCTCTCACTTTTACTAACTTCAAAGAAAAGTCTACCAAGACCTTACTTAACAATTTATAAAATATTGAAACAGTTAAAGAAGAGATTCTTGAGTTTTCTTGAATTATCATTTCTCGTAGTTTGCTTGTTCTCCAATAAGAATTTGGTTTAATTTGTTGTCTTTTCGTTTGTAATACGATTTTTTTCAGCATTTCCGTACGGTCAGTCCTGGCTTGATATTACGTGAATATGGCCGTCATGGTGGTGAAGATATTTCACGCATTTACACGTATAGCTATTTGACAGATGCTCCGAATTATTTGCGTAAACCCATTGATCCGTATGATAAGACGCCACTATCACCACACTTCCATAGGCCATCGTCGTATGCCACGAGTAATGCCGGTTCAGTGGCTGGCAGTCGACCACCTTCGCGTCCAAGTTCTCGTACACGCAGCGCCATGAAGGTGCTGGTGGATGCTATACGTTCCGAGACACCACGACCTAAAAGTCCTGCCATGAACAACGAAGAACCCATTGAATTGTCACATTATCCGGGCGCCAAAAAGCCACAACCAGGTGAAAAGCCTAAAATCGAACGTGATGATTTTCCTGCACCACCCTATCCCTATACGGACCCCGAGCGAAGACGGCGTTATAGCGATTCATACAAAGGTGTACCCGTATCAGATGATGAAGAAAATGTCGAAACGAAAAACGGTGAAGTAGATGCGTAAGTCTTATTAAGAGGTTTTAGTATGAAAATGAGAGGAAAGAAAACAATTTAAATTTTTAAATTTAAAATTTTCTATAGACGTCTACAACGTGAAGCTGAAGAGTTAGAGAAATTAAATTCGGGTATAGGTTCAGCTATTGCTAAGGATTTGAAAGAAGCTGCAAAATATCGCAAATGGAAACAACAAAATCTAGATCCCAGAAATGCATCACGTACACCATCAGCATCCAAAGAACCAGTTTACAAATTAAGGTAATAAAGTTTTTAAGGTAACATGCGCGTATAAAGTTTAAAACAGAAATGGAGAAAAGGTTTAATCGAGTTTAATTTATTTAATGCTTTTATTGAAAGCAAGTTAACGGCTACACAGTATTTGAATTTTGATTTCTTATAAATTATTTACATCGGCTCTATATTAAAACAAATCACAAGAAACTCTGTGTATCTGTGGAATTAAACATTTCTAAATAAATTAATTTTTAAACAAATCAATTAAGTTTAGTTCAGTTTTCCTTTTATTTATCATCATCATCACACAGTTCTACAACCTGGAGTGGGTTATGGCTTTCTCCACAACGCCATAGCCCTCATGTTATTGTTTTGACGGTCGATTAGGCTCTACATCGTTTGGTATGATTAGAAGGGAATAACTTTGCTAGACCTATTTCTCCAATCAAATACTTCACTGGGAGCTTTGTCATCCACAACCCGATCAAAGCAATCGCCCACAAATGGCCAGCTTTTAATAATACGATAAATATTATGTTCTATCTCGACAATGCCAAGACACACAAATCGAAAGTAACTCATCTGAAGCGCTAGAAACTTAAAATGCCACAAATGTTGTGTGAAGAAAGCCCATGCTTGCTATTTCAAATAAATCTCCTTCAAATTCAAATAAAATTACTACCTTTTTTTATGAAACTCAATTTAATTTGAACTTGTTTTAGAAAAACTAAAAGCCGGAGTAATAATTTGTAAAGAGTTCGCTTAAATTAGTGCTCCTAATAGGTGGAAAATTGATCTTAGATTTGATTGTATTAAATAAATTAATAATAATTTCTTTTCTAGATACGAGTCGCCAATTGGTGCCTCACCATCACGTAATTTAGATCATCAAAAGCCATTCTATGATGAAGAGATGTTCGATCGTTCAACGAGTTATAGAGGATCACTTGGTAAATCGTTGGGCAATGCACCCAGTTATAACGGTAAGTTAGAAAAATCTATTCACATACATATACAGACATAAAGTATACTATATAAAGTCTTATACAAAAAAAAAAAACTCTTTAAGTTTCCACTTTCATTGCAATGAAAACAAACAAAAAATTCTTAAAAAACCTTCCAAAAAGCAAAACTTTAACTAAAACGACGTTCCTTTGTTATGGTTATGGGGTTTTTTGTATGCCTAAGTTTTATATACTATGTATACATACATACATACAATATACAATACTATTACTTTTGTTTTTTTAAATATATATATGTACATACATGCATACGTACATATATTATTTTATTATTATATAAACTTCTTATTAATTTTCTTTTATCATTTATTTTGGATTATTATTTTGGGTGTTTTGTTCTCTGATACTTGAAATTGAAATCCAATGAAAAAAAAAAAACTCTTGTTTTCACAAAAAAAAAATTCTGAATATATATGTAAAAAATAAAATATATCCAATCAACTGTAAACTATCAACCAACAAATTATCAAAATCAAATAAAATTCAAAAAAAAAAAAATAAATAAAACACAGCTATACATTCCTACCGATCACCACCAAAACCTGGATATGGATTTAAAAATTCAACTTTGCCGCCGTATATACGTAATGGCTATAGTTCAGTAAGTGTGCAATCAAACAAAAACAAAACTCTACTCTCTATTCTACTCTACTCTACCATAAAATTTCTATTAATTTATGTGCCGTATAATACATACATACATATGTATATAAAGTCTTGCCTATAAATGTGTTGGGAGGCTAAAACATAGAAACCTATTGCTTTCAATAATTATTACTACCCGTACTTGTACTCGTATTCGTACTACTACTTTGTAAATGCTGTGTTTTGTTCATTTTATATGAAACTTCATTAACTTAACTATAACATTTGGTTGTTGGTAAATAATAATAATAATAAAAAAAAAACAAAGAAAAAACAAGAAAAAAAATTAAACAAAACCGCTAATAAACAAAAACAGAAAACAATAATAAAAAAAAGTTATCTGTAAACTCCTCTTGTGGTTAAGAACATATTAATAACAATTCATGTAATATTTATAATATAAATACATACATACCTACCTACCTACATGCTATAGTAATGGTTTTTTGTTACGTCATCGATCTTAGAAAAAAACAAATCAAATCCATTAAGTTCAATATACTTTAATATACAAATACATACATACACACACACACACACCTATTCCTTATAATTATTCATTTAACCATTATTTAATGTTTTTAAACCGAACCACACACAATTATTACCCTGGGTAACGAGACATGATTGCGTCAATATATTGTTTTTAACATAAACTTTTTCAAAAAAAAAAAAAAAAAAAAAAAAGGAAAGAGTTCATACAAAATTTGAAAATCGATAATAAGATTTTTTTCATCTTTAAGTATTTCAATTTGTTTAATTGCTATTTTTTAAAAAGCTTTGCTACAGTCGGTATCTAAATTTCTAAAGTTCTTGCTCTAATTGGACACATGGCTGTGCGTCACATTTATTAAACCTATCCACTGATGTTCTTCTTGATAACAGAAGTCAGGAAACTACATGGTGCTCTTTTATCAAAACTCTCCATTATTTTGGATCTTTCTGAACGATCACACTTTTAAGTGCAGTCCGTCTTACATATTATGCGCCTAATTCTTTTTAAAATCCAAGTTCTCGCAATTTACAATACTCTTTGTAAAGAAAAGCACTTATGCAGCCCTTTTAAATTCGAATACCTTACCGTCAAGATATACTCTCTTTAAGTAGTAGGTTAGATTTGATTAGATGAAAATAGTCTGCCATTAGAGAAATCACTCGGCGCTCAGTTAGTCCATTGTGATATCGCTGGAAAAAATTACAACGAGCAAGCTTCTGGTACATCTTCTTGGCGACAGGGTTTGCATTGTTTCTATGCAACTACCATGACGTAGAATATAAAATGTTTTAAGTACATGGTGGTAGTACAATCAATGTATTGCTTTTAAATGACATTAAGGATCACCTCACGCAGAGTTGTAATTAATTTTTTGTCTGATAACGAGTATGATAAGTATTATAGTCCATGTTTCTTGAAAGGGAATTTTAAATATTCAAACCTGCCATTACCTAACAATATCGTGGCAGAAATAAATTTTAAAAAAGACAAATTTAGACTAGAAGTTATAGTTTACTACCAAATGCAACACGTTGTTATTGAAAGGACATTTTTCACTTTACACTTCTTTATTTAAATTTTTTTTTTTTTTGTTTAATCGATAACAATCAAGATTTGTGTGAACCCTTTTTATATTGTTGTAATATAAAGATTTTATAATTAAAGCAATTGTTTGTTACTACTCATTTACATTCACATCATTGTTTTTTATATCTATTTTCTCTCTGTTCTCATTTATATTATCCTCTTGTCTTTGTATTCAATGCTGCCTGAAAATGAAATTGTAAAACAAAAACAAATAAAAAAAAACTAAAAATACTAAAAATAAATATTTATGGATCAACAAACATTTCCTTGTTAAACAAAAATTAAAATGATGTTTTCTAATGTATACGATCACATCAACA
Source organism: Sarcophaga subvicina (assembly GCA_936449025.2). NCBI lineage: Eukaryota > Metazoa > Arthropoda > Insecta > Diptera > Sarcophagidae > Sarcophaga > Sarcophaga subvicina. The sequence continues at coordinate 86,708,358 of OW388081.2, read as the reverse complement.
CCTGACGTCAACTATTAAAAACAACCAACCAACCAACCAACCATCATCATCAAACATCATATAAAATGTGCAACCGGCAACCGCTACTGAAACTTAATGTCTACAACAATTGCTTACTTACACTATCTCGCTTTCTTCTCTAACTCTTATAATAATGAAATGGTGCTTTGGTGAATAAAATATAAATTATTTTCATATAATGAATGCACTTAACTATTTGTAATTATACAATAATCATGAAAAAAAAAACAAACAAACAAAACAAAACAATTTTAAAATTTATTTTTTTGTTTTTAAATGCCCATCAAACACAAACAAACGAACAAACAACTATTGTTACATACAAAAAAAAACAAATCACAAACTATATATGCTCGTCTCGACAATTTAAAAAACAATACTCGTACATATTACACCACCCAAAACCAACATAAACATTATCATCACCGTCATCAACAACATAATGATGAGGATTATTTTTCATTAACAAATTTATTAAAACATAAATCATCATCATGGTTATTATGATCAACAAAAAAAAATAAAAAACCATAAACTATACGGTGTAAATCATATAAAAATTTATGGATAAACTTTCATCACCAACATCCAACATTTCTAATTCATATCCGCAACAACAACAACAATAACTACTACTATAAAAAAAAACACATGAAATAAATAAACATACATCATCATCATGATCATCATCATCTACTTGTACATCATAAATATAATAAATTGCATGTCACACTCACTGTATTAATGTTGTGCTACAAAAAACTCGAAAAAACGAAAAACAAAATGAATGATAAAAAATTTCTTATACTCTCTTTCGCTCTCTGCACTCGCTCTATATTTATTTGGTGTATAAACTGTATATTTCTCTGTTTATAAATGTTTCTTGCGTGATATTTATTTAAAAACAAACAAACAAAAATAAATAAATAATTCTACATACAATTACTACTACTACTACCGCTACTTACAATTACCAAACGCCTCAACCAACCAACCAAACAACCAACGTCACTAATACTATACCAACACCAACCATACTGCTATACACGTATATGCTCAATCATCTATTCATCCACCACCCACTGGTATATAGTGGTGAGCTCTTTACGTCATGTACCTAAACCTGGATACGGCTTAGCTCCACGTTCCCACACTTTTAGTTCAACCACATCGGCCGGCGCCATTATGCACGGCGTCACCGTAAGCGCTTTTATAATTCATTCAGTGTTAAATATACAATCATTCTTACATTTATTCATTCATTCATTCATACATTCATTCATTTATTCATTCATTCGTTCCCTTCATTCATTCATTCATTCATTTGTTAATTTATTATTTCACTTGACTTGTATTTCTAACTACATACATTTATCCCTCCGTTCGCTCTCCTCCTCCTTCTTTATGTGCAATTTAGGTTTGTGGCTTTATTTTTAATCGGTTTTAGTTTTTTTTTTTTTTAATTGTTTAATTAAAAATTTATTCTCTGTTTTATTTTTATTTTCCACTATTATTACCGCTATTATTGTACCTTTTAAGTTTGCATAATTCTAATACACTGTGTGTATCATCATCATCATCATCATCATCATCAGCAGCGTCATCACCAGCCCAGCTTAGTGGCTTATTTAGTTTAGCAATTAGAAGTTATTCCACTTGGCTAATTTTATGGTTATGATTTTGTAATAATTAATTTATTTACATTTTTTTATTTTTAATGTGCAACTTATGTATTTTGTTTTATTTTAAAGTTTATTTTATGTAAATAAACGTCTAGTAGTTATAATAAAGCTACATATGTATTTATTAAACATTGGTTTAAAGTATCTAAATGGACTTCAATTAATATGTGATATATTAATGAACATTGGCTCCCATCATTTAAGAAACCCTGGCCCAATATTCTGAATCTCTGCATCTGAACAGACGCACACAAGTTGTGTGGACATACAGTGCATGACAAAACAATGGAAACTTTTTCAAAAATTTATTTATGTGTTACAATCGGACGAAAATTTAAAAATCTTTTTAAGAAATCGGCAAAATATTAATGCCTTTTATTAATATGCCTTGTTATTAACATTTCTGTATTTTAAAAAATATATAAAAAGACTATATAATTCAGTAATTAAAAAAAAATAATTCTATTCACATATTTGATGTTGACAAAACATTGGAAACTTTGGAAACTTTTTTAATTTTTGAATTATATAATTCATTTTTATACATAATTTTAATATACAGAAACGTTAATAACAGTGCATATTAATAAACTCCACAAATGTTTTGCCGATTTTTAAAAAACATGTTAAATTTTCGTCCGATTAAGTACATTTTTGAAAAAGTTTCCATTGTTTTGTCAAGCACTGTATCTCAGGTTCTCCCAAATAACCTCATCCTCTGGCCACATCCTCAATGCACAATCCCATGAGAAATCTATTAGAAATCTCATGAAGGCCATAAGATACTCCTTTCTACAACTATTATGCCATAACATGACTGACCACTGCATCCATCTCTATCTCCATCTGATGCCATTGTTAATCTGCCCAAAAAAAAAAAAGAATCTCATATGAGAGTCTGACAGATCAACGTATTGCGCCACACCCTCACTTGCCAAAGTAATTGTTCATTTCAAAGCCATCTGTAGAGTTTTATTGTTGATTTGTTTACAAAAACTCTTTATCTTAAAGATAGAGATGCCGATCCTCGTATAGAACCACATTTTTAAAAATAAAAAGTAGGTTTGATTTGATTTGCATTGTTTCTCTGCAACTATCATGATGTATAGCATAAAATGTTCTTATCACAAGATCGTACAGTCAAGGCATTGATATTAAATTACATTAAGGATCACCTAACGCAAACTTTTCATTAATTTATTGTCCAGAAAACAATTGCAGGATCTCAATTGATGGCGAGTATGATAAGTATTACCGTTTATGTTTCATAAAGGACGGACAGTATAGGACAGCAGTATGCAGCTGCTGCGAATATCAAACATTCAATTCTGCCATTAACCAACAATATAGTGACAGAACGGAATTTTAAAAGATTCAAATTTAGTCTAGAATTAGCAAATGAAATACGTTCTTATTTTGAAAGGATATTTTTCTCTTATTCTTTTTCAAACGAATTTAAAAAACATTGATACTTACATATGTACATTTGTATATCTCTTATTAACGATTAACCACCTGTGTTATTATTGTAATGAACAATACATTCATCAATTTTAGAATGGATTTTAACTATTTTTCAACTGCTATTGAATAAAATTGTAAGCATTTTAGTAAACACTTAGCCAATAATATAAAATAAATACCTTTAACTGTCCAAAATGGTATCAAACATTAATTGAAAAATAAGTGGAAACAAGTACTTTCGTAATGTCTAGTTGTTTAAATGTTTTTAGAAATTGTAAACACAAGTGGAGCGCTTCGAAACCAATGTTTAATATCACTGCCGCTAATATCATCAAAGCCGCTTTCTATAAAATTGCTTTTTTCATGGCACATTTTCTTTTGTTTTGTTTTTATTTTGGAGATATAGGCCGTATCTTGACAAATTCAGTTCACCAACTATTTTTATACAATTTATTTATCTTTCCTTTTATTACCATCATATCACGCTCTAGAAGCATGCACTTTTATTTTTATTTAAGCATGATTTCCAACACCTTTTTTATGTTTTACTAGGTAACTCTTACTGCTTTTATTTTTTCTTTTTTTTTTTAATTTAATAAACACTTTTGTTTAAGATATAAATAATAAAAATTAATAATTAAATTATTTATTTATTATCTCCAAAAAAAAATACTCAATAAAAATAGGATTTTTCATATGGAGGTCTCGGTGATAAAACGCACAGTACAGATTTAAGTTGTGGCAAATCAGAAGGTATGTTAACTCCTTTCTTAAAAGAAAAAAACAAAAATTCATTATACTTTTGATTTGATATTTTTTTTTATTTATTTTTTTTTTGTAGCCTCAGTTGAATCTATAACCGAAGGTGATAGACGTGCTTTGATGGGTGGTGATTTACCAGCTTCAAGCACATATTCGGGAGCATTATCTTATCATTATCCTCAAGTTGGTTTAATACGCCGCAGCTTGCCTAACATGGCCCATTCAATGTTGGTACATGAACCGGCTAAAATTTATCCTTATCATTTGCTTGTTATCACAAATTATCGTTTGCCATCGGATGTTGATCGTTGTAATTTAGAGGTAAGCTTCTTCTTACTTCTCTTAAACCTATTTTTTTTTCTAATAATAAAATGAAAATTAATAACATTCTTCTTATTTAATTACATTTTCCTTCTTATACTACAGCGCCACTTATCCGATGTTGAATTTGAACATATTTTACAATGTACAAGGGCCGATTTTTATAGATTCCCACAATGGCGACGAAATGAATTGAAACGACGTGCTAAACTATTCTAAATCAAAATCAACCACAAAAATAAAATTGAACACAAAAAAAAAACAAAAAAATACAACAAATTAAAGGAAGCATAGAAGAAGAAAAATAAAAATAATGAAAAGGTTTTTAGTTTTTTGTAAGCCTAACAAAAAACAGTTTTGCAGCCAAAACTGTGTAAATTGATACCAAAACAATTATATATTTTTTCTAAAATCTATAGATATATACATATATATATATATATATAAATACATATATATTTTGCAAAACTCCTTTAAACAAAAAAGAAAGAAAAATAATACGTTAAATGTTAAACAGCTTTAGTAAAAAAACAAAACAAAACAAAACAAAAAAGAAAAACTACAACCAAAAAAATATTAACAAAAGAAAAATTAAAATTAATTGATGCAAGAAAGAAAGGAAAGAAAAGAAACTAAAAATTTAAATCACTACAATACACCACAAAATAATATAGAAAGGAAAAAGAGAGATAATTTTAATTATAATTAAAAAAGTAATTGAAAACCCACTTTAAAAGTACGCCACTATGTATCCCTCATCACATATGCAGCTTGATTTTATTTTCCTATGAAATTATATTTAAAACTGTTTTATTTTTTTTTTTTTTTTTGGCTATACTCGTATAACATCCTGTAACAAAAAATTGTATTTACTATTGTAAGTTACGCTACGTTGAGTTTCGTAGCAATGCGTGGCATTATTAAAAAAACAAGCTTTTTTTTATTTTCTAATATTTTAGAAACTTTTTATTTTAATTTTCGTTAATTTTCTTCTGTTTCTGTCACTACTACTACAGTTATAATACATATGTATGTATTTAAATTATGTTTCAAACCAATCTATTAATAATCTAATTTATACTTACATACGTTATGGTTTTATTATTATCTATCGTACGTACATAGTACATACATAGCATGGTATATTTTCCAGTTGATAAAGTTAATAAGTTTTAAAATACGTATAATTTTTTTTTTTGGTTTTTTTTGTTTGTTTTTCGTTTTCCTATTTTAAGCTATTTAAGTTATTGTAAAACTATACATATATACATATGTATGTTCTTTATTTTTGAAAAACAACACTTTTTTATAGATTTTATTTAATATTTAACTTTATCCTTATTAAGCAGCTACCACCACACCATAATTATACATACAAACTATGCTATTTAGTTTCTTGCAAAGCCAAGTAAAAATTTCAATTTTTGTTTTCAATTTAATTCAACACTGCAAAAGATATAATACAAAAATTTAATATATAAATGTCAAAAAAAAGAAAGAAAGAAAACTATATAATATATAAACATATATTTTATTTATTTATAAATAATAGAAACAAAAAAAGAAAAAAATAAAACCAATAAACTCAAACAAAGATTTAAATTATTTAAAAAGAAAATATGAAATTAATTTTAAATAATAAGCTTATTATGATTAATTATAATAGAAATTATATGGAAAAAAATAATAATAATAAATTTCAAATTCAAATGCTGGAAAAAACAAAACATAATTTTATTAAAATTTATTTGAAAAGTAAGTACCATTTTATTCAAAATCATTGATTCTCCTGTGAAAGCTAAAGATCACATCTGAAAAATAAAAATATTTATAACAATAATAACAAACAGACAAAATCATGTTAATAGACGATTGAAAATACCAGATAAAGGTTTTTGCAGGAAAAATATTATTTTCTTCTCTTTCCCTGAGTTAGTTTCGAAACACATTTACATTGCAGTTTCGATTATTCTCTTTCACGCTTCATGATTCAGTCGTAAAGATTCAATCTTCTGCACTACATACATAAATATTACAAGCAGTATGTAAACTGCTTTCTAAATACGATATAAGACTTGTGTATCTCCAGACTGATTGTATTTACGCAATTAAACGGAACGTATATATATACGATAGCCGCGAGCATGGAAACGTTGGGTTGGTGGTTCTTTTGTATTCACCTTAAATTTTCTTCAAAATTAATAAGGACCCGTTGTTCCGTAATGACATAACAAAAAAGATTCTCTAAAAACAATCACAATGGATCATTTTATCTAGGAAGTACCATCAAAATTAAAAACAATCTCATTAAGGATATAGGTTAGGTTAGGTTAGAGGACGTGTACTTGTCAATAAAGACAAGTACAGTACCCGGAGGTCGAATTGATCCATTGTACAACGTCCTTACGGAGGGAAGGGATTAAAAAGGAGAGGATGTAGAAAAGGGGAGAATGGGAAGTGGAGGAATTACACAGATAAGACACAACAAAAAGGGGGAGGGCGCGACTACACTGATAAAGCCCTAGCGCCTCTCAACCAGCATAAACCAAATTAAGGACATATGTACATTAACTTTTCAAAACTACTTACTAGTTTGTAAGCAGATACTTGAAGTTTAGATAACACCACATTCAAAATTAGCAACCAGTGTTCTTTTATAAATCTAGATGTCCCGATAATCTAGTGGGTAGTGTGCTAATCTGAATGTATTGGTGTTTTGGGTTCCGTTCCCTTCAGGTTATGTTATGTTCTAACGATAGGTAAGACATGCCCACTCGGTCCATTGTGTGATAAACTAAACAGAGTTACAATGAAGAAATAAAATACGATGGGAAAAGACATAAGCAAAGAATAATTATCCGAAGGGAAAGGCGAACGAAAAACCCTGTCCGGGTAACATCAAAGATTGTGAGTTAGCAGAGGTTTTGACTCCCTCAAGTTACTGCAAACAACAAAATAAGAAGCGGTGTTCCTGCCTCACATAATGGTCCTTACGCTTAAGGCTTCTGTTATACTTTCTCCATTTTGTCGATTATTATTTAAAAAAGAAGAGAATGAATGTATAACACTGGTCATAAAAAAAAACTAAGCACTGCATACATTTACTATCTATTTATGTATCCTTTAACCCAATTATTTACCTACCCTTACCTATAAGAAATATAAAATCATTTTTCTGACTTTAATCTCGACCGCCATAGTTTTTATTATATGGCTTTTGTTTTGGAGAACAGGATGTTTCTGTTTTGTCACAAATTTTAGAAGGACTTAAATGCATTAGATCTCTTAAACAAAATCTACAATTTATTTAAACTGTATAAACAAAAAAGATATCAATTTTATTTACTTAAAAATAATATTCTACAGGATTAATAGAATAAATAAATAATAATAAATTATCAATTCACTTAGCAACGACATTAGTCTAGAGCATGATTGTTTTTTATAGTTAATTTAGATTGTTTTTCAAAAATAAAAAGCTGTAATTATCTAAATTACTTTAAAGAAAACAAATATTTGCTGCATTTTAATTTTATAGATATCAAAATATTATTTATTCGAGAGGAAGTTCTGATTTGTGATTTTCTTTCTTTCAGTTTTTCATTCTGTGTTGCTTTGTGAGTGTTTGTTCAGCATTGTAATACTGTAGCAAATTAGTGTACGAGTATTAATTGGTTGTAAGTGTAAAATATTTATAAAAAGTTGGAATGTGTAGAAGTGAGATTCTATAAATTCGTGTTTTGTATCTTCTGTTTATGTTTTCTTTTTTTTTTTTTTGATACAAAAATAGTCTCTTTAAGGAAGTTTATTTAGCAAACTAAAAACTAATTTTGCTTTTGCAACGTATCATCGGTTTTCAAGTCGTAAGTTAATTGCGTTTTCATTATGGTTAAACTGCTGCCAATAATTTGTTTATGATAGATTTGACGTGTTAAAAATCTAAAAAAAAAACCATTTTTGTTCTTGTTAATTTCAGTAAAAATTTTATATTTTCAATAATTACCCTAAACCATCATAAAAGTCACGTTCTTCTTCTTGCCATTCCGACATGGTACATTCCAATGTACTGTAGCCTTGTTGCACGCAATTCTTTGAAACTATGCTAATCATAGGTTCGGCTATCTTTTGTAAAGGATAACCAGGTGCAACAGCAAATCTATAAATCCAGGCAGCATTATAAACATCTTTATGGTTCTTAACACTAACACAGGCAATTATCTGTAAAATAAATCGTAGCAATTAACACTGTGTGTGTAGTTTATTGGTCCTGTTTGCATACTTTTTTGCGGAACTTATTTTTGAAGGCTTGCTCATACGGTGCATCATCTAAAAATATTTGATATGTACACTCAGTAGGCTTCAAACGAAATATAAACGGCTCATAACATTCAGCCACCAATGATTGATTGGGTTTTGTCTGGAGAAAATAGTACATAATAAAAAAGTATGTTAGGAATTGATAAACATACTGAAATATGTGGGAAATGTGCTAAATACTTGCAATACAAATTTTAATTAAAAAAAAAAACGATAGTCTAGTTAGATTTTAAAGATTTCATTTCGTGTAAACTATGTAAAACTAATGAAGCTTTTATGTGTAGTTGAAAAGAGACGATAAGACAGCCCAAAAAAAATTATTTATACAGGAAGAGATAAAACACAAAATTTTATACTCTCACTCAAAGGGCCGTTTCTAGCACACCGAAGAAAATGTGATCCACGTCTAGTATAGTATTCTATAGTCATATTAACCACATCTGCTATACAATCAAAATGTCCGCTTCCTTCAGAGCCAGGCAATCACGTAAGAGATTCTCCTCGCCAAGACCCCAATTTCAACGGTTATTACAAAAAAGACTTGTTTATGATCAAGAGCCGGACTTGAGAACAAACAATTTGTATTTTGCGGAATAACTGCTTTTTGTTTCAATCAATAAAAAATATGTTATTTTTATAATAAATTTACCCTCATGCTCTCCACTGCTTTGGCGTAGAATGAAAAGTATGTTCCAGAAAATAAGAAGAATATGCAACCGGGTATAGTTAGTGAGCAAAACGTTAAAGGGACTCCCAAAAATATGAACAGTATAGCCCAGGTTATAACAATGAACTGCAATGTTATCTGCAATGGAAAAGAGGTCAATGAATTTATTAATTAAATTTGCTACAGCTCGTTGTTTCCTTCAATAAATATGTATGGAGACACACATACGGAGACCATGTCTAAGAACTTACCTCACGAAAACAAAAACAAAAGAACGACTTTGTAGTAAAGGACATGATGTAGTCACGTACCAACTCCTGGCATTTGAGTTCATCATCTTCCCGATAGTTGCGTATTACAATAAAAGGTTGCATTGAACAGAAATAATTAATTTATACCAAAAAAAAGTAACAATTTTTAATTTTATTTTTAAACAGGATTTATTTAAGGAAATGTTTTTTATGAAGACTGAGCGAGTAACTTGGAATTTATGGCTAAGTTAAGTAATTGTAGGCAGCTAATAACATTACACTTAAAAGTACACACAATACAATCAAAATTGAATTTATTAATTAATTTATATATAAGTTAATAAAATACAAAAACAACAAAAAATTATATTTGTTTAGGGAAACCGAACACTTTGCAACGTTTGTTTACGAATGGCAGAGTATTAAAGAGAGTAAAAAATTATCCATCGTGGATAAATAGTTGGCAACGCAGTTTTTTGTTTTGTTTACTTATTATTTTCTTTATGGTAATTTATTTACTTAAAATTTGTTTTATTTTAATTAATATAAAAAAGTAGAAGTTGAAAAATTATTAATTTTCGAAAATATTAATTATATTTTATTACTTCTGGTGTAGACATGAGCAAGAGAAAATCATATGAGTTAATGTCGCTACAGTCGAGGACAGGGAACTAGTTAATACTGTCCCTGTGTAATATAATAAATAAATTAATTTCTCAATACTCCATTATTCTTTTTCTTTAAACACGTATCCATCTTTATTGGAAATCTTTATTTAATAAGTATTGTTTCTGCACAACCTAAATATTATGGTTATCACTATCACACAAAACTCCTATTAACACCAAACAACATTCTCTCTCTGCACATTTTAGCGTGTTAACTTGGTTATGTTAACTTTACACTGTTGAGTATTAGTTTTGTTTGTCCGAAAAAATTTTGCACACATTCATTTTCTTAGTGGGAAGTATAAAATAATTGTAGAAATAAACGAAACTATTTATTAAATAAACACGCAGATATTAAGTAAATTAAGGTGTGCTTCGAAAGAATTTGTAAATTTCTGAAAACTCTAGTGAGGCAAGAGTCGATAAAAGCATTGAATATGGAAGAGTGTGATGAAACTAAAACAACAACAACAACTGCAACGGCAAATGCACAAGAAAGAGGCAACAGCAGCTGCAGCGGAAACAACAATCGAGCCAAGGAACAGACCCAAAGTGAAGAGAGAAAACCGGCGTTCTTATGCGGTGTCATTGAGGGTTTTTACGGAAGACCCTGGACAACGGAACAAAGAAAAGATCTCTTTAGGAAGTAAGTGATTATTTTTAAAGACTAATAAAATAATTAATGCTTTCAATTCTACCGTTTAGGCTAAAGAAATGGGGTATGGATTCATATGTATATGCACCCAAAGATGATTATAAACATCGAGCATACTGGCGTGAATTGTACACTGTAGAGGAGGCGGATCATTTATCGGGTTAGTAAGAGGGACTTTAACATAAAAATTCACAACAATTGTTTAAAATCTTAAATTGTATGTTACAGGACTTATAGCCGCTGCAAAGGAACAGGGCATTACATTTTATTATGCTTTATCGCCGGGTCTAGATATGACCTATAGCAACCAAAAGGAACTACAAACCTTAAAACGTAAATTGGATCAAGTTAGCCAATTTGGCTGTGAAGCTTTTGCGTTGCTATTCGACGACATAGAATCGGAACTGTCGAAATCGGACAAGGAAGTATTCCAAACGTTTGCTAACGCCCAAGTATCGGTTACCAATGAAATATTTATTCACTTGGGTAATCCAAGATTCCTCTTCTGCCCCACCCAATATTGCGGTTCACGTGCTGTGCCTTCTGTTCATGATTCCGAGTATTTGAATACGTTGGGTTCAAAGCTCAATCATGATATCGATATCATGTGGACGGGCAATAAAGTTATATCGAAAATTATCACCTTGGAATCGATACAAGAGATTACAGAAATTCTAAGAAGACCACCGGTAATTTGGGATAACTTGCATGCCAATGACTACGATCAGAAACGAGTATTTTTGGGTCCCTATTCAGGTCGTTCACCCGAATTAATACCCCATTTACGTGGTGTAATGACTAATCCGAATTGTGAGTTTCATGCCAATACCATAGCCATACATACATTGGCCTACTGGTCTAGATGCAGTTTGGACTCTAAAATTAATAGTAAGTAAAGCAAATTAGTTTGGCAAGTGCTTGAATAAGCGTTTAACCTTCCTTTATTATACTTTTATAGGTTCTATATCGGCAGACATTAAATTGGAAACTGAAAACGATGACGATACCGGCAATGACGATCTACCTGTAGAGTGCTGTTTATCCAAGAATATCTATCATCCTCGCATGGCCCTCAAGTGAGTTTATAGCCATCAAGGCATTATTTTTATCTTCTAACAATAAATATCATTGTAGAAATGCTATCTCAGAATGGCTGCCTGAATTCTTTATCGAAAAAGAAGCCTGGGGACCCATTACAAAACCACAGCCTGCTGTTACAAGTAATACGCTAAATTTAATTTTCGTTTTTTTTATTTGATTATATTGATTGTTTTGGTTTTTCTAGTGGTTATGCCCATCATACCAATTATACCATCTATAAATACTTGCATGAGCTTGACTACGACAACAACAACCTCCACAAATTCAAAGACTGTTACTGTACCCGAGGTAAATACTACACAATTGCAGGCGTTAGCTGATGTGTGTAGTACTGTGAATTCAACTTCGGTCAATACCATATCAAATGCTGTTATGAACTCTTTAGTCTCACCCACTAAAGTGGTGACTAATGAAGATATTTTGAATCCCATTTCAACAAATATTGCCTCAAATATTGAGTTACCCAAAAAGATACCCATATCTTTAGTATCCGTACCCATTATGGCTGCTAAAGAAACATCCGATACTGAAAGTGAAGATATGCGTGATCCCGAAAATGAAGTTTCACCCATAAAACAATCAGATATAATGGATAAAACGGAGGCTCATCAATTGGAAAACAATAATAAGGAGATATTGGATGATGAAGAAACTATTAAAGGAGACGAAAAGCTAGAAGAGGATGTTGCAATAGAAGAAAAACCTGCAGATGCAGATAATGCTGGCTTATCAATAGATACAATGGTGGATGATAATAATCTTAGTCCTCTTAGTGCGGGTAATGAGCCGATGGAATGCAGCAGCAGTGTAACTTCACAAATTTCACCTAAAGAAGAGGTCGGCAAAGTTTTAGCATCAGCTACCAATGAAGATGTTGTAATGGCTGAAACAGGTTCGAATAGTGAGGTAAATGTAAGTGATAAGGCTTTTTTTGCCTTTTGTTTTCTGTAATAAAAACAATCATTTGAGATAAATTTCAAATTATAGAACACCATGCAAGTAGAGAGTGTGGAATCTTCACCCATATCAAATGCCGAAATGACTGAAGTGGAAAAGTATGTACATTACGTAGCTTCACTGTCAAATAATCGTAATTAATCATTGTTCGCTGTATTAGGTTAAATGCAGAAGTGTGTAAAATGAAACCAGAGGATCTATATTTGCTATGTGATCTATTTTATTTACCCTTTGAACATGGTAGCCGTGGTTTTAAACTGCTTAATGAATTTAATTGGCTTAAAGCCAATGCGTATGTGCTGCTAGACGAAGGTAAGTGCAAAAAATCATCTGCGGAAGTTGAAACACCCACAAAACCGGAGGTGGCAGAATGGCTCCAAAGATCGGATTACTTCACCAAGTTGTGCAGTTGTGTGCAGGAGCTATTGCGTAAAATAGCTCTATGTGAGAATAAAGAAATATGTCATGATTTATTTTCCTATGTATGGGATATTTCGGGAGCCTTATCTCTATTAAATGCTTTTGTAAAATGGTTACGTCTAGGTCACTTTCCACCCAATATCTACAGCTATACACAAGGCACATATACCTGTAAGTAAAGTAAAATATTTACTTTCCCTAAATAAATCCATTAAATGTTGTTATTGTTTTTCGTTTTAGGGTTTAGCAAGGGATGGAAAGAGGCCTTTATGTCGGGAGATCAAGAACCTTGGGTGTTCCGTGGTGGTCTTATAGCCGATCTACAGCGTCTTATGCCCGTCGATCAAGGTAATGATTTGTTTTTATATAAACTGCCAGAGTTACCAACCACTGATTATCATGCCATGCGTCCTTTTGCTCAAATGGATGAGTCATCAGTCTATGAAGTGTGCACAAAAGGATTTTTAACATTAACTTCACCAATCGTTGACGGCGAAGGCTGTAACTTGGAATTGTCTGACAAGATACGAGATCTTATACCGGATTATTTAGTTGGATCCTTCCTTACATTACATCCAGAATTTTGTACCGTAGCTGTTGACAATGCCGGAAAAATTATAGGCTATGCTGCTGCTGCTTTGGATTACAATGTATACTCGCGTAATGTTGAAATGTGTTGGTTGCCCGAAATGAAAGAAAAATATCCGCAAACGTTACAGGAAGAATCGGCACAATTTACTAAATGTGAAGGACTTAATGAGGTATTGGTTTCTATGATTAAGGAATTTCATATGGATGAACAGCAATGCCCGCCCGATGTACTAAGCTCTTATCCGGCTGCAATGAGTTCCGCAGTAGTGGCCAATTTGCTTATCCCCGATTATGGTGTAGGTAAACGTTTAATAACAGTCTTGCTTGCTACTCTGCGCGCAAATGGTTGTTTTGGAGTCCATGTGCGTTTATCCACTAAGGACTATTGCATGCCAGTGGTGCAATATTATTTGAAACTGGGTTTTGTCGAAATTTATCGTAATGAACCCGATAATGTCACCTATTTTGGCAGACGTTTTTAGCAAAGACCAAGCATTAGTCTGCCTACGCAGAAAATATAAAAAATAGTATTTAAAGCAAACACGAAATTGATTATAAAGCTGATCTTCACAAAACAAGAACTAAAGTAAAGTTATAGAAACGGAGAATCTCCTAAAAAGAAAACACATTTGCACTTACACACAGTTAATTAGCATTCTCTAAAGCTTTAATGCTGAGCTTAATTTTAACTTTATCGTGTGCTCATTTTTCCATTTTTCCCTTCATTTTGTATTCCCGTAACTATTTTGTATCGTTTGTCCTAAGTAGTCTTGTGTATTATTTCCAATTTTGAAAAGCAACATACATACATACATATTTAATAAGTTATTTTGAATACAGATAGATAGTATCTACATATAATTCAGTTCATTTTCTTTTTTTTACTGTTCATATAGTATTTATACAAATCTTTTTAGATATTATTGTCCTTATTAGGATACCTTTTTTATATATTAAAAATGCTTAAAAAAATCAAATGATTTTTGCAATGTGTTTTTGCAGGCCGTCAAAAAATGCATTTACAATAACTTTTTTTATTTTTCCACTAAACAGAAATAAATAAAAGCAAAAATAATAACAAACAAAGCAAAAGTAATTTTTGTTTACATTTTATTTTAATATCACCGCGATTGACTGGAGGTTGTTGAACTGTTCTGGTTTGTTACTTGACTGAGGTCATAGAACCATACTGTGTTAACACCTTCGTCGATGGTTTTCAAAGGTTCTAAATTGGGCAGGGGAAATCGACAGGCGATTACCTTCGAGTTGGGTGCTTCAGCAATAAGTTTGGTTTCCAAATCCTTCATCTGGAATACAAGAAATATTTTATTTTGTATTTCATTACTTTATTATTATTATTTGCATTTTTTTTTTACTTTTTTGATAGTGCTTCGGAAAATAAAGTTAATAAATTTAAACTGATTAAAAGAGCTTTATTGTTATTCTCTATTTCTTATTCAATATGAAATGCGATATTTTTTTATCAGGTTGTGATATATTTATATCGAGACTTCAGCTATTTTTACTAAAATTTATTCTAGGTTAGGTTAGGTTAGAGGACGTGTACTTTTCAATTAAGACAAGTACAGTACCCGGAGGTTGAATTGACCCATTGTACAACGTCCTAGTTTCTCACACCACTTATGTTGTGTGTGTTAATTTTATACATGAGTGGTGGGACATACAGTTTAAAGTCGACTCCGAACTACAGATTTTTATTTATTGAGAAACTTTTCATCGCAATTTTTATTTACTCTGAGTTTTTGCCAGAAATCTACTGAGAGGAAGTCGCCGAAAAAATACTTTTTGTATTTTGTCTTTGATGCCTGGCCTGGGGCTCGAACCCAGGCTTTTGCGTCTAATAAGCCAACACACTACCTACTTGACTACGGTGACTTCAAAATTTATTCTAAATTTTATATAATTTTTGAACACCCCCCTTCTTCCTTTCAAAAAGAATTAATTCTTTATTATTTAACTACTATTTCTTTATTCAATGCCATTGAATTTTACTCACCATCTGCTCCACACCAAATATAACCACATAGTCGTATGATTTCAAATCAAATTTCCATAAATCTTTGCGGTAAAACCTTGTCTTTGCGCCCACACCTTCTTTAAGAGCCGCTAGGCGAGACCACCATACAAGCCAAGGATTTAATTCCACACCATCTGACTGAAAGCCATGTTTAGCGGTTGCTAAAATAATAAAAATACACCCTTTATTACATAAACACTATAGTCCATAACAAAATTTATTACAACAAACCCAGAACTATTCTTCCGTCTCCCGAACCAATATCCAGCAAACGTTTTGAAGTATTGCGAGGCAGGAATTGTAGAACATTATTGACCTGTTCTGTAGTGGCAGGCACATATGGCAGACAAATACGGCGAAAAGCTGGGGCCACAAATGAATAACAAATAACGGACAGCCCGACACCCACACCGCCAGTGGCAAAGATTAAAAATTTTGCCGTTTTGGAAATGGTTTTTCGTGGTGTAGCTTTTGAATCCGTTATAGCAAAATCCATTTTATAGGAAACTTAATGCAAAATATTTATTTTAATTCAAAAAAGGAATATTTTAGTTTGCAAATCCAAACCATACCAACACTTGTAATTAATTTAAATAGAGATGGTAGAATAATAATAAAGAGTAGCATAAAACAGGGCTGTTTAACCAATACCGATGTGTTAATAAAATGTTGAGCTGGTAACAATTGCGGTAAGTTTACTGAATCTTAACGAAATACCGTTGTATACAATATCAGGAAAAAAAACTTTTGAAAAATAAATTACAGAGGAAAAAAATGTAATAGTTTCTAATTAATTTTTTCTGATGCTCTTAAACTTACCCTAAAGCAATAATTAAACCGCACAATTGGTTATGCAGTGAAAATGGCGATACATACAGGTCGGTAATATCGTTAATTTTTCGATTAACGGTATAGTGGTGAATTTAATCGAAGAAACTCACCTCGCTGAATAAACCCATCACACCGGAGAAATTCACCACTAGAAGCTATCACAACAAAAGAATTATTTATAGGTTTAGGTCGAACAGTCGTCCGGCCGTCCGCCAATAGTACCATTAATTAAATGTGTAGTTAATAAGTGACAGCACACAAACACTCAACCAACAATGCACAACCAGCCAGCCCTTCTTCCCACCTAACGATCGCATCGAAACAAACAAACAGAGGCTAAACAACTAGAGGCTTAATTTTCATTTATACAAACTGATCACGAAAAAACAATGCGCGATTTAATTACAAACGTTTGTTTGTGTTTTTTTTTTTTTGAATGAATGAAGGAAAACTTTTGTAACCAACTAACTTCTGAAAAACAGCCAATTACTGCAATCGGAATTGGATATGTATTATTTAAAAAATTATATTACTTACTTTTAAAATAAAACGGTAATTAAAACTCATAGATACAACAATTAAAAAATACTGTGTCAGCTACTAACAATAGCATAAAAAATATTAATTTAAAATAAAAATACTTTTTGAAAGCACTGTATCGTATTGCTAATAAAATGAAAAGAAAAATGAAGAGAAAAGTAATAACAAAAGAAAATTGAAAAAATACCTCCTCTGTCTGTTTGATGCTTGTAACATCATTTAGTACCATTTTATACAACCGTGTTTAGTGTGTGTGTTGAATTCAGTAGTGTCGTATTCTTATCTTTGCCAAAAAAAATAAAATAAAAAAACGTCATGCAAAGAGAGACGACGAACAAAAAGTAGAAGAAAAAAATAATAAAACATAATTTTTCTACAAATAATTACAATTATAAAGTTAATATAAGTGACGTTAGACGCCATTTTTTACATAAATCCTATTAATTAAGTCGCTGTGAAAAGAATAATAGCAAAAAAGAGGAAGAAAAAATGACGACGCGAGACAGCGACACATCACTGTGGCTGCATAATAAACTCGGAACTTCAAATGATTCGTGGATAAGTGGTTCAATATGCTCCCAATTAAACAAGGAAGTGTTGCGCAACATAAAGGAATGCTTTCCCGATCTTCAGACTCAAGTGAAATTAAAGTTATTATTAAGTTTTTTCCATATTCCTCGTCGTCTTGTGGAAGAGGTAACACAAAAAATTTTTTCTCTTATTGGTGAAATAGTGAAAAAAAATCAAGTTTCCATTTCAACAACGCACTTACACACATACACTCGGGCATTAACTAAATTTGTTCCACCATACACAATGCAATTACAACAACAAAACAAATGTTGGTGAAATAAGAATATGAAAAAGAAACACAAAAGCACACAAAAGTGTGGTGTAAAAAAATATAAATAAAAAATGTTTAGTACTTCAACAAAAACGAAAAGAAAAAAATCTATTGTTTGTTTTTCCTTTTTAGAAGAAACAAAATGAAAAAAATGTACAAATACAAATAAAGTGGCACAAAAAATTTATAGTTTCATAAGAAAATAAAGTAAAAAAACGGATTAATGTGTTAAATAAACAAAAGTAAGAGAGCGGCAATTGGAAAGAGAAAAAGACAGAGAAAATAAAGTTGTAAAATTTTTTTCTAATAGTGAAGTGATTTCATTTTGTAGTTGTTATTGTTGGATCTTTTTGCTGACGAGTATTTTCAGTGTTGTATTTTTCCCGCCACTTGTGTTTTAGGGGGATCTGTTGCCATAACCCACCTACATTTTTTAACTTTTTTTTTTTAATATAAATGTTATTACCACAGGATATGAATATGTGTGTGAGAGTTGGTGCGTTGTTGTGTTTTGTTTCCATTTTCCATATCGAAGTGTTTTGAAAGTGTTCTAATGTCGATGTTGTTTACATTTTATAGTGGAAAACCGAATTAGAGGAAGTCATCGAAGTAGCAGGTCTCGATTCAGAGTTATGGGTTTCCATGTTGGCCGAAAGTATGAAAACATTTCCAGCGACCAGTTCGCTCAATACAGAGATCTCGGATTATGAGGATAATCGTCCCATATTCACCGATATGGTCAACGATCTGCGAAAACTTGTGTCAAAACACAGTGATCTGGGCATGCTGCCTTTGGAATGCCAATATCTCAATAAGAATGCTCTAGTATCTGTGGTGAGTTGAGTACTGTATAAACAATATGCCTTAATGCTTTTTATTTGGAATCTGTTTGGATAATAGTAGTGTGTTGTTGGCAGGAACAAAATCAGACCGGCAATAAACTTATCACTGATTCTGTGACTAGTGCATTGAAAATGAGTTTAAAATTTTATGAAATAATATGAAGAACTAAATCAGAGTAATGCTTCAGCTGGGTTTATAATTTGAAGAATACAGCACAAGCCTGATAAAAAGTTCTACAACTATTTAAGCAGGACTATGGCTCGTTTATTATCAGCAGAAGCTTTCTTCTTTCACTTCATTAACAACACATTTTCCAATTCATTTTCTTTCTCGCACTTTGGGCAGTTCAGAATAAACACGTGCATTTACGTTTGTTACCTGTTAACATATTTCGCAAATAGTTCGTTTTTGCCAATATTCCACTCTAATATCCAATTAATTATTTCTTAAAATGTATCCTCTTTATAATTGTTATTTACCTTTGCAGGTTGGCCAACAACCCAATGCAGTAAAGCATTTTACCATAAAACGTAAACCGAAAAGTGCAACATTGCGCACAGAACTTCTTCACAAGTCAGCTGATGCGCAGTCTTCGCTGAAAAAGGCTTCAGCGCCAACTATACCATTAAGATCGCGTGGCATGCCACGTAAAATGACAGATACAACTCCTCTTAAGGGTATACCATCTAGAGTGCCTACATCAGGTTTTCGTAGTCCCAGTATTAATGCGAACAATGCACAACGACCAAATTTAAGTCGTACACCAGCCGGGCGAAAAGATGGTGGCATCAAATTGATCGAATTGTCGGAACAACCTTTAGGTTATGCGGCTGCTAAGAAACGTAAACGTGAAGAGCAGTTAGCGGAACAGGCCAGAAAGCAAGAGCAAAAGGCAGCGGCAGCAGCAGCTGCAGCAGCCAATGCTGCGGGTAATACATCACCCACTACAGCGAATAATACTGCACAAAGTGGCAAAGAGGCAAATACGTCAACTACCCCCACCTCGACTTATAATAGTTTTGAAATCAAAACAGAGACGAATCTTAATCAAAGTCATAATAGCAGTGCTGATGAGGGTCAAACTTCCGACATTAAAGAGGATATTAAACCTGAAATTGATCAGTCCACAAATGCAGTTAAAGTGGAAGAAAAAGTCACCCCAACACCTGAATATGCTCCACCTTCGTTGAGTTATACCCAAAATACACCTGCCGGCATACTTGATAGTGTGAATAACACACAAGCGGAAGATACTAAACCCAATACGCAGACACTGATTAAGACCATAATGACAACACAGCCTACAGAGAAAGCTACCCTTACTTTGCAAACCCCTGGCCAACCACAACAGCAGCAGCAGCAACAACAACAACAACAAACCAAGCATCAGAACACTAATAACATCAATAATAACAACAATAATTTGAATCACACACATAAACGTATTAAACAAGAAATCAAAATTGAACGTGAAGAGATACTGGTACCCGCGAATATAAAAGTTGAAAGAATAGAGCAGCCAACTTTAACACAGCATACACAAACTCAAACATTGGGTCAGCGTATACAACAACAACAACATCAACAACAACAACAGCAGCAGCAGCAGCAACAACAACAACAACAGTTACAACAACAAACTCAATTGCCGCAAAAAACTCAGCAGAGGGTTATAATTCAACAGCAAGCTTTGCCTACTTTGCATCAGATTCAGACGTCAACATCTCAACAACAGCAGCAGCAACAGCAAACTACCCAACATGTTATCATACGTACATCGCCTCAACAACAAAAGCAGACATTAACTGTACGGCAGCAGAATGCGTCTACCACGCCTATAAAAATGGAGAAATTAGAAATAAAACCTTTGGGACGTACAACTACTCAACCCGGTACTATTATAACCCAACAACAGCCCATACGTCCTGCCACTACATCAACAAATCCTTTGGCCAATTTGCCCAATAACATCTCAGTTAAGATAACCTCGACGAAAACGGGTAAAGTAACTCAACCACCACCACAGCAGCCGCAACAACAGCAACCAATTCTGATAAACAGTTCAACGCCAGTGATATTGGCTTCAACACCTTCACAGACGGCTGCACTAAGGCAAAAACAATTGGCGTCTGCTACAGCCTCAACACAGAATGCCACGCCACAAACGGCCCAGGCTATAAAATCAATGCCTTTAAGTCAGCTCAAGAATGCTACTAACAGTGGTCCCGTCATCATATCGCAGACTATAATACAGCCTGCTAAGAGAGCTCAACAACAACAACAACAGCAGCAGCAACAACAACAGGCTGTCAACCAACAGAAAGTTCAGCAGCAATCACAAATAATACAGCAACAGCAACAGCCTAGTACCACTACTACTCAGTATATATTAACCCAACAGCAGCAACAACAAACGCTACCAACCTTAACCACATTCACACCAAATCGTCAACAACAAACCTCATATCAAACATCTTCGACGTCCCAAACACCATCATCTACAAAAATCTTATTGAAAACTTCGCCTAGCTCCTCGGTGGTAATACGCCAACAGTCTCAGCAGCAGGCTATCAGTGTCAGCGGTGGTAACCCACCGCCGCTAATAGCCTCATCTGCATCAACGACCACCACTCAACCAACTCTCCTAAATATACAAAATGTTCAGCTGCCTAATAGACCTGTTACCATACAACCTGCTTCACAAGCTGCCCAACAACAGCATATACAAGCACAATTGCAACAGCAACAACAACAGCATCAGCAACAACATACATTAGTCTCCAATAACACCGCTACCCAACAGCCGAAACTAACACAAGTTCTAATGCAATCCGGTTCAAGCAACGCCAACACAGTATCGGCAGCGGCGGCCGGTAATGCCAACGTTAAGAATAAAACAATTATTTTGACACAGAAAGGTGTTATATTGCGTAATATTGGGGGTGATATGTACCAACAGATACCAATTAGTAACGTTAGTGGTCTGCAATCGCTTGGCACAGGTGCTACAACGCTCATGACAACTTCTGCTGGCCCGCCCGGTCTTGTAAAGACAACAAGTGCAACCACCATGCAACACCATCCACAAACTCAAACTATTACATTGCAACAGCAGCCGGGAACACAAACAACAAAACAATTGACCACCATTTTACCACCACAGCAGCATTTGATAGTACAGCAACAACCGCAGGCAACAACAAGTCTTATAACAAATGTAAGTGAGCGTATAACTTTTATTTAATGTTTCGTTTTTTTTTTTTTTTTTTTTTGTATAATCGCTTCATATTATTTAAATTTTCTTGTTAATGCACAACAGCCTTCTCAGCAAACCATAATACGACCGGTGATGACAAATGTTCAAAGCGGTCTGACAACGTTGCCAAGTGGACTGACTTTAATACAAAGACCTGGTCAACAACCGCAACTGGTACAAGTACAGACTACGCCGGTCCAACAACAACAAAATCAACAAACTCAAATACAACGTACCATTATAACGCAACCAGCCATGCAACAACAGACGCAGTTGCGTCCCCAACAGATAGTGTTGCAGCAAAAACCGGCAACTACGCAACAACGTTTAATAACTACAAGTGGTGGTTTGACAACAACGGGTACCCAACAAATTCAACTCCAACAAACTAGTACAGGCGGTCTACAACGTACGCACATTATACAAGTGCCCCAACAACAGCAACAACAACAGCAGCAACAGCAACAAAATCAAGCTGCACCTCAACGCAAAGGTTTATCATTATCGGTAAGAGATTCTAGTATTCTAATACTTTAATGTCGCAGTTTCATCTGAATGTGCATTTATTTCTATTTTTCATTTATAGAATGAACACTTTCATGAAGCCCATGAAATGTTTCGTAAAGCTAATAAAGTATCACGCCCTGATAAGGCTTTAATTTTGGGCTTCATGGCTGGCTTGCGTGAAAACCCTCGGCCAAACTCGGAAAATGTGATCGTTATTAAGTTGTATGAATCGGAGGTAAGTGACTTCTGTTTTGTTAAGATAATTTTTAACATGGCGTTGCATACATAATTATATTGTCAGGGAATGTCACGTTATGTAGTTTCAGCTCTTTTATATTCTTTACTGGCATAGATTTAGTATTGAGTTAACTGTTACAGCTCAGTTTTTTAACCGTATCTTTCGCTTCAAGCAAGGATAGAACGAGTCTATTCCGTTTTGAGTTTCGATTCCTCCTTG
This sequence comes from Sarcophaga subvicina, assembly GCA_936449025.2. Lineage (NCBI taxonomy): Eukaryota > Metazoa > Arthropoda > Insecta > Diptera > Sarcophagidae > Sarcophaga > Sarcophaga subvicina. The sequence goes on along the minus strand of OW388081.2, from coordinate 86,685,165 downwards.
TTCTCGATCAGTTTTGTACACTTTCTTTAAACAGTAAATATAACAAATGACAAGCTAGCACTCAATAACCTTGTGTGGATAGATTTTAAGACACTGCCAAACAATATGGTGCACTTAGATATTTAATTCTAATCCAATCACATAAGCGGAGATTTCTTCGTAAAATCTATGCGACGAGCAGTAAATAAACCTGGATTGAATTAACCAACGCCACAACGCTGTTCAAACAACAGATGCGACAAGAAAACCAACTGTTTTATTGAAAAATACAATTCAATATTCTCAAAACGTACAATGATTTCCAGATAGTCTTATCGTTTTCAAAAACTATTTCACTTTATAGCTTGGGAGAGAATTGATGAAATATGTATATGCATATAGGATGACTTAAAGTTTTTCAAACATCTCTATGAAAATTTTATTTTCAGTTGCCTTTTAATTCAAAAAGTTTAAAAGTTTTTAATTCTGATTTCTATATTTTGTTTTAACCTGTACAGGAAAAAGTTCAACAGGAAGATGGTCAAACAGCGTTGTGTTTAATAGAGTCTCATATACGTTTGGATTATAATACTGGCGAGTGGAAAACATTCCAAAATTATAGACGTCTGGATCAAAGTAATCAAAATTCTGGTGATAGCGGCGGCGGTGGTGGTGGCGGTAGCGGCAATAGTACCGGCAATGTTATGCAGACACAAAATTCAGTGGTCATATAATGAATAAGGCCCGCTTCAACAACGGGCCCATCGACATCAAAAAAACTTATTAAAAAATGAACCCAATGACAACACAATAAACAACAGCTGAAAGATTTGATGGAGAAATACAATATATATATACAAATATATACAGTATATAATAGTATATAAATATAAATTTTTGTAATATAAAATACACTCATCATAGGGAAAGCTTAGTAAAAGCGCTTAACATTTCATTCATAAAATCATCGTTAAAAAAAAAAGAACTAGAAGAAGAAGAGAAGGAGGAAAAAAAAATGAAAATTATTTTTAACAATACCACACACAGGAGGCTGCTATTGAAGAAACAGCAGCAGTTGTCGTAGAGAATACGTCATAAAGAAACGTAAAAAAAGCGTCTCTTATACAGTTTTACAAAGACAATACATCTTCATTTTGCTGTATTAAATGCGGTTTAGCTGCTTAGAAATCATAACAACATAAGAACACACGAGAATAACAACAGCAAACAACAACATTTATTAAAATTTCTTCTTCGAAAAAATTCAAAAGAAAAAAACAACAACAAAAACATTTTGTTTGTATATGCTTAACAATGATAATAACGACAACCATGTTTTATTTATTGAAACTATAATGTCCTCTTTAATGTTATTGTTTGAATTTCTTCCTCTAATCCATTCATTATATATTTACATACCTAACTAATCATTTATTGTAGCTTCGTTCATATATATATAGAGAGATTGCTCTCGCCCCCCCCACAAAGCACTACATCGTTTACAATATATAATTATTTTGCCTTTTTACCAATTAATAGAATGCAGACGAAGAAGAAGAAGAAGATTTATTTAAATTTCTAAAGAATTTAGTAAATATATACAAACGTAAAGAAAAGAAAACAAGAAAACAAAAAGAAAAATAATATATTTTTTGAATTAAAACTAAAACTAGGTACATATGTAATACAATAATTTTTTTTCTTTCAATTTTCAATTTAAATAGTATAACTTTTTAAGAACTTCTTTTGAAACTTTTAGATTTTTACTCTATAATCCATTAATTAAAAACTTCTCTTTATAATTAAAAACAATACAAAAAAAGGAATCATACTAAAATAAATTGCGAAAAAAAAAAGAAAAAAACAATAATAATAATAAATATAATGTAAAACGTTTATTAATAATAATTTAGTTGTACAAAAGAAAAAGAAAAACAAAAGAAAAAAAATTGAAAAAAATATGAGACATAATAAATATAAAACCCTGGTAGTTTATTCGTAGTGCTTAGATTTATATAAATATAAAATTAAATAAAACAACAACAAAAACAAATGAAAAATCTATATATAAAATATATATATACTAAGGCAGACAACCAATCTTCAGTTTCATAACAATAATAATAATAACAACAACAAAAGTAAAACTCCAATTATTATCCCTAACTAAGTAATAGTATCACATTTTAGTTTTTAGCCCAAATCGTATTAGTCTTTATTCTTTTTATCCTAAATTTCTATAGTGATGAACTCTCAACGTTTCTTTTTTTTTTTTATTGTTTTATAATGTATTGTATCTTTATATATATATATATATATTCATCTCTAATTATCATCTAATTGCTAAAATCATCTTTACTTTTTTTTTTTTGTTATTATGATATATACAACACCAGACAATTTTACAAAATTTATAAAAGTCTAGAAACAAATCAGCTAAAAAACATATATGAAGAGAGCATTTTTATTTTGTTCAATTTACCAACAAATGCTAAAAAAAATATATTAAACAAAAAAAAAAAAAAAAAAAAACAATGAGAGTTTGAAATAATACAACAAACAATAATTATATAATAATTAAAATTAATATTAAAAAGAAAACAAAACAAAAATAATAATAATAATAATTATTTGGCTTACATGTTAAACAAATATTTAAAAAAATATATTTTCGCTAATTGTGTTTTTTTTCAGTTCTAGTCATGAAAGGTAATCTATTTTTGTTCTCAATAAAATTAATTGATGGATCTATTATGAACAGTAATCAAATTTCGAACTGGCAACTTGAGCTTGTCGAGCCTATTGCTATAATAGGTACTAGGAAATAGTTTGCTATTATTAAATAAATGTTATATAACATTTTGATTCAATGACGTTGTTGCTTGTTTGGTCTTCGTGTTAGAGCAAATATTCCACGCTAAATTCTTATATTAAAACGGTCTTTATTTAAGTGTCAGGGTAGACTTACAATTTGTTCGCTTGACGTTCGAGATATGATAACCCGGATGGGATGCATATCTATTTATAGATATGAAAAGAACATTAATATTCTATCATACTTTGGAAGATATGGACCCTAGTCACTCCATTCATTGTATTGCTAAGGAAGAAAGGATAGATGAGTAGTATTTATTAATATAAGATTGAAATCTTGATTTCCCTCTCACATTATAATTAAATTAAACTGCACCCCTTTAAAAAAACCAAAACTCTCCAATGTCTCTTTCGATAACAGAAAAATACTGATTACGGTGAAGACTAGATTTTTATGTCGAGAACATCACAAGCTTCCTAATTCATAATATTTTCATTAACATAGTTATAGATTACACAATGTCTCACCACAATCCAGCGATCGTTACTAGATATCGAATTAGTCACTAAATTCATTATAATTTCAGGTTAGTTTTCGGCTTGATTCGAAGGAATTCATGTTTTTTATGCGAAGTACTGTTGCTGATTGTCAAGACCGGTAACCAGAAATTGCTAGCTAGTCTCTGACATCGTTTTATGTTATATCACAATATGTAGTGTAATGAGAGCATTAATTTAAGCAGATTTATAGTCAAACATGCTGTTGCTATTGTGTTATTATACTGGTGCGATATAAAACGCTGTACAGATTAAAGAACGCTTCTGTAGATTGAGAATATGTCAGGCATAGTTACGAATTTTTCTTGTCAGTAACTTAGCCAAAATGTACTAGGAGATATTAAAAGAAAATTGATTTTATTAACTGTTCTTACCGCATTACCATTGTTAAACCGTGCCATAAACTTGTCGGTAATTTTAAATATTTAATTGATTAACTTCTTTATTTATTGAAAATTTATTTGCAAATATTTATTTGTATTGTATATTGAACTAAAATTATACTTAAAAAACTAAAAAACGACAAAAGGGCATTATCATATTACACTTATAAGCTAAACAACATTAAAATTAATGCCAAATGATGACATTAAAAAAAAAACATAAAATTAACAGGAAAAAATTAAAAATTAAAAATTTTTGAATTAATAAAATAAAAAGAAGATTATGTATAGAGTTATGAATAAATTGAAATAAATGATGAGAACGATTTTTTAAGCCAACAGTTTACACACAGGTACACTTATTACAATATAAGTTAAAATACTAAAAATCTATATTACTCGATAGAGTACATACATATAACATTCATATTGAGATTCCAAAGATAGATAAAGTTTTACACTTTTTTTTTAAGAAATTCTTTTCATAAATTTCTAATTAAATACTGAACAATCATTATTAAATACATAATAATTATTTAAAATATTCTTTTTTGTCAATGTTTTAATAACTTATGATAATTAAAAATGGAGTGTTTAAGGTGTAACCTCTTTCCAATGGACAATGGCTCGTTGGGAATCGGGAGCTTTGGCAAAGGGGCGGGTGCCATCGGTATAAACATACTCGTTGACTTGATAGTCTAAGAGGGTTTTATAGTTGTAAACATCATTGCCCAATTGCTACAAAGATTTAAAAAAAATATTCATAAGTTTTAGAACTTTTCTACAGAAATTATTTAAAGCTTAACCTACTTGTGTCAAAGGACTGGTATTGGTGGTTAAAATACCAGCAAATTGTTTGGCTTTGGCCAATCTTAAAACCTCATGTTCCATGAAATGCATGCAGGCAATATTTTCTTGGGGATTCAAATCAGCATGTGTGCCCATCATAAACGAGTGCAAGATTTTATTTAAGCCCTTTGGCAAATAATTATCTCTAAAAGAAATAATTATTTAAATACATAATTAATGTTATGCAGTGTATGGTTGTGGTTTCAAAATTATTTTACCTAATGGGTCCCTCCACAAATTCCAAGAATTCAAAAACTATGAGTAATTTTGATTTGACCTCCACTTCGGGTTCATTACGGGCATCAAAATTTAATGCAGTGCCTATAACTCGATTTGTATTCTTATCATAGACCACGAAACTTAAATCCTTTTCCACCAATTCATTCCAAATGTCCTGCAGAAGAAAAAGTTTAAAAATGAAAAGAGAAAAATTACATCGTATTAGGTTTAGTTAAAAGAAATCCATTATTTTTTCATCAATACAATAAAAGTGGACTTTAAAAATGGAGGACTGCATAGAGAGAATGTTTCTAAGAAAATTATCAAACAAGTCCAAGTTTATTGTGATCGAATTGAGTTCAATAAAGTTTTCAATATTATGCAAAAAATATTGGATTCCTTTTTGCTGCGCCTTATGCAATTTATTCAACATACCGTAATAATATCACTATAGTCTGTGCGCAAGATATCAGGTTTTAGCCACTGTTCCAAATCGGCTTTACCATAAAAACTGTCCACAATTATGCTAAAAATATAAATTTATACAATGAAAACGTACGGATCCATTTAAATCTGTATGACGTACTCTATGACATCCTGTTTGTGTGAGTATTGTAAGGGTATGGCTTCCAAATCCAAATGGGGACAAGCGCTCATCCATAGTTCGGTGTCTTCCACCATATTTATTTCACGATCTTTGGTAATGCTGTGTAATATTTCGCCCAAGTTTCTGGCAGCTATGAATTGCGATATGCCAATACTGTAACCCTTTTCCCTTAATAAAGTCACAGTGTAGATAGAGTTCAAGGAATTGCCACCCAATTCATAGAAATTGCTATGTAGAGCCAAAGTGGCTCTGGTTGAGCGGCCTATAACACTGCCTACTGTTTCGAAAAGATCTACAGCCACTGCTCTTAGTTCATCAGGTACTTGCGAGTAGTCAAAGTCCAATACAATACTGGAATCTCCCTCATTATTGTTGGCTGTCTCGTAGAGTTTCAATAGAGACTGGCGATCAACTTTGCCGTTGACAAGTAAAGGCACCTGGTCAATTAACACCACCTGTGGTATCATATAATCGGCCAATTTATCTTTCAGTTTCGCTTCCAATTGTAATTCTGTTATTAGTGGCGCATCATCACGCAGTTTAACAAAAGCCAATAAGGCTTGATCTACTAAACCGGCATGATAACACAACACTACAGCCTTTTCAACTTGAGACAATTCGTTGACATTCTTTTCTACCTCGGACAGATCAACACGATGACCACGTATCTTGATTTGGGAGTCGGTACGACCCTCATACATAATAAAACCTTCATACAAAGAACCATAATCCCCGGTTCGATAAATACGAGAGTATTCTGAATAAAAGATATCAAGAAAATTACAAAAAAAATTTATGTTTTCTTTTTTAATTTCAAACTTACTTAGTTCAACAGCCAAAGGATTCTCCAAGAATTTCTCCGGATCACGACCATTAACATAGCCGTTGGCTAAGTTACAGCCCGATACAAAGATTTCACCAATTTCACCATTCTTGACGGGTCTATAATCCGAATCCAAGAGATATAAAACCGTATTGCTTACCGGCACACCTATAGGTACGCGATCAAAATCTTGCAATTGCTTTTTACTTTCACAGGTGAAGAAAGTTACATCACCCATTACCTCTGTAGAACCATAGAAATTGTATAAGGTATGTGTACCCTCCTCAAAGTAATCATAGAAATGCATAGCCAAGGCCACAGCCAAGGGTTCGCCCGAGCATACCCATATATGGAGATTGTGCAAGAGTTTTGTGTCTGCATTATTGCCGGCTTCTAGTTTGAGGTACATCAAGAGGGAACGCAATAAAGTGGGCACCAAAACCAAACGACGTATCTTATATTTCTCAAGGACTTCAACCAAACGCTCAGGATCTTTGGTAATGACTTTGGGAACTACCAGAATAGCAAGACCTGGGAAAACAGGAGGAAATAATTTTTGTTTTAAATTTTTTAAAGACATTCAAAGCCATTAACTTCTTAATTTAATTTGGAATAATGTTATAATAAAGTCATCGAGTTATATGGACCAGCCGTATTCGCCATGAATTTAAAAAATTTAGGGGTTAGACTCGTCATGAGTTTTTAACATCTTTGTACTGAAAGACATTATGAAAATAAATACAGTGACGGGCTGTGTTTTCCTCATGGCGATGAAAAATTTCTGTTCGTTATTTTTATGACGAATACAACTTATCACATAGTAGATCTACATGAAAAATTCATGGCGATTGGTCCAACTCGTCATTGTAGGGCAGGGGATTAAAATTGAAACACTCACCACACAGTAGAGGTCCCCATAATTCAGCCACAGAGTCGACAAACGTTAAAGCGGTTTTAAACACACCCACAGTTTCATTAACGGCATAGGGAAAGGTACTCCACTGCCATTGCAAACGATTCAAAATGACTTGATGAGGCAAACGAACACCTTTTGGAATACCAGTACTGCCGGAAGTATATAAAACAATGGCCAAATCATTATCACCATTGCCCAACATTTCGTCGGCCCTTAAGTTCTCATCACCCATCTGAGCAGAGTTCAAACTTAACTCAGACATAGCCAAGCAGGGTGCAGTACCGAAACGTGACTTGTCAACATCATCGTCATGTACCACCATAATGGGACATGATTCTTTCAAAATATGTTGAATGCGATTACAAGGAAATGTAGGATCGATGGGTAGATACGAAGCACCCGCTTTCCAAATGGCCATGAGTGTAGTGACCAAAGCATCTGATGGCTGCATGCAAACAGCCACAATGTAATCACCGTCAGTGTTGGGTTGTACAAAATGTTGGGTAGCCTCGCGTACCAGTAGACGGGCACACTGATTGGCGCGTTGATTCATGTGCAAATAAGTTGTTTGTCTTGGTGGCACATCCTGGTTACCATTATCGGGATTATAAATTAAAGCCGTTTTATGCGAATGATGTGGAAGATTTTCTTCATAGATTCTGTGCAACGGTCGGGGCACAAGTTCTAATTGTTGGCCCTTGACAATGGATAATTTCGCAATGGTACCCATATTGATGGCAGAGGTGCGTTAATTTTAACGCTGAAATTAAAAGGAAAAGAAATAAAATCAGTTGGATTTGGACATTACAAATATGTATGTATGTAGAGTTACAAAATAAAAAAAAAACCTGCAGATAATAATTAATTTATGTCGTTGCCATGTAATGAAATCAAAACTAAGCATAAATATTTGAAAATTAATTCATTTTTTAAGCGATTAATTAACATTTTTTTGTTGGTCACTAGTGCACAAGAAGCGTCGAGTATATTTTTAAAAGGAAGGCTTAATATGTACGAAATTAAAAAGGAGATTAGTTTACTTCTGTTCTGTAAATCTTATGAATTCTAAAGACAGCTGCGTGTCATCAATAAGGTCTTATCAAATCCTTTATTTAATCATCAATTTATTGTATTTTTAATCCCATATTGAACTGACCAATAATTATACGAAACTTAATTCAAAAATAAAAATAATTTACTGCGAGTCAACACCAGGCACCAAGTTCAGATTCTGTTGATGAGATCAGAACTGCAGTGTCTTTCTCTTTGAGCGCAAGGTGAGGCTTGGGTATGTTTGAGTTTTAAACGTACCACACTATGCTTCTTTAATAATACGTTTGTCGTTCTTGAATTTTTTCTAAATGAGAAGGAGAGAGAGAGAGAGAGAGAGAGAGAGAGAGATCCCTATAATAATATTACTAGTGAATTGTACAATAGAAATTTCGAGTAAAATTTCGAGCATGCCTTTCCACCGATTAACCAAAATGTTTCAAAGTGTTTAAATTGATTTTATGTAGGAACATTAAGGCACTATTTGAATATTTATCCTAACGGGGGACGTGTTCCTCTTGGTAACGTGAATTTCAAATGAACATATTTTTGTTTATTAGCATATATTCCCCATGGTTTAAATCATTTTTTAGTTGGAAATGTTGTTTTTGTAGGTGTCGAGATGCTTCGTGGGGGTTCTGATGTGTGCTCACAGAAAAAGTAGTATCACCAGCAATGGAAGTGTTAGCGTAACTGTTCACTCACATATCCGAAGTAAATATTAAATGTTAAGCCGAACCGAATATATTTCCTTGTGCCAAATTTTCTGCAAACAGCTGGGTATTACTATAAAATTGATTGCATCGCTGATAGAACTCACGGCTACGAGAAAAAGAAGACCTTTGATGAATAAAAAAACTTTAACGCCAGTCGGCTTTAGTTTTCGAATAGAATATAGATATGTATATAGAAAGGGATTCATAGCTCTTAATAAGGCAAATCATTCCATATCATTTTAGTGTTAAATTTTTGGATTTTTAACATGCTCGTATATACATCCACTTTGTTTTTGAACGCTAAAATCTTATTACGGCCCGAATATATTCTGTTTTCTTTGAATAGCCGGTTTTTTAACACATTGTATTCCGTACATAACATATATACTTACATAATTTGTCATTACAACCCTTCAGTCAGGATTACGACCTAGCTTCTCGCACCACTTATGTTGTGTGTGTTAATTTTATACATGAGCGGCGGGACCTACAGTTTAAAGTCGACACCGAACGACAGATTTTTAAGAAACTTTTCATGGCAATTTTATTTTTTGCAAGAAATTTGCTGAGAGGATGTCGCCGAAGAATCTCGTTTTTTGGAGATGTCTGCCCCGGTGTTTAAACCGTGGCCTTATGTCTAATAAGCCAACACACCACCTACTACACTACTTTAAAGGAATTAATAAGGCAAACATTTCATATCATTCTAGCGTTCCATTTTTGGTTTTTAAAGTTCTTGCCGATATCTGTCGGTAACATACAATATTCTACTTCGCTTTACAGCATTAGAATCTGATTATGGTCCATGTATATACTGTTTTATCTACATAGTCGGCTTTTTAAGACATCTTATTCTATAATTTCGGCATTTCGATAATTTGTCATGGTCCTATGTCCACCAGACAGAAAGGAGACTAGTTTCTAGTTAATCTATACGTGACTTGGATTTACTGAACTGGATTTAGTTTAAAATCTACCCACGAAGACCATTAGATACGATTTTTACGATTTTTTTAACATTTCTTATTCTCTCAAAGAAGGAGATTGAAAATGTGCTTGTCTTGTTATCGATGTGTGATCGGTTTTATGCCAGAGCTTCGACATTGCCTGGCATTATAGAATTCTATCGCTTTACTGTAATTGCATAAGACTATAAATATGGAAAACTATTATTATTCTACGCCCCTGAAATGGATTTTTTAATCGAAATTCAAGAATCTGAAAATAATTGCATTTGGTTTCTGTTAAATATTATGCAATAAGTGGTAAGAAGAAAAAAATAAAAATAAAAAATTAAATAAAATGAAAATAAATATGTATTTATGAGCGTAAATATAGTAACTCAATTACGAAATATAGTCGAAATATAAATGAAATGAAATAAATCGAAATGAAATATCTCTCAGTGGTGTAATTATAATGTCAGTGCGATTTAAATTTATTTGCCGGTGTTCCTGATTTATGGCAATTTTAATGAAATTTATTTCCATTTTGCAAGCAAACCCACTTTCAAATTGATAGAATCGCCAGGGGTTTGCTTTTATTTCGATTTTTTTTATTTTAGTTTTATTAAAACCAGTAACCAGTAACAGACGTTTGTAACTATTTTAAACGGGTGTTAATGACTTGTGTACCCTGCATTGGAACAGCAAATCCATTGAATATTCTTAATAGAGTGTAACACACTTGAAATCCGTAAAACAAAATGTTTAAGCGTATGCTGGTTAGTATTGCAGATGGTGATGGTTGCGGTGGTGATGGTTGCGGTGGTGGCTTATGAGAATTATTTTGTCGGTTCCAATTAAATTGATTTTCTCTTTTTCTTAATGTCAATATTAAACGGACGACATTGACCTCGTATTTGTTTAGTGTGTGGTTAATAAATAACTACGCTTACACACAATTTACATGTCCAATCAATATGGATAACGTATGTATATCGTATTTGTATTTATTTTTGTAAATATTCTCTGTAATATTTCTAATGTTTCTTAGCCTTAAACACCACTATGATTATGTGATTCAGTCAACCAACTAATTTGTTTATCGCAAATGTAGGGTAGTAAACACATAGTTTTTGTTTTTGTTTTTTTCTATTTTAATAATATTGGATTTAACAGCCGTTCATATTTACAAAATATTTTTGATAATGATATCAATAAGAAGTGATCATGTTTAACGATGCATTTAATAGATTTGCGGTTTTTCATGTTTGAAAGAATAATAACTAAATCGAGAAATCCTTGATATATTCAATACAAAATATATGCCATCTTCTCAGATTCTCAGGCATGATCATTCCTATACAAATACAAGTACGATCCCTAACTCATGTAATGCTTAGGTAATGCCCAGCTGCCCACAATCGTTTAATGGTGTGATCATTGAAATTGCATAAAATCTCTTCAACTGTATGAATATAAACGCGGAATTTAATAAAATTCGTCCTGTAGTAGTGTGGATTTACGAAACCAACGAGTTCTGAAATCTTTCAAAAAAAAAAAAATTCTTTCGTGTACCATCCTCAACAGTCTTCTGACAAAAGTTTTGAGAGCAAACTAATTGCCATAAAAAATTTCTTAAATCCGTCGTTTGGACTCTCAAACATTGTCTTATAATTGCGAGCATAAGAAATTGCAATTCAATCACAAAAACAATATGGCACTGCAATCCTAAAGGCAATCGCATGCCTAGAAGACGAAAAACTGCCTGGACTATACATACATACATACATAATTGGCCATTACAACTCTTCGGTCCGGATTACGAGGTTTACGACCTAGCTTTTCACACCATCATTTTATCGAATCTGAACGACATATTTTTGAGCAACTTTTCATTGGCAATTTTTATTCCATATTTCGTTTTGTACGAGATGCCTAAGCCAAGGGTTGAACCACGGACTCTCGTTTAATAAGACAACACACTACCTCCTAGAGTAATTGGGCAGGAAATAGCTTAACGTAAATGAAAAGCTAGGTTGTTATACTGACTTGTAGTATAACCGCATGTCTAGAAGACGAAAAACTGCCTGGAGTATACATACATACATACATACATACATAATTGGCCATTACAGCTCTTCAGTCCTGATTACGAGGTTTACGACCTAGTTTTTCACACCACCCATGTGTGTGTTCATTTTACCGACTCTGAACGAAGTATTTTTAAGAAACTTTTCATTGGCAATTTTTATTCCATATTTCGTTTTGTACGAGATGCCTAAGCCAAGGGTTGAACCACGGACTCTCGTTTAATAAGCCAATACACTACTTACTAGAGTAATTGGGCAGGAAATAGCTTAACGTAAATTAAAAGCTAGGTTGTTGTACTGACCAAAGGGTAGTAATGACAGCATGTCTAGAAGACGAAAAACTGCCTGGAGTATACATACATACATAATTGGCCATTACAGCTCTTCAGTCCTGATTACGAGGTTTACGACCTAGTTTTTCACACCACCCATGTTGTGTGTGTTCATTTTATCGACTCTGAACGACATATTTTTAAGAAACTTTTCATTGGCAATTTTTATTCCATATTTCGTTTTGTACGAGATGCCTAAGCCAAGGGTTGAACCACGGACTCTCGTTTAATAAGCCAATACACTACTTACTAGAGTAATTGGGCAGGAAATAGCTTAACGTATATTAAAAGCTAGGTTGTTGTCCTGACCAAAGGGTAGTAATGACCGCATGCCTAGAAGACGAAACACTGGCTGGAGTAAAGCTGTATTAAAAGAACGGTCAACAGGACGCTTATGAAGGGGAATTTAAATTGAGTCCCTTTGCTGCTTGGTGCTCCTACAAGTATGTATTTGTGAAGTGTGAATAAATCGTATATATGTATGTATATCTTTAATGTTTTCCCAAATTGTTTTCTTTTGAAACGAAATTTTGTACTGTAACCTCCTACAACATACATACATAACATACATAATTGGTCATTACAACCTTTCAGTCAGGATTACGACCTAGTTTCTCACACCACTCATATTGTGTGTGTTAATTTTATACATGAGCGGCGGGACCTACAGTTTAAAGTCGACTCCGAACGACAGATTTTTTGAGAAACTTTTCATGGCAGTTTTTATTTACTCTCAGAGTTTTTGCCAGTAATCTGCTGAGAGGAAGCCGCCGAACAAATACTTTTTGTATTTTGTTGTGATGCCTGGCCTGGGATCTGAACCCTGGCTTTACGTCTAATAAGCCAACACACTACCTATTAGATCACGGCGACTTCAACCTCCTGCAACAAAGGGTTTAAAAGGTCGAATTCAATCCACTTTATTGTATTAAATACAAAGTATGGAGTAAAAAGATGTTTGAATTAAAAACACATTCGTTTGATATGACAAGGAAAATGTATTTCCAGTTTAGATTTTAGCTGAAGGGGGTGTTTAGATAATTACAATTTACAATCTTAATATATGTACTTATATGTACATGCAGAGATATGGATGTAATTATATAATAAATATTATAATTTTTGCACATACGATACGATACATACATGGATATTGTATAATCGTTTTAATGTTAGAAATGATTTAACGATCTGTACACTATCTTTACACTTATCTGTTGGATTTCAACTTAAATACAAACTTGATTAATATTAAATAAAATTAAATTTAAATCTGATCAATATTATATTTTTCAATAAATATTTACACTTGACGTGTGTGTTTAGCAAACAACCACCACCATTATAAAAAGGCTTTTAATTAAAACATTTAAGAGATTAATTAAAATGCAAAACACTAACTGTCTATAGTTTTCAATTAATTATAATATTTCTTATTAATTATATATATTAAAATAAATATAAATAAATAGACAAAAATAAAGAAAACAAACTAAACTGATACATAAAAATACAACAAATAACAGACATTCATTCAAGTAAGTATGTGTCTTAATTTAAAATTTTAATATGTAATCTTTTTATAAATGTTAACATATTGAGTTCAATTTATTTTTAAAAGACTAAACGGCAAAATATATTTAAAAAATAAATTTAAATTATTGGTAACATGATATGCATACCATACCATACATACATATACAGCTATGGACATTAAATTAGCACAAAATCCATTTATAGTTTGATTATGTTTTTTTTTTCTTATTTGTATCCTAATTAGATCAATGCTTTTGGTCTGCACTGTTGCAAGAGGACATCTAGATGTTGTTTAACAAAAAATTTTACCGTTATCATTCACATTTATTGTTTTGATTGCTAATTTTGTATTAGTCGTGAAGTACAGTAAATTAGCACAAAGTGTTTTAGGTACAAGCAAAAGTGTTTTAGGTCAAAGTTTTGTTCCACATTTTTTTTTTACGGTAAATCCTTTTAATTTTGTGGCATTTAAATTAATTTTTGTGAAAAATTAAACGTGGAAAAGATTGCTCACTAGAGGAGAAGCGCATTATCGTAAATTTGTGGAAGGATGGGAAAAAGATGGCTGAAATTGCCCAAATTTTGATTCGCTCCACTATGTGCCATTTTGCCTGAAAACCTGGCCAAAATTAATAGAAGTGTTTTATGAGTTAATGGCTGGAATTTTTTGATAGTGTTAGTGATAATTAGGCCCAAGGATGAACCCAACTGATTTTGGTTCAAATCGGTCCGTGATTTCGCCTAGCCCCCATACAAATTCCCCTCGAAATTGCACTTATTTACACATAATTATGGTAATTATGCAACAATCATGATAAAATTTAGCACGCATCAGTTCTGTGTACTAAGAAATCATGGTGTAAAGTTTGGTGAAAATCGGATCACATTTGACCCTGGTCCCCATATAAAGTCCCCTTTAGAAATTCACGTTTGCGCTTATAAATGGCTTAAAAACATCGGTATCGTGATGAAATTCTGTATGAACGTGTATTTTTTAAATCTAAATCATATTACCAAATTTTGTTATTGTCGGTCCATAATTGCCCCTTGGTCCAAAATGGGGCCCCTTAAGAAAATATGTTTAGCAATTATAATTGGCTTAAAAATGTTATTACCTCGATGAAATTCGTCATGAACATGTTTAATATGAATGTGAATCATTTTATCTTTATTAGGATCGGATCATAAGTGCCCCTAGGTATCACATACGGTCCATTAAGAAAATCAAACATACATCTCATATTGTTATAATAGTCGATATACATACATATGTAATTAAGTTTTTAAAAGTTCTATGATAATTAATATTTATTTATAATATTTATTTTACATTATTTAATACTTAACTTAAAAAAACTTAAAAATGGAAACTAACTACAATCGTTAAAATCGTTATCATTTTCATCATCAATGTCAGGAAGGAGTAATTTAATAGTATCTGATGAAATGAATGCTTTTCTATTCCTTCGCGATTTTTGTGTACTGCAGCTTATAAAAGGGTCACTGCATAAAAGTAACCTATTCAGGACATCTCGATTGCTATCGCTTCTACTGAATCCATATAGTTTTATTTCTCATTCTATTGAGAAATACGGCCATATGGCTTTATTGCCTATGGCTTTATTACACTGCGTCTAATTTTTTTTAATTTTTCAAAAAACAAGGAAAAATTTCCAAAAAATCGCCAAAAATAATGGCGCAAATTTGCGCAAACTTTTTTTTTGTTCCTGAATGTAGAGAGTTCATATTTTCTTGTGGTGTATAACATTAAACTACTAAGGACTACGTTCACCTTTAAATTCCTTATCTTTTTTTGGGTTGGGTTAAAAAATGTGAAATTTTTATTATTTTTAAATTTTGAAGGAATAATTTTAACATTAGTATATGAGATATATATATATAAAAAAAAAACTGAAAGTAGTAGTTGCTCATGCCTTTCAAATAAAAAAAGTCAATATAAAACCTCTATTCGTTTAGCCACAAAAAAATATCATAAAAACCTATTAAAATTTAAAAAAAACACCAAAAACGCATTTATTTTAATCACTTTCCCGACTTTGACATCGTTTCAAATCTACAAATCTCAACTTAAAGTCGTAAAAATTCAGTATATAATGCAGAATTTTGTTGTCTATCGAACTGCATACTCAGTTTCTCAAATTTCTTTAAATTAATTTTTGCCTTTTTGGCCAGCTTTTCAGGGTAAATGCCACATACACGTGTCGAGAAAACAAACGAAGTCGTGGACCGTGCTATTGTCCGAAAGTCAAATAAAGACCCTTTCATGTCGCGATATTGCAAACGAAATTAACTCCCAATTTGGATTAAATTTATCGTGCAGGCTCATACGCAGACGTCTTAATGATGCAAAGCTGTTTGGACGCTCTAGCCGAAAGAAGCCATTTCTATCAAAAAAAAAAAAAATATAGTCAAGCGTTTAACTTTTGCTCGCACCTACAAGGATAAAGACCTCTCATTTTGGAAAAAAGAAAATACTTTGGAGTGATGAAACAAAGATAAATCGTTTGGGACCGGATGGTATAGTCTATGTTCATCGGCCGAAATGTCAGGCATTTAATCCACGTTACACTCAAAAGACTTAAAATACTATAAAAAATATGATTGTTTTCATGACAAGATTTTGTGCTAATTTAATGTCCATGGCTGTATACATGCATTATATGCTACAACAACAAAAATATATTGTTTGTTAGCGATTTTAAATGAAAAATAATTTCAACAGCAAACATACATACAAAACATACCTACATATGTAACATACATACATATTAAATTTAATTTATAACAAGCATTTCGAAATTATTTAAATAACCATTAAATAAACAGTAAAACAATAAAACAATAAACAATAAAACTGTGTTATTTATTGTAAACAATAAACGTATTTAAAACGATAGATAATAACAATAACTGGCATAATAGTTAGTCAATCGAAAGAATGAATGACAATAATTGTTGCTTTCAAAATTACGACAAATAAAATTTAAATTCTTATAAAAAAATTTGAAGAAATTTAAACACCTGATCCACGATTCGATTGAATTCGAATTGATTCTGATCAGTGGAGCGTAAATTGTAAAATCCAATTTAATCGTATCCAATACAATTCAATTTATTATCTATGTATTGTTAATCTCTTTAGCTGGAAACCAATCACAAGAGTTCCGCCTTATGCCTTTGGGATTACACGTTTCCAATTACATTTTGACACCAACAAACTTAAAACAACCATAAAGCAACTGGCAACTGCTCATAAACAATGTACAATTTGTTAATGTTTCTTTAAAACGTTTTCCTTAGGTTAACAATACATCAAGAAAACATTTCGGCAGCTGGTATTTCCAAATTTACAACAAAATTACAAAATTAGTCTTTCTAAAGCTTTTTAAATAAAAGGCAGGTAAGGTAGCGGTCCATTATGATACCACAATTAATTCTACTCGGGAGTTCAAAATAAATTATTGCAGCAATATCTATGCTAAGTCGCCGTAGTCTAGTAGGTAGCCCGGGTTCGTATCCCAGGTCCGACATCAAAACGAAATATGAAAAAAAAAATATTTCTTCGGCGACTTCCTCTCAGCAGATGTCTGGCAAAAACTCTGAGAGTAAATAAAAATGCCATGAAAAAGTTTCTCAAAACTCTGTCGTTCGGAGTCGACGTTAAACTGTAGGTCCCGCCACTCACGTATAAAATTAACGCACACAACATGAGTGGTGTGAGAAGCTAGGCCGTAATCCTGACAAGGGTTGTAACGGCCAATTATGTATGTAATCTCTATGCTAGAGAACTCTGTTAAGATTTCAGAAAGTGAGAAGTCAAAGACCGCCGTCTTCTTGCGATAAGCGCAGGGCACTGATGTATGAGGTGAAAGACAGTTTCTTTCTCTTCTTTAGACCCATAGCTCCTGCAGAACTCATTTGACGGAATGCCAAAATTTTTCGGCGTGCCTACCTAAAGGACTGTTGCTCGTAAGAGTCGCTATTGAGCAATTGGTGGCCAAGCGATTTAAAAAGAGAAATGAGTCAGTCCTCTTCTTATCCATACGTTTCCAGCAGAGTTTAGTAATATTGCATGTACTTTCCTGCTGTCAGCGAGATTAAGTTTTCCTATAAAAAATAAAATAAGACTGAGGCTATTGGAATAACTATGCCGTGTACATGCCGGAGATTGTGAGCTGCTTGTTAGCTCATCAGGAATGCAATTACGAACGATATCCCTATGTCCTGGAACCCATATAAGACTTACCTATGAATGATCCAAAATTTCTCTGAGAAATCCTCGGTGAAGAGGATGGAGAAGAACGGACCTTAAAACTACGAGATGCCATATTTACTTCTATCAGAAATGATTGTCATTATTTTTAGCGAGTAGAGGTACTAAAGTACTATGACTAATCGATATATATTGTACAGTTATCTAATTATCACAATAATATCTTCCTCCAACACTGTTGCCCTTTCGAATCCCTGGATACAACTGAAAATGCGTTAATGCCATTTTGATCGAAAGTATGTGTTCTACAGATTCGTGTGCCTCACCACAGGAACCACATATTGGGCTTGAGGCACTTTCACTTTAACACCTTTTTGAGTTTCCACTGCCCGGTCATTCTACTAGTGCTTATTCTCAGACTCTTTTTGTGCAGAGTATGATGAAATCAAGACTTCAAATCCCCTCATATTATAACTACACAAGCCGACAGAGACTAGATTGTAGTTTTCTAAAGGGGTTTGCAGCGCTGAATCTGAATCCGTGCTTAGAAAAGCTTTTGTTTTCTTTATTTTTAGAATCCACTTAACCTTAAGTCACCTCTTTCATGTAGGGATTTAAGAAAAAATGTGAGATTTTATGTGAGTTTCAATGGCGTATCTGGTGAATTGGGAACCGTGAGAGCAGATCATCAGAGATCAGATAACCGTGATGGCTTTTATGGAATTTTGTTTAATTTAATTTTGTTTGTTAGTTTTTAGACAAGTTCTACAAGGATTTACATTGAAATCGATTATAAAATTTTGTATTTTTTAACGATCAAACACATTCTCCTGAGGCAAAGTCTTACAAAGTAATTAAAAAGTCTGTTACAATCGTTAACATTGTAAATATAATCAGTTTTTATAGTTTTTAAACATTTTTATAATTAACAATAGTTTTTTTTTATATATATGGGACCCCTCAATTCAAATTGAAATTGAAAAACACTGTTAAAATCATAAAAACTCCATAAAAATCGATTACTTTAAGGCAATAAGTAGACAGTAACAGTGCCACTGGTTTAAACAATTAAAGAAGAAAAAATAAAAACTAGAAAAAGTTAAGTTAATAGATGTAAGAAATATACAATAAAAGTGGGGAGGGGGGGGGGGGTATAAAAAGGAAAATAAAAATTATAAATTCATTCACATAAATTACGTGGACATAAATGATCGTTAAAGACCTGCTGAAAGCAATTTATGTGAAATTCTAACGCTTCTAATGAAATGGAAAATAAAAAATCGAATAAAAAAAATGAAATAAGAAAACATTTGATACATGATACGAGTATGTATGTATGTATGTATGTACTCGTATGTATGTATAGAGGCGATAAATGCTGTTAAGATTGTTTTAACAGATGCTGGTAAATTAATGTTTTTTTATTTGTTGTTTTGTTTCCATTCTTAAAGACAATTTCTTTCTTGACTTGATTACAGTCAATATGCCAAATGATTTAATTATGAAATCAAATGGAGTGATTAATTCCAATTAAATGTTTAATTTAATTATGAATTCATTACAGACAGATAGTGTAGGTAGAAAACTATCGGCGGATGGTTAAAGGTGTTTAGATTGCAGCTTAGAGAGATTTGCTCTGTTGTTGTGTAGCTGTATGCACTTGACATTGTATGGTCGTTTGGAAGTGTAAAGTCAACATGAATCAATATTTTCTTACACTATTATTAACATAAATTTATTGTTAACAATCTAGGGTTATGTAATAAACAGTTGTGTGAATAATTATAGCAGTTAATGTCAAAGAAAAATGGACATTAAAATTCTTCACAGAATGTTTTTATTATTACTCTCACGTAAGCATTAAAATCTGATATCTGAATAGCAAAATAAGTAAGACGAAATTGACAGACAGACAGACCATCTTGTCAATTTTATAAAGACAAACATCACCTCATGGTAATGCCTGAATAGCAAAGGTCAATTGTATCAGTATCCAATTGCTGGGGACTGTAACAGAGATGATCTCTCCCCTCAACTCTAACACGAAATTTATCAGGGGCCATCGTGATCTTACAAACTTGGGGTGGTTGTTAGTTCTTTTTAACTGTAACTTGGATACAACCAGTAAACTCCGTGGAACAATTTGGAGGTTACATACCCTTTTAATAGAGGGACTATCATGTGGATCGAGGACAGAAGCGGAAATGTCTCACAGTGAAATATTCAATATGTATGGGAAAACTCGAGAACGCCTTTACGCTATCGATTGATGGGTTCAATGCAAATTGGACAGGAAGTATAAAGAACGGGGGGATGTAGCAACAAGATTTGACAGTCAGGCAACCATTCTAACGGGTTAATTCGAGATTAGCGCGTGACTAACTGAGCTAGTTGAAGCACCTGCTGGATCACAGATCATGTGGAATAATGCATATTAGAAGTAAGCATCTGGGTGCGTATGAAATACTAGACAGGGAGTTATTCTTACTGACACCGTACAACATCCTGAAGTTTATCAGGGTAACATAATTAGGAAATACATTAAAGGGATAGCAAATATAGATAGAGGGTAGTACAATAGATTTTTGGTTACAAAACACTATAATAATAGTCTCCTATAACAGGCTTTAGGCTTATGTGCCTATGAAGTTTCTAAGTTTTAACGTAAATCGTGTCTTTCGAATACCCACAAATGATCCTCTGCACCTTGCGAATATGTGAAGTCTGCATTGGAAGACTGATCAAATTTTCAAATGGGTTTTCTGGAATTATTGGTAATCTAGCTTAGATCCTCCCCATTATTTATTTTTTATACAACACTGCTATGTTTTTATACGCTACTGTTAAAGCTGTCAGTTTGTGTTCGGATATTGCATTGTTTAATAATTTATGGCATTGAATGTAACAGTTAATAAAAATTAATCAATTGTTTAAAAAAAAAATACCTTCTGGGATTTTGCTATTCTTGTTCATACAAAAACCAAAGAAATTTTTCTTAATGTCAATAAATTAAGAAAAAAAAACAATGTTTTGTTATATCTTTCATGACATACGAACAGGTTAAAGTAAAACCAACATTTTTTTATATTGAACGCTTAATATGGATACAAAATTGCATCATAATTTTGATTTAATACCCGGTATTAGAAAATAGTTTCCGAACAAGCTTTGGTTTTTAATTACTTCACTCATTGTGCCTTCAAAGGCGGCCAATCAAATTAACTCCGCGCATAATTTTCTTCCTGGCGTCATCTTGTCAATATCCAGAGAAGCTTTTGGGTTCTAAATACTCAGAGACGCGTCCATTTATGCTACCTTCAGCACAGACCTCAATAATCTGTATATTTATCAGTCATATCGAATATCGGTAAAAGTTTGTTCCCCTGCAAAAGTATCCTGGTCATGAAGATCACGGACCTGCCTCAATTACCAATTACACTGGAAAATTCACTCTTTGAAATGTTTCCTTTCCTCCCATGAGCACGAAGAAAAATACAATAAAAACTGAGATTGCCTCAGCACCACAGATTCGCTATTAAATTTTGATTAAAAGCAGAATCACAGCTTCAGCCATCATATTCTTTGATATTGCCCACTGCAGGGTGAATTAGAAGGATTGGATATTTGGAACAGCTCCAGCAAACAGCGCTTATCAGTTGTATATCGAGATTTAGGACAAGAGAGGGAAAGTTTTTCAAGGATATCAAATAGGTATTGAAAAACTTTCGTGAACATTTTCTTGAGTGCATGTAGTGGACCATTGTGATGCCACAGTAGATGATGCTGCAGTGCTAAATGAAGAATCAAGACTTTGAATTTAAGAATGACTACCTTAGAAGCAAGCTGAAAACCAGCATGAAACTTTAGGTTAGGTTAGGTTAGGTTAGAGGACGTGTACTTGTCAATTAAGACAAGTACAGTACCCGGAGGTCGAATTGACCCATTGTACAACGTCCTAGTTTCTCACACCACTTATGTTGTGTGTGTTAATTTTATACATGAGTGGTGGGACCTACAGTTTAAAGTCGACTCCGAACGACAGATTTTTATTTATTGAGAAACTTTTCATGGCAATTTTTATTTACTCTCAGAGTTTTTGCCAGAAATCTACTGAGAGAAAGTCGCCGAAAAAATACTTTTTGTATTTTGTCTTTGATGCCTGGCCTGGGACTCGAACCCACGCTTTTGCGTCTACTAGACCACGGCGACTTATGAAACTTTAAATAATCTAGTCAA
The DNA here is from genome assembly GCA_936449025.2 of Sarcophaga subvicina. Classification (NCBI taxonomy): domain Eukaryota; kingdom Metazoa; phylum Arthropoda; class Insecta; order Diptera; family Sarcophagidae; genus Sarcophaga; species Sarcophaga subvicina. The sequence continues at coordinate 86,662,879 of OW388081.2, read as the reverse complement.
TCTGATAGCAAGTAACAGCAGAGCCGTTTAATTATCGAGAAGAGGTGCTACGAGCTATTGAAAAACAGTGGCAAATGAAGTCGACAATACTTTCTTCATTCTCAACCGATCTACAATCTCTATAACCATTTGACGGTAAGTGAAGTCTCTTGCTTTCTTTGTGCTGTCCGGTATTGGTTTCCGTCAGCTACATATATATGCTGTTACGAATGTCGAAAACGAGGCTCGCAATAAACTCGCAAATGCTCATACGTGTGCTGCCCAGTTTCCCGTGAGGACAGAGACCTCATAATGAATGCCAAGTTGGGAGAGAAAAATGATCTCACAGTATTAAGGCCCAGTCAGTTCGACTTAATAGTCAAACAGATCTACTCTTTAACCCGCAAAGCGCTAGTCAACGAATGAAATATATTTACCTAATTTCTAGCCCATTTGTGGCCAAGCCTGACTGTAAGAGTAGGTATCAGGATATATAATGCTTCTGAGCAGCCATTTAATCGCCATGAGTGTAGCCATGTCTTCTGCCTCGAAGGCGTTACAGTAACATGTGATGTATGTATAAAAACCGCAGCCCTTTTCTCCAATTTACTTTAAGCTGTCGGTGTAAAGTTCCAGGGTATTCTGAGTAGACCAGTTACTGAACAAAGCAGTGCATATACAGCTTCTTTTTATGATAAACAATTTTCGAAAGTATTTAAAATAACACCGGATACAAATTATTTTGTAATGTATTTACTTTCATATAAAAAAAACTGCTTCATTGTTGTTAATTTAACGCTTAAGCTACATTTAATCGATTAAAGACATCAGTTACACATGTTAAAAAAAACACTATTTAAATAGCGTGTATGTACATATGTATATGTTTAGATGTTTATGTTTATTTATTTATCACACACACACAATATTTTTTAATTTTAGAAAATTTATTGAACAAAAACGACATGGATGACAGGTGACAATTGGCTTTCATTAAATACGCGCTCTCATGTAAATATAAATGTAAAAACAGTGTGTAAATAATCGTTATTTATCGATATCGATCGAAACCATAAATAATTATTATGCGAGCGAGTACTAGTGTGTGTAAGTTTTGTGTTTGAATAATGCATTTTTGAGTTGTGATCTCGCTCTCTTACACTCTGTGTATGTGTCTCTACGTTCTGTAACGGTTTATTCATAAAACCTTTCAAAAAATGATAAACAAAACAAAGGATGGGAATATGAATGAAGTCAAGTCAATCATTTAGTGATTGTTAAAATAAATTCATTTCCTATTAAAAAAAAAAAATAATTAAAAAAAATAAAAATAAATACAAGCAACAACAATGGCTTTCAAAAATAATATGCATCTTAACAAAAAAAAAAAAAGAATTTAAATTGAAATTAATTTCTTTTTTTTTATATTTTTAAGCATCTCATTGGGAAGGTAGTATTTTTTGTTGGTTTAATTATCTTAATAAAATGATAAAATATAAAATAAAAAAAAATAAAATGTAATTAACGTGTTTACCAATCACATGCAATATTCATGGCGTTTAAATTAATTGTTAAGAAACATAAATAAAAAAAAATTCTTAATTTTTTTTATCATATAATTTTGTGACTGTTAATGAAAACCTGACAATTAATTGAAAACCTTTTTTAGTTTTAGTTTTGTTTTCCTTGTACATAATATTGTATTAAATACATAAGTTAAAAAAATTAAAGTAATTAAATTTTATCATGGCTACCGATGATTACAATTCATGTTTAAAAACGATTTTAAATATTTTATCCATTTTTTTTACTTCTTTTTTTTTTTTAAATTGAAGTTCAGGGTTAAAATCTTTAGTTATCGTCGTAGTTTTGTAGTGACTACTGTATAATCGTGGCATCACATAAAGTCTGTTTTGATTTCCTTAAAAGAGTTTTTTGTTGTTTTTTTTTTTTAATTTGATCTGTGCGGCGATTGTTAACAATAATTATGTGATTAAATTTAAATCTTTTTAGTCAGACAGATAGACAGACAGAGACAGACGCAGTTAATGCCATCATATGATGTCTGGAAATGATTGTGGCCTTTCAAAATACTAGAAAAATACTCTTGTTAAAGCATATAAATTGTTTATTTTTCTTCTTTTTTTGGTTTCTTTTTCAAAGAAAATGTTTTAGTGGAACCAATCTCTATACAATCTGGGGGTTCTCAAGGGTTTTTTTTTCAATTACCACATTATCTGTGATTTGTGTTCCTTAAAATAGCTCAAAGTATACTTAAGCCGTAGTCTAGTAGGTAGTGTGTTGGCTTATTAGAAGAAAGGCCTCGGTTCAAATCCCAGATCAGACATGAAAATGAAAATATGAAAAAAAATATTTCTTCAGCAACTTTCTGGCAAAAACTCTGAAGGCAAATAAAATTGCCATGAAAAGTTTCTCATAAATCTGTCGTTCGGAGTCGACTTTAAACTGTAGGTCCCGCCACTCATGTATAAAGTTAAAGCACACAACCTAAGTGGTGTGAGAAACTAGGTCGTAATCCTGACTGAAGGGACCAGTTATGCACATATGTATGTATGTATGTATGTATGTATGTATGTATGTATTTATGTATGTATGTATGTATGTATGTATGTATGTATGTATGTATGTATGTATGTGTGTATGTATGTATGTATGTATGTATGTATGTATGTATGTATGTATGTATGTATGTATGTATGTATGTATGTATGTATGTATGTATACTTTTCTTAGCTTTGTTATTGTGTATTAAAAGTACATGCTAACGAACTGCATCTAAATGATCTATTGTACTGTCTTAAGCCATATATAAATAATCTCTATAATGTCTCCCTCAACTCTGTAACTCTATTAAAAATCCTCGGTATACCACTGTACACTTCCAACACTATGTATGATGTGCATAAATAGGGACAATTCCTGACTGTTGATTGTATATTTAACAAGTCTTTCCTGAAGCGACTACATTTCGTATGTTAGAATGCAATGCCGTTAAATTGTTTTGGCCAAGTTCACAGGGGCAAACAAAATCATCATTTATAATTGCATTTAATTTAATGGGATTTTTATTTTCACTTCCATATACAAAATGTTAATTTACAATACTATTGTACAACATCATCGTTATTCTCATCATCATCATCATCGTCATCATTGTTATCATCATTATAATGTGTAAGAAGGTCAGTTAAATTGAAAGTGTAGTACGTACCATACTACGTGTAAGAAATAGAAGACATACCTACCTACATATGTACGTTTCAAATATTATTTTTAATTTTTTTTATGGTAAACAAACACGATCTACTGCATACATACAGTAATAGTGTATTATACGATATACCCCCATATGGATAAATAATTTATTTTATTTATAAAGTTAAGTAAAAAATATTTTCAAATCGAATCGAATTTGCAACAAAGTAAGTCATGAAATACTTAAGATTGCTTTTTTATTTATGGTCACTACAATTATAAAATTGCTTTTTAAATATTAATTCTTAGTAGTACATTATTAATACGTATATTTCTGTTTCTTTTTCTTTTAATATTCAATATTCAAAAGAATTTATATGACAGATTTAGAATTTTTCGTAATTAATTGAAATCACAACAGAATATGACTTAGCTATGGGGCCAGGCGATTTATCGTTTGCCTAAATCAACTTTTTATAGATATTTTTACGCCATTAAAATAAAATAATTTTAATTTATTAAATGCCTATGATAGACAAGTTGATTTGCAAAAGACAACTTTAAGCATTTCCATATTTAAAAAAAATTGTATTTTATTTTTCGGTAAGATTTAGAAGAAAAAAAAAACATTTTTAATTTTTAAAGAATTTATTTTAAGCTTAAATTGCGCCTAAGAACATTTTTATGGTCACATGTAAATGTTTAATGCATTTATTAAATAAAAATTAACAAATCAATAAATAAAAATAAAAAATTAAAAAATAAACATACATTGTATGCATTCAAGATTTTTATCACCATTGTTTAGTGCATTTTTATTACAAAAAAAAAAGCAAAAAAAAGCCAATGTTTCCATTCTGTTTTAGAAACAAGTTTCTTTTTTCAACACATAAATTTGTTTTTGAAAATAATCACCGATAACGGAAGCAATTTTATGGCCGCATTTAAGACCATAACAGTCATAAAACAAGATTTTTTTTTGTTCGTTTGTACAATAACTTTATGCCCAGCTGACAAACTGTAGGTCGTTGTCCTTGTTAATGCCGTCTATTTGGTTGTCAGATGAGCGAATCAAAGGTTGTACATGTCAGCTAAAGATTTCGTAAGTTAAACCTTGTCCAACAATAAAGTTGTATGTGTGTTTTATCGATAACTGGCGCAAAGCTGAAAAAGCCAGTAGCAACATGTAAAGAAGTTACACAGCATATATGCGGTTAAAAGCAATAATAAAACACTGTACTGTACAATGCATTTCTTTAGAGCCCTAGTATTATTATCTAAAATAATTTGTTTGCAGCAAATTTTCTTTAAATATTAAGATAATAAATATATGCTTTAAAGATATGTTTAAAAATGTGTTTTATAAATGTTTTGAAAATATGCTTTAAAAATATGCTCTATAAATATGCTTTAAAAATATGCTAGAAGTAAGCTTTAAAAATATTATTTGATTATAAGCTTTAAAATTATGCTTTAAATAAGTTTTAAAAATTTGATTTGAAATTAGGCTTTAAAGATATGCTCTTGAAATATGCTTTAAAAATATGCTCTAGAAATATGCTTTAGGAATATGATATGAAAATATACTTTAAAATTATGATTTAAATCTATGCTCTAGAAATAAGTCTTAAAAATATGATCTGAATTTATGCTTTAAAATTATGCTATAATAACATATGCTTTAATCTTTAACTAGTTTTAGTTTAATTTACTTTTTAGTTTACTTTTGTGTTTATAATCATCTTTAAAAGCTTTAAAGAAGCAAATAATGCTTCGAAATATAAAATAAGCAATAATATGCTTTTATCATAATAATGGAAATAATTGAGAGATGAAAAATACACATGAAAATTAAATAACGTTAAAAAAGAGAACATATCCATTTTATAGCATAGGACACATATTACCCCAAGATTGTCGATGGTTGCCAACGAAATGAGTAAGGAGCAATACCCCCCCAACTTCCATTGTAGTAGTTCAACTATGGTTGATTTCGAACGAGCGCGATGTATAGAATAAGATTAGAATGGCTAGGGCAGCATTTGAAATATTTGCAAAACAACAACATAGGCCTGAGTACTAAGCTACAATTAATTGTCTTAAATATTTGACGTAAAATCGGTTGTTATGGTTGTAAAGTAGGAGGGTTACCATCGCCATCATCACAATCCTTTATAAACTGTTGTTTAAGATAAATCGTGTGTATTTTCCGACTACAGAGGATGATATCGCATACAGAAAACGCAAACAAAAATGGTTATGAGAATTAGTCATGTATTTCAACATGAGGATAACATTTCCAAGCAAGTCCTAGGCTAGAATGTTTCTTACTGGTCGGAATGAATGCTAGAAAACAGGAAGCCACTAAATACTAGGATCCCACAGTCGGCTATGGTAGGGAACGCTGATAGTTGGTATCCTATGCTCCAGTGTAAATTATTTATACAAAAATATTTTTAAATTTTATTCCTGGTGTTGATTTAATTTTTTTTTTTGTGTTATTTGCTGTGCCTGCAATCAATCAATCAATAAAAAGTCATGTTTAATTGTCCAGGTTTTTTAATTTCTTAAACTTCAAATGTTAAATGGAAATTTTTGCCAATAAAAATAATAAAAAAAAACGTTGGCAAATTAAGCAATAAAAAGTAAAATATGCAAATATATGCTGTAAAAAGTTGATGAGATCATTACCATCAATTACAGAATTTTTAATTACAACTTGAAGAAAACTTTGTAAATATTTTTGGTTACACTGCCGCCGTTACCATGCCAGTGCAGTAGGCATATATTACAATTACAATAACAATCGCCATGACCGCAATTAGATTGCTGTTGAAAGGAACATCGAAGCTTATGTTCAATTAATAATTTATCATTACCCCCTGCTGTTAGTAGGGTATAAACCAGTAAAAGAAACATTAATTGATTCATGTTTTTTTTTTTTTGAAAGACAGATAAAAACTGAAATCAAATTGCACTTGAGTAACACAGGCAAAGACGAAAAAAAAATGAAGAAAAAATTTTTCGGAAAATTACCAGTTATTGGTCAAGTATTTTTTGACTATTTTGACTACCGCAATCTTAACTGCAACAACTTCTCTACAAAATAAAAAAAGAAAAAACAAAAAAAAAGGAATTTCAGATAAAATTTAACACACATTCAAAACTATGAAGAAAAATATTTAAAAATAAAAATAAAAATAGTGACAGTGAATTAAATAATTTCGATTACAACAATATTTGAATTTAAAACGCTTTAATCTGGATGATTGATACAAGCATGCATGATAAGGCATATATTTCAATCGAATGACATTCGAAAAGAAATATTTCTTGCTTGATTTTAATCGTTTGCCGCATACATTCTTTTCTTTTTCGTTTAATTTTACAAATTCATAAAGAATTTGTAATTAAAATTAAATTAAAACAATTTCGATAATTGCTTTAACAATAAATTCATAGACAGGATAATTTAATAAAACAAAAAAAATATAATAATTGACTAGTTGATGGCTTTAAAACATGGTTCAAATATTGTTAACAATTTTGCTTGACCGGAGAAATACCCACAGGTAATTGCTCTCCGTTACGACCTATTTTCTCACACCACTTATGTTGTGTGTGTTAATTTTATACATGACTGGCGGGACCTACAGTTTAAAGTCGACTCCGAACGACAGATTTTTTGAGAAACTTTTCATGGCAATTTTATTTGCCCTCAGCGGTTTCGCCAAAAATCTGCTGAGAGGAAGTCGCCTAAGGAATACTTTCTGTATTTTGTCTTTGATGTCTGGCCTGGGGCTCGAACCCTGGCTTTTCGTCTAATAAGCCAACACACTACCTACTAGACCACGGCGACTATAACCGGAGAAATACCCACAGGTAATTGCTCTCCGTTAGGTGGTTCACCTTATTGTTATTTTGTTAGCGACCTAGAAGACGGTCCCGTATCGCCCCAAAAAAATATTGAACAGCTGAACTACATACATACATACATACACACATTATAACCCTTTAGTCAGGATTACGACCTAGCTTCTCACACCACTGGTGTGTGTGAATTTTATACATGAGCGGCGGGACCTACAGTTTAAAGTCGATTCCGAATGACAGATTTTTGTCAGAAATCTGCTGAGCGGAAGTCATCGAAGAAATATTTTTTCATGTTTTCGTTTTGATGTCTGACCCATGGTAGAACGCCATTGGCTGTTCGAATTTCGGCCAAAATAAACCCGTTGGATTCGATTAAATTTTCGATCGTTATGGGGTTAATTGTCATGATGAACCGAAGCCTTACGTCTAACATGCCATTACACTACCAACTAGACTACGGCGACTTCCAGTGCATACGCAACACGATTTACGGGCACGTCCCCCTATACAAAGCGATTAAAATAACTTCAGAATCTTATAACAATCGTCCGGGAGAAATTGGCGCAGTTCAAGAACAAGCTCGAATACTGACAAGGGGTTTATGACAGCTGAAATACTCGTAAGTAATTCCAATAAATCTTATAAAGTTTTAAAATAAAAACAACCTGTTGCCCCCATGTTGCTCGTATTCCTGAACAAAAATCCTATTTTTGTTTTTTTTTTAAGAATTAAATTGAATTCTAAATATAATCAAATCACACTGACACACTGTGTGAGTGGGGGGTTGTGGTATGACGGATAATGGTTGGCGGTTGGTTGGTGGCATTATAATTACTTTAATCGCCATTAAATGAAACTTTTATTTAATTTCTGTTTTATTTTTGGTTGATTATTTCCATTCACCTTAAAGCAAACTGACTGGTAGTCAGCCAAGTCAGTCTGTCAGTCACTTCAACTGATGTTGGATAATTTAATTCTTTTAATACACTCTGGTTGATTATTGCAGACTTGCTTTTGATGACCGATCGACCGACCTGACGTTCAATTAAATTAAAAACGTAACAACGTACGTTTTAGAACAACAGCAACAGCAACAGCAACATTTACCAGCGTTTAACTCTATGCACAGAAATAAGTTCGTTTCGCTAAACCTTCTCCCTTCCAAACGTTTTTAATTACAAATGATTTTTTAGTTTAGAATTGTTCAAATTAAGCACGTCAAACAAACTAAAAATAAAACATAAACCAAGAAAAAAAAATTAAATGAAAAATAGTTTTTTTTTTGTTTTAATTTAATTAGAAATGATGATAAATTAACTGCCACTGCCACTGGCTATAAAAAAATAAAAACAATTGTCGGTAACTGGCCACAGCGATAGTGTAAATTATGAGCCGCTCGTATTGCCAATCATTGTTGGTGTTTTTTTTGTCGTATTCCTTTTAAATTATTTCGGTCAGGCAACACTGTCATTATAAAGCTAAGGCGTATCTATAATCAGAATAGATTTAGTTTTTATTCAGTTTTTCAGTTTCTTTTTTTACAAATGCCATTGAAAAGTTAAATCGAAACTAAACTGATTACGAAACTGATTAATTGCATTAAAACGCAACCAGGGACATGAATTATTTGGAATGAAAGGAGATGGATGATGTAACATAGTAGTTGTTAAGCATTACAAGAATTAAATGTAACTTACATAACTAGTGCTTCAATGGCAAATTTTCGATAACAACAAATTTATGTAGAAACAGGTTTTCGTAACAAAATACTTTATGAGGAAATTTATCGATGTTAAAAAAAAAATTGATAGCAAAAAATTTCATGTGAAAAATTTTCGATAACAATTTTTTTTATAAAAGCGATAACTTTATCAGATATTTCAAAGAGAAAATTTTCGAAAACAAAAAATATATGTTAACAATATATGTATTTTGTTTTGGTTTTCCAGAAATATTACGATAAGAAAAAAATTCGTAAATAAATCTTTCGATAACATAATATCTTGTGTGGAAATTTACTTTAGTAAACTACATATTTTGTTTAAAATATTCTCGATATCAAAAAATATATCAAGAAAGTTTTCAATAACGAAAAATTTCTTACAGAAATTTGTAGATAACTTAAGAGTTCATATAGAAAATATTCGATAGCGAAAAATTTCATATAGGGAATTTTCGGTAACCACAAATTTTGCAAAGAAAATTTTCGATAATATTATTTAGAATTTATCGATAACCATAAATTTTGCATAGAAAATTTTCAATAATATTATTCAGAATTTATCGATAACCATAAATCTTTGTGTAGAAAATTTTCGATAACAAAATATTATATAAAGTTTCCGATAACCAAAAATTATGTATAGAACATTTTCGATAACATTAGTTATTTTTTTTCCAAAATCATAAATTTTTAATTACACAAGCATACCTCGAAAAAAGTAATCATAGGGGGCAGCAATCCTTAGTTCTATTGAAAAAAAGAAATCCATTATTTCTCTAACAGAAGACTACAGTAATCTGTATCTCGCGTTATATAATATGAAAGTTACGATTTTGTACTGTTTTGTTCATGAGTTCACTTAAAACTCATTTGAAACACACTTATAGAATGAAAAGTTCTTGGCGATATATTTGGATTTTATAAAACAGGAGCCAGTAGCGTAACGATTGTGAACAGTATTTGTTATTGGGGTATGCCAAATGTTTGTGGATCAATTGGAAAACGTAGATCTAATCAAACAAGCCATATCCACATCCAACCAACCACCTTCAAATTCAACGTTAACTGAATGATCGGTTATGTGTGTTTGTACATCGAGAAATTTCATTATTTGAGGGTTTGGGTGTGAGTGGAAGTTATTGCATAAACAGAATCGAACGATATGAATAATAAAATATTCTTAGAGTGTTTGAAATATGAATTTCATAACATGTCTAGACACGTAAAATGATAATTTCCTAATGGTAACCTTATTTTCTATTTGTCATAGCATGGTTGTGCCTAATATACATATGTATGTACATAGTTAAGCCTCTATATTAACGTAATGCTGCAATTTTTCGCACATGACTCTCATGGCTGTGATTTTGAACGAAGGAAAAAAATAACTTTTCAACTTAAACTGTAAAACGATCATTTTAACAACAACAACAAAAAAAAAACAAACGTTTTTACCCAATTACTCACTCTAAGAAAAGTTTTTCTCTTTTTGTCTTTCACTAGAAAATATTCCTACAAGAGATGATTGGTTTCAAAACCCCGTTCTCCGTCCGTAAATAATGGAATTGAAACTAAAAAAAGAACAACATCAGACATACATGTGCACAATGTACGTACATGCGCTCAATCTTACTTCATTCATTTATTTAGACCTCCCGTTATTCATTCATAAAAATTTGTAAATATCATGAGTGTATGCGTATGTGAGAGAGCACATTTGTAAAAGGGAAAGAGAGAGAGAAATACCGTTGACTCAATTAAATAAATCAAAACAAATTGCATTTCAGCACTTAATAAACTAATAAATTGGACTGACTACGTACTGACTAACAAATAAACAAAAAAACAACAATAACAACACAACAAACAATAATAAAAATGACAACGGGAGCTAATAATAACAACAATAACAACAATAATAAATATTCACAAATAAATGTAAATACTCATACATTTCTAAAGAGAAAGTAATGGGGGGGGAGGGTAGTAAAAGACAATGGCAGAGATTGAAATTTTCATATTTTGCACATTCGGAAGTAAAAATTTTTCTGTTTTCTTTTTTGAGGTATTTTTTCTCTATAAATATACGAACATCAACAATAATACAACGGCGCATGAAAGTAAAAGAATTGTTTTTGTAAAAATGTACGAATATTACCAACCAGTAGATGGAATAACGAGTATTTTCTATAAAGGGGAGATACATACGATGATCTTTGATTGACTGGCTGATGATTATTTAAGCAGTAGAATTAAAAATTTCATAATTTGTTGCTATTGTAGTTGCTGTAGTTGTTTGTTGTTAAGAAATTTAGAAAGGAAATTATTGTTGAGCGGACAACGGCGCCATAGTGTTTTGTTTTTTAAAATTTATTCGGTAGGTGAACAATTGATTTCGTATTACTGTTGTATAACATATTACCGCCAGTATTTGTGGTTTTGCTTCAAATTTTAAATTGATATTTAAAATAATAAATACTCATTCGTATAGGTGGCTTAGCATAGAGGAGTTTTTTTCACATTTTTTATACTTCTGCTTCTAGCTGAAATCAGATAATGAATAGAAATGTCGCATGTCTTTATGTGAATTTATTTTTTTTAGAAGAATTTGTTGTAAGAGGTCAAATAGTGAGCATAATACTTATGGACATTTGCTTTGGATCTACTTATGTTGTCAGTAACAGTGAGCGTGCTAAGTTTAATTGATCTATTGACCACGAACGATTGTGTTTCATAAAAAACGGATATTGCGTAAACATATGTAATTGTCGGGCAACCGTTGCCCATTGCAATGTCGTTCTAATTAATCAGTATATGTATTTGGATACTCTCCATTCCTTTATACTAACAAACTAGATGACATTCTTATAAGTATACATTATTGGCCATTTCAAGTCAGACTTTAGTCAGGATTAGAGCTGGCTTCTGAAGTCATCCATATTGTGAGCTTTAATTTAATCAATGAATAGAATTTAATCAATAGAATTTGACATCGAATCCGAGCGATAGATTTGAGAAGCTTTTTCGTGGCAATTTATTTACTCCCAGAGTATTTGCAATAATACTCCTGACAAAGGGTCGTCGAAAGAAATTTTTTTTTCAAAGATGTCAACTTGAGCACCAACACACTTCTCATTAGACTTTGGCAATCACATGGTGCGCTTATGAATCAATAAACATCTTTGGATCTTTCATGTATTAAACGACCTAATCGATCAAGATCTTATTCGAACATTATCTGTAGGTCGAATGAGAGTGAGTCATTCAAATTAAGTCTGTTCGTCTCAACATAGCATAGGCTATCACCTACAAAATCTTCAAAATGGTTTCGATTAAATAAGACCCTTCTGATGTTCATCTTCTATGGGAGCCATCATCTAGAACCCAAGACAAAGTTGCTGAATTTCCTAATGCCTGACTCAACCAGTTCAAGGACATCAGCTGCATGATAGATGATCAATTGCTTCCTCCCCGTGCAAACATTGACACAGAAGGACAAATATTACTATCATCGGTAAAACGGTAAAAAGGATATAAAATATTGCACTTATTTGTTAACTTTGGGAAATATAAAAGGAAATTTATTTTTTCCCTTACCTAATATTTGTTTCATAAAAACAATGCACAACATTTTGTGCATCATCATCATCGTCTTTATCCACGTCAAAGTAGTGGTGAATTTAGCGGCAACAGTTGTTACACTAAAAAAGGAATACAACAAGAACAGCAATAACAACAATAAAACAATACTATTTGCTGTACAACAATAACAACATCGATGATTGGTCTATAACGGACGACAATTTAGTGGAAGTAATTCTAAAAAAATGCAAAAACAAACGTCAAACATTATGCAAGTTTAGCTTATTGAATAAAACAATAAACAGACACAGCAATAACAGCAATAACAACGACAAAAACAAGTAGAAAAATAGTTTGAAAACAATAATAGCAACAAATAAAAAAACCTAAAAATGTACATATTCAATAATTATAACAACAATGTTGCCATCAACAGTATTTCAAATGTTAAAAAATTTGAAATTGAAAATTTGAATTGAAATTGAAATTGGATTTGTTTGGGCTTCTTCAAGAGCAAATGAGTAGAAACAATTTGACCTTGATTAAATACACTATTTTGCGTTTATTGTTGTTGTTGTTGTAGTTGTAACAGTAACCAATTTAAAGATTTCACCTCATCATCCAAGCTAGCGAAGGTGAACATTTAATTAAAAAATTTAGATTTTCTAAACATTTTTATTTGTTGCGGTACATTAAATCAACTCCATAATTTCATATGAATATTTTTTTCATTAATTTTGACTTTGTTTTATTATTCTAAAAATAATATATTTTAATAATGATGATTTTTTTTAAGAATAATTAATAAAATTGTATATGAATATGCATATTTATTATGCATTAATTTTGTTTCCTTTTTTAGAACAATAATAATTATGCAGGTGGTAATTAATTTAGAATTAAAAAAAAAAAATAAAAAAAAAATTAAAAATATCAGAAAAAAAAACAAAAAATTAAAAAATAAAAAAAAACATTTTGAAAATTAATTTTTATTTTTGTTTTATTTGTTTTCCTTTATTAAATTAAAAAAAAAATATTAATTCTTTTCAATACTTATGATATTGGATCGATTATAGACGGCAACTTAACCTTAGTTGTGTTGCCATTCATTCAGGTAGCAAACAATTTTTTTCTGCAACTACAAATATTTAGTTGCCAGCTGGTAACGCAACTAGAATTCAGTTGCCGTTCATAATCGACCCATATATTCTTATCTATGTATATTATAGCAAACGTCATCATGTTAAACAAATCTTTATTCGCGTATAAGTTTCAAATTTACTGTTTAAGAAAAACGACTCGAGCTCTTACTATAGTGCTTTCAGGCTGAAATAATGACTATAAAGACGTTCAATATACTAATCCAGTATCTAAGTATATGGGAAAGAGATATAAGGCCATTAGAAGGTTCCTAGAGAATGTTGTGTGTTAAGATTGTGTGTGTTAATTTTATACATGAGTGGCGGGACGACTCGAACGACGGATTTTTGAGCAACTTTTCATGGCAATTTATATTTGCTCTCAGAGTTTTTGCCAGAAATCTGCTGAGAGGCAGTCGTCCAAAAAATATTTTTTTTTATATTTTCGTTTTGATGTCTGACCTGGGGTTTGAACTATGGCCTTACGTTTAATAAGCCAACACACTACTTACAAGACTACGGCGACTTCAATGTGAATGCGTACACCACTTCTGAAATTCTTCCAGAATGCTGAGTGTGTCTGGAAAAGATATCGAGGCCTTCAACGGTTATGTGTTATTGGACTCGAAGTCATAGAAGGTAACAACAAGCTGAAACCAAAGAATATGGATATAAAGAATACGCATCATGTAGAAGTAAAATTTCTTATGGCGGGTCGTAACATTACGACCCGCTCTCATCAAATTCATTTCTAGATGAGAGGGAGGAAGACAGAAGGAAAATAAACACAAACAAAGAGCGTAACAATGTGTTCCTCTCATCGTACGTATGGACATGTGTATGTATTCTTGTGTTTTTTGATTTAGTTGTCGATCAGACTGCGACAAGAAGACATGCTTCGCGGATGCTTTATCATTTTATTTCAGAATAACACTCGAAGAATATTTTGTGTTAAAAATGTTATGTCATTAGCTGGGCGTATTTCATTTTTTTATTTTGTCTCATAGTATAATTTTTTTAAATGCTTTGGAATGCTCGTTTTTTTTTCTTTTAATAAAAAATGGTTTTTTTATTCTTTTTATTTTTCTAAAAAACATGGCCTAATTTTTAAGCCAAAGATGGATAGCTTTATGTTCTTTTAATAATAAAATGGATTTTTTATTTTATTTTTATTTATCTAAAATTATTAAGCCAAAGATAGACAGCTTTACATATGTATGTTGATGAAATGAAAATAAAAATAGAGTATATTACTAACACTTTTATATGGCTGTAAATAAAGAAATTCTCTCAACTTATTTTCTCTCTCTCACTCACTAATCCATAACCATAGGCATGTGTTAACCTAGAGGAAATTTGCTAGTAATAATTTCAAGTCTACTTATTAACCCAATGATATGTATATGTAATCGGAAAATATAGAAAAATTGTAATGCGCTAAATACCTAAAGACACCGTATTTAACTTGGCAAGTATTCTTCCAAAAATCGAAATCATTTCTCATCGATATTAGTGAATACTACTGTGATATTTCTTTGGGTGTATAATTGAAGTCTGAAAAAAGCGACATGAACCTTCTTCTTTAAAAGCTGACAAGATTTTTATGCTCTTTTTAACGAACATTCTTGATGTTCGTGTCCTATGTGTGTAACAAGCCGAAGATGTTCTTCCCCTGAGGGACATTGGTGCCGACGTCTGTTATTAACACCAGAAAAATAAATAAAAAGTGGTCAAACAACAAAAACGCACGATGAGAACAACGCATTGTTACGCTCTTGGTTTCTGTATCCTTCCCTTCTATCTTTCCCCCCCGCGTCATGAAATATTTTTGAAAAATATTCCAAAATATGTTAAAATGCACATTCTTTATACTTTATTTTCTTTGCTGAAACGCTTGCAAAAGGCTGGTACAACAACGAAATTCGAATGAATTGATATGTCAGATTAAACTTTCTCTGCAGAGGTACAAACAAATGCTTCACTTACTTGCAAAGGAATAAGAAACTGCAATGAAGTCCAATAAAGAACAGGCATTAAAACATATTCTCTATCATTGTCCAGCTCTTACGACTAATCAAAATGCGGTGTTTTTAGTGGAATAAATCGCTGGTGTCGCCGTTGTCTAGTAGGAAGTTTGTTGGCTTAGAAGACGGCAGCTTATGGTTCTACCCCCGGCTCAGACATATTCAACAACAAGAAACAATATTTCTTCAGCCACTTTCTTTCAATAGTCCTTCGGCAAAAACTTTGAGCCAGGAAAAGTTTCTTAAATCTGTCAGTCGGAACCGATTTTACGCTGTAGATCCCGCCACTCTTGGATAAAATTAGCACTCATTCCTTTCTAACTTAACCCAATGGTCCTGAAATATATTATTTGCTATGTATTCTTCTGAAATTTCACAAACATACATATGTGCTGCCAAACGCTTAATGTCTTCTAATCGATATTATTATTAAAAAAAAAAATAATCGATTAACCGAATCGAATAGAACCAAACAAACTATCGAATTATTGATTATTAACGTTTAAAATGTTAGTTTAAATATTTTTTTTTAATATTAAACGAGAGTGTATTAGTAAAAATATGGTAACAACTAATAGCCATAATCATCATAACATAAAATAGCATACGAAGTACAATATAAGTGAGTGAGCAAGTGAGTAAGCAAGTGAGTGAGTAAAAACATAAATAAACATGCTGCAGCGAGATGTTAATGAACTTTAAGATTTTTTTTTGTTTTTGTTCAGTAAGTTTCATTTTGTAGCTGCTTAAACTATACTTAAACTATACTTAGAGACGGTGATTGTCTGACTGGCTGAGTGCCTAACTGCCTGCATTATTGGCTTATTGCGCAAGTGCAACAACATTCCGTATTTGTGCTACAAAAAAGCGGTGAAACGTTAAAACCAAGACAATAAACAATAAAAAAAAACGAAAAAACGAAAAAACAAATACAAAATGTTGCAAAATTTGTTTAATTTGCTTGGAAGTTTAATTCTTTTGACAAAACAATGGCTTTTTGTTCAATGCAAACCAATGAGTATGACTATGCCAATGATGATGATGATGATGATAATGATTATTTAAAAGATAATGATCATAATCATGCTTATGATTATAATCGCATAATCAAATGATAATTTATGCACAATTTAATTCTTTTCTTTAATTTGTTCCTATAAAACTGACAGATTTTTCCTCTTTTTTTTTTTTTTGTTTTAAAATCATTCATTCATGATTCATTTTTAATTGAAAAACGTTTGTTTTGTTTATTTAAACATTTATTAAAAACAAAAAACACAAATAAATACAAATAATTTGTTTACACACCTCCTGCCTTATTTGTAGTTTCTCTAAGGGGAGGGTCGGGGGTTTAATTATCTTGTCAAAGGCGATTTATCAGTGAATTTTTGCACAATTACCGCTTTATTTATGCTCAAACATGACTGCTGTTTTTATACAAACGAAAATTTTAATTTAATGTCCGTGTAATTACAAGTGTAACAACAAAGTGAAATTATTTGTCTTTTGTTTTTAATAAATATTGTTGTTGTATTACTATTTACTGTTACAAGTTTAAGCATAAAGTTAATAAGCATTTGCTTGGTGTTGTTGTGATTGACTGTCTCGACAAATGATTGCTGCTGTTAGTTGTTGATCATTATCAATCACACATCAATTATAGCCAATAATTATTGGAGTTTAATTACAATTTATTTATTGCAAGCAGCCAACATTCTAATTCGTTTCTATTCGTTTAACAAAATATTGTTTTTATTTTTTGTCATAAAAAAAACACGGACAAATAAATGAATTAGAATGCGAAAGTTTTTCTTCTTTCACTCTTTAATTAACGTTGCAATTAGTTGTCCAGGCGGAGAAGTACTGCTGTTACCTTAAAGGTAAGCTGTCCTTTCTAACATAATCTAATCTGAAAGAGTCTAGAGGGGGAAGCTCTCTTTATAAAACAAAACGAAATATGAAAACAAATATATCTTAGGTTAGTTAGGTTAGGTTATGTAGCCTTGAAGGAAAAAGTCTTACTTAGTCATGCAGTTAGAGTGATGCCACAATTAATTCTACCCGTGGGTCAAGCATTTCTAACCATTCTTTAGAGAAAACCATCACGAGTCCAAAATAAATCTCGCTATTGCAGGCTCAATTTTTATATTAGAGATCTCTGTCGAAGATGTCAGAAACCGCCGTCATTTTATGACAAGTGCACTGAAAGGTGAAAGACAGTTTCTTCCATCTGCTCAGATCCACAACTCCTGAAGAAGTCTTGCTTAACGTAAGAACTGCTATTGTGCAATGGATGGCTATGCGATTTGAAGACAGAAGTGAGTCAGTTCTCTTCTTGCCCATACGTGTCCAGCAGAGTGTAACAACATTACAACGATATTGAGCTTCCCTGTAAAACGAATGGAATATATATGCCCGGTAACATGGCGGAGATTGCTAGCTGTGTACCGGCCTGGGCCAGCCCATCAGCTGTGCAATTTTCAATGATATTCCTGTGTCCCGGAACCCATAAATTTTAAATGATTCATAATTTCTCTGAGAAATACTCGACATTCATGGGCAAGGATGGACGTTGATACAACGTTCGTTAGAATTTAATTGCAGTCTGGCTATTCGAGTAAACCAAGAGATTATTAGAGAAAATCCTGCCACTCAACAACCATTGCGCCGCTTTCAAAATTGCCATGACCTATGCTTGAAAAACATTGCAGTAAGCAGGGAGAAAATAAGAAAAATTACTATCAGAAACCTTAATATATTATACCAACAGCCCACCCCGACACTCATCTTTGAGCCATCAGCGTAAACTTCAATGGCCCCAAGGGAGGGCTTATTAATGAAAATAACACTTAAATAATGAACATTATTAAGTTCAACCGCCATCGAAGCATGGTTTTGATTGCATGTTCAAATTATACCAAAAAAATGTTTGGAATAACGTATCCACTGTTAATAGAAGACGAACGATTTCAGATCTTCAATTATTGAAAAATATTTGTCAGTTATTTTCATACAAATTTGACGATCATTTGAAATTTTTCTTTTTATAGAAACAGGGGGTCCAACACTGGTTAACGTAAAATATACACGGAGACGAGGTTCCCACCGGCTGAATCGCAAAAAAAGTTGGTAGTGTGTCGGCTTATTGGACGTAAGGCCCGCGTTCAAACCCCAGGTTAGACATCAAAACGAACATATGAAAAAAATATTTCTTCGGCGACTTCCTCTCAGCAGATTTCTGGCAAAACTCTGAGAGTAAATAAAATTGCCATGAAAATTTGCTCAAAAATCTGTCGTTCGGAATCGACTTTAAACTGTAGGTCACACACATACAACATAAATGTGTGTGAGTGTGAGAAGCTAGGTCGTAATCCTGACTGAAGGGTTGTAATGCCCAATTATGTATGTAATGTTACAAAAACTAAATTATTAAATATTGAATTAAATAAAAAATAAAATTAAAAAATTCACTTTAATCAATAGCTTCGATATTTTTTAAGGAATTATTCCTTCTATTATTTTTTAATTTTTTGTTATTAAAGCTTAATTTTATCAACATTTATTTAATTAATTGGAAATTTGAATACTTTTTTTGTATTTTTTATTCCTCTTCAATAGTAATTTTTGTTTTGTTTTTTAGTTTCAATTATTTAGAAATAGGAAAGAAAATATGTCAATTTTTTTTTTATTTCAAATTTCCACTTCAGTAAGTGTATAATTATTATTATAAGCATTTTTTAAATTCATTTATTTGATTTATTTTTGTTTGTTTCAGAATCCTCTTATTTAAAAATTTAATTAAGTACTGATAAACCTCTTTAAGAAAATTAAAATAATGTCTTCAATTAAAGTAATAGTTTAGGAATAATAAAACAATTTTAAAAAATAAAATTCCTTTAAGATAAATGGCACTGATTTATACTACTTAATAAATTCTTTTTTTTAATAATTTTATACGTACATTATGAAAATTATTCCCTTCTAAAGCAATTGAAAGTATTTTTATAATGTTTTAATTTGTTTCAATTAAATTTTCTCACTGTATTTGAAATTATTTAGTTTTTCCACAATTATTTTTATTTTTTTTGTAATTCTTTAAAACCACTTTAAATTCACTTTCAATTATTCAAATGAATTTCTTTTCTTTAATTTTTTGTACTTCCGTATCCTTTTATTTTCTCTTTTATATACTCTCATCCACATAAACACAATGAAAACGTTTTAAACTAAACGGCACTTTTGAAATACTAATCAGAACTTCAGCTGAAGACTTACTTTTATACGCGAAAATTCCAAAATAAAAATGAATTGAATTGAAAAAAAAACAACACACACACACGTTTACAAACAGAAACACACACACACAAAAAAAGGTACACACAAATTTTTATTGAACCAGCAGTGATCATTTTTATTCACTCAACTACATGTGAACGATTATTGTGCTACAATGTGTGTTCGCTTTTGTGTTTTGTGGATTGTATTTTTACAGAATGCAAGCAAACCAACTATAATACAACACAACACAACACAACACAAGATGGTATACAAAAGTAAAGAAAAAAGTTAACAAAACACATGCACAAACAAAAACAAAAACAATAAAAGAACTTGTGGAACACAGCATTTGAGCTGCTGTAGAAAAGCAAAAGCAAAACAAATTAAAACACATACAGCACGAGACTAAAAACAAATTCAAAAACACAGTAGCAAATTGAAAAATCAAATGCAAACGCAATATCAAAATCAAATGTAAAGAAAAACAACTACAACTATGTACTTACAAACACCTGATAATGTTTGTTGGGTTCGTAACGACAATTCGTTTAACGACAATGGGTTTAAAATAGATGCTCCACTTGTGAGTTTATGTCCGTTTAAGGTTTTACAACAATAGCTACTGATAATAATTGAGAGTAAGGGATTTTTGTTTTTAAAGAGAAGTTTATGAGAAATATACTACATGTTATTGTTGTTATTGCTAAACACAATAATGATGACTTGATTCCCATCATTCATTAATAAGTAGGCTTAGTTTATAAGTGAAAAATAAAACAGACAAATTAAAAAAAAATCAAAAATCCGGTTTGTTTATTGTTATTTGTGTGCGTGTGTGTGTGTTTTATTTTGTAATACAACTTCATTATTATTTGTTTCCTTTATATGCGTTGTCGTTTGTATTTGTAACTCTGAAAAATTTCTTTTAGTATAGTTTTTGTACTTTTTTTTTGCCGAAGGGCTTTCGGGAAAGTCCCCTTCGTTATTAATTTGTGTATATGTATGTGTGTATCATTACTTGTAATACTACATTCTCTTCGATGACACATTTTGTTTTCTTACCACTTGTTTTCTTTTTTTTGTTACTGTTTTTAAGCTTTCTCAGCAACGTTTTCCTCAATTCCTATGAAATAAAGGTATGCAAATGATAATGTAAATTTCTTGTTTTTGTACGTATGTACATATTCTCATTTGTATGCCCAATAGAAGTAAGATTGGGATTTTTTTCTTCGTTTAATTATAAAACCAAGAAAGAGAATAAATATGCAGTACCAAAGGGCTACCCTGTAAGTAAGAGTATATTCTCCACCACTATAATTAGTGTTGGGAAAATATACTTTAAAGTGATAACACACCACATCCACTATTAAATCACAAGAACTCAGTATGATTTTTTTAAGTTTATTAGAATATGTGAGTCTGTTGTGGAGACCAACATATTATTTTTCCTATCATTGAAGCGATTTTAGCTTAAATTTATTTGTATTTTTTAAGATTTAAGTTAATTGTAGAAACTAAAGCAAGTGATCAAGTGGTATGTGTTATAGAAATATAAAACAGAAAATTAAAATAAAAAAAAATTACTTGTAATAGTTTTTAATTTGTAATAAATTTTTTTGATTAAGATCTATTTTTTTATTATTTAGTTTATGCATTATCTAATGCTAAATACTAGTATTTGCTTATCAAATAAATAATTCCATTATTACACCATAAATTTTCCCAGCCTACTATTAAAAATAATAATGATTGCGCTGTTTTAATTACATTACACGTGAATTTGATTACTTTCCAGTTGTTTTTGTAAATTTCTCTTTAAATTAAGCATGATTCAAAACAATTTCTCTTATAAACTAACAAGACTAGACAGAGCCACTCACAGTCATAACAATAATAATTCAATTTAAAAAAAAAAAAACAATAACAATAATAACAATAATTATTACTATTTGGAGACATGCATGCAATCGTTGTAATTTTTAATTGGAAAAATCTAAACAAATATTGTATAAATGACAGAAATTTTGATTAAAAAATTCCCACAATACAATGCAGTTGGCAATGTAATGAGAACAAAAACAATTCTCTTGTATGCTATGTATGTACATATGTATCTTTAATTCTCTTGTATGGCAGAGATAATTTCCCCCAAACAATTTGTAAAAAAGAGCACAAGTATTTATGGACTCAAAAGCCGACTGTGGTTGTTGTTTTTTACCTTCTTTGTTTGTATAACAGACCGTTAGACTAATAGAAGCCATTATAAGCAAAACACAAACAAATACTCAAAGAAATAATAACAGTAAAGCAATAATAACGGTAATACAGTAATAAATTTCTTCAATTTCACAAATTAATTCGAAAATTGTTTATTTTGAAAACATATTTGTTTTCAGTTTTATTTTCTTCCACTCCATTATTTTTTAAATTGTTTTGATGCAATGGTTTCAATTAATGAGTGAATTTAAAGGAATGTCGTTTATTCTCAAGCTCATATTGTCCTACTTGCGAAGCAACCACTTATTCTGGCCAGCCGTGTTATTGTAAATTAATGTTCGGCTACACTCCTGGCGTATAATTAATTTAAACTCGGAAATTACTGTAGAGTTTTGAACTCATGATTCGTAATCATTTTCTAAATTTATTACGCTAAACGGCACTAAATAAAGGCAGCCACTAGATCGAAAGGCACTTAAATGACAAAGTTATTTGCAACAAAAAGGTCTTCAACTATGTACGAAGCGATATTAATATTCTATCCTTAGACCAACTTCATCTCGATCGGAATCTGGGAGACAGAAATCAAATACATATGAAGGGATAGGCAGGTAAAATGTGGTTTATTTAATATAAACCTCATGGCTAATGTTCAACGAGATACATCACAGAAGGTCCTATTGTATCTACGATACATGGTATGCGAGGGATATTGATGAGGGATATTGATGAAGTCCTTACTAAGTTTGCTATGCAGAAGATGCCGTAATACTTCTGAGGAGAAAGAATGCAAATTAAGTGAATATTTAACGTGAAATCAAGATCTGTTTGTGGACAAGCACAACGAAGGTCGAATATTAAAACAACCTCAGGATCGGAAACAATATATGGAATTAAAAAAAAGGAACCCATTTTAATTGTTTTGAAGTTTCTCAACAGTCATCATGATTTGTAGTTTCAAATCAAATGCCAAAGATTTCTGCTCTAAGTTTACATATGATGTTCTTCTGTGGTCGCTAAACGCTAGTATTTACTGGAAATCTCTTCAATCTTGCAAAAACTATGATGCGCACTCTAAGCGGGATTTATTCCCCCTTTTTTAATTATTATTTATTCTAATATTCTTTAATAATTAATAGAAAGGAGGCCCTTTTTCAATTTTTGTTTTAATAATTCATTTTTATTTTGTTCAATTTTTTTTTAATTTAAAATTTTAATTTGTATGCATTAATTACAGTTGAAATTAATTTAAAGTATTTTGCAATGATTTGAAAAAATTTCATCATAAAACGGAAACTTTTGTTGGCCTTTAGTCGGTCAAACTGACAGACAGATGCATTGTTTTAAATTTTTAATTTTTTCATTAATTTTTCTCCAAATAACCTTTCATTTTCATTGCGCTTCCTCGGAAAAAGTTATTGTACAACGCCCCCCATATACTACATATATTATAGAATATTTAATTAAATAATTAAGATATTAAAATACGTTAAGACATTACAATTAATTATGATAACTAACTACACTTCACTAACTACTAATCAATATGATAAGAATTTGAATTTTATTTTTGAATTAATTTCCGATTCAGAAAACAATTTGTTTTTAGAAATGTAAGCATTTTTGCTAATTACAACAGACAGATTCAGAATCAGTTTCATTTTGTTTTTCTTCTTTTTTTCTAAAGAAAACTACAATTAATGCAAATTGATTTTTTCTTTTTAAATGAGAATTTAAAGAGAAAAGTTAAAAAGCTAATGGGAGGTATTGGACGACTTCATTATATAGGGTATGCGATAGCTATTAACGATAGCTTTATTAGTCTACTGAGAAAGAGAGAAGTCTGCATGGAGCCGGAAAAGGACATTGTCAAATAAAATGGATGTTACGTTTGTTTCCTAAAAGAGAGCCTAAAGATAAAGCGATAGAAGCCACCAACTAATGGTAGAGATCGTAGATCGGTTATGGAAGAATAGAATATTGCGAACATTAATTAATGAGACGAAGATATACAGCGTTGGAAAAAATAATAGAAACGATTACTAGTTCATCATTAAAATGTTGTATACTTTTTCGTTATAAACTTTTATAGTTGGAAATTACTGTCAAATTCTTGCTAATGTAACGGGATTTTATTATTTGCTTTCTTTACTGCTTTCTTCTCTTTTAATTTATTAGTTTTCAGGAAAAAGTAAGTCCGTAATTCAGCTGGAAAAATTAATAGAAACGTTTTTCTAAAACCGTGTTTAAATTTAAAATAAATAAACTTTTTACATGAAATATTCAGAAGTGGTAAATTTTTAATTGAGTTAAAATACCTTTTTTTTTGACCATTTGTAAAATTTTCGGGTTGAATGTATGTTTTAAATCTTTCAAAAAATTGGTCGAGGTGTTCATACCACTGATGCTGAAAGAAATGTTATCCTTAAGTTAAAATCTGATGGCTTATCACTTGGAAAAATAGCCCACATAAGGAAGTGTTCTAAACATAAAGTATTTAAGGGATTCACTATACAAAAAATATCGAAACTAGAGGAAGAAAGACGAAAACGTCCACGCGTTTTGTGCAAATTTTAGTACGTCATTCCAAAAATTTTTTTTGAGACATCTAGTGGGCTTAAAAATATACTAGATGCTCCAGTAACAAGCAGTACTATAAGAAATAGGCTCGAAGTCCAAGGTCAGTACCACTTTTAAGTAAAACACAAAATACAAAAAAGGTTACAATTTGCCAGATAACACCAAAGTCGGAAAAATTGGAACAAAGTGCTCCATCAGACGGAAAATGTTTTGTCGCCCTGCCAATAAAGAGTTTGATCCAAAATGCACAAAAAAGACAGTCAAACCGGGTTGCGGGTCCCTAATGATATGGGGATGTTTTCAACGCTTTTTTGATGCGTTTCTATTATTTTTTCCAACACTGTAGACCCAAAACCGCTTTACTAAGCTGCTGTCAAAAGGAGTAGTTTGATGGATATTTATCACAGAATCGTGTATAAACTTTAGAGATCATATGATCCACAGTATCGTTTAGAACGACATATTTGAAAGCACTTCAGATGATTACTTTTGTTGGCAACTGTTGACTTATTGAAACTGAGTGTTATTGGAATGTGAATCTCTGCGTCACTTCTTGCCAATAGATTGACAAGCCATATCATTTCCCTCTAAGTCAGGGTCAGATCATCAAGATTTTCATTTGATTTGACCGGCATTGATAGACTCTTTTTGTCGGACAATTTGTCGCCAATGTGGTCGTAATCTAGTAGGTTGCGTCTTGGCTTATTAGACGAGAGAGTACGTGGTTTAACCCCCAGCTCAGATATCTAGAATAAAACGAAATATGAAAACAAATATATCTTTTGGCGATTTGCTTCTCAGCAGTCTTCTGGAAAATTCATTCATTCATACATAACATGAGTGGTTTGAGAATCGAGGTTACAATCCTGGATAACGGGTGGTAAAGACCAATTATGTGAGTAAAAATCAGCACAGATTGATTACACAGAGATTTTAAACCTGCCTCATAATGATGCTTAAAATTTTACTGATGGAGAAAAGCTTAAGACTACCACCGTTACCACTTTTTCAGTCTTTATCCTGCTTTATTACAGACTAGAGAGAGATTCTGAGATACAACGAACCATTAAGCTGGAGGTCCACACCACGCTTTCTACGCGTTTTCGCATTCTACGCGGCTGTCAAAAAGTACAATTAATGTATTTATTTGATGCAAGTTATACGCACAAAAGCGTAGGATGCCATGACGCATAGAACGCGAAAAGTAAATCTACTTTCTACTTTTGCAAGAATCACAAGCGGCGCGCGTACGAAACAGCTGATTTTGACAGGTTGTTTTGTTTTAATTTGTTTAAATCCAAGCAAACATTGACTCATAAAAAGCGTTGCATGTAACTTGAAGCGTAGAATGCGAAGTAGGTGTGAAATGCACGCAACGCTTTGACGCGAAAACACGTGGTGTGGACCTCCAGCTTTAGAATCAATAGAAACTAGAAGGCTGATAACTTCGTTTTACCTGGTTAATTACCTCTATAGGGGATTCCAGTGCAGCAATTAAATTTCAATTGAATCTTTTCACCGATATTTTTTAACATTGGACGTGTGCCTACTGTTTGTTTTAATTTTCAGTTACAGTCGCTAATTTAATGAACTTTTTTTTTTTTTTTGAAATACAAATTTTAATTCATTCATTCATTATTTTGATTGATTCATTTGATTTCATTTCATTCATTTATTCATACTCATAGTGATTGAATAGATAATTAATATCGTGGGATCGTTAATGGGGGAAAATGTGTTAATGAAACCCCGAGTGTGTAATTAAAAATTTTTAATTGAAAATTAAAAAAAATCTATTCGATATCAACCTTCTTTATGGCAAACAAACCTTTTCTTTAATTATCGTATGAATTAATTAAGGCTTCCAATGCATTTGCAACATATAGTACAGAGAGAGAGACAGAGAGAGGGAAAGATTCTAATCTCACCCACTGCCCTTTAATTACCCTGTCAGGGGTAATAATACGTATGGGAACGATTTTTAACACCTTTTCAGAACGTGCTTTGCTTCTTCTCTATTATCTATTTCTGAGATTTATTTTTTTATTTTCTATTATTTTGTGTTGCTTTTTCAAATGCAATAATACTGTAGAAATTATAAAAAAAAAGATGACAGTTCTGGGAAAATTTAAATGATTCAAGAAAAACATTTTTCTTTTGAAAAGTTACTGCATTCAGAAGGCATTTTGACAGCCGCAGATAAATTGTAAACAAATTGTTTGAGTGAAACAGAAATGATGTCGTAATAAGCTGCTACTAAAGCAGGAAACTGAGCTGATGGCTGTAAGGCTCAATGAAATTAAAACCTAGTCCAATTTGGGCATGACATACATACGAGTACATGATTGGTCATTACAATCCTTCAGTCAGGATTATGAACCTAGTTTCTCACACCACTTATGTTGTGTGTGTGAATTTTATACATGAGTGGTGGGACCTACAGTTTAAAGTCTACTCCGAACGTCTGATTTTTGAGAAACTTTTCATGGCAATTTTATTTGCTCTCGGAGTTTTTGCCAGAAATCTGCTGAGAGGCAGTCGTCGAAGAAATATTTTCATATTTTCGTTTTAATGTCTGACCTGGAGTTTGAACCGTGGCCTTACGTCTAATAAATCAACACACTAACTAAAGGGTGTTTTTATAGAGGTATAGAACTTTAAGTTGGCATTACTTTTCAAGATGGCGACCGATTTAACAGCTGTCAAGTGATTTATGCTCAGTTTGTTTTGGCAATTCATCATGAATAGACTCACGCCTGAACAACGCTTGTAAATAGTGCAATTTTATTTCGTAAATAATGGTTCTGTGCGGAAAACGTATCGCGCACTACGTCCATTTTATCGTCGACAAAATCGTCCATCAGAGCAGTTAATTCGATTAACCATGGAACGTTTTCGCACCACGTTTACTCTTATTGATAACTCGCATCCCCAGAGACGCTGTACGGTGCGTACAGAAGCAGCTATTGCTGCTGTAGAGCGTAGCATTGAGGAAGACCCGAATGAGTCCATTCGCCATCGAGCACAGGAATTGGATCTGTGTCCATCCACTTTATGGAAGATTTTGCGGAAGGAGCTTGGTTTGCGTGCTTAAAAAATCCAACTCGTGCAAGATTTGAAGCCAAACGATCATCAAGTAAGGCGTAGATTCGTCGAATGGGCCCAAAACGAGATTACCGTTGGTCCCGATTTTCATGAGCGAATTTTGTTTAGCGATGAAGCGCACTTCTGGTTGAATGGCTACGTCAACAAACAAAACTGCCGCATTTGGAGTGAAGGTAATCCTCAAGTGTATGTGGAAACACCGTTACATCCAGAAAAACTGACTGTTTGGTGCGCTTTATGGGCTGGTGGAATCATTGGTCCGTACTGGTGGCCAGAACGTTACAGTCAATGGTGATCGGTATAGAGCCATGATTACTAACTTTTTCATTCCTGAATTGAATAACCATGATGTCCAGGAGATGTGGTTTCAACAAGACGGCGCAACATGTCACACAGCTCGTGCCATAATAGATTTATTGAAAGACACGTTTGGTGACCGCCTAATTTCACGTTTTGGACCTGTGAATTGGCCACCAAGATCTTGTGATTTAACACCGTTAGACTACTTTCTGTGGGGCTATGTAAAGTCATTGGTCTATGCGGTAAAGCCACAAACGCTTGACCATTTGGAAGAGAACATCAAGTCATCGAAAATTGGACGACCAGATTGGACTACATCCGCGCCAGCCGTGGCGGTCATATGCCAGAAATCATATTTAAAATGTAATGCCACAAGATTATCTTTCGGATAAATAAAATTCATGTCAATCGAATAATCCATCGTTGTTTTATTGCAACTTAAAGTTCTATACCTCTATAAAAAACACCCTTTACTAGACTACGGCGACTTCAATCTGCTGATAAATGATAAATAAATCCATTCTCGATAGTAAATTTGATTTTAGGATTCCAACCAAAGTCCTTTGGCCCGATCCAGAGATTTCTAATGAGGCCTTTTTGGTTCCGAAGTCCTGAACAGAGTAGACTTTGGGACACCGAGTTGCTCGGTGGTTAAGGCTATTGTTTTTTCAGCGTTTTTCAAACGTCATAATAGTCAACTCTGGTTACCCGGTGCTCTTTGGGATATAATATTAAGAGTTCACTGTGTTGTTTTGTAGGCTGAGTTCATAGACATATTGAAAGCGGTGCAGTACGTTATATTTGCTGCGAAGAAGTTCCTCGCGAGTGTTAACTCCTTCAATGCTGGTTATTTCTTGGCGAAATTTCGCATCATTCATGGCAAATAGTTATGTTTTGCTTATGAACTAGAAGGACTAAAAAAAGAGCTCACAATTTCCAATAAGTTACTGGGCATAGGTGTTTCGATTGAATCACTTACATTAGATACTCTTCGGTACTTTTTCTGGAGCATAGCTTGGTTGTCAGCATGCGGTTACGTGTAATTATGCTAGGCGCAGCTGAACCGATGCGGATAAGAAGAGATTTGTTGTCTGCTTTCCTAAAATCGCATGGCTGCCATCCATTAGCATTGTAGCAGTTCTCTTAGCCCGCTAACCTATTGAAAGATATGCCGATAGACCTGACATTTCCTGCAGGAGTTGTGGACCTGAGAAGGAGGAAGATACTGTCTGTCGACTCGTGTATCAATACCTGGATCTTATCATGGCAAAAAAAAATAGGTTCTTGCCTTCTCATTATTTCAAGAGTCCGAAAATTTCATTAAAATTAAAGCTTTGTATGAAATCGAAGAATGGAGAACCCTTTAATTTCCTAACACTATTGCGTTAAATGAAAACGAATAAAATGTTGGCTCAAACAAGGATGAATTACTGTGTTATTGCTTTTTGAGTACCGTGTTATCATTAAAATCAATCTTGAACTTAACTTGTTTACCCCTCTAGCCATAGAAGAGAAAAACCAAGCTAAACTTTGTTTTGCCAATTACTAAAGCTCACGTTCCGTTCCTCAGTTAGCCAAGGCATATAAACTAATAAATTATTAAAAGTTTTATTAATTTTTTGTTTGTTTGTTTATTTCAAAAAAAAAAGAAAAGAAGATTAAAAGGAATTAGTGTCTGTTATAGCCACTACGTAAGAGAGACGCTTAAAATAGAGTGGAATAGAGTACAGGCGAGAGGTACTTTTTTTTTTGCCACAAAGGAAAAACTTTCTGTTTTTGTGGTTTTTATTGTTTTTTTTTTTTTTGTTCTTCAATTCTATTTTTCATTTCATTTTTCCAATCACTGTGTGAAAAGGCAAAAAAAAAAAAGATTGAAATTTTTTAATTCATTCCACTTGCAGTTCACTGATTGTGTGACTATCTGACTGACTATCTATCTGTATATGGATTATTCATGCCTTACTATGAAAGTTATTTATTTAAACTATAAAATAACAATAACAATAATAATATTTATTAACTCAATACGTACGTAATTTAATTGCATTGAACTTGAATACAAAATGAATCCAAATGCCATTCACTTTCGCCAGCGTAATTTATTTTTAGAATAAAAAAAAAAACTGAAACTGAAATTGAAATAGAATTGGTGGACTGGAGATTGGGTGCCAGTTAAATGGATGAACATTTTTCCCTTTTCCATAGAACAGTTGCTAATTATTTAATTAGTTTGCAAACAACAAGAATTATTAAAATAGTTTTAAAACAATACGAAATAAACAATTCCATTTCATACCTAACATTTGTAAGAACGGCGCGCAATGCTGATCTCGATTTGATCACTTTTTCTTTTTTTTTTTTTGTTCATAAAATTAATTAAGAAATTTCATCAAATATACGTAGTAACACGTACGTATACGTGTTATAGTCATTAGACAAGGCTTTTTAAAAATACAAAAACAAAATGGAATAAATTTATTCAACAATTGAAATTCTTTAACAATTTTTCTCAAAACCAAATTCAGTTGCAGTATTTTTAATTGTTTTTTTTTGCTACTGTAAAGGGTTATCCATTTATTGGTTTTATATAAATAAGGTCCACACAAAGTCAGAATTCCTTATTACGCTTAGACCACCTTGTCTTGGCCATAATGTGCGAAATACAATGGCATTTAAATGAAAGCCTTTGGATTCGTTTCAGCAGTCGATCCTTTTGAGCTAGACTACGGCGACTTCATACCTAGGAACTTACAAGTTCGGATTATCCGCCATATTTTCTTTAACAGAAACGAAATTTTCGGTAGCGCGTAAAAAGCAGTGATGCACAGGCAACGCAGCCAGATTTCTTAATTATCTTGTCAGTTCTTTGCCTAGTAATGGGACACTTATGATGAGCATTTTTAATTCTAGAAGTAATAACTTTTAAATCACTAGTTTTGTAGTGTAGTTTTGCACGCTTTATTAAAAGGATTCACAAAAAATTTTCATCAAATAAATGACATTTCAAACGAAAGATATTTAACAGCAGACAGCCTTGCCAGACCTGAGCTTTTATAACCAACCACTGAATGAGTAACCTTTTATTAAAGATCATAAAATAATTGTACAATTAAAGTATGAATAAAAAACAAATATTGTTTAATATTCAATAAACAATAATAATAATAATAATATGTAATCACAATTGTTTTTTATATAAAAATTAAATGTAAATATCGTATTGAAAAGGTTTCTTTTGGATTAGAACAGCAAACTTGTATTAAAAATTGATCAGAAATTGCTCAAAACGAATTAGAAATTATTCCACAAGTGGCGGGAGTTTAAAAATTTAAAATGAAGCGATAAATCATTACATCACTTCAGATACAAAAAGTTAATTTATGCAGGTGCAGTTATTTAGGATGACAAATCTTTAATTGGCTTTCCCAATAAACCGAACGATTTCGTCTTGAAGAATGAAAATCTTTGAAGAAAAACCTGGCTATTGCCGAATCGTTTATTCAATTTGGCAGCTAAACAAAATGTCTGCAATATATGGTCAAACTGACAATGTGTACCCATTTAAACTTTATAAAGGGTGTTTTTTTATAGAGGTATAGAACTTTAAGTTGCAATAAGACAGCGATGTATTATTCGATTGACATGAATTTTATTTATCCGAAAGATAATCTTGTGGCATTACATTTTAAATATGATTTCTGGCATATGACCGACACGGCTGGCGCGGATGTAGTCCAATCTGGACGTCCAATTTTCGATGACTTTTTCCAACATTTGTGGCCGTATATCGGCAATAATACGGCGAATGTTGTCTTCCAAATGATCAAGCGTTTGCGGCTTTACCGCATAGACCAATGACTTTACATAGCCCCACAGAAAGTCGTCTAGCGGTGTTAAATCACAAGTTCTTGGAGGCCAATTCACAGGTCCAAAACGTGAAATTAGGCGGTCACCAAACGTGTCTTTCAATAAATCTATTGTGGCACGAGCTGTGTGACATGTTGCGCCGTCTTGTTGAAACCACATCTCCTGAACATCATGGTTATTCAATTCAGGAATGAAAAAGTTAGTAATCATGGCTCTATACCGATCACCATTGACTGTAACGTTCTGGCCACCATCGTTTTTGAAAAAGTACGGACCAATGATTCCACCAGCCCATAAAGCGCACCAAACAGTCAGTTTTTCTGGATGTAACGCTGTTTCCACATACACTTGAGGATTACCTTCACTCCAAATGCGGCAGTTTTGTTGGTTGACGTAGCCATTCAACCAGAAGTGCGCTTCATCGCTAAACAATATTCGCTTATGAAAATCGGGAACAACGGTAATCTCGTTTTGGGCCCATTCGACGAATCTACGCCTTACTTGATGATCGTTTGGCTTCAATTCTTGCACGAGTTGGATTTCGTAAGCACGCAAACCAAGATCCTTCCGCAAAATCTTCCATAAAGTGGATGGACACAGATCCAATTCCTGTGCTCGATGGCGGATGGACTCATTCGGGTCTTCCTCAATGCTACGCTCTACAGCAGCAATAGTTTCTTCTGTACGCACCGTACAGCGTCTCTGGGGATGCGAATTATCAATAAGAGTAAACGTGGTGCGAAAACGTTCCATGGTTAATCGAATTAACTGCTCTGATGGACGATTTTGTCGACGATAAAATGTACGTAGTCCGCGATACGTTTTCCGCACAGAACCATTATTTTCGAAATAAAATTGCACTATTTGCAAGCGTTGTTCAGGCGTGAGTCTATTCATGATGAATTGCCAAACCAAACTGAGAATAAATCACTTGACAGCTGTTAAATCGGACGCCATCTTGAAAAGTAATGCCAACTTAAAATTCTATACCTCTATAAAAAACACCCTTTACTAAGATGACTTAACACAACTCAGGGTTCCGTTTACCAATAATGTAGAGCTGCCGAGAGCATGCAGACGAATTGTTCCGATGGCAAGACTATTGTGACATCATATTCAGATTTTAAGTAAATGGTGCATGTTAATGAGATTGAGAATAAATACGGTCAAGACCACAGCAGTACCATTGAAGAGAAGGAGAAAATTTTCTAAATTAAAATTCCTGGGTGAGGTTGTAACACAGAAAATCAGGCTGTATTGGGTTAAATCTAGAATTGTGCAGAACTGTTGTAGATTCTGTGGCAAAGAAAATGAATCATCAGAACACATATTTGAAACCTATGTGGCGTTAATATATCGCAGAAATAAACACTTGGGTGAGTATTAAGCTGGTGAACTTCCACCCTGGAGTTATTCTTACTGATAACAAGATTCGAAGCAGTGGAACAGATTGTTTGGGGGCTGTCCTATGGCTTATATATCTGACAATAGTAAGTTCTGGCGTCGCTACCTTTTGAGAAAGAGTAGGATAACGCAACGAGCAAAGCTCCACACCAATGAACCCAAAAAATTCTCAAAGCGGACGTTGTATTTAGACAGTACTTTTATTGTCAATGGCAACACTATCATTCTAGAACTTGCTACAGTAGTTCAGTCACATGCTAAGCTAGAAACATTTGATCAATGGCACTGAAATAGAAAAAAAAAAGAAAAAATATTACAGTTTCATATCCTTAAAATAAAACTAAGGGGAATAACAAATAAAGGGTTCAGGAGCAGGCCGTCACAAGTACGGCACCAGATGTGTTTCCGTTTAAATTAACCCTTTGACGACCATAGGCAAGTATGCTTGCCCGGAGGTTTTTGGCTTATATAGTTGTCCAGGTTACAGATGGAGCAAATATGTCCGATAATGTTTTATAGAAGAAGATTGGGGCAACAAAAATG
Source organism: Sarcophaga subvicina (assembly GCA_936449025.2). Classification (NCBI taxonomy): domain Eukaryota; kingdom Metazoa; phylum Arthropoda; class Insecta; order Diptera; family Sarcophagidae; genus Sarcophaga; species Sarcophaga subvicina. The sequence goes on along the minus strand of OW388081.2, from coordinate 86,629,049 downwards.
TAGTTGAGTGCAAACCCCTATCTGGCTCCACTTGTACTCTACGTGGCTCCAAATTTGGCCAAATAATGGTCTTTATACCGAGGGCTACTACAGGATAAAGATAGGGCACAAGGGGATGGGAGTCAATTATGTTTTGGATTTATCATTTGTCTATCAAAAATATATAATGAACAGTTTTGGATAAACTCCAAACTGCCTAAAAATAGTCATTTTATGTTTGGCAATTATGTTTGCCTATGTGTTGAAACGATAATTATCATTCCTAAAAACTCTAGAATTAAAACCTCTAAATTGTCATTAAATTTGAGCTTTTTTTAAGCGCGCCTGTGTCTCATGATAGTGGAGCAGTCCAACCTATATGCTTTACAAAAAGGGCGTATGTTCACTTTAACCGTATCCGAGTTTAAGGCTTATATGGGTATTATCATACGTATGAGCTTAGTGAAACTCCCATCAACACGTCTGTATTGGTCAACTGATCCAACATTTCACCAAGCTCAGACTGCAGGAGTCATGCCACGGAACCGATTTGAGGAAATTACAGCCAATCTTCACTTTTGCGACAACAGTAAGGCTGATGTTACTGACCGTAGCTACATAATCCGTTCAATTATAGAGCACATTAACAAGGCTGTGTCTGACGCATATACATTTTCCAACAAACTCTCAATTGATGAACATATGGTAAAGTTTAAGGGACATAATGCCATGAAACAGTATATGAAGGACAAACCTATTTCATGGGGATTCAAACTATGGTGTTTATGTGAGTCAGAAACTGGATACTTGTACAATATTGACATTTACACAGGGAAAAAAACCATTTGCTGAACACGGTCTTGGCGAACCTGTCGTCCTGCAGTTATGTAAGCCACTGGCAAAAATAGGGGTTGAAGTTTACTTTGATAAAATCTTTACAAGTCTAAACTTAATGCACATTCTTCAGCAAAATGAAATAATGGCATGTGGAAATATCGATGTATTAGAAAGCACATACCGAAGAATTTTCCGGCGCATAAAAAAATTAAAAGAGGGGACATAAGTTACTTCATGTCAGGAAGCATTTCCGTCGTCAAAAGGATGGACAATCGTGGTGTCCACCTCGCCTCAAATTTTAATGACCCAACAGAGGTAATCAAGGTCATCAACGTGTTGCCGGACAAGCTAATAAAATAGATATTGATATAGGAATTGATTGCCCTCTGTTTACACAGCACTACAACAAAGGAATGGGAGGCGCTGATCTAATGGACCAAAAGAAAGTTTATTATGAGTACGATCGCAGAAGTAAGTGGCGTTTTTATTTACGATTATTCTTCGACCTATTTGAGCTATATGTTCATAATAGTTATATAATATATAAAAAACTCATATTGGCTAACAGTTCCTCAATCAATGTGACTTCAATTGAATTTCGAGCAGCTTTAGCCAAAGAACTGATAAGTTGCTTCAATTCAAGAAAACGTGTCTTTTCAGCGTCAACCAAATTGGGAACTCATTTTATAAGTAAGCCCAAATCTCTTCACAAAATGGAAAAGAATGAATGTTGGAAACGCTGCTTTCATTGTGCTTCCTATAAAAAATAGAGTCGCACAAATGGTTTTTGCGTTCAATGCAATGTGTTTCTTTGTTTCACTACATCCCGTGATTGCTTTGGAAACTATCACGAGCAACATTAATTATGAATTTTTAAGATTTATTGTATTTTACTTAATATTTTTAATAAAAAAAAACTGTTCTTAAATCATCTCTAAAAATTAACAATTTGGGATAAAAAGATTGCTTTCAACCTATAGGCAACTATATTTGTCAAGCGAAATGGGGGACTTAGAGGCTACCCAGGAGGGCAATTTTTTTTCGTCACTACTATTAGGCCACAGATTATTAAAATAAAACAAAAGGTTAAATCGCTTCAGCAGAAAATGTTTGGTCGTCAAAGGGTTAAAAAGCGTTCTGGCTGTTCCTGATTACAGAATACCTTCTGAAATTTCTATTCTAATCTTTCAGCATGTGTTCTGTTAAGGATACTATAAGTTTACCCAAATCCTTATACACTTGAGGAATCCAGATAACGCATATATTTTCAAATTATAAATAGTCTTTATATTTTTTTTATTCCACCCCTGTCCAGGTGTTGCAAATTTAAATGTAAATATTTAAAAATTAAATAAAAATTTAAAAACAGAATCGATTGCAGAATGTATGTAAACTTGCTTTTATAAATAAATTAAACAATTTGAAATTGAAGTTGCATAATATTTTTAAATTTTTTTATTCATTTCTTCAGAGGTTTGTTTGGGAGTAAAGGAGTAACCTGTTACAAATTGATTTAAGAATTAAACACAATAAGTATCAAATAAAATAAAATAAAATGCTGAATAATTGTTACTAAATTTATAACAAAAAAAAAAACACAAAAACAAAAATCGCTAATGAATTAATGAGTGACAGACAGATTTTTTTTTGTTTTGAAACGTGTTTTTTTTTTGGTTCTGAATTAAAAATACTTCTTTTGTGCGATTCCTTTTTATTGTTTTTGTTTGTTTCTTTTATAAAAACCAAAACAAAATGATTCAGCAAAAAAAAGGAAAGAAAAAAAGTGTTAAAGACCCATGCAAAAATTTAGATTTCTGAAACGTAAACGAATTAGAAAAAAACAGCAAATAATTTAAGAAGGGTTCTTAATTGCATTCGAATTATTCTAAACTCAACAACAACAAACAAGAACGCAAATTAGTTTGCAAAACTATTTTTCAATTCGTTTCGAATGAATCGTTAGATGACAGTGGCAAATAAAAGTAAACGAACATATGCCACATGGGTGGCTTCAAATATGATATCAAGATAGTGCTACAGATCTGATCAAGGCAAGATGAAGGAAGTAGTGTATGCTCAAACTTGAATGGAGACTGCTTAGCATAGTTAATGGAATCAGAATTGCACTCTGCGACACGCATACATACATAATTGGTCATTACAACCCTTCGGTCAGGATTACGACCTAGCTTCTCACACCACTTATATTGTGTGTGTTAATTTTATACATGAGTGGCAGGACCTACAATTTATAGTTGACTCCGAACGACAGATTTTTTGAGAAACTTTTCATGGCTATTTTATTTGCACTCAGAGTTTTTGCCAGAAATCTGCTGAGAGAAAGTCGCCGAAGAAATACTTTTTGTATTTTGTTTCGATGTCTGGCCTGGGGTTCAAACCCACTACCTACTAGTCTACGGCGACCTCTAACGCATTTGCTAGATTTTCTTCTTATTCGCTACCGCTACTTATAGAGAGATGGCTAGGAATAATAGAGCAGATCCGCTGGAGTGTTTCATAGGTAAAAGCCTTTGTTCATATATTTATGGTAACAGAACTTACTCGTTGCTGGAATTCAATTAACCTAACATTAGAGTATTGGGGCCTTACGCGACATTGTGATGTCACGTCGCCAGCAAGTATCTGAGACAAATCTTAGCGTGATCTGCAAAGTACAAGGAGATGAGGAGGATTTAGAAACGATAATATATCTTCTTTAACAGATTAGTTCTTTCAAATTCTCTATCGAGTGCCGATATTCAGACTCTCCTGAGGTATCGCTGATCGAACGTAATGTCTTCCACGATCTTGTGATGTTTTTGTATTTGCCATTATGGCACTCCGACTTATTTACCAATCTAAGCGAAATTATGTTGACAAATCAAGATGTTTTTCGTCTCTCATTATGGTATTCGTATTTGCAATGACTTAATCCGTCTGCTAATAACATTTCCCTGTATTGCCCTTAAAATGAATCACACATATGTACATAGTTGGCATTATTAAATTTCAATTCAAATTTTTAATTGGATTTCGGTTGGATTTCAGCAGTACTCATCAGTAAGGCAATAAAAAATCCCCCAATTATTCGCGCTTTTTTACTACAAAACTTCTGTAGAGAAATTTCTAAATTCCTGACTTTACAGTCTTCATGTCAGATTTTGCCAGAAATCTGCTGAGAGAAAGTCACCGAAGAAATGTTTTTTTCATATTTTCGTTTTGATGTGTGACCTGGGGTTTGAACCGTGGCCTTACGTCTAATAAGCCAATACACTACCTACCAGACTACGGCGAACAAAACAATGGATGTGCTAAATAAAGCCTTGCAGAAGAATGAAAAATTTACTCAAATGACCTTGAATGTCATCAAGTAAGTCTGGATGCATTTCTCCAACAGTGCAAAATCGCTCAGTTCGAACAGGGATTTTGTGCAGTATTTTAAGACAAAACTAGTAATTCAAAATGCTTCCTTATTTGTGAAACACAAGTCGCACCTAACAATAGAATTTTTTTAGATATGAATTCCGTACTAATGATGTTCTAAACGGGATTTTACCAAGAGAATTATTTTTTTTTAAATTTAATTCTATTTTTTTTTATCAATCTTTTGTTAATGATACATACAATAAAAAATACAAAAAATTCTGAAGAATAAGAAGAAAAAAATTACAGATTAATTGTAGTGCGACAATTCATAATCAGAGTGATTTTTCCATCTGTTACTGCTCCAGTGTCTGGCATGTGATGATTCGCAGAAATTTCGTTTAATTGTTTACATTGAATTCTAGTTCTACTCGTATTCGCATTATCTGTCATAGAAATTATTATTATTGCATGAAAAATGAAAAAAAAGAAAAAAACAATAAAAACGAAGTTAATTCACACCCAATATTTGGTCGTCAAAAAAAATAAACACGATCACTTGAACTCACCACACAGTCACAGAAACGTCATTATCAATGAGAAGTGAATAATGCTGTTTGAAGTAGCAAAAATTAACATCTAAACGTCATATTGTTTTTGTTTTCTCTTTCTTTCAAGGTGTCAATTTTCTGTCAGTCAGCCGGTTTTTTTTTAATCTGGGAATTCCAAAAGAATTTTTGCGGTTGATTTATGACTAAAAAAAAATCAACCAACAACCTACACAAACAGAGGCCAACAACATTGTTGTTGTGATACAAAATAAAAACTCACGTGTTTGGTTTACATTTGCAATTTTTTTTTTGCGGAAATTAAGCACGAGATTTCGAAAAAATTATTTAATCGTGACGTGAAGACTGTAAAGTCAGAAATTTAGAAATTTCTCTACAGAAGTTTTGTAGTAAAAAAGCGCGAATAATTGGGGGATTTTTTATTGCCTTACTGATGAGTACTACTGAAATCCAACCGAAATCCAATTAAAAATTTGAATTGAAATTTAATACTGCGAACTATATACATACATATGTATGTGTGATTCATTTTAAGGGCAATACAGGGAAATGTTATACAATGTGGGGAAATATAGATTTACGAAAGAACAGCGTTATTAACGAACGGATTAAGTCATTGCAAATACGAATACCATCACAAGAGACGAAAAACATCTTGATTTCTCAACATAATTTCGCTTAGATTGGTAAATATGTCGGAGTGCCATAATGGGAAATACAAAAACATCTCAAGGTCTTGGAAGACATTACGTTCGATCAGCGATACCTCAGGAGAGTCTGAATATCGGCACTCGATAGAGAATTTGAAAGAACTAATCTGTCAAAGAAGATATATTATCGTTTCTATATCCTCCTCATCTCCTTATACTTTGTAGATCACGCTAAGATTTGTCTCAGATACTTGCTAGCGATGTGACATCACAATGTCCCGTAAGGCCCCAACACTCTAATGTTAGGTTAATTGAATTCCAGCAGCGAGTAAGTTCTGCTACTATAAGTATATGACCAAAGGCTTTTACCTATGAAACACTCCAGCGGATCTGCTCTATTTTTCCTAGCCATCTCTCTATAAGTAGCGGTAGCGAATAAGAAGAAAATCTAGCAAGTGCGTTAGTAGTCGCCGTAGTCAAGTAGGTAGTGTGTTGGCTTATTAGACGCAAAAGCATGGGTTCGAGCCCCAGGCCAGGCATCAAATATGTCCGATAATGTTTTATAGAAGAAGATTGGGGCAACAAAAATGTAGTTGAGTGCAAACCCCTATCTGGCTCCACTTGTACTCTACGTGGCTCCAAATTTGGCCAAATAATGGTCTTTATACCGAGGGCTACTACAGGATAAAGATAGGGCACAAGGGGATGGGAGTCAATTATGTTTTGGATTTATCATTTGTCTATCAAAAATATATAATGAACAGTTTTGGATAAACTCCAAACTGCCTAAAAATAGTCATTTTATGTTTGGCAATTATGTTTGCCTATGTGTTGAAACGATAATTATCATTCCTAAAAACTCTAGAATTAAAACCTCTAAATTGTCATTAAATTTGAGCTTTTTTTAAGCGCGCCTGTGTCTCATGATAGTGGAGCAGTCCAACCTATATGCTTTACAAAAAGGGCGTATGTTCACTTTAACCGTATCCGAGTTTAAGGCTTATATGGGTATTATCATACGTATGAGCTTAGTGAAACTCCCATCAACACGTCTGTATTGGTCAACTGATCCAACATTTCACCAAGCTCAGACTGCAGGAGTCATGCCACGGAACCGATTTGAGGAAATTACAGCCAATCTTCACTTTTGCGACAACAGTAAGGCTGATGTTACTGACCGTAGCTACATAATCCGTTCAATTATAGAGCACATTAACAAGGCTGTGTCTGACGCATATACATTTTCCAACAAACTCTCAATTGATGAACATATGGTAAAGTTTAAGGGACATAATGCCATGAAACAGTATATGAAGGACAAACCTATTTCATGGGGATTCAAACTATGGTGTTTATGTGAGTCAGAAACTGGATACTTGTACAATATTGACATTTACACAGGGAAAAAAACCATTTGCTGAACACGGTCTTGGCGAACCTGTCGTCCTGCAGTTATGTAAGCCACTGGCAAAAATAGGGGTTGAAGTTTACTTTGATAAAATCTTTACAAGTCTAAACTTAATGCACATTCTTCAGCAAAATGAAATAATGGCATGTGGAAATATCGATGTATTAGAAAGCACATACCGAAGAATTTTCCGGCGCATAAAAAAATTAAAAGAGGGGACATAAGTTACTTCATGTCAGGAAGCATTTCCGTCGTCAAAAGGATGGACAATCGTGGTGTCCACCTCGCCTCAAATTTTAATGACCCAACAGAGGTAATCAAGGTCATCAACGTGTTGCCGGACAAGCTAATAAAATAGATATTGATATAGGAATTGATTGCCCTCTGTTTACACAGCACTACAACAAAGGAATGGGAGGCGCTGATCTAATGGACCAAAAGAAAGTTTATTATGAGTACGATCGCAGAAGTAAGTGGCGTTTTTATTTACGATTATTCTTCGACCTATTTGAGCTATATGTTCATAATAGTTATATAATATATAAAAAACTCATATTGGCTAACAGTTCCTCAATCAATGTGACTTCAATTGAATTTCGAGCAGCTTTAGCCAAAGAACTGATAAGTTGCTTCAATTCAAGAAAACGTGTCTTTTCAGCGTCAACCAAATTGGGAACTCATTTTATAAGTAAGCCCAAATCTCTTCACAAAATGGAAAAGAATGAATGTTGGAAACGCTGCTTTCATTGTGCTTCCTATAAAAAATAGAGTCGCACAAATGGTTTTTGCGTTCAATGCAATGTGTTTCTTTGTTTCACTACATCCCGTGATTGCTTTGGAAACTATCACGAGCAACATTAATTATGAATTTTTAAGATTTATTGTATTTTACTTAATATTTTTAATAAAAAAAAACTGTTCTTAAATCATCTCTAAAAATTAACAATTTGGGATAAAAAGATTGCTTTCAACCTATAGGCAACTATATTTGTCAAGCGAAATGGGGGACTTAGAGGCTACCCAGGAGGGCAATTTTTTTTCGTCACTACTATTAGGCCACAGATTATTAAAATAAAACAAAAGGTTAAATCGCTTCAGCAGAAAATGTTTGGTCGTCAAAGGGTTAAAAAGCGTTCTGGCTGTTCCTGATTACAGAATACCTTCTGAAATTTCTATTCTAATCTTTCAGCATGTGTTCTGTTAAGGATACTATAAGTTTACCCAAATCCTTATACACTTGAGGAATCCAGATAACGCATATATTTTCAAATTATAAATAGTCTTTATATTTTTTTTATTCCACCCCTGTCCAGGTGTTGCAAATTTAAATGTAAATATTTAAAAATTAAATAAAAATTTAAAAACAGAATCGATTGCAGAATGTATGTAAACTTGCTTTTATAAATAAATTAAACAATTTGAAATTGAAGTTGCATAATATTTTTAAATTTTTTTATTCATTTCTTCAGAGGTTTGTTTGGGAGTAAAGGAGTAACCTGTTACAAATTGATTTAAGAATTAAACACAATAAGTATCAAATAAAATAAAATAAAATGCTGAATAATTGTTACTAAATTTATAACAAAAAAAAAAACACAAAAACAAAAATCGCTAATGAATTAATGAGTGACAGACAGATTTTTTTTTGTTTTGAAACGTGTTTTTTTTTTGGTTCTGAATTAAAAATACTTCTTTTGTGCGATTCCTTTTTATTGTTTTTGTTTGTTTCTTTTATAAAAACCAAAACAAAATGATTCAGCAAAAAAAAGGAAAGAAAAAAAGTGTTAAAGACCCATGCAAAAATTTAGATTTCTGAAACGTAAACGAATTAGAAAAAAACAGCAAATAATTTAAGAAGGGTTCTTAATTGCATTCGAATTATTCTAAACTCAACAACAACAAACAAGAACGCAAATTAGTTTGCAAAACTATTTTTCAATTCGTTTCGAATGAATCGTTAGATGACAGTGGCAAATAAAAGTAAACGAACATATGCCACATGGGTGGCTTCAAATATGATATCAAGATAGTGCTACAGATCTGATCAAGGCAAGATGAAGGAAGTAGTGTATGCTCAAACTTGAATGGAGACTGCTTAGCATAGTTAATGGAATCAGAATTGCACTCTGCGACACGCATACATACATAATTGGTCATTACAACCCTTCGGTCAGGATTACGACCTAGCTTCTCACACCACTTATATTGTGTGTGTTAATTTTATACATGAGTGGCAGGACCTACAATTTATAGTTGACTCCGAACGACAGATTTTTTGAGAAACTTTTCATGGCTATTTTATTTGCACTCAGAGTTTTTGCCAGAAATCTGCTGAGAGAAAGTCGCCGAAGAAATACTTTTTGTATTTTGTTTCGATGTCTGGCCTGGGGTTCAAACCCACTACCTACTAGTCTACGGCGACCTCTAACGCATTTGCTAGATTTTCTTCTTATTCGCTACCGCTACTTATAGAGAGATGGCTAGGAATAATAGAGCAGATCCGCTGGAGTGTTTCATAGGTAAAAGCCTTTGTTCATATATTTATGGTAACAGAACTTACTCGTTGCTGGAATTCAATTAACCTAACATTAGAGTATTGGGGCCTTACGCGACATTGTGATGTCACGTCGCCAGCAAGTATCTGAGACAAATCTTAGCGTGATCTGCAAAGTACAAGGAGATGAGGAGGATTTAGAAACGATAATATATCTTCTTTAACAGATTAGTTCTTTCAAATTCTCTATCGAGTGCCGATATTCAGACTCTCCTGAGGTATCGCTGATCGAACGTAATGTCTTCCACGATCTTGTGATGTTTTTGTATTTGCCATTATGGCACTCCGACTTATTTACCAATCTAAGCGAAATTATGTTGACAAATCAAGATGTTTTTCGTCTCTCATTATGGTATTCGTATTTGCAATGACTTAATCCGTCTGCTAATAACATTTCCCTGTATTGCCCTTAAAATGAATCACACATATGTACATAGTTGGCATTATTAAATTTCAATTCAAATTTTTAATTGGATTTCGGTTGGATTTCAGCAGTACTCATCAGTAAGGCAATAAAAAATCCCCCAATTATTCGCGCTTTTTTACTACAAAACTTCTGTAGAGAAATTTCTAAATTCCTGACTTTACAGTCTTCATGTCAGATTTTGCCAGAAATCTGCTGAGAGAAAGTCACCGAAGAAATGTTTTTTTCATATTTTCGTTTTGATGTGTGACCTGGGGTTTGAACCGTGGCCTTACGTCTAATAAGCCAATACACTACCTACCAGACTACGGCGAACAAAACAATGGATGTGCTAAATAAAGCCTTGCAGAAGAATGAAAAATTTACTCAAATGACCTTGAATGTCATCAAGTAAGTCTGGATGCATTTCTCCAACAGTGCAAAATCGCTCAGTTCGAACAGGGATTTTGTGCAGTATTTTAAGACAAAACTAGTAATTCAAAATGCTTCCTTATTTGTGAAACACAAGTCGCACCTAACAATAGAATTTTTTTAGATATGAATTCCGTACTAATGATGTTCTAAACGGGATTTTACCAAGAGAATTATTTTTTTTTAAATTTAATTCTATTTTTTTTTATCAATCTTTTGTTAATGATACATACAATAAAAAATACAAAAAATTCTGAAGAATAAGAAGAAAAAAATTACAGATTAATTGTAGTGCGACAATTCATAATCAGAGTGATTTTTCCATCTGTTACTGCTCCAGTGTCTGGCATGTGATGATTCGCAGAAATTTCGTTTAATTGTTTACATTGAATTCTAGTTCTACTCGTATTCGCATTATCTGTCATAGAAATTATTATTATTGCATGAAAAATGAAAAAAAAGAAAAAAACAATAAAAACGAAGTTAATTCACACCCAATATTTGGTCGTCAAAAAAAATAAACACGATCACTTGAACTCACCACACAGTCACAGAAACGTCATTATCAATGAGAAGTGAATAATGCTGTTTGAAGTAGCAAAAATTAACATCTAAACGTCATATTGTTTTTGTTTTCTCTTTCTTTCAAGGTGTCAATTTTCTGTCAGTCAGCCGGTTTTTTTTTAATCTGGGAATTCCAAAAGAATTTTTGCGGTTGATTTATGACTAAAAAAAAATCAACCAACAACCTACACAAACAGAGGCCAACAACATTGTTGTTGTGATACAAAATAAAAACTCACGTGTTTGGTTTACATTTGCAATTTTTTTTTTGCGGAAATTAAGCACGAGATTTCGAAAAAATTATTTAATCGTGACGTGAAGACTGTAAAGTCAGAAATTTAGAAATTTCTCTACAGAAGTTTTGTAGTAAAAAAGCGCGAATAATTGGGGGATTTTTTATTGCCTTACTGATGAGTACTACTGAAATCCAACCGAAATCCAATTAAAAATTTGAATTGAAATTTAATACTGCGAACTATATACATACATATGTATGTGTGATTCATTTTAAGGGCAATACAGGGAAATGTTATACAATGTGGGGAAATATAGATTTACGAAAGAACAGCGTTATTAACGAACGGATTAAGTCATTGCAAATACGAATACCATCACAAGAGACGAAAAACATCTTGATTTCTCAACATAATTTCGCTTAGATTGGTAAATATGTCGGAGTGCCATAATGGGAAATACAAAAACATCTCAAGGTCTTGGAAGACATTACGTTCGATCAGCGATACCTCAGGAGAGTCTGAATATCGGCACTCGATAGAGAATTTGAAAGAACTAATCTGTCAAAGAAGATATATTATCGTTTCTATATCCTCCTCATCTCCTTATACTTTGTAGATCACGCTAAGATTTGTCTCAGATACTTGCTAGCGATGTGACATCACAATGTCCCGTAAGGCCCCAACACTCTAATGTTAGGTTAATTGAATTCCAGCAGCGAGTAAGTTCTGCTACTATAAGTATATGACCAAAGGCTTTTACCTATGAAACACTCCAGCGGATCTGCTCTATTTTTCCTAGCCATCTCTCTATAAGTAGCGGTAGCGAATAAGAAGAAAATCTAGCAAGTGCGTTAGTAGTCGCCGTAGTCAAGTAGGTAGTGTGTTGGCTTATTAGACGCAAAAGCATGGGTTCGAGCCCCAGGCCAGGCATCAAAGACAAAATACAAAAAGTATTTTTTCGGCGACTTCCTCTCAGTAGATTACTGGCAAAAACTCTGAGAGTAAATAAAAATTGCCATGAAAAGTTTCTCAATAAATAAAAATCTGTCGTTCGGAGTCGACTTTAAACTGTAGGTCCCACCACTCATGTATAAAATTAACACACACAACATAAGTGGTGTGAGAAACTAGGACGTTGTACAATGGGTCAATTCGACCTCCGGGTACTGTACTTGTCTTAATTGACAAGTACACGTCCTCTAACCTAACCTAACCTAGAAGTCGCCGTAGTCTAGTAGGTAGTGGGTTCGAACCCCAGGCCAGACATCAAAACAAAATACAAAAAGTATTTCTTCGGCGACTTTCTCTCAGCAGATTTCTGGCAAAAACTCTGAGTGTAAAAATAAAATTGCCATGAAAAGTTTCTCAAAAAATCTGTCGTTCGGAGGCGACTTTAAACTGTAGGTCCCACCACTCATGTATAAAATTAACACACACAACATAAGTTTTGTGAGAAACTAGGTCGTAATCCTGACTGAAGGGTTGTAATGGCCAATTATGTATGTTATGTATGTATGTATGCATGGAGCGCAATAGAAACATAATAAAACACCAGCACGATCTCCTCATAAAAGATCTGTCACAAGAGCTCTCATCCAGCTTGCTTTGGGGAAGGTTACGTTTCTACCTCATCAGCGGTGAATAAAACATTCAGAATGACTGAGGTTCGATAGTTTAGTCTTCAATAAAAAGAAAGGAATTTTTTTATTTATTAATTATTTATCAACTTTTTATTATGCACATTTCTAATTGCTTTAGGCCCACTGTGCTTTAATAAATTCCCCCTTCTCCCTCCTCTACTAAACAGTACAAAAGCGTTTAAAACCAAAATCAATGTTTACAAATAAACAAACGGCACCACTTTTCATTCATTCATAAATTATTCAGGCACCAACAACAAATATAGTAAAACTGAAAACACAAAATTTTTTTTTTGCTATAAAAGCCGGCAAAACAAAAATATAATTTTGGGTACACACACATAAACAAAAACTTGAGCTTTCGATCAGCCGTTAAAAATTTCTGTTGCTGTTTTTCAAACATATTATTTACCGCTAAAAGCATAAATGTAAACATTTAGTGGTTGTTGTTGTTATTGCTGCGGGTTGCTATTATAGCATGAATATAGAAACAAAAGCTTTTCTTTTGAATAAAAAAAGCTGTTTTTTGAACTTCTTCATGCAATACGAAAAGAAAAACATTTAAATGCTTGGCGGCATTATGCTATTGGATTGAAATGTTGCTGCAACATGTTAGTGTTGGGAACAGAGTCTGCTAAACATGTTGCTCGCAATGGTATGCTGGCAACATGGAATATTTGTATAAAATAATAGTAAAAAAAAATTTTGTCATTGTTTTTGCCTACAAACGTTTCATTTTTTGGACAAAATAATCAGTCCAATAGAAAACGCATCATTAAACGGTTCGTGTGTTCTTTTCCTACGCCATTTGCCGATTAAAGCGTGTTAAAAAGTGTTTTTTTTTCGTTACAAAACAAAATTGAATATGAAAATTATAAATTAAAAAAGTAAAATAAATCAAATTAATATTCTATATGACAGAAAAGGGAATTTAAATTAATTTAAAAAATAAGAAAAAGTAATAAATCACTTGAATGTTTTTATTTTTGTTGTATTGTTGTATTGTTCAATGGGAAAAGAAAAATGAAATCTTTTCGGAATTGTTGCTAAAAAATTGCATTCACATTGCATTTCTTTTGTATTACAATAATAATAAAATTTAAATTATAACAAAAATAATACAAAAAAAACGTGATTAATTTATAGCCGTTAACACGTGCATTTCAATTAAAAGTCTTAGCTGAGCGTGTGCGTGTGAAAGTCAATGAAATTTTCTCTCTGGATTATTGTTTCAAAATGATTACAATAAATTGTTTATAAATTTAATTTTATAAAATAAAAAAATGCATTAAAAATCAGAAAATTAAAAAAAATAATAATAAATAAGTAAATAACAGTCAACTAAAGAAATATTGGAAGAATTTAAAATTAAAAAATTGAAAATTCAAATTATCGTTAAAAAATATAAAATTTGGGGGGAAAAATTTAAAATCTACAAGAAATATTGCGTTTAGAATTTGTTAACTATTCTTCTAATTCCTTGAAAATATAAAAATTATTAGAAACAAGAAAAATCCAATTTTATAAAAAATAAATTCTAATTTTTTTTGTTAAATTTTAATTTATAATCGAAATATATAAATAAAAAATTAAAGCTAATGCAGTTAATGTTTTTTTAAATATAGGAAACTAATACAAATCAAAAAATTTAAATTCAAACAAATTAAGCAAAAAAAATTTTTAAATAAATATATTAAGAAGGTTTTTAAAAATAAAAATAAAAATAAATCAAAAATTAGAATTTAATAAAAAATATGTAATTTTAAACTGCTAAAAAAATGCATTAATAAATTTAAAAATATATTAATAATAATTATCATTGCAGATTTGAAAACAATTGAAATATAGTGGAAAAATATTTTTTAAAATTTTGTAAACTAAAAAAATACTTGAGAAATTGGAAAAGTTTGAATAAAAATTTGCTCACAATTTAAAAAAAAATGATAATAATAATAAATAAATAAATTAATTAAAAATATTAAAAATTTGAAAAGAAAATTGAAAATTTTAAAAAATTTGGTTCCAAATTTTACTTTGAAAATTTGAATTCGAACGTTACTTATTAACCACATCGACGGCGTCTTTTGTTGTTGAATCACTATTTCGTTGCAGTATTGTTGATATTAATATTCTCCCAGGTTAGTATAAAGATTTTATTTTCAAAAAATTTTTAACTTAGAAATGCAGAACTATTTGTTGTTTGGCATCCAATGGAGCATGACACATGACATTGACACTTAATATGAAACCTGATTGTAATCAAGCAAATAGTGTGTATGTAGCCTGAATGCTGTAGGTTTAAACCTTAGCTTTTACATTTTAAACTAATTGTCATGAAAAAGGTTATTCAAATCTGTTGTTCAATTTCTACGTTAAACTGTTTTAGATCAGAGATCAGCAATGAGTATTCAAAAAGATGCGTAGAATCGAATCATACTCATAATTTCTGACACTTATACGCATTCATACTTATTTTAATATCATGGAACCTCCTCTACACATATTTAAAGTTTGAAGTACTCATCATATTCATACTTAACAACACGTATGATGTTGTTGATATCGCTTCTCCATAACTCAACATATGCACGAAGCACAAAATAAGTATGATTGGCGTATGAACACTAAAATACTCATTAGTAGGTTGTGTGTGTTTGCTCTGTTTGCTGTTTTGTCTTTTTGGCTTATGTGTCTAATTTCTTTTTCTGTAAATTATGATGAATGATTCGACTTACTCGAATCATTTATAAGTATTCCAAGTATTTTTCTAAAGTTATGAATCTAAATGAGTATGCTTATGAATCAAACATATTTCGAATGGTATGAGTTTGATGTCAACGTTGTACGCATACACATTGCAACCTGTACCTATAAATCAACGTTGTAGTGAGTATGAATGAATCAGAGTAGTTAAGTTTCAATATTATTAACCCATGAGTGCTTATGAGTAGTGAAAAAACGAATCATTGCTGATCTCTGGTGTGTAGTCTAATTGGGCGAGCATTGTAGGCTTAAACCTTAGCTTTTGCACATTAAACTAATTGCCTTGAAAAAGGTTATTCAAATCTGTTGTAGATCCCGACACTCACACAACATGGGTGGTGTGGGAAGCCAGGTCATAACCCTGACCAAAGGATTGTAATGCCCAACTAAGTAAATAAGTATACATACATACATACATAATTGGCCATTACAACCCTTCAGTCAGGATTACGGCCTAGCTTCTCACACCACTCATGTGTGCGTTAATTTTATACGTAAGTGGCGGGACCTACAGTTTAACGTCGACTCCGAACGACAGAATTTTGAGAAACTTTTTCATGGCAGTTTATTTTACTCTCAGAGTTTTTGCCAGAAATCTGCTGAGAGGAAGTCGCCGAAGAAATATTTTTTTTTTTTCATATTTCATTTTTGATGTCTGACCTGGGATACGAACCCGGGCTTTACGAATAGTAAGCCAACACACTACCTACTACACCACGGCGACTTCAAGTAAATAAGTATACGTACGCTATACCCAATTCCGCCTCAGATGCTTCACTGTCAAAGGCTTGTCAACAATATTGACATCTTTAGTTATGCTAATAACATTGTAGAGTTGTGGTTATTATTGTGTTTATTGTTGTTGTTATTGTATATTGTGGTGTTTAACATTTGACAGGTTATAGTGTGTAGAATTATTTAAAACACAGTTTTTTTCTTTTAATTTTAAGTCAAGTCAATATTGTTGTTGTTTTTGTTGTTGTGGTTTTCTTTTGGAAAATGTAAATTTATCAAATGCTTACAACAAACACCAGCAATATAAAACTGCATTCTTATTAATGTGGTTTTTGTTGTCGTTTTTAACAATTAATAAACATTTGTTTATACAGGGGTCGGCCCACAAAATGTAACCAACTGAATAAATTTGGAAATTTTCGAAATTTGATTTTATTCTTTCAATACTTCGGTTTATAATGAAAACAGAGTTATTCTGCCGGATGTAGCCTGTAGTCTCACGATGACTATCATGTGTATGAATATATTCTGATGATATTTTGTCAACTTTATAGAAATAAATATGTATAGTCAACAGCTGATGTAGGTGTTGATGAATAAATAATCAAGATTAGAAATTAGAATTAGAAATTCGTTAACATTGCTCACTGAGACAAACAAATAATCACTGACTTTTACTGTGAATCATATGGAATAGACCATCAGGGTTTAGTCTTGGCTAGGAACTATTTCATAGAAAAATATAGAGTTTCATGCGGTTAGGTTAGGTTAGGTTAGAGGACGTCTTAATTGACAAGTACAGGTACCCGGAGCTCGAAGTTTCTCACACCACTTATGTTGTGTGTGTTAATTTTATATATGAGTGGTGGGACCTACAGTTTAAAGTCGACTCCGAACGACAGATTTTTGAGAAACTTTTCATGGCAATTTTTATTTACTCTCAGAGTTTTTGCCAGAAATCTGCTGAGAGGAAGTCGCCGAAGAAATACTTTTTGTATTTTGTCTTGTTGTCTGGCCTGGGGCTCGAACCCTGGCCTCACGTCTAATAAGCCAACACACTACCCACTAGACTACGGCGACTTCTCATGCGGTTTATGAGAAGAAGATTTATATTGCTAGGCTGTACAGTTGTTTCTACTGAATTTAAAAACTTATCACCGAACAGTTGTTGATTTTCTAAAATCATTGGATTTTGAACCACATAAGGGTGACACTTGCTTGATTTCAGAATATAGGAGTAACGTCGGAAATTGCATTGCTGATAAAGTGCCCAGGGCCCTTACGAAACTTAAATTATCCGACATTTTACACGGAATAGGTGTTTCAATTGCCTCAGTTAGGTTAGGTATTTTCTGCTCGTTTTATGGCGTAGTTCTACTTCGTTAGCAGCAGCAAGATAAGACCAGACTCAGGTTAGACTTGTATGAGTATAAAAAGTATTGACTGTGTTCAACCCATAAATCGCTTAGCTGTCTATCGCACAATTGAAATGACTTCTGTTGAAGCTGTGGGAAACATTCGTCAAATAAACTTTGAATTTGAAAACGTATGGCGGTAAATGCTTGCCGAAATATTTCTTACAATTTTGATATACTTTATGTCGCCGTAGGTAGTGTTTTGACCTATTAGAAGACGGTCCCCGTTTCAGACATCTCGAACAAAACCGAAATATGAAATCAAATATTTCTTTCGCTGACTTCCTCTCAGTAGCCTTTTGGCAAAAACTCGAAGAGTAAATAAAAGTTGGTATGAAAAGTTTCTCAAAAATCACACACAACATTAGCAGTGTGAGAAGCTACGTCATAATCCTGACTAAAGGGTTGTAATGACCAATCGTGTATGCCATGTCCCGTTAAAACTTCGATTGCTAAGCCCCTATATTTTAATTTTTTTGTTTACAAGTTTTAGTGAGAATTAATGATGACAACTTTAAAAGAAAAATATTTTTTTCTTTTTCATATTTTTTAAACAAAGATGTTTTATTTTGTACATGATCCGTAAAGTAATTCTAAATAATGTAAAAAACAATATAATGTAATGAATAAGCGCTTAAAGTTAATTAATTAGTAGATAACTTTGTGTCTTTTCTTTTTTGTTCTGCCATATTTTTCTTTAGCTATTGCTGGAGTTATGTTTTGTGTTATGTTGCACTCCCAGACAAATGCGAAGTTAAAAATTGTTTCAAATTATTTTTAAATTCGTGATCAGAATAAATATACAGAAATAATAATATTCTTACAAATTGTTATTTGTTCGGTTTTTTTGTTTCATTTGAACAACGAATTGTTTACAAATATTGGTTTGGGGTAAAAAGTTATTATTGATGGTGACTTAACTTAATCAAAACTGCTGCTTAGAGACTTATTCAAAGAAAAAGAAGAATTTAAATTATCAAGAGTATTATTGACACGCAGAATCAGTACTTTAGTAAATAATTTAAATAAATTGCAAGCGTGGCTTAAATTTAGTCTATTTACTGTGTTATAAAATCGGATTCTTATTCATTAACAAAGATGATTGAAAAGTTTTTGGTGAAATCAGTTGCTAAACAGCAGTTCAGAGATAAGAAAATAGAAAGACAAGCTTAAAAAATAAAAAATAAATTGCAAGCGTGGTTAATTTCAGTTTATTTAGGTTAGGTTAGGTTAGAGGACGTGTACTTGTCAATTGAGACAAGTACAGTGCCCGGAGGTCGAATTGACCCATTGTACAACGTCCTAGTTTCTCACACCACTTATGTTGTGCGTGCTAATTTTATATATGAGTGGTGGGACCTACAGTTTAAAGTCGACTCCGAACGGCAGATTTTTGAGAAACTTTGCATGGCAATTTTATTTGCGCTCAGAATTTTTGCCAGAAATCTGCTGAGAGAAAGTCGCCGAAGAAATCCTTTTTGTAGTTTGTCTTTGATGTCTGGCCTGGAGCTCGAACCCTGGCTTTGCGTCTAATAAGCCAACACACTACCTACTAGACTACGGCGACTTCTTCAGTTCATTTATTGTGTTATAAAATAGGATTCTAATTCATTAACAAAGATGATTGAAAAGTTTTTTTTGTAAAATCAGCAGTTCAGAAATAAGAAAATAGAAAGATAATACTCAAGACAAGCTTAACAAATTAACTGGCATGACGTTACAAAATATGAAAAGTAGCCAACGGGGATTTGTATACATAATCGTATTACAAAGAAGTCAGCATAGTCCATTAGGTAGTGCGTAGTGCTTATTCGACTTGAAGCCGTGGTTCAAACCCCAGCAAAAACATTTCGAACAAAACGAAATATGAACAAAAATACTTCTTCCACCATCTTCCTTTCAGCAGTCTTCTGACAAAAACCCTGAGGGTAAATAAAATTGCCATGTAAAGTTTCTCAAATCTGTTGTTCGGAATCGATATTAAATTGCAAGTCCCATCACTCATGATCAAAATTGACATACACAACATGGTTGGCAGGAGAAACTGGGTTGCAATTCAGACTAAAGGGTTGTACTGACCAATTAAGCAAGTAAGCTTGGAAGACTCTTACAAACTTCTTTTTTATACTGATTATGTGTTTTTTTTCATCAAATATTTGAGTAATGTGACCACATATTTATTGATTTTTTTGAATTCTTTTTTTTTTGAAATTGTTTTCTTAATTATTTTTTGTAGCACATTTGTTTCATATCAAATTTAAAGCAAAACTTCTGCTTATTTCCCTCTGATTATACTTTCGTAATCAAAAAAAGGAATTGAATTTCATTAGCGATAACAATAATAATTAATAATCAAATTAATTTGTTAATTCATAAAAGTATCAGACATTTTAAATACAATCAAAGTCCTAAACAGCTGAATACAAATGAATATCAACAAAAGAAAGAAAGAAAGGAAATGAAAATTATAGACTGAAACAATCACTCATTTAGTCATCTATACATTCATTCATTCACTCATTAAATAGCCATTAAAGCCCTTAACAAATAAAACAAATTGTTCGTAATTACCAGAAGGAAAACTAAACTTTATTTGTGGACAGGAACAGGATGAAAATCAATAGAAATCGTTTGAACGTGACACATTGAGGGAATAAAAGTTTATGCTGCCGTTAAAGGGTTAATAAGGAAGGGAAAGGAAAGCATATGTAATGAATTTGATAAATACTACATACCTAAATTCCATTCCAGGTCAACAATGACCTTCAAACTACGTGACCAGTAAGAGAAAGTTTTCTTGCCCGAATTTATGAAATTTTAATGGAATTATTGAAATTATTATTTTTATCGCTTTTTTCTTTTAAGTTAATAAAACTTTTATTGAATATGCTTCCATTTTAAATTTCACTTTTATTTGGTAGCTTTTAAAATTTTGCTAAAAATGAATTAAAATTTGTCATTGAATAGCTTGGGGCCTGCTGGCTCAACTCTTGAGTAATTCTGTTGAATTACCAGCAAGATTTTCAAATTGACGAATTCTATTGAATTGAATTGAATTGTTTGAAACATTCCGTAGTGCCTTATAAAAACCAGAAGCAAAACCAAAATCAAATACTGGTGGTGTTAAGACAAGTAATTACACATTCATTAGCAGCCATATCAAGTAAAGTACAGGGTGACAGATAATATTGTAAACGACAATGATTTTTTATTAGATTTTTATTATTTAGGAAATGTACGAGTATAAAAGTTATTTTGGGGTTTTAAAAAAATTCTCTTTTATCTAAAATGGTTTTTAGTTAGAAAGTATTAGTTTGGCATTCGCCTCAAAGATTAAAGCTTAGTTGGGTTCTATAAGGTCCCGTGAACATATTCCGCCATTCAACCATTAGTGTTGGCTGGCAGTCATCCAACGATCCCGATAATTTTACGAAGGTGTTTATGCTATTCAAATCACCTTTTCATACACACGTCTTGTCAATAAATTTTGGCAGTTTGTCTGTCACTGCCAGAGATGATATTCCACAGTATACTCATCTCTTTCCATCATTACTGTAGAAGTTGTTGTGAGATATTCCCACCTTCTGAGTGTGTGTGTGTACCAGAGATCAGCAATGAATCGTTTTTCGTTACTCATAAGCACTCATAAAATTTTGAATATAAGTGGGAATCAACAATATTGAAATGTGTGTCCTATGTACTCTGATTCATTCATACTCACTACAACGTTGATTTATAACTACAGGTTGCAATGGGTATGCGTACAACGTTGACATCAAAGTCATACCATTCGAAATATGTTTGATTCATAAGCATACTCATTTAGATTCATAACTTTAGAAAAATACTTGGAATACTTATAAATGATTCAAGTGACTCGAATCATTCATCAAAAGTTGTTGAGAAAGCAGCAAGCAGAGCAAACACACAACATTCTGGTGAGTATTTTAGTGTTCGCATGCGAATCATACTTATTTTGTGCTTCGTGCATATGTTGAGTTATGGAGAAGCGATATCAACAACATCATACGTGTTGTTAAGTATGAATATGATGAGTACTTCGAACTTTGAAGATGAGTAGAGGAGGTTCCATGATATTAAAATAAGTATGAATGCGTATAAATATCAGAAATTATGAGTATGATTTGATTCTACTCATATTTTTCAATACTCATTGCTGATCTCTGACCCATACCTTCATAAACCTATTGCAATGGCTTAGAGACGACAGCTAAGAGATATAATTTTATGACGGAATGGCTACAATGGGTTTAGAATTGCATTGTAATAAATAAAATGAAAATAAAATTAAAATGAAAATAAATACAGCGTAAACTGCTCTCTATTAAATTGTTTTTTTAAATATTTTTCTAACTACAATGTAAGTGAACATATTCTAACCCTTTTTGGGAAATCACTTCTTAATTAAATTGCATAACAAGTGAGAGAGAGCGAGAGCGAGAGAGATAAATGCAAAGTGATGAATAAATAATGAATTATTGAAATAAATTCAAAATAAATCTTCAAGTGGGTTGTCTATGATTATATCTGTATGTATTTATAAAATGATAATTATTTACAAAATAATGCATTCAAAATATGCCATAAATAAGCAATAAAATAAATTAGTAACTTACTTAATCTATTGCACAATATTGGAGAACTAGAGGCAAACAGAGCCTTGTATTAAAATAATAAAAACTGATACTCGAATAGTAATTAAATATTAAAAAAAGAAATATTGACGAAGAAATAAGAAAAATTAAAACAAACAACAGCAAACGAAAGAAACATGCATTTATCGCCCGCCTCACAAGTATCTGTATGAACTTGTCTTATAAATGTAAACTTGGTCGAGTGTAATAAATAATCGAAATACTTGAGAATGAACACAAATTAACATTAGGGTGGTTAAAAGTTGCCGTAAAGGCCACGGTTCAAAACGAAAATATGAAAAAATATTTCTTCGGCGTCTTCCTCTCAGCAGATTTCTGGCAAAAACTCTATGATTAAAATAAAATTGCCATGAAAAATTTCTCAAAAATTTGTCGTTCGAAATCGACTTTAAACTGTAGGTCTCGCCTTTCATGTATAAAATTAACACATACACAACATAAGTGGTGTGAAAAACTAGGTCCATAATCCTGACTGGAAGGGTTGTAATGGCCAATTACGTATGTATGCAGGTTCAAAGTTGATGAAATAATTCAAGGCATTTCGATTAAGCGGCACGGGAATAAAGCATGTTCAATATGCGTTCATTTTATTATGAAACATTAGCACAACAAAATTAATCTAAGCTTTGAACACATTTTCCTAGCTTTCTGGCAACATATTCCAAAAAAAAATGCTCGGTTATTAAGGAAAATAACGAATAAAATGTGTTGCGTTGTTCAACATGCCGCAATATTCGAAATTTTGATAAAATTCTGATAAAATGTTAGTAAGCGGCAGATGTGTAAAGGCTAGTCGATAAAAAATATTTATTTTTTTTAATGAATTTTTTAATGAATTATGATCCCCCCCCTAATATTTTAGTTGCTTGTCACTTGAGTTTTAAATAAATTATTTTAACCGCGTTTAAACTATTGTAAGACAAAACTTACACCTGCTATTATTTCCAACACTCAACTCAGTAAGTGGTGCCTCCTTCATAGTTTAAAATACTTGACTTAAATAGTAAGAACATCATTGTCGTCATCATCATGATCATCTTTACGATCATAAGAATGATGCCATATTGACGTAATTTTATTATGTTGGAAATAAATTCAAAATAAAATATTTTTATTAATAAAAAAAACACAGACACACAATAAATTATTATTAATTTTTTTTAACATTAAACACACTTTATTTGAAAATAAATCAATTAGAAAAATTCAAGAAAAAAATATTTATTTAAAAAATCATAAAATTTTTAATTTTAATGGCCACATAAAAATCTTAAAAAAAAATGCTTTAAAAAAAACCAGCACATCTTTCCGCTGAACATTCTTGCACAGTGTAGCACAGTGTTTTTTGACCAAAAAAAAATTTTAATTTTTTTTTTAATAAATTTTTTATTTGATTGTTTTTTATTTCTAGCCAAAAACGTTTTTCGAATAATTAAAATTATGATTTACCGTCATTCAAAGCAAAACAATAACAACAACAGCAAACCACATTAGCAACAACAATATCAATGAGTCAATGGACCCCCATACTGATTGACTGCCTGTATCTGAATTCAATTTAAATTTGTTTTTCAATTCGAATTTGAATAACATTTGAACAAAACATGAAAAAATCGAAAGAAAAAAAAAATCATAAAAAACTGTCACAAGTTTATTACATATTATTTCGTTGTTGTTATTGTTATTGTTATTGTTATTGTTGTTTATTATTATTCTTTAAAACAATTGTATATAACGGGTTTTTTTCGGGTTTCTTATCAAATTGTTATTATTTTTGTATATAGTGATGGCCCTGTTTTATTTGTCGTACCCTACATTGGGCGACTGGCAATGAGTTTGGCTATTAAAAGTTAGTTAGCAACAGTTTGTTGTTATAAAGGGTGTTTTTTTTATAGAGGTATAGAACTTTAAGTTGCAATAAAACAACGATGGATTATTCGATTGACATGAATTTTATTTATCCGAAAGATAATCTTGTGGCATTACATTTTAAATATGATTTCTGACATATGACCGCCACGGCTGGCGCGGATGTAGTCCAATCTGGACGTCCAATTTTCGATGACTTTTTCCAACATTTGTGGCCGTATATCGGCAATAATACGGCGAATGTTGTCTTCCAAATGGTCAAGCGTTTGTGGCTTTACCGCATAGACCAATGACTTTACATAGCCCCACAGAAAGTAGTCTAGCGGTGTTAAATCACAAGATCTTGGAGGCCAATTCACAGGTCCAAAACGTGAAATTAGGCGGTCACCAAACGTGTCTTTCAATAAATCTATTGTGGCACGAGCTGTGTGATATGTTGCGCCGTCTTGTTGAAACCACATCTCCTGGACATCAGGGTTATTCAATTCAGGAATGAAAAATGTTAGTAATCATGGCTCTATACCGATCACCATTGACTGTAACGTTCTGGCCACCATCGTTTTTGAAAAAGTACGGACCAATGATTCCACCAGCCCATAAAGCGCACCAAACAGTCAGTTTTTCTGGATGTAACGGTGTTTCCACATACACTTGAGGATTACCTTCACTCCAAATGCGGCAGTTTTGTTTGTTGACGTAGCCATTACTTACTTACTTACTTTGATCATTACAAACCTTCAGTCAGGATTACAACGCAGTTTCTTACATCATCCCTGTTATGTGTGTCAATTTTATCCATCAACGTTGGGTCCTCCAGTTTAAAGTCTTTTCCGAACGACAAAATTTTGAGAAGCTTTTCATGGCAATTATATTTAACTCTCAGAGTATTTGAAACAAAGCTGCTGGCAGAAAAATAATGAAACAAAGCATTTGTTTTCATTTCTCGTTTTGTTCGAGATGTCTGGGATGGGTTTTGAACCTAAGCCAACACAATACCTACTAGACTCCGCCGAATTTTTTGTAATACGATTATGGTATCATAGCCCCACTGATGGTATCATATCTCAGCTACTCTGATGGTATGAATTTCAAATCAGCTCTGGATAGACAAATTCTATTTGTCCTAACATGTGCTAAAGACACCAACAGAATTCTTTTAACTACACCCACGAGGGCGTGAAAAACTAAAGGGGCAACACTCCTAGCTTCAAATATCAAGCGGATTCCTGCATTGTATGTGAAAATGAAGACAATTTGGAGATAATTTGGAGACAATAGAGCATCTCATCCGAGCTGTGCTTAGTAGAAGATCCCTGTGAGGAAGTTATAAACTCTCTGTATGTGCCATAAGGTTTATAACGGTATTACGCTTGCTGAGGAATGAGCTTTTATCGCTCTGTTCTGTTTTCTTCCCCTCTCTCTACAGCGTTTCTTTTATTTCCTAGAAATTAACGTCAGAACTTGTCTAAAAGTACTTTTGTTGTAGCACGAAGTACTTTCGCTGTGACAAAAAGTACTTTTCTGTAGGCTTCTAATGGGAAGTGACAGTGTAGGTGGGTTGATACCCACCTCTATCTACACCGTGTTTCTTTTATTTCCTAGAAGTTAACGTCAGAACTTGTCTAAAAGTACTTTTGTTGTAGCAAAACGTACTTTCGCTGAAACAAAAAGTACTTTTCTGTAGGCTTCTAATAGGAAGTAACAGTGTAGTTGGGTTGATACCACCCCACCAAATACTTGCTGTGTGTATTACTCCCGTGTAAATCTTTTGAAATTTAATCGTTAGACGAATAATCAAAATATTTTTAAAAATAATTAGTATGTGAGACTACATTTAATGATGATGCCGGCAATGATGATGATTGTTGTTTGTTTTTTATTTTTAAGTTTTTAACACATAAAATTAAATTTTTTATTCTGCTTCTTTTGCGTTCGCACAATTGCTTGAAAAATGGAAAAAAGCAGGGAATAAAATTAATTTGCAAAAAGCCATTCACCAACCAAAAAAAAAAAAAAAAATACCAACTAAAAAAAGAAAATAATCGTAAAATGTTTCTTTCTTCTTTTTTTTTTGGCAAAGAAATTAAAAATATTCAAGAAAAGCAAAAAAAAAACAAGAACGAAAAACAGAAATAAATTGAAATGTTGCTGATAAAATTTCTTTTTTTTTACGATCATAAACTTGTGAAAAGAACTAAAAGGCATGAGGCAGGGTTGATTGGTCGGCAATTGAGCCATCATTGTCGGTTGACAGAACAATGTAAACAAACAGAGTACATGACAATAACACTGTATTACACTGTATAGCAGTGTATCACTGTGCACAGTGGTTAAAAACATATTTTAAAATTCGTTGCACATGTTCATATGTTCACAATAAATAGTCGCGTGTTAAACATTATCGAGAATCGTTCGCAATCAATGCCAATTACATGTCAAAATTGTGTCAAACCGTCAAATTGTGTTTCCATCCATTAGCTGACGTAGGCAGCGTATTAATGCATGGTAAATATCGTACAGCAAAATTTTTCAATAAATTTTATATTTTATCTTCAAAAGAAAAAAAAGTGAAGGGAAGAAAGAGAATGCTTTTAAAGAGATTTTATATTCGGAATGAAAACTACAAATTCACGTGCGTGTGTTTTACAAAAAGAAATTAAAAATTCTTAACACGACTGTGTGTGTATGTTCATCAATTGATCTCCCATACTTTTAATAATTCATAGCGAAATAATTCAAAAATTTATTCAAAACAAGTTTCATAGAATAGCATATGCTATGTCTGTAGAATTTATGAGTTTATCAAGGGGTTATCGAAAATAATCGATGACTTTTAAATGAAATTAACGCATTTGTTGTTGCTAAATAAGAAAAATCTGTACAAAGTCTAATACATACATACGGGCATCCATTATTAATAAATGCAACCCTCTAGTCAATATTAAGTTTTAGCTTCTCTCACATAACCCATGTTGGCCAGTTTAACAACAACTCTGGACGACAGTTATGAGTTACTTATTTTGCTTATTAGCTACTCTCAGAACCTTCGGACTGTTAATCCCTGTTAAGTTCCAGAGCAAAGTGGTATTCCTTGGGTTCTAACTAAATCGACAATACAGTTATTGGTTCTAATCCTACAATATGTCAACCATATGCAGTTGGCGGGAGATGGGAGAGCAAAAGAGAAGAAACAATGAAACAATAACTCGGAGTAGTACACAGATGGGAGCCTTTGACTGTCAATTGGAATGCTGCAGGGGTCAACAAGCACAACGTGAGTTTGCTAATTGGATACCTTACGGCAAATAGAAATGCCAAGTCGTTGACTGCCATCTGGAAAAAATTTCAAGCAAACTCCTGCATTGTATGTGATACTAAAGGAAATTTAGAGACAATAGAGCATTTCAATCGTCCTGTTCTTTATAGAAGATCCCTGTAAGGAGGTTACAAACTCTCTGCGGGTGCCCTAAGTATTATTATGGGATTACCCTGGCTGAGGAGTGAGTGTTTATCCCCCTGTTTTGTTTTAATTTCCTCTATTTGCCATACCTAGGACCAACACAAAGGGTCACATGACCTCCGGTTGATTTTGTATTTCGCTGAACTCGTCCACAAAGCTATCTACCAACTTACTTTTAGAGCTTTTGCCATAAGCCTGCTGAGAGAGGTTTTTCGAAAAAGGTTTGTACTTGAAGATCTCGTCCAATCACATTAGACTGCAGCGACTATAGGAAGTTTACTAAAAAAAACATATTTTTTTTTAAATTTTTTATTGCCTCTAATAAACATAGGGCTGTCACTCGTCCGCTAAATTTGTAATCCCCATACTTTTCGTATTTTTTTTTATTTATTTCCTTCCAAGGATACTTCTTGCCACTGTGCATTGAGTGTTGACATCTCTCTAATTGCTAAGACGCCAAAAGAACCAGTACACAGAAGACGAAGAAGAGTGTAAAAATAATGATTTTAAAAGCATTAAAAAGAATTAAATTTTTAAATGCAGACACTAAATTAACAAGTCGTTAAAGAGAACGCATCATTAAAACATTATGATTTCCAAAGACAGACCTTTTGTTTTATTTTTCATTCTTTTTTTAATTTATATGTTTTTTTTTCTTCCTTTTTTTGGTTCTGTTTGTCACCATAAAATAATTTTTTGGTTTTAAATTTGTAAGAATTTTGTAAATTTTTGGCGTGTGTCTGGCGAAGCTGTTAATATTTGAAATAAATTAATGAGGGGAATGAATGCTTTAGTGTCTGGGCCAGTTTCAGTTATTGTTTATTAATAATTTTTTTATGTGTTTTCTTTTCGGTTTTTTTTTGTTTTTGGTTAATAAAAGCAGGGGAAACACTTTCTTAATAAACATTTATTTATGGGCCTTCTTGTTGTTTTTTTTAATAAAGCAATAAAAAAACAAAATAAACAAAGAAATTTAAGAAGAATTTATTGTGTATCTTTTTATTTTATTGTTTTTTTATTTTTATTTAAAACAAATTTTCTTAATTTTATTAATTAAACGATACAAAGTGGCATAGAGACAGAGAGCAAAAAAAAACTCTGCAATATACACCAGTGTTCCTCTTCTATGCATAATAAAAAGTACTTCAAATATAAATACGAATACAATGCAATACGTCATGCCATTAATATGTTATGTTACGTTACGTTATGTTACGTTATGTTATGATAATCATAAAAATGTATGCGATGCGTAATCTTTGTTTAATATTCTGTTTATTTGTAAATAATATTTGTTTTAAATACAACAATAACAAAACAAAACAAAAATATGGAATTCGCACCAATTGAACAAAGCAAATAACACAAAAACAAAGAGAAATAAAAATAAAAATAGAACGGAACAACCAACAAACAAAAAAACCAAACATTTTGGTACTTCAGTTAATTTTCCATTTCTTACATTCACTGTCTCTCTCTCTGTTTATATTTATGCATGTGTGCGTACTTTCGCTAATATTATCAACATTCCTAAAGAAAACACACAGAGAGAGAGAGTGAGAGAAGAGAGAGTGGCATTCCATTTCTTTACAAAACACGAGAATTCTTAGTCGCATGGCTCATTTATTCATAATTGGCTGTTTAGCATTCAACGATATCCCATTTGTTTTGTGTTAGTATGCGTGTTAGAGTGTGTCATGTTGTGTGTATTAGTTTGTAAAACTTTGTACACTTAAGGACTACTTTACTCTCTTATTTTGGATTATAATAGACTCAGGGATTTAAAAAGAGTTCATTTTGGTAAAGGAGCTTCAGAAAGTGGACGGAAGGAAAATGGTTTAAAGAAAGAGTATAACAAAGCCTAAGGACTTTTTAAAGCCACTGTTACGTTAAAGGAAGGGTAAGTTTTGGGTCAACAGTTTGTAGCCATAGATAGACTAGACTAGACAGTGTTTTTGCTTATTAGACGTGAGCCCTCCAAATCTTCCAGCTTTCTTTTGGCAAAACCTCCGAGATTAAATAAAATTGCCATGAAAAGTCTCTCAAATCTTGTATTGCGTTGTATTAGACGAAAAGCCAGGGTTCGAGCCCCCGGCCAGACATCAAAATAAAATACAAAAAGTATTTCTTCGGCGACTTCCTCTCAGCAGATTTTTGGCGAAAACTCTGAGGGCAAATAAAATTGCCATGAAAATTTTCTCAAAAATCTGTCGTTCGGAGTCGACTTTGAACACTCATTGATAAAATTAATACACACAACATGGCTGGTAAGAGAACTTAGGTTGTAATCCTAACTAAAAGCTAGTAATGACCAATTAAGTAGGTAAGTAGTAACGTATGAAAGAGAATACATATTTAATTATTCAGTTTAGTTTAAATAAACAATTAAAAATTAAATTAAATTATTAAAGTCTGTGTTGTTAGTGAATCATATTTTTTCCAAAATAGTTCATTAACGATCGTTATTGTCTACAAATAATGACACACACATTTTCTTTGCAATACGAAAATGGAATGTTCTTTAACAAAAAAAAAAAAACCCGAAAATAAAATTTCCTAATCAAATTGGGTCTACAAATAAGGGCAAGTATGTATGCAGTTAAGGTCGTTCTAATTGTAGACGTGTTCCTATTATTTTTAAAGGTTTTTTTTTCGTAAAAAAAAATTCATTTTATTTTGCCTTCACATTTCATTATTCATTTTGGCTTCAATTCAAAAACAAAATAAAAAACAACAACAACAACAAAAGGCAGACCGCTTTAACGCTCAATTAGTATTGGGTTGATTACATAATTATGCAAATACAATAACACGCTGCTGCTGCTGACTTTCGGCTACAACTACGGCCACCAATATGACGACTACCAACATAATTAAACGCTTAACATTTTGAATACACCACCACCACAACCACCACCACCATAGCATTGCTAACAGTTCTTCTTCTTATCAATGTTTATTTCTGTTGTTGGTTCTTGTATGAATAATTTTTTTTGTTGTTGTTTCCTTAAAACAAATACTATGGCGGCAGTCCGTTTTTGGCGAAAATCTACTTAAGAAATCTAAACTTGGCGTTTATTTTTCGGAAGGGGGGGGGGGGGGTGTTATGAAAAAGTCTTGTAGCCTAGTTTTGTCACTGAGCAGTTGTCGGCTATTTCTTATGTTTTTGTTTTCGTTTATTTTTTTCGCATTTAATTAGCCGTTCAATGGTGAATAATTAGTGAAAATAGATTTTCTTTATGGTATAATGAGAGTGTGACTCATTATTAGTAAAGGTCAGGAATTGGAAGGCAATTAACTCCAGCCGCCTCTTCCCGGATATGCTAATGAAACAATATTATTGAGCGGAAGTAAAAGTTTATCCACAAATTGCTTCAATCGTATGTAAATCAACTTTGGCTATGAATAAATATTCTTTCGCTTAAAGTCCTTTTGGCACAAATTAAATATTCAATAAGAACTCTGACTTGTGTGAATCTGTAACTTGGTAGGGTGGAGGGAGAGAAATAAGTTTTTCCAAATTGAAACCAAACGATATCCTCACTACATTGTTCTTAACAGCACAAGTGTCTTTCAGACATGTTCACTAATAGTTCAAATCAAAGTGCGAGGTTCAAGCGGGTATGCTTACTCTGCGATTGCACATTAATTAGCACGGCTTACGTAATAAGAAAGAGCAGTAATGAATTTAAAATCCACATTCTCTTTTTTTAGATTGCCACAGTGATAGTACTAGACCACCAAGGAAACCATGGATGTATCCTATTCAGGGTCTGACGCTCTCATTACTAGATATTGAATCGAATTCATTAAGAATTCAGGCTGGTTACGTACTTAATTCTAAGAGTATCAAGTATTAAATGCAAAGTCCTGAGGCTGATTGTCAAGATCGGTTAATCAGGACTTGCTCACAGCTTCTACGGGCCGCTATGTTTACTTAAGTCAGGTTTAATTTAACAAAGCTGCCACTTCCTTCTATTTTATCCCATTGGGCGAATGCTATCAAATCCATAGAATCGATTATTACTTGGAAATAATATAAGGGTGAAGGGGTATTGGATGTTGTAGGATATCTTGATCAGGAGGTCAAAGTACGAGATTTTAGACTGTAAGTATGTATTTCCACTGTTGACTATACTTATCAGGCATTCGTCGATTTGAGATCATGTTTGACGTTTTGGTATACAGTTTAATCATCACTGCTACAGCTACAGTGAAAAATATGGAAGAGAAGGATACCTTCTTTGCGACTTTCTAGTCCTTACGTGACATTTCCATGGTAACATGCATTGACCCGACTCACTATCATTAGTTACCTCGATCTGAGGAACTACGGTTCGTGTGATAAAGCAAACATGCAAAATGGCTTCTTATGACACTATTTGAAGCTCATAGTGGCTACGATCGACCATTTAAGTCAACTGATGATGAATTTTGACAGTATGAAAGCCACTGTCGCCATCATGTCAAAAGTCGAAAAGCGCAATTATCAAAACATCAGTTCTTTTACCAAATTAAATTTCTGCAAGTTAGCTGGTCAATAATAATAACATTTTGCACTTTATAAGTAACTTTTTCCCTCAAACATTTTTTATTCAAATTCAAAAACAAAAAAAATTTAATTTTTTTCTTTTTAACTTTTACTGGCCACCTCATTCAATTGCCTTTAAATCTCCCGGTTAAAAGAATGACAAATTGAATTTATATCTTCACCATGAGCAAAATAAAAAAATCTTAGAAAATGTTCAATAAATAAAGTGAGACATGGAAACAAAAACGACAAGAAAAAAGGAAAAAAAATCTGTTTTTATTAAGGGTTTTAAGCATTCAATTGACAAAAGGATTTACGCTCATTTATTTGAACATTTATTGACTGGCACAGCTTATCAGGTTGTTTTGAGCAGCACCATAACAGTGTAACAATACCAGTAATACAGTGGCAACAATAAAGTTCATGTCCTTTTTTTTATTTGCTACTCATCCCTCCATGTGCTACTGTAAAATTGAAATATTTCTTCGTTTTTAAAAAGAAGAAGAAGACAATTGAATGCAATTTGTTTCGAATTGAAATGAAATGGGAAAGAGAACTGAAAAATGTTACGATTGTTTGACTTTCATGACACTTTCATTGCACACATATTTTTCTTGGCTGTGTGTGTCCCTGTCTTTTTATTTATTTACACAGACACACAATTATAAATATCCTTGCGGGTAAAGAACGATGACGCTGACAATGGCAACAGAATACTCGTATTATCTATTACATGCTCTCTTGCTCACACTCTCTTTTTTGTTGAGTTTTTCTTTTTTGTTTTGTTTTGTAAAGAACAAAGAGGTGGTATTCACCAGAAAAAGTCGTAAAACAATTGCGGTTGCTACTAGACTCTCTCGCCCACTAAAAGTTACTCACCATGTCCTCAAGTATTCAAACATTACATTGATAGATGAATGTGAATCTCTTACAAACACACACACACGCACACACACACACATAAATTTTAACAATTGGAATGACAAATACACTCATGTGAAGACTACAGCAACAACAATGTTTAACATTTTTTATGTTGCGTATACGTCAAGTAGTCCTACCCTGTTTCATCTTCTCGCACTTCTTATTCTCCTATTTCACTTGTGCTTGTGTGACAATAAGAGTGAAAAATTATAAAAAAAAAAAGAACTCAAGAAATATTTTATTAAAGAGTATTTAGATCATCAATATACACAAACATGTACTAGCATATAAGTGTATGTTTATATGTGTGAGTGTGGTATGTAAGAGTGTACGTATACATATGTGTACATGAAAAGACTGGTTCATAAGTGTCACATTAGTTTTAATATATTATATGAGCGTACATACATACATACATACATACATACATATTTGTACGTATAAACGAAGAAACATATGAAAGAAGATAAAATTGAAAAATATTTGTTAGAAAAGTATTTTCTTCATC
Source organism: Sarcophaga subvicina (assembly GCA_936449025.2). Classification (NCBI taxonomy): domain Eukaryota; kingdom Metazoa; phylum Arthropoda; class Insecta; order Diptera; family Sarcophagidae; genus Sarcophaga; species Sarcophaga subvicina. Next base: position 86,595,533 of record OW388081.2, on the reverse strand, counting down.
CTTTCTTCCGTTCATTCCATCATTCCTTTATTCAATAATTCACTTATTCAGTTCATTCCTGCCCGCATTTTATCAAGAGCATATGTCAGTACGTCTACTTAACCGTAAGTACTCATATATATAACAAAAAAGTAGGTGTGTACCAGCCAGCCACAGGTTAAGCCATATGCTGATTTTATTTTAAGACTCTCTTTGTTATTCAGTTAAAGACTAGGTACCGGGGGGTCGCTTAAGGATCCAGAATACTGGACAGATTGGGCTCTGGAATATACATATAATAAGAGTCTCGCACAGGCTGCCTGACCATTGCATTGTTTTTCAGGTGGAAGTCACGGCTATACTGAAAGCGAGGCATTGTTTGCTGAGTGAAAGGATTTTTTCCCTGCGAATTTCTTATTTTAGACGGCCAACCAAAGAACGATGATGTACCTCACGAACGTCAGTTCGGAATCCGTCCTCGTCTCTAAACACCGAGGATTTAGTAGACAAATTTGTGGATTATTCAAACATAACTCTAGAGCGTAAGGATAACACATTGCTAATGGAATAACCACGGCTGGCACTTCATCTCATGACATGTTACAGGACATTGCGGCTTAGAAATGCTATCGGACAGTCAGACTACCATGCCTGCACTTGGCTCTTATGAGGTTGATTCGAGAATAATATGAGGCTGTCTGAATCAAATCAAATCAACTGAATATGGAAAATATAATCCACTTCCTGTTGGATCCCAAGTAATGTGGAAATTCAAAGTAATAAGCAGAAGAGGAGAGCCTGCACAACGCAGACAGAGCCAGAATCTTTCTTTGAGTTGAAAAGAGAAGAAGGGAAGGGAAAAAAACGACTAGTCTTCTCTAGTCAAATGGCTTTGAGATAATTTAAATTTTTGCTAGATACTTACAATGGCACGAAAATTATGCTTTGCATTCGACTATACAGACAAAAAATATTCAGAAGTAGCTAAGGATAGTTATCGAACTTTTAATCGGGCATTGAAGAACATTTGTTCAGGATAGAGATCGCTTCAACTTCAATATATACAGCTATGGACATATAAATGGCACACATTTTAATTAAGGAAAAAACTTTTGTCAACTAGAAGTTTATAAAATGCTACAATTATCTCTTAAGATTGTTGCTCTAAGAATTTTTATTTCAGCAGCACTCAAATATTCCGTTATATTCTGCTTATTATTTACCGTTATTATTTTTGCGTAAGCAAAGCTGATTTTAAGTGGACATGTAAATGGCCCAATTTATTTGAAATAGTTATTACACGCGTAGATTTCATTCAAATCACTTGATACTTTGTTAAAGTGTTAAAAAAAATTAAAAAAAACAGGTATAAAGAAAAATTTTTCAAAATGGGATCAGGCAATCATACAACAACCGAGGAGAGGCGGATCATATGGAAAATGCATGAAAATGGGAAAAAAGTACCGGAAATTGCTAAAGGACTTCAATTTTCTAGAAAAAAAGTTTACAATGCTATTAAATCATGTGTAGAGAATCCCGATGTATTGATTAAGGCCAAAAGTCAGAAGCCAAGACCTCGAAAAACAAACTTGCGTACAGATGCAGCAATGGTAAGAATGGCAAAAATTGATCCATTCAAGTCTTCACGGCAGATAGCGTCTGATATTAATGAATCTTTTGGCTTGGAAATATCTAGCAGGCTTGTCAGAAGAAGATTAAACGAGACAAATTTGTTTGGGCGCATTTCCAGGAAAAAACCATTGCTCTCAAAAAAAAAAGTTTCAAAACATTTAGTCTTCGCCAGAACTCATAAGGACAATCCTATTCATTTTTGGAAAAACGTGTTATGGAGTGATGAGACAAAAATTGATAGAATTGGACCAGATGGCAGAACCTTTGTTCGTCGTCCTAGATGCCAAGAATATAATCCTCGGTTCACGCAGAGGACGGTAAAACACGACGGTTTTAGCATTATGGTTCACTTGTAAAAATCAATGGAAAAATTGACAAGTTTCATTATTTGGATATTCTAGAAAACCATATGGAACCATTCGCTTTCGATTCTATGCCAATTAAGTGGAAATTCATGCAAGATAATGACCCCAAACACTCGTCAAATGTAGTAAAAAATTGGTTTTGTTCGGAACAGATTCCCGTTTTGGATTGGCCAGCCCAGAGCTCTGACTTAAATCCTATTGAAAACCTGTGGTATGAGGTCAAGCTTGAAATCGCCAAAAAAATTATAAAAATATGGATGATTTATGGTCAGCCGTTCAGGAAGTTTGGTATGACATACCCGAAACAAAATGCCAAAAACTTGTGGAAAGTATGGGTCGTAGATGCGAAGCTGTCATCCAAAACAAAGGCTACAGCACAAAATATTAATGGTAGGGCATTTGTACATACCAAAAAATCAACAAATGCAATATTAAAAGGACTTTTTAAGTTTGTGCCATTTATGTGTCCAGCTCAATCCAGTGTTATTTTTTATAAATTATGTATATTTTTTGTTAATTAATGAATTTCAACTTAAGTTTATATCATTCTTAAATACAAATAATAAACCGTTGGATAAATCCAAAAATTTGTTTTTGATTAATAGTATTCGCGACACTTTAGCCTAAGAAAAAACATATTCAAATGTGTGCCATTTATATGTCCATAGCTGTAGATCCTGAACACAACTCAGAAACTGTGAAGGACAGAAGTTGCAAGTACAAGGCAGAGTGTTAAAATTACTGACAGAAAACAGGGCAACAGAATTGCGTGAGTCATTATATAGACACCCTATATGAAGAAAAATTTTCACGCAATCTATTAATCTTTCAATTTGATTATGAGGAACTCATACTTTTAATGTGCAACACTGATGCTGATTGTCAAGACAGGTAAATGAGTTCATAGGCATTGTTTCATGTCGTGTCCTAATAAGCCGCTATGTGCGCTCAACAACAAAACTTCTACGCCCTGCCATTCTATCCCACTTGAAAAACAATTCATTTAAGGGGCCACCCTATCTTACATGTGCGCTTACTAAACACAAACATACAGTAACTCTGACAGAATGTTGACTTATTAAATGACGGGTTTCATGTCAATTTTTTTTAATCTTAAGACTGGAGAAGATGGCAAATGAATCCCTCAAAAATGAAAACAAGTTTTCAAACTTTAATTACAAACAATATACTTGGTATGTATGTTTTCATGTAAAGATTTCAAAAATATATTAAAAACATGTTCACTTATGCTCTATACTTACCCAAAAAAAGAAACACAATTTCCTTTAATTATTGTTTCCCACTGTAAAGATGTCTTACAGTTTCTATTAATAAAGCAAGGAAACATGTGTCTTCAAAGCATGTGTGTAAAGCAGAAAGTAAGAGGGCAAGCGTATGTCATCAGCTTTTTTAAAATGACGTAAAAAATATGTTTTTTTGTTTGAATTTTTATTTGAAAGAAAAAAAGGAATTAAAAGTTTGAAGTACTTTTTCTGTTTCAATTGTAATTTATTTTGTTTATTTTTTATTATTTTGTTGTATTTATCTGTTGTTGTTGTTGTCATGTTTTAAATCAACTTTTTTTATTTTTATTGAACAACTTTTGTTTTTTCATTTCCGTTTCCTGTTTTTTTTTTTAATTTTAGCCATTTTAAATTCATTCATCTTAAACAAAACAATGTTGCCAACGTCTTTTTTTGATTTATTTTTAAATCACTTTTTTTCTTTTTTGTTTCTTAAACTTGAGCTTTTGTTGAGTATTTTTTAAATACTTGAGTTGCAGACTATTGGGTGTCTAAAAACAAATTCGCCATTGAAAAAGCAAAGTATTGTTTACGACAATACGAAAATAAATGAGTACAGGCGTTTTTTTATTTCATTAATTGTAAAGCAATTGGCAACGTAATAATGTAAAATCCCAACGTAATTTAAGCGAATTCCATTAGATTCCCTTCATTATATTGACCTTTAGCTTATGAGCACGTTATTTTCAGCGCTATTTCATGTCTTTGACGATTTTTTGCAACGTTTTTAATCACCCATTGGGGAAACATTACTTTTTTGGCACATTTTCCTATGCCTTAATGAGATTTAGAATGTTAAAAAGGTGAATAACAGAAAAATCCGAATTAAATATTCTTTATTTTAGCAAAGTGTGTGTAGCAAAGCGATCAAAAAATTTAAAGGCATTGAGAATATGTGCGCTCTTCTTTAATCGTTTAAACAATTACTTGTTATTGTAGCAAATTCTTCGGCGACAAACATTTCAAGCACGTCCTTTAAACTTCCATTGTACGTCATTATTATCAAGCATGATGGAAGGAACTAAAGAAACCGTATGATGACGTATTTTCTGTCTTGTTTTTTTAAGTTTAAACAATAATTTAAAGTTAGGTGGGCTATTTAACAGCTTTACGTTTATATTCCTTCCTTTGTTTTGCTCCATTTTTCATTCCCATTAATCATTTAATTTTTCAAGCTAATGATTGCCTATTACTACACTGACGCTCATAGTTTTGCACTTGCACTCTCATCGGGTTGCACTTGCACTCTCATAGGGTTGCACTTGCACTCTCATGGGATTGCACTGGCACTCTCATAGGGTTGCACTTGCACTCTCATAGGATTGCACTTGCACTCTCATAGGGTTGCACTTGCACTCTCATAGGGTTGCACTTGCACTCTCATAGGGTTGCACTTGCACTTTCATAGGATTGCACTTGCCTGGCATGGTGTATAATCAAGACCAATTAACTTACAGTTCCAAACCGAATAATAATAACCCTAAAGCTGGCATCTATTTATACAAAATTATCCACAAAGAAAATTATCTGGCTATCGTTCAGGTATAAGCATTTCCCATCCTTAATATTTCTGTTGACGTATTAAAAAGAAATCCAAAAAATAAGACTTCCTATAAGATGTCAGGAGTATTGACGGGGTATGTATGGCTCTTTTGGATATAGGATCAATGGATGGAATGAAGATAATTCAGATTTCTGTAGGCCATGTGATGGAGCAGAGAATGGATAATTTTCTATGCCACTGTCTTTGTTGGCAGGTACGTAGGAGAAGATGGCCAGGTAGCCGATTTGTTGATGCACTGGTACAACTGAAAGACTATACACTTGAGGATCTAATAGGGTTGATAAACGGAATTGACTGGATAGGGGATATATTTTTAAAGTGAAAATTTATATTTAGGTATCATGATACCTACATACATGATACATACATACATAATTGGTCATGACAAGCCTTTAGCCAGGATTACGACCTATTTTCTCACACCACTTATGTTGTGTGCGTTAACTTTTATACATGTGTGGCGCGACCTACAGTTTAAAGTCGACTCCGAACGACATATTTTTGGGAAACTTTTCATGGTAATTTCATTTACTCCCAGAGTTTTTGCCAGAAATCTGCTGAGAGGAAGTCGCCGAAGATATATTTTATCATATTTCGTTAAGTTGGAGAAGCCTGACATTTTATTTACTTCATTTAATTCCCTACCCCCTCCCCTCCCCCTTTTCTCCTTTCTCTTTTCTTCTTGCTTTTACTCTTTTCTATTTAAAGCGTGAATAACACCCTTCCAACATAAACTAACTTACCCTAACCTATAAGATGTGAGTGCCTTATGAGATCCTGTACAGGAATTTAATTCAGAAGAAATTTCTCGCTTTATCAAATCCTCTAAACGAGAGTGATTAAGATAGGTTAGGTTAGGTTAGGTTAGAGGACGTGTACTTGTCAATTAAGACAAGTACAGTACCCGGAGGTCGAATTGACCCATTGTACAACGTCTTAGTTTCTCACACCACTTATGTTGTGTGTGTTAATTTTATACATGAGCGGAGTGACCTACAGAAATCTGCTGAGAGGAAGTCGCCGAAGAAATACTTTTTGTATTTTGTCTTGATGTCTGGCCTGAGACTCGCACCCTGGCTTTACGTCTAATAAGCCTACTGGACTACGGCGACTTCTTAAAGTGATTAAGACAAATATTTCTTGTTTGCATTGGAAGGACCTGATCGAGGATGCCTTGTCATCGATTGGTATGACCAACTGGCATTGGCGCGCGAGAAGCAGAGTCTTCTGGAAGGATGTGTTAAGGCAGGCCGAAGTTCGTTAATCGAGGTTTTAATGGCCGGTTAAAAAAAAAAAATTCAAAATTCTGCACAATTAAAAATTCTGTCGCATACTTTTTTTGTTTGTTTGTTTTGATTAATAATTTAATTTTATATTTAGAAATTAATATTCGAATTTCATTATGTACTTGTCATGAATAGAAAAAAAAATTGATTTCCTATTTCCGTTTGTCAACATACATAATTCAACCTGCCTGTTTGCATGTAAATTAACCCCAAATCAATTACAATTTTTGGTTGTAATTAAACTCACCCTTCTAAGTGCATTATAAGTACACGTATTTAAGGGATAGGCTTTTAAAGGGTCCGCCAAATAACTTGTTTTTTTTTGGAAAATGCTTAAAAAAAAACTACTGAATGTTTTCTCAAATTTCTTTTTCATTTGAAAGTACAATCCTTCCGGTAAATAATGGAAAATAATTTCATTCAAATGGCTGTCTCGGCTGGCCAACACCAGAAGATGCCGATTTTGGCAAAAAAAATCATCTTTTCAGATGAAGCTCATTTTGATCTTGGCGGGTATGTAAACAAGCAAAATTGTTGCATTTGGGGCACAGAAAACCCGCACGCATACATTGAAAAGCCAACGCACCCAAAACAAGTCACTGTTTGCTGCGGATTTTGGTCCTGAGGCATAATTGGGCCATTTTTCTTCGAAAATGAGCAAGGAGTGGCCGTTACAGTCAATGGCGATCGTTATCGGGCCATGTTGAACGAATGTTTGTTCACAAAAATTTAAGAGGAGGATATTGGCAACATTTGGTTTCAAAAGGACGGCGCTACGTACCACACAGCCGAAGCTATACTCGATGTTTTGCGCCCTGTTTTTGAAGATCGCATTATCAGCCGCAGAGCTGATGTCGTTTGGCCACCTCGGAGCTGCGATTTGACACCGTTGGACTATTATTTGTGGGGTGCCGACAAAGATAAGTGTTACGCCGACAAGCCAGAGACAATTGACGCTTTAAAGGACAATATTCGTGAAGCCATTGGTGAAATACAGCTGCACACAATCGATAATGTGCTTAAAAATTGGACCGATCGTGTAGGCTCCTGGATGGCCAGCTGAGGCAGCCATTTGAATGAAATTATTTTCCATTATTAACCGGAAGGATTGTACTTTCAAATAAAAAAAGCAATTTGAGAAAATATTCAGTAGTTTTTTTTTAAGCATTTTCAAAAAAAAGGTTATTTGGCGGACCCTTTATTACTTTTTTATATTTTTTTTTTTGTTGGCCTGTCGTTGGTAAACGAAAACATTTGAATGCAAATAACAGTTATTGGTTACACGTGCTCTATTATGCCATTGATTGAATATTCCAAACCCAATTCCAAATTGACCCATAATTTAATAATGTCTTGTAGACGTTTCTGTTCAGGTAAAAACAATTGTTTTGACCATGTTTTTTGTACTTTTTTAGTTTTACCATGAATTCTTATTTAATGACAAACAACATTACAGTTTTAGGTTATTGAACCCCAGAATTCCATAACCTTTGTGGCATTTATAAAACATTAACTGGGGGGGGGGGGTAATTTGAACTGGCTGGCTAGGAAACTATGACATGACGATGAAAACTGTAACATATAATACAGTTTAGATGATGATGATGAAATGACGAGGCGACATTTTGAACACAAATAGATGTGGCCTGTGTGATGAACTGAAACCACATTACCGCACACCAGTCAGGGGAAGATCAATAAATATTATGGAAGGTTTTCCTTTTCTTTTCGAAATAAAAAATAAAATTATGGCGATATAAAGAAAATACGAAACCAAATAGAAAAATAAAATAAAAATCATAAAAAAGAAGAATAAAAATAAAACACAAATATAAAACGAGAGAGGAAATAAATATAATTGTAATGGATGTATGGATGGATGTATGAATGGATGAATTGATCGATCGATGCATTGAAATGCGTGTAAACTGAAACTGTGTTTATTTTTCATCTTGAAATTGTTTATTACAGAACGCTTTAATACAGTCTCTCTGGCAGTGTTAAATATTGTACTCCCTGTATTTCCCTTGAGCAAAATAAAAATCAATAACTTGTTCCCTGTATTTTTTTTAGTAGCCAAGGCTACTAAAATAAAATATATATAAAATATATATAATATGCCATAAAAAAATATTACAAACGATTTTCATTCTATCAAATCAAGTGGATTTACAAATAATCCATTAAAAAAACTTGAAACAATATGAAAATGTAGTGGATTGTTGTATTTGCCTCACCTTCCTCAGATTTTTGTTAATATTATACTTTCAGTGGCAATCAGATGACAAACTCTTTGAATGGATCAATTGCAGTGAATGGATGAATTGCAATAGGAATGAAACATCTTAGTTTTTGAAATTGATAATCAATGATGAACACGCTTTTGTCCTCGCGCACGGATTTCAACCAGGACTGCTGAAGTTTATAGTAACGATTATGCTACCGTAAAAACTACAAGATGTTTAACTCATATGCTCCACCCACGGCAGTTTCTCAAGGCTATCAGATGAATGAATCCAAGCAATGACCCTTACATTAATGATCCAACCAAATCAATCCGTTACACAAGGTCAGGATGTAAACGGGATAATTTAATTCTGCTTTACGGCCGGTCTCTCATCGACAAATCAGGTGCTTCATCTATTGATTTATTCCATCGGATGAAGAGAACAAGAACAATAAAAGCAATACTAAAGTGATAATGTATTCAACGTAAAATCTATTCCCTAGCTTCTCATATCACCCACGTTGTGTGTGTGACTTTTATCCATGAGTGGTGACACTTATAGTTCAACGTCGACGTCGCACTATGTGCCATTTACCCCGAAAAGCTGGCCAAAAAGGCAAAAATGAATTTTAAGAAATTTAAGAAACTGAGTATGCAGTTCGATAGGCAACAAAATTCTGCATTATATAGTGAATTTTCACGACTTTATGTTGAGATTTGTAGATTTGAAACGATGTCAAAGTCAGGAAAGTGAATAAAATTAAATGCGTTTTTGGTGTTTTTTGGAAATTTTAATAAGTTTATGATACTTTTTTGTGGCTAAACGAATAGAGGTTTTATATTGACTTTTTTTTTAATTTGAAAGGCATGAGCAACTGCTATTTTCAGTTTTTTTTTAATATACATATATATCTCATATACTAATGTTAAAATTATTCCTTCAAAATTTAAAAATAATAAAAATTTCACATTTTTTTACCCTTCCTAAAAAAAGATAAGGATTTTAAAGGTGAAAGTAGTTTTTAGTAGTTTAATATTATATACCACAAGAAAATACGAACTCTCTACATACAGGAACAAAAAAAAAGTTTGCGCAAATTTGCTCAATTTTTTTGGCGATTTTTTGAAAATTTTACTTTTTTTTAAAAAATTAAAAAAATTAGACGCAGTGTAATAAAGCCATAGGCAGTAAAGCCATATGGACTTAATCCTCAAATGAATGCGAGAAAATTTAGTAGAAGCCATACCAATCGAGATGTCCTGAATAGGTTTCATTTAAGCAGTGACACTTTTATAAGCTGCAGTACACAAAGATCGCGAAGAAGCATTCATTTCATCAGATACTATTAAATTGCTCCTTCCTGACATTGATGAAAAAAATGATAACGATTTCAACGATTGTAGTTAGTTTCACTTTTTAAGTTTTTTTAAGTTAAGTATTAAATAATGTAAAATAAATATTATAAATAAATATTAATTATCATAGAACTTTTAAAAACTTAATTACATATGTATGTATATCGACTATTATAACAATATGAGATATATGTTTGATTTTCTTAATGGGCCGTATGTGGTACCTAGGGGCACTTATGATCCGATCAGAATAAAATTTGATCATAAATGATTCACATTCATATTAAACATGTTCATGTCGAATTTCATCGAGGTAATAAAATTTTTAAGCCAATTATAATTGCTAAACATATTTTCTTAAGGGGCCCCATTTTGGGCCAAGGGCAATTATGGACCGACAATAACAAAATTTGGTAATATGATTTAGATTTACAAAATACACATTTATACCGAATTTCATCACGATACCGATGTTTTTAAGCCATTTATAAGCGCAAACGTGAATTTCTAAAGGGGACTTTATATGGGGACCAGGGTCAAATGTGATCCGATTTTCACCAAACTTTGCACCATGATTTCTTAGTACACAGAACTGATCCATGCTAAATTTTATCATGATTGTTCAATAATTACCGTAATTATGTGTAAATAAGTGCAATTTCGAGGGGAATTTGTATGGGGGCTAGGCGAAATCACGGACCGATTTGAACCAGTTGAAATCAGTTGGGTTCATCCTTGGGCCTAATTATCACTAACACTATCAAAAAATTCCAGGCATTAACTCATAAAACGCTTCTATTAATTTTGGCCAGGTTTTGAGGCAAAATGCCACATAGTGCGACGGCTTTAAAAAGCTTTTGATGGCAATTTTTATTTACCCTCAGAGTTTCTGGCAGAAGACTGCTGAGAGGAAGTCAGAGCTTCAATTTAAGCTCACGAGTTAGCTATGGCGAATGCTATGAAATTCATTACTGTCTTATCAATTCTAGCTTGCATGTCCTCAATTTGAAGAAATTTCCCAAAAAGTTCAATGGTTCTACCATATTTGGCCAATCCAATTACTTTGCAGTTGCCCGAAAAGCCATTGTGCGTCATTTTCAAAGTGATGTGAAAACCATGGCACAACACCATATTGTTGAGGATATCTCGGCAATCGTAAACGGTTCTAGAGGTCATCATATTAGAACCCAATACTCTGACAGTCGAATGGCTATCCGAAAGTGTAATAATATTCATTCCAAAGATATTTTCATTCTTAATTATTATCACAGTTGCTTATATGACTGACACTTCCGCCTGCAACACGCTACAATGATCCGGTAGCTCTACCGAATGAAGTCTACCCACTAACTTTGAAAATATGCCTCCACACACAGCTGCATCTAGTTTCAAAGCGTTGGTATACACATACTATATTGAAAGGGTTGTTACTATTATCAAATTCGTCATCCTTGCAAGTTTTCAAACGTGATAACCATTTCCGTGGTTTTCGTAAGTTTAGTAAAGTAGGATACGGAATATTTAATTATTCATCGGTTTTCTGGCCAACGACAATGTCAACCAGTGAACATAGGCGAAGAGGCATTTAGTTATCAATTGAAGTTGGAAGTCGCCGTGGTGTAGTAGGTAGTGTGTTGGCTTACTATTCGTAAAGCCCGGGTTCGTATCCCAGGTCAGACATCAAAAATTAAATATGAAAAAAAAAAATATTTCTTCGGCGACTTCCTCTCAGCAGATTTCTGGCAAAAACTCTGAGAGTAAAATAAACTGCCATGAAAAAAGTTTCTCAAAATTCTGTCGTTCGGAGTCGACGTTAAACTGTAGGTCCCGCCACTCACGTATAAAATTAACGCACACAACATGAGTGGTGTGAGAAGCTAGGCCGTAATCCTGACTGAAGGGTTGTAATGGCCAATTATGTATGTATGTATGAAGTTGGAATAACTAAAAACGTAATTTGAACTGGAATGGACCCAGACTATTATCGCCAAAATCTATTGAGTGGATATTGCAGGCTAGTATTCGTGTAGGGACATTTACCCACGCATTGAAAGACCAACTGATTAAGAAGCTACTGAATACACTATAGAACTAAAACGAAATTAAGCAGCGATTTAACAGAAATCCTTGCTTGAGTCTATGCTCTCCGGAATAATAAAAGGATCAAGTATAAGTATATATGCCTACGCCAATATTTACAGACGAGAGTAGATCTACAAAATTGTCAAATAAATACTGACTGTAGTATTGTTTCTTAATGAAAATAATAAATCGAATAAATTATTTATTAAAATATAAATTGTGAAGAAAAACTTTAATAAACTCTTTATATTTAGAACAGAACTTGATCAAGAAACATTTTCAGGGTCATTGTCTGAGAATATCAAACTCTTGAAATCTTTTATTACAAACGCCAAGTACTTTAACCTTGACTGGAAATTTCTTATTTCTCACAATGATTGATGCATTGTGTAACTTGTCAATACATATGTATGTACATAATTATGTAGAATGTCTTCTACCAAGAATACGTTCCCCTTTCAAACATATGGGATGTTCAACCTTTTACCAGATTTCTTTATAACAAATTTTAATAACAAAATATTGCGACTTTTATTAGCCCACAGCCAGACCTTATTTCCTTATTTTCAATATTTAATGCATTACTCCGTTTTTTTTTTTTATTTATTTTTGTTAATACCATAAACAATTACCGGAAATTTAATTTTAATTTAACCGGTTTCGCGTTTTTTTTATCGTTTTTAACACAACAAACGTTTGTTGTTTTCAGATGTTTTAATTCGAGGAAAAAAAATGATATTTTTGGCAACACCTGTTCCATTAAGAGTAGTGAACACGGCACTGTTGTGCCCGATTAACATTTGTAGAGAATCCGGTTCTTTTTATTTAATTCAAAAGAAAAAAATCAGGACAAAATGTTTTAGAAATATTGAAAGCATTGTATACCATACACACACAAATTTTGTGTAAAATTTTAATTTAAAAAAAGTTAAAGTGCCGTTATTTAAATATTTAATTATTAAGGAAAAGTGACTACGTCTTGTACGGAATCGTTTTTTCACTACTCATAAGCACTCACGAAATTTTGAATATAAGTGGAAGTCAACAATATTGAATTGTAACTATGTACTCTGATTCATTCATACTCACTACAACGTTGATTTATAAGTACATGTTGCAATGTGTATGCGTACTACGTTGACATCAAACTCATACCATTCGAAATATGTTTGATTCATAAGCCGCCTACTCATTTAGATTCATAACTTTAGAAAAATACTTATAATACTTATAAATGATTCGAGTAATTTGAAATCAAAATTTACAGTCTTAGTTGTTGTTGCATTTACAAAAAAAGAGAAAAGACAGAGCAGCCAGCAGAGCAAACACGCAACCTTCTAATGAGTATTTTAATCTTCGTACGCGAATCATACTTATTTTGTGCTTCGTGCATATGTTGAGTTATGGATAATCGATATCAATAACATCAAACGTGTTGTTAAGTATGAATATGATGAATACTTTAAACTTTGAATATGAGTAGAGGGGGTTCCATGATATTAAAATAAGTATGAATGCGTATAAGTATCAGAAATTATGAGTATGATTCGAATCTACTCATCTTTTTGAATACTCGTTGCTGACCTCTAGTACGTACATATGTATGTATGTATATTTTAGGGCCAAAGAAAGAAATTTTACAATTAAAGAATTTTTTAATATCTATTTACTCATCAAGCTTCGTTGGGCAGGATTGTAAAACTACTTTGGGTAGAGGTGGTAGTAAAGGATCTAACAACAAAGGAAATTTTTAAAGTTATTTATAGCGGGTGTTGGTAGAGGCTAGGATTCTAAAGGTTCTCAACTTGGACATACACACCCTAACTCTGTGTATCGCAAACTATGTGGTCAGGGTGTTGACTTATTAGACCTGATGCCCCAGGTTAAACATCTCCAACAGCACGAAATATGAACAAATATTTCTGCGGCGACTTCCTCTCAGCAGATTTCTGGCAAAAACTCTGAGAGTAAATAATATCTGTCGTTCGGAATCGACTTTAAACTGTAGGTCACGCCACTCATGTATAAAATTAACACACACAATATGTATGAGTAGTGTGAGAAGCTAGGTCGTAATCCTGGCTGAAGGGTTATAATGACCAAATATGTATGATCAGGCTATGTGGCTTAAGGAAGCTACCCTCGGTATTTTATCCAGACTTAAGTGGTGTAGTTAATGTACTTGGAAGTAATGGCACGATGACGAAGCCTAATACTGTGAGGGGTCCACTTCAAAGATGGCATAAAGCTGTTCTATAATCTCCCGGATGAGTACATTACATTACAAGCTAAGGTATTTGCAATTCTCAAGCTTGTTAGTTAGTCCAGGAACAGATTTTTCCGGGGGATACAGTGATTATTTATGTGGATAGTCAAGCTTCCTCGAAACTAACTGGACGATATATTAGTTGTAGATTAGTTTAAATTTGCCTAACGTTGCGACTTCTCCTGGGCAGATATCTGTTCATCTAAGAATCAGAAAGAGAGGATACTATTCATGGCGGAACAGAGGGGATTGCAGAATCCCCAGGCTTGTATGTACCGTTCTAGAACGGAATGCAGAGTGAATCTATTAGAATCTTAACATGATTTTTAACACGACATTGCGATTTGAAGGCAAGAACTATTATATCAGACAAAGGCATTTAATTTTTTTTTTTGAGAATTTTCTTTTTTTGAAATGTGGAAGAGCTGGAGATTGTTGAGTACATTCTTCGCGTGCAGATGGCAGATTTAAGAGTCTTACCCAAGGTGATTGGAAGGCCTTGGTGTGTTAGTAAGTTAGACTCTGTTGGGATTCCTAGCGTTAAGAATTTTATCTCTGACATTAGCTCTTTTTTTCTTTCTGTCTCACTTCTTCTCTCTCTCTCTCTCTTTCTAACTGTCACTCTTTCTTTCTCACACTTTCTTTCTGTTTCTTTTTAGTCTTTCGATGTTTCTTTCTCTTCATCTCTCTCTCTCTCTCTCTCGAAATTTTAATAGAAAAAGGTGACGCTGTTAATAATATTTGACAATGAATATTTATTGACTTGATTAATTGACGTTTTTTTATATTCGTTACCTTAGTATTCGTTGGAAAATGTACCTTTCATTTTATTATCGCAATTAAAATTTTTATTACGCTGACTAGTGTTTATGTATGTCTGTCCTTATCTCTTTGTCCATTTAAGTTGTTTGTTATTTCATCTGTTCCCGAAGAGTTTGAGTTTTATTGACAATCATATCTCATCTCTTTCACTGCTTTAAATCTTAATTATTGACGTTGATTTACTTTCGTCGTCACTTAACAAAAAGAAGAAAAAAAAAAGAAGAACAAGAACAGGAAAAACAAGACAATAAAAAATATTTTATTTGGCCAACCAGTATAACGTTACTGCTTTTAGACTACAGTAGTCTGACCCATTCATACAAATTATTAACAGAAATCAAACAGAAAAGGAAGAAGTATAATGTAAAGAGCAGCAAAGAGGTGCCTGACAACGAATGTTAAAAATCCTCTCCCCTATTATAATTAGTACTCAGTTTGGTGAAGAGTGAAAATATTATAACGGTAAAGATAACAACACAAATACTATTAAATATTATGCCTCATTAGCATCAAGTGGCACTAACAGCTGTTCATATTGGTAGTAAATCCCTCTTATTTATTTACATTGAGTATCAGATATTAAGAGAGCGAGTGAATGAGTGAATGAGGTAGACAAGTGCAAACGTATAAATCCTCTTTTATGCCACTCAATCATTCGTTTTTTATTTATTTTCCTTGTGTAGAATATTTTTAAATATTTTTGTTTTTTATGTTTTATTACTTGTCATAGAATACTCTCCATGTAGAGGGTTAAGAGCAATAAGAACACATTTTACGAGCCTCTTTAAAACTCCATTCATTCACTGATTTGTGTTGTTATTTTTCCATTCATAAAAATTTTCTTTCGGGGATCTCTCTTTCCCATTCACCAGTATTTGTTTGGTTATGTATTGTGTGGTTCGATAAGCTTTCGGAAATAAAAGGCTTTCATTTAATTGTTGTTGTGGACGATAGTAGCAAATAAAATACAATTTTATTCTCCATTGATTACCAGGACAGATACTAACGCAAAAAAAATTAATTTTATGCCACATTTTTCTAATGCACTGAGAGAAATAATTGAAATGATTAGTGGAAAGGAAGATAACATAGGTTCTCAAAATTTGAAGCTGCCTAATTTTTCTGTTATGTTATCCTATCTAGACAGATACTAACGCAAAAACAAATTAATTTTATGCCACATTTTTCTAATACGCTGAGAGAAATAACTGAAATAATCAGTGGAATGGAAGATAACATAGGTTCTTTAATTATTAATTATTTCAAGTGTACTCTTGCTCAAACTTTGAAGCTGCCTAATATTTCTATTATGTCATTCTCTCTAGGGGTGTAGAGGTCAAAGGACTTCCTGAATAAACTACAAAAGATGAAAAATTAAAGAAATTTTGAAAATATTCTTTAAAACTTAAGGCTTCTAACAAAATTTACTGAACATAATATTCTTGATAATTTCTCTCAGTGTACATTATTAATTTATTTCTTTGTATTATTTTTCTCTTCTCTCAATTAACGCAATTTCAATGCCATTAGAATAGGAAGTCTAAAGCCAAAGTTATTAGAAATTAATTAAAAGTCAGTTTATTTTACCACACAAACCAAAAAAAACATTTTTTAATGAGAAAAATTCTTTCCTAAGTAAACTATTTAAAGTTTGTTCGTCATGTTTTTTTAACACTTTTTTTTAAACTGAAACATTCTTAACATTATCGTTCATTTTAAGGATTTTAAGTGGTTTTAATGGTTTACCAATTGAAAAATAAAAAAGAAAATGTCATCGCATATCAGTAGTGACTGACAGGAAAGGCTTCCTTTCAGTTTCTTTTAACGTATTTGTGTGTGTATATCTTTATTTTGCTTTAAATTCATTTCATTATCACCACTACCATCGCTATCGCATAATCGTCATCATCATCATCATATTCTTAACGGATTTAAGTCAATGGGATTTTATTTTTCTACAACTAAATAATAGTGGTTTTCGAGAGAGAGGCAATGGGGATACGGTTATTGACAACCACAAACTCAAATCCAATTACATCTAATCAAATGTATGTCTCCCATGTAACATACATACATATATTCGAGTATGTATGAGTAAAGGACTCTTACGATACTAGAGCGTATCGACAATATGGAGAAATGAAAATGTCCTTTAAACACACTTATGAAGTCCAATAAACATTTTGAATGACAGAAGAAGTCTTCGTTAACTGATACACATGATTGGTCAATACAACCCTTTAGTCAGGATTTCGTTCCTAGTTTTTCTCATCACTTTTGTTGTGTCCATTAATTTTTATACATGAGTGGCGGAACCTACAGTTTTAAGTCGACTCCAAACGACAAATTTTTGAGAAACTTTTCATGGCAATTTTATTTGCGCTCAGCGGTTTTACCAGAAATTTGCTGAGAGGAAGTCGACGAAGAAATATTTTTTCATATTTCGTTCAGTTGGAGATGCCTGACCTGGGCCTCACGTGTAATAAGCCAACACACTACCTACTAGACCACGGTGACTTCATTAACTAATACGTTAACTGATAATTTTATTTTTGTAGTTCAATAAACGTAACCTTGGTAATCTCAAAGGAAGGATGTCATCTAGGTGACATTCTGGGAGGACAGTGAGTAGGAACTAACCTGTTTTCCCATAAAGAAATGTCCATCTACAAAATATTTACATAAGAAACGTTTCAGCGTAATTACTATTGAGAATCAGAGAGACTGTTCCGTTGATACACAGTCGATTTGATCCTAGCACCACATTTGTTGAACTGTAAGGCATGGATGTCGTATTACCCACACATTGAATTCCTCATGTTTTAAATTTAAGCAGAACTTTCAGAATATTTATGCTACCTATAGGCAAAATGGCGATGTTTAGTTCTGTGTTCTGCTTATATAACCCCACTATGATCCTGAGTTTGTGGCACATTAGCGGCTTACTGTTATTAAATCTTTTCATTAAAATCTTAACGTTTCTCTTGGTCTTTGATCAAATGAACTTTGACTCTTTTACAAAAATTTAACAATAAAGTTTTGATCATCCTCACATCATTACCACAATGTTTGCTGGGTTACATTACATTGCTCTCTTTCTTAGTTCCCTTAATAGAGGCAATGATTTTATTTTATTTGTAGAATATCCTTAAATAGAATCAAACTTTGTTTAAAATTACACACACAACTTTAACAGAAACATACGAGAGCACAGAATATTCCAATTCCAATGAATTGTTAATGCCTCGTTTATCTTCTTTAAATACAAATGAGAGAAAAAAAAGGTATAAAATAGGTTGACTCTGTCCCCCCAATGCCATTCACTTATCTGTGTTAGCATATGGCCATTGTAGTAAAACAATTAAGGCTTAAAGGTCATTATGCTCAAGGTCATTGTTCAAGTAGAAAATTACTATCAAGAGATCATATTCCTTCGTATTCGTATACGTATTTGTATTTGTATTTGTATGGATGCTTTAGGATTTATTTCATAAAATACTCGTAATTAAAATAAGCTACGCTCTGCTTAGGTGCAAATGAAGTACCGTTTCAATTTCATTGTTTTTGTTTTTTTGTTGTTGTTGTAATTTATGATATCAAAAGGCAGGCAACATATTGTTGGAGGTGTTCGGAGACGATGAAAAAGAAAAACCATATAAATTGTATATGTATGGGTTATCTTTATGTAAATAAAGTGTGTGCAGGTATTGATAAATTCTAATTAAAGTTTCCTTTCTAAACCAGTGGTCGGCACAAAGAGAACATGATTAAAATGTGACTGTAGTTGTGAGATGCATGTACAGTGGTGGCCTTATAATTAGAAACGATTTAGCAACATGTAGATTGTAGAAGTCGTCGTAGTCTAGTAGGTAGTGTGTTGGCTTATTAGACGCAAAAGCCTGGGTTCGAGCCTCAGGCCAGGCATCACAGACAAAATACAAAAAGTATTTTTTCGGCGACTTCCTCTCAGTAGATTTCTGGCAAAAACTCTGAGAGTAAATAAAAATTGCCATGAAAAGTTTCTCAATAAATAAAAATCTGTCGTTCGGAGTCGACTTTAAACTGTAGGTCCCACCACTCATGTATAAAATTAACACACACACACATAAGTGGTGTGAGAAACTAGGACGTTGTACAATGGGTCAATTCGACCTCCGGGTACTGTACTTGTCCTAATTGACAAGTACACGTCCTCTAACCTAACCTAACCTAACATGTATGTTTGTTAATTTGTTTTACAGTTTTCACTGTGTACCTTACAGACGTTTTTCCATCAGATTGGGACAAATTAAACTTAGATTCGTCACTCCAGAGAACTCTGTTTCAGAAACATCGTTTCTAATTATAACGCCACCACAGTGTATAAACCAGAGAAAAATTGTTAGTAAAATTTTAAAGTGTACTTATTAATCTAATAACACGTATATGTGTGGAAAATATAGAAAAAATGTTCAGCGCTAAATCCCTAAAGACAGCATATTTAACTTGATAAATATTCCGTGAATCCTACTGTAATATTTCTTTGGGTGTACAATTGAAACCTGAAAAAAGCAACATGAACTTCCTTCTTTAGAAGCTGACAGGCAACTGAATGCTTTTTTACTCTCTTTTTTTACGAACATTGTTGATGTCAGTGTCCCATGTCTGTAAAAAACCGATGATGTTCGGCCCCCAGGGGCTATTGATGCCGACCACTGTTATAAACACAATAAATGAGCTTCGAATTAAATCGTATGTTTTCTCTAAATTAACCCATTAGTGCCCCGTGGCAACTTAAGTTGCCAGCAGAAATTGCCTTAGTTTTTATGCTCTGAGAGGAAATTGAGTGTAAAAAACAAAACGGTAACCGTTAGAAAAAAAGTAATACGGGCATTAATGGGTTAAGGAAAGAATTTCTCAAGTCTGTCTGGTTATTTTATAGCACTTTCGACAACATTTTATTAACAAGATTTACGACAAGATTTAATGGAGCGGCGCATTAATTGGCCAGAAACAATGACAACAACTCTAATATTGACAATATCTTCAGTTTATTAAACAAATTCTGTTTGATTTGTTACTAGTGCTGGAATTCTGGTTGTAAAACTAACTTAAACTAGTCAGTGTTTAAAATATGTAGTTAAAGTGCTAAAAATGTGTAGCATTTTTAATTCGTCGCCAATTATGAGACCCTACTTTACATGCAAATTATTAAAGACTTAAACGATCTATTAAGCTGTTAATGAAGACGAGTATTTAATAGAGTTCGAAGCATTCTGTCTGTTTTCTTTTATTTTATTTTTTACATTAAAATGAATGCCTTATTATAGGAATGTGGCACCTCAATTGGCTGACAAATTGATTTGTTGGACTATATTTCACCTAAACGTTCTACAACCGCAGTAATACCATGTGTTCTAATAAACAAGAATGAAAGAAAAGCAAAAAAAGAAGCGCATTTGTATTGAACTAAATCTTAACGAATTACAGTATTTGTCTTGGCATACCCGTTTGTCTATTTATCTGTTTGTCTCTCCGTCTTTCTATTTGTCTAACTGCCAACAATTGTTCACCAAACAACAGCGTTAGTATGGGAAAATATTTTACTTTGCTGACTTGGCCTGAAAATTTGCCACAATGCCGTTGCCAGCACATTACGATGGTAATTTTATTACCGTTTATAGCCATAAATTCGAACACCAACTTTAATGTCTTTTTCTCGCTTAGAAGATCAGAGCTGAGATTCGAGCAAACCCACACACACACATTTTCTAATGCAACAACAACTACAATAAACTCGATTTACTCATTTTAAAGGAATCAACTACTGTTGGGATCTAGGCAGGAACGCATGTGTATGTTTCAGTATTTGGTGGTGCTAGGAAGAAATGCGAAATCTATTGAAACATTTGTAAACAACGACAATCGCTTAAAAAACACTCTTGGCAAAAAAACATTTGCACAAGTGAATTTGAATTGAATAGAAACACATATATTTCCCACTAGTGCACTATGGGTTGGAAACTGAACACAAAATGTTCAGGAAGACAGCCCATTATACTACGTTAGTAGAAATGAGTCAAATCAAAGAATATGGATATAAAGAATAGGCGTCATGTAGAAGTAAAATTTCTTATGGCGGGTCGTAACATTACGACCCGCTCTCATCAAATTCATTTCTAGATGAGAGGGAGGAAGACAGAAGGAAAATAAACACAAAAAAAGAGCGTAACAATGTGTTGCTCTCATCGTACGTATGGACATGTGTATGTATTCTTGTGTTTTTTGATTTAGTTGTCGATCAGACTACGACAAGAAGACATGCTTCGCGGATGCTTTATCATTTTATTTCAGAATAGCACTCGAAAATATTTTGTGTTAAAAATGTTATGTCATTAGCTGGGCGTATTTCATTTTTTTATTTTGTCTCATAGTATAATTTTTTTAAATGCTTTGGAATGCTCGTTTTTTTTTTTTCTTTTAATAAAAAATGGTTTTTTTATTTTTTTTATTTTTCTAAAAAACATGGCCTAATTTTTAAGCCAAAGATGGATAGCTTTATGTTCTTTTAATAATAAAATGGATTTTTTATTTTATTTTTATTTATCCAAAATTATTAAGCCAAAGATAGACAGCTTTACATATGAATGTTGATAAAATGAAAATAAAAATAGAGTATATTACTAACACTTTTATATGGCTGTAAATAAATAAATTCTCTCAACTTATTTTCTCTCTCTCACTCACTAATCCATAACCATAGGCATGTGTTAACCTAGAGGAAAATTGTAAGTAATAATTTCAAGTCTACTTATTAACCCAATGATATGTATATGTGATCGGAAAATATAGAAAAAATGTTCAGCACTAAATCCCTAAAGACACCGTATTTAACTTGGCAAGTATTCTTCCAAAAATCGTAATCATTTCTCATTGACATTAGTGAATACTACTGTGATATTTCTTTGGGTGTATCATTGAAGTCTGAAAAAAGCGACATGAACCTTCTTCTTTAAAAGCTGACAAGATTTTTACGCTCTTTTTAACGAACATTCTTGATGTTCGTGTCCTATGTGTGTAAAAAGTCGAAGATGTTCTTCCCCTGAGGGACATTGGTGCCGACGTCTGTTTTTAACACTAGAAAAATAAATAAAAAGTGGTCAAACAACAAAAAAGCACGATGAGAACAACGCATTGTTACGGTTACGGTTTCTGTAACCTTCCCTTCTATCTTTCCCCCCGCGTCATGAAATATTTTTGAAAAATATCCAAAAAAATGTTAAAATGCACATTCTTTATACTTTATTTTCTTTGGTCAAACCAAACACAGATACTGTAAAAAACAAGAAATATTCTTTCAAAAGTAAAAAAATAAGAGGATGCAGATAGAAGGTTAGCTCATGTCACACATTCTGGCCTTTACTCTCAAATGTTATGTCTCGTTAAAATCTTACTAGATTCTCCCCTAAGTTTCAGAATTCATTCCGCTTTAAAGCAGTCCAATGTGGGCCACATAAGACTATAGATCCTGCCATTTCACAATGCTTTTAAGACAACATTACTATCCACACTGCCTGTATTCACCAACGCAATCTGGACATGCTCTGGCATCGAGGAAATTAAAAACATATCAGCCCGGATGCACCGTGTTCATTAGGGAGCCCATAGAACAGTTTAATTCCACTTTCGAAGTAGATTAA
The DNA here is from genome assembly GCA_936449025.2 of Sarcophaga subvicina. Classification (NCBI taxonomy): domain Eukaryota; kingdom Metazoa; phylum Arthropoda; class Insecta; order Diptera; family Sarcophagidae; genus Sarcophaga; species Sarcophaga subvicina. The sequence continues at coordinate 86,572,971 of OW388081.2, read as the reverse complement.
AAGTGCTTATACCAGCCTCTAATTGCGAGCTATCCGTAAAGAGTGCTTGACCGTGAAGTAGACTGCCTACATCACGCTTTTACTTCCTATCAGAAGATAACACTGCAAACAACTTATCAGACTCGCATACACTGAAGTTATAATTCGTAAAACAAAAACTCAGGGTAATATTGTTAACAATTTATCCACACTTCGACCCATAGTGCTATAGGATATGAAACCGTTTTGCTACAATTGTATTGTAATTTTGTTTGTCACATAGACCCGCTTCTCTATTCAATTACAAATCCCGCACCAAGGAAAAAAAAACCAGAGCTTTTAGAAAATCATTTAACCACTAGAGAAGCCACCGACGCTACCAACACCACTACCACCACCAAGGCCAACCATTAATGCTGAGGGAATTTTCCACAGACAAGTCGAAGCAAGGCAAGGATGAAAAAAAATTCTCTTTTTTTTATCATTTATCAGCATCAATTGCTGCGTCTAATTTATGTCATGGTGTGTTGAAAGTTTAAATTTCTTTTTTCTCCTACAAGAATAACAGACAGGAGAAGAAGAAGCATTGAATATACATACTTACATACATACATATATGCAACATAAAGAACAAACTTTATATGGCTTTTTAAATGCCGTATTTATTGTATTTGCTTTCTGAAGAGGATTTTTTATATTCGATAAACAAATATCGTCTCATATTCGATTAACGGTTATTGCTTTAAACTCCTGACAGATTTATGGCGTGCCAATAAGTTGGTTTTGAAAATAATTTTTATTTTTTCGTAAATTTAGGTCATCTCCCCTCATAGATAGTGAGTAAAATCTACAATTACCATGTATTTCTTAAAAACCTTTTAAATTATTACGTTTGCTTAACCCACTGACATCCTTTTTTTACGGTGCGTTAAATTTTTGGGTTTTTTCCCCCCGATTTAATGGAGCCAATTTTTAAAATTTTATTTGTTTTCTTTTTATTGCTTTTTCCTGACAATTAGCCAAAATACTGACAAAAAAAAATATTTTTTATTATTTAAAAGCTTAAACTATCATAAAATGAAATATTTTTAAAGAAGAAAGAAAAAAAAGAAAAGAACTGGATCAGCAGCACTTTAGTGTTCTTATACGTGTACTGTGATTTGATTTTATTATGGGCATGACCAAGTCATTTATTTCTCACTTCAAGATTAAAACGATTTTTATTAATTACAATATGCTGCTGCAGTGGCGAGCAAAACTGACAAGAGTAGTGGAGATATTCAAACTTTTAAACATTTTTTTTTAGTCAAAACTTTCTTACTTAATTGGTCATTATAACACTTTAGTTTGGATTACGACCCAGTTTCTCACACCACTTACATATTATGGGTGTTAATTTTATCTATAAGTGGAAGGACTACGAACGATAGATTTCTCAGTAACTTTCCATGGCAATTTTATTTACTTACAGAGTTTTTGGCGGCAGACTACTGAGAGGAAAGCGCCGAAAAAAATATTTTTTCATGTTTCGTTTCGTTTGAGATATCGCATTTAATAAATCGATACACCACTAGAAAATGAAAAACGTGTTCTAAAAACAACACCAGGTGCTAAAAATTAAAAATATGCTGTTAAGCTATAAAAAAAAAATGTTCGTAGAGAGAAAAAATGGTTTGAGAATCAAAAAATCTTTGAAGTCGTCGTAGTCTAGTATGTAGTGTGTTGGCTTATTATACGCAAAAGCCTGGGTTCGAGCCCCAGGCCAGGCATCAAAGACAAAATATAAAAAAAGTATTTTTTCGGCGACTTCCTCTCAGTAGATTTCTGGCAAAAGCTCTGAGAGTAAATAAAAATTGCCATGAAAAGTTTCTCAAAAATCTGTCGTTCGGAGTCGACTTTAAACTGTAGGTCCCACCACTCATGTAAAGGGTGTTTTTTATAGAGATATAGAACTTTAAGTTGGCATTACTTTTCAAGATAGCGACCGATTTAACAGCTGTCAAGTGATTTATTCTCAGTTTGGTTTGGCAATTCATCATGAATAGACTCACGCCTGAACAACGCTTGCAAATAGTGCAATTTTATTTCGAAAATAATGGTTCTGTGCGGAAAATGTATCGCGGACTACGTCCATTTTATCGTCGACAAAATCGTCCATCAGAGCAGTTAATTCGATTAACCATGGAACGTTTTCGCACCACGCTTACTTTTTGATTGATAACTCGCATCCCCAGAGACGCTGTACGGTGCGTACAGAAGAAGCTATTGCTGCTGTAGAGCGTAGCATTGAGGAAGACCCGAATGAGTCCATCCGATATCGAGCACAGGAGCACAGTCAATGGTGATCGGTGTAGAGCCATGATTACTAACTTTTTCATTCCTGAATTGAATAACCATGATGTCCAGGAGATGTGGTTACAACAAGACGGCGCAACATGTCACACAGCTCGTGCCACAATAGATTTATTGAAAGACACGTTTGGTGACCGACTAATTTCACGTTTTGGACCTGTGAATTGGCCTCCACGACCTTGTGATTTAACACCGCTAGACTACTTTCTGTGGGGCTATGTAAAGTCATTGGTCTATGCGGTAAAGCCACAAACGCTTGACCATTTTGAAAGACAACATTCGCCGTATTATTGCCGATATACGGCCACAAATGTTGGAAAAAGTCATCGAAAATTGGACGTCCAGATTGGACTACATCCGCGCCAGCCGTGGCGGTAATATGCCAGAAATCATATTTAAAATGTAATGCCACAAGATTATCTTTCGGATAAATAAAATTCATGTCAATCGAATAATACATCGTTGTTTTATTGCAACTTAAAGTTCTATACCTCTATAAAAAACACCCTATATAAAATTAACACACACAACATAAGTGGTGTGAGAAACAAGGACGTTGTACAATGGGTCAATTCGACCTCCGGGTACTTTACTTGTCCTAATTGACAAGTACACGTCCTCTAACCTAACCTAACCTATCAAAAAATCGCCTGCTCCGGTAGGTTCCAGAATAATAGGGTTGCCATATACCGTTGCCTAGAAACAACAATGCCGTCCATGAAAATATGTAGGAAGAGTAGATGAATTTTGCTTGTCTTTCCTATAATATTTCTTGTTATTGTTTCCTCATCACAGAAAATCAAGTTGAAAGATCAAGTTTTCTAACCAAATGTACTCTTCATAAACCGTACAGAATCGTAAAAATCAAAGTATACCTAGTGGGAATTTAGTGGCAGTAAATCGGCTATAAACTGCATGGGTTGTGTGTACACCACATCTAGGATTGTCATCAATAGTGTCGTGTATTCGATTTCGTTGTGATCAGCCAATTGTTGCAAAATCAGAAAAAATATCGCTTTTAATCGTCAAATCAGAGCTTTTTTGATCATCTGAAACTACTTAAATAAGGCTTGAGCAAAAGTTTCTGAGAGATGTGATGCTATTCCAAAGCATGTGAAGTGCATCTAACACTTCAACAAGTATTTGAGGAAATTTTTTGCCCCCTTTAGGAATGTTAAGTACATTCAGCATTACTGAATATCCTTTCTTAAGCCAGGTTATTATAAATTAAGTCCCAACTCTTTACACTTCATAGCATAAACTGTCTCTTATGGAATATCTCTGCTTCATTAAGATACCTCCACTATATTGTCCCTCACAGTAAAAAAAATTGCAAAAATATCTAAAAAAAGGAAAGGAAATCAAACGTCTTCAAAGCAACACTAATGATGACGATGAGTTTCTTTTGTTGCTGGTGCTGCTGCCAATGATGCTTATAAAGTTGTTGTTGTATAACATTAATGTTGTTGATGATGTTGTTACTTTTCAACGAGAGAATATTGCTGGGAATGCGTTGTGCATATGGCGCACATTATGGATTAATTTCATTAATCACAACCAACTAGAAAATATTCGCGAAACGTACACTAAATAAGCTACCGCACCACCATAAGACAAACAGCATAAGAAATGTATGAAAAATTTCCAAGGAAATCTAAAACAACAGAAGAACCCGGAAAATGTAATTAAAAATGAAAAATGAAAGATGAACGATGAACGATGAATAGCACATTTTTTTTACAAATAATAATACAATATAATATCACTACTCCCAGCTCTGTTTTAGAGATTTATAAGCGAAATCTTTATGTCCGAGTACCAAGTGGCAGTTTGGCTCAATGACTTATTATTGGCCATTTGGCCGATCAAACATTTCAAATTCATTGATTACAATGATTACAAATGGATTTTGATTTGAGTTTTCAATCTTTAATTTAATTTTGCATGAAAAGCAACAAAAACAACACAAAGTTAAATGGGATTATAATGCATCAGCATCAGCATCAGAATCAGCTGTTTAAATGGAAAATTCTATTGGATTTTATTATTCTTATTGAGATGGCAAATGTAATGTGGTCAACGACAGAAATTGTGCTTAATTTTCTAAGAATTAAATAAAAAAGTTTCCATAATAAAAAATTATTTTCTGTAAATGACTGCCTAATAATTGAACTTTTTTCAATTTTTAAGTTGACCACATAGCCGGGTAATCATGTAGAGAAGTTATTTGTTTGTCTTCCTTTACCTCTTCATCGATATTGCCAGAACGTTGCAAGTAAGTCCCGTGCATTCTGATGCATTAAGTCATACGGTTCTTAGAGTATCATACGCCGATTTTATGTTTCCCAGAAGCGATTATTTTGCTTATTTACGTTCCCACAGTTCTGCAAATGGACTTCATGGCTCATGATGGCTTTCTATGTCAAGACTACATTAGCATGGCGGCCAACTGCTAGCAGCTGATGCTCTATCTGCAATTTGCAAGAAGGAATTTCAAGTTTTCTTCCGCAAATTGCAAGACATATTGTTTTTTTTGGAGACCTTCGCAGTATCTTCAGTGCCAGCGCAAGATTCCCAGCAAAAGGGCTGTCCCTGGGTCTCCCAGACTGGAAAGCATAGCATTCCCAAATACTCTTCTAGGCGAGCAGTTACAACCAGATAATCTATGTGAACACCACCAAGCAATTTTTATGCAAAAAAAAATTCAAATCCATTATTCCATATTCTTGAATAAACGCTGTCAGACGTCTTGTCAATCTGTTTTCAACAGCCAATGAACATGGATAATATTATGGCAGTCAGGACTAGAGTTTCAAAGACTATCATCAATGAGAATCATGACTTAATAATTGGAGTGGCTGATCAACCAGCCAACTTTATAATTTTGAGAAATTTCCATATCGAGAGTATTTGGTATTTGTCCCCAAATCGGAAACCATGATAAAACCCGCGGGCGTCTATGCTATCGAAAGATGTACTCAATTCAGCTTACAAACAACGGGACATAGAACTCTGCTGATGCTCAATAATAGTGTATGACTGGACCAGAAAACTAAATCGCTAGTCAAGTAACATGGAAATTTACGGCAACGACCAGCCAGAGAGGTTTGGCAGGAGGTCTGGCTGATAAGGCCAGAACCTTTCTGTGAAATGGGAGGAGATGTTTACATACATAATTGGTCATTACAATCCTTCAGTCAGGATTACGACCTAGCTTCTCACGCCACTTATGTTGTGTGCGTTAATTTTATACATGAGTGGCGGAACCTACATTTTAAGTCGACTCCGAACGATAGATTTTTTGAGAAACTTTTCATGGCAGTTTTATTTACTCTCAGAGTTTTTGCCAGAAATCTGCTGAGAGGAAGTCTCCGAAGAAATATTTTTTATATTTTCGTTTTGGATGTCGGTTTGAACCGTGGCCATACGTCTAATAAGCCAACATACTACCTACTAGACTTTGAAGTCACCGTAGTCTAGTAGATAGTGTGTTGGCTTATTAGACGCAAAAGCCTGGGTTCGAGCCCCAGGCCAGGCATCAAAGACTTCCTCTCAGTAGATTTGTGGCAAAAACTCCTGAGAGTAAATAAAAACTGCCATGAAAAGTTTCTCAATAAATAAAAATCTGTCGTTCGGAGTCGACTTTAAACTGTAGGTCCCACCACTCATGTATAAAAATTAACACACACAACATAAGTGGTGTGAGAAACTAGGACGTTTTACAATGGGTCAATTCGACCTCAGGGTACTGTACTTCTCTTAATTGACAAGTACACGTCCTCTAACCTAACCTAACCTACTTCGACTTCGGAAATGTTTACGCGAAGGGAAAGTTGGAGAGAAACGGTAACTCTTCTCATGCCAAATGGGTATAAGACAACAAAAACTTTTGTTGGGTAATTACACTTAAAACAGATCAAACTGCATCAGAACTAAGTAACCGGCCTATTGACCGGGCATTGTAGTCAAAGAATGCTTAGTCAGAATAATGATTACCTCGAGCCTAATATGTAGGTTCTGTGAAGAGGAGAATGAATTATCAGAACACTTAGTTGGAACCTGTGCAATGTATCTCGGAAAAGAAGACCTGAGTACTTATGAAGTACTAGGCTAGGAGTTATTTTTATTGACTCCGAACAATATTCTGGAGTTTGTCGTGACAATACATTATTCATTTTATGAGAATTTAAATCGATCTTGTCGATTCCATTACAAGAATGTAGTTTAGGCACGAGTGAGTTATTTTTATTGACTCCGAATAATATTCTGAAGTTTGTCGTGACAATACATTATTCATTTTATGAGAATTTAAATCGATCTTGTCGATTCCATTAAAAGAATGTAGTTTAGGCACGAGTGAGTTATTTTTATTGACTCCGAATAATATTCTGAAGTTTGTCGTGACAATACATTATTCATTTTATGAGAATTTAAATCGATCTTGTCGATTCCATTAAAAGAATGTAGTTTAGGTACGAGTAAGTTATTCGTAGTCATTAGGCCTTGACATTTGAATGAGAAAATCTCTAATGAGAAAGAAATTCAAGTAAGGAAAAATTATGTATTTTTAAACTTTCACTTTGGTTTTATTGGAAATTATTCGCAAATTATAAAACTTTATTTGAATTTCAAATGAAATTTTTTTATTCAATCAATTGCCTTTTTATCTTTTCAGTACGAAGCAGCACGAAAGACGTTTTCCGAACCCTGTGGTGTTATTATAGTCAATAATTGATACAATTTTATTTACTCTTCTTCTTCGTAAGCCATTATTTATTTTGTTTTTTTATTATTAAATCTCGTATGTAATTGAAAAATGGCCACAAATTAAAATTAATCCGATTAGATGGGCCACCAACATTATCATCATCAACTTCATCATTATCCTCTACTACTCACCAGTAGGAGAAAGTGTTCAAGGAAATGTTGAATTAAAAACGAACAACAACAACAACAACAGTTACATTCCAATACAAAAGAAAACCATTTAAAAACAAAAACCCGTTAAAAGAAAGAGTAAAAAGGATAAACAAGCTAAAGAAGCAATAGCCTGTGGTGCTTAGCGGCATGTAACAGCTGGATAATATCCTGCCTATAAAAGCTTTAAAAGTATGTCTTGAAAAGTGAAAATAATGTGATTACATGCACATACACATACACATACACATACGACTCTCTATAATTTTACTTATGTTGGCAAATAATGCCGTGGTCACTGTTTAGCAACCGACCATGTCTGCAACAACAACAACAACATTAAGAAATAAAAAACTTCAAGCAATCACCATCACATTCAAGCTAATGTAAGTCAATGTAAGGAGGGAGAAAACCAAGCAACGCAACGCCCTTAAAGTTAATAAAAGTCCATATACCACGTATAGTAAACAGACGGCTTTGAAGGCGACATTGAGAGCTTGTAGGACTTTTTTAGTCTGCCAGCGACTCAAACGCCTACAAAATGAAACAACAACAACAACAACAACAACAACTGCAATTACAGCTACAGCTACAACAACTGTCCGAACATATGCAAACACTGACCGTGTCACTGTCTCGAACAGAAAGTCCTCATTATCAGCTGCGTCATCATCAACATCATCATCGTCATTGGTGTGTTGGTCAAATCAAATTATTTTTATTGTCTATTTGCTGCTGCTCTATAGTTTTACTGTTACAACAGCTGCCAATACATTTCGCACAAATATTACAAACAACAGTTATAACAACAACAGTAATTACAAGGCCAAGCAGCAGCAGCAGCAGCAGCGGCAGCATATACCGTCTGCGGTAACCTTTCATCACAATCAAATACATCAGCCACTTGACAATACATCAGCATTCAATACGCATTTAAATAACGCTACACCAGCAGCAATATCATCAGCATCAGCAACACTGGCAGTTAAAGAAATTTTAAATCGTCGCCGTAAAAAAAATGAATTTGTCAGCAGAAATGAACACATATTTACCACAACAACATCACCACCACCATCTCTGGCTAATCCCACCACTACCACCACCACCACCACCACCAGTACAGTCTGGCTTAGTCGTACTGTTTATGCTGCTGTTTCAACAAGTACTTCTTCAACTTCATTATTATTCCAGGACTCTACAACAGAGTCATCATCATCATCATCATCATTGTCATCATCAGCAGAATCTTCAACAGCATTTAACGATACCAGTACAGTGTATGAGAATAATGAAATACCAGAGATTCCCTCGTATATACGCACAACTGCCATGTTTTTCTGCATCATCATAATGCTAATGGGTGTTATTGGCAATGTAATGGTAAGTTATGCTTCTTCTTCTTCTCCTTCTCCTTCTTTTTCTTCTTATGTTTTTGACCAGCATCAAAAGGAATTCATTCTGCTGTCTTGTGTGCCTTGTGTGCCTTGTGAACGAAAGGAAAACTTTAAAGAAATTTTCCATTTTTTTCTTTTGTTTTGCTTTGTTTTTCTTCTTTGCCAAGGACAATGAATGATTAATGGTTTGAGTAACCAAATTCCTTGGCCATTTAACTTTTCTGTAAGCCTTCTTAAGGTTTGTTGTTGTGTTCGTCTCTTTCCAGGTACCCATTGTGATCATTCGAACCAAAGACATGCGTAACTCAACGAATATATTCTTGACCAACCTCAGCATTGCTGATCTTTTAGTTCTGCTCATATGCACACCCACCGTTTTGGTAGAATTGAATACAAAACCCGAGACCTGGATTCTGGGCCATGAAATGTGTAAGTCTAACAATCACACTATCAACCCTGACATTCAGTCAATAAATGTTTTTCCAATTTCTTACACTTGTTTACTCTCTTAATATGTACGTACGTACGTATGTATTTTGAAACGCTTATAAATTATCATTCCAATGCCATATTATAACTGTTTCTACTTCTTTTTTTTTTTTTTGTTGTGGTTGTTATTGTTGTTGTTATCGTTTGAAACAGGTAAAGCGGTGCCATTTGTTGAATTGACGGTAGCACATGCCAGTGTTTTAACCATTTTGGCGATATCATTTGAACGTTATTACGCCATTTGTGAGCCATTAAAAGCCGGTTACGTTTGCACCAAAACCAGAGCGATATTAATTTGCTCTTTGGCTTGGGGTATTGCTGCCTTATTTACCAGGTAAGTTACATAATAATGGGTTCTCTTTGTAATTGTGTGTGTTTAGTTATGTGTGTGTGTCTGTGTGTATTTGATTTGTTTTTATTTGTTTTCATAATATTGACTGTCCGTTAGTCAATCATTCATTCATGCATCCAAAGAACAACCATCCAATCATTCATCTAATCAGGCATCTTGTAGTCGTTTGCTCTTATTCTCATTCTTATTATCATTCTCATTTTAATTTTAAATTTTATTTATTAATACCGCCCTCTTTTCACCTCTCCTTCTCGCCCATAACTCATGTCATAATCGATGGAGGAATAATTATACGGTTACACATGAATATTCATACAAACAAGTGTAGTATAGCACTGCTTTTAGATACAGGGTGTTGCCAAAAGTGATATTATCACAGCAGATTACAGATAATCTCTTACAACCGCATATCTCCTAAGGGTGATGAAGGAAGCAATGCTCTTTTGTATACCAATTTTTCTTGATATGATCAGCCTACAATGTTAGTAGAAATAGTGTCAGCTTTGTAAGCTAAGCTTCTCTGAAGTTCCTCAGCTTACAACAGCCTGACCGTGCCGAAACCGTAACTCCAACTAAAGTAAAGCCAACTCAACATCAATTTCAACACAGCAAGCCTGAAAATAATTTAGAGCACGTCTCATGATTTTGCACTTTCGGGAGCATCCTCATTCCCGACATCCAGAGCAGGACCAATAAAAGCAACTACACGTTCAGATACCTGAATCAAAAATGTTTCACCTGTTGCTGATGCTGTTCCTCTTGTAATTGCCGCTGTTATCGTTGTTCCTGCCGCTATTGCTGGTGTTGTGTCCGTGCTGCCGCTCTAATTGCATCTGCTGTCCTATCACATCACGGAAAGGATGAAAATCAGAATTTATGAATCCTGTGTAGATTTTTATGATTTTGTAAGGCCGTGAATCGTGGAACCCACCAACAAAGGTTAGCAACACCGTTCAGACTTTTATTAAACGCAGCCTACACTGCAAAATATCCAAATGCACTGACCAGCGACAACTTCCAATCAATCCTTAAGCTTAGGAGCCAAGCAAACTGGAATTAAAATGAATATTCTGCAGCAAAAATTGAAAGTCCACTGGTGATAAAGCAAGAGCTGGTATTAAAGTAAAATCCACTGGCCAATTGGAATTGGAAAGCTAAATAGAAAGCGAAGCTGCTTCAGTCAGGATGTATTAGAGTTATATGGCTCTATGGCGCTAATGTAACACTCCGTGCACCCATATTTAAATACGTAATTGACGACTTCTGGCCACATTCTTAATTTATTTTGAAATAAATTAAAGAAGCCACAATTAAGCCACCAAAAAGGGAGCCATAATGCTGATTGTCATTTATTTTCATTCCTTTTTACTACACCTAATCAGCAAACCCAAATGGAATGGACCATACTATTTTGGCCACACCCTGTATTTGGTTAAGTGCATTTTCAAATTAAATCTGAATTCATCTCTGCCAACATTACCCTACAATTTATTCACAACACTATCCACACACACACTATTCATTAGACATTGTCTCTCAAGCACTAGAGTGAGTAGTAGTAGTACCTGGTGTTTGTGTTCCACATTAATTTCTCGTTATTTTGCCGTTACCCGTAGAATTGCTCGTAAATTAAAATCCGCATTAAATTGCTTTATTTTAGTACCGTTTTTTACGTGCCACCACCATTGTATCACACTGTATTTGTTCCTTTTTAACTTTTTATTGTTTTTTTTTTTTATTAATTTTTTTTATTTTTAATTTTCAATTTTTTTTATTTATTTTGTTTTAGTAGAAGTAGAATTCATAGTAAAATTAGAAATCGAAGTAGAAATTGAAGAAAATATTGTTGAAAAAAGCATGTGGTTTGTATGTTTCTGGCTATGGTTCTGGTTCTGCCTGCCTTTGGTTTGTTTTTGAGTAGCTTTTAATAAATTATAGCCTGGTAGAGTACATATTTCGATGTATAAAATATAAATTATTATTTTAAATTAATATGTACACGGATATCACTATTGATACCAAATCAAATAATGCAACAAATCTGTTAACAGAGATTACTTGTGATTTATTGTAGAACATTTTTATTTCGTTTTTTTTATAAAATGCGCGAAAACTTTCAAGCTAATAAATCCTATAAGGAAATCCCTTTTTTTCTCTTTGATTTTGTTTTGTAATGGAAATTAAATTTCTAGAGATTTATTGTCTATTGGTATGCGTGTAATACGAGACACAAATTCTGTTTTTTTTTTTTTAATTGGCTCAAAAGTTTCTTCAATAAATTCTCAAAATAATCTATTCCATACGAAACAAATTTTAGAACTGGCTTCAAAAGGCGAATTACTTACTCACTAACTTAATCGGTATGTAAAGGGTGTTTTTTATAGACGTATAGAACTTTAAGTTGCAATATTATTCGATTGACATGAATTTTATTTATCCGAAAGATAATCTTGTGGCATTACATTTTAAATATGATTTCTGATATGATCCACGGCTGGCGCGGATGTAGTCCAATCTGGACGTCCAATTTTCGATGACTTTTTCCAACATTTGTGGCCGTATATCGGCAATAATACGGCGAATGTTGTCTTCCAAATGGTCAAGCGTTTGTGGCTTTACCGCATAGACCAATGACTTTACATAGCCCCACAGAAAGTAGTCTAGCGGTGTTAAATCACAAGATCTTGGAGGCCAATTCACAGGTCCAAAACGTGAAATTAGACTACGCCTTACTTGATGATCGTTTGGCTTCAAATCTTGCACGAGTTGGATTTTGTAAGCACGCAAACCAAGATCCTTCCGCAAAATCTTTCATAAAGTGGATGGACACAGATCCAATTCCTGTGCTCGATGGCGGATGGACTCATTCGGGTCTTCCTCAATGCTACGCTCGCTCTACAGCAGCAATAGCATCTTCTGTACGCACCGTACAGCGTCTCTGGGGATGCGAGTTATCAATAAGAGTAAACGTGGTGCGAAAACGTTAATTAATGGTTATGGTTAATCGAATTAACTGCTCTGATGGACGATTTTGTCGACGATAAAATGGACGTAGTGCGCGATACGTTTTCCGCACAGAACCATTATTTTCGAAATAAATTTGCACTATTTGCAAGCGTTGTTCAGGCGTGAGTCTATTCATGATGAATTGCCAAACCAAACTGAGAATAAATCACTTGACAGCTGTTAAATCGGTCGCCATCTTGAAAAGTAATGCCAACTTAAAGTTCTATACCTCTATAAAAAACACCCTTTATAATCCATTAGCCAGGATTACAGCCTAGTTTTTCACATCAATCATGTTGACGCCGAACGACAGATTTTTGAGAAATTTTTTGTGGTAATTTTTATTTTACTCTCAAAGTTTTACCCGAAGGCTGCTGAGAGGAAGTCGCCGATAGAAATTGTATTTTCATATTTTGCGTTATTCGAGGGGTCAGGGCTGGCGTTCGAACCACGGGCTCAAGTCTAATAAGTCAACATACTACCTACTACGACTACTACAGTGAAACCTCTATTAAATAGGCCTAATTGACCACGTCTGTTTCAGATAAGTGATTTATAAAATATGAACCATGGCTAAGTGCTTTGAAGTACACAGCCTAGTTATGGAAAAATAACCCAATGCTAGCTATAGAACGATTACTAAGAAGAGTTCTGGGTTGGCTTACTTATTTAATTGGTTATTAAAACCCTTTAGTCAGGATTACGACCTAGCTTCTCACACAACTTGTGTTGCGTGTGTTAATTTTTATACATAAGTGTCGCGACCTATAGGTTAAAGCCGATTCCGAATGACAAATTTTTGAGAAACTTTTCATGGCAATTTTATTTATTTGCCAGAAATCTGCTGAGAGAGGAAGTCGCCGAAGAAATATTTTTTCACATTTCGTTTTGTTGGAAAAGTCTAACCTGGAGTATGATGAACCGTCGCCTCACGTCTAATAAGCCAACACAGTACCTAGTAGACTACGGCGACTTCCCTGGGTTGCCTTATCTCCAACAAATATCCGAGTATCCTTTGATGCTGGTTATCGACACCATCTGCCCTTTCACCGGCTATATTCTCTTACAAACTTCTCTTCACACTCCACGGAAAGGTTCTGGCCCGTTCAGCGATGTGGACAATTCCCTTTCTTCACAGATTCGTTTGTCTGCTAAATATCGTGAATTCCCACACGTCATGACATTCAGCAGAGGGTAAACGTCCCGCCTCTGCTTAGCTTATTTAGCTTTGCCACATAGTCTCAAAGTATTCACGTATTAACCTTATACGAACCAACTATCAGATGGTTTGCTATGCATTGTGTACTGTACTTCCAGTCCAAGTTAAATTGACCACATTCGATGACACAGACTTCCGCATGAAAGATACACTCGAACCTCATGGGCTTTATATATATATTACTCTGGAATCGAACATTCTTGTTCTTGTCTGATTATTTAACATTGACCACAGGGTAGTTCCTCTTTTAGAAGGCACTGTAGCCTTCAAAATAAATTCACGAGCTCTTCTTACAAAATCATTGAATATTCCTTTTCTATTCAGGGGACAATTATGGAAGGAGCTCTCAGCCACTCATACCTTGTTAGGTCAGATTCTAAGTGCTTTTGTTATAAAAACGCATGCTTGTCTGTTTATCTGGGATATTTATAAAATGGCGCCATGGTTAGCAATTGGCTTGATCATCATGATATTCATTCAATAAGAAAAACAAATTTACGATAATTATTTTGAAAGATACAAAGCCTAGGAGAAGATTGGGCAAATATTTGCGTGCGCACTTTTTACCAGTAGTACCATTCAGTACAGTTGTCTAGGCCACTGCCTGGCCATTTCAAGCGAAAAGTTTCGGTTTTTATGTCGTCATACTGTTCTTTATTTAAAAATTTATTTTTAAAAACATTTCGAATAGATTCTGTGTGATAAAATTACAATCAATTCCGTTTCCCCTGCAAGAAAACCCATTTAAAAACGGAAATCTACGAAACGAACGAAATGAATTTAATTAAAGATGAAATTAATGTTCAGCAACAGCAACAACAACAAAAATGTTTCATAATAATAAAAAAAAAGAAAAACTTTTGGAAGTTGAAAGAAAAAATGTAAAAATTGAATGAAAAAGGTTTGAACAACAAAAAAAAAAATACAGGGAAAACAAAGTTTTTTTAAAGCCTATAAATGTCATGTCATTAACGCAAATTGTAGAATATTTGTTAAGCAAAGTTTTGGCCTCTTTTTTTTACATGTTTTTGTATGTCATTATTAATACAGAGCCATATGAAGAGGAACAAAGGGAGAGAGAGAGACGTGTTTATATGCAAATTTTGTCAGCCACAGAAAAGAAAAAACGAACTCTAAGCGCCAATCATAAAAATAATCACAAATAATGTAAATAATGTTACTGTACGAATGGAAAAATAGAAAAACAACAACCAGGAGAAAAATAAATAAATTTTTAAACAAACAAAAAAACTCTAGATATTCTTCATTCATATTCAAAAATAAAATGAAAATGTTTTTCATTCATATTTCCTGCCTATCCCGCCTGTCATTCTACGGATAAAATAGCCAGCCAATCGAGCAAAATAAACAAACAAAAACTAAAAAAAAAAATAAAAATAAACCTTTTCTCTCTCAATTTGGCATGAAAACAGTGGATACGCTATCCTGAGAATGCTTTTCAATATTAAACAGTTGCTTGCTTACAGTGTTGTTTCTTAGAAGATTTTACTGTAAACAATGGATATCCATTAATCGCTTTCAAAACGTAGAGTTAGAGGCCAAAAGAGTTAAGATTTCATTTCAATGCTTGGGACCTTGCCTTTGGTCCTTGCGTACAAAGTAAAGGGTGTTTTTTATAGAGGTATAGAACTTTAAGTTGCAATAAAACAACGATAGATTATTCGATTGATATGAATTTTATTTATCCGAAAGATAATCTTGTGGCATTACATTTTAAATATGATTTCTGGCATACGACCGCCACGGCTGGCGCGGATGTAGTCCAATCTGGACGTCCAATTTTCGATGACTTTTTCGAACATTTGTGGCCGTATATCGGCAATAATACGGCGAATGTTGTCTTCCAAATGGTCAAGCGTTTGTGGCTTTACCGCATAGACCAATGACTTTACATAGCCCCACAGAAAGTAGTCTAGCGGTGTTAAAACACAAGATCTTGGAGGCCTATTCACAGGTCCAAAACGTGAAATTAGGCGGTCACCAAACGTGTCTTTCAATAAATCTATTGTGGCACGAGCTGTGTGACATGTTGCGCCGTCTTGTTGAAACCACATCTCCTGGACATCATGGTTATTCAATTCAGGAATGAAAAAGTTAGTAATCATGGCTCTATACCGATCACCATTGACTGTAACGTTCTGGCCACCATCGTTTTTGAAAAAGTACGGACCAATGATTCCACCAGCCCATAAAGCGCACCAAACAGTCAGTTTTTCTGGATGTAACGGTGTTTCCACATACACTTGAGGATTACCTTCACTCCAAATGCGGCAGTTTTGTTTGTTGACGTAGCCATTCAACCAGAAGTGCGCTTCATAGCTAAACAATATTCGCTTATGAAAATCGGGAACAACGGTAATCTCGTTTTGGGCCCATTCGACGAATCTACGCCTTACTTGATGATCGTTTGGCTTCAAATCTTGCACGAGTTGGATTTTGTAAGCACGCAAACCAAGATTCTTCCGCAAAATCTTCCATAAAGTGGATGGACGCAGATCCAATTCCTGTGCTCGATGGCGAATGGACTCATTCGGGTCTTCCTCAATGCTACGCTATACAGCAGCAATAGCTTCTTCTGTACGCACCGTACAGCGTCTCTGGGGATGCGAGTTATCGATAAGAGTAAACGTGGAGCGAAAACGTTCCATGGTTAATCGAATTAACTGCTCTGATGGACGATTTTGTCGACGATAAAATGGACGTAGTGCGCGATGCGTTTTCCGGACAGAACCATTATTTACGAAATAAATTTGCACTATTTGCAAGCGTTGTTCAGGCGTGAGTCTATTCATGATGAATTGCCAAACCAAACTGAAAATAAATCACTTGACAGCTGTAAAATCGGTCGCCATCTTGAAAAGTAATGTCAACTTAAAGTTCTATACCTCTATAAAAAACACCCTTTACAAGTCATTTAAATGACCGCGTCTACATTGGTTGTAACAGTCGATACTTTTGCGATCGTTTTCGGTCACTTTTCCTTACGTTTCTAGCAAATTATTTCGATGATAACTTTACAAATACTGATGTCAACTTCAATAGATTATCTGCATAGACACGGTCTTTGCCGTAGCCTTAAAAAAAAGACTAACAGTTTCAAATAGCAAGATCTTGGCGGCCAATTGACGTTGCTACAACGCAAAATTACTCTTCATGGAAACTTCTCATGCATTAAAGCCAAAAATCTGTTGCGTTGGGTGGCGTGATTAACTTTAGTTGCAAGCAAAAAAACTTAGGATAGACCAATTGCTTAGAATGCACTGGAATTAAAAAAATTCGGATTATCCACCACACTGTCTCTAACAGAAGCGATGTTATCGACAGAGCATACATTGTGATGATAGCCAGTCCTGGCCACATTTATAACGGCTCTA
Source organism: Sarcophaga subvicina (assembly GCA_936449025.2). Classification (NCBI taxonomy): domain Eukaryota; kingdom Metazoa; phylum Arthropoda; class Insecta; order Diptera; family Sarcophagidae; genus Sarcophaga; species Sarcophaga subvicina. Next base: position 86,555,868 of record OW388081.2, on the reverse strand, counting down.
GGAGGTCACTTATGACAACCATAATCATCCTGTAAACCTCGAAAAGTGGTAAAAGCGGTTTTTACGCGCTTTTCGTTTATTAAAAGATTCATAAATGACAGATCAGTTCAGTTAACAGCTATTTGCACTGGTGACATCCTTGTCAGGATTACGATCTAGTCTCTCACACCACTTATGTTGTGCGTGTTAATTTTATCCATAAGTGGCTAGACCTAGTTTAAAGTCGACTCCGAACGATAGATTCTTGAGAAACTTTTCATGGCAATTTTATTTGGGCTCAGAGTTTTTGCCAGAAATCTGCTGAGAGGAAGTCGCGGAAGGAATATTTTCATATTTTCGATTTGATACCTCACCCGGGGTTTGAACCGTGGCCTTACGTATAAGCCAGCACACTACCTAGTAGACTACGGTGACTACCGCTGCTTTTAAAACCACTAAATGGATAACTCTGTCTTCCACTCACCTACAATAAACATGTAAACACTGATTTCTGCTCTCCCTCCCCCTTTCTTTTTTCACGAACATTTTTTTTACGCTCATGAATTTGATTAAAATGAAAAATAATATTTTGTTTTTCTATCATTGTTTTAGTTGTTTTTGTATTTATCAGAACAACAAACCATATCGACATGAAATTAACCCCAAACAGTGCTCTTTTATGCTCTCCTGCTGTGTGTAAGATGGTTGGGTTTTTTCATTTCTTTTTTTGGACAAAACCAAAAAAACCCTTATCAGTCATTGACACTTTTACTGTTGTATACTACAACAACTACAATAAAAAGAACAGCAACATCACACAAAAATAAAGAAATTGTTTTAAAAAAATATATCCCACCAACCAATACAAACAAATACGCCATTAATAATGAAATATTTGGTAAAAACAAAAAGAAATTCGTGTTTTTTTCTCTCACTCTCTCTCTCTCGCTCTCTTTAACATAAGAAAATACTTTCTCACTTATTGTTCTCCCTGCACAGACTGTTTAATTACCCATGTTTAGGAGTGTATGTGTAAGTAAGTATGCGTAGGTGGGAGGTAGTTGGTGTCTTAAAACAATGTGTTCTTAGGAAGAAAACCAAAATTTTTTCTCATCAATTTTTAGCTGTTAAAGTAGAAGAAACCGTTATTGCGTTAAAGTTCAAGAGAGAGCAAGGGAGAAAAAAGAAAGAGTAGCACATTAGGGAGAACTGAAAAGAATGTAAATGGAAGGACACCCTAGGGTTTAAAAGCACCAGCGTGTTATGTTTATTTGTATGTGCGTGTGTGTATGGCTACTCTAGCGTACATACACATACTTATACACCGAACAATTGTAATGAAATACAGCATAGAAGAATAGCATCCATAGAAAGCAATATTTCTGTTAAAAGCATCTCACTTCTCATGTTACAAAACACAAAAACCATCTGCTTTCACTCACATTCAAACATTGTTTACATTCCCCTACATATTCTGCATTTTTGATGTCTCTTGCAAAAGGAGAAACAAAAAAAATTTTTTTACACAAAAACACTCGACAGTCTTGGCTACAATTATAAGGACGGTAGATAAATAAATTAAATTTAAATGAACCATCATCCTCATGAAAACAAAATTTCACTATTACTATTACTCATCACAGAATTTATCTTCATTGGGCTAGAAGCGATTCCTATTCTGAACAAATGTTCTTTGAATTTGCAATGCTTTGTCAAAGAATTGGCAAGATTATAAAGAATTTGGCTAGAGTGGAAACGTTATAGATGTGGTCAGACCTATGCAGCATCTTAAAGCATGCACTGATAAATATATCACTTCTGTTAGTGATAAACCAATTGATTACATACCCGTTTACTGTTTTTTGTTCTTTTTCAAAAAATTGTTTTTTTAATTTGAGTGTCATTCCTCAATCGGTGGTTACATGAACAAGCAAAATTACCGCTCATGGGTCTTAGAGAACACAAAAGAGGCTATGCCAGGATCATTACCTTCGGAAAAAGCGATTGTTATTTGGGTCTAGAGGGTCTTACCATCAATTCAGGGTGCTATGGCCGTATGATAGCGACGGTTTTTTGGCATGCAATTGAAGATTATGACTGAATAGAGCGATATCTCAAAAAACGGTGCGATGGGTCACATAACATGACCGAGTTTAGTTTAATTTAATAAAGAAAGAGTAATTTTACGCAATGGTAACGGTAAATGTCGTTCCAGCGATTAAACACTGTTAGACTGTTTTGTAGGGTTACGCGGAAAATACTGTACCTTTGGAGTATCCTAAAACTAACATTCGTCAAGTTACTGCCGAAAGTAAGGGCATTAAGCCAATCTAGGGGCATTAGATTTCGTACATAACAAGCAAGGCAAGGCCTAAGCATTATTTCTACGAAATCATTGTTTATGTGTGTTTGGTACGGACAAATTAATAACCCAACAGAATGACGATGACAGTGACTTTTAACAATTGTTTCATGAAACGAATATGTCTAAAATTTTTTATTGAATTTTTGATTTTTGATTTTTGAAATCTTTTAAATTTATTTTAGAATTAAATTGACTGTCTTTGGATTTTGTTTGATTTATTGCAGTTTATTATGCATAAAGAAAAAATAAATAAATAATCCACTAGCGAATATTCTTCTATAGACGTCCTTATAATATTAGCCCACACTGTACATTCTTTTACTTACACTTTCATTCTCATTCAATGCGATTTTTATAAGACTTTCCTCCAGGCAAAGAACACAAAAAAGAAATAATTTTTCTAGTCCCTTCTACACTATACTGCACTCACTCTCCACTCCACTCACTCACTTTATGTCATTGCCATTGCCATTGTCCTTGTCCTTAATCTTGATTTGCAAACTGAATCATCCGCATCATCATTTGTATTAACAACGAACGGATATAAAATATTGTCAAAAAAAAATTCTGCTTCTTTTTTTTATGAATTTTTAATAAAAACTTGAGTTCGATTATAACGGGATATATACATATATACATACATACACACACACACACACATACTGTTACACAGTTATTGAGATAACGAGTTTACCAAAAATTAGCCGGCAGCCGAATTCTTTATCTGTCGCTGGTTTTTCCATTTTTTTTGTTGTTGTCATTTTGTTGTTGTTCTTCTTCTTACTTTTATAGCCCCATACTTTGGATGGCTGAGTACAAATTTATGGATTACATTGATGGCTCTTCGGTGGCTGTGTGTCTTACCCAGGCCTTAACCACCTGGACTGTGGGCTTTTTCCTGATGACCATTACGGTGTTTTTCTTCTTACCGCTGATCATTTTAATTGTTCTGTACGGGATCATAGCCAAGAATTTGATCTCTAACAAGACAACCATGATGCGCATACGGCCCACTAAGCCGGAATTGAGTTTAAAGGCCCGCAAGCAAGTGGTTTTAATGTTGGGTGCAGTGGTTCTGTCATTTTTTCTGTGTCTTTTACCATTCCGTTTGCTGACCCTGTACATCATTTTGGGTTCCGATCAAACATTCCTCGATATTGACTTGGAACGTTATTACTGTGTGCTGTACTTTTGCCGCATTATGTTGTACTTGAATTCGTCCATGAACCCTATTCTATACAATCTGATGTCGACGAAATTTCGCAAGGGTTTCTACAGATTGATTATAAGCAGCTGGCATGGTTTAATGAACTCCATGACATGTGGTCAGAGGGGACGTAAACGTTTGGGTACGGTTACCATAGCCACCACCAATACGAACAGTTCGAATACCAATACCATCACAAATACATCGTCAAGTATTTTATCGCGCAGTTCAAATCGCCGTTCCAGTGATGAAGCCTGTCAACGAACTCGCGTACAAATCCAATTGCAAATGCCTTTTGGCCATGACTGTGAAATGGTAGCCATGTTGCACAGCAATAACACCGACATTAGAATTTCCAAGGCTGCTTCAATAGCGACGGCGACATTGCCCAAGGCTCAGCAGCCACTAAAGCAACATCAACAAACCAATCAACATATTGTATGCAAACGTTTTAAAACCAGACAAATAAGTTTCGAAGATGAAGCCATTATGTCTTGAAGCACAAAGATAAAGAGAGAAATAGAAACATTGAAAAGTAAATAAACGCGACACTAAGCTCTCATAGTCTTTATAATTTTTATTTGCAGTTGAGTTCCACAAATATTAACGAGGCCATTATGTCCCCAAGCATAAAAAGAGCAAGTGAAAGTCAAAATAAATGTAAATAAGCACTGCACTATACCCTCCGTAATATTTTTTTTTTTGGAGTTGAAGATGAGGCCAGTATAGCTGGAAGAATTGAGAGTGAGAGACAGAATAAAAATAGATACAAAGTACTACACTATACTCCTTCTGCCATCGTAATTATAGCAGCGAGACAAAGTCCAAACAAATTTAAATAAACACTGCACTATACTCTCCATAATTTTGCTTGTAGATGAATATCAAGGAGAAGAGGCCATCATGTGTTGTAGCAGAAAGAGAAAAATTCAAAGAGAGATAAACCAAATATAAATCAACATTCACATTCAACAACATCACACTCTCCATAATTCTATTTTTGTTTTTGTTGTTGAATATCAATTCATTCTCTTCTTCTCTTTTGTAAACAACTGATTAATCGTCCATATGCCTGAACTTACATCCCTGAACAGACAAACTCTTGTTTTGATTCATCGTCAACATTATCGTAATCATTATATTACAACAACAACAACAACAACAACAACTACAACAAAATAGAGAAACATATTGTTTAGGATTTTATCTTGAGATAAAATGGTAAAAATCATAACAGTACAGCAGTGTGGAAAGATCAAGAGAGAATAAAAAGCAAAATTTAATCAACAAACATACAACAAGAGCTTGATAGCAGCTAAACAACAACAAGAAACAGACACTAGTGGCATAGAGAGAACGAAAGCGGGAGAAAGAGAGAGTGTGCCAAACATATTGAATAAGATAAATTAACATTCATTCCATCAATTCCTGTTAAATCATTCATGCGTATGAGTGATACTGAAAATCTTTAACAAAAGCCGTCATCGTGCAAGTATGTACATATTTCTCTCTCTCTCTCTCTCTCTTGTTTAATAAAATCAAAACAACGTAATACTCTCGTTTTCGTAAAAACAATTTCTTAAAGAATTTCCTTTCTTTTTTATATTGTAATTTAAAAATCATATTTAAATTATTAATAAATATTATATGTAATCAAATAAATTAAGTATGTATTGTAAATTACTGTTAGATTAATAATAATAAAGTATTTATAAAATTTTTGTATGAAAAAAAAATATTCATAAGTAATGCTGAAAATTCATTTTTATGGGATAAATTTTAGTGACGCGGAATCAGAGGAAATGAATTGGAAAATTTTTATTGAAAGTGGAATAATGTAATACTTATGTATGTGGACTAATAGCTAGACGGCAAGATATTTTAGGACTTATTTATTTACATATATCACAGATAATAGGGATGTGTTATTCCTATCTTTCTCACTTATACTTTGGATTTATATAACGTTGAAGGATTTCAAGAACATCGTTTTCATAGAGTGTGTGATACCATTAAAACAATAACGAAACTGCTAAAGTTCACAGAACATTTGCATTTCATAGCAAGCAACAAAAGTCAAACATTTTCATACGAAATTGTTTCTTTTTTTAATACTTTGCTGTCTAGATTGTAAGAAATTTAAAACCAAAGTCCTTTTAGATATATTTTTGTAGTTATTTTATTATAGAAACGAAAACACATATATTCTTTAAAAATGAATTTAATGACAAATTAATTAAATTTTTATTTTAATTGCAAACACAACACAAAAGTTTCATATGGATTTCATGTTAAAAATTCTATTCAAAAATAAAATAAAAAGCATACACCCACCCATACATGGAATTTAAAGTATGAGTGACATTTAATTACATATTAATCATACGTCACATATGCTAACATTTTATTACAAACGACAAATTTCGATCATTCTCTCCTTCCTCTTTTTCTTTAACAAATTTTGTGCTTAAATTTATTTTTCTATTTAAATTCTTACAATTTTATTTTTTATATATAAAAAAGGAAATTAGAAATACAAACTTTGTTTTGTGCTCACTTGGCAAATTTCTGTATTGAGGAATATTAAAATATCAACACAACATCCTCTTTTCATGTGATTTAACAGGCTTCACATTAAAATTATCCGAAGATTTTATAGTATAACTAATAATCAACCCGTTCTTTACACACATACATATGTACATGCATACGCATAAAAAAAATAATATTTTGAATATTCTAAGATAATATTCAGTTAATATACAGTTATAGCGATAGACTCACTCATATTGCGTTTAGTCCCTATTTTATAGGCCCCTTAATGGATATGTATGAATCAAAAAACTCGTATAAAACAAACATTAAATGTCCTTCCGTTAAATTTTCTTCTCTTCTCTCTCCCTCCGTACTTGTTTCTTTTTTTGAACTACAAGAGATTCATGTGTGATATAAAAAATGGAAACAAAAACAGAAGAATTTTTCTTTTGGTATCTCTTTCTTTTCGATTTTATTTCAATGGAAAAACAATCAATTTCTCAGGCTATTAAACTGATATGTATGTGTACCAATAATATTTACTCTTATACCCATACAGTCAAAGACAGAACAAGAGCGTTAATAATTATAGAACTCGCTCTCTTTAATTTCATGTAATTTCACATCAAATTAACGAAACAAAAGAATTTAAAAACGTGTAACGTATTTATGAAAAAGAGAAACAGAGTGACAGAGGGACAAAATGTTTTAAGACAATTTTTTGCAAGAGACAGGGCAAGAGAGAGAGAGAGAGGAAGTATAGAAAAAAAATATAGCATGTGCTAGCTAGAGAGAAACAAAATTTGTTTGTAAAATATTTTTCCTATACTAACAAACTCATTTAATTACAAATTTAATCTCTCATAAAATCTGACTTTTAGAAAAAAAATCATGCGTTAACGAATATGAAGCCAAAAATAGCTGCTATTTTTTTAGCCACTATTCTAATGAAGAAAAATCCTGACTTTAGAAAATGAAATATAAGCAATACACAACAAATACTGACACACATATACAATCCTCAGAAGCCGCAATATATTGTAAACAATAACAAAACAAAGACAACAAGTGTGAGAAATCTGAATAAAAATTTTGAACGAGAGAGAAAACAATTTCGAACAAGAGCAAGAGTAATAATAACAACAAAAAATAACAAAACAAAACATGATTTAGGATGTCCAAATATAAAGTGACACACACACACACACGGACACAAAACGTACATACATGTACAATATTTGCTCGGGTATGTCTGCTAAAACGAATCGATTACGATATGTTGTTGCAAATACCGAAACTGTTTTTAAATTGTTTATCTTGCCGACGTTTTGCTTTCGTCAATCAGCTTTGCTTACTTCTTCAGAGAAATTTTGATTTAAATTGATGTGTAAGCTAGCTTATGACGACAATATTTGTTATGGTTTTTTCCTTTAATTTAACACATACTTTCTCTCTCACTCTCTCTCTTTTACTCCTACTACTCTCTGTACATTATTACTTAGTATTTTTACATTGTTTTGCTCCTTTTGTATGTCTTTTTAACTTCACATATACTTATGTGTGCGGGTGGGAGTGTATTTTAGTTACTTATAGCCATCCAAATGTTTTTTGTGAGTTTATTATTGTTGTTATGGTTTGTTATGTTAAATAAACCGGTTATTTAAAGAGAAAAAGCAAAAAATTTAAGATTTAAAAGAAATGGACAGTAAAGAAATGAACTCTTGTAAAGAGCTTTAAAAATGAAAAAAGTAATAAAGAGAATCAATAAAAAAAAAATAAGCAACAACACTCAGTAAGATCAATATTTGTATTATATTTGTTGCTGTTTTCATTATAATCGCATCGTTTACTGTTCTATTATGTTATTATGCCATAAGATGATGTATTACGCTTAAGTGTTTTCGTTTACATTTACGTTTCTTCCATTTTCATTTTTGTTTTTATTATTTTTTCATTCTATATACAATATTAAAGTAATGTATGTATGTATTTAATAGAGTTATATATGTGTTTGTGTATCATGGGTGTATTTGTTCAAGAATTATCTTGTATTTCAATATTATCAAAAATAAAACAAAATTCTGTATATTTTTCCTGGTTTATACGAAACTATTGTGTTATTAAAGTATAAGAGCATAATCGTAGGTTATCAAAAAAGCAAGAGTGAGACAGTGAGTGTGAAATAGGGTTTAAGAGACGGAGAAGAAGAGACGGAGAGCGAAATTGAATAATATTAGCTCATAAAACAATATTTTGTGTACAATTCTATCAATCTTTTTAATACTAAACCTCTGAATTTCAAGAAACCAACCGAAACTTACGAATACAGTCACAAACAATCGTTTGACTGCACTTTAGTTGTTCTCAATTTTCCTTAAAGTTATTGGTTGTAACATTTACTTCAATTATTTCGTTTTTGTATTTATATTATTAAACTTGGTAAACATAACAATACCAACTAATTGTTAATAAACAATAATAAAATATTCACAAATTTGTAAACGTAAGTCATTCGTTTGACCGCAGTCAATTAATTTCAGCCATTCAATGTTCAAATAAACATTTTTGCTAACTCTTTAAATTGGAAATTTTATACGACAAGATAACAAATTTGTTAAAAATTCAAGTAAACTGTTTGGACATGGATTTAGAAAATCGATTAAATGTCGCCGAAATAGATTTAATCGATAATTTAAAGCTAAAGATAGAAAAATTGCTGGAATAATAGTGTGTTCTGGAATTAACAAGTAAGAATTTACAAAACAGGTACATTCAACGTGACGGCACTATTAAACGTTTATCATGTCGAGAAATAATTAAAAATTACCACGAAATGCTGCTCACTATCAACTGAAAAAAACACAGAGAGAGACGTCTTGGATTTGTCCAAACCGATACCTCGTGCACAGATGAATGAAAAAATTTATATTTTTCCCAACGAAAGTTGGGAAAAGTTGGAGAACAGCGTTGTACGATCCAAACTAAATTTTGTTGGAGAAGATGTTATAGTGTAAGGAACATCATCTCAAGTTTTACCTTCCTACTGTGGTCAAGCGAACGTTTACTACTGTATAATAGACTTGATTAATAAAATACAATATTACAGGTTAATATATACATAGAAACATGCATAAGCTTTGATTAAAAAATAATATGGAATACGCCAACATTAAATTCCAATTGATAAGGAAGAATTGTAGAAAATAAAATGGAAATGGTAAAATTTATTTTGTGTGTTTTTTTTATTATTAAAGTATCGCCCATGGTATAACACTGTGCGTGTGTATAGGGCATGCGAACATATTTATTATTTAATGTGGTCTTATATTCCCAATAAAAAAAAATCCAAAAACAAAAGACTCAATGCAAAATTAATGGAATTTTAATGAAACCAAATAATTTTATTGGATTTTCTTTGAAAAAATAGAAACAATTTTCCATACACTAAACGAATTATAAATGTGTTTTTCTACTAACGGCTTATGGTTCAAATATGACACACACAAACATTCGTAGTAATGAAAATAGATTTAGAAATACGAATATAAATAGGAATATAGAAACATTTGTTGCCACTTAAACTGTAAAAAACCATGATTTATCGTTTTAAACCATAAAAAATCCCTTTTTTTCTATTTTTATTTTTTAATTCGTAAATTTGTACCAACAAATTGATAAAAATAGAAAACAAAATAAATTCCAAAAAAAGTTATAGAATCGCTTCTCTCTTCTTAAGTTTTTTGAAGGCCATAGGATGCGGGTGTATAAAGACTCCAAAAGAAGTGTTCAATTGAGCCTTTAGACAACAACTTGAATTTATTTTTTATTGCTGATATCGATTGCGCCAATCCATCTTATTTTTATGGATGTTTTATATCTCCGTTTCCTGGCGTTTCAATCCACTATAAATAAACATTTCTTTCCCTGTAGATAAGGACAAAGGGTTTTTACTACAAATGACGACGAAACAGTATGGGGTGCGGTGTGGCTGTTGTAACTTAGCACTTATAAAAGATAATATTACTGGAAGGATATTGAAAATGTGGGGAATTTAATGGGTTTTTATTTTTTCAATGAAAATGCCAAAGAACATGCACCACTCAACGCATTTTTATTGTAAGGAAATTTGTTTGCGAAATATTGGTTAAAAATTTTAAATAAAAAAATTTAATCTTTACAAGATCTTAATTTCAAATAAATATTTACCAGTTAAAGGGTTAACAGAAAAAGAAACTCGCTTAGCACAGCTAATTTGTAAAATATACCATGAATAGAATTCATAAATATCGTATGATGTCATTATCAATTTCCTTTCATGCTTTATGGCATTGATAATCACTTACACATAGAAAAACAGCAAAAGGAAAATGAAATGTTGTCAATACATCATAATTAATGTAAATTTAATGCTCTTTTATCTCTTTATCTCTTTAACTATACACACTTGCTAACACTTCTCACTCTCAAGCACATACACATATAATAACACAACAGCAACTAGCAATACATCATCATATAGTAAAACTGTAAATGCTTATTTAATCATATTGTGTTTGGCTCACTTGCTCTCTTCACAATCTCATTTTACTTATCGTGTGTATAGATTTCGATAAATGATTTTTATTTAATCGTTATTGTCAATCTATAAAGCAATTAATTTTGCTTTAGCAATGCAATATTAAAAAGAAAAAGAAAAAAGACAAAAGAATATAAAACATAAATATGAAATGAATGAAAAATGAAAATGTTTTAAAAGTATTTTTTTCTTCTTAAATTGCTTGATTAAATTAAAATAAATTTTCTAATATTTCCAAATCATTTGTCACCACCTTTACAAATGAGGTCAATGATCCACACGCATATTTTTTTGTTTGTTATTGTTGTTGTTATCAGATTTATCAGGGTCTGGCTGTCTAAATACACACATCAACCATTTCTAACGCCCTAATTTCTTTTGTGTGGGGGAAAAAAATAAAATAAAATAAAAAAAAGTGACAATTAAATGAAAAAGTTACACACAAAAATTTTAATTAATTCACATTTTCCTAGCTTCCTCATCCGCCCTCCAGCCAACTACATAATACCTATTTATGTATTCACTTCAGTATAGTGAAGAAGAAAATAATTTTAATTGGAAAAATTTTTTCGTATTATGGTGTAAAAGAATGTTTTTAAAAATGTTTAAGCCTGTGGTTTTCATCCTAAAAAAGCAATTATGTATTTAAAAAAATAATACAATTCATCTGTAGGTTAATTAAAAAGGTCAAAGGTCAATTAACAAAAGATTAACGATATAAAAGTACTCTGGAAGAAAAATTTTCTTTGGAGTTACTTTATTAACACAAGTAATATAAGAACTACCGTTAGGTGTAGGATTTGTTATTTTTTTATGTGTTCTACTCTCTCAAAATAAATTAATCTATTTTGTTGTTGTTTACAGAAGTTCTTCGTTTCCCGGAAGATAATATCGCTCATTGCAAACCTTTACAATAATGCCTATTGCCGAGTATTACACGGCAATAAGTAAAAGACAGGATTACTATCAGAAAGGCCTTAAATAGTCCAATACATTTCCACTTTATTTGGCTTATACGCAAAATATCTATTTTACAAATTTGATGTCATTTGACATTCAAATTGTTCAAGCCTTGATACTAAAGTAAGTGTTCATACGTTTGAGAGCGCTGCGAGTGTTCTATTTTATGCACAAACAAAGTTTGATCAGGTGATTGTGCTTTGTATAGAAAAAATATGTGTTGAGCAGGTCAAGTTTTATATTAAAATTTCCATGTAATAGAAGTGTTTTCATTATCCTCTAATGAAAACATAACCTTCAAATTAAACGTGTACAGCAACTAGAATAATTCAACAACACCTACGCACTGTCACATGAGCCTTTATGCAAACAAAAACATAATAAAAATAACAAAAAGTAGGCAACAAAATTATTTTAAAATGATAATTTAACCGTTTTATGCCTTCTGTTGCTAAAGGTACATACATACGTGTGTATGTATGTGTGGATGGGAATGTGCGGACAAAATCTTAAATGTGTGCGCTCAACAGGAGTAAGTTTTGTTTTGATTTTGTTATTATTGTTGTTGTGATGCCGTTACACTTTTTAAAATAATTCGAAAGTGAAACTTTACAAAGTCGTATTAATTTTATCTTAAATTAACAACACATTGCACAGAGGTTTGTGCGATTATGAGCTTGAATAAGTGAGAGCATGTGTGTACGGTAATCAAAGGAAGAATAGAAGATTATAGAGAAAGGTAAATATTTGTAAGAGTATTTTTAAGTGGGTGCTATAAAGACAATTTCTTTTTTAAAAAAACTTTTACTAATCCCCTACACAATATAAGGATTATTAATACAATATTATAAAGGAAAATTATTGAAAAATAGTTGTTAGGCGAGACACACACTAAAAGCATATTTTTAAATATTTTAATTATGTTTTCAATAGCAACATATTGTTGTTTAAAGTTGTTAAACAATTTGTATGTAAATATAGTTAAAAAAAAATATTGCAATTATGTTAAATATTTTTTTAATTAATTTTGTATTTAATGTAGTCGTAGTAGGAGTAGTAGTAGTGGAAATATGTAGTATTAGTAATTGTAATTAAAATTTTTATTTCACTTTTTAATTAAAATATAAAAGAAACCTCTGCTATTATTTTATTATTGTATTTTCATTTAAATCTTTATATTTATGACTATTGTTGTTGCTTTACAATTATTTTGTTGGCATTAAATTGTTAATAATTGTATTTTTAATAAAAATTTCTAATAAAATTAATTAAATATTATAAACAAATAGAAATAAAACGAAAACAAAAAAAATACAAACTTGTTCTCTACTAATTACTTTAAAAAAATACAGCAAAAACACTCACCAGCAATTTGTAGAAATTAAATTCATTTGTAAGCTTGTATGTAACTGTAGTTAAAGTTGAATTGTAGTTGTAGTTGTATAGCTGTGCTTTAACTTAAGCTTAAGCTTCTATGTTACATCGTATTGAAAGATTTCCGTTTAAAAACAAAAAACAAAACCACATTTTTCTTTAAATACAAGCATTCTACTGAAAAAGAAAAGAAAAGAAAAAAGCTTAGCTTAACTTAAATACTGTGTATAAATAAATGCTTTTTGTTTTTATTTTTTTATTTCTTTATTTGTTTGCTTTTATAAATATTTAAGAAACAAAATGAGACCGTGAGCAAAAACAAACCTGTTAATATTTATTTAAAACGTTTTCAAATATATTTGATTGTGAATTTATAATACAGACCTTAACCTATTGACATGTTTTAATTCAAATTTTCCTTTTTTTAATACGATTTGAAGCAAAATCAATTTCCCACTCTTATTATCGTGAAGCTACATACAAAGTGTACTAAAACGATATTTATTATATGACCAAATATTAAGTAGGCTGGTTTCAGCATGCATTTAGCATTTTAAATACAAAAACATTCCGAGATCAATTAACCCATTGTGTTCGTCATAGAAAGGAAAGGAAAAGAAGTGAAAAAAAGGGAATAGATAGAAAAATCTACAGAAACAAAGTAGAGGGAACAGTTCCACGATGATGAATCAGCATTCCTCAGACATCGTAGTCTCATTCCCGACAGAGAGTTTAAATTCTCAAAGAAACCCTCTGCCAAGGTGTTCTGTCTTCTCCTACAGAAAACAGATTAGTCTCAGAGGAGATATTCTATCGTCACCAACTCTTCACATCTCCTGCAGAAATCGGACTGAGATCTGAGTCAGATCCCCGTCAGTGACCGACCTAACATTAACATGCTTCGTAAAGAACCAAGTACCTAATTTCACAATGAGTTTACTGTGTCCCAATAGCGAACCTGTTCTTATCGCGATCCTGACTTATCGTCCTGTGCCACCACTCGAGTCAGAACCCATTCTTGCAAATTCATCAACTCTCTCGTTCTCAGAAATACCACAATGCCCGTAATCCCACAACGCGATCTACATTAAAGGCTCCTATGGAATGCTTACAGTTATAACCCACTCGCGATCTACATCCTCCATGCCGCTTGATTGTCTGTGAAAATCAGTTAAGAAACTGCATTAAAAGAAGCGAGATCAGCTGTAACCTTCAAAATAAAAAAATACCCGTTTAAAAACGCTGTATTCGTCATCCAATTTATAATGAGCTTCATTTTTACACGCTTAAAGCAAATATTTTAACAACAAAGTCACTCGTCATAGGTAGGAACAGTTGGTGCCAAGTCCATACAATAAAATGAATACATAACCACACTTCATTAAACCTAGCTAGCAGAACTCTAGGCGAATAAATGTTAATACCCCAATGGAATACAATTCCTCCCCTATTGGCCAAATATGCCAACTTATAAGTGACTGCTTCCTTCAGACGACACACTCTACAAATGTAATATTTTAATACAATGCCATGCAATCAATAGAACGCAGTTTTTTTTATCACTCCACTTAAAAAATCTCAACAATTAATTTGTAAATCACAAAATTAATTGATACTGACGACGGCAATAATAGAATAATTTAGTTTTTCTGTTTTTTTGCTTTTAATTTTAATTTGTAAATTTTGAATTCAAAATTAATTGTAGTCGCTTAATTGGAATTGTACAAATTGGCTTTAGTTTGGTTAGTAGACATGTCTATCCCCTTTATTCTCTTCTCTTCATATAAAAATACTTTTTCCTTCTTTTCTCTTCTTTGTTCTTTTATAAAAAAATCAATAAAATCCTCAGCCCTATAGTATTGATAGCCACATATCGTTTGGAACCCTACTATGATGGCACTATGGTGGCTGTTTGTTTTACTTCGGCTGAAAATTTTTGGAGTGCTCTCTACTTTATAGCCAGCATAACGCTGTTCTTTCTAGTACCTTTGGCTATATTGTTAATACTATACACGGCAATTGCTTACAAACTGTTACGACGCCATTCCGAGTTTAAACGACCCACCTCACCACATATAGCCGAGGCAGCAACTTCAGCGGCTATTGAAGTGGCAGCCGAAACGAATAGTTGTATTATGCCATCGAAAGAGATCATGGTTAAGCTAACAGCGGCTCGCCGTAATCGGGTGTGTAGTCATCCCCAGAACAATAATTTGCGAAAACATCGTAAGCAAGTGATTTTCATGTTGGTGGCTGTAGTGTCCAGTTTCTTTCTGTGCCTATTGCCCTTTCGAGCCTTCACTCTATGGGTTATAGCCAGCAGCAGTGAAGATGTGGCCTCTTTGGGACTTGAGGGTTACTATAACGTCTTATATTTCTGTCGCATAATGCTGTATCTCAACTCAGCTTTGAATCCCATTTTATACAATTTAATGTCCTCGAAATTTCGTAACGGATTTTGGCGTCTTATTGTATCCTGTTGTCGGAACCATAAACAAAAGCGCCGGCCTCTTTGTGTACGTCATTATAATACCCAGCGTACTAAACGGGAAACCAATATTATAGACAACAGTTATAGCTTGCGGTCTCGCAGACCGTTTAAAAGAGAAGCCACATTTTTGGTTAATTCCATGTCTACATCATCAGGCACTGACCGCACTTCGAATACCTGGCGCAGTGGCAGTGTTTCTACATCGGTAACGGGTGTGAATAAAACTCCGGAGTCGCATTCTTTGGCAGCTGCCATCACGGACATGAGTACAGCGGCTTTGACAACCATGTATTTTAATTAAAATAACAATTAAAAATACCTAAAAGTATGCTGTAATTGTTTTCCAGTGTTTTAAAAATATTAAAGTCTGCATTTAGGATTTTAATTCAATAGTAAATCTAAAAATACTCTTTAATACTGACAGTATTCGTGTTCCACAACACGCATTGGTTGGATTGTTGGTTCACATGCTTCAGCAACAAATTAGTAATGTCGGAAAACGTGGTTTTACTTAATACATCCCGTAACCTCACGTCAATGCGTATCGCTCACATTTAGTTCATTGGGTTGAGGTATCCAAGAATGTTGTTGCGTAATGAAATACGAAATGTCTGCGGTACACTAAATAATTCAGTTCACGAAGACATCAATGCAGCGGGTAAGGAGCAATTTGATCACAGCTACAATGGTTATTATGCTCTATTAACATCCGGTGAGGATGGTAAACAATCAGTCGGAGTTCAGAGACAGTCGTACCCGATTTAAATACGGCAGTCATTTGATACGATTTATTTAAAATTTTATTAAAAAATTACTGTAAAAATATTATGAAAAAGATATTTAATTCCGTCAGCGTCATTCTCTGCTGAGCACACTCCTACAGCTTGGTGTACTGGCAGTTTTCAACTTTTATTACTGGAGGACAGTAAAAACAGTCATACTCGATATACATGTATGTGCATATAATGCGATTTTTACTACAATTTATTTTAATTTAACAAATTTGTTATTCAACATACTGGATACCTAAAACTATGCTACACTTTTTGACTCTTAAATTAAAAATTTAATGCCTACTTTTAGATTTTTGTCCTGAAACTACTTTTCAATTTTATGTACTAAGAGAAGAATAAGGAATACGGTAGAGTAAATCACTTGTATTGTAATCAAAGATAAAAAATTCTAATAAATTTTAAACAACTATAAAACACCTAAAAGTATGCCATACTTTTAAGTACGAATAATTAGAATTATTAAAGCCTACATTTATGATTTCAGTTCTAGATTAAATATGATTTTTAAAAAATATGTTAAACGGTTCCAAGAGCCAATAAAAGAAAAAATGTGTTCTAATTACGAAAAAAAAAATCAAATTTTTTTTAAAACAAATATTTAAATGTTTAAATTAGAAAAGAAAAATACTAAAAGTATACATATATACAATATTAATAGATATTTTTGACAATATATTAAAATATTATTTAAACTAAAATTAGAATTATACTAATAAGTCCTTAGCTGACAAGACAAGAAAGAGTATTTCGGCCAATGGTTAACAGTTTAAAAACAGATGTTATAATTAAGAAAACTTGAAATGCAATACATTTGAAAATTTAAAATGTTAGAAAAGTGAATTGAATTATAAATACTTGAGTAATTGATAATAATTATAACAGCCCAGCTAATTGTAAAATATGATGTGTAATTAATTAAGTCAGTTTATAATTAATTCAATATATGCATTAATTAATTATTAATTATAAAACAATTAAAACATATTCGATATTCTGTACTACTACCTACCATAGACAATTAATTATGCTTTCAATTATTTCTTAAGAAAAAAAAAACAAGAAACATTGTTGTAAAATTATTTAATTGTTAATAAATAAATAAATAATGAATTCTAATAAAAATTTGTGTTAAGGTTTTTAGAAAAAAAAATATAAATTTGAACAAACTTTTGAACAAACCTTTAATAAAAAATCTCTACATATTATATAAGAAACTGGTAAGACTACAGCCTAACAAACGAATGACTCTACTGATCGATGATTACAATTAATGTAGTTTGGTAAACAGACAATACTACTAAAAATTATGCAATTCTGGAACACAACTAATCTTGTATAACATTCCGCTATAGAATCGATAGGCAGGGGCAATACAAAAAAATACACTGTATGCTTAATACAATACAGATTCATATATACACTGTGTTTAGTAGTTTAGAAGGTTCAGTACCATCTCAGGAACGGAAATCAAAGAAGCGATAACAATCTATTAATCATATATGTAGGTGAATCTGTCGCCTATGGACATATAGAATATTGTGCATTAGACAAAGATCTTAGCTGTAGACCATCTGATGAAAGTCTGATTACTGAGATAGTCGACTGGCCATAGGAGTTTGAGCGTAGTGATCTGGATATCCTCCAGATGGATCTCACCGTCGGACAATTATAGCATGAATTCTATTGGTCTTAAAAATATCACTTACCTGATGTATAATGTTGTCGCAGTTCCATTACCGGTACTTTAAAGTGCAAATGCCATTTCAGTGCTCTCTATATTATTATTAAGCAGAATTGCTTGCCAGCCATATTATTTGCATAAAGGTCACCTTGATATCCTAATGCCTTTAATTGCATATTCATAATTCTGTACACAATGCTTGCAACATGGCGTTCTTAATGTTTTTCGTTAAATAAACCAACATAATTTAAGTTTTCTATACCGTCAACTTACTTTATAAACAATTTATTGACTAAAAATCCGGAAATATGTATTTGAGAAGAAGATCACAAACTTCCTGACCAGTGTAACACAACAAACTTAACCAGTGTTGAAAAATTAAGTACTTTTGTATTTTTTCAGTACTTTTTCATTTCAAAAATACCGGAGCACCCCCCTCCAAGCTTTTAGTACATTTTTTCCATAAAATTCGTTTTTGTTCGTTCAAAAAATAAATATATATTTTAATAAATAATTCGCACATTCTTTTTCCGTTTCCGGGCTTATTAAATAAAAATTAAGCCCCGTTTGTTTAATGTAATATGTGGTCTGTCTGTTTAATAGGTAGTTAGTAGCCTTAATAGACGCTTAAATGGCCTCGATTCAACCCCAGGTCAGACAAAACGAAAACAAAAAACATAATGTGCGTATGTTTTGTGTGGATGTTGTTGTTGTGTGTGATTTGATTAAACCTTTTATGGTTAAGTTGGTTTTTCTATTTTATATTTTTATAAAAGTACCATTTGATGCGAAAAGGTACCCTTTCAGTTATAGTTCAGTACAATTTTCAAAATTTAAATTTTGCAACACTAAACTTAACTGTCTGTTAATTCTATAATTTTCTAAATGGCCAGAAATTTGGCAGTACTGGCAATCAAAATGTGAGCGACATCTTTGATCAGAAAAAAAATTAAAACTTTTATAGAATGTTGCCAGAAAATAAAAAAATTTTGTAACCAACTCGTGCTGTTAAAGTTTTAAATCAATTTGAGTACTTACTTTGTTTTTTGATGAAATTTATAGGATGTAAATATATTGGGTACTGATTACTTGTGACGGAAACCAACGATCATTCTAGTGTTGGTCAATACAATATGTTTAATTGAAAAATCGTTTGCCGCAAAAATATAAAGACATTTGATTTTATTTTATTAATGGGATATAATAAATTGTATTTAAGTAAATGTAAGTATATAAAAATGTAAGTGCGTCTTATGTATGTAAAAATAAAATCTTTTTAATACAGGCCGCAACAAAGATCTAAAGCGCAGTGCGAATTTTTGCTTAAATTCATGAAAACACATCCCAATTTCGCTAAGAGCTACTACTTAGGCGCTAAAGCACAACAAAATAAGTTATGGAAAGAATTGGCTCTGAATCTTAATGCTAATGGACCACCTATAAAAGATGTTAGTAGTTGGAAGGAGGTATGTACGCTTGTGTTTCATACAAAAATAAAAAGTAGTGTCCATAAAGAACTATTATGTTGGCTTAGTAGTGTTGGTGGCATTGGCGAAATGACATAAAGATGAGGATAGCGGAAAACAGATGTAGCAGTGGCAATTTCCAGCGACATTTCTTGTCGCCCATAGAGCATCAAATCGCAATTGTATGCGATATTTTCTCGGAAGTGGACTACAGAATACCTAACGCAAAAGCATTTGGATTACCTGACTCTGAATCTCGTTTGGAGCCTCAACGGACGGCATCCCCCACAGGGTCTCGTTTGTCTACAACTGAATTAACTTCTAAAACAAAAAGTCGCTTTCAAGAAAAAATCCAGAAGGAGGAGGAGGATGAAACTAAAAATGTTGTCCAATCTGAAGGAATAAACGTCAATTTGGAGGTGATACCTGATACTTTTTCAAATTATTCCCATGCATCATCCTCCTATACAATTTCCACTTTGTCGCCAACTTCTAAAGTGTCATCTGAAACAAAAAGGAAACGTTCACAAACAAAAGAAATTCATCGAAACGAACAGGTACATGATACAAATAATTTGAAGTCATCCTCCTATACAATGTCCACTTTGTCCCCAACTTCTGAAGTGTCATCTGAAACAAAAAGGAAACGTTCTCAATCAAAAGAAATTCATCACAATGAACAGGTACATGATACAAATAATTTGAAGTATGTTGCAAACGAAATCAAAGAAATTAATGTTACATTGGAGAATCACACCAAACAATTGAAAAATATCAATACAACTCTGGAAGAAATGTGTTCTTTAAAGAAGCAAGAATTTGAGGAAACCAAACGACATCATCTGGCCTTAGAAAGAATCGCAATGGAAAAGGTTAAACAGAAATTAAACAGGAATTTTACAAAAAACAATACAATTGCGTAGTTCTAGAAATATGAAACTGCTCACAACAAGCAATTGAAATTTTAATTTACACAAACTAACAATAGAACAGAAAGAACCTCCTAATAAAACTTGTCAATTTTATATCAGAA
Source organism: Sarcophaga subvicina (assembly GCA_936449025.2). Lineage (NCBI taxonomy): Eukaryota > Metazoa > Arthropoda > Insecta > Diptera > Sarcophagidae > Sarcophaga > Sarcophaga subvicina. Next base: position 86,535,407 of record OW388081.2, on the reverse strand, counting down.
GTTGTATAGTGTAGTCGTTTTTAAAATAATTTTATGATGATAAATTTTAATTAATTTGAGCCTAAAAAGTAGCTGCGGAAAGGTTTTTCGGTTGTTATGCTCTTTGTAAAAATCAAAAGCAAGTCCTACGGTTAATTCGAATAATTGAATATGCTTTTAAATAAAAAAAAGTATGCTCGTACGACGATTCCAAAGCCTTCGATAAACTATGCCTTCTCGAAAAATTTAAAATTTTGCTGCAAATTCTGTATCACAGATCTAAAGTAATGATAAACGATGAAGTATGACACTAAACATAGATGGAACGCTGATGTGAAGAGAAAAGGATAATTACAACTAAAATTCTACATTATTGGCTGATGGGCTGACATATCCGAATACAACAAATTGAGCGAATGCAAGCAATTGCACACACCAAAAATTTAATTAGTTTGCCACATCAGTACAAAAATATGTCAAATCCTCATAGGGAAAAGACTCCCACATTTAAAGCCTCTTTTTCTACCTTATCCAAGTGAAGAAACAGGCTGAAAGATTAGAGCGATCGTGGATCACATCCGAACTTCTATTGACTTGCCAGTTAACAACTTTTAAAAACTCGACGCAACTGAAATCGCGTTGCTATTCATAATGAGCCAAAGTTAAGGATTACAATCCAAATACAAAAATACCTCTTTTGACAATACTAAATATGATTTTAAAAACAATACTTTTTAGAGCCCCAGAACAGAAAATCAACCACCCCCTTAAAAAAAAAGTAAAATTTTAAGAAAATGCAAGTAAAATTGTTTAAAATACAATTTATAAGATTTTTATTTTTAAATATTTTTTTATATACTTTTATTTAAACCCTTATTAAATATATAAAATTATAAAAAATTATATTTTTTAAGAAGACAAAAGGAAAAATAAAACGAAAAACTAAATGAGAGTGGAAAAATGAAAAAAAAAACATAAAAATTGCAAAAGAAAACGAATTTGGTTTTTTGTTTTTTTCTTTGTTTTTGCTGTAATCTATATTATTAATTGGTAATCAATTTTATGAACTATATATAGATAATTGTGTTAATGTTTAATTAATTTTTTTCTTTGTTTACTTCAAACTATATGTTGATTGCTCCTTTCTAATATTTTTTTTTTAGATTTTTAAGTTTCTATTTTTTTTATTATTTTTATACGTGTTTTCGTTTATTTTTAGCTTAATAAACTGTAGGTTTTATTTAAATTTAATTTACAACGACAGTAAAACGTGCTTAAAACTGTAAAAAAAAGAAGAGAAATATAAAGATAATATGATAATAAGGCAAACAGAGAGAGAAAAAAGAGAAGACAAAAATAAAGAAATTATAATTAAAACTTAAAATGAATTAAATTTAAATACTCGTTACACATCACAAACTATTTTAAATGGAGAAAAAAAGTAAGCAAATAAAAAGAAACTAAAACTGAAACACTAGAGATTATTATATCAAATGAAAGGAAACCATAAAAAACAACAGAACAGGTTTTTCTTTTCTTTTGTTTGTTCGAAATGATTTAAAAGAAATCTCAACCAAAAATAATGGAAACGTTTAACTGTTTTTAGGAAATTATTTCATTAAATTAGTGTTTTGTGTATCGCCATTTGGATAAGAAACAACTACTACGTAAAGATCGGAGTGTAAAAGGAAAATTGGAAAAAGATATGCTTCGAAAACAGGGGAAAATAAGTGTATATGGTGGGGGGAGGGGAGGGTCCTTAGAGTAGCTAAAAGAAAAAGCCAATAAAATAGTTTTTCAAATTCTTGTTGTTTTTTGTTTGTTTGTTTTTGCAGAAACTTACAGCTAAATTTTCACATTATTTTTTAAAACTGTTGTAACCTGTCTGTCTGTATGTTTGTTTGTAGTTCTGTTTCCTTTTAATATTGATTGGTGTGTTTCAAAGTTTTTTTTATTTTTTTTTATTTTTTATTTTATTCTTTTGTTTTTGTTTTAATGTTTTATTTAGCTACTACACACTTTTTAATAAAATAAAAAATAATCTTGTTGATGTTTTATTTAAATATATTATTATTTATATTATATATGTACTTATGTATATAACTTGTGTCCACAAATAGGATCGATCGAACGTACGATTGATTGATCAGATCAATTATTGAAATGAAATGAATTAATCAAACCACACACACAATGTTTGCATACATATATGTACGTAACTGTCCTCTTCTACCAGTAAGTCTGAGTTCTGTCCGTCCGTACGTCTGTGTCCTTTATTGAATACTATATATTTATTTCTTTTTTTCTTTTTGTTTTTGTTAAAAATTTACTTCAGTTGTTTTTGCTATTGAATGTCGTTTTTGTTTAACCATCATCATCACTATTATTCGTTAATGTTTCTCTGTTTTTTTTGTATTTTTATTTTAAGTTTAGATTTTATTATTTTAAATGTACTGTTGTTGTTGTTTTGTTTATTCTTTTATGGGTTTGTTTTTTTTTTTGTTTCTTTATATTATAATAAAATAATGATTCACAATAAGTTGTTGTTGTTGTTGTTGTTTCTGAAGGGATGTAATTGTTCAGCAGCAACCAGACTTGGTATTTTCGACTGGACGCCCCTGATCGATTTTAACTTTACTAGCATTTTCAGTAGCGCTCGATGGTGGCCCAACACGATTCTTAATTTCAGCCGCCATTGTCATGAAGGCCTGCTCCACATTGGTAGCGCTTTTGGCCGATGTTTCAAGGAAAGGAATGCCTAATTGATTTGCATATTCCTAAAAAAAAAACACGTAAAAATAGTTATATTTTATTAATAACAATTATACAACAAAGCAAAGGATCGTAGACAAGTGATTATTGACACTTAGTTGGATATTTTGTTTGGACCTAAAATTTGAATGTGAAGGTCCATAACTATATAAACTATAATATAAACATACAATCGTATTCTATAGAAATCAAATATAAATTTGCATATGGAAACAATGGGTTATTTATCCTTAGTGGCTGTTTAATAGGTTTAATAGGTGTCTGATTATACAGAAGCCTTAAAAATCATTGCATGATAATTACATTTTTGCGTAAAACTCTCAGAAGCTTTATTTACATTTACTATCCTTTAACAATTGAATGGAAAGCGGTATGAAAAATGGAGAACGTTATAGAAACTTATTTAGAAGTAGACAAATATGGTTTGCTTACTTTTTGTAATTTTACTTCATTACGAAAATTAGTCACCTTGTACAACTGATGCCAAAGGTTGTAGTTGGCGAAAAAAAATATAAATAAACATCAGCCAATGCAAAAATTAAGTTAAGATCAACGTTTAAACTGCTTATTACAACGTAATACAATTATTTTCTTAAACGTTATAGAATATTCGATGATATAAACTCATTCATCGTATTCATCGTATACTATACAAAGTCTATTTTAACTTAAACAAAAGTAGACTAGATAATCGTTAGTTAGATAGAATAGACATAAATTTGCATTGTCGTTAGCTCATACTGACTTGATTTGTTTACATATTTTATTGACTATTAAAATATTATGCAACTTACCGCAGCTGTGGTATGATCAACAACCTTTTTGGTTGTTAAATCACTTTTATTGCCGACCAATAGCTTATTAACATTCTCACAGGCATATCGTTCGATTTCTTCAAGCCATTGCTTAACGTTATTAAAGGATTCTTGATCCGTACAATCGTAAACGACAATAATACCATGAGCTCCTCTATAATAAGAAGATGTAATGGTACGGAAACGCTCTTGACCGGCGGTGTCCCACTGAATATATGAAAAAAAAACACATTTACAAATGTATTCAATTATATTTAAACTTACACAAGTTTTAAATGAAAAAAAAAAAATACTTACAATTTGCAATTTTATGGTTTTGCCATCCAATTCGATGGTTCTAATTTTCTGAAATTACAAACAAACATATTGAATTGTTATTATAGTTTACAAGAATTTAAATTAAAGAAAAACTTACAAAATCCACACCAATTGTACTGATATAACTTTCTGTATATGTATCATCGGCAAATCTTAACAAAAGGCAAGATTTTCCAACACCAGAGTCGCCAATCAAAAGAAGTTTAAATAAGTAATCGCTGCAAAGAAAATGAAATTAACAATTATTATTATTACATATTGAATACATATATCATAGTAAACTTAAAAACAAAATAAAAGAAAATTGTTATGAATAATTAATCATGTTTCATATTCTACTATACTAGAGACATTCAAAGCAATGACTCAAAATTTTAACCACAATCGAGATAAGAGAATTGTGTGTTAAGGGATATTTATAGCAAAACTTACACGTGTACATAAAATAAAATATTATCAAAGAAAATTAAATTTTAATTCATCAAAATTTATGATGGAATTATTTAAAATTGCTTTAATAGCTGTAAAGACGTGAAGTAATCAAAGTAAGCATTTAAATGTTTAGTTGCCGCCTTTGCTTTCATTCTGGAATTTGTTCTACGTAAATACTACTAATATTATGGGGTGTTGATCATTTTCAATCTGGCGCTGCATGTTTATTCCAGCTGCGAATTCTTTATACTGATATATGTACGAAACGAGAATACAACAGTTATCACACAAATTCTAAAAGCAGTTCATTAGATCATAAATTATACTGGGGTGATTATGTGTGATTATTATGTATTTCGATTAGAAAGTTTTTCTTAAATATTCGATGAAACCTTAATTTCATTAAAATCCATGATCTTTTTGCAAATTTCGGACGTTATTTCGGCGATAACTTCCCAAGTGTTGATTTTCAAATGTACCAACTTTTGGAGACTATCCTATCTGGGTCTTTAAAATATCCCAACAAAAAAATCTATCATCATCAATTCGCATGATCTTGGTGACCAATTGGTTTCGGAAACCGGATTATTATTAATCTTTTCGGACATTTCTAATGCAATAAATATAAATTTGACCTGTATATGGTTCATGGCATCAACTGCAATGGTTTTTCGACAACATTTTTGCTTTTTGATATAAGCACCGAAGTGAGAAACGAGCGTCATCGCTGAAAATTTTATTCAATAATTCAGCATTTAAAGCCTGTTACTTTAACAGTCAATTAGTATATCTGCCAGCTGGATTTATTGCATGTGTTCAATTTTATATAAATGGATGTAAGATAGGCACAATTGCCGAGAGCATCAAAAAAAAAAAACCATCAACCAAAGAACCATATCAAGACACAGATTACATATAATGATGGGCCACTAGGAGTTGTCTAAAGCTCTAAAGCAAACCACTTGTTTGTTTCGAATATAAAATCAACTCTATAAACCATCGACCAAGCCTGTAAGTGTTTTCTATAAAACCTAGGCATAGGCAGGAGCACAAAGAAATGAACATCATTTATATATTTATAGTGTTTCAATGTGAAAAGTTTGTTAGGAAAACCATGCTGTAAATAATCTTAAAAGAAAAAACCAGGTTAGATCATGAAAATGAGAGACCAGCAAAGTGCATTTTAGGTAGGGATCTTCAGAGTCATGTGCAAATCCAACAGAAGAGAAAAACGATCGAAAAACAAACATCGGAGACAGGAAATTGCAATAGAAACAGAAGAAACCAACTGATACAATTAAAAAGTGAAAGAAACCAATGTTCGAGATGAATTTCTAAAAGAAAACTAAGAATCCCAATAGCATATCAAAAATGTAAAGCAAATTATAGCTTTTAGGTGGCTTAAAAGAGACTGAAAGAACAGGAAATCGTATTAGATATAACTATGTAACAATAAATAACAATAGCAATAACTATGCGTTGACACGATAAATAATTTAAAAATATGTTTAACAAATACACATTTCGTTTAACTAATGACAAAAAAAAAACCAATTGAAAATAGTTTTTCAGAGCAGTTAAGTGTACATACATACATATACGATCTTTGAAATTCAAATATATAAATATTTTATTATTTTTTATTAATTTATTTATTAATTGCGCATGAAATAATAATGAACAAAAGGCTTCAAAACAAAGAGCTTGTAAATTGGACATTTTATTTCAATATTTTATATTTTTCCCCTCAGTAAACCAACCACCAGCGTAATAACTGTAACTGCTATGTATGTTTGATTATAAAAAAAACTAGCTTTAAGCAGATTTAAATTAAAAATCAGTCTATATTTGCATAGGATTAATTGAAATGCATGCAATAACGAAATAAATAAACATTATATTATACAAATACAAAAATGCAATGGCTTATTTCCAGATAATGCTAATCTAAAAAAATATAAAATTTTAGTCGGTTTTATTTTCTATAACATTGGATTTGGCTGTCGATAACATCAGCTGTACATACATACAACATATTTACATAGAATGACACTTGATTGCATTCTGAAAATACATATCTTACTGATAGGTTTTCTAAAAAAATAAAAATTTTCAATTAAATAAAAATAGAAAAAAGTTCATCAAGTACTGCTCAACATTAATTATCACTTCCATTTCATTTCTTCATTGAAATTTTGATTTTTGAAAATGTTTTTCTACAAATTTCTTTATTTATTTTATTGCAAAATCGAAATGTTTGCTTAGTTCAGCTCATGTGAATGAAAAAGAAAACAAAAACAAAACGTTAATGCGTAATATCAACTCGTATGCTATTATAAACAATAAATTGAAACTCATCATATAACATATAAAATTTGTTTGGAATAGTAATGACATCGTTGTTGTAGTCCGTCTATTAAAATTTGCAACACGTTTACAGCAACAATTTTCTTATTTAACAATTATAAAGTCTCATATAAATGGTGTTGTTTATTAACAACACAGTGTAATCAAAGCAAAAAGCAAAATAAAATATCCGTAAAATAATTTTTAAATGATTTTTGAACCATTAGATGCGAATAAATAAATATACAAATAGCAGTTTAAACCAGAAAATCATTGTTTAGCAAAAAAAAAATGCAATTTTATAATCAAACTGAAACACACATCTATTGAAATGAAACATTAAATTAGAAATACTATATAACTATAATACTATATAATACATGTTTAGTAAGTATCTCAAACGCATTTCTAGTCCCTTATATAAATTTCGACATGCATTAGTTCAAGTTTCCTCATTACGGTTATAACAGAGCTGAATACTATTTAAGCCAGGAAATCAGAAGCGGCCCATTGTCGTTACTTTCTGAAATGCATTTTAAACGAAAAGAGAGAAATCGAATGATAATTCGAATAGAACAAGTTTCTGTCGACTTAAGAGGTCAATGTACTTCTTTCAAATCGATTTTAAATAAAAACTACTGATAACAGTTGGGAATTATAAATCTGAAAGCTTTTATTTTAGAAAATATAGATTTTCTCTTAAAACAAAATAGTTGATCAATTAGAAATATGACATAAAAGATAGATTTCAGTTTATAATCAGTATTCATATGTTTTATACTTCATCTTATATGCATATTTCTGGTTCCATTCATTCCCCGTAGCAATTGACCTGTGCGATTGTTGAAAACAAATTGCCATTGGAGAAGATAAACGCATGTACAATACTTAAATAGTCAACATTTTCACCTGCCAAATAATTTATTTATCTAAATCGTTGCAATTCGGAGGTTCTAGCGGTAGCTATTTTGCTTTATGGATTGGTAGAGTCTTTTTTGGTCTAATAAGCTAGAATTGTTACTTGTGCAAACAGAAAGATTGTGAATTGAATTCGTTTTGAAAACACCTAGCTCTGTCCAAAACAGGTATAAAGTTTTAAGCTTCCCTCTTTCTGTATTTGAGAGGTCAGCATAGAACTATAAGCAAGGGAATCTAAAACTGAGTGCATCGTACTATGACCGAACTTTAGTTGGATGCTCCTTATAGCACTATAAACTGGCTATGGCCATTCCGAGTACATATTTTGTGTGAATATTAATTTTCACTAATAGTTAAGACATGTCGCTGTCAAAAGGATATATTGGATGGTTTAACATACACGTGATACAGTGTGTACGCAATCTAGCTGCTAAACAGAAATTGTACAATCTCTATTGTTTGCAGGCCTAGTAACTACCTTTAAAGATGTTAAATTTATTCTCTGTTTCCAGAAACTGTTACGCGAATATGTAACGTACCTAAAACTAACGTTAACCTCCCACTTTCTCGAAAAGCCACACATGATTTCTGGTATTCACTGAAAGTTCAACGGAATATTGCTCTTATCAAACGCGATAGAAGGGACTGTCAAGTAAATTTGACTGTAAAGTAAATTTGAGTCTTTTGTCTAACAAAAAGTGGCAGTCCTACTACCAAACTAGGCTGATAACCTTAGGTTAGGCCGAAGTGGTAGCTCTGATATCAAAGAGCTCACTTTAGCACGCATAGCGGCCCGTTGTGATGCCATGAAATTAGGGAAGAGAAGGAAGTTGGTCAGCGCAGTAGCTGCACAAAGGCTGATAACCTACAATACCCCGAAATAGTACATGCAAACATTTCTACTTCAGTAATAAACCGAACTAATTGCTTATGATTGATAGAACAATGGAACCAAGAAAGAAAACTGTTACTTAAAACGTATACCATAATGTTGTAGATTTTGCATTTATGTTCAAAGGATAAGCGAAATAAGATGTTACTACGCTGGAAAATAACGAATAAGTAACGACGCAACAATTTTATTGCCGGGAATGAACTTCAACAGAGCCAATTGGTTTTATACTTGAGCAAAAGACTTAAGAGAACTTCACTTAACCGGAAAGCAATATCTCATAACAAATCAGGATATCAAAACAAAGACAAACAAAAAGGTTCTACTAAACGTTTAAAGATATTGGCTCCATGCCATCAGCTACTCCGATAAAGCTAATCTTTTGGTTGGAATTTAATTCTATAGTACGCTACAGAAGAATGCTGATCATAAAATGTCACAGCTGATTGTAGATTTACACGCCTTCTTTAAACGGATAATATGTATGAATGTATGCATGTGTATGGTACGTATGTATATATAAAAATGGATCTGATGTGTATCGTTCAACAGTCAATACTTGTTGTTTACCTTTAACCTAAAAACAAAGAGATTTTATTTTGGTAACACAAAATCTATAACCTTCACCATTAAAAACGACAACAATAAAGTGTCCTTGATTAAGCACAACATAGGCCTTGAGAGTTTCTCCACCAACAATACTGCTTCACACAATAAACAAATTTGATTATAGAACTGTACATGAACTGCAGAAAAATTATCAAACCTTTGTTTGTAAAGATCATCATGCCCAACACATGTAGTTTTTTCTTTTGTTTTTACTTAGAAAATGTAAATGCATTTTTGTAATTGATGATAAAAATAGAGAATTTTATGATGCAGACCAGGTAGTGAGTAGTGACATGAAAACAAAGTAAAAGAAAAATGAAAACAAAAATGGAAAACCAACAAAAATGATTACGTATTGAAGTCAAAGCGGCCATTTGTTTTACAACAATAAAAATATTAAAGGTCTTTTTGTTGGTGGTTCAGCTGCCATTGCCATTGCTTTGGAAAAAGCAATAGGCACACACTAGAACAACCAACAATCAACGACAACACATAGTAGTATCGAATAGAAAAATGTGAAAATTAAAACAAATTACACACCGCAATACCAGGCAAACAGAATTGAACACAACACAACTGCAAAAGAAATAAAAGCAAAACTAGACGTAAGACAGTGACTCATCCGCCCCTTTATTAAAGTTGTGTTATTGTTATTTTTATTTAGCAAATACAATATTATATGTATGAATGTAAACGAGAGTTGCTTGGATGTTTGTATATTTCCTTGCATAGGAGGACGGATTAAAATAAAAAAGTAGTTGAGAACAAAGGTTTACTTTTTTACTGCTTTACGATAAAAATTAATGGCAACTAAAATTTTTGAAATCGAGTAGAGATTAAACTTTAAGCGAGAGAAATTTTAATGTGAGCGATGGGGAGCATAACAGTGAAAGATAGGGGGGCTGTGTTCATAAAACACTACCACTTTAATGAATGCACTTTATTTTCTTTTTAATTTTACTAACATGTAACAACAACGATTTGTTAAATTATTGGTAACCTTTAATATTAATGTTTTTTGTTGTTGTATTAGCTGTTATCTAAAATATTGTAGGGGTCGTTTTCATGCCATACATCCCAAAATACACATACACTAAAAAGGGAGTGGGCCGTTGTCGAAGTCATCGTCGTTGTCGTCGCTGTTGTTTAAACACTTAATCAGCATATATACAACAACAAATACACTACAAAGAATATGAAAAAAATGACGTCGCAGAATACAATTTTTTTCCAAGTGTTTCGTTTTGATTTTTTAGACCGTTTAGAAAGGAAAAAAGTTAAAACAATTTTCCCGTTTTTTTCTATTTTTTTTTCACTTACTATTCTGGATTTATAGCTGACATTTTGTAGTTGTGTGGTGTTCCTTTTTCGTCTTTCTTCTTTTTCTCAAAAATAGGCTTTTGGCTTCCTTAATTTATTTAAATTATTGTTAAAATATATATTAACTTTTTGCTGAAATCTTTAGTTTATTAACTTTTCTGAATGTTCTCGCACAAATACAATTTGATTTCTACGTATTTTTCCGTTTTTTCTTTTTTATTGTTCTCTTCGCTAGTCTTGCAAATCACTCTTTTTTCTTTCTTTTCGTTTTTTTCTTTTCTTGTCACCAGTTTGACGTGGACAATAAATGAATTGGACTTTTAATTGTGTGTGGAAATTTTTAGGAATATTCAAACGTTTTCTAGTAGAAAGTATGATTAAATTTACTATTTAGAGATTAATTATATTGTTTCTTCTAGTATATTTAAAACGTAATTATCAAAAAAAGTGAACTTTACGTCGAAAGCAGATTTTATTTCAACAAAAGATGGCGACGACTTACACATCACCGTCAACAGTGTTGCTTTATTCAAGAGTAACCAATTGAAGAAAAGTAATTGGTTTTCATTATAAAAATAGTAATCGATAATGAATGGTATGTGTATGAGCCAAAGAGAACAAAATAATAGTTGCAAATAAATGTAAACGTAAACAATGTTATTAATTATTTTATTAATTAGTAAATAATATTATGTATAGCAATAGCTGCAAAATAGAAGTTAAAATTATTGTTACAAAGAAAGATTTTTGCAATTAAATAGTTTGCACTGCATTTTTGGCAGTGAACATGACTTTATCCTTAAAACCTACCCTCCTTACTGAAATATGAATTCAAAAGCTTATATTTCCGAACTACGTTAGACCCCAAACACCATTTTATAATTTATTTATTCACAATTTAATTTGTTTTCTAATTAAAAATTAATATTTTTAACTTAAAATATTTTTAGTACACTTTGTAAAAGAACAGAGTTGCATTATTAAAAATGAAACCGTGAAAATCTAGTACTGAAGTAGATATTGTTATGTATGAAAAGCTTAATTAAAATAATATATTTTCACTGAAATCTGTTGAGTATAACGCAAACAATAATTCTAACAATTTTAGTGTTTTTATTAGGCTGTTTTAGGTTTGTTTAGATAGTAAGAGACGTTTGAATAGTATATTCGGATCTGAGAAACGGGATTTGCAGTGAAGATTTTAAACATAAGACCACATCTATTTTTTATTCATTATATGCATAAAATGTTTTTAATTGACCTACTCTGCACTGAGATTTTATTCCAATTGTAAATCGATTACAAAATCCAGCATAAGTTGGCAAATCCTTAAAAAAAATCCTCTTTGTATTGAAATTCATTTGCGTTAACTTCGACAAATCAATATTGAGTTAAAATTATAGCATAAGTCTGGCAGCTTTATACATAGGATGTCCCATTCAAATTACCTTTCCGTTTACAAAATTAACCGTAAAACTATTTTTTTCATATAATACATATATTTGATTAAATTAACAATATTAATATTTAAATATTTGAACGATTTTTTGGGGAAAATTCTTTTACGCTTTATCCTTACGTTATTATTATAATTTTGCACACAATACAATATACGGTTTAGTAGTTAAGATTTCTTCCAAAATGGCTTTCAAGATTTACGAGAGAAGAGTCCTGGTGGAGGAGTATTAGAATTTAAACAATAAGGTGAAGAAACAGTCGTATGTAGCATATACATACACGTTCCAGCACAATTGGAATGATGACAATGTGGACCACTATTACTTAAATGAAGAAACATAAAAGTACGACTCTTGGACATTTTACTCCAATGAATTGAGAGTTAAAAGCTGTTTTAGTACTTTGGTTTGTGATGTCTCTCTTATTTCGCCAGCGAGGAACATTTCATCTACCACTGTATATACTTTATAGAAATTAAATACCAAATCCAGCTCACATACATTATGGAAATATTCATTTAACACTTCGACAAAATTGTGTATGGCCTCCAAGTAACAAAGATTGTTATCGTTGACATCCACACATATGCAGAAGTATAATCCCGCATAGCGGCGATAAACTATTTTAAAGTTACGGAACTGTAAATGATTAATGCCGCATTTAATAAAATTTTAATCTTTTGTTTTCATATTTATTTACACATACCTCTACGAAATTTGTATGTTTGGCATCCCTCACGGTGACCACTGCATGAACTTCTTCGATGAGTTTCTGTTTCTCATCGTCATCAAAACTCATATACCATTTGGCCAAACGGGTCTTACCAGCCCGATTCTGTATTAAAATGAAACGTATCTAATTGGAAAAATAAAATTTAGTAATTAAACAACCGTTAAATAATATTTAAGGGCGTATTTTTACCATTTTTTGCAAATAATTTGTTTTGTTTTCAAAGCCAAGAAAAATTACACTACACTGCTCTCTCTTTCTGCAAAATGATAAAAAAAATTTTACTTAACTCACATAGAGTTGCAAAAAAATAGTAGCAGAAATGATGAGTTTTCTGTCCAGAACTAATAGAAAGTACACAGAGAAAAATTTTAATTATCGAGTGGAAGGATGCTGTAATAAGCACGATATTTAAACCTTCATTTAATAAAACTAAACACTCTTTTTACACTTCAATAGTGTATAAAATGACGAAAATTATTATTTAATGAAATAATTATTCAATATTGATTAAATAAAAACTAAAAAAAAAAAATTTCTGCAAGTTATCGAAATTATCGTTTGAATAATTTTTTGCAGTTCCCCTTTTTTACAACCTTGTGCAAACATCTGTTGTGTTGACAATTTTCAATCGGTTCTCTTATCACATACATTCTTCTCAAAAGAAATAAAAAACATCACCTTGGCCAGATTTCATTTGCGCTTGTAACAGATAAACACAAACGGGTGAAATGTTGACAGCACTGACCAGAACGATTTGCCAACAAATAAATAAACCACAACTACGAACATGCGTGGCCTCTGCTACGCTGAAAAAAACAGACAACCTAACAAAACAATACGACGCACTACAGCTACAGGCCCTTAAGGAACAGTGTATACTGGTTGATGAAAATGATAAGGCCATAGGATTTAGCACGAAGGCAGACTGCCATCGTGTAAACAGCGAGACCAAAGAAGTGAAATTACACAGAGCATTTTCAGTGTTCCTCTTTAATACCAAAGGTGAAATGTTAGTCCAAAGGAGATCGGAACACAAGGTATGTAATACAAAGCATAACGATTTCATCATCAGCATCATTGTTTTAATTGCATGTATATTTCCCATAGATTACCTTTCCCGATACCTATACAAATGCTTGCTGTAGTCATCCTTTATATGATATTGAGGTCGAACGTGAAGAACTTAATGCTTTTGGCATAAGAAAAGCTGCTCAACGCCGTCTGAACTATGAACTGGGCATACCCACCAATCAAATAAGACCTGAATATTTCCATTATTTGACCAGAATTCATTATGCCAATACTGGTGATGGTACTTGGGGTGAACATGAGATCGATTATATTCTATTTTTACAAAAAGATGTTGATCTCAATCCAAATTTGAATGAAGTCAGCGAAGTTCGTTACATAAAGCGTCAGAATATTGATGAGGAGATAAAAACATTTGATGCCCCTTTGACACCGTGGTTTCAATTGATTTTGAAAAATCGTTTAAAACCTTGGTGGGATAATTTACATCAATTGAAAAAGTTCGAACAGCACAATGAAATTCAGCGTTTTCTTTAGAAACGAAACAATCAAAAAAAAAAAAAAGCTTTTGTTCTATTATAATTAAGTCTGTAGTAAATATTTTGTATATTTTTAATCTTTCGAATATGGAAATTACTTAGTTTATTATTAAAACGAGAACAATAACGTGTAATTGAATAGAAATATCAAAAATAAATACATACTCATTGCAAATTTTTCGAGAACAAACTTAGTTTGCGTATGAGAAATTTAAATTTGTAGTATTTTGCAATGAATAATAAGTCACTGGAATCGATTAACATGTACCATTAGGCGATATAAGTTATATAAGTGTGCAGTGCATATATCAAGATTTTCTCAGGCATTGTGTCGCTGTGTATAGCTAACGACTGCTTTCAATATGTGTCGAGTTTCAAGTTTTCGACGATTTTATAACACATTAATTAAATTATTGGAGAAACTAGCTAGACATAGAATAAGAAAATAACATGGACGATGAAATTGGATTGCAATTATGGTTCGATATCAGATGTTTTTCTTCTATATTCAGTGTTTTCTCTTCGACTGGGATTATAAATCTTTTAACGGTCAATCAAAATTATAAATCGGGAACCGTAACACCATTGGATCTTCCAGCATACACAAAGAAAATTACATTCAGAAAAATACAGTTAATTGGGCTTCTGTTTTGCGTCCTCCTCTTTCCGTACCCGGAGGTTATTCCACCGAAGACAGTTTAAACAACCGAACCCTAATTGCTCATAGTTTTCTTTAAAGTGTGAACAATACATTTCATACTTGCTTTTTCGTCGAAGCTAACTGACGTTGAAAATCACTTCGTCATTATTAGTTCTTGTCTTTAGTGCTTCATTTGGAAACATTTTTTCTATAACGAAACTGGTGAAAGTCGATTGTATTTGCCAACTGGTGCAAGAGTTCTATGAGAGAGGTATATATTACCTTCCAAATAAGTCAATAAGTTTTTTTTGAAGGGTCTATGTGGATGATCTTTCGTCAGAGCACAGTAAAGTTGCACTGAAGGCGATAGAATCATCTTTCAATTCAAATGAAAAGTTCATATGAATCTTACGTCCATAGGGGTCTTTGGAATGGAGAGGGTCAGTCTCTGTTAGATTACTGGGAACGAGTGGGCTGACGCACTCACAAGATTGGGTTCTAACTTGAATCTCAATCAGTTATCCGCCCTATGATCTCATCAGGGGATGGCGCAAAATCGCTGAAATGATAGACTGGAGTGATATGTAGTTAGGACACTTGCCCATAATTCATGGTAGTAGAATAGAATGGCTGTTGGAACTTATTAAGCCAGGTTCAATATGGGTCATTGCGAGGTCACGTCGCAGAGGGGTGTGCGATTTTTGCAGTTTGTGAGAAGGAGTTGAACAAAATACAGCATTGTTTATAGGGAAGGGTTGAATAATCTGCGAGAGTTTGCTTGAGAGTTTGAACTGCCTATTTAGTCAATATTCAGGATCTACGGAGCTTTTAATGAGATTGAGTTGGTTGAAGGGTGCATTCATTCATTCTGACTAGCAAATCCCTCTCTTTATCCTCAGCAGTTTTCTTTCACACTCTCCATCCTGTTTCAATTTTTTTTTAAACATAACGGTTAATATTAGGTTGCCGTTGTCCAGTAGGTAGTGTGCTGGCTTATTAGATGTGAGGCACAGTTTAAACCCAGATCAGACATCTCGAACAAACAGAAATATGAAAAAATATTTCTACGGCGACTTCCACTCAGCGGATTTCTGGCAAAAACTCTAAGAGTAAATAAAATTGCCGTGAAAAGTTTCTCAGAAAATCTCTTCTTCGGAGACGACTTTAAACTGTAGCTTCCACCGCTCGTGATAAAATTAACACACTTAACAAAAGTGGGGTTGTAGTATCCAATTATGTATATATGTATGTATGTATGTTAATATGATCTGCAGATTTGTTGTATTTGCTGTTATTGCCATATACGTCCTTAAACTAACGAAATTCAAGATATTAACAACAACTGCAAGTTATTTTGATTTCAGTTTTATTAACAAATTTAAAGTATAGCAATACGATATTGTATATGTATGTATATATATTTCATAATCATTTTTTAACACAATTCAAGAAGACTTAAATTCAAATAGTGAATATTTTGTTTTTTTCTTACAGATTTTCAAGGCTTAATAAATATATAATAAATGTAGTAAGATATGATAACAAACAATGTATTTAAATATTTATATAAAAAAATATACATAAGCAATATTTTTTTTTTTAACTTTTAAATTAATTTCCTTCTTTTTTAATAATAATTTAATTAATTTTCTTAACAATTTTTAAGGCGCTTATAAGCAAAAACTTTGCATAAATATAAAACAAATATTTAATTGTAAAAGAAAGTCTTAAAAAAAGAAAAATAAATAGGTTTTGTTTTTCTCGTTTTTTTGTTTTTTTTTTTTTGATTTTTATATAATGATCACAATTTGCGTATCAATCATCATCATAAGGCGTGAATGATTATCAATGAGAGTAACTTACAAAACTAAATATTTGTGTATGTGTATTGCATGGATGTCGGTATGTATGTATGTATGTGTTTATGTATGTATTTATGTGTTATGTATGCATATCTCTTCAAGTTCAATTTCAGGTTATAGTTCACATATATAAAAATATATCATTATATAATATTTATTTATGTATAAATACATATGTATGTTAGTAAGGCATATGTATGTATATATAGCACTAGAAGTGATTCATTTTTAGTTTTGTAATAAAAAAAACTATATAAGGCTTGTTAGTATAAAAAAATAAACTTTTCTAATACAAAAATAGAACACAATCAATAAAAAAATGTTGTAAATATTAAATAAATAGCTGTTTAATTATTTACATAAATAAAAAAAAAATAATTGAATTAAATTCAAGCTTAAAAACCTATTTCGAATATATTTATTCCATACTTGTTTTCGATATTTCAAGCATTATAACTTAGGAAAGGAAAATAAAATTATATTCCAAATGTATAACAGGAAATATTGGAAATACATAAACAAGAATTTATAAAGAAAAAGGATTTTAAGCTTGAATAATAAATCTCTTAAAATAAAGCATAAAATAAAAAAATATAAAATGATATAAGCTTAGTTTATAAATAAAAAATTAAAAAAATATACGTTATAAACTAGCTGCAGCTGTGTTTTGTTATTTTAATAAAATTCAATATTAAATAGCGGCTAATTAGCACACTAAGATTTATGAATAGCAAACGCTTTCGAAAGCCAGTTATTTTAAATGTTAAACAATAACCAAGTTTTCTTGGCATTATTACAACAATGGCATGGTTTATCATTTAAAATAACATTGGATGATATATATGTATTTCAATTTTAAACCTAAACTAACTAAATAAATAAAAAGCTTAAAAATTCGATATTTTTTTATCGTTTTAAACAAATAAAACTTGGGTTTATTATATTCAATGCAATCAAATAATAGTCATGTGCAGTAAAACACTTTGTGGTAAATTAGCATAGTGTTTACACATTTTGCAAGCTTAGTTTACTAAAATT
Organism: Sarcophaga subvicina; assembly: GCA_936449025.2. Classification (NCBI taxonomy): domain Eukaryota; kingdom Metazoa; phylum Arthropoda; class Insecta; order Diptera; family Sarcophagidae; genus Sarcophaga; species Sarcophaga subvicina. The sequence goes on along the minus strand of OW388081.2, from coordinate 86,517,708 downwards.
ACAGCTTTGAAGATCTCACAGCTGGTTTTTAAACAATGCCTTTAACAGTTTAACAAAGTGAAATCAATTTAAGCGTGAATACAATCTATTTGCAGCTGTTATGAACTTAAGCTTTGTCTTAAGGTATTCACAGACACTTCATAAACCCATGTTTTATTTGTTTATCAATTAAAAGCAAAATTGTTGTTAATTTTACTGCAACTTTGCTTTTAAATGCTTAAACATTTCTCTTCTCTGTTGGTAAATAAACTTAAAATATTTATAAAAATTTATAATAATAATAATAACATTAATTATCGTCTTTCTCTTGTGGCCTGTGACTGACTCTCCTTGTCTACAGCACAATCAATAAGACGTCGTTTTTGTTTTGTTTCTTATTTGTTTTAGAATTACAAACTTAAAATTAAAGATTTCATTTCATTTCTTTTCATTTCAAGTGGTAGTTGTAGCTGTTAATTATTTTTTAAATTCTTTTGTTTGATTTTACAATTTTTTTTTATTTAGTTTCTTTTAAGGCACTTTATATTAGTCTCGTAATTTGTTTTTTTTTGTTTTGTTTTGTTTAAAATTTTTTTCTTAAAAATTGTTTTTGTTTTGCTAAGCAAATGAAAACGAAGAAATAATAAAAAAAAAATAAAATCTTATAAAGTGTTAATCAATTTAAAGAGTGTGTTAAGAAAACAAAAAAAAAATAGTGTGTTTCTGTCGTTATACATGCGTTCCCTTTTTGGCACTTATTTCATAATTCAAAATTGTCGTTGTAAAACTAAGCATCACACCCTTAACCTTACCAATGTCTCTCAGTCATCCACCACTTAATGTCTGCCTGCTGTTCGTAAAACAATTTAAGAAAGACCAAAAAGTTTTAAAGCATTAAATGCCGTAGCTAAGGCCACTTCGTCTGGGGTCTTTTTCATAAAGGCAGCTATCATCTCCACAATGGCAGGTAAACTACAGGGTTCATTACGTTGAAATGTACAATATCTACAAAGAATACAGAGGATAATGTATGAATAAAAGTAAATAATGTTTTAATAATACAAACTCTTTGTAGTACTAACCTGTGTAAGTACAATAGAGAACGTTCTGTGATGCCAGTCTTGACGTGTTGTGGTAGCTTTGAAGCTCTTGTATTTGGATACATAAATGGTGAATCAGTTTCAACCAATAAACGATCCAAGGGTAAGGTTCCGTTATCGAGTAGACGACGTACGCCAGTATCTGATTTGTCCTATTAAAGAAGAAAAAATGGATTTAAAAAAGAGTAAAACATTTCTTAACACAATAATATTAGCAATATAGCTTAAGGCTTTTGATAAACGCTATCCTACAGATGATATTAGCAATTCTTTTTAGATCCTCATAACGCCTTAATATTTATTATTCGTGCTTAAATGTTGCTAATATATGAGGCTAATAACTGTGAAAAGTTGGGGTAAATCCCAGTGCTTTAGTGCCTCTAAAAAAGTAAAACCCAATAGCGATTTGTTCCTCATTTGCGTTTAGAACGTTAACGTAAGAAGGACACACCAGCCTACTAGTCGTATGAAGCCGTATGTTTAAATCTGCATTGACTGACTAACTTTGCAAGAACGCCAATATGAACCGAATACTAAAATTGAGTATGAATGCTTGTCTGGTGTTATCATACATTCTGCACTATTGGAGAACGCCCGACCGAGCTTCTGCTTATGTTCGACGGCTTATTAGGTCTGTAAGAGCTACGGTATGTTTCGAGCGTGATTAAGAAGGCAAGTTCAAGTTAGTTTCTTATCATACTGAGATCACGATTGGATTATGTTATATACATCCACATGGGGGAAATTATTATGACAAAGTCTTTATTTCTGTTTAACGTATGCTATGCTGACCATTATCTAAGACATAAATATGATTTTTATTGGAGGTTCAGAATAACAACAAAAAGATTTTTTCAAATTTTTTTTTTCAGTTATTTGCAAACGTTCATAGGATTTTAATTACTTTCCAATAAATAATAAAATTTTGAATGAATTTCTAATAAAAGAAAACTAAATGTATGCAAATGATAAACAATTTTCACCGTGAAACAATTAAATTTTCAACGCTAGATAAACACAATGCACACTTTATGCACATATTTATAAGATAAACAAAAAGAAAACATTATCTTTATCAAATAATATATGCTTACTACATACATAATTGGTCATTACAACCCTTCAGTCAAGATTACGACCTAGTTTCTCACACCACTTATGTTGTGTGAGTTAATTTTATACATGAGTGGTGGGACCTACAGTTTAAAGTCGACTCCGAACGACAGATTTTTGAGAAACTTTTCATGGAAATTTTATTTCTACGCTCAGAGTTTTTGCCAGAAATCTGCTGAGTGAAAGTCGCCGAAGAAATATTTTTTCATATCTCGTTCAGTTGGAGATGCCTGACCTGGGGCTCGAACCCTGGCTTTACGTCTAATAAGCCAACACACTACCTACTGGACTACGGTGACTTCAATAATTTTTGCTTACCTTGCATAAATAACCAGTTAAGCTGATATAGAACCTTCTATCCAAATACTTGATGGCTTCTTCAGCAGTGCCCATAAAGCTTCTAATAATCACCGGTGGCAAATTCTCGAATCTAAAATACAAAAACCAGAATGCATTAATTAATGACAAAAAAAAAACGATGTAATCCGTGCATGAACATACTTATCTAGTATATCGAGGACATCTTGTTGGGCTGAACGTTCGTGTATTAAAATTGATTTGCCCAAACTGCATGCCAATAGTAGTTGTTTTTCGAATATTTCCTTTTGCGACTCGGGATCGGAAAAATCACGTTGATAATCCAAGCCGCAAGGGCCAATTGCTACGCACTCTTGTGAGGCGGCAATCTCTTGGAATTCAAACCAACTACTTGGATCTTCGATGATTGATTTCGAATCGTGTGGATGTATGCCAGCAGTCGAGTAAATAAAATCGGGATAAATGCGGGATAAACGAAGGGCTTCCTTGCTTGATTTCACTGAAGTGCCGGGTACCATAAGTTTTTGAACGCCTGTGGTGTAGAAGAAACAAAGCAAACATAAATATTTAATGTTTCCCTGAACTTTATAACAAAATAATACAAAGAAAAAGAACAGAAGAATCAATAAAAAACTATTATAAGAGACCTTAAAAACAAAAAACAAAACAAAGTAAAACAAAACATATGTAAACAATAAACGAAAGTCATACATTTTTAACAATTTCATGGTGTGTATATTAAATGGAATACTTTTAATTGGTTGCTAATGATATAAGCAATATACTAGAGATACTATAAGATGAATGAACAAAGAAATGGAATGCAGATCAAGAGATAAATGATGACGATCAACAGCAACAACAGCAGCAACGAGAACAACACATAAACTTATAAGAGGTCACATCATCGCCTACGCACTAGACGACGCCCTAAAAGACATAACAAACTATCGTATGAAGACGTTCAATGGCTCTTGTTTCTTTCGTTTTCATGTGCATGTACGTTGGAGATGAGTGAAGAGTACTTTTCTGATGTAAAAAAAAAACTGCTTTATTTAATGGAATACAAAATGGGTGCGTAAAAATTGTTTTACTTTTGGTAATAATTTTTTAGAAATATCCTTAACGCTAACGAATGCAAATTCATGCTACTGAGGAGAATGAAGTTTAGTAGACGAAAAGTGTCTGGGCTAACAAACGCTAAAGTGGAAGAATAGTCAACTTAAAAAAGGTTTTTATGAATTATTCCTTGTTCAAAAGCATGGAAAATTTATTGAATGATCTCTTGTCTAAAGAGGACAGGAGTTTTGTTTTCTTTGCAGATTTCCTCTGGTTATATCATTAAAAAGTAAAATCGTATCTCCGTTACCTTCATCTTTATTTTTCGACTCGACATGGGAAGCTTTTGGTGGTTCCAATTCTAAACGATTTTGAATGGAAATATAAAATGAAAAGATTTTTTTCTGTCTAAAATAAACTAATTTTTCAAAAGAGCTTTTCATTAAAAACATACGTGAGTTTATCAAATAAACAAGACTTTCAATTTATCGTGGACAATCTGACACTATAAACTTTTTATAAGTACAACGAGCAGTTGAATAATTGTAATAAACTATCAACTGACAGCCTCATAGAATAAAGCTATTTATGTTTCAATAACTACGAAATACCCTTATACTGTAGCTGCCGTTTCCATCTTGAAATGATGATTTTTAAATAAAAATCAAGCGGTAAGTCCGCCCTTATGCTGTCAACTTTTAAAATTATTTAATCTTATTCATTAGTTTGGATTTTATTTTTATTTCCATTTCCCATTGTCCACATTTGTTTTGTTTTCTTTCTATAGACCTATAACCAGTCGCGGTTTGGTATACCCGATTTAGCTTTATTTATTTATTTATATTTATTTAAATTTCATAATATTTAAAGAAAGAACGTGTTCTTTTTTAGAGTGCTGCCTAATACAGTGTCTAGTTGTTGTAATTTCTTACCCATACGATAATTAATATTCATTGTGTATTCTTCTCATACTTCTCAAGGCAATAATAGCAAGTTTTAGTTGTTACGTATGAAAATATTTTAAAATACCATTTAATTTAAGCCGGTTCTGGTTGCTTTACTTTTATATTTTTTGATAAAAGCTTCTATTGTATGCAATTTAAAAATGCAGATTTTTCATTAGACACAAGAGTACACATCAATATTGCTTGCGGGATAAATATTTGATGTATGTTCTTTATGTACTTACAACAGAAACCATTATTAATAGCTTCGTTTTACATTCTGGTACATAGTTCAAGAGAGTGGTATGATCTAACGACCTTTATTAAGCAGCCAACCGATAGAGAAGTAGTATTGTATAAGAGTACTATCCAATATCATTCGAACTACAACGTGCAGAGAATTACAAAACAATCGTAAAAAATTACCCGTCCCAGACAAATTTAAAAGGAGATCACCATGAAATAACGGAAATAAACAGCCTTTATCGGAATCTATCGAATACATGCTCAAGTTCATAGATGCCAACTCAGATACACCATCCAGAGAATACTATACAGCAACCTTTCTCTGTGTACCGACGACACCAGTTATGACAAGGGACATGATCTGCTCCGTCATAGAACAGGTAGGTGTTTTAAAGGGAACGAAAGACAGTATCCTATGTTGTGTACCCTTATCTAAAGCATTGTTTTTATATTTATTCTTTTCTTTTAAGGAAATAAAGCTGTTACAAAATCTCTATAGAAAACTTCCTCATTTTCTTTGCATTGTTTCAGTTCCTTTAGTCAAGTAGTTTTCAATTAAGCAGAGGACTGATCTACCGTACTATGCTAGAATGATAGATTAACCCTCTGTCTCAACACCTATCGTTATAAAAATTCAATACGATTAAAAAAGTACCAAAAGCCAATTGTTAAAATGTACCTAAAATGTCATCATTGATCATCACAATGATTATTTTTTCATTTACGCTCTACATACAAAAACAATACAACACAATCCAACATACATACATAGTCTCTACATAATCTGTATGAAAAATTCCTTGGGCATATTGTCATATTTCACTTACCGGCATCTTTAGCTCGTTGAATGACCGAGTCCAGATCACGGCTGTATTTTTTATTGGTTAAATTAGCGCCTGCATCGATAACAATTAAATTTTCAAAACAATGTTTAATATCGTCCATATTGAATCCAGCCAAAGGTGATGAAGACACCAACTCTGCTTCAGCAGCAACATTTTTCGTATTTGTTGCAGTAGCTGTTGCCTGGGCCATGGTTGAATAATTTGTTGAAATTTGTGTAATTGATGTAATAATGCAAATTTCTTATTAAATACAAATTCTTTTTTCTTCTTTTTTATTTGTTATTGTTTTGTAATTATTCGATTTGATTTAGTTTAGTTATTTAGTTGCACGTAATCCCACTCTCGCACATTCACTCTCTGTTTCGGTCTATCAGTCTTTGGACTCTCAAAGTGTTTTGAATTTGAAATTGTTCGGTTGTAGTGTATTTTGGTTATGATGACTTCTTACTGCGATTCAAATTGATACAATTTTTCTTCTTTCATTGAATTGACGACGAAAATAGGAATGACGAAATATTATATTTTCCTTCTGTTTTTTGTTGTCGTTGCTTGATGTGTGATTGTTATTATTTTTGTTATTGTGATGATGATTATTTTGCCATGTACTTGCTGCCTCAAGTGTAATATATTGTGGTCAATTTGCACGCTCTCTTAATATTCGCAGTACTTTTGATTTGATTTTCTTTTGCGTATCTTTTCTCTGTTTTTGTTATGATTTCTTTTTAAGCAATCTTTCGCTGCTCCACATCAACGTTTTGCATGAAGAAGATTTAATTGTATGTGTGGCTGAGGAGGATGGTTGTGTGTAATTAAATTAGGAACACTGGTGAGTGATTTTTTTGTTTTTTTCTGTTTCTTTTTGTTTCGTATGATTAATAATTAAAAATTATGTGTCAATGTCGTCACAAGGAAAAGCACCTTCGTTTTTATTTTATTGTTACCTTAAAGCACATTTATTTGTATTTGTTTAAGCAATATTAGTTAGTTTTATTGTGTTATTAAAATATTATTTATTATTACTGAATTTTATTTTTCGAATTATTTCATGCTAATTAAAATTCTTGATTTTCCGCAATTTTTTTGTAAACCAAATATATATTTTATTATTGTAGGAAATTAAAGAGAAAAACACATACGACTGACTGGCTGCGCAGATAACGAACAACACCACACATAGTTGCTTAAATTCGTACTAAAATAAATGAGAAACCTTTTTAATTATTTTTTTAAGTTTAACAAAAAAAGAACAAAATAAATAAAAAAAATAATAACTTTCAAAAGCTTTTTTTTTGTAATCTAAAGTTCGTTTAGAGTGATTAACTGAAATATGATTTAATACTACAATTTATATTGACTGGTCGATGTAGATTTAAGGCATTGCCAGCACAAACTTTTAAAACTGTTACGGAAACGTATTTTTAATTTAAAAATACGGCTTTCGAAATGTAAATATGAACAACTCTTTATGCAACAATCCGAGTGTACTTTGTGCGGAGTCTGGACTGCCCACTTTCTTAATTTTTGCCTCAGTACGACTTCATTATGATGTCGTGACTAGGTATATTCTACAAAATGGTGGATTATACTAAGGCAAAGGGTTTACCGTCGTTTGTATTGTCGAATATTTGGTATACCTACTTGGAGACAGTTTTAAGACATACATATATCCTGGTCAATCTTGGACTTGAAAGTATTATAGCATCACAGATCTGGCCTCTTTATACTCTGGGAAAGGGACTATCACTCACAACTTCTGAAAAGCTAGAATGAGATTCTCTGGTGGATCAAGCTTTCATTGACATTAGGTAGGCTTGTAGGATTTACGAAACTGAACTCTATGCTCAGTGATATTGAAACTACTTCTACTGACAGCTAGTTAAACATCATACGGACACACTGAGTTAATTTCCTGGAGGATAGCTCTTGTTTGTCATGTCTAACAGACTATATGGAGTACAATAAAACCAAACGCTTGTAAGCAGTCACCAGTTTCTTTAGAATGTCAAATTAAAAGATTGCATAACCTTGTTATAGTGTAAGACTCTATCTCTAGTTTAAAAATCGTATGTTTTTCGTTAGCAATAGCCTGAACTCCGGAAACTATTTGCGAAGGTACCACAATCATACGATATTCCGAACAAATGTAGCTTTAGTTTAAAGTGCTTGTTCAAAAAACCATTCAAACCTTGAGTCTACTCTTAATAATAAATCAAGTCCTTTTTCATTGTACATACCCAACAAAAGTTTAGATTGTATCAAACCCATTTGGATTGAGAAAAGTTTTTGCCTTTCTCCGATTTCTCTTTCGTCCACTCCACAGGAAGGTTGTGGCCCTATCAGTCCTCTCTCGCAAACGCATCTGTTTGTTCATTCCTACATGACTTACGAACCATCAGAATATGATCCCTTTATTCTTACCCAGCTGATTTAACTTGCCTATACAGTCTTATGTTATTGTCGAGTTTACTTCATAGCAACAAATTAAGTATAGCATTCATATGTTTCGCCTTCTGTCCTAAAGACTAAGCAGCTAAAAAATTGTTCCATTCACTTTTATTGCTGACTATCATTATGAAGCATTTAACAAAATTGTCAATTTTACTAATTCTTTCCAGGTGGCATTTGGGTAGAAAACTGTCAATCACCTGACCTGGCAAGTTACAAGCCGACTGCTCGGATGACGATCTGACTCAGTCAGATAGTACTTCCTTTCCAAGTAGAATTGAGTACATATTTAAATGGCGATTAAAGACACTCCCGAGTTTCATTCCTGTCCCACTATTTATCCTGTTCAAGAGTAAGGTTTGTCTCCAAATAGAGTATGCAGAGTATTCATACAACCGTAGAGTTTACGGATTTCGTCGTGGTGATAGTTAAGAAATTCTCACTTACTCGATTTATCTGGTCACAATACATCTGATCAATCTCATGTCAGGTTGTCACCCATTTTCTTAACCATACTTTCTATCACTCATATCTTCACTATCATATGCAACGGGCTAAAAATCAATAAAGTCTCCAAAACGATAACGTCTGTCCGTTTCTGTATATTATACAACTTCATCTAAGCTTTATTCAAATTCTGCGGACACCACTTCCGGTTTTAATAGAGTTCGAGAGGGTGCACTCTAGTTAAAACGACGTGATTGTGGCTATTATTTTTGGCTACACTGTGTGTAGATATGAATGTTTGCTGGATTAAGAATATGTTTTCGGGTTTCTTCTTTTATTCGCAAAGAAAGTGCGTAAAAACCTATTAGACTTAATGACAACATTTAATTTATGTATTAAAAAAGTTCAAATAAATTTTGTTAATGTGAAAAGTGACAATTTAATCACAATTTCTTCTTGTTTTTCTCTTTTTCGCTTTCGCTTTCTCTTTTTGTCTTTTTTTTTTTGGTCACTTTGATTATAACGCATAAAGAACATTAACGCCAAATCATGTTTGATTAATTGTCAAATAATGAAGTTGGTTGGCAACACACAAACAACAAAATCAAATACAAATAAAAATGTAAACAAACAAATCAAAATCGAAGTAAGAACACACACAACAAAAACAATAAGATATAGAGAGGATATGACTTGAATACTCATGAGTGCACACATTGACACGTACACATAAGTTTATAAGCTTAATGGAGGTTATGAGAGTGTGCTGTTGTTGGCACTTGATTTTTATTAATTATACGTCCTGTATTGCCATATTTGCCCATAGTGCTGTACAAAAAATAAAATAAAAATGAAGTAGAAAAATTAAAACACTTGTTATGGTTTTTTTTGTTGTTTATAATTCTGTTATTGTTGTTTATTTTTCCTTTTTTGTTTAACAATAATTAATCAATTGTTAGTTTGTTTTTGCTTTTCTTTAATTTTTTTTTGTGTACATTTTTCATTTTTTAGAGTATATCATAATGATTTAATGTTGTTGTTACTGTTATAATTTTATTGTTTTGGTTATTTATTTTGTTTTGTTTTTTTTTTTTGTTTTTTGTAGAATATGTATTTTATTTGTTGCTGTAGTTGCTTGTATTTTTGGTTTGGTTTGGTTTATTCTTTGGTATCGTTTTCAGAAAACATTTAATGATTATGCCTGTTTTAGTTTTATTCTTTTTAGTTTTTTTTAATAATTAATTTAAAACAATAAATATATTTATATATATATATATATATGTATATAAATATTTAAGTATATATATTTGTGTTACTGTTTTACTAAATATTTATAATTTTATTTATTTTTTATAATATATTTTAATTATATAGTATATTAAGTTGCTGTTCTTCTATATTTAGTGGCATTGTATGTTTTAAAGCAGTTTACGGTTTCTTTTTTGTTTTGTTTTTTTAATAATTTTTTTTTATAAATTTATTTTGTTGTTATTAATTACTTAATGGTCTAACGGAATTGTTTTTTGTTTTATTTTTATTTTTTTAATATAATGTACGTATATTCATATTCATATACAATATAAATAACTATTGAAATTTTTTATTTATTTTAATTTATTAATTTTATAGGTTATGTTATGCTATGTTAATATATTTTCTTCTTTTTCCTTGTTTTTATATTTATTAAAATCCGTTTTATATGTATGAACGTGGTATATTAGACCGCTTTAAAAGTGTGGGAAATTAAAAAAAAAATTCTAGAAAATATAGCCATTGTGAGTGAGAAAATTAAAAAAGTAGCTCAAAATTTCAATTGGATGGCTTCCACATTCTACATTATTCTTTGCGGGTATTGCCATTTAAACGTGAAGTTATAATTCCCTTCTTTGCAACATGGGAAATATTTTTGCAAAATAAGTTTTTGAAATACAAAAAAATGAAGTATTAATGTTAAAGCGATCTAATTACTAACGGGTTACCCATTTATTGGTTTCAAAACCGTCAGTCTAGCAAGACTGTCAGCTATTAAAATCGGAAGTTTCAATTATTTAGTGACAGGTTTGCTACTTACGAATAGGGATCGTTTAACAACCGAACGATTAGTAAAAGGAGCTAGCATGTTGTTTGTGGTTATCATAATCGAACCAATAAAATGCTGGAAGGTTTACAGATGAGGTTAGGTCTGTACTTTATTGGAATTTAAGCACTGACAAAAATGTAGCTTCTGTTAGAGCAAGTATAGCTAGAATTAGCCGAACGTTCACGGAACGTATGTACGTACGTTCGTTTGTAGCATACGAAGATAATGCAAATGTTTACCGAAATTCCATTATTGTTGGGTAATCATTCACATTGCTTTTCATTGTTGCTGATAATAGCAATTTGTTGATTGGTTGCTAGAGAAAAAATTAGAAATTGATTTTTGAAAAAATTTTCTTTAGCGAAGAAATGGGCCCTAAGTAAGTGACTGTCTGGTAGAGTTAATCCAGAGCGACATTGTCGTATGATAACTGTCATGGTTTGTAGAACCACTCCAGAGGCGGAGTGCACTGCTTTTCATATATAATGGTCTAGACAAGTCGGGAGTGTAAGCATTATAATGAAATAAAAGTATTGTAGAAACCATAGCTTTATGTATTTGCATAACCTTACTTTTGAAACAGATAAATGGATAACTCTTTGTAACAGTGGATAAAAGTTTGAATAAATTTGGTTTTATTTTAATATATTTTCTATATGTACGTTTATCGTATTTGTTTTCAATGGTATATAAATTATAATTTATATTTATTTTATATAAAATTAGTATATTTCTCTTTTTGTTTTTAAATACAAACTAGTTTAAAAATATTTTAATTTGTTTTTTTTATTTATTTTTGTATTTCATTATAGAGGGCTTCATTTGAGGATACATTATGTTTTAGTTTTTTAGTTAATTTTTGTTTAATTTTTTTTTATTAAAATTTAAAAAGAGCTTTTAGCTAATTTAGTTTTAACTCGTGGAGTTTATTTAGAACTTTTTTTTAGGTTGGTTACTCTGTTGTTTAAAATTTGTTTTTAATATAGTATGTTAATATACTTTTAAATTTTATTTTGTAGCCCCATATTTTTTTAATATGTTTTGTTTTTAATTTTAGTAAACAAAATATATTATTTTTATTTCTTATGTTGTTGTTTTTCATTGATATAGAAATATTTTATTTGATTAAAAAATTATTATAATTCTACTGTATATGTATGTAGGTATGTTAGTATATTATATCGTATGTTATTTATTTATTTATTAATAATTTAATATTACTTTTGTGCTTTTAATAGTTTTTATTTAATTTTTGTTTTTAAATAAATTTTTTATTTTCATTTTCATTTTTGTATTCTTTTTCTTTTTTAAATTTAATAATTTTTAACATTAATAATATGTATGTTGTAATGTTTCATCTTTTTGTTTTTTGTTATGATAGTGATATAAAAAAGTTATCAAACAGTTATGCCAGCGAAAAAGAAAATTTTGTTTAAATTATATTTTATTTCTGTTTTGTTTCTAATTTTGTTCCAATGATTATTACGATATTAAATATTAAAAATAATCTTAATCAGGGACACATTACTGTTATAAACAAAATATACATATTTGAAAACAATTAATGATTCATAAAGCTTCATATAACGCTTATAAGTTAGCAATTAGCAAGCATTACAGAAGTTTTTATTTTGTCGGTCTACACATAACTGTTATACAGAAATTTATGTTTTCCGATTTTAAATGATTTTGTTTTAATTTGGACTTTAATTGTAATAAAATAAACTGGCAAGATAGACATCAGTTTTGGAAGTGAATTCTGAGGAGAGGTTTGAAATCATTGAGGACAGTTAAGATTCAATTATCACTTGAGCATAGTGAAGTAGATGATATAAATCAAAACTATCATGGATTTTCTCTAGATATTCCTAGGGTTGATATCATAGTTTAAGTCTATTGCTATCTTGCAACAATAAAGAACAATTACTGCCTTAGTGGTCCTGCACTGTGTGCCCTCGCATTCCAGTTTAGTTTGCTGTCCAATATGATTTCAAAATAATTTGCATTAACACCTCACAGCTTCCAAATATGTATTCTGGCCATTCATTCTCCTCATCCGAGTATATGCCAATTGTATCTAGTTTTCTACAAATCTTCCTTGAGTCTAGAATGACAGAAAAATCCTCTTTGCGATCTGTGTATAAAAGTTGCCTTGATCACGAGCAGACTGGCTAGCACTCCATGAGCTTTTTTTTCTCTCGACTTCATATTTTTTACATGGTCTCTGCCCTCACGGGCCCTCTTCTAACCATACTCTCGTGTGATTTCTACAAAAGTTGCGATTTGGAGTAGGAGGAGGATATTCTCTGTTTCTTAATGTGTCATTGCCCAGCGCTTGTGCGAATTCTAGGGAACCTCATATGTATGTTTTTATGTGTGATGACGCCATCTATCCTAGCCTAACTTAAACTAAAGTGTTAACAACATAGTTTATTTAGGGTAACAGGGAATAATGTCGTAGTTTCTCCCAAAGCAAAACGGATAATAAGATAAAGGGTTAGAAAATCGATTAAAATTAACTAGGGTTGAATTTCAGTTTACGATCTCTAAGCATTTAGTTAATTGCGTAATGGCAATCCAGTTTAAGAAAGTACTTAATTAACGAATGAAAATTTAAAAAAGAAAATCTTATTATAAAATTAGTTTATCATATAGCAATACCGTATAAAAATTATGTTTATTTTTTCTTATTTGCTTTACCTATCAGGCTATAAAATATTAAAAAAGAAAATCCATAACAAAATTCACTCTAAAATCTTGGTGCATCAATACCTTTTTCCATTTAGTAATGACAACGTGTATATTTTTCAATGCGTTTTTTTCTTTTCTATACTATTTTATATAAATTGATTTACTTCTAAGTTTTTGTTACTTTATTATTTACTTTTTTCATTACAAACTATAGATTTTGCCTATTAATGCCATAACATAACATTTCAATTTTTCAAGCAAAATTTTGTACGACTTCCCTACAAAATGTTGATAATTGTGAAAACAGTTTAAAAAACAATACAATTTTGTTGTTTTTCTTTTTGTATTTAGCCAAGTTGATAGAAAAACAATACACATGTAATAGGTAAAGAAACTTTATTAAAAAAACATAATTTATGAGAGAAAAAAAAGAAAAACAAAAAAAGCAGATGTTTTTAAACTTATTACTCCCACTCTCTATTAATTTGGCTGCTGCTGCCTATTTTAATATTATTTGCCAATAAAAAAAATGAAACAAGAAATAAAAACATTATGGCAACACCGTTTATGGTCCGTTATGCACGCACACATTTTGTGAGAAACTTTTTGGGTAACGGAAACATCAACAACCATTTGGGGAATAGAAAAACGAAAAGGAAAATGGAAAATAAAAACAAAACAAATAAAAAAAAAACGAGCAACAAGAAAATGATGAAAACTTTTAAACTACTATTCGATTATTTAAATCATCAACTGGGCTAAAACTTATTCTTTTCATATCTTATCTTTTATTTCTGTATGTTTATGTGTATGTTTATGTGTGTGTATTTTTTTACTACAATTTTAGGCTGGTTTGTTTGTTTGTTTGTTTTTTGGTTTTTATTTTTATTATAAAAATTAGTTTCTTAAGTTTTTTATTTCATTTTCCTTTTTCATATCATGCATGTACATATGTTTGTATGTATGTATGTTTATATAAATATGTATTATTTGATAATAATATAAGAATGTACATATTTATTTAGGTTTTATTTATTTAATTATGAATGCAAGTATGTATGTATGTATGTATGTTAGTATGTAAGTAGAATTATTGCTTTATTATTATAATTATTATTTAAAAAAAAAAGATTTTTTAAATAAAAATTCAATACAAATTTTATATAAATTGTTAGAAATATTTTGCGTTTTTTTCCTTTTCCTTTTTAATATAAAAATTTTGGTTTTCTTTAATTTTATTTTAAATATTTTAATAATTAATATTTATTATATATGTATGTATGTACTATGTATTGTTGTTGTTTTAATTTGAATAAAGGTACTTTTATATCGAATTCTGTTTCACACTTTATATCAGCGTTTTTAATATTTCCTTGTTTGTTTTAAAAATAGCAACACTTTTACAAACTGGTGCACACTTCTCACACGTTTATTTAAAATTTACTGTACAAGGTACAGTTGGTTATCAAATAGAATTTCATTGAAAGGAAATTTTAGAAATTCCTTTCATTTCTAAAAAAAACTTCTTAAATTTTCTATAGAACAGCAGAAAGTAAAGAGGTGCTGAGGACATTTGTTTAATGAAGAGAATAAAACAGAGGGAAGGATTTCAGCAAAGATGATTAGACAGTTTTATTTGGAAGCCCAATCGACTGAAGTTAACGCAATTAGGTGACACCGTAATTTAGAAATCTTGAATGAAATGGTGCTGGGAAAACAAAAACCGGATAGAGATTTCAGCACACTAATCTTAAAAAGCAAAGGTTGTGTAAAGTTTATCGTTGGGAGTCGACATTAAATTGTAGATGCCACCACTTATGAATAAAATTAACACACACAACATGGGTGGCGTGAGAAGTTAGGTTATAATACTGACTTAAGTGTTGTAATGACCAATTACGTAAATAAGAATCCTCTTAAAAAAGCGTTCTTTATGGTAACCAGTGTAGCCTTTTTGTTAAGCTTGCGTTTCCTAACTTTTTTTTTTTGTATACTGGCTCCAATTAAAAAATTGGTTTTTAAAAACGTTTTCAATCTGGTGTCTCTATTATTTTTATATTTTTTCTTCTTCTTTTAAGCTATAAACTAAATCATTTTCTTTATTCATTTCGGTATGTTTGTATGTGGGCTTGTATATAAAAGTATTTTATTTATTAATTATTTTTTGTTTTATAAATTTTACTTTTGGGAGTTTTATTAAAGTATTTTTTTTTTGGTTTTATATTTTTTAATTTTCAATATTCTTCAATAGTTTTCCTTCTTATAATATAATTATTTCAGTATAAAATAAATAATAAAATTCTAGCAAACAGTTAACATTTATAAATATGTTTGGGTTTTGTTTTTATTTTTGTTGTATTGTATTTATTTAATTTTTTGTTTGTTGATTATTTTCTTTATATTTATTTATATTTTTTATCTTTTTTTACTTTTTCTTATAAATATGCATGTATTCCAGTATTTATTTAACTTTTTTATAATTTTTCTATAATATTTAATATTTATTAAAACATATTTATTAATTTAATAATTATTTTCCTTTTAATTTAATTTAATTTTCTTTTCTTTTGAATATTTTTTAATAAAATTTAGAAAAATTATTATTTTTTCTTTAAATCCAATTTTGTTTCTTTCAATTCAATTAAAAATTAAATAAATTTAACGAATTTATTTAAGTTTAACGAATTTATTTAAATTTAACAAAGTTATTTAAATTTAACAAATTTATTTAATAATTTCTTTTCTTTCGTTTTAAAAAAATATCACTGCATTTTAAAAAGGAGTACAGAGTACAGACGACGACGTTATAGACGTTGTAACGTTTTGTTTTTATTTTTTTTAAGAAATTATTAATTTAAAACCAATTTTTTTTTCTAAATTTATTTCAAAGAAATAAAACCTACAATTTGATTGTGTTATTTTGTTTTTCCTTCCACTTTTTCTCCTTTTATTTAATTTATTTACTTTTTTTTTGTTTAATAATTTTCTATTTTTATAATAACTTAACTTAAATTACTTAAATTTGTTTGTATGTATTGTTTACTTTACTTGCCTGACATAATTTTTCTGCTAGATATGTGCTCATAACTGTGTGCCTCGTATTACATATTTTGTTGTTGTTGTTGTTATGTTTCTATTTTCTTTTATTTTTTATTCGATTTATTCATAAATTTCAATATTTCTACGTGGTGATGTAAAACTGCCACTGCTAAGCTGTGAATCGGTTTTCTTAAGTATCGATACATGATGACCGACAGCAGCGCCATCTCCAGACCGGCTGGAGCAACCCACTATCGAGTCTTGTTTGTTTAAAAGACTGCGTCGTTGATCGGCAAAAGATATAACGGAATCCTGTTTAACCAATTGATGACGACGGGGTTCTAAATGAGAAAAATACGTAGCCAAACGTTTTTATATATTTTTCGCTTTAAAAAAAAATAAAAAATGATTTCAAGGAAAAGTTTGTAGGCAAGTTTTGGAAATGTAACCCAAGCATTATGCACTCGATGATAATTACCATGATTACCAAGTTAATTGTGACCTATAGAGGCTTTGTATGGGCTGCTCTAATAATTTTTAAAACATTTGAGATGGAATTGGATAAGATACATAATAATGACGTTCAGTCAAAAACTCATGAACTAATTGAGGACCTGATACTTTTCCTAAAACTGCAAATACCGATGACTGTTGTAAAATTTACATCGATTGTACAGATAAAGATGGTATCCCTGAAAGAGGGGATGGCTACACTAAGAAGTACTTTGATGATTGAAATAATCGTCGTACGGACTCAACTTACTTACTTAACTTAAAACAGTTTAAAATTATTGCGTATTACACCTTTATTTACCTGGCCTCTGATCCACAAACGATATTACGGAATCCTGTTTCACAAATTTCTGTCTCTTGTGCTCCAATAACGATGGGCCGCCTACTACGGGTGAACCATTTTCGTTGGAACGTGTCATTGTATTGCGTCGCGAATCGACCGATATGGAATCCTGTGTTGAAAACGAATCCTGCAGATTGTGACCAGCACGTTTGTTCTCCAAGTAATAGGAAACCACAGAATCCTGTTTCGACAATGAAATCTTCGAACCATTGCTGTCCTGCTGGCATAGCAAACGGCGAGAACCATCACTGGAGGCGCTCTCCTGCTTAATTAAATACTGACGTGAACCGTGGGAGTCCTGTTTCAAAAGCATCTGTTGCGACAAATTGCTGTCCTGTTTGCACATTAAATTATGGCGGCGCAATGAGTTGTGCTCGTAAATATAAGAGACGGCATTGGTTTTGCGTAGGCCAGGGCTGCTGGGACTTTTGCGAGAGCCATGCTGATAATGTGAGGATTTACGGCGGCTGGTACTAGTGGTGGAAGATGCAATGGCAACATTGTCATAATACCTGCCGAAAAAGAAAAAAACATTGAAAACATAGATATTTTTTAATCCACCCACACACACACACACTGTCATGAACACGCATAAAAATAAAAACATGAAAATAACCTTCAGATTATTTAGTGTGAACTTGAACACAACTTGCACTCTCTACTAAATAAGAGAGAGAGTAGCTCTCTCTGTTGTGTAAGTGCAAGTGTATGTGTAAGTGCAAGTGCATATAGACATAAAAATATGTGTCAATTGCACTCACACTCACACATACACACACATACTCAATGTTATGAATATATGTACATACGTATGTATTTGTACTCACCTTAAACGGCCGCAACAGGAGCGTGATTTAATTATAGCGGCAAAACCTCGTCTATATTTTTTATTGAAGAAGGCATACAATATGGGATTGATGCATGAATTGGACGAGCCCAGCCACTGAGCAAATGGTGTGACCTTGTTTAAGATTTCGCTTTCCTCAATCGTTATTTCGCCACCTAGACGTACCGTTTGTATGCATGTGTATATGTATGTATGAGTGTGTAAATGTTATTGTTGTTGTTCGTTGTTAAAGATATTTTGCGATTGACATTGAAAATGTAGAGTACAAAATAACCGAGAGGACAAGAGAGCAAACGGAAGAGAGAGAGAGAGAGATAAAATAAATATATTACACTTGCACACACAGACACACATGCATTGCTACAAAATATAATCTCTATGATATTAGTTTGTTTATTTGTTTGTATTGTTGTTGTCGTTATTGTTGTTACACTCGAAAAATATTTTTTAATATTGTAAACTATACGCTCTCAATTGATTATGAAGGAAAGAACAAGGCAAAGATGAAAGAAAGTAAGAAAGAAAAAAATTTAAAAATAAAAATAAAAATAAAAACAATGTGCATGAGTAGAAAATAAAATTGTGATGCTGTAATCAAGGTTATCATATGGCATAGACGGAGGATAAGTAAGTATTTTATTTAGAAATTTACAAACAAAAAATGAAAATTTCTCTAATGCGAGAGTACATTTCAACTGACTTTTCTTTAAAACACACATTGACAGTTTATAAATAATGGAATTTGATGGATAATTTAAAAATATAAGTAATAATAACAAACTGTTAACGATAGGAGTAGCGGAATGAATGAATGTTGATATGCTGATTGTATCTTTAAATTAAAGTTACATACAGCATGACTATCCGTCCAAGTTTCCTGAGCTTGAGGCAGGTTACTAAACTGTTTTATACGTTTCCTGGCTATTATTGCTTCCATTGATGTACATAGCATATAACCTAGCGCAGTTTTAAGTGGCGAAATTTGAGATTATCCTACCCGGATATAAAATAATTCCGAAAGGAAACCAACCGAACTCTAGAAAAAATCTTGCTATTGCAGCAATCTCTATAATGGGGAGTTGAGTCAAGGATAACAGAAAATGAAACTTCAAGTTCTTCGCCTCTTCACGGCAGGAGTAGGGCACTGACACACGAATTGAAAGACGGACTCTTCCTACTCCTCAGATCCATAGCTCCAGCAGAAGTTACTCGATAATCTACCAATAAGAGAGTGACAAGTAAGAATCAGTATTGTTTTCTTTTTATTCATGCAAGTCCAGCAGAGTCTAGCAATATTGTATGTACTCTCTTGCTGCCAACGAAATTGAGATTCCCTGTAAAATGTGCAGAGAATACTTAGTCGCTCTGAGGTAATCGTCAACGATGATATCCTTCAATTCCTTTCATCTAGGAAACGCTTGTCTCCATCCTCAGCCCCCACGGGAGGATAATATCTACAACGAATGCCATTGGAAGGTCAGTGAGGCTTATCTTTCTGAGATAGAATAAGTTTCTAACTTTATTTATTGTAGAACTATCACCACATCACAAGTCGCCGTAGTCTAGTAGGTAGTGTGTTGGTTTATTAGACGTAAAGCCAGAGTTCGAGTCCCAGGCCAGACGTCAAGACAAAATACAAAAAGGATTTCTTCGGCGACTTCCTGTCAGCAGATTTCTGGTAAAAACTCTGAGCGTAGAAATAAAATTGCCATGAAAAAGTTTCTCAAAAATCTATCGTTCGGAGTCGACTTTAAACTGTAGCTCCCACCACTCATGTATAAAATTAACACACACAACATAAGTGGTGTGAGAAACTAGGACGTTGGACAATAGGTCAATTCGACCTCCGGGTACAGTACTTGTCTTAATTGACAAGTACACGTCATCTAACCAAACCTAACCTAACCATCACCTAAAGACATAATTAGAAGATGGGAGTGATAATTAACTGTGAATAGGCTTGATTTCCAAATGATTTGATTGTAAATAAAAAGGTACTAAGCAAAGCTACGGGGGCTATATTGAAATTTCACAAATTAGTGCGAGATACACATCCTAAGGCACATGCTAAGAGAAAATTTGAATAAAAAAAACCTAACAAAAGCTTTTAAACTGTATTAAAAAGGAACTTAAACTTGTAAAAACCTGTAATTAAAATTTATTTGTTTTTTTTTCTTTCTTTTTTACAGATTGATTGCCATCTGGGGCTTTCAGGCAACTACAATACTTGACAATGCCAAGGCTTGATATCCCAAATAAAGCTTCGCCTGAAATTGTACACATTTTAGTGTCAAAACCCTTAACATTAACCCATTAATGCCCGAATTACTTCTTTTTTTTCTAACGGTTACTGTTTTGTTTTTTACACTCAATTTCCTCTCAGAGCATAAAAACTAATGCAACCTCTGCTGGCAACTTAAGTTGCCACTGGGCACTAATGGGTTAATGGACGAAGAGAAATGTCGAAGAGACTTTTATCAGGGAGTTATTAGCAGTCTGGCTGTGAACAGCACTTACTTATGCTGCGAGTGACACTTCTGTTATTTTTTTTTGTTTTTTAATTTTTCTCCAAAAAAAAAAAAAGCTTTTAACCTTTAACCTTAAATGTCACATATGTTCATACGTATGACCTTGATTAATGTCTATTTTCGTTTTTTTTCTTCTTCTTCAAGTTTATTTAATCAATAGACGACATACTAGTGACAGTATGATTTTTTTGAGTTTAAAAGAAAAAAAATTATTTGAAGGTAAAACGCAAAGAGTGGGAGTTTTATTTGGGGAGGCTTAAATGTTGCATTTGCTTTGCTTGCTTGTTTGATATTGTTGTTGCCATTGTATAACAGTATTAAGAGTATAAAATGAAAGTGGATTCAAGAGATAAGCAAGGTGAACTGAACTGAACTGAATGTTGGGCTGGTTGGTTGGTTATAAGTTTTTAGAATGTTACGTTACGTTACGTTTCGTTTCGTTTCGTTACGTTAAGTTGTTGTTTTTTTTATTGTTTTTGTTGTTGTTTTTTATTTATACAAAATTTCAAAACAACCTTCAACCGGAAAAACAACCGAAATTATTAAACAAGAACAAGAAGAAGAAAAAGAAAAAGTAGAATAAAAACGAAATATTAACGACCAAACGAAAGGAAAAAGTACAGAAAAAAGTTAAAAGGAAAGAACGAAAAGAAGGAGGAAGGGAGGCAAAGAGTAGAAAATATGAATGAAGCATGGAAACGAAGGCTTAAACGTTTGTTCTACTAACGATATTATAAATACCACGGCGACGGCTACGACTATTGCTACAACTGCTGACTGACTATAAGATATATGTATGTACTTCCATATGTACAAACAAATAATATAATACACTTGTATGTGTACTGTATGTAATATATACATACATATGTATGTATAAAGTATATATATAAGTGTGTACGTATGTATGCATATACATACATATGTACATATGTATGTTCCACTTACCAAATTTAATACGTGCAAATATAACATATAACGGCAGCCAGGATAATACAAATAAAATAACCACAGCGACTAACATTTTAATGACCTTCACTTTGGACTTTTGTTGCATACGATCCATTTGAGCATCCTTGGTATCACCAGGTATAGAGCGCGTTGACACTTTAATCCATATTAAGACATAACACAAGGTTATCAATACCATTGGCAGTACGTAGCAGGCTAATAGATGGGCCAATAGAAAATACAAATTGCCACTGGTGCCGGGTGGCCAAACCTCCTGACACAAATACATATCGGGTGCTGAGGGAAATGCTTCAGCTGCTGGTACCAAATCAAAATATAAAGCCCATGGTATAGTCGTACCAAAGGCTATTATCCAAATGCAGAGTATCATGAAACGGGCGCGACTCTTTGATAGTTGCCTTAATGGCCACCAAATGGCAATGAATCTGTAAAAAAGAAAACGAAAACAAAAAAGTTTATAAGTTTGAGTTTCTCTTTTAATACAGTTTAATAGTTTTTGTCAGGATTTTTTTAAAATTTTCAAATAGAATGTGTATGATGAACTAAAATGCGAAAATTTCATGAGTAACCTCTAGGCTTTGTTTAGTAAATTTTTGTTTACAATCAAATTCGTTGGCATATTAAATCTTGACACTGTCAACTATTACTCACAACTTTGAATTATTTCTTCCGATGACTGTTTTACAATAACAGGCCCTATGACCATCTGTCGTTGCCTAGAAAAAAACGCTCTCTGTGAACATGTATTGCGTTTAAAAGTAAGTGCCTTATTGCTGATTGAGTTCTACTCTATTCCAAAAGTTGGGCCTTACTGACCCTCCCATGATGTTCGTTGAAGACCTTATGCTCCCTTGGTTTGGAGCCAGGATCTGGGGCTTCATAGATAGAGGGTTTTTACGTCTTTTAAGGGATATGAATATTTATTACATGTTTTTGCAATCCAACTCTGCTACACCACTACACTACGTCGTGCCAAAATCAATTGTGCGGCATGGATTTGCATTCAGAGTCAAAATAAGGACCTTTGTTCTAATAATCCGAAGTTTTTTGGCAATGTCTTTATGGTCGTCTATTTTATTTCGAATGGGTTTTCATATGAGACTTTCGTATAGGTTACCTGGCTACTGCAATTAGGGTACTTCGAATAGATCAAGAAGTCGTATTGAAAGCTGTGGAGTGCTCGCTAAATCGTAGCACATTCTCTGAAAAGCTTCTGATCTACTCGGTGAGACAAGTCCCTTATTAATGTCACTTCAGGCAGCATATGTCTCCATATTTATTTATTCTTAGAGTTTTTGCCGGAAACTTGCTGAAAGGAAATCGCCGGAGAAATATTTTTTTCATATTACGTTTTGTTGGAGATGTCTGACCAGAGGTTTGAATCGTGGCCTCACGTCTAAAAAGCCAACATACTACCTACTATGCTACGGCGACATACTTGAAATCTGCATTGCGTTAATACTTCTTCACTGTACAACGACCAACACTCTGAATTTCGTCAGAGTAACGGGATTAAAAGAGAAGTTATACGGATATCCTCTATAGATTGAAGACAATACAATAATAATAATAAAGCCTTGATAGTGGCGTGTCCGTCTGATTTGAGATAAATACCAATTATCCTTCTGTTCGTACTTAAAATTTCATTCAAATTGATATAAACGGTTACGTTTCCAACTGAAAAATAAACTTAAACCCAAAATACACTGTGCAACAAAATATTAATCAGTCGAACCCTCCTGTAGTGCTGTGACATTCGCCCGAAATGTTGAAACAATCAATCAATTTCAATTAGAATTAATATTTTTCAAAAATCACTTGAAATGAATAACAAATTTAATAACGTGGACGGACAGATACATACATACATACATGCATATGTTGATATGTAAACACACGCATTTATTTCATTTCATTTAACAACGAGTACATGAGTACAGTACGAGTACAATTTATCAGTTTCTAACTGAGAGAGCTGGTCAAGGAGTTTAACATACAAAAACTTATTGGCTGAACTTGATCTGATTTTTTTAAGCCACAAATAATCAAAAAAAAAAACATAAAAACTTATCTATTGGATACACACAATAATAACAACAACAACAAGAACAACAAGAACTTCATTAGCAAATTCAATGTAATGTAACGCAACGCAGCAACAAATTGAAATCATGCATCACATACACACACACTGTCAACAACAACAACGGCACACAGGTACATATTAAATGATCTGATGAAATTTGTCGGATTTTTTGTTTTGTTTTTAATACCTTATTCCCCTACAAATCTGGGCAGTAGCATGGCAATGACGTAAAAGAATGTTGCACATATGTACACTAGTGGCAGAAACCAAAGAAGATAAAGTATAAAGAATGCGCATTTTAACATTTTTTGGAATATTTTTCAAAAATATTTCATGACGCGGGGGGAAAGATAGAAGGGAAGGTTACTTGACCACTTTTTTATTTATTTTCTGGTGTTAAAAACAGACGTCGGCACCAATGACCCTCAGGGTAAGAACATCTTCGGCTTTTTACACACATAGGACACGAACATCAAGAATGTTCGTTAAAAAGAGCGTAAAAATCTTGTCAGCTTTTAAAGAAGAAGGTTCATGTCGCTTTTTTCAGACTTCAATTATACACCCAAAGAAATATCACAGTAATATTCACTAATATCGATGAGAAATGATTTCGATTTTTGGAAGAATACTTGCCAAGTTAAATACGGTGTCTTTAGGGATTTAGCGCATTACAATTTTTCTATATTTTCCGATTACATATACATATCACTGGGTTAATAAGTAAACTTGAAATTATTACTAACAATTTTCCTCTAGGTTAACACATGCCTATGGTTATGGATTAGTGAGTGAGAGAGAGAAAATAAGTTGAGAGAATTTCTTTATTTACAGCCATATAAAAGTGTTAGTTATATACTCTATTTTTATTTTCATTTCATCAACATACATATATAAAGCTGTCTATCTTTGGCTTAATAATTTTAGATAAATAAAAATAAAATAAAACATCGATTTTATTATTAAAAGAACATAAAGCTATCCATCTTTGGCTTAAAAATTAGGCCATGTTTTTTAGAAAAATAAAAAGAATAAAAAAAACCATTTCTTATCAAAAGAAAAAAAACGAGCATTCCAAAGCATTTAAAAAAATTATACTATGAGGCAAAATAAAAAAATGAATTACGCCCAGCTAATGACATAACATTTTTAACACAAAATATTCTTCGAGTGTTATTCTGAAATAAAACGATAAAGCATCCGCGAAGCATGTGTTCTTGTCGCAGTCTGATCGACAACTAAATCAAAAAACACAAGAATACATACACATGTACATACGTACAATGAGAGCAACACATTGTTACGCTCGTTGTTTGTGTTTATTTTCCTTCTGTCTTCCTCCCTCTCATCAAGAAATGAATTTGATGAGAGCGGGTCGTAATGTTACGACCCGCCATAAGAAATTTTACTTCTACATGATGCGTATTCTTTATATCCATATTCTTTGCAGAAACTAAAGCAACTGACTTCATATTTTTACATTTCCATAGTTATCTGGTAAGAAACAAAGTCAGCTTTTTCAAATCTTTGAGGTCCTATTAATTTGTACAAAAAAATGTTATCGAACCGATCTCCCCTAGTTAGAATGCTAGTGTGTAAATCTATTTTAGACTAGTTTCAGACGAGCTTTAATAAATTCCATGTAGTATAGGGATTAACAGATAGAATAGAGTAATGACCAGCATAAATCGTTATTTATAGTTTTCTTAATTGGTCATTGCAACACTTTATTTAGTTTTTGAAGAAATATTTGTTCATATTTCGTTTTGTTTGAAATGTCTGAGTTGCGGTTTGAAACAAGGCCTAGCGTCCTATAAGTCAACACACTACGCACTATTAGCTATTACTACCATATTGCTAATATTAGTTGCAAAGCTCTTGTATTAGTAATCTAGCAGTATATCCATGAGGTCGAACTATAACGTCGCCTTAGTCAAGTAGGTAGTGTGTTGGCTTATCAGACGTACGGCCACGGTTCATTCCTCAGATCAGACATCAAAACGAAAATATGAAAAATGTTTCTTCGGCGACTTCCTCTCAGCAGATTTCTGACAAAAACTCTGAGCGCAAATAAAATTGCCATGGAAAGTTTCTCAAAAATCTGACGTGGGTCCCGCCACTCATGTATAAAATTAAGACACATAAATTGAGGGGCCGTAATCCTGACTGAAGGGTTGTAATGTCCAATTATATACATACACTTGTGGATACGCAATTAAGTCACTTTGCAGCATTTGCCATTTTTGTAAAAATTTAAAAGATTTAAGAAAAGTGGAAACAAAAACAACTAATATTTATTAATTTCATATGCTTAATAATTAATTAACAACAAAACCTTAAATAGTTTTTCATTATAAAAAATGTTTTGGTACGAAGTTGATATCAGACTCAAAATTTAAGTGGACACATAATTAAGTTATTTGAAAAAAAATATTGAAAATTTAATTTAATTGCTTTATTTTTCCCCCAAACTATTTTGAACCTTTAATATTTTGTGGGGTACCCTTTTTTGGAGTATTATTTCAGTACATTTTTGTGGCATTAAGTTGATTAAATTGCGACACTGCTCAGGACTAATGTTATTCCATTCTGCCTGGATAAGCTGCCAAAGTGCTTTTTTGCTGCTAGGTTTTTTTTGCTGCAACTGCTCGTTTTACGATCCCCAAAGATTTTCAATAGGGTTCTTTGAGCTGGCCAATTAAAAACCTTATTTTTTCTCAGCAAACCTGAGATGTATGCTTCGGGTTGTTATCATGCTGAAATATCCACGCTAGTGGTAATTCGTCCTCATAATCTTTAGTCAAATTGTTCCGTAGGATGTTCTTATACATTTCCCCAGTCATTTTCCCATCGATTCTTACCAGTGGACCAATGTGTGGATGAGGTAAAACAACCCCAAACCATTACTGACGAACCTCCACGCTTTACGGGTTTTTTTTGGTGTACTTTGGGTCTAATTGTCTATTGACAGGAAGTCTTACATAGGTTCTGTCATCGTTTCCAAAGATATTAAACTTGGACTCTTCACTCCATACGACTAATTTCCAAAATTTTTCGTCTTTATGGAGGTGGGTTTTGTATGTCCACAAGTGTATGTATGTATGTATAACAAAACATATTGGAACTTTTTCAAGAATTTAGCGAAATTTAATTTAAAATGTTTGCTGCGTAATGATCCTTACTTAATCAACATACCGGCAAGTAGTTGTCTCAAACGGCACAGCCTAATGTAGGGCATGCCGAAGTCGTTCTAAAACGTCCTTAAATGTCTTACTTTGTTTTGCCACATATAATCGTTATTAATATTTTAAATAAAATGTAAAAAATTAATCAAACAAAAAAAAAAAAAGAAAAATTCATTAACATTCGAACATAACGCAGTTTACCTTAACTGTTACAAAAGCAACAACTGCAAAAAAAAACATAATTTATTAACAAAATTAGAAAAATTAAATTAAATTCCGAAAAAAAAACGAACAACAACAAAATAAAAGAGTAACCGGCATGAAAATATTTCCAGCGCCAATGCATTTCAGACGGCGACTGACTTGGCTAATCAAATAAACAAACAAACAAACACACACACAAACGAGCAGCCGTTTATTGTTAGAATTTTTTTTTGTATTTTTTATAAAGACTTTAAAATTAAATAAAACAGGTTGTTGCGGTTGTTTTTGCATCAGCATGATGCTATGATGCTCTTAATAATAATTGACAGTATTTTTTTGTTTTTTATTTGTTGTTGTTATTGTTGTTGCATATTAAAATATCAACAAAAACTATTCGCACTCTCTTATGAAGAAATAATCATTTAAACTTGAACTTAATGAGTTTTAAAATTTTAGATGGAGAATGATAGACAGAGAGAGAGAGAGAGAACCAAAGATACATATTGAGATGGTAAGAGAATATAAGCGTGCAAACGATTTTCTTTTTTTTTTTTGTTTATTTCTATGACTCCAATTTGGTTGATACATTTCGTTTGTTGTTTTTTTTTTTTGCTCTAATTTTTCTGTGGTTATTTTTTCTCTTTCTCTCTCTCTTACTTTATTTTATTGTCACCCAGCATGTGTATGATTATTGTTGTATGATAGACTTGATGTCTCCTTGATTATTTTTCGATGTCAAGTGAGAGTAAGTAATTGTGAAACTGTTATAACAATACTATTACACTGTTTCCAATTGCATTTATGGAAATATGGAAGGAAAATTAATGGATCTTTTCTTTTTGTTTCAAAAACTTAAGATACCCACGGGAAAAGGTAAAATTGTATAAAATTCCTGATCAGATTTCGGAAATAGTCACCGTAGTCTTGCAGTTTGTGTTGCTTTTATTAGGCGAGAGTCCGGTGTCTGGGCGTGGGTGTAAATAAAATTGCCATGAAAAGTTTTTCAAAATCTGTCGTTCGTTTCTCAAAAAAATTTGTCGAGATTAAAACTGGTTGGTGTAAGAAACTAGGTGGTGTGAGAAACTAGGTGCGAGAAAGAGTTGTAAAGACTATATAAATATATAACGATTTATGCTGGTCATTTCTCTATCCTGTCTCAGGATCCTCAGGCTAAGTGAAAATGATTAAAGACCGTCTGCAACTAGTCTAGAAGAAATTTCACACTACAAATCCAAGCAGAGAAGACCGGCACTTTAAAATTGGTTTGCTCTGACAGTCCTGAGGAAGTAGACAAGGAAATTTTTTCTTTTAATATCTCTTCGTTTCCCAATTGTAGGGTATTTGACCTAAATCCTCTCATGGATAAAATTATCACACACACAACATGAGTGATGAGAGAAGTTTTTGACCATCATAGGGATTATAAAAACATGTCTAACCAATTCTTTAGACGTGTTTTCGGATAAACCATCGTGAACAATGTAGAATAAAATGCTTTCCAGAGCCCCGAAATTAAAGGCTATGTTCTGAAATTAACATTAACACATTCGCCTAATGTTTCCACTTTTAAATTCAGAACATAGCCTTTAATTTCGGGGCTCTGTCTTTCAGGAAAACGTTGAAGTCATGACTTGATGTCACAATTCCCTTCAGGAAATTTCGGCTGCTTTTCTGGAGACTGTAGAGCCTGGTTTCCAGGTATGAATTATCGACTGATTCATTTATTCCAAATAGTGTCTAAACCAAAATTCTCCATATAAAAATGAGAGTTGTTCGTTTCTATTTATTTTTGAGTTGTCAAAAGCCTCTTAAAGCTTTTTTTCATTTAAAAAATTAAAAAAAAAAGAAACCAAATTAATTAACTTTCTTTGTTTACATTCATAAATCATAGTCAGCAACTATTGAAAATAAATATTGAAACACTATATTGTGATGTGACCTTGGAAATGGTGTAACAAAAAAAAAAAAAAAAAAAAAAAAAAAAAAAAAAAAAAAACTATACGATGAAAAGAGGAGTTTCCCCAAAAAAACTGGCAGTGCTTTAAGGCAGGCTACTATCACGCCGGTAGCGCGATGAATATTACGATAAACGACAACAACAACAACAACTAATGACTGAAAATAAAGAAGAAAAAAATTAAAAAGCGGCGGTCATCTAGTTTTGATTTCAACTAATTTCAAGTGTTTTTCTCCTATATTTTTCCTATTTTTTTTTATTTGTTCAAATGAAACAGGCGTCATGTGTCTCGTGGTATTGCTGTCACCACTAACTGCCGCTGTTGTTAAGACATAAATGTCCCACTCACATACAATTTAAATATGAGAATAGAATTGAATTTAATGGAAAGGCATAAGACTCTCGTAGAATAGAATGTGTTTGGAGTGTAGCATTTGGTTTAAACAAACAGCGTTTACTGGAGTATAAAAGCAGTAACATTTGGCGAATTTATCATCAGTTGCATATCATTTGCCAAACTATACTCCCAGTCATATATTCGTTTTAGAATTTTAACTATAACAACAACAACCTCATCATCATGTTCAAAATTGTAAGTGGAATATGGGGAATCCATCCTGAAAATAAAAACGTGTAAACACTTTTGGCGCCTTAAATGTCTGCCACAAACATTAGTTTGAAGGGGAATTGTGTTAGTTTTTGAGATTCAATTTAAATGATTTCAATTCATATTTCAGTTGTTGGTTTTGTCACTGTTTGCCTTTGCCGTAGCTGAACCTGGCGTAGTGGCTGCAGCACCTGTGGTAGCTCATCCTGTAGTGGCCCATGGACCAGTTATCCACCATCATGGCGCTCATGCTGTGCACTCGTAAGTTAATTTTTTTCTCTTGAATATTATTAATTTCTAGTTAATAACTCTCTCTACACTACACTCTGTAGGCATGTCATTCAACATCCTGCTCCTGTCAAGGCTGTAGTCCATAAGGCTGTTGTACCTGTTGTGCCTGTTGTTAAACCCGTAGTACCTGTTGTTCCTGTGCATCATGCCCATGCAGCTGTAGTCGCCCATCACTGAAATCCTCAAAAGCACGCTCTCTGACCTCTTGATACCCCCATATTCCCCTAAGTTTTATCCTTAATCCCGTTATAATCCTTGTTGTTTCGTTTTTATAAAACTCCCTCCCCCCCATATTTTAAAGTGTTTTCTCCAAAAAATAAAAAAAATGAACATTAAAAAAGTAAAAAAAGAACGCTTTGAATTTAAATTTGTTTTGCACCACTTACCTGTCCAATGATACGGCAATTAAGCTATAGACGGATGCTGCCACCGATACGCCCTGTATATAGGGCACTGTCTTGCACATTAGCCAGCCCAACATCCAGGCTATAAAGAAAGAAAAATTGTTGAAGAAAAACAAAAAAAAAACGTTAAAAGAAAAACGAAAAAGATTAAATATTTCGAAACAATTTTGGGTCAGAAGGATGGAGCGAAAGAAGAGTAAGAAAAAATAAAAATATAAGAAAAGATAAAAAGTTTCAAAGAATGTAAGGTGAGCGGAATTAAAAATTAATTGTAAACAAAAAATTTGTGCAACAAGGTTTACTTTTTTTTCGGTGAATTCATGGTCTAAATAGTGTTACACAAGACTTTTACAAAAATACACCAACAGTAATGCTAATTTCGCTATTTCTTCTGGCAAAAGCATATACAGAATTTGCTCCGGAATCGCACTGAAGTATATTCATTTATTTATTAATTACAATACAATTACAAATTATATCCTAATTATATACGAGCGAAGTAACTTGACTATTTGCTCGGTGTAGTGTCACAGACCAGAGTCTCTGGTGGGAATCGAACCCACGACCCTCACGCTAATAGTCTAGCACACTACCTACTAGACTACCAGGGCACCCAGAAGTATATTCATATTTCATGAGTTCGTAATGAAATTAATTTTATTCTGCAGGGCCTCTGTTGGTTTCTTTATTGACTGGCAAAAACTCTGAGAGTAAATAAAAATTGTCACGAAGAGTTTCTCAAAAATCTATCATTCAGAGTGGTCTTTAAATTGTAGATCGCACCATTTATGGATAAAATTAACCCACTGTGAAAAGCTAGGCCGTAATCCTTTACACCTTTTTACCGTGTACGCCTCAGTGTAACTACAAAGTTGCATTTCATACTCTTGTCTTGCTTAAGTATGGAATCAGACTTAAAATTCTCATTCCATGGTGCCACAACCGCATTTGTCAGACCTCCAAATATGCTCTTCTTCCTGTTAAAGTAACAGACTACCCAGACAGACAGACAAAGAGAAAGAATGTAGTTAATTCACTGGCTTAATTTCAATGAGGTAAGGGTGAGAGTGGCATTATAATATAGACTTCAGAGATGACAAAAATTACTGTCATTAATTTAGCTACCATTAAAAGGCATATTTAATACATTAAATCTAAGGCTTTTTAATTGAATTCATCTCAACATTTCTGCTACTAATAGTCTCCAAATGTTAATTTACTTCGCCTCTCTTCCTCTGTAATTTTTCAGAAAGGAAAATTAATTAAACGGTTTATTTTGTGTGTTTTTTTTTTCTTTCTTTCATTTTATTCCTTATAATCATTGTTATCCACTTAATCATATCAATTGGCACCACTGATTGTGACATGCTGCTGATGCTTTTACTACTTCGCTGTCACTCTCTCTTTGCTTCATACTTTCTCTAACTGTTGGTGGCTTGGGTATGAAAGCAAAAATTTTAATCTTTTTTAAACTGTAATACTGTACAGCAGTGTGTACATAGCAATAGAGAGAGACGCGTTTTAAGTTTATTTTTCTTCTGCTCTTGCTCTCTATATTTTAAAATTTTATTCTTACTTCTCTTTCCTTGCTCTTATTTTCTAAGAGCATTCTTTTATTTTTGTTGTTGTTTTCTTTCTTTTTTTTTATTATTTTACTTGTAATCCTTTCTAAAGTTATTACTCTTTATGTCATCATGACATTTTCAAATTTTAGAATATTTTGACGGGATGCATGGCTGGATAGATGGATGGATGGTTGGCTGGTTGCTTGTATGGATGGCTGGATAAAAGTGAGGGGTGAATGGTTGACTTGGTTGACTGTATGAAAGAATTTCTCTATTCATTGCGATATTAAAAGATATTTTAATTTCTTCTACTTACTCTCACTCATTCTCCCACTTGTGGTAGCAGAGAGAGAGAGAGAGAGAGAGAGAGAGCGAATAAAATCTTCAATCGAATGGGAGAGAGTGAGTGAGTGAGTGGTAGGGGAGATTAAGTAGATAAATGGCAAGAATTCTTTAAAATTAAAGTCAAATTAAATAAATTGAAACGCTTAAAGATAAAGCAAAATTAATACGATTGCCAAGCAAAGTACTGAAGAGTAAAAGGCACAAGCAACGGCAGAAAAAGAGAGAGTAAGAGTGTCAGTGTTTTTATTTACTTTCTCAACTCGCACTCGAATTATTTTGAAGGTCAAATGTTTATTTTTTATTTCTTTCTAATATTGAAAATCAATTTCAATTTTAATTGATTTTTTTAGTTCCTACTTTAACTACAAATTTTCTTTAGCGATAATTAAACATTAAAACAAACAAACGAATGAAAAAAAATAATAAAATTGTTATGCGTTGACAATAAATTTGAGAAAAATTGTTGGAATTTTTTTTGTTTTTCCTTTTCAGTTTTACTGAATAATTGATTTGATTTCGACCACATGTGTCTGTGGAAGGAAGTCAGTCAATTGACTTGCCAATTATGGCATGAACAATGAATGAATTCGTCAATGTTTCCATTTTCATTGGCAATGTGGTGATTTATGGACAAGATTGTTATCAATCACAGCGGCAACGAAATGCACAACAAACTGCTTTGTTGTTGTTGTTGCTGTTGCTGAAACTTTATTTGTTTTTTTTTAATGATTGGTGACGAAAAATGTTGTTTTCAGCTAAGAATTGGTATTAATATGTAGTACTGCTCCTAATGCACGACTTTAAGCCCGCGGTTGGCATTTTTATTTTCTTTAATTGGTCATTAGCACCTTTTATTCACGAGACCAACGTAGTCTCTTACACCACCCATGTTGTGTGTGTTAATTTTATCCACTGAGTGGCGATACCTATAGTTTAACGTCGACTTCGAATGATACATTTTTGAGCAACTTTTCATGACAATTTAATTAATTCTTAAAATTTTTGCCAGAAATCTGTTGTAAGGAAGTCTTAGCTGGGGTTTGAACCACGGGCTCACGTCTAATAAACCAACACACTGCATATTACGCCACGGCGATTTCACTGACAAGCGTTTCAAACCACCCATGTTGTATGTGTTAATTTTATCCCCTGAATGGTGGGACCTACAGTTTAACGTCGAATCCGACAGATTTGAGCTGAGAAGAAAGTCACCAAAAGCAATATTCTTATATTTTCTTATTTCGTTTCGTTCTAAATATGTGAGATAGGGTTTGCGCCACGGTCTTGCGTTTAATAAGCCAGTACACCACCTATAAGAATAACTACCGGCCAAGTATTTAATAATCATCCCCCCAAGTCTTTTGGTGACGCCTGACAGGTGTGAAGTAGTCGGCTTCATTATCGCAGCATCTGTAAATTGGACGAATATTCTTGCATTCTATAATACCCGTTGAGAAGATCGGTTATCACAGATTCTAACTAGCCATATTTATGCCAGCGTACGACAATCTCTTTATCTAATCCAATTTCACTACGGCTATTTTCAACTTCAATTGACCTGACCATTTAGACATCTAGACCATGGATTATTTCTGGCTTACATTTCCTAGATTTCCTTTCTAGTCTACATACTATTGAAGAATGCTTATCATATTCTTTTAAATTAGTATCAAAACAAATTCGTATCTTAAGCAGGCACAAAGTTGTGACATTTATTTGACATTTAAAATTACGTTTCCTTATTCATAATTGATATGCATAAAAACCTCTTCCTTTTCTCTCTTCTCTCAGCTGTATTCGAAAGATTCCCGTGGACAGTTGCCCATACCCAATAGAAAGGTCATTTGTATTATCATGAGTTGAGTTGTTGGCATAAATAAATAAAAATTTAAACAAATTATTCACAAGATAAACTTTTACTTTTGACCTTTGTATTGTGGTCAGTCATTGAGAGTGAGAGTGGTCTGCGTGCCTGCCTATCTCAAAATTAAAGTATGAAATATTGCGTGTGTGTGACTGCTATGGCTTGATATAAACATCGTATCCCCCCGGTATGCATAAGTATTGATTGACATTTTGACCGATCTGTGGTTATTTTATGACAAAATTATTCCAGTATTTATTAGTTGAGATGCTGTTGTTCCATTCTGTACGCTTTTCCCCAACCTTCCTTCTACACTGCTGTGGTTAACAAATCATTAAAAAGCAGCATTTTTTTTATTGAAACAAATGTTTTATGAGGAAACCAAACAGGACCCATAAATGCAAAAAAAAAAAACAGGAAAAAAGGAAATGTTTAATGTCATCCTGCTGAGAACGTAAGAGCATTAGTCAGAGTGAAGTGGATGAGTGAGTGGTCGAGCAGGATAAGGAAAATATGAAAAAAGGGAAATGGAATGAAACCTAAATGTAGCAGAACGCACATGTCACAAATTTCTTCCTTCTTCTTATTCTTATAATACCGTCACCGTACTCAATACTCGTAAAAAATATCAAGAACAACTATACCAAATTACAACAACAATACATATTTAAAAATCAAGCAGATTTTATTATTATACACCCTATACAACTACAATTGGATGTGGGGGGTGTATTTATTGTCTTATCTTATGAACTGTATGAGCTTCTCCATGTTGGCATAGACATGTCGCTCGTATGAGTAAAGAGGTTCCTGTGAGAAAATTTCTCGAATGTGTTTTCTAAATAAGGCTAAGAAGAGAATGACCAAAACTTCATTGTTAAGGTCAGGTTGAAGAAGATCTTTCAAATCTATGTGTCAGCAGTAGTAGTATGGGCGCTTTGTACTCTATTCTAAACGCCAGAGTTGCGATATACCCACTAAAATAGAAAAAATTTCCCTTATTTCTTTATATTCCGTTCCATATTTTATTTTCTAACCTTTTTTTCCTTTTAACTGTTCCTTATTATCTCTTACTCTTCTTATTAATAATATTTTTCATTTCTTTTAATATTTATTTGCTACCTTTTCACTGTCTTCTGTTCTTGATTTGATCTTCTATTTTCTCACTAATGTTTTCTTTTTTTTTTTTCTTCTAAAGTCCTATCCTTTACTCTTCTTCCTTCTCAAATTTCAATATGGTGTAGGGTATCCACCATTTGATTGATATACTGTGTTGCTGGTGTTGTATGAGTTGATATTTTATTTTTATGATTATTATGACATGCAATATAAGTGAGATGATTAGCTCGCAAAGAGCAGACGAAAGAATGAGCGCGAGAGTGAGAGAGAGAGTAGCAACATCATTATTATTAACATTTATTAGCCTTATATGCAGATCACGTTATTATGTTCATTTAATACGTTTCCTTGTCAAACAGAAGCACCAGCAACAAAACCAATGGCGACAACAACACTATCAGCCAACAGCAACAACATTGGCAAATTTTATTTTAATAAAGCCAATGAACGATATACATACATATTCCCTCATACATATACTCATAAATTTTCATACACTCGCTCTCTAATAAAAATACCAAATATTCGAATATGTACATGAACACTAACACACACACAAACATAAACAAAAATCAAAGGCAATAAAACAGCAAATAGAATGCACGAAAAAAATAAATAAGAAATGTAGATAAAGAGCCGCCACTCTCTAAAGAGCTGTAGAGAGAACGTAAATATTGTGTGCGTATCGTGCATGAAGAAAGATAGACAACACGTTGAAAGGCTTCATTTCTTTATGAGTAATAAATTAAATAAATTATACCGTTATATTATGTATGTATGTATACGATGTATCACCATAAATCCTAAACAAAGTAAATAAATTGAATTCAAGATAAACAAAGCGGCCATTATTAACGTTAAATCATACATTATTCCTCTCTCTCTCTCACACAATCGTATTTTACTTACGACTTTATGGGATTCTATAGTGTATATGTGTGTGTGCGTGTTTGTGTTCCTTGTGTTCTCTTCTCTTTTGTCTTATAGTGTGGCGGTTATTGTTTTTAGTGTTATTATTTATGCCACTAATATTGGTGGTATGTATGGATGTATATGGTTGCTTGGTTTGTTTCTTTGTTTCATTGTTTGCTTGTAATGTTATGCCTAGAGAATAGTGTGAGATTAAGATGAGAGTAACACCGTTAAATGAAATAAATATTCTGTGAGAAAAGCTCTCAATTGATAAGATTATTATTAAAGAGGAATAATAAATATTATGAATGCGACAGAGATAGAGAAAGAGAGCGAAATGAGAGGGAGTATTTGTATAAAATATGTTTTAACAGATATTTTATGATAAATACACTTACAGGCTGTAGCATAAGGCCTCAAGAAGTGTTCATAATTGTGTTATGAGAAATGATTTTGTGAATTAAACAAAGAAATTTTTTTATTTTGTTAAGAGATTTAAATACTCTTCGGTTTTCTTATTTTTTTTTTTGAGCAGCTTAATGGAGTTGACAACAGTGCGGTTAATTTCTTGTCATAAAATCCAAAATTTCTTTTGTTTGAAAAACAATAAAAATTCTTACGCAGATTCTGTAATTGGTGCGGTAACAACAATGGACTTGTGAAATAGAATGCAAAGCGTTTTCAAAGAATTAAATATTTGGTAGCGTATGTAGGGAGAGTATGAGTAATTTTATTTTGTTTTATGAATAACAATCATACGCACAGGTAATGTTATTAAATTTCAACAAAAATTTCTTAAAACGTTTAAAACATTTTTTTCCTATTTAATCGACAGAGAAAAAGAAAAAATCTTTAAAATTTCTTTCTTTTTTTTTTGAATTCTTTAGACAAACACTCAAACGTAAGAAAAATGAAAACAATTGAAGTATTTCTCTTGGTGTATGTATGCATATATGCGAGTGTGTAAATAACAATGTCATTGTTTTTCATTTGGTAGTTAGTACTCGTAGTAGACCTATTCATAAACACACTCATACATGTTTAACAATATAAAAAAAAAAAACTTAAATGAAGAGCACACACACACACACGTGTTACAGAAAAAATATCTATTAGAGAAAGAAATAGAATTTGAATGTGTGTCTGTGTATCTATTTAACAGCGCAAGCAAAAATAAGGTATGGTAACCCTGATGATTAGGTCGTTGAGCAAAATATTTAGGTCAACTTTTATCCATCCAGCCGCAAATAGCCTTGAGTACAACAAACAACCTTCCGTTGCACTTTAAGGCTGAAGGTGTGCTTCGTTTGCAATATTTTTGTTTTTTTTGTTTTGTTTTGCTATTATTATTCTTGTTGTTGTTATTTTCCATATTTTCTTTCACACACACCCAGCCATTGATAATATTATAAGCGAATACGTGTATGTGAACGACATCGAGAACGAAAGAGAGAGAGAGAGAGAAAGAGAAAGAGAGTGTGTGTGTGTACTCATGAGAAAGTATAAAAAAAATTTACACTCAAATGAGTCTATCACCTTATAAAAGAATTTAAAAGTTTATCAATGCTTAAGGATATTTATATGTATGCATGAGTGTGTGTGTGTGTGTGTGTGTATGACAGTGTATAAGTAAGTAAATTTAAGTGTCTATCAAACTGTCTCTTGATTTTTTGTGTGTTGTTTTTTGTTGTTTGTTGTACTAAAAAACAGTACGAGTGTTAGATTTGCACGAGTGACTGTGTATTACTGTGTAGCTAGGTTAATGCAAGAAGTTATTATTGCTTTTGGTTTATTACTGTTATTACGGTAGTTGTTCTTATTGTTGGTTGCTGTCAAGTATTACAAAATGCCAGCATATAACGATAATAACAACAATAGCAACAAAGTATAACAAACTGAAATTGAATAAACAAACAAAAAATGCCATACAAAATAAGAAAAACACAGCAAATAACTGTAAGAAAAAAGAGACGGAGCGAGCGAGCGAGAGAGAGAGAGAGAGAGAGAAAGAGTGGGTGCGGTAAATATAAACAAACTTTGGTTTTCTTTGCAATTTTTCAATCATCATGGTTATCACAATATTTATCTGCTTTATAATGATGATGATGGTTTAGTTGTTAATGATCATTAACAATTTCGTTTAAATGTTTGGAAAACAACTTTTTAGCCTCACGTTTGCACTCTTGCACAACATTTTTGTGCCACACAAATGTCAATTGTTATAACAACAGTTTACAACAATAACAACAATAACAACAACAACAAAAACTTATTAAAGCCATCAAAAAATTGAAATTGAAATTGGAATTGTTTAACATGGTAAAAGGGGAAGGGCGGCAGAAGTTAAAAAGTATACACGAAAAATGTATTTATTCTATAACAGTAAAAGTTTAATACAACAATCAAAGAAAGAGAGAGAGAGAGAGGGAGAGAAAAAGAAAGAGTGAGAGATTTCTCTCTTCTGTTTGTTTTTGGTAAGGGATCAATACGGAATCCCATTTAATCCCACACGTTCAAAATTTCTTTTGGAATTTCGTAACATGGGGGACATTTTCAGTTTCTAAAGGAATTTTTAAGCAACCCTTGTCGTCCTGTAGGACAACAACACAAATAAAACGCAATTCTCGGCTCAATATAAAATTGAAATAATTTTTTTCATTTTTGTTTTGGATTTCTTGAAGTTTTTTAAAGCGAATATTTTAGTTTTTGATGGACAAATAAATACTCAAACGCAGGCTGTTATTTATATTTGAGCAAAATTAAAAGAAAATTTAATTTTTTTTTCCTTGTGGTCTGAAAAATAAATTAAAAAAAACAAACGTTATTTTGCGTAAATGTGTGAGAGAATTTCTTAATTATCGTAATAAAATAAACAGTTAGAAGCATCAATACGTGAGTTATAATTTTTTTATTTTATTTTGCCATAATTCTTAACCTTATCAGGACTTTTTCATTCAATAACAATATATTTCCTATGTACATAAGTATAAACTCTTATATTCTCTTGTCTTGTAAAATACTCGTGTTGCCATGTGATAACTTTCAAATTTTAATTTCCTGGTCTTTTGTATAAAATTAAATTTTCCTCGCCTTTGAAAATTTATTGCATTTGCTAAACAGTTTTATTTTTATTGGCCATATTTTCTAATATTATACAATATTTTTGAAAATGA
This sequence comes from Sarcophaga subvicina, assembly GCA_936449025.2. Classification (NCBI taxonomy): domain Eukaryota; kingdom Metazoa; phylum Arthropoda; class Insecta; order Diptera; family Sarcophagidae; genus Sarcophaga; species Sarcophaga subvicina. The sequence continues at coordinate 86,478,490 of OW388081.2, read as the reverse complement.
TGGGGACATTTTTCCGTTTTTTTTCCTTTTTTTTAATTTTATTTATGCTTTCTTTTAGGCCTTTTAATAAAAATCATAATAAATGACAAAAATCTGCCAAAGGGGACTACTTCTCCCCTTCAACACCAACCCAACCAGCATAACAATGAAGACAAAAGAAAAAACAATCAATGCCCACACAAATCAAATCAAATCGAAATACCTTTGATACTCTCACACACTCTGCTGCTTGGCTATGCGCTCGATAACCTTAAAAAAATCACATTCACAAGCAACGACAAAAACCCAACCAGCCAGTCAGCCAGCCACAAACATTTCAGTTGTACTTAAAAGACAACAAGAAAAACCCGTATACATGCCTATAAACATGTACAAAATTAATGGCAATATATTGGAAATAAATTTAATGGAGGTTTTCCAACACTCTCTACCACTCTGACTCACTAACCTACTGAGTGGTGTATGAGTGTGAATTTTTGTTTTTTTTTGTTATTGTATTGTGTTATAAGGAATATGTATAGCAATAACCACTACAAGAAAAATCAACGGTGTGTAAAACAACAATAAAAATAAATAAAAATGAAGTAGAAGAAGAAAAAAATTAAGACAAATTGCAGAAATACTTTCTTTTTGTTGCTGTTGTATTGTGTTGTAGGCTTTAAACACCAGAGAGAATGTTTGATAAATGGGGAGAATGTTTGATAAATGGGGAGAATGAAAAAGAAAAAATCAAAACAAGTGCGCTTTTAAAAGAACTCCACAAAACCATCAAACCATCAAATTTGCTGCTGTTGCTGCTGAGGTGAGCTGTAGCAGACAGAGAGAACGAGAGAGAGAGAGAGGAATTTAATGATGGTTTTACTTTTAACACATACACACACCAATGCCCCTCTCTTATACACTTACACAACATGCATATATTTTTTAGTATTATAATACGGATATTAACGGTAATGAATGCGTGTGTTGAATTTTAAAAAAGAGAACATTTTTCTTCAGGTTCTTGTTCTTGTTCAATTTACCATAGCAAACGGAGAATGAGAAAGGTAGGCATTCTTGTACTGTATACAGACATAAAAACAAAAGGAAAAGCATAAAATGGTTAGAAAATGAAATGAAAACAAAACAAAAAGGCAAATACACTTAAAAGCTTACACAATAACAAAAAAAAGCAACACAAAGAAAAAAAAACCGAATCACCTGTTTGTTCATCATCACAATCATAATAAAAGAGAAACTAACCTACACCTATGCAAAATGATTTAAGATTGTATATCCAAAGAGAATAAAAAAAACAAAAACAAAGAAAAAAAATAGAGAGAAAAAAATCATTAAAAGGAAACAAATACAATCAAATGAAATGCTTTATAGGCAGCAATAAAAGGGGGAAATATATTCACACAGACACACACACATGTCTACATTGTTATACTTACATAAATAAGCATTAAGAAAATTTACATACATATACACTTAAGCAAATTTCCTTTCTTAACTGTATGTATATGTATGTGTGTTTCGTGTATGCGTGTGTGTAAATAACATTAAAATTTAATAATTTATGCACAAGTTTTCCTTGTCATATCATACATACATACACACATATGTTTTCTTATGGTGGTAAGTATGTAGCATGTGTGTAGTATGTATACGACCGACCCCTTGTTAAATGTATTTTATTATACCTACAGACCGTATTTTATGTTGATACTGGTTTTTGTAACACATTAAATGATAACCGGATGATGGAAGACATGGAAATACAAACGAATGGGACCGAAATGATTAGAACTTGCCTACAAAGAGGGGGATTCGTTGAGGAGTTAGGAATAATAGTCATCATTAGCTAACAAATCTGTACTCTGGACAGAACCGGCAAACTCCGTAATTTTATTATTAAAGTGAATGAAGCAACTTGGGGGCTGCATACCTTATTAAGAGACTCTCTTTTATATGTATGGGTCCAATGCAGATATTATAACAGGAGCGAAGTTGTTCGGTTCCAAAGTGAAATATTCAGAAACTGTGCATGCGAAAAACTTACGGACATATGGCAATACTATCTGACACTCAGGCCGCCATGTAAACACTCGACTGTAATAAAATGGAATTCGAGAGTAATGGATAGGCAGGAGAAATAGGGTCAACGATATGTTGGATTCGAAATTGTGTGTGAGAATTCTCGGCAATGAGCAAGCAAATAAGCTTGAAGAGAGCTGTCACTCCGCTGACAGGCCTATAAATATAAATGTACATTCGGAGAAAGACAAAGACTTTTCTCAAGCCAAATAGGTTTAAGACAATCCAAATTTCTGTTGGGTAATAACAATGACAGCAGATTCCAATCATGCATCAGACCGTTCAGGGATAACCTGGTTATAGTAACTGGTGTTCAAATGGTCATTGTATGCTCAATAAACCCAATATTTGGATTCTGTGGTAAGAAACCACATGCTTGGAACACATACATACTAGATACGAACCCAGGGAGTTAATCCTCTGAAGTTTGTTTATTTATCATGGCCTTGGTAACAGAATTGGAAGAGATATTCAACTTCACTTGGGGTACAGTACAATAGGTAGTATGGCCTAGTACCGCTACTTCGCAATAGTGCACATTTAAAAGTATTTTAAGATTTCTATTCACGCCAAACCAAACAACTAAACTCATTGAATCATTTCATTCTCATACAAATAAAGGCTACTTAAGAAATCAATCAAAATCAAAAAAAGTATAAATTTGTGTTTCAAATTGTTAAGTAGCCTGTGCTGACCGTGTGTATAGTGCTCTCTTAAAATGTCTTAAATTGTTTTATTTTTAACGGTATACTAAAATATAACACAGTAGTTTAATATTAAATCACCTTTTTTTAAATTCACCCACTGACCCACTAAAAAATCAACTCTGCTCTCTATCAAGCAATATAGTAAACGAAACAATAACAAAAATTCACCTCTTACCTCTATAATATACAATACACACACACACACACATATATATATACATATGTATGTACATACACCACAGTGTACCAATGTCTCTTGCTCTCTTTTGCTACTATTATCTCTTACTTATACGCTCTTTATAGACGAGTGTATACCATAATAAACACTTTAAAACAGCAACAAAAACTATTACTATACTAAATATACAACAACAACAACAACAACAACAACAGCAGTAATAGTAACAACAACAAAATGTTATGCGCCAGCCTTGCGCCTAAGTTGACTGAGAAATTGAAATTGGGTCAGTTTTGTGTCGATGATCCTTATACATTAAAGTGTATACACATACACACAAACACATACACATATGTATGTATATTATACATATATACATACATATATGTATAAGAGAAATAAAAATGCATGCATTTTTTATTATTACAAACACAAACAAACCCATTTTGCTAACATATTCGTAAATACGTGAATATGTATGTATGTGCATGGATGGATTTGTGTGTTTACATGCATGCATGTATATATGTTTGTATGTATGTTAGTAGGTTGTGTAGACATACTATAACTACAACGTAATACTTTTATGGGTAACAAAACAAACACATACAAGAAAACTATGATGTTTAACAGAAGGCAGAACTAAAAGGGAGTGTAAGAAAAAGGAAAACATGGCATGGCAGAAGAAAGTCTAAAAACACAATCAAACACAGGCTGAAGAAAAAATGAAAAAGGTTGTGAATGAGTGAGTGAGTGAGTGTATTAATAAATGTGAGCGATAGAATGAGTGTGTATATTATTTCTTTGTTTTGATTTTGAAGTTTATGTTGTTGTTCCTTATTATTACTGTTAAATTGTTGAGAGTACAAAAGCAGTTGCAGTGTTGTAAATTACGTCGGCATCAAAATAACTTGAATGCAGGAGATATTTTACGACCTAAGAAAATTAAATAAACCGAACATGTTTTTCAGAAATTAAAAAAAAAGATAATAATTTAACAATAAAAACAAATAAAGACATAAAACTGACAACAGCTAGTTTTGTGGTTTTCTCAACGCTTCCGGGAATAATCATGGGGTCGTTGTGAATCTTGCCAGACTATAAACCATACCACTTCTGGCTTTATACCCTTAAACAAGGGCGGCCAGTGCTCCATCACCTCATATGATAACCACAGACTTTCGTTATTGATTGTGTCAAGCTATCTGGTATTATTTGTCTTAATAAGACGATCAAAATGCTACTGGGTACTGGCCTCGTTGTACTATTGTTGGACAGTGGACTAAACAGATCTCAATTGGTATTGTGATTGCCCAGAAAATCTCAGCTCCGCAATAATCTGCATGAGTACAAGATCATTAACTTTCAGCAGCTGCTAAAAATGTTGAGTTTAGTGCGTTGCGAGATATGCTCTCTGGGTGAAGTTGCCCGTAGTCCTATCAATATGTTTCCCAATGTTCTCGTTGGAGCCTCCATTTGCTCCACAGATATTAAAATGACATTGGTTTTGAATGTCGCTTTAGCCTCCACTTCACTCAGTTTAGACTCCATATCAGTTTAGATCTTCGGACTGTCATGCTGTCAACGATAACGTTGAAGTCCGACAGGTGAGAATTGGCAACCTAGGCTAACTCTGTCATTCACACGCTTGGATCGGCTTATAAAAACTTCAAGTACAAGGATACAATCAGTATAAGGATACAAGAATGCAACTTTTTGACATTATTGGGAGAAATTTGACCACCTTATGACGTTTATAATGTTTATTAAATAACCCTTTAAAAAAACGTACTTCTTTCCCACAAAAGATAAAACCGCTAAGTTAACAACACCGACTACATAACGTATGATTTTCGTTTTTCACTTGCTTTGTTTATGCTGCTCGATGTTATTAAAGAAAACTCACATGCATGTATTATAGTACGGTATGGTGTAGTATAGTACAGAGTGGTATGGAATTAAAATAGGAGTGGGGGTATAATATAAAAAGTAATAGCAAAAATACAGAAGCAACAACAACAGCAAGCAAAAGAAATCAACAAAAAAATTTTTGTGGGGAATATACAAGCAAACAAACAAACAAAACATATATTTAACGAAATATGATAGGCCCTGCTCGATGTAATAAAAGAAAACCCACCCCTTTATGAGGTTTTAAAAGCATAAAAACCCTCACTCACTAATATTAAATCCACTCCATCCACATACACACACACACTCACTCACTCACTCACTCTTCACACACATCCATACAATGCGTCTCACCATGTTTCACGCCTACTCGAACTCCTCTCGAATTTTCTCTTTTTTTTTCTTCTTTTTTTGCAACACTTTGTTGAATATACAGTTAAACAGTAACCCAAAATAAATAAAATAAAAATGAACTAAAATTACCGACTAAAACACACGGAGTGAGAGAGAGGTGAGCGACAACAAGAGAGAGAGGGCAGTGTTATAAAAATAATGTTTTTTTTTCGTTTTTTGCCCGCTCTCTTTTTTCCTATTACTCTAGTTTTTTTTTGTTTGTGTTGTTGTTGTTGTTGGTTTGCGTTTATTTTTATGTGAAATTTGTAGGCAAAAATACAATTTAATTGCCAATGAGTCAGTGAATTTAATACGAAATTAAAGGGAAACCGAAATAAAAATATAAGCCGAGAAAAAATGAGAGAAAAAAGCAACAGCATACATTTATGTATTTAAACTCACACATACTATATACACCGCACACACACGCATGCATATGGTGTAGGCTTAACCATGTTGCGGTTTCAAAAGAAAAAACAGGGCATTGTGCACTGATTGTGTTGAGTTTAAGAAAAATGTTTGTGGAAGGGAGATAAAGGAGGGAGTAGTGTTTATGAATTTTATTTTAGAGTTTTTGAAACTGCGTTCCACATTTGCTGCATATACGTTCCTTGCCATTAAGTACGAACACATAGAATTTGTTTCTATTAGTAGGAGCGAGCAGTTAATCATTTTTACACATTTCAGATGGTAGTATATCAGCAATAACTGGACGAATATTGGTTTTCAAATTCTCTAAATTTAGGTCGCTGATGTAATGTAGAAAATTAGTATTGTAAGTTATGAAAAAAATGTTAGACAGTTATAATTACACCTATTCCTTAATGCCAATATAAATTGTGTTCAATTTGGGTATTTTTTTCCTGTTTCAACAGAAATTTTAAGAATAAATTCTTATTTCCAGGCAAATAAAAATAATTTTCATTCAATTCCTGCAGAGAAACAAATCTTTTATCGCTTTTTATAAATCAAGACAAACTTTAAATGCGTAAACCAACAAAGAACAGCGAGGGACAGAGCGAGAGCGAGAGAGAGAGAGAGAGAGAGAGAGAGAGCGAAGAAAGAGAGTAAATAGCACTGGTTGCTTTGATTGCTTTCATTATTAGTTATGTTACTTCAGATGAAAGATTTTTGAATGCCGTATATGTGTAACCCGTTATATGTTACACACATACCCATACACATATACATACATACGTATGTATGTAACTTAATGGTTGTGTGATTGCATGTTTGCGTGTGAGAGTTTACTTTACTTTTTCTTTTCTATTCCTTTCATTTTTATTTTTTATGTTTTACGGCTGCTATTAACGTTAAGGCAGAAAAAGTGTCATTGTCTATAAAACAATACGTTTTGTTTTGTGTTGTTTTTATTGTTGTTGGTATTGTTTTTGTTTTGCCTCTTTATTTTATGTTACGTTTTTGTAATTGTTATTGTTGTTATTTAGTGTAGACAGGGGTCGGCCCTGCCACAAATCATTTACGCTTACATTTGTAAACGAAAAAATATATTTGCTTCCCCCACCAATTTTCTGTGTGTGTGTTTTTTTTTGCTCCTTTTTTATATGCTTACTCTTGTTCTGTTCTCAGTTTTTTTTCTTCTTTGCTCCCCCTTTTCCCCTACCTTTTTCACATTTTGTTATATTTACCATTTCCTTTGCTTTGTTGCGTGTAAGTTTCTTTCGTTTTTGTTTGTTTCTGTTGTTGTTGTTGTTGTTGTTGGTTCTACTATTTATACTTTTATGGCTGTACAGGAAAACCATTGAGGAATTTCATTAACAGTTACAAAATGTCATTATTATCAGCTTTTCTCTCTTTTTGTTTTTGTTTTTGTTTTTAAGAGATATTTTTTAAACAGATAGTGAAAAGCATTAGAATGGTAGTGTGAGTATGAGAGTGTGAGTGTATTTGAAAGGGACCTTATCGTTTGTTTTTTATGTTCTATTGTTTTTTTTTTTGCTTTATGTGTGTGTTCTTTGTGGGTCTCTGTCCCATTGTTGTTATCCGGGATTAATTTAAAGGGATTATGGCAACAAAATTGAATTTTTATGGTGTGTAACACACTCAAGAGATCCTTTTTTTGTTTTTTTTTTTGTTGGATTCCATCATAATATTTATTTAAATGAAATCCATTAGATTTGAATATTTTCTATTGTATTTCGACGCTCGCATAATGTATTGGCCTACTGCCTTTTTTTTCCTTTTTTCTCTCTCTCTTTTGTGTATGTATGCGTGTGAGCAACGCATTTCGCCATTTCGTTATTTATTTATTTATATTGACATCATTGTCATTGTTGCCATTGTTGTAACACAATACACACACACACACACACACACACACACAGAAAGAGAATGAGAAAGAAAAAAAAAGTTGAATGACACTTTACCAGACAAGAGATAATAGTTGTGCGTAAGGGGAGAGAGTGTAGAAAAGCAAATATTTGCTTTATTAAGGTTAAACAAATAATCAAAATAATCAAAACAAAACAACAAAAAATATTCAAAGAAAAGGAAACGGCTGTTTTGTTCATCTACTAATAGGAGGGTGGGAGCTTAAAAGTTAATGTTGGCTGGCATACATATCTAAAAACGTTTTATGTGAAGGACCCAAAATGTCAAGCATTTATTTTATGCAATTTTGACAAGGATTTTCGCAAATATTTCAAAAAGAAACAATCACACCCACACTTACACAACCGCAATACATAATATTTAAATAACAATGACAACGCCACTATATTTACAAACTAATATTTTAAACGTACATATGTCCGCCTTATTTTCTTGTAACAACAACAACACAAAAACCCCAAAAAAAACATTCAAAAAGTAACGAAAATTTATTAATTTTAGGCTGTCAACAAAAGAATTTTTTTGTTTTAATAAAAACGTTTTTTAAGGCTCGCTCAATCCAACAATATTCTCCATTTCATGTTTCTTTTTTCTTCTTTCTGTTTTTATTGAGCATATCCTTAAAATGATGATGCTGGGCTAAAATAGTGATATCCTGTTGAAATCTCTTCTTTTTTTTTTTTTTTGTTCGTCTATAATTTAACACAACTGAACAAAGGCTGAATTGCCAAATTACGTGGAAAGTATTGTTATGAATAGCTGGTAATTTGTACGAGAGAGGGAAAACAAAACAAAACAAACAACAAAAAACCAACAAAATTAATAATGAAAGCAAGCAAAGCAACCAGTGTTATTTGCTCTACCTCCCTCCCTCGCTCTCTTTCTAACTCCTTGCGTGTTCTATGCTGGTTTACACATTCAAAATGCGTCTTCATTTATAAAAAGCGATAAAAGATTTGTTTCTCTGCAGGAATTGAATGAAAATTGTTGTTATTTGTCATGAAAATAAGAATTTATTCTTAAAATTTCTGTAGAAAAAATGAGAAAAAAAAATCCCCAATTGAATCGATAATATTATGCACAATTTTTATGAATTTTTTTTCGTTTTCGTTTCATATTGGAATTAAGGAATAAATGTGATGATGGCTGCCTAAAATTTGTTCATGACTTACAACAGTTTCGATAAATTAAATCCAAGAAATCCATTGTTTTCACTGTTAGCTGTTGAATACCTATCATTCATCTAATAAAAGCTTTATTATTTACGAATATGGATCATTTAACAGCCGCCGAACGCATCAATTTAAAAGTTGCCGTAGTCTAGTAGGTAGGGTGTTGGCTTATTAGACTTGAGGCCGTGGTTCAAAACCCCAGCCCAGGCTCATTGAGTTAAACGAAATATGAAAAGAAATATTTTTTTTCTTGCAAAAACTCTGAGAGCAAATAAACTTGTCATACAACATGGATGGTGTGAGAAGGTAAGAGGTAATAATCAATTGAGTAAGTAAGCATATCGAATAAAATATTTGATTGACTGAGATAATCATTAATTTGTCCGTTTAGTTATAATGAATCAAAGAATAGCAATGGATCTATAATCGGCAATGGGAAATAGGAATAATTTGCGATACCTTTTCATCCCCTTTTACTTTACTTGTGATACTTTTGTAATACAAAATGTTTCCCATTTTATTTAATTTGGTTAAACTTTTTTCTATTCCATTGGATATCATTTGATTCCTTTAAGGCGCTGGGCTAATTTGCCATTTAATGTCTTATCTCACGCAGTTGGCACTTAAGCCCTGAGAATATTGTCTTGTTGGCTTGCCAACATATTTCTTTTGTTCATGTTTCTTGTTCGTGTACGTAACTTCGGAATTATACAATAAAAATAATTGAAAATGAAATCGAAAAAAAGGAGAATAAAAATTGATAAAAAAAAAACAAGAAATAAAATGGGGGAAAAGTAGGCAATAATGGACAAGTAATAGAAGGAGGTATGTATGTATGTACATATGTATGTAATGGAATGGAATACTTACGCACAAAAATGTTGCTCATCAATGTGGCGGGCAGGCAAAAGACGATAACCAATATATCGGCAATGGCTAGATTAACAATAAAATAATTGGTAACCGTACGCATATTTCTCATGCGTAGGACGACGGCAATGACGAAACTATTGCCCACCAAACCGACGAGAAAAACGATTACATAAGCAATGCAGTAGACAATGGTCATGGCCAATGAGTGGCGATAGAGAAAGTCCATATCGGCGGTTTCCAACTCCCAATACGATGATGATGATGATGATTCATTCAGGTTCGTTGTTGTTGTTGTTGTTGTTGTTTTAACGGTGGTTTCATAAAATGCAGCAGACGCAGCAGACGACACAGAGGAGGGGGAGTAGGAATAGCTCAATAATGATGATGATGGTGAGAATGATGGGAATGATGGCGGCGGTGGCGCTGCTGTAACGGTGGCAGTGGCAGTGGTCATAACGGAACCCATTAAAGTGTCCATTAAAAAGCCACGATTATTAGAGGCTGCTGTTACAGCAGCCGTTGTCGCATCGGCTAACAAATTCAAGGGACTAAATGTGCTGCTGGAGCTGCTGCTGCTGCTGCTACCACCGTCAAACATAATGCTTGTTGGATCGCTTGTCGAATTCAAAACGTTTTCCATGTTAATATTATTGTTATTACTTGACGACGACGACGATGAGGCTAAAAAGGGTTGCAATTCAAATAAATTGTGCGAAAAATTCTCCATTAGATTGCTTAGATTGGTGTTTATATTGTTATTGTTGTTGCTGTTATTATTACTGTCACTACTGCTACTGTTGTTGCTGGCATGGTTATTATTGTTGTAGTTGTTGTCATTATTAGCCATTTTAGTTAAATTGTAATCGTAAAGGAGCACAGCTTCATCGTCAGCATCACTGTAATCCATTATGGTCAATTGATTTACTTGAGTTTCATTGCTAGTGGCCACTGCCACGGCCGATGATGGTGATGGTTGTGCTGCCGGTAATCTTCTTTCATTTAAATTTACCATTAAAGGATCATAATAGTCTTGATTAAAGGTTTTGCGCCTATTATGCAAAGAGACCATTTTTCTATGCTTTTTTTAATACGATCGTTTTCCCTTTTTTCTTTTTGTCTCTTTTTCTATTGTTTTTATGACAATTGTTTTCTTTTGTTTTTCTTTTTTCTAATAGTTTTTAACAAGAGTTTTTGTTTTGTTTTTTTTGCTCTTTTTATGGATTTTAAAACATTATTGTTATAAAGGGCGTGGGGGGGCGTTTTTTATTAATTTTTGTATGTTTATTTGAATTTTTTTTTTTAATAAATTGGTATAAAATTATGTTTTTGTTTTATTACTTTGTTAAAATGATTTATTATTTATTTCTGTGGATTTATTTTCCTGTTAAAAGAAAATTAGAGAAGAAAAAGTCATCAATTCATTTCTAAATTTAGCATTAAATTCAGCTCTTATAATAATTTTTTTTAACGTACATGTACAGCTGTGTTCAAAATAATAGGAGTGCTACCATGTAATATTTTCAAAGTTAAAATTTTTTATTCTACCAATATGCAAAACATGATATATTTTAATGGTAGTTACAACGATATGTAAGAAATAAAATACAAAAAAGAATTTCGTAAAAACTGTAATATTTACGATGAAATTGATTCATTTCTGTGTTTGCCTTTGAATTCAGTTGATCAAAAAATAGGAGTGTGTGTTCTTTTAAAAATAAAAATTTTACAGCACATAATTTAAAGAAAAAAGTGAACAGTAACTACGGAAAAATGTAGTTAAAACTTTTTCTACAGTGATTCACATAAATTTTTGTAATAGTGGGACGAGGAAAGCACTGTACTGAAGAAAAGAGAAAACTAATTAAAAATCTTCGAAAAAAAAGGCAAAACTTACAAAGAAACTAAGGAAATCTTAAGTTACTCCGATCAAATGATCACAAATACATTAAAATATAAAAAAAGCCCGAAACGCGTAGGCGCAAGGCCAAACATCAACTGTCGATGACCGCCGAATTGTGCGATACAGCAAAATAAATCCTTCGGCGTATGCAAAAAAAAAATTCAAAAGGATCTGAATCTTGCCGTAAGTGTCCCTACTATTCGTAGGCGTCTGATGGACAACAATTTATTCGCAAGAAGTTCACAAAAGGTGCCATTGTTGACATACAAAACAGGCAGCAGCACGCTTAAAGTTTGCCCAGGAACTTATCAATTGGCCGAAAGAAAAATGGAGAACTTATTGTGGACCGACGAAAGCAAAATTGTTTTATTTGGTGGCACTGGGTCTAGACAGCATGTTAGACGTCCGCCCAACACCAAATATAAAGCTCATTATACACAAAAGACAATTAAACATGGTGGTGCAAAACTAATGATATGGGGAAGCTTTTCATATAATGGTTTAGGCCCAATACATCGAATTAGAGACATAATTGATAGGAACGTCTATGTCAGTATTTTGAGAGAAGTGATGTTACCATATTCCACACCTCTAAAATGGTTATTCCAACAAGACAATGACCCGAAACACACCAGTAAATTGGAAAATGAGTGGTTTCGGTTTAATGGGGTAAAGGTTATGGCGTGGCTTGATCAGTCTCCTGACCTTAATCCCATAGAACATCAATGAGGGATGTTAAAAAATATGTTGCCGAGAGAAAACCGTCAAATGCAACTGAGTTGTGGTCTGTAGTGCAAGATGGGTGGAATAAAATTCCACTAAAACAATGTCAGGATTTAGTTGACTCCATGCCTCGTAGATGTGCTGCTATAATAAAAAGTAAAGGCTATTCTACCAAATACTAATCGTATTTAAAGTTTCTGATTATAGTCATAAGCATTTTTAACTTTTTTAATAGTAAATCTTTATGGAAACTGAAATACTCCTATTATTTTGAACAGCATTTTTTTAAACTTCCTGTTACTAACTTGTTGAAAGCTTTATTTAATTAATGAATAACTTAAATAATTTAGTATTGAATCAACATTACATTACACCAAAAAATTGAATTAAACCATGTTTTTTATTTGTTAAAATTTAAGCTTTTGTTTTTCAATGGGCTCACTCCTATTTTTATGAGCACAACTGTATGTATGTATGGCATGTGTTCTTTTTTCTCCTTATTTTATACAACTTTCCCTCCCCTTTCTCCTCTCACTGTTACCGTTTTATATATTTTTATAATTTTTAATATTTTTACGAGTGGCCAACAAGAGAAATTATCATAATTTTCTGATTTATAAGCAACTTTTTTCTGTGTTCAGTTTCTTTTTGCATCATCATCAGCATCTTCTTATTGCTCAATAGGGACATAAATTTAAAACAAAACAAACAAAAAAAAAAAAAGCTGAGAAACAAAAAGAAAAAATTAACCAACAAAATAGCTTTTAAAAGCAATTGTTTTTACCAACAAAAGCCAATAAAACTTTTAAGACAGAATTTTTCCTCCTTTTTTTGTTTTTTTTTTCGTTTTTTTTTTTTGTTTCTTTCCGTTTGACTCAGACAATTAAAAACAGAAAAATAATCCTCTGTAGTGGCAATAAATAAAAAATCAAAATAATTGGAGGTGACCAACCCCTATTAAAATAAAAATAATACAAGATTAAATGCCCCTACATATTTACAGTTATTCCTCTATGGCTGCAGATTAAGCAAGACAAGGGTGAAGCAGAGCTTGAAAACAAAAGTTTTTTCAATTCGATTTATTGTGAACCATTACGTCTAAACACGTTAAAATTTCGCTAATATCGAAATCTAATGGTCTTCCTTCATTTTTTCCGTAAGCTCGAGAATTACAGTTAATTGCAATCAAACGTAGGGTCGCCTCAAAACAGGGACTGATCCATTAGCATTTTGTTTGCTTTAACGGCTAAAGTGCTTCACTACAAACCGAAGCAATCATGGTTAAGACCCCGAAGAAGGGAAAAAATCATTGTGAGATTTCAATTCCTTCAAAATAATCCAAGATCAGTCAAGAAGCCCCGCAAAACCTAGCACTATCCTAGAGACTCGTAGCGTCATTGGGGAAAGTGTGTGATTCAAACAACTGAAGTTCCGTGGAAATATTTTCAATATATGACCACAGGGGACATTGTGTCTAGGCAACAGCAGATAGCGTATGTATTATTATAGGATCAGCTACTGTACACCAATGTCGTAAGCTTGTATTTTACAAAATACTTAATAAAAAGTTCCCTAAGATATGTAAACTCATAATGAAGCTAAGTGCAGTAGTTTATCAGCATAACCCACCACTATGAAGCTCTTATCCGTGAGCATCATAAGTTGATTGCTCACGACCAAACAAAATCTGTAAAGGAAGTGTTGCTTCCTTGAGAAACCTCAAATATTGTATTGTAAACAAAAAGTAGAAAACAATTTCTCACCTTAAATAGCTTTAAAAATTTATCTTAAATAACCTCACCTACTCTTTTTCTCTCTCTCTCTTCCTCAACTATATGCTTATAAATCCTTATTTTCCATTAAAAATTTTTAAGTTGATTGATGATAAGGCCAAGACACCTTTTTATATGGGGGCTGTCTGTCATATTTGAAAAATTTTAGAAAAAACAACCGAAAATCTTTTTTTTTTCTGATTATTTTAAAAGCATCTTAAGAAAGCAACATAAAAACAGTCGAATGAACACATGAAATCATCGGATCGAATCCGGATCACATGATGATGAAATGATGAACTCTTTTAAGCAGAATTTAAAAAGTGTTTGCCTTGCCTGCTTGCTTGCAGGCGTATGAATAATTTTAAGAAATTTAATTCCACTTTTGTGTCGTTTTTGTTTTTTTTTTTTTGTGATTGTCATCGATTAAGACTTCATCAAACCCCCCCCCCCGTATGATGTGTGCTTAGCACTTCAATCAAGATTTATTGATGTGAGTGTATGTTTTTGACACTTTTTTTCGTTTATTTTTTTTTTCTTCTTTTTTCTTCTTCCTATTTTCACTTCCACTTTAACTTGTGTTTCTGCTTCTACTTCATCTGCTTTTATCTTTAAGTAAACTGTGTATACCATCCATTTCCCCATCACCATTACCATTTGAAGTGATTAATAATGCTTCAAATTCAATTATCATATTTGAAATATTTTGTGAGAAAATTATTCTTTTTGTTTTACACTCAAAGAAAAATTGTTGGTACACATATAACTTTTCTAATTCAATTGCATGGACAGAAGCGTAAATACCAATCTAGGCAATAACGCAGTAAGGAAAGTGGCAACGAAAACTCCTTGCATTGAAAAAATATCGTGGTTTGTTTAAATGGCTAAAATGCTTGAATAAAAACCGAAGCAAATCATATTTCAGATCGCAAAGACCCTCAAGAAGTCCCCTAAACCGCGTCAATTCTTGAAAAAAAGTAGAATACAATCAACTGAAGTTCCACGCCAATATATCTAATATATGATCACAGAGGACACTGTTTCTATACAACAACAGATGGATACGTACATATATCATCAGTTTAGTTGGCAGAAATTAAACAAGAAATTCTTATGGAATTTTCCAATTAAAGTCACAATCATACATCCACATACTATCTACAATAGTGGAGATGTAATAGAGCCACAGGTTAGGCTCATCCACATTAGCGAATTTGTAAAACAGGATTGTATTCGAATAATAATTCCTGACTAGACGCCATAGCCTAATTATGGGTATTATTTTGGATGGCTTGACGGATTTAAATATCGGCTAAGACATCTCGAAAGGAAATGTATATGAAAATAACTATTTAACAGCCGTCTGGAAAAAAACTCAGAGAGTAAATAATTACCTTGAAAAACTTCTCAAATCTCTCGTCGTCAATATGAAAACAGTAAAACCTGTCACCGTTCATTTATTTATTTCATGACTTACGTATCGTGAGTGATGAGATGGAGAAACGAGGCTGTATTCTTGACTATACAGTTGTAATTTATGTTGATTCTATGCATAAATTATTTCTATTGAGAATTATTAGCTTAAGTGTTCTGGCAGGCTTTACTAAAATGCTAAGAAATCCTAAGAGATCTAGTCAAGTGTAGCATGTTATCATAGATTTCTTTTTGGAATTAACAGGACAAGGTATAGTTTGACACTTGCATTTAAAACGTCTGGGGTTTTGGCTAACATCTAGGATATGAAGGAGGATTATGATCGGCTAGATGCTGATAGCAAGCATTTCAATAAAAATCTGTCAACATATTTCTTCTTTAATGCGACTGTTTATCAAAACTAACTCCTTACAACTTAAGCCTAATAACTTGCATAGTTCCATAGCCAATAAAAGGCAAAACGTTAAATGCTAACACGTTTTTCTGAGTGTAATAGTGGTCACACCTGTTTATTTTTTTTTTTTGGTTTTTTTTTTTCTTGAAAGTATGTAAGTGTGGTTTAAATGTCTCTTGAAGTAATGGCTTCGATTTCCAATTATTTTCTGGCACTAAAACAATTTTTAGTTTCTTTTTACGTACACACATACATATATATTCAATGCTTCAATTTGCTGTCGCTCTCTCTCTCTCTCTCTCTTTCCATTCAATTTTCACTTTAGAATTGAATTTGCTTTTGTAATGAGATGTCAGCATAATTTTCAAATAATATGTAAAAACTGTCTGAGTGTAAAATAGATAGAAAGAGAGAGAGAGAGAGAGAGAGAGAGCTATTGTATGTATGCATGTGTATACGTCTGTTGACAAGGGAATCGTTTAAGACCTTGATAACATATTATAGCTTAAGGTCAATGCATATATACACATACATATATCCATACATATGTGTAAAGTCGCTACAAAAACAATAACAGAAACGAAAAAGAAAACGAAAACAACTGCACAAGTTTAAAAATGTACAATAACATAAGCGACAAAAACAAGTTCAAAAAAAAAAACAAAGAGAGCAAGACAGAGAGAGAAAGAGAAAATGCTACACGTACACATACATATGTAAGCTTAACACATAAAAAACCAACATATATGTATGTACATTCATTTGGCCAAGTCAAGTCAAGAGTCGGACATATGTTAAATGTAGTGATATATGATGGCATTGAGAGAGTTTTTTATGGTTTGTTTGGGATTTTTTTTTATTATTTTGTGCATCTGAATTTAAAGATTTTTTTCAAGTTTATAACCTTTGACCTATTCATCTAGCTATTAAAACAGGTTTCTACACTCTCATTTCTCTCTCTCTCTCTCTCTCTCTCTCTCTCTCTTTCGCTTTCTCTCTAGACATACACTTATTAAACAACTGAAATAAATCTGTGCGATTAGCAGAACACTTCATGAGCTGAATATAAATTAAAAATTTTATGGTTTCTATCACCTCTCACGCTTTCTCTCTTTCTCTCTCTCTTCCTGTCTATGTCTTACTCCTTTGTGTGTGTGTCTAAAATTAACAGGTTTTTCTTAATGCTCTTGTTAATCGTTCAGTTTTGGTTGAACTAAACAAATAAAATAAAATACCGCGACAACAGCAACAACAACAAACGTTCAACAGATTCCAATTAGAAAACAAAGAAAACAGAATTAAATACGATCAAGTATGTTGAAAAGTATACCCTAACCACCCCACCCCCATCCTATCTATAAAATATTTCCTTAAGAATAGGAAATTCCATTTAAATTTCCTTTTGCAAGGTTGTCTCTACACAATGCTTGAATATGAAGTGAATTTCAAGGTGAATATTTCAGTTAATAGGTCTTAACCATGCTTTCATAATAAATAAACGTATTTGCCAAATATTTATTAAATTGTCTTCAGATTGGGTTTTAAAAGCTCACAAAGATGTACTTGATGACTTAACAGTCAAGTGTGACTTTCTTTCGATAAAATGAAAACAACAACACAAACATCCGCCTACTGTTAGGATGGTGTAGCGTATGATTGTAGGCTTATGTATGTAAAGGGTGTTTTTTATAGAGGTATAGAACATTAAGTTGGCATTACTTTTCAAGATGGCGACCGATTTAACAGCTGTCAAGTGATTTATTCTCAGTTTGGTTTGGCAACTCATCATGAATAGACTCACGCCTGAACAACGCTTGCAAATAGTGCAATTTTATTTCGAAAATAATGGTTCTGTGCGGAAAACGTATCGCGCACTACGTCCATTTTATCGTCGACAAAATCGTCCATCCGAGCAGTTAATTCGATTAACCATGGAACGTTTTCGCACTACTTTCTGTGGGGCTATGTAAAGTCATTGGTCTATGCGGTAAAGCCACAAACGCTTGACCATTTGGA
The DNA here is from genome assembly GCA_936449025.2 of Sarcophaga subvicina. NCBI lineage: Eukaryota > Metazoa > Arthropoda > Insecta > Diptera > Sarcophagidae > Sarcophaga > Sarcophaga subvicina. The sequence goes on along the minus strand of OW388081.2, from coordinate 86,460,586 downwards.
AGACAACATTCGCCGTATTATTGCCGATATACGGCCACAAATGTTGGAAAAAGTCATCGAAAATTGGACGTCCAGATTGGATTACATCCGCGCCAGCCGTGGCGGTCATATGCCAGAAATCATATTTAAAATGTAATGCCACAAGATTATCTTTCGGATAAAAAAAAATTCATGTCAATCGAATAATCTATCGTTGTTTTATAGCAACTTAAAGTTCTATACCTCTATAAAAAACATCCTTTATATGAAAAGAGATTTTCATTTCCTACATTTAATCACTTACTGTACCACCCCCCCCCCCCCTTCTTTTACGTTCTCTTTCTTTGACACTCCACTACTATTCTTTAGAAAAAACAAAACAATAGGCAGACAGACAATATGTCAACATAACAATTATGGTTGGTTACAGTGGTGGTGGTAATTAGTGGTGGAAATAGTTAAAATACACAGTGGCAACGAATATCGATAATGTAACCGCTACAGAAGAGCCACAAACAGGTATGCGATTCCATATAAATCTGACCGTATATGCGGAAGTTGCTGCGAGGCAGAAGACGAATACTTTTTTCAGTGCAAAGGCATATCATAACTGATGAGCATCGTTCAAATCATTTAACAGCTATGCAGGAGATATTGCAAGAGAAGACAAAACGAATGTGAACGCCAAATACAAAACCGCAACAAATTCACATGGGAGAACTGCATGTCCCACAAAATTACTTACATCCCGAAGTAATGCATGCGCGTTCCCGGTGTGATAGTTTTTTGTTTAGAACTACTATTATGAAAAGTTTCTCTGTGTGCCTACTTGCTTAATGACTCGCAGTGAGAAGAAATAAAGTGTTAGAGATGACACTTCGATACAATTTAAAACAGAGTATATCTAGAGCATAGTTTACCATTTCATAGCACAGTTGTGCAAAGAGAACTCACACGCATTCTTGTGTTTTTTCATTTAGTTGTCGATCAGACTGCGACAAGAACACATGTGCGGCGGATGCTTTATCATTTTATTTCAGCATAACACTCAAAAAATATTTTATGTTAAAAATGTTCTATGTTATTAGCCAGGCGTATTTCATTTTTTTTTATTTTGTAGCATAGTATAATTTTTTTAAATGCTTTGGTATGATCGCTTTTTGTCTTTTAATAAAAAATGAGTTTTTTATTTTTTTTATTTTTATTTATCTAAAAAAACATGGCATAATTTTTAAGCCAAAGATGGATAGCTTTATGTTATTTTAATAAAAAATGGATTTTTTATTTTATTTTTATTTATCTAAAATTATTAAGCCAAAGTTATATAGCTTTACATATGTATGCTCATGAAATGAAAATAAAAATAGCGTATATTACTAACACTTTTCTATGGCTGTAAATAAATAAATTCTCTCAACTTATTTTCTCTCTCTTACTCACTAACACATAACCAAAAATTTTTTGACGAACCCTGATCTAGAGCATAGTTTACCATTTCATAGCACAGTTGTGCAAAGAGAACTCACACGCATTCGTGTGTCTTTTCATTTAGTTGTCGATCAGACTGCGACAAGAACACATGTGCGACGGATGCTTTATCATATTATTTCAGCATAACACTCAAAAAATATTTCATGTTAAAAATGTTCTGTTATTAGCTAGGCGTATTTCATTTTTTTATTTTGTCGCATAGTATAATTTTTTTTAAATGCTTTGGAATATTCGCTTTTTTTTTAATATTATTCTTATTATTTTTATTTATCTAAAAAAACATGACCTAATTTTTAAGCCAAAGATGGATAGCTTTATGTTCTTTTAATAAAAAATGGATTTTTTATTTTATTTTTATTTATCTAAAATTATTAAGCCAAAGTTATATAGCTTTACATATGTATGCTGATGAAATGAAAATAAAAATAGCGTATATTACTAACACTTTTCTATGGCTGTAAATAAATAAATTTTCTCAACTTATTTTCTCTCTCTTACTCACTAACACATAACCAAAAATTTTTTGACGAACCCTGATCTAGAGCAACTACACCCTAGATTCTCGTAAAGCGCCCAGTCTAATTTCCATATTCGAAGCAACTAGTTTCGCCGATGGAGGCACCCAGTTAAAGAAAGTAAATAACCTTCTCAAGAACTTCTATAATTTTTCCATTTTTTGCAACACTTTTTTTTTGCTTGTGCCAGTGTTGCTCCACTGTTAAAAATTACCCTAAAATCTGTGCCATAGTTTAACAATCTTTACAACTGTGTGTGTGTGCAAGAGGGAGTGATTCAACTGAATAAAGGATGTTGAGAATATAAGAATATAACAATATAAACACACATAAATATACATTAAAAATGACAACAAAAACAACAACAACAACGCCAACAAGAATGTGTATCACTGTAGATGAGAGTGACAACTAAGCAGCAGCAGCAGCAGCAGTAGCAACAACAACAGCATCCAGTCAGTAGTCATTCATCCAGAAAAAACCGAAACTGACTGGAAGAAGAAGTGGGTCTTGGGCTGAAGTTGGCTAAAGAAGATGCTTGACTGACGACTGGCACTGGATGTATGACACTTTAGGTACATAGGGGCAGAATATAAATAAATTCCTTAAACAAACATAACATAACAGTATATTTAAAAAAACGTTTAACTATGTTTGTATGAGCGTGAGTGTGTGTGTGTGCGTGTGTGTGCATATAGTATGTATGTGAGTTGAATGGAATATTTGCCTGCCAGGATGTCTATGATGTGTTGACTATTTGAGGGAATAGTGCGTGGCATTATATACGTGATGTTATGTGATGTAGAGAGTATGAACCGTTAGACTTTTAGGCACCAAATGGCACATTAACCCCCGTATAAATCACACACAATCTTAACTTTTTCACATCCACACTCAAAAGCAACAATAGCAACAGCAATAGCAACAGAATGAACGATAAAACGAAAAAAAAAGAGAGCGTGAAAGAGAGTATGAGAGATAGAGAGTTGGCAACAGAAGGATACAATAAATGTTTGTTGCTTTTCAACTGTTATACAATAATCGCAGTACATACATTGCGTACAAATGCTGCTGGTTGCGGCTCTATCATATGATTACACCATTTCCCATGCAAATTAATCAAGATAAGGAAACCCTTATGTCCTCCAACCTGAATGAAATTCTAATGGCAGACAATTATTCAAGTTGGACACTTGTGTGGATGATAATTTTTAAAGTTTAACCAGACAAAATGCTAATTTAAGACACTTTTAAGTGGCACTTCATTTGAAATGGAAACTTTTCTTTTTTCAAAGTCTCGTATGGTCATACGAAAATTATTTAATGTTCATTTAGTTTTTTTTAATTAAGTTTTCTTTATTGGAAATTAACTTTATTCAAGTAAATCGAACGACGACAGATTTTTATTAAGAAACTTTTCATGAAAAATTTTATTTTACTCTCAGAGTTTTTGCCAGAAGACTGCTGAAAACAAATATTCGGATTTTGTTTTCTTCAAAAAGTCTGAACTGGGGTTTGAACCACGGGCATGTGTCTAATAAACCAACATATTAACTACTAGACTTTGGCGACTTTATGCCTGGGGTTTCTAATATGAATTTTGGATCACTTAAAAAGTATGTAACTCTTACATGAACATAGGAGATGCCGTCGAAAATTGGATTATTGATGAAATCTCATTTGCTGGATGTTCAAGTTCGTTGACAAAACAAAGGCACGTGCTAATTACTAAACTCTGCTGAACTGATATGAAAAACACTTAAATGATTATTTCATTCCCTTAAATCACATGGTCATCTATCACAGTATTGCGGATCTCACAGCCACAACACTACTTTTATGGCTTCTGAAAAATCTACGGATTTTAGCAGGAATAATAAACTATCTTTTACGTCACGTGTCATTATGTTCATCTTTATATGAATAGGTTCTTGGCATTTCATTTACTGTCGTGGTTTGATTGAATTCTCTGAAATAATGATTGTTGCAATAGCAAGACTTATTTTGAGGTCTGAATGGTTTCCTGTAGAGAATGTTTAATCACAGGATTGGCTATTGATGGTCCCAACCTCAGGCCTAAATGGGATCTTACCCTATAAGTGAATATAGTCAAATAACGATGAGCGAAAAGGACAAGTCAGTAAACGGATAGTATCCCTCCTAAAGCTTCGTAAGTTTAGTTGGGAATTTTTATGCACTCTACCTATACATTGAAGTTTTTCTGTGGCAGCAGAGAGCTTACGAACCATATAGCCGTGTTTGACGACAATTTCTTCGAAAGCAAGAATAATCGAACTGGTACGCTTGAAGTTCGACATCAGAAAAACGGCATTCAGAAAACGAGAAACAACAGCAAACACACTTAATTGGCCATAATAAACCTTTAGTCAGGATTACAACCTAGATTCTCATACCATGCGAGAGTTTTTGCCAGAAGTCTGCTGAGAGGAAGTTGCCGAAGAAATAGTTTTTCTTATTACATTTTGTTCGAGATGTCTGTGCTAGTGTTTGAAGCACGTCTAATAACCCAACACATTACCTACTAGACTGCGACAATTTCTGCCGCATTTGTATACCACTTTTAAAAGAGTATGCATCCTCTAAATCCTTTATTCTAGAAGACCATCTTCATGGTTGCGCTCCAATACGTAGTGGGGAGCACTACAAAAGATATGCAAATGAGCTCACACTCATTTGTCACCCAAATAGGCGACAACTATGTATGTACGTAAACCGTAATAAAAAGAAATGGGGAAAAAGCTCTATGCAGCCAATGATTTCCTAGTAAATGTCTCTCATTTCTCAACAAGGCAACAAGACATTTTGCTATTAGGAAAGCGGGCTTCTATTAGAAAGAACATACCAAAGTGGAGCCACCATCATATTTTAATCATCAATCAAAACCAATTTTATGCAAAAATAATAAATTTACTACGTCGCGCCATATAGTATGTATGTATGTATGTATGTACATCAAATAAAAGAAAATATCTTTTCAACTGAATTTATTAAAAACATTACAACACATTACAACAACTACATTTGAACATAAAAACTAAGAAACATTTTCATTTACTGTGGCACTAAAGAAGAAAGAAATTGAAATAATGAGGAATGCTTTGGGAAATTATTTGTTGTGTTTGGGGAGCAGGAGCTGGGAGCAGGAGCGCGAGCATAAATATGATTTCATTCTTATCGACCCGCGGTCGGCATTCAAATTGAAGAAAAAGACATAAAAACAGTTGAACCTTCATTTTGACTAATGGACAGTGCCATACATACATACATTAAAAATTATTTTTTTTTTCTCTTTTTGCCCCATTTTTCTATTTCTGTTTCTTTTTTACATTCTTTCGTTGTTGTGGTTGTTGTTTTATTTACCTGAGAAATAATAAGTATATGGAATATGGTGTATAATATTAAAAAGTAACAACAATTAGAGCCTCTTACTTTTAGTAAAAAAAAAAAATAATAATGAAAACCAACAACAACAACAACAATAAATAATTAGAAAAAAATGTCTATGACAGCATAATTACTTGCGTCATGTAATATTTATAGGCCAGGCTACCGTACAAGCTACAATTACGATGGGCTTGAACTCATATTTGTAATGCGTAATCGCTTGACAATCAATCATATTTCTTTACATACATACAGTCATAGAATATATGTATACATATGTACATCAGAGCAAATATTTACTTCTAATGTCGTCCAAACATATGTAGATCCTTATTAGGTACAAGTGTTAGGCGTAGTCTAACAGGTAACAGAGTTCAGCAATGAGTATTCAAAACAGATGAGTAGAATTGAATCATACTCATAATTTCTAATACTTATACGCATTCAAACATATTTTATTATCGTGGAACTCATATTCAAAGTTTAAAATATTCATCATATTCATACGTATGATGTTATTGATTTCGACTCTCCATAACTCAACATTTACACGAATCACAAAATAAGTATGATTCGCATACGAACACTAAAATACTTACTAGAAGGTTGGGTTTTTGCTCTGCCTGCTGTTTTGTCTTTTTTGCTTATGTGTCTTTTTTATGTTTTTGTAAATGCAAGAACAACTAAGACTGTAAATTTCGATGAATGATTCGTGTCACTCGTCAACCTTGTACGCATACTCATTGCAATCTGTAGTTATAAATCAACGTTGTAATGAGTACGAATGAATAGTTGACTCCCACTTATATTCAAAATGTCATGAGTGCTTAGAGTAGCGAAAAACAATTCATTGCTGATCTCTGGTAGGTAATATGTTGGCGGCTTTTAAGGCGCGAGGCCGATAGATTTTTTTTAGAAAGTTTTCGTGACAGAGTTTTTGCCAGAAAACTGCTGAGAGAATGTCAGCCGAAGAAATATTTTTCCATGTTACGTTTCGTGCGAGATGTCTAAGCTGTGGTTTGAATTGTGGCCTCGCGTCTAATAAGCCAACGCACTACCTACTAGACTACGGCGACCTTTCGGATCTCATTATTAAGCTGATATTTGTTGTAACTTAAGGAACTTAATAAAGTTTTGCGTTGTAGTTCGTTCATTCAGTGCAATTGACAGAAATATTCGAAGAAAGAAAAGAGAAAAGCCTGCTTAAAAAGTAAAAGTTGTTGTTGTCATCGCTAAAACGTATTAATGGACGGACCTATTTTATATTTAAAAAAAAAGAAGAAAGTAAAGTCCTCGATAAGTAAGTAAATCCCTATAAATGCGATGCGAGCAATAAAATATTAAAATTTGCCACACGAACAAATACTTTTTTAATGCTGATTCCATGACTTTTTTTCTTTAATCCGTCATTATTTTTGTTTTTATTTTCATATTTTTGTTATTGTATTGTTGTTTTTGTTATTGTAAACAATTTTTATAGCAAAAGTTTCTATCATTTTGTATTATTCGCCAACTTATTGTTGAGAATTAACAACAGCAACTACAATCAGAAAAAAATAAAAACGACTGGGATTTTAAAATGTTGCCAAAAGCTTTCAAATGCTAGAACCACCCACCCACCGCCGCTCACCACTGGATGCTAACATTTGATCCCCATACAAAACAATGTTTTTTAATTGAACTTTCAAGTCAAAAAATAATTTTCAATTAAAAATTTTTATAAACTCCAGCAGAAAAAAAAAAAACAAAAAAAATTCTGAATCCATATGACATGCCATCCTTAAAAGAAAATAAAATGGGAAAAATTATTTTCCAACAGATTTACAGTTTTTGTTTGTTTTTTTGGTTTCTTTGTAAAAAAAACTGAAAAATCCATTTAATTAAACGCACGACATTTGCTTTTAAAAAGAATATTTAATAAAAAAAAACATGCTATGGAGACTGTCATATTGGACGATATCAATGCCCTACAAATCCATAAGGTGTTGGGGAATCGTCAATTGATAATTATGGACTAAGAAGGGGATACATTAGCAGTCTTTTTAGGAAAGATGATGAGAGGTTTGAAATCGTCGTAGTCTATTAGACCCCGACCCCATGAACAAAACGAAATATGAAACAATATTTCTTACGGCAATTATCACTCAGCATTCTTCTGGCAAAAACGCTAAGAGTAAAAGGAAATTGCTATGAAAAGTTTCTTAAAAATCTGTCTTTCGGAGTCGACTTTAAACAATTGGTCCCACCAGTCATGGATGGTGTGAGAAGCTAGGTCATAATCCCGACTGAATGACCGATTAAAGAAGTAAGCAAGTAAAGAGAGGAAAAACTCTTCTCAAACCAAATGGGTTTAAGCCAATCAAAAACGTTTGTTAAGAAATTACAATAAGAAAATAACAGATTTGGACAGGACACTGTAAACTCAAAATTGTGGTTGTTTCGAACTTAACATGTAAATTCTTGTGATGATGAGAATGCATGAATGAACATTAAAGATACACTTTAAAAATGTTGGAGGCAGTACAAGAAATCGTATGGTCGCAGTATTACGGTACCTTTTCACAACAATAATAGGAGACTTCATGCAATCAAATTCTCCATTTAGCAGTCTTCTGGCCAAAGCTCTAAGACTAAATAAAATCGCCATGAAGAAGTTTCTCAAAAATCTGCCGTTCGGAGTCGGCTATAAACCATAGGTTCGAACACTCATGGATAAAATTAACACACACAACTTGGTTGGTGTAAGAAGCTCGGTTGTAATTCTGTCTAAAGGATTGTAATGACGAAAAATGATTTGTCTACTTAATGTCAATTTAAACTAATTTTTAAAAATAAATGCCAGCGAAATCCCTTAAAAGAATAATTTCGCGATAGCAACGAATGCCAAGATTTCTGATATCAGGTTCAAATTGTTCGAAACAATTGGGGTCTTCAAAACCACTCATACCATTTACATACCATTTACTGATGTCGTAATAGAACTACAATTATAACAAAATTTCAGTGAAAAGTTTCACCAAAAAAACTTTTACTTGAGACACATTTACCAGATATACTTAGAAACTACAAAATGTATGTTTTATTTTTAGTTGAAAAAAAAACTCAAACTTCAAAAGATCCTGTAAAATATATACACAACCATAGTATAACCTATGTCTTTGCCTATGGTCCTGTTTAGGTTATAAAAAACAAATGGCATCCTTTTATGTTTTTGAAAATGGCAAAATGAATTCCAGTTGTTTCCGTTCGCTTAGTAGAAACATAACAACATCATTAACAATAATAAAAAAAACGAAATAAAATTATTAAAAATTAAAAAGAGAAAACATTGGAATAAATGCACACGTTTTTTTTTTTGTCAAACGGTCTAACGGTACGCAATTCACACGTCCGTTACCGAGTATGTGAAGATGAAGTGAAAAAAATCAAAAAAAATCTTTTATGACATCTCGTGACAACAACTATTATTTTTGATTGTTCTTATTGCTAGTCAAGCATTTCCTTTTAGCAACAAAATAAAAATAAGAACACGTTTAAGGACCCTGTTTAAGAATATTTAAATATTAATTCAGTTCATATTTCTTTAAATGTTTGTTTTTAAATAATCTGGAAAAAAAAAACACACGCACACACACATACACACGTAATTAAAATTTAAAAATAAAATAAATAATTACAGTTATTTTATGTTTTGATGTTTAAAAACAATTTAAATTCTTTAAAACCGTTACATTATATATTCAACACTGTTTGAACGTTCACTTGTAACTGTAATAATAATTTGTAGTACCACCATTACAAACAAAAACGAAAAACAAAACGTTGTGAACAGTTCCGCGTGCCAAGCAATACTGGAGCAAATGTTAAATTGCTTTTCTTTAAGGCTAATGCACGATTGTAAAACACACACACATATATATATAGTATATACATATATGTATGCATATGTATGGTACATACACACATATACACCTTGGTTTTTATATTCACCATTGAAATGTAGGTCCTTTGCTTTTTACTCTTTCTCTTTGTTGCTCTCTTTTCTCTTCTGATTTTCTATTAAGTTGAGTTACTCTTTTTTTGTTGTTTTTGTTCTCCACTTTAGTTTGTTGTTGTTGTTGTTGTTGTTCATATACTGTAAACAAAATACTCACTGGCATAAAAGTTGTATAGGGCAGTTATACATGAAGGGGTAGTTTGAGGAGAGGCGGTAAACAGGTAATGGTCGTGGTGTATATGGCATATAAAAGGAATTGTACGAATTAACACGACCACGACTGTTGTCCTTGCTCCCTATATTTTTTGTTTGTGAAAAAAGAAAACAAAACAAACAACAGTAACAAAAACAAAAACAAAAACACAAGAAAAACTAAAGTCTAAAGGCTGGCTGGTTGGTTGGTTGGTTGGTATATGTTTAAAGCATAAAAACAAACTTTATTTTGTTTTGTTTTTGATAGTTGTTTTTGTTTTTGTTTAAATGTGTAAGACAACAAAATCAAAAGCAAATGCAAAGAATAACAATAGCAACTGGAGCAACTACAAATATGTTTACATCAAGAAGTACAAGAAAAAAAGTGAAAAAATAAAACAGAATTTGACTAGAGGCCTTCAAAGTAACTGAAAACAATGAACGAACATTTCCTTCTTATCTTCATCGCGACGTACATATGTACGTTGTATTCTTACTCCAAAAAAAAAAAAAAAAACTACAAACAAAACTAAAAACAACAACAACAACAACAAAGAAAAAAATAAATTTATGCATTATATTGCTGTTGTTGTTGTTGTTGTTGTACTAAACATGACAATAACAACAACAACCGTCTTGAGATTATGTGGCATAGAAGCAGAGACAGAAGGAGCAAAAGCCGTAGCAGCATTAGCAGCAGAAGAAGTAAATGAAGAAAAGTGTTGAGTAGTGGTGTGGGTGGTGATGATGGCAGTTAAATGATCTGGAAAATAACTGATGTTGTATGTTAAGGAAAAAACTATTAAACTGTGAGAGTGTTTAGCTCTCTAATAAAAAGAGAACCAATTCAATAACCGTTACACAACATTACAGCCCTTTAACACAAAGAGCTTTAAAATTATAAAATAATCAAAGGAGCAGAGCCAAAAAGTTTACTTAGTAATCGAAACAAAAATTCTTGAAAAAAACAATTTTCAATTTTTTATTTTAAATTTCTTTGCATTTTTTACAACATAAGTGCTCTTCATAAACAATTTCACTGTAATTGCTGGCGGACAGAATGTTCTAAGCCAAGTTGCAAAGTTCCTCAAAGTACTTCAGGTGCAAACAAAATGTAGTCCGCACGTAGGCAGGCTATTGTTGTTCACCTCATTCGATTGTAAACAGATATCCTGTAGGAACCCTAGTCGTTATAATGCTTTCGGACGTGAACATAGTCAATTTAATTTCTTTCTCTCTCCCTCTCTCATAGCTTTCTTGTGTTTTTAAAATTATATGCATCAGCATTAGTCAGGATTACAACCTGGTTTCTCAAACCACCCATGTTACGTGTGTTAATTTTCTGCAAATGGCGGGATCTACAATTTATCGTCGACTTCGAACAATATTTTCAGTTTCACCTAAAGTCTTTTCTTTTACCACGTCATATTAACCACTGATATGCATTCTATGGAGGAGTGTACCGCCACCAACGTCATGACCAGTTCCATTTTCCCCATATTCACTACCTATGAGCCTGCTTCGCACAGACCCCACATCGGGGATGTCAGCTGCCATAAATTGTCTCCATTTCAGCTCTCTGTGATTGCTCCTGTGCTTCAAGTATTTCTGGACTTCTTCTTTCTAGGCTGTTGAACATGATAACTTTCCTTCAGAAGTCTTGAATGACAAACAATCATAGTCTAAAAGAGACGAAATGTTATGGTTTCCCTGATGCTGAGGGCATTACAGAGAGGGATATGATTTGAATCACCTAAAGAATAAACTTTCGGTTGTAGCTTTCTAGTGATGTTTCTGACTTGTATTGTTAATTAGTTTTAATTCTCTCGAAAACCTTAAGGTTTTCTTATAGTAATCTATGTAAATGCGCTTATTGTATAATTTTGGACTAGAATTGTTTGTTTGTTTGTCAATTAAATTAAATTGGGTACGAAGAGTTTGTTTGTAGTCATTTCAATAAACTCATACAACAGTTTTATGCCCTAAATTTGTAATGAATTTTGTTTCATTCATTTCAAAACAAAGTTTTCTCATGCCCCTCCTCCTCCTCTTTAGTTATTGCTTAACTACTGGCTTTGTCATGCACTAATCAGTAGTGAGTGCCAAAATTATGCTCATAAACTGTTGAGTTTTTTTTTAATTTGTTTAAAATTTATACCACAGTGAGCAAGTAAATCACTGAAGATTAAATTAATGTGAATACCACCTCTATTAAGTTCTTAAATCTGTAGTAATTTGAGTTGAACAACTTACAATTCAACAACAATTGTTGTTAACAGAATTCATTCATTCATTCAATTGCCCAAAATTACTTTGAAATTCCAGAACAAAAAAAAAAAAACGAGAGAAAATTTTATTTTTAGCCACACGCTCGCCCACTCGTTAGCTGGCTGGATGGCTGGCTCAAATGAAATCATTTCGTTTTATGTTTAGCAATTAATGAAATGGCAAATCTTTGTTGAAAACTATTTCAATTAACCATTTCACTATTTCCACCATATCCACCAGCATTTAATGCTACCACTTGTCATCGTCATCATCATCGTCACCATCATCATTGTTATCGTCTTTATCATCAGGATACTAGTCGGTCGGTTGTTCACATTTTTTTTTTGGTTTCATTTTAATTTGTCTTTCTGTTTTAATTTCATTCACATGCCTTTTAGCCATGAGCCATCCGATGTATGTATATGAAGAGAGAAAGAGAGAGAAACATTTAGAAAGTGGTCTTAATCACTAGCTTGTTTTGTTTCTTTGGCATTAAAGATTTGCTAAAAAGGAAAACATTGTTTTTGTTGTTGTAATTGTACTTTTTTTTGTCTAATTTCCATACATTTCCCTTAACGTAACGTAACGAAACAAAACGACAAAATGACAAGATTGTTCCATATCCTCAAATAAAAAAAAAGCCAAAAGAAAAAGGAGAAAAAATACTACAATAAACAACAACAACAACAGCAATAGCAGCAACAATAAAAATAAAAGCCTAACATTTGTTTCCTGTAACATTAACACACACAAACACCCACACTCGCACATAAACATACAATACCCCCTTCCATACTGGTACAAGGTAATATCAAAAACAAAAAACATCAAACAAAAAAGAAGAAAAAGAAACCGTAAATAATAAGAGCAGCAGACATGCAAAATATGAAGATTAAAAACACGCACTCACACGCACACACTCACATATGCACATTTAAAAAGTTCTAATTTAATACGGGAATTGCTCATAATTTTATGCAAGTATTCTTCATTCATATTCACTTTCACTCATACCAATAGATCTTCTTCTTTCTTTCGCTCATAACACTTTCTTGTTTTTTTCGTACACATACATACATTGTTTTATTTACATGTTTATTGCTTTTGTTATTGTTGTTGTTATTTTTCTTGTGCATTAAAATACTCACTCTCACTCTCTCTCTCTCTCTCTTCCTCACCACAACAAAAGCAAAACAAATAAAAAAAATAAGAAAATGTAACCATCAACACTTCTGTGCCAGTCAGTGTATGTATATGTGTGTGTGTAGAAATATTCACCACCTGCTTTTGTTTTTGTTACTCATTCATAATATCCTTGTAATTTAAGAGAAGTATTTTTTGTATATTTTTGTTTTTGTATTAATTTAAGAGAGCGTAAAATACTTGTGTACTATATACAACTTATGCATGTGTGTGTGTGTGTGTGTGTGTGTTTTCAATTGTGAAAATGCGGCCAAAAGTTCAAATACCTCATTGAGCTATACATGCAATATTAACACGTACACTGAACGAAATTATCTGTGGTGAATTTAGCGCTAGAAAATGAGACGAATGAAAAGAAATTGTTTTTAAATATTGCTACACAATACAAGAACGCATGTTATGATCAAAATGCATTTTAACACAGGAATTTGAATCAAAAAAAATTGAGGCATGTTTGAAGAAAATCTTCTTTGCAATTCGATCGCCTTGGTAACTTTCTTTCCAGAAACACGAAATCCAACAGCGTTCATGAAGCCTGCCTAACACAATTTGGATAAAGAACTTTCTCCACTTGCACCTGCAATTCATTTGATGTGCTCGATTCAGCACATTTGGCTGCCCGCTGTGTTACCACATGAAATTGTGTCCCAGCAACTAAGTGACTAGTCGTGATTAAACTCGCTTGTAAATTAACATCAGCGTTTTGTGTCCTTAGAATTAAGTTTGAATCCATCCTCCACATTTCTTGAATATAGTGATCGATCCGATATTTTACTTAATTGGTCATTAAGTCAAGATGTAATCCTAACTAAAGAGGATTACAACCTATCTTTGCACATCACTCATGTTGAGTGTTAATTTTATTCATGGACTGCAAATAAATTATTTTGCGTAATAGACAGCCTAATAGAGGAAAGATGATATTCATATACCTGCACAAACAAGTTCATCTGAGTGCCTGTCCTAACATGGTGATGAGCTACACAATTATTTAGGATATAGCTGTGACCAGGAATCCAAGAAAGAATGACAAAAAACCACGCCGGAAGTCGATCAAGTGAGTCGGGGCATAGACCAATCAGTTTAAACTGGAAAATTGCTCTCGAAAGTGATCTAATTGTATTCTCTGTTTAGAATTCTAGTGTAAAGGCACCTAGCTTAGGGTCTAAGTATTGTGGGAACGGATAGAATAGTACGCAAAGGAAGTAATGTCCTAGCAGGAGTCAACGCGATATAGCTTAAATAAGTAAACTTTCAAAGTTTTGGAGCAACCCGTAAACCTAACAATCTAAACTAATCTTCTTCGTGAATAAATAGCGACAACTTTTTGAGCAAATTTCTGATTCAAGAGTAGCAAATGCGTTCATATTGAACTAACATGACCAATGTATTGCTTCCTGCCACTCTGAATAGGAAGCAATCGATTTATAGTAGAAACAATACCAAGCTTCTTTGAAACTTTCGGCCTACAGAAAGTTTCTGAACTCTCTCTCTCCCTTTCGCAAGACACATCACACTTGAATCAAAGAATTTGCCTAAGATTTTGGGTGAATAATAGAATTACAAACTCCAACACACTTTAAATGTTTACAAACGATGAGCAGTCGATAGTTTTGAGGTAGTTTTCGACCACCTTTTCACTTCACACATGTCGGCCGGTATCATAGCGGTAATTACATGAGTGTTGGCTTGCAAAATCTCACATGTTAGGGGATTATGCGCGCTGACACTTTCATCTTTGATAAAGTCCCATAAAAAGTCTAACGACGTCAAATCACAGGATATTGGTGTCCAAAATGAAATTACTCTTTTTGAAAACTTCTCATAAAATAAAGCCATATTGTTGAAACATACATACCGTTCAGTTCATAATCCTTCATTGCACGTCAAAAAATGATGCTTCCGATTCTTTCGGGGACATTTTTCAAAAAAAGGCGGCCCAAAGGTACTTCGAGAAAAAATGAATTTTTTTCGATAAATCTATACTGAAAGCTTGTTTCTAACACCCAATCAGTATTGTATCTACGACGTCATGAATGGTCAGGTGACTGACGCATTTTATATTAGTTGGGCTTTATGTGTTTGGAGATGCAAATCCAAATGGAAAATAGTCCATAATAAGAAGTTAGATAAGCCCAATTGGAAAGAACACCGCGGTATCAACAAATTCAGATTATCCGCAACATTTTCACTAATATTTTCGGCAGAGCGTACATTACAATTATGCACACGCCTGATCACAACCGTACCGTTTCCAGTATTCACAAATTCTACATAATCTTGTAAATTTCTTTCGATTATCACGACCATAATCAAAACGTATGAATCACAATTTTTATTAGATCTTCTTATTTATTGTTGTTACAGCATTTATTATTTAAAATTTTACATTTTTTACACAACCGGCTTTCTGTATTTTTACGTTTGTTTTGTTTATATTTTGTTTTTATCCGCTGTTTTCAGCATTTCATGTTGGTAGCTCTGATTTAGTACATCGAAAACAGGGTTATATTTCATAAAACATACTTAAAACCAATTCAAAAAAGGTTTTAAGATGGTTTTAACACAATAATTTTGTATGGTAAAACCAGGTTTTATTTATGGTTTTTAACGTTAAAACCAACTTTTGCGTTAAAACTACCCAGTGTGAAAACACCATAAGGACACATATCGTAAATGGCAAACCTTCCACAAAATAAATAGCGCTTCAGGTGACAGTGTTGCCAGATAAATATTTTTTAAATAAATTAAATGGATAACACTATACTAACAACAGGGCGCTCGTGATATAAATAAAACAAGACATAAAACCGTTACAATAACCTGCTAATGATTTGAAAAATACATTTAAATCTTGTATCGCGAATAATGTCTTAAGAACAGGCTGTGTATGATAACATTATATTAAAGAGTTTTATTGTACGGCCTCAGCCAAAAGTGAGCGGTTGAGATCATATGCACTTCTTGTCACGGCTGCGTTTAAAGTCGCTGTTACGGTGGCACTTTTGGGTATATCGGAACTGTTATCTATATTGGAAGATCGAGAATTATTTATTTAATTCCTTCTATAACTGTTGACTACTACCGTTCTATCCCCAATGTAAGATAACGACATTTAAAAAAAAGTAATTTAAACCAACTTTTGAAAAAAAAATTACCAAATTGGGAAAAATAACCAAATTTTTATAAGTCATATGTTTTTTATTCCTTTTTTCCTGATGTTAAATTTAGATCCGACATGCCTACCTACCTACATTTCGAACTAACCACAATAAAATTTTGAATTACACAATTATTACTGACACCATGCCAACACTACGTTCGTTGATTGTACTGTACCCAATTTATGTATGTTGGGTTTGTTTTATTTAACTCCAATGGCTCCGCTAATGGAGGTGAAAATTACTTATTCTAGACACGCACTGGTTAATTCACCACTGACAGACAGTGCTCTGTTGTAACACAGTACCTATTTGGAATAACGGCACGTTGGTGAGTTTCAATTTTATTCACCACACCGAACAAATTCACCACATACATACATTATTGGTCATTGCAGGTCAGGATTACTACCTAGTTTCTCACACCACTTATGTTGTGTGTGTTAATTTCATTCATGAGTAGTGGGACCTACAAGTTTAAAGTCGACTCCGAACGACAGATTTTTGAAAAACTTTTCATGGCAATTTTATTTACTCTCAGAGATTTTGCCAGAAACCTGATGAGAGAAAGTCGCCGAAGAAATACTTTTTTGTATTTTATTTTGATGTCTGCCCTGGGGCTCGAACCCTGGCTTTTCGTCTTATAAAACAACACACTGCCTACTAGACTACGGCGACTTCAAATTCACCACACTTACCAAAAAATTCACCACTTCACTTAATTACACCACATCAGAATTTAGAAAATTTATTTCTATCCCTGCGTCATCCGTCAAACACGACCAACCAAATTTCCAAAACCAAAACGAACCAAACGGCATATGTAAATAATCATTTTTCTTAAATTTCATTTATATAAATCGAAATCAAAAAAAGAATGTACGAATTTCAGACGAGAAGAAACCAGACGAATTTTTCCAACAACAACCAGTATGCCAGAATTCAAAAAAATATTATTTGTAAAACTCCTGAAAAACATATTTTTTATTTATTAATCACTAAAATAGGAAAAAACAATTTTAATTCATTTTTTTTTTTTTTTTTTTCAAAATTAAATCATGTTTATTATTTTTTTTAAGTGTTTATGTAATTAATTAGAAATTATTCCTAACATTTTTTGACAACAATAACCAAAATCAGAAAAATCTACAAATTTCACAAAACAAAACCAACAAAAATTACAGAAAGAAATTTCTAGGAAAGAAAAATTAATTACCCATCCAAAAACAAAAATTCCACCCTTTTTTCTCTATAACAGAATTAAGCGTTTCACCCCCGTATACAATAAAAATATCGAGAAACATATGGCACAACTGGTTTAGGCAACAAAAGAAAATAACTGTACCAAGGCGAATTCATATTCATATATACATATTCATATTCTATGAATTCGCCTTGAACTATACAACAATAAAACTGTACATAAATAAATAATGACCGGTTTGAAATGCCACATGTATGAAAAACGTTAATTTAGGATCTATAAGCCACATTAAGATTAAAGAAAAAAATTTATTATTTTATTTTAATTTTTTAAACATTCTTGTTATCCATAAAGGTTAATAAATAATAGATAAAGTAGCCAAAAAAGTATAACTTGAATTTATAATTTCCTTTGTCTCTTACCAAAGGCTACCTACCTACCACTCAAACTTAATTTAATTTAATAATAGAAGGCTATTATTATTACCCTTAATAGCGACTTTTAAAAGTAAACTTAACAATTCCTAAGTTTAATCATTTCATTCTGCAAACTTTGAGAATAATTATAAAAACCTATTTCAGCAGGATAGTTTACATACATACAGTTGTGTTCAAAATAATAGGAGCGACCTTCATTTAAAAGCAAAGTTTAAAATTAAGAAAAATAAAAAAGAAAATAACAATTTTTTTGACTTAAAATTTATTGCCAATTCACTTTATAATTTTTTAACACTTAATTATTTAATTAAAACTACGAAAACAAAAAATATTTTATGTAAATAAAGCTTACTCTCAAAATTAATTGTTCAAAATAATAGGAGTGTTAGCAAACAACCAAATAATTTTTAAACAAAAGGCACAAAAGTTTGATATTGTCTTAAAATAATCAAGTTATTTTAGTATTTGGTTGAATAATCTTTATTTTAAATGAATTCAGCACATCTACGAGGCATTGAGTCAATAAGATCTTGGCATCTCTTTAAAGGAAGTTGATGCCACGCATCGCGTACTGTGGTCCATAGTTCTTCTGCATTTGAAGGTTTTTTCTCTGTAACATACTTTTTAACATCTCCCCATAGATGTTCTATGGGATTAAGGTCAGGAAACTGAACTGGCCAAGCCATAACCTTTACCCCATTAACCCGAAACCACTCATTTTCCAATTTACTGGTGTGTTTCGGGTCATTATCTTGTTGGAATATCCGTTTTAGAGGCGTGGAGTATGGTAACATCACTTCTCTCAAAATGCCAACATATACGTTCCTATCAATTATGTCTTGAATTGGATGTATTGGTCATACACCATTATATCAAAACCTGATCTTTATATTTGGTGATGGGCGGATATCTAACATACTGTCTAGACCCAATGCCACCAAATAAAACAATTTTGCCTTCGTCGGTCCACAGTATCTTTCTCCATTTTTCTTTCGGCCAATTGATAAGTTCCTGGTCAAACTTTAAGCGTGCTGCTACCTGTTCTTTTGTCAGCAATGGCACCTTTCATGGACTTCTTGCGAATAAATTGTTGTCCATCAGACGCCTACGAATAGAGGGCCACTTACGGCAAGATTCAGATCCTTTTGAATTTTTTTTTGGTTACGCCGAAGGATTTATTTTGTTGTATCGCACAATTCTGCGATCATCTACAGTTGATGTTTTGCGCTTGCGCCCATGCGTTTCGAGGTTTTTTTTATATTTTAATGCATTTGCGATCATTTGATTGGAGCAACTTAAGGTTTCCTGAATTTCTTTAGAAGTTTTGCCTTTTTTCGAAGATTTTTAATTAGTTTTCTCTTTTCTTCAGTACAGTGCTTTCCTCGTCCCACCATTACAAAAATTTATGTGAATCACTGTAGAAAAAGTTTTAACTACATTTTTCCGTAGTTACTGTTCACTTTTTTCTTTAAATTATGTGCTGTAAAATTTTTATTTTTAAAAGAACACACACTCCTATTTTTTGATCAACTGAATTCAGGGCAAACACAGAAATGAATCAATTTCATGGTAAATATTACAGTTTTTACGAGATTCTTTTTTGTATTTTATTTCTTACATATCGTTGTAACTAGCATTAAAATATATCATGTTTTGCATATTGGTAGAATAAAAAATTTTAACTTTGAAAATATTACATGGTAGCACTCCTATTATTTTGAACACAGCTGTATATACATATATAAATAGCCCTGAGGTTCCTTCGAAACTTTCTATTTTTTGATAAAATTATAAACAAAATTTCAATAATTTTTATTTCAACATAAAGTGTTTCCTTTCATTATTTAATTTTATTCTAGAAATTTAAAGAAACGTGAAATTGCTTGAAAAGAAAATATACAAAAACAATTTCCACCACTTTTCTCTATAATAGAATTGAAGCGTTCAACCCTATGTACACCAAAATTCGAGAAGCATCTGGCACAAAGAAAATAAATACACAGCAGCAAACTGTTATACCGAAACAAAATTTGGAGATGCCACATGTAAGAAAAACGCTTAGTTAGGATTTATAATCCATATTAGAGATATAGAGAAAATTAAGTGAATTTATAATACTTTGGGCTTCATTTTTTATTATTGAAGGGAAAACGAACTATTACTAACACTATAATTTTGCAAGAGCCCCTTCCTTACGACAATGAATTAAATTCCATCAATTTTATTATGGTTAAAAATGGTGTGAGGTTTAATACAATTTTGGATTCTATACACAATTAAAATACAGTGATAGGAAAAGAGAGCACTAAAAAATGGTGAATGAACGCCTATGATGTATATCGTATGATGTATATCTTTCTAATTCATATCTCCGAAATTGCATTAAATTTTCGCACCATACTAGACGTAATAGAAGAAACTGGTCTGAAATTAAACGTTGTTCTACCAATTTTACTGAGAACTTGTTCCTAATGAATACTTTTATCTTCATTTTTTATAAAAGCAACCTATAAATCGGAAATGGTTCTATTAAATTAATGATTTATTAAGAAATTAGTCACAGAACATACATAAAACATTGATTTTTCCCTACCGCATTGCGTCAACATATAATTGATTCATTATACAAAGACAATCATCTGGCAACTTTATTTCTTAAGAAAGAGTAAACACTACTTTTTTGCATTTATTTAATTTGGATTATAATCTTTCGTTTTTCATTTTCATTTTCATATCATTTTATTTTATTTTGCATTATATCATTATTATTATTTTCTATTAATCTTAAATATTTTATTCATTTTATAGCATTTAACTGTGTTATTTATTTTATTGTATTTTTTTTTTGTCATTGCATTTACTGTTGTCTGAAAAAGGAAAGAAAATAGTCAAAGACAAAGACAACTAAACAAACAAAGTGGGGTAAAATTATAAACGACAAACGAAAATCGATAATGCTAGAGCCAAGGCGAATTCATTAGTTGTATGAATTTACCTTGGCTAGAGCGGGGTAGTATTATGGAAATTTCCTGAACAATCGCTGCATGTGTATGTACACACGTACGCCAGGAGTATAAATAGGGCTGCTTGTGAGCCATTGAAATCATTCGCAAAGAAACAGTCAACTGGTGTGTGTTCAAATAAAGTGAAAAATAAAATAGTGTCTTCAAAAGTGTTTTCAAGAGTGTAAAAATTTAATAAATTTGTGAAAAAGGTTTTTGATAAAAAAAAAAGTGTGTGTGGGCGACTTCACATTGAATTTTATTATGGCGTTGTTCCATTGCAAAATCTTGCGAAATGCAGCTGAGTATTTTTGCTCCTTTAGTAGGCCGAAATAGGAGCCCGTATCGCCAGATCTAAGATTGAAAAAATTTTATTGGTTGAATTGACCAAAGGAAGCGTTTTTAGAAAGAGAAAGGTTCCACAAGAGAGTTTTTGCTGTCCTGAAAGAAGCTGATGAGGTTGTAATCCGTTGTAAAAGAAAAATTAGGCCAGCGTTGAGCCAATTAGAGTGTAGGATGCGAGCCTTGGTGGTTTAGAATTCCAAACGCAGAAGTTTTCCTAAATGGGTCAGTAGAAGAGAAAGATTGTGAAATTAAACGCAGACAGACCGCGGTGCGTTGAATAAGGAATTGTGTTCCCAGAGTTCTGAAATAGGTAAATTTTCTATGTGAAATAACGTAAGCATTACCATTAAATTGTAAGAATTTTTAAGTATGCTTTTAGATATTTTAAGTATTTTTTTTAAGTCTATGCGCAAATTGAAGAAAAATTCTCTATACTTGATTATAACAATACAAAATTATCTATATATATATATTTGTCTCTTTCCTGCATTGTTTGTTAAACGTATAACATTTTTGTTTTCACTATGTACTTGGGAGAAAATTTTCATTTATCGATTTCTTTAAAATATGAAATTCACGAATTACATTTTATTTTTTAAAATAATTTTCACAAGTTATCGTAATACGATTTCTTTTTCGCAAAACAGTAATTAGTGGCGAAATTCGATGATTACTTCAATTTCATTTCCCCTAATAATTAGCTGAGCATTTACAAGATAGAAAAAAAGTTCCAATTTCCCTTCATAAACTTATAAAAGTTTCCATTTTTGTATCAGAAATACACGGGAATTGTATTACATTGCTTATCCCCCACTGATACATTTTGTTGGGACTGTATTTGCCAAAGAATATTCCAAAAATGTCTATTTTTATACTCGAAATTACACGAGAATTGTATTATATGGCCCCACCCGTGCCTTCTTCCTACTAAATTCTACAACTGCGCAGAATTGTATTTCCCCTCTATTTCCAAGTCATAATTGTGTATTCCCATTTTTGTATTGTAATTGAAAACGCAGCTGCTGATAACGTAAAATAATTGTATTTTCCTTCCCCTCACTATCTCTTCGAGTCTAATTGATTCCATTTTTGTATTGTTGGCACTGAGATGCAGCTGCTATAACAAGTTTAAATACAACAACTGCAAAAAGTATCATTTCCCCCTTTTGTGTTGAAAAAAAACAAGCTGTTGAACGGGAATTCCAAGAGTGGTCTTCAAAAGTAGTATAAACTTCCCATTTCAAAAAGATATATTTTCCTTTCCAAAATTTATGTATACATCAGCGGTTTACAATACAATTGTACTGCTTTTGCTTTTATAACAGTTGCAACTGTACCTAATATAACAGCGAACTCGATGAGGGGAAGCAATTAAAACTGGCACAAAGCAAATTTTGTACTTTTATAGAGTACAGTTTTTTCTTCTTTGTGCGTTGTGTGTACACCACGTTCAATATAACCGGCCTCAAAAAATAATTTATTTTCATGAGGGGAATCATGTTTTAGAAGGTCGGTCTTGTGTAGTGTTCGTGTGCATTTCTGTTTATTAAGCAGTATTGCCGTTCTACTAGTATGTTTAACATTACCTGAGGGGAAATGTTTATTGGAAAGTTTTTAATCCTGAACCTCTATTATACCATAATGTACTGTAAATTCCCCCCTTTAGGAGACATCAACCTTCAATGTTTCATTTGCCGGCATTTCGCGCAATAAACATCCATGTTTCTCCATCACCACTCTTCGGGAGGTGGTATATATGTATGCATAATTTATCGTCAATCTTCATGTTCTCCACCTATTTCATATTCAAGGAGGTATCTATCTGTACCTTTGAACGGATTTCGTTCTACTTGATTTTTTTTCTTTTGCTCAGCTATATAGTTCCATATATTTTTAGTGTTACCCTTGTGTAATATTTCTGAACACTTTAATTTTAAGTTTTAATTTAAACGAAACATTATGTTTTTTAAATAGTTTATATGATATTCTATAAGAATAATTTCTCTTATAATTTTTTTAAAACTTACAAAATACTTTCTTTTTTTAAACCATTTAGCAAATTTTATGTGTGTTTGGGCGGCCTTTTCTCGTAAAACATTAAATATGATTTTGCTAAGTCGTATGTCGTAAGTCTCGTCTATGTCTCTCGTATCTCGTTATGATATAAAAACCTAAAAAATGTCTAAAAATCAACAGAAATATTAAAAATTCAACAACGCTATATAAAGGTAAAAAAACACCAACCACGTATAATAAGAAATCACGCTAAAATATAATATAAAAACAAATTTAAAAGCGTTATACAAAAAACACGTATGCGAATATACGTACTATGATAATAGTATAAAAAGTCTAAGTAAAAGCGATAAAAAATAAAAACACAAAATAAAACTGAGATATTCTAATAGATAAATATGAATGCTTAAAAATAAGAACCTATCAATGCTATGCTATGATATATGCTATATATACGGATCGAGAAGGCACAGGCAGTCAGGTCGTCCGCAATATGCAATTAAAATGTTTGAGCGAGTCAGGCAGGCAGGCAGTCGGTTTGTTCCGTACGTACGTCTAACGTCTTATAATAAATAAAAGGCAATAAAATCATGCGCTGATGATTAAATACGAATGAGAAGACTACCTACTACTTGCTATGTATAGACCGTAAAGAAAACAGCGGCCAAATCTAATAAAATTAAAACTAAATAAGCCCAAAAACATGATTCAATCACACATCAATCATTAAAAATTTAAATTTTTTGATTTTTTTTAATGTTTATATAAATTGAAAACAATAACGTTAATTTAATAATTAATACTCATCATTACCACCACTACTACTACTTAAAAACAAAACAATTTAGATTTTTTTAAATCATTAATAAATTTTTTTACGTCTTAATACCTTCCTCCTTTAAGTTTTAAGGTTAAGTTGTTATTTCTTCATCATTACGTTTAACCTACAAAAATACAAAAACAAAATTCATTTATTATTCATAATTACTCTATTTTTATAAAACGTTCAAGATTAATTTATATTGTTTTCTTAAATTATAAGCATTTTTTAACGTTTTTTTCCCTATTATTTCTTTCTGCATAATACAAAAGTTTCTCGTATTTTTTTGTTTCTGTTTCTATTTAAAAAATAATTGTAGACAAAAAATTTTATACTTAAAAAAAAGAAAGAAAAAGAAAGAAAACGAAAAAAGAAATCATAACATGATAAACCGAAATTGTATGAATAAAAATTTTGCTATTTTTTTATATACCACCTTGAAAACGTTTTTTCTTAAAAAAAAATATTGTTTGCCAAACTCTTGTTTCCCATAACATTGAGAGAAGCAGCAAAACAAAACAAACTTTTTCGATTTCAGCGTTTTCTTCTCTTCTCCATAACAATTATAAGTTATAAGCGCAAAGTGAGTAGATTATTTAATTATTTTATTTTTTTTACTAAGTTAAATGTATAACATTTATTTTTATATTTTATATAATGAAAGAAAGATTTTCGTATCGATTTTATTACCATCTAATAATATTTTTTCTGAAAAAAATATAACAAAATTAAAAATTAATAAATATTAAATAAAATTAAATTTAAAAATTAACGAAAAACAAAAACTAAAGATTAATCTTAATTACAAAACTATTTACCGCGCCAGATCCAATCAATATATAGTATATGAATATAAAATAGTATAAAAAATAAATATTTCCGTTATAAATAATAAACCCACCCAGCTGGCTTTTGGCAATTATGTTACAGAACAACACGTAGTCTCACTAAAAAAAGAAAAATAAATAATAAAATCAAGTCAAAATGCGATAACGAGAATCAACTACTGAAATAGAATTTAGTTGAAAATAATTTCAAAGAAATGCGTAAATTTAATGCAGGAAAAAGCTGCGATAATATTTTTTTATAAACAAAATTGGCACAGATCTTTGCTAAAATGAAAACAAACGAAATGCAATAACTAATTCGATTGAAATTAAATAAAGAAAATACTTATAATAATAAAACAATGCGTCAAGCAATTTATTTTTAGACTGAAAAATGATAAAGAATGCGGTTTATATCTCCATTTGCAAAAAAAAATACAAATACAATACAAAAATTATTAACAAATAGTATATGAGGAATGAGTAAATCAAAATGAAGTATGAATAAAAGAAATTTTTAAAAACGCGGAAAATACAGTGGAAAAAGCATATTTTTTTGCGGATAATAATGCGTTTGTAATGAGTAATAAAATAAATTAAACGATACGGATGTATAAATTAACAAAGTACATACAATTTAAAAGAACGTAAAATGTATAAGACATAAAATTACAATATAAACATAATCAGTATATAATAAACGCATGAACAGCGAAGAACGGTATTTTGAAAGACTACGAAGAGCGTTATTAGAATGAGCCTTATTAAAATGAGAGATCTTATGAAAAAGAAATGCATTTAAAAGGATTTATAACAAGAAGCGTTATATTAAAGAGCCTTATAATAAAACTTCTTATAAATTTCGTTATAAATAATCTGCGTTTTTACAAAAAGCGTTTTATAGAAAGTTTATTACAATCTGCGTTATTATAAATAAAATAATAATTAGTAACAACAGAATTGATTAAAAGAAAAGCATGCAAGTGCATAAAGTTTAAAAACAAAACGTCAAAGCTAAGCGTATACTATGACACAAAAATCATATGCCGGTAATAAATAGTAATAGAAAGATTGGGATTTACAATGAATATTGGGATATTATTATCCTGT
Organism: Sarcophaga subvicina; assembly: GCA_936449025.2. Lineage (NCBI taxonomy): Eukaryota > Metazoa > Arthropoda > Insecta > Diptera > Sarcophagidae > Sarcophaga > Sarcophaga subvicina. The sequence continues at coordinate 86,434,614 of OW388081.2, read as the reverse complement.
TAAATATTATGTTTTACATTTGACATAAAGATTTTGAAATTCGTTTAAACAATTTAGAAATTGATTTCAATGAAAGACACTTCTGTCTTTTTTTTTTTTCACAAAATGTGGAACCCAGCATTTAATTTCTTTGAGAAAGTCGAATGAAAAATTCAAATAAAAAGTATAATTACCATAGGACGTACCTATACCACACATACCACACATGTTTTTTAATGCGAAACGTGAATTTATAAAAATTATCAAATTTTCAAGGTTTTTAAAAGCGTTGCAAATAAAAATACCAAATCTTCATAACGAATTACTATATAGTATATCTATGTACATACATTCACTTTAAATACAAATATTTTCTTCTAGTCTACAAAATCAATTTTTAATAGCAAATCTAAAAAGCACAAATACGTTAGAAATTTTTTATATTTTTCATTACCATGCAAATCAAATAATTTTTGCGATTTGTTAATTATGCCATCAAGGTAGGTTAATTTAAAAAAAAGTTAGAAACGCTGATTCAAGTATAGAAACTGCAATTTTTTTTTCATTTATCGCTATTGCGAATATTTCTTCTCTTGGGACGTCACGTCGCCTTTCCTTTAAATTACAATTACGAATACTTTTTCGTCTGCAATTTTTATTTTGCATACAATCACAATAGTGCTGCGAATATTCTATCACGAATTCTCCACAAATTTCGATAAATCGCTAACTTTATAAAGTTTCAAGTTGAAATGTTTAAAAGTTTTAAAAACGTGATAATTATAGAATAGAAAAATTCATTCTATCGTTTCGAGAATTACAACTTAAAAATAGAATTATAAGAAGTAGATGGGAACGTCATCGCCCCAGAAATGAAATGATAGAAATTAAATGATTGGTGGAAATGAACTATGTAGTAAGATTGAGTTTCAAACATTTTAAAAACAAAGAAAACAGTATCGCTGGTATACTTTATTTATAAAAAATACGTTATGAAAGCCCCTGTTATAAGGAGCGTTATAATCATTGTTCCTGCAAATTTCGTTATTATAATTTGCGTTATTACAAATTTCGATATTATAATGTACGTTATTGTAATCTATGTTATAAAAACCGTTATTATGTTATAAATATAGTTATTATAATCGACGTTATTATAAAGAGCGTTATTGTAAGCGACGTTATTATAAATTTCGTTATTATAGTCTGCGTTATTACAAATTTCGTTATTATAGTCTGCGTTATTACAAAAAGCGCTATTATGAAAAGCGTTATAACTGCCGTTCTTATAATTACGTTATAATATGTGTTATGTTATAAATATCGTTATTATAATCGAGTTTATTATAAAAAGCGTTGTTATAACTACGTTCTTATAAAAAGCGTTATTATAATCTGCGTTATTATAAAGAAGCTTATTGTAATCGACGTTATTATAAATTTCGTTATTATAAATATCATAAATATCGTTATTATAAAAAGCGTTATAATCTGAGTTATTAAAAGCATTATAATCTGCGTTATTATAAAGAAGCTTATTGTAATCGACGTTATTATAAAAAGATTTGTTATAACTATCGTTATTAGAAATATCGTTATTATAAATATCGTTATTATAAATATCGTTATTATAAATATCGTTATTATAAATATCGTTATTATTATAATCTGCGTTATTATTATTATTATAATCTGCGTTATTATTATTATTATTATCTGCGTTATTATTATTATTATAATCTGCGTTATTATCTGTGTTATTATAAAGAGCGTTATTGTAAGCGACGTTATAAATTTCGTTATTATAAATTTCGTTATTATAAATTTCGTTATTATAAATTTCGTTATTATAAATTTCGTTATTATAAATTTCGTTATAAAAAGCGTTATGAGACACGTTATTATGAAAAGCGTTATTATAAATGCCGTTATAATCTGCGTTATTATAATATGTGTTATTATCTGCTTTATGTTATAAAAATCGTAATTATCGACGTTATTATAAAAAGCGTTGTTATAATCTTCGTTTTTATAAAAAGCGTTATAATCTGCGTTATTATAAAGAGCGTTGTTATAATCTTCGTTTTTATAAAAAGCGTTATAATCTGCGTTATAAAGAGCGTTATTGTAAGCGACGTTATTATAAATTGCGTTATTTTAAATTTCGTTATAAATTTCGTTATTATAATCTGTGTTATGTTATAAATATCGTTATTATAATCGACGTTATTATAAAAAGCGTTATTATAATTGCGTTATAAGAGCGTTATTATAATCGACGTTATTATAAAAAGCGTTATTATAATCTGCGTTATTATAAAGCGTTATTATAAAAAACGTTATGAAAAGCGTTATTATAAATACCGTTATTATAATTGCGTTATTATAATTGCGTTATCTGTATTACGTTATAAATATCGTCATTATAAAAAGCCTTGTTATAATCTTCGTTCTTATAATTGCGTTATTATAATTGCGTTATTATAAAAAGTGTTATAATAAATGCCGTTATCATAATTGCGTTATTATAATCTGTGTTATGTTATAAATATCGCTATTATAATCGGCGTTATTATAAAGAGCGTTATTGTAATCGACGTTATTATAAATTTCGTTATTATAGTCTCTGTTATAAAAAGCGTTATTGTAAGAAGTTATTATAAAAACTGTTATATATGCGTTGCGAATGAGAGTTATTATGGATCGTCCTTTTATAGAAGTTATTAGTAAATCTCTGTTCATAAAGTCTTATAACGAGTCACTACATAAAGCGTTTTTATGAAAAATAGTTCGTCATAATAGACCGTTAAAACATAGTGTAGTTGTATGGTTAGTAGCTTATTTCATTAGTCAATAAAATTGGAAATATAAAATATACAATAAGAAAAATGTTCTCGATAAATTATTTCGTTAATTTTATCTTGCATAAAAACCTACTTAAATATAATTTTTTGCTTTTCAAACATTACGCCATCCATAACGTAATATTGATTAGCTTTATATAGACTGTTTGATAAATACATACGTCATCCATAACGTATTAAAGTTTTATCAACGAAATGTGCACTTTAGCAGCGCCTGTAAATCTCTTCAGGCCTTTCTTTATTAAATATTTATTTCCTAATGATATTACGACTAAATTTTGCGTGTTCCCATTTTTTACATAAAGCCATAACGTAATTTTCATATATACGTCGTTATTACGTCATCTATAACGTAATTCTTCTGTTACCCTGGTTCTTCAGTGATTCATTTACGTTAATGGTTTTATTTCTACAACGTATACTGTATATAAAATACGGCAAATAGTTATATTGCATGAGTTTTTATTATTCCAAAGACTTTTTACTACAATATACGAATCCATGAAATACATACGACAAAGTACACGGACTGAGAGTTGCAAATTGAAATACCTTAAAAAGGGAAATACAAAAAAGCGAATGTTAATGAACACTGACGGCATTTAAGAAATGAATTAATAAATTTTAATCAGAATTTTTGCTTCTATTTTTTAAATTACATAATTTTTTCTCTTTTGCAATGCAATTCGAGAAACTAAAAGCCCAATAATGATAATATTAGTTCGATGCTACATTCCAAATAATGACTCCTGCCTTTAAACAGCTTTATTATAAACAACATTTTTAAATATAAATTGCTATTATGATCATACATTTTTGTAAAGGGCTTCGTTATTGTGAAATTTAATTTATAAGCAGCGTATCATTCTAGAATCATTTCAATAAATAAAACCTTATTGTAGTGAAATACTTCCATAAAACGCACCGTAGTAAGAATCGTTGCTATAAAAGGCGTTCTAATAAAATACTAAATTATTGACTTCGCCATTATAACCTGTTTTTATAAAAACAATAGTTATTGAAAGCGTTTTTAGAAAGACATTATTATAGAACGTTATTATAGGAAGCGTAATTATAAAAACGTTATTGTAAAAAGCGTTGTTATAATCTTTGTTCTTATAAAAAGCGTTATTTATTTGGGTTACTATAATCGACGTTATTGTGAAAAGCGTTATTATAATCGACGTTATTGCAAAAATCGTTATTATAATCGACGTTATTGTAAAAGGCGTTATTATTAACAGACATTATTATGAAAAGCGCAATTATAAATTTCGCCATTATAATCAGCGTTATTGTAAGAAGCGTTATTATTAACAGACGTTAATATGAAAAGCATAATTACAAATTTCGTTCTTATAATCTGCGTTATTTCAGAAAGCGTTATTATAATCGACGTCATTGTAAAAAGCGTTAATATAATCGACGTTATTATAATCTGCGTTATTATAAATTTCGTTATTATAATCTGCGTTATTGTAAAAAGGGTTAATATAATCGACGTTATTATAATCTGCGTTATTATAATCTGCGTTATTGTAAGAAGCGTTATTATTAACAGACGTTAATATGAAAAGCATAATTACAAATTTCGTTCTTATAATCTGCGTTATTTCAGAAAGCGTTATTATAATCGACGTCATTGTAAAAAGCGTTAATATAATCGACGTTATTATAATCTGCGTTATTATAAATTTCGTTATTATAATCGACGTTATAGTAAAAAGCGTTAATATAATCGACGTTATTATAAATTTCGTTATTATAATCTGCGCTATTGTAAAAAGCGTTAATATAATCGACGTTATTATAATCTGCGTTATTATAATCGACGTTATAGTAAAAAGAGTTATTATTAACAGACGTTATTATAATTTGCGTTATTGTAAAAATCGTTATTATAATCGACGTTATTGTAAAAAGCGTTATTATTAACAGACATTATTATGAAAAGCGTAATTATAAATTTCGTCATTATAAACTACGTTATTATAACCTGCGTTATCATAAAAAGCGATAATATAATCGACATTATTATAAAGAGCGTTATTATAATTTGCATTGTTATAAAATACGTTATAATAAAAGCGTTTATTTTCAATAGCTGTAAATTACATATGTATTTGCGTTGTTGTCATATAGTTATTCTTACTTTATTTTATATGCGCGCATGGCAATCAAGAGATTCTTTTTTGAATGATAATTGCGATTTATGCGTAGTAGAATCTAATAGAATATGTAAAATTTTCTCAGGTTACATCTATAAATAAAGATTATTTTATCAGCCACTAAATATATACCATTAATTGAATAAATAACATACTTCTACATATTTGTAAGGAACGTCCTTAAAAGAAGGTTTAAATTTAGAGAGCGTAGAACATGCTCTTTTTCTATCTCGATATCTCAAACATGGCTTATATACTTCTTGAACCATTTATATACTTAACCCTTCATAATATATACAGTGTTATAATATATTAATTCGCATTTACGTCATCCATAACGTAAGCTCCCCTATATAATCAATAAGCTGACTATTACTATTATATTAAAACGTCATTGGTTATCAAAGCGTATAAATTAAATTAAATCCATTCAATGATAATTCTGAAATCTGTGCCTCCTAAAATGTCCATAAAATTTCAATTTTAAAATATGTTACGTATTTAGAAACTATTTAAACGTATGAACGTATTTAGATACAAGGATAATCTATTGACTTCTTGTTAATAATAAGCAACTCAATTTTTTCACACAAATATTCTATTCCCAGTAATATGCAGTACTTCCCACTTCCTTTTTTTTTATTAATGTTTTCAAAAGATCCCGTTTGATTGTTCAAAAGTCATTATAAAATACATTTTATACATGTTACTACGCATCTAGATTAAAATTTGCAGTTATTGTGGCTAATACATCGCTGAAGATCAAAAAATATACACACTAAAAGAACAGGATGAATAATCCCGCCTGTACAAAAGAAAAATATTTCGAAAGGTTTATCCTTTCTGGCCAGAAAAAAAAAGAAAAATAAATCGGGAAGAGGTGCTCTGTATATGATGAAACCCATCCTGATTAAAAAAGTTATCGGGAGGAGGTGGTCTGTACATGATGAAACCCATCCTGAGCGAACAAAAAGTTACTAGGAAGCTGATTTCTGTATGAAGTCTCTTCTGAGCAAAATAATACAAGGAACGATGTTCTCTATAAGAAGAGAACCGCCTTCAGAGCAAAAACAACCCAGGGAGGTACTTTCAATATGATGAAATTCCTCCTTCGAAAAGTAATGGGAAGGACAATCAGCATATGATGGTCCCTTCTCAGCCAAAAAATGCCGGTCATCTACATTAATCCTCGCCCAGATACAGGGACCCGCGGGCTTCTATGATTATGCAGTAGCTGACTGGTGTAACAAATTCAGACAATAAATTGTCTGTTAATAAGAAATCGATTCGATTTATATTACTTCAAGTGAAAACCGACTTTTTAATATTGCAAAAGCTATAAAAGTCGTCGTTACAAAATCAGAATCTTGCTTGAATTGCTGTTGCGTTTTTTAATTTTATTTTTAAATCAGATCCTACTTGAATGCCGTCTTATACAATGTTTTGATTTATTAAACGAACACAATATTTTTGCAAAATCTTTAGCCCATCAATACATTTCGTTACGATCCGTAACAGTTCATAACGTCTAATAGTTGCATATATTTGCATCAAGAACATATAAATTATTAAACGTATGAATATTTTTAATTTTTTAATTTCGATTTATCGTACATTATGTAAGGCTTTAGTTATGATTACAGCTCAGCTTTTCAAATTCCTTTTAAATTTAATCATAATCATACCAATAGACCCGAAAATAATACAATAACATATTAATTGAGCCAAAATAATATTTATTTGAAACTTAACTTGCATTACATAAAATGTAAAGAACCTAATGTTTCATTTCAAAATTAAAATTGACATACAGTGTTTTAAAAAAGTTTAAATTTGGTTTTTGTTAAAATCCGCTACATTTTTAAAACATGCGACCTTTCTTTACCCCCCCTCTAATATTTTCACTGTTTTTATTACAAAAAGTATTTCCAGTTGTCCACATTTTTGAAAAACTTTCTTGAGTTGATTCAAGATCTGTGTTATCTGAAATATAATTACCAAGTTCTATTATTTACCGAACTGAACAACTCGACTCTAGTTAACCTCATTGGAATGTTGTGATGCTATACATCAGAATAAAAAATCTTATTAGAAATACATTCTTTCTTCATTCAGAATTATTACAAAAATCTTACTAAAAAGCGTTATTATCGGAACGATCTTAATTCAAACTTTATTATAATCTACGTAATTCTAACCTACGATACTATAAACTTCGTTATTAAAACTATCAGTAATATAAACTAACTACATTATAGTTCGCGTTATTATAATATGCGTCATTCTAAAAAGTTTTATTATAATCTGAAAAGAGTTATTATAATCTGCGAAAAAAGCGTTATTATAATATGATATAAAAAGCGTTATTATAATCTGAAATACAAGCGTTTTTATAATCCGATATAAAAAGCGTTATTATAATCTGAAATACAAGCGTTTTTATAATCCGATATAAAAAGCGTTCTTATAATCTGAAATAAAAGCGTTCTTATAATCTGATATAAAAAGCGTTCTTATAATCTGATATAAAAAGCGTTCTTATAATCTGATATAAAAAGAGTTATTATAATCTGATATAAAAAGCGTTCTTATAATCTGAAATAAAACCGTTCTTATAATCTGATATAAAAAGCGTTCTTATAATCTGATATAAAAAGCGTTCTTATAATCTGATATAAAAAGAGTTCTTATAATCTGATATAAAAAGCGTTCTTATAATCTGATATAAAAAGCGTTATTATAATCTGATATAAAAAGCGTTCTTATAATCTGATATAAAAAGCGTTCTTATAATCTGATATAAAAAGCGTTCTTATAATCTGATATAAAAAGCGTTCTTATAATCTGATATAAAAAGCGTTCTTATAATCTGATATAAAAAGCGTTCTTATAATCTGATATAAAAAGCGTTATTATAATCTGATAGAAAAGCGCTCTTATAATCCGATAGAAAAAGCGTTATTATAATCTGATAGAAAAGCGCTCTTATAATCCGATAGAAAAAGCGTTATTATAATCTGATATAAAAAGCGTTCTTATAATCTGATATAAAAAGAGTTATTATAATCTGATATAAAAAGCGTTCTTATAATCTGATATAAAAAGCGTTATTATAATCTGATATAAAAAGCGTTCTTATAATCTGATATAAAAAGCGTTCTTATCTGATATAAAAAGCGTTCTTATAATCTGATATAAAAAGCGTTCTTATAATCTGATATAAAAAGCGTTATTATAATCTGATATAAAAAGCGTTCTTATAATCTGATATAAAAAGCGTTCTTATAATCTGAAATAAAAGCGTTATAATCTGATATAAAAAGCGTTCTTATAATCTGATATAAAACCGTTCTTATAATCTGATATAAAAAGCGTTCTTATAATCTGATATAAAAAGCGTTCTTATAATCTGATATAAAAAGCGTTCTTATAATCTGATATAAAAAGCGTTCTTATAATCTGATATAAAAAGCGTTATTATAATCTGATATAAAAAGCGTTATTATAATCTGATATAAAAAGCGTTCTTATAATCTGATATAAAAAGCGTTCTTATAATCTGATATAAAAAGCGTTCTTATAATCTGATATATAAAGCGTTCTTATAATCTGATATAAAACCGTTCTTATAATCTGATATAAAAAGCGTTCTTATAATCTGATATATAAAGCGTTCTTATAATCTGATATAAAACCGTTCTTATAATCTGATATAAAAAGCGTTCTTATAATCTGAAATAAAAGCGTTATAATCTGATATAAAAAGCGTTCTTATAATCTGATATAAAAAGAGTTATTATAATCTGAAATCAAAGCGTTCTTATAATCTGAAATAAAAGCGTTCTTATAATCTGAAATAAAAGCGTTCTTATAATCTGATATAAAAAGCGTTATTATAATCTGATATAAAAAGCGTTCTTATAATCTGATATAAAAAGCGTTCTTATAATCTGATATAAAAAGCGTTCTTATAATCTGATATAAAAAGCGTTCTTATAATCTGATATAAAAAGCGTTCTTATAATCTGATATAAAAAGCGTTCTTATAATCTGATATAAAAAGCGTTATTATAATCTGATAGAAAAGCGCTCTTATAATCCGATAGAAAAAGCGTTATTATAATCTGATAGAAAAGCGCTCTTATAATCCGATAGAAAAAGCGTTATTATAATCTGATATAAAAAGCGTTCTTATAATCTGATATAAAAAGAGTTATTATAATCTGATATAAAAAGCGTTCTTATAATCTGATATAAAAAGCGTTATTATAATCTGATATAAAAAGCGTTCTTATAATCTGATATAAAAAGCGTTCTTATCTGATATAAAAAGCGTTCTTATAATCTGATATAAAAAGCGTTCTTATAATCTGATATAAAAAGCGTTATTATAATCTGATATAAAAAGCGTTCTTATAATCTGATATAAAAAGCGTTCTTATAATCTGATATAAAACCGTTCTTATAATCTGATATAAAAAGCGTTCTTATAATCTGATATAAAAAGCGTTCTTATAATCTGATATAAAAAGCGTTCTTATAATCTGATATAAAAAGCGTTCTTATAATCTGATATAAAAAGCGTTCTTATAATCTGATATAAAAAGCGTTCTTATAATCTGATATAAAAAGCGTTATTATAATCTGATATAAAAAGCGTTATTATAATCTGATATAAAAAGCGTTCTTATAATCTGATATAAAAAGCGTTCTTATAATCTGATATAAAAAGCGTTCTTATAATCTGATATATAAAGCGTTCTTATAATCTGATATAAAACCGTTCTTATAATCTGATATAAAAAGCGTTCTTATAATCTGATATATAAAGCGTTCTTATAATCTGATATAAAACCGTTCTTATAATCTGATATAAAAAGCGTTCTTATAATCTGAAATAAAAGCGTTATAATCTGATATAAAAAGCGTTCTTATAATCTGATATAAAAAGAGTTATTATAATCTGAAATCAAAGCGTTCTTATAATCTGAAATAAAAGCGTTCTTATAATCTGAAATAAAAGCGTTCTTATAATCTGATATAAAAAGCGTTCTTATAATCTGATATAAAAAGCGTTCTTATAATCTGATATAAAAAGCGTTCTTATAATCTGATATAAAAAGCGTTCTTATAATCCGATATAAAAAGCGTTCTTATAATCTGATATAAAAAGCGTTCTTATAATCTGATATAAAAAGCGTTCTTATAATCTGATATAAAAAGCGTTATTATAATCTGATATAAAAAGCGTTCTTATAATCTGATATAAAAAGCGTTCTTATAATCTGATATAAAAAGCGTTCTTATAATCTGATATAAAAAGCGTTCTTATAATCTGATATATAAAGCGTTCTTATAATCTGATATAAAACCGTTCTTATAATCTGATATAAAAAGCGTTCTTATAATCTGAAATAAAAGCGTTATAATCTGATATAAAAAGCGTTCTTATAATCTGATATAAAAAGAGTTATTATAATCTGAAATCAAAGCGTTCTTATAATCTGAAATAAAAGCGTTCTTATAATCTGAAATAAAAGCGTTCTTATAATCTGATATAAAAAGCGTTCTTATAATCTGATATAAAAAGCGTTCTTATAATCTGATATAAAAAGCGTTCTTATAATCTGATATAAAAAGCGTTCTTATAATCCGATATAAAAAGCGTTCTTATAATCTGATATAAAAAGCGTTCTTATAATCTGATATAAAAAGCGTTCTTATAATCCGATATAAAAAGCGTTCTTATAATCTGATATAAAAAGCGTTCTTATAATCTGATATAAAAAGCGTTCTTATAATCTGATATAAAAAGCGTTCTTATAATCTGATATAAAAAGCGTTCTTATAATCTGAATTAAAAGCGTTCTTATAATCTGAAATAAAAGCGTTCTTATAATCTGAAATAAAAGCGTCCTTATAATCTGAAATAAAAGCGTTCTTATAATCTGATATAAAAAGCGTTCTTATAATCTGATATAAAAAGCGTTATTATAATCTGATAGAAAAGCGTTCTTATAAGCTGATATAAAAAGCGTTCTTCTAGTCTGATATAAAAAGCGTTCTTCTAGTCTGATATAAAAAGCGTTCTTCTAGTCTGATATAAAAAGCGTTCTTCTAGTCTGATATAAAAAGCGTTCTTCTAGTCTGATATAAAAAGCGTTCTTATAATCTGATATAAAAAGCGTTCTTATCTGATATAAAAAGCGTTATTATGATGTGATATAAAAAGCGTTATTATGATCTGATATATAAAAAGCGTTATTATAATATGGTTATTATAATCTGATATAAAAAGCGTTCTTATAATCTGATACAGAAAGCGTTCTTATAATCTGATACAAAAAGCGTTCTTATAATCTGAAATAAAAGCGTTCTTATAATCTGATAGAAAAAGCGTTATTATAGTCTGATAGAAAAAGCGTTATTATAGTCTGATAGAAAAAGCGTTATTATAAATTTCAATATTATAATTTGATATAAAAAGCGTTATTATAATATGGTATGAAAAGCGTTCTTATAATCTGATACAGAAAGCGTTCTTATAATCTGATACAAAAAGCGTTCTTATAATCTGAAATAAAAGCGTTCTTATAATCTGATAGAAAAAGCGTTATTATAGTCTGATAGAAAAAGCGTTATTATAATCTGATATAAAAAGCGTTCTTATAATCTGATATGAAAAGCGTTATTATAATCTGATAGAAAAGCGCTCCTATAATCCAATAGAAAAAGCGTTATTATTATAACCTGATATAAAAAGCGTTATTATAATCTGATATAAAAAGCGTTCTTATAATCTGATATAAAAAGCGCTCTTATAATCTGATACAAAAAGCGTTCTGATATAAAAAGCGTTCTTATAATCTGATAGAAAAGCGCTCTTATAATCCGATAGAAAAAGCGTTCTTATAATCTGATAGAAAAGCGTTCTTATAATCTGATAGAAAAAGCGTTATTATAATCTGAAAGAAAAGCGCTCTTATAATATATTAATAATAAATTAATATTATTTAAATTATGAATATGAATTTATGAATTATTCAACTACGTTAGTAGTTTATTATTGAAATATTATTTAAATTATGAATATGAATTTATGAATATCTCATGCAAAATAATTTCGTATAAACAATAATTAATTTTTCAACTACGTTAGTAGTTTATTATTGCAATATTATTTAAATTATGAATATGAATTTATGAATTTTTCAACTACGCTAGTAGTTTATTATTGCAATATTATTTAAATTATGAATATGAATATGAATTTATGAATATCTAATGCAAAATAGTTTCGTATAAGCAATAATTAATTTTTAATTTATGAATTATTCAACTACGTTAGTAGTTTATTATTGCAATATTATTTAAATTATGAATATGAATATGAATTTATGAATATCTTATGCAAAATAGTTTCGTATAGCAATAATTAATTTTTCAACTACGTTCGTAGTTTATTATTGCAATATTATTTAAATTATGAATATGAATATGAATTTATGAATCTCATGCAAAATAATTTCGTTATTCAACTACGTTAGTAGTTTATTATTGCAATATTATTTAAATTATGAATATGAATTTATGAATTATTCAACTACGTTAGTAGTTTATTATTGCAATATTATTTAAATTATGAATATGAATATGAATTTATGAATCTCATGCAAAATAGTTTCGTATAAGCAATAATTAATTTTTCAACTACGTTAGCAGTTTATTATTGCAATATTATTTAAATTATGAATATGAATATGAATTTATGAATATCTCATGCAAAATAGTTTCGTATAAGCAATAATTAATTTTTCAACTACGTTAGTAGTTTATTATTGCAATATTATTTAAATTATGAATATGAATTTATGAATATCTCATGCAAAATAGTTTCGTATAAGCAATAATTAATTTTTCAACTACGTTAGTAGTTTATTATTTCAATATTATTTAAATTATGAATATGAATATGAATTATGAATATCTCATGCTAATTAATTTTTCAACTACGTTAGTAGTTTATTATTGCAATATTTTTTAAATTATGAATATGAATATGAATTTATGAATTATTCAACTACGTTAGTATATTATTGCAATATTATTCAAATTATGAATATGAATATGAATTATATCTCATGCTAATTAATTTTTCAACTACGTTAGTAGTTTATTATTGCAATATTATTTAAATTATGAATATGAATATGAATTTATGAATCTCATGCAAAATAGTTTCGTATAAGCAATAATTAATTTTTCAACTACGTTAGCAGTTTATTATTGCAATATTATTTAAATTATGAATATGAATATGAATTTATGAATTTCTCATGCTAATTAATTTTTCAACTACGTTAGTAGTTTATTATTGCAATATTATTTAAATTATGAATATGAATTTATGAATTATGAATATCTCATGCTAATTAATTTTTCAACTACGTTAGTAGTTTATTATTGCAATATTTTTTAAATTATGAATATGAATATGAATTTATGAATTATTCAACTACGTTAGTATATTATTGCAATATTATTTAAATTATGAATATGAATATGAATTATATCTCATGCTAATTAATTTTTCAACTACGTTAGTAGTTTATTATTGCAATATTATTTAAATTATGAATATGAATATGAATTTATGAATATCTCATGCAAAATAGTTTCGTATAAGCAATAATTCATTTTTCAACTACGTTAGTAGTTTATTATTGCAATATTATTTAAATTATGAATATGAATATGAATTTATGAATATCTCATGCAAAATAGTTTCGTATAAGCAATAATTAATTTTTCAACTACGTTAGTAGTTTATTATTGCAATATTTTTTAAATTATGAATATGAATATGAATTTATGAATTATTCAACTACGTTAGTATATTATTGCAATATTATTCAAATTATGAATATGAATATGAATTATATCTCATGCTAATTAATTTTTCAACTACGTTAGTAGTTTATTATTGCAATATTATTTAAATTATGAATATGAATATGAATTTATGAATCTCATGCAAAATAGTTTCGTATAAGCAATAATTAATTTTTCAACTACGTTAGCAGTTTATTATTGCAATATTATTTAAATTATGAATATGAATATGAATTTATGAATTTCTCATGCAAAATAGTTTCGTATAAGCAATAATTAATTTTTCAACTACGTTAGTAGTTTATTATTGCAATATTATTTAAATTATGAATATGAATTTATGAATATCTCATGCAAAATAGTTTCGTATAAGCAATAATTAATTTTTCAACTACGTTAGTAGTTTATTATTGCAATATTTTTTAAATTATGAATATGAATATGAATTTATGAATTATTCAACTACGTTAGTATATTATTGCAATAATATTTAAATTATGTATATGAATATGAATTATATCTCATGCTAATTAATTTTTCAACTACGTTAGTAGTTTATTATTGCAATATTATTTAAATTATGAATATGAATATGAATTTATGAATATCTCATGCAAAATAATTTCGTATAAGCAATAATTAATTTTTCAACTACGTTAGTAGTTTATTATTGCAATATTATTTAAATTATGAATATGAATTTATGAATTATTCAACTACGTTAGTATATTATTGCAATATTATTCAAATTATGAATATGAATATGAATTATATCTCATGCTAATTAATTTTTCAACTACGTTAGTAGTTTATTATTGCAATATTATTTAAATTATGAATATGAATATGAATTTATGAATCTCATGCAAAATAGTTTCGTATAAGCAATAATTAATTTTTCAACTACGTTAGCAGTTTATTATTGCAATATTATTTAAATTATGAATATGAATATGAATTTATGAATTTCTCATGCAAAATAGTTTCGTATAAGCAATAATTAATTTTTCAACTACGTTAGTAGTTTATTATTGCAATATTATTTAAATTATGAATATGAATTTATGAATATCTCATGCAAAATAGTTTCGTATAAGCAATAATTAATTTTTCAACTACGTTAGTAGTTTATTATTGCAATATTTTTTAAATTATGAATATGAATATGAATTTATGAATTATTCAACTACGTTAGTATATTATTGCAATAATATTTAAATTATGTATATGAATATGAATTATATCTCATGCTAATTAATTTTTCAACTACGTTAGTAGTTTATTATTGCAATATTATTTAAATTATGAATATGAATATGAATTTATGAATATCTCATGCAAAATAATTTCGTATAAGCAATAATTAATTTTTCAACTACGTTAGTAGTTTATTATTGCAATATTATTTAAATTATGAATATGAATATGAATTTATGAATCTCATGCAAAATAGTTTCGTATAAGCAATAATTAATTTTTCAACTACGTTAGCAGTTTATTATTGCAATATTATTTAAATTATGAATATGAATATGAATTTATGAATATCTCATGCAAAATAGTTTCGTATAAGCAATAATTAATTTTTCAACTACGTTAGTAGTTTATTATTGCAATATTTTTTAAATTATGAATATGAATATGAATTTATGAATTATTCAACTACGTTAGTATATTATTGCAATATTATTTAAATTATGTATATGAATATGAATTATATCTCATGCTAATTAATTTTTCAACTACGTTAGTAGTTTATTGCAATATTATTTAAATTATGAATATGAATATGAATTTATGAATCTCATGCAAAATAGTTTCGTATAAGCAATAATTAATTTTTCAACTACGTTAGCAGTTTATTATTGCAATATTATTTAAATTATGTATATGAATATGAATTATATCTCATGCTAATTAATTTTTCAACTACGTTAGTAGTTTATTGCAATATTATTTAAATTATGAATATGAATATGAATTTATGAATTTTTCAATTTTTAGTTCTTATCTGAAATAAAATAATAATTTATCTGATATAAAAAGCGTTCTTATAATCTGATATAAAAAGCGTTCTTATAATCTGATATAAAAAAGTTCTTATAATCTGATATAAAAAGCGTTCTTATCTGAAATAAAAGCGTTCATATAATCTGATACAAAATGCGTTCTTATAATCTGATATAAAAAGCGTTCTTATAATCTGATATAAAAAGCGTTCTTATAATCTGACACAAAAAGCGTTATTATAATCTGATATAAAAAGCATTATTATAATCTGATATAAAAAGTGAAAAGCGTTATTATAATCTGATATGAAAAGCTTTCTTATAATCTGAAATAAAAGCGTTATTATAACCTGATAGAAAAGCGCTCTTATAATCCGATAGAAAAAGCGTTATTATAATCTGATATAAAAAGCATTATTATAATCTGATATAAAAAGCATTATTATAATCTGATATAAAAATCGTTATGATCTGGTATAAAAAGCGTTATTATAACCCGATAGAAAAGCGTTCTTATAAATTTCAATATTATAATCTGATAAAAAAAAAAAAGCTTTCGTATAATCTGAAATAAAAGCGTTATTATAACCTGATAGAAAAGCGTTCTTATAATCTGATATAAAAAGCGTTATTATAATCTGATATAAAAAGCGTTATTATAATCTGATAGAAAAAGCGTTATTATAATCTGATAGAAAAAGCGTTATTATAATCTGATAGAAAAGCACTCTTATAATATATTAATAAATTAATATTATTTAAATTATGAATATGAATTTATGAATTTTTCAACTACGCTAGTAGTTTATTATTGCAATATTATTTAAATTATGAATATGAATATGAATTTATGAATATCTTATGCAAAATAGTTTCGTATAAGCAATAATTAATTTTTCAACTACGTTAGCAGTTTATTGCAATATTATTTAAATTATGAATATGAATATGAATTTATGAATTATTCAACTACGTTAGTATATTATTGCAATATTATTTAAATTATGAATATGAATATGAAGATGAAATGAATATCTCATGCTAATTAATTTTTCAACTACGTTAGTAGTTTATTATTGCAGTATTTTTTAAATTATGTATATGAATATGAATTTATGAATTATTCAACTACGTTAGTAGTTTATTATTGAAATATTATTTAAATTATGAATATGAATTTATGAATATCTCATGCAAAATAATTTCGTATAACCAATAATTAATTTTTCAACTACGTTAGTAGTTTATTATTGCAATATTATTTAAATTATGAATATGAACATGAATTTATGAATATCTCATGCAAAATAGTTTCGTATAAACAATAATTAATTTTTCAACTACGTTCGTAGTTTATTATTGAAATATTATTTAAATTATGAATATGAATTTATGAATATCTCATGCAAAATAGTTTCGTATAAGCAATAATTAATTTTTCAACTACGTTAGTAGTTTATTGCAATATTATTTAAATTATGAATATGAATATGAATTTATGAATTTTTCAATTTTTAGTTCTTATCTGAAATAAAAGCGTTCTTATCTGATATAAAAAGCGTTCTTATAATCTGATATAAAAAGCGTTCTTATAATATGATATAAAAAGCGTTATTATAATCTGATATAAACAGCGTTATTATAATCTGATATAAAAAGCGTTCTTATAATCTGATATAAAAAGCGTTACTAAAATTTCAATATTATAATCTGATATAAAAAGCGTTATTATAGTCTGATATAAAAAGTGAAAAGCGTTATTATAATCTGATATGAAAAGCGTTATTATAATCTGATAGAAAAGCGTTCTTATCTGATATAAAAAGCGTTCTTATAATCTGATATAAAAAGCGTTCTTATAATCTGATATAAAAAGCGTTCTTATAATCTGATATATGAAGCATTCTTATAATCTGATATAAAAAGCGTTATTATAATCTGATATAAACAGCGTTATTATAATATGATATAAAAAGCGTTATTATAATCTGATATAAAAGGCGTTATTATAAATTTCAATATAATCTGATATAAAAAGCGTTCTTATAATCTGATATAAAAAGCGTTCTTATCTGATACAAAAAGCGTTACTAAAATTTCAATATTATAATCTGATATAAAAAGCGTTATTATAGTCTGATATAAAAAGTGAAAAGCGTTCTTATAATCTGATATATAAAGCGTTATTATAATCTGATATAAAAAGCGTTCTTATAATCCGATATAAAAAGCGTTCTTATAATCTGATATAAAAAGCGTCTTATAATCTGATATAAAAAGCGTTCTTATAATATGATATAAAAAGCGTTATTATAATCTGATATAAAAGGCGTTATTATAAATTTCAATATAATCTGATATAAAAAGCGTTCTTATAATCCGATATAAAAAGCGTTCTTATAATCTGATATAAAAAGCGTCTTATAATATGATATAATAAGCGTTATTATAATATGATATAAAAAGCGTTCTTATAAATTTCAATATAATTTGATATAAAAAGCGTTCTTATAATCTGATATAAAAAGCGTTATTATAATATGATATAATAAGCGTTATTATAATATGATATAATAAGCGTTCTTATAATATGATATAAAAAGCGTTCTTATAATCTGATATAAAAAGCGTTATTATAATCTGATATAAAAGGCGTTATTATAAATTTCAATATAATTTGATATAAAAAGCGTTCTTATAATCTGATATAAAAAGCGTCTTATAATATGATATAAAAAGCGTTGTTATAATCTGATATAAAAGGCGTTATTATAAATTTCAATATAATTTGATATAAAAAGCGTTCTTATAATCTGATATAAAAAGCGTTATTATAATATGATATAATAAGCGTTATTATAATATGATATAATAAGCGTTCTTATAATATGATATAAAAAGCGTTCTTATAATCTGATATAAAAAGCGTTATTATAATCTGATATAAAAGGCGTTATTATAAATTTCAATATAATTTGATATAAAAAGCGTTCTTATAATCTGATATAAAAAGCGTTATTATAATATGATATAATAAGCGTTATTATAATATGATATAAAAAGCGTTATTATAATATGATATAAAAAGCGTTCTTATAATCCGATATAAAAAGCGTTATTATAATCTGATATAAAAGGCGTTATTATAAATTTCAATATAATTTGATATAAAAAGCGTTCTTATAATCTGATATAAAAAGCGTTATTATAATATGATATAATAAGCGTTATTATAATATGATATAATAAGCGTTATTATAATATGATATAATAAGCGTTATTAGATTCTGAAATACAAGCGTTCTTATAATCTGATATAAAAAGCGTTCTTATCTGATATAAACAGCGTTATTATAATATGATATAATAAGCGTTATTATAATATGATATAAAAAGCGTTCTTATCTGATATAAAAAGCGTTCTTATAATCTGATATAAACAGCGTTATTATAATCTGAATTAAAAAGCGTTATTATAATCTGAAATACAAGCGTTATTATAATCTGAAATAAAAGCGTTCCTATAATCTGATATAAACAGCGTTATTATAATATGATATAAAAAGCGTTCTTATAATCTGATATAAAAAGCTTTCTTATAATCTGATATAAAAAGCGTTCTTATCTGAAATAAAAGCGTTCTTATAATATGATATAAAAAGCGTTATTATAATCTGAATTAAAAAGCGTTATTATAATCTGAAATAAAAAGCGTTCTTATCTGATATAAACAGCGTTATTATAATATGATATAATAAGCGTTATTATAATATGATATAAAAAGCGTTCTTATCTGATATAAAAAGCGTTCTTATAATCTGATATAAACAGCTTTCTTATAATCTGATATAAAAAGCGTTCTTATCTGAAATAAAAGCGTTCTTATAATCTGGTATAAAAAGCGTTCTTATAATCTGATATAAAAAGCGTTCTTATCTGAAATAAAAGCGTTCTTATAATCTGATATAAAAAGCGTTCTTATAATCCGATATAAAAAGCTTTATTATAATATGATATAATAAGCGTTATTATAATCTCAAATACAGGCGTTCTTATAATCTGATATAAAAAGCGTTCTTATAATCTGATATAAACAGCGTTATTATAATATGATATAAACAGCGTTATTATAATATGATATAATAAGCGTTATTATAATATGATATAAAAAGCGTTCTTATAATCTGATATAAAAAGCGTTCTTATAATCTGATATAAAAAGCGTTCTTATCTGATAGAAAATCGTTCTTATCTGATAGAAAAAGCGTTATTATAATCTGATAAAAAAGCGTTATTATAATCTGATAGAAAAAGCGTTATTATAATCTGATAGAAAAGCGCTCTTATCTGATAGAAAAAGCGTTATTATAATCTGATAGAAAAGCGCTCTTATAATCCGATAGAAAAAGCGTTATTATAATCTGATAGAAAAGCGCTCTTATAATCCGATAGAAAAAGCGTTATTATAATCTGATAGAAAAGCGCTCTTATCTGATAGAAAAAGCGTTATTATAATCTGATAGAAAAGCGCTCTTATAATCCGATAGAAAAAGCGTTATTATAATCTGATAGAAAAGCGCTCTTATAATCCGATAGAAAAAGCGTTATTATAATCTGATATAAAAAGCGTTATTATAATCTGATATGAAGAGCGTTATTATAATCTGATAGAAAAGCGCTCTTATAATCCGATAGAAAAAGTGTTATTATAATCTGATATAAAAAGCGTTCTTATAATCTGAAATAAAAGCGTTCTTATAACCTGATACAAAAAGCGTTATTATAATATATAAAAAGCGTTATTATTATATATAAAAAGCGTTATTATTATATATAAAAAGCGTTACTATAATCTGGTATAAAAAGCGTTCATATAATCTGATACAAAAAGCGTTATTATAATATATAAAAAGCGTTATTATAATCTGATATAAAAAGCGTTATTATAATCTGATATAAAAAGCGTTATTATAATCTGATACAAAAAGCGTTCTTATAACCTGATACAAAAAGCGTTATTATAATATATAAAAAGCGTTATTATAATATATAAAAAGCGTTATTATAATCTGGTATAAAAAGCGTTATTATAATCTGATATAAAAAGCGTTATTATAATCTGATATAAAAAGCGTTATTATAATCTGATACAAAAAGCGTTCTTATAATCTGATACAAAAAGCGTTCTTATAACCTGATACAAAAAGCGTTATTATAATATATAAAAAGCGTTATTATAATATATAAAAAGCGTTATTATAATCTGGTATAAAAAGCGTTCTTATAACCTGATACAAAAAGCGTTATTATAATATATAAAAAGCGTTATTATAATATATAAAAAGCGTTATTATAATATATAAAAAGCGTTATTATAATCTGATATAAAAAGCGTTATTATAATCTGATATAAAAAGCGTTATTATAATCTGATACAAAAAGCGTTCTTATAATCTGATACAAAAAGCGTTCTTATAACCAGATACAAAAAGCGTTATTATAATATATAAAAAGCGTTATTATAATCTGGTATAAAAAGCGTTATTATAATCTGGTATAAAAAGCGTTATTATAATCTGATATAAAAAGCGTTATTATTATTTAACATAACAATAAAAAACTGTTTTGAAAAGATTTTATTTTATTGAAATTATAAAGGTCCAAAAGGAAACGTTATTTCAATATTACAATTGCAAATAGTGCGTGAAAAAGGATTATATTATCATATATTTCTTGAAATAGTTTAAGTTTGGTTTTTATAAAAAATCGTTACATATTTTTATTACATATTTTCTTAACATTTAAATCGTTGACCAATGAAACACTAGTATTCCAAAACTGTCTAAAACTTTTTATCTCTAAAAAAACAGAATATACAAATTCCTAATATATACATACGTAATAAGGCCCACTATAAGATGAAAATTAATAAAAATTAATAAAACAAATTCCACGACTCTAATATCGAATAGTACAAAGATCAAAATTTGTTTTCTCAAGCAATTGTTTTTAAAAAGGTTTAATTTTGATATAAATATAAATCGTTACCATTTTAAAACAACCTCCAAACTCATTTACCCTTCCCTGACAACTAATTACTCTTTTTGCGGTAATATTCAAGATTTTAAATTTGAATATAATTTGTTAAAATAAAAGAAAATATGCTTTAAATCATATTGCGTTTTCTAAAAAAATTGTCTTCGTTTAATTAATAAATTTATTTTCGATTTATATACGAATCGGATCTATACCAATCCTTCTAAACCTATAATTGGAAATTCAGACGGACATTAACATTTTGTTTGCCTAAAACAAGTAAACCAATCGAACAATTTTCTAAAAAATATCGAAAGAAATACAAAAATTTTGAATATTATAACCAGCGACTGTATTTTCTTCTATATTTGATTATACGATATTATTAGAAACGATGTTAAACCCATGTAAGACCATAATAATTACGCCATAATTAAATAAAATATTGAAATCATTAAATGCGTTCATAAACTTTCGAAAATTGAAAGAATAATTGCGGCATAACTTATTTATTATGAAAAAAATGCAATCCAAGTTTACAGATTTAAAACCAAATACGAAAGATATCTGCGGAATGATTAAATTATTATATGCGGTGTCATGTACATATAAGGCTTCAAAATAGAACATATTGCGGCAGAACTGAAATATAAATTTCATGGAATATGCTCCAAGTATAGGGGTTATAAAAATTATAAAAAATGATAAAAAAAATATATTTATATGCAGTGCAGTAACTACTTTCAATGCGATCCCTAACCTGTGTATTTTCATTACATGATTAGCAGTATAGGCGTACCTATTACTTTGCGTTTGATAGGTTCATGCATTGGGGTTCAAAAGTTAAAAGCATTGTTGCAATATAAATTAAATATTTGATACGGTTCTCGATAAATTTACGTCTGTTAAACAAAATATAAAATAATCTATTGCGGGTATCTAACTTAATAATTATACAAAACTGTAACGATAATTTTATTTCTCTTAATTATTTTTATGAAACCAACTAAGAATTTACGGAATATTATCAAGTCTATGTTTATATATGAATATACAAACAAATTTATGAATTTTTTATTAGCTTCTTTAGCATAATGTTTGCGTTAAATAATTTGATTATAATGATGTCTATTTATTTACGTCAATATATATATATAGCATTCCCTAAGACTAGTAGTTCTTAAATAATATTTTTCTTTCTACTACGTATTATCAAGTACATTAGATATACTACTTGCGGAAAAAAAGGTTAAGTTAGAAGAAATAAAATACTCTACGTAATTATGTCAAAAGAAAATTCCTAAGCAAAATAGTTTCGTATAAGCAATAATTAATTTTTCTACTACGTTAGTAGTTTATTATTGCAATATTATTTAAATTATGAATATGAATATGAATTTATGAATATCTAATGCAAAATAGTTTCGTATAAGCAATAATAAATTTTTCTACTACGTTAGTAGTTTATTGCAATATTATTTAAATTATGAATATGAATTTATGAATTATTCAACTACGTTAGTAGTTTATCACTGCAATATTATTTAAATTATGAATATGAATATGAATTTATGAATATCTCATGCAAAATAGTTTCGTATAAGCAATAATTAATTTTTCAACTACGTTAGTAGTTTATTATTGCAATATTATTTAAATTATGAATATGAATATGAATTTATGAATTTTTCAACTACGGTAGTAGTTTATTATTTCAATATTATTTAAATTATGAATATGAATTTATGAATTATTCAACTTCGTTAGTAGTTTATTATTGCAATATTATTTAAATTATGAATATGAATTTATGAATTATTCAACTACGTTAGTAGTTTATCACTCCAATATTATTTAAATTATGAATATGAATATGAATTTATGAATATCTCATGCAAAATAGTTTCGTATAAGCAATAATTAATTTTTCAACTACGTTAGTAGTTTATTGCAATATTATTTAAATTATGAATATGAATATGAATTTATGAATTTTTCAATTTTTAGTTCTTATCTGAAATAAAAGCGTTCTTATCTGATATAAAAAGCGTTCTTATAATATGATATAAAAAGCGTTATTATAATCTGATATAAAAAGCGTTCTTATAATCTGATATAAAAAGCGTTCTTATAATCTGATATAAAAAGCGTTCTTATAATCTGATATAAAAAGCGTTACTAAAATTTCAATATTATAATCTGATATAAAAAGCGTTATTATAGTCTGATATAAAAAGTGAAAAGCGTTATTATAATCTGATATGAAAAGCGTTATTATAATCTGATAGAAAAGCGTTCTTATCTGATATAAAAAGCGTTCTTATAATCTGATATAAAAAGCGTTCTTATAATCTGATATAAAAAGCGTTCTTATAATCTGATATATGAAGCATTCTTATAATCTGATATAAAAAGCGTTATTATAATCTGATATAAACAGCGTTATTATAATATGATATAAAAAGCGTTATTATAATCTGATATAAAAGGCGTTATTATAAATTTCAATATAATCTGATATAAAAAGCGTTCTTATAATCTGATATAAAAAGCGTTCTTATCTGATACAAAAAGCGTTACTAAAATTTCAATATTATAATCTGATATAAAAAGCGTTATTATAGTCTGATATAAAAAGTGAAAAGCGTTCTTATAATCTGATATATAAAGCGTTATTATAATCTGATATAAAAAGCGTTCTTATAATCCGATATAAAAAGCGTTCTTATAATCTGATATAAAAAGCGTCTTATAATCTGATATAAAAAGCGTTCTTATAATATGATATAAAAAGCGTTATTATAATCTGATATAAAAGGCGTTATTATAAATTTCAATATAATCTGATATAAAAAGCGTTCTTATAATCCGATATAAAAAGCGTTCTTATAATCTGATATAAAAAGCGTCTTATAATATGATATAATAAGTGTTATTATAATATGATATAAAAAGCGTTCTTATAAATTTCAATATAATTTGATATAAAAAGCGTTCTTATAATCTGATATAAAAAGCGTTATTATAATATGATATAATAAGCGTTATTATAATATGATATAATAAGCGTTCTTATAATATGATATAAAAAGCGTTCTTATAATCTGATATAAAAAGCGTTATTATAATCTGATATAAAAGGCGTTATTATAAATTTCAATATAATTTGATATAAAAAGCGTTCTTATAATCTGATATAAAAAGCGTCTTATAATATGATATAAAAAGCGTTGTTATAATCTGATATAAAAGGCGTTATTATAAATTTCAATATAATTTGATATAAAAAGCGTTCTTATAATCTGATATAAAAAGCGTTATTATAATATGATATAATAAGCGTTATTATAATATGATATAATAAGCGTTCTTATAATATGATATAAAAAGCGTTCTTATAATCTGATATAAAAAGCGTTATTATAATCTGATATAAAAGGCGTTATTATAAATTTCAATATAATTTGATATAAAAAGCGTTCTTATAATCTGATATAAAAAGCGTTATTATAATATGATATAATAAGCGTTATTATAATATGATATAAAAAGCGTTATTAT
Source organism: Sarcophaga subvicina (assembly GCA_936449025.2). NCBI lineage: Eukaryota > Metazoa > Arthropoda > Insecta > Diptera > Sarcophagidae > Sarcophaga > Sarcophaga subvicina. The sequence continues at coordinate 86,409,105 of OW388081.2, read as the reverse complement.
AATATGATATAAAAAGCGTTCTTATAATCCGATATAAAAAGCGTTATTATAATCTGATATAAAAGGCGTTATTATAAATTTCAATATAATTTGATATAAAAAGCGTTCTTATAATCTGATATAAAAAGCGTTATTATAATATGATATAATAAGCGTTATTATAATATGATATAATAAGCGTTATTATAATATGATATAATAAGCGTTATTAGATTCTGAAATACAAGCGTTCTTATAATCTGATATAAAAAGCGTTCTTATCTGATATAAACAGCGTTATTATAATATGATATAATAAGCGTTATTATAATATGATATAAAAAGCGTTCTTATCTGATATAAAAAGCGTTCTTATAATCTGATATAAACAGCGTTATTATAATCTGAATTAAAAAGCGTTATTATAATCTGAAATACAAGCGTTATTATAATCTGAAATAAAAGCGTTCCTATAATCTGATATAAACAGCGTTATTATAATATGATATAAAAAGCGTTCTTATAATCTGATATAAAAAGCTTTCTTATAATCTGATATAAAAAGCGTTCTTATCTGAAATAAAAGCGTTCTTATAATATGATATAAAAAGCGTTATTATAATCTGAATTAAAAAGCGTTATTATAATCTGAAATAAAAAGCGTTCTTATCTGATATAAACAGCGTTATTATAATATGATATAATAAGCGTTATTATAATATGATATAAAAAGCGTTCTTATCTGATATAAAAAGCGTTCTTATAATCTGATATAAACAGCTTTCTTATAATCTGATATAAAAAGCGTTCTTATCTGAAATAAAAGCGTTCTTATAATCTGGTATAAAAAGCGTTCTTATAATCTGATATAAAAAGCGTTCTTATCTGAAATAAAAGCGTTCTTATAATCTGATATAAAAAGCGTTCTTATAATCCGATATAAAAAGCTTTATTATAATATGATATAATAAGCGTTATTATAATCTCAAATACAGGCGTTCTTATAATCTGATATAAAAAGCGTTCTTATAATCTGATATAAACAGCGTTATTATAATATGATATAAACAGCGTTATTATAATATGATATAATAAGCGTTATTATAATATGATATAAAAAGCGTTCTTATAATCTGATATAAAAAGCGTTCTTATAATCTGATATAAAAAGCGTTCTTATCTGATAGAAAATCGTTCTTATCTGATAGAAAAAGCGTTATTATAATCTGATAAAAAAGCGTTATTATAATCTGATAGAAAAAGCGTTATTATAATCTGATAGAAAAGCGCTCTTATCTGATAGAAAAAGCGTTATTATAATCTGATAGAAAAGCGCTCTTATAATCCGATAGAAAAAGCGTTATTATAATCTGATAGAAAAGCGCTCTTATAATCCGATAGAAAAAGCGTTATTATAATCTGATAGAAAAGCGCTCTTATCTGATAGAAAAAGCGTTATTATAATCTGATAGAAAAGCGCTCTTATAATCCGATAGAAAAAGCGTTATTATAATCTGATAGAAAAGCGCTCTTATAATCCGATAGAAAAAGCGTTATTATAATCTGATATAAAAAGCGTTATTATAATCTGATATGAAGAGCGTTATTATAATCTGATAGAAAAGCGCTCTTATAATCCGATAGAAAAAGTGTTATTATAATCTGATATAAAAAGCGTTCTTATAATCTGAAATAAAAGCGTTCTTATAACCTGATACAAAAAGCGTTATTATAATATATAAAAAGCGTTATTATTATATATAAAAAGCGTTATTATTATATATAAAAAGCGTTACTATAATCTGGTATAAAAAGCGTTCATATAATCTGATACAAAAAGCGTTATTATAATATATAAAAAGCGTTATTATAATCTGATATAAAAAGCGTTATTATAATCTGATATAAAAAGCGTTATTATAATCTGATACAAAAAGCGTTCTTATAACCTGATACAAAAAGCGTTATTATAATATATAAAAAGCGTTATTATAATATATAAAAAGCGTTATTATAATCTGGTATAAAAAGCGTTATTATAATCTGATATAAAAAGCGTTATTATAATCTGATATAAAAAGCGTTATTATAATCTGATACAAAAAGCGTTCTTATAATCTGATACAAAAAGCGTTCTTATAACCTGATACAAAAAGCGTTATTATAATATATAAAAAGCGTTATTATAATATATAAAAAGCGTTATTATAATCTGGTATAAAAAGCGTTCTTATAACCTGATACAAAAAGCGTTATTATAATATATAAAAAGCGTTATTATAATATATAAAAAGCGTTATTATAATATATAAAAAGCGTTATTATAATCTGATATAAAAAGCGTTATTATAATCTGATATAAAAAGCGTTATTATAATCTGATACAAAAAGCGTTCTTATAATCTGATACAAAAAGCGTTCTTATAACCAGATACAAAAAGCGTTATTATAATATATAAAAAGCGTTATTATAATCTGGTATAAAAAGCGTTATTATAATCTGGTATAAAAAGCGTTATTATAATCTGATATAAAAAGCGTTATTATTATTTAACATAACAATAAAAAACTGTTTTGAAAAGATTTTATTTTATTGAAATTATAAAGGTCCAAAAGGAAACGTTATTTCAATATTACAATTGCAAATAGTGCGTGAAAAAGGATTATATTATCATATATTTCTTGAAATAGTTTAAGTTTGGTTTTTATAAAAAATCGTTACATATTTTTATTACATATTTTCTTAACATTTAAATCGTTGACCAATGAAACACTAGTATTCCAAAACTGTCTAAAACTTTTTATCTCTAAAAAAACAGAATATACAAATTCCTAATATATACATACGTAATAAGGCCCACTATAAGATGAAAATTAATAAAAATTAATAAAACAAATTCCACGACTCTAATATCGAATAGTACAAAGATCAAAATTTGTTTTCTCAAGCAATTGTTTTTAAAAAGGTTTAATTTTGATATAAATATAAATCGTTACCATTTTAAAACAACCTCCAAACTCATTTACCCTTCCCTGACAACTAATTACTCTTTTTGCGGTAATATTCAAGATTTTAAATTTGAATATAATTTGTTAAAATAAAAGAAAATATGCTTTAAATCATATTGCGTTTTCTAAAAAAATTGTCTTCGTTTAATTAATAAATTTATTTTCGATTTATATACGAATCGGATCTATACCAATCCTTCTAAACCTATAATTGGAAATTCAGACGGACATTAACATTTTGTTTGCCTAAAACAAGTAAACCAATCGAACAATTTTCTAAAAAATATCGAAAGAAATACAAAAATTTTGAATATTATAACCAGCGACTGTATTTTCTTCTATATTTGATTATACGATATTATTAGAAACGATGTTAAACCCATGTAAGACCATAATAATTACGCCATAATTAAATAAAATATTGAAATCATTAAATGCGTTCATAAACTTTCGAAAATTGAAAGAATAATTGCGGCATAACTTATTTATTATGAAAAAAATGCAATCCAAGTTTACAGATTTAAAACCAAATACGAAAGATATCTGCGGAATGATTAAATTATTATATGCGGTGTCATGTACATATAAGGCTTCAAAATAGAACATATTGCGGCAGAACTGAAATATAAATTTCATGGAATATGCTCCAAGTATAGGGGTTATAAAAATTATAAAAAATGATAAAAAAAATATATTTATATGCAGTGCAGTAACTACTTTCAATGCGATCCCTAACCTGTGTATTTTCATTACATGATTAGCAGTATAGGCGTACCTATTACTTTGCGTTTGATAGGTTCATGCATTGGGGTTCAAAAGTTAAAAGCATTGTTGCAATATAAATTAAATATTTGATACGGTTCTCGATAAATTTACGTCTGTTAAACAAAATATAAAATAATCTATTGCGGGTATCTAACTTAATAATTATACAAAACTGTAACGATAATTTTATTTCTCTTAATTATTTTTATGAAACCAACTAAGAATTTACGGAATATTATCAAGTCTATGTTTATATATGAATATACAAACAAATTTATGAATTTTTTATTAGCTTCTTTAGCATAATGTTTGCGTTAAATAATTTGATTATAATGATGTCTATTTATTTACGTCAATATATATATATAGCATTCCCTAAGACTAGTAGTTCTTAAATAATATTTTTCTTTCTACTACGTATTATCAAGTACATTAGATATACTACTTGCGGAAAAAAAGGTTAAGTTAGAAGAAATAAAATACTCTACGTAATTATGTCAAAAGAAAATTCCTAAGCAAAATAGTTTCGTATAAGCAATAATTAATTTTTCTACTACGTTAGTAGTTTATTATTGCAATATTATTTAAATTATGAATATGAATATGAATTTATGAATATCTAATGCAAAATAGTTTCGTATAAGCAATAATAAATTTTTCTACTACGTTAGTAGTTTATTGCAATATTATTTAAATTATGAATATGAATTTATGAATTATTCAACTACGTTAGTAGTTTATCACTGCAATATTATTTAAATTATGAATATGAATATGAATTTATGAATATCTCATGCAAAATAGTTTCGTATAAGCAATAATTAATTTTTCAACTACGTTAGTAGTTTATTATTGCAATATTATTTAAATTATGAATATGAATATGAATTTATGAATTTTTCAACTACGGTAGTAGTTTATTATTTCAATATTATTTAAATTATGAATATGAATTTATGAATTATTCAACTTCGTTAGTAGTTTATTATTGCAATATTATTTAAATTATGAATATGAATTTATGAATTATTCAACTACGTTAGTAGTTTATCACTCCAATATTATTTAAATTATGAATATGAATATGAATTTATGAATATCTCATGCAAAATAGTTTCGTATAAGCAATAATTAATTTTTCAACTACGTTAGTAGTTTATTATTGCAATATTATTTAAATTATGAATATGAATATGAATTTATGAATTATTCAACTACGTTAGTAGTTTATTATTGCAATATTATTTAAATTATGAATATGAATTTATGAATTATTCAACTACGTTAGTAGTTTATCACTCCAATATTATTTAAATTATGAATATGAATATGAATTTATGAATATCTCATGCAAAATAGTTTCGTATAAGCAATAATTAATTTTTCAACTACGTTAGTAGTTTATTATTGCAATATTATTTAAATTATGAATATGAATATGAATTTATGAATATTTCAATTTTTAGTTCTTATCTGAAATAAAAGCGTTCTTATAATCTGATATAAAAAGCGTTCTTATAATCTGATATAAAAAGCGTTCTTATAATCTGATATAAAAAGCGTTGTTATAATCTGATATAAAAAGCGTTCTTATAATCTGATATAAAAAGCGTTCTTATAATCTGAAATAAAAGCGTTCTTATAATCTGATATAAAAAGCGTTCTTATCTGAAATAAAAGCGTTCTTATAATCTGATATAAAAAGCGTTCTTATAATCTGATATAAAAAGCGTTATTATAATCTGATATAATAAGCGTTATTATAATATGATATAATAAGCGCTCTTATAATCTGATAGAAAAAGCGTTATTATAATCTGATAGAAAAAGCGTTATTATAATCTGATACAAAAAGCGTTCTTATAATCTGATAGAAAAAGCGTTCTTATAATCTGAAATAAAAGCGTTATTATAATCTGATATAAAAAGCGTTATTATAATCTGATATAAAAAGCGTTATTATAATCTGATAGAAAAGCGCTCTTATAATCTGATAGAAAAAGCGTTATTATAATCTGATAGAAAAAGCGTTCATATAATCTGATACAAAAAGCGTTCATATAATCTGATAGAAAAAGCGTTCTTATAATCTGATAGAAAAAGCGTTATTATAATATGATATAATAAGCGTTATTATAATATGGTCTAAAAAGCGTTCTTATAATCTGATATAAAAAGCGTTATTATAATCTGATATAAAAAGCGTTATTATAATCTGATAGAAAAGCGCTCTTATAATCTGATATAAAAAGCAATCTTATAATCTGAAATAAAAGCGTTCTTATAATCTGATATAAACAGCGTTACTATAATCTGATATAAAAAGCGTTATTACGATCTGATATAAAAAGCGTTATTATAATATGATATAATAAGCGTTATTATAATATGGTCTAAAAAGCGTTCTTATCTGATATAATAATCGTTCTTATAATCTGATATAAAAAGCGTTCTTATAATCTGATATAAAAAGCGTTATTATGATCTGATATAAAAAGCGTTATTACGATCTGATATAAAAAGCGTTCTTATAATCTGATATAAAAAGCGTTCTTACAATCTGATATAAAAAGCTTTCTTATTATCTGAAATAAAAGCGTTCTTATAATCTGATTTAAAAAGCGTTCTTATAATCTGAAATAAAAGCGTTCTTATAATCTGATATAAACAGCGTTATTATAATCTGATATAAAAAGCGTTATTATAATCTGATAGAAAAGCGCTCTTATCTGATAGAAAAAGCGTTATTATAATCTGATAGAAAAGCGCTCTTATAATCTGATAGAAAAAGCGTTCTTATAATCTGATAGAAAAAGCGTTCTTATAATCTGATATAAAAAAACGTTCTTATCTGAAATAAAAGCGTTCATATAATCTGATACAAAAAGCGTTCTTATAATCTGATATAAAAAGCGTTCTTATAATCTGATAGAAAAGCGTTCTTATCTGAAATAAAAGCGTTCTTATAATCCGATAGAAAAGCGCTCTTATAATCCGATAGAAAAAGCGTTATTATAATCTGATAGAAAAGCGTTCTTATAATCTGATAGAAAAAGCGTTATTATAATCTGATAGAAAAAGCGTTATTATAATCTGATAGAAAAGCGTTCTTATAATCTGATAGAAAAGCGCTCTTATAATCCGATAGAAAAAGCGTTATTATAATCTCATAGAAAAGCGCCCTTATAATCCGATAGAAAAAGCGTTCTTATCTGATAGAAAAGCGTTCTTATAATCTGATAGAAAAAGCGTTATTATAATCTGATAGAAAAAGCGTTATTATAATCTGATAGAAAAGCGCTCTTATAATATATTAATAATAAATTAATATTATTTAAATTATGAATATGAATATGAATTATTCAACTACGTTAGTATATTATTGCAATATTATTTAAATTATGTATATGAATATGAATTACGAATATCTCATGCTAATTAATTCTTCAACTACGTTAGTAGTTTATTATTGCAATATTATTTAAATTATGAATATGAATATGAATTATTCAACTACGTTAGTATATTATTGCAATATTATTTAAATTATGAATATGAATATGAATTATTCAACTACGTTAGTATATTATTGCAATATTATTTAAATTATGAATATGAATATGAATTTATGAATTATTCAACTACGTTAGTAGTTTATTATTGCAATATTATTTAAATTATGAATATGAATTTATGAATTATTCAACTACGTTAGTATATTATTGCAATATTATTTAAATTATGAATATGAATTTATGAATTATGAATATCTCATGCTAATTAATTTTTCAACTACGTTTGTAGTTTATTATTGCAATATTATTTAAATTATGTATATGAATATGAATTATGAATATCTCATGCTAATTAATTTTTCAACTACGTTAGTAGTTTATTATTGTAATATTATTTAAATTATGAATATGAATTTATGAAGTATTCAACTACGTTAGTATATTATTGCAATATTATTTAAATTATGTATTTGAATATGAATTATGAATATCTCATGCTAATTAATTTTTCAACTACGTTAGTAGTTTATTATTGAAATATTATTTAAATTATGAATATGAATTTATGGATTATTCAACTACGTTAGTATATTATTGCAATATTATTTAAATTATGTATATGAATATGAATTATTCAACTACGTTTGTATATTATTGCAATATTATTTAAATTATTAATATCTCATGCTAATTAATTTTTCAACTACGTTAGTAGTTTATTATTGCAATATTATTTAAATTATGAATATGAATATGAATTATTCAACTACGTTAGTATATTATTGCAATATTATTTAAATTATGTATTTGAATATGAATTATGAATATCTCATGCTAATTAATTTTTCAACTACGTTAGTAGTTTATTATTGCAATATTATTTAAATTATGAATATGAATTTATGAATTTTTCAACTACGTTAGTATATTATTGCAATATTATTTAAATTATGTATATGAATATGAATTATATCTCATGCTAATTAATTCTTCAACTACGTTAGTAGTTTATTATTGCAATATTATTTAAATTATGTATTTGAATATGAATTTATGAATATCTCATGCTAATTAATTCTTCAACTACGTTAGTAGTTTATTATTGCAATATTATTTAAATTATGAATATGAATTATTCAACTACGTTAGTATATTATTGCAATATTATTTAAATTATGTATTTGAATATGAATTATATCTCATGCTAATTAATTTTTCAACTACGTTAGTAGTTTTTTATTGCAATATTATTTAAATTATGATTACGAATTTATGAATTATTCAACTACGTTAGTATATTATTGCAATATTATTTAAATTATGTATTTGAATATGAATTTATGAATATCTCATGCTAATTAATTCTTCAACTACGTTAGTAGTTTATTATTGCAATATTATTTAAATTATGAATATGAATTATTCAACTACGTTAGTATATTATTGCAATATTATTTAAATTATGTATTTGAATATGAATTATGAATATCTCATGCTAATTAATTTTTCAACTACGTTTGTAGTTTATTATTGCAATATTATTTAAATTATGAATATGAATATATGAATTATTCAACTACGTTAGTATATTATTGCAATATTATTTAAATTATGTATTTGAATATGAATTATGAATATCTCATGCTAATTAATTTTTCAACTACGTTTGTAGTTTATTATTGCAATATTATTTAAATTATGTATTTGAATATGAATTATGAATATCTCATGCTAATTAATTTTTCAACTACGTTAGTAGTTTATTATTGAAATATTATTTAAATTATGAATATGAATTTATGGATTATTCAACTACGTTAGTATATTATTGCAATATTATTTAAATTATGTATATGAATATGAATTATTCAACTACGTTTGTATATTATTGCAATATTATTTAAATTATGTATTTGAATATGAATTATGAATATCTCATGCTAATTAATTTTTCAACTACGTTAGTAGTTTATTATTGTAATATTATTTAAATTATGAATATGAATTTATGAAGTATTCAACTACGTTAGTATATTATTGCAATATTATTTAAATTATGTATTTGAATATGAATTATGAATATCTCATGCTAATTAATTTTTCAACTACGTTAGTAGTTTATTATTGCAATATTATTTAAATTATGAATATGAATTATTCAACTACGTTAGTATATTATTGCAATATTATTTAAATTATGTATTTGAATATGAATTATGAATATCTCATGCTAATTAATTTTTCAACTACGTTAGTAGTTTATTATTGTAATATTATTTAAATTATGAATATGAATTTATGAAGTATTCAACTACGTTAGTATATTATTGCAATATTATTTAAATTATGTATTTGAATATGAATTATGAATATCTCATGCTAATTAATTTTTCAACTACGTTAGTAGTTTATTATTGCAATATTATTTAAATTATGAATATGAATTATTCAACTACGTTAGTATATTATTGCAATATTATTTAAATTATGAATATGAATTTATGAATTATGAATATCTCATGCTAATTAATTTTTCAACTACGTTTGTAGTTTATTATTGCAATATTATTTAAATTATGTATATGAATATGAATTATGAATATCTCATGCTAATTAATTTTTCAACTACGTTTGTAGTTTATTATTGCAATATTATTTAAATTATGAATATGAATTTATGAATTATGAATATCTCATGCTAATTAATTTTTCAACTACGTTTGTAGTTTATTATTGCAATATTATTTAAATTATGAATATGAATTTATGAATTATGAATATCTCATGCTAATTAATTTTTCAACTACGTTTGTAGTTTATTATTGCAATATTATTTAAATTATGTATTTGAATATGAATTATGAATATCTCATGCTAATTAATTTTTCAACTACGTTAGTAGTTTATTATTGAAATATTATTTAAATTATGAATATGAATTTATGGATTATTCAACTACGTTAGTATATTATTGCAATATTATTTAAATTATGTATATGAATATGAATTATTCAACTACGTTTGTATATTATTGCAATATTATTTAAATTATGTATTTGAATATGAATTATGAATATCTCATGCTAATTAATTTTTCAACTACGTTAGTAGTTTATTATTGTAATATTATTTAAATTATGAATATGAATTTATGAAGTATTCAACTACGTTAGTATATTATTGCAATATTATTTAAATTATGTATTTGAATATGAATTATGAATATCTCATGCTAATTAATTTTTCAACTACGTTAGTAGTTTATTATTGAAATATTATTTAAATTATGAATATGAATTTATGGATTATTCAACTACGTTAGTATATTATTGCAATATTATTTAAATTATGTATATGAATATGAATTATTCAACTACGTTTGTATATTATTGCAATATTATTTAAATTATTAATATCTCATGCTAATTAATTTTTCAACTACGTTAGTAGTTTATTATTGCAATATTATTTAAATTATGAATATGAATATGAATTATTCAACTACGTTAGTATATTATTGCAATATTATTTAAATTATGTATTTGAATATGAATTATGAATATCTCATGCTAATTAATTTTTCAACTACGTTAGTAGTTTATTATTGCAATATTATTTAAATTATGTATTTGAATATGAATTTATGAATATCTCATGCTAATTAATTCTTCAACTACGTTAGTAGTTTATTATTGCAATATTATTTAAATTATGAATATGAATTATTCAACTACGTTAGTATATTATTGCAATATTATTTAAATTATGTATTTGAATATGAATTATATCTCATGCTAATTAATTTTTCAACTACGTTAGTAGTTTTTTATTGCAATATTATTTAAATTATGATTACGAATTTATGAATTATTCAACTACGTTAGTATATTATTGCAATATTATTTAAATTATGTATATGAATATGAATTATGAATATCTCATGCTAATTAATTTTTCAACTACGTTAGTAGTTTATTATTGCAATATTATTTAAATTATGAATATGAATTTATGAATTTTTCAACTACTTTAGTAGTTCAATAATTGCAATATTATTTAAATTATGAATATGAATATGAATTTATGAATATCTTATGGAAAATAGTTTCGTATAAGCAATAATTAATTTTTCAACTACGTTAGTAGTTTATTATTGCAATATTATTTAAATTATGAATATGAATATGAATTTATGAATTATTCAACTACGTTAGTAGTTTATTGCAATATTATTTAAATTATGAATATGAATATGAATTATTCAACTACGTTAGTATATTATTGCAATATTATTTAAATTATGAATATGAATATGAATTTATGAATTATTCAACTACGTTAGTAGTTTATTATTGCAATATTATTTAAATTATGATTATGAATATATGAATTATTCAACTACGTTAGTATATTATTGCAATATTATTTAAATTATGTATATGAATATGAATTATGAATATCTCATGCTAATTAATTCTTCAACTACGTTAGTAGTTTATTATTGCAATATTATTTAAATTATGAATATGAATATGAATTATTCAACTACGTTAGTATATTATTGCAATATTATTTAAATTATGTATATGAATATGAATTATGAATATCTCATGCTAATTAATTCTTCAACTACGTTAGTAGTTTATTATTGCAATATTATTTAAATTATGATTATGAATATATGAATTATTCAACTACGTTAGTATATTATTGCAATATTATTTAAATTATGTATATGAATATGAATTATGAATATCTCATGCTAATTAATTTTTCAACTACGTTAGTAGTTTATTATTGCAATATTATTTAAATTATGATTATGAATATATGAATTATTCAACTACGTTAGTATATTATTGCAATATTATTTAAATTATGTATATGAATATGAATTATGAATATCTCATGCTAATTAATTTTTCAACTACGTTAGTAGTTTTTTATTGCAATATTATTTAAATTATGATTACGAATTTATGAATTATTCAACTACGTTAGTATATTATTGCAATATTATTTAAATTATGTATATGAATATGAATTATGAATATCTCATGCTAATTAATTTTTCAACTACGTTAGTAGTTTATTATTGCAATATTATTTAAATTATGAATATGAATATCAATTTATGAATATCTTATGCTAATTAATTCTTCAACTACGTTAGTAGTTTATTATTGCAATATTATTTAAATTATGAATATGAATTTATGAATTATTCAACTACGTGTTAGTATATTATTGCAATATTATTTAAATTATGAATATGAATATGAATTATTAATATCTCATGCTAATTAATTTTTCAACTACGTTAGTAGTTTATTATTGCAATATTATTTAAATTATGAATATGAATATGAATTATTCAACTACGTTAGTATATTATTGCAATATTATTTAAATTATGTATATGAATATGAATTATGAATATCTCATGCTAATTAATTCTTCAACTACGTTAGTAGTTTATTATTGCAATATTATTTAAATTATGAATATGAATATGAATTATTCAACTACGTTAGTATATTATTGCAATATTATTTAAATTATGTATATGAATATGAATTATGAATATCTCATGCTAATTAATTCTTCAACTACGTTAGTAGTTTATTATTGCAATATTATTTAAATTATGAATATGAATTATTCAACTACGTTAGTATATTATTGCAATATTATTTAAATTATGTATTTGAATATGAATTATTAATATCTCATGCTAATTAATTTTTCAACTACGTTAGTAGTTTATTATTGCAATATTATTTAAATTATGAATATGAATATGAATTATTCAACTACGTTAGTATATTATTGCAATATTATTTAAATTATGTATTTGAATATGAATTATGAATATCTCATGCTAATTAATTTTTCAACTACGTTTGTAGTTTATTATTGCAATATTATTTAAATTATGATTATGAATATATGAATTATTCAACTACGTTAGTATATTATTGCAATATTATTTAAATTATGTATATGAATATGAATTATGAATATCTCATGCTAATTAATTTTTCAACTACGTTAGTAGTTTATTATTGCAATATTATTTAAATTATGAATATGAATATCAATTTATGAATATCTTATGCTAATTAATTCTTCAACTACGTTAGTAGTTTTTTATTGCAATATTATTTAAATTATGATTACGAATTTATGAATTATTCAACTACGTTAGTATATTATTGCAATATTATTTAAATTATGTATATGAATATGAATTATTAATATCTCATGCTAATTAATTTTTCAACTACGTTAGTAGTTTATTATTGCAATATTATTTAAATTATGAATATGAATATGAATTATTCAACTACGTTAGTATATTATTGCAATATTATTTAAATTATGTATATGAATATGAATTATGAATATCTCATGCTAATTAATTCTTCAACTACGTTAGTAGTTTATTATTGCAATATTATTTAAATTATGAATATGAATATGAATTATTCAACTACGTTAGTATATTATTGCAATATTATTTAAATTATGTATATGAATATGAATTATGAATATCTCATGCTAATTAATTCTTCAACTACGTTAGTAGTTTATTATTGCAATATTATTTAAATTATGAATATGAATTATTCAACTACGTTAGTATATTATTGCAATATTATTTAAATTATGTATTTGAATATGAATTATTAATATCTCATGCTAATTAATTTTTCAACTACGTTAGTAGTTTATTATTGCAATATTATTTAAATTATGAATATGAATATGAATTATTCAACTACGTTAGTATATTATTGCAATATTATTTAAATTATGTATTTGAATATGAATTATGAATATCTCATGCTAATTAATTTTTCAACTACGTTTGTAGTTTATTATTGCAATATTATTTAAATTATGATTATGAATATATGAATTATTCAACTACGTTAGTATATTATTGCAATATTATTTAAATTATGTATTTGAATATGAATTATGAATATCTCATGCTAATTAATTTTTCAACTACGTTTGTAGTTTATTATTGCAATATTATTTAAATTATGTATATGAATATGAATTATGAATATCTCATGCTAATTAATTTTTCAACTACGTTAGTAGTTTATTATTGCAATATTATTTAAATTATGATTATGAATATATGAATTATTCAACTACGTTAGTATATTATTGCAATATTATTTAAATTATGTATATGAATATGAATTATGAATATCTCATGCTAATTAATTCTTCAACTACGTTAGTAGTTTATTATTGCAATATTATTTAAATTATGAATATGAATTATTCAACTACGTTAGTATATTATTGCAATATTATTTAAATTATGTATTTGAATATGAATTATGAATATCTCATGCTAATTAATTTTTCAACTACGTTAGTAGTTTATTATTGCAATATTATTTAAATTATGAATATGAATATGAATTATTCAACTACGTTAGTATATTATTGCAATATTATTTAAATTATGTATATGAATATGAATTATGAATATCTCATGCTAATTAATTCTTCAACTACGTTAGTAGTTTATTATTGCAATATTATTTAAATTATGAATATGAATTATTCAACTACGTTAGTATATTATTGCAATATTATTTAAATTATGTATTTGAATATGAATTATGAATATCTCATGCTAATTAATTTTTCAACTACGTTTGTAGTTTATTATTGCAATATTATTTAAATTATGAATATGAATATATGAATTATTCAACTACGTTAGTATATTATTGCAATATTATTTAAATTATGTATTTGAATATGAATTATGAATATCTCATGCTAATTAATTTTTCAACTACGTTTGTAGTTTATTATTGCAATATTATTTAAATTATGTATATGAATATGAATTATGAATATCTCATGCTAATTAATTTTTCAACTACGTTAGTAGTTTATTATTGCAATATTATTTAAATTATGATTATGAATATATGAATTATTCAACTACGTTAGTATATTATTGCAATATTATTTAAATTATGTATATGAATATGAATTATGAATATCTCATGCTAATTAATTTTTCAACTACGTTAGTTTATTATTGCAATATTATTTAAATTATGATTATGAATATATGAATTATTCAACTACGTTAGTATATTATTGCAATATTATTTAAATTATGTATATGAATATGAATTATTCAACTACGTTTGTATATTATTGCAATATTATTTAAATTATGTATTTGAATATGAATTATGAATATCTCATGCTAATTAATTTTTCAACTACGTTAGTAGTTTATTATTGCAATATTATTTAAATTATGAATATGAATTATTCAACTACGTTAGTATATTATTGCAATATTATTTAAATTATGTATTTGAATATGAATTATTAATATCTCATGCTAATTAATTTTTCAACTACGTTAGTAGTTTATTATTGCAATATTATTTAAATTATGAATATGAATTTATGAATTATTCAACTACGTTAGTAGTTTATTATTGCAATATTATTTAAATTATGTATATGAATATGAATTATGAATATCTCATGCTAATTAATTTTTCAACTACGTTAGTTTATTATTGCAATATTATTTAAATTATGATTATGAATATATGAATTATTCAACTACGTTAGTATATTATTGCAATATTATTTAAATTATGTATATGAATATGAATTATTCAACTACGTTTGTATATTATTGCAATATTATTTAAATTATGTATTTGAATATGAATTATGAATATCTCATGCTAATTAATTTTTCAACTACGTTAGTAGTTTATTATTGCAATATTATTTAAATTATGAATATGAATTATTCAACTACGTTAGTATATTATTGCAATATTATTTAAATTATGTATTTGAATATGAATTATTAATATCTCATGCTAATTAATTTTTCAACTACGTTAGTAGTTTATTATTGCAATATTATTTAAATTATGAATATGAATATGAATTATTCAACTACGTTAGTATATTATTGCAATATTATTTAAATTATGTATATGAATATGAATTATGAATATCTCATGCTAATTAATTCTTCAACTACGTTAGTAGTTTATTATTGCAATATTATTTAAATTATGAATATGAATTATTCAACTACGTTAGTATATTATTGCAATATTATTTAAATTATGTATTTGAATATGAATTATGAATATCTCATGCTAATTAATTTTTCAACTACGTTTGTAGTTTATTATTGCAATATTATTTAAATTATGAATATAAATATATGAATTATTCAACTACGTTAGTATATTATTGCAATATTATTTAAATTATGTATTTGAATATGAATTATGAATATCTCATGCTAATTAATTTTTCAACTACGTTTGTAGTTTATTATTGCAATATTATTTAAATTATGTATATGAATATGAATTATGAATATCTCATGCTAATTAATTTTTCAACTACGTTAGTAGTTTATTATTGCAATATTATTTAAATTATGATTATGAATATATGAATTATTCAACTACGTTAGTATATTATTGCAATATTATTTAAATTATGTATTTGAATATGAATTATGAATATCTCATGCTAATTAATTTTTCAACTACGTTAGTAGTTTTTTATTGCAATATTATTTAAATTATGATTACGAATTTATGAATTATTCAACTACGTTAGTATATTATTGCAATATTATTTAAATTATGTATATGAATATGAATTATGAATATCTCATGCTAATTAATTTTTCAACTACGTTAGTAGTTTATTATTGCAATATTATTTAAATTATGAATATGAATATCAATTTATGAATATCTTATGCTAATTAATTCTTCAACTACGTTAGTAGTTTATTATTGCAATATTATTTAAATTATGAATATGAATTTATGAATTATTCAACTACGTTAGTATATTATTGCAATATTATTTAAATTATGAATATGAATATGAATTTATGAATTTTTCAACTACTTTAGTAGTTTATTATTGCAATATTATTTAAATTATGAATATGAATATGAATTATTCAACTACGTTTGTATATTATTGCAATATTATTTAAATTATGTATTTGAATATGAATTATGAATATCTCATGCTAATTAATTTTTCAACTACGTTTGTAGTTTATTATTGCAATATTATTTAAATTATGTATATGAATATGAATTATGAATATCTCATGCTAATTAATTTTTCAACTACGTTAGTAGTTTATTATTGCAATATTATTTAAATTATGATTATGAATATATGAATTATTCAACTACGTTAGTATATTATTGCAATATTATTTAAATTATGTATTTGAATATGAATTATGAATATCTCATGCTAATTAATTTTTCAACTACGTTAGTAGTTTTTTATTGCAATATTATTTAAATTATGATTACGAATTTATGAATTATTCAACTACGTTAGTATATTATTGCAATATTATTTAAATTATGTATATGAATATGAATTATGAATATCTCATGCTAATTAATTTTTCAACTACGTTAGTAGTTTATTATTGCAATATTATTTAAATTATGAATATGAATATCAATTTATGAATATCTTATGCTAATTAATTCTTCAACTACGTTAGTAGTTTATTATTGCAATATTATTTAAATTATGAATATGAATTTATGAATTATTCAACTACGTTAGTATATTATTGCAATATTATTTAAATTATGAATATGAATATGAATTTATGAATTTTTCAACTACTTTAGTAGTTTATTATTGCAATATTATTTAAATTATGAATATGAATATGAATTATTCAACTACGTTAGTATATTATTGCAATATTATTTAAATTATGTATATGAATATGAATTATGAATATCTCATGCTAATTAATTCTTCAACTACGTTAGTAGTTTATTATTGCAATATTATTTAAATTATGAATATGAATATGAATTATTCAACTACGTTAGTATATTATTGCAATATTATTTAAATTATGTATATGAATATGAATTATGAATATCTCATGCTAATTAATTCTTCAACTACGTTAGTAGTTTATTATTGCAATATTATTTAAATTATGATTATGAATATATGAATTATTCAACTACGTTAGTATATTATTGCAATATTATTTAAATTATGTATATGAATATGAATTATGAATATCTCATGCTAATTAATTTTTCAACTACGTTAGTAGTTTATTATTGCAATATTATTTAAATTATGATTATGAATATATGAATTATTCAACTACGTTAGTATATTATTGCAATATTATTTAAATTATGTATATGAATATGAATTATGAATATCTCATGCTAATTAATTTTTCAACTACGTTAGTAGTTTTTTATTGCAATATTATTTAAATTATGATTACGAATTTATGAATTATTCAACTACGTTAGTATATTATTGCAATATTATTTAAATTATGTATATGAATATGAATTATGAATATCTCATGCTAATTAATTTTTCAACTACGTTAGTAGTTTATTATTGCAATATTATTTAAATTATGAATATGAATATCAATTTATGAATATCT
This sequence comes from Sarcophaga subvicina, assembly GCA_936449025.2. NCBI lineage: Eukaryota > Metazoa > Arthropoda > Insecta > Diptera > Sarcophagidae > Sarcophaga > Sarcophaga subvicina. The sequence continues at coordinate 86,390,322 of OW388081.2, read as the reverse complement.
TATGCTAATTAATTCTTCAACTACGTTAGTAGTTTATTATTGCAATATTATTTAAATTATGAATATGAATTTATGAATTATTCAACTACGTTAGTATATTATTGCAATATTATTTAAATTATGAATATGAATATGAATTTATGAATTTTTCAACTACTTTAGTAGTTTATTATTGCAATATTATTTAAATTATGAATATGAATATGAATTATTCAACTACGTTAGTATATTATTGCAATATTATTTAAATTATGTATTTGAATATGAATTATGAATATCTCATGCTAATTAATTCTTCAACTACGTTAGTAGTTTATTATTGCAATATTATTTAAATTATGAATATGAATATGAATTATTCAACTACGTTAGTATATTATTGCAATATTATTTAAATTATGTATATGAATATGAATTATGAATATCTCATGCTAATTAATTCTTCAACTACGTTAGTAGTTTATTATTGCAATATTATTTAAATTATGAATATGAATTATTCAACTACGTTAGTATATTATTGCAATATTATTTAAATTATGTATTTGAATATGAATTATGAATATCTCATGCTAATTAATTTTTCAACTACGTTTGTAGTTTATTATTGCAATATTATTTAAATTATGAATATGAATTTATGAATTATTCAACTACGTTAGTATATTATTGCAATATTATTTAAATTATGAATATGAATTTATGAATTATTCAACTACGTTAGTATATTATTGCAATATTATTTAAATTATGTATTTGAATATGAATTATGAATATCTCATGCTAATTAATTTTTCAACTACGTTTGTAGTTTATTATTGCAATATTATTTAAATTATGTATATGAATATGAATTATGAATATCTCATGCTAATTAATTTTTCAACTACGTTAGTAGTTTATTATTGCAATATTATTTAAATTATGAATATGAATTTATGAATTATTCAACTACGTTAGTATATTATTGCAATATTATTTAAATTATGAATATGAATTTATGAATTATTCATCTACGTTAGTATATTATTGCAATATTATTTAAATTATGTATATGAATATGAATTATGAATATCTCATGCAAAATAGTTTCGCATAAGCAATAATTAATTTTTCAACTACGTTAGTAGTTTATTATTGCAATATTATTTAAATTATGATTATGAATATATGAATTATTCAACTACGTTAGTATATTATTGCAATATTATTTAAATTATGTATATGAATATGAATTATTCAACTACGTTAGTATATTATTGCAATATTATTTAAATTATGTATTTGAATATGAATTATGAATATCTCATGCTAATTAATTTTTCAACTACGTTAGTAGTTTTTTATTGCAATATTATTTAAATTATGATTACGAATTTATGAATTATTCAACTACGTTAGTATATTATTGCAATATTATTTAAATTATGTATATGAATATGAATTATGAATATCTCATGCTAATTAATTTTTCAACTACGTTAGTAGTTTTTTATTGCAATATTATTTAAATTATGATTACGAATTTATGAATTTTTCAACTACTTAAGTAGTTCAGTAATTGCAATATTATTTAAATTATGAATATGAATATGAATTTATGAATATCTTATGGAAAATAGTTTCGTATAAGCAATAATTAATTTTTCAACTACGTTAGTAGTTTATTATTGCAATATTATTTAAATTATGAATATGAATTTATGAATTATTCAACTACGTTAGTAGTTTATTATTGCAATATTATTTAAATTATGAATATGAATATGAATTATTCAACTACTTTAGTATATTATTGCAATATTATTTAAATTATGAATATGAATATGAATTTATGAATTTTTCAACTACTTTAGTAGTTCAATAATTGCAATATTATTTAAATTATGAATATGAATATGAATTTATGAATATCTTATGCAAAATAGTTTCGTATAAGCAATAATTAATTTTTCAACTACGTTAGTAGTTTATTATTGCAATATTATTTAAATTATGAATATGAATTTATGAATTATTCATCTACGTTAGTATATTATTGCAATATTATTTAAATTATGTATATGAATATGAATTATGAATATCTCATGCTAATTAATTCTTCAACTACGTTAGTAGTTTATTATTGCAATATTATTTAAATTATGAATATGAATTATTCAACTACGTTAGTATATTATTGCAATATTATTTAAATTATGTATTTGAATATGAATTATGAATATCTCATGCTAATTAATTTTTCAACTACGTTAGTAGTTTATTATTGCAATATTATTTAAATTATGATTATGAATATATGAATTATTCAACTACGTTAGTATATTATTGCAATATTATTTAAATTATGTATATGAATATAAATTATTCAACTACGTTTGTATATTATTGCAATATTATTTAAATTATGTATTTGAATATGAATTATGAATATCTCATGCTAATTAATTTTTCAACTACGTTAGTAGTTTATTATTGCAATATTATTTAAATTATGTATATGAATATGAATTATGAATATCTCATGCTAATTAATTTTTCAACTACGTTAGTTTATTATTGCAATATTATTTAAATTATGATTATGAATATATGAATTATTCAACTACGTTAGTATATTATTGCAATATTATTTAAATTATGTATATGAATATGAATTATTCAACTACGTTTGTATATTATTGCAATATTATTTAAATTATGTATTTGAATATGAATTATGAATATCTCATGCTAATTAATTCTTCAACTACGTTAGTAGTTTATTATTGCAATATTATTTAAATTATGAATATGAATTTATGAATTATTCAACTACGTTAGTATATTATTGCAATATTATTTAAATTATGAATATGAATATGAATTTATGAATTATTCAACTACGTTAGTAGTTTATTATTGCAATATTATTTAAATTATGAATATGAATATGAATTATTCAACTACTTTAGTATATTATTGCAATATTATTTAAATTATGAATATGAATATGAATTTATGAATTTTTCAACTACTTTAGTAGTTCAATAATTGCAATATTATTTAAATTATGAATATGAATATGAATTTATGAATATCTTATGCAAAATAGTTTCGTATAAGCAATAATTAATTTTTCAACTACGTTAGTAGTTTATTATTGCAATATTATTTAAATTATGAATATGAATTTATGAATTATTCATCTACGTTAGTATATTATTGCAATATTATTTAAATTATGTATATGAATATGAATTATGAATATCTCATGCTAATTAATTCTTCAACTACGTTAGTAGTTTATTATTGCAATATTATTTAAATTATGAATATGAATTATTCAACTACGTTAGTATATTATTGCAATATTATTTAAATTATGTATTTGAATATGAATTATGAATATCTCATGCTAATTAATTTTTCAACTACGTTAGTAGTTTATTATTGCAATATTATTTAAATTATGATTATGAATATATGAATTATTCAACTACGTTAGTATATTATTGCAATATTATTTAAATTATGTATATGAATATAAATTATTCAACTACGTTTGTATATTATTGCAATATTATTTAAATTATGTATTTGAATATGAATTATGAATATCTCATGCTAATTAATTCTTCAACTACGTTAGTAGTTTATTATTGCAATATTATTTAAATTATGATTACGAATTTATGAATTATTCAACTACGTTAGTATATTATTGCAATATTATTTAAATTATGTATATGAATATGAATTATGAATATCTCATGCTAATTAATTTTTCAACTACGTTAGTAGTTTTTTATTGCAATATTATTTAAATTATGATTACGAATTTATGAATTTTTCAACTACTTAAGTAGTTCAGTAATTGCAATATTATTTAAATTATGAATATGAATATGAATTTATGAATATCTTATGGAAAATAGTTTCGTATAAGCAATAATTAATTTTTCAACTACGTTAGTAGTTTATTATTGCAATATTATTTAAATTATGAATATGAATTTATGAATTATTCAACTACGTTAGTAGTTTATTATTGCAATATTATTTAAATTATGAATATGAATTTATGAATTATTCAACTACGTTAGTATATTATTGCAATATTATTTAAATTATGTATTTGAATATGAATTATGAATATCTCATGCTAATTAATTTTTCAACTACGTTAGTAGTTTATTATTGCAATATTATTTAAATTATGATTATGAATATATGAATTATTCAACTACGTTAGTATATTATTGCAATATTATTTAAATTATGTATATGAATATGAATTATTCAACTACGTTTGTATATTATTGCAATATTATTTAAATTATGTATTTGAATATGAATTATGAATATCTCATGCTAATTAATTCTTCAACTACGTTAGTAGTTTATTATTGCAATATTATTTAAATTATGAATATGAATTTATGAATTATTCAACTACGTTAGTATATTATTGCAATATTATTTAAATTATGAATATGAATATGAATTTATGAATTATTCAACTACGTTAGTAGTTTATTATTGCAATATTATTTAAATTATGAATATGAATATGAATTATTCAACTACTTTAGTATATTATTGCAATATTATTTAAATTATGAATATGAATATGAATTTATGAATTTTTCAACTACTTTAGTAGTTCAATAATTGCAATATTATTTAAATTATGTATATGAATATGAATTATGAATATCTCATGCTAATTAATTTTTCAACTACGTTAGTAGTTTATTATTGCAATATTATTTAAATTATGATTATGAATATATGAATTATTCAACTACGTTAGTATATTATTGCAATATTATTTAAATTATGTATATGAATATGAATTATTCAACTACGTTTGTATATTATTGCAATATTATTTAAATTATGTATTTGAATATGAATTATGAATATCTCATGCTAATTAATTCTTCAACTACGTTAGTAGTTTATTATTGCAATATTATTTAAATTATGAATATGAATTTATGAATTATTCAACTACGTTAGTATATTATTGCAATATTATTTAAATTATGAATATGAATATGAATTTATGAATTATTCAACTACGTTAGTAGTTTATTATTGCAATATTATTTAAATTATGAATATGAATATGAATTATTCAACTACTTTAGTATATTATTGCAATATTATTTAAATTATGAATATGAATATGAATTTATGAATTTTTCAACTACTTTAGTAGTTCAATAATTGCAATATTATTTAAATTATGAATATGAATATGAATTTATGAATATCTTATGCAAAATAGTTTCGTATAAGCAATAATTAATTTTTCAACTACGTTAGTAGTTTATTATTGCAATATTATTTAAATTATGAATATGAATTTATGAATTATTCATCTACGTTAGTATATTATTGCAATATTATTTAAATTATGTATATGAATATGAATTATGAATATCTCATGCTAATTAATTCTTCAACTACGTTAGTAGTTTATTATTGCAATATTATTTAAATTATGAATATGAATTATTCAACTACGTTAGTAGTTTATTATTGCAATATTATTTAAATTATGTATTTGAATATGAATTATGAATATCTCATGCTAATTAATTTTTCAACTACGTTAGTAGTTTATTATTGCAATATTATTTAAATTATGATTATGAATATATGAATTATTCAACTACGTTAGTATATTATTGCAATATTATTTAAATTATGTATATGAATATGAATTATTCAACTACGTTTGTATATTATTGCAATATTATTTAAATTATGTATTTGAATATGAATTATGAATATCTCATGCTAATTAATTCTTCAACTACGTTAGTAGTTTATTATTGCAATATTATTTAAATTATGAATATGAATTTATGAATTATTCAACTACGTTAGTATATTATTGCAATATTATTTAAATTATGAATATGAATATGAATTTATGAATTATTCAACTACGTTAGTAGTTTATTATTGCAATATTATTTAAATTATGAATATGAATATGAATTATTCAATTACGTTAGTATATTATTGCAATATTATTTAAATTATGTATATGAATATGAATTATGAATATCTCATGCTAATTAATTCTTCAACTACGTTAGTAGTTTATTATTGCAATATTATTTAAATTATGAATATGAATTATTCAACTACGTTAGTATATTATTGCAATATTATTTAAATTATGTATTTGAATATGAATTATGAATATCTCATGCTAATTAATTTTTCAACTACGTTAGTAGTTTTTTATTGCAATATTATTTAAATTATGAATATGAATTTATGAATTATTCAACTACGTTAGTATATTATTGCAATATTATTTAAATTATGATTATGAATATATGAATTATTCAACTACGTTAGTATATTATTGCAATATTATTTAAATTATGTATTTGAATATGAATTATGAATATCTCATGCTAATTAATTTTTCAACTACGTTAGTAGTTTATTATTGCAATATTATTTAAATTATGAATATGAATTTATGAATTATTCAACTACGTTAGTATATTATTGCAATATTATTTAAATTATGTATTTGAATATGAATTATGAATATCTCATGCTAATTAATTTTTCAACTACGTTAGTAGTTTTTTATTGCAATATTATTTAAATTATGATTACGAATTTATGAATTTTTCAACTACGTTAGTAGTTCAATAATTGCAATATTATTTAAATTATGAATATGAATTTATGAATATCTTATGGAAAATAGTTTCGTATAAGCAATAATTAATTTTTCAACTACGTTAGTAGTTTATTATTGCAATATTATTTAAATTATGAATATGAATTTATGAATTATTCAACTACGTTAGTATATTATTGCAATATTATTTAAATTATGAATATGAATATGAATTTATGAATTATTCAACTACGTTAGTAGTTTATTATTGCAATATTATTTAAATTATGAATATGAATATGAATTATTCAATTACGTTAGTATATTATTGCAATATTATTTAAATTATGTATATGAATATGAATTATGAATATCTCATGCTAATTAATTTTTCAACTACGTTAGTAGTTTATTATTGCAATATTATTTAAATTATGAATATGAATATCAATTTATGAATATCTTATGCAAAATAGTTTCATATAAGCAATAATTAATTTTTCAACTACGTTAGTAGTTTATTATTGTAATATTATTTAAATTATGAATATGAATTTATGAAGTATTCAACTACGTTAGTATATTATTGCAATATTATTTAAATTATGTATTTGAATATGAATTATGAATATCTCATGCTAATTAATTCTTCAACTACGTTAGTAGTTTATTATTGCAATATTATTTAAATTATGAATATGAATTATTCAACTACGTTAGTATATTATTGCAATATTATTTAAATTATGTATTTGAATATGAATTATGAATATCTCATGCTAATTAATTTTTCAACTACGTTAGTAGTTTATTATTGCAATATTATTTAAATTATGAATATGAATTTATGAATTATTCAACTACGTTAGTGTATTATTGCAATATTATTTAAATTATATATTTGAATATGAATTATGAATATCTCATGCTAATTAATTTTTCAACTAAGTTAGTAGTTTATTATTGCAATATTATTTAAATTATGAATATGAATTATTCAACTACGTTAGTATATTATTGCAATATTATTTAAATTATGTATATGAATATGAATTATTCAACTACGTTAGTATATTATTGCAATATTATTTAAATTATATATTTGAATATGAATTATGAATATCTCATGCTAATTAATTCTTCAACTACGTTAGTAGTTTATTATTGCAATATTATTTAAATTATGAATATGAATTATTCAACTACGTTAGTATATTATTGCAATATTATTTAAATTATGAATATGAATTTATGAATTATTCAACTACGTTAGTATATTATTGCAATATTATTTAAATTATGTATTTGAATATGAATTATGAATATCTCATGCTAATTAATTCTTCAACTACGTTAGTAGTTTATTATTGGAATATTATTTAAATTATGAATATGAATTATTCAACTACGTTAGTATATTATTGCAATATTATTTAAATTATGTATATGAATATGAATTATGAATATCTCATGCTAATTAATTCTTCAACTACGTTAGTAGTTTATTATTGCAATATTATTTAAATTATGAATATGAATTATTCAACTACGTTAGTATATTATTGCAATATTATTTAAATTATGTATTTGAATATGAATTATGAATATCTCATGCTAATTAATTTTTCAACTACGTTAGTAGTTTATTATTGCAATATTATTTAAATTATGAATATGAATTTATGAATTATTCAACTACGTTAGTAGTTTATTATTGCAATATTATTTAAATTGTGAATATGAATTTATGAATTATTCAACTACGTTAGTATATTATTGCAATATTATTTAAATTATGTATATGAATATGAATTATGAATATCTCATGCTAATTAATTCTTCAACTACGTTAGTAGTTTATTATTGCAATATTATTTAAATTATGAATATGAATATGAATTTATGAATTATTCAACTACGTTAGTAGTTTATTATTGCAATATTATTTAAATTATGAATATGAATTATTCAACTACGTTAGTATATTATTGCAATATTATTTAAATTATGAATATGAATATGAATTATTCAGCTACGTTAATAGATTATTATTGCAATATTATTTAAATTATGAATATGAATTATTCAACTACGTTAGTATATTATTGCAATATTATTTAAATTATGAATATGAATATGAATTATTCAGCTACGTTAATAGATTATTATTGCAATATTATTTAAATTATGAATATGAATATGCATTTATGAATATCTTATGCAAAATAGTTTCGTATAAGCAATAATTAATTTTTCAACTACGTTAGTAGTTTATTATTGCAATATTATTTAAATTATGAATATGAATTTATGAATTATTCAACTACGTTAGTATATTATTGCAATATTATTTAAATTATGTATATGAATATGAATTATGAATATCTCATGCTAATTAATTCTTCAACTACGTTAGTAGTTTATTATTGCAATATTATTTAAATTATGAATATGAATTTATGAATTATTCAACTACGTTAGTAGTTTATTATTGCAATATTATTTAAATTATGAATATGAATATGAATTATTCAACTACGTTAGTAGTTTATTATTGCAATATTATTTAAATTATGAATATGAATATGAATTATTCAACTACGTTAGTATATTATTGCAATATTATTTAAATTATGTATATGAATATGAATTATGAATATCTCATGCTAATTAATTTTTCAACTACGTTAGTAGTTTATTATTGCAATATTATTTAAATTATGAATATGAATTTATGAATTATTCAACTACGTTAGTATATTATTGCAATATTATTTAAATTATGTATATGAATATGAATTATGAATATCTCATGCTAATTAATTCTTCAACTACGTTAGTAGTTTATTATTGCAATATTATTTAAATTATGAATATGAATATGAATTATTCAACTACGTTAGTATATTATTGCAATATTATTTAAATTATGTATTTGAATATGAATTATGAATATCTCATGCTAATTAATTTTTCAACTACGTTAGTAGTTTATTATTGCAATATTATTTAAATTATGAATATGAATATGTATTATTCAACTACGTTAGTCGTTTATTATTGCAATATTATTTAAATTATGAATATGAATTTATGAATTATTCAACTACGTTAGTATATTATTGCAATATTATTTAAATTATGTATATGAATATGAATTATGAATATCTCATGCTAATTAATTCTTCAACTACGTTAGTAGTTTATTATTGCAATATTATTTAAATTATGAATATGAATATGAATTATTCAACTACGTTAGTATATTATTGCAATATTATTTAAATTATGTATTTGAATATGAATTATGAATATCTCATGCTAATTAATTTTTCAACTACGTTAGTAGTTTATTATTGCAATATTATTTAAATTATGAATATGAATATGAATTTATGAATTATTCAACTACGTTAGTATATTATTGCAATATTATTTAAATTATGTATTTGAATATGAATTATGAATATCTCATGCTAATTAATTTTTCAACTACGTTAGTAGTTTATTATTGCAATATTATTTAAATTATGAATATGAATATGAATTATTCAACTACGTTAGTAGTTTATTATTGCAATATTATTTAAATTATGAATATGAATATGAATTATTCAACTACGTTAGTATATTATTGCAATATTATTTAAATTATGTATATGAATATGAATTATGAATATCTCATGCTAATTAATTCTTCAACTACGTTAGTAGTTTATTATTGCAATATTATTTAAATTATGAATATGAATTTATGAATTATTCAACTACGTTAGTATATTATTGCAATATTATTTAAATTATGTATATGAATATGAATTATGAATATCTCATGCTAATTAATTCTTCAACTACGTTAGTAGTTTATTATTGCAATATTATTTAAATTATGAATATGAATATGAATTATTCAACTACGTTAGTATATTATTGCAATATTATTTAAATTATGTATTTGAATATGAATTATGAATATCTCATGCTAATTAATTTTTCAACTACGTTAGTAGTTTATTATTGCAATATTATTTAAATTATGAATATGAATATGTATTATTCAACTACGTTAGTCGTTTATTATTGCAATATTATTTAAATTATGAATATGAATTTATGAATTATTCAACTACGTTAGTATATTATTGCAATATTATTTAAATTATGTATATGAATATGAATTATGAATATCTCATGCTAATTAATTCTTCAACTACGTTAGTAGTTTATTATTGCAATATTATTTAAATTATGAATATGAATATGAATTATTCAACTACGTTAGTATATTATTGCAATATTATTTAAATTATGTATTTGAATATGAATTATGAATATCTCATGCTAATTAATTTTTCAACTACGTTAGTAGTTTATTATTGCAATATTATTTAAATTATGAATATGAATATGAATTTATGAATTATTCAACTACGTTAGTATATTATTGCAATATTATTTAAATTATGTATTTGAATATGAATTATGAATATCTCATGCTAATTAATTTTTCAACTACGTTAGTAGTTTATTATTGCAATATTATTTAAATTATGAATATGAATTTATGAATTTATGAATTATTCAACTACGTTAGTATATTATTGCAATATTATTTAAATTATGTATATGAATATGAATTATGAATATCTCATGCTAATTAATTCTTCAACTACGTTAGTAGTTTATTATTGCAATATTATTTAAATTATGAATATGAATATGAATTATGAATATCTCATGCTAATTAATTCTTCAACTACGTTAGTAGTTTATTATTGCAATATTATTTAAATTATGAATATGAATTTATGAATTATTCAACTACGTTAGTATATTATTGCAATATTATTTAAATTATGTATATGAATATGAATTATGAATATCTCATGCTAATTAATTCTTCAACTACGTTAGTAGTTTATTATTGCAATATTATTTAAATTATGAATATGAATATGAATTTATGAATTATTCAACTACGTTAGTATATTATTGCAATATTATTTAAATTATGTATATGAATATGAATTATGAATATCTCATGCTAATTAATTCTTCAACTACGTTAGTAGTTTATTATTGCAATATTATTTAAATTATGAATATGAATATGAATTATGAATATCTCATGCTAATTAATTCTTCAACTACGTTAGTAGTTTATTATTGCAATATTATTTAAATTATGAATATGAATATGAATTATTCAACTACGTTAGTATATTATTGCAATATTATTTAAATTATGTATTTGAATATGAATTATGAATATCTCATGCTAATTAATTTTTCAACTACGTTAGTAGTTTATTATTGCAATATTATTTAAATTATGAATATGAATATGAATTTATGAATTATTCAACTACGTTAGTATATTATTGCAATATTATTTAAATTATGTATTTGAATATGAATTATGAATATCTCATGCTAATTAATTTTTCAACTACGTTAGTAGTTTATTATTGCAATATTATTTAAATTATGAATATGAATATGAATTATTCAACTACGTTAGTAGTTTATTATTGCAATATTATTTAAATTATGAATATGAATATGAATTATTCAACTACGTTAGTATATTATTGCAATATTATTTAAATTATGTATATGAATATGAATTATGAATATCTCATGCTAATTAATTCTTCAACTACGTTAGTAGTTTATTATTGCAATATTATTTAAATTATGAATATGAATTTATGAATTATTCAACTACGTTAGTATATTATTGCAATATTATTTAAATTATGTATATGAATATGAATTATGAATATCTCATGCTAATTAATTCTTCAACTACGTTAGTAGTTTATTATTGCAATATTATTTAAATTATGAATATGAATATGAATTATTCAACTACGTTAGTATATTATTGCAATATTATTTAAATTATGTATTTGAATATGAATTATGAATATCTCATGCTAATTAATTTTTCAACTACGTTAGTAGTTTATTATTGCAATATTATTTAAATTATGAATATGAATATGTATTATTCAACTACGTTAGTCGTTTATTATTGCAATATTATTTAAATTATGAATATGAATTTATGAATTATTCAACTACGTTAGTATATTATTGCAATATTATTTAAATTATGTATATGAATATGAATTATGAATATCTCATGCTAATTAATTCTTCAACTACGTTAGTAGTTTATTATTGCAATATTATTTAAATTATGAATATGAATATGAATTATTCAACTACGTTAGTATATTATTGCAATATTATTTAAATTATGTATTTGAATATGAATTATGAATATCTCATGCTAATTAATTTTTCAACTACGTTAGTAGTTTATTATTGCAATATTATTTAAATTATGAATATGAATATGAATTTATGAATTATTCAACTACGTTAGTATATTATTGCAATATTATTTAAATTATGTATTTGAATATGAATTATGAATATCTCATGCTAATTAATTTTTCAACTACGTTAGTAGTTTATTATTGCAATATTATTTAAATTATGAATATGAATTTATGAATTTATGAATTATTCAACTACGTTAGTATATTATTGCAATATTATTTAAATTATGTATATGAATATGAATTATGAATATCTCATGCTAATTAATTCTTCAACTACGTTAGTAGTATATTATTGCAATATTATTTAAATTATGTATATGAATATGAATTATGAATATCTCATGCTAATTAATTCTTCAACTACGTTAGTAGTTTATTATTGCAATATTATTTAAATTATGAATATGAATTTATGAATTATTCAACTACGTTAGTATATTATTGCAATATTATTTAAATTATGTATATGAATATGAATTATGAATATCTCATGCTAATTAATTCTTCAACTACGTTAGTAGTTTATTATTGCAATATTATTTAAATTATGAATATGAATATGAATTATTCAACTACGTTAGTATATTATTGCAATATTATTTAAATTATGTATTTGAATATGAATTATGAATATCTCATGCTAATTAATTTTTCAACTACGTTAGTAGTTTATTATTGCAATATTATTTAAATTATGAATATGAATATGTATTATTCAACTACGTTAGTCGTTTATTATTGCAATATTATTTAAATTATGAATATGAATTTATGAATTATTCAACTACGTTAGTATATTATTGCAATATTATTTAAATTATGTATATGAATATGAATTATGAATATCTCATGCTAATTAATTCTTCAACTACGTTAGTAGTTTATTATTGCAATATTATTTAAATTATGAATATGAATATGAATTATTCAACTACGTTAGTATATTATTGCAATATTATTTAAATTATGTATTTGAATATGAATTATGAATATCTCATGCTAATTAATTTTTCAACTACGTTAGTAGTTTATTATTGCAATATTATTTAAATTATGAATATGAATTTATGAATTATTCAACTACGTTAGTATATTATTGCAATATTATTTAAATTATGTATTTGAATATGAATTATGAATATCTCATGCTAATTAATTTTTCAACTACGTTAGTAGTTTATTATTGCAATATTATTTAAATTATGAACATGAATATGAATTTATGAATTTTTCAACTACGTTAGTAGTTTTATAATTGCAATATTATTTAAATTATGAATATCTTATGCTATGACCTAAGCAATTACGTATTGTAAGAGCTTTTTAAGTCAGTCAAAGAATAAAAATTTTATTTTCAAGTCTTTCCAATTGAGTATTATTGAAGATATTACGTATGCAATGCATAAAAATGCTATGTAGCGATTAAATTATTATAATAAAAGAATTTAACTTCTGCCAAAGATCGTAATTATAAATATAGTTATGAGAGCATCATTGTAAAATGTGCTATAAAATACATACGTCACGCTATTAAAATTATAAATTTTTATATTAAATATAATAATATAATTTTATATAATGTATAATATAATATGTAATATATATAATATTAAATATATAATATAAAATATATAATATAATTTAATATAATATATATAAATTATAAATATAATAAATTATAAATTATTATAAATAGTAATTTACGATATCATAAAATACGCTAACTTCCTTATTAATCTACGTTATTGTAAAACGAATTTTTATTAAGAGCGTCATTATAAAAATAATTCAATTAATAGCAATATTATATACGGTGTTAGATCCAAGTAAATAAGAATATATAAGAATCAGAATACATAGTTGCGGCTTAACTGAATTATTAGTATAATAAAAATTCGATCTTAAATTCAGATATATTCATTAGAAGATTAACAAGAAGAATTACTGCGGCATAATTGAATTATTCAGTTTTATTAAATGCAATGCGTTATCAGATACAAATATAGAGATTGAAAAATTAATCCGAGACATACAAATTAGTAGTAGTATTGAAAGTGGTGGTAAAGCCGTGTGTGCAAAAGTGGTTGCAATTGTTTTCGAAACATATTGACACTAAGAGTTGCAATATTAGCTATGATATCGGTATTAATTAAATACGTTAGAATAACGTAATAGCGGCGATATTGAAATAAAATATTATTTAATAAAATTTAAAAAGCGTTGCGTCATAACAAAATGTTAAAACTATTTAATGCGTGTTGTATCAGAGTTTGAAAATTACAGAAATAATTGCGGTATATGTGCCTTATCAGCATTACAAAGGTTTAACAGTCTGAAAGTTAATAAATGCGGTTTTAATTCATACATATATTTAACAAAGCGATCGACCCTTTGCATATGAGTCTCTAAATTGCAAACATAACGAAATTGTGTCAACGTAATAATATCGAATTGCGTGTAAGAGCTTGTAGAATTTTAAAATATTGCGCCTTAACTGACTTATCAATAGTATCAAAAAAAGAAAAATAATTGCGGAAGGTACTGAATTATTAGATTCATGTATAAAAATTTATAAAGCTGAACAGATTAACTGAATTACATTATAAAATGCGGACAAAGTATGAAAGTTTGAAATTTTGAAAAATTGCGGTGTAACTTGGTTCTGAATATTATTATATGCGTTATTAGATTCATGTATAAGGCTTTCAAAACGAGAAACGTAGACGTAAACGTCTATTTATTGCAACAATAATTGCGATATAACAGGTATATCAGTATAATAAAATGCGAAAATTTATTTCAAACATTTTTAAAGTGTGCGGTATAATTTTGGTTCATGCGTTGGTATATTCTTCATGTATCGTATAAGAGATAATAAAGTAGAGTATAAGACAAAGTGTTATTAAATCCGATTATAATAAGAATTTAGAATAAAAAGAATAATTGCGGCATTTTAAAACTGTAAATGTAAAAGCGTTATTGGACAAACTGCGTTAAAGAATACTTCGATATTATTGCATAAATGAATATCTTGATATGAATGCGTTACTAGAATTGCGTATAAGAGTTGTATTACAAAAAATAAATACTAAAATAATGCGTCGAAATGCGTTGAAAGAAATTAACTGCGTAATTTAGAAAGTATGTATGAAAAAATAGCCGAATTTCGATTAACCTTATAAAGTCCCTGTTGTTGAATGAATAGTTATCGTTTTTGTTGCTTGAATAAAAATTTTCTTCGAATGTTTTTATTTTGAAAATTTTAAATTTGAATATTGAATGTTAATTTTCTATGACTTTTTTGTGTTGAAATGTTTGAACGAGTTTTTGTTAAATTTTGCGATTAACTTTTTTTGGCCACAATTTTGTGTTTTTACTTTTAAAAAGATTAAGAAAAAAAATATATGATGAGGAGGCAGACGTAAACAGAAAATTGAGAACGTTATGAAATGCGTGTAAAACTATTTTTGTGAGAATTTACTTTTTTTTTTTGTAATGAGAGAGTGTAAAAAAGGATATGATGGGCGTGTGATCAAAAATTGTATGATTGTGGGCGTGTAACCGTATCAAGTTTTGTTTGAATGTATTTTTATAATCCTGATAAATCTTTTGCATACTTCTGGAGTGTGAATTTATGATATTGTATAAGCGTTGTATTGTGTATTACTTCAATATTTACACTGTGTGTGTGTGAATTTATTTATTTTTTATCATATTGTGTAGTGATATAATGAGTGTGATAAACGAGAGAGAAAGAGACCTACAGGTGTTGTGTGTGTGATCTTAAACTATTGCAATATTTTATCTCGCCCACACACTGTTCCACTTAAAACTTGCCATATTAAGACGCTATTTTAATCATTTTATCCCAATCTCACTCCCACAAACTTACTGTAATAGTTACATAAGATAATCCAAAAGTAGACAGGGATTTGTTTTATAATTGCACTGTTTGCGATCTCAATATATGTTTTGTGCGAGATATAAAGATTAATAAATTGTACATTAAAATTTTTAATGACACGCCATACTCACTATTTGTTTTCCCCACAAAATTTGTAAAAAAAAAAACCATGCGTGTGACAGAATTGCGTGTAAATATATTACATAACAGTACGCGAATTATAATAAAAGTGTGTATAGTTTGAAGAAGAGAACTAAATTTTGAATGTGAGAGAATATTTTGCTTGCTTAGTTGTAATTCGAAAATATAATACCATATGTATGTATATAATGCGCTTTGTGGTAGATTATTGATTGTATGAGAGAAGAGTTTGTTGTAATATGTTGTATATGGAGTATGTGTAGCGAAGCGATAATGTTAATGCGTGCGAATTTATATTTGCGAGAATATAGCGTGTTAAAAGAAAAGCGTGTGAAAGTCTAAGGTCCAAATGTTTGAAAGCAATGAATTTTTAACTTGAAATTTGCGATTTTGTAAGCGATATGAAGAAAGAAGTATTGGGTGCTTAAAGGTGGATGTATTTTGTATGATAAAAGAGAGTTGTAAAATATGTACTCGAGAAATTTTGTATGCTATAAATGATAGAAAGTTTGAATTAACAAATGGTTTAAATATTTCAATATTTAACATAAAGGGTTTAACGGTTTTGTTGCTAATTGAACAATGGAAAAAGGTGTAGTTAATGTAATTAGTCATATTTGAAGAATTTAAATGGCAACGATGCAAAATTTGCGTATGATATTGCGTGTAATAGAGAGAATTTGAGTATTAAAATTGAATTGAATGTTCCTTAAAGAAAATGGTCAATAATTGGAATTAACTTCGATGAAGTTTTTAGATATTTCAGTAATATTTATAAAAATTCAGCGATCGATAGAGAAAAGCTAAATTATATTGAATATAAATATATTGTGGTTAAAAAGTTTACAAAATATAAGATAATGTGCGTTTAATTATATGGTTTTTACTTTTTAATAATAAAATCAATCTTATGATGAAAAATATGCGATTATAAATTTTGTTTCAGTTTTAAAAGAGAATTTGAAATTGTCCGTTTAGGTATTTACAAATTTCCTATTTATATCCAAACGTAAATTTAAAAAATAATTACGTTAAAATTCTGTTAACAATACGTTTCAAAACATTTAATATTAAATTAAAAAGATATGCAATTATGCTCGATGTAAAATGATAGAATAAAATTTAAAATAAATAACCTAAACCAGGCTTAAAACGTTTCATATTACATATGACATGTAAACAATTGAAAGAATTAATTTCTTTGAAATATTCAGCTGTTTAAAGAATTATAGTGTAAAAGCTTCAATCATGTACACAAACTAAAAATGAAAGTTTTATGCCAATTTATATTTTCCTATTAATTAGATTATTTAAAATAACATGATCATCTGAAACATTCATATAAGATAGTTGTGTCTGTAACGAGGAATTTATCTCGATTTGTTAATAATATATTATAAAATTTCTTTTCAAAGAAGCCGACTAATTATTTATTATATTTTTTTTTAATAATTTATTTCTTAATGCTTATTTGGAATAGTTCCAAAATTAATCTGCGTACAATTATGGAATGGTTTTTAGATGAAATTTAATATTTTGTTTCCAACATAAAAGCTTAATATGCTTTCTTTTTAATCTTATGTTGTCTTCTTTATTGTTTTTCTTAATGTTTCTTTAGATATCTAAAACGTATTTAAATGACTTACCAACAAAATAAAACCCAAATAAAGCTTAATTTTTTAAAAGACTGCATTTGATGAAATGAATGTTGAAGTAATAAATTAAATTATACTATAAACATTAACAAAAATAAGTTTGTACCATAGAAATATAATAATACATACCATATTTATTTTTTTTTGTTCCTCTTCTAAACCAAAATATTAATAAACTATGAATTGAAAATATGATTTTTAAATAATTTCTCGTATAGTTGAAATGTTTTGTATTTACAATAATTTTCTTTAAGTGGTTAAATGTTATTTAATATCCATTTTTTTCTTAATCTTTTTTTGTACTTGCAATTTGCAAACTTGATTTAATTAAAAATTTGACAGTTGTTATTAAGGGTACCAATAATTCTTTGTTTTTTTTTTTTTATATAAAAAAGATTTTCTTTCTTTTTCTAAGCATTTTTTTTTTTATAATTTGAATTGTATTTTTTTTTTTTTAATTTTATTTATTTAAATATTTTGGAGTATAAGCCATTTGCTATTCTAAAACAATATTTAATGTATTTTGTTTGTTAACAAACTCTTCTATGTTGTTTATAAGAAAATTTATTAAATATTTTAAAAAACTAAACCAATTCAAGCTCTTATTTCTACCACATTTTGTTGCATGAAATATAACAAGTTATAGATAAAAACCAAAACAAACCATAATCTCTCTGCAAAATTTGTATAATATAATGATAAACAGTTTATATATAAAAAAAAAACACTTTTCTAAGCACATATTATGTATGTATACTTTATATAATACAAATAATAATATAACCAACCAAACCATTCTCATGTGAAATCAAATTTTGTTATAATGGATTAAGAAATATTCACTCGATGCCATATTTCATTTAAGGTTATTGGTTAGAAATAAAATCTTATCACACTTTTCTGTATCCTGCTGTCGCTTTTTGAATTGTTAAATTTTTAGTGAACCCCATGGCCTTTTGTAGCCGAAATGTTATAATACAATATTGAACTGCAAATTTGTTATTTCCGATAATACTATATACTATCTAATATATCGCACTACTACTACTACTACATACATATATTTAATGTTTCGATGTCTATTTAAATATGTACATTGTTGTTAAACAAACCATTTTCTAACACTCAATGGGGTTTTCGTAAACACATTTTTCTATAGATATTCGTATAATAAATACATATCCGTCATATACTTATAAAAAAACAAAAAAATTATGAATTGTACGAGAATTGCAATAATATAAGTAGTAAAAATCATTTTTGTTTTATTATTTTTTTTTTGTAAATTATTCTAAAATATAAAAACCAAATGAGTTTGAATGTAATTCACCCACCAATTTCAAATATATTCCCTGCGTCTAAATCTATACATATGTATGTATATAGGGAGAATTTAAGTTATTAAAACATTTTATCCAAGCACAAATAAATTCATCTGAAGTTTGTAAATTATGAATTGTAAGCAAGTTTTAAGAAATTTACTCCAAACCAAATCAATGTTGTTATTTAAGAGGTAATTGACCAGAAATTGAATTTCTTACAAAAAATGTAAAAAAAAAATATTGCACTCACGCTATTTCAGTGCCTTTTTAAAAAATATTGCTGTAAACAGCGATTTTGTTGTAACACTAAAGAAAGGTTTTCAAACAAGTTGAAACCGAATACAATTTTTTATTTTCGCTGTTATTATATGAGATTTAAAAATTATTGTACGAATTGTTTAGATTTTAACTTTTAGTTTCAATATTTTTTTGTAATATATTTTGTTCAGTTAATAATTTTAATATTGTCTTAGTTCTTTTTTCTTTTTTTTTTTTCTTAATGAAATTGATATGTTTTACTAATTATGGTATTTTTTAAAGCAATTTAAATATTTAATCTTTTAAGAACTTATGTAAAATATAACTACACTATTACCAATTCTCTGAAAATATAAAAATTTATTTTGTCGTAATTATACGCACATATACATACGTATGTAGATATAAATATAATCTATAAATATCTTTAAACGATAGTTTTATAAAAGGTCAACGCATTATTATGTCGTTGCCCCCTAAGACAATATTTCTATAATTTATTAATTAATTTATTAATCTTGTAAAATAAGGCCCGTAGAAAATAGCCGCCGCCTTAATTCATAACTTCACTTTAAATATTGATTATAAATTTCTTTCAAATCTTATGTATGAAAATATTGTCCCATACCCCTCATATACTAATTAAATTTATTTGTATAGTTGTATTAAATATAGTAAAAATATTTACTTAGAAATGTTAGTATTAATTATAAACTTTAAAACAATATTTTCGATAAAATTTTTCCTTATAAAAATATTTATAAATACATATGTATTGTACAAAATGAAACGTATTTTCATTATTCAGCAAGCAAATAAGTATTCATTTCAACATAAAGTATATCATTTCAACATTTTAATATTGTTAAAATACTTCGATAGATAACACCTGCAAAATAAACAAGAAACTGTTTTCGAAATTTAAAATTTCAACTTACGAAATAATAAGTACTTTTTTATAGCATATATTTACGTATACCGTATATGTATATAATCTTTTATATAAGTTATTATTTTTTCTCTTCTGAGTTAATTTATGTATTAGAAATTTCTCAATGAATCTTCAAATTAAAAGTATTTTATTTCATAACGTTATTAACTTATCCGTTTAAATAGAATTATTAAATTATCAAATTCTAATATAAGATTGTATAAAAATCATTTAATTTTTATGGTTATAAATTTCATTTGTTTTAAAATTATTTTTTTTAATATTTTTATTGAAAATCTTTTCACTAAGTATTCAAATCAAAGAGTAAATATTTCAAATGTTCAGCCTATTGCCCATTTAGAAACTGTTATTTGCTATTCATTTATTCAATTAAATTATTTAATATAAAACAATTGTTAAGTCTACGTATTTAACAAAAAAAATTTTCTAAGACTCTAGGCTAATTTAATTTACTCGTATACGTTTTCAAAAATACTTCACATGTCTATAAAGATATTTATTGTAAATTTGTGTATGGCTTCTTTTAAGTTTATAATCCTGGTATGGAATATGTTAAATGCTTAACACAATTCTAAAAATTTTATAATTGGTCTGTAATAAAATACTAAAAACGAATGTGTTCGAATGTTTTCACAAATTCAAAATATCCACTGTATCTAAAACTGCTAAACCAAAATGAAACGAATTTTGTAAAATGAAATACAAACATCCATCGTTAGATCAATTTATGTTATTGTCATGTCATGTCATGTCATATTTTATGCAAATCTGCTCTCTTCTCCTTAACATCAGAGCAGTACTATAAAATAAGTTTTCAAAGTGATCATTTAAAACAGTTTTATATGTTCTATTTTAAAAAAATGGTTCTGTTATCTGAGATTTTGTATCCAAGATGTATTTCTTAAAGAAATTTATTTATTTTTCTACTTTAAAAAATGAACAAGTAAGCTAAACTGAAATCAAAAGGACAAATTTATTTAATGTATTCTAATTTTTTTTATATACAAATTGAATTAAATAATTATCCTTACACGACGCCAATTATTTTATAATTAAATAAATTTATTACAATGCGTTTAACAAATATTTTATTTACTTCACTCTCCACATACTATATTTGAATAATTACTTAGAAATTATGCATTTTATTTGTAATGTTATCAACAACAACAAAAAGAATTATTTTACTACGATTATTTATATTTTACAAATATTTGAAACTTTTAAATAATTTTATTCGAACCTACTACTACTACTACTCTGCTCTTGCGTTAGATAATTAAATAATTTTTGTTTATATAAAAACCAACCACATTATATTTTATTAACAAGTTAATTTTTGCTACAATATTTTATATGATTTCTTTTGCCTAGTATTTTTTCGATTTTATTATCCATACATGGTATATTTCGCAAACAAAAACCATATAATTTAAAAAAATGAGTAGTTATTCACCAAATTATATTTCAATCGATTTAATTAGAATACGAAGCAATTAGAGGGCTTATACACTTAATTTTTTTTCTTTAATATTGAATTAAATCGAAACGTTTAAAGCTTTACAATCGAATGAACTAAACGAATAAGCAATTTATCAAATAAATATTAAATTCTAATCAAAATGAAAAGCCTTTAAGAGGACATACATAAGTATTAAAACCGTAAAATGGTACTTTAAAAATATTTTTTTTTTTTTTAATTATGCGTTTTAAATCAAATATTTAATTCAAAATACAGAATACTTAAGTAACAGAACTTAAAAATGCGTTGGAATTAACTAAAAAAGAAATTATATCTTAGAAACAATTACTTGCGAATCCGAAAATGAAACTTTATAATAGCGAGCGTTTTATAAAAGTCATTAACATTTTTTTAAATAAAAACATCTCTTTAATGATACGTAACAGAACAAGAACTTAATATAACATTGAATATTAAATTTGAAGAAACATTGCGTTAAAGAAAATAGCGTTGGCACGAATACAAACATTATACAAACATTACGTTATACAAACATTATATTCATATTCATATTGCGTTAAAAATATTTTTAAATGCGTTCCTATAAAAATAAAGCGTTAATATTAATGAAGTTGTTTTGCGTATAAAATATAGAAAATTTTAGAGAATTTAGAAAAACATTGCGTTTGAGAAATTACTTTTGCGAATCAATTACAATTATAAAGAGCGATAAATGACATTAAATGAAAGGTTTATTTGTAGAGTTGTGGTGAAAAAGAAAAAAAATTAAAACCGTTATTATTGCGTTGCGAATCATAGTAAATGAGGGTAATTATTTTTGATTTCCGAACTATATAAAAGCGTTTAGTAAAAGTATTAAAAAAATATAGATGTGAGCGTTAAAAGTCAACGAATGGCATTAAAAATACGTATTTTATGTATAATATACAATCAAAACTGAGAACGTATATTTTATTATTATTATATTATTAAAACCTTTGCGAGTGAATGAATTTAAAAAGAGTTGTCAAGCCTTTATTAAATATAATATTATCGTATTAAAACATTACAAAATAAATTTGAAAGTTGTAAATAAGTGTCCGAAATAACAGTTACAAATCATATAAATACCGTATCATATTAAATATTATTATAATTATTATTATTGTTATATTATTTATAATTGCGTTGCGAATGATAGACAAGCATAATATTTAGTGAATATATACATACATATATGGTGTTCGATAAATACGAATTTTTGATTAAAAACGTTGAAATGATTTAAAATATAACCTTTAAACTGCGTTAAGAAAATTGCGTTGCGAATATAAATAGAATAAATTATTATTAAAAATAATTAAGAAATAGAACAGCGAAACATTATATTATTATTGCGATTATAAAGCGTTTTGAATATTAGTTCATTTTATTTTGAAATTTAGAATTTAGAAATATAGCTTTTGAAATGCGTTTTAAAACAAATTTTTAATTACGTTGCGAATGATATAAAACAAAATATCGAAAAATTAATTGCGTTGTGAATGATATAAAACAAAATATCTAAAATTTACTTGCGAATATATAGTTTTTCTGCGATTGCGACGATTAAAGGTAGATTGCGTCTGATTTCTGTTTATAGAGCGTTTAAAATGTTTTTTTTTTATATACACACTTGCAAAAGGTATATCATTAAAACATAAAGCGAATTTAGGCAATATTAAGACACGAGTTCATGCGGAAAATATTTTAAGGTTTTAGAATCCATTGAAAGGTTATTATTTCGAATAAAATGCGTTTAATAAAAATAATTTAAGGTTTTAGAAGGTTATTATTTCGAATAAAATGCGTTTAATAATTTAAAAAGTTTGATCGAATCAATATTAAAGCTTCTGCGGCTAAATATTCTTCAATTGCGTTGCGAATGATACAATATTTCAATTTAATGCGGAAATGAAAATTAGAAAAACAAGGTATTTTGCGAATTTATAAGAGTTACAAAAGTTTTGTCAAAGTTGATTAAAAGCGTTAAAATATACAAACAAGATTTTCACAATTTAATGAAACAATAATAATATATACCAATTAAAAGAAATATATTTATAAATAACATACATAAGTAATGGAAGCCATATAACGATTTTATATAAAATATAATAAAACTATTTATTACTACAACAAATGCAAACTACTAAGATAATAATATTTATGAAACAAATACAAAAACAAACTAAAATTTAATAGAATATAATTCAATGCCTAATTTAAAATTATGCAAAATTAAAACAAATACATTCATTTTCGAATTAAAATAATTCAATAAATAATTTATAAAACCCAATAATGGAATAAAATTCAATGCCTAATTTAAAATCAAACCCAAAATTAAAACAAATACTTTCATTTTCGAATTAAAATAATTCAATAAATAATTTACAAAACCCAATAATGGAGTAAAATTTAATGCCGAATTTAAGAATATGCAAAATTATGACAAATATTTAATTCTCGAATTAATATAATTCAATAAATAATTTACAGAAACATAAAAACAAGAAGAATGAATATAGTATATAATTCAAAATATTCCAATATTATAATACAAAGTATCCAATAATTTCTATATACTATTAATATTTAAATTCAATTAATTACACGTGAAATTTTAAATATTTTAAAACATAAACAGTTTTGCGTTACGTTTCAATATTCAAAACACTCAAACGAAAAACATAACAAAATTTTTGAGGATTTCTAATCAATTATCTTTTGTCCAGATACAAATGAATTTTATTTATTTAAATTCAAATATAATTTTTAAACATGTTCCACAAAAACCATATTTAACAATATGTATTTCAAAATTTTTTCTACTGCCTTTTATGTATATAATTTATTTTATTTCTATTTATTTCGAAAGATGGAAAAAATATAAAATAGAAAAAAAAATTAAAAAGGAAAAAATTACAAGAAATGAAAAAATTAAAAAAAGAAAAAAATAAAAAACGAGAAAAAAAAGAAAAATAAAAAAATAAAAAAAGCAAGATGGAAAAGATATAAAAAAATAAAGTAAAAATAATAAAAAATTAATAAAAAAGAATACAAAAAATAATAAAAGAATATTAAAAAGAAAAAATATAAAAAAAATAATAAAAAAAATAATTAAAAATGCTATTATTAAATATTTTTATTATTTATAATTTAACCTTGTCCTATAAAAATTAAATATAAAAATCAAAATCATGAATTACAATACAATTACAAATTATATTTCAATTTTTATAAACTTCTTGATTTATTGTAAACAAAAAATTAAAACGAAAACACAACAAATTGAAAGAATATAACCTATTTTTTATAAATATTTAAAATTCATAATCAGCAAAATGCTGCTCTTAATTCAAAATGAGTCTTACAATTTTATGTTTTAAAGCAAACACCAAATACCTTCTAACGATATTAAAGAATTGTTAAACTAAAATCTAAACAAAAAATCGTTCATTTTAGTTATGATTTGTTAAACAGATTTTGTTTTATAACAAGTATTATGGTTTAAAAATGAAAATTTTACCAAAAAAAAAAAAATAGCATCATTATGAGCTATCTCGTTACCCAAATCAATTTATAATACATATTAATACATATCATACACGATGTTCTTTTGTTTAAATACTGAAATTTTGCGTGGAAAGTATTATAATAAATCTTTCCGAAATCTGATACAGAAAATATCAAAAGGTTATGAATACATACAGGAATTGTTGGGAAACCTGAATTATTATTGAGTAATGAAAATATTTTTACTAAACATAATATGATCCTTGATTTTCTTCTTTTTTCTATAATTTGATTATCTCCTTTACAAAAGAAGCCTTTTTTACAGTTTTTTTTTTTAATTAGCACAAAGTTAATGCGTTCACTAATACACCAAAACTACACGATTTTAGTCTTCAACGGAAGTAATTGTAAGTCCTTTCAAACCTTAAGAAATTTTTACAGCTGCCCAGTTTACATTCCAATAATAATACGTTCAACATCAATATGTCTTAAATATATTTTTACGTTCAATCTTTATCAGCAATTAATAAGAAAACTGTTTGCAGCTCAAGAAATATTTGTTTCAGCTTATTAACTCCAATTAATCACCATGACATCAGTAAGAATTCTAATTTTCTATGTAATATACTTTATGGAAAATCTTTATTGTTTTTAAATTGCTTTAGATTTTATATAATTTTCTCGACTTTAGGTAGAATTTCTACAATTTCATCGCATACATCTTATACTACTTCGTCAACAGTAAAATTTAACATACAACCTTTCTTACATATTGTTTGAAAATAACTCAATTCAAGCCCTTTATAGCATCAAAATTAAACTCCCCAACAACAACATGCTTCAATATTCAGAATGCAGCATTCAAGCAAGAAATTCAATCAATAAATTATTCTCTACAATCAAAATTATTTAAAAAATAATCGTGTTGCTGCATCAATTTTAAGAAAATACCTTCACCCATCTATATATTCACCTTTATTCACCACTCACCATTTATAAAATGCTTCACAGACTTCCTCAACAACTAAAAAAAAAGAACACCACCAACACAACATCTGTTGCTACTTAACATCATAATATTTGAATTCTATATTTTTTTAACAGCCTCTCCTGCCTATGTTTCAAGCTATCCATCATAATTTTATAGCATTTCAACACCGAAAACACATACTGCACCAATATATTTTCTTATTATATTAATTTCTACATTAGACAACATAGCTCCTTTCCTCAGCAATCTAAAATTATTGTAACAACATAAGACGGAGTCAAATTTCATACTCAACAACACAGTCCTGCACTTACAACAATTGACATTTTCTACACAGCAATACACATCAGGAAAAATCTTCGAAAATATGTATTATACATGCAACTCGATTCAACACAAGTCTTCAGACTGCATATTAAAACCAATCAAGGCCTGACAAACGCATTCTCAACACCCTTGACAAACAACCAACATTTTATATCAGACAACATAACTTTATCCAACAACTGTTCTTAGCCTTAGGAAGAAGGAGGTTCTACATTTGTAC
This sequence comes from Sarcophaga subvicina, assembly GCA_936449025.2. Classification (NCBI taxonomy): domain Eukaryota; kingdom Metazoa; phylum Arthropoda; class Insecta; order Diptera; family Sarcophagidae; genus Sarcophaga; species Sarcophaga subvicina. The sequence continues at coordinate 86,362,539 of OW388081.2, read as the reverse complement.
TTAAAATATATAATTTGAATATTAATATCAACCTCATGCAAAGAACTCAAGCAGATTTCAAATGTAAGTTCAACTTCGTTTGACAATTATCAAGAAGAATTTCAAATATTAACAAGCCACCTTGTTATCCACCTATTTTCAGTTCTCTAGATATTGAGCTTTAGAACTTCTCCAGAAAAGAAACCAATGCACCCAGCATACCATAATAAACAAAACAAAATTTTGTTCAACTACTTCAAATCTTCAAAATGAATACACGAAAGATTTAAAATCTAAAAGCTTGTGATTAAAAATCAATTTTTATAGTGATGTCTACAATATTTGAATATGAAATAATATTCCTATCTGCATCCCTTGTTAAAACCCATCTGTGCAATTAATCAATATGTGAGAAGAAAGTTTCTATATTTGAAATATATCTACACAACCTTTAATGTAAATGTTGCATAAGAAGCTTCTATTTATCGCTCAATTATGAAAATCTATCAAGTAAAAAGTTTCCAAAATAAGATTTCTAGAAAAGAAATTAAGAAGTGAGTGTTAAAGTCCAACATCCAAATCATCGTTTACTACATGAATGTAAATGAAGTGTACAAAAAGGAAAGCCTGAAATGTTCTATTTCTAAAAATGCTAAAAGCTAATCTCCAAAGTCCTATTTCAATAAGGAATAGTATACATACATACATATGTATTTACAAAATAAAATTTCTTACAAGTTTATCATGAAAAGTTCACATCAAACAATCGAAATGCAATAAAATAACTGAAATATGTTTTACCTCTATAAATCGCGAAAGTCTTACTTCGATACAATGTATTGAAAGTATGTTTTGAAATTTTAAAATTACGAAATATTAAAAAATAAAATCAACAAATGGAAAAAGAAATTAAAGAAGAAATAATGATGAAAATTAAAAATTCAACAAAGCATAATAATCATCTAAAAGAGTTAATTTAAAGAAAGAAAAAAAAATCGAATGTCCAAAAAAGTCGTTAAATGATATAAAGTAAAACAAAAAATCTTAATCATCCTAAAAGAAATCTACTCTTCAATTGCCTTGCAAATAATGTATACAAAATTTATATTCAAATCAAAATGAAATTGAAAAATCACAGTCTTCTCTAAAGAAGTATTAAAATATTCTGATAAAACACCAATATTAAATTTAAAATATTCAAAAAATGTCTCCAATTACAACAAATCAATGGAAAAAAACTCAAAATAAAATGGAATCCCCAATGTAATAAAGTAAAATCAAAAAGTATCAAATGTAGAAAGAAATTCTAAATGCATACTAAACGAAGAGAAATTGTGAAAAAAAAAATTAAATAATATCAATCAAAATATAACCTAATGCTACTCATTTGTCCTGCAGCTGTAAAAGTCCATCATCTTATATTGTTATTCTTATTGTGATAGAAAGTGTCCCTTCCTAAAGGCTTAAGTGAAATTGTTCCAGTTCTTGTTATTTTTATTCCTACAGAGGGCGAAAAGTGTCCCGAAAAGTTTAATAAAGAAAGAAAAAATATCGAAAATGTGTCACAAATTCCAATTGAAAAGTAGAAGTTTAATTGCAATGTTGTCTTAGTGCCCTAAATTTTGTTGAAGATTATCATTGTAAATCTACTAAGCTTGAAGTGCAATTGTTTATAGTCATATAAAGAAAAATGTCAGTTATTTAAATGAAAGTTGTGTTCTTTTATGATGAAATAAGTCCAAGATGAAAAGTGTTCGTTCTACCATATTATTAGCTTTGTGGAAAATAAATCTAATTTCCTTCAATTTGACAAATAAATGTGTGTGCCATGTTCCCTAATGTTTTCTACATATAGAAGTATATTTTGAGTTGTGAGTTATAAATTTTTTATTATTTATGCTTAAAATTTTTTCCCTATTTCCAAATATAATTTTTCGATCCTTGAAATTTTAGTATTTCGAATACGTTGTCTAATAAAATTTTAAGCGAAACATCAATGTCTGCAACTACGATCAAAATTCTTCAAATCAACATTGCTACCATGCACCAAAACCTTTTAGAAGAGATCTTCAACTTATATGCACCATTTCTCAACAATCAACACAATACATTTCAACCAATTTTCAACACGGATATCAACAAATGACCTCTTCAAGATAAGTACTTCAATCAAAGAAAATTCTACTCTTCTCGTCATTACTACTACTGCCACCTAATCATTTATCAACGAAAAACACCTTTAATATACTGATTCAACATTTCAGCATAAGTATTATTTGATCAACATTTTGTTTATAAAATAAATATACTTTTTAGCAAGACCAATATTAAAATTCAGCTGCAGATTTCAACGAACAACAAAGGAAAGAAAATCGTAAATATGTCGTAAATATTTTACTTAACATTTTCAGGTTTAATTTCAACTCAACATATATATTTTCTTTTCTTAATCTTTCTTCAATGTATGTACATTTATTTTTCTTTTTTTTTCGAATACCTTTTTTGAGTTACATATTAATATTCTATGTACGTCGTCTTGATGGGAAACGCAATCACAATTCAAACCTCTCCTCCTCCTTCATTTAATATACACAACTTCTTCAATCAACACCAATCTGGAATCTAAAATGATCTTTTCAACAATACTGTCTAAGAAAATGGCTGAAAGTCATCATATAAAAGCATATTTGTTCTTTAATTCAACTTTTAATTAAAACGTCTGTGGTACTATTCTACTTCTCGTTGATTTTTTTTTTGTTTTATTATTATTTAATAATATGTTCTTACACATCTAATTTTAATTAGAATAATCAACAAAGATTTCAACAATTTGCGGAGTTATATATTTTGAACAAATTTATCGGAATTAATATTATTTTGTTTGATTGATGGGTAACAAAAGCTTAATGCGAAAATCCTCCTTCGTTTCTTTACTTCTATGAAAATGAATTTTATTTTTATTTGATATATGTATGTAGATTTTTCTTAAACAATTTAAAAAAATGTTTTCATAACTTTAGAAATGTTAAAATTTCTCAATTTACGTTAAATATAATCGCAAAATATTGCTACATAATTAATGAAAACAATTTGAATCTAAATAATACACATTTAAAACAACATTTATCATTTTATCTATAAATAAATATTTGAGTTAAAAAATTATAAAAACGTAATATAAAATATTTAAAATTTCACACTACCTCGGCATTAATTCACAAAAATTATAAGAATTAAAAATTGAAATATTTCGTAAAATATTAACAAATTACACTGCTTTGAGATATAAAAATATAATATCCATAAATATAATCGACAAATATACAATCAACATGCCCCAAATAAACCTTCTACCTTGTATAACATACTTAAAGGCGATCATAATAATTTCATTATATTAAATAATATGCCAAAAGAGATTATATATGCAATAAATTAAATTAAATTTATTAAAAATTACAAAAGGAATATAATAATTTTCTTAAAAATTTAAAACAAAGAACGGCGAAAGGTTATTAAAATTAAATATTAATTAATTAAATAAATATATAAATTAAAAAAAATTTTATATAATTTTTAAACGATTCATATACTCATGTATACATAATGTATAATCAACACAAAACCAATAAAAATAATTTCAATATTATTAAATAATAATAAAAATTCTAAAAACAAAACCTATAATTTTTTTAAGCTTATCAAATGAATCATTTACGTCGTACAGATATAATTTCAATATATAATATGCCCAAAAGCGGTAGGAATAATTTTAATACTTCACATAATATACTATAACCGATTATACATGAATATTTTCAATTATTTTAATTTTCTAACCAATTTTCAAATAAAACCCATAAAACATTTCAAATGGAATAATCTTTCTGAAAATAATCGATGTCATTAATAATTTTTAAATATAAATAATGCATCCATCGATCGTATAACCAACTTCAATATATAATATAGCCAAAAACGATAATAATAATTTCAATATTTCATATAATATATCAAAATCGATAAGATTATTTTTAATTTTAACCAATATTCAAATGAAACCTATTAAACATTTCAAAGGAAATGGTATAATCTTTTCTGAAAATAATCGAACATTATTAATAATTTTTAATTTTAAATATAAAATATAACTTCAATATACAATAATTTAGCCAAAAGCGATGATAATTTCAATATATTAAATTATATACGTATACAATCTTAAATTATTTGTAATGAAACTAATTTTCAAATAAAAAATAAAATATAATAAGGGATAATCTTTCATAAAGATTTTAAACAAATAATCGACATCATAACTTGTTTTTAAAACACACACACACAAATTAAATATAAATTTTTATTAATTTAATTTTTAAACGATTCGTATTCTAAATATATGTATGTATAATACACACCCAAAATCGATAATAATTTCAATATATTAAGTCATTAATGGTATAATCTTACCAAAAATAATCGACGTCGTAATACTTTCTAATTTAAAAAAAAAACTTCAAACAATTCATACCTATGCATCGTATAGCTAACTTTAATATATAATATAGCCAAAAGCGATAATAATAATTTCAATATATTCAATAATATAAATTAAATATAAAATTATAAATAATTAAACTATCTTCAAATAACATTAAAAATTTTCAAAAAATACAGCGAAATCCTTCTTAAAAATTTAAAAGATAACCAATTTATTATTATTACTATTATTATTATTATTATTTATTCATATAAATCCAAGGGATTAAATCCAATAAATTAATTCTATAATTTTTCTTATTTAATTTTAAAGCGAATGGAACACTTCGTACAGATAATTTCAATATATTTATAATAACTCTAAAAGCATTATTAATAATTTAAATATTTTAAATAATATACCAAAAGCGATTATACATAAAAAATTTAAATTATTTTTAATTTTAACACAGTTTCCAAATTCAAAGGAAATGGTATAATCTTTCTGAAAATAATCGATGTAATTGATAATTTTTAAATATAAATAAAAAATAATAATGCATCCATCGATCGTATAGCTGTCTTCAATATATAATATAGCCGAAAGCGGTGATAACAATTTCAATATATTAAATTATATACGTATAAAATCTTAAATTATTTGTAATGAAACTAATTTTCAAATTGGAAATAATATTTAAATAAGGGGTAATCTTTCTTAAAGATTCTAAACAAATAATCGACATCATAAATTGTTTTTAAAACACACACAAATTAAATATATTTTTTATTAATTTAATTTTTAAACGATACGTATTCCTTTACATCTTATACTAAATATATAATACATAGCCAAAGGCAATCATAATTTCAATATATTAAATAAGTAATGGCATAATCTTTCCGAAAAATATCGCCGTCGTTAATACTTTCTAATTTAAAAAAATCTTATTTTCAAACAATTCATACATATACAGCGTATAACTAAATTTAATATATAAAATAGCCAAAAGCGATAGTAATAATTTCAATATTTCATATAATATATCAAAAGCGATTAAACACAAAAATTTTCAATTATTTTTAATTTTTAACCAATTTTCAACTGACATCTAGTAAACATTTCAAAGGAAATGGTATAATCTTTTCTGAAAATAATCGACGTTATTAATAATTTTTAATTTTAAATATAAAATAGTAATGCATCGTATAGCTAACTTCAATATACAATAATACAGCCAAAAGCGGATATAATTTCAATGTACTAAATTATGTACATATCCAATCTTAAATTATTTGTAATTTTCAATTATTTTAATTTTCAAATAAAAGAATAAAAAATCTTGATTTTAAACAAATAATCGACGACATAAATCGTTTTTAAACGATTCGTATTCTAAATATATAACACATCCAAAAGCGATAATAATTTCAATATATTAAATAATAAATGGTATAATCTTCCCGAAAAAAATCGACGGCGTTTAATACTTTTTAAATATTTAAAAAAAATGTTATTCAAACAACTCATACCTATACATCGTATAGCTAACTTTAATATATAATATAGCCAAAAGCGATAATAATAATTTCAATATATTTAATAACATAAATTAAATATAAAATTATTTGTAATTAAATTATCTTCAAATAACATTAAAAAATTTCAAAAAACAGGATAATCCTTCTTATAAATTTAATAGATAACCAATAAATTAATTCTATAATTTTTCTTATTTAATTTTAAAACGAATCGTACACATCGTACAGATAATTTCAATATATGTATAACTCCAAAAGCTTTATTAATAATTTAAATATTTTAAATAATATACCAAAAGCGATTATACATAAAAATTATAAAATATTTTTAATTTTAACACAATTTCCAAATCCAAATAATCGATGTCATTAATAATTTTTAAATATAAATAATGCATCCATCGATCGTATAACCAACTTCAATATATAATATAGCCAAAAGCGGCAATAATAATTTCAATATTTCATATAATATATCAAAAGCGATTAGATTATTTTTAATTATAACCAATTTTCAAATGAAACCTATTAAACATTTCAAAGGAAATGGTATAATCTTTTCTGAAAATAATCGAACCTTATTAATAATTTTTAATTTTAAATATAAAATATAACTTCAATATACAATAATTCAGCCAAAAGCGATGATAATTTCAATATATTAAATTATATACGTATACAATCTTAAATTATTTGTAATGAAACTAATTTTCAAATAAAAAATAAAATATAATAAGGGATAATCTTTCATAAAGATTTTAAACAAATAATCGACATCATAACTTGTTTTTAAAACACACACGTAAATTAAATATAAATTTTTATTCATTTAATTTTTAAACGATTCGTTTTCTAAATATATGTATGTATAATACACACCCAAAATCGATAATAATTTCAATATATTAAGTCATTAATGGTATAATCTTACCAAAAATAATCGACGGCGTTTAATACTTTCTAATTTAAAAAAAATCTTATTTTCAATCAATTCATACCTATACATCGTATAGCTAACTTTAATATATAATATAGCCAAAAGCGATAATAATAATTTCAATATATTCAATAATATAAATTAAATATAAAATTATAAATAATTAAACTATCTTCAAATAACATTAAAAATTTTCAAAAATACGGGGATAATCCTTCTTAAAAATTTAAAAGATAACCAATTTATTATTATTACTATTATTATTTATTCATATAAATCCAAGGGATTAAATCCAATAAATTAATTCTATAATTTTTCTTATTTAATTTTAAAACGAATGGAAACATCGTACAGATAATTTCAATATATTTATAATAACTCTAAAAGCTTTATTAATAATTTAATTATTTTAGATAATATACCAAAAGCGATTATACATTAAAAATTTTAATTTTAACACAATTTCCCAATTCAAAGGAAATAGTATAATCTTTCTGAAAATAATCGATGTCATTAATAATTTTTAAATATAAATAATGCATCCAACGATCGTATAACCAACTTCAATATATAATGTAGCCAAAAGCGATAATAATTTCAATATTTCATATAATATATCAAAAGCGATTACATTATTTTTAATTTTACCAATATTCAAATGAGACCTATTAAACATTTCAAAGGAAATGATGGTATAATCTTTCTGAAAATAATCGATGTCATTAATAATTTTTAAATATAAATAATGCATCCATCGATCGTATAACCAACTTCAATATATAATGTAGCCAAAAGCGATAATAATTTCAATATTTCATATAATATATCAGAAGCGATTACATTATTTTTAATTTTACCAATATTCAAATGAAACCTATTAAACATTTCAAAGGAAATGGTATAATCTTTCTGAAAATAATCGATGTCATTAATAATTTTTAAATATAAATAATGCATCCAACGATCGTATAACCAACTTCAATATATAATACAGCCAAAAGCGATAATAATAATTTCAATATATGTATAATAACTCCAAAAGCTTTATCAATAATTTAATTATTTTAGATAATATACCAAAAGCGATTATACATTAAAAATTTTAATTATTTTTCATTTTAACACAATTTCCAAATCCAAAGGAAATGGTATAATCTTTCTGAAAATAATCGATGTCATTAATAATTTTTAAATATAAATAATGCATCCATCGATCGTATAACCAACTTCAATATATAATGTAGCCAAAAGCGATAATAATTTCAATATTTCATATAATATATCAGAAGCGATTACATTATATTTAATTTTACCAATATTCAAATGAGACCTATTAAACATTTCAAAGGAAATGATGGTATAATCTTTCTGAAAATAATCGATGTCATTAATAATTTTTAAATATAAATAATGCATCCAACGATCGTATAACCAACTTCAATATATAATGTAGCCAAAAGCGATAATAATTTCAATATTTCATATAATATATCAGAAGCGATTACATTATTTTTAATTTTACCAATATTCAAATGAAACCTATTAAACATTTCAAAGGAAATGGTATAATCTTTCTGAAAATAATCGATGTCATTAATAATTTTTAAATATAAATAATGCATCCAACGATCGTATAACCAACTTCAATATATAATACAGCCAAAAGCGATAATAATAATTTCAATATATGTATAATAACTCCAAAAGCTTTATCAATAATTTAATTATTTTAGATAATATACCAAAAGCGATTATACATTAAAAATTTTAATTATTTTTCATTTTAACACAATTTCCAAATCCAAAGGAAATGGTATAATCTTTCTGAAAATAATCGATGTCATTAATAATTTTTAAATATAAATAATGCATCCATCGATCGTATAACCAACTTCAATATATAATGTAGCCAAAAGCGATAATAATTTCAATATTTCATATAATATATCAAAAGCGATTACATTATTTTTAATTTTACCAATATTCAAATGAAACCTATTAAACATTTCAAAGGAAATGGTATAATCTTTCTGAAAATAATCGATGTCATTAATAATTTTAAATATAAATAATGCATCCAACGATCGTATAACCAACTTCAATATATAATACAGCCAAAAGCGATAATAATAATTTCAATATATGTATAATAACTCCAAAAGCTTTATCAATAATTTAATTATTTTAGATAATATACCAAAAGCGATTATACATTAAAAATTTTAATTATTTTTCATTTTAACACAATTTCCAAATCCAAAGGAAATGGTATAATCTTTCTGAAAATAATCGATGTCATTAATAATTTTTAAATATAAATAATGCATCCAACGATCGTATAACCAACTTCAATATATAATACAGCCAAAAGCGATAATAATTTCAATATTTCATATAATATATCAAAAGCGATTACATTATTTTTAATTTTACCAATATTCAAATGAAACCTATTAAACATTTCAAAGGAAATGGTATAATCTTTCTGAAAATAATCGATGTCATTAATAATTTTTAAATATAAATAATGCATCCAACGATCGTATAACCAACTTCAATATATAATACAGCCAAAAGCGATAATAATAATTTCAATATATGTATAATAACTCCAAAAGCTTTATCAATAATTTAATTATTTTAGATAATATACCAAAAGCGATTATACATTAAAAATTTTAATTATTTTTCATTTTAACACAATTTCCAAATCCAAAGGAAATGGTATAATCTTTCTGAAAATAATCGATGTCATTAATAATTTTTAAATATAAATAATGCATCCAACGATCGTATAACCAACTTCAATATATAATGTAGCCAAAAGCGATAATAATAATTTCAATATATGTATAATAACTCCAAAAGCTTTATCAATAATTTAATTATTTTAGATAATATACCAAAAGCGATTATACATTAAAAATTTTAATTATTTTTCATTTTAACACAATTTCCAAATCCAAAGGAAATGGTATAATCTTTCTGAAAATAATCGATGTCATTAATAATTTTTAAATATAAATAATGCATCCAACGATCGTATAACCAACTTCAATATATAATGTAGCCAAAAGCGATAATAATAATTTCAATATATGTATAATAACTCCAAAAGCTTTATCAATAATTTAATTATTTTAGATAATATACCAAAAGCGATTATACATTAAAAATTTTAATTATTTTTCATTTTAACACAATTTCCAAATCCAAAGGAAATGGTATAATCTTTCTGAAAATAATCGATGTCATTAATAATTTTTAAATATAAATAATGCATCCAACGATCGTATAACCAACTTCAATATATAATGTAGCGAAAAGCGATAATAATTTCAATATTTCATATAATATATCAGAAGCGATTACATTATTTTTAATTTTACCAATATTCAAATGAAACCTATTAAACATTTCAAAGGAAATGGTATAATCTTTCTGAAAATAATCGATGTCATTAATAATTTTTAAATATAAATAATGCATCCAACGATCGTATAACCAACTTCAATATATAATACAGCCAAAAGCGATAATAATAATTTCAATATATGTATAATAACTCCAAAAGCTTTATCAATAATTTAATTATTTTAGATAATATACCAAAAGCGATTATACATTAAAAATTTTAATTATTTTTCATTTTAACACAATTTCCAAATCCAAAGGAAATGGTATAATCTTTCTGAAAATAATCGATGTCATTAATAATTTTTAAATATAAATAATGCATCCAACGATCGTATAACCAACTTCAATATATAATACAGCCAAAAGCGATAATAATTTCAATATTTCATATAATATATCAAAAGCGATTACATTATTTTTAATTTTACCAATATTCAAATGAAACCTATTAAACATTTCAAAGGAAATGGTATAATCTTTCTGAAAATAATCGATGTCATTAATAATTTTTAAATATAAATAATGCATCCAACGATCGTATAACCAACTTCAATATATAATACAGCCAAAAGCGATAATAATAATTTCAATATATGTATAATAACTCCAAAAGCTTTATCAATAATTTAATTATTTTAGATAATATACCAAAAGCGATTATACATTAAAAATTTTAATTATTTTTCATTTTAACACAATTTCCAAATCCAAAGGAAATGGTATAATCTTTCTGAAAATAATCGATGTCATTAATAATTTTTAAATATAAATAATGCATCCAACGATCGTATAACCAACTTCAATATATAATACAGCCAAAAGCGATAATAATAATTTCAATATATGTATAATAACTCCAAAAGCTTTATCAATAATTTAATTATTTTAGATAATATACCAAAAGCGATTATACATTAAAAATTTTAATTATTTTTCATTTTAACACAATTTCCAAATCCAAAGGAAATGGTATAATCTTTCTGAAAATAATCGATGTCATTAATAATTTTTAAATATAAATAATGCATCCAACGATCGTATAACCAACTTCAATATATAATACAGCCAAAAGCGATAATAATAATTTCAATATATGTATAATAACTCCAAAAGCTTTATCAATAATTTAATTATTTTAGATAATATACCAAAAGCGATTATACATTAAAAATTTTAATTATTTTTCATTTTAACACAATTTCCAAATCCAAAGGAAATGGTATAATCTTTCTGAAAATAATCGATGTCATTAATAATTTTTAAATATAAATAATGCATCCAACGATCGTATAACCAACTTCAATATATAATGTAGCGAAAAGCGATAATAATAATTTCAATATATGTATAATAACTCGAAAAGCTTTATCAATAATTTAATTATTTTAGATAATATACCAAAAGCGATTATACATTAAAAATTTTAATTATTTTTCATTTTAACACAATTTCCAAATCCAAAGGAAATGGTATAATCTTTCTGAAAATAATCGATGTCATTAATAATTTTTAAATATAAATAATGCATCCAACGATCGTATAACCAACTTCAATATATAATACAGCCAAAAGCGATAATAATAATTTCAATATATGTATAATAACTCCAAAAGCTTTATCAATAATTTAATTATTTTAGATAATATACCAAAAGCGATTATACATTAAAAATTTTAATTATTTTTCATTTTAACACAATTTCCAAATCCAAAGGAAATGGTATAATCTTTCTGAAAATAATCGATGTCATTAATAATTTTTAAATATAAATAATGCATCCATCGATCGTATAACCAACTTCAATATATAATGTAGCCAAAAGCGATAATAATTTCAATATTTCATATAATATATCAAAAGCGATTACATTATTTTTAATTTTACCAATATTCAAATGAAACCTATTAAACATTTCAAAGGAAATGGTATAATCTTTCTGAAAATAATCGATGTCATTAATAATTTTAAATATAAATAATGCATCCAACGATCGTATAACCAACTTCAATATATAATACAGCCAAAAGCGATAATAATAATTTCAATATATGTATAATAACTCCAAAAGCTTTATCAATAATTTAATTATTTTAGATAATATACCAAAAGCGATTATACATTAAAAATTTTAATTATTTTTCATTTTAACACAATTTCCAAATCCAAAGGAAATGGTATAATCTTTCTGAAAATAATCGATGTCATTAATAATTTTTAAATATAAATAATGCATCCATCGATCGTATAACCAACTTCAATATATAATGTAGCCAAAAGCGATAATAATTTCAATATTTCATATAATATATCAAAAGCGATTACATTATTTTTAATTTTACCAATATTCAAATGAGACCTATTAAACATTTCAAAGGAAATGATGGTATAATCTTTCTGAAAATAATCGATGTCATTAATAATTTTTAAATATAAATAATGCATCCAACGATCGTATAACCAACTTCAATATATAATACAGCCAAAAGCGATAATAATAATTTCAATATATGTATAATAACTCCAAAAGCTTTATCAATAATTTAATTATTTTAGATAATATACCAAAAGCGATTATACATTAAAAATTTTAATTATTTTTCATTTTAACACAATTTCCAAATCCAAAGGAAATGGTATAATCTTTCTGAAAATAATCGATGTCATTAATAATTTTTAAATATAAATAATGCATCCATCGATCGTATAACCAACTTCAATATATAATACAGCCAAAAGCGATAATAATTTCAATATTTCATATAATATATCAAAAGCGATTACATTATTTTTAATTTTACCAATATTCAAATGAAACCTATTAAACATTTCAAAGGAAATGGTATAATCTTTCTGAAAATAATCGATGTCATTAATAATTTTTAAATATAAATAATGCATCCAACGATCGTATAACCAACTTCAATATATAATGTAGCCAAAAGCGATAATAATAATTTCAATATATGTATAATAACTCCAAAAGCTTTATCAATAATTTAATTATTTTAGATAATATACCAAAAGCGATTATACATTAAAAATTTTAATTATTTTTCATTTTAACACAATTTCCAAATCCAAAGGAAATGGTATAATCTTTCTGAAAATAATCGATGTGATTAATAATTTTTAAATATAAATAATGCATCCAACGATCGTATAACCAACTTCAATATATAATGTAGCCAAAAGCGATAATAATAATTTCAATATATGTATAATAACTCCAAAAGCTTTATCAATAATTTAATTATTTTAGATAATATACCAAAAGCGATTATACATTAAAAATTTTAATTATTTTTCATTTTAACACAATTTCCAAATCCAAAGGAAATGGTATAATCTTTCTGAAAATAATCGATGTCATTAATAATTTTTAAATATAAATAATGCATCCAACGATCGTATAACCAACTTCAATATATAATGTAGCCAAAAGCGATAATAATAATTTCAATATATGTATAATAACTCCAAAAGCTTTATCAATAATTTAATTATTTTAGATAATATACCAAAAGCGATTATACATTAAAAATTTTAATTGTTTTTCATTTTAACACAATTTCCAAATCCAAAGGAAATGGTATAATCTTTCTGAAAATAATCGATGTCATTAATAATTTTTAAATATAAATAATGCATCCAACGATCGTATAACCAACTTCAATATATAATACAGCCAAAAGCGATAATAATAATTTCAATATATGTATAATAACTCCAAAAGCTTTATCAATAATTTAATTATTTTAGATAATATACCAAAAGCGATTATACATTAAAAATTTTAATTATTTTTCATTTTAACACAATTTCCAAATCCAAAGGAAATGGTATAATCTTTCTGAAAATAATCGATGTCATTAATAATTTTTAAATATAAATAATGCATCCATCGATCGTATAACCAACTTCAATATATAATACAGCCAAAAGCGATAATAATTTCAATATTTCATATAATATATCAAAAGCGATTACATTATTTTTAATTTTACCAATATTCAAATGAAACCTATTAAACATTTCAAAGGAAATGGTATAATCTTTCTGAAAATAATCGATGTCATTAATAATTTTTAAATATAAATAATGCATCCAACGATCGTATAACCAACTTCAATATATAATGTAGCCAAAAGCGATAATAATAATTTCAATATATGTATAATAACTCCAAAAGCTTTATCAATAATTTAATTATTTTAGATAATATACCAAAAGCGATTATACATTAAAAATTTTAATTATTTTTCATTTTAACACAATTTCCAAATCCAAAGGAAATGGTATAATCTTTCTGAAAATAATCGATGTGATTAATAATTTTTAAATATAAATAATGCATCCAACGATCGTATAACCAACTTCAATATATAATGTAGCCAAAAGCGATAATAATAATTTCAATATATGTATAATAACTCCAAAAGCTTTATCAATAATTTAATTATTTTAGATAATATACCAAAAGCGATTATACATTAAAAATTTTAATTATTTTTCATTTTAACACAATTTCCAAATCCAAAGGAAATGGTATAATCTTTCTGAAAATAATCGATGTCATTAATAATTTTTAAATATAAATAATGCATCCAACGATCGTATAACCAACTTCAATATATAATGTAGCCAAAAGCGATAATAATAATTTCAATATATGTATAATAACTCCAAAAGCTTTATCAATAATTTAATTATTTTAGATAATATACCAAAAGCGATTATACATTAAAAATTTTAATTATTTTTCATTTTAACACAATTTCCAAATCCAAAGGAAATGGTATAATCTTTCTGAAAATAATCGATGTCATTAATAATTTTTAAATATAAATAATGCATCCAACGATCGTATAACCAACTTCAATATATAATACAGCCAAAAGCGATAATAATAATTTCAATATATGTATAATAACTCCAAAAGCTTTATCAATAATTTAATTATTTTAGATAATATACCAAAAGCGATTATACATTAAAAATTTTAATTATTTTTCATTTTAACACAATTTCCAAATCCAAAGGAAATGGTATAATCTTTCTGAAAATAATCGATGTCATTAATAATTTTTAAATATAAATAATGCATCCATCGATCGTATAACCAACTTCAATATATAATGTAGCCAAAAGCGATAATAATTTCAATATTTCATATAATATATCAAAAGCGATTACATTATTTTTAATTTTACCAATATTCAAATGAAACCTATTAAACATTTCAAAGGAAATGGTATAATCTTTCTGAAAATAATCGATGTCATTAATAATTTTAAATATAAATAATGCATCCAACGATCGTATAACCAACTTCAATATATAATACAGCCAAAAGCGATAATAATAATTTCAATATATGTATAATAACTCCAAAAGCTTTATCAATAATTTAATTATTTTAGATAATATACCAAAAGCGATTATACATTAAAAATTTTAATTATTTTTCATTTTAACACAATTTCCAAATCCAAAGGAAATGGTATAATCTTTCTGAAAATAATCGATGTCATTAATAATTTTTAAATATAAATAATGCATCCATCGATCGTATAACCAACTTCAATATATAATGTAGCCAAAAGCGATAATAATTTCAATATTTCATATAATATATCAAAAGCGATTACATTATTTTTAATTTTACCAATATTCAAATGAGACCTATTAAACATTTCAAAGGAAATGATGGTATAATCTTTCTGAAAATAATCGATGTCATTAATAATTTTTAAATATAAATAATGCATCCAACGATCGTATAACCAACTTCAATATATAATACAGCCAAAAGCGATAATAATAATTTCAATATATGTATAATAACTCCAAAAGCTTTATCAATAATTTAATTATTTTAGATAATATACCAAAAGCGATTATACATTAAAAATTTTAATTATTTTTCATTTTAACACAATTTCCAAATCCAAAGGAAATGGTATAATCTTTCTGAAAATAATCGATGTCATTAATAATTTTTAAATATAAATAATGCATCCATCGATCGTATAACCAACTTCAATATATAATATAGCCAAAAGCGGCAATAATAATTTCAATATTTCATATAATATATCAGAAGCGATAAGATTATTTTTAAATTTAACCAATATTCAAATGAAACCTATTAAACATTTCAAAGGAAATGGTATAATCTTTTCTGAAAATAATCGATGTCATTAATAATTTTTAAATATAAATAATGCATCCATCGATCGTATAACCAACTTCAATATATAATATAGCCAAAAGCGATAATAATAATTTCAATATATGTATAATAACTCCAAAAGCTTTATTAATAATTTAAATATTTTAAATAATATACCAAAAGCGATTATACATTAAAAATTTTAATTTTAACACAATTTCCAAATCCAAAGGAAATGGTATAATCTTTCTGAAAATAATCGATGTCATCAATAATTTTTAAATATAAATAATGCATCCATCGATCGTATAACCAACTTCAATATATAATATAGCCAAAAGCGATAATAATAATTTCAATATATTTAATAATATAAAATTATAAATTAATTAAAATTAAACTATCTTTAAAAAACATCAAAAATTTTCAAAAAACAGAATAATCCTTCTTAAATATTTAGAACATAACCAATAAATTAATGCTATAATTTTTCTTATTTAATTTTAAAACGAATCGTACAGATAATTTCAATATATTTATAATAACTCCAAAAGCATTATTAATACATAATTTAAATATTTTAAATAATATACCAAAAGCGATTATACATAAAAATTTTAATTATTTTTAATTTTAACACCTTTTCCAAATTCAAAGGAAATGGTATAATCTATAAGGAAATAATCGACGTCATTTATATTTTTTAAATATAAATAAATAATAATTTTCAAACCTATTTATACGTCGTATACCTAATTTCAATATAAAATATAGCCAAAAGCGGCGATTATAACTTCAATATATTAAATTATATATAAAATTTTAAATAATTATTAATGAAATTTATTTTCAATTAACAAGATTCAAAAAATATTGCCATCACAAACACACACACAGAAAAATTAATAAATTTTTATTTAATTCTCATAAACGATTCATATACATATATAGTATATCTAACAACAACTTCAATATAATACATTATAATGTATATACATAATTATAATAATATATGTAGCTAAAAGCGATAATTTCAATATTTGAAATAATATAAGGCAAAGAAAAAATTTCAATTATTTTAAGCAAATAAACGACCATATATTTTTTTTTTAAATGAAATGAAGAAAAATCAATATTGAAATTTTACTAAATTTTCAAGCGATTCATATATCCAAAACACATTACTTTCAATAAAAATTAATTTAATATCGTTATAATTTCTAATAAAAATCACTTCTTTTTATTAAATAAATATTCTCGAATAACAAATAAAATATCAATAATAAAGTAAAACTTCGTAAACGGAATAACTTTCTTAAATCTACTAATTAAATACATGAAACCATGAAATTATTTTATGATTAAATTTTTATTTAATAAAAAATCAAGCAAATTAACATATTTTAATTTTTACGAAAAATTATCGAAAGCATACACGAATATAAAATTAACATATCATACGAAAATTTATCAAAAGCATAAACGAACATAAAAAACGTAAAACTTCATTAAATTATAATCAAAATATTTTTTATTTTCTGAATAAATTATGCGTAATTTATAAAGGCGTCTCCCAAAGAGTTTAAGCAATTTTAAAATTGAGCGGAATCTATTAGCCAAAAGCAATAAAAAGGCCTACGAAACAAGCGTTACACAATTTTAGAGAGTACATAAATCGATAAACGATATTAATCTTTGCGAGTCACATAAAACTTTATAGAGTAAAATGCGACATCCTGCCATTGCTATTCCTACGAGAATTATAATATGATTTATTGAATGCGAATTTATTTTTAATTATTAAAAATGTATGATTTTTATACATTATTTTTTTTTTTTTATAATGAAAAATATTGATTATGAGCCACTTACTAAAAAGCGTTACTTTAAAGAAAGAATATAATAATTATAATATAACTAAAACAAACAAAATTAATACAGAAAATAAAATAAGCATTATAGAAACTATAATTAAAAGCAAAAACATATTACAGAAATAATAATAAAATAGAAATTAGGTAGGGATACCAATCGAAATAATATTTAAAAATACAACCTAACCTAATAGAATAATCAAATTAAAACTACAGCGATGTAGCGAGAAATAGATGGTTTAAATCGACGAAAATAAAGAATGAGATTTATCATACTAAATATAATCATTTGAAAAATAAATAACACAATGACATATGCGTTTAAAGCGTTGAAAAATTTTAATTATTTTAAGCGTAATTTTCTAGAAATCTGTTTATTTTGTAACAAATATTAGAATCTAGTTTGAAAGCAGCGTGTATATAAATATAATCCGTTGAAGAATAGCAACGAAAAATAGCCAAATTGCTTGCGTTTTTGCAAAAAATCTAAATATATATTTTTTTTATTAATTAATTATACAACGTCTACGAAAGACAAAACAGCAAGTTGAATATATACATATATATATATTTTTTTTAAATGTAGTTTGTTTATTTAATATAATATTTTCCTTTTAATTGTTTGCTAAAACTGCATTATTCTCTCTTTTTTTTCTGAATTTTTAAATATTGTATTATTTATTTCGTTTGGTGTTGGGTATTATTTCGTTTATTCTATATTTTAAATAAAATAAATGACGCCTACTTTGCAAATTGTAATTATGCAATTAAAAAAAGTCAAATTACTATTAAAATTTATCATAAAAAAATAAAAACATTACAAAACATGTTTGTATGTAGCATGCGATAAAAGTTCTAAAAGAGCACGTACTATAATAAAAACTAAAAGAGAATTCATATATAATTTTTTTTTTAAATAAAAGATTACTGTTTATTATATAATAAATACTACATACTATATATCTACTCTACATATTATTGGCTACTAATGTTTGTTTTATAAATAACGATGAAATGAATCACAAAGTATTAAAACGCGTGCGTGTCCACGTCCGTAACTAAAATGCTATAAAGGCTCGCAGATAAATAAATAATTTTAAACATCACATAACGCCGTTTAGCAATTTCATATAGATCCTTAACACTCCTACACCACCACCGCCCAACATCAAAATGTTTAATCTTTAGAAAATCCTTATTTCACATTCTTAAGTTTCCATATACTGTTATCGTATATCTCTGTATCCATATTTTTATTCTAAATAACCTGTTGTTGGTCTTAATATATTAACACTTTCTGAATTCACTATTGTTGTATTTTTTTTTTATATATATTCTAGTCCTTCGTCTTATTTTGCTTCTTTTGAATATTTTAATACCGTAAGGCATACGTTCATATCTACACAATACTTTCTCACCTTTCATTTTGTTTTGAATTTTTAAATAAATTTAACAATTGTTCTACGTTTTGCTGATTTACAGCCCCTTTATCACATTTTTTTTATTTTTTTTTTATGTTTAATGCATTAAACTTTAAAATCTTCAAGGGTGAGGTTTGGCCTTTTTAAAGGCCTTATCAGAAAAACTAATGCTTGGTAGTTGAAAGAATACTACACCATAAACCTCACCCGCCAAATGTTTTAAAAAAGAGATCGAATAAATTGTGCAAACTAAAACTATAACAATGACAGCAAACGTTGAAACACTTGGAATTCAACTGCAAGGAAGATACAATATCATCACTTGGAATTCTACTGCAAGGAAGATCAAATATCATCACTTGGAACTATACTGGGGAGGCCAACTATTAATACAACTTTAAAAATACAAATTCGCCAGTCAAGGCGACGCTTTTTTGTGCATCACTATTTTGTCAAAACATCATCTTAACAACGAGCATAGAAATGGGAAGGAACTGGCTTCTTATAGTGTTAGTTGCTATGCACGAGAAGACCCTAAGAACTTTCTAATGAGCACTTCAGAAGCATTCAAAATCAACCAGGACTTACTGCAGTTTGTGTATATAATCGTAAGTAATGTGACTTGTTTAAAATATTCTCCTATTTAACACCTAATTTCAGACTTTTCTATTTATTATGCAGATGATTAAACGCGTCGTCAACCACCTCTTAAAACTCAATACCTCAATTTCAGTCATGGTGAGAGGAAAAAGTAGTTGCAAAAAAGTGTAGGAAATCGAGGAATGACCAGAAGTGCGAATTGAAATTATTGACTTAACAAATAATACATGTTAATTAACCTAATCGCGTAATTAATATTCTTTCAAACCACAATTATTGCCTCAGGCAAGCGTATTCAGCGGACTTTGTAAGTTTTCGTGTTAAAAAACTGAAAGGAGCCTTGAAACTGGTTTGGTGTCTCGGCGATTGCAAAAAGTATGCTCCAATTACTTATGGCACTACTGAATATTGTGTGTAACCACAATCTTCATAATAGTCAATTACAGACAAAAAAAAGTTATTATACAGTCATAGTGCTTCGAATTGATGGAAACGATTCTACAATTTTTCTTGTTGGCGTAACAACCGCATGGGAAATAAACTGTTCTAAAATCACAATTTCAAGCCATAGCAAGCAATCCGTCGACGTTGTGAAAGATCCAGACTGAAGGCGCAAATACAAATGCGGATAACGCTTTAACGAGCCATCAGATAAATTTATATCATCCTGTAATACATGAAAGGTTGCCTCGTTTGCATGAATACTTTTGTAGTAATTTTCTAAAATCTATTTTTATGCGTTCTTCGATTGTTTGTTTAACGATTAATATTCATAACTGGCGAACCTTTCATTAAATAAATTACACTTTAAATGTAAACTGTATAACATCTGATAGCCCTGACAAACAGATCGATTTGAAAGTCAAATAAATATATATATCCAAACGAATGTGTCATGAGGCAATTTGAAGGAAAAGCTTTTTCAGGTGCTTTCAATCGGAAATATCATACAAATATCATACAGCTGCTTTACGGAAATTAGCCGCCGATGGCTTATGGATTGAAATATTGTTCCACTTTTTAAATCAAATAATATCCTGGATGACATTTTTATTTATGGTGAAACCATATTTCTATATTTAAAAATAATTAAAAAAGATCGTTTAAGGTCTACTCTGGTGTGCGTTTTTAATATATCTATATAAGAATAATTGTTAAAGTTAAATCTAAGGCTTATTTTGTGTTCATATATCATGATGTATCCAATAAAACTTGAATTGAATTATTACAAATATTTCTTTTTTATTAACGTTTTTTTTTATAAATGAAAGATTATCTAAATAGTTTACATACATACACTGGCGAGCAGAAATGGATACATAATATTAAAAAAAAATAAACTTTGTATTTGTACTTTATTTATTAAAATAAAAGAAAACAATCCATATGTTAAACATTTATTTAGACTATCCTCTAATTAAAACAAAAACTTAAATATTATTTATTATTTTATATACAGCTTAAATATTATTTAGTAGCATTTATCCAATTTTGCTCGTTTCGTTTCAAATGAAAGATTCAGTGTTTTGTCCATAATCCTTTATTTTTTATTACTGATTTAATGCGTTTTGGTAGCTTTCTACCAGTTTTTTGATGGTTTCGCTGTTTATACATTGCCACTCTGCCTCAATTTTTAGCCACAATTCGTTAAGGTTATTTGAAGGGTTTTCATACTGTGCCAATTTTCATTTTACAATTGCCCACAAATTCTCGATCGGGTTTAAATCCGGACTTTGTGCTGGCCACATTTCAAGGTCTGAAATTGTTTATTTACAATTTCTTACTGCAATAAATACAGAAAATATTGGATTTAAAATATTTTGTTAATATTATGTAACCATTTTTGCTCGTCAGTGTACATACATAACTGTGCTTCTACAATTAAGTTACTCCTAAAAGATTTATACAATCAAATAAACAAAACTCTATTTGAAAACGTTTAATATGCGGGATAAATTTAAAGAAATTAATCAAATTATTAAATAATGGGTTTCATTAAACGACATTGTATAGACATACATATGTACATACATATAATCAGATAATTTAAATTTTAGCTTTCGGATTAAGCCACTTCATAAAATTATTACTACCAGCATCCTTTTGTAATGAACTTATCCTACCTTTCGTTGAGTTTGTATTTGGTGGGAAATCCTTACTGTAATAATACTTCAGCTCGTCTTCTGGACCCAGATTTTACAAGAGTTGCATACTGCCTTTTTATAATTTTTTAAAATGCCTCTGATGGTTTTCTTGCAGAAAGGTTTATTATTCAAATCTAAACATCTCTCAACGACCTGCGAATAATGCGATTTGATTTCGATGATTTTTGTCTTTCGTCAACACCAATATATTCTTGGTTGATTTTTTTTTAATGTTTTTGATTTTTTTCTTCATTCAGTATGGTTCAATGTACCACTCTTCCTGAAAGAGGAAATAATTTAAAGCAAAAAATGTATAAAGTGGAATTAAAGACTAGAACGAATTCAATGCAACCAAAGTTGTTGCACATTATGAGAGGTTGCAAATGTTGCACATTATGAGAAGTTGAAAACTTTTGGTAAAGTCCAATTGTATTGATAACGTCTATTCATATCAACTTTAATGCGTTCATAATTTGTAAATTAGGCAG
Source organism: Sarcophaga subvicina (assembly GCA_936449025.2). Taxonomy (NCBI): domain Eukaryota; kingdom Metazoa; phylum Arthropoda; class Insecta; order Diptera; family Sarcophagidae; genus Sarcophaga; species Sarcophaga subvicina. The sequence goes on along the minus strand of OW388081.2, from coordinate 86,339,486 downwards.
TGAATTAATTTTGCTGTGATAGGGCGGTGCATATTTGTTTATCATTTTATTACTGAATGATTTTTTTTTTCGCCGAGGAGGGGTAAATGTACCTAACCGCACCATTGAGGAAGTCGTCACATTCTCCGTGTGTGGGGCCCTCACCCACTAAATCCCCCCTCGTCTCCTGTGGACTTGTTTGTGCCCACTCCGGAACTACGGTGGTATTACTTCGGAGTGGAGTCCTTTTGGCCCTTTGGCCCCTTCATGTTCATATTCGCGTCCGGATTGCGAATCGAAAGTTGAGGAGTCATCTAAGCGTCTCCACTATTCCTTTCGTCTAGATCATCGTCTCGGTTACGCCCGTCACGTGTGACAGTATCGCCTATGCCGACATGCTTACTCGCTCTGCTGCTTCAAGATCTCTCTTCTTCCGTCTCAGAATGCACTTTACGTAATTCACTACCGAGGTCCAATTTTCACTACCCGCAGTCATAACGCCGACAATATTAGCGGCTGTGATCGTTCCAACTATTGACGTCAGTACAGAGCGATAGCTCTGCCAGCGTACACACTCGAAAACAGTGTGCTCTGCATCATCAATTACCTCCCCTTCCTCGTACAGGCAGTAAGGGGGGGCGGCCTTGCCCATTCTGTGCAGATATTTCCTAAAATATCCGTGACCCGATAGCATCTGTGTAACGTAGTAGTTTATCTCTCCAAATTTCCGACCGATCCATGGCCTTATGTCCGGGATAAGTCTCGCGGTCCATCTTCCTCCATCCTCCTCGTTCCATCGTTGTTGCCATTTTGAAATGGTGTTTTCCCTGAAGTAACCGGTTATATGATTTCCAGCCGATTTCGCCTTATAAATCTCCATCCGCTCTGCCGCCAGCAGATCCACAGGGATTATACCCGCTATCACCAGTACGGCCGGAGCGGACACTGTACGGTATGTCGACGCGACACGCAATGTAGCCGTTCTCTGTGCCGATACAAGTGAGTTTGCCCTCTTCTTAACATCTAGTGTTGTTTTTACTGAATGATAGAACGTGATATTGTTTGAGAGCCTTAAATTTTGATATCTTAAATATCGGAAGATCGGAAAATCTATAATTTGAATTTGCTTGTTACTCTTATTACCACATAAATTATTCCTGTGCCGCGGAGAGAAATCTTTTCTGTGTAAGAAGTTAAGCTAATCGTTTCTTGATTCAAAAAAGTTCTGTTTTAAATCGTGTATGGAAAATTCAAATCGATTGAGACTACGTGACAGGCTTTGAAAGATCAGTGGGATGTAAAAAATCTTCAGGGGTCCTGTAATAGTTTATGGAGGTTTCTCTGCTTTATATCGGTGACTTTTTATTTAATATTGGGTCGAAAGAAGCAAAATAGATTTTCATAAGGGTGCCCTGATAGTCTAGTGGGTAGTCTGTTAGACTATTAGCGTTAGGGTCGTGGGTTCGATTCCCACCAGAGACTTTGGTCTGTGACACTACAGCGAGCATATGGTCAAAGTTCCTCAGCTATATACGAGCTAAATATAATTTCTAATTGTATTGTAAATAATAAATAAATAAATAAAGATATCCATAAAACATTGTACTTTTGCTCTCAAAGTTCATCTCACGGGACAGGATTCGTGTGTTAAGAAAGATACTTTTATGTGTCATGAACATAGCTGCCAGATTTGACGATTTTAAGTTCCAAAATCATCATTTTGACGATGTGACGATTTATGCCCTTATTTTGTCGATTTTTAGAAATTAAAAATTTGAATCATATTCTCTACTTTAGTACATTCAAAGCCTCTTTAAGCTTTGTATTTACTTTACAATTGTTACTATTGGAAATGTATGTTAGTAAAAACAAGGAGTAAAGTTTTATATTTTTAAGTTACTTTCGAATACCTGTGATAATGTTTCTGTATTTTATTTTTATTTTTATTTTATTTTATTTATTTATTTAAGTCTATGGAATATCTTCACAGACTATTACATTTTATATTTCAATTCATTTTATATTTCAATTCATTTTATATAACAATTCAGAATTATTATTATTATTATGATTTCAATTCAAAAAATAAGTTAAAAAAGAGACATCATTGAAAATATTAATTAAATGTGTTTAATTGTAAAATTATATCCTTTTTAATGGATTCCATACTTTTATTAAAATCTATATGATGATACAGACTATTAAAATCATTACAGATTCTACGAAATGAATCGAAGTTCGCGTAATTAACTGTGTAATATTTTATATTTAAGAAATTATGGTATCTGGTAGGACGAACAGGTACTTTTATGGAAAGTTTTTCTAGAAGAAATTGCGAGTTGATAACACCATTAAACAGCTTCAGAAGAAAGATAGCATTTAGCATTTTACGACGGCTTTTTAAAGTTGGTAATTTAATGAGTGCTAGGCGTTTTTCATAAGGTGGTAACCTTTCATTAGGATCCCATCCATTCCCTAAACCACGAAGACAAAATAATAAGAACTGTTTTTGAACTGATTCAATTTTATCAGAGTGTACAGCGTATTGAGGGTCCCATATTACAGATCCATATTCAAGAATTGGGCGAACCAGTGTGGTAAACAATTGCTTAGTAACATAAGGATCAGAAAACTCTTTAGCCCATCGTTTGATAAATCCCAGGGTACATGTAGCTTTGCTAACAATTGATGTAATATGATTTCTGAAATCCAATTTACAATCGAAAACTATCCCTAAATCGTTAAAGGTATTAACTAGTTCAAGAGCGGCACCATTCATTGTGTAAAATCCATTGGTTGGTGATGATCGAGTGAAGCACATATATTTACATTTTTTAACATTCAGCTCCATTAAATTAATACTACACCAAGAGGTTAAGTAGGTAATATCCTCTTGTAAAAGTACTTGGTCTTCAATGTTATTAAATGATAAAAATATTTTAACATCGTCTGCATACATTAATGTGTTTGAATTTTTGATAACAGAAGGGAGATCATTTATAAACAGAGTAAATAGGAGCGGCCCAAGATGACTGCCCTGTGGTACGCCTGACAGTACATCAATAAAGTTAGATTGCGTATTCCTGAATTTAACGCACTGTTTTCTGTCTACTAAATACGAATTAATCCAATTCAATAAAGATGAACTAAAACCAAGTTGATTAAGCTTATGAACGAGTAAGTTATACTTTTTAACCCCTTAAAAGTCAAAAAATTGCAACTCCTAAATAACCTAACAATTTTAAAAACGAGTATAGCTTCTAATATTACCATCGGAAGAACAAAGGCAAACGCCATTATTTTTTTTTTTCGTACGACCAACATTCAGGGGATGGATGGCATTGTGCTTGGAACTATGAAAATATGTTGTTATGGAAAGAGGGAAGAGTGTTTATGGAAACTAGGCTTATATATTTTTATACCATAAGTAACAAGAAAGATCTCTGCAGGAATTGAGTTCCACATACGAGTAGTCCGACTAAAAAATGAATTTTTTCTGTAAAGCAGTGTGCGATCCACGGGACAATCGACCACATACGGTGGTGCTCGAAAGGCGAACGCTACGTAGGAATATATGATTTTTGGGAACAAGTCCCCTTATTTTGTTCGAGCAAAATCCTTTTGTAGTAGCGATAGAACAGTGAAACACAAACCACATTGCAAAGATGCTCCAATGATTTAATGAAGTTGGATACACTACCGAATTTAACGAGATACTACGGCCTCACCTGTACACGTTGAGGCACCGACCCTTACATGAGAGTTGTATTCCATTCTCGGTCGGTTATAAATGGTGTAAAAAGTAAGATCAGATGATAAAATCTTAAGAAGGAACTGAAGAAACTGAAAAATGTGTTGGTTCTAGCCAACATTACACTGAATTTTCATGCTCAGAATGAGCTTCTGACTCCTTAATATTTACACTACCCATAGACAAGATTAAGATGATGCAATATTATTGCTGCGCGTATGTGTCAATAAACAACACTAGGATAGATTGTTTAATCCATAAACAATTCTTTCCTGAAAATGATATAAAATTTCTCCATTTTTGGAAAAAAAAATTAAAAAATGAAGATGAGGGGAGCTAGCTTTTAATTCCTAAAAATTTTTTTTAATGTTTTATTTTTGAACTGTACTATTTTTTCGGACGATTTTTTGACGATTTCAATAAACGTCTTTGACGATTTTTTCTCAAATATTTGACGATTTGGTGCCTCATTCATCTGGCAGCTATGGTCATGAAGCCCAAGTTACTCTTTTTTTTCAAAATCAAATTCTTTTATTGATTAAAAACCTCTTACCTATGTACGTTTACTCTTAGGGATTCTTTTGTTTTATGCGAGTATCACAATGGAATAATTCTTAGACCTTACGAGGGTAAGTATCGTCTAGTCTAGTTATTTAGGTGTGACAATAAAAGAAGTATTCCAAAGTATTTATTAATCTATCATCCACATGCATATTTTCTTAAATATAAATGGAATGGAGTATGAAAGATGAGATTGAACCTATGCCTGGACCGGTGTACTGTGATATTTTAAATAAAACTACGAAATGTTTTATTTATAGTTATTTTTTTGTTTGTTTTCTGTTTGTTGTTTTCAATTAAATTATATTTTTATTACATCTGTTTTATTTTTTTATTTTATTTTTTTATTATTACATATAAACAATATGAAAGCAATATATGTATGAGATGAGATGATTGATTAATAATAAATAAAATTTCATCAATACAATCAATGTACATATAATATTTATAAAAAAAAAATAATGTAAAAATCAAACACAGGATAAACACATTCAATTAAAAATTACATACATTTCATAAATACAAATACATAATACATACATTGAATAATCATAAATACATTGTCTTTAGCGTATAATACATACATTTTTGTTCCTTTGTTTTTTTACATTTAATGAATGAATGAATGATTGATTGATTTTGTAATGAATTAATAAAAAAAATTATGAATTTCATTAGTTCAGTTCAGCGATTACATTGTTTTTATTTATAAATTATTAAATGGAAACACATAAAAATAATGTTCTTTATTGTTTTTGTTATCTTTTTATTTTTATTGTATTTTTTTGCAGAAAATAAAATACATTATGAAATATTTATTATATTATTTTAATATTATAATTATTTATTACTTTTGTTTTTAATTTTTTTTCTTTGTTTGTAAATATGTATGTAACCTATTATTTAAAAGCAGTCCTTTTTTATGTTATAAATCTTAACTTTTTTTACCATGATTATATACAATCTAAATAAAAATAGAAAGAAATAAATGTCTTTATCTATTTATAAACAAAAAGAAAAGAAGTACATATTTTTATTATATTTTGTTTTATTTAGAATTAAAATTGTAAGTTTTTAAAGCTTTAGAAATATTTCGTTGGTAGATTTATATTAAAACTTTTTCCCTTCTCCTCCTTATAATATATTTTTGGCTTTTACAAATTACACAAAGAAACTGTTGAACTTACCTTTGCTGATTTAAGGAAATTTTAAAATTAATTTCATGAATGCATGAACACACTTTATCTTGTGAATTTTTTTCTAAAGAGATAATGTCATCGTTTTTAAACGTTGTCGATAGATTTTTAAACTGTTGCGACAGTTTTGTGTCATTGTAATAAAGATTTCTGGAACACACTACCATGGAATATACATAAATCCACCTATGAATAGAAAGTATACCCCTCTTACCTCTGTTAGGCTGTCTATTAGGCAGAGGTATTAATTGGCCAATGCAGAGTTCTCTCATTTAGCTCCCTCTTGCTCTATGTGCAACGTAGTTATCGTTAGTAGATATTGTATCGATTCAAGTTGGTTCTCAGCTTGATTCTAATTCGGCCTCTAGATGTTGCGATTAGTTGCACAACATATTGAATCAACCAAATTTAACATAACAATTGCTTGTACAAAATAATAAAATTGTACAGCCAATCGCAACGTGTAGAGGCCGCATAAGATTATTATGTTTTAAATGTAAAGTCCTGATGCTAATTGCTAAGATCTGTCAGTTTTCTTTGGGACTTCTCTTCATGCTTAATCACAAGTTATGTGTGCTCAAATGGGCTTTGGTTTAATAAAGATGCCGCTCACTCCTATCCTAAGGGCAGCAATATTACTGAACTTGCCTGCTCATTAGACAGGTTTTGCTGAGGATAGGACAGTCTCTGTCACTAGCATATTTTCCAGTTATCGAAAGAAACGAACTTTGGTTGCAAGTAATACTTTTTTTTTATCCAAACTCCTTTCATTTTACGCCATAAATATGTTATTCTCATATAATAGTCAGTAGCTCCAAGCATAAGTGAAGATTATGGAACCAAGTATAGCAGGTGACAATAGTGATTTAATAGCTGTAACGTACCCAATGCTATTGATCTCTTATCGATAGTACAAAGGAGTACTCTCATACTCCGTAAAACGGGATGGTAGATATCATGTAGAGGATTATTACAGAGACCTTACGATTTATTGTACAACGCTCAATCTTTATAAATATAAATGGTATCCCTATAATATGTTTTGCCCTGGTAAACTTTAGTATGCTGTTGGGTAAGTAGGAAAAATTTACTTGATACGCACGCAAGTGTTACTTCTGAGATGCAATAACACGTCACAGATTCCAGGTAGGTATGTATATGCTTTTGATGATTCATTCTCCACATCACAGAATCTACATATTGGGCTTGTGATGATTAAGATTCTGAACAAGAGTTCTTTGAGTCTACAGTGACCGGTCAAAAGAGAGGTTACTATCCTTAGGCTACGTTTAAAGAGCCTGCTGAATGATTCACATTTATTCCTAATTTCTATGCTCGTAAAACATACGTAGGCGTTTGTCCAGTCGTCTATTGAAAATGATGCCAAAAGTGAAATAAAAGTGGTCTGGTACTTATTTTTTTTCTGTGGAGCGTCAAACATGGAAAGGGCAATACGTGAAGCATCTAAATCATTCCATATAAGAGGCTGCATGATTGTAAAGAAAATAAACCATTTTCGTTGTGCAGCCTTTGCGCTGATCAACTTCTGCCTCATTGGTTCGAAGGAACTTGGTCAGTACAGAGACTGAGTTCACCTGTGGCGTCACAATGGGCCGCTATGCGTGCTCAAGTGAGCTTTTGGTACCACTTGAACACTAGATAACTTTCCGAACGAGATTAAAATTAATCCAAACACTTCCAAAACAGATTTTCGACCATATTGGAGTGACAGAGAACAAGGCAAAGTTCACTTCAAACTAATCTCTTGTTGTATGTGCAGCAGTAAACCATAATACAACATAATTCTTTATAATGACACCCTGGGCTTAGCAGAGTGAAATCGCCGTTAGTTCTAAGACAATTAAAATAAATTATGTACCGTTATATACAAAAGCTTAAAGGTGTCCTTATTAAGCAGCAGCCCATTCTTTGTCTAATGAAGAAGAGGTTTAAACAACATCTACTTGACCTGACCCTATTCCATGTTTATTATTGCGAATGAAAAAGAAACTCATTTGGCTGTTTTTTCCCCTTTTTTTGGTTTGTGTATAATGGCATCATAATGATTATGATGACGATGGTGTTGATGATAATGAAGTTTTCTTTTGAAAAAGTTTTACTCTCAAGAGAATATTTTATTTTCTTTTATGTTTTTCACATCATCTTTATTAATTATAAGTTTTCATCTCTTTTTTCTATAATTTTCTCTTATCATTTCTTATTTTCTTTGTTTGTTTTTCTTTAAATATTTATAATGAATGCATTCATAAGCGTTTAATTTGTTGGTATGAAATTTTTCTTTTTCTTCTTTCTTTGTTTTTGTTTTTTTCATCATTTTCTTGATTTGGTTTTTAAACTGGGAGTGATAGTGTGTAAATTTTCTTCTTATTTTTTTCTTATCCATTTTTTTGGGGGAGGTGGATGTGGATATGAATAGGTTTAAGAGAGTGGTTAAATGGGTGAAGGTGTTTGTGTGTGTGTGAAGAGTGTGATGTAGTAGTGGTGGAGTTTTGTTAGAAATTGTATGAGAAAGTTTACAGTACAGTGTCGTCTGGTGAGAGTGTACGTATATGTAAGTGAGTATTATTTAAACAAGTTTCTCTAGATCTATATCACCTCTTAATTGCCTTAAACATTCTAAAAAAAGGAAAAAACATTTAAATTTTAATTTTGCGGTAATTTTTTCGCTTTTTTTCTTACTTCTTTAAGATTATTTTTCTTTTATTTTTTTTTTTTTAATAATATTTCACATTTTCTTCCTTTTTTCAATTATTTCTTCGTTTGTCTGGTTTTCGTTTGTCTGCCTATTAAATTTAAATCGCAAAATTTTGTTTTTTTTAATTGTTTTAATTGAAAAAAAAAATATTCATGAGTGTTTTTATTTTATTTATTTGTTTTTGTTTTTTTTTTATCATGTACTATATTTATTGTAATTAAAAAAGATTTTTTTATTATGATACCTTTTTGCTGTTCTTGTTTTTTTATTAATTATTTATTAATGTTTTTTTATTATTATTTAAGTGCTACTTAATTAGTTCTTTTTTAGTTTTAATTTTAATAATTTTTATTATTATTATTATATAAAGTTCTTTATTATTATTATATTTTTGTTGTAATAATAATTTTATAAATACATTTCTTTTATAATTAATTAGATTAATTATAACTACATTAAGTTTTTCATTCGTTTTATCATTTGCTGTCTTTTTTTCATTTACTTTTCAAGTTAATTTTAGTTTATCATTTTTAATACTTTAAATTACTAGTTCTTGTTTATTTTTGTTAATTAATTATTAATAATTTGTTGTTGTGTTATTTTTCATTTTTATTTATTTATTTTTTTTTTTGTATGAAACCAATGAATGCAATTTTTCTATGCAAAATACTTTTTTTTTATTTTTTTTTATAATTAATTTTAATTTAATTTTTAACATATTTGTTGTCTTGTTCTTTTATTTTGTTTTTTGTACATTTACTTATAAAAAGTTTTTCTTTTTTTTCTCAATTTTATTTGTAATATTTTTTATTTTATTTTTTCATTTATGAAAAACCAATTTAAAACAGAAAATTTAGTGCCATTTCTTTTTTTTTTTACTTGTAATTGAAACGAAAGTGCGTTTTTGTTCTACTTTTTAATATAATTTACAAAAAAAAAACGCAAAAGAAAACAATATTTTTAATAATATTTATAATAATAATATATTGGTAAAAAAATATCTTCTTTTATATGCTTAAATCTTAAAAAATTAAATAAAAAAAAACTATTTTTATTATTGCAATGAACATAAACATGTAGAATACATTCATACATACACACTTTATTTAGTAAATATTTATTAGAAACTCAATTGTAATTGTAAAGTAACTTTTCATTTTATTTTATTTTTATTAATTAATTAATTAATTATTTTTATTAGTATTGTCTTTGCATTTACACAAAAAGAAGAAAAAAATATAAAAAAAAAAAATTTCGTAAAAATAAAACAAAGATCATAAACTGGATTTATTTGCCAATGCTCAATCGATTTTTTCATATATTTGTCTCAACCATAAAGTCTGCAAATATTTACAAATCCTACATGTGCTCTTATTTTAAAACCTAAAAACTTTTTTTCTTCAAATATACTATGACCTCAGCAGAATTGTTAAAAACCGAAGATTTTCTAAGGCTTATATAGAATTGTGTATTTAAATTTGACTTGCCGGAATTAAAATTGAAAAAACCTATTATCACACCTTACATACGAACGTACATTAGTGGCCATTTTAACCCTTTAGTCAAGGTTAAGATTTAAATTTACACACTCCCCAAGTTATTTTAATTAATGATTGACATAATCCACAATTCAATGTCGATTCCGAGCGTCAAGTTTGAATAACTTTATCATGAGAATTATATTTAGTTCCTCTGAACACTGAGACCATAAAGTCACTGAGAGGTCGCAATATATATATTTTTTTTTGGGGGTTTCAAGACTTCACAGCCGCAGTTTGAACTCAGAGCATATACACTTACTCAGTACTCAGAAGAGCAAAAAAGAAATTTCAATGTAGTCCGTTATTTTGTAAATTGATGGTTAATAACATGTGTCTCGTATTGTATGCAGTTTGATTAGAGTTGGTGTACAGTGTTTATATGTAGTTCTGATACATTACTAGAAAATTAGGCATATTTTTGATTACCTTCGTTTCCTTTCTGGAGATTTATCAAATTTTGGAGGAACGTTAAAAGATAGACTTCAAGCAATAACTTTTATCTACAAACCCTAACTGGATCTCCACAAAATCGATTTGTTTTGAAGCGTATAACAGGCAAAAGCTAAGCAAAATCGTAATTAATTCACTGTGAGCTGAAGCAAACGCTGATTCAGCTAGTATAAACGCTCTAGAATGTGTTGCTTGGTAGTTTGCAAAAGGGGTTGCATAATGCCAAATTTATATTCCCAATTCACGGTCCGGACCTAATATCAAATGATTGACATCCTTTTCAGAGTGTACAATTAATTTGTCTCAACAATTAATTTGTTAATTTGTCTAAACAATCTATAGAAAAATTTTTTTAAAATTTTTTTTAGCAATAGACCCGAGGATAGCTTCCTTCTAAACTATTCTAAATACAACCTTCAATATTATGAATAAAAATCCTTTTTTTTATTGTTTTAAAAGATAATGTGATATTAATAAGAATTTTAAAAATGTATGAGTACTATATATTGAACATACATACGTACAAATGAAACAAAAAACATTTTTTTATGATGGTCTACTCACATTTCTGAATTTAATAAAAATCGTTTAAATTTTGTAACCAAAAATATTTTTCTATTGGAAATGAAATTCCAATTAAGAAAATTTAAGTCTTCATTTAAAGACATGATAAACAAATAAATCATCAGTTACCAGTTCCTTGTCTATTCCAGTAAAAAAAAATTTAACACAAAATAAAAATAAATAATAATTTGCCTGTCTTCTTTAGTTAATCTGTTTTGAAAAGTATGTATTTATGTTAAGTCATGTGAAAATTTTAAATAGACATTTAATAGCTTTAAGCTGCTTACAAATCGTATAACAATGCAATTGTAAATGTTTTTGTGGATTTCATTTTTATTTTTAATATTTTCTTTGTTTTAATTATTTATTTTTAACCATAAAAAATGTTAAATTAATTTAAGCCATACATTTTGTGTTAATTTTTTGTTTTAATTTAAATGCTTTTATTTCATATATAAAGCTTATACATATATATCTAAAAAAATAATTTAAAAAAAAATTAAAAGAAATTCAAAAAAAAATATTTAAATTTATTTTAATAGAAAAATAAAAATCTATTAATAATGGTTATACACACAGCAAAGTTTTGTTTATTTTTATAGTATTTTTTTGTTTGTTTGTTTTTTTTTTTAATAATTTTGTATGTTTTTTGTGCAAAACCATTGTTTTAATTTAAAAAAAAAACACACAATTTATTTACAAAATTGAAAATATTCTTCATTTCATTTTTAACTTATTTTCAATATTTTTCTTTTTTAATAATATTTACAATCACTTGGTTTTGTGTTTAGTTTTCCCGTTTTTATAAGAGGAGTAAATGGGCGATATACAACATTTAGTTTTTCTTAATTATTGACATTTATTTATATAAAAAAAATATAGTTTTTCAAATAAAAAGCAAGTAAAAAAATTAGTTTTTATTTTAATTCTTTAATTAATAACACAATTTTTATTCTGTTTTTTTTATAATTATTTTCATAACTTTGTGGGGGTTTTTTTAATGCAAAATATTTTAATTCATTTAAATATTTACATTTAGTAATGATTTTGTGTTTCTCGTATTTTTTATAAATTTAGTCTCTTTTTTTAAAATTTCATTTTAATTAATTTTCTTTCTTGAATTTTTTTTTAATATTAAAAAACCTTTTCTTTTTTGTTGGAGGTGCATGTTCAATATTTTTTAATTTCTCTTAAATTTATAAAATAAAAATATGTTTGAAGTTGTGTTCTTAACATGTGTTTAAATTTTTTGAAATTTTTTCGAAATTAAAAAAAAAATTATTTTAACTCTATGGGTGTATTTTTTTTTTCTTTTTAGTTATCCTCAACTATTTCAGCTTAATTTTCAATTTTTAATATTCAATTTTTATTTCTATATATGTATGTATGTAAGTGTAGAAGTTGTTGCTTAATTGTTTAATTAAAATTTCCAATTTCGAAATCATCTCTGTATAGGCAATTGGCTGAAGATTGTTATTAATATGGTGGCCAGTAGTAAGTTAAACCAACTGATAACAGGTAGCGTAGAAGACATTGAACCCGTTTCACCACATTTACCTGGAAATCAAAATAGAAAAATCCGATATAAACCCTTGTCTCATAAATTAAATTAAAATTTTTGTATAACACTTACCAAACACTGATAAATTGGCCACTAAATGATGTTCCGGTGGTTTTTGTGTGCCACGATAGCAGGCATCACCCACTACCAGTTTGGCTGCAGTGCCCTCTGTTGGCCTATAACTAATGCAAACACCATGTTTGGTACCTTTATGTCTGGCAATTATGAAAACCGTGCCATTTTCAGACCAACTACCATGACAGGAATATTCTGTATTAAAAAGAAGAGAAAAATTAAAAATCTCTTCATTTGTTTGCCTAAATTAAATGCTTACCTTCATCACCCTCATCATTGCACAGCGGTCGTACATCGATGACATTCGGTTCCGTACAACCCACCCATAATTGTCGTTGAGCCTTATAATTTGTAACACATTCCGGGACATTACGTCTACTCCTTAATCTAGTATCACTAATGGGATCCTGTACGAAACCGACATTTGTATTGTTGCCCACAACTAAAATCTCCTGCGTAGTCTTAATCACCGTGTGTGATTGATTCGAACCGGCCATGCTTAATGGGTTAACCGTACTAGAAGCATCACGGCGAGAACGTACGGGAAGACCACGGGTATTAGAATGCCAGGCATTCTTTTCATCATGATTAGAGTTGCGGAAACTTAATGAACTGTGCCTACAAGCAGTTAATAAATTAGGCTCTCATAACAATCCCTCTGTCTTGTTACTTACCTTTTATGCGTAAATTCCCGACCGCTATTGCCTTCATATTGATGATGATGATTGTGTAAACCATGTGCCTTATTGTGGTTACGTTTATGTCTGGTGGTTAAATAAGGTGGGCCTATAGCACCTCTTAGGCTATACAAGCCCTCCATAGGACAGATTTGGGGATCAGGATTTGAAGCTAAAGTAAGAAATTTTTTTATTAATAATCTTGAACAACAAATTATTTCTCTTAAACCTACCCAATAATGTTATGTAGGGTGTCTTATTTATATCAAAGTGGTCGGGAGCACAGGCATCCTCGAGTCTAGAGGCTGGTTTTCCCGTTTGTATTTCAATCACATGAGTATCACGACGATAGAACATCATGCACATAAAACCAGATTGGCTAAAAAATAAACAATTTCAATAATTTTATTATACAAGTGGCATTAGTAGCTTCGTAACTCACCATCCTGTGGTATAATGCACCACCGACATCATTTCCGTAGAGGTTTGCTTATTGATTTGCTCACACAATGCCCGGGTTTCCATATAACCATTGGGTTTTATAATATGTATGGAACCATCACTAAAAAATATATGAATACTGTGAGTCTAATTTCTGCACGGAAATATATTTTTAAAAGCTTACTTTGTATGATAATTGTAGACAGCATTCCCCATTAATACATGCCAGTGTCGTGGTCCTTTGAACCACACAGGGAAATCACATCTTTCGGTAACCGGTGGTTTTCGCAATGACATGATGCGAGAGCCAACCTGAAAGTCACAATTTTTCATTAGCATTCTTCTACTCATTTATTAATGGTTTTTTGACTCACCTCTGCACTATCCAAACCATTGCATGTGGCATCTCCCGATTGTGCCAATTTATATTCGGCATCCTTCGATGTTGACATACTAGGTCCCGAAAAATGGCCAAGATCTGTAAAAATTAATTGGCATATGAAAACAAATACTTTGTGCAGCTATAAACTATAAAATGGCATTACAATTACCCATTAACGATGAGATTTTCTCATAGACAAAACAACGATAACGTTCCTCATTCGATATGGCATGATGATGCGAAACTAGACCCACCAAATAACGTGAATTGCCATCTTTCCATGTAGCCAGGCAGGTTAATTCTTCCACTGGAATAAAATAATTGATATGATGAGTATGATGAGGAAAGATTTGCAATGATTTTTCTTCAATTTCCATAGAAATAAATCAGGACGAATAAAGGTTGGTGGGTACAATCATTAAAGTAACAGATCTGTATACATATATAGCCATATGGAACGCATTAGAATGGAAGGATGTACCTACCAGCGTTAACACTCACTATGGGTCTACCATATATGTAGGAGAACGAAAATTCTTCAATTCTTCATGAAGAGCAACCAAAAATTAAGCAATAACTGCGGTATAAGTCCCGGATGTATGTTTTAGTCACTACTCTTTAACCATTTGGATGAGGATAGGAGACAATTCACTTGAGACCTAGAGGGCACACTAGAGTACCCATATATCCCTTTTAAGAACTGCATGTCATGTTGTCTTAACGACAAATGTTGGCAAATAATGTAAATAAATTTGAATCAATCAATCGTTAAACAAAGACCAAAAATCTTTCGGTGGACTCATGCTATACTCGAATGTAAAATCTACATCTACATTCTACCCAAGTTTTTATAAACTTTTACTGGCCCTAACATATATACTTAATTGGTCATACCCTCCCTTCAGGCAGTATTACGACCTAGCGTCTCACACCACTGATGTTGTGTGTGTTAATTTTATACATGAGTGGCAGGACCTACAGTTTAAAGTCGACTGCGAACGAAAGATTTTTTGAGAAACTTTTCATGGCAATTTTATTTCACTCTCAGAGTTTTTGCCAGAAATCTGCTGAGAGGAATGTTACCGAAGAAATATTTTTTCATATTTTCGTTTTGATGTTTGACCTGGGATTTTAACCGTGGCCTTACGTCTAATAAGCCAACACGCTACTTACTAGACTTGTTCGACAACCTATTCGAATCGAAAATCGCAGAAGCATTGAATTGGACATACAATGTGTAAACATTCGAACGAAATTGCTAAACATCCTACGCACGGGAACCCACAAGGCTGCAACGTATAGGAAGGTCATCGCATTATTGGAAAAGACAAATTCAACCCAAATTATCACATTATATCAGCGTTGAAATGACATTGATCATGAGAGCATATGCTTTACTGCAACTTCTGCGGAAGCTGTAATATCGAGGAAGAAAAATAGGCTCGGACATTATATGACACTTGGGAATATGAATCGAAGGAATTTTGGTCTTGAACATCCAGAAATTATTAACAGAATATGATAATTTGGTTGGAGTGCACACACTCAGAAAGCTATCGGGATGATTGAGAAATGACAACCAAGAGCGACAGTTGAATGACGGATCCTATAGGATCCAATCAGGTTATGCTTTATAAGGTGGTTAACAATTTAGGCTTAAAAAATTCGTGACTTTCATGTTGAATGCATGCGTCAACTTCCATTTCAATTCTTCCAATTAGGGCTTAAAAATTCTGTAATCATCGCACGGTACGCAGTTATTTTGACTTCAGCGTTGAGCTTTGCATCGTACATGAAGACCTGCAGTAGCTGCTGTTCACAACATATTCAACACTTTTGTTTCAAAGAAACAGGCCACTTTTTTAAATCGCTGTGTATCATACTTAAAAAAATTCATAGGGTAGGTTAGGTTAGGTTAGAGGACGTGTACTTGTCAATTAAGACAAGTACAGTACCCGGAGGTCGAATTGACCCATTGTACAACGTTCTAGTTTCTCACACCACTTATGTTGTGAATGTT
This sequence comes from Sarcophaga subvicina, assembly GCA_936449025.2. Taxonomy (NCBI): domain Eukaryota; kingdom Metazoa; phylum Arthropoda; class Insecta; order Diptera; family Sarcophagidae; genus Sarcophaga; species Sarcophaga subvicina. Next base: position 86,323,569 of record OW388081.2, on the reverse strand, counting down.
AATTTAATATATGAGTGATGGGACCTACAGTTTAAAGTCGACTCCGAACGACAGATTTTTGATTTACTAAGAAACTTTTCATGGCAATTTTTATTTACTCTCAGAGTTTTTGCCAGAAATCTACTGAGGGGAAGTCGCCGAAAAAATACTTTTTGTATTTTGTCTTTGATGCCTGTCCTGGGGCTCGAACCCAGGCTTTTGCGTCTAATAAACCAACACATTACCTACAAGACTACGACGACTTCTAAAAAAAAAAAAATCATAAATCAATGAACAAATATTTGGAAAGTGAAGTTATTTTCGATTTGGGTATGCTAGAGAAAGCTTTCTGTGAAATAGAATTAAAATTACCTGTACTTTCTGTCCCCACCACATCTGGACAGGCTTGAAAACTCAATAGCAAACGACTGTCTTCGGTGCAGCTTTCAATATTCGATACTGGATTTTTGCATTCACCATTACCACGATTATAAGTGAAAATAAATGGACCTGTTAAATACAATTTTTAATTGTTTTAGAAAACATTTGAAATATTTTTCAAATCCTATGTAATTGACTTACCTTTGAGGGGACATTTGACAGGCTCAGCGCTTTCTCGAAATAGAGAGTACAAGAGAGCATCACCGGGTATTTGATCACACAGATTCTGCAACGTTTCACGACCCTTACAAAAGTCTAGGGGACATAAAGTTTTAAGCAAACACGAACAAATAAATGAAAATAGATTAATGCACAATTTTCCCAAAAAAAAATTATATTTTAAGATGAAACAACAACACAAAAAAATTAAAAATTATTTGAAATAAAAGAAAACATTATGATTCAAAGTTTAAGAATAAATTTAATTGTAAGGCGCACACACACACATTGCCAATTGTGGCTCTTCTTTGTGAATGAAGTTTTACTGTATTTTCTTGGTTTTACTACTCGATTTTATTTTATTTAATTAAGATAACTTATGCAAAACATTCTCTTTTTATTTTCTTACTTTGAATCATAAAATTGTAAATAAATACATCGTATAGAGAAAATATAAATTACAAAAAAAATGAACAATAAAACAAACAACAATTTCTGTTTATTTTTTAAGAAAGAAAAAATATTATAAAAAAACCAAAAGAATGTTGGTCTTAAATCGTAATTCATAGTTGAGAAACAAGAAAAAAAATTACAAAAAAATAAACGAAAAAAGTTCTTAATAAACTAAAATACATTTATACACACACACATATCTTGAATGTATGTATATGTATGTATGTATGTATATTTGTTATTATTTAAATAAACAAATAATTAAATTTATAAATGAACTGAATTGAACTGAAGCCAAACACGATACTTCGATGAGTTTCGATTTTTTCATTTTATTTCTCGTTTCCAATCAACCATCAACATACACTCGAAAGGCTTTATTTAATAAGGGATGGTATACCCAGACAAGAGAACATGCTGGGATTAATTATTGGATTACAACTAGAAAACCGTTTAGGGTGTTTTCTTTTAAAGATCCACAACTTTAACTTGAAATAAAACATTGGAAAGTAAAACATTACATTAACAACACTGTTAAGTGGAATGATAAATTTTATTCCCTCAATATTATAATAAGATTTCGGGCAAGTTATTTGCCTTGGCCTACAGATAGGAAATGCTATAAATGTCTGTACTTAATATCCTATTCAATTTTCATATTACTTTCATATTAGCTTACTAAACGAGAGCTCGTTAGTTCAAACCTCAGCTTTCACATAACGGAGAAGAAATACGAAAAAAATCAGATCTTTCTTCCGGTCACCTCCTCGCAGTTGCATGAAAAAGTTTTCCAAATCTATTATCCTGTCAATTTCATATTTGCTACTCTGTTTACAACTGACAACTGACGCGCTTAGTTTCATTTCATTCATTTCACGACTAACCCAACCGAACGTACTATCAACGGTGGACGGCATAAAATACGGGTTAATAATTTTTTTTGTGCCTAATTGCTTACTTACTAAATTACCCCCATACATACATACATACATAAATGGTCATTACAACCCTTCAGTCAGGATTACGACCTAGTTTCTTACACCACTTAATTTGTGTGTATTAATTTAATACATGAATGGTGGGACCTACAGTTTAAAGTCTACTCCGAACGACAGATTTTGAGAAACTTTTCATGGCAATTTTATTTTAATCACAGAGTTCTTGCCAGAAATCTGCAGAGAGGAAGTCGCCGAATAAATATTTTTTGTATTTTGTTTTGATGTCTGGCCTGGGGCTCGAATAATGGCTTTACGTCTAATAAGCCAATACACCACCTACTCGATTACCCCTTAGACTATTTTAGTTGGGATTACAATGTAGCTTCTCACAACACCCATGTTGTGTGTGTTAATTTTCATCATAAGTGGCGGAACCTAAAGTTAAGGTCGACTTTGAACGATAAACTTGAGAAACTTGTCATGTTAATTTTATTTACCCTGAGACTTTCGCTGAGGAAATATTTTCGTTTTTGTTCGAGATGTCAAATGTCAAAACATTACATTCTAGACTACGACGACTTTAAAAAATGTTTTAAAAAATATAATTATCAGTAGTCGCCGTAGTCTATTAGGTAGTGTGTTGGCTTATTAGACGTAAGGCCAGGGTTCAAAACCCAGGTCAGACATCAAAACGAAAATATGAAAAAAATATTTCTTCGGCGACTTCCTCTCAGCTGATTTCTGGCAAAAACTCTGAAAGTGAAATAAAATTGTCATGAAAAGTTTCTCAAAAAATCTTTCATTCGGAGTTGACTTTAAACTGTAGGTCCCGCTACTCATGTATAAAATAAACACACACAACATCAGTGGTGTGAGAAGCTAGGTCGTAATCCTGACTAAAGGGTGGTAATGATCGATTATGTATGTAATTACCAGTCTAAGAGATTCTGCCTCAAATAGAAAAGTAGTCAGTCTACAGAAGATTCTTAACTAACTGCTTTCTTTTAGAAGGCAAAAAAATATTTCAAGAGTCTTTAGCTCATAAAAGTTTTGCATTACTGAGTATAAGACTTTTAGAGATAAATCGTACAATTTTAAAGAGCTTAAACAGAACTTTGAAACAAAAGTGTCATAAAACTGTAATTAATCAATGAAATCCGTATATGCTCTTGTGCCGAAGGGTATACCTCCCCTTCTGTAAATATAATAAACAAACAGATAAATAAACAAATAAATAAATATCACATATACATACATACATATGTGTGTATGTATGTACATACTAGTAATAGTAAGTATATTTTATTTTTATGCTATTCTCTGTTCAACAATAGCAAACAACGGCAACCACGCATTTTAGTGTATTACAATCCTTAAAGTAATCGTATCAAATTTATCGATATTTATCGCTGAGTTTGTTTGTTTGTGTGTATGCGTATATACATACATACATATGTTGTCACTAATGATGACGCCAAAATGTCATTCACACTTTATTTACAATGCATATACATATGTACATATGTATACAATGTACATATGGTTGGGTTATACGTTGATTTAGATTTTTTAGATTTATTGAACGACCACTTTTCAGTTCTGTTTTATAATTTTTTTTTATTTTTTTTCAGCACAAAAAAACTGTTTTTTTTTTAATTATTTTCTATGTAAGCAAATAAGCAAATGCAATAAAAATTCAAAAAAAAAAAATAGAAAATGTTTTAAAATATTATTCGCTGAGTCGTTGAAAGATTTTTATTTTTGTCGAAAATTATTGTGCGTGTAATCGCGTATGTAATAATAATAAAAATGGATTCGATTCGATTGAATTGAATTGTGAATTGTATCGCATGTATTAGATCAGATTGTTTTGGTTTGGTTTGGCTTGTTGATGGTGATTTACACTCCAACTCCAGTTCAAATTCATTTCATTCATTCGTTTTTTTTTTGGAATATTTGTTATTGATTTTTATTTTTAATTTTATTGTTTATGGCATATTTAGTTACATTCATATTTCAAAAGAATTTATTTCGTTTTTTTTTTTGTTTCTATTTTTTTTTCAAACTCTAATGAATTATGAAATTTAATAACACAACATATAATTAAAAAAAAAAAAAACTTAAAATTAATTAAAAACTAATCAAAAATAGAAAGAAAACTTAAAAAACACGTTCATTAGTCATACATTTTTTTGAAATCAATTAAAATAATTTGTTTAAAAATATTTTTATTTTGATTTTTTTTTCTTTTTTTTTTGCTTGCTTGAAACTTAAAACTTAAAAATATTTAATTAATTATTAATTTAATTAATAATGTATGCAAAATAGTTTTTTTGTTATTTATTTTTATGTTTTCAACTAAAAAATTCTACAGCTAATAATGCAAAATAAGAAATATTTATTTTTTTATGTAGCAATTGACAAAAAATGTTTGTAGATTTCATTATTGAAAACTGTTTAAGAATTTTTAATTTTGGCTTTTAAAAATCATTCAGCATTTAATGCATAGTAACTAATCTGGATGGATTATAAAAATATAAATAAAAGAAAATAATTCAAAAAATTCTATTTAAAACAGATTTTTTATTGCCTTGCTTGATGATGACGGGATACTGGACAGATTCTCGCTTGGCACAGGTCTATCCGACCAGATGCTTAACATATCAATAGCAATCAATTGAAGTCAAACGGACTCATGGCACAGATGCATGGTAGCACATGTTGCTACACGAATAGCTGTAGACCGTACCACATATACCATAAACTCAAATACCCATGCCTTTCACTGTATTGAAGACCAAGCTGAAAAAGTGAACGGAAACGTTACAACGACTGTTGTGGCACAGTGCACAGTTGGAAGCATTATAAAGATATTCTAGAACGATAACGAATTGGGGAAAACAATGTGTATTTTAAATTAAATAAGAACGACATGAGTATGCTAACGAACGCAAGCACGGCACATTCCGCCTTACACCTTACGCCTTACTGTACATATGAACTCGTTTCTTTTGAGATCGTTTTGAAACACTTTATCATACTTTTCGACCATAGCGCTCTGTATTGGTATAATGACTTCTCCGGGATCATGTTAAAAAATACGGCTTATAGAGCATAACGATTTCGAAAAAGAAGATCTTTATAGAACCCAAAAATCAAAAATCATTTCTAATTTTAAAAGTGTCGCACTATGCGACATTTTTAGGTTTTTAAGGGAATTTCTGTACAGTTCGATACGCAATAGCAATGAAATGATGCCAGCACGAACAGTTATTTTCAGAATTTTACGATTAATTTTCAATGAGTTGCATGATTGGTTGACCAAATTTATTAACTTTGAGCCAGGTTATTGCGTAAGTTTGAGAATAATAGAACAGAAGCGCGAATCAATGGGCCAAGGTGTAGACAATGGGCTTTAATAGGTGGGTGACTAGGCGACAATTCTTTAGTGAAATATTCATGCCATTTGAAAATATCCAGGAAACGTCTCTACAGCAGAGAGAGACATCTAAATGGTTTTGGATGGACGAGGTTTTTAAAATCCTTATTCTATCACCTTTATTTTAAACAAACTTGTTGGCAAGCAGGAACGTAACGCACATTGGATTCCAGACTATAGCCAACAACTATGCCTACAACACTTCGAAAATAATGGCAGAATGGAGATCAAACGTAGAAATGCTGTTGCCAACAGGAAATTGTGCTCCACAAGCTGTCCCATATCCAGCAACTGCTTTAGCTCGGTCATATCGTTCATTGTTGCTGGAATCAGCACGTTTTTTCAATTCGTAAGACCAACTGGTGAAGGCAGTAAGCAACATCCAAAGATTAACGTGTAACAAGAAGGAGATCATTTTAAAGAAATGATTCCTATAAAAAACGGATGGACATTTTCATAGACTCAGTTGTATTGTTAAAGATTTAAAATCCAATACTTTTTTATTTTTGGTAAAAGTTCATCATAGTAGAACATTGCTTTGTGTTCAATATTACTTAAATTTTTTATACTAATAATAATATGGTTTTTTTCCAATTTTGCTTTGTTCATATGAATGAAAAATAAAATGAAAATGAATTTTTTTTTATAAAATGCAACAAAAAAAAAAATAAAACTTTTGGAATTTTTAATTTCAATTTCGAATTATAATTTCATTAAATTAAATACTTAATGATGGCAAGCTTTTTAGCAATTAAAGTCGTTTAATTAAATTTTTTTTCTTATTTTTTTTTAATTCTACAAACATTTTTATCATTTCTTAAAACAATAAAATGAAATACAAAACAGAAATCTAATCAATATTGCTTTGAAAAAAAAAAAATTAATTTCCATAAAACTTATACAGAAAATGTAATGAAATTAAAACAATTTTATGACAAAAAGGGTCCTCTCCTCTTATTAAAATTTTCTTTTTTTTTTTTGTAATACAATATGATGTTTGTATTTTTGATAACATTTAAATGCTTTTAAAACACATGAAAAGAGAGAGAGAGAGAGAAAATGTCTTAAAATGAAACCTTATATTTGATAATAAAAAATTTTCTTTCATTTTAATAAAATTTCTAAAAAAAAAAAAAACAACAGGAACACGTACAAAAAGACACTGAATTTAATTATACAACAACAAACACACACCAAGACAAGGCATTCCATTCCTACGTACATACAACATATAAATAATGTCATAATAAAATAAAAACAAAAACAAAAACAAAAAATATTGTATTTTGTTGCTTATAAGAGATAAACAAATAAAATTAAAAAATAAATTTAAATTCAAATTTAATGTTTTGTAACGGCAAAATAAAGAGAGGCGCACACATGTATTCGACAAAAAAAAAAAAAGAAAATAAAACAGGCACTCAATTATAATCACTCACATACACTTGTATGTACATACATATAAAAGAAAATAAAACATGAAGGTATGCACAACTCATTTGTAAACTGAAATGATTTTTCATTTACTACAATTACGCTCTCTCACACACACACACTCTTCGCATACGCTCTTTTATTTATGTGCACACAAACACACTTACACTTAGGCGGCATTAAATTAAAGTTAAGAAAATCAAATTTTAAGAGTCAGAGAGCAAATGATGAAATAAATGAGAAAAAATACCAACGAAATTAAGAAATGAAATTAAAAATAAACAACAGTACTGTTACCGTTATAATAAACATAAAATTACCCAAATTCATAACATAGTGATGCCAACTTTTTAAAATTAAGAAGCTGTTTAATATTTCATGCAGAGAAATTGAAATAAATACTTTGAATTTTTTTATTTAAGGTTTAGTGTACTCAGGTACATACATACATAATTGGTCATTACAACCCTTCAGTCAGGATTACGACCTAGTTTCTCACACCACTTATCTTGTGTGTGTTTATTTTATACATGAGTAGCGGGACCTACAGTTTAAATTTCGAACGACAGATTTTGTTTGAGAAACTTTCCATGACAATTTTATTTCACTCTCAGAGTTTTTGCCAGAAATCAGCTGAGAGGAAGTCGCCGAAAAATTACTTTTTGTATTTTATTTTGATGTCTGGCCTGGGGCTCGAACCCTGGCTTTTCGTCTAATAAGCCAACACACTACCTACTAGACCACGGCGACTTCAGCATCAATATTATTTTCCTTGTCCGGTGCAATAACAACGTTAAAAGTGGTTGGGCCTTTTTGCATAGAAAAATAGGGTAACATTACCGTAATGATTTTAAAATTGATTATACAGCATTAAAAAAACCATGGGTGCGATATTCATCTTCAATCGCAATGGAAATATAAAAATTCAAACCTAATAGGCATTAACACTGTTTCCGCTGGACCATTTCGGTAAGCTATTTCCTTGAAATCGGCACAGTACTGTTACTCAATCTTACTTGCATGTATCCCATAGGAACCGTTTTTCCATGATTTGGTACGAACAAGCAAACAAAAATGTTTTTAAAATAACCCACAAATGACGGTACATAGTAATTCTGTCTGTCCGAGCCCTCGACTCATAAACGGTTAACACGGGAGTAGTCTAGGCAAGCTAAAGTAACTAGATTGGGGAAATAAATTCACACTTTGCTAAAGGGTCCGCCAAATACTTTTTTTGAAAATGCTTTAAAAAAAAAACTACAGAATATTTTCTCAAATTTCTTTTTTTTATTTGAAAGTTCAATCCTTCCGGTTAATAATGGAAATTAATTTCATTCAAATGGCTGTCTCGGCTGGCCATGCAGTAGCCTACACGATCGGTCCAATATCTGTGTCTGTGCGTGTGTGTAAATTTGTTTCCCTTTCTACTCATCATGCACTTATACTACTCTCCTGTCTACAATGAAGTTAATAAATAACAACGAAATAAAATATAAGCCTGAGTACAATAATATACAGTGCGAGAGAGAGAGAGAGAGAGAGAGGGGGGGAGATAGTGAGAGAGTGCTGAGTCAAACATAAAAAAACCAAAAAATAATCTCAAAAACTGAAATGAAATGAAAAATGATGAAAAGATTCTGATTTTGTTTAAGAACATAAAACGGCGAAAAAAAATTAATAAAAAAAGAAAGGAACTACAACAACAATGTCAGCAACAAAACAAAAAGTTAAAAAGTCGTACAATAAAACAAAATAATAAAAATAATAAAAGTTAAGAAAAGAAATGAAATGAAATAAAAACAGCAGAAGCTGAAAAAGAAGAAAACTGATTACAATGGAAGTATTTCGTTCGCTCTCAGGAATAAAAGAGAGCAGAAAACATTACGACAGCAGCAATACAATAACGGTTATAAAAAAATGGCAACTCGGCAAAAGGTTAAAACCAATAACAATGGAAGCATAATAAAAGCAAGGCAGAAACAGTGTTGTAAAGGAGTGTATTCATTTTATATTTTTTGAGAGGTCTTTTTAAAGAAAAAATAGATAAACAAACCGGCTGGTATAATATGTGCCATAACGACCTATCCTACAGAGATGCTGGAGGTTCTGTAGGATTTAATGGGAAACAAATGTGGCACAAGATTAATTAGGAGGCAAAGATGGCGTGGCTGACAACTTCCCTCTTAGCTGTCCTCTGGGCAGAACTAGAAAACTCTATTCTCTTTTAAGAGTATCATCATTCAGTGGTATACAGGAGCGGTGCCCATGGGGAAACAGGAGAAAAGGACACACACATTGAGTAAAGAAGTTAAAGCCAAAGTAAACAGCAGAGGATAGAACTGCTATAAATTTAAGGCACTGGCATAGAAAGGATATTTCTTTAGAATAATTTATTTTGTTCTAGACATAGCAATACCATCTGACAGTCAATTTCGAGCACTCGAAGTGTACTGGAGAATAGCAAGGAACTGTCTAGATAATCAGAATTAGCTAGGCAGGGAAAATAGAGTCACACTTCTATCTGTATTATGAACTAGGCGGGGAGTTATCGTTACCTTGCCATGACTACGCCATTAGTTGATTGGTTGGTTTGAGAATAACAAGCGCAATACTACGAAAGTCAAAGGACCAATTATTCTTATCTAACAGAAAAAGAAAAGGCTGGAAAAAAAGTTATTAATATAGAGAGAATACGAACTACGAAACGGAGAATAAATCAAACAGCACCGTGAGAATGAACGGTCACTCATCAGTCATCTCGATTAAAGACCCCTAGTCACACAACTACCCTCTCTATGATACCATTGCCTTTAGTCCTTAACCCATCTCACAGTATCTTCATAGGTGTAGGAAATTGGAGTAGTAGAACCAACTAAAACATCATCCACAGCGTAAGATTCCAGTGTAGAGAGAATGTCTGCCATTTCGTAAACAGGTATGCCACTAACCTCTACACATACAAACGTCTTGGTAATTTAGAGTAGAAATCAAAACGAAAACTTTTTTTGTAAAAGAACCGCTCTATTTACCAACTCTACTTTGCTAAAGTTACTTTGTACTACCATTAATTTTGATTCGAATAGCGTACAGTATTTGATAAATAAAAATTTTTGTAAATTAAAAACAATCCCATCCCACCTCTCTCTCTCTCTCCTTGTTTTTCTTTTTCTCTCATTCTGTTCTCTGCTTGTATTTTTTGAAAACAAGTGCTTTAAGATGAATTTATTGTTTAAATCTCTGCGTTTTAATGTAGAAAATATATTTTTATCCAAAGAAAATATACTTTTAAGGTCTGCATTTTAGTTTTCGCTGTTCGATCGGTTTTAGTAATTAAAAGAAAAGAAAGAAATTAATCTGTTACCAGGGAGAATGATTTCCCAAAACCACCTCTCTTTACTATTCTCCAAAGAACTAAAATATAACGCAACATACATACGAATGTGTGTAGGTTAGTGTATATATGTACATACATATGTATGTATGTATGATATTTTTATTATGAAAAGCATTTACAATATTTTTCTAAAGATTAAAGAGCATTAATGGGCATGGAGATTTGGCAAGGAGAGGAAGTATTTAAAATACTCATACTAACTCCCATCTACGAGAGGGAGAGAGAGAGAGAAAAAATAGAAAAAAACGCAACAACAAAATAATATGTAACACTAATACATTCATCATATAAAAATAAAATCTCAAAATAAATGTGAAAAATACACAATAAAATAAGGGAAAAAAAACCATTAAATACAGGAATAAAAAAAGAAAACAATAACAAAAAATCTTTCCCGTTAGGAATGGTAAAGAAGAGAGGATATGCTATATAATAGAGTGCTTAAAATGTTTTCTCTTGATGATGACGAAGATGATGACGATGATGATGATGATAACGATAATGATGTTGCTGGAGATGAAGTGTTGCTGAATGCATGTATATGGGTGAGTTGTTTTTATTTATTAAGGGAGTTGCTGAGGGAGTTTTTGATGTGTCTGGTTATGGGAGTTGTTGTTTATTAAAAAAAAGGGTTTTTTTTTGTAGTGTTGTTTGGTTTAGAAGTTTACTACTATTTCATTAACATGGTAAAACTAAATACAACAAATAAAGAGAAAAAAAAGATGAAGAGAAGAGAAAACTACATTTCAATCAGTAGAAAATAAAAAATGTTTGTATGTATTGTAGTATATACATACATACAATATGTATGTACGTCTATTTAATGAAATATATTTGTAAAAAGTAAAATAAAATAAAAAAACAACAAAAGAATACAAAAAAAAGAAAACTCATGTTAAATACAAGTTTTCTCAAGTATAAAAAAACTACTAATACTAAAACATTTACACACACGCACACGCTTACATTGGGTATTTTGCTTATACAATACATACATATATAGAAACATACAACGTTAATAAAAAAGAAAACAGGCTTTTACAGGAAGAATAAAAACGGAAACAAAAATATAAGAGTGGGTGGCTGGTTCGTTGGTTGGTTGGTTGTCTATAAGAGTTGTTTGTATAAGAGAGAAAAATACACAAAAAACAAACTCTTTCAAACAAACTCTTTAAAACTAAATAAAATAAAGTTGAAAAATTAAAATGAGATTTAAAATGATTTTTGTTTTTGTTTTTAATTCTACATTTACTCGCACACAAACAAACACACGTTTGATTTAAAACATCAATAATAACTACCACACAACATTAATGATAAATACATAACAAAAACAAATTCGAAAAAATAAAAAATAAATTAAACAGAAATTGTTGTTATTTTTTATGTTTTTACCATTAGTTTAAAAAAAAATTGAAATAAAAAATAAACAAATACATAAACAAGGTGTAAGGAAAATATGTAAATAAAGAAGACAAGTATTGTTAATACATTTAAAAATTGTTTTTTTTTTTTTCTTTACAAATGAGACAAATATAATTAATAAATAAATAAATTTTGTTTTTTTTTTGGTTTTGTTTTTTTTAATTATAATACAATACTAGCGGTCACCGGGCAGCCCATCCCAACATTTCGTGTATTTTTATTACTAAAACTGGAATTTTATTTTAAAATGGTTTTTTTGTTGTTATTTTCTGGCGAAAAAAAACTTGGTTTAAATGGTTTGTTTATTTAAAAATTATTTTTTTTTAAGATTAAAAACCTTAAATTTTTTTTTTTTATAATTTTAGTTAAAAAAGGGTTGGTTTTTTTAAATTTTACTTTAAATATACCTTATAAGGCATATTAATAATGAAAAAAAAAATATAATAATAATATTTTTTAACAATTAAAAGTTCATATAGTATAATAAATATATACAGTTTTAAGAAATAAATAAAAGAAAATAAAAGAAAAAAGCATTTTATATATAATATATCGTATATAAATTTTTGCAGTGTATGTTTTCCAAACACAAAACAAAAATAATTTCAAATATTTTCAAAATATTTACACAAATCATAGGTACATTTTGAAAAAAATTAAAAAATTTAATTTGTACATTAACAGAAACAGAAACAAAAACACAAAATAATAATGATTTAATTAATTAATAAAACAAACAAACAAACAATTTAATGAGAAATGTTGTTAAGACTTTAAATACAAATATTTTACAAGTGAGTTGTTGTTATTGTTGTGTTTTAGAAAAATTCTTAAATTAAAAATGAGTGACAAAAAAGAAAAAGAAATTCATTTTAATTTATTAATTTAAATATTTACAAAATATCATATATCAACTACAATTTAACAATAAAAAGGAAAAATTGTAAACTAAATAAATTATTATTTTTTTCTTGTTTTTTGTTTTTTGTATTTTAAGAAAGAATTTACCAAAATAGTAGTAATAGTAGTAGTATTAGCTTAGAAATATTGGAAATTTGTTATTTTTTTAAGTGTTTCAAAACTATAGATTACAGGTGCTTTTTGTATTTGGTCCACTACAGTGCTACCTAAACTCCACCAGCAAATAATCTAGATTGTATAATGTATAGAACATGGTATGGCTGGCTGTACAGATAGCCTTCAAATTTTTTTATCAAAGTTATAAGAATTTTCTCCCCAGCTAGAGTTAAAATGGTAATGGCTTATGGGTTCATTCAATTAGATTTCAAAATAAGACTTAAGAATTAATAAAATGCATTTTATATTCCAAAATAATAAAATTGCTAAGTACTTTTTGATACCATGGTACCCCTTATGAACAATTCTTTCCATTTTAAATTCAAAATAAAGGTTTTACTAACAAAAAGTACTTTTTTGGTACCATTGCGTAAAGTTCAAAAATGTAGTTTTCTAATCAATTGAAATTTTTAGATTGAATTTTATACATTTCCAACTGAAATTAGTCCTGTTTAAATACTTTTAAATCATAAGTTTCTTCATTTGGCACTTTTTAGGTACTCTTAAGTTTTAAACTAACTTTTTTTTTGGTACTTTTTTAGGTACACTTAAGTCATAGCAAATACTTTTGAAGATTTCCAGCTAAATTTAGTACATTTTGAGCCTATTTTTAAAACTTAAGAAGTAGTTTGTAAATACTCTGAAGTTTTAAAAGTACTTTTAAAAAAATTTCAGCAAAGTTTAGCACTTTTTTAAGTTTTCAAAAGTAATATTAAATTTTAAAATAAATTCTTAGAAAATATTTTCAAGCCTCTAAACGTATTTTTAAAAATTTTATTGAATTGTAAAAAAAAAACTTTAAAAGATTTTAAGTTAGGCTGTGATTGCCTTAAACGCCTTTTTTTTACTAATTTAAATTTAAAATTTAAATTAAATTAAATTTAAATTTAATTTTTTTTTACTAATTTAAATGCTATTTAGGTGGTAGTATGCCAAAACGTGTGACTGCAAACCTGAGCAACTAAGTTTCAAGTACTGGTAACAATGAACGGCTTTCTTCTTAAATTTTAACAAATTAAGAGACATCATTCGCCTTTTAAAATTTTACATTTACAAGACCTGGAGAGAGTAACAACAACAACGAATATTTTCAAAGTCAGGCAACGCCAATTCTTAGTAAAGAGTAGAACTCAAAAGGATAAGATTTCTTAGTAAATACAAAAATCCAAAACATATTCAAAGATAGCAGTGTTTCTAGACCTAGAAAAACCTCAATTAAGAAAATGAAACAAGCCAACGAAAGTCGTAGAGGGAGAAAAGTACTATTTTTGCCTTAAAATAGAGTATATTAAAGAAACTAGCAGTTCCCTGTAGCTGTTTAAAATACCTTTTGATATTTGATATATTTTTCGGACATTTTATTAGCAGCATTGATTGATAACAATTTTCGTTTAAAGTTGAAATTAAGAAATACTTTTTTTTCAAATGGATGATGTGTATAAATTATCCATCTTTACTCTCTTTCCTTACAGAGAATTATTCTCTCAAAATTCCTTTAACAATCACGCATTCATGTTAAACTGTATGGCTCTCAATTGAATGGATATTCGTTGTTGGTTTGCATATAAAAATAACAACAAAACTTATTCCTTCTTTTACTCTTCTAAAATGCTCATCATCATCGGTATGAACAGAAACTAATACAAAAACAAACAAAAAAAAAAGGAAAGAGAAATTAATTGGAAAATTAAGAAAACGAACGAAAACGAAACGAATTGTACACGAACAAAAAGATGTTACAAGTCATGATTCAAAAAAGAACACGACAATAATGAGTGTACAATGTAATCATAATCGTAATGATAATTTTATAATTAAATAATAATGATAATAATGATGATGATGATAATGTTATTACAATATTTTACATTAAAATTAAAAAAAATTAATGAAATTAAATTAAATGATCGTTAAAGACAACAACAACAACAAATTAAACAAATAAATACAGAATAATTGAATTTACAAGCAGATTGTTGTTGTTTTTATTTTTAAAAAAGAAACACAAACCAAAACCGTGACGAAAATTTTAACAAAAAAACAAAAGGACAAAACAAGAAAGACAGTATGAGACAATATTTGTTTGCTACACTGAAAGAAAAACGACTCAACTTTCAATCAATCATCATACATATTCAACAAAATTAATGTGTTATTTACAAAGTTTTTTTTTTTTCGTTCACATTGTTTAATTAATAACATTTTAATAAATTTAACATTACCGAACTGATGTTTATAAAATCAAAATAAAAGAAAAAAAACTTTGAATATTTACAAAAAATAAACAAATAAATAAATATTAACGCGCATGAATTTAAAATTAGTTTTTCATTTATTGTTTATCTTTAATGAAAATTCATCATCATTTCGTTATTAAATACTTTTTTTTTTGCTTTTTATTTTCAACATATGAATTATTAATTAACTGTTCGACAAAAAAAAAACAAAATTAACGGCAATTAAAATTTATTACTTTTTGTATTATTTATACATACTTATTGTTTTTCTTTTTATTATTTCATGTACATATGTTTTCCATAAATTGTTTGTTTTGAGTTAAGGATTTTCTGTCACTTTCTAACAAATGAAAAAAATTTATTTAAATTTGAAATAAAATTAAAACTTAATGGAATTGAATTACAAGAGAGATTTTATAAGAAGACTGAATTTACAAAGTTGGAAATATCTCCGACTATTAAAAATGATCAGCTTAGCATTGAAATAAATAAACTAACAATAGAAACACACATTATTGGCCATTACAATGTTTTAAGCAGGACTACGACCTACATCCTTACAAAATTTGCGTTGAATGCATCAATTCTAACCAAAAGTGCCGAAGCATACAGTTTAACAACGAATTAGAGTGACAGAAAGCTTTTTCAGAGCTTTTCCAGAAGACTTGTGACAGAGGATTGTCGAAAAAAATTTATATTTTGATGTCTGAGTTGAGATTTTAACTTTCGAGCCCTAGTCGAGGGTGCCAACAAGCGACTCACTAAACTTATGGCGATCATCGCGCGAAGACACAAAGCCATAAATTGCAACGTCAGTGAATTTTTTTTATTTATTCATTAAATTCATTAAGAAGAATTGTTTTTGGCTCCTGTTTATTTTCATTTCGAATTATTTTCGTTTCATTAATTCGAGCTAAATAGTTGACTATACTTTATACTGTATATGCTGCAGCATGTTATAGAATAATAAGGTTGCTATCTATTGTTGTTCACCAATAACACTCATTACATAACATTAGGAAGGAATCTGTATAACATACAGACATGATTACAACCTAGTTTCTCACACCACTTATGCTGTGTGTGTTAATTTTATGCATGAGTGCTGGGACCTAAAGTCGACTCCGAACGACAGATTTTTGAGAAACTTTTCATGGCAATTTTAATTATTCTCAGAGTTATTGCCAGAAATCTGCTGACAGGAAGTCACCGAAGAAATATTTTTTCATATTTCGTTTTGATGTCTTGCCTGGGGCTCGAACCCTGGCTTTACGTCTAATAAGCCAACACACTACCTACTAGACTACGGCGACTTCGAAGGAATCTTGTCTACAATTTTTCAAAAATTTACAATTGTGTCTAAAAAAACATTCCTGAGTATATTATTTGTAGTAACTAAAGTCAAATACCAATCTAATCTGATGTACTTGACCTGGCATTAAATCCAATTGAGTTTAATACATATGTATCACTGTGGATAATTTTGATTAAAATTAGTTGTTATTTAAACGTAAGGATTTGGTTACTGGAAATACTAGTAGAGTGCATACTAGGAGTTATTTAGCAAATCAGAATTTTAGATTTTTATTGGTAATTAAAAATATACATTTAATTAGTTTTTTTCCCATATAAAGAAATTTGAAAAGTAAAATTAAAAAACGGTAAATTCGTAATATTTAAAAATAACTTTTAAACACGCGTTTTATAAAAGTACCTTTTAAAAAGTATTTCCTATTCCCTAAAGAGAAACACTTTAAAACAGTTTTCTAAAAATTTATTTTATTTTAAAAAAGTACCATTCTAAAGAGAATATTATTCGAAAAGTACCTTTCAGTTTAAAAAGTACCCTTTAGCCAAAGGTAACAATTGAAAAATTATTATTTAAAAAGTTCCACTTAAAAAGAAAATTTCAAAATTTACCATTTATAGACCTTTAAACAGTGCCTTTTAAAAAAGTACCTTAAAAAACAACTCTTTACAAAAATAGAGTACCATTTCGCCTAAAAATTACCCTTTAGCCTAAAAATTAAAAATTTTTAAAGGTCTATTTAAAAAGTATTATTCAAAAAAGTACCTTTAAAAAGTGAATTTTAAAAAAGTACTTTACAAAAGAATTCTTTACAAAAATATTCTCTTAAAAAGAATTTGAAAAATTACAACTTGGACAAGAATCCAATTAAAAATGTACTTTTTAAGAGTTCCCTTTAAAAAGTATTATTCAAAAAGATACATTTTTCAAAAGGAAAAAAGGACTTCAAAAATGTATCTGTAAATCCTAATGTTTTGAAAAACGTTTCGCAGTTATTTTAATTTATGGTGTGTATTAAAAGTACTTTTTCGCTTTCAAAAATCATCGATTTTTAGGCAACACTTACACATGTATGTATGTATGTATGTCTGTATATTTGGGAACACTTTACAAACGTTTGTGATGATGTTTTTATTTAAGGACTTAAACCTATAATTGTAATGAAAATTTAATTGCACTAAAAACTGCTTGTCTTTTTATCCATTTTTGAACTTTAAAAACGTTAACCAGAAATAGTACTTGCTTGTTAAGTTTAAAAATTTATTTTTAAGTTTAATTTGTTGTTGTTTTTTGTTTAAATTTTATGGCACCCTTTCTTTGCGAATGACTATGAAATGGAAATTGTAACAAATAAAGTAAAGGAATTACGACAAAAACTTGTGAAAAAAAAACAAAATATCGGTACAGCAGAAATGTTTTTCTTTTTTCGATAAAAAAAAAAAAATAAAAACACCACCACCACCACTATACTATACTGCTAGGAAGAAAACTTTGAAGAAAATTTAAAAAAGAAGATAGAAAAACTAAAATAAAGCCAAAGAAACTACAGCACTTGTATCGATATTCCCTTAATATACGAAGCCCTTCATCATAATCTTTACCTCACACTTTTATATTCACCACCCACTGCCATTACTCTTATTTACGAGTGAACCTCTACGAGTATACGAAACGAGGGTGTGGATTATTGGTGAATGGTAGTGAGAGATGTGTATGGGTGTGTTTGTGTGTGTGTGTGTGTGGTGGCATGGGAAGTTGTTTGAATATTATTTTTTATGATTTTTTATTACATTTTGTTGATTTTACCGTTATTTTCTTTTTCTTCCTTTTTTGGGGCAGAATTTTTTGTTTTTTTTTTCTTTTTGCAAATAGTTTTGAGTTTTTATTTTATTTTTGTTTGTTGTTACATTGTGTTGTTTTTGCCGTTAGTTTTTCTTTTTAAATTTAATACCATGAATATGTAAAAAGTTTATTTTATTATCTCGTGTTCCTTGTTGTGTTTCTAGTTTCCGTTTTTTCCTAATTTTTGTTTTTCTTTGTTTTTGGGTGTTTCGGATACTATCGATTTGTTAGCAGTGATTTAAAAGAATGTATTCACCTACTAAACAAAAAAATATCTAACAAGAGTTATTAAAGTGTTGATTTGTTTGTTACAAGCTAAAGTCTTTTATAAAGCAAGAATTAATTATGTATACGTAGTATGGGTTGTTAGATTGTACTCCTGATGACTGTAAAATCAAGACGAATCTTTAAAGGACAGTAACATAGTCAAAACAAGTAGGCTAGCGCTGTGTGAATGAACTTCTACGACCTGGTCTGCTTTCTATTGTTAAGCAATTCACATAAACTTGTCAAAATTGATCAACAGATTGTGAGTTTGCGGCTTTTGCATCTTCATATTATCTTCGATCTCTACAGAATTCTCATGATGGTGTAAATTTAAATTCAACAGAGACCTATTCTGATAAGAATTTTAGATTGAAAACGCCTGAATAAAGCTCATTCTCATATAATATACGAAAAATATGTTTAACTTTAAATTCTAATTGAATTTTCTTGATTCGAATAGGCTGCCTGACCATTGCAATGTTTTACCATTTTGAAAACGGCGGAATTAAAAGTCTATTGCTTTACGCGGAAAGCAAGACTGTGATTAAGACAGTAACGAACTTCCCTTTGGTGACCGGACTCGTCCCTAAATGTTGATTTTTTCTAAACTTTCGAATGTAAAGATTATATGGTTGAAGCGCAGGAAATTTCAGTGCTGGTAAAGAGATAACAATCTTCGACATGTTACAGGTTTTAAATATTCGGATTGCCTTAGGTAAACTGGTTATTCTCCGGTCGTGTTACAGGCAAGCTTAACTTTATTGCCAACATGAGTTTACAATATTGTTTGACTCTGCTGAACTGATGTGGTTAGAAAGAGAATTGATTTCTTAAATTGCTTAAATTCATCGCCTAATTCTGCTTCCAACGGGCATTTGTCTTATTGGAATGATTTTTGCAGAACATCAGGGTCTGAGGAAAAAGATGAAAGCGCCCTGCTTATGCCATGAACAAGTGAAGATTCTTAACCTCTCATATTCTATCATTCTCTGTTGAACACTTCAATATAAAGATTGTTGCAATCTGATTTTTTCGAGGGGTCAAGTTGGTTTGTATTAGGGAATGATTGATCCTGGGCTTTGTAATGTCAGAATCGACCTAAACGCCCTTGGGTATCCGAATATTTAAAGCAAAGATATGAATTATACGTATAACTATACGAAATTGTTATTTAAATTACAATATTTATAAATAATTTATAAACATTTTATTTCAATACGTTAATGTTTGTTTAATTTTTTTGAAATTTTATTCAATTGATACCTTTAAAGCTCTGCTCAGCTATGCTGATTTTTCTTTAAATGTTTTGATGTTATAAAACCCAAAATGAGAAAGAAAAATAGACAAACTTTTGCTTGCTTTTCTATTTATTATTTATGTATGTATTTATATGAATATTATATGTGTGTGCTTATTATTGTTGCTGTTGTTGTTATTACAATAACTGTTCATAGTTGATGTTGTTGTTGTTGTTAAGAGATGTATTTTTCTTTTAACATTTATTTTGTATAACAATTGTATGACAAAAACAATACAACAACAAAAAAATAAAATAAATGAAAGAGAGTAAGAGTGACTGAGAATGATAGAGAGAGAGCAGAGGCAAATAAATTATTTTTGGTACACTCTATTCTATTATTATTACTGTTGTTGTTATTGCTCTTAATATTATAGACATAATGATTGTTATTCCAACTAAAATAGTTGTTTGCTTGTATGCGTGTGTGTGTGTGGCTTTGTATTTGTATTAATGCCAATAAATGTTTATGAGTTGATATAAATGCATGTGTGTTTGTATGAACAAACAAACACACATACATATGTATGTAACCACTATAAATGTTAATGTTACAAGATTTAGTTACAAACTCATACACACAAAAACACATACACACACAAATAAAAACACTCGCAAAGAAAGTAATATGAAAAGTTTGCTTTCACTTGATAAACAAGTTTAATAACAATAATAAATAGTTATGACATGTACCTCTACACACACACACACACACACTCAGAGAGTAAGAGAGTGTGTTACACAATATACACCCTTCTTTAAACATAAACTTATACGCACACACACCCCACACATATTTTAAGGTTTTTTCTTTTGCCTAATTTTAACCCTTATATGTATGTATGTATGCATGTACGCACGCACAGATAAAAGATTTTCTATGGGTGTTGCCATTGAGCAATTTTTATATTGAGAATGGGTGGGATAGACAAGTGTGAATCGAGTTTTTTCTTTTTTGATTGTTTACAAGTCCTTGTAAAGATTAAGGCTCTTATCAGTTGGAAAATAAAAATAGAAATAAAATACCAACACACTCATATAATATCCCTCTCCACATTTTCTTTCTGTCTCTCTCTCTCTCTCTCTCTCTCTCTCTCTCTACGTATTTGTGGTGAACTTTCAATTATTAAAGGCAATAATAATCATTTTAAGCAGCACTTTAGATTATATTGGGGAGGGGATGGGGTGTAATTTGTTATAGATTTTAAGTTATTGTACAACAACAAAAAAAAAGGTTTTCTAAACTAAGCTGGTTTTTTTGTGTGTGTTGAATGTCCTTCAGTATTTTTCTGTTGTTGTTTTTGTTGGAAGGTCTAAAGGCAAGGTAATCATTTTAAATTTTTTATATAATGTTGGACTTTTTTTTTTATTAAATCCCATCATTAAATGGAGAGTAATTTTTTTAGGCTTAATTTAGTTTACGTTTGCAGTTATTTACTAAGATTTAAGACTGCCAAGTATGACATTTAAATAAAATAACTTCGGATTGCAAAGCTATCATTTATTTAGTATAAGCAACGTTAAATAACCGAAGAAACACGTAAACATAGTGATTATGTGCAAGATTTTGGCTAGTTTGTATAGAAATTTGAAGAGGTATAGTCAGACTCTTACAATGCACACTCTTCTGAAAATATCGCTACTATTAGAGGTATTGTGGTGACTATATTGGGTGTTCTCAGCAATTGGACCTATCTTATGGTGTATTTTGCATTTAGATTTGCACATCCATCCATATAAAGCCCAATACATACATAATTGGTCATTACAACCCTTCAGTCAGGATTACGACCTAGTTTCTCACACCACTTATGTTGTGTGTGTTAATTTTATGGGAACTACAGTTTAAAGTCGACTCCGAACGACAGATTTTTGAGAAACTTTTTCATGGCAATTTTATTTACTCTCAGAGTTTTTGCCAGAAATCTGCTGAGAGGAAGTCGCCGAAAAATACTTTTTGTAAATTGTTTTTTGATGTCTGGCCTGGGGCTCGTACCCTGGCTTTACGTCTAATAAGCCAACACACTACCTACTAGACTACGGCGACTTCATAAAGCCCAATTCATCGAGCAATTAAAGCCGCCTGACCTTTCATAATAACTTAGATAAGCTGATTGGTAACAACAACACGCTTCTAATGCAAATTTTACGGACAAAATATTCTTTAGCGTTAATTCTCATTCAAGATAGAAACAGAAATGCCATTGCTTTCGGATAAAGTGACTGTTTAGTGCATCGCTGTTTGGGCATCTAGACATTGCATTGGGCCGTATAATACTAGAAGAGCTCTGGCTGCACGATAACCGATTTCTTGGGCTCCTTTTGAAGACATTTGAATTGGGTGGTAAGTGGTTTCAAGAAAATAGTGCAACGAGCCACACAACATCACCAATTTTAGTTTTATTGCATTAGAAGTCTCCAGTCGTTTTGCGGACGATAACTGATGGATAAACTCATGATTTTAAAACATTTGCAAACCAATAATTGTCAAATTATCGTTTAGAATTCGGTCGCAATGTGCTCAAAAGCGGTGAAAAAAGAAACTTCACAAGAATCAATTGCTGTATTTCGTACATAATGGCTAAGTCAAGTTAATAGACAGTTATCGTTAGTACACTTTATCATGTTCGCCTGCGATGTAACAAAATGTCAAAGTGTGTACACAACTTAATAAATAAAATAACTTTCAATTTCAGTGGCATAAACATCACTGTCATATTCTGTTCTTACACTAAGAAATTAAAGACGTTAAATCGTCTCTTAAAAGTTAAAAGTAAACTCTCTCATCTTTGATCGTTTCTTCTTTTGATATTAAAGAGTAAACAATACTTTCTCCCTCTCTTGTTATAAATCGTTTGGTTTGCTTGTTTGTTTTCCTTAACGGTGTTGTTTAATTTGGTTTTGGTATTATTGCTGTTGCATATAATAATAACAGAGAGAAAGGGAGAGTGGGAGAGAGAGAGAAAGTAATTTAATGTTACTCTTTTACTTACACTCTGAGGAGGAAGCAATTAAAATGGAAACAAACAATTAAACTTGGCAATACAATACCAAACACTGCAATAATATTACTATGTATGTATATATGTATGTAGGTATGTACATATGTGTGTGTAGAATTAACCTTAATTTAATTGCATGAATATTTCTATGAATGTTTTGTTTGTTTCTTTGTTTAACGTTGTTTCAATAATAATAAAAATAAAACAAAAACTAATTAAACAAATATGTTTGTATGTGCATATGTACATACATAAGTCGCCATGTGTATGTAGATTTTATTAGTGAATATTCGTTCATATGCATGTAGACATACATGCATGTCTCTGCCTAAAGTTTGGTTTATTAGGCAAACTAACGGAAATTAATATTTGCCGTTGAGAGCGAGAACAAGAACAAGAGAAAGTGTGAGTATAAAGTAAAAAAAAAACGATAATTTTAAACAATAGGACTCTTAACACATAAAAAATATACAAACTTAAGCAATTTAAAAGTGTTTAATGCTGTATTGTGGTGTTTTTTGAAGTGTTTTCAAAAATATTTCAACAACAATTTCGGTTTATTGCATCAGGTTATCCATTTTATGATTTCAAAACTCAAGTATAATTTATAATTTTGATTTCTTTTAAATTATTACTTATTCTTAAAATGCCTGAACCTTGAGACTTTCATACAAAAAAAGAAATTCATTTAAACGAACGTCACTGTAGGGGTTGCTGCATTTGATTCTTTTGTGATAGTTTTGTTTTTATTTTTTGGTACATTTTAAGCGGTATTTCGGCGATAATTTTAGGAATATTGGTTTTCTCTGCTTAAAAAAGCATCCCAATTGGCGTCGCCAAAAAGTAAAATAATTTTTTCTAAAAACTTCACTTGCAAGAAGGCCAAAATTGATCGTGTTGTACAGGCCATGGAATTGTCTTGTTAAACCGCCCAGTTCAATAGTCTATAAATACAGGCCAAAAAAAGTCGGTTATTAAAACGATTCATATCGTTCTATTGACAGTAATGAGCATATCAGATTAATTTTAGTAAAAATATGAACCAAGGAGACGGGGACTAATTTTCTAAATCACTTTTGAGTTCTTCAAGCCTCATAGTCTACAGTGTTGCTTAGCCGTAAGTGCATGAAGGAGGAAATTCCAATACAAAAAACGACAAATTGACAAATTCGACTTAAACGCCACATTTTCTTTAACAGAAGCGACATTTTTGGCCAAGCATACATTGCAATGATGCATTTTGAACGCTTCCAGTCTCTTTTCATTTGCTAGACAACTCCTTGCACAATGGGTCGACTAGGACAAACATAATCACATCGAAATGCGACTATTTAGCGAAGCATATTTCGTCAATAACAAACCTTTAACTTAATAAAGGACACTTCAAATGAAAGTTAAATAACAGCCTTGCCAGATCGACCGACAATTTTGGAATCACTAATTGGATAACCTTTGTATATGTACACATGTGTGTATGTATTGTCCTTATACATACATACATACATATGTACACATAGTTTTACTTTTATTATTTTATTACCATCCATATGTTATATAAACTCTTACTCATATATTTTTGTTTTTTTGCTTGTTTTTGCTGTTTACCTTATACACACACACATGTACTATGTATGTATGTGTGTGTATATAAACAGTTATAAAAACCTACATATTTGTTTAATATAAAATTTTCATTTGTTTTTATTGTATTTGTACAGTAAGTTCATTTAAAAGCGACTACTGCTGAGACCATTATTATTATTATTGTTGTTGTTCTTGTTGTTATTTTTTACTACATATTTTGTATAAGTAAACTAATGCACAGCATATGCTATTGTGGGCTACTTTATGTTGACAGAGCTTTAAAAGTTCAATTTTATGCGAAATTACAGTTATATTCGAAATTACTATGCTTTAGATTAATTAACTAATCTTTGTTGATATTTGTATGTACATAGTATTACTGTGCTACACTTAGTTAATGAAAAATAAAAGAGATTTTCATAAAATCTCTTAAATGTTTAGCATATTAAATTGGTTTCTATTTTAACGAGAAGACATTCTTTTAAATTTCCCCACTTTGAAGTTAGATGATGGTGTGGCAGTGTTGAGGTGATGGTGTGGTGTGGTGTGGTGGTTTTATTTTATCGATGAAAAATACTCTCTCGCAGTATTGTCGTCATCAACATGAATTTTTAGCTTTTTTCTTCAGTAATTGTTAGCCATTGTTGTTGTTGTTATATTTTCTCCCCCCCCCCCTTTATAAAATTTGTATATTTTTTTAAAATCATTTTCCATTTCAAAACCACTGACTGTGAGAGCATTAAAATAAAAATGAAAATATGCATACACAAGTGTGTCTGTGTATGTGTGTATGGTAAAATACCTGGGTATGAGAGCAAGAGTTTTGAAAGTATTTTTTAACGGTTGTTGTTGTTGTAGTTGTTGTTGTTTTTTAATATTTCAATAGATGATGTGTTATGAAGTGTACTCCTGGTTTCAAACTCAGTTGTTTTTTTCGCATTCTCTAACCAAAAAAAAACAATACAAAAACAAAACAGAAAAAGAAGAGTATGGCGAAAAGCTTTATAAATTTTAAAACATCTCTCTAAGTGTGTGTGTGTGTGTGTGGTGTTAATGGTTTTTTTGCATTAAAGTGTGAGTCTCACTTGAATGTTCTAGCACGCGTATGCCTGTACGTGTAAAGCACTGGGTTGGGGTTTTTAAATACTGCGCGCGCATTTTGCTTGTTTCGACAAACAAGTTGAATATTTTGGCAAAATTTTTCTAAAAATACACACAAAAAAAACGAGAAAACAAAAAAAGGATAAAATTTTTAATGGCAAATAATATTAAGGTATTATTAATTTGCTTTTTTTTTGTTGTATGTTTTTCTCTTTTTACTACATTTAATACATTTTTTGCTTTTTCTTTCTGTTTAAAACAAAAACGTTAAGCTTGAATTCATTTGTGTTCGTGTTTGGCTTTTATAATTTTCTAATTATTTATTAGACAGAGATAGAGAGAGAGAATACTTTTTTCATTTTCCTCTTTCTATGCATATTTTTGTTGGTATTTTTCTTTGCAATTTATTTTTGAAAATAATCGTGTTTGTTTTGTGTGTTCCAGTTGCTGGGTTGGTTTATTGTGTAGTTTTCTTCAAAAGAAATTATTTTTAAATAATTTGTTTTTTTTTTCTTAAATTGTTAGTTTTTTTTTTTAATATTTGTTAAAGGAATAAAAAGGAGGGAAGCAAATTTAACCCGTCTCAATTTGTTATTAGATTTAAACAAAAGAAATTAATAAAAAATTATTCTTTTTTTTTATTTAATAAGGAAAATGTTAAAAACAAAATCTTTTAAACTGAATGCAAAATTATTTAAAACCAAACAAACTAAATTGAAATATAATTTAAAACCTTTTATAAAAACAAAACCTATCATTCGATACCTAAGAATTCAAAAATAATTTCATATTATTACAAGACAAAAAATTGTTAAATTTTCAAAATTGTTTTTAAATTGTAGTCCTTTCTCAAAAGGTTTATATTTCATAATAAATTATTGAACAAAAAAAAAAAACAAAGATATGTATATCGTTTACCATTATATTATTATATGTATTTCCATAGATGTCTTTGGCTCACTAATTTAAATAGTTTTAAAAAATATTTTATTTTCAATAAAAATTAACATCTGCATTTCATTACGTGATACAAGGAAATGAATTTAAACCACCAAAACCTAATATTAATTTTCCATAGTTTTTCTCATTGTTTTGTAACAGAAAACAATCCCAATATAGAATAATCAGATAATATTTACAGAGTCCAGTTATGTTAACAGCTTCTAAACTTTATTTCCACTAAAATAAGCACTAGTGGGTCAGACTTTAAAGACTAATTTTAAAGTTTTAAAATAATCTTATTACTAAACGTCATAGAGTTCGAAATAAAAAGCTACATATTCCTCAAAAACAATGCGACGAAGTTAAACGAAATCCACCTTAAGATCGAGGTAGAAACTGAAGATTAAATATTGATTTAATCCCGTTCTGTAAGGTCCAGTCCATTGATGAAAATATCAATATATCAATAAAGTTAGGATAAAGAAGCCGCTGAGTCGTATAAAAATATAAAAATTAGCCACAAGCTAAACATTACATGAAAAACTTTTTAAAGCCATCTAAACACTAATAAATATAAAAAAAGATTTCACACAAATTTTATAATTAACAAAGTTTTCTTTTTTAATAAAAATCATATCAACTTATTGATCCTCTGATATAAACTCTCTCTTTCTCTCTCTAGAAACAAGCTTTTACTGCTAGTTTTAATGTTCACAGAGAAGCACAACAATTCAAACAGTGTTGTATCACCATCAAACGTAGTAACGAAAGGAATCAGAAATCATTTGTCTGAGCCAAGAATATATATACGACGTTCCTATCTCATAGCTTAATTATACAGAGAGCTCTCATATATATTCTCTTGACTTAGGGCCTGTTTTTGCTAGACAAATAATTTCAGGCAAACGTCTGTTTGTGTGGGAAAACACAAACTGAATTTTGTTTGTGAAATCGTTTGTCTTACAGAAACAGGTCCTAAAGGTCCTAAATGAAGAGTGTATGTGTGAAAGTGTTTTTGTTTGAAAACGTCTGTCTGTGTTCGAACAGAAGATTAGTCAGCTAGCAACGAAAGCACGAATGTACTTGGAAAATTTTTGTTTTTTGTTCGGTTTTCAACTTTAATATCCGGTTTTTGTAAGGCAAATGATTTCAGACGAACGTCTGCTTGTCTGGAGAACACAAAAACAACAGGCCCAAAAACTTGTTACTGTAAGACGCATAACTCTCAAAATTATTCAACTTTCCTCACCATATAAGGTCACGAACACTAATGCAAACACAGTGTTTTAGTTTCAAATAGCACAGAGATCGCATTGACAACGCATAAATAGCTATTGAAGAGAGTTAAAGATTGAGAGGTAAAGAGAGTGTAATGGCGCATGGCGACACATCAGATTTAACTGATCAAATTTACATACATATGTATGTATGTATTGGTAATATTTGTTTTGCTTAGCACAGCAACACATCAAAATTGAATCTTCAAACTTCATTGTATTGCTGTTGTGAAGAAGAAAAGAACATATGAGTATTTTTTACCAACAAAAAAGGAGAGTTTGATCCATTATTTGATACGTGGCCGGGCAACTTAAGAGCATTATAAAGGGTGTTTTTTATAGAGGTATAGAACTTTAAGTTGCAATAAAACAACGATGGATTATTCTGTATATGGATGCGTGTGCTGTAAACAAATTTGGTTTCTTTTTTCTGGAAACAAAAAATAGAAAATCGTTTATTTTTTGTGTGTAAAAATCATTATTTATTCATTCATTTAATGCATTTGAATTACAAATTGTTTAATATTTTTTGTTATTTTAAAATCAATTTGCGTCGCCGTTTTAATCTTGAATTATTTTTGCTTAAGGTCAGATTAATTAAATTGCGACATCTTATCTGCATTTTTATTATTATTTTTTATTATTTAAATATAGAAAAAAGAAATAAAAATTATCAATTAATAGCAACAATAACAACATTTCTAAGACAAAGATTCAGAGAGTTAAAGCCGAGACTTTATATAATAAATAATGCAGGCATACGAAACAGAATAAAGTCCAAATAAGTAGGAAATAGTAAATGTTTCAATATTTCTCTGATAGGGTTTGACCAATCATTATATATGTATACATACATACATACATATGTACATACATATGTACATATTTTAGAGAAAACATTGGAACTTCAGCAACATTGAGAAACTTGTGAGTATTTCTCCAAAATTTTCAAATTTAGAGAAGGCTTTGCACAATGTTTTATAAAAACCCCCGCCTGATTCATGAGTTAAAAATATAATAAGTAAACCTTTGAATATTTTTAAATCTAGCATATTTATACTTTGTATGATTTAAACTGGTTTGATGTATAAAGGGTGTTTTTTATAGAGGTATAGAACTTTAAGTTGCAATAAAACAACGATGGATCATTCGATTGACATGCATTTTATTTATCCGAAAGATAATCATGTGGCATTACATTTTAAATATGATTTCTGGCATATGACCGCCACGGCTGGCGCGGATGTAGTCCAATCTGGACGTCCAATTTTCGATGACTTTTTCCAACATTTGTGGTCGTATATCGGCAATAATACGGCGAATGTTGTCTTCCAAATGGTCAAGCGTATGTGGCTTTACCGCATAGACCAATGACTTTACATAGCCCCACAGAAAGTAGTCTAGCGGTGTTAAATCACAAGATCTTGGAGGCCAATTCACAGGTCCAAAACGTAAAATTAGGCGGTCACCAAACGTGTCTTTCAATAAATCTATTGTGGCACGAGCTGTGCGACATGTTTCGCCGTCTTGTTGAAACCACATCTCCTGGACATCATGGTTATTCAATTCAGGAATGAAAAAGTTAGTAATCATGGCTCTATACCGATCACCATTGACTGTAACGTTCTGGCCACCATCGTTTTTGAAAAAGTACGGACCAATGATTCCACCAGCCCATAAAGCGCACCAACCCGTCAGTTTTTCTAGATGTAACGGTGTTTCCACATACACTTGAGGATTACCTTCACTCCAAATGCGGCAGTTTTGTTTGTTGACGTAGCCATTCAACCAGAAGTGCGCTTCATCGCTAAACAAAATTCTCGCTTATGAAAATCGGGAACAACGGTAATCTCGTTTTTGGGCCCATTCGACGAATCTACGCCTTACTTGATGATCGTTTGGCTTCAAATCTTGCACGAGTTGGATTTTGTAAGCACGCAAACCAAGATCCTTCCGCAAAATCTTCCATAAAGTGGATGGACACAGATCCAATTCCTGTGCTCGATGGCGGATGGACTCATTCGGGTCTTCCTCAATGCTACGCTCTACAGCAGCAATAGCTTCTTCTGTACGCACCGTATAGCGTCTCTGGGGATGCGAGTTATCAATAAGAGTAAACGTGGTGCGAAAACGTTCCATGGTTAATCGAATTAACTGCTCTGATGGACGATTTTGTCGACGATAAAATGGACGTAGTGCGCGATACGTTTTCCGCACAGAACCATTATTTTCGAAATAAAATTGCACTATTTGCAAGCGTTGTTCAGGCGTGAGTCTATTCATGATGAATTGCCAAACCAAACTGAGAATAAATCACTTGACAGCTGTTAAATCGGTCGCCATCTTGAAAAGTAATGCCAACTTAAGGTTCTATACCTCTATAAAAAACACCCTTTATTAAGATATTTTAATTTATTCTTCTCCAATGAATAGGGAAATACTTTTTAGTGTTGAAAATTGATTTTTAAAGTTTTGTATCGTAATTTAATTGTTAATTTTTTTTTTTTTTGTAATAAAAACTGAATTTACCATAAAATTTCTCAAATAATTTTTAATAATACAGCTTATTGTAAACAACAATCGTATTTTTTTTGTTTAAAAAATATATTAAAATATTTTATAGCTTATTTTTATTATTATTTGTCCTAAATATAAATAATAATAATAAAAAATAGAATAAAATGGACAAAAACAGACAAAAAAAGTGTTCTTTTGTTTAAAGTTTTTATGATTTTCTTTCTTTCTTTCATTCTATACAACATTGTTCATTCATTAGCGTGAATGTTTTTTTTTTTTTTTTTGAAACCCTTAATACCCACGCCAGCCACGCCTTCGCCCACAACCCTTCATCAAACCAAGCAACACAACTTCTATCACTTCAACGTCATACTTTAATTAATTATACATTGTTTTACTTTTCTTTTATTTTTTTTTTTTTTTCTGAAAAACGCAAATAAAAAAATATTAAAACATCTAAAAAAAAATGAAAAGAACTGAACTCAACTGAATAGAAATAAAAAATATCTCTTCTATGCCATCATCATAATAAAATATTTTTTGCACAGAAAAAATAGAAGAAAAAACCAGAGGGACGAAATGTGGCATAATACCTTGGGTCTTAAGTAGCATATGATGCTTTCAATTTATTAAAAAAAAAAAGAGAGAGAGAGAGAGAGGAAAGAGGCGAGGAGAGCAGCAGGGAGAATAGAGGTCCTATTCATTAAAGTACGTTTAAAGGATTTAAAAACAAATTTATATCAGTTTAGAACAGTGGCACAAATGCTCTCAAGATAATGGGAAAAATAAAATAAAATAATTTCGGGCTGTTTTTTTCTTTAATTTTTATCATTCGGCAAGTGAGCCAAGTCAAGGTGAAGGTTCGTCGTCAACATACATTGTTTATTGGCCATTATAATCGTTTAAACTAGATTACGACCAAATTTCTTATACTACTCATGTTACATACATAATTGGCCATTACAATCTTTCAGTCAGGATTACGGCCTAGCTTCTCACACTACTCATGTTATGTATTTTAATTATGCCAACACACTAGCCACTTGAACACAGCGACCCGTGTCTCAAATGAAAGTTTATATTTAATTAGCTCACTTGGAGGAGAGCACAAACGATTTAAACAAACTGGCATAGTACTTTAGCAGAGCGCTTCTATGGTAAGTAGCTATAAAGTGTAAGAATGTAAGTTTTACAAAAACTGTAATTCGGCGTCCGATGCACATAGAAGATCTGGAACCACTTAAATGACGAGTTTCTGTAGGTATATTCAAAGGCACGGTTAAGAGCGCCTATCTGGTGGTAGTGAGTTGCGTCATCTATATCAAAGGGATTTAAGCTGAACTCGAGAAACTTTAAACACCACTAACGACTGTTTTTACTATGAGTGATGGTTTACTTGTGGTCTGCATATATCTCTTATAGGACAGAAATTTGTAGAAGCCTGGCGAAACACATAAAGTGAAAACCTCAAATCATACTCATTACAACACTTAAGCCAGGGTTAAGACCTAGTTTCTCACTCCATCCACTCATGTTGTGAGTGTTAATTTTATTCATGAGTGGCAGGACCTAAAGTCTAAAGTCAGTTTTGCACGACAGGTTTTTAAGCAACTTTTCATGGCAATTTTATTTCACTCCCAGAGTTTTTGACTGAAGACTGCTGAGAGGAAATGGCCGAAAATATATTTTTTTTATTTCATTTTATTCGAGTTATCTGAGCTCTTGTTTGAACCATGGGTTTGCGTCTAATAAAGAAATACATTGTCTGCTAGACTACGACAACTCAAATCTATAGTCCCTGAATACCATTCCTTCTGTCGCATTTTTTTTCGCAAATTATCTTCAATCAACCCACTGTATTTATAACGTCTTGAGTTTTGCTTCCTTTCTCTCGCTCTCTCAGTCTCACTGCCACTCTTGGCATTTGTATACAATTCTGTTGCTTGTTGAGTGTTGTAAAATGAATTTCTTTTCGTGCCTTGGTCTTGCTGTTGTTGTAATAAAAGCTTCTATTCATTTCTTTTCAATATAAAAGGAAAGAAATAAAAAAAATAACGAGAACAAAAGCCAAAAAGTAAAACAAGAACAAAAAAAAACAAAATGAAAAAATTAAATAAGAAAAGTAGACTAAACACGAGTCAAGTTGAAAAAGGGGTTATCCTGTCACTTGAAAATGTTGACATGTTCAAAAGAAATTAAAGGTAATTGACTTGTTTAAAATTATTTTGGGTTCTCTTTACACATTTCTTTTCTTTCTTTCTATTTCTTCTTCTACATCTGCTTTGTTATTATTGTTTTCTATAGAAAATAAATATTTTTAATAAAAAAAAATAATTAAAGGAAGAAAAAATATACACAGAGTGACACAAAGAAATGTTAAGGAATCTTGATAAGTATTATACACTCACTGACACAAACACACACACACAATATCATTGTGTTTACCTCTGTGACCTGGACTAAATATAACACTTACACAACAACAACAGCGACAACGACGACACCGGCAACAACGACAACGCCAAAAACAAGAAAATGCCATTATAAAAATGTCTTACTCTGTGCACTGCTCTGCTCTGCTCTGCTTTGCTACATTTAAGGAATTTAAGATGGTTATCTTAACTCACACTCTCTTCTCTTTCTCTCAAGCTTTATTATTTCTCCCCCCCTTACACAATTTGTTACACATGGTGTTGGTTTTGGTTTACCTTTAAGAGAAGGGTTGGTTGTTGTTGTAAAGCAAAAGGCTTTTTTAGTGATGAGTTGGGTTGGAGGTGGTATTTCGTTGGTGGTGTGGTGTGTTTATAAAAGAAATTCCTTATAATTCCTTTACGTTTATACGGTATTTTGTTTTTTTTTTATTTGTTAGAAACGTTGTTATTGTTGTGTTTGCAAGTGTTTGCTTTGCTTTACATTGTATTTGTCTGGCTGCTGCCTGCCTAACTGTCTGTCTCTCTATGTAATTCTCATAAAAACACCATTTGTTTGTTTGTTCGTTTGTTTGATAAGGGACCCAAACAACAACAGCAACAATAGCTGAAAAGAGCTGTGCTGCTCTGTGCTTATCAAAAAATATGTTTTCTCTTCTGAGATGAACAAATTGTTTTTGTAGCATTGAAATGAAAATTGCTTTAATATGTGTATTAATTTATTAATTAATAAAAACCAGATAAAACACAGCATAAATGAAATGAAATGAAAAGCGAGTGAGATGATGCTCTCTTTTTATCAGATTTCCCCTGGTTTTAATCAGTGTAGGAGAAAGGGTAGAAGAGTATTTAGTGTTAAGGAAACGGAGTAAAGTGTTGCCATTTTATTATTTTTAGTTACTGTTTTAAGTGTTTTTTTTTTCGTTTTTTCTATACAATTAGAATTCACACGGCAATATGTCGTAGTAAAAATGCTTTGTGTAGCTTTTTTTCTAGACAACAACCGAGATGAATGAGATTTTAATCTTTAAGGATTATTATTAAATCTATGTTTTCTGTTTTTGCTACAATGGGTTTATCGTTTAAATTACTTGTTAATGGAAAGGTTATAAAATTTGTATTGTTGGCAAAATAAAGGAAAGGAATGATTTTTAAAACAAACAAGAAAATAAGAAATACATTCAGGGCTTTCACAAAAATCATTTAATAACATATATTTAGGGATTTATGAGTTTTTTATAAACTGTCTTATCTTATCTTATCATGTCTTAACTATGAATGGCCCTATTGTTTTTGAACTCAACTCTTGTCTTCTGTAACATAGCAAGATTAGTAAAGATGAGAGATGTAAATATTGATATCCTGGTACTTATTATCGCATTTATCTGAAAGGGATTTAATAGAATAAGGAAATAAAAAGAAGAAGCAGAAGAAACAACAAACCAGAAACTTCATGGGCGTTGTGGTATAGAACTCCAGTCTTACAAAATGTTTACTATGATACTCAATGTCAGGCCAAATAAAGGGTCGGCCAAATAACTTTTTTTTGAAAATGCTTTAAAAAAAAACTACTGAATATTTTCTCAAATTTCTTTTTTTTATTTGAAAGTACAATCCTTCCGGTTAATAATGGAAAATAATTTCATTCAAATGGCTGCCTCGGTTGGCCATGCAGTGGCCTACACCAGAAGATGCCGATTTTGGCAAAAAAAATCATCTTTTCAGCTGAAGCTCAGTTTTGATCTTGGCGGGTATGTAAACAAGCAAAATTGTCGCATTTGGGGCACAGAAAACCCGCACGCATATGTACATTGAAAAGCCGATGCACCCAAAACAAGTCACTGTTTGCTGAGGATTTTGGTCCAGACGCATAATTGGGCCATTTTTCTTCGAAAATGAGCAAGGAGTGGCCGTTACAGTCAATGGCGATCGTTATCGGGCCATGGTGAACAAATTTTTGTTGACAAAATTTGAAGAGGAGGATATTGGCAACATTTGGTTTCAACAGGACGGCGCTACGTGCCACACAGCCGAAGCTACACTCGATGTTTTGCGCCCTGTTTTTGAAGATTGCATTATCAGCCGCACAGCTGATGTCGTTTAGCCACCTCGGAGCTGCGATTTGTCACCGTTGGACTATTATTTGAGGGGTGCCGTCAAAGATAAGTGTTACGCCGACAAGCCAGAGACAATTGACGCTTTAAAGGACAATATCCGTGAAGCCATTGGTGAAATGCAGCTGCACACAATCGGTAATGTGCTTAAAAATTGGACCGATCGTGTAGACTACTGCATGGCCAGCCATTTGAATGAAATTATTTTCCATTATTAACCGGAAGGATTGTACTTTCAAATAAAAAAAAGAAGAGAAAATAAAAAGTAGTTTTTTTAAAGCATTTTCAAAAAAACAAGTTATTTGGCGGACCCTTTACTCAAAAACTACAACTTCGTCATCTAAAAATATTGTTGTTGGATTTTTGATGTTTGTTTTGTTACCTTCCCGCATATTCTCGTACGTAACATTATTTAGTTATTTGTACCCTACGATGTGGGTATTTTGTTGTTGTCTCTTTGTCTTGTTTTGCTTATTATCGTTTAGTTTGTTTGTGTTTGCGTAACAATGTAAACTGATTTTTTAGGTTTCAACTAGAAGTAAAGAATTAATGGTTAAGTGAACTCTATATATGTAACTCAGAGACTATGCGGCAATTCATTGCACATTTACGAGGAAAGGATTTGTTTCACAGATGTGGACTGTTTCCCACACAGACACCGTAGTGAAAACAACGCATGACTGAGAATATTTGTGAAATATATATTCCGCAAAACACAATTCACTTCAATGCTGTAATGCAAGTGTGATTCCAATGTAGAATACTTTCGCAATGGAGGATTTTTAATCGGTATACCGTTCGTAAAAACATTTTCCTTGTTTTTGGAAAAAATAATTCATTTTTCCGCTTAAAATATTAATTTTAAGCATATTTTTCTCCTTTAATTTTAAGTCTGAATTATTTTTAAATTTTTATTTTAATTGTCACCCGTGTATGAAATATTTTTTTATTTATAATGGATATATAATAAGAAATGACAATAATTTTCTTTGAGAAATATTTTCAGAAATGTATGGTGCTTGTTTGCATATGTATGTTTTTTTAATAAATAATGATAATGATTTCCATTAAATTAATTTATTATAATTAACTACCACTAAATCTCTACGTTTGCTGGTGCATTTTTATTGCAATTCTACTCTATAAAGTATTTTTATGTTTTTTTTTTAAATTGCTTGTAATTGTTCAATTAAATAATTATGTTTTTTAGTTTAAATCTACAGCGATTAAATAATAGCGTTTGGTGTACTTATAAAACAATATAATGGAAGTCAACTCAAGTGCTCTCTCTCTGTATATTAAATGCTTCTCCTAAATTACTTTAAAGCATATTAATAAAGTTGCCATAAATGTATGTAACTGACTGACTGACTGATTGGCTGAGTGCTTGGCTTGGTGAACTGCTTGTTAACCTTGTGGTCTTTAACAGAATTAAATGAAAAAGAAAGAAAGAAAGAAAAAACACTAACGTCAACGATTTAAGGGCAATTATAAATTAATTTTAGTACACACCACAGTACCAAATAAGCATAACTACAGTGCTACTGTGCAGCACAAAAACACAAGGCGGTAGTTGATGAAATGAGGCACAAAAGAAGTGCTGCTATAGCCCAGCAAAATTTTTGATTTTTTCTTATTTTGTGAAAAATTGCTTAAATTACTTAAATGCGTTCTTATTTTTCCCACACAACTTATTTAGCTGCACAGCAACACTGAAAGCTTAATGGGTGCTTAATAACACAGCCCTGCAAATTTGGACTTTTTTGTGCAAATAAGATGGCTTCAGGTATTTTCGAAGGCATTTGGCGCGCTAAACACGAATCTGGTTTCAAAAATTTTCCATCACGTCAGGTTTTCGAGAAAAAGGGGGTTGAAGACCCTAAAAATAGCGTTTTTGGACATTTTTAAAACATTGTAGAGCTCAACACTGACGTGCTAGAACCATCGCTATTGTTAGAAATTAACAATTGATCTTTGTTCTTTAAAATGAGCCCAAAGCCAAATTGTTTGCATACACCCTTAAAGTACGGGGTGGGTTTATGTCAAGGGGTGCAAAAGAAAAAGAAACACATTACGGAGGTCCTTAAAAATTAATCAGATTTACTTGAAAATTGTTACTCAGGGGTTTTTGGGGTCGCTGATTACAGATCTTCATTCAGATTTAAAAAATTCAAAATGGCGGATCCAATATGGCGGTCGAGGGTTATAAAAATTAATCAGATGAACTTGACCGCCATATTGGAGCCGCCATTATGAGCCGCCTGGAGCAATCTTATTTGCAAAACCCATGCAGGGCTGTGTAATCAGCGATGGGAATTATAATACGCTTTGCAAAGTATAATACGCGTTTACAAAATTTAAGTTTTTAAGCAGAATCAATAAAATCGATTCTGATGGAAAACGCAATTATAAATCAAATAAAATTTTATCCTTAGGGTTTGGACTGATTTTACTCAATTAAAATTAGGAACTGCAATCCCCTAATTAAAAAATCTGTGTTATAATCGCCGAAATATAAGTTGATCGCAACTATATTTCGTTAAGCAATTTTCTTGTGAAGAAAACTACACTTGCTTATGGTATTATACAGTTAGCACGTTCTAGCAAAAACACAATACAGCGTATGGAGTGAGCATTTCAAAAATGGTGACTTTGATATCAAAGACAAAAACCTACCAAAAAAATCTATGAAGACCATAAAATTGACAACATTACTAGATTGAGGTTCGTGTCAGATGTTAGCTATGCTTGGACAATCATTTGACGTGACTCAAGCAGCAATTTCAAAGCGTTTAGGCAAGGAAATTTGATGCCATATGAAGCCTAGAGTACGCTTTAAAAAGAAATAATTTTAAACGACGAAAAATGAATTAATTGCGACAATCCTTAAAGCAGGAAGTCGTCCGGTCAAGCAGAATATCCATTCTGTCATGGTAATGGCAAATTCTATTTAAGAAAAACTATACCAATAAAGCATTTATTTTCAATAAAAGTGAACTGTTTGCCGTAAGAGAAAGGATGTCGAATTATTAGACGGGAGTCCGTGGTTCAAACCCTAGCTTAGATATCTCGAACAAAACAAAATATGAAAAATATTGAAAAAACTCTCAACAGTGTTCTGTCAACTGTAAACCTTAGGTCGCGCCACTTATGAATGACATTAGCACTCACAACATATGTACTTAGGTGGGTGGTGTGAGAAGCCAGATAGCAAACCTGACTAAAGGATTGTTATGACCATTTAACCAGGTAAGATATTATTAAATATTTTATTAAATCTTGAATTAAAAGCCAAATTAAAAGTTTTGATGGGATATTATGCTAGGCAGTCAGAGTCAAAGTTAATGCAGCATTAATTGAAATGAAAAAAAAAAGATTACGAAAATTAACAGGCAATGAAATTTGCAAATAAAATTTTTTCAAAGACTCAAGGAACAAATGAATTATATTTTATGCAATAAAACATTAAAAAGAATAAAAACTTATTAAATTACTGGCTGATTATGAATAAAATGCATATGGTTGATGATCTTAAACGTGATTAAATGCTAAATTTCAAATAAAATGATGTCGACATGTAATGTATGTCGATTTGTCGACTGCCTATATTGTCTGTCTGTCTGTCTACAATAAGAAAATTAAATTGTAAAGAATTATTTCACAAAAAAAAAAGGAGAGCCCTCTGGATGAGTAATTATTTAAATAGTAAAACCCAAACCAATCAAATCAAATCAAACCTAAAAAAAAAACTTCAAATTGAAATTTTAAATCTTAGAAAAATAGAAAAATAACAAACTATACAGGCAAGATGATGATGATGACAACAGGCATCATGTTGAGTTCTGGATAGATTTCATGTCGAGTTCTCTTTTGAGTCTTTTGCCAACAAGACAGCAAGCATTTCTTTCTATACTCACAGTACAGCACATTCATTTCCATTCCCTTCATTCTAACTAAAGAAACGAGACAATTTAGGATTTTTTTTCTTAATTTGTTGTTTTTCTTTTTTTTTGTATTTCCACAAGTTGTACTTTTAAAAAAGGAAAATATTTTTTCTTCTTTATTTCCCTAAATTCTGCTTTCAAAATAAATTTCGTTCGCAATGAATGAAAAGAAATGCAATGATGACGGTGATGGGTATGGAGATGGGGTGCCCTAAATATTCTTAACTTGAAAGAAATCCTTTTTTATTTTCATTTTAGTTATTTAGTATTTTAAATTAAAAGAAAATATATAATAATACGGTACGATGGAATAGTTAAAAATATAAATCTTTTTCATTTCATTGCATATTTTCTAATTTATTTAAATTTTCTTTTCTTTTCATTCATTTTTTTTTTCTTAATAAATAAAATTTAAATTTAAAAAGAATTTCTATTTTTTGTAGTCATTTTAAGTCAATTTCAATTTTTTTCTCTCTTTTTATTTTGAAAAATAATTTCTAAAGTTTATTGAAGAAATGCTATTGAAATTGGTTTATGAATTCTATTTTTAAACCAAAATAACTGAAAAGAAAAATTTTTGTTCTGAGACCTAATTTCTCCTATAAATATAAAATTGAATGAGAACACTCAGGAGAAAAATATGTAATTGGAACACTATAAAGTCAAAACAATTTTTAATGGTATATTCAGTAACAATGACGTGCGATTTAATTCAGATCAAAGCGTTTGATACTGTAAGGACACCAATTAATACAAAACATGACTTAATCCTAGGTACCCTCTCAAGATGGCATAGCTTTGTGGGAATCATATTCCACTGTAAGTGCAAGGGATCCTTTAAACATGCTGAACAAACTATGCTCTAGTTAGGATTACAAACTAACTTCGCACACCACCCATGTTTGAGTGTGTTAATTTATGTTTAAAATCAACTCTGAACGCCAGTTTTGAGAAGCTTTTTTATGACAATTTTATTTGCCACAAGTATACTGCTAGAATGCCGGCTTTAGAAACATTTTTTCACATTTCGTTTTGTTCCAGTTGTCTGAGCTGGAAATAAAATCATTTTATGTGTCCCAACTTTGTAAATACATAATTGGTCATTACAACCCTTCAGTCAGGATTACGACCTAGTTTCTTACACCACTTATGTTGTGTGTGTTAATTTTATACATGACTGGTGGGACCTACAGTTTAAAGTCGACTCCGAACGACAGATTTTTGAGAAACTTTTCACGGCAATTTTTATTTATTTATTCTCAGAGTTTTTGTCAGAAATCTGCTGAGAGAAAGTCGCTGAAGGAATACTTTTTTATTTTGTTTTGATGTCTGACCTGGGACTCAAACCCTGGCTTTACGTCTAATAAGCCAACAACAGACAGTAACTCGTTAAACTCTCTCTTACGATCTCATTAAAATTTCCTTTAATTTTCCAACACATAGAAACAAACAAAGAAGGAGAGAGACAGTGAGTGTACAACAGTTTATTAGCAACAGGGTTGGAAATAATGCTTTAATAACGTTTTGTATGTTAAATGAGTTCAAAAAAGAAGAAAAAAAAAATGTCCTCGATTGTATTAATTTGTAACCGATACTAACGTAGTCACACATAAATTAAATTTCAAAATTAAATTAATGGCTATAAACTCTGCATTTAATTTTAAAAATGGTTTTTAATCATAATTAATTTATGTTCGCTTGTGGAATACTATAACGCTGTTATTCATTTTTAATTTTCTTTTTATGTTTTTGTTTTTTGGTTTTTTTACCTGGTTTTGCAATTAACTTATTATTTTAATATTAAAAACATAAATTTTCATTTTAATAATCATAATAATTAAAAATATTAATTGAACACAAAAAACGAAATGAGGAAAAAACAGAGGAGTTAAAACAACCAGAGAAAATAACTGAAATGAGAGAAAAATAAACCAGGGTAATTGGGATTTAGAGACTGGGTTAAACAGCACACACAGGGACACACACATTGAATTTAATGGCGTTTTAAAAATGATTTTTTTCATTTTTTTCTTTTTTTTTTTTTGCTTATAAAAATCATATTAATTCTTTAATATTAACAAACAACAACAACAAAAAAATGAATACCAACAGAAAAATCATAATTTTAATATGAAAAGCAAAAACAAACACAAAACAAAACAAAAAAAAGAACATATTGGTGGACATGTACAATAAATCAATGAAACCGAAAACAGCGAAACTGTGGAAGAAAGGTTAAAAAAACGAAAAAATAAAAAAAAACTGTGAACTTTCAATTTTTAATTAAAAATTCTCGGCTTTAGGCGTCGTGCAAATAAAAAATAAAAATAAAATTCAACACAAACAATGAAAAAACAAAACAAAAATTAAAATTAATTTTTGAGTTTAATATGTAATAATAAACAATAAAAATTGAATTTTTATTTGCTTTTTTTCTTTACACAGAGTTAAACGTTTTCAAAATCATGATATTCGGAAAATAATCAATTAAATCGCAGTCCAAAAAGGAATTTTAATTATTTTTTTTTACCAACGAGTAACAATAGTATATAGACAGGGGTATTATTCTGGTTTCCTTTATTGTTTTATATATCGTCGCGGTTTTGTTTATTTAAAGGTGTTATTTTGTTTATATTTTTTTATTATTAATTTTAATAAAAAAAATATATATATAAAAAATTTGTAATAATATTTATATAGAAAAAATGGCTATTTACAGATGAGTAGAGATGTTTTTTTTTTTTTTTTTGTTTAAATTGATTTTTTTTAATTTAATTTAAATATATATATAAAAACCTATTAATTTTTTTAAATATTTATAAAGAAAAGCATAAAAATTGTAACAAAAATAAAATTAATTAAAGAAACAAAAACGGGAACACCTAAAATTATTTAAAATTTTATAAATTTTATATAATTGGCCGTTTTTTTTAAATTAAATTGACTTTAAAAAGCTTAAAAAAGTTAAATTATACGTAAGCCTTACTCTAATAAGGCGAATTGATTTCCAATACATCAGTTTAACGTACCCATTCCTGGTATGGAGAAATTTTCTACCAAAAAAAAGGAAATTACCGCAAATAATAGACTCTCTAGTGAGTTCAATTACAAAATCTGCCGGCGAGAGAAATTTCCCTATAATACCTAAGAAAAACCTCTCTTATTTTCTTTCTTACGCAGTTTAATTAAACAGTCACTTAGCCGCTAACAAATGCACATGCGCACATGCACTATAAACGGTAACTCGTTACACTCTCTTACTTTGTTGTGCTCTCAAGGAGTTTTTTCTTGTAACTTATAGAGAGAGAGAGTGTACAACAGTTTATTAGCAACAGGGTTGGAAGTAACGAGTTAATAACTAACGTTTTGCATATTACATGAGTTAAAAAATTAACGATTTTTATATGTTTTTTTACCAGGAATGCCTAGAGAGAACTAGCCGGTGACAAATACAATTGCTCCATGAGAAAAGTTTAATCAGGTTAATAGTGCGGTTTTAATGAATTTTCATTCAAAAAATATACATACGGCAATACCTACATACATATGTATATTAAATATGATGCAAAAATGTTTTAAAGTTGGATATGAAAATCAAGAGTCTTTTCCATTCGCAGATTAATAAAGAAAAGTACGCACACTACACCTATGCATTCGGCGCTGTCTAAGCAAACACTAAATGAATAAGTGTAGAAGAATACGTGTTAGTTCTCTAAAGTAAAGACAAATTTATATAAAATGCCCACTTTTGACAACACAAAACACATCCTTCCAATCTGTACTACTACGATCACATTGTTAACCATTGTAAATGTTTGTTTGTGTAACGGATGCATGTATGTGTAGTCATCTCTGGCTAGAAAATCTAAAAGTACGGGAAATAATGTGAGAATTCCTTCTGCACTATTGTCCAGTAGTACTACACTCACCGCCACCACGCATGTGTATTCGTCGACACACGACTGCATAAATAAAAGAGCGTAAGAAAAAGAGTTCGTTCTCTTTGCGAAGTGTAATGTAGTGTTTTTCGTATACTACATTCACAGTCATACATATGTATTCATCACTGGCTAAGTGAAGATGTAATAAATAATTGTGAGAATGAAGCTGACTTCTCTTTACACCATTAAGCTTTTAAATGGAAACTTTTATTTGAATATTTTAAACAAGGATTTTTTTCATTGTATTCGTCACAGGTTAAGTGATGAGCAAATCAAAGAGCGTAGCAAATTATGCATGTATGTGTGTATATGTGAGTTCTTTCTTCGCAATTGTGTGGTGAAATGTGCAAGAATATAGTATTTAACGCTGCGCATGAGTATTCATCGCGTCACTACTAAATAAAACAGCGTAAGGCAAAGAATAAGTTCTCTCTACAAAATTGTGCTTTGAAATGTATATTCTTCTCTTAAAATTTTTCTTTGTCAATGTATTAAAAAAAGTTTATGCCGCTATATGGTGCCTAATGATATAATTAACAGCATAATGATGCAGCACAGCAATCTCTCAAAAGTAGAATACATGGGTGTATATGGAAATGATTATTTTGAAGACAACGCGACAACAAACGTCGATGCTGCTGCTTCGTATTGAGGCCAATTTCTTAAGTTTGTTTACTCAAAGCTGTTGGCAACAAAAAATTTAAAGGTTTTTAAACCTTAAAATAACTTTTTTAAGCTTTTAAGACGAATTTTGTTTTTTATTTTTTCCCTTAAATATGTTCAGACGAATTTTTACCGCTTTTTTTTTATTAAAACTCAACCTTTCAAGGCTGACTTTTTAATCAACACTTTAATATCAAGGTTAGCTTGTAAGGAGCTTTTTTAAGGGTAAAGCTTCTCCTAAAGCTAAAATTCGCTTTGGGAATTTAGAATTTGTTAATAAATTAATATGTAGTAATCATAACAATAATAATAAACAAACAAATGAATAATTTGTTAAAAATGTTTTTATAAATATAAATATTTACAGGAATAGTACATAATAATTATTTACAGTAAAACGAAACTGAAAATTGTTATTAAAAAAAATAATCGAAAAAAAGTTCATTAAAAAAATAATTTTTTTATGTTTAAATTTTTAAAATTTGAAAATTAAAAAAAAAAATTGTTTTTTTGGTGAAAACTTAAAATTGTTTATGTTTTTTTGTTTCTTTTTTTTTCATATTTTAAATGGAAATTAATGATTTTTCCTCTTTTTTTTGTGGAGAATAAGAACTTATTTTTTTTTTACTTTTTTCAAGGAAATTTTCTTTTATTATTTTTTTAAACTTTTTTCTATTTCTGAAAAAATTTTAAGACAAAAGTTGGGACGGGTTAATCTGCTATTCCGCTAATACGCTTTAGTTTTCTTTTTTTCTCATATTTTTTCTTTAAATCTCTTTTTTTTAACGAAAAGTGATTTTTAAGAAAAACTTTAAGGGAGAGGACCCTTGTTTTATTGGAATGAAAGAAAATTTTTTAACGAAATTTTTAAAAACGCTTTTCGTATATTTTTCTTCTTTTATAATTTTTGTAAGAGATAATAAGGCTATTTACAAAGTTTGTGGAAATTTTAATTTTTTTACTAAATCAAAGTAAAGATTAAAAAATAAGAAAATTAAATAAATTTAAGAAAAAAAGTGTCATTTTGTAAATGAATTTCTTAAAGGATAAAAACTGGTCTTATGTTTAAATTAATTAATGTTTTTAATAAAAAAAACCTAATGAACGTGTATTAATGTTTTCTTTTTTTTGTAATAAAAAAAAAATTCAAAATAAAATAGAAATTAAACGAAAATAAAGAAAGAAACAGAATAGAAAAAATTAATAAAAAAAATCTGATTTTTCGTAAACTTTTTTCTCTGGGTTTTTTTTTTTTTGTAAATAATAATAGATTAGATAGAATTCTTTTTTTTTTTTTTGATAATTGTTAATAATTGTTTAATAAAATTTTTTTTAAATTGTTTTTTTTTTGGTTGTAATAAAAAAAATTTAAAAATGCTTACAATCATTCATATCATCATTGGATCGCATAATATATTGATCCGATGAGGATAGTCTTGAATGCCCGTT
The DNA here is from genome assembly GCA_936449025.2 of Sarcophaga subvicina. Lineage (NCBI taxonomy): Eukaryota > Metazoa > Arthropoda > Insecta > Diptera > Sarcophagidae > Sarcophaga > Sarcophaga subvicina. The sequence goes on along the minus strand of OW388081.2, from coordinate 86,278,915 downwards.
CAAATTGGGATGAGCTCCCCCCCTATGATCACCAGCATTATTGTTGGTTTTTTGATTTAAAACGCTACGCATCGCCATTGCAGATGGATTTGTTTGATGCATATACATACTATCACCTTCGCACTCACTTTCTTTATACTGCAGAACATTGTTGTGCTTCTCATAAATGACCAGGCACCGATGACATCCTTTCCTAAAATTTGCACATACGTTTTTCACAATTTTTCATATTTTTATAAAGAAATTTTGTTATTTTTTTTTTTCATAAAAAAAAAAATGTTTTTTTTACGTTTTTTTTTTATTTAAGGATTTATTTGTTGAGATTTTTAAGAGAGGAAAAAATACAGTGGTGAGTGAGAGAATAATTAAAAATTTGTTGTTGTAATTATTTTAAGGAAACCATAAATTTTAAAAATAAATTGAAAGTGTGTTCAAACAACAAAAAATCGCTAAAAATGTAAAAGCTAAGCTGTTTTCCTTACAGCCTTAGGTTTAAAACTAAACGAAAAGTTAATTGTTTAATCAATTTTAAATTCAATTCAATTTATTAATTGTGTTAGTTTTTGTTGTTATTTTTGTTGTGTTAGAAGAACACAAATGAATCCCCAAAAACAATGATTTTTAATCCAACAATTCCATAGAATTTATCGTACTCATATCGTATCATAGAAAGTAACGGGTTTTTATTTAATTCACTCATAAGCTGTCATCAGTCTTTGTCTCAGCGGTCGGCACCAATAGCCCTCGGGGGCCGAATATCATTGGGTCTAACTGAAATTTTGAAATGGTACTGAACTATAACTGAAAGAGTACTTTTGTGCATCAAATGGTACTTTTAATACATAATTGGTCATTATAACCTTTCAATCAGGATTACGGCCTAACTTCTTCCTTACACTTATTTTGTGTGTGTTAATTTTATACATGAGTTCAAAGTCGATTCCGAAGTACAGATTTTTGTGAAACTTATCATGGCATTTTTATTTACTCTCAGAGTTTTTGCCAGAAGAAAGTCGCAAGAGAAATATTTTTTAACATTTCATATTGACGGAGATGTCTGACATGGGATTTGAAACATGGACTTACGTCTCGTATGCCCGCTTACCACCTACTAGACTATTTATTTATTTATATTTTATACACATACGGCACGGAACAGAAAAACTAACGATTTATTCGTTTTCCTCACATACAAGACAAAAAAAGCTGACTCGGAACTTAACAAAACGTAAAAGCCCCGTTTAGTCAAACGTAAACGGAACTTATGATGCATTACGTTCGTTTTTAGCATATGAAGAGCAATTTTAATGCTTACCGAAATTACATTACGGTTTGGCAAGCGTTTTCATTGCTTTTCGTGTTCTAAAGACGAATGTACGTTCCGTAGACGTTTGGCTAATCGGGGCTAAAATCTAATTCTAATTCTAATGCATTAAATATAGTTGAAAAGCTTAAGATATAAAATATGTTATAATAAAAAAGTACTAACAGCGTCGCGGGGGTACTGCGGTATTTTTGAAATGAAAAAGTACTGACAAAAGTACTGAATTTTTCAACAAAAAAAAGAGAGTGAAAATGCATTCAATTGCTTGTTCAGCTTCTAAAGAAGAAGGTTCATGACATTATGACAGATTAGTTTCGGTAACTCTCAGGGTATTTCCAATACCAATACAGCTAAATAGAAAAGAAAAGTTAAACAATGGCAGCGTTCTTTAACAGGCATTTGATTTGATTTTTAAGTTCTGGATGTAAAGGAGTTTAAAATGGCAAATTTATTTTGATGGCACCAAAAATTTATTCTTAATAAAGTATTTATGCACCTTAACTCGGTTTTGTGCTGTATTAGTTCCAAAAGGATTTGCAATTTATCCTCCCACTCTGCTATGTAACAGGTTATAATTCACAGACAGCAGACAATCTAGGCCTAAGTTCTCTACAATACAATTTTACTTTCAACGGAGTACACAATAAAGCCTACTTTACACTGTCCCACAAGTAATATGATCTGTCAAAATTTTGTGTAGAAGAGTACAGATGTGATCGTCTAAACGTACTATGTAATGAAACCATCACACATTGAGAGAAAATACGGATGAAAAGTTTGACAGTCGTATGGCTCTATTAATTTTTTGAAATGATTCAAAAAACAAGCAAGTCGCATTAGATCAGGGATGTATTTTTATGTAAACACATAGAAAAAAAGTGTAACAGCTGTTTTCATTTTACTTCGTTATTGTCTTATACCGATCATGTAAACGCAAAAAATATAAATCATACGATTTTTATTCTCTTTTTTGTCATACGGATGGAATTTCATTTTACTTTTTCATTAGACTTTACGTACGTAAAGTATTACCGTGTGAAGTGGGCTTAAGCAGCATTAGAAACATGTTGATATTGTTTTAAAAATGTTTCAAAAACGTCCAATTGTTTTCATTTAAAATTATTTTTTAAACCTTTAAATCACTTGGATTTTGTACGAAACATTTCTAAGAATGTTTGCTGGGTAAGCACACTCAATTAACGGTTACCATTTTAGTTTAAAAATTCTCTTTCCTGTGCTCTCAATATGAAAGCAGGTTGAGTAGAATGTTTTTTGAATAAGGCAGACTTGGTACAGAGTAAAAAATAAAAAATAAATATTATTTTTAAAATTTAAAAACTTTTTAATTTTTCCGCCAGATTATGGATGAGTTTTCAAAATACAAGGTTGGTTATAAATTCTATGGTGGTTATTGAAGGTAAAAATCATTGTTTTTTTTAGAGATATTTAAAAAAAATGCAATGTTTTGATGAAATATTTAGAAGTTTAGGTTTAATGACTGTCCTTGATATTTCATAACTAAATAAAATTTAATATTAATGAAAATGAAAAAGAAAATCAAGAATTTATAAATATTTGAAAAAAAAAATATTTTAATTTAAATTAAATAGACATCTAAAGATATATTTAATAATCAAGTCATAATGGGGTTTTTTCGGAAAGATTTATGTATGGTTTTTCAAATACGAATATAGTTTTGTATAACTTTTTAAAGTATATGATAAAAAAAATTATATGATTTCACATTAAAATACAGAGAAATAAATAAATTATAGTTTTTGGTTTTTTATTTTTATTTTTTAGTTTAGTTTTATAAATAGTATTCAGAGTATAAAACAAAAAAACACATTTCAGCTACAACTTAAAAATTTTTTAAGGGTTTTATGGTTTAAAAAAAAAAACAACAAATAATTTCAAAGGAAAATCTATTAAAAACATAATTTTAAAGTTTTTGTCTTTTATAGTTTAAAAAAAAAGCGGAGAGTTTCAAACAAAAATATTAGAACTGAGAAACACATTCATTTTTAATTCAATATTATTCAAAATTAAATAATATTTTATATAATTACACTCTATTTATTCATTGATTTATAACAGCGTTTAAAAAAAACCAAGAGTATAATAAAAAATAATAAAAAAAAAATTGTGAAAAGAAAATTAAATGTTTCTTCTTTTTTTTTTGGGTTTTCATTCACAAAATTTATTTTTATATTGTATGTCAGGGTTTGGATTTGCAGTTACACTTAAGCGAGGATAATTCATTAAAATCTTGAGGAAAAAAACTAAAAAAAAACAAAAAGAAATGAAACACCCAAATATAAATGAGGTTTGAAATTATTTAAAAACCTAAAAATGAAAACAAAAATCGTTAAAGTCTCAACGTAATGAAATGAAAGAAATTAAAACGTAAGAAACGTATTAACAAATAAAAAAAATTCAATTTTTTAATGTTTTAAGCACAGAAAACACGCAAACTCTTAAGATTTTTACTGGGATTTTTTTTTCAAAATTTTTTATTTTCTGTTTCATTACAGCCACATGAACTGTTTCCATAAAAGAAGGCGAAAAAAAAATAAAAATTTTATAAAGAGTAAAAATTAAAAGAAGAAGAAGAAGAAGAAAAAACCATCATTAAATTTATATCGTATTATAAATTGTAGTTGTTGTTGTTGTTGTTGCTGCTGCCGTTAATACCGAGCTAAAGAGTCATCATCATTAAAAGCAAAAAAAAAATTCAAAAAAAAAAATAAAATAAAAAATTCTAACTGAAATGAAATTTAGTTTTTTAATATTAAAAGGGAAAATTTTTCTATAATGAAAGCAACAACAACAACAACAGCAACAACATCGACATTTATAAAGTAAAAAAGGAAATGAATTAAAAGCACAGGGTTCGGATTTTTTTTTTCCCTTTTTTGCAAAAGCAACTCTTTACCACTGCCATTAAAAGCATAATTGCACTGTGATGTGATGTGGTGTGGTTTTACCTTGAGAGTGTTGGCCTGATTAAGAATAAAAATCAATAATTTATGTTGAAAGCATTTTCTAATATTACTTCTAAAGAAGAGAGGTTTGGAGAGGCTATAAAATCCAGAGATTTTCATACACACACATTCCTTATAGTTTTTTTTTATCCACCAACAAACTAATAAAAGGCCCATGGAAAAGACCAATAAATTGTGTTGCTCCCAGTATGTCATACTATGCACCACTGAACGAATATGTTAAGGTTTCCAATAAGCAAAGAGAGAGCGTACATTGCACAAATTGAAATAAGTAGGATGTTTTCAAAAGTTCTCTGCTTTTGGTATGAACAGATAATGTGCCTCCTCGCGACATTGTGTTAAAAATTCTTATTCCTTTCGAGATAGGGAATCATCAAATCTGGCTTGAGTTTAATGCCAGTCATTGTTTACTATTCATAACTGGCCATCACCAGATATATTAGCAAAAAATAAATGCTCCGTACTTAGCAATGAAACTCTGCATCGCAAGTGCGTAAAAAGACCCACTTTCGATTCGAATATGATACTGAAACAAATTAAACTTTGCCATCAGGAAAAGTTCCACAACTTCTGGAACCCGGGAACCAGAACTACCAGGGTTTCCTGAATGAAATGTTTTCCATTTAAATTCATTTTATTTTGTTCTTAATTAAACTTTCAAAAAACCTGCACTAAATAGAAAATATTTCAAATATAATAACAAACAAGAAAACATTTGTCTTACCCTGATATTCTTTAAATATAGGAGTAACTTAAATCCGAACCCTGTTACTTTACGGTTAATTCATACACAAAACATATAAAACAACGAAAACGGAAAAAAACAAACAAACAAACCAACAACAAAGAAATAAGGAACATTTACGAAAAAAAAAAAACAACAACAAAAACATTGAAACCAAATAAAAAAAAAAAGAGAGAAACTGAACTGCTGAAGACCATCATCATATAACATTATTGGTTATATATGTACGTTGTACTGTTGGCTGCACACCCAATCATCATAGTTTGTATTATAATATATGCATAGATGGATAGTAGTAGTATGAACCTTATTCAATAGTATACAACACATACAGACATATAAAGCTAACGTTGCGGTGTATATGCATGTATGCATGTATTATTTTAACATTTTATAACTTCCTTCTTGCGATTCTCTTATTACATACATACACTCTAGTTTCCATTTGCATGCTGTATGTAATGTGAGTTGGATGGAGAGAGAGAGAGTACAGGAATATTTACTCTCCGTGTGTTTTTTTTTTTTTGTTTGGTGTATTTGTTTTGTAGTTGTTTTTATGTGTGTTTTGTTTGGTTTCCAGTTGAATTTAAAAATTGCAAAATTTAAGTTGCTTAGTTGTATGTATGTATGTGTGCATACAGAGGAATATTATTTGTTTTCTTGGGAGAAAGAGCATAACTTTTTTCGTTACTGTGTGTTATGCTCTGTGCTGTTTCACAAAACATTGGAGTAAATTGTGTAACAGCCAGTCAATGCAAACAGAGTTTAAAATTTACTGTATACGTATGTATGTATGCAATGCATATATGTATGTATATGTGTAGATACATATATTTGCAATCTCTAGAGACTTTTAAGTCCATTTCAATTCATTTCGTTTCTCCGTCTGTTTTGTTGTTGTTTTCTTTTTTTAAATATATTTTCGTTGATTTTCGTTTTTTTTTATTTATTTTGTGTTGCTTACCTTAGTTTTTTATTTCGTTTTTTCGTATTTATTTATTTGTTTCTATAACGGTTTTTATTTCGTATTATTTTTTCTACTTCTTCTTCTCCTTAGAAGTATTAGTTGTTGTAGATTTTGTTTTTTTTTTACCAAAAATACATGTTGAAATGATTTTGTGTTTTTCTGTTTTATTCTCTTCGTTTTTAATTTAAAAATGCTTTCTGTATTGGTACGTACTATAAACGACATACATATGTAAGTATGTCTGTATGTAGGTATGTGTATGTATTTATATTTTGTATTTTTGGGGGGCGTAATAAGGATATTGATATCGTAATACATATTATTTTTTTATTTATAAGTGAAAATACCTAAATTTTTTTATTTCTTTCTTTTTTTGTTTTTTGTTTGATAGAATCTCTAAAATAAATTTTAATTAATTATTCACCAGCAATTTATTTAAAAAAATGTACATTTTTTTTCTTTTGCATGATTTGTAAATGAGATTTTGTTTGTTTGAACGAAAATCAAATCAAATCTTATAAATTTAAATGAGCTTGTTTAAATAAAAATCAAAAAAAAAACAAAAACAAAAACAAAAAATTATAATTAATTAATACGTGACAGCTGAAGAGAGAAAACGATTTATTTGAGAACAACAAAGCTATGATAATATTAAAGCATACTTTTAGGTTCGAATTTAAAATTTATGTTTGAATTAATTTTAATAAAGACTTCATTGAGCACATCCTTAGAGAGAGAGAGAGGGAGACATAGACACAAAAAGTAAAAACGCAACATACTCATACTCGTATTATGAGACTGGTTGTGATCATGATATCAGTTGCTCTAAGGTCTACATCATCTAAGGCATTGTTTCCTATCCAGACACGTTCGTAATACGAGTGACAATGAGCGCCACAAAAGCATGGAAATGCAGGTCTTGAATATTTCTATTGGCTACTCGACACCTGAACTCACTTTTGAATCTAGTTTAATGAAAACATCGGATAGACTTTATTTACACCTCCTAGGGAATGGCGCATCAGACGGGCGGATGTGGAATCTTTTCCTATATTCTCCCTTGTACTAACCGAGTAGTAAATGTTAAAATTATTGTTATGAAGCTTCAAATTTTTGGAATTCGGTATCGCAGTATATCGATTGACGATATACTCATATTCAATGGGCCATTCGATCCGTAGGGGTCATCCAAGAATGCACATGTCAATGAGGGGAAGTTGTGAGACATTCGGAATTCATCTGGGTTCCTGGACACGACAACAAAAAAGCTCATGTGCTTGCGAAGTCTAAAACAACGGGATATTCAATTGATAAAAGTTGCAACTGAGATAAGAGAGGGCTATGTTATGTCACCTAAACTGTTTCACACCACTAGGGAAGCTTCTAGCAGAGTTCAATAAAGCCTATACAAGCAGCTTAGAGATCTTTAGTATGCCGATTGTAAATGCCTTCTGCCACATACGTTCAGGAACTTGGCTCAGAAGCTACGACTCTTAAACGTAGTAATAGCAAAAGCTGAACTAAAAACGAGTTTGGGGCATAATCAAGTTTTGCAAATGAAAAGTGGCATGCTTAAGAATGCCAACAATCATAAAAATTAACAACTGTGCTCTTCTAAATCCAGTATTGACATGGTCTCCCATTAATCTAGGAGAAGAAAAATTAAAAAAACCACTCCAGTACGAGTATGAGTCTATAGAGTCTGACAACGGGTGTCTGAGAAAAGCCCGCTCACACGCGGAGGTAACAATTGTATTGAGAAGTCATGATAGAAGTTTACGATATTGTATGTGATTGGAAAACACTTGTAATGATCCTTAGCTTTACATTTTATCGGCGAAAACAGCATAAAGTTATGCTGTGGTGTAGAGAGAAATTTCAATTCCGGAATGGCTTCATATACCCTAGACTTGGTACTCGAGTCAATTTCATGTTACCAAAACTAACGAGCTGCGCAGCATGAATAGCAAATGTTTCTTAAAATAAAATCGTTTCCAACAGCCACGTATTAATTGGAAATGCTCAATAAATTTAAACCTGAGGATCAATAATTTAAAATAACAGGAAAAGGATTGAATAATATTGGATAATAAAGTTTAATTAATTAAAATTAAAAATAATAAACAATTAGTATGCTTTGTTGTTAATTTGATTAGTAAATAAACGATGTTCCTTATATGCTAGAAATTCTTAAAAAAAAGAAATATTTTTTTTCTTTTCATTTAAACACTCAAGTAAAAATGATAAAAATAATGAAGACTTGAATTGAATTGAATGGAAATGAAATGGTAGTGCGTACTTACTCGTCAACAATTAAATATTTGTTACCATCCGATGCAACGCATTTGCCCCTGTAGCTGAATTGAGAACCTTTAATGTGTATGGATTGTTGATAGCCCGATAGGAACCAAGAGCCCTCCCAGCGGGCAGGAAATGTACAATTGGTGGGCACTAAAAAAAACGAAACGAAACAAATGAAAGAAAAGAAAATTTAAATAACAATTGACATCTGCTTGTATAAGAAGTTAAACATTCAGATTTGTGGTGGCATTTTAATTTAATTTTTTTCTTCTTTTTTTTAATGACATCAGGGCTTTGAGACTCATTCGCATGAGTACCCAAACACAAAAAAAAAAAAACATTCTCTAATTGAGACCAAATGACCTTCAAGTGTGTCGTCTTTTTAATTTGAATAAAACCAAATTATATTCACTTATTAAGCAGTTGTTTAAAGGAATGCAATGCTTTGAAATAAAAAATAAATTTTGGAAAATAAAAATTCGTTTTCATTAATGCTCTACAGTGTTGAGACTTTCAAAGATTCTAATTTCTAGAACTTAAGGCATAATTATTTAGAATTTGAACCGAGTGTATGTATATGTAGTATATGTTCCCATCGTTCCTATAACGTGTATAAGACCTCAACGAAATCATGTCAGTTTTGTGCCAATGCCTTCACTTCGCTTCAGTTTTTCCTAATAGCAGTTATTTTCGAATCAAACTGCCTTTCCCTATGTATGCGCTGGGCTTCTCTGTGTATTCAATTGTATGGAGTTCTTTGTCATTATTTGCCCATCGTAGAGTATGTTCAATCCACTGTTAAATTCAACGTATTATCTCGTCTCACTTACTTAATTGACCATAACAACTCTCCGGTCAGAATTGCCACCTAATTTATCACACCACCCATGTTGTGTGTGTTAATTGTATCCATCAGTGGCGGCGCGTGCAGTTTAACGTAGACGACGAAATACAGATTTTTGAGAAAGTTTTCATGCCAATTTTATTTTCTCTCAGAGCTTTTGGTAGAAGACTGTTGAGAGTAAGTAGCCGAAGGATATATTTTTTATATTTCGTCGCTTAAGATGTCTATGCTGAGGCTTAAACTCACGAGCTCTCATCTTATAGGCCAACAGACTGCCCACTAAACTGCGGCAACTTCAATCTCATTTTTGGCCTTCCATTATTCGCTTATGGACAGCTGCAATAAACTCTTCTAATAGGTTCACAGCAACACCGCTCCTATTGCATAGTTAACTGTTAGGAATCGATCGATCACAAACACCATTTCCGTGCTATGTTCACTAAATCGCTTACAATTGAAGGCTATTTCACCCGAAGAATATATTTTCAAAATATTTCTGTCTAGGTTCGTGTAAACCATTTCGTCATTGATCCGCAGATGCCGCATATACACTGCAGTTATATATTTTTTCACTTAAGTGTTCGCGAACGATGACGATAATGTATGGTCAGCCGCGTCGTCGTGCAAAGTTACAAAGTGTGGTACAGTTGCGCCATAGCGAAAGTGTTAATAGCGATGTCTTTCGCAATTTGTCTACTGTGGAAGATGTGGATACCACTGTATGAACGCATTTAATGTTTATTTAGTACAGCGACCCTTTGCGAAAGTCCCAAACAAAACGATTTGACTTCAGTAAGTCAGTTTACCAGCCAACCGTAGGTGAAAATTAAACATGAAACAGGCCATTAAAGGTTCATAAACTCGTTAAAAAGCATTTCAATTTAATTGTGAAAAGATTGTGTTTTTTTCTAAAAGCTTAAATACCTATTAAAATAACGGTTTTATTAATACGGAATACAACAAACAAAATACTTTCTTTAACAGCTCTGCTGCGATCTCCAATAAAACAAAATTCCCGAACAAGTCACTGATGTTTGCAGCACAAAGCAAAAAAAAAGATTAAAAAACGCTACAAAAGATTGTAAAATTACGACCGGAAGGGAAAAAAGCAATAAAAATTTAAATATCACTTCTGCAGCTACTTCTTCCCATTTTATTACACTTTCTATACGCTTTAGAAGAGAATATATGGCGGCGAAAAAAAATTGTTTTTTTTTTATTACAGAATAATTGTGTTAAAAAAAAAACTCACAAAAAAATCCATAAAAAAGGGAAAGAAGTACCCGTCAGTCACTTTTTTCATGGTCTTCCGTACTATTTTTTTTCTTTTGCTTTTTTTTTTTTTTGTTTAATTGAGAGGAGGGTAACCGACCCTGATTGCTACAAGAATGCTATTCATTATGTTCACACCATTTGGAAAGGTTTTGTTTTCGTTTTGGTTTCAATATTCTTAAGGTTCTCAAACACATACACACATGCAAGTGCAAATACAAAGAGTGAAAGACAGCTCTGTGTACAAGGTGGTTTGTTATGGTTGCTTACAATTGTAATTGTTTACAGTATTATTGTTGTAGTTGTTGCTGTTTTGTGACTACTACTGACATTTTTTATAACAGTTTTTTATTGTTGTTTTTTGTTGTTTTGTTTTCTAATTTATAGTTCAAGAGGGTACCATTTAAACACCCATAAGTATTTTGAAGTGTTAAAGTGCGTTTATTGTTGTTGTTTTTTTTTTTTTTTTTTTTGTTGGTTGATGAGAAAATTATAACATTTAATAAGAAGAGTATGATTGTTATATTGGTTTCAGTAAGGAGAGCGTACCGTATGTATGTATGTGTGTGCAACCCATATGGTGTTTATGTGTACAGGCATCATAAATTTGACAATTTATTTAACAGTGTGTGATGTCATCATTATTTAAATTTATTTTTATTACATTTTTATTGCATTTTATATCAACTGACCAAAAATTATATTCTAAAGGGGATTAACAAACAATTGGTTTCATTTCATTTCGTTTAATTTTTTGTTTTCTGTTTTCTCTGTTCCTTAATAGTCTTTTTGTATTTTAATTAAAATGAAAATGAGGGAGTAGTGTTTAATTTACGGGACATTTTTTTTTTTGTATAATACAACCACTACTCCCTTACACTTTAAACACTCTGTTGTCATCTATAACGGTTTATACAACATATGTATACGTGTAAATCAAATAAACATTATCTTTCTATCTCTTTCAGCAAACACTATGATGTAACTTATAACGGTTTTTACAATATGTATGCATGTATGTATGTATGTTTGTGTAAATCAAATATTAACACAAACATTTAAATATTAAAGAGCGCGTGTTTCTCCTGGATATGTTTTATGATTGAGTGTTGATAACTTTTAATTATTTTGTGTTGTTTTCGTGTGTTTTTTTTTAATATTAAAATCAACATTTATTTGATGAAAGTACATAAAAGTGGAGATTTGAATATTCGAAAGATATATTTTTAGGTTAGTTTTAATTAAAATCCATTAAAAACTATGTAAGCTTCACTTTCGTGTTGTCATTTTTTTTTGTTTGTAAAACAGATTCATGGTAAATATTAAGGCCAGGAGGTGGTTGTATGTGTTAATCTAGTGTACTAGTCTATTAGAGTGAGCGTTGTAGGTTCGATACCCACCAAAGACTCTTGTCTGTCACCCTCCAATGCGCAAATGGTCTTAGACTAATCTCAGCTTAAAAGGTAAATAGAACGTAACGTGATCAAAGCAACTTATTTGTGTGGCCAATTAACGTCGCCAAAAAGTGGAATTACTCTTCCTGGAAACTTGTCATGCAATAAAGGCAAAATTGGTGCAAAATCATCTATTCAAGCTAAATATGCAGCCCGTGCTACTGTCTAGTTGATACCACAGACCGTTCAATTCATAATCTTCAATTGCAGGCCAAAAGAAAGTCTGATGTCTTATGAACCGTTGTTCCAGAATCGTATTCCTTAAAATACGCCTCTATTATGCGTATAAAATAATTACTTTTTCAGAATGCAATGGTATTTCCACAAACGCTTCTATGTTCTTCAAATCCCATATGAGACAATTTTGTATGGTAATATCATCACCAAGTAAGAAGTGAATTTCATTGCTAAAGAAAATTTTGTGAAAAAATTCAGCATTGAACCCAGTATAACCCAATCAACATAGCAATGGCGTTGTGAATGATCAGTCGGCTTAATTGCTGCATTAGTTGGACTTCATATGGATCAAAATACAAAGACTACAATGAGCCGTAAGATAACACAATTGCTGAAAATCGATAAACTCGGATTATCAACCATGCTTTTTATAACAATAACGCACAGGCCTAACAACATCTGTAAAACTTCTAGTCTCTTAAAATTTCAATCGACTGAATTTGGTTTTAAGTCGAAGGTAACGCCTAACAATGCCCTGTGCACAGTCGCCATTTGTTCGCCTGGAAACTGCATACACATACAACAATGAAAATGACAAATGGTGACCAAAGACATCTTTGTCTGACTCCTATGGCGGTTTTAATTCGTTAAGATACTTTGTTTAGAACATTACATTAAGGATAGCCTAAGGAGTTTTCTGGCAATAGCTCAGAGCGTAACCAATTACCATAAAAAACTTCTCAAATTTGTTATTCGGTGGTAGTAAGTTCTGAGGTGCATTCTATATTCGCTTATTGCTGCCAGCTCCCAGTAACCTCATAGACCAGGATTTGTTAGTTTTTCTTCTTCTACTCTTATAAACTGCATTATTCATTATTAAAGTATTTGCCCTCGTCCTTCCTCTCTTTTTTTTTTTTTGAGCTGATGACTCAATAATTAATAGGTCATCCTTTACATTCCCCTCTCACTCTCTCTCACTCACTCTTCATTCTCTTTTTCTAACGGTATTTCCCTCAACTTAAGAATTAATTTTACAATGCTTGTGCATATGTAAGGAGGAGTTTATTATGGAAATTTCCGTTACTATTGTGTACACTGCGTCCGTCGTTGGGTATAATTTTTAATGATGATGACATAACCTCAATAAAGTTGATATGAAACAACGTTGCGATGACTAACGAACGCCGCACACACACAATAACAAGATAAGAAACAGAAAAAAAAAAGAAACCTTAAGAAACCAAAAGAACCTCTTAAGCTTAAGCTCTTATTAGGAAACAAAAGAAAATAAAGAAATCCTAAGGAACTCTAATGAAATTTTTATATTCAAACTATAAAACAATAGCACACACGCACACACACACACACACCGAAACAAAATCAATCTTCAATAAAAAAAGGAAACAAAAAAGAAACTTAAAACACCATAAATTTTGCAATTGAAAGCAAGTCATAATAAAGTTTCTATGAATCGACAAATGGTAACAATTTAAGGAAATAGCTTTAAAATGTTAGCAATACAATAGTAAATTAATGACACGTTGTTTCTTAAAATTATGACTAGCGTTTACATACAAAAGAGATGGAGAAGTGATTTAAAGGCCGATTTACTGCACACGATTATGCGCTAACATCGGATTCGCTGCGCGCCAGTTTTAAAGTCTTTCTTTCACCGTGAAGAAAGACAATCATTCAAAGATTCAACTGTTCCGAAAAAATTCCACATTCCTCTTTGTTCCGCTGTCTGGATCCGGCAGTATGTACTTGGATGAAGTTCTCGCTTGCAGCTGCGAGGATTTAAAGTCTGAACCTGGCACAAATAATATTTGCCTTTATAGATACATACATACATAATTGGTCATTACAACCCTTCAGTCAGGATTACCACCTAGCTTCTCACACCACTTATGTTGTGTTTGTTAATTTTATACATGAGCGACGGGACCTACAGTTTAAAGTCGATTCCGAACGACAGATTTTTAATAAACTTTTCATGGCAGTTATATTTCACTCTCAGAGATTTTGCCAGAAATCTGCTGAGAGGATGTCGCCGAAGAAATTTTTTTTCATATTTTCGTTTTGATGTCTGACCTGAGTTTGAATCCGGGCCTTACGTCTAATAAGCCAACACACTACCAACTAGATTACGACGACCTCTATAGATATGGTCCTAAATTTGACATCTAGTTGGTGCAAAGACCCTCCAAAAACATTCTCAAGTTTTCTTTGTCCTCTGCATGGTTCATCATTCTTTTGGAAGTACAATGCATGGAGTAAAAATGGTTGTTAACCTAAAGGATAGACATACTTAGGTCACATGTGCTCCTTATTCCATTTCTTCTTCCTTATTCTTTCGATGCTCCGAATGTGCATTCTTGAAAGATCAAGGATAGTCCTTCCTTCTGCTTTAACATATTGCTGGGAATGTAGCCGAGTGGTAAAGAAAAGTTTTCTCCTCTTATTCGTCCCTGCAGTGCCTACAGTATTCACTGTCCGTTGACTCCAGCACCTACGGTATACGTTCTTTTAAATTTGATCATACTATCCATGCGTCCTTCTTCTAATCTTAATCGGATTTGTTGTAATATTTTAGGGGTATTCGAAACCACTCACGCGGCATTTACGAAATCCATTGATTCATTATTAAGTTAAAGCTTGCAGGTTCTTAATGGGAATCCCATGTATGTAAAGAACTCACCCGAAAATTTAATGTGATAGGAAAATTGTACCGTTCTTAGTACCGTTGAGAGTGTTGTGATAGTCGTGAACGATCCTAGAGGCCATTATGTAACAACCCAGTGCTCCGGCATCCGCTTGATGTAGATACTGTTACTTTTAATAATCATCACCGCAGTCCCTACTCAACGAGCCTAGACCATCCGAGGTCGTCGAGATATTCGAATCTTTCCAAAAAGCTGAAGCTTTTAAATGTCGTTAAGAAGAGGTCCGCATTTGAAGTCGTCTACTTTGGTTTTATTAGGTGGACTGAGTTAGGGTCTGTACCTCAACGCCTTGGCCTAGATCAAACGAATTCGTGAGCTACGCTACAGATTTGCTAGGAAATTTTATATGAGAGGACAAGCATAATAAAATGGCAACAAATAATCCAACAAAGCTTAGCAAAGATTAGGTCAGGTTAGGTTAGATGACGTGTATTTGTCAATTAAGACTAGTACAGTACCCGGTGGTCGAATTGACCCATTGTACAACGTCCTAGTTTCTCACACCACTTATGTTGTGAGTGTTAATTTAATACATGAGTGATGGGACCTACAGTTTAAAGTCGACTCCGAACGACAGATTTTTGAGAAACTTTTTCATGGCAATTTTATTTACCTTCTGATTTTTTGCAAGAAATCTGCTGAGAGGAAGTCGCCGAAGAAATACTTTTTGTATTTTATTTTGATGTCTGGCCTAGGGCTCGAACCCTAGCTTTACGTCTAATAAGCCAACACACTACCTACTAGACTACGGCGAATTCTTAGCAAACCTAAGCAAAGCTTAGCAAATCTAAGATAAAAAATGTTTAATTTTATAAAAATTTAAAAGATAACTTCATACTACACCTGATGTGTAAAAGTAAAAAATTAAAAAAAAAACAATAATTCTTACTCACCATCATTCCGTCCCGCCCAACAGTGAACCGATGTTGATAACATTGCCATTAACAGCCACATAAACAACCACTTTGAAACCGCTATCGTTTTACTCAATCTGGAACAGCCATTTAAAGTCTGGGGCCATATTTTAGCCAAAGACTGGTAAAAAGAAATAATTGAACTGCTGTTGTTGCTGCTGCCACTGTTACTGTCACTGCTGATGACCGATGTCGTTCGACAATAAGCCAACGGCGTTTGGGTTCTATTAATAGATTCGCTGCCAGTTGTAGTTGTAATAGTAATAGTATCACGTTCTTGTTTTTGTTGTTGTGTAAAGCACCTGCATTCCTTATTGAATATCGTTGTATACGAGTGTTGTGTTGAGGCGATAAGAGTGGGTATTATTTGGGAGGTTGTTGTTAATGTTGATGTGGATGTTGTCGTTGGATGTGAGTAAAATAATAATTCATTAAAATTAATATAGGAATTCTTGTCTTGTTGCTCCAGCTCTTGCTGCTGCTGCTCTACTGCATTTAGATTAGCATTAAATCTTAATCTTAAATTAGAATTTAATTTTTTATTCTTCTTCTTCAACTCTCCCCTTTGCACGTTTGCCTCAGCATAATTTTTTAGTTGGTCATCACAGTTATGGGCGTAGATTTCTACTACTGCTGCTGCTTCTTCTTCGTCTTCTTCATTATCTTGTATTTGCTTTTCCGTTTTGTATAACAATTTTAATTTATTCGTTTGTTGTTGATGTTGCTGGACATTGCTAAGCATAATATTATTATGTTGATGATTATAACAATGGCATCTTGACACCACAACTGTTGTTGTTGCTGAAGACGCCATTTGCTGCTGTTTAAGGTTCGTATTCGTGTTCGCGTTCGTGTTATTATGACCAGGCTCCTTTAATATGTAGAGGCTACCATCGTCACCACCACCAATACCAACACACGTTAGATTTCGTTGTAGTTTTTCCTGCTCTTGTTCTCCTTGTTGTTTTAATAACAGAGTTGAAGCATGTGTTCTTCGTTTCAATGTTTGCTCAAGTGATTGTTGTTCTTGTTGTTGTTGTGTTTGTTTTTGTAGAGGAATATTTCTACGATTACGCTCACGTAAATATTTTGTACTACGATTATTGTTCGTATTGTTTACAAATGAGGTTGATAACAAAGCCGAAGCAGCCGCAGTTGATGTGGTAGTAGCACAGCATAAGGATGATGTTGATAATGTTGTTAATTGTTGTTGTTGCTGTTGTTCTTGGCTCCCTTCTCGTAGTAGTTGTTGTTGTGTGTCTTGTCTTAATTTATTGTGAGAGGAGTGTAACCGTGGTGCTGTTGCTGTTTTTAGTTTTGTTATTGTTGTATTCTCTAAGGCAGGCATTTCGTAATTTTTTAAGTATTCATCTTTATGATGTTGTTGCTGCTGCTGCTGTTGTTGTTGATGTTGTTGTTGTTGCTCCTTAACCTGTTTTCCTTCACCAGTTTGCAGCTTTTGTTGCTGTTGTTTTAAAGTCTTATTATTATGACAACAGCTGGTACTCTCGTCATCACGACCACCACTACAACTACTCCTTGTCGTTGTTGTTCGTTCGTCGTCTTTAAACTTGTTATGATGAGCACTATTTAAAGAAGGAGCCGAGGGTTTATCAACAGTAGTAGAATTACTGCAACAACAACAAGGTCTAGAGCCAGTCATACTTATAGCACTGCTGTTGTTGTTCGTGTCGTTGTTGTTATTATTATAATGATTATTACGACTGCTGCTATTCAAACGATTACTACGGTGCACATGTGTTTGCTGTTGCTGTAATGCCTTTGTCGACATCTTCGTTGTTGTGGATGGTGCAGAAGTGGTGGTAGTAGCGGTAGTAGTAACAACATTCTTACACGGTTGCAAAAATGGTGCGAAATAAATTAAAGTCGCCCTCATTTGTTTAGCCGCCGTTACATCCAGTGTTGTTGACGCTGTAGCGTGTTTGGAATTCTAAAATGAAACCGGCAAACATAAAAAAGAAAAACATGAGTATGGAGCATATAGATACATACAAGGGGTTGGGGAGGAGTGTTAAAAATACAAAATTATTACAAAATACCAGGCAAAGAGACATTAAATATAAATAAGTTATAAGGAAAAGGCTGCTGCCTGCCTGAATGCTACTACTCAACAACAACAGCAGCAGTAGCGTATTAAAAAAGAAAAACATATAACACAACCAACGTTTTTTTATTACTTCTGTTCCTTGTTTTTATTTCATTTGGATTTTTTTTTTTATTTTTTGGCAAAACGTGTAAAAAATTTACAATTTCTGGGAATAAAATTTGTTTGTCTCTTTACCCTGGTGTTTGTTTAAGCAAAATTTTAATCAAACCAGGGGTTGGTTGTCAAGTTTTTTTTTTTTAATTTTTTCTTCTGTTTTGCTGATGTTTTCCTGGAAAACCCCATAATAAACTGTAACCTTAAGTGGAGTCTGTTCTTTCGGTTCTCCCCCTGTCTCGAGCACTTAATATTCGAAATTAAATTTGAGAAATTGTGAACAGAATAAAAATATTTTTTACTTAGGAAATGGGAAAGAATTTAAAAGAATTGAAAATTTTTTTCTTTTTAACTTTAAAGAACCAAATATCAGCAGTTAATTTAAAAACTGACAGTGTTTCATATTATTTAAGTGCTGACAAGCTACATAAATTTAAAATGGCTTTATTAACAAGTTTTAATTGCAAACAAAGCAAATTTTGAGAAATTGAAATGAATTTTTTCTTTTCTTAAGGAAACAAAAAAAAATTTTCTTCGACGTGAGAGTAAAGCCCGTTGTACATATGTACATATGTATGTATATGCGATGTATAACAGATCTTGAAATGCCTAGCTCAGGCACCTTCAGTCGACGGTTATATAGTAGAATTTGATGGATTTTTAGAAAACGTTTTTGGCGGAGACAACTGCCTTAGTCGACCACTACAGTGTACGTTTTGATAGCTCGAAGTATCTCTTTTAAACGAAATTATTGCAGCATTCCAGCCGTGTTACAATGATAACATCGAACATCGAAGGTTTTTTGAGTCTGATCGACAGGGTACAAGAGATTGAGAAGGTAACCATTGATAAGTCAATAATACCCGTAGCGTATCATTTCGCTGTTTTTTCGCTACTTCAACGTAGTATTATGTAGTGGCCGTAGGCACTACTTCTGGCAAAAACCCTAAAAGCAAATATAATTGCCATGAAAAGTTTCTCAAAAAAATCTGTCGTTCAGAGTCGATTTTAAACTGTAGATCCCGCCACTCATGTATAAAAGTAACACACAAAACATCAATGGTGTGAGAAGCTAGGTCGTATTCCTGACTGCGGGGTTGTAATGACCAATTATGGTGCGGTGCTCTAAGAAATTAAAGGGACTGGTTGATGAAAATCACAAAGTCTTACGGAGTACACGTCTGTTACGTAGACCACATCCATTCGTGATTGATTGTTTAGTGAATCGCACAATTAATTACAGAGAGATTAGTTTTGTAGCCGCTCTTGCCATTTGCGGAACTCTCTTTCTGTAGAAGTTCTTTCTGCCACTTGCGATGGACTCAATATCTAATATGTCCCTTGACACTGCTCCCTCTTTCCTTCATTCCATAACCCAGTTTCCTAGTTGCAACACATTGCTTCCTATAGTACCGGCCATTCCCTGATGTTTGCACAAAGACGATCACTAAAGTGGAGATGAATTGGTTATGCTTTGCGTTGACAGTCAATTATAAAAATGATTATGGAGCGTCTTGCTTCAGATACAATGGAATAGAAGGTAATCGAAAACGCCCTCTGCTTCTTAAAGAAACAAAACGAATGCCTATACTGTGTATAAAGTATACCAGTGTGATGATAAAAATTCTATTCAAATGAAATTCGAATACTTGGGAATTTCTCGAAATATGTACTTGAGGATGGTTTTTTTTAATTCCAAATATTGTGTTAATAAATTAATACTTAATTAAATATGACAATAATTCTCTCCCTATTTTCATCAACTGCTATTCCTCAATCATGCTAATGATTTACGTTTCTTTTAAAGACTTTTAATTACTGAAGAAGACGAAGAAGAAATATTTCAAATATTTTTTGGGCTACTGATTCAAATGGTTTATGGTGCCTTGGCTAACAAAGAAAAAAAAAGTATCCAATTACACCAGACGGACCATCATCATCATCATAATCATGGACACAAACTATAACAACGCCAACGCCAATACAAAAACAATTTTTGGATTTAGGGACAGGGACAGGAATTGATACAAAATTCAAAAACATTCGTGTACGATAAACGATAAACTAACTGAACTGATGATCTGTGACAATTTTGCGCCTCCCTTAAATCAAACAGAATTTGAGTGTGTCCCCCTTTTTTTTTTGAAATAAAATGAAGAAAAAATTGCTGCCAGACATAGCACATGTGTCCCGAAATAAATTTCAACGCATTAAAATGCAGTAAAAAAATGGGGAAAAAAATTTAATTTTTTTATTTTTATTTTTTCCTTCAACATTTAAGACGGCAATAAATCAAAAATACTGGAAAAAAAATTGAAATGAAAAACGTTTTCAACGCTTTAAAATAAAAATTAATTTTTTTTTAATAAAAATTTATTATTTAGGCACAGCGTATAAAATTTTAAAGCATTCCCCTCCCCCCTCCCCTTGCCTAACACATTTTAAAAATAAAAATTTCAAAGCTTTTTGAATAAAAAGAAAATCCCTGTTAAATTAATTGGAATTTAATTTTTTTCTTCTTCTTCTCACTTCTAATTTATGGCACATAGCCCACATATGTATGTCTATGGACTGAGAGCATGTAGGCATTTGGATTTTCTAATAAAGTTATAAGTGTTAATATCATATTTTTTTTTTGTTTTTGTTATCTTTGTTAACAAAATAGAAAATTTTCCATCCAGCCTTTCAAATTAATGGCCAAGAAGACAGACATGTACACTGCATCAGCCACTCTGCCATGTACGTTACGCAATTGTTTAAAAGTGATTATTCATTGGAAAAACTAATTTTTTTGTTCGTTTTTAATAAAAAATAAAAAAATAAAGAAAAACGAAACTAGAGTGCCTGTGATTAATCGTTGCAAACCTACTTTCCTGGTTCCTGTTAAGAAACACAATGAAGGCGTTAAAAGAGTGACGCCTTTTAAACTAGATTTTTGGCTTCAAAAATTTCAATCTGACATTTGGTTCTCGCTAAATGGTGTATATAATATCGGGTTATCCTTTAAATAATTTCAAAGCTATCAGTGTGACAAGGCTGTCAAATATCTTTCATCTGAAGTGTCGTTATTGAGTGAAAGTGTGCCGCCAAGTAATCGAAAAACGCTTAAAAATAGTTAAAACGTATCCATTACGTGCATTGCATTGTAATTATGGTCGTCATAATCGTTGTACCCAATAAGCACATACGGAATCTTCCGCTTGGAATATACCCACGAGTTTCTTATTGGATTCCGAATCCAGTTGTTTGTTATGGCAGGTATTGACCTTTCGATTTACCAGATTAGGATGGGTTTTCAGGAATCTGATGTTATCCTATCCCTAGCCTCTATGCTTATTAAAGATAGGTTGTCCACCCAAAGTGTAGATGACCCATTGCGATACAATAGTCGTCCATGTTTCCTAGCCACGGAATCATCTGAAGTTTGCAATGAAGTCACTTTGTCTACTAATACTCGTTCTTGACAGAGCATTTAGATTGTCTGTATTGCAGAAACCCAGGTGATTTCTCTTTCGCCGATATAGCGCTGGGCATGTACCCAATATGTGGAGAACAGTTTCCTCCTCTTTCTAGCCTATACAGCTCCTACAGAACTGTTATGAGTGCTCATAATGCAAGGCCCACTAATGAGTCCAATTACCATATAGAACGTGCTCCTTAGCCAGACTTTTGGCACTGTTTTTCCTAGATCTGCAGCTGTCCTTGTGGAATAATGAGTGTATTGTTAATTATATGATCGCATGTGTTCTTTCGCTCTGTAGTTTCATACCATAATACAATTACCATACAGATCCGCTATCTCATTGAGAGATCGGCGACAGCTAAACACGTCCTGAAGTTTGTTATCGCTGGGCATGTACTGAATACGTTAAGAACAGTTTTCTCCTCTTCCTAGTCTATTCAGCTCCTTTAGAAATCTTTTGCCATGTGTTACCAAGTTCCCATTGTAGATAACCCATAGAATAGTTTGGTTGTTATATTTCGCGAGACCACCAATTCAATTCGCTATATTCCCGATACCCCTGTGATATGATACCATTCCGTTGCATTGGAATCCAGTGCTTGACCTCTATAACTTAATCTGCTAACTTTGCTAGTCCATTCAAATGTTTAGCCACTGAATTAAAATTTTATTTCAATTTGAAAAAATAATCACAATTTTAATGCCGATGTTAATAACCTACTTGCCATAGAATGTTTTCTGATCATAATAATTTTGGAATTTTGTGGTATTTTGCGAACAATACGAAATTACTTCCAACCGGAACTAATATTTTATGGCTCTTCTTCTTCTTCTATCCGCAAAAAGTACTCAAAAACGAAAATGGAGCATAAAAATAATAAATTATTATGATTTTCATACAAAACACGAAAAATAAAAACAACAAAAAGAAGAAGAAAATATATGTATGTAGGCACACAAAATAAAAGTGATGCTTAAATACTATACAGGAGGCCCGATATAATAGTTTTTGGACAACATTACGAGTGTGTGTGTGTGTGTGGCTCATAAAACTTCAAACGTCCAAATCGTTCAGACCATTTAAAACGGTACGTACGACGGGCTTAGTTCAAAGCAAAAAAAGGAGGCGAACGAATTGAAACGAACGAACATAACACCTGACAGGGTGAAAATTATGTTCGCATGTTTATCAACAATTTATTCATTTGTGTTACTCCGTTACTCTCTACTGCCTCTTTCTCTCTCTCTCTCTCTCTCTTATACACATACTCATATGCCCACTTACTTACATACTTACTTTGATAGCATTTTATACTCTACTCTTGCTTACGTATGAGCACTTCATATAAGGAATGATAAGCTGAGTGCATGGTTTCCACTTTTTTTTGTGTATTTTTGGGTGCTGAAAGCAAAGGAGCATAAGAAAGAGTGTTTTTGTGCTTCTGTGTGTTTTCCTTTTTCCGTTACCCTATTAAAATTACATGAGTGTATGAAATATGGAGAGAAGAACACACACACACACACACACATTGACACGCAATCGCTTCTTCACTGAACCAACACTATTGCTGTTGGTTTTTAACTTGACTACACATGTGATAAAAAGGAGTCAATATACACACATAAATAAAGAAAAAACAACAACGAAAACGACGACGAAAAAAACACTTTATATTAATAAAACATGTGCATAAATAGAGCATATCTTGTACGTGTATGAGATACTATGGATATACGTGGTTAACGCTATAAGTTCACATATTTTAGAACAAAATGTCTTAGGAAAAATTAAAAAAAATCTGTTCTACAGCGGTATTAAAGACTCTGTTGTCTTTTAGCGCGATGTATATTACAGGGAAGACCAGAGCCAGGGGAATTATCTCCCGAATAAATATTACCATACTTTCCCATATCCAGCCAGTTATCAGAGCTCTGAATTGCAACATAACAAACTTCAGAACGGTTTAAAGCTGTTGCATGTTTTCCAATCAGATAGAGGATCTGTATGGTAATGGTAATATGGTATCAAACCGCAGAGCAGATAAACTTTGCAGAACATTGGGAGACAATTTGAAAACATGTGAGCTTATAATTAACAATTCCTTCATTCATAATTCCACGAGGGCAGCTTCTTATCCAGGAAAATAACGCTAAAAATCAAGAAAAGAAGTACGCTCGATATGGTAGTTGAAGTCATTACTGGTCATTGCATTATGGGCACTCATTTTTAGACATACATACATATGTATGGCAAAAGAGTTCTATAGGCGTTGTAGAGACAAGAAAGAGGAGAAAACTGTTGTTCATCTATTGGTTACAGGCTATGTCTGCGAAAGCTAAATCTTGCTAAACCTTTACTTAGTAATTCAAATGGGAACAGATTTGAGTTAGGCATCCCACTTACAGGCATTCTGACAGGATAATATAGACTTGAAAGACTTGTTCAGGATAGGAATCGTTTCAAGTCCAATATCTAAATCCCATAATGAGAAGAACGTGTAATCAGAATACATATTTGGAAACAGAAGCTATACTTACTGGTTCCGAACAGCATGCAGAGTTTTATCTGGGCAACAGAAGTATGAAACACATTATAGGGTGTCCCTATATATGACTTCTACACAACAGTAATAGAACATTAACGACTGTTATTACAGCAATTCTCTATGAGTTGTTCAACAAAACACAGTTTAATAAAGAATGTTCATAGAAAACAATACCATTCATTATAAAGTAGTTCATAATAATAATAACAATAAAAATTATAATAATAATAAAAATAACAATTTATGAACTTATTAAACCACCCACGCCCTTAACAGTACTTTAGCTTTACGTTTAAAAAGGATATTTAACCGAAAATAAACATGAAGACCACAAAGGGAGAAAACAATATAAAAAAACCAACACAGGCAAAGAAAAACACAAGCGCACACAAACGCTCGCATGGAAAAAAAAATATAGAAAAACATTGTTAATGGCAATATTTTATATTCTACCCGAGAGCCTTACTTATGCAGCAACTTTTCTCTTCTGTTCATATACTTTGTACGTTTAACTAAAAAGGCGATTTACTTTACATGCATACATACATACATACACACACACATATACTTACACTAAGTTACACAAGTAATAATTTCGTTCGTTTTGGTCAAACATTTTACCGTAATGAAAAAATAAATGAAAAGAGGCTGCTCTTCTCTTTGTTGTCGCATTTTTTTTTTCGGTTCCTCTGTCTCTGTGGCTATTATTAATATCGATGTTTTGTTACATGTACTTATAGTACATATGTATGTATGTGAGTACGTATATTAACATTCCACACTGACATATTTTATTGTTATTACTTGGTCTGGTTGTTGTTGTTATTATTTTAATTTGCCTCTTTGTTGTTTGTTGTTTGCAATTACGCTCAAACTATTATCATCTCTATGTTAATACTTGTCTCTCTCTTCACTTGTCTATCTGCACTTACGTACACTCTTTTTACGCTCTGTTTGTAGTCTGTTTTTACTTCTGTGTGTGTGTCTGTAGTAATGCTTTAAAAAGTAGTAGTTGTTATACAAAGTATGTTGTATGGTATATACGATTGTAGTAGTGTTGTAATCGTAATCATAGTTATGGTGTAATAGTTGTTGTTGTTGTTGCTGGTTTTTGTGTTATTATTTTAGTTGGGCCATAAAATACAAACATGTTTAACGTCTTTTTAAGATTATTTAAGATTAATGGCTACTAAACATTCATTCTAACAGTTTCATACAAATGAACAGAGATAGAGAGGGAGAGAGAGAGAGAGAAAGAGAGCAAAGAACAAAAAGAAAAATACGACAAATAGAAAATTAAAAAGATATGGCAGGGCAGGATTAATTTTTATTTTCATTACAGCACTTGAATGATGTGGAACAATATGAATTAGATCACGCCATTTGCAAATGGTTGTTGTTATTGTGGCTATTGTTATTCTTGCTAATTTTATTTCTATTGTATTATGCCACATTACATTCAGAAATTTTGTGGGCAATTTTTTAGAATACATGTACATACTATGTATGTACATACGTACATGGAAGAAATTATTTTTATTAAGAAAGTTTACTTTCTATAAAAATTGCTTGCAATTTTGTGTGTTGTGGGATGGGGGGTAGGGGAGAAAGTGGGGCCAAGTTAATAATTTATTTAGCATTAATAACAGCAGCGGTATATAAAAATGTTCATAAACTTTTTGTTTTACAAGGAATAATTGCTAAAAATGTTGTAATTCAGTTTTGTTATGCTAATTAATGGTGGTTTTCCTTTTCAATTTCTCTTTTCATTCATTTTTCCTTTTTTTGCCCAACTCCCATTCTTTTTCTCCCTCTTTCTCTCTCTCTCTCTCACTTTTCTTGTTAATTTTCCATACATTTTCTTTTGTTTAATGAGAGCCACTACTAATCGTTGGAGTGTGTATGTACGTATATACATACATATGTATGTATTTGTGTGTATTTTATGTGAGTGAGTGAATATTTGGCTCTTTGAAAGTTTGCCGTTAATAATTATGAAACAATAATGAAAGCATTAAGAGCGCTTTGCGCTAATGGTGGATTAACGTTACAGCAAAAAAGCATTAAAAGTTGCCAGATTGATTTTTTTAACAATCTACATACATTTTTATATCTCCCTTTAATATTACGAATTTGAAATAAATTTGTGAATATAAAAAATATTGAGAGAAAAATTTTTAAAAATGTACAAGAACAGGAAATCATTCTTACATATTTTTTTTTATCTATAAAAGCTTTTGTGATTGACTAATTTTCCATAGATTTTATATTAAATTATTATTACCAACAAATTGTCTGCAGAAACGTTTTGTAATCGACAATGTGTTATGTAGAAACCTTGTATTAATTAATATTATTGTTGTCGACAAATTTTTTGAACAATTTCAGTTATGTACAAATTTTCTTATTCCTTAGAAAACCATCATTATCGAATAATTTTCTAGAGAGAGATTTTACTATCGAAAAGTTTGCTTTCGAAAAGTTTTGTTGTAGAAAATTTTTCTTTCCAAAATGTTTGTTATCGAAGAGTTTTTTCTCCTTTGAATAATTTTGTTAAACGAAAACTTATGTATATATCATAAATGTTTGTTATCGAAGGGTTTTTTCTGGAGCAATTGTGTTATCGAAAAAGTTTTTCCGAATATTTTTATTATCGAAAAGACTTTATTTGCAAAATATGATCGAAAATGTGAAATGAAAGATATATTGCTACCGGAAAATTTTTAGAGAAAATAATTGTTATCGAAAATTTTGTGTTCGACCAAATTTCCACAAAAACTAATTGTTATCGAAAATAATTTTTGGAATACATTTGTTATCGAAATTGTTATAAAAAAATCATCTTTAGAAGATATTTGAAAGAGAGATATTTTTCAAGAAAATATTTGTTATCGAAAATATAATGGACGTGTAACGAGGTTCTGCGAGTCAACCAGCTAAAGAACAGTGGCCCTTTGAATGTTTTTATTTTGATAGTATTTTAACTTTTAATTGATTTTTAATACCATTTTATATAAATCAAACCAGTTTAAATCATACAAAGTGAAGGGTGTTTTTTACAGAGGTATAGAACTTTAAGTTGGCATTACTTTTCAAGATGGCGACCGATTTAACAGCTGTCAAGTGATTTATTCTCAGTTTGGTTTGGCAATTCATCATGAATCATCATCATGATCATCAAGTAAGGCGTAGATTCGTCGAATGGGCCCAAAACGAGATTACCGTTGTTCCCGATTTTCATAAGCGAATTTTGTTTAGCGATGAAGCGCACTTCTGGTTGAATGGCTACGTCAACAAACAAAACTGCCGCATTTGGAGTGAAGGTAATCCTCAAGTGTATGTGGAAACACCGTTACAGCCAGAAAAACTGACTGTTTGGTGCGCTTTATGGGCTGGTGGAATCATCATCGTCCGTACTTTTTCAAAAACGATGGTGGCCAGAACGTTACAGTCAATGATGATCGGTATAGAGCCATGATTACTAACTTTTTCATTCCTGAATTGAATAACCATGATGTCCAGGAGATGTGGTTTCAACAAGACGGCGCAACATGTTACACAGCTCGTGCCACAATAGATTTATTGAAAGACACGTTTGGTGACCGCCTAATTTCACGTTTTGGACCTGTGAATTGGCCTCCAAGATCTTGTGATTTAACACCGCTAGACTACTTTCTGTGGGGCTATGTAAAGTCATTGGTCTATGCGGTAAAGCCACAAACGCTTGACCATTTGGAAGACAACATTCGCCGTATTATTGCCGATATACGGCCACAAATGTTGGAAAAAGTCATCGAAAATTGGACGTCCAGATTGGACTACATCCGCGCCAGCCGTGGCGGTCATATGCCAGAAATCATATTTAAAATGTAATGCCACAAGATTATCTTTCGGATAAATAAAATTCATGTCAATCGAATGATCCATCGTTGTTTTATTGCAACTTAAAGTTCTATATCTCTATAAAAAAACACCCATTATAAATCAAACCAATTTAAATCATACAAAGTATAAAGTATGCTAGATTTAAAAATACTCAAAGGTTTACTTATTATATTTTTAACTCATGAATCAGGCGGGGGTTTTTATAAAACATTGTGCAAAGCCTTCTCTAAATTTGAAAATTTTGGAGAAATACTCACAAGTTTCTCAATGTTGCTGAAGTTCCAATGTTTTCTCTAAAAGATGTACATATGTATGTACATATGTATGTATGTATGTATACATATATAATGATTGGTCAAACCCTATCAGAAAAATATAGAATCATTTACTATTTCCTACTTATTTGGACTTCATTCTGTTTCGTATGCCTGCATTATTTATTGTATAAAGTCTCGTCTTTAACTCTCTGAATCTTTGCCTTAGAAATGTTGTTATTGTTGCTATTAATTGATAATTTTTATTTCTTTTTTCTATATTTAAACAATAAAAAATAATAATAAAAATGCAGATAAGATGTCGCAATTTAATTAATCTGACCTTAAGCAAAAATAATTCAAGATTAAAACGGCGACGCAAATTGATTTCAAAATAACAAATAATATAAGCAATTTGTAATTCAAATGCATTAAATGAATGAATAAATAATGATTTTTACACAAAAAAAAACGATTTTCTATTTTTTGTTGCCAGAAAAAAGAAACCAAATTTGTTTACAGCACACGCATCCATATACAGAAGAGTACATTGTTGTTTTTGTAGTACATATTACAGTATTTATCTCTATAAGGAGAAATATGAGTTTATTATCATTTATGTATTGTTTTTTATTGTTGTTGCTGTTATTATGCCTATAATGGCCACCTGAGTTCATTTGTTCTATTTATTCCCTTTCTCCATCCCTCTAACTTGTGATTATTGAACGAGCATTATATGGAAATGGAAGAATAGTTTTTCTTTTTTATTTTCATTTCTCTTTTTTTTATGGGCATCAAAAGCATATTATTTTTACTTATTGTTGTAGTCGTAGTTGTAGTCGTAGTTGTGTTGTGTTTATTATTTTCTTGTTTTTTATTTCGTGTGTGTGTTTAATCACCTTTTAATTTATTATTATCATTATTATTGTTTTTATGTATTAATTTAACTTGTACTCCACTCCATTGCAACAATACCCCCCAACAACAACAATTATGATGAATAAAGACAGAAAAAATATACTTCCATTATGAACATCATGAAACAACAGCAAGAGCAACAACAATAATTGCATGCGATAGGGTTTTTAATGCCTTATTGTTGTTATCCATCCATACCTTCGTTGTTGTTGCTGTTATTGCATGCGTATTAAAATATAAATAAACTCTCTCTCATGCAAATAAACATACACAAATGCTTACTCACTCACACAGTTGCAAATAGACTGCCTCACTGATTGCTCACAGGTATAAATACACTGAGAGAAATCAGAGAATTTAAAAGGAAATAAAATAGAATTTTAATAAATTTAAAAAATAAATATGAACCCTTTCATGCCCGAATTTTTTGGGCCAGAGCTAAAATTTTTTTAAGGACATGTGTTTGTTAGTCATGGCCTAAATATGAAGTGATATTAAATTCAGAGTCCTACGTATTCTGGTTTTACACGTTTTTAACCAAGCTTGTTTGCAAAAAAAAATCTTTTAAAAAAATTAAAAATTACGGAATTTATGAACAAAAATGTACAATGTTGCCTATAGGCAACATCAGGCATAAAAGGGTTAAGTATGCAAATAAAGAAACTGTTAAAATAATGAAATTGTATTCAGAAGAATGCGTATTTTAAATTATTTAATATAACCTTAAAACACAGGCGGTCGCCCCTATTTATATAGCTAGAAATTCGTAAATAAAGTTTTTAAAAGAAAAGTTGTCTTATGAGACAATTCTATCTATTCCTTAAAGGCAATATGAAGTCGCCGTAGTCTAGTAGGTAGTGTGTTGGCTTATTAGACATAAGGCCATGGTTCAAACCCTAGGTCAGACATTAAAACGAAAATAGGAAAAAATATTTCTTCAGCAATATTCTCTCAGCAGATTCTGGCAAAAACTGTGAGAATAAATAAAATTGCAATGAAAAGTTTCTAAGAAATATGTCGTTTGAAGTCGATAAACTGTAGGTGCCACAACTCTTGTATAAAATTAACACACAAAACATATGTAAGTGGTGTGAGAAGCTTTGTCGTAATCCTATCTCAAGGATTGCAATGACCATTTATGTATGTAAAGGCAATATTTATGTTATTATTCATTTTGTTATCGAATAATATTTTTTGTCATTTTTTAGTACACGTCTTTTAAGCAGAACAACCTTTCCTTCAATTTACAAAAATTCCTTCAGTGTATTTTGTTGTTGTCCAATGAAAACAAGAGTATGTTCAGAGGCTACACACTGCAGAATTATACGTATGATATGAGAGCATAAAAATGTGTATGTGTCAGTATAAATGCATGTGTGTGTATGATATGTATAACTGAGTGAGTGAATGAATGAATAAATGACATTAAATATTCATTTCAATCATGATCGCTGTCATAATTCATTTAATGTCATATCCAAACGTTTATTGTCGTTTTATGTCGTTGTTGTTGTTGTTGATGTTGATGGTTTTGCATTTTTTTTTTTTTGTTTCTTTTGGTCGTTGTTTTCTGTTTTTTACGATGTCACATTATAATACCTGCCGGCACTATTGCAACTTAAATTAAAAAATGAAATTACCAAATGGTCATACGCCACACACACATGCACATACGCATGCCCATAAAAACAAATAAACATTAAAAGTCAAGCGAACAAAAATGTACGAACAAATGAACGAACGTATGCTTACATAGGAGCGCATGCATGCATGCGAGTACATGTATGTAAGTACGTAGTAGTTAGCAGAGTGAGTGCATTTAATTAATATTTCATTTTACAACACTGGAAAGTATATATTTTCACCATACCAAACAAACAAGCTGGGGGTAAGTTAATGCCGCCGTCAAATAGCCCACAACACAACAATAATCGTAATAAAATGACGATAAAAACATAATCATAACTCGTAATAATTATAATTAATAAACAGGGGGGTACAGGAATAGAGGATTATTTTTTTGAAATTAAAAAAACAGAAATTTGCAATTGCAATAAAACAGGGGTGTGCGTTAATGTTTAAAAAGCATTAAATTGGCAAATGAAAAAAGTCAAAAAATTGCTTAAACAAATTCAATTTCAGTATAATGTTTGAAGTTTTTGTGAATTATTTTAAGGGTGTTTTAAAAAACCGTTTTACAAAGCTTTGTTTTATTATTGAACTTTGTTTATTAAAGACAATTTACGTCATTCTAATGGCTGTTTAATACATTTTGTATAATTTTTATTTATTTTTATTGAAATTTATTTTATTCCTGTACTTTGCATTCATGACAGGAAAACAAATTTTAAATGAAAATTATTTTTTTGTTTGTTATAAAGTGCACCTTATGCAACATTCATAAATGCAATGCGTTAAAACGTTAAAGTTGACAATTAAAGCCATCAATGCACTTTTAATTACGAGTAATTGTAATCGTATGCAAAACAAACAGAAAAAAAATCATTCATTAACAAAGTTAATGACAATACCTATTGATTTGTTTGATTTTTTTATTTTCAATTATTCATGGCAATTTTCTTATGCAAATTATTCCCCTATATTTGTAATTGACAGCAAAGAACTGACCGCTTTGACTTTGGCTTTGGCTTTGGCAAGACTAATCTGACAGGCAAGTGTGGAAATATTCAAATCACAGGAAAAACAATGTTCAGAATATAAATATGTATTCAAACAGTAAAAGACAAGCCTTAGGTCTTAAGGAAAATACAATTCCACGATTGTTAGCACAAGAAAATTATTAGAAAAACAAAGCATTAAAATGTAAAATAAACAAGAATAAATATTATTCATTTCATCAGATGGTTCTAGGTTCAATAGCCGTTTAAATCTTTTCATTCCTTCAAAGGGGTATCCCAAGCTAAGAAATATAACAATGGCTCGCTTTATTTAATCAGCATTTTTAAAAAAATAAACGAAATTAATTTCATGAAGATGAAAACAAAACAAAAATGCAATAATTTCCATATCAACTGCAGTTTCATGTCTGTGCCAGTGTCTGTCCAACGCACTCGTATTTCGTTTCGTTTTCATTGTCATTTGAAGGTTTTTTGGCAGATGTTTTCTTCCCCCTTCTGTTCTTTTTTTTTTTATTTCCCAAAATAAGGGTAACTTTTGAAGTGACATTTAAATAATAAAAGAAAACAAAAAAACAAAACAAAACAAAAACCAAATTGTGAATTGAAATTGTGTTAAATCCTGTTGTAATCCCTGTAACGTACATAAATTAGTTGCATTAAGCTTGGCCTCAAGGCTTAAATTCTTGTATTCCTGATGACGGATTAATTTCAATTCGAATTTTAATTTCTTTCGTTCTTTTCTTGCTTTTCCTAAACCTTTATAAAAACAAAGCTTAACAAATTGTTGGAATATGATATCGTTTCGTATATCGTTTATAAAGCGGCATAAAAGCGATTAAAATTCAATAAAAAATTTGAATTTTAATTCACAAACAAAAAACCCTCCGATCTAAGGTTATGACTTGTCAAATGAGTGTAAATGACAGTGAAGTTGGCTGTGGTTTATTGAGTTCCTTTTAGATTTTTTTAATATTCGTAGCTAAGAGTGGTATCCCATTTGCATTAATAGCAACCTTTTTTCCCTGTGACTCTCACTTAAACAGTACAGTAAGTTAGCATTGCATAGCTATTTTGCAAACAGACTTAAGTCACTGGTCGATCTGTACATCGTTCCCGGAAGACTAGAATACACTATTGTAGTTGTGATGATGTAAAGAAGGTACAGCAAGTTTTTTCCTTCATTTGCGGCTGTTTAACCATTAGACGCACTGTTGTAGGACCATTGCAAGTGGTCTACTGATCCTGGAGACCGTATTAGCCTTCCCTGTGTGACGAAATGGAAAACACTTTCAACGCTTGTATCGGTCGGATTTTTTATTAAGTACTTTTATGATAAGTAGACCTATATCCTGCCACGAAGTATAATCCATATCAGCCTATTTGGCGCATTTGAAACCGATTTTAAATTACATATAAATAATATTCGTCTGTTTAGAGTGGAATCCCAATAGGGCTACATAGTTATCCCATAATAAGTTATTATGTTATTCTTATTCATGCTACAAAGAACTCTAACGAGAACTTTCAGCTCTCTGTTCCTTATCCTCACTTTCTGTTTGAAGTATGCGACGAGCGGAAAGCAGTGAAGTCATTACCACTAGAATGAATTCGTAAGCATATTTGAAATTTCTAGAAAATACCCTGAAGATAATCTTATTTTTCAACAAATTAAGGAGGCTGCACATGTTGCATACATATAAGGAATGGTTCGGTAGGAAAACCACTCCTTTCTATTTCCAGTAGGCAGTCCCATATTGCAACCCCATCGAAAGATTCGATCTAAATGATCTAAAAGAAATTCACATCCTTATAAACGCCATAGCAAATATAATATATTCGTTTATTAGTAATAAAGGTGCCACCAAAAAATGTACACTGTCAAGATTTTTAAAACTGCGTTCAAATGAATTGGAATTTTTCCAATTTTTATGAATTATATCAAGGCAAAATATATTTAAATTTTATTTAATATTTTTAAGCTAATAAATATGTAAACAATTCACATTAAAACAAATCTAATCAAATGACCCTTTTTATCTGTAGGTACATATGTATGTATGTATGTATGTATGTATGTGTGTATATGTATAGTTCAAAATCAAAAAAATATTGATTTTAAATTATTCTATTTTTACTAAACTATTGAATTCATTCTCCCCCATTTTTTTTTTTGGTATAATTTCTTACAGCGTTTTGGAAAAAATCACTAACGTTACCCAAACCATTCCATTCATTATCTCTAAACAGTTAAAAGATCATACACCGATATACCATATACCCCTAAAAGTAGACTACAATTTGCCAACCCTCTCAATTACAAAATATACAGTGAGTGAGAGAGAGAGAGAGAGAGAGAGACAGACAAGAGACAAAAGCTATAATTTAATAAAAAATAAAACACGTACCAAACAAATAAATCATTATTATTATCAATTCAATACACAGACAGACATATAATAAAAACAAAAACAACAACAACAACAAAAACGAAAAACATTAACTTAAAAAAGCAATAAAACTCTAAATTACTATACATTTTACACACAAAAATTTATTCTTATTTTTCTTTCGTTTTTATTTGTCAATGTATTTGTCATAATTATTCAAAATTATTCATTATTCAAGAAGACATAAGCGTACATAAGTGTGTGTGCTCACGATATTTGACAAATAAATAGCGACGTCAACATCAGCGTCAGCGTTATTGTCATTGTTGATGTAATACAGTTATAAGGCAGTTGTTGGTTGTATTGTTGTCATCGGACACATAGTTACACACACGTACAGCGAGCGAGAGAAAAACACAACACAACAACCCTTTTTATTCATTAATAAAAGATTTCAATTAAATGATATTGAACGTAAAGGCAAAAAAATATTCAAACTCACACACACGCACACACTAACTTTACACCGTCTCTTCTCTCTCTCTCTCTCTCTATCTCTCTCGCTCGGTTTTCCTGCATTTATCAACATAAACCAACATTCACTATGAAATGATAAACTCGTGCCTGTGGCAGTGCTCGTAAATATTGCAAAGGAAATCAATTCATTGGAAATTACCACAGTACCACAGATAAAGAAGTCGAAGCAGCAGCAGCAGCAGCAGCAGCAGAAGAAACAAGAATTATGACAACAAAATTATTCCATTTTTTTTAACTGATCTGATAACAAATTACAACAAAAGTAACAGTAACAGTAACAGTAACAGTAAAGAAAAATAGAATACTATTTCACGTATTGTTGTTTTATTTGAAACCGAAGTAAAGTTTTCCATCTACCCAACAAAAGTATGACATTTTAAATGGGTTTTCGTAATACAAAGAAAAAAATGGGAAAAAAAAAGAATTCTACACAGAAAAATAAAAATTGCCAGAGAAAAAGTTTTTCTGTTTTTCAAGGCAACTTTTCTTCTTTTCTTTTCTCAGTTTTTTTTTTTTTTTTGTTATATTTTATAATTTTTAGGAAATCAATTAAATAATTGAAAACTTTTGCGTATTTTTTTCTCTCTTTTCATTCAGGCATTTTCCGTTTTCTTTTTCCATAGAAAAAGACAACAAAAATAAAAAGTAGAAAGAAAGTTAGAATCGTTCAAGGCCAAGTTTATATAACACTTCAGTGCATTTCTTTGTACAGGAATTTTTTACTACATTACCTGGGGACTAAGTCACCGTAGTCTAGTAGATACTGTGTTGGCTTATTAGAGGGGAGCCTGTCCCAGAAATCTCGAACAAAACAAAACTGGCAAAAATTAATTTTTCAGCGACTTTAGCAGTCTTCTGGCAAAAAACTCTGAGAGTAAAATAAAATTTCTCAAAAAAATCTGTCGTTCGGAGAGGACTTTAAAGCGTAGGTAAAGCCACTCATGGGTAAATTTAACACACAAAACATGGTCGTAATCCCGACTAAGTAAGAGAAAGTATCTGGGAACAAACTGGGATCAATTTCAAGCTCACTTTCTAAAGTTGCGTTGAGTAATTCATCTGGTCCAAACAACGTTTTAATTGAATCATTGGAACGGATCTAAATTAAAGCCAGAGACGAAGCTTTTATATCGTAGGCTGGTAGAGAAGTATAAACACAGTAAAATATATTCTATTTGTTAAGCTATGTACATATAAACAGTCTTACATATATAATTGGCCCTTCAGTCATAATTAGGGTCTAGCTTCTCGTACCACTCATGTTGTGTGTGTTAATTTTATACATGAGTGGCGGGACGTACAGTTTAAAGTCGACTCCAAACGACAGATTTTTGAGCAACTTTTCATGGAAATTTTGTTTACTCTCAGAGTTTTTGCCAGAAATCGCCGAAGAAATATTTTTTCATATTTCGTTTTGATGTCTAAACTGGGGTTTAAACCGTGGCCTTACGTCGAATAAGCCAACACACTACCTACTACGGCGCCTTCTATAAACAGTCATATCTAGTTTTATAACAGGAATTATACTCACAGATATGGCTGCAAAGGATACGACTGGTGAAGAAAAATTCCAATGTTTGACGACATAATATACGCACTCTGTTGAAAGATGAAGATCTCTGCAAGAGTATCAGCGAAGATGGAAAAACAGTCCTAATTGTGAATGAAACTACAACCTAATTGCAGCTAGTGAAAGGTGAATTAATAGAAGTTATGGAGGAGTCAACTTTGACCCAAGTCTTGAATATCCTTAACGAAAATTATTGATTACAGAAGATTTCTAATAACTCCGTGACTGTTTTAAATTTCTCGTCTCTACGTCTCTGCTGTCATCTGATTTATTTAGCGCATGTTTCACGGCCAATGACAGCAGAATTTGATGCAAAAGACCATGAAACAGATAGAAGGTTGACCATATTACAAACTAATACCACAAAGTAGATCCACAGAGTAAGGAGCTGACATAACCATACAAGTGGCAAGAGTGCTTTTAAATATTTAAAAGGATTCTATGCCTTACTAATATTGCTTAAAGGACATCAGGCATCTCTGAGAGATTCAAGCAATTAAAGCAGTCTAACCTCAGACGTTGCAACAAAAACCTATTGGACATTGACCATTTGAAAGTTCGATTAAATAAGTTTTTCGACACTGTATTCTTCAATAGCAAAACTTATTTTGCCTTAGATGTTCTTATCATACGGTTATATGGTCCATAAGAAGTTATTATTTGAAGTTACGTATATTGAATATACAATACGTAACTTGTTTTCGTTGTTCATTGCCTCTGGTCTCTTTGATGGCTTGTTCCTGGTCTGAAGATATCAATTGAAATTCAAAATTCACTTTGTGAGGTTTTAATATTTCTTAAAATGTCTCTGCATCGAGATCATTCTGTAAAAATAGCGAAGACAGTTTTTCAAGCTTCAGTAGTTTATTCCTAAATATACAAAATATATCGGGTTATCCATTTAGCAGCTTCAAAACTACCAGCCTGAACAGGCAGTCAAATATCTTTCATCTGTAGTTGCATTTATTTAAAGGAAGGTTTTCCCACTTACGAATATATGTACATATGTTGCTAAACAATCAAAAAACGCATAAAAACAGTTAAAGTGTATCCATTACGATCATTACAGGGCAACTACAGTCGTCATAGGCAACTTATTGTGCAATCAAAGGGCAAGATTATAAAAAAATATTTAAAAGACTGAAAGCGTTAGCGTCAGGCCTGAATGCCGAAAATATCGTTACTAAGGAAGTGTTCTCAGCAAATGGGATTACCCTACGGCTTATTATGGCATATTTTGCATTTGGATTTGTAACTCCGTCCGTGAAGCCGCCGTAGTCTAGTAGGTAGTGCGTTGGTTTATTAGACGTAAGGCCGCGGTTCAAACCCCAGGTCAGACATCAAAATGAAAATATGAAAAAATATTTCTTCGTCAGTTTCCTCTCAGCAGATTTCTGCCAAAAACTCTGAGAGTGAAATAAAATTGCCATGAAAAGTTTCGCAAAAATCTGTCGTTCGGAGTCAACTTTAAACTGTAGGTCCCGCCCACTCATGTATAAAAAATTAACGCACACAACATAATTGGTGTGATAAGCTAAGTCGTAATCCTGACTGAAGGATTGTAATGACCAATTATGTATGTATGTATGTATGCATGTAACTCCGTCCATATAAAATCCAACTAATGGCACAATTAAAACCAACGTGTTATTCAGAACGCTGTAGATACTCTGATTAGGTGCTCGAGCAAAAGCCTTCAATGTTGAGTTTTCAAACAAACTTTTCTTCAGTGATGACACTCATTTCTCACTCGTTGATTCCGTCAACAAGTAAAATTGTCGCATATGAAGCTCTTGTTTGAGGAAAAGCCATTGCATCCGAAAAAAGTGACTGAAAATGACCAGGAAGAGCGATTAACATCGATTCCAAGTCCAATTATCATATGATAGTCGACTTTATTGGCCTGCAATTGATGATTATTAATTGTGAGATGCGTGAATTCACAAAGATAGTGTCAATAGCTAACATAACACGATCGATTTTAGCTTTATTCATGAGAAATTTCCAGAAAAAGTATTTCCAGCTGAAATGTCA
This sequence comes from Sarcophaga subvicina, assembly GCA_936449025.2. Taxonomy (NCBI): domain Eukaryota; kingdom Metazoa; phylum Arthropoda; class Insecta; order Diptera; family Sarcophagidae; genus Sarcophaga; species Sarcophaga subvicina. The sequence goes on along the minus strand of OW388081.2, from coordinate 86,240,735 downwards.
CCATTAAACTGTTTTGTGGGGTTACAGGTATAATATCTTAAATTTGAAACATAAGATTGGTCACGTTATCGTCCATATACCGTCCGTCCAAAATGTGCAAAAAGTGATCGAAAATTATTTGGCAAGCTTCTGACATTATTATGGAATAAAAGTTTCATCGAAGCCTCCATATAAAGTGAAAAACTTTAATCATTATCAATATAATCTTGTGTATAAAATAAAAGTAAAGGAAAAGAGAATTCACCACAAAATTTGAAAGTTAAGAAATGGAAAAATCTCATGTGCTTGAATAAAAGTTTGCTTTGGAAAAATAATTTAAGATTATAATTACATTTAACATGGACAAAATTGTGTGCATGTCCTTATGAAAATATCCCAGAAAAATATTTTCTTTTTTTTTCTTTTTCTTAGGACAGCTAGGTCCTATTATGAGACGACTTTCTTTCAAGTTGAATGGTTCGTTTAAGTCATATTACGATGAAACGTAAAACAAAAATTTTAAACCCTGCTTAAAGACCTTAAAGACGCCATAGTCTAGTAGGTAGTGCGTGGACTTATTAGACATGAGGCCGTTGTTCAAAACCTAGTCCAGACATTTCGATTTAAACGAAATACGAAAAAATATTTCTCTAGGCCACTTCCTCTCAGCAGTCTTCTGGCAAAAACCCTGTGAGTAAATAAAATTAACATGAAAACTTTCTCAAAAATCTGTAGTTCAGAGTCGATTTTAAACTGTCGGTCCCTTCATTCAAGCATAAAATTAACACACACTACATGGGTGGTATAAGAAGGTTAGGTTAGGTTAGGTTAGAGGACGTGTACTGGTCAATTAAGACAAGTACAGTACCCGGAGGTCGAATTGACCCATTGTACAACGTCCTAGTTTCTCACACCACTTATGTTGTGTGTGTTAATTTTATACATGAGTGATGGGACCTACAGTTTAAAGTCGACTCCGAACGACAGATTTTTGATTTACTAAGAAACTTTTCATGGCAATTTTTATTTACTCTCAGAGTTTTTGCCAGAAATCTACTGAGAGGAAGTCGCCGAAAAAATATTTGATTCATATTTTCGTTTCGATGTCTGACCTGGGGTTTGAACCGTGGCCTTACGTCTAATAAGCCAACACACTACCTACTAGACTACGGCGACTTCAAAAAGTGTAAGAAGCTAGGTCCTATTCCTGACTGAAGAGTTGCATTGACCAATTAAGTAAGTAAACATGCAGTCTACGCAGTTGTCTGTATGGCTTTTAAACGTGGTTAGAAGCACCTGAAAATGTCATCAGGATTTATGAACATCCCACGTCACATTCTCAAAATATGTTTGCCAACGACAATCTATAATTAATTTTGGAAGTTTTGTAAAGAGGCTAAAGCGTAAATTCGGCAGCATAAATGAAGATGGATTGTGCGTTACACTCTACATAAATCCAATGGCGATATTTCGCATGCAACTATAGAGTGATATCCACAGAGGACCTGAAGATTTGAAAGGCTAGCTCATGGCAGAAATAGAGACAGAGTTGACTCTCTTGCGTTGACCTAGCGTCATATATGAACACTGGGGTTGAACAGACACAATTGAAGACAAATTGGTTTGATTCTATTGTAACCAATCGAAGTCGTTTCAATTGTTTTTGGTCTGCTCTTTGGGTTTGCATGTACCTTGAATCCGTCAAAATTTTCAAATTTTAATTGCAATTGTATGACCATTATTTGGTTAATAATTTGTAAGCTTGTAGAGTAAAACTAACAACTGTTTTTCACTTAAATGGTGAAATATTAATATTGAAATATTAAACGTTTTCAGCTCACTTTGAAAACAAAAAAAAAATTTTTTTTGAAATTTTTGGAAATTCAAAAATTTTCCTCTTTTTTCAAGGACATTTAAAAAAAATTATGCTGGTTGTTGTTGTGCATTTTCACTTCACAACATTTTTCCAAAATCCTAAAACAAGGCCACATTTTTTTTCTTCTTTTTTGTGAAAATTTTGTAAAAATATTTTCAAATTTGTTGTTTTGTAAGTTCGAGGTCAAGGCGAATAACTAAAGATAAGGAAAAAATATTTTTCTTTTCTAAAGGAAAATACTATTTTTCGTTTTTTTTTTTGTTTTTGAAAAATGTTGAAAATTTGTTTCGAAATTTTAAAACATTTTTAAATATTTTAAACAAAAAAAAATGAAAGAAAGAAAAACCATTTTCCTGAATGCTTGCTTTACTTTCCAATGGGTTGCATACTGGAATTTGGCCGTGAGTTTCAAGTTCTTTTTTTCTTTCTGCTGCTGCTGCTTTTTGCCCAAAAATTTTTGAATTTTTTACCTTTTTTTTTGTGTGAGTGTGTGTGTGTGTAAAGTTTAATTCTATAGATAGATACTCTTTTGAATAGCTTAAAACAAAATTGTAAAGAAAAGAAAGAAAGATGTTTTTTTGGTACTCACCTTTAAAGTTAAAGCCATAATCAGAAAAAAAGGTTTTCTTTTTCGTTTTAGTAGTACAATAGCAAAGAAGACAACATTCGAACTCGAAATTTTTAAGTTTTAAATTAAAAATCAATGTTGTTTGGTTGGTTGGCTATTATATTTAAACAGGAATATTCTAGCGTAAAGGTGTTGTCTTTTAAAGCCAAAAAGTTTTTAAAGCCGCGTAGGTTTTCTTTCTTTTTTTTTTGGTTTTTGTAAGAAAGAAATTTTTAAACGTTAACAATGCTGACTGACTGACAATGGTGGTGATGAAACTGAAAATACGCACGCGACTGTTATAATTGAAAACTTTTTTGTTTTTCAAAAATGTTCACTCTTGTTTAGCAAGGAAATACTCTCTTTCAATTTGAGCACTATTCTACTCTTAAGCTCTCTTAAACGCTCTTAAACAAATGTAGATGTTTTCTTGGCTCTCACTCGCTCTCTATTAAATTTGAAACAACTGGAAGAGCATGCTAAAGAGTTTTTGTTTTTTCTTTCTTTGTTTTTGTTGTTATTGTAGGAAAACCACAGGAATACTTGAAACACCGCGCCGCGTTCGTTTGTTAGTACGTAGTAGTCAAGCGTTTTAACGTTCCTGCTGCTGCTGCTGCTCTCAATTTATGTTGAATCCAATTAAACCGTGACATGAGAATTGTTTCATTTCATTCTATATTTTGTGTCTGTTTAGTTGTGTGTGAGTATGTGTGTGTGTGAGTATGTGTGTGCGCGAGTATGTTTTCGGTTTTCTTTTTCGTTATATGGAGTAGTAAAATGGGTTTAGATACAATTCAAAGATATCGAAATTTTCTTTCATTTGCCTTTTCCACATTACTCTTCTCTTCTTTCTATTTTCATTTATTTTTTTTTTACTTCTCTTCTGTTATTTTTTCTTTTCTTTTTTTTGCACTTTAAATTTAATTTTCAAAATTAATATCTTTTTTTTTTTGTTATCGAATTTAATTTTTCTTTTAAAATTTTAAAGGTTTTTTTTGTTTTAATATTACATTGATAGTAGCTGCTGCTGCTGCTACTGCTGCTGCTATTATTGTTGTTGTTATACACTTTAATAAGTATATGTATTGGGGTATGTTGCTGTTGTTAGTTAGGGAGGGCAGGCAGCGCGCACCAGGGGTTTTTTAAGGGTACACAAAATTTTGCATTTGTATGTGTGTTTTTTTCTTTCATTTCATACAAAAAAAAATTTTTTCACGGCAAAAAATTTTCTTTATTTTCTTAAAAATTTCCTTTTTATACGAAATTAAATTTATTCATTAATTAGCATACAAATTAAATAACATAAATTATTCAAATTATCATTAACTTTTGTTTTTTTTTCTTTCTTTACAAACAAACTAAACACCTTTAATTAATTAATTTCACTCAGATCCATTGCATATTCTTCCATTTTTTTTTGCTTAAAATTCTTTTCTTTTGTCAAGTTTTAATATGAAATTTTACAAAATTCTTGCGTTTATTCTTTTAAAATACGATTTTCATTTAATTTCCTGCTTTATTAGTTAATTTCAAGCCGTTTCTTTTCCTTTAAACAATAAAAAAATGTTTTAAAATTTTCTTTCTTAATTTTACAAAATATGTCTCAATTTTTGTTACGGCTGCCTAAGAAGTTCAATGTCTACTGCCTATCTGATGACTGCTAAAAATTAGAATTTACTTGCCAGCTATCCAGCCAGCCATCATCCAACCAACTATGCTATCTCATATTTGCTTAAATTTTGCTCTCTTTTATTCTCTCGGCGCTATTTCATTCCATTCATTTAACATTAACCAATTTGTTGTCCCCATACAACCCTGTACAAGAGCAACAGAAACAACTGCATGTATTAAATATTTCCAATAAGGTTTTTAGCTCTTCAAAACTCTTTTCGCTCAAACTCATTTAAAGAGAGAGGGAGAGAACGTTGAATGTTGATGAAAGAAAAATTTCAAAGAGAGTTATGTGATGAAAAATTACAAACTTGTTTCTCTTTTGTTTTAATTCAAGTTATTGTTTTTGTGTTGTGTGTGAACTTTGTTAATTCCAATATTGATTTTTCCAAACAAGTGAATGCTAATACAGTAAGGAGCAAAACTGTCAACTCACAAAAAAAAAAAATTTGAAATGTTTGAAAATTGTTAATCAATTGAAAATTCTGTTAATCAAATTAATTCGGGACTAACAGTTAAAAATATTTGTACTTTTAATTGGAACCACGTCTTATCTTTGTGACTTGTTTGCTTATCTGTGTATGTGTGAGCTAGCCTTACTTTTTAATGACTACCTTTTAATCTATAACAGTTCCACCCATGTCATTATGCGGCCTACCTGACGAACTCAATCTGTTTCAAGCTTAACTGCATACTCAGAATGTTTTTGAGATTCACATGCATTTGTTATTTTTTAGTATCCTTCTATCAATTCGTGCACTTTAAATTAATACCACTAAATGGCTCGGAAACCAGAAAGTTTCAAGTGTTTTCTGACGTTTGCGTCCGCAGAATAGCTCATATCTTTTGGAAGAATTTAATTACAAATCACAGCTTATGGATCGAAAAAAAATAGCTGCCAGTTGCAACTGCTATAAACAGACATAAGTGGAACCAACAACATCAACAGAAATGATATGCACTGAAATCTTCAGAGCAAACGTAGAAGGGGGAGATCTGCGTATACATAAAGACACTAAATCTACACCGAAATTGCAGCGATGAATAGAAGTTGGTGCTAATTCAAATTCCATCGTCAAATCATGTTGCAGCGTACTTTTGCCCCTTACTGGAATCATGGAAATACGTATGCATAAGATATAAATATTGATTCCTATGGCTTCAAGTTGGAGCAAAAATAAGCTATGTTCAGTCCGGTGGACTATCATCGCCAATGTTATGCTGTGCTTTCAAATTATTAGTCACAATTTCTTTTACGTACGAACAAAGTTTCGTTAACACTTGAATCTAACAAGAGAACAGTGTTCCATAATTCATAAGACCAATAAGAATAACTGATGGAACAATAATTCCTTTTGAATTCCTTTCAAGGCGAAATTTCACTCTAAAATTTTTAAAAAACGATTCCTTTCAATTATTAAAAAATATCCGATAATTACGAATATTTTCGCGGTCCGTATATTGCAGCATATTATGTCAGTCCACTTTAATTGGTTCCAACGTAACGCTCTCGTATAAAAATTCTAAAAGAACAAAATTTCTGTTCTACAATATTTTTTGCCCACAGTGTAAAATCGTGGCTTTGATTACAATTTTTTGGTCAACTAGGAGCTGTTTCTGATGTTGTTGTTGCTGTTGGTTTTCCTTTTACATAGCCATGCCAATGAGGGGAGAATAAAATCAACAGCAACAACAATGATAAACGACCCAGTAGTCGGCCTTAAGGCAAGTTGACGGTCGTCGTCGTCATTGTAGTCATCATCACCATCATCGTCATCAGTTCAAAAACACACAAAAGAAACGGCGGTAAAAGGCAACAACGAATGTTAACGAGCAACAACAAAAATATAATATAACAACAGACGAAAACCATTGAGGAGAGTTATTAAATGAATGGGCAAACGTATGAATTCATGTATTGAGGGACGGACAGATGGCTGAAACGGGGCTGGGAAAAAAAGGTTATTTGATCACAAACAATCAGACAAACGAAAGCAAATAAAACCATTTAAAAATGATTAAAACACCTAACGAACGTAAGACCGACCAAACAAGTGACCCGTCTACCGACGATCAAACACCCAGCATTCGTCACACAAGAATCTTTGAATGTTTTCAAAGCAAACATAAACAAGAAAATAGAGAAGATAGAAAACATTTAAAGTTTTTGTTGTTGTTCTTGTTGTGCTTCTTCTTTCTTAAGAAAATAATGTTGTTGTACTATTACTAGAGGCCAGCCAACCAGCCAGTCAGTCACTTAGAAACGGTCAGTCGGCTCTTTGACTCAACATGACAACTACAATAACAACAACAATAACAATTACACGTGAATGTTGTTTAGCAGCTGCAGACTGCAGTAAAAAGAACATCAGCAACAAGAGAAAAAATGCTGACGATCAACTTTCGTTAGAATCGTTTGATTAAAGGCAAAAAAAAAACACAAGAAAATCAACGAATTAAAAGCAATAAAAATAAGAAATAAAAAATTAAAACAATTTTAAAATTGTTTCTTGTTGTGTTTTTAATTTTATTTCTTTTTTTTATTGTTTTTCCTTTTTTTCTGATTCTGTTTTAATTCACACAATTTCCTTTGAGTTGTTCTGTTCAGTGTTTTTATCTTAAATGTTGTTTTTGTTGTTGATGTTGTTAATAATAATGTTGCTGTTGCTGTTGATTTCTCAGAAGACTGTCATTGCAAACAAAAGCGAAAATAAAAGCAACAAAAAAAGGAAAATAAAACGGCAGCAGCAAAAATTCCTTTCATCAGTGTTGCCGGCTCCAATTTAATTATAAAAACAGGAGATAAAATTCAAAGCTTTGGGCGATATCAATACCTGTCCTAGGCGAAGGTCTAACTGATGACAATATACGCCACAATGACAAAAATGTCAATTCCAACCCACACATCCTGGCTTATTATCTGAAGTTGTAAAAAGGAAAACTGCTCTTGGCAACCCAGATTTCTAGACGCTGTTACAAGCAGTAACATCAACCGGAGAGAGGGAATTAAATAATGGCGTATGACGAATGAACAAAAAAACGTCAGCAACAATAAGCAGGAAAAAAAGAGGAAACAAAAAAAGAAATACGACTTCTCATCATTATCCTTCGCATAAGCAATCATTTGGCATAAGGCTAAAACTTTGGTGTTATTTGTATTTATACGTAGTATGTACAATGTGTTAATTCATGTAAGTGTGTGTATTGGTGTTTATTTAGCAACATACAAGCAACAAAATCAAAAACCACAAAGCTTTACGCCCTTTTGTCAGACTTCTGGGATGCCTACTCTCTTTTTATTTTGTTGTAATTTTTTTCATCTCTTATTTTTGTTATTACCGTTGTAGTTTTTGTTGTTATTTTGCTGAATATTTTATTCTATTTTATTCATTTCAATTCAGACAATTTGACACAAGGCTTTTAAACTTACACACACTGTGTTTTGTGCATCATTTAAACTGTTTCCCTCTCTGTCTCTCTCTCTCACTCTTTGCCTATTTTATATAAAAAGGCTTACATTTTTAGTAGTGGTGTTAGTAGAAGAGCAAATGTTTACAGCAAACAAATAAAAAAAAATAAGGTAAACCAACCAAATCACACACACACATACACGCTCAAAGCACACAGCTCATAAATAAATAAAATGTCTACTGTGGCATTTGGCTGCCCCCTTTATTAACTTTTAATTTCTTACACACAGTATTTCTTTTTGTTTAATTTTGTTTGTGTTAATTCCGGGTTTTTATTGTTGTGTTTCTTTTTTTTTATTATTTACCGAGTCTTTAAGTAAAACGATGATCTGTCTTCTTAGACCACACACACACACAAACACATATTACAGCACATTTGTAACCATATAATTAGCATCTCATTGGACTGACTCTCTTTGTTTTGGTTACAGAATCTGAATTTATTGTTTATTATTGATTTGTTTTTGGGTTTCTGGTTGATATCATTCGCATCAACACAAGTGGAATGAGATAAACATAGAGAACCTTATAACAGGTATCGCATTGCTACTAAAGGTAAGAGAACAACAGTAAAAAGAACTTAAAACTGGCGAATATAATGGCATTGAAACAATCTATAGATTTGCATATGTGCAGTCATTGTTACTGAAATTGTGTTGGTTTTTTTGGCAAGTGTATTTAACACACATACAGTATATGCAACTACAGAATGTGCGATAAAATGGAAATACAGTATTGCTTAGAATACTAGGTTCAAAGAAAACTGTTACACTTTAAAAGAGGCTCTTGAGAAAGTTCGTTTATAAAATTTAACAAAAATGCGGTTCCAAAAGTAAAATTAAAGAAAAATACTATGATTGCAAAGAAACTTGGGCTCTTCTATTAAGTACGGAATACAAAATGATTTAATTGAGCGTCTCTAGAAGCAGTTGCAGCAGTTAAGTGGCTTTGAGATAGCTTTAGACCACTTTTTCGCAAATTTCAGGGGGTATTCTCTAATATTTACCGTAATCCTATAAAAGAAAAACTACAAAATACGGCTTCAAATCGCATGATTTGGTTGGCCAAACTTAAAATTACTTTTTCCGGTAATTTATCATACACCGTCTTGTTAAAATCACATGCAAATTACAAATCTTTAAAGGCCGGCAAATAAAGTTACTTATCATACAATTTCGGATTATTCGCAACACTTTCTCTAACAGAATCGATATTTTCGACAGTGTGTGCATTGCTATGATACACAGGCTTGACAAAATCTATAACGCTTCCAGCCTCTTTAAATTCTTTGTGATGTTTCCAATTCCCTGAACAATATGACGTTTAAATCTCCACTTCTGTATAAAGTTCCATACCCTACAAATACTCAAAAATAAAAAAGATGTGCAATTATTTTCTCCCACACTGTGTTCTTAAATTCACATGCGTTGTCACAGCCGTGGTTATCATTTTACTCAGCGCTTAGTCACTCTCTTACTTTTTTTTATTGTTTGTTTTTGGTACACAAGTTGGTTAATTTCCCAAGAATCCATGACATATGATGACTATTTTAGCATACAGTGCCTGGCCTGCAATAATTTACAGCCTGTTTTAATCATTATTTCTTAATATCCGTAGATGTTTACTTAACACTGACTCAGTCAGTGTGTTGACTGCTGCTGGTGACTTTTATTCCCACTGTTTAATCAAGCAAATAACTGTCATTGGTTTTTAGTAAAATTATCACGACATTCTATCCTCTCTCACCCCGTATGCTCGCACATATTTCCTCTGTGAGGAATTTTTATTACGGTTTACTAATTGTTTTGTTGTTATTGCTGATGTTGTTGTTGTGTTTACAAAACTAATCTATAGCGTAACTGTAACTGTGTTCACTGTCTTGTTGTTGTTGTCATTGTTGCTGCTGTCATTAATGTTCGATAATATCACACGTTGCACAATGTTAGTCAGTCACTCTCGCTCTTTTGCTTCCAGTCAGTCAGACAGTCAGTTAGTAAGTCTGCCAGCCAGAGAGCTGTTCTCTTTGTTTGTGTAAATGTTGATGAGTTCAAAGAATTTTTGTCATTATTGGTAATTTGTGAAAAATGATGATTTTTTATTATTATTCATGAAATGAAAGAAGAAGAGGAGAGAAAAGGGACAAAGTTGTTGCTGGCTGAGAACACTGTATAGTATTGAGGTTATTTTTGCAATATTTGCACTTAATTTTGTTTAATATTTTACATTTTAATGAGAAAATAAAAATAAAAGACAAAAAAAAAAGAAACAACAACTATAAACAGTAATAGTAACAAATAACAATAAGAAACAACAAAAATGAAACAACAGCCATGGTAAACACGAATTGAGAACAAGAACAGTTAAAACAATGAATGCAAGTTTGTTGTTTTCAGTTCTATGACCTTTAAAAATATTGCACACGATGTCGCAAAAAGTGAATGAATGAACAAAAAAAAAAGAAGAAAATTACTGGAAATGCCAACATTTATTTCAAATACAATATTTGAATTGGTAGTCGAACAGTCTCTGCCAATAACTCTGATGACATCAATTGTAACTAAAAGCTGAATAGTTTACAGTTCAGTAATTGCAATGAGTATGCTTGTTCCACTGTTAACAATGCTCCAAGTACAGTAAAATGATATGTATTCATAGATTAAAAATTCGCAGCTGCGTCAATAAGCATAGCTTTCTTAGTTCCTATAACGTTTCGTTACAATAAAGAAAGACTTGAGTTTACATACTCAACCAAGAAAGGTCGTCGTCGGCGGTGTGATAACTGCTTAGCAATGGTTAGTGATCTAAGCAAGAAATATGATCAATAATGCAATAATACAGGAAAAAGAAACGATTTGACAATTTCTGTTAGGTTTCTATCTGCTATCAGGAATTGGTCTTTGCTTGATTCCAGTGATTTGATTCTATCAAAAGCCTAATTACAGTTGCACCAGTTGGTTCATCTCACTTTCCTGGTGATAGAGATCGATTTAATTCAATACAATGAGAGCTGCATGTGGTAAATTCACGTAACTTAATGTTGAAGCTTCACAATATGCCTTCGTATGCATCGAATTTGCTGTCCTTTTGCTAACATGACAGTGTTATATGTGTCATTTTGTTTGGTAAAAATCTGAAGAGTGTTTTCCCATTAGAGCCCATTCGTACAAAGTCTTCACCAGCAAAACTATTAGCCATGGACATACATACATATAAACTTCAACAGAATTGCTTTTGATTTGCATATGTGCGTAGTACTGACACAACCTATCTACTAACGACCAAAGCGACTCTATTGCGGCCCTTATATTCCTTTAGACGGCGCAATTGTTAACTGAATTTTAAGTTTAGATGTAGGGCAGTTGTGTTTTCGAAAATTTCAATTCAATTCGACCACGAGTGCTTATCGTTGCCGTTCATCAGCAAACAATATCTACTTTAAAAATCAATCATACATAGAAATATACGTGGATGACCTTTAGATCGAACTTATTTTCATTTTGGTCTGAATCAAAAAGGTTTGTTTTGAGTAATCAAGCCAAGTCTAGTTATATAAGCGGTCAAAAAGCCATAAATATTCTGTTTTATGCAGTTTTCCGTAGCTATTATTGCTTGTTCAGAAATGATTGTCTAAAGTCCAGTATAGCGTTAAGACCAGTATGAGATTCTTAAAATGGATTATATTATCGATTTAACGTAAATTCTGTCGTCTGTAAATTCCTAAATTTTTTAGCACAAACAATTCTGTATTCACCTTCGTTTTAAATTTCTGAGAAGTATGAGTGTAAACAGTTTACACAGATGTCTGAAATACAATCCAACTCTGCATTTCTCACGTTCTAAATTTTCTTAATAAATTACTTAACCCATTCGCTGCCAAGCCTAAATTATATAAAGTCATTCCCATTGCCATTTATATTTTGAGTGTTACTGTATTATTATTGTAGTATTGGACTTTGCTACAAATCCTATCATGAAGATAAGGTATCATAAGTGATTTAGCTGCTATAAAATTTTGTTATAAATACACGATGAAAGTTTGCGTGAAGAATCATTCTCTATAAGAAATAAAGTATTATTTTTGTAAAAAATTGTATTTGTAGTATTTTTCAAGTTTTTTACATATTTGTATTATGTTTGTGGCAAAAAAAATTGCTAATTCAAAAGCCTGCATGTAATAATATATTTAAAGTAGGACGAGTATACTCGTCTTGGCAGTGCGGGATACCCTGCCAAAGACGAGTATACACGTCCTTGGCTGCGAATGGGTTAAAGTACAAAACAATGGAAATTATAAAGTTTTTTTATGGAAAAATATCGTTTCATTTATTAGTCAGTTTTCAAATTATCAATAAACAAAGGAAATTGTTTTTATTATTTTTCAATTTGTAATACCAAAAACCTTTAATTAAGTATTTATTACTAACATTACCACCCTCCGCTTATTTACCTCTTATCAAAATTTCAATGTGAACCTTTCAACAGCCGATAAAGGCTAGCATCGATCACATGAATGGGTTATATTGCGTGTGTAAAATTCTACCTCCTCCAAATCGGTTATGAGACGAGCCTTACAATTGCGGCTACGCTGCTTAGCACACACCCAATACTTACGGCCTTTTTTGATTTTCGCACAAATATAAGAATAACCGCCACAAACCATTTTACGGGAGCCACGTTGTCCCATCACATACTGGATAGAATTGAAAACGTTCTGTACCAAAGGATAACTTGAGTCATAAAATTCTAAAAACATAAAAAATAGAAATAGAAAATGCGTCAGTAAAAGATTAATGAAAGAATAAAATATACACAAGTGAATAAATTGATAAATAAAACTTCAAATTCTGTTAAATGTTTAAAAATATATTGTATATTTTCTTTTGTTTTATTTTATTTTACATTCAATTTTTATATAAAATTTAAACACTGGTCTTACTCGTTACTCAAAAGGTTTTTTAAAAATTACCACATTGATTTAGAAATTGTATTTTATTTATAAATTTTAGAATAATTATCTTATAATGATATAATCTTATACGCTAATATCTATGTATGTTCTTAATTGCAATTTCGTCTACCCAATAATTTTAGTAAATTCTTCAAATTTTCTTAGCTTTAAGGCTAGAGCTGAACTGAAATTTATATCAAAGACCTCAATTTATTTCAACTAAAAAAATAAAGTTGAAACAAGTAATATGAAGCTGTTAACTTTGTTGTTTTATGAAATTCACTGGGAAATATTCGTTTGATGAAAACAAATTCCTTTTATCGTTAGAAGACATTCCAAATCGGTATACGTATACAAAAGAAAGAACACAAGTTGTGTGACCCATAGTTCTAAGTTAATTCACATTTCACAAATCCGTTAAAGGCAAAAGAGAGAAGCACAAGTTTCATTATCTGACCACTTTTGTGCACGAGAAAGAAGATTTTGAGAAACATAAAAATAGACGTCGGGGCATATATAAGAGGAGTATCCTATTTTCGGTGGGATATATTGAACAGCAGGTACAAGAAACGAACTGAAAGATTTTTGACACTGTTTTAAACAACAGTGGTACTTGAAATTAACCTTATTACCACGACCACTTTTGCAGATTAGTAATGGTTTTGATGTGACTCATTCAGAATGTATTTTATTTTTATTTGTTATTTATTTATTACAAATTTTATTATTATTATTATTACCAGCTGAGTAACATAGATTTTACGCTCGGTTTAATGTAATAGAGTCTCTAGTGGGAATCGAACCCACGACCATCACAAGGGCACCCAAACCTTCAGAATTATTTGCCCTAATCTATAAAGTTCTTGGAAAACAGACTTCATAGACTTAGACAGACAGATATTAACAGTTTTAGAGGTTTCTGGTACTGCCGAAATGAAATAGAAATCTTTCTCCATCATTTAAAACTAATTGCATATTCAATATTGTGGAAGAAAATAAGAAATAAGAATTACTTGACTCTGTCTCTGTCGGTTAACCTTCAATCGTACGTCTGTAATTCCTGATAAACTTCTTCGACAAAGTTCCGACTGTCGAACAATGACAGGAATATGTTCAAAAATTTCCTTATCGTTCTTGTTATTGAATTGTGAGTTAGAATCGGACTTTTGATGAAATCTTTGAACAATACTGATATTACTAACAAAAGTTAGGCAATTTTTAATATCACAATTACTCATAAAATCGGCGCTGATATGTCATGAAAGAGAATCATCCATTAAAAGTTGTTTGACATTGTAGATTGGAATCTGATGCTTTGTTTAGGTCATATGTCACCATCTGCATCCTCGTCAGCCATCGTCCATAGCAATTCTAAGTGCGTTATTTTTCAAGGTTTTTAGTATTCGACATGCTGGCATTCTTTAGGTAAAAAGGTTACTAGTTGTAAACTTTAAACATTAAAAAGTTTATCGGTATTGACAGCATAATATTATAATTTTATACTTTTTTGTCAAATAACACTGACATTTAATAGAAAATTTAAATACAAATACTTTATAGGAATTGCAAATTACATATTTATACACTATAAGAAAAAAAAAAACTGCAAACTTTCAAACGTTTTTTAATGCAATCTCAACAAAAAAACGACTTAAGTAAATTAATTCTAAAAAATTGCCGAACTAAAGTAATTGAAATTCCTCATAGGGTGCAATTTAATACTTAAAGTTTAATTTAGTTAAAAATAATTTAGTCTCGATTGTGATTTTTAATTTTTTTTAAATACAGTGCACGCTCGCTAATGTGAACTAATTAAAACTGGCGTTTTTCACTTTTGCGAATTATTCACATTTCCGAAAACCGAAAATTTTAAAACAGAATTATACCATCTTTTAAACAAAAATCATTATTTATGAAGTTTTTATTTTTTTTAGAATTTTTTTAGAACACATTTTATAATTTAATCTTCACAAACTTTCTTCACAGTATCTAAATAGCAATTGAAGAATAAATATGCAAGCAGATGTATTAACACATACATATATATATGTACACCTAAAACGGGGATTCCCGCAACTAATAAACATAGAATTTAACATTTCAAATTAAAAAATTCTGTTAAAATTATAGGGCTTCTTACATTTTTTCATCTTTTAGAGTAGTCACTGAAGTAAAAATATTGTTCACATTAAGCGGTGTCCATATTATGCGGGGTTCACATTAGCGGGCGTGCACTGTATTCAAAACTTGAGGAAGCTGCGGGCTACCCAGTGATTTAAGGAAAGAATGGAGAAAAAATTATAAAAAAAATCCATTATTTTTTTAAATTAGACTACCAGAATGACTATATTTATGGATTTTTAACATTATTGAAATCTTAACTTATTTATTAAGTCCTTATAAGTAACTCTTTAATACAATTTCCCTCTTATCATTAAGGAATTTGTGATCGAAATTGATTTCCTTTCCGCTAACACTTACGTGATGATGAGAAAGGATGTATGTATGTATACAATACATAGTTTGGTTATTAAATTAACATATAAAATTGTATATACTATCTTTAAAATCTTTGTTTTACAATAACTGAGGTATTTTTCTACATAATACATTTTCTTAACATATTCATATACATATATGGACTAACTTTTTAAAAGTTTAAAAACTCGAACTACATGGATATATTCAAATTTAATAAATTACATGAGATATATTAACAAATAAACTTAAGATTTATAATTCAATTTTAATACTTGTGTCTTAATCTATATCATATTCAAGTTCTTGTTTCAAACTTGGCAAATGATTATGTTCCTGGTTTTTAATAATTAATTCACCACTTACAGAGCATGTAATAATTCTTGCCTTACAGCGTATACAACGATTTTTACCACACAACCAATACGTTTTCGAGCCCTTGACATTATTGCGAAAGTAAACATAGCCACCCAGAATTAATTTCGGTTTACCTTTGCTGCCTCTGGTAATTGTAATGCCAGTTTTGCGTATTAATTGTTCTAATTCTGTAAATAAAAAAACACAATCAATTAGTAAATGATTCAAAAGGAAAACAAGAAGAAATCAATAAGTTTTTAGTACTAAAAGCCGTATGTATGTACGTATGTATATAAAAACGAATACATATTGACATAATGTTTGTAAAGATAAATATAATTTTATTTCTTTAGAAAAACAAAAAGATTTAGTTGTTGTATATATCAGCTGTATGATTTGTAATAGGATTTCTGAATGATTATGTCCTCAAAATTATCACTTTTGGGTGTTACCACAAGAACTCAACATTTCTCAAGCTTGGCCTGTGTGCAAATACAATACACACGTGCGCCAATACTTTTATTTCTTATAAAGGCATAACCATCAATAATTAAATTTGGTTTTTCACAAATAAATATGATCTGAAATTTAAATAATTTTCAATTAATAATTTAATTAAAAAAATAAAATCCATTTACTTATTATATATTAATATTATAAATTAAATACAATAGTAATAATAATAATAACTAATGTCTTCAATAATAGATTTTATTGAAATAAATTTTAAAAATATATTTACAAAATAACTAAAATATTTATTAATAATTATTAATACCTCAGATTTATAATAAATAACACACTTACATTTTAAAAGTACGTAAATGCAAGATTTGGCTTTAAAATAATGTTGAAATTTTGACTTTGCATAGCAACGAACAAATTTTAAGTGCTTTAAATAATACGATAAGTTTTTTAATACTTAAGAAATACTTTCATTGTTTAATATCGAACAAAGTAACAGTAAAATTAGTATTTAAATTTCGATTAATTTTAAATTTGTTAATAACAAAAACAATATAAAAATTGGAAAAATTGTCCTTAAAGTTGCTAAGTCAAGACACTACTTTTCTGTATTTCGAGCAAAACATTATGACACAATTAGTTTTTATTTATCTTCGTATTTATCAAGTGTAGACCTTTTTAAGAGTACGACACTTTTATCAGTATTAATGTTGTTTTTGTGTATCACCGATTAAATCTGAACTTCGCTACTCTAAACTTAAAACACGATTTTCTGGAAACGACAGGCTGGTTAACATGTAATACAATAAGGTTCTATGAATAAAGAGAACTTATAATACTGAACTGTATATAATCCTGTACGCGATATGTATATTTGAAGGTTGCTGTGTTCAGTTTAGTGCCATTGTTAGTGATTGAATCGACCCAAGAGCAACTGTCTTTATAACGATAACGGATTTTTGTAACACTTAACATTAATGCTTTGGACTTTGTGGCGTTTTACTAACTGCCATGTATACAAAAAAGGCTTGACCTTTTGTTCTTAGGGATATACAAATTCTAAACCAGCAACAAAAGTGTAATCTTATATTCTTAATAGTTTAAAGGCTCTAACTAAAATGAAAGATAAATTATCCGCTAGCTTATCCAGGTTTACAGTTCACAAAATTGTTACAGACATCATCCAGCTCGACAGCTGATGTTTGTGGCATCGAGACACAAGATTAAATTCATTCGGGCAAGGTATATATAGCATATCTACTAAGGTTCTTGTGCATCAATTTGCAATAAAAAAAATTAATCTCGATTTTGAATCAATAACCTTAACAATACTGATTAAACTTTAGACACACATTTCTCCGAGTTTTTATAAAAGATATGTAATACATATATTACTGTATAAAAGTATTCCGAATTATAAAATCTTCCTAAAATTGCTTTTGAGATCATGGCATAATTATGCCGTTTTGTTTAATTAATTCTCAATTAACATTAATATTTAGAAAATTACCATGATATGTTCTTTAAAAGTTTTGTTATACTTCAAATTAGTAAAGAATATTCAAATCTATTCTTACGCCTTCTTCACATCAGACAATATCTACATCTACTTCCTGTACTTATTCTATGTTTAAAATCACTTTTCAAATTACAATAACAATGAATCAAATAGCAAAGGGCATAAAATGAACAACCCTTTTCTTTTCTTATTAGCATTATTATTGTTGCTGTTGTTGTTGTTATTGCTATTCAAATGCTTAACAATTATGAATAGAGAAAAGGGAGTATAAAAAGCACAAGAAAATAAAATTAAATAATCTTTAGAATGCTATCTTATTAAACAGAGTGCTCTAGTACTTAACACTAATGCTTAGCTAGCGAGCTCAGTTAATATAACGATTGTCCTTTTTTTGTGTGTTCACAACTGTGCGTATGCTGGGGATTACGCAGAGAATAGTGTTCCACTCCAAGGGCATTAATGTGGGTCGTGGCACGTGCCTTACAACGGGCACTTTTATAACGTGAGCAACGCCAATTTGTGCCCTGTTTCAACTGACGATCCACCACAAATTCGTAGCCGCGTATTAATAATTTACGATTTTTCTTTCTGGTACTGCTAAACACAGCAACATTGAGCTTTTTATCTGAAAAGAAATCACAATACAAAAAAGAGAAACAAAAGACACGGTAAAATAATTGTTAGTTAAGTGTTTCAATTCAATACAAAAGAAAGTATAAATATTAGAAATAAAATAAAAAGAATATCTTTCGTCAAGTGGTTATTATTATTAAAATGATATAGAAAATTTATTAAACGATGATTTGTGTTTTTTATTTAAATTTAAAAATTTCAAAAATTTGAAAAAAATAAAAATAAAAATTAAATACAAAACAAAATTGTTTTCAATATTAATTACTGTTCTGCGGTTAGTGTCATGGGTGGCAAGAGGGAAGGCATACACTCTTTGTTATCGATTAGTTTCATGGTTTTCAATTTTCTCATGTTTGGTTTTTCGCCAGCCTCAGCACGACCATGATTATGCGAACTGCTATGCACTATACGGCCTGCATCAGTATGTAAACGACCGTGACAATGAAACCAGGTGGTATATTGTGTACAGCGCCAATACACTTTATTGCGTACCTTCTTTTCACGTACATAATAATAACCCTTGTGAAATAGCTGAGTACGACCTTTCTGCGAAGTAACATAGTGTATGTCATCTATAATGTGTGGCGCCGATATACTATGATCTATAATTATATCTGAAAGAAAATTAAAAATAATTAATATTTTTTATATTATAGAAAAAAAATTTAACTGAAAATTAAATTATATTAGCTTAACGAATGAATATTAAACATGTTTGGAAATGGGTTTCTTAAATTTATTTGTATATTTCTTTAAATATTCTAGTTTATAAAGTTTCATATACATATTTCACAATTTGTAAATATTTTAACACATATTTTGTTTTACTAAAACTAATATTTTACAAACATATGAAGTTTTAAATTTACTGAAAAATAAATTCAAAAAAAACTTATTAATATTCATTTTAAATTTAATTTTAAAATAATGTTTCAAAATTTAAAGTTTAAACTTATCATTAGAATCCTTTATGGGTTATTGTGGTCTAGAAATTTGAAATCATTTTTTTATTATTTCGACTTTTTGTAAGCCCCAGACTATTATTTGAATTACGCTGCCTGCCTGTCAACACTACATTTTTCGATATATGGACATGAGACCCCGAATCTAAATTAATTGATAATTACAAGTTTGAGTTTAATGCCTCTAATCTGAAAGTTAGTATTATTAGTATTTTTTTCCAATATATAAAAGTTCAAATGTTTAAACATCTTAAATATCTAGAATCTCTCTCCACAAATCACGAATATTTTTATTTTAAAACTACTATGGAATCACATGCGATGGGTCTAGGGGATTGTTGTTTTTTTTCTATTCCAATGCTTTATAGCGTAAGATTCCAATATACTTTCTTTCGTAGTGCAACACATAATAACTCCCCTGTTTCCTCTACTTTTAATTTATAATAGCAATTAGCATGTTTTTTTTAAGTAATTAAAAAATATTAGTTTTTGTCTATACAGAAAAATATTTGAAAACTATACTTATAAACCAAAATAATTGTAAAAAAAAATTGTAAAAATTATTTAATATTTAATCATTTTGTGCTTTCTAAGTATTTTTCTTTAAGTTTCCACACAGAATTTAAAGTTAAAAGATTAAAAGAAAACTAAACCAAAAATATAATTTTTAAAGCATTACGATTGATATTATGAACTTTAAAATGTCAATTACGCGATTATTATTAGAATGAAAGCTAATTATAAAAATTATTTTCGAAGTTTCTATCTAAACAAGAACCTCTTTAAGAAAATTGTGATATAAAAAATAATACAGTTATTAGAAATCATATTTAATTTAAATTTGTGTTGCTTATTTAATAATTTATAAATGATTTATCGAAATTTATATACTAAATTAACATTTTTTTATCAGCAATAGATTTTTAGTGGCAACGAAATAGAGAATTTTAAATTTTATACTCGAAACTAAATATTATTAAGTTTCCACGTTTGAAACAGTTCTTGTATATGAACAAATTTCTTAATTTACTATACTAAGTAATTTTATATATTATTTTTATTATATATAGTACATGTACATATGAATTAACTTACAAACGTATGAAATTCGTGGTTTTTGTAATTGTTTATATTTTTATATATATATTTTTTATAATGAATTTAAATTGTAAATTCGTTTTCGTAACTGTTTAAAAAATATCTGTATTTTGTTAATATATAATATAATAATTATTACTGATTTTTTTTGGTAAAACCAATCGCTATAATATAAGAAATCGATGTAATTTATTTATTTTTTATTGATAATTATTAAATTATAATAAAAAGAATAATAAAGATATTAAGGATCTTTACTTTTTAAAATTACTACATATAAACCGACAACTGAAAACGGAAAATCTTTTCTTTAACCAGCATCTTTTGTTTCGCATTCGATTACCTCAATACAATATAGTACATTTGTACATATACATACGTTCAGTATTAGTCATTACAAACCCTATAGTAAGACTTAAAGCCTACCTTTTCCATTTCTACGGCTCACAACTTATTTGAACAACTTAATAAATAAAAAGTCTGTCTTATATACATATTTATATACTAATTTAAAGAGAATTTATAAAATTAAGTTGCAGTTAAAAAAGAAAATATAAATAGAATACACTCTTTAAGTCTCAAATTATTTCAAACCGTCAAATTAGTCAACAGTAGACTTACGGTAGTTTGCAGTAAAAGTAAGTAAATTTTTTACAAATATTGCTATTAAACGAGAATAATTGGTTAATAGGCATTATAAGAATACCCACGATAAACAGGAAATAACAGAAAAAATGTAGTGTAGTCACACTACAGTGGAAAGTATAATTATGCCAGAAAAGCTCTCAATAAACTAATAAACAAACTAGCGAGCATCAATATTTTGAAAAAAAAAATAATCGACAGTCTAATATCATTTGTTCTAGAATTGCCAGTTCAAGAAAAACTAATAAGCAATATCCACCCAGCTCTTCAAAAACATACATATTTTTCCAAATAAAAAAATTATTTGATTAAAAATTTGTAAATATAAATTAAATTCTTAAATTTTTCGAATTGAAAGAAAACTTTCGAAACAATGCTTTATAGAGTTAAAATTTAATGATTTTTTTAACGATTCGAAATTCATCGCAGTAATTCAAAAGTATGTGGTTTCCACATCGCGGGTAAACGATAACTTAGGTTTAAGCCTCCAAGAAGCAGCATCAAACAATCCAATTCTAATAAACTTTCTTTTGTGTCCAGCGAATGTTTAGAAAAAATTAAAAGGCTAATGTTATATCATTTAGGATGGATTAAATGTGAACAAATATACTTTAACGAAGAAATTGCTTTTTTAAAAGCTATTACTTCAAACCTCATTAAGAAAAAATTGCTTTATTTTATGTGTTCCTTTCAATTACAGTTTGGAATCTTGCAAATTTTATTAAATTTTTTTTCCTAAATTTCTATTGCATAACATGTAAGAATTAAAAAAAAATCATATACAATTTGCAATAAAAAGTATAAGAAACGAATTAAATTTAATTAAGAGAAAAAACAAAGATTTTTATAATAAGAAATGTAGTAAAATGTAGTTACATATTTTCCATATGAGTTGCGTAGATTGTTGTCGTTTTTTTGGTATTGTTTAATGATTTTCTCTGGTAGTTGTTGCAGTTGTAACAATATTTCCTGCTGCATTGATGACCTGATAATTGATGGCGCTATCATAGTCTACAGCTTCACCTTTCACTTTTGCCACACTATACATTTGATGTTTACTCGAACCGTATTTATTGCGTTTTAGCTCTGCGTGTATATGTTCGGCTTTGTTAATAATGAATTTCGGCGGCGTTTCTTTTAACATGGTTATACGAGCAGGACATTTAATCTTTTTCGTAGCCATTGAGGAGCAACGCCATAAGATTTTCTTTTTATTCTCACTCATAATCAGAAAACGTACACCATTTGCCATAATGGCAGGACGTCCACGTAAGGATTGGGTAAAAAATATTAAAACATCCTCCGGATTGGGCACCACATCATTGGCCAAAACCACTGGAAAAAGAACAAACAAACAAGAAAAATCAAATGTTAGTAAAAGTTACAATAATTCTAAGAAGAAATAAAATAAAAACGAAAATATATTTAAGAAAAGAAAAATATATTCTTGGAGAAGATTACGAGTGTTTCATTTTGTATTTATTATTTACAATTCAGATATATTATATAGTATTTATTTTTAAAAAAATTTATAACTATTTTATAGTTTTATTTATTGCTATTGATCTGTACAAAATAAAAAAAATTTACTATTTATTGTTTGGCCCTTTCTATTCTATGAGTTGTACTACTTCTATTTCAACATTTGGATCTTCATTGGATATTCGTGTTTTACGATTAACCTGTCGCAACTTGGTATGTTCAATTTTGTTTGTTTGTTTATCATTTGATTTGATATGACAATGTTTGTGTATTTGGCGAAAATCGTTTATATCGAATTTATTCATACATATCAATACCGGACAACGTATACGGCGGTAATACCACTGACAACGCCAAAATATATTCGTGCGATTTTCATTATTGCGAAAATATTTCAAACCATCTAACCACAAAAGTTGGCCACCACGTTTGGATGCTGAAAACTGTATTGTAGGATGCTTGCCTTTGTACTGTCCATGATGTGAAGAGGATTCTTAAAAGGAAAGAAAAATAGAATTGATTAGTGCGAAATCAAAGTTATCAATGTATTATAATGAAAAGTCTTACGTTGCTTTAAGTTATAAGTTTTATTTTTTATTATTTTTTGTAAAACACTATCCTTATAAATTAAGTTAAGAAATATTTAAATATTTACAGTATCAAAATACTCTTATGAAAGCCTTAAAAGGAATTATAGTTTTAAAAACTCCCGGTTATAATAGTTTCTAAATGATTTTCTTTTTAAGTTGGACTTTCAAACTTGAGAAAATTTTATAGCTTTAACAATTTCCATCTATTGAGGCAATTAAAGTCTACCGGCTTATAAATATACAAGTGGTAGTTTACAGTAAGAACTAATACATTTCCTTCTAAAATTTATCTTGAACATTTTTCACCCTGTTTTCTTTTTTTCAAAACGTAGCTTATTAAGCTATATTTTATCTTACAGTTTTGTTGCGAATTAGTTTTTATCATTCCCTTAACATGGCGGTTATATATTTTTAAACTTTTTCATAAACAATGGTAAACTAAATTATTGTTAATGTGTGTCGCACAGTAGGGTGACAGAGGTGGGCTTATAAATAATTACTGTTATCCACATCTCCTGTAGTGCTGCAAGCTACTGATTTGCGTTTTAAATGATTTGTAATATACTTACGTTAATTGCCGATTGTGGTTATGTAGTTTTCCAGATAATAAGAACAGATCCAACACCTTCCTGTGTCACCTTGTTGAACTAAAAGGATTAATACGTAGAACCATTGCTCTATTGTCGCCTGAAGCATTCAGCTCAATTTTACAGACACGCCGCAGACTTTTGTCGCATTCCTGTACTTGCATCTTTTGAAATGTTTTAGATTAATTCAGCTGAAACTACTTGCATCAATTTGCCTGCCAGACTGTATGATGATGGAGCTTTGCGAATGATTTAGCTTGGCAAAGGATACATAGATACAATGCTACCATTCGACACATTCCTGCTCTGTGATGCGAAAACGCTTTACTTCTGCTGACGTAGACTGGAAAAGCGTTGAGATCTGAAGACAGCCTGTTCAAAGATTACCGTTAAAATGATTTTATGCGGGATCTGGCCTGTAGAACAGCATAATTATTAAAATTTGGTTTTCTTTAAAGCTGGCTTATGTTTTCGGCTTTATTACACTGACGTTTCAAACTTATTTGCAAGACAATTGTTTCCACAGATTGATGATCTTTACTTTTCAACGTATTAGCTATTATTTCTGAAAAAATTTTATTAAATCTGAAAATGAAGTTATCTTAAGTTATCATAAGGATTTCATATGAATTGCCCAAAATATTTTTAAAACTTTATAAAAACACTCAATTCAATTGAGAAAATATACATAAAAACGTGTTAATTAAGTAAGTTTTAGTATTTGGAACTTGAATTTAATTTGTTTATTAAATAATTTGTTTATTAATTAATTTGTTTAAAAAAATTTTCTTTAGCATTAAAATTTAAATAACAATTTTTAATTTACAAAGTTTATGTTTTAAAACGAATTCGATTTCGTTAAATGTTTTCTTATTTTATTTAAGTTTAATAATTCTTTAAATTTCTTTAGGTTTTTTTGCAGATTAATCGTCATTTGTCAGGGGATGATTATGACAACCCTTTATAATACCGTTTTGAGGGTACTTCTAAGGAGGTTATTGCTCTGGCTTTACAATTATTACGCCATTTTGAACATTTCCAGAAAATATTTAAACCATAGTTTGTAAAAAGATTTTTTTTAAATATTGCGAATAAACGACGTTTGTTCGTTAAATAATATTATAAAAATGGACACGGTAAACTGGGAAATAGCAAACAGAATCTGTGTAGTGACACAACAATGGAAAGTATATATAATTAGGCCAGAAAAGCTCTCAGCAAACTTTTAAACGAACTGACAAGCATCAATGTACTGAAAAAAAATAATCGAAAGTCTAATATTATTTGTTCTAGAATTGCCAGTTTAAGAAAAACTGATAGGCAATCCATCCAGCTCTTCAAAAACATATTTTTCCATATAAGAAATTATTTTATAAAAAATATGTTTATTCGAGAGACACTAAAATTTAACTTTTTTGGATAGCATAACTTGGGACGTTATTATATATTTCGATTTCAAAGAAAACATTTCAAAACATAACACATTTTAAAATAAAAATTGAATGATTTTTTTAACGATTCGGAATTCATCGCGACAATTCAAAAGTTAATGATTACGACATCGAAAGTAATAGAAAACTATTATTTTTATATATTTATTTTAATACTTGAAACACCTTCCAACGAATCCAATTTCAATAAACTTTCTTTTTTGTCCAGCAAATGTTTAAAAAAATTAAAGTTAATTTTTTCGTTTAGGATGAACTAAATGTGAACAAATATACTTTAAGAAAGAAATTAAAATCGTTATTTTTTTTTTAAGTTAACACTTCAATTTCTGTCATTTAGATCATTTTAAATCTCATCAAGAAACAATTGCCTTATTTTCTTATCTTTTGGAAATATTTCTATTGCATAACATGTAACAATTAAAAAAATCATATGCAATTTGCAATAAAAAGTATAAGAAACGAATTAAATTTAGTTAAGAGAAAAAACAAAGATTTTTATAATAAGAAATGTAGTAAAATGTAGTTACATATTTTCCATGTGAGTTGCGTAGATTGTTGTCGTTTTTTTTGGTATTGTTTAATGATTTTCTCTGGTAGTTGTTGCAGTTGTAACAATATTTTCTGCTGCCTGATGATTGATGTCGCTATCATAATCTACAGGTTCACTCTTCACTTTAGTCACACTACACATTTGGTGATTACTCGAATCGTATTTATTGCTTTTTATTGCATGTATATGTTCGGCTATGTTAATAATGAATTTCGGCGGTGTCTCTTTTAACATGGTTATACGAGCAGGACACTTAACCTTTTTCGTAGCCATTGCGGAGCAACGCCATAAGATTCTATATTTACTTTCGCTCAATATTAGAAAACGTACGCCGTTTGCTATAATGGCAGGACGTCCACGTAAGGATTGGGTAAAAAATATTAAAACATCCTCCGGATTGGGCACCACATCATTGGCCAAAACCACTGGAAAAAGAACAAACAAACAAGAAAAATCAAATGTTAGTAAAAATTACAATAATTTTAAGAAGAAATAAAATAAAAACGAAAATATATTTAAGAAAAGAAAAATATATTCTTAGAGAAGATTGCGGCTGTTTCATTTTGTATTTATTATTTACAATTCAAATATATTATATAGTATTTATTTTTAAATATTTTATAGCTTTATTTAGTTATTCATCATCTGTACAAAAAAAATTACAATTTGTTGTTTGGCCCTTTCTACTCTATGAGTTGCACTACTTCTATTTCAATATTTGCATCTTCATCTGCAATCTGTATTCTGTTTCAAGTTGTTGACCAAAAAGGGTTAATACGTCTTGAGCATTAAACTCAATTGTAAGATACGTCGCAAAAGTTTCTGTAGATCTTGCAGTACTTAATAACACTATCCATTAAGATGATGCTAAAATTTACTTTAGCCGCACTCCAGTGCTTGTATCTTTTGAAATGTTTAAGAAACGTTTATTTATTACTTATCTTGGTGAGTTCTGATACAAATGATTAATTCAGCTGAAACTACTTGCATCAACATACATGCCCGACTGTATGATAATGGAGCTTGGCGTATAATTCGGCTTGGCAAAGGATAGATACAATGGAGTCTGCCATAATGCTGCCATTCAACATATCCTTTCTCTACGATGCGAAGACGCATTGCTTCTGTTTACGTAGACTGCAGGAATGGTGAGACAGCTTTTACAAAGATTGAAGTTAAAATGAGTTTCTGCGGGATCAGGCCTATTGAACATTAGAATTATTAAGGTTTGGTTTTCTTTAATTCTGGCTTGTGTTGAAATGTTGAAATTTAATTTCCTTGTTTGACTACCACATTCACATCAACATTTTTGTGTTTATTTTACTGTCGTTTCAAAGTTATTTACATGCCAAATGTATCCACAGTTTGGTAATCTTTGCTTTTCAACTTATTACCTATTGTTTCTGAAAAAAAATTATTTAATCTGAAAATCAATAGTTAAGTTATCACAGGGAATTTAATATGAATTACACAAAATATCTTTATTACTTTGTAAAAACACTCAATTCAATTGAGAAAAGATACATAAAAACGTGTTACTTAAGTAAGTTTTAGTATTTAGTATTTGAATTTAATTATAATTTTAATTTGTTTATTAATTAATTTTTTTAAAAAAATTTTCTTTAGTATTAAAATCTAAATAACAATTTTTAATTTACAAAGATTACAACTATTAAAATAGAAGGAGAAAGAGAGAGAGAGAGAGAGAGGAAATATTTTGTTTAGCTTACTTGTAAAATAAATATTTAATTCTTACAGGATGATTTGAACATTATTTTTGTTCTTTTAGTCGGCTTTTAAATTGGCTTTATCAGATGGTCATATTAGTTTTGTTTAAAATTTGTCAAGTCTTTAGTTTTTGATTTATGTTCTTATGCTGCGCGGTTTCGTTTATTTTTAATTTTTAAAAGCCGCTAACGCTGCTTCACCCATCATGTTGTGTTCTTTGGCCAAAAAGGGTTTTATTTCAATATCATTACTAGACACGTGCCGATGCTGGTGACATAAACGTAAATTTAATGTATTCTCATCATAGATAGCTATAGCGGGACACTTTTCTTTATAGTAATTGCTACACTTCCAGTACTGGCGCGAACCATGCTTTTTATTTCGAAAGAAACGAAAACCATTAATAACCAATAATTTACCACCATTTTTCTTTGAATCAATAAAGTCAATGCGAAAAGCTAAAATGATAAACGGGAAAAAGTAAATCGATTAATAAATAAGAATTATAAACTATTCAGTTATACAAATAATAAGGGTTACAAAAAAAAAAGAAGTAAGAGTTACAAGAGATACTAAGATAGAGAGACAGAGAGTGTTTTAGATTTCAAAACGAATTTCATTTCATTAAATGTTTTCTTATTTTATTTAAGTTTAATAATTTTTTAAATTTCTTTAGGTTTTTTTGCAGATTAATCGTCATTTGTCAATGGATGATTATGACAACCCTTTATAATACATTTTGAGGGTACTTCTAAGGAGGTTATAGCTCTGGCTTTACAATTATTATGCCATTTCGAACATTTCCAGTAGATATTTGAACCATAGATGTTGTTCTTTATGAAACGATGACCCTCAAAATACAATAGCTTATTGCCTCTAGCTGTATCGGTGTACTTAATATTGCCCCAATCATCTAAGGTACGTGAATTCAAAAATGTTGGCTTTCGTTTCGATAAACCCGTCTTAATAAATGCAGATCCGCCGCTATTGCCACCACCATTGCCACCACCATTGCCACAGTTGTTAAATGCTGTAGAGCCACACTTTAAATAGGAATTGTGTAAAAACGTTTCATTATCTGCAGAAACTTCCAATTTAACATTCGCCACACTATATTGAAAGGTACGTATGGAATCTGTAAACAAAGAAAAGAAAAATTAATTTTTATTCCTTCGAAATGTTTACAATAAAAAAAACTGATAATTATGGTGGTAAACGATAGAGTTAGGAGCAACGAACATATTTATTTGAATAATAAACCAATTTGTATATTTATTTTATTAGTGTTGTTCCGTTATAATATGTATTATAAATAATTTTATTTAAACTATGTATGCAGTATATGTGTATAATAGGTAGGTTTATTAGAGTTAAAGTTAATAGGAAGTTTTATAATTTCTGAGTTTTCTTTTTAGTATTTCGATTTAAGGATAAAACTTTTGCAATCATTAGATGACATTTGTCCTTGTATGCTTTACGATCAGGATATTTTCGTGTATGATTGTGTCCGAACGTGTGTTGCAGTATACGCTCAAAACCATTTTCATCACGACCCGTAACAATACGTGCACGACATAATGTAATATCCTGTAAAATAAAATTACAAAAAGAAAACACGTATGCATATGTACATGATTACAAACCAATTCATAATAAGAATTATAGTAAATGTATTGTAAATCTTAATATAATTATTTCGAAACTTACTTTCTTCGAACATATCCAATAGGTGCGAGTACTTGACTTGCGATTTTTAACAAATTTTTCATTGTTATGCAGCAGTACGGTACAACCTCTTTGGCCAGCAACCAAAACTGCTAATTCTGTAAAATATTATAACACATTTAACGTCGAGAAGTTTTAATCACAATCATAATTGAATAAATATATACAAACAAAAAATCATTAAAACATTTTTTTTATATATAAAAAAGGGATATATTATCGTGTTCAAATACTTAAAAATAATTTATCAATTAAGTTATTTGCATTATTAAAATTTATTATAAACTTATAGCAAACAACTTGCTAATAATATTTTATTTGTAAAATAATTTCTTTCAAGATCATTAAGTTTCTCTCCATTATGTCATTATATTTTCAACGTTCGAGCGGTTTTCTTCTCTCCTTTCGTCGAAATCAAGGTGAATGTTTAATTTTATTACTTATTTCTCGTGCTAGTTTTGTATCCTCATTTAAAAGAGCCTCAGCTAAAGCTATTGCTGCCGATTTACGTTTTTTTCGTGTCACCAACTGTGAATGATTATGATGGCATGATTCCAAAACAATCTGTGTAATACCATTCACAACATCAGTCACAACGCGGGCATTACATTTCAAACTACCCTAAAATATATGCAAGAAAATGAGGGGAATAGAGAGAGAGAGAGAGAAAAGAAAACATTTATAATTTTAAAACAAGATATACAAATAAATAAAGAAAAACAAATGAATTTAAATAAATTAAAGAATATTTGCATGCATGCTGGATACTTGGATGTTGTATACACATCGTTCTATAATTTATTTAGGTACAAGTAACAACCATACAAGTATACATGAGTATGTGTTAAATTATTATACTACAGTTATATTAAAATTTTATGTTTATATTTTAACATTAATTGAGGACAATAATAACGCATAAACAACTATTTTAGTAGTGCCAATTTAGGACGTACTATGAGCTTGAATATCTAACCTAATATTTATGGCACAGATTAAACTGAAAAAAACAAATTAATTAAACACATACATATATTTCAAATTTCTACAATTACTTCTACAATTGAAATTAGTCTATTCTCTCTATGATTAAGCTTTAAAGAAAATTCGTTGCCCAATTATTTTAACTCAGACTTTATTTTAATCAAGAGATTAGTCAAAAATTGCAAGTTCTTCGTGAATATTTGCTTAAACTGGATGATCAATTGTGTTTATTTACGCGTATAACATATTACAAGAGTTATAAGCTGTTTTAGAAATTAATCCAATATGTTTCCAATAACTCAGGCCGACAAGACATTTAACCCAGAATGCAAACTATACTATACTTCTATAGGTTCTTTTTGGTTCGCTGAGTACGCTGAATACAACTTCAGAATTAATCAATCACTTAGGATTGGGATATTTCGAAAATCTAGGGTGAGATTGAATTTGGTTTCATCTCACCAAAAACTTTTAAAAATTATGGTCTGGTTCCGGTGTTCGAAAAATAAGATTTAACTCTGGAAGAGTTGTATGATTGCTTGCTTGATTTGAATCAGCCAATCTTAACTTTTTAGAATATCAGCATGTTATGGTTTTTAATGTTATTAAATATTGTTGCCCTCTATTTATTTATTTTTTTTTCCTTTTTTTAAAATAATTTTCCGTAGACCAAACATAAACATTTGTCTTTCGTGGTTTACTGATCAAGCGATTATTTCCCGATTACACATACAGTATGACAAGAATCATTATTTCTTTAGTTAAGCAACATATTTGTAAATCATAGCCATGTAGTTCATGTTTTTGAATTATTCCCTGAATCGAATACCAAAATTGTGCATCATTGATGCATAATAGGATTATTGCTCTGTTAAAATGTCAATCAAATTTTTAACATAATCAAAATCTTCATTTATAAATAGACTCATAAAAAACTAATCCAAGCTATTGCAAACATTACTTTTGTACATACAAATATTTAAAAGATACACGATACATTTGATGGTTAAACAAAAACACTCACCTTTTTGGCACAAATCCAATAAGTTTTTACGCCGCTTTTACGATTTTTAACAAAATTATAACCCTTATAAGCTAATAGAGTGCAGCCTCTTTGACCCATAATAAACGAGAAGTCGCCACTTTCCACTTTAATTTCTATAAAAAATATAAAAGAAAAACAAAATGTTAATAAAAAAAAATAAAGAAAATGTCTTAAAAATATTTACATTAAATATTACTGTTAACAGCTCCCATCCAGCCAAATTAAAAATAATTAAGAAATTTCACTTTTTAATTGTTTTTTTCAACAACAAGTAAATAACATTTTAAATATTTATTATAAAAATTTTGCAATAAAATAAAAACAAAAGAGCACAATTTCTTTAGAAAACTTTAAATTATCATCCATCTCATCCTTTTTTTTTTGTTTTTGTTTTTGTTTTTTGTAATATTCTGCTTTAAGTATAAAAATGTAAAAATCAACAACAACAACAACATAAAGGACGATGATGAAAAACATACATAATGTTTGGCGTCTACATTTTAATGTTGCAGGGGTGGTGGTAATGGTGGTGGTCATAATAATAACGTTGATGCAGTCGAAATATTGTATGTTGTCTGTTGTGCGTTATTAAAATGGTGGATGATTGTGTTTGCCACATTTTAAGACCACATCGTGACGAAAATCCTCATCGATGGTAACAGCACGAGCCTTGCATTTATGAATACCTGCACGGGCACAAGACCAATAGGTTTTATTACCCGATGCTTTGTTGCGGGTAAATGTATAATCACCAACCTTTAATTTACGGCTGCCACGAAATCCAGTTATATAAGTAATAAAGAAATTGCCGACTAGGAAAAAAGAAAAAGAAAGAAAAAGACGGATATGATTATTAAAAGAAATATTTCAATTAAATTTTAAATTTACAACAAATTTCTAAAATTATACTCATATTCGGAATAACCATAAGGAGAAGAAAATCCAAAATAATTCTTCTCTTTTTGGTATTCTTTTGGAAAAGAATTTCGTTTTCTTTAATAAAGTTTTATTATTCTTAACTCTTTTTTTATTTCTTTATTAAAATGTAAGTAAGACGACTTAAGTTATTTATGTAGTTATTTTCGTTAAATTTATATTATAAGATATTTTTTTTATTTTTTCACAAAGTAAAAATACGTTTTCATAAACAATTAAATTAGTAACTTTTGTAATGAAATACAAATATAAAAAAGAGAAATAATATTAAATTAAACTAATTAAAAAGAGAAATGATATTTTATTTGTATTAAACCTGTGAATGTTCTGTTTCTTCCTTCAACTTGTCTTTGGGTTCTTTTTTGACAGTCTGTTGGGCTTTGAGACTTTTTAAAGAACCATATTTTCGAGCTTGCGTTATAACTTCATGATTATGTTCACTATTTAGCACAGTTAAAATATTGCCTTTGGTTTTGATGCGTGCCCGACATCTCAATACGGCAAATTGACTGCAACGCCAATAGGTTACATCTTCTCGGGTAACATGGCGATTGAATGTGTGCTGCTTGAGTAACAATTGTTTTGTGCCATATTTACTGACCACAAATACAGGACCGTTGTTGCTGTTACGTAGCGATGAGGTTGAGACTCGATGTATAAAAGATGTAGAGGTTCTAGCTTCATCCACTGGCAAAACTGCCTGGCCTGGTGAGTCTTGTATTTGAGACTGTACAACCAACTGATCAAAGTACGAGTTCTCTAAATTAAAGTACAGCGTTAAAGAAAAGAAGTAAAAGAAATATAAAAAGTTTAAGTATTAATGAACAATAAGAAATGTAACACAATTATTGTTAAAAAAAAAACAATATAAAATAAAATTAAGTTTTTTGAGTAAAAGTCTAAGGTTGTTTATGAGCATTTTTCTTCCTTTATTAAACATTCTTTAAGATGAGTTTTACATTTGATAAGTTGGCCACCCCTAAGATCGTTCAATACCAAATACGCTGGACAATTAAGGGTCAAACAACGCCAATGACTGCGAAAGGCTGAGCAACGTGTTTTATGATATTTATTGCCTCTGTATAACATATATTCCACAGAACCACATTTAATAATTTGTATTTCTAGAAATGTTTATAAGAAATAAAGCATAAATTATAATAAAAATAACATAACATTATCATAGAACAATAAACGATTAAAAAAATGATAAAATCAGCATTTAAAATAAATAAAAAAAATCTAAACAATTAAATTATATTTATTACAGATAATATACTACGTAATACGTAACCTATCTAAGGATTGTTATTGGATAACAATGATGTAATCTAAAACATGGTACTATGCATAACGATACTTGACACGTTGGACACCAGTATCTTGTTTCTTTTCTAACCCTATCTGATTTATAACAATAAGCACAGCGTCTTGTAGGATTGGTTTTAGCACCCGTTCTTGGTATGAAAGCAGGATAATGATCCCAAACATTACTGGCCTGTGTTGTATTACAATTTACGGTCTTTGGCTGTTTGAAAGCTGAGTAACCGCCAGTTATTTCGCGTATAGTAAATTGAGCTAGAATAATAAAAATATTGTTAATAAACGAAAAAGGAAAAAGCTTAAAATAGCTTATGCATAATGTTTTTTATATACACAACAATAAAAAAATAAAAACATAATTTCCATTTCAAAGTCAGCAACTAAAATTAAAATTTTATATTGTTTAGATGGATATCTTATTTATAAAACTTATTTTAATTATATTATTACACACATACACACACTAGCTTAAATTAAGTATTAATTTAAATTTAAGTATTAAAATAATTTCAAACGTTGCGGCAAAACACCATCACCCTTAATAAGATTAGCTGGCAGAGCATCATCAGTGAATTTAGGCGGATGGTTATGAGGATTTTTGCCCAGTTTTAAGCCACCTTCCAGTTTTGTTATACAGCGTGCCGTGCATTTATTTTCTGATACGCGCTTGCCATTGCCACTCGAACAAATCCAATTGATGGTGGAACGAAAACTAGCCTCTTTTTTATACATATAACCACGAAATATTAGATTTAAACCCTGTTTTTGATTACGCATATAATGATAAGTTTCATTTTCCAACCAAACACCAATTGGCAAAGGTAACATGTAGTAGTTGGCTTTCGGCGAAGTTAAACACCTTGTTGTTGGGGCTGTAAATATGCCAGTAAAGGTATTAGTTTAATATTATATTACGAAACTTAAGAAACTGTTGCTTTTTAATAAGGTTAAGAAAACGCTTGAATATATACAAAATTTTATAAAATTTAATTTTATTTAAAATTAAGTTTAAAAAATAGAACGTATGTATATAACCAGTCTATATTGCCTCTATGGGCTCTTCTTTGATTTTGGGTATTTCCGATTCTGTTTCTTGAGTTACAGAATCTTGGGAATCATAGAACTGAATGTCTGGCGTACATGTTACAACTTTGCGTGCTCTTGATATTCTTTCACGTTCTTCTTCATGACTGTGTTCACCAATAACTTTAATGCAGTCAGGTGATACAAGCAACAGATGACATTTACAATTTGATTTATGTACGCGTATACAGCGCCAAGAACGATTACGATTTTTGCAATAGACATATTTCCTATAAACCAATAGGGGATGACCCCGCTGACTGTATATAAATTGCGCCTGATCTACAATAAAATAAGATTACAAATTTAAAGCCAATCAAATAATCTTTTCGGAATTTTAATATGCATAATCCTTGGTACATCAATTCGTGTTTTATTCATAAATATTAATTATACCGTACATATGTACATACATAGTGCAAATGAATCAAAAATTATATTGAAATGCTAAAAATTTATTTAGAAATTTTTCAATACAAATAGTAGTGAAAAAATCATCAATACTGTCTTTATTTATTAAAAATCTTAAGCAATTTTTAAATGTGTAATTAACTGAATAAGAATACATGAATTTATAAAATATAGTGTAAGAAATGCAATATCTAATCCGTTTTGTTTTCATTCACTTCGGTTTCAATCTCTGGCATTTCAGTCTTAATGTGTAATTCCACTTGTTGGATAAATACTTGCTGATTTTTCTTTTGTTGGCATGTTTTACGATTTTTTGTTTTCAATTTTGATCCTCTTGGTCGTCAAGCAATTTTTAAATGTGTAATTAACTGAATAAGAATACATGAATATATAAAATATAGTGTAAGAAATGAAATATCTAATCTGTTTTGTTTTCATTCACTTCGGTTTCAATCTCTGGCATTTCATTCTTAATCTGTAATTCCTCTTGTTGGATAAATACTTGTTGATTTTTCTTTTGTTGGGATGTTTTACGATTTTTTGTTTTCAATTTTGATCCTCTTGATCGTTTTTTCCTTTTAGCAGCAATATTACCACCTACTTTTACAAATTGTCTATTGAAATTCATTCTTCCATTGACTTGTTCATGAGTATGATCGCCAGATTTTTTTATTAAACCCTGATCGATAGTAAGACGTGCTCTACAACGATGTTTAATAAAATTAAAGCAGCGCCAATATTTTCCTCTATTATTACGATATAAATAATTGTCTAATAGCACTAAGGGTGTGCCACGAGGTGAATAGATGTACTTTAACGGACCAACTGAAATCAAGAAATACATTAAAAGGGTTATTATATTACACATTGCAAAAATTATGATTTGTTTTTAATATTAAATAATTTAGAAGGCACTAACTACTTCAATTACTAATTTTGCAATATCTACGACGTACTTTTTCAAAAATAAAATACTCAGAATACGTTTTGATATGTTATTGTTGATTTTCTTTATTTTTTTGTATGTTTATAAACAAATATAGGTACAACTTATTTAAAATTAAGGTAAGATAAGTTTAATAAATTTGTAGAAATATTCTCTGGAACAGCTGTAATAAATAAGTTATATACACAACAAAAAAATGTTCAATATTTTAAAATTTTATATTATATATTTTAATAATATTACATATATTAAGATTAGTAATGTAATGTTTTGTAATGTTAATTAATAATGGAATAGCGAGATTCCAGTTTCTCGCCTTCGTCCATCAAATTCGCATTCTTCACATTCCAGACAGTGCATTCAAGGTGGTTTGATCGATCTGGTCCAAAAATTCTTACTGATTCCCTACAGTCACGAGCGATTTCCACCTACACTTAAGGCAGCTTAATTGTCCAGGAAGATCACATAATATTTTGCACTTAAAGTGGCTGGGGCATCTATGGCCTCAAGAGCCTTCAAGATAGCAAAAGTCTCTGCCTAAAATACGCTACAGTCATCATTTAACCTAAAGTCAAACTTAAGTCTTTACAAAAAATCACAGATCCTTCGACTCGTCAGTGCAGATACGTATGCATTCCTTCCACAGCGCGCTATACGGGATTACAATCTGCAATTCAAGCAGAAATATCACCTCATCCACTATACAATTGGTGGTTTACCGAGAAAACTGATTTCCCTTCTAGTACGTTTAAAATATCAGAGTACCCCGGAAAACACTGTCTGTTTCGATTCCCGTCCGATTCTTACTCCTATACTCTTTGTCACTCCGGTAATACTCAAAAAGGTAATCCGCTAAACTTTATCAAATATCCTGCATTGGAAGCTCTTGTCCAAGGGATACACACACCCACAATTAATAAGATTTCTAATAATTGCTGTATAGATCCAATGAATAGCCTTTGACGGAAGTCCCCACATACATTGTACTGAAATGTTTATTTTATTGATAACTTACCCTTTCATTAGCCGCCAAAAGTTTATTGCAATAAAATATATTTGTTATATACACGTTATTATTATATATACTTTCCATCTTTTCAGTAAATCATTTTATAGAACATTACATTAAATTTTTTAAATATTTATTTACTATTCCAAACACTTTTTTAAGTCATTTTTGTTTTGTTATGATTTGCAACGAATCTGTACCAAGGCAGAGAATAACAAAACAAATAAACCAATTCGCTTTAAAACGAGCAAAAAAAAATATAACTTTGCTACGCATATGCTTTCATTATAAAGCCATAAAAAACAAAACATTTCGCACAAAAATTACACTTTTATGTTATCGTAAATAAGTATTTGATTTATAGTATATATTTAATTTTATTATTTCACTGCTTTATTTTAAATTTTCATAAAATATTGATTTCTTTATTACAAATAAAATAAATTATCATAAAACGCTTGGATAATTGTGCCATTTCTGTACATTTTCTTGCTACAGACGCATTGAGCACAACTGGTTTAGGCTAGCACACTAAAATCACATTCTTCTATTCGAAAAACTTCTAAAAACACAAAAACTTTATTACACAAACGAAATTTATTATTTATTTTATGTTTATATGTTATTTACAACATTTTTTATCATATTTAAACACTATTTTTTAATATTTTTTCAGCACTTTAGAGCATACACAGCACAAAATACACGGCGAAACTTTTTAACTATTATACAATTGTAATAGATTGCACAAAATGGCGTAAGTCTAATAAAATCAGGGTTGTTATTCCACTGACAATGATATAAACAGTGTTGCAAAATTTAAATTTTTAAATAGTACTGAACTATAACTGAAAGAGTACCTTTTTGCATCAAATGGTAGTTTTTTATAAAAATATATTTATTTTTTTATACTTAATACGTACGGAATGGAACAGAAAAACTAACTTAAACCGTAAGTTTTAGTCAAAAATGTCGACGCAACGGTTCATTCTGCATTCTCATTGTTTTTCGTAATCTAAAAGCGTTAGCCCCTGGTTAACCGTTAGCCCATTTATAGTTGAAAAGCGCAAACCATAATAATAATAAAAAAGTACTAAAAAAAATTCATTACAAACAAAATAATTTAAATTTAATTATTTTTTGTATGCAGTTTTCTAATTTTAATTTTTTAGAATTTTAAATAGAATGATACAATGGCAACATTGTTTTAATGCAGTAACCAGACATATCGATTAATGTCTCCACTAACAGATGTGAAAATTGCTTATTCTATACATGTCCACATCACAATATACAGTACATGTATTTATGGTAATATAGTACCCATTTCGAATAACGGCACTTTGGTGAATTTCGATTTTATTCACCACACCTGATAAATTCACCACATTTTGGAAAAACTCACCACACTAGAAACTCACCGCAACTAGAAACTCACCACAACTACAAACAACACTTCAAAAAAATTAAATTTTTTGTTTTTCTTTCAACCGCAGTGAGAGAAACAAACCAACCACAAGCAACAATCAACAACTTACATTATTGACGAACGAGCTTAACAACTAAACAAAACACACCCTACCTACCTACACACAATTTACTATGTTTTTTGTTTTCGTTTTGTTTTACCTGGGGTTTGAAGAACAGTAGCGTCTAACTATTATACTTAAACTTGTAACACCTATTAGACAGACAGACCACACACACCCGGGAAAGGAAAAAAATTCGCGAATTATTTCATATTATGGAAGAGTTGTTTGTAAATAAAATGCAGGCATAACCGATTAAGTAATAAACCTGGCAACCTTGTTTATTATTTTCCTCATCAATGCTATATTTTGCAACTGTGTTTATTTATTAAAAAATTAAAGTAGTGACGCGTGTGATTTACTTGATTTTTATTTATTTTACATTATTTTGTTAATAAAGAATATTATTTATTTACACAATTATTTTTAATTTGTTTTATTTCATTTATTAGTTCTTAATTGTTTATACGCATATAATTATATAAAATTATATTAATTCGTTTGCATTTGCGTTACTATTTATTATTCAGGTTCTTCAAATGATTTACTGCGGGAGACAAAAGTTAATCGGGTACCTGGTAAAAAAGGTCGCCCTCGTAAATATCCGCTGAGTTCACCACCAAAAACAGTGAAAATTGCCAACAAGATTGCAGTGGCTATTAATAACAATCCAGGTCGACCAATACTTTATGCATCCACAACTAAAGGTACCATGAAGCTGGTGGTAGATGGCCACCACTTCCGCTATTCGTTCCGCAAGGGTAAATATACGATATTCCAGTGTTGTTATAAAGAAAACAAAGAAGAATGTTTGGTGCGTGTTGTCACCGATCAGAAATTGGTGTATCCCTTGGACGGCGAACATATACATTTTGTTCAGGCAACCGATAAAAGCGTTACTTCCGTTAAATTTTCACCGGCCGAAGAGTCAGAAGCTGAAACGGAATATGTTACCACAGCCGATACACAAGAAGTTGTGCGTTCGGAACCAGAACCAGACAATCAATTAGATCATACGACTACCACAGTATTTGTCGAGCAAACAATGCCTCAGCCTTTAGTGACCAATGTTATTAAAATCGAAAAGGCTACAGCACAAGAATGTTTGGAATTTACTTCAGAACTCATTAATACGTCATCCTTAACCGATGACAATAAACCGTCTGAAGCAAAAACAGTAACAGCGTCCACGGAAGATGCTAATGAGTTCCGTGAAAAAATTAAAAAACGTCTACAGAAAGCTTTGTTAGGCAAAAAGAAACAATAAAAAGATAATCCTTAAGACCACTTTATAAACAAAAAAATATATCCTTAAACGCTTGCATAATTGTCCTGTATTTCGCGCAAGAGGACACTCAAAATCTGTTTCATTTACTTTTTTTTTTTTTTCATAAGTTCAATTTCTAAATAATAAAAAATATGCATGAATATACAGAAATTGAATAGAAAAACCATTTGCCTATCGGCCGATTTCTAAGTACTTTTCCTTTATAAAACTCTTGATAGTGACTTCAAATCAGGCATGAATTCAGAAGTAAATAAATTGTCTTTTCGCATTCGTACATAATAGTTAGAAATAGTAGTTTATCAACGTTATAGAATTGCAAGGCACTTTTTTTTATTATTATTTAAGTGTCTTGACACTGTACGAGTTGTGCAAAAAAGATAATCCGCGAGTTAGCACTCTGAGGTGAAGAAGTCAAGTTATTTGATTTGAAAACTTAATTTTACACATATTAAAATTAAGTTACAATCATATTAGAATTTGTTTAAAAATTGTTTCCGCGCTTGACTTTGTAACTGTTTAACGAAATCTGCAACCTGTGACAAGTACTTCTGTGAAAATCGATATTATTCAATAATTTGAAACACATATTTGCAGATATTTAAAATTATTATAAAAAAAAACAAATATTCTAACATTATTAATATTGTCTAATATATTAATTTTTGGGTGCCTTATATGGTTTTAATATTCTTTTTATATAAATAATTCAATACAATAGTTTTTAAGAGAATTTTTTGGTAATCATTTAAATACTTTAATAAAGAACAGTAATTAAATAATAAACGAACAAGATATTAAATCTAAAACGTCAGTTTTAATCTAATTATAAACAAAGTTGTAAACTCTCGATGTTTTTCAATTTTTTAACAATAGTTTTTCTCTCATTTTGTTTTTAAAATGTTTTTTCTTTTTCCAGTAATGCAGCACGTACGTAACTGTGGCCCCCAATTGTTTATTATTAGCCGTAAAGGGGGCATGTTACTGGCAATCAATGACTTCATTTACAGATCAAATTTAAAACGTTTTGGGCCTATGGGTGATAAAGTGTACTGGGAGTGTATACACAATCGCTCCAAAAATGCCGTAGTCGTTTAAAGACTATTGGTGATGACTTGTATGTAACAAATGGTATGTAGTATTGGAATTTTTGTTTAATATTTACGCTGACTAGACATATTTTTCTGCAGATATACACAATCATTCTGGGGATGGTCAGCGTATTGAATTGGCGCGTAGATCTGGTATGTTGATCTACAAAAAATTTAGTTCAATTGGTTTATTACCACATAAATCATGATACACATAAATGTCCCTACCGCATATCATCAATTTAAATCCAGAACAATGTAATTTAATAGAATTTTATAGGAAAAAATAGGTTGGATATCGGTAAAGTATTAATTGTATACTATACATACATAAACTGTGATACACAGCTAAATCAAAAAATAACAAGAATATGATTTTATAATTTCACAAATAAAATCAATATTTTTTTAATAAACTTAAAATATGGCAGGTACATATTAAGTAAAATATAATTTAATTCGTTAAAATCATGGATTCTTTCAAAATTTTATTTTACGTCGTTTTAGGTTTTGAATAAAATGTGCAACAATACAAAATTTATATATTCACTGATGTATATAAATATATGTAAATAAAGGTAATTACTGAATTTATTTAATTTATACCATAAGTTTAAAATAAATGTTACGTTGAGTCAAGGACAGAGTCTTTTGGTAATAATTTCTATATTCTAAAGATATTATTTAAATAATTATTTAATTTAAAAGGATGATAAATTAATAATACTGAGTATTCGAGAGATCTTTAATTTACAATAAAATAAGAACATAATGAAAACTCTACAGCTCGGGATTAAATTGCCGCACCAAGTGCCTTTCCATGACATCTTTTGGGAACTGTTCTTATTGCACTGAAACAGCTTATTCAAGGTAATTCATTGAAGCCGTAGTCAGTGATGACAAAAAACAAGGGGAATGAATTTTTACAAAATTCTATTGGAAAGACTTTTCACCAGCAACACTGGTTATTATATGGATCCACAACATGGGACACCATATCAAGGTATTCGAAAACAGGTATCCGAAACGTATGCTGTGCTTCTATTGGCCCTACTTAAGATTAACGGATGAGCTGTTGGTCTAAACAAACAATTGATCAATAGAATGACAATCGGACATGGTCGACTACGCATTACTTAGATAAAAACCGTCCAAAATGAAAACTATGTCAATGATCGAAAAATATGAAGAGAATCCAATATATCGTGATCTTTATAACAACATATACTGCTTATATGGCAAATAAAGGAAATTGATAAACACTGGTGCCTCCCAATAAAGATTACTATTAGTAGGGAAGTAGAAAAGCTTTGCAGGCAATCAATCCTGGCTTGACTATCGTTTGATTCGATCTTGACAAGTTTTTGTTTACTGCATAAATTGATTGAT
Source organism: Sarcophaga subvicina (assembly GCA_936449025.2). Lineage (NCBI taxonomy): Eukaryota > Metazoa > Arthropoda > Insecta > Diptera > Sarcophagidae > Sarcophaga > Sarcophaga subvicina. The sequence continues at coordinate 86,198,883 of OW388081.2, read as the reverse complement.
TTTGTTGCGATTTAAAGAGTAAAATTCGATTCTAAGGCCTTTTTTTTGTTTTTCTGTATAACTTGTGTGGGATTCATATATCGAACTACTTTTTGTATTCAGCATTCCCGAATGGGGTCATACCATATATGTAAAGGTTTAACTTCTAGGCAATTGAGTTTGAATGGTTTTTTCTAGAATTGGAATTTTATAGCGTGCAGCGCTATAGTTTTCCGATCAGAATCGAAGACTATAAAAACTACTGTTTTCATGTGTCTAGCTTGAGGTTCGGATTTTAATAAAAAAAAATGATGATACCTGGTTTTATTACGCACTCTCTACGCCTTTCTAGCTTATCCAGTTGCATTTTTTTCAAAAGGATATACAATGCCACTAAAACCTTTTATTTGAAAAATATCGACTTGTTACTGTACTCAACATAGCAATTTAAAGCCTCAACAGAATTTATTTAGAAATAATTTTAATTTGCCTGAGATGGACTTATGGCTATACAATAAAGTCCGTTTCTTTCTCTTCTTTTATTATAATTTGGAAAATTTTATCTTCAAGCTATTAAAATATATAACATACCTGATGTGTTCTGTATGCCGAATTTGAATATTATTTTATCGAATTTTTTAAAAACCTCATCTGCAGAAGAAAGTAACAATCAGTTATTTGAATTCGGAATACAGAATACAGAGAGGGTATAATGTTTTATTGTTTTAAAAATTCAAAATTTTTATTTTTCTTTATATTTTTCAAAAGTGAATTTAATCACTTCTTACATACTTACTTTGGTAATAATTATTGGTTCAATGCGTATGAAATGGATGTGTTATTCTATAACGAATATCACCACCAATTTGTTTAGTACATGCTCGTGCCTTACACAAATATTTAACATACATGGAACAACGCCAACTGGACACATATGCTGTTTTCTTTTTCGGTTTTGTATCGCATACAAACGAATAATTTTCGATTAACAGTATAGGACGAGATTTTTTTGATAGACCAAAATTGGCGCACAACTGGAAGTTTTCGGATAATTTATTTGTTGAATGGCAGTTAAATGTTTTTTGTTCCACTTTAACTAGAAAAGAAAAATATAGAAAAATGAGAAAGAATTCTAATATATTTGAGTTCGTTATTAAATATTGTACTACATACTTATAAACTATGTATATGTACATACTACATATGGATTTGTTAAAATGTTCTTTTTGTAATATTTTTAAAAACATTTTTATTAAAATTTCTTATATCGCTATACAAAATGTGTATATAAAAATTAAAAGAAACAGATTCAGACAATGATAATAAACTTATAAACTGTATCATGAAATATTGAGTTACATTTATACAATTTTTTATGTTGTTTTTTAAACTTAAAAGTATATTTGATATTTAAACTGCTATTAATTACATTGCGTTAAATGGCCATAAAAAATTTCTTTTGTACTATTTTATTAAAAAAAAAATTACAAAATATTTCTTCTTTACTTACATCGCATTACATTGCACAGATCAACGAGAAAATTATTAAAAATTTTATATAAAATATTAAGTTAGGTAATCAAAAAGTAATAAAAAAAAGAATTAATTAATTATTATAATACCATTGGAAATACACGGCTTTTAGCAATTAGAAAACCTTTAGAAATAATGTATGAACTTTTATAAACTTAAAAACTATATTCGTGTTAAAAGCATGGCTGTTTTGTTTAAAGATGAAAAGGAGGAGATTGTTTAAAAACACCATTAGTTGGATTATTTATTGTAACCACATTGCTTGTGGTTGTTTGGCTTGAGGAGGAAGAATCACTACGTAAATAAGTAGATACGGCGGGTATAACATTAGGATTTGTAGTGGTCGGCGCAACGGACATAACCATTGCAGTCGTTGTTACGCAAGACACTTGAGGTTTATGTTCTTTGGTAACAGCAATGGGTGTAGACGTTGGATATGCCAGCATAATCGGTACGTTTGAATTTGTTAAGGTCATGGGAAAATTTCCAGGAAACTTTATATCGGTTTGATTAAAGCAACTTAAATTCTTAGCAGAGCAGTATAATTGACATGAGGGTAATATTTCCTTATGGCGCCGTTTTATGTGGCTCAAAAAATTACCGGTGGATTTTGTAGTACCGGATATCTTGCCAAAGCATGTAGTACAAGTTGCCTGTATGCCTCCTGGCGTTTTGGGATGAGATTGTATGTTGTTGTAAAATTTGCCATCCAATATTTTGGGTAAATTCAATGGTCGGCGAAAATCATCGTTGTTATCAGTAAACGATTTCATTTTATTATCTAAAAATATAACAAAAGAAAACAGGGAATTAGTTAGGTTAGCTTATGTTTGTCTTTCTTGAGAAAAATCTTAATCTTACTTATTAAAAACTTGTTTAAATTAATCAATTTATGATTTCGTTGTGTAATTTATTATAAATAAACCGTCTTAAATTTTTATTTTTACATTATAATACAATAATAAGTTAATGCTAATTTGTATAGTCAATGATTGCAAATCTTCTGTACAAATATAAACAAATGCTGTTTTTAGTCGTTTAATAAGCTAACCATAGTGCGCATAATGCCCATTTTTGACTCTTCTAAACCGAAATCCGGTGTCATTTCAACTAAAGCATCGGTTTTCATCTCCGGTTCATGGGTATGCGGCGAGCCTGCCACACGTATCAAAACATCGTCATTAACTTTGGAGGTAACAACCGTGGCACGGCAACCGTACTTCACATAGCGTGAACAACGCCAAAATATATTTTTATGACTCTGGCGATTTTCTACATAACGATAGCCATTATAAATTAACATAACACGGCCTCGTTGGGTTGTTGAATATTGTATGTAAGTGGTAGTGTTCTTATCTTCGAATATGTATTTAATATCTGCAAATAAACAGAAAGGAATATTAGAAATCATTTCATATCAATCTTTTCTCTCAACAATACAAAAGAAAAAAAGGAAATTTTATACGAAGTGTTTACGTTTTTATACCAAATTTATATTTTAGCTTATTAATTACACACAACTGTTTGACATAGATATTAAAAATGGTAACAACACTTTAACTGCTTAATTATAAGAAGAAAAAAATATGATAATTAAGAGAAAGGAGACACTATTTTAAAAGTTGTTGGATATTTTTTAACCGCAGCTATGTAGATGCTGTCGCCCTCTTGGATATGTTGGCTAGTTTTTGCTCTATAAAACGCAAAACTACATCATTATCAATAGTTTCACCACGATTTCTGAAAACTTGCACCACATGAGCTGTAAAAATAAGTGAAAAGAAAAAAACATAAGTTAAAATTTTTATTATGTATTTTATAAAGCATTGGCCCGCCCTATCAAATTGTAAGTTAAAGTAAATCTATCAAAAATAGTCATCAATTCTTCTTACTCAAAGGATGTATAAAATTCGAGTTTCTTTTTTACAAATTTTTTCTTTTTACAGATTGTCTGTTACAAAGTTCACTATTTACTGAAATTAAAACAATTTCAATAGAAAATCGCATAAATAATTGAAAACCGCTGTTATATAGAATTCCAACAATTATAATCGATCAAACTGTGGATAGTGTGAGAAAAGGTGTGTTTTAATTGGTATTTGAAGAAGAAAGTTAATCTGAAAAAAGTATGTAAATTCGGAATAGAAATGAGTATCAATTCAAAGTCAAGAGTTTAAAAAGAAGTTATCATTCTATTAAATCGATAAATTAAGCATTCTGAATGTATTCAATATTCGAAATTTATAGCAATACCAAAACGGCAAAAGGGGTCTCTCATTTTATAAATACTTTTTACAAATAAAAACTTATAACATCAATTATCACTCGTTAATGTCAACAAAGAATTTTAAGAAAAATCTTAAAAAAATTAATACTACTTTCTTACGTAGAAGTGCTATGGTAACAATTGAAAACACTGAAAATGTAAAATAAGCTGATATGAACGAAAATTGAATTATTGTCTGTTTTAGGCTCTGAAAAAGTAGGAGCATATTGTCAGGATTTCGAATTGATAACATATAGCATTTAAGATTTTCTAACTACAAATTCAAATAAACATTTTGTAAAAACTGTAAGATGAATAGTAAAGATTAGTATTATACGGGTACATGCTGATGCAAAGTACTCTGATCAAACTTATTTTATCCTGTCATATGTATTCAATCAAGTAGTTGTGTTTTTATTATTAAAATGTTCACTAAAAAATGTAAATACCATACCATAAGGAATTCATAGTAAAATTATGGCAAGAAAAAGCTTTTGACGCCTCAGTGGAAGTGATTAGTTTGACAGCAACGGGATTCTTAGTTCAATTCCCAGTGAAGATTATATTCTGTTATACTATATCGAGAAAATGGTCTCTATCCTAAACTAATACATTGTATTATTATCAATTTTACTCACTTAATATAGATTTTAAAACGTCCTCATTAAGTAGTTCCACATAATTTCTTTTGCCAGATTTGGCAACATTTTCCAGATTTTCCAAACCAAACACCAAATCACTCAAACGCGATGTATATATGCAGGCATTTGGTATAAATATTTTAATCAAATCTTTCTTCGATATATAAACTCTGCTGCCGGCACACAAGGGTATCTTTTCGGGAACATTGGCCACTGGCTTCTTTGGTGCTGGAGCTGCAAGGAATCAAATGCACATGAGTACGTTAACAAGGAAAAAAGCTCTTACAGATTAATATTAAATTCTATTATCATAGGTACTATAAGGAAAAAAACACAAATGTTTTAAGAAAAATAATAATTTTATTCACAATTTATAAAAATATGCTGTTTTTCAATGATAATTGTTTATATAGTCAGCACAGTGAATTAAAAGTTTTTAATTCTAAGTTTGACTATATCATAAATTTAGAATTTTAGTAATAATAATGGGTTGCTGTTTTTAACATTATTGGTAAAATAAATTATAGCAGTTAGGATTTTTATAAATGTAATTTAAAATTTTTCTGAGAAAATATATTAATTTTTACACACAAATTCACAATCAATCCTTTTCAAATGTCACAACATACTATCAGACGAAGCCAGAAAATTTGACATTTTAATATAACCAATAGAGTTGCATTTTTTATTATCTAAAATATTATTCATTAAATATTTATCTTATTATAATTAAACTATTTAAACAAATTATTTATTGTTACTTATCAAGTTCATATTTAATATAATATATGAATATTTTAATAGTTTCATGTATTATTTGTTAATTTATGTGTTTATATTTAAACGTTTGCCAACACTGTGCTACTATTTGGACGCCTTGTTGTTTGTGCTGCTGTCAATTTATTTTTCTTCTTGTGGTTTGTGTTTTATGTTGCTGATAAATTTTTTGTGAAAATTCTTCAACTTTAAGTGTAAATTTCTATAAAAAATAAATGTTTGCCTAGAAAACGATTTTTTTTAAGATTTCATTAAAAAATTTAAGGAAATTGTGTTGGTGCTTTTACAAAAACGTATAAAAGTGAATATAATATGAGTGTGGCAAATGTGTCGAAAGTGTTCTTTTTAAGTGGCAAAAAAGTGTTTTGTAGACTCCAAACTTTGCGCGATAATGGATGAGATGCATCAAATTTCTTATTATTAAAATGCAAGTAAGGTAGTAATTATTAGAATATATGTGCATATATTATATTTCTTTATGTATTTTAAATATATACCGAAATATGTAAAAGTGCATATTATGTAGGACTTGCAGGGGGTTTCATTCATTGCTTAAGATGCTTACAAGGATAACATTCTTCATAAATATTATTTTATTGTAAATGATTATTGTATAAATAAATTCTGCAAAAGCAAACCATATATGAGTTTTAATCATTAATACCTTAATTAGTATGTGATTAATTTGAATATTAATATAAAATTTAAGAAATCAAAACTATACGCTTCCATGGATATTGAAAGTGCAAGTCAGTCTATCATCATACTTAATTGAATATTATATGTACATATGGCCGGGAGGTAGTTTATTAAGAACTTAACAATTAAAACGTTAATTGCAAGACATAAACCATCAGTTAATAGTAAATGGTTTGCCACAGTGGTATAAGGCTTTGGAGAAAGAGAAACAGCTATCTCAGGATGAACCTAAGCATAAGACAGATTTGACCATCTGGAATTCTACTATTTGTCAGAAAGACATCAGGTCCACCGTTATATATTCGTACACTAGTGAATTATATACCTTTTAAACGCATGTTGCAAATGAATATTTCAATAATTGTACTCTAAACGTAGCAACAGCCACATGTCTGACAAAACTTACAACTCATGCATAACATTTACATCACACATCTTAATAAGTTTAATGATTCAATGTTGTTAACAACCAATGTCAATGATGCTACAAATACCTTCTATATCAATTAAGAAAGATTTTTTAGCCCTGGCTGTTTTACTTGTTTCAAAAAAACTGTATGTAACCTATGAAAGAAAGATGGGAGACTGAAGACACTTTAGGAAGTCTAGGAATGGGTTAAACTGTATTTGCCTTTCTAAAATCCGTTTCTAGCGAGCTATTACCAAATAACCAAAAGGTGTGAACGAATCTTTAGTCATTAGCTTAGACAGAAAAACCATTTAACAAATACGAGGACTTAGTTAAAGTTTGAAAGAAAATCGCTTTTGTTTTACTTGGTATTTATAATATATTATGAGAAAGAGATTTAAAAAGAAAGTAATATGATTTGTATATATTCTTTTTATAGCTTTATGAGATATTCCTTTTTAAATTATGTTAAATATCCTTAATCCTGAATTTTCAAACTATTTGAAAATATTTTAATATATTTATTATTTTCCTTTATCAAATTTTCTAATTACAGAAACATACACTTTGTTTTCACCTATAAAATTGGAGCAGAAAAACATTAATTATGATCATTTAAATGTTAGTTTTACACGCAGTGTACGCGGTAATAATTTATTAACGATAAATGGTAAAAATTATACCTTAAATCGACGCATCAAAGATGCATGCTACTGGGAATGTGTTAAAGTACGTTGCAAGTATACGAAATGTACCGCTCGAGTGATAACCAAACACAATCGTATTGCTTCATTAAGAGGACAACATAATCATACTTGAATTTTAAAATAGAATATTAGAAAAGTCACAATAAAGTACAATAGCCGATAATGTTTATTCAGAAATGTATACGAATTTATATGCTAAAGTTAAATTAAGTTAGTTGCCTAAATAAGTTTAGTTTGCCTTCTCTTATTGTATATTCTTATGTTGTGTGAATGACTCATTCTACTTATTAAAATACTTTTAGAAATACAATGTAAACATAATTTACCAAAAACCGGCATATGGCTAGAGGACAAGTACACATTCGTACGCAATCGTCGTGGCGGTATGAATCTAATTTATAAGGGGTTTCTATATACCGCTGAACGTAAATATAATTCTACAATTAACTGGATATGCAACAAGAATAGCAATATTGCGTTAAGATGCCCGGCCAGATGTATAACGGCTGGTGAAAATGCCATTAAATTTGGACGTCGACGGCATAATCATGATGCTGTCGTTAATAAGAGAAAAATGTAAAAAAAGACACACACACATACAATGTAAATAATTTTTAATTTAAATCTCTGATCTCTGTTTTATTCATATAAAAAATCTTTAAAATACATTATTATAGTACCTAAAAAATCTTTTTACTTTGTAAACTATTTTAGCTTAAGATTTCTTTTAATTTTACTTTACTTTCTTATGCTTTAATTTATGCTAAAAATAATTAAAAATGAATTTATATTAACTTTCTGTTGCAGTTGCTAAACGTAGACGTCCTAAGAATTATACTGTGATAAATAGTTATCGTTTCGTTATAAGCTCTCAATCTGCAAATACTTATTATTTGAAATGTGCCAACTTTCGTAAATGCTGCCGTGCTCGAGCCATAATACGTAAGGATACAATGAAAGTGCAAATAAGAGATGGTAACCATAATCATCCAAAACATTTACCCTCAAAGACATTGCAATTAAAACGAGAATTTCAAGATCATTTCTATAAAGATCTAAAATGACAATGCAAATAACACATAACCATTTCCTAAATATTCTTAAATAATTCACATTTCAAAAGAAAAATATAATAATAAAATATGTATAATCTTATGAATTCGAAAATTAATATCATTAAGAGTTAAAAAATTTAATTTTATATTCAATTTACGCTTGGCATTGTATACTACTAATAATTTTTTTTTATATTTTTCTGTATTTTAGCGCATGCCACCGCTGCCCGCTATATCATATCCAGACGTGGTACTCAACTGGTGCTGTACAAATACAATACCTATACGCCAAATTCAAAACTGAAACCAGACTCGCGTAGCCGCGATTGGAAATGTTCCATGTACCACAAGGCCAAGTGTAAGGCTAGATTAGTAACAAAATTTACTTCCGCCGGTGATATAATACATGTTACGTCTGCTGTACACACACATGAGCCCATGTTTCCTGTGCTCTAGCCATAGTTATGAATTCCATAGCAAATACATCTACAACACAGTGAGTTAGTTTTTGAGTAGCCCTGTTTAAAAATTATTAATTAAGAAGTGTTGATCTCTGCTTTGTGTTAGTTTTTAATATGAACTCTTCTAAAAATGTTGGTCCTGTCAATAAGAAAAGGACTTTCCTTAGGGAAATTTTAACAAATTATTAGGAAAACGAATTATTTTAATTATTTAAACGTAAAAACAAATTAAATTGTATTATAAATGTATATAGTAAATAAATTTTATTAGATTTTAAATCTATAAATTATAAAGAAGTGTTTATTTGTTGTTAAAAAAAAAAAAAAACTTCTTATAATTTAAATAATTTGTGTATGAATTTGTTCTCTTAATGCTAATTTCCCTTTTTTTATTTTAGCAATAAGGCCTGCTGTGAAACATGAAAGACGCAAGACCAACAGGGATGGCTTGCCGGTTGTAAATATTGAAACCAAAACCTCGCTGGCAGCTGCCATGCATACAAATCGTGATTTAGTTTTTATACCGGGTCAACGTGGCAAAAATCTGCTGCTCTATCAGAACTACACCTACTCCAAGAATAATGGCACCGGCAATACTACTTATTGGAAATGTCGCATTATAAAGAATGGCAAACCGTGCAATGCTCGCATTACAACATTTCTAAGGCCAAATGGCCTGTATAATGTTTGTCTAACGAAACCTGAACATATACACCCGCCCTCAACAAGGCTGTTTAAGAAAAATAACCTGGAAACAACGTCAGCTAGATTATATAAATAATAAAGTTGTTGAAAAAAAAACTCTTAAAAACTCTCTTTAGTTTCACTTTATAAATGTTTAGATCTTTAAAGAATACGTTAAAATCTTTATTATTTTACTAATTTGTTTAAAAACTTTGTTTTTCTTTCATTTTCTTAGAACAAGAAACTACAGCTGCAGTATATTCTGCTACATCCCGGGGTCGTATACAGTTGATATATGGTGGCCAACCGTTTATATTCGAAAAGAAAATTAAGCTTGCAACCAACGAAGAGAAAAAATATTGGCGTTGCAATCAGTGGTGGAATCAAAAATGTCGTTCACGCGTTTGCACTATTAATGATATGGTTATACCGCTAAATCGTTATCATACGCATGAGGAGATTGTGAGGCGTAAAAAGCGCGTACGTAAGAATGTGCCAACCACTAATATGCAGGATAAGATAACAATTAAAACGGAACCCAATGTTTCAGTGGGAAATTCGCCTTCAACAACTGGTGGCAATAGTGGCGGCATTGATGTTACTGCATTGGGCATGCATTTAAAATACGAAGAAATTGTAGCAGACGTTACGGAAATTGTAGAACCCTCTCCCATTGTCATTACTAAAAAATAGAAAAATCAATTCTAATAATAATTCTTATAATAATATTGTGTAATTTGTTTTCCAAATGAAAAACAAACCGAATTGACAGTACTTCTTAGATTTGAACCGATCAACAACCACAACCAACCATTACATTCTAATTACGCAGACACGTTTTTATTTTTCTTTTTATTTGATTTTTTCTTCTATTTTAAAATTGTTTAAACTTTATTAATAAAAAATAATATAACAAAATTATAAACGACAATTTCACAATTTCCTTTTTCCTTAAGGGCTCATTCATTCATTAACTTGTTGTTTATGAAACTTATTGCATTAAATTTAATTTGTTTAATTCTAACTAATGCTGCTTTGCTGTGTTTCTTTCTCCACCATTTCAATTTATTTTCAGCTTTTACGTTTAATAATTTTTACTTCACCACTGGCCAACGATCTTCCATTAAATTGGTTTACAATGGTTATCATTTTGTTAAATACATGGAGAATTCCCGTGGCACCAAATGGATATGTGCAACACGCTCATCTACCAAATGTCGTGCCCGCGTACGCACAACAAAAGATTCAAAATTAGAAGTATTGCGCTCAGATCATAATCACGATGTGATAAAACTGCGCTCGAAAAAATCAAAAGTTAAATCAGAAGGTACATTGGATAATATAATTGTAGCATAATAATAGACAAACAAAACGTAGAATAAGAAATAATTCTCATAACGATCTCGTTAAAATATTTCCTCAAATAGTAGGTTAAAAAGGCAAATATTTCAAAAATGTTAAAACAAAGCACGAAACATAAACGTTCTTTCAACTTTTCTTCTTTTTGATCTTTTTTTCTATTATTCTTGTGGGTTTCGTTAAGGAAAATAAATTCCATTAATCAAGTCTTTACCAGTTAAGCAGATATATAGTGTTGTTGTATTGGGCATAGCCATCTCTTGCCCCCCTATGATGTTTGTCGTTGATGATATTCTTTCTGGGAAATCTATTGGCTTTCTCGATGAAATAATTGGAGGAGGTTTGAAGCCATTTAAAATCATGATGGTAACCGTCTTTCTTGTAGAACACTTCTAGGCCGATCGGTCACTAGTTCACACAATAATTTATCTTTTCCCTTATATTTTCAACTGAGAAGATGGAAGAAACGGTACTATTGATAACCACAGCGACTATCTAACGTACCACCAAATAGATTATGTAGATAAACGAACATATCCAGCATTACTAGGTCTATTTATAAATTAATTTCCTTCTTTTTGCCTCCTTCGTATCTCCTTCAACAAATATGCAAGTCCTTACTGAGCTACAATTAAAAATAAAGAGTCAATTGATTTTAAACTCATTGCTTTTAAATTTATTTATTATTAACAGATTATCGTAATTTTAAAAAGAATGATTTTTTTCCATACACGTTCAACTTAAAGTTTTGAATCTTCTACGATGTGTAATTCATCGAAACATGCCTCGCACATCCAGCAGCCTTCTGGACATTTTGGGCAAAACGATGTAATTTTGGGCAGTTTCTTTTTATCTACTTTCGGCTTTCGCAAACAGTAGACACATTTACCCATTAAACGTTTACGATTAACCACACTTAGGGTGTGATCATTTTGTGCCTTTTTTATAACAGCTTTAGGGCTTGCCAATTGACTCTGTACTATCTCTTTGTCCAATGGTTCTATGTTGGCCTTTTCCAGTTCTATCAACGAATTGGCTACTGGTACTAAGGCTACTGCTTTATTAGTTTCTAAGGTTAAATCAATTTTTGTTGTTTCATATCGTGGTATAAATTTCTTGGCTGGTTTACGCATTAGATTTGCACGTTTATTTATTAAAAATGGATTGATTTGCCCAATGGATGTTAACAGACTGCGTGCTACAACTGCAAAATGAAAAAGAGAACAAAATATAAAATTAATTTGTTAATAGAAATTATTTTAGAATAACATAAGGATTTAAATTGTTTATTTTTATTTTAAATTTAAGAAAATTAAAAAGATTTTTTCAAACAAATTTTATTGGAATACTTTGGGTATAAAAGTTTTTTGTTTTTTGCTTTGATGATTGTGTTTATTTCTTATGTTGATTAAATGCTTTTCTTTAGTTGTTAATATTGCTGGACATTTTGTTTTATTGTAGCTGGTACAGCGCCAGTGCACAATATACGATGATGAGGTTCTATTATGTACATAATAGGTGTAATCATTGTAAACCAAATGGCCACGATAATTGTAGGTAAACAAAATGGACTCTATAACATTAGAGAAAAGATGAAAAAGAGAAACAAAAATATTAACAATTAACAAAATATTTTTCAAAATTATAAAAGATAAATTCGTGTATAAATTTGTTTGCGAGCATTATTATTATTTGTTGTATAAAATCTTCTTTTATAGTTTATTTATATAAATTTAGTTTCGATTATTATTGTAAGTTAAACATTTCGCTCTTTGGCCAATTTCCGTTGCTCGTATACAATTTTTAAAGATCCTTTTTTGCGTCTTTCCTTGAGTATACCATGATTATGATCTTCATCTACTATTGATACTCGATCGCCTGAGGGATTCGTACGCACGCGTGCTTTACAGCTGCAATATAAGATAAGAAAAATGTATAGTTTTCTGTTTGGCTGTTTTCATATTAAATTTTATATGGTATTTAGTAAAATCATTTCAAATCTTGGTTTACTTATTAAAGAATTCTCTTAAAAAGTTATTAAACTGTCTGTTTTGTAAATTATATACATATGTGTTCAGCACTCCCAAATATTTGTTTAAAATCTGATCAGGTTAGTTTCCGTTAAAGGACGTGTACCTGTCATTTAGAAGAGAACAATATTTAGCGGTTATTTGATTCAGTCTATTCGTAATGATAGACTGAAGTAAATAAAACGAAGGTAGGAAAGAAAGGGATAGATTGATAGCTAATGTGATAATGTCCGGGCACCTTCTAGCTAGTTCGATTCCATTAAAAATCTAAGGAGATTCTGAACATCGGCTCAAGACAGAGAATCCAATGTATTATCCTACTAAGGAATGGACAGTTACATATGAGGTGTTCAATAGACTAAAACTTCTGCTCGTCGTAACATATCCTGCGATAGTCCGGCTGGGTACCCGTAATATGCTGGAATACTGTGTATAGATGACCATAAACTCCTAGACACATAGCAACCCGATCAGTCCCTCTACCATCTTTGCTTCTTCTCCCTGAATCATCTTCCGACAAGACGTTAGAGGTATTAGATTGGCGAATTCGAACCAAATATTAAACCTTAGAGAGAGACTCTATATTACTTTCTATATTCTTGTTTATTTTTCTTTTTCAATTAATTAATTAATACAATTACAGCAAAAAGTATATTACATTTAAGTACCTTTGATATGTCTCTTGCAATAACAGAAAGTATTACGAAAATCCATCTATATTTAAGGAAGAACATATCTAAGTTCTGTATGAAATGAATGTATGAAAATTAGCTCAGTACTAAAAGTGCACTCACAAAGTGAATCTAAACTAAAGGGATCTGATCTGATTTGAACAGAATCATTTAAACTTTACTGAACAAAGTTATCAGTTAATTCAGAAAACTGCAAAGAAGTATAAGATGATGCTGTGAATGCATCTCATTTTTAAAATAAATTCCCATAAATCTCATTTTCTGTACTTACTTTAATGGTCGAAACTGAACACAACGCCAATAAATTGTGCCGCCTCTTATACGATGCCTGGTATAGGGATAACCATCTAAAACTAATTGATAGGAACCTTTTAAGCTGTTGCGATATTTAACACGATTTTGTTCTTTAAGATCAATCTCAGGGGAATCACGGTCTAAAAAACAAGAAAGAAACAAAACAAATTAAAGAAGAAATATTAAAATCAATGAAATAAGCGAATTAAAATTACCTAAAATTTTTACTGCAGATTCTTAAAAGAATTTTACAAAACAAATTTCTAATTATGCACTCTTATTATAATAACAATACTAAAATTTATTTAATTTTTTTGTGTTCCTGTTTTCTTTTCTAAAAACAAAATTAAAAATGGTATTGGATTGCTAATGTTAGCAAAGAAATTTACAAACTAAACTTAAATAAATTATTTTATAAACAAATGCTTACTTAATTTATTATTTTGTTTCTAAATTGTAAAGAAAAAAAATTAAAATTATAAATTAGAAAATAAGAAAATAAATAAATTTACAATTTTGATCATTTATGTATAAACATAATGGTTTGGTGGGAGAGTAATGGTTGCCGCGTTTCCTGCTCTTGTGCTTCGGTGGCATTAATAAATTCCTCCTCTTCATCTTGTGTTTGTTGTGTTATCTGATAATGATGGGTTTGCTGCCTTTCTACAGCTGCTGATGCTGTTGTTTCTGCTGTGGAGTATTCAGCAGATCTATCGACTTTGATGCGTTGCAATAGAGAACCGGCATTTTGTCCAGTCAAACGATTTCTCACAATCATTTTGGTAATCTTATCCGTATGGGGTGGATGATTGTGTGGTCCACCGGAAAGTCCTTTGAGCTTACCATTCTCCAATACACAGCGCGATCGACAACGTTCTTGTTGTAGTTTCTTCGAGTAATTATGACAACGCCAATATTCTTTGTTACTCTTACGACTGTGACAATTGTACATGAAATTGTTCAATATCAGGCAGGGTGTAGCCCAAGGACTTTCAATGAAAAAAAGTTTAGAATCTAAATGGGAAGATAAAGCAGATTAAAATGTTAAGATTAGTAAAATTTGTTTGTGAAAATTGAAAATATTTCAACAATTTTAAGTAATAAAAGCTTTTAATTTTTGCAAAATTTCATATTTTCTTCATTTTTCTTCTTTCTTTTGATATTTTATTAGCCTTAAAATATTATCATAAATTATTATTACTAAATTGAAATATTATAGTATTTCGAAACTTAATTATTACACTTCACTATGATATTCATTTTGGTTTATATTATAAAAAAATTTCAATATAGCCTATAAAGAAAATTTCAATTCAATTCTTTTGTTTTGTTGCCATTTTTCTAATTACGTTATCAAGTAAAATCTAAATATGAATGAATACGAATAATTTATAGATTTGATAAGCAAATTTAGTTCATGTAGGATTTGTTTACTTATTTAAGTGGAAGATTAGACTGCACCCCGTTTCAAAAGGGAATGCGTTTTAGCATCTAAACCAGCATACGATGAGGGCACATATAGTTTATATTCTTTGCCACTTTTCTGCGATAATATATCAATATTGGCCATTGAAATAAAATCAGTTAGTGAACCACTATCCGGCTTCAATTCAATGTAGTCACTCAAATCTTCTTCCTCATTGTACAAGGGCCTTTGGTTAATCCTTTGCATGTGATCCTCATGATTATGTTCACGTCTAGCTGCTACCAACTCATTTTTCTTAGTGATCACCACAGCTTTACAACGCATTTTTAATACATCTATACAACGCCAGGTTGTATGACCATTAGCTTGCGTTAATTTCTTATTATAAATATAGCCATTGAATACAAGCTGGGCATTTTTCTTTTGACTGCGTATAAATTTAACTTGGCCTAGAAAGAGTATTTTAATGTTAAAGAGATTATCAAGTTAATAAAAGTTCAATGTAGAATTTTTAAACTTAAACTACATACATATAAATATATTTTGAAAATAAAACAACAGCCAAAATTTATGTTTTAATTTTATATTTATTCTAGTTTTCTCCTTGAATACAAGACAATTAATAACATTTTACTATATTTATCTAAAGTAGAAAGTAGAAGTAGTAGAGTTCAGAACATAATTATGGATAAAGAATTTTCGTTTATGTTTTTATAATTATTTTTTATAGTTACCTTTGAGGTCTCCTTTACTTATGCAACAGCAATTCAGTGAAATTCTTATAAAACCCATTAAACTCAATCCTATGGAATAAAACACGGCTTAAGTGACAGACATTTGCAAAGTATTGCATAGTCTTTTCGTCTCACTATCGAAGCTGTGGTACTACCCTCATAATTGTTTTAAAAATCTTATACAAAAACTCGCCAGTAACTCCGTAATACGCGGGCCTGCCAAGGACGGATGGAGAACTTTCGATATGCGGATACATTGTCAACAATTGGACCGTTCGAAGAAATCATACGCATTAAAGTGGCCTGATCCGAACAATAGGATTGTAATTAATATTCACTCTCACTGGTTTCATTGATAATAGAGACTTCCAGTTAAGTTGGCACGAGTAATTATAAACGCGTTTGCGATTGATTGAAGCAAATAGAGAACTTGAAAAATCTATGTATGTATATTTCACGTTTTATGAATTGAACTGGATAAAGTTAAGTCACTTTGGAATGTTAAAACATTGTACAAAAAAATCAAGATTTATGGAATACCAGATTCTGTGCAATCTATAAAACAAATCTCCATGCAGGAAGTTTTGCTATGTCTTTAGAGTGATTGTTAGGAAAACATTTACTGTGAACTCTTCCCTAAATACTAAACCATAGTTAGGGTATACACTGTAAACAATTCGTGAGTCTGTGAGATTTCCAAATCGAATAGATATCACAATCCAAGGTGATAACTCCAGGCTACACACCAATAGCAAAGTGCCTGAAGCTCTGATAATGCTGTTTCTGGTTGTTTCATGTTCCTGTCTACTGTTCGTTTCTGCGTTTAAAATTCATCTTAAATTGAAACATTCCCGTCATATAGCCATATTTCACTTGGTTAGCCATCAAGGTGAGTCAGGGTAACAGGTAGTTCAGAATAGTGTTCCTGTCTCTTCCATTCTATCGTCTTCGTTACAAATTTGTCTAGCTAAGATTCCCCTTTAGCAATCCAATTTTAACAATAGTATTAATATCAATGAGAATAACTATTTATTATTTACCATAAATTTTCGTATTGTTGTTAAAATATCTTCCAAACACTTTGAATATTGTTCTTCAGTAAAGTTGAATTATGTTCACTATTTACGTCTAACTTTTATTTATTTTTAATAGTTCATAAGCTTCTTAATAATATTTTTTATTAAATTTTTAATATTATTTACAATAAACCCGAAATATTCACAATTTTCAGTGAAAAACAAAATCAAAACAAATTTTTTCTAACTTTTGCTGTCAATCATTTCTGTACTTTTTGATCCATCCAACTGTCAAGCCAAAAACAGTGTTGGTTAGCGATTGAAATAAAATTACAGGGTTGCTTAAAATAGAACACAAAAAATATTTATAAGAAAAACTCATGTATTTGATAATTTATTTTTACATTCTTTATTTCGAGATTAATTATCTAAACGAGATTAAATAAAAAATTAAAATTCTTACGTACATTTTCATGTTAAACCCTGAAACCCTAAGATTATTTTCCCAAAATATGTTCCAAGTTATAAAAACTGCCATATTCCTGAAATTCACAAAATTGTTCTTTGCAAAAGTCCTTTCTAGTTTAGATATTTAAAATGTTGTTTCAAACATTTATATAGTCAGTCTAAACAAAGCTTCAGCGTGCTCTAACGTCTATGGTAACCAATTTTTTTAGTTTGTTTGCATTCCTACCGACGGTAATAGCTTCAAAATATTGTCAGTAAAAAAATTTAGTTTTATCTTAGCTACACAATTGTATTTAGTTAGATACTCATTATCGAACTGCAGTTGATAGTATGAAGATGTCTTCACACCGATTCCAAAATCATATCATCATATATATCTTTGAAAAAGTCCTTTCAGGACCATTTTTAATTGCTATCGATGTTATTTATTGGGCGATAACTCAGGTTCAAATCTAAGACGCCACCCAAACAAGTCCTATTTACTATTTTGTACAGGAAAAGCAAATAACCGAACTACCTAGATATAAATTAGGCAAGGATTTCTCTTTCTTTTCATAAGAAAATTTAATCAAACTTTGAACATAGGACTGATTTTCGTTTATAAACATTGGCTTGTTATTTTTTTAAATGGACATATCTTGTTTTGTTCGAAAAAATCGGTTTTCATTCTAATTTTAAGGCAGGTTTTGTTCGTCACCTTTACACATCATTTGACGTTGACTGTCAACGTTATGCCGCACGTCCTGCCACTTACAAATCCAACTAATAACAGTCGAACTTCAACGGAGGTATTAAAATTTGCGTTATAAATGATAAAACTTCATTTGTAGAAAATGATTACAACTACAAATTCATGGTGGTCGCGTCTGGTAACTACCCATAAAATATAAATGCGTCCATTTTTATCAGTAAACAATATAAAATATCCGTAGTATCTATCCATAAAAGATTTTATACAGCCCAATCATGAATAGGAAGTCGCCGTAGTCTAGTATGTTGGCTTATTAGACGTAAAGCCAGGGTTCGTGACCTATGTCAGACATCAAAACAAACTACAAAAAAGTATTTATTCGGCGACTTCCTCTCAGCAGATTTCTGGCAAAAACACTCGAGTAAATAAAATTATCATGAAAAGTTTTTCAAAAATCTCGTCCAGAGTCGACTTTAAACTGTAGGTCCCACCACTCATGTATAAAATTAACACACACAACATAAGTGGTGTAAGAAACTAGGTCGTAACCCTAACTGAAGGGTTGTAATAACCAATTATGTGTGTATGTAATCATGAAAAACTATGTGGGAGTTCTATGAATAAGTTACTTGCTTCTGTCCTTTGGTGGGGGAATTTTACCTAGAAATATGCAAATTCTTAGTGCATATTTAAGATTGGTCGAATGAAGGACATTTTCAGATATACACGATCTGTAAGTCGCAGCCACCCGACTAGAATTTCCGCATGTGAATTGGTCGTCGGCTGCAGTTCAATATTTCCGGCTAATTTAACCGAACTGTAAAATGTCTGCAATATCAATCACTAGGAAAGTTTCTTTATTCACAATGGGATTGTGGATAGCAATTTAATTTCGCAGACCACGGACCGAACCAAAATCGCCAAATTAACAGCGATGCGAGCAGATCGAATTCAATTTCGGCATTACAAGCGCAACCCAAAATCTACCACTCAGCTAGCTACATGAAATCGACCAATAACGACTATCATTAGTTATTATTCAATCGAACTGTTGTACTTTTATTAGACTCGGCATTGAATGCCGTTGTTCCAATATTTGGAACAACATCCAAAACAAATAGTATTATTCGTTTTAGGGCCATATTACAACTTGCCGTCAATTAAAGGGAGGATATTAATGGAAAGATAAATTGTTTATCATTATTATAAGTGGACGACAAGGTAGAAGTGAGCGTTAAGCTACAAAGTTAAGTTTATGTTAAAGGTACCTTTAACTAAACCAAGTTTAACGACAAGTTGTAATAATGGCCCTTAATTTAATATAAAAAAATCATTTCTTTCAAACACGCAGTTCATGGCGATTATTGTTTTCAATCATTTTCGAAATAAATTATTTAAATTGAATTCGCTTTCATTGAATACCGCCGTATTTGGAAAGAAACAATTCATGCTGCCAACTGTCAATTATGGATGACAATCGAACGAGCTTCAACTACATATTTTCTCGGTAGTTGCCACCAAAAATTTCTAGGTGCCGAAAGGAAAAAACACTCCACAGTTCCACAGAAAATTTTAGTCACTACAATTCAGAAATTTAAGCAATTATAATTTTGAAATAAGCCCAAGTTCGTTCGGTTAGCATCCATAGCCGACCCACTCTATTAATTTTTTTTAATGGAGATTTTGTATTACATAAAAACAGTCATTGAAAGTAGAAATTGCATTGACTATTTTTATTATTTAAAAGCTTACATGTTAAAATTATATAAAATAATCTAAAGTAATTTTAATATAAAACTGTTGCACACAGAATTTATAAAAATAATTTTCAATATAATCATAAGGAGCCAATGTATCGACTGATTTTACACAAAAAAGTTTTCAAAGTGTATGTACTTACCAATCAATTCTTACCATTTTATTTTGATGATTTTTTTTAATTCTTTTTTATTTTTTAATTTCTTTTTAGCACTTCACAAAAAAACGTATTAATTTTCCACTTTAGCACGTTAAACGGAATATGCTTAAGTAGAAGTGTATTTTTTCCCTCACAAAAACGTTTTCTTTAATTTTAACAACAAACTCTTAATATTGGAGAGAAGAGGTGATTATCTTCCATCCCACAAAAGTTATAACAAAATAGCAGCAGTTCCATCGAATCCGATATTTGCAAAAAGGACCATTTTGAAATATCTGATTTTAAAAACTGTATCTCATTTGTTCACAAATAACATTTTCTTCAAGGACAAGGAAAATAATAAAGCTTCTACCCTCCTTTAGTTTTTAGTTGTCAAAATATAAAGACTACCGAAGACATTTTGGCAGTAAAAGGAAACAAAAAACCAATCTCAGAGCTGGTAACTCTGATGCAAAATTGTTGCTTTAAAAAGAGAGAAAAAGTCTCTTTAGTTCTTCTTTAAACAAATATAAAATTGTGTGCGTAAAACTTTTCAATTTCTTTTTACCACCAAAATTTCTTTTTCGAGAAAAGTTGTTAAAACACGTCCGCGAAAGCTTTTCTCTTACAACGCAGTGACTTAAGAACTATAAAAACGTTTAGAACTACTAATTTTTGTTGTAGGCCTTTAGAATCGTCGGTTAATGAAGGCTACTTTAAGTTCCTTTTAATGAAATTGAGGACCACCTTTCATTAACATGACTTTCTAAAGCAACAAGGAAGGAGGAACGAAACAAACCAAAGCGACGCGATATAATTAATGATGCACAAATTTTTAAGAAAGTTGTGAAAATAACTTACAACCACCAATCAATCATCGCTTTGATTTATTTCACATCTCCACCAAATATTTTTAAAATCTATTTTAATTACTTGAAAAAGAAACCACAAAACAATTTGCATTTTGAAAAGGGAAAAAACACTGGCGTCTAGCGCCTAGAGTTTCTCTCTTCTAAAGAATGAAATTGTTTTGTGAGCATGAGAAAGAATATCAACCAACCTTGTGCATCGCTATTCGCTGGATCTGTTGATGTATCCATGTATGCAGAGTCAGAGAGCGGTTGTTGCTTCACGATAGCCTTTGATGTGGTAGCTGTTGTTCCACTTGTATTCTGGGTCGTTGTCGCCGTTACGTTACCACCACCCGTTGTTGCAGCAGCTGCATCTTCATTTTCAGTGAAATAACTTTCATCGTAGCGCATATCACCATATGATTCGTCTTCCACGTATGTGGCATCTTGTTCAGTTTGATCTACTTCGCCCGTTTCTTCTGCATAGTCAGGTTCTGATTTTGTTGGTAAATCCATGGGCAAGTCAATGTATTCAGGTTCATTTGTTTGCTGCTGATGCTGTTGCGCCTGTTGTTGTTGATGGTGATGTGTTTGCTGTTGCTGCTGTTGTTGCACTTGAGGTTTGGTATCAGTAACAACCGTTGTTTGTACGTTTATTTGATGTGTTGCAGCTGTGGCATCTGAAGCCTCTAGGGGATCTATTGTACTCTTGGACCGTTTAATATGCGGCACACTACCTAAACTAGTGCGTTGGGCGGGTCGTTTTTGTGTCACCACTGTTGTGGTGGTGGCCGCTGGCATACTAACGTTGGTTATTTGATGTGTTTGAGTGTGTAACGTTTGTTGTGTTATATGCTGAGGCTGATGATGATGTTGCTGCTGCTGCGGTTGTTGTTGCTGCTGAGGTTGGGTGGTAATTGTAGCTTGGGGTGGGTGTGTTGGCGCCGTTGTTTGAATGACTATTTGTGTGGTTTGTTTTGCATCATCACCAGAATCTTCAACAGTTTCAATTTTATATGAGCGGGCTGTTGAGGTACGTTGCCGTACTCTGGGTGAAGTTTGTATTTGTTGTTGTATTTGCGGCGTAGGTGTTGAGGGCTCAGGTGGCGTTTGAGATTGTGGTGGATCACTCTAAAAATACACAGCGAAAAAAGTAATTATTAAAAAAATAATTCAAATATTTTCAATAAAATTGATTAAAACTATGAGTATCGTTCGGTTTATGTTTTAATTTTACACAAATTTATGTCAATAAGCTAAATAACCCGAATGTAATCTTCGATATTTGAGAGTAATGCTAGAGACAGCACAAGTTCAGGTGCTTTGTATATAATTACTCGACTCCTTAAGACACATTGACCCATGTCGTTAGGGCAATTCTTTTTTACATTTTGGTTTGATACCCCTTTTTTAAGAAACAATTTTTTTTTTACGATTTTGTATATTATACTCTTCTTTCTGGAGACTCTTATGCAGAGCTCAATAATTAAGAAAAAGTGGGTTAAATGTCAAGTAAAAACCAAGTACTGCAATTTTACAGTGGCATCAAAATGAATATAGCAACTCTAATAAGCATTTGAAAACTGAGACATTTCAGACTAAAGAAACTTGTAGGTTTCACTCTATGGCCTGTCTTACGACATTCTCTGGATTTTTACATAAAGCATGACTAACACTACATATTGTGCCACATACATTTTACAAAGACATTCCGCACATAAATATGCCTTGTAAGATTAAAATACAAATACAACTGAAAATAATAAAATTTACTTTTCATAAAAAAATGCACCCCCATAACAATAATATGTAAACATTAACAGCGTTCTATAAAAAAAAACCCTGTAAAATATAAAAGCAAAACATTTTCTTTAAATGTAAACATTAACAGAGTTGTATTTAGAAACAGGCTATCGGCACAAGTAATCGAACTGAACCCAGGCAGACAGTACAGTTTGCAATGCACGATTGCCTGTAATATACACGAACGTAAAATCCAAACAATAAACACACCAATACTCAAACATGTATACGCAAGAAAAAGAATGCTATTCGGAATGTAGAAGAAAAATTTAAAACAAAATGTAAAAAACCGCGCAAAACCTGTTATGACTGCTTAAATATTTATGGGCAGTAATTAAAAGAATAACGACTATTTAAGCAAAACAAAAACCGATAGTGATACGCGTATACATAAGCATATCTAAACAATTGTAAAAAGTGTGCAGTATTACTTACATCAGTTAAGCCTTTTATTTGCAAAGCCTCTGCTGTACTTATAAACGCTGGTAGGGCCTCCTGTTTAACATTCACCTCACCACAATACATAAATTGGATGAGATCTTTTAAAGCCGTATGGCTAACATCTTTGAGAAATACTACAATAAATGAAAATAAATAATAAAAGTTAATAATTATTGTCTAAAGATGCTTCCTTTTATGTTCAAATACTTACCAAAGGCATGTTGATTGGGTGGCATTTGAGTGAACATTTTACGAAAGTAGGGCGAACAGACAGACAATACTAGGCGATGTGCCTTAACGAATTGACCCTCTGCCGCCAGCGTCACATCCACTAGATCGCCGCGACATAGTGATTCATGGAAACCGGCAGATAGATTACTATTAAAATTATTCCAACACAACGAGAATTGCTCGTCGTCCGCCATATTGAATGGCAACACTTTTTTTCACAGCGTAGCCTACCAACAGTTTAGGCGTAACACATATACTCACACGAGTAAAACGAAAATACAAAAATCAATACAAATTTATGTATTCAAGGCAGGCTAACACTAAAATAAAAAAAATTAAAGAAAATTGCATTAAATTAGAACAAATTAAATAATTGTTATACACACAAGCACACAATAAATAGCAACAATTTTCTGACGTTTATTATAGCAACATTGCTTTAGTTTGATAAAAATTAAGTTTGTTTATGAATTAAAAGAAAAAAAATTTACCGCAAATAAATAATGGGAAATTTTTTAGTCATTTAATGTACTTTTTATTGGTGGTGTACTTTACATATTGGTTTCTAATTTCTTTCTAACGAACTCCACTCACCTCTATATTTTGTTAAAAACTTTTCAGAAATAAATAATTTTGTTTTCCATACACTTTCTTAATTTTCGTATATAAACTTCTTTGCTTTTGTAAAATATTTCCTTTAACAGAAAAAAATATTTCTTCAACTTCAACACACAATGCGACGCGCAACTTAACGAAATCGTAAACTGTTCACAAATGAGACGATGCCTAAAATTTTCGATATTCGTAGAAAATGTGTGTATCCGTAAGCAAAAATTTTAGAAGCTCAACGCTGATTGGTTGATGCAATTAGAGTTGTATTTCACGTGGGGTTATATTTTGATGCCAGAAATTTCCTACAACAGGGTTGTAATTTGATTGCAACATAGTCATTGGAAATCGATAATAGTGTTCTTTATGGCCAGTGTTGCCAGGAACTATAAAATTTTGTAACCAACTTCTGAAAAACAAATCACCAATGAGGGAAAAATTAAAATTTATTTAATTAAATATATTTAATAGTCGTCACACTATATTTTTGATTTGAATTTATAAATATAAAACACTATGTTCTTAAGGTGTACTTAAATCAGGGTTGCTGACTCCACTAAATGATATTAAATATCCTTAGTGCAGACACAAAACCAATTGATAATTCAGTTCAAAATGGAAGTATGTATTTGTCGGTAATGTCGTGTATTTTGAGTAACGGCATAGTGTGGTGAATTTCAATTTTATTCACCACACCCGTAACTCACCACATCAGAAACTCACCACACCTGGAAATACTCGCACAAAAAACCACAAAAAATATTTTTGGCCATGAGGCGGGGCCACACTACACCCTCTCTCGTCATATCCTCCCCTCCCTCCCAACATCTTTAAATAAATAAGTTAGTCGTAAGGGGAACAGCAGTTTAGTTAGTTGGTAAGTAGAGAACCAACAGACAACATACGAGACGGACACACAACACATATAACATAACAACAAACATCACCCCCAAAGCCTCTTTTAACCGACGCCACACACACTCTCACAACACACTCCCAACAAACAAACAATCCCCCCATATTCCATCCAGCACCAACAAAACAAACAAACAACGCACACACACACCAACAAACAAACGCACGTCCATAAATTTCTTCCTAAAGACGTATGACTGACTTTTGATTTCATTTAAACCACTCGGATACGGAAAAATAATGAAGGAATTTTAAATAAACGATGAATTTTTTCAGTGAACGGGATTTTTCTCTTTTTGAAAGAAAGAAAAAAAATTCTCCACAAAGGAACATAATGGCAATGAAATCATGAAAACAAAGGAAATGAGAGAGAGAGAGATAGACGAAATAAAACAAGAAAACATTTGCGATTGTGATTGGTGTTTAGTGTAAGGCAGCCATTTTTTTTGTGTTTTAAACAACCAGTTTATGGATGTCATTGTTGTTGTATTTGTTTAAATAGAGAATAATAAAGAGCGTATTAAAATGGAATGAATAATGGATAGATACAATGTTTTCTTTCTTTATTAAAATGACTCAGTTACGTTCGTTTCTGTCCGTGCATGTACATATATGTGTATTAGCGTGGTTTATTAGGGTGGTTTTCTTTTGTTATACATGTATTTATGAGGGAATGATTGATTGTATATGGGTTCACTTGCGTGTACATTATTGTATTCCACATTTACTGTTGGTTGTTGATTGTTTGGCCAGCCTTTTACAGTTAATTAACTAAATTTTGTGTTTTGTGCTGTTGTACACCACTATGGAATTCCACAATCAGTTGTTTAGATGTGCTGACAAATTGAGCACCACATAATATACGCACGCGTTCGTTGTATTTACTTTTTTGTTTTATTTTTCTTTCTGCTTTTTTTCCTACCGTTACCGTTAACGTTATTATAAGTGTTGCCTATTATTTGACATTTATAGTGCAATTGTTTCGCGTTCTTTTCAATTATAATTGCTGGTCAAGTGACAATCACCACACAGTCAAATTATAAGTGACACACACTCCAATTGAATAGAATTTTTTGTTCGATTTTTTTTTAATTTTTCAGCTAAAAAAGGCGCAAGTGCAAATATTTTTTTGGGTGAAAGTGTTTTTGTATTGTTTTGTAATTTTCAATTTAAATTTCGATTTTGTTTTTTATTATTGTTTTTTCTTATAAAATTTAAAGTGGTTTTGAAGTGTTGCGTGTTTTTAATACAGTTTAAATGTTTAATTTCCGTTAAAAAAAGGAAAAAAACAATTTAAGAAAAATAAATCAATTCTTCTTATAAAATAAAATTAAAAAAAAAATTAAAAAAAAAATAAATCAATTTGAATATGTTACAACATCAACAACAATCATCACAAGTAGCACAGGGTTATTACGATTATAATCAACCTAGTCCTGGCAGCATCACCAATACAGACTCATTAAATACCACACCATTCTCAGTCAAGGATATTCTAAATATGGTCAATCAAAACGAGGACTATGAATATGGCCCTTTAGAAAGGTGAGTTAGGATGCGGGCTTTAAGAATACTAAAATAAGGAAATAAATTATTTTCATTATTGCCACATAGAATCCGTCGGATTAATGGTAGATATTGAAACGCCTTACTTTGTTTTCCTTGAAATTATTTTCTGTCTGTCTGTCTGACGAAAGAAACAAGAATCCTTGAAACCTTGTTAATTTTTTTAAAATTTGTTTTGTGGCCTTTTTAATTGCAGTATATGTATGTATGTATATACATACAGCTCATATAGAGGATGTACTAGAAAGAAATCATTATTTTTGCATAACTTTTGATTTAATTTTTCGCAAAGAAATCCTCGAAAGTAGGTATTAGGTACGACCACAAATTTTTTTCAAACCTCAATTTTTGATCAACAAATTTATACGCGATGGTGGTCGCTTGGTTGTTAGGTTTAGACTGCAAGGACTCAGAAAATAACCTGTCGATGCTTCAGGCGAGAGATCTAGAGTTGTCCTGATAGAACACAAATCTTCTCCTATTTGTTAAAATAGGCACCATGTACGAGAATTACTTCTTTTAGTTGGTGAACTTAGTATCAGTGTTGTTATGAATTAAAAATTTAGCCACAGGTCAATAGGAAACGATTTCCATTCAATCTCAGTAAACGTACAGCTATTGACACAGCCATTCTGGCTAGACTTTTGATGTCGCAACTGGCAACCGGTAGGGTTGTATTCTCTCTCTTTTTCTCTTAAATATCTGGAATATATAGACGGTCTTTACGCCACCGCTTTTTGCTTTTCGGTTTCCTGTTCACTGTATGGAAATCCACTGGTATTCCAAAATGAACAGCATAGTCAGCTCTCATTGTCCTGCGAATATTGTCAATTGAATGTATGACGACAAACAAAATATCCGTAAATGCCATTAAAGTGTTCGTTGACCCACTGTGAAAAATTGAAAGGATTATCTAAATATATTACGTCAAACGTCATATCCAACAGGGCACTTTGACTTGAAAGCTTTTTGCTCCACATACCGCTAATGGCAATGGATTGGTGAAACGTTGCTCAGACCCTACATATCAAATCAAACTGAATGGTGTTTAGTGGATGCTAAGACATTCTACATCGTATCGTTTTGTCCGATAACAGCAGTCAGCTGTTAAATATCTTTTACCTGAATTGTCATTTATTTAGGGAACGATTGGCTATTTACGAAATTGGTTCAGATAGGGAACTTCCTTTCTATAAAAGTTGTGATTCAAAAGTGAAACGTAGAACAACAGCAGTGAAATAGTTTCCGCGGCAAGGTGCATCGATCTGGTCGACAATCACTAAAAAGTCAATAAAATCGAGGAGAAAATTGTGAAACACCGGCATACAAGCAATGTGAATGTTGCTTAAACGGAACGAATTTGAATTATTTTTGTGGATCACGACAATAAAGTGCGAAAAAGATCATGAACGATGTATGGTGAAGCTTTGCAGACAACGGCTACGACATAGGAAGGTATTGAAGAGAAATTGTTCGCTATGAGCTTCTACAATCAAGTAGAACTTTTAGTTATGATCTCTACTATCAGCAGTTAAGGAGATTAAAGCAGACAATTCAATTAAAATGTCCAGAATTGATGAATAGCAAACTAGTTGGATCCTATCTTGTCAATGCCAGACAGACCACTCTCATCTGTGGTGACTAGTCAGAATCGGTTGGGAAATTTTGATGCATCCTTGCACCTTCAACTAATCAATTGTTTCGATCTCTGTAGAATCCTTTTATTTTGTAAATTTAAAGTCCCTAAGAGGCTTATAAAACTCAATTGAATTAGCAATACTGGAGTTATCATGATGTATCGATCAATTCAATAGTGACACGGGTTATCCATTTCAAAGCTGCCAATCTTTTATCTGAAGTATCTATAATCGGTTTATGACTGTGGATTGTTTAACAATCAAAGAATGCGTAAAAGTAATTAAAATGTTGCCACACTACGTGTTTCAATGTGTGATTACGGTCGATATAATCGTCCTACTGTGCAAGAAATTGCCAAGATTATAAAGAAATTGGAAGGGACTAGGAACGTTACAAATTTAGTCAGATCCGTGCATTATCACAATATACACACTGACGTTATCGAATATCACTTCAGCAGGAGAAAATGTGGCGGATAATCAACCATCCTTCTCAGGCTTTGGCTCATTATGGCTCATTACCTTTGGATTTGCACCACCCTCCATATAAACTCCAACTCAAGCAAAAATTAAATCCGGCTGACAACTAATAATATAGTAAATATGCTGATTGGATGCTAGAGCAACAGGATTTTAATGTTAGTCTTCAGCGATCTCGGTGCTTCGTATATGAGCAAAATTGTCGCATATTCGGCTTGGAGAACTCAGGAGTGATTGCGGAAAAGCCATTACATCCAAAGAAAAATGATTGTTTAGTGCGCATTATGGACTGGAGATATTATTGAGTTGTTGTTTTTTTCCGAAATGGCCCTGTAAGGAGAGAATTCGTCAATTCAGAGCATTATGACCATATGATAATCGGGCTTTTCTGGCCTTGTGCTGAATATTATGAACTAGATGACGTGTGGTTTCAACAAGACGGTCCTTAAGCCTTATAATAAGACTGATTTTTGCCTTGAGTTGTTTTCTGAATAAGCAGTGAAAGCAATTGGACAAAAAAAAATTTTGTTATTTGACGATTTCATGTTAAATACAACAGATATGTGCGATCTGATCTGAATGTTACACTACTTGCTGCCAAACTTATAACAGGTCACTGTGTTTTTGATCGTTCCCGCAGTCTACTAGATAGTCTTACTGGATGAGAACGCTAAGAGTTCAAACCTCAATTCTGACATCTGGGAAAATATATTTCTTTTGGCAGTCCTCTCAGATCTGTCTTCTGGTAGAAGCTCTCAATTCTTTCATTCGAATGCGATGTTAAAGTATAGATCCTGCCACTCATAGATGGTGGCAGAAGCTAGGGCGTAATTATAGTAACCTTTTGCGGACGTGAAATGGATAACCCTTTAAATGTGTATGTAAATCTCGCTCAAGTTGTTTATTTTACAAAACCCTTTAGTTCTTAAGGCCTTTAAGAATAATACTTTTAATAAAAATATTAATTGTATTGACAACAATTTTAATTAAATCAATTAAACCAATACTAACGCATAAATATTTATTTCAAATGTGTTTTCTTTTAATCTTTTTCAATAGAAATTTCATTAGAATTTCCATAGTTTTCTTTGCATTACTGGGAGGTTCAATAAATTACATGGGAAAGCAATAGACAGGCACTTGCATTGTTATTTTTCTAATAAATCTGCTCAAAAAGTTAATATTTATGCAGTGAGTAGTAATAAGACTGGTTAGTAGTTTTGGAAAATGTTTTCTAAAAACAAAAAAAAAAAAAACGAACAAATTTTTGTGTTTTTTTTTCGCTGTCATTATTTTTTTAAGACCCAGATGATCTTGTTATTTTTGAATTTTTTTTTTTGGTATTTGGTACTCATAATAACGCCTTTTCTAACGTGTTTTTGGAAATGAAAAAGACAACGGGAACAGCAGTCTGACACTTTTTTATTTGTGATACAAAATTTAATGAAAAGACAGACAGACACCAACAGACAGAACAGAACCAGAGAGATGAAGAGACAAAATTCCAAAGAATTTATATTTTATTTGCTTAAATAACAATAACAAAACAAAATGAAAAGAAAGAAAAACTTTCAATAATTTTGTATTCGAAAAATAAAATGAAATACGAAATCCTATAAAAACATGATGACAGGCAAACTAATAACAACTGAAATATGTTTATGCTCATGCGTACATACATACTTATATGCAGACATATATGGTTATAAATCGATGTGTGTGTGTGTATATATTGGAGAAAGGATGTCAGTGTGTCCGTCACCGCAGTCAATCCAAAAATAGTAAGAATAAATAGATACATCGCCTAGCATCGTCTCACCTCACCTCGAATCTCCTCTACACATCACATTTCATTTCATAATTTCTTCTTAACCGTTTTGAATATGACGATCGTTGGCCAGTTTATTTTTTGAATTTTTGATTTTCAATGTTGTTTACTTTCCATCTTCTTTTTTGTCTTCTTAGTTTTTTTTTGTCAAATCATTATGAGAGAATTATAATTTTTTCATGATCTTTTAAATGAAGAAAAAAAAACAAAAAAAAAACAGCATTAGATAAACATGACCAAAATAAGACAGTTACAGTGCTGGCAATAAGTTTAAAACAAATAGTGGAAGCGGATACGTTAGAAACACACACATCTATTCCATGTCTTTAGGAAACCTTTTATGAAAAAGGCCTTGTAATCCGAAAGAAATCTGCATTGCAAGCCGCATGTCAACCCCAGTCAAGACATCTCGAACAAAAATAAATACGAAAAAAGTAATATCTTCGGTGACTTCCTTCCTCTCAGCAGATTTCTGTCAAGAAACCCTGAGAGTAAAATACAATTGCCATGAAAAGTTTCTCAAAAATCTGTCATCCAGAGTCGACTTTAAGCTTTAGGTACCACCACATACATACACATACATACATAATTGGTCATTACAACCCTCCAGTCAGGATTACGACCTAGTTTCTCACACCACTTATGTTGTGTGTGTTAATTTTATACATTAGTGGCGGGACCTACAGTTTAAAGTCGACTCCGAACGACAGATTTTGAGAAACTTTTCATGGCAGGTTTATTTACTCTCAGAGTTTTTGCCAGAAATCTGCTGAGAGGAAGACGCCGAAAAAATACTTTTTGTATTTTATTTTGATGTCTGGCCTGGGGCTCGAACCCTGGCTTTTCGTCTAATAAGCCAACACACTACCTACTAGACCACGGCGACTTCAACCACCACTCATTGACAAAATTAACACTTACATTATGAGTGCTGTAGGAAGCTAGGTTGTAACTTTGACCACAGGGTTGTAATGACAAATTAACAAAGTAAGTAACCTTGTTCAGCAGGAAATCAATCACTTTCCCTTGAGTTAATTAAGGAAGTACAACTTTTATATAAACCAAGATGTTCCTTGTAGTATAGTGATTACAGTGTTGGCTTGGTTTAGGGTAGGTTTGGTGGAAGATTCAATTAGGGAAGAGGTTAAGTATTACAAATCAACATCCAACCTGAGGATCAAACATTCCCCATCTTACAAAATTTTGCTATTGAAGTAATACTTTTGGAACGGGGCACTGACACTTGAGATGAACGATACTCTCTTCCTTAAATCCACAGCTCCCACAGAAGTCATCCGGGAGAATACCATATCTATCGGTATACCTTCGCATAGGGTAGTGAAGACCGTAAGTCAGCGCAGTACTTTACTTATTTAATTGGTCATTACAACCCGCTTGTAAGGATTGCGACCTAGCTTCGTGTACGAGTGGCGAGACCTACAGATCAAAAGATGATTGTTTTAATTAAATTGATAGTAGTAGTGTTATCAATTAAAACCTGTGGTTAATTTAATTAATTAAACGGCTACACATAGAAGCAAAACAATTTCTTTCATTACAAATGTGAAATTCTCGAATCCGTAACAAATAATCGTTTTTCAAAAGATAAAAATGTAACAACAACTGTAAAAAATGTTCGTAACGAAAGAAGTCACGTTTCGATCGCAATTGGAGCAATGTTTTAAGTACTCAAGTGCACTTAAGTTTATGCTCACGACTGTACTTATATTAAAATAACATTGGGCGCCGAAGGTAGTCATCTTTAGCAGAAAAAAAACTTAAATTTTGAAAAAAAAATTCAAAAAAAAAATACGATTTTGACCAGTTTGGAAACGTCAACGACGAATGATGTGCTCGTATGTTGCTGTTTTACAAACCGTTCAAATGTTTAACATGTGCATGGGTGAGTGTGTAGTACATGTGTGTAAATAATTTCAATATTATGGCACTGACAATCCATTCATACGTCTGTCTGTCCGTATGTCCGTATGTCCGTCTGTCTTTACGTTAAACGAGCATCTTTGATGGTCATAAGAAAGTAACGTTTCAGTTCGTTCGAAAGACAATGGGTGTCTGTTTAATTTTACATTTTTTTTCTTCGTTTTCCTCTGAATATTGAATGGCTCTGCTCTGTTGATGAGCCATGAAATGATGTCACAGTAAGAGACAAATAAAAATAAAAAA
Organism: Sarcophaga subvicina; assembly: GCA_936449025.2. NCBI lineage: Eukaryota > Metazoa > Arthropoda > Insecta > Diptera > Sarcophagidae > Sarcophaga > Sarcophaga subvicina. The sequence goes on along the minus strand of OW388081.2, from coordinate 86,166,520 downwards.
AGGGAAAGAAAAAAATTACAAAATTATAACAAACCCAACAACAACAACAGCAGTAAGAGTAATTGTGTTACAAATTCGAAAATAAATTTTGCAAGACTTTCTTTAAGTATCTCTCTGGTTTTACTTGGCGGGACTTGAGCGTGTCACACACATGTAGGTGCTTATGCAACATGTGGAAGTGTTTAAAAGAAAATATATACGCCTAGTAGGTGGCAAAAGAGAGTTTAACTTTTAATAAATTTGTCTCTTCCTCTTTTTCTTCGTTTTGTTGTTTGTTTTCATTTCCAGCCCCTCACAAACATTGTCCGCCTCATATGGTAATGAATATGATGCACGTGCTTATGAGCAGCAAAATGCCTTAACCAGCATGGTAACACATGGTGGTCATCATATACCAACAGCCGCTTCCGCTGTGGCAGCAGCAGCAGCAGCAACAGCACCATTTTATCCAGCTTATCAGGATTATACAACGTCTTTACATACACACGCCGGACCACCACCGCTACCGCCACATCCTCATCATCATCATCATCATCCACCTCATCATCATGCAACAGCCACACATCAAACCTACCAAGGCTATAATGCCGGTCATCAGTATTACATGCCTCCCAATGCTACATATCAACCTCCTGGTTATCCCACACAAGCAACCGCCACACAAGCGATTTATAATTACGGTTATGCCACCACCACCTCCTCTGTAGACACCTACAATCCACAACCACCACCTCCACCATTACAATCATGTAATACAACCGCTTTAACACACCCTGCAACCAATAATAACGCCTCCTCTGTACACATTGATTTGACTCAGTCAGCCACGAGTGTTAAGAACGAATATATACCCACGCCTTATGTGACACCCTCGCCCACTTTGGATCTCAACAGTTCAACGGAAGTGGATGTTAATACGCCTTCATCAGCTCAAAAGAAATCACCATTGAACTCACAAACCGCCATACACAGTCTCATGGAAACCGCCAATAATTCGAATTCCTTAAGGAATATTTCAACAGGTTTAACGGCACAGCTATATGAACAAGGGTCGCTGCTAACGCGACACCAGGATGTCAATAAGAAAAGTGAGTCTAGGTTTCTTCATTACTTCATCTCCATTATATGAAAGTCTTTTTAAATTTCTCCTTCCTCTTCTACTTTCAATAAGTTTCTAATTTTCCAATTTCTTCTTTCCCATTTCAGAGGATAATTCCCTAGTGACATCATCAAAATCGGAACTGCGGAAAAATGGCAAACCCCGCTCAAAACGTAAACCGCGTGTGCTCTTCTCCCAAGCTCAAGTACTCGAGCTGGAGTGTAGATTTCGTTTAAAAAAATATCTCACTGGGGCCGAACGGGAAGTTATCGCCCAGAAATTGAATTTATCGCCTACTCAAGTGAAAATCTGGTTTCAAAATAGACGCTACAAATCGAAACGAGGTGAAATAGAAGGGGAAGGACCAGCCAGCCTTAAAATAAAGAATGATATGGTGCCCCAGAATATAGCAATGTGGGGTCATGCAACAGCCGCGGCTTCAGTTGTGGGAGCGCAGACACATCTTATGCAGGGATCGACACATCATCAGGCACATCAGCAGCAGCATACACAGCTGCATACGCAGCATCATGGACATCATTTAGTACAACATCAGCAGCCGTTATAAAAAAGGATTGTAAAAAATGACCTCTTTTTTAATTTAGTTTTTAAATATTTTTAAATATCAGGTGTAGTAAAAAGAAATCCATGGAAAATATGCATAAAATGAAGGCGTCTGTCCCAATGTTTGCTGCCTTATCTAGTGTTTGAATACGTATCCAGGAGTTTCCTTCTGTGATGGATTAACGTCGCTCAGGTCAAAAGTATGATTCATTTTTTTTCGTCACCGAATATACTAATTGGGTTTAAGGCGGTTCTTATTATGAGCAAGTGTTATTTAAGTCTATAGTACCCTCCGCTTAATAATCTCAGTTTTTTCTTTTTGTTTTAAATGTCCTTCACAGAAGCTTTGATTTTCAGAGAAAAGTCTTAGCTTCCCTTAATCTTTAGTTTTCTCGGGTGTAAAGGCCCTTGAAACATATCTCTCCACTCCCCAGAAGGATTTTCGCTCTATTAGAATACCCGCAAGCTCGTCGCCTTAAATTCCCACATCATCTGCGATTCAGCAGAAGATGTCCTTATTACTCCTGCCTAGTTGATTCAGTTTACTCATACAGCCGCCTTCAATTTCGAATTGGCCGAGTGCTCGGATGGGGATTGGTAAATAGTATTTCCAATGTCACTTACGCCTGCGAGTTTCCTTATGGAACCGGAATATTTTACTTTGAGGAACAAAAACCGCTCAGATATTGCGTCTAGATAGCTACATGCACTTTTATTACTAAGTGTCCTGGCACATTTAACGCAGATAGATTCAAATCTAACGTTTAATCGCGCTCAACATATTTATCTAGATCCAACACAATGCACTGCATAGGTAATGAGTATACATACAGTGGTGGTCTTATAATTAGAAACGACTTAGCAACATGTATGTTTGTTAATTTGTTTTACAGTTTTCACTGTGTACCTGCGATCAAATGCTTTGTTTGGAGGACGTCTTACATACGTTTTTCCATCAGATTGGGACAAATTAAACTTATATTCGTCACTCCAGAGAACTCTGTTCCAGAAACATCGTTTCTAACTAGAAGACCACCACTGTACATAACACAATTGGCCATTACAACTCTTCAGTCAGGATAACGGCCTAGCTTCTCACACCTCTCATGTTGTGTGTGTTAATTTTATACATGAGTGGCGGGACCTACTGTTTAAAGTCGATTCCGAACGACATATTTTTGAGAAACTTGTCATGGCAATTTTATTTCGACCTCAGAGTTTTTGAAATTTTTGAAAGAAATCTGCTGAGAGGAAGTCGTCGAAGAAATATTTTTTCATATTTTCGTTTTTATGTCTGACCTGGGGTTTGAACCGTGGCCTTACGTCTAATAAGTCAACACGCTACCTACTAGACTACGGCATCTTCTCTGAGTATTGGTTGCTCAAAAAAAATTTCATTGCGAAGCATTTCCCAAGATCATATCATATCTTATTCTGAAATGATAAGAATTTCGTTCTGTTTGCCTAAATAATGGCCCCACAGACCTGATGATCATGGTATGCATCCAGTGCATACTTCTTCTCCTAGGATTTTCCCGCAAGTCTTCTGTGTGTCATTATGTAACGCTTGGTTTTTCCTGAAATGCTAGCTATGTGCGCTTTCCATGACAGTTTAGTATCCATTGTTATTCCCAATTTTTTTTGTTTCTATTCTCCGAGAAGTTATCTTATACGCCGTAGTTTAATAGGTAGTGTATTGGCTTATTAGACGCGAGCCCATGGTTTAGATGTCAACTCAGACATCTTGAATAAAACGAAATATAAAAAGTATTTCCTTAGCTGCCTGTCAGCAGTCTTCTGGCCAAAAACTGTGAGAGTAAATTAAATCACCATGAAAAGTTTCTCAAAAATCTGTCGTTTGGAGTCGACTTTAAACTGTAAGCCACCACTCATCGACAAAATTAATACACTGTGTGGCTTGAGAACCTTGACTGCAGAATGACCAATTAAGTAAGTCAGCGGTCTCATCCAAGGGTTGTAATACTGTGGTCGTAACCGGATTTATCCTTAACCCAACTAATGTCCATCATTATCTTAAAATCTTAAAAACTCGCTCTTCGAACGATGTAACAAAGTATCTCTTTAACCATCACAACTATATTGTCTGCATGTTGTCTTGGAAAGCAATGCTGGCATAATCCAAATGCTCTTAGGCAACACTAGATACAGTGGTTATTAAAGCCATCTATCTATTGATTAAATAATGGATTTCTTTGTACTGCACTTAATATTTTTTTTTTAAATATTTAAATTACTTTTTATTTGAATTTAATAGTCAATTTTCGTACGTGTAATAGTCATTATGATTTTCCTTTTGTTTTTTTTTTATTTTTGTAAGTAGTCTGGTAAATTAATTTTTATTTTTTTTAATAATATTTTTTATTAAATAAACGGTTGGTAACGTATGTACCTTGAGATTAATTGTAATTTATTTACTGTAAGTTATTAAAATATCGTATTAAAAAATTAATAATAAAATTAAAATAAAAAAAATTTATTAAATATTTTAGTGAATAAAAACAAAATGTGCCTAAATAATGTTTTATTTTATATTAAATTAAAATAAAACAAATAAGTAAATAATTAATTAATTAAGTAAATAAATAATTTAGTTTTATAAACACTTTATGAAAACTAAGTATTCCCTAAAAAAAATAAATGAAAATCTGCTTTTAAATAATACTTATAATTTGTTATTGTAAATAATATGCCATAATAATAATAAAAAAAAAACAAAATAAATAAAACAAAAGATAGCAACAACAACAACAACAACAACAAAATATTGTAATTGTAACGTATTTTTATTCCTTTTTATTCAAATTCAAATACAAATACAAAATCATAAGGGAAATGAAAATGGAAAAGAGATAGCAAGCAAATGAAAAGCACTTGAGATTAGAGATACTTTTAACATTTTCCTCTGGGGTTTTTCTTCTTTTATTTGTTTTAGCAAAACAATTAAACCAACATAAATAATAACAACAATAACTACAACAACATTAACTAAGAAAGAATAGTTATTTGTAATGAAAAGGATTCTCTTTCTTTTTTTATTGTTGCTGCCTCTAATTGCCACAGCTGCTGTCCAAAAAAAAAACAAAATTTTTTTCAAATTTCATTTACATCCGCATTGACGAACTCTGCTGCTAAAGATGCATCTTTATTTGCCTGTGTTTTTATCGTTTTTAAATCTTTTTTTTTTGATTTTTGTTTTCCAAAAAAATTAAATTTTTATCACTCTTTTTATCAATGGCATGCCATTCATTTCAATTGTTTTATTTTTTCATTCGTTTGGGAACTTAAAATAATTGTTGCAATTGGAAAAAGTGTTGCGCAAATAATTTGAAAACAATTCAAATAATGTTTTCCATTCTGGCCAATTAAATCCATTGTGTACCTCACACAATTACGCAAACTATAAAGGAATCACTTTTTGCAGTAACACTCCCTTGGCTGGATCTTTCAAGGAAAATATAAACTGAAATAAAATAATTCCATACTTTTACTGAAAATTGTAACGTCCTTAACTACCTTATATAATACATACATACATAATTGGTCATTACAACCCTTCAGTCAGGATTACGATCTAGTTTCTCACACCGCTTATGTTGTGTGTGTTAATTTTATACATGAGTGGCGGGACCTACAGTTTAAAGTCGACTCCGGACGACAGATTTTTGAGAAACTTCATGGCAATTTTATTTACTCTCAGAGTTTTTGCTACAAATCTGCTGAGAAGAAGACGCCGAAAAAATTCTTTTTGAATTTTATTTTGATGTCTGGCCTGGGGCTCGAACCCTGGCTTTTCGACTAATAAGCCAACACACAACCTACTAGACCAAGGCGACTTCACCTTATATAATGCACAATACATTTATTTTTAAATGCCCTTGAAGGCCTATTTACGTGTAAAAATATTTTTTAAATTTTGAATTGCTCGTCTTTAAATGTTCCATGTCATGTCTATGCAAGGGAAAATACTAAGAAAGCTTCCGAAAATAACTCCACCTTATACAAATATGACAGCTGTGGTACGCGCTTAGAGTCCTTTGAAACTCTAGGACCGTGCTTCTATTCTATTGTAGTGCACAAACTGAGTTCAACAGATTTAAAATTGGTTCTGTAATTGAAATCATGAGAGCAAGATCCATTGAATTACTAAAAATCATGTCTGCTTATATGCATTTAGCGTTAAATATAACGTTACGAGATGAGTTACAAAATTAATCGACTCCTCAAAGAAAACACAATTAATTTGGGTACTCACTTACATACTTACTTAGTTGTTTATTACAAACCTTTAGTCAGGATTACAACCTAGCTTCTCACACCACCCATGTTGTGTGTGTTAATGTTTTCCTTGAATGGCGGAATCTAAAGTGTAAAATCGACTCCGAACTACAGATTTTTGGGAAACATTTCAAGGCAATTTTATTTTAATTCTAGAAAACTATTCAGAGAGAGTCACCGAAGAAAAATTTTTAATTTTTCTTTATGATCGAGAATCTGAGCTGGAGATAGTGCCACAGGCTCTCGTCTAGTAAGAGAGCTTAACTGTATTTGTAATAAGCAGCCCGCCATCGTACTGGGATCAGTTCAGCGCTCATATTCTATTAGAGAATGGTAGCAAAGTGAAAGACGCATTACAATGCTAAATGGGCATTGTGCCTAGTGTAAAAACTTGGGTATTAAGGTAGCTGGATTATTTCTACCAATACCTGCGCTAATATAAGCTGGAAGATACATAGGGCCATATGTGCAACTGCTTAAGTGAACTCCAAACACCGGAAAATGTAACATTCACGTGCGACTATTGGAGTGGTAGCTTTGACACCAAAAGCACAATTGAGCACGCATAGAGGCCCGTTGTGACACCACGGGTAACATGCGACTGTTAAAAGTCTGAGATTAAGGAGAAGTTTCAATCGAGTGACACGTGGAATACTAATTAACTGCTTGCTAGATGAGGTTTGCGCCGATTCGACATAATCGACCAAGGATACTGGAGTTACAAGATAGCTGGGTAGCTGACCAGTCAGACATTTCAGGAAAAAGATAGTCGTAGAGGGACAACTGAATAGTAACGAACACGACGTTTGTTTTTTTGCGCTCTGGACAACATTCTGATGATGATGAACGTGTAGAGGCCACAACACGTTGCGATTGAGCGAATGTTGGAGGGCTGGTTGATTGTCGGTTGAATAAAAATTAAAATTTTTGATCTTTAACCGACCGACGACCAACTTGATGCTACAAGAAAAATGCCGTCCGATCTAGGGGCCCCGAAAAGTCATCAGGCACTGCAAGTGTGCGGAAGAAAGTGCAGAACATGACGTTTGTTGTTTTGCGCTCTGGACGACCTTCTGATGATGATGAACGTGTAGAGGCTGTAACACGTTGCCAACTTGATGCTACAAGAAAAATGTATAAGTGTGAAGGAAACGATTAATTTGTTTATTTAACTTTGTTGTACAACTATTCGCAATCCAATACTGACTGATTCTGATTCGAAAACAGACCAGATTTGCTGATGGTGAATATAAATCTTTTCGACAGCGGCTGCCAAGCTGCCTATATACCGGAAATTAATATTGTTGATCTGTCCAAACATAATTGTTTGGGTAACGTTCGCCTGCTGTTAGCAAAACTTAGCAGAAGAGCTTTTCCTATGTAAGAAGATCGTGAATGCAGGATATTTTCCAGTAAAGGATTATTATGGCATTGACTTACATAATCTTATAACACGTGTCTGGATTTGTAATTTCAGAAATCTAAGTCTAGAAACTAAATGAAGTTATTGAATATCATATACAGAGTTGTTTGTCCTTATTGTGTTCTAGTGTTATAAATTCTGTTCTATTTGAGAAATATTTAAACTTCCGATCAAATTTCAAAATATTTACATTTCGAATAAGATTCTTTAACAAAAAAAAAATCCTCAAACAGCATCAAAAAAAAAATGAATTTCAAATCCCAAGTGTCGTGGAATATAATTTCATTTTAATTGTCGCAAACAAACGGTGGCCACTTGAAACTTAAAAAAGAAAAACAACAAGTGAATGAAATAGAAAAATAGAAAGATTTACGCTTCTGCTGCTCTTCTTATTCTTGCTGCTATATTGATGAAATAAAACAGAATTAAAGAAAAAGAATACGTTGATATAAAAAACTTTACAATTTAAAATAAAAATTCCCACATCAAATCGAAATCGAAATTGAAAATCAAATCAAAACGAACGAAACAAAAACGCTGCCATTGAATAGAAAATTTTTGATGATGAACGAACGGACGACTGTCAACAGGGATCAATAAAATCATAAAAAAAATAACGCAGAAAAACTTTTAAAAGCACTTGACATGTCACCATTTGGTTGACATAAAGGGCGCAATTTACGAAATCGGGAATTACAAAATAATCTCGAGAAAAACGATGATTTATGGCAACTTGTTTGAAAGAAGAAAAAACGGCGCTTTAAACTCCGATTTATAAATAAACAAAAAAACAAAAAAACGAGAATCAATTTCTCTGGTGTTTGTGGGTCTCTTTTATTTTATAAACATAATTTGTTTTATTTACTTTCTAAAATTATTATTGTTTTGCTGTTGTTGTTGTTTGTTTATAAAACATTTAAATGAAACAGAAACCGTGGCCCGCTTTAGTCTTTTGGCGCTTCACACCCGCTACAAATTTGTCAATTAAGGAAACGTTTAATGGAGTTATTGAAAGAATGCCAAAGGATAACAATGCCAGGACAACAATAACAATGACAATGACAATAAATAAATTGTAAATTAACAACGGTTTCCTTTGATCCTCTAACACGACAATAAAATCAGTTTCTTGCTATTTGCTATTCTCTCCCCTCACCTTTCAAGGTCTCCTTGAGAGCCACACCACAACAGTACATACATACAGATGTATTTCGAAATGCCATGCAGGAATTCGAAAAAGGAAATCTAATTTGAAATTGAAAAATTTTTTAATTTTTTCTTCTTCCTTTTTAATAATAATTTTTACTTAAAATATTGCATTGCAGTTGGAGTTTGCCTGCTTACCGTTTAAATGATTATCATTTCGAGGCATATAGATAGACGATATGCATAGAAACGTAAAACTGTAACCGAAGCTAAAGAACGTCTACTAAAAACAAAATATTGTGGTAGCTAAGCGACAGTTACCACTTGAAATAGTCTACTCGGTTGCCCTTTTTAACCGGCTACATTTCATTTCAATTCATTTCACTTCATTTCAATTTCAATGACAAATTGTTTGTATTGATTTCGAAATGTAGAACAACAAATACAGCGATGATAAGAGTGTACATATTTCAACAATTTTATGGCATTTTAAATCTTAAATAGTCCTCCTCTTTATTATTCTTTCATTTCATATTCAAAGTCTCTAAAATAACGCAACAAATTTTAAAAGCCGACGGCATAATCATGTTAATAATATTACAGAAGCATTATAAAATGGCAAGGAAGACTTTGGACTCCATTCGGATACAATTGACACTTTTTAATACATACATAACATACATAATAATTGACCATTACACCCCTTAAGTCAGGATTACGGCCTAGCTTCTCTTACCACTCATGTTGTGTGTGTGTTAATTTTATACACGAGTGGCGGGACGTACAGTTTAAAATCGACTCCGAACGACAGATTTTTGAGAACCTTCTCATGGCAATTTTATTTATTCTCAGAGTTTTTGTCAGAAATCTGCTGAGAGGAAGTCGCCGAAGAAATATTTTTTCGTATTTCGTTTTGATGTCTGACCTGGGGTTTAAACCCTGGCCTTACGTCTAATAAGCCAACACACTACCTAATAGACTACACTTTTTTAACAACATGTGGTATTTTAAAGGAAGACCAGTCCAATGGGCCAACGAACACATTTTAATTCCCTTAACAGAAGTAACAGAATAGAGAAAAAGATTGGCGTCTATTAGCCGTCCGAACGAGGGGCCCCGAAAAGTCATCAGGCACTGCAAGTGTGCGGAAAAAAGTGCAGAACACGTCAGCTTCCATTGCCCAAAATGGAATGAGGTAAAGACATTTACGCGACATTCCTAACCCTGACATTCTCGTCAGCAAGAATCGTGACAAATTTATAAAAGTTTCAGATTTAACTTAATCAAGGCAAGTGAGTGTACATACATACATTACATTACAACCCTTCAGCCAGGATTACGACCTAGTTTCTCACACCACTTATGTTGTGTGCGTTAATTTTATACATGAGTGGTGGGACCTACAGTTTAAAGTCGACTCCGAACGACAGATTTTTGAGAAACCTTTCATGGCAAGTTTTATTTACTCTCAGAGTTTTTGCCAGAAATCTGCTGAGAGGAAGTCGCCGAAGAAATATTTTTTCGTATTTCGTTTTGATGTCTGACCTGGGGTTTGAACCGTGTCCTTACGTCTAATAAGCCAACACACTACCTAATAGACTACACTTTTTAACAACATGTGGTATTTTAAAGGAAGACCAGTCCACTGGGCCAATGAACACATTTTCATTCCCTTAACAGAAGTAACAGAATAGAGAAAAATATTGGCATCTATTAGCCGTCCGAACCAGAGGCCCCGAAGAGTCATCAGGCACTGCAAGTATGCGGAAAAAAGTGCAGAACACGTCAGCTTCCATTGCCCAAAATGGAATGAGGTAAAGACATTTACGCGACATTCCTAACCCTGACATTCTCGTCAGCAAGAATCGTGACAAATTTATAAAAGTTTCATGTCTTACATAATCAAGGCAAGTGAATGCAATATTCTGAAATACCTCCTGAGCTATCTTGAGGAATAGTGATGTATGCGCCGCAAAATGCTCTCTACGTAACAGAATCAATGGTTAGCTATCATTATGTCCAACTTAAAGGAATATAGAAAAAACTACAGAAATAGACACCGGCAATTGTCAGATTGACTTTAAATCTTTTAGTTCTCAAGTCCTAACTATCTGCCAAGTCAACTATTGTAAACATTATGGAATTTTGCTCTATTTTCAGTTTTTCGAAAGAAATGAAAAGTTACAGGAGACTAAAAGCGAACGTAATTTGATCCAAAACTCAGTGCCATATGAAAGTCACGAGGCCTATGAAATAACAGTAAATTTTTGAAACTTTGCCTTGCTAATCTGATAAAACCACTTCTTACTTTCAGTGGAACTGGTTATCAATATAATCTTGAATAAGATATGTATGTAAAACAGACTGACCATGCTATATGGATATGCTAAAATCTGGTACACAGTTTATCCTGGACACAATACTTCTCTTGGTATCACTAGAAATTTACTTGTGGAACTTTTTTGCAGAATCTCGAATAAAATTCATAGTCGGGATTGTGCCCAATAAGAGACAATATTGAGAGAATACACTTAAAATTAAGCTTGAGCTGTTTCCTGATTACCTAAATATCTTTCGAAATATGATGGTTATGATGTTTAATGAATATAATTAGATTTAGCCGAGATCTCTGCTTAAGATATCGGAATCAGTCAAGTCAGCGAATTATTGTTATACGATATACGATCTATAGTTGAATGCATCGAAAGTTGAGAGAGCTGTAATAACCAATAATGTTAACAGGGCACTGTGCTTAAATGTAATGTTCTTAACAGATCAGTTTTCTCTGTACGTTTATCGTCCGCCTGACTCGCTGTCAATGTCTTTGAAGCTCTGGTTGCTGCTGAACTTTGTGTTCTCTCGATCATGCCGATCTTGCCTGGCAAACAGTTGACCGTTAATACATTTGACACTCGTTTAATAAATAAACATTCAACGATTGATTTGCCGCCTCTAATGCATGTTATTTTTCGGTGAATTTGTCGCACTTGAAAATAACGTATAAAAGAACATTCCATCTACCTTGCTCCCGTTCACAGCGAATGCTCCTACAATTTCCATATCTGCGAATGTGCTAGACTTTGTGTGTTGTAAAGCCGGTCAAGCTCTTTTGTGTAGAAATCTATCGTAGTCGCCATAGTCTAGTAGGTAGTGTGTTGGCTTATTAGACGTAAAGCCAGGGTTCGAGCCCCAGGCCAGACATCAAAACAAGATACAAAAAAGTATTTCTTCGGCGACTTCCTCTCAGCAGATTTCTGAACTCTGAGAATAAATAAAATTGCCATGAAAAGTTTCTCAAAAAATCTGTCTTTCGGAGCCGACTTTAAACTGTAGGTCCTGCCAATCATGTATAAAATTAACACACACAACATAAGTGATGTGAGAAGCTAGGTCGTAATCTGGACGGAAAGGTTGTAATGACCAAATATGTATTTATCGACATCTTCCCGAATATTACAGAAATTGCTTCTTCGAACACTTTTATTTATGCACAGGAGACTCTTAACGTCGAGTAAGAGTAAGAGTGTACGAGTGTCCTAACAATGTTTATTTGAGGAAACATTCTAGAGTTCCTAAGCCTTGCAAAAAATCCGATATCGAATTACCCGATCTAAATATAACTCAAGGGCAAGTGTAAACTTTGCGATCATCTACAAAAGAGGAAAATGCAATGACGTTAAGGTATACAAGCTTATTAATTATTAGAGTATCATTCTGGGTTGTGTTGAACTATTCTGTATATTCTGGAACAGTATGTGCATTAACGTGGTGAGGGGACTTGTTTCCGATTGGCTTAGTAACGAGCAGTGCAATGAAGAGCAATGCTTTAGGGTTTTCTCGTATATTCTCTGACCAAGGAGACACTAATGTTAGTTTTATAAATAATAGACAGTTCCCGAATGGCGTAATTCAAATCAAACATTTCTTATAATTTATGACCAACTTTCCCTCCCATAACTGGAGGATGGGTAGATGCAAATAATGACGACATTAAGGTTCACCAAAGACAAGAGACGCCTAATATGCATACATAAGTGGTGAAAATGTCGCTAAAACGATATTAATTCTGGTCAACATTATTAATAACGAAGAAGTATTTAAATTGAGAATAAAAAATTGTCTAGACTTTGAAAACAAGTCTTTAAAAAGAAACCATTTGCCTGCACAGAAAGAACAGCTTATGTGCCTTGGTTAGCACTAAAAGAAAGAGGACAAGAAAAAGATTTTTTTTTTTTAAAAGGATGTGGGCATGTAGGGCCGCCGTTTAGGCAACACATATTGACGACATGTAATCCGAAGCCTAGACTAACAACAACACTAAGAGCAGCAGCAACAGCAAATACAATGACAATGAGGTCAGTTATAATTATGGGCACATTACACATGTGCCGTTAATACAACACACATGACAATACCAAACCGACCGACCCAAACTACTCGCCAGTGAGGGTTTAAGGAAAAATCATTTCTTTTTTAACATGCGACACATTTAAGGAATAAAAAAAAAAAAGAAAAAAGAAACAACAACAAAGCAAATGAAAGGAAGGAGGTATTATAAGTCAAGGTCAAATGCCAGAACTGCATAAAATTTATGTTCTCAGGGCGTTTTATTTGATGCATGCGAGCACTGGCATTTAAAACCATACTGGGCTTGACCAGAAGGCAGATATTGTTTTTAAATTGATTGAAAAATAATCGTTAAATGGTTATTTAAAAAGCCAAAGGCAGCATCATTTAGGAAAATGGAGACGGAAATCCAAAATGATGAATTGCCATCCACCTCTCCCTTGAAATATGTTTGTAACTTGATTTTGTTGATAGTCTTGGGGAGCATGCAGGTCAAAAGTTTAATCAGCCGTATTACATGGCATTCAAAGAATCCGAAGCATCTAAAGCTGTGTGGAAACAAGTGCAACAGCCACCCTCCTTATAATGCCACATATTTACTCCCCTTTTCGATTGTATGAGAAGAGAAGAACTGACTGACAGTCAGTCATTATGACAGTGTTTTTATTACTCATTTGTGTGTTTATTTTGTAATTGATATGCCACCACTCTGACATTTCTGTGCTCCTTAGAAAATACTTCTGTTTCCACTTCCTTCGCCCAGTGCCACAAACCCCTCAAATGGAATTGAATCATGAATCTTATGCAGTACATAGTATTCTTATGGTCGGTCATACACAGTCTATAATATACACAGTAGCAGCAGCAGCAGCAAACACTCAGATTTCTTTCTTTCTTTCTTTCTTTTTTTTTTTTTGCTTTATTGCTCCTCCATCAGGGGACGTTTGGTTTAAATGAAGACCAAAAATGTATGAACGAATGAACACATGAACGAGTGAGCGAACAAGTAGAGAGAGAGAAGCTGTCATAAATGTCGAAATGTCGGTTTTTAAATGTTTTTATTCTTATTTTTACAATACGTATGTAATTTTTTTTTATTAAAATTTTGTTTTTCTAGATTTAAAGTTGCATTTTATTTAAAATGACGTACAATTAAGGGGAAGGTATGCTCAGTTGTGTAAGTAGAATGTAAATTTAGGTCGTTGGAATCACTAGAATTATTGAGAAAGTGAGTATGCTGGTGTAGATATTGCATTCACGAGAACTAAATTGGTTACAACACCCTCTACATAAGCTATTCGAAGAACTATTTCCGGCAGTTTTGAAATGGAATCTGTAGGAGAAGGACATTGCAGAATGGAACTGGCAGGTCTTTTAACGACTTACGATATTAAGCGCCAGGCAGACAACAATGACGATTCCTCTTAAATAATCCAGAAAACACTTGATCTCCATAGTTTTCTGCTCAAACTATATACTTTGTCTAATGACTCTTAAATTTTTTTATCCTTCCGTATACAATTATATTTGCCAAAGTAATCAAAAATAGTCATTTCATCGTTGACATTATATATCTTTTTGCCATGTCATGTCTTTAGGTGTGTAAACCAGAAATAGTCACGCAAAGCAAAATCCAGAAAATGGAGCGAATGCAAACGTAATCCTTAACCTAATCATCCTTAAACTAAAATATAATTCTTAAAAGCGCTTGAATATAAAAATTTATGTAGCAACACTGAAAAATGAATGTTCATTCAAGTCCCCACCTACATATTGTTGTATAATTCGCATATGCATTTTACGATCTTTGGTACAGAATTCGCAGTATGATTGCCGTGTTTCAATCAATTACACATTTGGACACATGTTCTTAGACCAGAGAACTTTATTCTTATTTACTTAAAAAACATGTAAAGCCTCTTCATCCACAATCTGTTGCGTTGTACAAGAGATAAATAACTTACGATGCATTATTTTTGTCAAGAGAATTGTGTACCATAGAATTATATTTCAACATAGGAATTGCCACTT